>OY776271.1:4138278-6738278 GCA_963675405.1 Cosmorhoe ocellata | reverse complement strand
AAGCCAGAGCATGCTTGACCAAAGCAAAACTAAACCTCAATAACTCGCGAAACATCAAGACGGAGATAAAGACAGAGGTCATGCATGCCATCGAAAGGCTCTACCAACTGGTAAAAGAGAGTGAAAATGCAAAAGGACCTGCAAAAACTAACACAATAGAAAAAGAAACAGAAAAAACACCAGAAAGAGAACCAGAAACACCAAAAAGGAACGAAAAATTACAAGAAATACTGGAAGAACACTCTAAGCTGATCAAGGAAAACAACGAAAGAATGGACAAGCTCAAGGAAACAATGGAGAGACATCAAGAGCAACTGCAGAAACAGACATACGCAAGCGTAGTAGCGGCCCCTACCAGACCCGTGGCCCTAGAACAAACTGCGCTGCACTCTGTGGTTGTCACAGCTAAAGATGAAATGGAAACAGGAGAGCAAGTTCTGGACAGGATCAGGAGTACAGTAAATGCGAAGGAGGGAAGCATTATGGTCGAAAAGATAAGGAAAGCAAAAGATAGAAAGGTGATTATGGGATGTAGAACGGAAGAGGAAAGGGAAAAGCTCACTGAAAAATTAAAAGGAAATAAAGATATCTGCGTTGAGAATATCAAAAACAAAGATCCCCTGGTTATCCTCAGGAGCGTGCTGAAGTATAACACCGACGAAGAAGTCATCAGCGCCCTGAGGAAACAAAACAGGGGAATCTTCGCTGATGCTGACGATCACCCGATAGAAATCAAGTATAAGAGGCAGTCCAAAAATCTATTGGCACACGACATCGTACTGAGGGTCTCCCCAACACTCTGGCAACGGATGGTCAATGCGAGCACTGTCCAGATAGACTTGCAGCGAGTGAAAGTAGCAGACCAGTCGCCTCTGGTTCAGTGCTCGCAGTGCCTAGGATACGGCCACGGCAGACGCTTCTGCAAAGAGGCGCTGCCGAAATGCAGCCACTGTGGAGGCCCTCACGTAAAAGCGGACTGCCCGGACCACACCATTGGCGAGGCCCCGTGCTGCTGCAACTGCAAACTCGCTGGTGCAGACAGGACCGGACACAACGCCTTCAGCTCCGAGTGCCCAGTCCGGAGAAAGTGGGACGCACTAGCGAGATCCACGATAGCATACTGCTAAAGTGGACTCGGGTGAAAAAACGGCATTCAACACAAACCCCAAACACAATAGTACCCAAACAAATTGTCACCAAACTAACAAATAGTAAGCAAATTGCAGTCAGTTTCATGGAGAAAATGGCACAATTTTACGTTAAAATATAAATACAATTAAGGCATAAATTAAATTCATTCATTAACTAAACAACACAAAGAAAAGAAATAGATAAATAATAAAATAGACATGAAAGATCCGTGATAAACATATAATAAAATTTGTACACTTTGACACCAACACCAAAAATTCCTACAAATAATAGATACACTAGTTAATAAAAGCGGCAAACAAATTTTATAGATAAAATAGAAAGATGCAAAATAAATATGCTGACTATATATTTGAACATATATAACACCAGCATAGATAAAGAAAAGAGATAAGAAAATTAGTATATAACATAAATAAACAGCGAAATATATATAAGAACCGACTCGCGCAGAAGGAAAACTTAGATGAAACAGAAAACCTGTAGAGAAACACACAAAAGAACAACAAGATAAACAGATAAAAGAAGAAAAGATTAACTCATACATAAAAATTTGAAATAATATATACAAAAATTTGTAAGAGATGTGGTTTAAGATAAGAAAAACAGTAAATAACCCATCCTCATACCCCATTAACCCATTAAATATGTAATAGACGTAAACCAAGATAAACAAAGACTCTGACCTCGAGTTAGAGGGACATAAGAATTAAAAAAAAAAAAAAAAAAAAAAAAAAAAAAAAAAAAAAAAAAAAAAAACCTAACCTAACCTAACCTAACCTAACCTAACCTAACCTAACCTAACCTAACCTAACCTAACCTAACCTAACCTAACCTAACCTAACCTAACCTAACCTAACCTAACCTAACCTAACCTAACCTAACCTAACCTAACCTAACCTAACCTAACCTAACCTAACCTAACCTAACCTAACCTAACCTAACCTAACCTAACCTAACCTAACCTAACCTAACCTAACCTAACCTAACCTAACCTAACCTAACCTAACCTAACCTAACCTAACCTAACCTAACCTAACCTAACCTAACCTAACCTAACCTAACCTAACCTAACCTAACCTAACCTAACCTAACCTAACCTAACCTAACCTAACCTAACCTAACCTAACCTAACCTAACCTAACCTAACCTAACCTAACCTAACCTAACCTAACCTAACCTAACCTAACCTAACCTAACCTAACCTAACCTAACCTAACCTAACCTAACCTAACCTAACCTAACCTAACCTAACCTAACCTAACCTAACCTAACCTAACCTAACCTAACCTAACCTAACCTAACCTAACCTAACCTAACCTAACCTAACCTAACCTAACCTAACCTAACCTAACCTAACCTAACCTAACCTAACCTAACCTAACCTAACCTAACCTAACCTAACCTAACCTAACCTAACCTAACCTAACCTAACCTAACCTAACCTAACCCATTGAAATTACATATAAAATTTTTCAAAGTTACAGTTTTAGTGGACCAAGATTGTACCTACTGTGTCGCAAACGCTGAAAAACTACTAGCGAGACCCACCGGTCACTTATTTTTCACAGTTTTGTGCATTTTGGACCCTAACTTAGAGATTTTCAAAAGTTTTGACACTAAATAAATTCATAAAAAATTTTCTATCGTGTGGATTCTTCCTCTGCTGCACCTAAAACGCTGCCCTTCAGCACCCCTGCAAGCACCTGTAACAAAAAGGGAACAATTAGCACATAGAAAATCAAAAGATTGCCTAAACAGTTTTCAAAAAGTCTTCATACCTGATCGGTATTTCTCCATACAATATTGAAATTACATATAAAATTTTTCAAAGTTACAGTTTTAGTGGACCAAGATTGTACCTACTGTGTCGCAAACGCTGAAAAACTACTAGCGAGACCCACCGGTCACTTATTTTTCACAGTTTTGTGCATTTTGGACCCTAACTTAGAGATTTTCAAAAGTTTTGACACTAAATAAATTCATAAAAAATTTTCTATCGTGTGGATTCTTCCTCTGCTGCACCTAAAACGCTGCCCTTCAGCACCCCTGCAAGCACCTGTAACAAAAAGGGAACAATTAGCACATAGAAAATCAAAAGATTGCCTAAACAGTTTTCAAAAAGTCTTCATACCTGATCGGTATTTCTCCATACAATATTGAAATTACATATAAAATTTTTCAAAGTTACAGTTTTAGTGGACCAAGATTGTACCTACTGTGTCGCAAACGCTGAAAAACTACTAGCGAGACCCACCGGTCACTTATTTTTCACAGTTTTGTGCATTTTGGACCCTAACTTAGAGATTTTCAAAAGTTTTGACACTAAATAAATTCATAAAAAATTTTCTATCGTGTGGATTCTTCCTCTGCTGCACCTAAAACGCTGCCCTTCAGCACCCCTGCAAGCACCTGTAACAAAAAGGGAACAATTAGCACATAGAAAATCAAAAGATTGCCTAAACAGTTTTCAAAAAGTCTTCATACCTGATCGGTATTTCTCCATACAATATTGAAATTACATATAAAATTTTTCAAAGTTACAGTTTTAGTGGACCAAGATTGTACCTACTGTGTCGCAAACGCTGAAAAACTACTAGCGAGACCCACCGGTCACTTATTTTTCACAGTTTTGTGCATTTTGGACCCTAACTTAGAGATTTTCAAAAGTTTTGACACTAAATAAATTCATAAAAAATTTTCTATCGTGTGGATTCTTCCTCTGCTGCACCTAAAACGCTGCCCTTCAGCACCCCTGCAAGCACCTGTAACAAAAAGGGAACAATTAGCACATAGAAAATCAAAAAATCGCCCGCCCACCCACCCGGTCCTGTTCACTGAAGTGAATTCCGGTCCAATTCTGGTCATCTGAAACTTTGAAATTCGATTTTCGGCAACTTTTAGAGACTTTTTGTGACGGACGGCCCTGGGGGCCTCCTCTACTATTTATTAAGACCTATTCTACCTGGAATTTATGAGACTAGGGTACAACATACTCGATTTATTTAGCAATTTCAATATTTTAGCTTTAAGTTCTAGTTTCTAAGGTACCGAGGTACTCTATGATTAGGGTATCGTTATTTATAGTTAGACCTACTCTTCCTTGACATTTATATTTTAAATTGACAAAGTTAGCTATAAGGATTGACGTTTTATGGTAAAGTTACTACTATAAGTTTAGACAAATTAGTTAAAATCTTAAATTTTAACGGTACCGAGGTACAATATTTTTAAGATAACAGTAGATATATTATATAAGTAGATCATTGACAAAATTTTCTTACTCACCAAAATACTGCACGCTGTTGACACGGGATTCTGAAACAAAAATTTTATAAAACTTTTACAAACCTATAAACTTTTACTAGATTACTTACCTGCATCACGCAGACCCGCTGGCGACACGCACGACGAACCTGAAACAAGGAAAGAAAAGATTAGTAAAATTACATACCTGTGTATAACATATACAAACTAACAAACTGGACCAGATAAGCCCTCTGACTGATTAAAAATGTATCGGACACCCGTAAAAGTGGGGCAGAGCCTGGATGAAGAGTCCAAAGCAGCGACAACGGGGAACACGACCTTCGAAATAGAGACAGCACCGCAAACAGGAAGAACAAGCCAGTCCAACGTTCGAAAAAGCATCGGAGAATGGGAGTCCGGACAACAGGACACCAGCAGAAAACTCCAGAGCCCACCAAAAATAGCCAAGTCAGTAGAACCTCCAAAGATAAAACCGCCTAGCAAACAAACAACATCACGCAGACCGTCCGCAGAGATTATCGTGAGCCCAATTAGGCCAACAAAAAAGTACGCAGACAGGCTCACCGAGGCAAGAGCCTGCTTACTCAAAGCGAAACAACACCTTGGGAACTCACGAAATCTCAAAACGGAGATCAAAACAGAGGTTCTACTGGCAGTGGACAGACTCTACCAACTGGTCAAAGAGTCAGAGTCGGCCAAACCCAGTAAACCCCAAACATCGGAAAACGAAATAGAATCGGAGGATAAAACGCCAAAGGTGGAACAAAGGACAGAAAGAAAGGAAAATAAAGAGTTAATAGAAAGAATAGAAGAGCATACTAGACTTATGAAAGAGAGCAACGAAAAGATGGAAAGACTAAAGGAAAGTATGGAAAAGCAACAGGAATTCCTGCAGAGACAGACCTATGCGAGTGTAGCAGCGGCTCCCACCAGAACCCTGGCTCCGGAGCAGACCGCGTTGCACTCGGTAGTCATCTCTGCAAGGGACGAAATGGAAACGGGAGAGCAAGTGCTGGAAAGGATAAGAAGTGTCATAAACGCGAAGGAAGGAGGTATAGTTGTCGAGAAAATAAGAAAGGCGAAGGACAGGAAAGTCATAGTGGGCTGTAGGACAGAAGAAGAAAGGAGAAGATTTACAGAAAAACTAAAAGGGGCAGAGGAATTAAATGTCGAAGACCTAAAAAACAAAGATCCTATGGTTATCCTCAGGAGCGTGCTGAAATACAACACCGACGAAGACGTTATCACCGCCCTGAGGAAACAGAACCCAGAAATCTTTGCCGGAACAGAAGACCACCAACTGGAAATCCGGTACAAAAGGCAGACAAGAAACCCTCTAGCGCACGACATCATAATGAGGGTCTCCCCGAAGCTATGGCAAAAAATGACCAACTCGAGCACTGTGCAAATTGACCTACAACGCATCAGAGTGGCAGACCAGTCGCCATTGGTCCAGTGCTCGCAGTGCCTAGGCTACGGACACGGCAAGCGCTTCTGTAAAGAAGCGTTGCCGAAATGTAGCCACTGTGGGGGACCCCATATAAAAGCAGACTGCCCCGACCACGTGCTTGGCGCCACCCCAACCTGCTGCAACTGCACGCACGCCAAGTTGGAGAAGGCCAACCACAATGCGTTTAGTGCAGAGTGCCCGATTCGCAGAAAGTGGGATGCGCTGGCTCGAGCCTCCATAGCATACTGCTAACCTAGTAACCCACAAACAGCAAGCCCCCAGAAAATGAAGTCGTTTTCATGATGAAAGGACACAGTTTCGAAAAATACAATAGACAAAACAAAAAAAATTCAGAATCAAGATACAGATAAACATAATATAATTAATAACAAGTCCAAAATAAAAATGTAAATTCAAAACAAAAATAGAACTAGTAACAACAAAGTTGGAAAATAAAACAAAGAATAGAAATCAATAAATAGAGAATACAATATATGCTGACTTTATATTTGAAATATAAAAAATCAGCATAGATAAATACAATAGACTCTAAATAAAAAACTAGAACAGAAGCTAAGCAAATAAAACTAGGTTAGCATGTATAAAACCTCATAACCTTTGAACATTGATAATAAACACTATAATAAGATCAAAAGATACCAACAGCTGAAATAGGAAAAAAAAAAAACACAAAACAACAATAAAAAATAAGGACTAAAACACAATTAAAATATCCAAACAATATCAAAACCTTAGCGAAACATCAAACAGCAAAATATTATAAGATAATAAAAGACTAAAAGACAGGATATATAACCTATGTTGATTATATATCTGAGATATATAAAAACAACATAGATATATAAATAAATAGCAATAAGAACCAAAAGAAAGTTAAAAAATTTGCAGAACAGTGTATATAAAATAAGTATAAGCCATTAAAATATAAATAGTAATAATATAGCAGTTAAAAGAGAAAATACAGAAAACAAGAAAAATAAATATATTAGCATTTCAAATTTAAGTAAATACCTTCATAAGAAAAGAGACAAAATAAAAGAAAAACAAACAAAATATAGATAAAGTTTATAAGTATAAGCCATTAAAATATAAATAGTAATAATATAGCAGTTAAAAGAGAAAATACAGAAAACAAGAAAAATAAATAAATTAGCATTTCATATTTAAGTAAATACCTTCATAAGAAAAGAGACAAAATAAAAGAAAAACAAACAAAATATAGATAAAGTTTAAAGATATCACAATTTTACTGAACATAAAAAACAATAGATGCAAACAATACATGGAAATAAAATTATGATGTTCAAATATAAATTTAAAACCCCAATCTTCTTCTCCCAAAATGAACATTGTAATAAATAAAAGAAGTTAAAAAAGGACTCTGACCCCCATGTCAGAGGGAAATTAGAAACAAAAAAAAAAAAAAAAAAAAAAAAAAAAAAAACCTAACCTAACCTAACCTAACCTAACCTAACCTAACCTAACCTAACCTAACCTAACCTAACCTAACCTAACCTAACCTAACCTAACCTAACCTAACCTAACCTAACCTAACCTAACCTAACCTAACCTAACCTAACCTAGGTTAGGTTAGGTTAGGTTAGGTTAGGTTAGGTTAGGTTAGGTTAGGTTAGGTTAGGTTAGGTTAGGTTAGGTTAGGTTAGGTTAGGTTAGGTTAGGTTAGGTTAGGTTAGGTTAGGTTAGGTTAGGTTAGGTTAGGTTAGGTTAGGTTAGGTTAGGTTAGGTTAGGTTAGGTTAGGTTAGGTTAGGTTAGGTTAGGTTAGGTTAGGTTAGGTTAGGTTAGGTTAGGTTAGGTTAGGTTTTTTTTTTTTTTTTTTTTTTTTTTTTTTTTTTTTTTTTTATTTACCATCTCGAAATGGCACTAAGTTTCTCGCCGCTATTTATATTGCGGCGATTTATACATTCTAATATTTAACATAACAATTATTTTCCCCCCCTTATTTCCTAGCTTTATTTTCCTGATTTCTATAATTACCTATTCTTATTTTACTTTCTCCATTAATATCTCAAACTTTTAACAATTTACTTTTAAACCCCTTTTACCTTTTATTTATTATTTATCTTGATCCAATAACTATATATTCCTATTAAGTATTTACTTAATTATACAGTATCTATCATTTTTATTACAAGTCAATGTCATATCAATTTAATTTTGTTATTCTATTATTTCATTTCTTACTTATTTACTTATACATTATAATATCTCTAGGTATACATTATCTCTTATATATTGTTATCTTATTTACTTATTCCTAATTATTTACCATTACCATTTCTTTATTATTACCAGCAGTTATACATTGTCTATTATTTAATTTATTCTAATTAGTTATTATACAGTACTATTAATTATTCGTTACACACATTTTAACATATTTTATAAATTTACCAAAAATAATTTATTAGAAGTTAATTTAATTCATATTTACATGTTCTTTAAGCATTTACTTTTGTTTATCATTATTTACAAATTCAGTATACAAAAGTTTTAGCACACTGTGCTCCCATTTGCCCTCCCCGCTGACCTGACCACACGTTCCGCATATCTAAGAAATTCACAGCGATGGTCATTGTCCCCGACAAGCTTGCCATAATCATTACATGCTATCCTAGTTTGTAGCCTAGAGCTGATATCTTGGCGCCATGCGCCGAACCTGGGACAGTCGTCAAGAAGGTGAGGCACAGTCTCTGGAGTATCTGAGTCGCAGGTGCAGTTCGGAGTCGTAGACAGCTTGAAGCGGTGAAGGTACTCTCGGAATCCCCCATGCCCGGTGAATAGCTGCGCCATAACGTTGGACATTTGTAGCTTAAGTATTGTTTTGTATCCATCTCGGGCATTGGGGAAGAACAGCTTCGTGATCTTGCCGGTGTCAGCTTCGGTGTAGCGCTTGTTCCACATCTCTATTGTTCTCTGACGAAGTGAGTACTTGATGTAGGAAATAGGGATTCTGTCGTACACGGGACTGGTCTTGTTGGTTAGTGCAGCTGACTTTGCTAACTCATCTGCTCTCTCGTTCCCAGCGAAACCTTCATGGGCTTTGATCCAGTAGAGCTTTATGTCTCTACTATTTGCTTCCAGCTCGTGGATTCTGGTCCGAATCTCCGCAACAATTGGATGGGTGCTTCCAGGGTCCGCTATCGTGTCCAGGGAGGATCTGGAATCACTTATGATGTTCACGCTCTGGGCTTTAGACCTGGTGAACATCTCGATGGCCCTGAGAATGGCCGCAAGTTCTGCCTGGTACACTGAGCAGTAAGGCGCTAGGATGAATTTGGAGCTTCTCACTTCTCCATCTGCCTCCCACCATGTCACAGCAGCTCCAACTTTCCCCTCTATCTTGCTGCCATCGGTGTAGAGTTTTGGACGCGAGTTTACGTCGGTGACCTCCTGCTCGGTTTTCAGCAGCTCGTACGGTATTGGACGCCTCTTCGCCGGATGCGGCAGTGTGAAAGTCCCGATTCTTCGTTCAATCTCGCGTCCTGGCAGCTCTGGGAAAGGTTTCCCTCTCTTCACTTCATAGAGCTCAGCAGCTTCCTTCACTCTCAGGTCCAAGGGCAGAATCCCAGCCAGACACAAAACCGATGTAATCGAAGCAGTTCTATGCGCTCTTGCCACCATGATGCCGAACTTTCTGGAGAGCTGATTCAGACGAGCCGTCGCGTACTTCTTGTCCGTAACCGGAGCCCAGACGCTAGCTGCGTACAGGACTATGGGCTCGACTACAGCTGTGTACAGCAATCTTGTGATAGTTGTGTTTAGGCCCCAGTTAGCTCTACTTGCAGTCGACAGCTTCTGGTACACGTTCACTGCCTTTTTGCAGACGTTCTGGAGATGATTTCGGAACAACAGCTTCGAGTCGATGGTGAGTCCCAGCACTTTCAGCTCACTGCCAATCTCTATGTCCACGCCATTAAGGGTAAAGTGAGGTGTGTCGAACTTCATCTTCCTCGTTGCGAGAATGGCCTGCGTCTTGTGTGCAGCGAACTTCATCTTGCTATTTTTCCCCCATTCAGCTACAGTCCTCAGGGCCTCGTTCACTGCCGTGTTGAGCTCAGATGTGGTTCTCGCTGAAGCTACGATGAGAATGTCGTCAGCAAATGCTTGAACGTGAGCCTGAAGTTTCTCTGTTTGCTGTAATAGGGGATCAAGCTGGATGTTCCACATCACCGGTCCACAGGTAGAGCCCTGTATGCAGCCCTTGCTTGTCGCCTTGTCCGTCTGCTCTCCCGCATACTGCACGCGAACCGATCTATCCGATAGATAGCTGTCGACAAGAAGAAGAATATCACTGGGACAATTTTTTGTGACGAGCTGCTTCAGGATCAGTGGCCACCAGGCTCCGTCGAATGCTCCCTCGATATCCAGTGATATTACCGCTACCAGCTTCCCGACAGCCATCTCTCTTCTGATCAGCCCGACCGCGTCGTAGAGTGCATCCTCCGTGCTCACTTGGGGTGTGAAGCCATACTGACGCCTATTCAGCAGCCCCCGGCTACCCAGATGCCACATGATTCGGGAAGTGAACATCTTCTCCAGAACCTTGCCAAAGACCGGTAAGAGCCCTATCGGTCGGTACGACTTGGGCGACGAGTAGTCCTCCTTCAGTGGCTTCGGGATAATTCGGATGACGGCCCTTTTCCATATCCCAGGGAAATATCCCAGTCCCAGACACTTGTTAACAATTGCGAGGAAGAGGTCGTCAGTATAGATGATGGCTCTGAGGCATATGTCAGCCGTGAAACCATCCTCTCCGGGCGCCTTTGCCGGTCCGATTCCTCTGATGACATTGAGGAGCTCGTCCCTCACAAAGGCAGTGGATGCGGTGACCTCCGAACTCTGCTGTTGCCTCAGAGATGCGATGGAGTTTCGAACCTCCTCTCGCAATAACGCCTGGTCCTGTGTATCAGTATCTGGGTCATCCTCCGGAAAGAAAGTGTCAGCAAGCAGAGTCGCCGACTCAGCCGGGCTCAACGGCGTTCCCGCACGATCTCGCAGGAGGCAGTCACTCTGGTGGCTTGTCATGGTGAGTGCTTTGTAGATACCTTCCCACATTTTTGGTCTGTCTTGACCAGTGCAGTACTCCTTCCAGCTGGATACCTTTGCACTAATAAGGTCCTCCTTGTAATGGGCTAGAGCCTCTAGATATTCCTTGATTAGTGTTGGCTTGCGCCTAGGGTTTGCTCTTCGGATTCTGTTTCGGAGCCGGACGACTTCCGCCTTCCTGTTCGACAGCTCCTCGGTCCACCAGTTCATTTTTGAGCGCTTGGTCTTGTTCACTGTGGGTATGCTCTCTTTGCATGCACTCTCGACGCAGCCAGAGAAGGTATCTACGATGATGTCGACGTCCTCCGGCGAGCGTGCGGCCTCTACTGTATCCACATCCAGGCCTTGGGTCTGCAACTCTTGCTTTAGACAACTCCCAAAGATTTCCCAGCACGCCTTTTTGGTGTTGTACTTCCGCGTCGTATGCCGCTCTACCAGTCTGAAGGAGCTCTCCAGGTTCACGTCGAAGGTGATAGCTCTGTGGTCCGAAGTGGTCATCAGGTCTCTATCCACTCTCCAGTTCTCCATCCATCCCAGAGCGGAGTTCGAGCAGGCCGTGACGTCCACGATGCTCTCATACGCTCTATTGTTGCGGAACACGCTGAAGGTGGGTGTTGATCCCGAGTTGAGCACAGCCATGTCCATTTGAGCTAGCAGTTCCGTGTACGCAGTACCCCTAGAGTCCTCCTCGTCCTCTCCCCACCAATAACTTTTGGCGTTCACGTCTCCCGCCAGGATGATGTGTGGAGTGGCCAAGCGCTGTCGCACTCGCTGGATGTGCTGAAGATACGGCTCGATGTCTTCATTTCCCTCCAGATACACAGAGACCATGCCTAACCTTGTGTTGCCTAAACTTAAAACTAAACATGTGATGTTTTCTGTACACATATCAGTATATTCGGTAATCGCAAGCCTATCGTCGACAATGACAATCGCTGATTTAACGGGTTTTGCCCCTCGGTGGTGTTGCACAACTGTATGCGTACCCCATTTAGCGAAGCCGCGTCCCCCCACATACGGCTCTTGCAGAAGTAAGATGGAGATTTTTCTATCAAGAGCCGCTTTCATGCACTCCTGGGTCGCGGCGACCCCTCTACCAAGGTTCGCCTGCATGATTTTGAGGCGGATTTTCGCGTTTGCGGACTCGGTGTTGACTAAGGTGCCAATGTCAACAGTAGCTTATTACTGACCGCGCGAGACGGTCAAACTTCCGCCACTCCGGGCACTGGTCGCTGTATGCAGGGTGGGACCTGTCGCATC
Source organism: Cosmorhoe ocellata (assembly GCA_963675405.1). Lineage (NCBI taxonomy): Eukaryota > Metazoa > Arthropoda > Insecta > Lepidoptera > Geometridae > Cosmorhoe > Cosmorhoe ocellata. The sequence continues at coordinate 6,726,057 of OY776271.1, read as the reverse complement.
CAGGTTTGCAGTTAGCGCAGGTCGGGGGCTCGCTACGCTTGCAGGCTCTGGTGTCGTGTTCACCCGCGCAGTAGCCACAAGCTTGAGCGACCGTGCAGTTCCGAGCCTCGTGGCCAAAGCCAAGGCACCTGAAGCACTGCTTTATCGGGGACTGGTCAATGGCCTGCACCACCTGGTATCCGACCTTCACCCGTTGGTCTCTCAGCGCCCTCCAGATTGCCGGACTAGCCTCTACGATTACGTTGTTCAAGCAATCAGAGCGGTGCTTTGTTCTTCGGAGCACCTTTATGTGCCCGTCGACGTGAGCGCCCAGGGTTCCCTTATTTTGGCGTCGAATGGCTTCAGCGACCTTCTCATTCGTCATATCATTGATGACCCCGATGAGCCTAAGCTGCGGTAGTTTCGGGGGCGGCTCGGTGACCGTGTACTCTTTACTCAGCTGCTGTATGGCCGTTTTCATCGCGCTTCTGTCCTCCTCAGTCTCCACAGAAATGACGACCTTGCTGTTCCGTCCCTTCCTTAGACCATGCACTGCTATTCCCAGCTCGGACACGTCCACCCTCTTCTTTATGTCGGTCAAGATGTCTTCGCTCGATTTTTGTGGATCATCGGACTCTACCACCACCGCACGCCGCGCAGTGGTCGGCGTGTACGTGTTTGCTGGTCTCCGATTTACAGTGGCTTTGGGGGCATCCGCTGGTTCTAGGGCCTCGCCAGCTGGGTGAGGAAGTTCGTTTACTTCTCTCCGAAGCGACTCTACCGCAGTTCTAACCGGGCCTACCGTCTCCACCATTGCATCCAGAGACTCTCCCATCTCCGTTCTGAGTTGGGATAGGCTCTGGGCAATCGACTTCCCGGTTTGTTTAGCTTCGGCGGACTCGCTTCGGAGAGCCGCAATGTCACCTTTTAATGCCCCAATGGCCGACAGCACCTCTGTGTAGTGATCAGGTCTCACAGGACTCGAAGCTGGCTCATCAGTTCTGATCTGGCTGTCGTTCTTCAGCATGGCTATATCCTCTCTTATCTGGATGAGGAGACCCTCGAAGTCCAGGTTAGAGCCGACACTCATCGCATACGTCGCTGGGCGCAGTCTTTCTGCCTTGTCGAGAAGGTTCGCAAGGTCGTCGATCGCCTGTCTAAGAGTACAGAGCTGATTGGTCACCTCACTGAACCGCGGAGTAAGGTTCTCGATGAACTTTTCGAGTTGTGTCGCAAGGCTCGGGTCCCCCGAGCACTCCCCCGTTTTAACGGTTTTTGCAGCTAGAACCCGGAGCTCGCCCTGTATGGTCGCTATGTTCTTAATGGGGCCATCCATCTCGAAGTTGAGCCACCCTCTGATCGCCTCCGTGGTCTGGCTAGTCGTCACAATGATCTCGTGAGCCTCTCGGAGCTTGGCCGCGTGAGATTGATGTATCTCCGCCAACTGCTTCGAGTGAGCTCGCTCCACTCGCACCAACTCCTTCGCCGCCCTGGCCCTCTCCTGCTCCAGCGACACTCTGTGGCGAGAGCGCGAGTCCGACACGGAGAGCACGATCTCGTACATCTCCTGCAGGCTCTCCGCGGCCTCCACCTTACACTCGCGCTTCATGTTTCCGGCCTTCTCCAGCGCCTCCTTGCCGGCCTGCAGCAGGTCATTGGCTCTCTGCGAGGCGAGGTCCATCGATACGCCGGATCGCCTGTCGGAGCACGGCAGCATGCTGGAGCGCCTGCCAGATCGCCCGCTGCACACACCCTCCTCGTCAGACCGGTCGTCGTACGTCCTGGGGGTCGGCCTGGCGACGCCGAGCTTGTCAAGCTCCTCCTCCATGTCGTACGCCGCCGATGCATTGGAGCCGGGCGCCAGCGCCGGCCCCGCGCAAGCGCGCGCGGCCGTCGCCGGCTCCGGGCGGGCGAGCGCTGCCGGCGCCGGCTCGGCCACCAAGGCTGGGCTCCGCGCCACCGCCTCCTTCTTGTCCATCGTCTGGGTGATAGCCTTCTTCCGCAGGGCCTTCGAGGCCGCGCCGCGAGTCATGGAAGACGTAGACTTTGTAGACTTGGACGACATATCGATTTGTGGGAAGAGTGTTCAGTGAGGAATTTCTCAGACTCCACGAGTGGCCTCTCGATAACCAGGGTAATGGGGTTTTATGGGGCGGGGTGGGGGAGGGGGGTATGTTAATGTTTACAGGTATTTCCCGTTACGTAAAAGCAAGTGAGAGCAAAAGTAAGTAGAAGTAATCTATCTTGAATCTAGTAGGTAATTGTAGGTATGCAAGGGTGTGTGGAGGTACGTATGTAAGTATGTAAGTATGTAGGTACGTAGTATGTAGGTATTTGAGTATGTATGTAAGTATGTGTAGGTATATGTATGTATGTTAGTACGTGGGCGACTACTTTTAAACCTGCGAAGACGTTTAAACGGAGTGCACTGTCGCTTTCATGGAGCAATGGTGAACGATATCGAGACCGGTGCTGCTAGATTATGTGCAGGCGTTAGTGCGGGAACACTACTTTATATTAATAACGCCTACCAACTTAAAGCAGCAATGGCCTAACAGATTAGCTCGACAGACTTCCTAAAGTGAAACAAGACAGGTATGCAAGGGTGTGTGGAGGTACGTATGTAAGTATTTAGGTGCGTAGTATGTGGTTAGGTTAGGTTAGGTTAGGTTAGGTTAGGTTAGGTTAGGTTAGGTTTTTTTTTTTTTTTTTTTTTTTTTTTTTTTTTTTTTTTTTTTTTTTTTTTTTTTTTTTTTTTGTTTCTAATTTCCCTCTGACATGGGGGTCAGAGTCCTTTTTTAACTTCTTTTATTTATTACAATGTTCATTTTGGGAGAAGAAGATTGGGGTTTTAAATTTATATTTGAACATCATAATTTTATTTCCATGTATTGTTTGCATCTATTGTTTTTTATGTTCAGTAAAATTGTGATATCTTTAAACTTTATCTATATTTTGTTTGTTTTTCTTTTATTTTGTCTCTTTTCTTATGAAGGTATTTACTTAAATATGAAATGCTAATTTATTTATTTTTCTTGTTTTCTGTATTTTCTCTTTTAACTGCTATATTATTACTATTTATATTTTAATGGCTTATACTTATAAACTTTATCTATATTTTGTTTGTTTTTCTTTTATTTTGTCTCTTTTCTTATGAAGGTATTTACTTAAATTTGAAATGCTAATATATTTATTTTTCTTGTTTTCTGTATTTTCTCTTTTAACTGCTATATTATTACTATTTATATTTTAATGGCTTATACTTATTTTATATACACTGTTCTGCAAATTTTTTAACTTTCTTTTGGTTCTTATTGCTATTTATTTATATATCTATGTTGTTTTTATATATCTCAGATATATAATCAACATAGGTTATATATCCTGTCTTTTAGTCTTTTATTATCTTATAATATTTTGCTGTTTGATGTTTCGCTAAGGTTTTGATATTGTTTGGATATTTTAATTGTGTTTTAGTCCTTATTTTTTATTGTTGTTTTGTGTTTTTTTTTTTTCCTATTTCAGCTGTTGGTATCTTTTGATCTTATTATAGTGTTTATTATCAATGTTCAAAGGTTATGAGGTTTTATACATGCTAACCTAGTTTTATTTGCTTAGCTTCTGTTCTAGTTTTTTATTTAGAGTCTATTGTATTTATCTATGCTGATTTTTTATATTTCAAATATAAAGTCAGCATATATTGTATTCTCTATTTATTGATTTCTATTCTTTGTTTTATTTTCCAACTTTGTTGTTACTAGTTCTATTTTTGTTTTGAATTTACATTTTTATTTTGGACTTGTTATTAATTATATTATGTTTATCTGTATCTTGATTCTGAATTTTTTTGTTTTGTCTATTGTATTTTTCGAAACTGTGTCCTTTCATCATGAAAACGACTTCATTTTCTGGGGGCTTGCTGTTTGTGGGTTACTAGGTTAGCAGTATGCTATGGAGGCTCGAGCCAGCGCATCCCACTTTCTGCGAATCGGGCACTCTGCACTAAACGCATTGTGGTTGGCCTTCTCCAACTTGGCGTGCGTGCAGTTGCAGCAGGTTGGGGTGGCGCCAAGCACGTGGTCGGGGCAGTCTGCTTTTATATGGGGTCCCCCACAGTGGCTACATTTCGGCAACGCTTCTTTACAGAAGCGCTTGCCGTGTCCGTAGCCTAGGCACTGCGAGCACTGGACCAATGGCGACTGGTCTGCCACTCTGATGCGTTGTAGGTCAATTTGCACAGTGCTCGAGTTGGTCATTTTTTGCCATAGCTTCGGGGAGACCCTCATTATGATGTCGTGCGCTAGAGGGTTTCTTGTCTGCCTTTTGTACCGGATTTCCAGTTGGTGGTCTTCTGTTCCGGCAAAGATTTCTGGGTTCTGTTTCCTCAGGGCGGTGATAACGTCTTCGTCGGTGTTGTATTTCAGCACGCTCCTGAGGATAACCATAGGATCTTTGTTTTTTAGGTCTTCGACATTTAATTCCTCTGCCCCTTTTAGTTTTTCTGTAAATCTTCTCCTTTCTTCTTCTGTCCTACAGCCCACTATGACTTTCCTGTCCTTCGCCTTTCTTATTTTCTCGACAACTATACCTCCTTCCTTCGCGTTTATGACACTTCTTATCCTTTCCAGCACTTGCTCTCCCGTTTCCATTTCGTCCCTTGCAGAGATGACTACCGAGTGCAACGCGGTCTGCTCCGGAGCCAGGGTTCTGGTGGGAGCCGCTGCTACACTCGCATAGGTCTGTCTCTGCAGGAATTCCTGTTGCTTTTCCATACTTTCCTTTAGTCTTTCCATCTTTTCGTTGCTCTCTTTCATAAGTCTAGTATGCTCTTCTATTCTTTCTATTAACTCTTTATTTTCCTTTCTTTCTGTCCTTTGTTCCACCTTTGGCGTTTTATCCTCCGATTCTATTTCGTTTTCCGATGTTTGGGGTTTACTGGGTTTGGCCGACTCTGACTCTTTGACCAGTTGGTAGAGTCTGTCCACTGCCAGTAGAACCTCTGTTTTGATCTCCGTTTTGAGATTTCGTGAGTTCCCAAGGTGTTGTTTCGCTTTGAGTAAGCAGGCTCTTGCCTCGGTGAGCCTGTCTGCGTACTTTTTTGTTGGCCTAATTGGGCTCACGATAATCTCTGCGGACGGTCTGCGTGATGTTGTTTGTTTGCTAGGCGGTTTTATCTTTGGAGGTTCTACTGACTTGGCTATTTTTGGTGGGCTCTGGAGTTTTCTGCTGGTGTCCTGTTGTCCGGACTCCCATTCTCCGATGCTTTTTCGAACGTTGGACTGGCTTGTTCTTCCTGTTTGCGGTGCTGTCTCTATTTCGAAGGTCGTGTTCCCCGTTGTCGCTGCTTTGGACTCTTCATCCAGGCTCTGCCCCACTTTTACGGGTGTCCGATACATTTTTAATCAGTCAGAGGGCTTATCTGGTCCAGTTTGTTAGTTTGTATATGTTATACACAGGTATGTAATTTTACTAATCTTTTCTTTCCTTGTTTCAGGTTCGTCGTGCGTGTCGCCAGCGGGTCTGCGTGATGCAGGTAAGTAATCTAGTAAAAGTTTATAGGTTTGTAAAAGTTTTATAAAATTTTTGTTTCAGAATCCCGTGTCAACAGCGTGCAGTATTTTGGTGAGTAAGAAAATTTTGTCAATGATCTACTTATATAATATATCTACTGTTATCTTAAAAATATTGTACCTCGGTACCGTTAAAATTTAAGATTTTAACTAATTTGTCTAAACTTATAGTAGTAACTTTACCATAAAACGTCAATCCTTATAGCTAACTTTGTCAATTTAAAATATAAATGTCAAGGAAGAGTAGGTCTAACTATAAATAACGATACCCTAATCATAGAGTACCTCGGTACCTTAGAAACTAGAACTTAAAGCTAAAATATTGAAATTGCTAAATAAATCGAGTATGTTGTACCCTAGTCTCATAAATTCCAGGTAGAATAGGTCTTAATAAATAGTAGAGGAGGCCCCCAGGGCCGTCCGTCACAAAAAGTCTCTAAAAGTTGCCGAAAATCGAATTTCAAAGTTTCAGATGACCAGAATTGGACCGGAATTCACTTCAGTGAACAGGACCGGGTGGGTGGGCGGGCGATTTTTTGATTTTCTATGTGCTAATTGTTCCCTTTTTGTTACAGGTGCTTGCAGGGGTGCTGAAGGGCAGCGTTTTAGGTGCAGCAGAGGAAGAATCCACACGATAGAAAATTTTTTATGAATTTATTTAGTGTCAAAACTTTTGAAAATCTCTAAGTTAGGGTCCAAAATGCACAAAACTGTGAAAAATAAGTGACCGGTGGGTCTCGCTAGTAGTTTTTCAGCGTTTGCGACACAGTAGGTACAATCTTGGTCCACTAAAACTGTAACTTTGAAAAATTTTATATGTAATTTCAATATTGTATGGAGAAATACCGATCAGGTATGAAGACTTTTTGAAAACTGTTTAGGCAATCTTTTGATTTTCTATGTGCTAATTGTTCCCTTTTTGTTACAGGTGCTTGCAGGGGTGCTGAAGGGCAGCGTTTTAGGTGCAGCAGAGGAAGAATCCACACGATAGAAAATTTTTTATGAATTTATTTAGTGTCAAAACTTTTGAAAATCTCTAAGTTAGGGTCCAAAATGCACAAAACTGTGAAAAATAAGTGACCGGTGGGTCTCGCTAGTAGTTTTTCAGCGTTTGCGACACAGTAGGTACAATCTTGGTCCACTAAAACTGTAACTTTGAAAAATTTTATATGTAATTTCAATATTGTATGGAGAAATACCGATCAGGTATGAAGACTTTTTGAAAACTGTTTAGGCAATCTTTTGATTTTCTATGTGCTAATTGTTCCCTTTTTGTTACAGGTGCTTGCAGGGGTGCTGAAGGGCAGCGTTTTAGGTGCAGCAGAGGAAGAATCCACACGATAGAAAATTTTTTATGAATTTATTTAGTGTCAAAACTTTTGAAAATCTCTAAGTTAGGGTCCAAAATGCACAAAACTGTGAAAAATAAGTGACCGGTGGGTCTCGCTAGTAGTTTTTCAGCGTTTGCGACACAGTAGGTACAATCTTGGTCCACTAAAACTGTAACTTTGAAAAATTTTATATGTAATTTCAATATTGTATGGAGAAATACCGATCAGGTATGAAGACTTTTTGAAAACTGTTTAGGCAATCTTTTGATTTTCTATGTGCTAATTGTTCCCTTTTTGTTACAGGTGCTTGCAGGGGTGCTGAAGGGCAGCGTTTTAGGTGCAGCAGAGGAAGAATCCACACGATAGAAAATTTTTTATGAATTTATTTAGTGTCAAAACTTTTGAAAATCTCTAAGTTAGGGTCCAAAATGCACAAAACTGTGAAAAATAAGTGACCGGTGGGTCTCGCTAGTAGTTTTTCAGCGTTTGCGACACAGTAGGTACAATCTTGGTCCACTAAAACTGTAACTTTGAAAAATTTTATATGTAATTTCAATGGTTAGGTTAGGTTAGGTTAGGTTCCACGGACCTGCTAGGTTCTCCTAGTGGGCGGGGATGTGAACCCCGACGTGGCGCGTCCCCAGGTGGCGGATAGGGGAACGGCCCCCAGATATGGGGGCTACCGGTATACCGGCGCGGACCAAATCACACGGGACGGCAGCGCGGCGGGGAGGGTCAACTCGGCCACCCCGTCGGGCAACCGACGACATCGGAGGTCAGGACGGCTCCTCCTCGCATCTCTCTGCTGTTATCAGAGAGAGTTGGGGACGGAGCCAGCAGAGGAAAGGATTTCCAACTCTGTCAGGACCGGGGCAGATTACTGCCAGTAGTTTAAGGACCAAGTCTCAAGGTCTGGCGCTCGCCGAGGGGAGTACTGGTGTGTGAATCGGGAACTGTGCCGTGTTGGTACAGATCTCGATTGACATGCCAGTATGGTCGGGGGGAACCCGGCCGCTAGGGCGCCCCAGAGGACCTCACCTCTGGATAATAAAAAAGGAAAAACTTTATGAAAAAAAATGGCGAATGGAAATAGTTTACCCCAGGCGGGTACCAGCCTCTCCGAGGCTGGAGAATCCCGCAGTGCTTCGGCACTCTGCCCCTCGTATTCTGGGGGGGGCACCAGACGCCAGGGGAGCAGGAGCTCCCAGCAGGAGAGGACCTTCGGAGTTTTTAAAAAGCCCGGAGTTCCGGTAGCGGGGAGCGATGGGGGAGATTCGGACTGCTCTGTGGCATCCGTCTCCTCCATCGCTTCATCCGCTTCGAGTAGGTCGCGCGTTAAGCGCAAACGGGCGATTGAGCCCGCCTTGGACGTGGCAGATGGCGCCTTGGTCTCACTAGAGTCCAAGCGCGCCATGTTTTTGAAGGACGGGGGGGACAGCGAAGACGATGTCTTCGACCCCCTCGTAGAGCCTTCAAAGGCCAAATCGAAGGCGAAGTTGCCGAAGGCGGCAGAATTGGAGGAGGAGATGCGGGCGCGATCCATAGAGGAGCTGGGCGCCTGCCTCAGGGTCGACATGCAGACCGTTGAGAAGATCGCCGACAAGTCAAAGAACTTGAAGGGCGATTTTATCAAGGGTCTGCGGGTCGCTGCACGGAGGGCTGAAGCGGTCAGCAGGGAGCTGGCCCAGCGGGCTTTGGCAGACGCAAATGTCCAGCGGCTGGAGCGGGAGAATGCCGAGCTGCGTGCGAAGATGGCCGATCTCTCCAGTAAAATGGAGAAGCTGACGGAGGTAATCCGTCAGCAGCAGGCAACTTCGCATGCCAGTGCTGAGAGCACGGCCATACCGGCGCCAGCACCACCCGCTGTCGGGGGGAACGACTGGGAGGGTCGGTTCATGGAGCGCATAGCGGCTCTAATGGACCGAAAGCTGGCTGCAGCTCTTAGAGTTCAGCCTGCTTCCTCCCAGGGCGGCGCAGCGTCCGCTAGGGCAGGACCTTCGGGGTCTTCTAGTGTGGGTGCGGCGAAGGCGAAACGCCAACCGCCGCCCGCACAGGCCTCCCCGCCACCCGCGTCGTCGCAAACCGCGAGGTCGCAAGTGCCAGAGGCACCAACGACTTCGTGGGCGACAGTGACGGGGAGGAAGAGGAAGAAGAAGAAGGCCCCTCCGCCGGAGAAACCTGGCCCGAGGCCTGGCCCGAAAACTGGCCCAAAGGCCGGCCCGACGGCCGACCCGAAGGCCAGCTCGAGGGCTAACCCGCGGGCCGGGGCCAAGGGTGGCCCCAAACCCGCGCCAGCGCGGCTGCCAACGTCCGCGGCGATTACGGTGACGGTTCCGGAGGGTTCGGACCTCACCCTCGCCGCGGTGATGGCGACCGCGAAGGCGCGGATCAGACTGGCGGACGTTGGGGTGGACATGGTCCGCCCCAAGAAGGCGATCACGGGCGGTCTCATCTTGGAGGTGTCAGGGCCTGACTGCACCTCCAAGGCAGATGCTCTGGCCGAGCGCATGCGCGTGGCCCTCGCCGATCTGGGTGTGCGTGTTGCGCGCCCAGTGAAGACGGGGGAGCTGCGGCTCAAAGACCTCGACGACAGCGTCACACCTCGTGAGGTGTTGGTCGCTGTCGCCGAGGCCGGAGGCTGCTCGACCGACGACGTGCGGGTGGGCGACATTCGTCGCTCACCCACTGCCCTGGGCACGGTGTGGGTCCGCTGTCCACTAGCCTGCGTGCGCAGGCTAGCAGCGGCAAAACACGTCGTCGTCGGCTGGGGATCTGCTCGGGTAGACTACCTGGAGTCGAGGCCGCTCCAGTGCTTCCGTTGCCTGGAGTTTGGGCACGTGCGCAGCATGTGTCAGAGCACAGTGGACCGCAGCACCTTGTGCTACGCGTGTGGCGAGCCCGACCATCGGGCGAGCCGGTGCACGCGTCCGCCCCGGTGTCCGCTGTGCTCTGACAAGGGCTGTAGGGCAGACCACAGGATGGGGAGCAAGAGGTGCTCCCCTCCCAAGGAGAGGAGGAAGTCAGGTCCTCTTCCCCCTCGGTCGGCCCCAGCACCAGCACCGGAAGCCAAAGCGGCCCCAACAAAGGGGGCCGCTCAGTCGGGCCAGAGCCCGCCGCCCCAGGAGGCCATGGAGGCCTCGTAATGGATCACGCCATACGAGTCCTCCAGTGCAATCTGAACCACTGCCGGAGCGCGCAGGACCTAGTCCAGCAAACCTTCGCGCAGTGGTCGATTGCACTTGCCGTAGTTGCGGAGCCCTACAACGTCCCGAACCATCCTCGCTGGTTCGGGGACGACTTGGACTCCGTCGCTATTTACTGGGGCGGCGGAAGAGGCGACCCCCCCTGTGCCCTTATTGAGAAGGGACAGGGGTTCGTGGCCACGGCATGGGGTCGTCTAGCCGTTGTGGGCTGCTACGTCTCTCCCAACTGTACCCTCGTCGAGTACGAGGCGTACCTGGACGCGGTAGGCGACTGCATTCGCAGATGCCTACCGCGCCCAGTGCTTGTCCTGGGCGACTTCAACGCGCACTCTCGTGTGTGGGGGAGTCCCCAGGACGACCGAAGGGGAGAGACCGTGGTGGAATGGGCGGCGGGTATGGACCTCCGGTTGTTGAATCGGGGGTCTGTAAGCACGTGTGTACGGTGGCAGGGTGAGTCGATCGTGGACCTCTCATGGTCGACTCCCTCTGCCACCCACCTGGTGTCGGGCTGGAGAGTAGCGGAGGAGATGGTCACCTTGTCTGACCATCGCCACATCGTCTTCGATGTGGTTCTCCGCCCCCCCGACAGTGCGTCCCGCCGCAGTAGCAGCCCGCCGCGACGATGGGCCCTCAAGCGGCTCGACAGGGATCTGCTCGAAGCCGCAGCCATCGTCGCGGCCTGGCCGGATGGAGACGCCGGAGAGATTCTGCCCGATCCTGGGAGGGAGGCGGCTTGGTTCCGGGCTTCGATGACGTCGATTTGCGACGCATCGATGCCCCGAGCCAACCCTACCAAGCGCAGGGCGGTGTACTGGTGGTCGGAGGAGATAGCGCAGCTGCGTGAGGCATGCTTGCGCTCCCGACGCCAGTACACCAGAGCCCGGAGGAGACGGCGAGCCCTTGCCGGAGAGGTGGATAGAGTTTACGAGGTATACCGAGGCGCTTCGAAACTGCTCCAAGCGGCCATTGCGGCCGCTAAGGCTCGGTCTTGGAGTGAACTCCTGGAGGGACTGGATAGGGATCCATGGGGGCGCCCGTACCGGATGGTACTGGGCAAGCTCAGACCGTGGGTCCCTCCGTTGACGGAGACCCTGGACCCTGAGTTGGTGGGGAGAGTGGTGGATACACTCTTCCCTAGGGTCCAGGACAGTCCCAGTTCCTCTACCCCCGGGGCATCGGGACCGACCATCTGGTCCGATGAACTGGGGGTCCGTACACAGGAGTTGGACCGAGCGGTGAAGCGCCTCAGGGCTCGTAATACAGCGCCAGGCCCTGACGGGATTCCGGGTCGGGCCTTGGCGCTGGCTCTATCCGCCGGCTTGGGGGACAGGCTGAAGCGGCTGTTCGACAGCTGCCTATGCTTCAGCGTGTTCCCCAAGGAGTGGAAGGAGGCAAGGTTGGTCCTCTTGAAGAAGGACGGCAGGGCCGCAGACTCTCCCTCTGCGTACCGCCCCATTTGCCTGCTGGACGAGGTCGGCAAGTTATTCGAAAGAATAATTGCCGATCGTCTCTGCACACATCTGCGGCAGGAAGGTCCCGACCTGTCGGATGACCAGTTCGGTTTCCGGCGGGCCCGCTCGACAGTTGACGCTATCCTTCGGGTGCGTTCTCTGTCGGGCCAGGTAGTGTCCCGGGGCGGGAGGGTGTTAGCGATATCCTTGGATATCGTTAACGCCTTTAACTCCCTGCCCTGGAGGGCGATTCGGGCGGCGCTCGTGTATCACGGAGTGCCCCCCTACCTGCAGGGCATAGTCGGGGCCTACCTGCGAGACAGGTGTGTGCAGTATGTAGGCAGGGACGGTACATTGCACGAGAGGGAGATGAGTTGCGGGGTTCCGCAGGGGTCCGTTTTGGGCCCGCTGCTGTGGAATCTCGCATACGATGCGGTCCTGCGCGTTGATCTCCCCGCTGGCGTACGAGTGGTCTGCTACGCAGACGACACCCTCGTACTAGCCACCGGGGAGTCCTTCGAGAGGGCCAAAGGGCTCGCAGAGCTTGGTGTGGCATGTGTCGTGGACAGGATCCACGGGCTGGGTCTGCGGATAGCGCCTCAGAAGACTGAAGCGCTATGGTTCCACAAACTCCCGAGGGGGAGGGAACCACCCAGCATGTCGGTTCGTGTAGGTGACGTGGACGTCCAGGTAGGCCGGTACCTCAAGTACCTGGGCCTCACCTTGGACGGCCGTTGGGACTTCGGGGAGCACTTCAAACGCTCTGTCCCCCGGATTCAGAAGGCAGTGGGTGCTCTGCACAGACTGCTGCCAAATCTCGGGGGACCACGGGAGGGCGTTCGCCGCCTCTACGCGGGGGTGGTGCGTTCGATGGCTCTCTACGGAGCACCCGTCTGGTCTGATAGGCTGGCGGGTGTTAGGCGCTACAGACTGCTGTTTGGCAGTCTGCAGCGCACTATGGCCATTCGGATTGCACGGGGGTATCGCACGATATCCCATGAGGCGGCGACCATCTTGGCGCGATTCCCGCCGCTCGACATCCTGGCGGAGACGGACGCACGTGTGTACGTTCGTCTCCGACACGATGGCGGGGGCGGAGTTGCGCCAATAGAAGTGCGGGCCCAAGAGCGTCGACGTGCGCTCCGTAGATGGCGCGAGCGGCTCGAGGAGCCGCGGTGCTCGCGTCAGCGCATCGTCGGCGCGATTGCGCCCAACCTCGAAGCTTGGGTGGGTAGGAAACACGGCAACGTCACCTATAGACTTACTCAGGTACTCACCGGACATGGTTGTTTCGGTGAGTACCTGAGTAGGATCGGACGGGAATCGACAGCACAATGCCACCATTGTGGGAGCGACAGGGATTCCGCGCAGCACACGCTGGAGCAGTGCTCAGCGTGGTGCCAGGAGCGGCGGACCCTGGTCGCTAGGATCGGGCAGGATCTCTCTCTGCCAGCAGTGGTACAGGCCATGCTGGCAGATGAAACGGCGTGGAGGGCCGTGGCCTCTTTCTGTGAGACCGTAATGGTTCGGAAAGAGGCCGCTGAGCGGGATCGGGAGAGGGCCGATCCCGCTCGGAGGAGGCGGCGGCGGGGTGACGGCAACGGCCGCCCCGCACCGCCTGCCCCGTAAGGGGCAAATGGTATCCCCTGCCAAACAGGGGACTTTTCGGTCCAGTGGGCAGCCGGAGTGAGGGCTTCGGTTGGCCGGGAACACGGACCGAAAGGGCAGCGGCCACTAGTGGCACTGTGCCGCTGTAGCACTACGAGGTGCTGGGGGTGTGGCGTGTTTGTGCCCCCCCGGGAAGTGCTTTAGGGCGAAGTGCGAGAGGGGCACCGGATCGTTCCTTCGGGAGTTACCGGAGCCCCTTGAAAAGCACCGAGGCCGGCCACCGCGGAGTTTTTAGTGAGTCGTCGAGTCCGACAACCTCACACACCCCTGCCGCACCCTTCATGCGGCGGGGACGGTCTGTTAGCAGATTTTCTCCGCGACACAAAAAAAAAAAAAAAAAAAAGGTTAGGTTAGGTTAGGTTAGGTTAGGTTAGGTTAGGTTAGGTTAGGTTAGGTTAGGTTAGGTTAGGTTAGGTTAGGTTAGGTTAGGTTAGGTTAGGTTAGGTTAGGTTAGGTTAGGTTAGGTTAGGTTAGGTTAGGTTAGGTTAGGTTAGGTTAGGTTAGGTTAGGTTAGGTTAGGTTAGGTTAGGTTAGGTTAGGTTAGGTTAGGTTAGGTTAGGTTAGGTTAGGTTAGGTTAGGTTAGGTTAGGTTAGGTTAGGTTAGGTTAGGTTAGGTTAGGTTAGGTTAGGTTAGGTTAGGTTAGGTTAGGTTAGGTTAGGTTAGGTTTTTTTTTTTTTTTTTTTTTTTTTTTTTTTTTTTTTTTTTTACCATCTCGAAATGGCACTAAGTTTCTCGCCGCTATTTATATTGCGGCGATTTATACATTCTAATATTTAACATGACAATTATTTTCCCCCCCTTATTTCCTAGCTTTATTTTCCTTACGGACCTACAGTCCGGTGACCCTCCTAGACCAAGTGGCAGCTCCGTAGAAGCTCCTCCGCGAAAGAAAATCGCTTTAAATAGTTTATTTAGTGGTAAAAAGTTCGTTTAAGTGCTAAAAAGTTCTAGTGTGTCTGTGGCATCTTGGATTACGTTTTTACCCTGGTCGGTCCACAGGGGACTTGACTAGGATCCTGGAGAGAATTTTGTTCGAAGAATTTCTACACCTTCAGGTATTTACTTTGAAACGCTGCATGTTTTTCAGCGGTTACATCAATTTTTTGATCCGTCATCTTATAGAGAATTGTTTGTTGAATCGAACAAAATTTTTTCCAGGAAAATAGGGCCACAGATCACTGAGATATAAGCGATTTTCTTTGCGCGGCCACTTCCTTGAAAGTCTTCCCGGCTTCCCTGGGAACATAGATTGAGGTGTAGGGAGAAATAACTTCCACAGATTGATGTGTCCTGGTACCCTTTAGGTACTAGCGGTAGAAAATTATTTAAATATAGTCAGTGTTCTGTGATATTAATAGTTTAGTTTTCAATAAAAATTGCAATAATTTTTAATACATTAATTATTTCTAATTTATTCAATTTATTTTTATAATTTTCATTAATTTTCCAGTAGCTTTATAACTATACAACATTTTTACACATTTCAATTTTTAAATTTAATATCTATTATCATAGTTATTAACGATTTTGTAGATAATTATGTTTTAGTTTACATCAAATTATTTTTAATATTCTTCTATCTTTTTATACTTTTTTAAATTTACAATTAATTATATATCAATCTGTGGAAAAATTTAACCTCTTTTCAACGGTGTAATTTATTTTAGGATTGCTTAATTTTTGATAGAGACACAAGCGTTTTTGTCTGGGGGAGTGAACATAATTTCGGTTGGGCGTGGCGCGCATTCTTTCGCATTCTTGGAATTGTTCCGCGCGGTATTCTGTTTTATAACATTCCTAACTGAGTGGACGGACGTTGCTTTTTGTAAGGACGGGAAAGTTACATTCAAAATTTTTGGTAAATTATTTTATTTTCAATTATCTTGCGGGGAGGTTTTATTAATTGGTAATGTACCGGGGAACTCATTACAAATAAAAAACTAATTAATTTATAAATTTGTAATTTTAATTATTTTACGGGAAGGGGATAGCAAATAATAGTGTACTGGGTATTCATATTAAATTAATAACAATCATTTCTTTAGATATTGCTAATTTTGTAACCTACCCAACTTCCTAAAGCCGGCCCACGAGTTGGGAATTTTAGAGGTTTGAGAGAGTGATGCGCACATAGTTATAGCGCGAGGCTGTTCATACTTGCCGAAATTAATAGAATAAATATATACACGTATATCTTCTTGTTAAGCTATCTCTTGGGGAGCCATAATATTTTATAGTTATTCAGTGCAATTTTTCTAGCATTTAATATCAATTGTGTGCCTTCGCACGCTCACCGCTACAGCGTAGTTGCTTACTGGCGCGCTCGTTCATAGTCTGCGCTACGGCCGAGTGTTATCACTTCGTGAGCGCGGAGGGGCGGGCGTGACCTAGTTTAGGCGAGGGCGGCTTGACGCCCAGGTGGACGGAGCGCCGGCCAATAGCGGGCGAGCGTATCTACTTAGGTACGCGCGCTCGCTAATACTTTAGCCCGCTGCCGGGAGGTAGGCACACAGCTTCACAGCTCGGTTATTTTATTATTTTAGGGTAAATTGGGAACTGGACTGTTAGGTATAATTAATTATTAGTTAGTTAGTAAGTAGTGTAGTTTAGTAATTATATTTGGGTACCTTGGTAGGTAGGCATAGTATTTAGAATTGAGTAGATAACATATTAATATAATATTTAGATACATTTTACATCGGCAAATTATATACTTACATAGATTTATTTTTGAGAATTTTCAATCATACCTAACAATTAATTAATTTATTACATCTCTCTAGGTATCTAGGTAGTAAGTTAAATTATAGGTATCTTTACACGGGCACTTATACTTATCCAAGTTATACTTATCAAAGTGGTTATTTGCAAATAGTATCCTTACGCTCTGCGCACTTCGCGCGCGGCAAACCGCCAGACAACCTGCGTTCGTGTCGCCCGGTCGGCGACTTGCATACCTAACCGCCGCCGCGCCGGCTGAACTTAACCTAGGTCAGAATTGTTCATGTCTCACACAAGAGCAGTTCACGTTGTCAAATTATAAAGCTAGAAACCTAACGAATATCTGGGTATACTCCAGGTCCTGGATTTCGATCCCTTTACTGACTTTTATTAGTGATATAGGAAATAGACTACCTCTTTTGCCTCTGTTTTTTACGCTACTTATCTCTTATTTTCGTGAAATTGAAGCGGAGACTACTAGGTATCTATATCCATTGCACCCGTCACACTCCCCGCAGTACATTTAATCATAACAACTACAAAATAATAATAATTAAATCATTTTCAGCTACTTTTTAACTTTTAATTGAGAGCGACCTCCTTCCGTCACCTACAGAAAGCTACACAATTCGCATGCGAGCTATTGCTCTCAAAATACTGGCAGGCGCTTTCGTTCACTAACATTACATTTATAGTGCTCGGGGACACTTTAGTATCATTAGCTTTTAAAATAATTGTTGCCATTTAAATATTACATGCTCCTATCACATTAATACAAGCTAATTATCAGTAAATTGAATAATATCCCTAACAAACAATTTTGTTAAGTAATCTCCTAGTCAAATTAAATAGCAACGCTAATAAATTCATACATCTTACATTAGTAGACTAGTTGTCTCTTATCTCATTTGCTAGGCGGGGGCCGGAGTCGGGGATAGGATAACTTGGGCGTGGGATAACTTGATAACTTGGGGTTAATTAAAAGTAAACAGACAGTCTATTGCGATAAATATAATGTCTTATAGGCCTAGGGCGGCGACGATGCCTCGGCAGGGAGCGGTCAGACGGGCCGGGGCGGGCGCGGCGGAGGATCGAGCGGCCCTCCCGGGCCCTCGGGCTCCGCCGGGGCCCCCTCCGGTGCCGGTGGGCTTTCTGTCTCAGCCCAGAACGGTGAGTGAGAGTGCGGAGCCGGCGGCCTCGGGTGGCCCGGGGGGCGCGGGGGGCGAGTGGCCGGCCAGCAACACGGTGAGCAGCCTGCGCTCGCAGCTCGAGTCCGCCTCGCGGGCCATCGACGAGGTGACGGTCAGGGCTCTCGGCGAGATCGCGGGCACCCTCGAGCGCTCGCTCACGCCGGTGCTGCCGGAGCGGCGCGACTCGCCGGCGGGCGCGGGCGCGGGCGCGGGGGCGGGCAGCGGGGACGACGGCTCCCCCGACCGGGTCCACGACCTGTCCATCATGTCGCTCGGGGACGGCGGCCCGGTGCACGAGGCCCCGCACGCGGCCAACCGGCTGCTGAAAAAAACGCTCGCAGAGTTAGACAGGTCGCGCAACCTGAACCGCGATATAAAGGAGGCGATCCTGGCCGGCCTGAACGGCCTCTACGAGATGGTCCTCCGGCTGGCGGACTCGCGCAGCCGCCACATCGCCGAGAAGGAGCGCGTCAAGACCACCACCGAGCGGCGCTGCAGCCTGCAGGAGAAGGTGTACGCCGGCAAACTCGAGGCGATTAACACGTACGTGCAGACCAACCTGGACGAGCTGCGGCGGGCGAGCGCCAAGACGCTGGAGGAGAGCGAGGCCACCCGCCGGCTCGTGCAGGAGATGGCCGCCGACCAGGCGTGGGTGCGGGCGGGGGCCGGGGCCGGGGGCGAGGGCGAGGCGCCCGCGCGGGTGGACGCGCTGGTCGAGGAGGTGCGCGCCCTGCGCGAGGAGGCGCTGCGCCCGGAGCCCGGGCCCGGCGCGCGGAGCCCGGCGCCGCCCGCCTCGTACGCCGCGGCCGTGGCCAAAAAGTTCTCACTGATCGTCGAGTCTAAGAACCCGACCGACACGGGCGATCAGATCCTGTCGAGAATAAAGAAGGGGGTGGACGTGATCGGCTTGGGCGTCGGGGTCACCGGGGTCCGGAAATGTAAGAACGCCAGGGTCGCCATCTCGCTCGAGTCCGAGAGGGAGAGGGCGGTCATGGGGCGGGCGATCGCGGGGCTCGGGGACGATTTCGCTGTGACGGAGCCACGGGCCAGGGACCCGTACCTGCGTCTCGTCGGAGTCGTCGCCGACCTCGCGGACGCCCGGGTGCAGGAGGCGCTCGTCCGGCAGAACGACGCTCTGCTCGCGCGGGTACCTGAGACCGAGCGGAAGGTCTCCGTAGTTAGGCGCATCAGGGGAAGAGTTAGCGGGCTCAGTAACGTCGTGGTACAGGTCAGCCCTGCGGTGTGGGGAGCGCTAAGGGACCGCCGCGTGCGGCTAGGCTACCAGGTGGTGAGCGCAGTCGACCAGTCGCCGCTGGTGCAGTGCTACCGGTGCCTGGGCTTCTCGCACAAGGTGGCGGAGTGCAAGGCCCCCGAGCCCCGCTGCGGACACTGCGCGGGCGCGCACGACACGCGCGCGTGCCCCGCCCGCGACCGCGCGCCGCACTGCACCAACTGCGCCGGCAGGCGGCTGCCCGACTGCGGCCACCCGGCCTACAGCTCCGACTGCCCGGAGTGGAGGAAGTGGGACCGGATAGCCAGACTCGCGGTCAGGTATTGCTGAGGGCACCGATCCGGCCTCACTTAGCAATTTAGATGTAAAGATCGTACAATATAACCTGGGGAGGGGCAGGGCGGCGACACATGAGTGCCTGCGCGAGGCCACGACGCGGGGCGTGCACGTGCTGCTGCTGCAGGAGCCGTATGTGGGGGCCAAGTCCTGCATGTCGGTCCCCGCCGGCTGCAGGGTGGTCCAGAGCACCGCCGGGGAGGCTGATCGGCCCGCGCGGTCTGCAGTTGTCATCACCGACCCTAGGATTAGATATATAGAAAATTGTAAATTTATAACTAGAGATATAGTAGGTGTAGTGATTAGGGTAGGCAATATTAAAATAGGTTTAGTTAGTATATATTTAGATTTAGAATTAAATATCGACCCCTGCCTGGCTACCGTTGCGAGAATCGTCCGAGATATGAACGTGGACCGGATCCTGCTCGGCGGCGACGTGAACGCGAGGAGTCCCTGGTGGGGCTGCGACGCGGAGGACGAGCGGGGACGGGCCGTCGTGGGGATGTTGGCCGAGCTGGGACTGGAGGTGCTGAACCGGGGAAGTGTGCCCACTTACCTCGCGTACCGAGCGGGGCAGGCCTGCACCGGCGTCATCGACGTCACGGCGTGCTCGGCGGCGCTGCTGCGCGCGGCGCGGGACTGGCGGGTGGACGAGCGGCTCGGCGCCCTGTCCGACCACCGGCCCATCGCGCTGGAGCTGCGCCTGCGCGCGCGGCGGGAGGCGGCCGAGGAGCGCGGCACGAGGGTGTACGACACCGGGAGGGCCGACTGGCTCGCATTCCGGGCCGAGTTCGAGTGCAGGCTGCGGGAGCTGAACGTCGAGGGCGAGGTGGCGGCGGTCCGAGACGGGGAGGGGGTCGATCTGGTCGCGGAGCGGTACACCGACTGCATCGTCGCGGCGTGTGACGAGGCGATCCCCCGGTTACCCGAGAAGAGGATCATCGCGGCCTGCAGATGGTGGACGGCGGAGCTCTCGCAGCTCAAGGCGGAGACGGTGCGACGGCGGAGGAGGATCGCCAAAGCGAACCCGGCCAGGAGGAGGCTTATAGTGGACCGATACCTTGAGGCTAAGCTCATCTACAAGAAAGCCATCGAGTCCGCTATAACCAGGAGCTGGAAGGAGTTCTGCACCGGCGAGAAGCTCGAGACGGTCTGGGAGCGCTCTTACCGCGTCATGAAGGCGTGCGCGGCCAGGCCGCAGGACCGGCTGCTGCGGGCGCCGGACGGGAGCGCGCTGGACGAGCGCGGATCGGCGGCGCTGCTGGCGGACACGTTCTTCCCGCGGGACGACGCGGCGCAGGACTCCGCCGAGCAGGCGCGCCTGCGAGCCGAGGCGGCGCGCCTGGCGGAGGCCGCGGCGCGGACCGTCGCGCCGGAGGACGTGGTCGCCTTCACCGAAGTCGAACTCGGGACGGTTACGCGAGACATGAACCCGAAGAAGGCCCCGGGCGGGGACGGGCTCACGCTTGACGTCTGCCTCAGAGCCTACTCCTGCAATAGAAAGTTGCTTGTTGACATATTTACACAGTGCCTCAGATGGGGTCGCTTCCCCCTTCTATGGAAAACCGCCACTATAAAGGTTATCCCCAAGCCGGCAAAGAATGACTATACCGAACCGAAATCGTACCGACCCATCGGACTCCTGCCGGTCTTGGGGAAAATGCTGGAGAAGCTCTTCGTCAATAGACTGCAGTGGCAGCTGGGCAGGGAGCGTCGCCTGAGTCCGCTGCAGTACGGCTTCACCCCGCGGCGCAGCACGGAGGACGCCCTGTACGACGCCGTGACCACGGTCCGAAGTCACCTGGAGAAGAAGAGGATAGTGGTCATGGTGTCGCTGGACATCGAGGGGGCGTTCGATAACGCGTGGTGGCCGGCGATCGTCAGCGAGCTGCACGCGAAGGAGGTCGACTCGAGCGTCGTGCGGCTCATCGCCGACTACCTGTCCGAGCGGCGCGTGAGGCTGCGGTACGCGGGCGAGACGGAGGAGAGACCCACCGACCGAGGCTGCATCCAGGGGTCCACGTGCGGACCCGTCCTCTGGAACGTCCAGCTGGACCCCGTCCTCGAGCAGGCGCAGTACGGCGGGGTGCGGGTGCAGGCATTCGCGGACGACATCTTGCTGATCGCGGCCGCGGCCGACGGCAGGGAGCTGGGGGACAGCGTCAACCGGGCTCTGGCCATGATCCTGGAATGGGGAGACAAACGAAAGCTTAAATTCGCTCCGGGGAAGACCCAAGCGCTCATAGTAACTAAGAAGATGCGGTACCATGCTCCGGAATTGATGATGGCGGGCACTCGGATAATCTACGGCGACAGTCTTAAAATATTAGGGTTGACTATTGACCCGCTGCTTAATTTTCGCCTGCACCTTGACCGTGTAACGAAAAAGACTATAGATATCTATAAGGTTGTTTCGAGGGCAGCGCGGGCGCAGTGGGGACTCAACTCTGATATTTTAAGACTCATTTATATCACCGTAGTGGAGCCGACGGTGCTGTACGCCGGGAGTTGCTGGGCGGACGTCGCGGGGCGGGTCTACGCGGAGAGGCGGCTCAACAGCCTGACGAGATCCTTCGCCATCAAGATCAGCAAGGCCCACAGGACGGTCTCCTTTGTCACGGGCCTGCTGCTGGCGAGGATCCTACCGCTCTCCATCCGGGTCGAGGAACATGCGCTCGTCTACAGGGTCAAGAATGGAGAGCCACTTGGCGAATTACCTGGGCGTAGTCTCGAACGCAGAGTGAGCCCGTTCGAGCTGCCACATCCAGCGGAGAGAAAACGTGTAGAATACGGGCTCATCGGATCGCAGGAGGACGCAGACGGTCTTGTTGAGGGTGGGCCCGTGTTCTACACGGATGGCAGCAAGCTGGAGGGGAAGGTCGGCGCAGCGGTGTCGTGCTGGGCGGGCGGGGCGGAGGTTCAGCGTACTGGCTTCCGACTGGAAAGCTTCTGCAGCGTGTTCCAGGCGGAACTATCAGCCATCCTTCGAGCCCTGGAACTGACAATGACAAGAAGTGAGAGAAGGTTTAGCATCGCTAGTGATTCGAGGTCTGGGCTCGAGTCTATCGGAGACCCGAACACGATCAATCCACTTGCTGTCGACATAAGAAACAAAATATTACAGCTCAGCGAGGCAGGAACTACAATTAACTTATATTGGGTGAAAGCACATTGCGGAATAGCCGGCAATGAGAGGGCTGACGAGCTGGCCAAACACGCAGCTTTGAACAACAGGCAGCTCCCCAGGTACGATCGGTTCCCGCTGTCCTTTGTGAAGTTCTCCACCAGGGCAAAATCTATAGACAAATGGCAGAATAAATACGAGTTGGCGACCACAGGAACCACAACAAAGTTATTTTTCAATAGCGTAGCGGTAGCCTACAGGATTTTAAAGCGGATAACAATGGACAATTATTTAACACAAATTTTAAGCGGTCACGGGGGGTTTAAATATTACCTTCACAAATTCAACTTAGCAGAGTCCCCATCCTGCCCTTGTGATGGAGACGTTCCACAGACAGTGCAACATCTCCTAGTGCATTGTCCTATGTTCTCAAGGTTACGTTTCGATTGCGAGGGTGGGATGGAGACCAGTATAGATTTGAACAATCTAAACTTTATTATTTCAGATGACAACTGCAGACCTTTGTTTTTGCGCTTTGCGAGGGCCGTTCTGCGTATCGTGGGTGAACAAAATGGCTCTTTTGTTGAGCCGGAATAGTTTCCTACCCTTATTTTAGTATTTTAGGCATTCTAGTTTGTAGGTTAGTTATTATTTTAGCGGAGAAACCACCCAAGTAGGTACATAATAAGATTGTAGGTAGGAATTGTTAAATAATAATTGCTAGGGGGGAGGTAGGTAAATAGGCTTTGTTAAATACTTACTGCTGGAAGTGCTGAACAGTGCTGGGCTGGGTGCTGCCGCCCCAGAGCTGTGCGATGATCCGTCTTGAACTGCACAATTTCGTCCGTTTTCGGTCTTGTTGTGGAGTTCAAGAACTAGTATGGCACTGGGATTGGTGGTACTTATTTTGCTCGGCCATTCAGTCTGCCAAATTGGGTATTTATCAATAAGCCAAGACATCTCACAATTTTACTAACCCAAAATAATTTCATTGGATTCACTTTTATGGGACTGACACTGACTAGATTGCTTGAAAGTTACCACAGACTATGTTACATTAGTCTGCTGGTCTAACAGTACAGCACGTTTAGATATTAAAGGGGTAAATAAATATTTATTTATTTGTATAAAGTAGGCATAGAAATAATATATTTTTTAAGTATAATAATTAATATAATGAATATATAATAATGTTGAGTGGTGGCTCTAATATGTTAGGCTCTTAGTAGTAGGATAAACAATCCAAAGATGGCGCTGATATAAAATTAGTAATCAGACTCTCTGATGGGGGTTTCTCCGCATATTTTTAATTAAATAGTATTAAGTAATATTTTTATGTAATATTAATCAATGCAATAATCATGTAATTGAATCTAGTTTAATTTATATGAATCAAATTTAATCTTAATTTATATTGTATGTGGATTGTACGCTTTATTATGTAGATGTATTTTAATATTTTACTTTAAATGTTGAAAAACAATTAAGTAAATAAATAAATAGCTTTATAGATGATAATATATTATTTTGTACAGATTTATTGAAATGAAATAAATATTATAATTAATTAGTAGGTGAAAAGATTGTTACTATTTTGATTTTATTTCTTATTTCTTTTAAATATTAAGATATTATAATAATTGTATAAAATTTTAAATAATGTACTTTTGTTTATGGCTCTCATTACTTGAAGTAATGAAAGACTATTAAATAATATATTAAATAAAATACACATTTATGAATAATTAATGTAGGGAATGTAAGGATTTATAAACTGTAATTGTTAACTAAACATTTCATTAGTTCTTCTTCTCTTCTTCTTCTCTTCTTTTTGATTGTGTTAATAAAAATATAGTCTTTTAATAAAACTGTTCATAATGTTGTTGCAAAATAATAGCAACAGTAAGTGTAGAGTTAGTACCACTTCGAGGTGGTAAACAAAAAAAAAAAAAAAAAAAAAAAAAAAAAAAAAAAAAAAAAAAAAAAAAAACCTAACCTAACCTAACCTAACCTAACCTAACCTAACCTAACCTAACCTAACCTAACCTAACCTAACCTAACCTAACCTAACCTAACCTAACCTAACCTAACCTAACCTAACCTAACCTAACCTAACCTAACCTAACCTAACCTAACCTAACCTAACCTAACCTAACCTAACCTAACCTAACCTAACCTAACCTAACCTAACCTAACCTAACCTAACCTAACCTAACCTAACCTAACCTAACCTAACCTAACCTAACCTAACCTTTTTTTTTTTTTTTTTTTTTTTTTTTTTTTTTTTTTTTTTTTAGGGAGGGAAAATGCCTTCGCACTGCCCCTTCGCCACGGGGGTGGCGGAGGGGTTTGTGTGGGGCTCGAACCCACTAAAAACCCTCCCGTGAGCACTCCTTCGCCTAGGTGGGGTAAGATGGGGTCGCGTTAGCATTCACCACCTTACCCCGGCGATTGGCCTTTAGGCCTCGGCCTTTGGAGGGGTGACTCCGCTCACCAGAATCACCCCACCGACATGTAGGGCCGTGCAAGACGGCGGAGAGTCCCCCGACTCTCCGACCGTGGCCCTACTATGGAGGGTCGAAGAGGCGGGCAAACCGCCTCCTTCGCTCTCCCGTCCGTCTCCTGCGGATCTCCTCCGACCGCGCGTCCAACTCTCTGGCCCTCTCCGATTCCTCCTTCTGCGCCATGACCGCTTCGCAGAAGGAGGTCACTGCCTGCCAGCATCTCTGGCTGCCGAGCATGGCGTTTACCACGCTCGGCAGCGAGAGATCCGGTCCGATTACGGCCGTCAGTTCATGCCGCATGGGGCCCCATGCGGCGCATGCCTCCAATGTGTGGAGCGCCGTGTCCTCCGACGCCCCACATTCGTGGCAGACTGGAGTTGGCTCCCGTCTCGCGATTTGATGCAGGTACTTTCCAAAACACCCGTGTCCGGAAATCACCTGCACCAATCGGAAAGTCAGAGACCCCAGTCGCCGCTCCATCCACCGCCCGAGAACTGGGCGAATGGCTTCCACCGTCCACTGCCCAGGGACCGGTGGAGCCAGGTCCTCCTTCCAGCGCTGCAGTAGGGCAGCCCTCGCCTCTAGTCGCATGTGCGCGACCTCCTCCCACGCTGGGGATGCTCCCTGCAACCTCCTCCCCGCCACGAAGTGGTACACTTCGGCGAGGATTTCAGCTTGGAGCTCCCAGGGGGGGTCTCCGGCCAGCACACATCCTGCCGTCCAGGACACCGTCCGGTATCCTCGTATCGCCCTTGTCGCAATGACCCGCTGCGGACGTCGCAGCAGGGTCTTGTTGTTGCGATCAAGGGCGTCGATCCAGACGGGTGCCCCGTACAGGGCCATACTACGGATTACTCCGCAGTACAGTCGACGGCAGATGGCGTTCGGGCCACCCACGTTAGGCAGCAGTCTGCCTAAGGCAGCCGCGGCTCCCACCACTCTTGGGGCCATCTGAGTAAAATGGCCTTTAAATGTCCACCTCCCGTCTAGGATGAGACCCAGATATTTCATCTGGGTCCCAACAGGAATCTGAACTCCGTCCAGCTCCAACCTGGTTCCCGGTGGGGGTCCCCCCCGGGGCCCATGGAACAATAGGGCCCCGGTTTTAGAAAGGGCCACCTCCAGTCCTAAGGCGCGTATGCGCCTGATCACAAGGGTTGTGCCCACCGTGGCCAGGCGTACCGCCTCCTTGAGGTCCCTCCCCTTGGCTACGACTAGGGTGTCATCCGCGTAACACGCAACCCGCATATTTGCGGGAAGCGTGCCACGGAGCACCCAGTCGTAGCCCACGTTCCACAAGAGCGGTCCCAGTACCGACCCTTGCGGAACCCCGCGCGAGACTCGACGGTGCCTCAGGCCGTCGGGTCCCTCCACCATGACCTCTCGGTCTTGGAGGTAGTCCGCCAAAAGCCTCCGCAGATACAGGGGCACTCCATGATAACGGAGGGCCTCCTGTATCGTGCAATGCGGCAGACTATTGAAGGCGTTGGCTATGTCAAGCGAGACAGCCAACGCCTTTCCTCCCTCTCCGACCGCATCCTGCGACCACCCTTTGAGCCAGAGCAAGGCGTCTATAGTAGAGCGCCTCGCCCTGAAACCATACTGGGCCCCAGACAGATCTGGCCCAGTCCCCTCTAAGTGCCGGATGACACGGGAAGCCACTATCCGCTCCAGTAGCTTACCCGTATCATCCAGCAAGACTATGGGCCTGTATGCGGAAGGCGAGTCGGCAGCACGGCCCTCCTTCCGCAACAGGCATAGCCGGCCATCCTTCCATCGCTTCGGGAACCGTCCCGACGTGATGCACGCATCGAACAGTTCCCGAAGCCGTTCGCCCATCTCTTTGAGGGCGGTCCTAAGGACCCGCCCTGGGATCCCGTCTGGACCCGGCGCCGTCCTCTTGCCTTGTAGGCGACCGACTGCAACCATCATCTCGACATCTGAGACCGGCGGGATGAGGGCCGGGTCCAGATTCTCCTCGGGAGACAGCGGTGCCATCGTCGGAGGGGTGTGGTGGGGGTCACTGTCGGGAAAGAGCCCCTCCAACACCATTTCCAGGAGCTCTGGCTCCATGGCCTCCGCGACTGGGGGCGTCTGGCCCCGAAACTTTTTTCGGGCAGCCCTGTACGGGCGCCCCCATGGGTCCCTGTCGAGGTCCGCCAGTGCTTGACTGAAGGCCGCCGACTTGGCCCGGCCGATAGCCAGCTGCAGCTCCTTCTTGGCCTCAAGATAGGAGTCATACAGCCGGCGTTCAGCAGCCAGCTCCTCAGCCGGCAGCTCTTCATCCGTCCTACCTCTACGGCGCCTCCTGCGACGGGTGTAAGGCCGCCGCGCTTCTGAGCATTGGGTTCGGAGTTCCGCTATCTCCGAACCCCACCAGTAGACCTCCCGGCGATCAGGGCGGCGATGCGACCTCGGCATTGCCGCATCGCACACGGCCGTCATTGCTTCGCAGAAGCGGGCGGCCTCTACGTCCACCTCTGGGTGTGCAGGAGCGGCAGACCACAGCTGAACTATCGCCGCCTCCTTCGCCAGTTCGGCATCGAGGCGACTGATAGTCCAGCGCGGGAAATCCGCCCGCACCATGCGCCGGAACCCTCTATCATTGTGGGAGGTGGACATCTCGAACCTGATATATTTATGGTCCGAGAGAGTCTCCACCTCCGACACTACCCTCCAGGCCTGAACACGTGCTGCGGCAGCCGGGGTGGTGAAAGACAGATCCACCACGGACCCCCCGTTTTGCCGCACGCACGTGTGGGCCGATCCTCTATTAAGAAGGGTCAGCCCTGTTTGGACCGCCCACTCCCTGACAACCTCTCCGCGAGAGTCAGTGGAGGGGTTTCCCCAGTCCCGGGCCTTAGCGTTCAGGTCCCCCAGGAGGAGGACCTGCCGTGGCATCTGCCTTCTTACCACTGCGGTCAGGAGGTCCACAAAGCTCTCCAGTTCCGCAGTGGGTTTATTGGGGGAGAAATACACGCCAACTATCGAATATTCCCCCCACTTGGCCACCACATAGCCCGAGCCCCTCTCCTCCACCGAGAGAGGTGAGCCGCCCCCCGCTCTTGCCACAATGGCCACGGAGCCGTCCAGGTCCCCTGCCCAGTAAGGGTGGGGGGGAATGTAGTACGGCTCCGCGGCAACTGCCACGTCTATCTGCCACTGCGCCAAGGTCTGCATAAACAGATCTTGGGCCCTGACACAGTGGTTCAGATTCGTCTGGAGGAGGTTGTGATGTCTGACTTGATCCATTAGTCAGCCATCTCAACCTCCTCGCTCACCACATGGCGAGGTTCGGCGGGGGCAGTATTATTTGCTGCCGTGGGGGAAGCTTGGGTCTGGAAGGCCCTTCCCTTCGTCTTCGGGGGGACGCATTTGCGCCCTCCCATTACGTGCCCGAAGGGCCTTCCCGACTCTGCACATATAGCGCAGCGCGGGTCGATCCTCCCGCAGCTGCTCGCCTGGTGACCAGCGCCCCCGCATCGGAAGCAGAGGTCACCTCTGTCAGCCGAGGCGGGACACTGAAGGCGCGTATGCCCCAGTCCCAGGCACCTGAAGCAGCGCATGGGCCGCGCCTCCAATGCCACCACTTGCACCGAACTCCAACCTATCAAGAGTCTGCCCTTGTCCAGCAGCACTTTAGCTGCCGAGACAGGGCAGGAGACAAGAGTGGAGCCGGTGCCCCTCATACCCCGTTTGATCTCCCCAGCCTTTATGAGCTCCACGTTGCAGGCTCCCGCTTCAGCGACTGCTGCCGCCACTATCTCCCTCGTGGCTGAGTCGTCCAGGCCCGTTATCCTCAAATCAGCGGATTTAAAGGGCCTGGCAACGTTGGCCACGTCGGATAACACTCCGCGTAACTTCTCTGCCAGCTTGTCCGCCTTTTCAGCGCCTTGGGTGCCAGGAATCTCCAACATCCTGGCTCCCGTGGCCGTCTGGCGGAAACGCAGCTGGTCGATCCCCAGCTCGCGGAGATCGACCCGCTCTTGCGCTGCCTTCAGGGCATCGCTGTAGGTTACCCCCCTTTCCACGGCCTCTGGCTGCAGCGACAGCACAACGGCCGCGGATTTGGCGGGCCTAAGCGACGCCTTCGCAGTCCCGGGAGCCTTCATCTTGGGCAAAGTGGTGGCGGTAGCACCAGCCGCTGGCGCTTTGCTGGTTTTGCCCTTCCCTTTGCCCTTCCTCCCTACCACCTTCGTCCAGGTCTCTGCCTGAGGATTAGTGGGGGGAGCATTCGCCATGCTGGGACCTGCAACAGGTGCCACTGAGGGACCTGCGACAGGTGCCACTGTGGGAGTGGCTGCCGTCTTAGTGGCCTGGTTGGCTCGTTTACCCGCTTTTGGGGGGGAAATACGAGCCGGCTCAGGCGTCGGCTTGGGCGGCGCAGAGGCTGCCGCCGCCCTCTTAGTATCTGCCCTCAGTGGTGGGCGGATCGTTGGTTCGGGCATAAGCCGGTCTTCGATCCCCGCAAATCGGGCATCCAGCATTTGCCCAAACGTGATGGTCAAGGAGCGCTTCAACTCCTCAACCAGTTCAGTCCCCGTCAGAACTGTTTGTGGTGCCGGTGTCCCAGCAGCAGTGGCAGCGGCCGCGGCAGCGGTGGTGGCGGCAGCGGCCTCCGACTTTGCCTCGGAGAAACCGCGACGCAGAGCCTTGATCTCCGCCTTGCACGACTCGACCTCGAGTCGCAGACGGCCGTTTTCTCCTCTGAGTCGACGCGTCTCTTCCGCCTCGCTCCTGCTAGTCAGAGCCTCGACCACCTCCCTAAGGATTGAGGTGGAGCTCTTCAAGCGGGCAACAAATTCCCCCTTGAGGTTGCCAGACTTTCTGGCAACCTCTAAAATACAAGCGAGCTTTTCGCCCGCTCGCGCCCTCAGCTCCTGAGCATTCAGTCTGCTGAAGTCGCCGACCATTGCGGTGGCATCGGAATCACCTCCGGTGTCAGACGCAAGGTCGACGACGGCAGCAGCCAGCCCCTTCTTATATCTCCTGCTACGCAGGACATCCTCCAGCTCCACCGATGGCACCGGTGAGGGCCTCAGAAACTCCTCCCTGGAGGGGCCCACCTTGGTGGTCTTCCCCCTTCCTCTCCTGGCCGAATGCACCTTGGCGACCGCCCTCTCCTCGGTCTCCGCGTCCGAGTCCAAATAACCGAACCCGGGCACGAAGAACGAGGAAGACAGCCGCTTTCGGCTGCAACTCTCCCTATCCGAGGCTTCCGCTCCACTGGATGCCTCCACAGACACGAGCTCCATGCCTGACTCCACCCTATTCCCACCCACAGGGACATCGGGGGCGCCAAGAACACAGAGTTCAAGTTGGCCCTGAGAAGGGCCTTTGGGTTGGCCCTGAGAAGGGCCTTGGGGTTGGCCCTGAGAAGGGCCCTGGGGTTGGCCCTGAGAAGGGCCTTGGGGTTGGCCCTGAGAAGGGCCTTTTTGGAAGCGCCCGGAGGCGTCCCGCACAAGTTTCTTAGGCATAGCCTCCGGCTTTCGATGTAGATCCGACATAAAAGAGCTCTACAACGCACAGTGCACTTTAGCCAACCTAACCTAACCTTTTTTTTTTTTTTTTTTTTTTTTTTTTTTTTTTTTTTTAAGTGAGGAAAATGCGTTACGCATCCCCGCCCTGCCGGGGGGCAAGGGCGAGGTATGTGGGACTCCCCCTTTCGGGTATACCCACTAAAAACCTCACTATTCCCGCCACTGTTGGGCAGAGGCAAGGCCGGCGGTAACTCCACAGTCCGCCTGGCCTCGCCTGTGGCCCACGTCCGCCCGATAAGATGGGCAGACCTCCTCAGAGGGGCGAACCCCTCCTACCTCCTCAGGGGGTCTCATCAATGGACGGCTGGTGCCCCCGCACCTGCCGCCCGAGACGCCCCTGGCGGGTCGTGTCGAGAGCGGGCACCCCTTCTCGCCCGCCCACCTCGCCCACGATGGAGCCTTTGAGAGAGCGGATCCCGCTCTCTCAGGCGCTCCGCGGTCTCCTTCTGCAACATGACGTCGTCGCAGAAGGAGATCATCGCCTCCCAAATCATCTCGCTGCCAACCATCTTCTCCATGACGGTCGGCAACGAGAGATCACCTCCTCCCAGGGCCGCAATCAGCTCTGATCGCGGCCCTGCCCAGGCGGAGCATACCACCAAAGTGTGCTGTGCGGTGTCTTCCGCACAGCCACAGTGGTGGCACTCCGGGCTTAACTCCTTCCCGGCTATGCTATACAGGTACCTCCCGAAGCAACCATGCCCCGAGAGTACCTGTGTAAGCCGGAAAGTGAGTTGCCCCCACTTCCGTCCCACCCATTCCTCCAGAATGGGCAGGACCCCCTCCAACAATCGGCGTCGGGACCCCGCACCCGTATCACGGAGCCCCTCTAGCCGCCGCCGCCACTCGCCCAGAGCCTCCTCCTGGGCATCCATGCGCCACCGCACCACTTCATCGGGCGCAGGGCGCAGGTCCCGGCTCCGGGCGTGCGTCCGTTGCCAGTAGACCGAGGACAGAACCTCGGCCTCTAGATCCCACGGAAGGGACCCGGCAAGGACGCAAGCCATCTCGTGGGAGATGGTCCGGTAACCCCTGATGGTCCGAACCGCCATGACCCTCTGCGCCTGATGCAGTAGGGCCTTGTGGCGGTTCTTAAGGGACCCCGCCCAGATCGGGGCCCCGTAAAGGGCCATGGACCGGACCGCTCCCATATACAGGCGGCGACAGCTGCCGTTTCCTCCACCCAGGTTGGGGAGCAGGCGGCCAAGCGCACCTGCCGCACCCACCAACTTCGGGACCAGCCGCTCCAGGTGGACGCCGAAATCCCACCTGCTGTCGAGGACGACGCCAAGATATTTAAGCGTCGTCCCGACCGGGATTGAGGTCCCGCCGACCACTATGTTAGTGCCGGGAGGCGGCCTCCGTCGGGGCCCATGGAAGCAGATGGCCTCCGACTTGTGGAGAGCCACCTCCAGCCCCAGCCGCCGGATCCTTGAGACCACCGCCGCCACACCGGCGGTGGCCAGTATCAAGACGGCCCGGAGATCAGAACCCCGGGCCGTCACCAGCGTGTCGTCGGCGTAGCAGATCACGTCTACGCCGTGCAAGTTAGCACAGCGTAGAACGTGATCGTACCCGATGTTCCATAGCAGGGGCCCAAGAACGGACCCCTGGGGAACACCGCGTGACATCCGCCGACGACCACCTACTCCATCTTTAGTGGGGAAGACTACTGACCTGTCGGACAAGTAGCTTCCCACTAATTTCTTCAAGTACGGGGGCACTCCATGAAACCGGAGTGCCTCCATAATGGTCGGCCAGGGCAGGCTGTTGAAGGCGTTCTTGATGTCTAATGACACCGCCAACAACAACCCACCTCCCGACACTGCCTCCTCCGCTGCGTCCCGCAGACGGCCGATCGCATCTATAGTCGACCGGCCGCAGCGGAACCCAAACTGCGCGTCCGACAGGTTTGGGCCCAGTACTCCTAAATGCTCGACAAGGCGGTTGGCAACTACTCTCTCCAGTAGCTTCCCCGCCTCGTCGAGTAAAACTATGGGCCGATACCCCGACGGGTCATCGGCCGGCCGCGACTCTTTGCGGAGGAGGACCAGGCGGCCCTCCTTCCATCGGTGCGGAAAGACCCCTTCCCGCACACACCTA
Source organism: Cosmorhoe ocellata (assembly GCA_963675405.1). Taxonomy (NCBI): domain Eukaryota; kingdom Metazoa; phylum Arthropoda; class Insecta; order Lepidoptera; family Geometridae; genus Cosmorhoe; species Cosmorhoe ocellata. Next base: position 6,694,105 of record OY776271.1, on the reverse strand, counting down.
GTAAAGAGCGCCCTTAGGCGGGGCTCCAGAGCCTCCTGCTCTCCGCCTAGGGCCAGGACCCACGCCCGGCAAGGGATGCCGTCGAGGCCTGGGGCCGTGTTTTTGCCTTTAATGCGCAACACGGCCGCGCCTACCTCCTCCTTTGAGACCTCGGGCACCTCGCCCGAGTCTCCCTCCTCCGGTGCTGGCGGCGCCATGGTGGGAGGCTCAAAGTCCGTTCCCATTTCCGGGAACAGAGCCTCGACCACCCTCTCCAGTACCGCCGGCTCGAGGCTGCTGGAGATGGGAGGAGTCCAAGGGCGTAGTTTTTGCCGTACTAACTTGTACGGCCTACCCCAAGGATCCCTCTCCAGCGTCTGTAGGAGCTCCTCCCACGCCGCAGCCTTAGACCGGCTTATGGCGAGGCGGAGTGCCACCGCCACCTCCCTGTACGCGGCGTACAGCAGTTCCTCTTCGCCTTCCTCGCGGTTTCGGCGCCTCCGATACCGCTGGAAGGCGCGGCGCTTCTCCACGCACGAGCGGCGGAGCTGGGCCACCTCCTCGTTCCACCAGTAGACCGATTTCTTGGACGGGAGGGCTCTAATGCGAGGCATCGCGGCGTCACACGCCTGCACCATAGCCTCGCAGAGCCGAGCCGCATCCCCGTCTATATCGGCCAATGGTGGATCCGGTATCCATGCCTGGACCAGGACTGCCTCCTGCAGTAGTTCTCTGTTCAGGCGCTTAACCGCCCAGCGCGGCCCGTCCAACCTTGGCTGGCTCGGGGCTCTCGGGGTGTCTGGAGAAGAGTTGTTGGAGACGCTGAAGGTAATGTACCTGTGATCCGACAGCGTCTCCTCGTTCTCCAGAACCTCCCACCCCTGGACACGGTGTGCGATGGGCGGGGTCGCGAATGATATATCCACGACCGACCCCCCGTTACGGCGCACGCACGTGTCCACCGTGCCGCGGTTGAGAATGCTCAACCCGCACTCCACCAGCCACTCTTCCAGCACTCTCCCCCTAAGGTCCGTCGTCGCCGAACCCCAAGCCCTAGACTTGGCGTTGAGGTCTCCAAGGACGACGACGGGACTGGGAGAGATCTGGCCGACCGCGACCCCCAACAACGCAAGATAGCGCTCAAAGTCGGCGAGTGGTCTATTGGGGGAGAAATACACCCCAATTACGACCACTACGCCGACCTTCGCCACCACAAAGCCCTCCCCTCTGTTCACCGCAGTGAGAGGGGGGCCGCCCGCCGCGCAGCGCTGTATTATCGCCACCGAGCCACCGCAGTCCCCGACCCAGTCAGAACGGACCGGGACGCGATACGGCTCGGCAGCGACAGCTATATGGGCCTGCCACTCCGCCATGGCCTGGACGAACAGGTCCTGGGCCGCGGCGGAGTGGTTGAGGTTCCCCTGCAGGAATCGGAGGTCCATAACTAATGGACCTCCATTGGCGACTCCGTGTCACCCGGGGGCGGGTTCTCAGGCTGCGGCTTGGCCTTCCTGGCCCTTGCCGCAGCCTTCTTCGCTGCCTTCTTTGTTGGGGGCTTGGCACAGGCCTTGCCCCCAGCGAGGTGGTCCGCCTTCTTTCCAGCTGCCTCGCAGACGGGGCAGTGGGGCTTGGCGGAGCACTCCCGGGCTTTGTGGCCCGCTTGACCGCAGCACAGACAGTTCTGGCTGCGGTCGACCTCCGACGAGCACTGAGCCCCGATGTGGCCCAGTGCAAAACACCTGTAGCAACGGCGGGGGAGGGCGTCGAGGATTTTCACCCCGACCGCCACCCATCCGACCCGGAGGCGTCCAGCTACGACCTTTTTTGCGGCCGCAGCGGGGCACTTGACTAAGGCCGTTCCAACGCCCCCGGGTCCCTTTCTGATTTCGCCAGACTTTACAGTTTCTGGCGGACACCCTCCTGCCTTGGCGACCGCAGCCGCCAACTCCTGCTGGGTGACCGAGTCGTCCAGGCCGGTTACTCTTAGGTCGACCGAAGCCACCGGCCTGGAGACCTTTACATCCTCCGGGGAAAATAGCCCTCGGAGCTTCTCCGCCAGCAAGTCGGCTTTGCCTCCACTTGTAGCTCCTGGGACCTCCAAGATGCGGGCCCCAGTCGCCGCCTGCCGGAAGCGTACAGAGGAGATCCCGAGTTCTTCCAAGTCGAGTTTCGACTTGGCCTCAGCGATCACCTCTCCGTACGTCCGGCCTTTCTCTTCAGCCCCTCGCTGTAGCGCGATCACCACCGCAGCTGAGCGTTGGGCGCGGGGCCTGGAGGCTTTGGCCTTTTTGGCCGCCGCCGGTTTCGGTGCCGCTGGCTTGGCAGGTGCCGACGCCCTGGGCTCCTTGTCAGCTGGGTCCTTCCGTTGTGTATTGCGGCGACGCGGACCCGCTGTCTGCCACCCCTCTTTTTCCTGCGACTGGCTAGGAGCTGCCTGAGCAGGAGCAGTTGGGGCAGCCGTTGGAGCTGGGGAGGCCTTTTTGCCCTTCTTCCCCTTCTTCCTTTTCTTCTTGCCAGACGTGGTAGCATCTGGGGCAGCCGTAGGCGCTTTCCCCGCTTTATCAGCATTTGCAGCTGAAGTGGGGGCAGGCTTTTCGGCCGGCGTCTTCTTGGGAGCAGGTATTGGCACCTCCTCATCCTCCTGCGTTCGTTCCGCTGCTAATGGCGGGCGGTGGCGCTTTGGCGGCAGAAGCCGCCCGTCTACCTCCAGGCTCTCGAGCCGAGCTCCCATCCTTGCCAGTGAGGCTTGGAGGTCTTGGACCTCGGCTGATGGTTTGGGAGCAGCGCACTCCTTGCTGCCCCTTACCTCAGCCCTGAGCGCTGCCATCTCCTCTCCGAGCCGGTCCAGCTGGCCCTTCAGCATACGGTTCTCCGCTTGGAGCCGAGCCACTTCGTCAGCAGGCGTTCGGGAGGCCAACTCCTCGAACACCTCGCGGAGCACCTCCACGGACTTCTTAAGGGCGCTTTGAAAAGTGCCCTTAAGGTTGCCCGACTTGTTCCCGACCAATTCAATGGCCGTCAGACTCTCCTTAACTCGGCTAGACAGGGCTACGGCTGGGGCCTCTCTTGTCGGGCCCCAGGAGGCCACGGCACCCAGGTAAGTCTTGGCGGCGTCTGAGCGTGGCTTGGGCGTTGCCGCCGCCACCTCCTTCTCCACCTCCAGCTCCATCATTTGCCTCTCGGCAACCAAGTACTCGGCCCTGGCCTTCGCCATGCCGACGTACCGACCCGTTGTCGGGGGTCTCCCAGGACCCCGCTTCGACAACTTGGTCGACCCTTCTGGGAGCGCGTTTCGATCCGAGTCGGACCCGCTGCTCCCGCACTTCCTCTCAATCGTATTCGGCCTCTTCCGCCATAGCCTTAACGGCTGGCTGTCGGAAGTGGCCGACAATGCATCAGAGTCGCTCTCTAAGCTACTGACCAGGGATGGACATCTGGTCTTGCTTAGGGCCTCCTCAACAGTGGCGTCCATTCTCCTGAGGACTACCACAGCCTTCTTGGCAGCGACCTTCGCCACCAAGGCTCCCTCCTTCGTCGTTGACGCCGAAGCGTCCGCACCAGAAACCCTCGCGGGCTCTGCAGCTACTCCTTCTTTGCGGCATTCCAGGCGACCGCCCTCCTTTGGGGTTTGTATGAATGAATCCATAAGAAGTCCCACGAGTACCGGGGACTCATACGACCCGGACAGTGCCCTCGTGTATCCGGGAAGGGCAGGTGAACCTAACCAAGGCGCTACGCCTAGGTACAGTAGCGACTGGCTTTACCGGCCAGCCATCCTCTAAGAGAACGGACTTCGTGCTGCACCCCCACTTGTCCTACGGGATTTTTTATAGAGGTTTACTCCTCGCAGCCCGGGCGACCAAGCCAAGGCCATCGGTCCCACTTCGATCACGAGACATGACCGCAATCGTCGCGGGATTACGACTTCGAGCTGGGGGCAGGGAAGACAAGTCCCCCCTTGCCTGCCCGACGGCGGGGTAAGCGCACGCCGAGCCCAACTCTGCTTCATCCGCGCAAGCACGTAACAAAGCTAATTGCCCGAAAGGGCCCTCCTCCGTTGCCCCCGAAAACGCCAGCAAAGCGCCGCCCCACCCGAAGTCCCGCAAGGAAGCTGACCCATACAGCCGACTCGCAGGAAATCAGGCAGAACGACACAGAACCAGCAAATCCAGAGGCACCTTGGTGTTTGCCCGACGAGGTGGCCGAGTTGACCCTCCCCGCCGCGCCGCCGGCCTTGCAGGCCAGCCATCCACCGACTCCAAGTCCGCTGAGACTCTCGTCTCCTCCTGCCCCGTCTGCCGTGCTCTATGCTACCTTCATAGAGACACGCAGAGGGGCCCTGTGTGTCCTTTGGTCCGCGCCGGTATACCGGTAGCCCCCATATCTGGGGGCCGTTCCCCTATCCGCCACCTGGGGACGCGCCACGTCGGGGTTCACCTCCCCGCCCACTAGGAGATCCTAGCAGGTCCGTGGAACCTAACCTTTTTTTTTTTTTTTTTTGAGGGAGGGAAAATGCCTTCGCACTGCCCCTTCGCCACGGGGGTGGCGGAGGGGTTTGTGTGGGGCTCGAACCCACTAAAAACCCTCCCGTGAGCAGTCCTTCGCCAAGGTGGGGTAAGGTGGGGTCGCGTTAGCATTCACCACCTTACCCCGGCGATTGGCCTTTAGGCCTAGGCCTTTGGAGGGGTGACTCCGCTCACCAGAATCACCCCACCGACATGTAGAGCCGTGCAAGACGGCGGAGAGTCCCCCGACTCTCCGACCGTGGCCCTACTGCGGATTGTTCCGATACGTCTGGAGGAGGTTGTGATGTCTGAGTTTATTACTCAGCCATCTCAACCTCCTCGCTCGCCGGGGCGGCAGCTGCCGTAGGCCTCTGGAAGGCCCTTCCCAACGTCTTCGGGGGGACGCATTTGCGCCCTCCCATCACATGCCCGAAGGGCCTCCCCGACTCTGCGCATATAGCGCAGCGCGGGTCAGTCCTCCCGCAGCTGCTCGCCCGGTGACCAGCGCCCCCACATCGGAAGCACAGGTCACCTCTGTCGGCCGAGGCGGGACACTGGAGACGCGTATGTCCCAGACCCAGGCACCTAAAACAGCGCATGGGCCGCGCCTCCAATGCCACCACTTGCACCGAGCTCCAGCCCATCAGAACTCTGCCCTTGTCCAGCAGCATTTTTGCTGCCGAGACAGGGCAGGAGACAAGGGTGGAGCCGGTGCCCCTCATGCTGCGGTGGATCTCTCCGACCCTCACCAGCTGCACACCACATGCGCCCGCCTCGGCGACTGCCGCCGCCACTCTCTCCTTCGTGGCCGAATCGTCCAGGCCCGTTAAACGCAAATCAGCAGATTTAAAGGGCCTGGCAACGTTGGCCACCTCTGAGAGGACTCCGCGCAGCCTCTCCGCCAGCTTGTCGGCCTTTTCCGCACTTTCGGAGCCAGGAATCTCCAACATCCTGGCTCCTGTGGCCGTCTGGCGGAAGCGCACCTGGTCAATCCCCAGCTCCCGGAGATTGACCCTCTGCTGCGCCACCTTGAGGGCATCACTATAAGTGACCCCCCTCTCCACGGCCTCCGGCTGCAGCGACAGCACGACGGCCGCGGATTTGGCGGGCCTCAGCGATGCCTTCGCAGTCCTGGAGGCCTTCGGCTTGGGCAAAGTAGTGGCAGTGGTACCAGCCACTGGATCAGCCACTGGCGCCTTGCTGGCTTTGCCTTTCCCCTTGCCTTTCCTCCCTGCCACTTTCGCCCAGGTCTCCGGTGCCGGAGGACCAGTGGGGGGAGCAGTCGCCGTGCTGGGGCCCGCTACAGGTGCCACTGAGGGACCTGCGACAGGTGCCACTGAGGGAGTGGCAGCAGTCTTAGTGGCCTGGTTGGCATGTTTTCCCGCTTTTGGGGGGGAAATACTAGCCGGCTCAGGCGTCGGCTTGGGTGGCACAGAGGCTGCCGCCGTCCTCTTAGTATCTGCCCTCAGTGGTGGGCGGATCGTTGGTGCGGGCATAAGCCGGTCCTCGATCCCCGCAAATCGGGCATCCAGCATTTGCCCGAACGTGATGGTCAAGGAGCGCTTCAACTCCTCAACCAGTTCAGTCCCCGTCAGAACTGTTTGTGGTGCCGGTGTCCCAGCAGCAGTGGCAGCGGCCGCGGCAGCGGTGGTGGCAGCAGCGGCTTCCGTCTTCGCCTCGGAGAAACCTCGACGCAGCGCCTTTATCTCGGCCTTGCACGACTCAATCTCGAGTCGCAGACGGCCGTTCTCCCCCCTAAGACGTCGCGTCTCCTCCGCCTCACTCCTGCTCGCCAGGGCCTCAACCACCTCCCTTATGGTTGAGGCGGACCTCTTTAAGCGGGCAACAAATTCTCCCTTGAGGTTGCCAGACTTTTTGGCAACCTCCAAAACACAAGCGAGCCCCTCGCCCGCTCGCGCCCTCAACTCTTGAGCATTCAGGGTGCTGACGTCGCCGACCATTGCGGTGGCATCGGAATCACCTCCGGTGTCAGACGCAAGGTCGACGTAGGCAGCAGCCTGCCCCTTCCTAAAACGCCTGCTACGCAGGACGTCCTCCAACTCTATTGGTAAGCACTCCTCCTTGGAGTGGCCCACCTTGGTAGTCTTTCCCCTACCTCTCCTGGCCGTGCTAACCTTGGCGACCGCCCTCTCCTCGGTCTCCGCGTCCGAGTCCAAATAACCGAACCCGGGCACGAAGAACGAGGAAGACAGCCGCTTCCGGCCGCGACCCTCCCTGTCCGAGACCTCCGCGCCACTGGACGCCTCAATCTCGGACGCGAACCCCATGCCCGACTCCACCCTATTCCCACCCACAGGGACATCGGGGGCGCCGGGAACACAGAGTTCACCACGTTGGCCCTGAGAAGGGCCTTTGGGTTGGCCCTGAGAAGGGCCTTTGGTTTGGCCCTGAGAAGGGCCTTGGGGTTGGCCCTGAGAAGGGCCTTGGGGTTGGCCCTGAGAAGGGCCTTGGGGTTGGCCCTGAGAAGGGCCTTGGGGTTGGCCCTGAGAAGGGCCTTTTAGGAAGCGCCCGGAGGCGTCCCGCGCAGGTTTTTTAGGCATAGCCTCCGGCTTTCGTTGCAGATCCGACATTTAAAGCTCTACAACGCACAGTGCACTTTGGCCGATCTCAGTCTGCCACTCCGTTACGGTGGTCAGACTGAGTCGTTTCCAGGGGACGCGACGTGGACGCAAGCACTGTGGGGGGTCCCCCCCGTGGAACCTAACCTAACCTAACCTAACCTAACCTAACCTAACCTAACCTAACCTTTTTTTTTTTTTTTTTTTTTTTTTGAGTGAGGAAAATGCGTTACGCATCCCCGCCCTGCCGGGGGGCAAGGGCGAGGTATGTGGGACTCCCAGGTATGTGGGACTCCCAGGTATGTGGGACTCCCCCTTTCGGGTATACCCACTAAAAACCTCACTATTCCCGCCACTGTTAGGCAGAGGCAAGGCCGGCGGTCACTCAACAGTCCGCCTGGCCTCGCCTATGGCCCACGTCCGCCCGATGGAAAGGGCGGACCTCCTCAGAGGGGCGAACCCCTCCTACCTCCTCAGGGGGTCTCATCATTGGACGGCCGGTGCCCCCGCACCTGCCGCCCGAGACACCCCTGGCGGGTCGTGTCGAGAGCGGGCACCCCTTCTCGCCCGCCCGCCTCGCCCACGATGGAGTCGCTGAGAGAGCGGATCTCGCTCCCTCTCGCGCTCCGCGGTCTCCTTCTGCAACATGACGTCGTCGCAGAAGGAGATCATCGCCTCAAAGTTCGTCTCGCTGCCGACCATCTTCTCCATGACAGTCGGCAGCGAGAGATCTCCTCCTCCTAGGACCGCAACCAACTCCGATCGTGGTCCTGACCACGCGGAGCATACCTCCATTGTGTGCTGTGCGGTATCTTCCGCACTGCCACAATGGTGGCACTCCGGGCTCATTTCCTTTCCGGCTACGTTACACAGGTAACTCCCGAAGCAACCATGCCCTGAGAGCACCTGTGTAAGCCGGAAAGTAAGTGGCCCCCACTTCCTCCCTACCCATTCCTCCAGAATGGGCAGGACTCCCTCCATCAGTCGGCGTCGGGACCTCGCACCTGTTGTGCGAAGCTCCTCGAGCCGCCGCCTCCACTCGCCCAGAGCCTCCTCTTGGGCCTCTCTGCGCCACCGCACCACTTCATCGGGCGCAGGGCGCAGGTCCCTGCTCCGGGCGTGCGTCCTTTGCCAATAGACCGAGGATTGTACCTCGGCCTCTAAGTCCCACGGAAGGGACCCGGCAAGGACGCAGGCCACCATATGGGAAATTGTCCTGTACCCCCTGATGACCCGAACCGCCAAGACCCTCTGCGCCTGGTGCAGAAGGGCCTTGTGGCGGTTCTTAAGGGACCCCGCCCAGATCGGGGCCCCATAGAGGGCCATCGATCGTACCGCCCCCATGTACAGGCGGCGGCAGCTTCCATCCCCTCCTCCTAGGTTGGGGAGCAGGCGACCAAGAGCACCCGCCGTGCTCACCAGCCTCGGGACTAGGCGCTCCAGGTGAACCCCGAAGTCCCATCTGCTGTCGAGAACGACGCCGAGATACTTCAGCGTCGTTCCGACTGGGATAGGGGTTCCACCCACCACTATGCTGCTTCCGGCAGGTGGTCTCCGTCGGGGCCCATGAAAACAGATGGCCTCCGACTTGTGGAGAGCCACCTCCAGCCCCAGACGCCGGATCCTCGATACCACCGCCGCCACACCGGCGGTGGCCAATATCGAGGCGGCCCGGAGATCAGAACCCCGGGCCGTCACCAAAGTGTCGTCGGCGTAGCAGATCACGTCTACGCCGTGCAAGTTTGCACAGCGCAGGACGTGATCGTAGCCGATGTTCCACAGCAGGGGCCCAAGAACGGACCCCTGGGGAACACCACGCGACATCCGCCGACTACCACCCACTCCATCTCTGGTGGGGAAGACTACTGCCCTATCGGACAAGTAGCTTCCCACCAGTCTTCTCAAATATAGAGGCACTCCGTGATAACGGAGTGCCTCCATAATTGTCGGCCAGGGCAGGCTGTTGAAGGCATTTTTTATGTCTAACGACACCGCCAACAACAGCCCACCCCCCGACACCGCCTCCTCCGCCATGTTCCGCAGGCGACCGATCGCGTCTATGGTCGACCGGCCGCAGCGGAACCCGAATTGGGCGTCCGATAGGTTTGGACCCACAATCTCCATATGCCCGACGAGACGGTTCGCTACCACTCTCTCCAGCAGCTTCCCCGCCTCGTCCAGTAACACTATCGGCCGATACCCCGATGGGTCATCGGCCGGCCGCGACTCCTTGCGAAGGAGGACCAGGCGACCCTCCTTCCACCGGTGCGGGAACACCCCTTCACGCACGCACCTGGTGAAGAGTGCCCTTAGGCGGGGTTCTAGAGCCTCCTGTTCTCCGCCTAGGGCCAGGACCCACGCACGGCAAGGAATGCTGTCGAGTCCTGGGGCCGTGTTTTTGCCCTTAATGCGCAACACGGCCGCACCCACCTCCTCCTTCGAGACCTCGGGCACCTCGTCCGAGTCTCTTTCCTCCTGTGTCGGCGGCGCCATGGTGGGAGACTCAAACTCTGTTCCCATTTCCGGGAACAGTACCTCGACCACCCTTTCCAAGACCGCCGGCTCTAGGCTGCTGGAGACGGGAGGGGTCCAAGGGCGTAGTTTTTGCCGCACTAGCTTGTACGGCCTACCCCAAGGATCCCTCTCCAGCGTCTGCAGGAGCTCCTCCCACGCCGCGGCCTTTGACCGGCTGATGGCGAGGCGGAGTGCTACCGCCACCTCCCTATACGTGGCGTACAGCCGGTCCTCCTCGCCTTCCTCGCGGTTTCGGCGCCTCCGATACCGCTGGAAGGCGCGGCGCTCCTCCACACACGAGCGGCGGAGCTGGGCAATCTCCTCATTCCACCAGTAGACTGACTTCTTGGACGGGAGGGCTCTGATGCGAGGCATCGCGGCGTCGCACGCCTGCGCCATGGCCTCGCAAAGTCGAGCCGCATCCCCGTCTATGTCAGCTACCGGTGGTTCCGGAATCCACGCCTGAACAAGGACTGCCTCCTGCAGTAACTCCCTGTCCAGGCGCTTTAACGCCCAGCGCGGCCCATCAAGCCTTGGCTGGCTCGGGGCACTCGGGGTGTCTGGAGACGAGTTTGAGACGCTAAAGGTAATGTACCTATGGTCTGACAGCGTCTCCTCGTTCTCCAGAACCTCCCACCCCTGGACACGGTGTGCGATGGGGGGGGTCGCGAATGAAACATCCACGACTGACCCCCCGTTACGGCGCACACACGTATTCACCGTGCCGCGGTTGAGGATGGCCAACCCGCACTCCACCAGCCACTCTTCTAGCACTCTGCCCCTCAGGTCCGTCGTTGCGGAACCCCAAGCCTCAGACTTGGCATTGAGGTCCCCTAGGACGACGACAGGACCGGGAGAGACCTGGCCGACTGCGACCCCTAGCAGTGCGAGGAATCGCTCGAAGTCGGCGAGTGGTCGATTGGGGGAGAAATACACCCCAACAATGACCACTACGCCGACCTTTGCCACCACAAAGCCCTCCCCTCTATTTACAGCAGTGAGAGGGGGGGCGCCCGCCGCGCAGCGCTGAGTAATCACCACCGAGCCACCGCGGTCCCCGACCCAATCCGAACGGACCGGGACGCGATACGGCTCGGCGGCGACAGCAATATGGGCCTGCCACTCCGCCATGGCCTGGACGAACAGGTCCTGGGCCGCGGCGGAGTGGTTGAGGTTCCCCTGCAGGAATCGGAGGTCCATACTAATGGACCTCCATTGGCGACTCCGTGTCACCCGGGGGCGGGTTCGCAGGCTGTGGCTTGGCCTTCCTGGCCCTTGCCGCAGCCTTCTTCGCTGCCTTCTTTGTTGGGGGCTTGGCACAGGCCTTGCCCCCAGCGAGGTGGTCCGCCTTCTTCCCAGCTGCCTCGCAGACGGGGCAGTGGGGCTTGGCGGAACACTCCCGGGCCTTGTGGCCCGCTTGACCGCAGCACAGACAGTTCTGGCTGCGGTCGACCTCCGACGAGCACTGGGCCCCAATGTGGCCCAGTGCGAAGCACCGGTAGCACCGGCGGGGGAGGGCGTCGAGGATTTTCACCCCGACCGCCACCCACCCGACCCGAAAACGTCCGGATGCCCCCACTTTTTTGGCAACTGTGACGGGGCACTTTACTATGGCCGTGCCCACGCCCCCGGGTCCTTGCCTTATTTCGCCAGACTTAACTTCGTCTGGCGAACACCCTCCGGCTTTAGCTATTGCAGCCGCCAACTCCTCCCTGGTGACTGAGTCGTCCATACCGGTAACCCTCAAGTCGACCGAAGTCACCGGCCTGGAGACTTTCACATCCTCCGTGGCGAACAGCCCTCGGAGCTTCTCAGCCAGCAGGTCGGCTTTGCCCCCACTCGTCGCCCCTGGGACCTCCAGGATACGGGCCCCAGTCGCCGCCTGCCTGAAGCGTACGGAGGAGATCCCGAGTTCTTCCAGGTCAAGTTTAGACCTGGCCTCGGCGATCACCTCCCCGTACGTCCGTCCCCTCTCTTCCGCCCCTCGCTGCAGTGCGATGACTACCGCAGCTGAGCGGGGGGCGTGGAGTTTAGGGGCCTTGGCCTTTTTGGCCACCTCCGGCTTTGGTGCCGCTGGCTTGGCAGGTGCCTTGGCCCTTGGCGCCTTGTCCGCTGGGTCCTTACGTTGCTTGTTGCGGCGACTAGGACCCACGGTCTGCCATCCCTCCTTGTCTTGCGTCTGGCTAGCATTGCCCGTTGGAGCAGGTGCTGCCGTATCAGGAGCAGTCGGGGTGGTGGTGGGGGCAGCTGGAGAGGCCTCAGGTTGGCCGCTCTTCTTCCCTTTCTTTCCCTTCTTCTTGCCAGATGCCACGGCTTTTGGGGCCGGGGTGGTGGCAGGCTTTTCTGCGGGCGCCTTCCTGGGCGCCGGAGTCGGCGACACAGGCACCTCACCATCCTTCTGCGCTCTTTCCGCTGCCAAAGGCGGGCGGTGGCGCTTTGCGGGCAGGAGCCGCCCGTCCACCTCCAAACTCTCAAGCCGTGCGTCCATTTTAGCCAGAGAGGCTTGGAGATCTTGCCCAAGCTTCGTGAACTCAGCCGATGACGAGTTAGGGGCAGCGCACTCTCTGCTACCCCTTACCTCGGCCCTGAGCGCGGCCATCTCTTCACCCAGCCGGTTCAGCTGGCCTTTGAGCAGAGCATTCTCTGCTTGTAGCCGAGCTACCTCCTCTGCCGGCGTTCGACTGGCCAACTCCTCGAAAACTTCTCGGAGCACCTCCACAGACTTTTTAAGGGCGCTTTGAAAGGTGCCCTTAAGGTTGCCCGACTTGTTGCCGACGAGTTCTATGGCCGTCAGGCTCTCCTTTACTCGGGAGGTCAGAGCGACTGCTGGGGCCTCCCTTGTCGGGCCCCAGGAGGCCACGGCACCCAGGTACGTCTTGGCGGCATCCGAGCGTGGCTTGGGCGTTGCCGCCACCACCGCCCTCTCCACCTCCATCTCCATCTCCTGCTGCTCAGCGGCAGCAAGCTCGGCTCTGGCCTTTGCCATGCCGACGTATTTACCAGTTGTCGGGGGTCTCCCAGGACCGCGCCTCGACAACTTGGTCGTCTTCTCTGGGAGCGCGTTCTGGTCTGAGTCAGACCCGCTACTCCCGCCCCTTCTCTCGATGGGGTTCAGCCTCTTCCTCTTCCAGAACCTTCCAGAGGTCTCGGAAGCGGCTGACACCGCGTCGGAGTCACTCCCTAGGCTGCTGACCAGTGATGGACACCTGGTCCGGCTTAGGGCCTCCTCCACCGATTTCTTCCTGGCGTCCATCCTCCTGAGGACCACCACGGCTTCTTTAGTAGCGACCTTCGCCACCAAAGCTCCCTCCTTCGTTGACGCCGAAACGTCCGCACCAGAAACCCTCGCGGGCTCTGCAGCAACTCCTACAATGCGGCTATCCAGGCGACCGCCCTCCTTGGGGGTTTGAATGAAAGTATCCATATAAAGTCCCACGAGTACCGGGGACTCATACGACCCGGACAGTGCCCTCGTGTATCCGGGAAGGGCAGGTGAACCTAACCAAGGCGCTACGCCTAGGTACAGTAGCGACTGGCTTTACCGGCCAGCCATCCTCTAAGAGAACGGACTTCGTGCTGCACCCCCACTTGTCCTACGGGATTTTTTATAGAGGTTTACTCCTCGCAGCCCGGGCGACCAAGCCAAGGCCATCGGTCCCACTCCGATCACGAGACATGACCGCAATCGTCGCGGGATTACGACTTCGAGCTGGGGGCAGGGAAGACAAGTCCCCCCTTGCCTGCCCGACGGCGGGGTAAGCGCACGCCGAGCCCAACTCTGCTTCATCCGCGCAAGCACGTAACGAAGCCTAACGCCCAAGATGGGCCCTCCTCCGTTGTCCCCGAACCCGCCAGCAAAAGCTACCAGATCCGAGAGCACCTTGGATTTTGCCCGACGAGGTGGCCGAGTTGACCCTCCCCGCCGCGCCGCAAGCCTTGCAGGCCTGCCATCCACCGACCACAGGGGTCCGCTGCGACATCGAGTGCCGCACCTCCGCCTCGGTAGCCCGACGGGGTGGCCGAGTTGACCCTCCCCGCCGCGCTCCGCCTCGGTTGCCCGACGGGGTGGCCGAGTTGACCCTCCCCGCCGCGCTCCGCCTCGGTTGCCCGACGGGGTGGCCGAGTTGACCCTCCCCGCCGCGCTTTGTGATTTGGTCCGCGCCGGTATACCGGTAGCCCCCATATCTGGGGGCCGTTCCCCTATCCGCCACCTGGGGACGCGCCACGTCGGGGTTCACTTCCCCGCCCACTAGGAGAACCTAGCAGGTCCGTGGAACCTTTTTTTTTTTTTTTTTTTTTTTTTTTTGAGGGAGGGAAAATGCCTTCGCACTGCCCCTTCGCCACGGGGGTGGCGGAGGGGTTTGTGTGGGGCTCGAACCCACTAAAAACCCTCCCGTGAGCAGTCCTTCGCCAAGGTGGGGTAAGGTGGGGTCGCGTTAGCATTCACCACCTTACCCCGGCGATTGGCCTTTAGGCCTAGGCCTTTGGAGGGGTGACTCCGCTCACCAGAATCACCCCACCGACATGTAGGGCCGTGCAAGACGGCGGAGAGTCCCCCGACTCTCCGACCGTGGCCCTACTGCGGATGATTCGTCCGATTCGACTGGAGGAAGTTGTGATGTCTGAGTTGATCCACTACTCAGCCATCTCAACCTCCTCGCTCGCCCCTCGGCGATCTTCGGCAGGGGCGGCAGCTGCTGTGGGCCTCTGGAAGGCCCTTCCCAACGTCTTTGGGGGGACGCATTTGCGCCCTCCCATCACATGCTCGAAGGGCCTCCCCGACTCTGCGCATATAGCGCAGCGCGGGTCGATCCTTCCGCAGCTGCTCGCCCGGTGACCAGCGCCTCCACATCGGAAGCACAGGTCACCTCTGTCGGCCGAGGCGGGACACTGGGGACGCGTATGCCCCAGACCCAGGCACCTAAAACAGCGCATTGGCCGCGCCTCCAATGCCACCACTTGCACCGAGCTCCAGCCTATCAGAACTCTGCCCTTGTCCAGCAGCATTTTTGCTGCCGAGACAGGGCAGGAGACAAGGGTGGAGCCGGTGCCCCTCGTGCTGCGGTGGATCTCTCCGACCCTCACCAGCTGCACACCACATGCGCCTGCCTCGGCGACTGCCGCCGCCACTCTCTCCTTCGACGCCGAATCGTCCAGGCCCGTTATCCGCAAATCAGCAGATTTAAAGGGCCTGGCAACGTTGGCCACCTCTGAGAGGACTCCGCGCAGCCTCTCCGCCAGCTTGTCGGCCTTTTCTGCACTTTCGGAGCCAGGAATCTCCAACATCCTGGCTCCTGTGGCCGTCTGGCGGAAGCGCACCTGGTCAATCCCCAGCTCCCGGAGATTGACCCTCTGCTGCGCTACCTTGAGGGCATCACTATAAGTGACCCCCCTCTCCACGGCCTCCGGCTGCAGCGACAGCACAACGGCCGCGGATTTGGCAGGCCTCAGCGATGCCTTCGCAGTCCTGGGTGCCTTCGTCTTGGGCGAAGTAGTGGCAGTGGTACCAGCCACTGGAGCAGCCACTGGCGCCTTGCTGGCTTTGCCCTTCCCCTTGCCCTTCTTCCCTACCACTTTCGCCCAGGTCTCTGCCGGAGGACCAGTGGGGGGAGCAGTCGCCGTGCTGGGGCCCGCAACAGGTGCCCCTGAGGGACCCGCAACAGGTGCCACTGAGGGAGCGGCAGCAGTTTTAGAAGCCTGATCGGCCCGCTTACCGGCTTTGGAGGCAGATATGCGAGCCGGCTCAGGCGTCGGCTTCAGTGGTGCAGCAGCAGCCGCCGCCGCGTTCTTGGCGTCCACCTTTAACGGCGGACGAACCACTGGGGCAGGCATAAGCCGGTCCTCAATCCCCGCTAGTCGGGCATTGAGCATCTGCCCAAACGTCACGGTAAGGGAGCGCTTTAGCTCCTCCACCAAGTCGGCCCCCATCAGAGCTGTTGGGGGGGGTGCCGGCGTTGCAGTAGCAGCGGCCGCGGCAGCTGTGGTGGCGGCAGCGGCCTCCGACTTTGCCTCGGAGAAGCCGCGACGCAGAGCCTTAATCTCCGCCTTACACGACTCGACCTCGAGTCGCAGACGGCCGTTTTCTCCCCTGAGTCGACGCGTCTCCTCCGCTTCGCTCCTGCTAGTCAGAGCCTCAACCACCTCCCTAATGGTTGAGGCGGACCTCTTCAAACGGGCAACATACTCTCCCTTGAGGTTGCCAGACTTTCTGGCAACCTCCAAAACACAAGCGAGCCCCTCGCCCGCTCGCGCCCTCAGCTCCTGAGCATTCAGGCTGCTGACGTCGCCGACCATTGCGGTGACATCGGAATCACCACCGGTGTCAGACGCAAGGTCGACGTAGGCAGCAGCCTGCCCCTTCCTAAAACGTCTGCTACGCAGGACGTCCTCCAACTCCACCGATAGTACCGGTGAAGACCTCGAGTGCTCCTCCTTGGAGGGGCCCACCTTAGTGGTCTTCCCCCTACCTCTCCTGGCCGTGCTGACCTTGGCGACCGCCCTCTCCTCGGTCTCCGCGTCCGAGTCCAAATAACCGAACCCGGGCACGAAGAACGAGGAAGACAGCCGCTTTCGGCTGCAAGACTCCCTATCCGAGGCCTCCGCACCACTGTACGCCTCCTCGGACGTGAACCCCATGCCCGACTCCACCCTATTCCCACCCACAGGGACATCGGGGGCGCCAAGAACACAGAGTTCAAGTTGGCCCTGAGAAGGGCCTTTGGGTTGGCCCTGAGAAGGGCCTTTGGGTTGGCCCTGAGAAGGGCCTTTGGGTTGGCCCTGAGAAGGGCCTTGGGGTTGGCCCTGAGAAGGGCCCTGGGGTTGGCCCTGAGAAGGGCCTTGGGGTTGGCCCTGAGAAGGGCCTTTTTGGAAGCGCCCGGAGGCGTCCCGCACAAGTTTCCTAGGCATAGCCTCCGGCTTTCGTTGTAGTTCCGACATAAAAGAGCTCTACAACGCACAGTGCACTTTAGCCGAGCTCAGTCTGCCACTCCGTTACGGTGGTCAGACTGAGTCGTTTCCAGGGGACGCGACGTGGACGCAAGCACTGTGGGGGGTCCCCCAGGTCCGTGGAACCTTTTTTTTTTTTTTTTTTTTTTTTTTTTTTTTTTGTCCCAGGGAAATCCTTTATGGATACCAACTAGCTGGGGGGGCTAGAAGGTTATGTTGGAGTCCTTATACCAACTAAAACCCTGGGGTGTTCCTCTGCGTTGCTTAGGACGAGGTTGCGGGATCGGTTTGCACCGCTACCCCGTCAGCAGTTGTCCTTGCGGACCCAGCTCCAGTACAGCTCAAAGCTCTCGTTGCCAAAGGCACCCCGAACACAAGGGCGCCTCCCGCTCTTGACCCTCATTGTGCGAGCGACCGACCCCCCCCGGTCTGTCGCCCGCGGGTCTTATTACTGCGGCATTCGGGCAAGATAGGCCCGACGTTGCCGGCCATGCCTTCTGCGGCGAATCGGGAGTGAGTTCGGATCTTGCTCACGCTCCCTCTCCGCCGCTTCCTTTTGCGTCATGATGTCCTCGCAAAAGGTCTTCACCGCATCCCATGCCTCATCATCACCGACCATGGCGTTAACCAGTGCCGGGAGTGACAGGTCTTGCCCAATGGTGGCAGACAGGGCAGCGCGAGGCTCCGCCCAGGCTGGGCACTCTTCGCGTGTGTGCTGTGCCGTGTCTGCTCTGCCACCTCTGCAGTGGTGGCATTCCTCCGTTGGCTCTCGTCCGAGCACCTGACACAGGTACTTACCAAAGCACCCGTGGCCAGTCAGCACCTGTGTCAGGTGGTAAGTGAGCACGCCATGCTTGCGTTCGACCCATTGCCTGAGTGTAGGCCGAATTGCTGAAACTAATTCCCAACTAGCTCCCGGGGTCTCCAACCGCTCTACCCATTTTTGGAGAAGTTGATCGCGGGCTTCCTCTCTCCATTGAGCGACCTCCCGCGGATGTAGTAGTAGGCCCTCTTCTTGCGCCGTTACACCCTTCCAGTAACGCTCCGCAAGGACCTCCGCATCCAGGTCCCACGGGGGACAACCAGCGAGCAGACATGCCCCGGAATGGGACACCGTTCGGTAGGCTCGAGCAACCCTGAGTGCCACGGCACGCTGCGGGCGCCGCAGCAGAGGCACGTTTCGGGCGCTCAGAGCGTCCGCCCATATTGGGGCTCCATACATCGCCATTGACCTCACCACACCGGCATATAAGCGTCGACACGCTCCTCCCGGGCCTCCCAGATTCGGAAGTAACCTCGCTAGTGCTCCAGCTTCAGCCATCAGCCTTGGAGCCAACCGCTTAAAATGTTCATCGAACTTCCACCTGCCGTCGAGGACGATTCCAAGGTACTTCATCGTCGACCCAACGGCAATAGAAGTTCCGCCCACCATTATCGCTGCTCCAAGCGGTGGCGCATTCCTAGGCCCATGAAACACAAGGGCTTCGGATTTGTTGAGGGCCACTTCAAGCCCAAGGGCCCTAATCCGGGAGACCATCTGAGCGACGCCCGCTGTTGCCAGTCGAGCCGCTTCTCTATGGCTGTTGGCGCAGGCCGACACAAGGGTGTCATCGGCGTAGCACGTCACGCCTATACCTGACAGAGTGGTACCACGCAACACCCAGTCGTACCCGATGTTCCACAGGAGTGGTCCGAGGACAGAACCCTGTGGAACACCGCACGACATCGTTTTCCTCCCCCAACCATCTCTGATCGGAAACTCTACTGCTCTACCAGTGAAGTAGTCGGCCACAACTGCTTGTAGGTACCGTGGCACATTGTGGTACTTCAGCGCTGCCTTCACTGTTTCCCAGGGTAGAGTGTTGAACGCATTGGAGATGTCCAAAGACACTGCCCACATCACTCCACCCTGAGAGACCACTTCTTCAGCAAGGGTCCTGACCCGCGCGATGGCACCGATTGTGGACCGGCCTCGACGGAAGCCAAACTGCGCTTCATGCAGACCCGGGTTCATGCACTCAACGAGACGAGCAGCGAGCACTCGCTCAAAGAGCTTGCTCACCTCGCTGAGCAGCACAATGGGGCGATAGGCTGAAGGCATATCGGCTGGACGCCCATCTTTCCGGAGAAGGACGAGTTTTCCAGTCTTCCACGCCTGCGGAAACTGGCCTCGCTCCAGGCATGCTGTGAATAGATCCTTCACGCTTTCACCCATTTCCCCCACCGCGACTGCCAGAGCGCGTCCAGGCACACCATCTAGTCCAGGAGCAGTGTTCTTCGACCGAAGTTTCAAAACAGCTACTCCGAACTCGATCCCTGTCACCGGGGGGAAGGTCCGTGGAACCTAACCTAACCTAACCTAACCTAACCTAACCACAGTCTGGCGCCATCCGTCAGCCAGACCACCACGATTAAAGGCCGTTCCGCGCTCGAAAAATCGCAAAAATAGTGAAAAAGTGCAAAATATACCCGTGTGATACACCAAAACACGCGTCGTCACAACGCGCACCCGCCGGTGAAAACCGCGCATCTCTAAGTGCAGTGACCACGGAGTTATTCTAATAAAAGTGCATTTTTACAAATTTCAAAAATTAAAAGTGATTTTACGCGAGATCTGCAGCGGCGACCTATAAATTTTCTTGTGCCTCCTGGAAGGCCTTCTGGAGCTCTACAATCCTGCATCACCAGCTGATTTATTCCGCGCACCAGTGCGGAATAAAACGCAAAAAAACAACTACCACGTGGCCACGAGGTCACCCATCCGTGGTAGTTGCACCGCATCTTGACATCAAGCCTGAAGGAGGACACCCAGGGGACCCCGGAGGCACCGGCAGAATAATTTTAAGTTAAGTGTAGGTTAAGATATTCAATTTTCAATTTATTTGCGGTTCTGCTTTAATTGGTAATCAATTTTATTCAAGTTTTTCAGCGACAACCTATATTCATTTTTTGCTCAAAGGTTGCTCCTTAGGTACACCACGTTTGGTAAAAATTTCAGATTTTTCCGCCGACGGCGCTTGGAAATATTAAATTTCAAGTAAAAATACCAACCGCAGAACTAACTTTGTAATTTTGTATCTCCGAAACTTGAAAAGGCTGGATAAATTTGATACTGGATTCCAGCTTCTATTTCTGTGCGCGTCCATCCCAAATTAAATTCAACCCCCTCCCCCCCATTTTTAGACTGCTCATTTTAAATTAACCCCCCCCTTATTAGAAAATAAATAAACAGACAAACGTACGTAAAAGCCCTAATTTTTCCCTTTCCAACAAGTTTTTACACCATACTAAAATCACCCCCCTTCACCCCCAAAATAATTATCAAAGTTTAAATCGCAAATATCTCGTAAACGGTGGGTTTTAGGGCGTTTTTAAGCAAACCTCAATATTTATATAACATATAAATATTTAAGACACCCCCTTTATTCCACTCTATACACCCCCCCCAAAAAAACTCCCCCCCCCTTTTTAATTAAAATTGGTAAAATTGCTCTAACTTCAGTCCTTTATCCTAAAAAATTATTTCTTTCGCACAGTTACACTTTATAATTTATTTTTGACCCCCCCTCATAAAAATTTTACCCCCCTTTTTTGACCCCCCTTTTTTACCCCCCCAGTAAAGTTCATATCAAGGCAACATAGACGCCCAAAACCCCACCGCTCTGCGACCAAAATTGACCGAGATACCGAGGTTTCCAGTATCAAAAATATTAACAACCGCCATCTTGGAAATTTTAAAAGTACTGTAACTTTTTAGTGTATTGTCGGATTTTAGCAGGACTTTCAGTGTTGGCCTTGGCATCACCCTCTCCACCCGCTCATATGATAAAATACACGTATTTTATACAAAACCTTTACACCGATTCTGTCTAGCGCAAGAGGTAGGTGAAGTTGGGACCAACACGAGAATCAAAGTCCGGAAGCTCTAGGCCTCAAATTGAGGGAGTTACGGACATTCAAAGATCTGGCAGCCATTTTGGACGCCATCTTGAATTTATTCAAAGTCCCGTATCTCCGGAACCAATGGTCTGATCCAAATAAGATTTTTTGTGTTGACGTGTGCTACCATAGCCCTTTTATAATATCACGACCAAAAGACTCTACGTAGAGTCGAAAAATTTTTTGGTTTAAAATTTTTAATTAAGAATATTCAATTGAATTCTTATACTTATGTTAAGCCTGACTGATTTTAAATAATCAAATTGACAAACTTTGGTAGAGCTGCACTCTACAAAATTTTATTATATATATATATTTTTGTTAAATTAAGCTGACTATTAAAAATCTAGTAGAGTCGACTCTACAAAAAGTTAAATTACTCACCCGAACGCCACATGGTGTAGACACGAGTGCTGTGCACCACGGTAATCTGAAACAAAAACTATATTAAATATTGATGTGTGTGCGTGGACACGGTTGAACAGTTGTCAACTTATTTAAAACTTTTACAAACCTTACCTGTAACAAATACTTACCTGTGCACCACGTAGACCCGCTGACAACACGCACGACGACCCTGAAACAAAAATTTACACATTATATATAAAAACCTGGTAGAAATTTGACTGAAAATTATTGCGTTCTTTGCGAAATACGGGGTAATTATCTAGATTATACAATTGACTTAACCTAACACAATATATACAACTTTTACAAATTTAAATTTAATTATATACAAATTGACACGTCCCTCTGACCCTTGGAGATGTTCGGTTTTCGAACACCCATGAAGACAAAAACCACGGAAGAGACTCTCGGAGAAAATATGGCGGAAAAGAAGACGCCCGAAGAAAAAACCACGGCACGAAACGAAAAACAAACGACGGGCCAGCTCTCCGGAACCCGCACTAGCCCCACTGCAAGCGTAAGAAGGAGCATTGGAGAGTGGGAATCTGGCAAACAGGACGCACCCTCCAAAGCTCCGACAACGCCGAAGAAAACGGCACCGGTGGAACCCCCTAAACCGAAGCTAAGGACAAAACCCGCTCACGAAGGCAAGCCAGGAGCAAGCAAAGACCTGCTGGACCTTACATGGAGCCCACCCACGCAAGAAAGACAAAAGACAAAGTACACCGACCGGATGTCGGAAGCGAGGGAATGCGTAAAAAAAGCCAAGATAAACTTGGGAAACTCAAGGAACATAAAGACCGAAATCAAAACAGAGGTCATGCAAGCAATAGAGAGGCTGTTCCAACTGCTCAAAGAAAGCGAAAGTGTTAAGGGTCAAACAAAAACAAGGACCTTGGAAACAACAAAGGAGAAACTACCGGAAAAAGAACTAGAAGCAACGAGAGAGGAAAGTAACCTCAAAGAGATACTAGAAGAACATACTAGGCTCATTAGGGAGAACAACGAAAGGATGGAAAAACTGAAGGAGAGCATGGACAAGCAACAAGAGTTCCTGCAGAAACAGACTTACGCGAGTGTGGCAGCGGCTCCCACCAGAACCTCGGCTCTGGAACAGACCGCGCTACACTCGGTAGTGATCTCTGCAAGGGACGAAACTGAAACTGGAGAGCAAGTGCTAGAAAGGATCAGAAGCGTTGTAAACGCGAAGGAAGGAGGAATAGTGGTTGAGAAAATAAGAAAAGCCAAGGATAGGAAAGTGATAGTGGGCTGTAGGACAGCAGAAGAAAGAAGAAGGTTTACAGAAAAGTTAAAAGGTGCAAAGGAGCTTAACTGCGAAGACATGGTAAACAAAGACCCTTTGGTGATCCTCAGGAGCGTGCTTAAGTACAACTCCGACGACGATGTAATCAGCGCCCTGAGGAAACAAAACGCAGGAATCTTTGCCGGAGCAGAGGAGCACCAAATTGAAATAAAGTATAAAAGGCAAACAAGAAACCCACTGGCACACGATATCATAATGAGGGTCTCCCCGAAAGTATGGCAGAGGATGGTAGATGCGAGCACTGTGCAGATTGACCTGCAGCGCATCAGAGTGGCAGATCAGTCGCCATTGGTCCAGTGCTCGCAGTGCCTAGGCTATGGACACGGCAAGCGCTTCTGTAAGGAAGCGCTGCCGAAATGTAGCCACTGCGGGGGACCCCATGTGAAAGCGGACTGCCCCGACTTTGCTCTTGGTGCTACCCCGTCTTGCTGCAATTGCATACACGCGAAACTGGAAAGGACCGGTCACAACGCGTTCAGCACAGAATGCCCGATCCGTAGAAAGTGGGACGCACTGGCCAGAGCCACGATTGCGTACTGCTAAGGTGGTCCATGGTGAAGAAATTGTCTCGAACAGCGCAAGGGCTTACCTCGCAATTCAAGCTAATCTGCAGAGAAAGGAGCTAGCAACGCAGGAACTAATGTTGGCGGCAAACGACAAAAGAGCGGCCTTTGCGCTTCTCCAGGAGCCGTATATCGGCGGTCGGGGTAGAATGAGGGACTATAGAGGCGTAAGAATCTTCCAGAGCACTAACCAACAAAGCGGACCAGTCAAAACTGCAGTCGCAGTCTTCGACGACGAACTGGACATCATTCAATACCCTAACCTTACCACATCCAACATCACAGTGGTAAAAATAAGAACTAGTGCCTGGGAGATTGTAGTAGTCTCCTTCTACTTTGAGCCTGACCAGCCGATAGAGCCATACCTGGAGAAACTGAGACAAATAAAGCAGAATTTTGGATCACAAAAAGTACTCATGGGGGGAGACGCCAACGCGAAAAGCACCTGGTGGGGTAGTACCAAAATAGACCATAGGGGAGAAGAAATGGCCGGAACGCTTGAAGAAATGAACATGCAGGTGCTAAACGAAGGCAACACCCCTACTTTCTACACTATAAGGGGAAACAAACCCTACAGTAGCTTCGTGGACGTGACGGCTTGCGCGGAGGAGATGGCGGGCCTGGTGGAGAACTGGACAGTTGACGAAGGCATAACGAGCTCAGACCACAACACCATCATCTTTAAAATTAGACTTAAAAAAGCTAAAGGAGTTAGCATAAACAGAACCACTAGAATCTACAACAGCAAAAAAGCAAATTGGAGCCAGTTTCATGAGAAACTGACCCAATTTCAAAAAGCAAATAGACTGGACACACACGAAACAGAAAAAATAGCAAACAAAGTAATACTGGAAGAAAAAATTAGATTATACACAAAAGCAATTACAGAAGCAAGCAATAGTAGCATACCTAAAAAGAAAATAAACAGTCAACTTACCTTGCCATGGTGGTCTGAAGAACTCGCAGTGCTGAAGAAGGAGGTCCTCACCAGGAAGCGTCGTATCCGCTGCGCAGCGCCGATCCGGAAGCCGAGTGTAGTCGAGGAGTACCTGGAAGCAAAAAAGAACTATGAGACAAAGGCAAAAAACACACAAATAGAAAGTTGGAAGGAGTTTTGTGGGAAACAGGAGAAGGAAGGCATGTGGGAAGGTATCTATAGAGTGCTAGGAAGAACTACTAAAAGGCAAGAGGACCTGCCCCTGATAAAGAGAGGGAAAGTGTTGAGTGAGAGAAAGTCGGCAGAGCTGCTCGCTGAAACCTTTTACCCAGCCGACATACGGGAGGAAGATAACGAAGACCACAAACAAACCAGAAAAGCAGCCAGCCAAGTAAACGTGTCGGGGCATGATAGAAAACATGACCCACCGTTTACCCTGGAGGAGCTTAAATCAGCAGCGTGTGACTTCAACCCGAAAAAGGCACCAGGTGCGGATGGCTTTACGGCCGACATCTGCCAACAGTCGATACTCCAGAATCCTGGGCTCTACCTATCACTGGCGAACAAATGCTTGCAGCTGGGCTACTTCCCAACCATCTGGAAGGAGGCCACAGTAGTCGTTCTTAGAAAGCCGGGCAAAGACAACTATATGGACCCGAAGTCTTACAGGCCAATAGGGTTGTTGCCAGTGATGGGTAAGATTCTGGAGAAAATGATTGTTGGAAGACTAAAATGCCACCTCCTCCCGAGAATGAGCCTTAAACAGTACGGATTCATGCCACAAAGGAGCACGGAAGACTCCCTCTATGTCATGGTACAACATATACGCAAAAAGCTAGAACAGAAAAAACTAATTACAGTGATCTCACTAGACATAGAGGGAGCCTTCGATAGTGCTTGGTGGCCCGCTATCCGAGTCCGACTGGCTGAAGAGGAGTGCCCGATCAATATCAGCAGACTAGTAGACAGCTACCTGGAACAGAGGAAAGTACATGTTAGATACGCCGGTGAACAAATAACCAGAGAAACAACCAAAGGATGTGTCCAGGGGTCCATAGGTGGCCCAATACTTTGGAATCTGCTCCTCGATCCACTTCTAAAAGGTCTCGAACAACGCCGTTACTACTGCCAGGCTTTTGCGGACGACGTGGTTCTGATTTTCGACGGAGAAACGGCTATAGAGGTGCAGCAACAAGCAAATGCCGCCCTCGCCTATGTCCGGGAGTGGGGAGTCAAAAACAAACTCAGATTCGCACCACAAAAAACGAAAGCAATGCTAATCACTAGAAAGCTGAAGTATGACACCCCACTCCTGAACATGGGCGGGGTCGACATAGGCATGTCAAAGGAGATAAAGATCCTGGGGCTCACAATCGACGAAAAACTGACTTTTAATAGCCACATAGCGAACATCTGCATAAAGGCATTAAACTTTTACAAACAGCTGTCTAGAGCCGCCAGGATCAGCTGGGGACTGCACCCGGAAGTCATAAGGACAATCTACACAGCCGTAGTAGAGCCCACCATACTATATGCGGCAAGCGTCTGGGCGCCAGCAGCCAAGAAGATAAGCGCACAAAAACACTTGAACGCAGTACAACGCGGATTCGCCCAGAAGCTATGCAAAGCATACCGCACCGTCTCTCTCAACTCTGCTCTGGTACTAGCGGGGCTGCTCCCGCTAGATCTTAGAGTGTTGGAGGCGGCAGCGCTGTACGAGGCAAAGAAGGGAGTACCCCAATCGTCACTGGCAGACAGAGAGGTGGAAAAGATGGTGGCCTACATCGACAAACCACACCCAGCCGAACATATGGCCCTTGCGTTCACATGCCTGGTGGACCAAGTGCAAGTAGACGCGCACAACAACATAGCAGTAAAAATCTTCACGGACGGCAGCAAAATCGAGGGGAAGGTCGGAGCTGCACTATCCATATGGAATGGTGAAGCCGAGACCAAAACCCGAAAACTAAAGCTGTCGCCCTACTGCACCGTCTACCAGGCCGAGTTATTGGCCATATGTAAAGCAACAGAACATGTCCTTGAAAGCCCCGAGAGAACATATGGTATATACAGCGACTCTAGATCCTCACTTGAAACCATATGCAACCAAAACTCAGTCCACCCCCTGGCAGTAGGAACGCGCAAAAACCTAAGGAAAGTACAGAGCCAGAGCAAGGAAGTCTCCCTGTTCTGGATAAAAGCACATGCGGGATTGGAGGGGAACGAGCGAGCGGATGAACTGGCCAAGGAAGCTGCGCTGAAAACAAAAACTAAGCCAGCATATGAAAAGTGCCCCACATCCTTCGTGAAACGGGAAATCCGCCAAAAAACACTCACGGAGTGGAACAAAAGATACCAGCATGGCGAAACTGCATCAGTCACAAAATTGTTCTTCCCTGACGTCATAGAAGCATTCAAAGCCATCAAGAAAATATCACCGACTGGGGTATTAACACAAGTGATGACAGGGCACGGTGGGTTTTCGGGGTACTTGAACCGCTTCAAGTGCAAAGGAGACCCATCGTGCATCTGTGAGCCAGGGAAAGAGGAGACAGTAATCCATGTAGTTTTTGAGTGCCCCGTTTTTTCCATAGAACGCCATGAATTCCAACAGAAAATTGACGTACCCCTTTGTCCCGAAAACATTAATGAACTAATTATCAGTAAACAAACCCAAGATAAATTCATAGCATATTTAGAAACCGTAGCACACAAAGTAATATTAAGAAATAAAAATTAATTAGATAGATAACATATGGTGACCATATATTTGAATATATATGTAATCAGCATAGATATAAGTATTAAAGTAAGAAAACTAAAAATGTATAAAATAAGATAGAATAAGATTATGAACTGTTTTGTAAAATAACAACACTGAAATGTACTGGATTAATTAAAAGAACTATGTAAACCTAGTAAATAAGTAAACAACAAGAGATGTAAAAATAGATAAATATAAAATATTAAGAAATAATAGAAATAAGAAAACCTGTAAACCTATGGTAGAAAGCTAACAAAACGAGAGGATAGAATAGAACAAAAAAAAAAAAAAAAAAAAAAAAAAAAAAAAAAAAATGTTAGAAGATAAGAACTAGAAACACTGTAACTTCCTAGAAAGCTAAGTGAAAATGTATTAATTAAGATAGTCATAAGGACTCTGATCTCCATGTCAGAGGGCGAAAAAAAAAAAAAAAAAAAAAAAAAAAAAAAAAAACCTAACCTAACCTAACCTAACCTAACCTAACCTAACCTAACCTAACCTAACCTAACCTAACCTAACCTAACCTAACCTAACCTAACCTAACCTAACCTAACCTAACCTAACCTAACCTAACCTAGTTTGTGATACATGTGATTTAATATTATTGTTTATTTATCTTATGAATTTAATTACAATTTAGATTCAGTATATTCCCAAAGCTTATGTTGATGTTTTATAATTTTTTAATATTTGTTGTTTATTGTTATTGAATTGTAATTAAATTATTATTAATTAATTGTATTGTAATGAATTGAATATAAAGTGCATGTATAATAATGAATTACTGGAATATTTATTAATTGTGTTTAATTATTTAATTAGTTAATTATTTTTGGAATTTTATGATTTAATTTTGTGTTTGTAGTTCTTAGTTTGATGATAATCCCAAAGATGGCGCTAATTGTAAACGGATAATTTATAATAATTTTTGTACATTTGATTTGATGTGATTTTATAAATAATGTTATAATAATGTAATGAATATGATAGTAATTATTTTTGGTATGTTTTAATGAATTTTGTAATATTATGTTTATAATATAATGTATTATTATTTAATTGTAATTTGATGCTCTCATTGCCAAGTGCAATGAAAGATTGATAGTAAAAGAATGAATAAAATTAAATAGATAAGATTAACTGTTGCAGGGACCAGTAAAATTGTTGTAAATTATTATGTATATTATATATCATTGTATGTTTCTCTACTTTTCTCTATTTTTTCTTTTATGTATGTAATAGTAATAAAAATATAATGTTGTTTATTTACTCGTAGTCCTAAATGTTGTTGCAATAAAATAGCAACAGTTAAATTTAAGTTAGGCCATTTCGAGATGGCATTATAAAAAAAAAAAAAAAAAAAAAAAAAAAAAAAAAAAAAAAAAAAAAAAACCTAACCTAACCTAACCTAACCTAACCTAACCTAACCTAACCTAACCTAACCTAACCTAACCTAACCTAACCTAACCTAACCTAACCCTAAGTTATCCCCAAGCCGGCAAAGGACACTTACGCGCAGCCTAAATCCTATAGGCCCATCGGATTACTGCCGGTCTTGGGGAAAATGTTAGAAAAACTGTTCGTCAACAGGTTGCAGTGGCAGCTGGGCCGAGATGAATCCCTTAGCCCGCTGCAGTACGGATTCACCCCGCAGCGCAGCACTGAAGATGCCCTCTTCGATGCCATGACCATGGTCAAATCCAGCCTCCTTGACAAGGGGATAGTGGTCATGGTATCCCTGGATATTGAGGGGGCCTTTGATAATGCGTGGTGGCCGGCCATCGTGAACGAGCTGCATTCCAGGCGGGTGGACGGCGGCGTTGTGCGGCTCATCCTCGACTATCTGGCGGACAGAAAAATAAGGCTGAAGTACGCGGGCGAGACAGTCGAAAGGAGCACAAATAAGGGCTGCATCCAGGGCTCCACCTGTGGACCCGTTCTGTGGAACATTCAACTGGACCCTCTGCTGGAGCAGAGCCAATACGGAGGTGTGCGGGTGCAAGCTTTTGCCGATGATATCCTCATGATCGCAGCGGGAGCCGATGGTAGAGAGTTGGAAGAGAAGGTCAACCGGGCCCTTGCTGCGGTCCTGCGCTGGGAGGATAGACTGAAGCTCAAGTTTGCGCCGGGGAAGACTCAAGCGCTCATTATAACCAAGAAGATGAGGTACCATAAACCAAGGTTGAAGATGGCGGGAGTCGAGCTTGTCTATGGGACCAGTCTCAAAATATTAGGATTGACAATAGACCCATTACTTAATTTCCGACGGCACCTGGAAGCTGTTACTAAAAGAGTAATATCTTTTTATAAAACCGTTTCCAGGGCAGCACGCGCTCAGTGGGGTCTCAATTCTGATATTTTGAGACTGATCTACATGGCTGTAGTGGAGCCTACCATCCTGTACTCTGCTAGTTGTTGGGCTGACATCTCCGACAGAGTCTACGCGGAGAAGGCTCTCAACAGCCTCACAAGAATCTTCGCGCTCAAAATCTGCAAGGCCCACAGAACGGTTTCACATATCTCCTGTACACTGCTGGCTCGGATTATCCCAGTCTCACTAAGAGTCAGAGAGCACGCCCTTATTTATAACGTCAAGAGAGGAGAACCTCTTCCATGTCTACCGGGACGGATGCTAGAGGTCCGAAGAAGTCCTTTCTCCCTACCTCACCCAGCGGAGAGAAAACGGTTGGGATTTGGGCTCATAGGCTCGCGAGATGACGTGCAGAGCATTGTGGAAGATGGGCCCATTCTCTACACGGATGGCAGTAAGCTGGAGGGTAAGGTGGGAGCGGCGGTGACATGCTGGATCGGCGATGTAGAGGTTCAGAGTGCTACCTTTCGGCTGGAGAGCTACTGCAGCGTGTTCCAGGCGGAGCTGTCGGCGATCCTGCGCGCGCTCGACATCATCAGGAGACGGCGGGAGAGGCAGTTCAGCATCGCCAGTGACTCTAGGTCGGGCCTGGAAGCAATAAGTGACCCGCAGTCAATACACCCGCTAGCTGCAGACATTAAAAACCTCCTGTCTGAAATTACCATGGACGGAATAACAGTAAACCTGTATTGGGTGAAGGCTCACTGCGGTATACTCGGCAACGAGAGAGCTGATGAGCTTGCCAAGTATGCCGCACTGAACAATAGACAGCTGCCTAGATACGACAAGTTCCCCCTGTCCTTCGCCAAGCACTCCACCAGACTGGACACCATAAATGAATGGCAGCGCATCTACAACTCAGCTCCTACTGGTGTTACTACCAAAATGTATTTTAAAAATGTTGCTTTATCATATAAAATAATTAGTAGGATAACTGTAAATAATTATGTCACTCAAATTTTCACTGGGCATGGGGGGTTTAAGTATTATTTACACAAATTTAAACTTACTGACTCTCCGATGTGCTTCTGCGAGGATGTGCCTCAGACCATACAGCATTTACTGGTGGATTGTCCAGCGTTTGGTAGGCTGAGGCACGACTGCGAACACACAATAAACACTAATATCAGCATTGATAATTTGAGTGACATAATGGTTGACGACGATTGCAGACGGGCTTTTCTCGCTTTTGCTGGGACCGTTCTCCGCATAGTAGGGAGACGGAACGGCTCCTTTGTCGAGCCTAACTAGTATAGGTTAGTTTTGTAAGTATTATTCTGTAGCGGAGAAACCACCCAAGTAGGTAAATAAGTAAATATAAGACTGTAGGTAAATAGTAATAATTATTGCTGGGTATAGTTATTGAGGTAAATAGGCTTTGTTAGATACTTGCTGCGGGTAGTGCTGAACTGTGCTGGGCTGGGTGACCGCCGTCCCGGAGCTGTGCTGATCCGTCTTGAACTGCACAATTTCGTCTGTCTCAGTCTTGTTGTGGAGTTCAGGAGGTAGTATGGCACTTAGATTGGTGGCACTTATTTCGCTTGGCTATTCAGTTTACCAAATGGAGTATTTAAACATTAAGCCGAGACTTCACTTTCACTTTTTCATTAATAGGTAAACAATTTTACTAACCTCAAAGTTGATTTCATTGCTAAACTTACACTACTGACTGACAGACAGACTGACACTACATTGCTTGAAAGTTACCACAGACTATGTTACATTAGTCTGCTGGTCTAACGGTACAGCACACTTAAATAATAAAGGGGTCAACAAATATTTATTTTGATAAATTGAAATAATTATCTATTTTAGTATAAAATTATAAGATGTATAGAAAAAGCTGATTTGTGGCTTAAGATAGGCTTATTATAGTAGTATGATAAGCAATCCAAAGATGGCGCTCTGAAAAGATTTGTAATAAGGCTCTTTGATGGGGGTTTCTCCGCATACTTTAAGTAATTAGTGTAATGTATATAATGATAATATGGTATAATTCAATGTGATAATAATGTATAACAATTTAATGAATTTTATATTTTTTCTAATTTTAATATTTATGAATCACATTTATTAGTAAACAATGGAATATATATTATTGCACTATGACATTTTAATGAAATCTTAATTTTATTCTTAGTTTTATCACATTAATATATATTATGCAGGTTTTACACTTTAAACCCAAAGATGGCGCTGTTTTTAAAGAAATTTTATTTTATTAATTTATATTGAGTTATGTTATTGGTTTATGATTATTGAATTATTATTAATATTTTGTAGGATTAATTAAATTGTTTTCACATAGGTAATATTTAAAATATTTAAAGTTCTTGTGATACATGTGATTTAATATTATTGTTTATTTATCTTATGAATTTAATTACAATTTAGATTCAGTATATTCCCAAAGCTTATGTTGATGTTTATAATTTTTTAATATTTGTTGTTTATTAATATTGAATTGTAATTAAATTATTATAAATTAATTGTATTGTAATGAATTGAATATAAAGTGCATGTATAATAATGAATTACTGGAATATTTATTAATTGTGTTTAATTATTTAATTAGTTAATTATTTTTGGAATTTTATGATTTTATTTTGTGTTTGTAGTTCTTAGTTTGATGAAAATCCCAAAGATGGCGCTAATTGTAATCGGATATTTTATAATCATTTTTGTACGTTTGATTTTGATGTGATTTTATAAATAATGTTAAAATAATGTAATGTATAAAATAGTAATTATTTTTGGTATGTTTTAATGAATTTTGTAATATTATGTTTAAAATTATTATTTAATTGTAATTTGATGCTCTCATTGCCAAGTGCAATGAAAGATTGATAGTAAATGAATGAATAAAATTAAATAGATAAGATTAACTGTTGCAGGGACCAGTAAAATTGTTAAATTATTATGTATATTATATATCATTGTATGTTTCTCTACTTTTCTCTATTTTTTCTTGATGTATGTAATAGTAATAAAAATATAATGTTGTTTATTTACTCGTAGTCCTAAATGTTGTTGCAATAAAATAGCAACAGTTAAATTTAAGTTAGGCCATTTCGAGATGGCATTAAAAAAAAAAAAAAAAAAAAAAAAAAAAAAAAAAAAAAAAAAAAAAAAACCTAACCTAACCTAACCTAACCTAACCTAACCTAACCTAACCTAACCTAACCTAACCTAACCTAACCTAACCTAACCTAACCTAACCTAACCTAACCTAACCTAACCTAACCTAACCTAACCTAACCTAACCTAACCTAACCTAACCTAACCTTTTTTTTTTTTTTTTTTTAACGTTGGGAAATCCTCATAGGACTGCCTTCTACTTCGGGGGAAGTAGAAGGGGTGTGTCGGACTCTTACCGACTAAAACCCAACGGAGTTCCTTCTCTTTGCCATATGCCGGATTATGGGGGCGCTTTCGCATTCGTCCATGTCCGGCGGCGATTGCTCACTGATCGAGCCCATTCAAGTGATGGTTAAGCTTTGCTTCATTCTTCATCTCTGTTTGGAGAGGCACGCGGAAACTCCACGCGCACCGCCTCATAGCTTGTTTGATGAGCAGTCGACACCCCCCGATGCCACTGCTCAAGCTTTTCTCTATGGGGGTCGGATAAGATGTTGATTCCGACGCCCGCTTCTCCTGGCGCGGATCGGGTTATCAGTGGTGACTTCCCTGATCCTTTCCGCAGCTTCTTTTTGCATCATTACCTCCTTACAGAAGGCAGTCATTGCTTCCCAGTTGTCGTCACTGCTGACCATGGCTTTCACAACGGCCGGCAGTGAGAGATCTGGACCGATCTTTTGAACAAGCTCACTTCGAGGAGCTGCCCAAGCTGGGCATTCTTCGATAGTGTGCTTTGATGAGTCTTCAACATTTGTGCAGTGATGGCACGCCGCGGTTGCTTCTCTTCCGATTTGACACAAGTATTTCGAGAAACAACCGTGTCCCGAAAGTACTTGCGTCAGCCGGAAGGTTAACGTCCCGTGTTTCCTCTCTAACCACTCCTTCAGTACAGGGCGGACAGCTTCAATTATTCTTAGACCAGCTCTTGGTTGTGCAAGCCTGGTCTGCCATTCGTCAACTAGGTTGCCGTTGATCTCAAGTCTGCGACCCTCTATTTCCTGCAACGCCGGTCTTTGGCCGAGCGCCGTTTGATGTTCCCGCCATTGATAGATCGCTGCAAGGGCTCTGGCGTCCATGTCCCAAGGCAGCGTGCCCGCCAACATACATGCAGCCTCACATGATATGGTGCGGTATCCTCGAATCACTCTTAAAGCCATCGCTCTCTGCGGCATCCGCAGAACGGTAATGTTCTGACTATTGAGAGTATCAGCCCACACAGGTGCTCCATACATTGCCATAGACCGTACAATCCCCATGTAGAGTCTCCGGCATCTTACTCTTGCGCCTTTGATGTTAGGGAGAAGACCACTAAGAGCAGCAGCCGTTCCCAACAATTTAGGTGACAGTCTTCGAAAGTGGGCGTTGAAGGTCCATCGGCTGTCCAGGACGAGTCCCAGGTACTTCATCGTCGACTCGACGCCGATGTGAACACCACCCACAACAATGCTTGATTCCGCTGGTGGCTTCTTACGTGGTCCGTGAAAGCATATTGCTTCCGACTTTGATAAGGCTACTTCAAGCCCAAGACGCTTGATCCTTCCAACTATGTGGGCTACACTTGCCGTGGCAAGAATAGCCGCATCCCTGTAAGATTTGCCCTTTGCTGTGACAAGGGTGTCGTCCGCATAACAAATCATATCAACACCCCAGAGATTGGCACCCCGCAACACCCAGTCATACCCAATATTCCACAAAAGTGGCCCAAGGACTGAGCCTTGCGGGACACCACACGTCATTCTATGCCGGCTCCACCCGTCACAGCATTCAAAAATAACGAAACGATCCGAGAGGTAATTTTCGATAATTCTTCGTAGGTAAAGGGGAACCTGGTGGTATATTAGCGCCTCTTTAATACAACTCCAGGGCACTGTGTTGAACGCATTGGCAATGTCAAGAGAGACCGCCAAAAGAACTTCTCCTCTCGACACTGCCGCCTCTGCAGCCGCCTTGACTCTCAGAATCGCTCCGACCGTTGAGCGACCTCTACGAAAACCAAATTGGCGGTCGTCCAAGTCAGGACCATGATGGGACAGGTGACTGATAATCCGACCGGCGATGATGCGTTCAAGAATCTTCCCTACATCATCCAGCAGAACAATAGGCCGATATGCTGACGGAGAGTCAACTGGACGCCCATCCTTTCTTAATAAGACCAACCTGCCCGTCTTCCACCTCCCAGGAAAAAGACCTTGATCTAGACATGCATCAAATAGATTTTGAAGGCGAGGACCTAATGCCTTCATGGCTAAAGCCAGCGCTCGACCAGGAACACCATCAGGTCCTGGGGCTGTGTTCTTGGACTTAAGTTTCAATAATGCCTGCCTAAGTTCAACCACACTAACAGCAGGTATATCAGCATCCATCTGGTTGCTTCCATCGACGGACTGAGCCATGGGAGGTGGTATGTGTTCGTCCAATGTAGGGAAGAGCGATGTTACCACCTCTTCTAACAACCGTGGTTCTAAACTCATTGTAAGCGGTGGAGCCCAAGGCCGCAACTTTTTGCGGACCATCAGGTAGGGACGCCCCCACGGATCTCGGTTAACAGATTCAAGCAGTTCGTCGCGGGCTAGGGTTTTTGCTTGAATAATGGCCAGCTTGAAGGCTTCCTTGACTTCCTTGTACAAGCCGTGCAGTCGCGCCTCTTCGACTTCAGAGCGACGCCGCCTTCTACGATATCTAGTAACCTGGCGTCGAGCCGCAACACAACTATTACGGATGACTGAAAGTTCAGCTGACCACCAGTACACTTGACGCTTATTAACAGGGAGGCGCCTCACTCTTGGCATTGCAGTGTCGCAGATATGCATAAGGGCATCCCGGAGCCATTCAACCTCTTGCTCAACATGAAGCTCAGCCTGTCCAGAAGGCGGGGATATCCAAGCCTGTACTATGGAGGCTTCCAGTAGCACATCCTGATCTAGACGACTAAGAGCCCAGCGTGGATTATCATGCTCGATTGTTTGACACGGTCTTCTTGAAACCACAGGAAGACGAGCTACCTCAAATACAATATACCGATGATCTGATAACGACTCCACATCTTCAAGGACTTTCCAGTTGTGTACACGGTCTCCCAAGTTTGCACTTGCAAAGCCGACATCTACGATAGAACTACCTTGCGGTCGTACACACGTAAACATCGACCCCCGATTTAAGACCACTAACCCCGTAGATACAACCCATTCCACCAGAGTAATACCACGCACATCCGTGACAGGAGACCCCCATGCCGATGACTTAGCATTGAGGTCTCCAAGAACAAGCACTGGATGCGGGTGACACTGACCAATCAGAGAACCAACTTCGACAAGGTAATTCTCGAACTCAGTTAGGGTTCTGTTTGGTGAAAAGTAAACAGCAATCACCACCACTCCTGCCACCTGAGCCGCTACACAACCACGACCTTTAACAACTTTATCAAGACCAACACCCCGAGAAACAATTGATACCAACCCCACTTCATCACTTACCCAGTTAAGACTAGGGGGGATGGAGTATGGCTCGGAGATGGCTGCTAAATCAATCAACCACTCCGCCATGCTCTGGGTCATAAGATCCTGAGCTCTAGCGGAGTGGTTGAGATTCGCCTGAAGGATACGTAAAGCCATAACTATGTGATTTCCATACTCACTCTCTCCACCCCCGATTGTGACGGAGGACAGCTATCAGCTGCCGGCGTAGCACTCGAGCTTGCGGTGTTAACAGCTCCATTCCTAGGTTTAGGTGGGGCACACGTCTTACTTCCAAGCCTATGAGCCGACGGCCTGTTCGCCGCCGCACAAAGTGAGCACCTCGCTGGGGCTGAACAAGCCGACGACTTATGACCAGGACGACCACAGTGATAACACTCATCACTACGGTCAATCTCGGCAGAGCACTGAGCACGAACATGCCCAATGTGCAGACAACGGAAACACCGTAGTGGGCGAGGCTGAAGGAGCTCCACTCGGGCAGAAACCCACCCAACGAGCAAACGGCCATCTGCCCCCAACTTTTTTGCAGCGACTACTGGACACCTTATAAAAGCAGCACCGGTACCCTGAAAGGTCCGCTTAATATCACCTGCTTTAATGGAATCCTCCACACAGCCCCCTCTTAGAGCGATTGCAGCAACCAAGTCCTCCTTGGTTACTGAATCGTCCAGACCTGAAACTCTCAAGTCGGCACACTTTGTGGGCCTAGAGATTCTAACTACTTCCTCACCTAAGGCCGCTCTCAGTTTTTGCGCAAACGAGTCTGCTTTTTCGGCACTTTCTTCCCCCGCTGCAACTTCCAGGATGCGGGCACCAGTAACAGCCTTGCGGAAGCGCAGGCTGGAAATACCGCAACTAGAAAGATCTACTTTAGACTTAGCGTCTGCCAACACTTTAGCATAAGTTTCTCCTTTTTCTTCAGCTCCCGGCTGCAACGTAATGACTACTGCAGCAGATCGTGGAGGACGCAAATTGGCTACTGACCGACCCACAGGTTTAGCCAACACCGGTGGTTTGCCCATCACGGGTGGTGGACGATTTTGCTTACGCTTTCGTTTTTTAATTTTGGACTTTGTAACAGTAGTCCAGCCATCGTTCAAAGTCACTGGAGTGAATGGTGACACTCTGGGCTGAGAGATATGAGGCTGTATGGTATCTTCTACAGCTGATGGCCTCACCGGGGCCTTGGCAGCAGCTGCTTCGCGGCGTTTGTCCGCTGCCAGCGGAGGACGAATCCGCTTTTCAGGAAGCAGCCTGTCTTCCATGCCATCTAATCGAGCATTAATCATGCTGCCTACCTGAGTCATGATTAAGCGGGTCATTTCTTCTTGTTGGGTGGAGTCAGTGCGAGGTGTAGTCACCGCGTCCGCAAATGTCGACTCCTCCATGCACTCTGGAACATTTGCCAGTTTTGCCTTCATTTCGTTGAGCTCCTTGCGAAGCTGAGCCATCTCCGACCGAAGTCTAACATTATCAGCCTGAAGCTTAGTGGTCTCAGCAGAGACAGTGCTCTCGTAAAGTACTCCCGTTGCTGCCTTAATGGATGCCGCTGCATCCTTAAGGGCCTTTGTAAAAGTTCCCTTAAGGTTACCCGACTTGGCAGCAACCGTCAAGATAACATCGGCAGCATCAGTAACCTGCTTGTTCAGGTCGTAAGCTAAGTTACTGCTGCTATCTTCTTGCCCATGTGGAGCAACCGCACGCTTAGCCACATGGGACGCTACCTTAGCAGCGACTTCAGCCTCAGCATTGGATTTAGCTTCTTCACGCCGTAGCTGGGCCAACTCTGCCTGGGCCTTGGCCAAGCCAACATACTTGCCCAGCACTGCAGGGCAACCTCGACCACGACCTCGACCCCTCTTAGCCACCTGATTGGCCAAGATAGCATCAGAGGTCGCCTCCGACCCCAAAACCTCTTTAAAACGCCGTTTCACGCTGCTCGATTTCTTCCAAAACTTGGAAGGTAACGAGCTTGCGTCCATATTTTCCCCACAAGAGCTCAGCCTGGAGTCTGAATCAGACTCCAAACTAACAATAGAGATCGTGTCGATAGAGTCCTCTGCACTATGACTACGCTCCATACCACTTAAAACTAATTGAGAGTCTGAACTCTCAAGGCGATTGATGCCCCCCCCAGAATACGAGGGGCAGAGTGCCGAAGCACTGCGGGATTCTCCAGCCTCAGAGAGGCTGGTACCCGCCTGGGGTAGTGTATTTTTTTCATTCGCCATAATCATGTTTGTTATCCTTTTTGATTAGCCAGAGGTCAGGTCCTCTGGAGGCGTCCTAACGGCCGGGATTCCCCCCGACCATACTGATGTGTGAATCAAAATCTGTGCCAAAAAGCACAGGTTCCGATTCACAGCATCAGCACTCCCCTCAGCGAGCGCCAGACCTTGAGATTAACCCATTATATAATACTAAATAAATAATAAAAACCCCCAATACCAATAACTCCTCAAAAAGATATGAGGAGGATCATCCTTATTAACATATTGGTTAGCACTGTGTAAAACCACACAGCTCTAACCAATACGCCAACAATGTAACCAATAAAGATCTTAAAATTAACCCCTTCCCCAAGATTGCACCGGCTTTGAAGCCCCAACACAGCAGATAACCTCTGCTAGCTCCTTTTCAAATCCCTCTGAAAACAGAGAGATGTGAGAAGGGGCAACTCCAGTACCATACTGGTCAGCACTGTGTAGAAGCACACAGCGCCCACCAATATGCCAACAGGAATGTAACCAATAATAAATCTTAACATTAAACCCAACCCTAACAACACAGACAAAACTGCACTGGCTTTGAAGCCCCAACACAGCAGATAACCTCTGCTAGTTCCTTTTCAAATCCCTCTGAAAACAGAGAGATGTGAGAAGGGGCAACTCCAGTACCATACTGGTCAGCACTGTGTAGAAGCACACAGCGCCCACCAATATGCCAACAGGAATGTAACCAATAATAAATCTTAACATTAAACCCAACCCTAACAACACAGACAAAACTGCACTGGCTTTGAAGCCCCAACACAGCAGATAACCTCTGCTAGCTCCTTTCCAAATCCCTCTGAAAACAGAGAGATGTGAGAAGGGGCAACTCCAGTACCATACTGGTCAGTACCGTGTAGAAGCACACAGCACCAACCAATATGCCAACAGGAATATAACCAAAAATAAAACTTAACATAAAACCATATTCTAACAACACAGACAAAACTGCACTGGCTTTAAAGCCCCAACACAGCAGATAACCTCTGCTAGCTCCTTCTCATATTCCCCTGAAAACAGAGATATGTGAGAAGTAGCAACCCCAGTACCATACTGATCAGCACTATGTAGAACCACAGCCAACCAATATGCCACTGACACAGATTACAGTACGACAAATCCACAAACCTTAAAACCCTCGTCCCTACCGAAGCACGCCAAAATGGCTGCACCGGCGCCTGTGATTTTTGTTGAGACCATTTCAAAAAGTGAACAATGAAATGAACCCGTGACAAGCAGCACCACGTGAAGGTAACCACAGACTTGCCTTGGGGATCTTCACGCTAATTGCGCTCTCCCCCAAGACCATTCGCCTCCTTATCCGATTTCCCGAAAACGGATAAGGACGGTCTGAGTTTGTCCAGAACCCACAAGTAGGGCTAGGCCTCAGCAACTATTAGCGGACAAACCCACACCGGCCCAACCTAACCTAACCTAACCTAACCTAACCTAACCTAACCTAACCTAACCTAACCTAACCTAACCTAACCTAACCTAACCTAACCTAACCTAACCTAACCTAACCTAACCTAACCTAACCTAACCTAACCTAACCTAACCTAACCTAACCTGCTTGCCTGTCTGCTGGCCTACCTACCTACTGCGTGTCCATCGACCTACCTACCTATACCTACCTATCCCTTACCTGCCCGCCTACCTACCTGCTGGCTACCAGAGTACATGCGTCACCTGACCTGTCAGCCTGCCGACCTACCGCTACCCATCACCCGGTCCCCCCCGTCCCCCCTGATTGAGCCCACTGCCGTGTGAGTGCCTGTGCGCGTGTACCTACCTACTGCAGACACCGGGCGAGCCTGTGAGGCCGGCTCGGGTTGCAAGCCGAACGCCGCCGAGCGCCCCGACGCGCGGCGAGGCCGGGTCAGCGGTGCTAGGTTGTCGGCCGCTCGAGGCGAGGCCGGCTCGGAGTTGTTATAGCGTCGTCGCTTCGCAGCTTGGCGGCGGTAAGAGGTGCCTACATACCCGGCTACCTACTATCTTCAGCTCGGTCTGGGGTACCTAGGATCGGAGAGTGTCTCTGGCTTCTGTACTCTCTCCGGTTTTGCGGCACACATTGGTTGTGGGATCGGTCGGGTCACGTAGATACGCCTTGCGTACTTACTTGCTGTTGTACAAAGTTTGCACAATATTATTCCCTCTGTCGGGGACTCGGCTGTGTGTGTCCGCTGGGTGGTGGACGATTCATCTGGAGCTGATATCTATTGGCGAGGGCACTTGTACCTACTCTGGTTCTTAGAGTTTGTTAATTCGGTCTCACGTGTCTTGTTTCACCTTAAGAACCTGTCGAGCTAGCCTGTTGGCTATTGCTATTTGGATTTGTAGGCGTTATTAACATAAGTTATTCTCCAAAGGTATTTGGGGCAATTTGGTGCTACTATATCATTTTAATTACTGTATCATTTGTAGTTTGTGTTTGTTTTAAGTATAAATACAATCTTTCATTACAGTTCGTATAAATTATAAGATATCCAGCGAGTATCAGTTAACATTTCCTTGAATGGTATTACCCGCACTAACGCCTGCACATAGTCTAGCAGCACCGGTCTCGACATCGTTCTCCATTGCTCCATGAAAGTGGTAGTACACTTCATTAGTTGCCCACATACTAACATACATACACCCTAACTTTCATACATACTTATATACTTACATACTACGCACCTACATACTTACATACGTACCTCCACACACCCTTGCATACCTGTCTTGTTTCACTTTAGGAAGTCTGTCGAGCTAATCTGTTAGGTCATTGCTGCTTTAAGTTGGTAGGCGTTATTAATATAAAGTAGTGTTCCCGCACTAACGCCTGCACATAATCTAGCAGCACCGGTCTCGATATCGTTCACCATTGCTCCATGAAAGCGACAGTGCACTCCGTTTAAACGTCTTCGCAGGTTTAAAAGTAGTCGCCCACGTACTAACATACATACATACTCAGATACCTACATACTACGTACCTACATACTTACATACTTACATACGTACCTCCACACACCCTTGCATACCTACAATTACCTACTAGATTCAAGATAGATTACTTCTACTTACTTTCGCTCTCACTTGCTTTTACTTAACGGGAAATACCTGTAAACATTAACATACCCCCCTCCCCCACCCCGCCCCATAAAACCCCATTACCCTGGTTATCGAGAGGCCACTCGTGGAGTCTGAGAAATTCCTCACTGAACACTCTTCCCACAAATCGATATGTCGTCCAAGTCTACTAAGTCTACGTCTTCCATGACTCGCGGCGCGGCCTCGAAGGCCCTGCGGAAGAAGGCTATCACCCAGACGATGGACAAGAAGGAGGCGGTGGCGCGGAGCCCAGCCTTGGTGGCCGAGCCGGCGCCGGCTGCGCTCGCCCGCCCGGAGCCGGCGACGGCCGCGCGCGCTTGCGCGGGGCCGGCGCCGGCGCCCGGCTCCAATGCATCGGCGGCGTACGACATGGAGGAGGAGCTTGACAAGCTCGGCGTCGCCAGGCCGACCCTCAGGACGTACGACGACCGGTCTGACGAGGAGGGTGTGTGCAGCGGGCGATCTGGCAGGCGCTCCAGCATGCTGCCGTGCTCCGACAGGCGATCCGGCGTATCGATGGACCTCGCCTCGCAGAGAGCCAATGACCTGCTGCAGGCCGGCAAGGAGGCGCTGGAGAAGGCCGGAAACATGAAGCGCGAGTGTAAGGTGGAGGCCGCGGAGAGCCTGCAGGAGATGTACGAGATCGTGCTCTCCGTGTCGGACTCGCGCTCTCGCCACAGAGTGTCGCTGGAGCAGGAGAGGGCCAGGGCGGCGAAGGAGTTGGTGCGAGTGGAGCGAGCTCACTCGAAGCAGTTGGCGGAGATACATCAATCTCACGCGGCCAAGCTCCGAGAGGCTCACGAGATCATTGTGACGACTAGCCAGACCACGGAGGCGATCAGAGGGTGGCTCAACTTCGAGATGGATGGCCCCATTAAGAACATAGCGACCATACAGGGCGAGCTCCGGGTTCTAGCTGCAAAAACCGTTAAAACGGGGGAGTGCTCGGGGGACCCGAGCCTTGCGACACAACTCGAAAAGTTCATCGAGAACCTTACTCCGCGGTTCAGTGAGGTGACCAATCAGCTCTGTACTCTCAGACAGGCGATCGACGACCTTGCGAACCTTCTCGACAAGGCAGAAAGACTGCGCCCAGCGACGTATGCGATGAGTGTCGGCTCTAACCTGGACTTCGAGGGTCTCCTCATCCAGATAAGAGAGGATATAGCCATGCTGAAGAACGACAGCCAGATCAGAACTGATGAGCCAGCTTCGAGTCCTGTGAGACCTGATCACTACACAGAGGTGCTGTCGGCCATTGGGGCATTAAAAGGTGACATTGCGGCTCTCCGAAGCGAGTCCGCCGAAGCTAAACAAACCGGGAAGTCGATTGCCCAGAGCCTATCCCAACTCAGAACGGAGATGGGAGAGTCTCTGGATGCAATGGTGGAGACGGTAGGTCCGGTTAGAACTGCGGTAGAGTCGCTTCGGAGAGAAGTAAACGAACTTCCTCACCCAGCTGGCGAGGCCCTAGAACCAGCGGATGCCCCCAAAGCCACTGTAAATCGGAGACCAGCAAACACGTACACGCCGACCACTGCGCGGCGTGCGGTGGTGGTAGAGTCCGATGATCCACAAAAATCGAGCGAAGACATCTTGACCGACATAAAGAAGAGGGTGGACGTGTCCGAGCTGGGAATAGCAGTGCATGGTCTAAGGAAGGGACGGAACAGCAAGGTCGTCATTTCTGTGGAGACTGAAGAGGACAGAAGCGCGATGAAAACGGCCATACAGCAGCTGAGTAAAGAGTACACGGTCACCGAGCCGCCCCCGAAACTACCGCAGCTTAGGCTCATCGGGGTCATCAATGATATGACGAATGAGAAGGTCGCTGAAGCCATTCGACGCCAAAATAGGGGAACCCTGGGCGCTCACGTCGACGGGCACATAAAGGTGCTCCGAAGAACAAAGCACCGCTCTGATTGCTTGAACAACGTAATCGTAGAGGCTAGTCCGGCAATCTGGAGGGCGCTGAGAGACCAACGGGTGAAGGTCGGATACCAGGTGTTGCAGGCCATTGACCAGTCCCCGATAAAGCAGTGCTTCAGGTGCCTTGGCTTTGGCCACGAGGCTCGGAACTGCACGGTCGCTGAAGCTTGTGGCTACTGCGCGGGTGAACACGACACCAGAGCCTGCAAGCGTAGCGAGCCCCCGACCTGCGCTAACTGCAAACCTGGATGCGACAGGTCCCACCCTGCATACAGCGACCAGTGCCCGGAGTGGCGGAAGTTTGACCGTCTCGCGCGGTCAGTAATAAGCTACTGTTGACATTGGCACCTTAGTCAACACCGAGTCCGCAAACGCGAAAATCCGCCTCAAAATCATGCAGGCGAACCTTGGTAGAGGGGTCGCCGCGACCCAGGAGTGCATGAAAGCGGCTCTTGATAGAAAAATCTCCATCTTACTTCTGCAAGAGCCGTATGTGGGGGGGCGCGGCTTCACTAAATGGGGTACGCATACAGTTGTGCAACACCACCGAGGGGCAAAACCCGTTAAATCAGCGATTGTCATTGTCGACGATAGGCTTGCGATTACCGAATATACTGATATGTGTACAGAAAACATCACATGTTTAGTTTTAAGTTTAGGCAACACAAGGTTGGGCATGGTCTCTGTGTATCTGGAGGGAAATGAAGACATCGAGCCGTATCTTCAGCACATCCAGCGAGTGCGACAGCGCTTGGCCACTCCACACATCATCCTGGCGGGAGACGTGAACGCCAAAAGTTATTGGTGGGGAGAGGGCGAGGAGGACTCTAGGGGTACTGCGTACACGGAACTGCTAGCTCAAATGGACATGGCTGTGCTCAACTCGGGATCAACACCCACCTTCAGCGTGTTCCGCAACAACAGAGCGTATGAGAGCATCGTGGACGTCACGGCCTGCTCGAACTCCGCTCTGGGATGGATGGAGAACTGGAGAGTGGATAGAGACCTGATGACCACTTCGGACCACAGAGCTATCACCTTCGACGTGAACCTGGAGAGCTCCTTCAGACTGGTAGAGCGGCATACGACGCGGAAGTACAACACCAAAAAGGCGTGCTGGGAAATCTTTGGGAGTTGTCTAAAGCAAGAGTTGCAGACCCAAGGCCTGGATGTGGATACAGTAGAGGCCGCACGCTCGCCGGAGGACGTCGACATCATCGTAGATACCTTCTCTGGCTGCGTCGAGAGTGCATGCAAAGAGAGCATACCCACAGTGAACAAGACCAAGCGCTCAAAAATGAACTGGTGGACCGAGGAGCCGTCAAACAGGAAGGCGGAAGTCGTCCGGCTCCGAAACAGAATCCGAAGAGCAAACCCTAGGCGCAAGCCAACACTAATCAAGGAATATCTAGAGGCTCTAGCCCATTACAAGGAGGACCTTATTAGTGCAAAGGTATCCAGCTGGAAGGAGTACTGCACTGGTCAAGACAGACCAAAAATGTGGGAAGGTATCTACAAAGCACTCACCATGACAAGCCACCAGAGTGACTGCCTCCTGCGAGATCGTGCGGGAACGCCGTTGAGCCCGGCTGAGTCGGCGACTCTGCTTGCTGACACTTTCTTTCCGGAGGATGACCCAGACACTGATACACGGGACCAGGCGTTATTGCGAGAGGAGGTTCGAAACTCCATCGCATCTCTGAGGCAACAGCAGAGTTCGGAGGTCACCGCATCCACTGCCTTTGTGAGGGACGAGCTCCTCAATGTCATCAGAGGAATCGGACCGGCAAAGGCGCCCGGAGAGGATGGTTTCACGGCTGACATATGCCTCAGAGCCATCATCTATACTGACGACCTCTTCCTCGCAATTGTTAACAAGTGTCTGCGACTGGGATATTTCCCTGGGATATGGAAAAGGGCCGTCATCCGAATTATCCCGAAGCCACTGAAGGAGGACT
Organism: Cosmorhoe ocellata; assembly: GCA_963675405.1. Taxonomy (NCBI): domain Eukaryota; kingdom Metazoa; phylum Arthropoda; class Insecta; order Lepidoptera; family Geometridae; genus Cosmorhoe; species Cosmorhoe ocellata. The sequence continues at coordinate 6,649,413 of OY776271.1, read as the reverse complement.
ACTCGTCGCCCAAGTCGTACCGACCGATAGGGCTCTTACCGGTCTTTGGCAAGGTTCTGGAGAAGATGTTCACTTCCCGAATCATGTGGCATCTGGGTAGCCGGGGGCTGCTGAATAGGCGTCAGTATGGCTTCACACCCCAAGTGAGCACGGAGGATGCACTCTACGACGCGGTCGGGCTGATCAGAAGAGAGATGGCTGTCGGGAAGCTGGTAGCGGTAATATCACTGGATATCGAGGGAGCATTCGACGGAGCCTGGTGGCCACTGATCCTGAAGCAGCTCGTCACAAAAAATTGTCCCAGTGATATTCTTCTTCTTGTCGACAGCTATCTGTCGGATAGATCGGTTCGCGTGCAGTATGCGGGAGAGCAGACGGACAAGGCGACAAGCAAGGGCTGCATACAGGGCTCTACCTGTGGACCGGTGATGTGGAACATCCAGCTTGATCCCCTATTACAGCAAACAGAGAAACTTCAGGCTCACGTTCAAGCATTTGCTGACGACATTCTCATCGTAGCTTCAGCGAGAACCACATCTGAGCTCAACACGGCAGTGAACGAGGCCCTGAGGACTGTAGCTGAATGGGGGAAAAATAGCAAGATGAAGTTCGCTGCACACAAGACGCAGGCCATTCTCGCAACGAGGAAGATGAAGTTCGACACACCTCACTTTACCCTTAATGGCGTGGACATAGAGATTGGCAGTGAGCTGAAAGTGCTGGGACTCACCATCGACTCGAAGCTGTTGTTCCGAAATCATCTCCAGAACGTTTGCAAAAAGGCAGTGAACGTGTACCAGAAGCTGTCGACTGCAAGTAGAGCTAACTGGGGCCTAAACACAACTATCACAAGATTGCTGTACACAGCTGTAGTCGAGCCCATAGTCCTGTACGCAGCTAGCGTCTGGGCTCCGGTTACGGACAAGAAGTACGCGACGGCTCGTCTGAATCAGCTCTCCAGAAAGTTCGGCATCATGGTGGCAAGAGCGCATAGAACTGCTTCGATTACATCGGTTTTGTGTCTGGCTGGGATTCTGCCCTTGGACCTGAGAGTGAAGGAAGCTGCTGAGCTCTATGAAGTGAAGAGAGGGAAACCTTTCCCAGAGCTGCCAGGACGCGAGATTGAACGAAGAATCGGGACCTTCACACTGCCGCATCCGGCGAAGAGGCGTCCAATACTGTACGAGCTGCTGAAAACCGAGCAGGAGGTCACCGACGTAAACTCGCGTCCAAAACTCTACACCGATGGCAGCAAGATAGAGGGGAAAGTTGGAGCTGCTGTGACATGGTGGGAGGAAGATGGGGAAGTGAGAAGCTCCAAATTCATCCTAGCGCCTTACTGCTCAGTGTACCAGGCAGAACTTGCGGCCATTCTCAGGGCCATCGAGATGTTCACCAGGTCTAAAGCCCAGAGCGTGAACATCATAAGTGATTCCAGATCCTCCCTGGACACGATAGCGGACCCTGGAAGCACCCATCCAATTGTTGCGGAGATTCGGACCAGAATCCACGAGCTGGAAGCAAATAGTAGAGACATAAAGCTCTACTGGATCAAAGCCCATGAAGGTTTCGCTGGGAACGAGAGAGCAGACGAGTTAGCAAAGTCAGCTGCACTAACCAACAAGACCAGTCCCGTGTACGACAGAATCCCTATTTCCTACATCAAGTACTCACTTCGTCAGAGAACAATAGAGATGTGGAACAAGCGCTACACCGAAGCTGACACCGGCAAGATCACGAAGCTGTTCTTCCCCAATGCCCGAGATGGATACAAAACAATACTTAAGCTACAAATGTCCAACGTTATGGCGCAGCTATTCACCGGGCATGGGGGATTCCGAGAGTACCTTCACCGCTTCAAGCTGTCTACGACTCCGAACTGCACCTGCGACTCAGATACTCCAGAGACTGTGCCTCACCTTCTTGACGACTGTCCCAGGTTCGGCGCATGGCGCCAAGATATCAGCTCTAGGCTACAAACTAGTATAACATGTACTGACTATGGCAAGCTTGTCGGGGACAATGACCATCGCTGTGAATTTCTTAGATATGCGGAACGTGTGGTCAGGTCAGCGGGGAGGGCAAATGGGAGCACAGTGTGCTAAAACTTTTGTATACTGAATTTGTAAATAATGATAAACTAAAGTAAATGCTTAAAAAACATGTAAATATGAATTAAATTAACTTCTAATAAATAATGTTTGGTAAATTTATAAAATATGTTAAAATGTGTGTAACGAATAATTAATAGTACTGTATAATAACTAATTAGAATAAATTAAATAATAGACAATGTATAACTGCTGGTAATAATAAAGAAATGGTAATGGTAAATAATTAGGAATAAGTAAATAAGATAACAATAGATTAGAGATAATGTATACCTAGAAATATTATAATGTTTAAGTAAATAAGTAAGAAATGTAATAATAGAATAACAAAATTAAATTGATATAACATTGACTTGTAATAAAAAATGATAGATACTGTATAATTAAGTAAATACTTAATAGGAATATATAGTTATTAGATCAAGATAAATAATAAATAAAAGGTAAAAGGGGTTTAAAAGTAAATTGATAAAAGTTTGAGATATTAATAAAGAAAGTAAAATAAGAATAGGTAATTATAGAAATCAGGAAAATAAAGCTAGGAAAAAAGGGGGGGAAAATAATTGTCATGTTAAATATTAGAATGTATAAATCGCCGCAATATAAATAGCGGCGAGAAACTTAGTGCCATTTCGAGATGGTATAATAAAATAAAAAAAAAAAAAAAAAAAAAAAAAAACCTAACCTAACCTAACCCTTTTTTTTTTTTTTTTTTAAGTGAGGAAAATGCGTTACGCATCCCCGCCCTGCCGGGGGGCAAGGGCGAGGTATGTGGGACTCCCCCTTTCGGGTATACCCACTAAAAACCTCACTATTCCCGCCACTGTTAGGCAGAGGCAAGGCCGGCGGTAACTCCACAGTCCGCCTGGCCTCGCCTGTGGCCCACGTCCGCCCGATGAAATGGGCGGACCTCCTCAGAGGGCGAACCCCTCCTACCTCCTCAGGGGGTCTCATCACTGGACGGCCGGTGCCCCCGCACCTGCCGCCCGAGACACCCCTGGCGGGTCGTGTCGAGAGCGGGCACCCCTTCTCGCCCGCCCGCCTCGCCCACGATGGAGCCGCTGGGAGAGCGGATCTCGCTCCCTTTCGCGCTCCGCGGTCTCCTTCTGCAACATCACGTTGTCGCAGAAGGAGATCATCGCCTCCCATATCGTCTCGCTGCTGACCATCTTCTCCATGACGGTCGGCAGCGAGAGATCTCCTCCTCCCAGGGCCGCAATCAGCTCCGATCGCGGCCCTGCCCAGGCGGAGCATACCACCAAAGTGTGCTGTGCGGTGTCTTCCGCACAGCCACAGTGGTGGCACTCCGGGCTTAACTCCTTCCCGGCTATGCTATACAGGTACCTCCCGAAGCAACCATGCCCCGAGAGTACCTGTGTAAACCGGAAAGTAAGTTGCCCCCACTTCCGTCCCACCCATTCCTCTAGAATGGGCAGGACCCCCTCCAACAATCGGCGTCGGGACCCCGCACCCGTATCACGGAGCCCCTCTAGCCGCCGCCGCCACTCGCCCAGAGCCTCCTCCTGGGCATCCATGCGCCACCGCACCACTTCGTCGGGCGCAGGGCGCAGGTCCCGGCTCCGGGCGTGCGTCCGTTGCCAGTAGACCGAGGACAGAACCTCGGCCTCTAAATCCCACGGAAGGGACCCGGCAAGGACGCAAGCCATCTCGTGGGAGATGGTCCGGTAACCCCTGATGGTCCGAACCGCCATGACCCTCTGCGCCTGATGCAGTAGAGCCTTGTGGCGGTTCTTAAGGGACCCCGCCCAGATCGGGGCCCCGTAAAGGGCCATGGACCGGACCGCTCCCATATACAGGCGGCGACAGCTCCCGTTTCCTCCACCCAGGTTGGGTAGCAGGCGGCCGAGCGCGCCCGCCGTGCCCACTAACTTCGGGACCAATCTCTCCAGATGGACGCCGAAGTCCCACCTGCTGTCGAGGACGACGCCAAGATATTTAAGCGTCGTCCCGACTGGGATTGGGGTCCCTCCGACCACTATGTTGGTGCCGGAAGGTGGTCTCCGTCGAGGCCCATGGAAGCAGATGGCCTCCGACTTGTGGAGAGCCACCTCCAGCCCCAACCGCCTAATCCTCGAGACCACCGCCGCCACACCGGCGGTGGCCAGTATCAAGGCGGCCCGGAGATCAGAACCCCGGGCCGTCACCAGGGTATCGTCGGCGTAACATATCACGCCTACGCCGTGCAAGTTAGCGCAGCGCAGGACGTGATCGTATCCGATGTTCCACAGCAGGGGCCCAAGAACGGACCCCTGGGGAACACCGCGTGACATACGCCGCCGACCACCCACTCCGTCTCTGGTGGGGAACACTACCGCCCTATCGGACAGGTAGTTCCCCACCAATCTTCTTAAATAATGGGGCACTCCATGAAAACGGAGTGCCTCCATTATGGTTGGCCAGGGCAGGCTGTTGAATGCGTTCTTGATGTCCAACGACACAGCAATCAACAGCCCACCCCCCGACACCGCCTCCTCCGCCACGTCCCGCAGGCGACCGATCGCATCCACAGTCGACCGGCCGCAGCGGAACCCAAACTGTGCGTCCGAAAGATTCGGGCCTGTTTCTCCCAAGTGCTCGACGAGGCGGTTGGCTATCACTCTCTCCAGCAGCTTCCCCGCCTCGTCGAGTAACACTATCGGCCGATACCCCGATGGGTCATCGGCCGGCCGTGACTCCTTGCGAAGGAGGACCAGGCGACCCTCCTTCCACTGATGCGGGAACACCCCTTCACGCACGCACCTGGTGAAGAGTGCCCTTAGGCGGGGTTCTAGAGCCTCCTGCTCCCCGCCTAGGGCCAGGACCCATGCACGGCAAGGAATGCCGTCGAGTCCTGGGGCCGTGTTTTTGCCCTTAATGCGTAACACGGCCGCACCCACCTCCTCCTTCGAGACCTCGGGCACCTCGCCCGAGTCTCTCTCCTCCTGTGTCGGCGGCGCCATGGTGGGAGGCTCAAAGTCTGTTCCCATTTCCGGGAACAGTACCTCGACCACCCTTTCCAAGACCGCCGGCTCTAAGCTGCTGGAGACGGGAGGGGTCCAAGGGCGTAGTTTTTGCCGTACTAGCTTGTACGGCCTACCCCAAGGATCCCTCTCCAGCGTCTGTAGGAGCTCCTCCCACGCCGCAGCCTTAGACCGGCTTATGGCGAGGCGGAGTGCCACCGCCACCTCCCTGTACGCGGCGTACAGCCGTTCCTCTTCGCCTTCCTCGCGGTTTCGGCGCCTCCGATACCGCTGGAAGGCGCGGCGCTCCTCCACGCACGACTGGCGGAGTCGGGCGATCTCCTCATTCCACCAGTAGACGGCAGTTTTGGACGGGGGGGCTCTAACGCGAGGCATCGCGGCGTTGCACGCCTGCGTCATGGCCTCGCAGAGCCGAGCCGCATCCCCGTCTATGTCCACTGGTGGTGGATCTGGTATCCACGCCTGAACAAGTACTGCCTCCTGTAACAGTTCCCTGTTCAGGCGCTTAATCGCCCATCGTGGCCCATCCAGCCTTGGCTGGCTTGGGGCTCTCGGGGTGTCTGGAGAAGAGTTGTTGGAGACGCTGAAGGTAATATACCTGTGATCTGACAGCGTCTCCTCGTTCTCCAGAACCTCCCACCCCTGGACACGGTGTGCGATGGGGGGGGTCGCGAATGAAACATCCACGACTGACCCCCCGTTACGGCGCACACACGTGTCCACCGTGCCGCGGTTAAGGATGGCCAACCCGCACTCCACCAGCCACTCCTCCAGCACTCTCCCCCTTAGGTCCGTCGTCGCGGAACCCCAAGCCCTAGATTTGGCATTGAGGTCCCCTAGGACGACTACGGGACCGGGAGAGACCTGGCCGACTGCAACCCCTAGCAGCACGAGGAATCGCTCGAAGTCGGCGAGTGATCGATTGGGGGAGAAATACACCCCAATTATGACCACTACGCCGACCCTCGCCACCACAAAGCCCTCCCCTCTATTCACAGCAGTGAGAGGGGGGCCGCCCGCCGCGCTGCGCTGAATTATCGCCACCGAGCCACCGCAGTCCCCGACCCAATCCGAACGGACCGGGACGCGATACGGCTCGGCGGCGACAGCAATATGGGCCTGCCACTCCGCCATGGCCTGGACGAACAGGTCCTGGGCCGCGGCGGAGTGGTTGAGGTTCCCCTGCAGGAATCGGAGGTCCATACTAATGGACCTCCATTGGCGACTCCGTGTCACCCGGGGCCGGGTTCGCAGGCTGCGGCTTGGCCTTCCTGGCCCTTGCCGCAGCCTTCTTCGCTGCCTTCTTTGTTGGGGGCTTGGCACAGGCCTTGCCCCCAGCGAGGTGGTCCGCCTTCTTCCCAGCTGCCTCGCAGACGGGGCAGTGGGGCTTTGCGGAACACTCCCGGGCCTTGTGACCCGCTTGACCGCAGCACAGACAGTTCTGGCTGCGGTCGACCTCCGACGAGCACTGGGCCCCAATGTGGCCCAGTGCGAAGCACCGGTAGCACCGGCGGGGGAGGGCGTCGAGGATTTTCACCCCGACCGCCACCCACCCGACCCGAAGGCGTCCGGCTGCCACCACTTTCTTCGCGGCCGCGACGGGGCACTTAACTAAAGCCGTGCCCACGCCCCCAGGTCCCTTTCTTATCTCGCCAGACTTTACGTTGTCTGGCGAGCACCCTCCTGCCTTGGCGACCGTAGCCGCCAACTCCTCCGGGGTGACAGAGTCATCCAGGCCAGTTACCCGAAGATCGACCGAAGTCACCGGCCTGGAGACCTTTACGTCCTCCTCGGAGAACAGCTCCCGGAGCTTTTCCGCCAGCAGGTCGGCTTTGCCCCCACTCGTAGCTCCTGGGACCTCCAAGATGCGGGCCCCAGTCGCCGCCTGCCGGAAGCGTACGGAGGAGATCCCGAGTTCTCCCAAGTCGAGTTTCGATTTGGCCTCGGCGATCATCTCTCCGTACGTCCGACCTTTCTCCTCTGCGCCCCGTTGCAACGCGATCACCACCGCTGCTGAGCGGGGGGCGTGGAGTTTTGGGGCTTTGGCCCGCTTGGCCGCCGCTGGCTTAGGTGCCGCTGTCTTGGCAGGCGCCGACGCCCTTGGCTCTTTCTCCGCTGGGTCCGTTCGTTGCTTATTACGACGACGCGGACCCACTGTTTTCCACCCCTCCTTTTCCTGCGACTGGCTAGAAGCTGCCTGAGCAGGAGCAGTTGGCACAGCTCTGCGCGCTGTATCCGTGTAATAATTTTTAGTTTAATTAATTTAGTAAGAAAAAGTTGGTTTTTCGTAAATAGGCTTTATTGTGGTGGTTGTGCCTTATTGGATTGCTTTTCCTGGATTGGTCGGACCGAGGGGAACGACACCAGAGACCTGGAGGGAATCTCGTTCGAGGAATCACTGCGAAATCAGGTATTGTAACTTCATTACTGCCTGATTTCCAGCGACGACACATAGTTATCTGTAGCTTATCTTAAAGACCAGTGTTAGGAGAATCGAACGAGACTTTTTCCAGGAAAATAGGAGCACAACCCACAGAGTTATAGGCCTTTTTGTCAGCGCGCGATCGCTCGTACTGCACTCCCGGGCCTCCAGAGGCTCGAGCAGGAGTCCCGGAGAAGTGACCACTCACACAAACGTCGGTATACTAGACCACCATTCGATTAGTGTATTAATTTTATAAAAAACTATTTCAGGAATCGCAGAAATTCTTGAGTTAGTACTTTCATTCGAATTTAATTATCAGTAAATTGTTTATTATTTTTATTATTATTGAACATACACGATATAAATATTTCTTATTCTATTAAATTGACATTTATCTTTTTTTATAGTTACATTTAAATTTAATAACGTTTGTTAATTAAGCTAGCACTTAGTAATTTAACAAGAAAAGTGACTCATTTAGTCTGGGTTCTCATTTTGGAGCAGTTTTGCTACTATAATTAAAGGAGCTGGGGAAAATAACATTGTCTTATCACATAATTCAGTTCAACCTCGATCTAACAGTGAAACTTTGTATAAAATTGGTTGAATACTGGCAAAGTTGTGTGCATTTTTATATAGGCGTGTGGTTTCACCTCGACCAGTCAGGTGCTCCATACTTTAGAAACGTTACGTTTTATCGACCTAGGAGTAATACGTACGCGGCCGTGTGCGGCTAGTTCGCACTTGCGCGCGAGCCCGTAGCGGCTGCGCGCTGCTTACTCGGCTGCCTGTTCATTGTCTGCGCTCCGTTGGGTGTCATCACTCCACGAGCTTACCGTAGAACGGTAGCCGGTAGGCATAGCGGGGCGGCCGGTGGGGGCTCGGTTCTCGGCGCTCGGCCGGGGACTACCCGCAATACGCCGGGCACGGGCTCCGGACTATTCGCGAAGCCGTGACTCGCCAATTTGAGCTAAACGTATCTACTTAGGCACGCTCACGTCACGCACGACACATTCTAGGATAGCTCCACTTATACACTCGGGAGGGCCGGGAACCGGACTGTTAGGTATAAGGTAATCTATTTAATCGTAATTACTATTTTGAATTATTGATAAGTATTACGAGTATTAGTTAGTTAGGTATAGGTAGATACTTAATTTATTTTAATTTATTTATTATTATTACTTTTATATTATTATTATTATTTTTTATATGTAATTAGCTCCATTATAAAACTTAAGATTTAATTGCGCTGTTAGCACGGGTTGCGGGCTGCACGCCGCTGCCGCCAGGCGCTTGGGTAGGAAGTAAATAGGTACGAGTACGCACAAGCGCGATCAGCACGGGTTGCAGGCCGCGCGCCGCCGCCGCGAGGCGCTTGTAGTAGATAGGTACGAGTGCGTACTAGCGTGACCGGCACGGGTTGCAGGCCGCGCGCCGCCGCCGCGAGACTCTCGGTAGTAAATAGGTACGAGTGCGTACAAGCGTGATCGGCACGGGTTGCAGGCCGCGCGCCGCTGCCGTGAGGCGTTTGGGTGGGCAACTTAGGTACTCTCACTATATATAGTTGTTTTTATAATTGTTTCATTGGTAATAAGTAGGTAGGTATTCTAGTTAGGTTTAAGTAATTTATTGTTATAACAAAATTATATTTATACACGCACAAGTATAGTTATACTAGCTTGGCTAACTCGGGACGCAAGCCACGCTCCGCTCACTCGGGTTGCGGGCCGCGCGCCGCCGCTGCGTAGTGCCTAAATCAATGGGCAGATAGGTGCGTTCGCTCGCTTGCATACCTACTTAAAGGTAGGCTGTATATTGCTGGTTGGCCTTGAGACAGGATCTTGTTGTGGTAATCTGATAGCTGACAGTCTATTTGATTTTATTGTATGTTTTAATTTTGAAGGGGGGGTCCTTGTTTTGTTTCTTGATAGATTTAAATTTCATATAACCTCTTTTGCCTTTGATTTTTGTACCATACCTAGCCATTGTTTTTTTTGTATACATAGGATACAGAAGCTCTAGAGTTCATATCTTTAACTACATTACACTCCAGATTAAATACTTTTAATTAAAAAGATTACAATATAATAATAATTTCATTTTTAAGATATTTTGCAATTTTTAATCAAGGACGACCAACTTCAGTCTCCTACAGAAAGCCACACACTTTGCATGTGAGCTATTGCTCACAAAATACTGGTAGGCGCTCTCATTTACAAACATTACTTTTATAGTGATTGGGGATACTTTTATATCCTTGTCTTTTTAAATACTAATTGCTTTGTAAATATTACTGCTAGTCTGTCTCTCATCTTGTTTACTGGGCTGGGACTGGGGTCAGGGATAGGATTTGAATAATTTGGGGTTAAATAAAAGTAAATAGACGGTCTTCTACGATAGTATAATGTCGTATAGGCCTAGGGCAGCGACGATGCCTCGGCAGGGAGCGGTCAGACGGGCCGGGGCGGGCACAGCGGAGGAGCGAGCGGCCCTCCCGGACCCTCGGGCTCCACCGGGGCCCCCCCCGGCGCCGTCGGGCTTCCTGTCTAAGCCGAGAACGGTGAGTGAGAGCGCGGAGCCGGCGGCCTCGGGTGGCCCGGGGGGCGCGGGGAGCGTTGCGGAGCGGGACCGGGAGTGGCCAGCCAGCAACACGGTCAGCAGCCTGCGCTCGCAGCTCGAGTCCGCCTCCCGGGTCATCGACGAGGTGACGGTCAGGGCCCTCGGTGAGATCGCGGGCACCCTCGAGCGCTCGCTCACGCCGGTGCTGCCGGAGCGGCGCGACTCGCCGGCGGGCGCGGGCGCGGGGACGGGCAGCGGCGACGACGGTTCCCCCGACAGGGTCCACGACCTGTCCATCATGTCGCTCGGGGACGGCGGCCCGGTGCACGAGGCCCCGCACGCGGCCAATCGCCTGCTGAAAAAAACAATCGGGGAATTAGACAGGTCGCGCAATTTAAACCGCGACATTAAGGAGGCGATCCTGGCTGGCCTGAACGGCCTCTACGAGATGGTCCTCCGGCTGGCGGACTCGCGCAGCCGACACATCGCCGAGAAGGAGCGCGTGAAGACCACCACCGAGCGGCGCTACAGCCTGCAGGAGAAGGTGTACGCCGGCAAGCTCGAGGCGATCAACACGTACGTTCAGACGAACCTGGACGAGCTGCGGCGGGCGAGCGCCAAGACGCTGGAGGAAAGCGTGGCCACCCGCCGGCTCGTGCAGGAGATGGCCGCCGACCAGGCGTGGGTGCGGGCGGGGGCCGGGGCCGGGGGCGAGGGCGAGGCGCCCGCGCGGGTGGACGCGCTGGTCGAGGAGGTGCGCGCCCTGCGCGAGGAGGCGCTCCGCCCGGAGCCCGGGCCCGGCGCGCGAAGCCCGGCGCCGCCAACCTCGTATGCCGCAGCCGTGACCAGCAAGTTCTCGCTGATCGTCGAGTCCAAGAACCCGACCGACACGGGCGATCAGATCTTGTCTCGGATAAAGAAGGGGGTAGACGTGATCGGTTTGGGCGTCGGGGTCACCGGGGTCCGAAAGTGCAGGCACGCCAGGGTCGCCATCTCGATGGAGTCGGAGAGGGAGAGGGCGGTCATGGGGCGAGCGATCGCGGGACTCGGGGACGACTTCGCCGTGACGGAGCCGCGGGCCAGGGACCCGTACCTGCGCCTCGTCGGAGTCGTCGCCGACCTCGCCGACGCCCGCGTGCAGGAGGCGCTCGTCCGGCAGAACGACGCTCTGCTCTCGCGGGTACCTGAAACCGAGCGGAAGGTTTCCGTAGTTCGGCGGATCAAGGGGAGAGTCAGCGGGCTTAACAATGTCGTGGTGCAGGTCAGCCCGGCCGTGTGGGGGGCGCTGAGGGACCGCCGCGTGAGGCTAGGCTACCAGGTGGTGAGCGCGGTCGACCAGTCGCCGCTGGTGCAGTGCTACCGGTGCCTGGGCTTCTCGCACAAGGTGGCGGAGTGCAGGGCCCCGGAGCCCCGCTGCGGACACTGCGCGGGCGCGCACGACACGCGCGCGTGCCCCGCCCGAGACCGCGCACCGCACTGCACCAACTGCGCCGGCAGGCGGCTGCCCGACTGCGGCCACCCGGCCTACAGCTCCGACTGCCCGGAGTGGAGGAGGTGGGACCGGATAGCCCGACTCGCGGTCAGGTATTGCTGAGGGCACCGATCCCACTTCACTCGGCGACATAGATTTAAAGATCGTGCAGTACAACCTGGGGAGGGGCAGGGCGGCAACGCACGAGTGCCTGCGCGAGGCCACGGCGCGCGGCGTGCGCGTGCTGCTGCTGCAGGAGCCGTACGTTGGCGCCAAGGCGAGCATGGCCGCCCCGGCGGGCTGCCGGCTCGTGCAGGCCGCGGGGGCGGCGCAGCGACCGGTCCGCTCTGCAATCGTCGTCACGGATCCTGGAATCCAGTTTGTCATAGATGGTAGGTTCGTCACGGAGGATATCGTAGGAGTTATTTTAAAATTTGGTAGTATAAGAATAGGTTTAATTAGTGTTTATTTAGATAAGGAACTAGATTTAAGTAGATATTTAGCGTTCATCCGGGCGACGGTGACGGCGATGGGAGTGGAGCGAGTGCTGGTGGCGGGGGACGTGAACGCGGAGAGCCCCTGGTGGGGGTGCGCGGTGGAGGACTCGCGGGGGCGAGACGTGTCGGAGCTGTTCGCGGAGCTGCAGCTGGAGGTGCTGAACCAGGGCGCGGCGCCCACGTACCTTGTGCACCGCGGCGGCCGGCCGTGCGCCAGCATCATCGACGTCACGGCGTGCTCGGCCGCGCTGCTGGGCGCCGTGCGGGACTGGCGCGTGGATGAGCGGCTGGGCGGCCTGTCCGACCACCGGCCCGTGGCGCTGCGGTTGCGGCTGCGGGCGCGCGCGGGGGCCGGCGCGGGGCGGCGGGGCGGCACGCGCATCTATAACACAAACAAGGCGGACTGGTTAGCGTTCGGGGACAGGTTCCAGCGGGAGGTCGGGGCGACCAACTTGGAGGACAAGGTGGCGGAGGTCGAGGACGTGGAGGAGGTGAACGGAATTGCAAATCTGTACACCGAGTGCGTCGTCGCGGCCTGCGAAGCGGCGATCCCCCTAATCCCCGACACTAGACCTGCCAAGGCCTGCAGGTGGTGGACGGCCGAGCTCTCTGAGCTGAAGACCGAGATGGTGCGCTGCCGGAGAAAGATCGGCAAAGCTAGCTTGCGAAGACGCCAGTTCGTGGTCGACCGGTACCTGGAGGCCCGGAATACCTACAAGAAGGCCATCGAGTCGGCCACCACTGCGAGCTGGAAGGCGTTCTGCACTGGCGAGAAGGTGGAGACCATCTGGCAGCGCTCCTACAGAATTATGAAGGCCTGCACGGCCCCGACGCAAGACATCCTGCTCGAGGCGCCGGGAGGAGCCGCGCTGGACGAGAGGGGGTCGGCGATGCTATTGGCCGACACCTTTTACCCCTGGGACGATGCGGCACAGGACACCCCCGAACAAAGGCGACTAAGGGACGAGGCGAATCGGCGGGCTGCGGAGACTAGGCTGAGCGCGGGGGACTTCGTCGCCTTCACCTGTACGGAGCTTGAGGAGGTCCTGCGGGGGATGAACCCCAAGAAGGCGCCGGGAGGCGATGGGCTCACGCTAGACATCTGCCTCCGCGCCTACACGGGGAATAAGGCCCTGCTCCGGGACATCTTCTCGCTCTGCTTGAAGTGGGGATGCTTCCCGCGCATATGGAAGACGGCCACCATTAAAGTTATCCCCAAGCCGGCAAAGGACACTTACGCGCAGCCTAAATCCTATAGGCCCATCGGATTACTGCCGGTCTTGGGGAAAATGTTAGAAAAACTGTTCGTCAACAGGTTGCAGTGGCAGCTGGGCCGAGATGAATCCCTTAGCCCTCTGCAGTACGGATTCACCCCGCAGCGCAGCACTGAAGATGCCCTCTTCGATGCCATGACCATGGTCAAATCCAGCCTCCGGGACAAGGGGATAGTGGTCATGGTATCCCTGGATATTGAGGGGGCTTTTGATAATGCGTGGTGGCCGGCCATCGTGAACGAGCTGCATTCCAGGCGGGTGGACGGCGGCGTTGTGCGGCTCATCCTCGACTATCTGGCGGACAGAAAAATAAGGCTGAAGTACGCGGGCGAGACAGTCGAAAGGAGCACAAATAAGGGCTGCATCCAGGGCTCCACCTGTGGACCCGTTCTGTGGAACATTCAACTGGACCCTCTGCTGGAGCAGAGCCAATACGGAGGTGTGCGGGTGCAAGCTTTTGCCGATGATATCCTCATGATCGCAGCGGGAGCCGATGGTAGAGAGTTGGAAGAGAAGGTCAACCGGGCCCTTGCTGCGGTCCTGCGCTGGGAGGATAGACTGAAGCTCAAGTTTGCGCCGGGGAAGACTCAAGCGCTCATTATAACCAAGAAGATGAGGTACCATAAACCAAGGTTGAAGATGGCGGGAGTCGAGCTTGTCTATGGGACCAGTCTCAAAATATTAGGATTGACAATAGACCCATTACTTAATTTCCGACGGCACCTGGAAGCTGTTACTAAAAGAGTAATATCTTTTTATAAAACCGTTTCCAGGGCAGCACGCGCTCAGTGGGGTCTCAATTCTGATATTTTGAGACTGATCTACATAGCTGTAGTGGAGCCTACCATCCTGTACTCTGCTAGTTGTTGGGCTGACATCTCCGACAGAGTCTACGCGGAGAAGGCTCTCAACAGCCTCACAAGAATCTTCGCGCTCAAAATCTGCAAGGCCCACAGAACGGTTTCACATATCTCCTGTACACTGCTGGCTCGGATTATCCCAGTCTCACTTAGAGTCAGAGAGCACGCCCTTATTTATAACGTCAAGAGAGGAGAACCTCTTCCATGTCTACCGGGACGGATGCTAGAGGTCCGAAGAAGTCCTTTCTCCCTACCTCACCCAGCGGAGAGAAAACGGTTGGGATTTGGGCTCATAGGCTCGCGAGAAGACGTGCAGAGCATTGTGGAAGATGGGCCCATTCTCTACACGGATGGCAGTAAGCTGGAGGGTAAGGTGGGAGCGGCGGTGACATGCTGGATCGGCGATGTAGAGGTTCAGAGTGCTACCTTTCGGCTGGAGAGCTACTGCAGCGTGTTCCAGGCGGAGCTGTCGGCGATCCTGCGCGCGCTTGACATCATCAGGAGACGGCGGGAGAGGCAGTTCAGCATCGCCAGTGACTCTAGGTCGGGCCTGGAAGCAATAAGTGACCCGCAGTCAATACACCCGCTAGCTGCAGACATTAAAAACCTCCTGTCTGAAATTACCATGGACGGAATAACAGTAAACCTGTATTGGGTGAAGGCTCACTGCGGTATACTCGGCAACGAGAGAGCTGATGAGCTTGCCAAGTATGCCGCACTGAACAATAGACAGCTGCCTAGATACGACAAGTTCCCCCTGTCCTTCGCCAAGCACTCCACCAGACTGGACACCATAAATGAATGGCAGCGCATCTACAACTCAGCTCCTACTGGTGTTACCACCAAAATGTATTTTAAAAATGTTGCTTTATCATATAAAATAATTAATAGGATAACTGTGAATAACTATGTCACTCAAATTTTCACTGGGCATGGGGGGTTTAAGTATTATTTACACAAATTTAAACTTACTGACTCTCCGATGTGCTTCTGCGAGGATGTGCCTCAGACCATACAGCATTTGCTGGTGGATTGTCCAGCGTTTGGTAGGCTGAGGCACGACTGCGAACACACAATAAACACTAATATCAGCATTGATAATTTGAGTGACATAATGGTTGACGACGATTGCAGACGGGCTTTTCTCGCTTTTGCTGGGACCGTTCTCCGCATAGTAGGGAGACGGAACGGCTCCTTTGTTGAGCCTAACTAGTATAGGTTAGTTTTGTAAGTATTTTTCTGTAGCGGAGAAACCACCCAAGTAGGTAAATAGGTAAATATAAGACTGTAGGTAAATAGTAATAATTATGGCTGGGTATAATTATTGAGGTAAATAGGCTTTGTTAGATACTTGCTGCGGGTAGTGCTGAACTGTGCTGGGCTGGGTGACCGCCGTCCCGGAGCTGTGCTGATCCGTCTTGAACTGCACAATTTCGTCTGTCTCAGTCTTGTTGTGGAGTTCAGGAGGTAGTATGGCACTGGGATTGGTGGCACTTATTTCGCTTGGCTATTCAGTTTACCAAATGGAGTATTTAAACAGTAAGCCGAGACTTCACTTTCACTTTTTCATTAATAGGTAAACAATTTTACTAACCTCAAAGTTGATTTCATTGCTAAACTTACACTACTGACTGACAGACAGACTGACACTACATTGCTTGAAAGTTACCACAGACTATATTACATTAGTCTGCTGGTCTAACGGTACAGCACACTTAAATAATAAAAGGGGTCAACAAATATTTATTTTGATAAATTGAAATAATTATCTATTTTAGTATAAAATTATATGATGTATAAAAATTGCTGATTTGTGGCTTAAGATAGGCTTATTATAGTAGTATGATAAGCAATCCAAAGATGGCGCTCTGACAAGATTTGTAATAAGGCTCTTTGATGGGGGTTTCTCCGCATACTTTAAGTAATTAGTGTAATGTATATAATGATAATATGGTATAATTCAATATGATAATAATGTATGATAATTTAATGAATTTTATATTTTTTCTAATTTTAATATTTATGAATCAAATTTATTAGTAAACATTGGAATATATATTATTGCACTATGACATTTTAATGAAATCTTAATGTAATTCTTAGTTTTATCACATTTATATATGTTATGCAGGTTTTACACTTTCAGCCCAAAGATGGCGCTGTTTTTAAAGAAAATTTTATTTTATTGATTTTTATTGAGTTATGTTATTGGTTTACGATTATTGAATTATTATTAATATTTTGTAGGATTAAATTGTTTTCACAAAGGTAATATTTAAAATATTTAAAGCTCTTGTGATACATGTGATTTAATATTATTGTTTATTTATCTTATGAATTTAATAACAATTTAGATTCAGTATATTCCCAAAGCTTATGTTGATGTTTATAATTTTTAATATTTGTTATTTTTTGTTATTTATTAATATTGAATTGTAATTAAATTATTATTAATTAATTGTATCGTAATGAATTGTATATAAAGTGCATGTATAATAATGAGTTACTGGAATATTTATTAATTGTGTTTAATTATTTAATTAGTTAATTATTTTTGGAATTTTATGATTTTATTTTGTGTTTGTAGTTCTTAGTTTGATGAAAATCCCAAAGATGGCGCTAATTGTAATCGGATAATTTATAATCATTATGTACATTTGATTTTGATGTGATTTTATAAATAATGCTATAATAATGTAATGTATAAAATAGTAATTATTTTGGTATGTTTTAATGAAATTTGTAATATTATGTTTAAAATTATTATTTAATTGTAATTTGATGCTCTCATTGCCAAGTGCAATGAAAGATTGATAGTAAATGAATGAATAAAATTAAATAGATAAGATTAACTGTTGCAGGGACCAGTAATCATTGTATGTTTCTCTACTTTTCTCTATTTTTTCTTTTATGTATGTAATAGTAGTAAAAATATAATGTTGTTTATTTACTCGTAGTCCTAAATGTTGTTGCAATAAAATAGCAACAGTTAAATTTAAGTTAAGCCATTTCGAGATGGCATATTAAAAAAAAAAAAAAAAAAAAAAAAAAAAAACCTAACCTAACCTAACCTAACCTAACCTAACCTAACCTAACCTAACCTAACCTAACCTAACCACCTACTGCAGACGCCGGGCGAGCCTGTGAGGCCGGCTCGGGTTGCAAGCCGAACGCCGCTAGCGCTCCCGACGCGCGGCGAGGCTGGGTCGGCGGTGCTAGGTTGTCGGCCGCTCGAGGCGAGGCCGGCTCGGTCACGATTCACGAGTTGTTATAGCATCGTCGATTCACAGCTTGGCGGCGGTGAGAGGTGCCTACATACCAGGAACCTGTCGAGCTAGCCTGTTGGCTATTGCTATTTTGGATTTGTAGGCGTTATTAACATAAATTATTCTCCAAAGGTGTTTAGGCTGTTCTACTAGGTACAAATTTTTAATTAATAAATTTTAATCTAATATAATGATACATAATATACTTACTTGGTTAATATAATATATTTATTTAATTGATATAATATGCTTATTTAATTGATATAATCTATTTATTTAATTAATTTGATATACTTACTTATTTGACTAATAGATTACTACTTACACTTATTTATTTAATTTATATTGATCTAAATATACCTATAGTAAAATAATAACTAAATATAAATTGCAATTGTTATTTTTAGCATTAGTAAAACAAAGGACGAGCCACTCGCAAAGGTACTTACCTATTGCCTGTCCGTCCACCTGCTTGCCTATCTGCTGGCCTACCTACCTACTGCGTGTCCATCGACCAACCTACCTATACCTACCTATCCCTTACCTGCCCGCCTACCTACCTGCTGGCTACCAGAGTACATGCGTCACCTGACCTGTCAGCCTGCCGACCTACCGCTACCCATCACCCGGTCCCCCCCGTCCCCCCTGGTTGAGCCCACTGCCGTGTGAGTGCGCGTGTACCTACCTACTGCAGACACCGGGCGAGCCTGTGAGGCCGGCTCGGGTTGCAAGCCGAACGCCGCCGAGCGCCCCGACGCGCGGCGAGGCCGGGTCAGCGGTGCTAGGTTGTCGGCCGCTCGAGGCGAGGCCGGCTCGGAGTTGTTATAGCGTCGTCGCTTCGCAGCTTGGTGGCGGTAAGAGGTGCCTACATACCCGGCTACCTACTATCTTTAGCTCGGTCTGGGGTACCTAGGATCGGAGAGTGTCTCTGGCTTCCGTACTCTCTCCGGTTTTGCGGCACACATTGGTTGTGGGATCGGTCGGGTCACGTAGATACGCCTTGCGTACTTACTTGCTGTTGTACAAAGTTTGCACAATATTATTCCCTCTGTCGGGGACTTGGCTGTGTGTGTCCGCTGGGTGGTGGACGATTCATCTGGAGCTGATATCTATTGGCGAGGGCACTTGTACCTACTCTGGTTCTTAGAGTTTGTTAATTCGGTCTCACGTGTCTTGTTTCACCTTAAGAACCTGTCGAGCTAGCCTGTTGGCTATTGCTATTTGGATTTGTAGGCGTTATTAACATAAGTTATTCTCCAAAGGTATTTGGTGCTATTATATCATTTTAATTACTGTATCATTTGTGGTTTGTGTTTGTTTTAAGTATAAATACAATCTTTCATTACAGTTCGTATAAATTATAAGATATCCAGCGAGTATCAGTTAACATTTCCTTGAATGGTATTACCCGCACTAACGCCTGCACATAGTCTAGCAGCACCGGTCTCGACATCGTTCTCCATTGCTCCATGAAAGTGGTAGTACAATTCATTAGTTGCCCACATACTAACATACATACACCCTAACTTTCATACATACTTATATACTTACATACTACGCACCTACATACTTACATACGTACCTCCACACACCCTTGCATACCTGTCTTGTTTCACTTTAGGAAGTCTGTCGAGCTAATCTGTTAGGCCATTGCT
Organism: Cosmorhoe ocellata; assembly: GCA_963675405.1. NCBI lineage: Eukaryota > Metazoa > Arthropoda > Insecta > Lepidoptera > Geometridae > Cosmorhoe > Cosmorhoe ocellata. The sequence goes on along the minus strand of OY776271.1, from coordinate 6,630,311 downwards.
GCTTTAAGTTGGTAGGCGTTATTAATATAAAGTAGTGTTCCCGCACTAACGCCTGCACATAATCTAGCAGCACCGGTCTCGATATCGTTCACCATTGCTCCATGAAAGCGACAGTGCACTCCGTTTAAACGTCTTCGCAGGTTTAAAAGTAGTCGCCCACGTACTAACATACATACATATACTTATACATACTTACATACATACTCAGATACCTACATACTACGTACCTACATACTTACATACTTACATACGTACCTCCACACACCCTTGCATACCTACAATTACCTACTAGATTAAAGATAGATTACTCGTACTTCTACTTACTTTCGCTCTCACTTGCTTTTACTTAACGGGAAATACTTGTAAACATTAACATACCCCCCTCCCCCACCCCGCCCCATAAAACCCCATTACCCTGGTTATCGAGAGGCCACTCGTGGAGTCTGAGAAATTCCTCACTAACCATTTTCCCACAAATCGATATGTCGTCCAAGTCTGCTAAGTCTACGTCTTCCATGACTCGCGGCGCGGCCTCGAAGGCCCTGCGGAAGAAGGCTATCACCCAGACGATGGAGAAGAAGGAGGCGGTGGCGCGGAGCCCAGCCTTGGTGGCCGAGCCGGCGCCGGCTGCGCTCGCCCGCCCGGAGCCGGCGACGGCCGCGCGCGCTTGCGCGGGGCCGGTGCCGGCGCCCGGCTCCAATGCATCGGCGGCGTACGACATGGAGGAGGAGCTTGACAAGCTCGGCGTCGCCAGGCCGACCCCCAGGACGTACGACGACCGGTCTGACGAGGAGGGTGTGTGCAGCGGGCGATCTGGCAGGCGCTCCAGCATGCTGCCGTGCTCCGACAGGCGATCCGGCGTATCGATGGACCTCGCCTCGCAGAGAGCCAATGACCTGCTGCAGGCCGGCAAGGAGGCGCTGGAGAAGGCCGGAAACATGAAGCGCGAGTGTAAGGTGGAGGCCGCGGAGAGCCTGCAGGAGATGTACGAGATCGTGCTCTCCGTGTCGGACTCGCGCTCTCGCCACAGAGTGTCGCTGGAGCAGGAGAGGGCCAGGGCGGCGAAGGAGTTGGTGCGAGTGGAGCGAGCTCACTCGAAGCAGTTGGCGGAGATACATCAATCTCACGCGGCCAAGCTCCGAGAGGCTCACGAGATCATTGTGACGACTAGCCAGACCACGGAGGCGATCAGAGGGTGGCTCAACTTCGAGATGGATGGCCCTATTAAGAACATAGCGACCATACAGGGCGAGCTCCGGGCTCTAGCTGCAAAAACTGTTAAAACGGGGGAGTGCTCGGGAGACCCGAGCCTTGAGACACAACTCGAAAAGTTTATCGAGAACCTTACTCCGCGGTTCAGTGAGGTGACCAATCAGCTCTGTACTCTCAGACAGGCGATCGACGACCTTGCGAACCTTCTTGACAAGGCAGAAAGACTGCGCCCGGCGACGTATGCGATGAGTATCGGCTCCAACCTGGACTTCGAGAGTCTCCTCATCCAGTTAAGAGAGGACATAGCCGGGCTGAAGAACGACAACCAGATCAGAACTGATGAGCCAGCTTCAAGTCCTGTGAGACCTTATCATTACACAGAGGTGCTGTCGGCCATTGGGGCATTAAAAGGTGACATTGCGGCTCTCCGAAGCGAGTCCGCCGAAGCTAAACAAACCGGGAAGTCGATTGCCCAGAGCCTATCCCAACTCAGAACGGAGATGGGAGAGTCTCTGGATGCAATGGTGGAGACGGTAGGCCCGGTTAGAACTGCGGTTGAGTTGCTTCGGAGAGAAGTAAACGAACTTCCTCACCCAGCTGGCGAGGCCCTAGAAACGGTGGATGCCCCCAAAGCCACTGTAAATCGGAGACCTGCAAACACGTACACGCCGAATACCACTGCGCGGCGTGCGGTGGTGGTAGAGTCCGATGATCCCCAAAAATCGAGCGAGGACATCATGGCCGACATAAAGAAGAGGGTGGATGTATCCGAGCTGGGAATAGCAGTGCATGGTCTAAGGAAGGGACGGAACAGCAAGGTCGTCATTTCGGTGGAGACTGAAGAGGACAGAAGCGCGATGAAAACGGCCATACAGCGGCTGAGTAAAGAGTATACGATCACCGAGCCGCCCCCGAAACTACCGCAGCTTAGGCTCATCGGAGTCACAAATGATATGAGTAATGAGAAGGTCGCCGAAGCCATTCGACGCCAAAATAAAGGAACCCTGGGTGCTCACGTCGATGGGCACATAAAGGTGCTGCGAAGAACAAAGCACCGCTCTGATTGCCTGAACAACGTCATTGTGGAGGTTAGTCCGGCTATCTGGAGGGCGCTGAGAGATCAACGGGTGAAGGTCGGATACCAGGTGGTGCAGGCCATTGACCAGTCCCCGATAAAGCAGTGCTTCAGGTGCCTTGGCTTCGGCCACGAGGCTCGGACCTGCACGGTCGCTCAATCTTGCGGCTACTGCGCGGGTGAACACGACACCAGAGCCTGCAAGCGTAGCGAGCCCCCGACCTGCGCAAACTGCAAACCTGGATGCGACAGGTCCCACCCGGCATACAGCGACCAGTGCCCGGAGTGGCGGAAGTTTGACCGTCTAGCGCGGTCAGTCATTAGCTACTGTTGACATAGGCACCTCAGTCAACACCGAGTCCGCAAACGCGAAAATCCGCCTAAAAATCACGCAGGCGAACCTTGGTAGAGGGGTTGCCGCGACCCAGGAGTGCATGAAAGCGGCTCTTGATAGAAAATTCTCCATATTACTTCTGCAAGAGCCGTATGTGGGGGGCCGCGGTTTCACTAAATGGGGCACACATAGAGTTGTGCAACACCACCGAGGGGCAAAACCCGTTAAATCAGCGATTGTCATTGTCGACGATAGGCTTGCGATTACCGAATATCCCGAAATGTGTACGGAAAATATCACATGTTTAGTTTTAAGTCTAGGAAACATTAGGTTAGGCATGGTCTCTGTGTATCTGGAAGGAAACGAAGACATCGAGCCGTATCTTCAGCACATCCAGCGGGTGCGACAGCGCTTGGCCACTCCACACATCATCCTGGCGGGAGACGTGAACGCCAAAAGTTACTGGTGGGGAGAGGACGAGGAGGACTCTAGGGGTACTGCGTACACGGAACTGCTAGCTCAAATGGACATGGCTGTGCTCAACTCGGGATCGACACCCACCTTCAGCGTGTTCCGCAACAACAGGGCTTATGAGAGCATCGTGGATGTCACGGCCTGCTCGAACTCCGCTCTGGGATGGATGGAGAACTGGAGAGTGGATAGAGACCTGATGACCACTTCGGACCACAGAGCTATCACCTTTGAGGTGAACCTGGAGAGCTCCTTCAGACTGGTAGAGCGGCATACGACGCGGAAGTACAACACCAAAAAGGCGTGCTGGGAAGTCTTTGGGAGTTGTCTAAAGCAAGAGTTGCAGACCCAAGGCCTGGATGTGGATACAGTAGAGGCCGCACGCTCGCCGGAGGACGTCGACAACATCGTAGATACCTTCTCTGGCTGCGTCGAGAGTGCCTGCAAAGAGAGCATACCTATAGTAAACAAGACCAAGCGCTCTAAAATGAACTGGTGGACCGAGGAGCTGTCGAACAGGAAGGCGGAAGTCGTCAGGCTCCGAAACAGAATCCGAAGAGCAAACCCTAGGCGCAAGCCAACACTAATCAAGGAATATCTAGAGGCTCTAGCCCATTACAAGGAGGACCTTATTAGTGCAAAGGTATCCAGCTGGAAGGAGTACTGCACTGGTCAAGACAGACCAAAAATGTGGGAAGGTATCTACAAAGCACTCACCATGACAAGCCACCAGAGTGACTGCCTCCTGCGAGATCGTGCGGGAACGCCGTTGAGCCCGGCTGAGTCGGCGACTCTGCTTGCTGACACTTTCTTTCCGGAGGATGACCCAGACACTGATACACAGGACCAGGCGTTATTGCGAGAGGAGGTTCGAAGCTCCATCGCATCTCTGAGGCAACAGCAGAGTTCGGAGGTCACCGCATCCACTGCCTTTGTGAGGGACGAGCTCCTCAATGTCATCAGAGGAATCGGACCGGCAAAGGCGCCCGGAGAGGATGGTTTCACGGCTGACATATGCCTCAGAGCCATCATCTATACTGACAACCTCTTCCTCGCAATTGTTAACAAGTGTCTGGGACTGGGATATTTCCCTGGGATATGGAAAAGGGCCGTCATCCGAATTATCCCGAAGCCGCTGAAGGAGGACTACTCGTCGCCCAAGTCGTACCGACCGATAGGGCTCTTACCGGTCTTTGGCAAGGTTCTGGAGAAGATGTTCACTTCCCGAATCATGTGGCATCTGGGTAGCCGAGGGCTGCTGAATAGGCGTCAGTATGGCTTCACACCCCAAGTGAGCACGGAGGATGCACTCTACGACGCGGTCGGGCTGATCAGAAGAGAGATGGCTGTTGGGAAGCTGGTAGCGGTAATATCACTGGATATCGAGGGAGCATTCGACGGAGCCTGGTGGCCACTGATCCTGAAGCAGCTCGTCACAAAAAATTGTCCCAGTGATATTCTTCTTCTTGTCGACAGCTATCTGTCTGATAGATCGGTTCGCGTGCAGTATGCGGGAGAGCAGACGGACAAGGTGACAAGCAAGGGCTGCATACAGGGCTCTACCTGTGGACCGGTGATGTGGAACATCCAGCTTGATCCCCTATTACAGCAAACAGAGAAACTTCAGGCTCACGTTCAAGCATTTGCTGACGACATTCTCATCGTAGCTTCAGCGAAAACCACATCTGAGCTCAACACGGCAGTGAACGAGGCCCTGAGGACTGTAGCTGAATGGGGGAAAAATAGCAAGATGAAGTTCGCTGCACACAAGACGCAGGCCATTCTCGCAACGAGGAAGATGAAGTTCGACACACCTCACTTTACCCTTAATGGCGTGGACATAGAGATTGGCAGTGAGCTGAAAGTGCTGGGACTCACCATCGACTCGAAGCTGTTGTTCCGAAATCATCTCCAGAACGTCTGCAAAAAGGCAGTGAACGTGTACCAGAAGCTGTCGACTGCAACTAGAGCTAACTGGGGCCTAAACACAACCATCACAAGGTTGCTGTACACAGCTGTAGTTGAGCCCATAGTCCTGTACGCAGCTAGCGTCTGGGCTCCGGTTACGGACAAGAAGTACGCGACGGCTCGTCTGAATCAGCTCTCCAGGAAATTCGGCATCATGGTGGCAAGAGCGCATAGAACTGCTTCGATTACATCGGTTTTGTGTCTGGCTGGGGTTCTGCCCTTGGACCTGAGAGTGAAGGAAGCTGCTGAGCTCTATGAAATTAAGAGAGGGAAACCTTTCCCAGAGCTGCCGGGACGCGAGATTGAACGAAGAATCGGGACCTTCACACTGCCGCATCCGGCGAAGAGGCGTCCAATACCGTATGAGCTGCTGAAAACCGAGCAGGAGGTCACCGACGTAAACTCGCGTCCAAAACTCTACACCGATGGCAGCAAGATAGAGGGGAAAGTTGGAGCTGCTGTGACATGGTGGGAGGAAGATGAGGAAGTGAGGAGCTCCAAATTCATCCTAGCGCCGTACTGCTCAGTGTACCAGGCAGAACTTGCGGCCATTCTCAGAGCCATCGAGATGTTCACCAGGTCTAAAGCCCAGAGCGTGAACATCATAAGTGATTCCAGATCCTCCCTGGACACGATAGCGGACCCTGGAAGCACCCATCCAATTGTTGCGGAGATTCGGACCAGAATCCACGAGCTGGAAGCCAATAGTAGAGACATAAAGCTCTACTGGATCAAAGCCCATGAAGGTTTCGCTGGGAACGAGAGAGCAGACGAGTTAGCAAAGTCAGCTGCACTAACCAACAAGACCAGTCCCGTGTACGACAGAATCCCTATTTCCTACATCAAGTACTCACTTCGTCAGAGAACAATAGAGACGTGGAACAAGCGCTATACCGAAGCTGACACCGGCAAGATCACGAGGCTGTTCTTCCCCAATGCCCGAGATGGATACAAAACAATACTTAAGCTACAAATGTCCAACGTTATGGCGCAGCTGTTCACCGGGCATGGGGGATTCCGAGAGTATCTTCACCGCTTCAAGCTTTCTACAACTCCGAACTGCACCTGCGACTCAGATACTCCAGAGACTGTGCCTCACCTTCTTGACGATTGTCCCAGGTTCGGCGCATGGCGCCAAGATATCAGCTCTAGGTTACAAACTAGGATAGCATGTAATGATTATGGCAAGCTTGTCGGGGACAATGACCATCGCTGTGAATTTCTTAGATATGCGGAACGTGTGGTCAGGTCAGCGGGGAGGGCAAATGGGAGCACAGTGTGCTAGAACTTTTGTGTATTGTAAATGTGTAATGTATTGTGAATTTGTAAATAATGATAAACTAAAGTAAATGCTTAAAAAACATGTAAATATGAATTAAATTAACTTCTAATAAATTATGTTTGGTAAATTTATAAAATATGTTAAAATGTGTGTAACGAATAATTAATAGTACTGTATAATAACTAATTAGAATAAATTAAATAATAGACAATGTATAACTGCTGGTAATAATAAAGAAATGGTAATGGTAAATAATAAGGAATAAGTAAATAAGATAACAATAGATTAGAGATTATGTATACCTAGAAATATTATAATGTATAAGTAAATAAGTAAGAAATAAAATAATAGAATAACAAAATTAAATTGATATGACATTGACTTGTAATAAAAATGATAGATAATGTATAATTAAGTAAATACCTAATAGGAATATATAGTTATTGGATCAAGATAATTAATAAATAAAAGGTAAAAGGGGTTTAAAAGTAAATTGATAAAAAGTTTGAGATATTAATGAAGAAAGTAAAATAAGAATAGGTAATTATAGAAATCAGGAAAATAAAGCTAGGAAATAAGGGGGGGAAAATAATTGTCATGTTAAATATTAGAATGTATAAATCGCCGCAATATAAATAGCGGCGAGAAACTTAGTGCCATTTCGAGATGGCAAAAAAAAAAAAAAAAAAAAAAAAAAAAAAACCTAACCTAACCTAACCTAACCTAACCTAACCTAACCTAACCTAACCTAACCAAACAATGACCATCGCTGTGAATTTCTTAGATATGCGGAACGTGTGGTCAGGTCAGCGGGGAGGGCAAATGGGAGCACAGTGTGCTAAAACTTTTTTCATTTATCATTATTTACAAATTCAGTATAATTTGTAAATAATGATAAACAAAAGTAAATGCTTAAAGAACATGTAAATATGAATTAAATTAACTTCTAATAAATTATGTTTGGTAAATTTATAAAATATGTTAAAATGTGTGTAACGAATAATTAATAGTACTGTATAATAACTAATTAGAATAAATTAAATAATAGACAATGTATAACTGCTGGTAATAATAAAGAAATGGTAATGGTAAATAATTAGGAATAAGTAAATAAGATAACAATAAATAAGGGATAATGTATACCTAGAAATATTATAATGTATAAGTAAATAAGTAAGAAATGAAATAATAGAATAACAAATTTAAATTGGTATGACATTGACTTGTAATAAAAATGATAGATACTGTATAATTAAGTAAATACTTAATAGGAATATATAGTTATTGGATCAAGATAAATAATAAATAAAAGGTAAAAGGGGTTTAAAAGTAAATTGATAAAAAGTTTGAGATATTAATGAAGAAAGTAAAATAAGAATAGGTAAATATAGAAATCAGGAAAATAAAGCTAGGAAATAAGGGGGGGAAAATAATTGTCATGTTATATATTAGAATGTATAAATCGCCGCAATATAAATAGCGGCGAGAAACTTAGTGCCATTTCGAGATGGTAAAAAAAAAAAAAAAAAAAAAAACCTAACCTAACCTAACCTAACCTAACCTAACCTAACCTAGGTTAGGTTAGGTTAGGTTTCTTTCCAATAAAAAAAATGATGGGTTAGGTTAGTTTTAGTTTTTAATAAAAAAAAGTTAGGTTAGGTTAGGTTAGGTTTGTTTCGAGTAAAAAAAAAGTGAGGTTAGGTTTTTTTTAGTTAGGTTAGGTTAGGTTTAGTAAAAACAAAGTAAGGTTAGGTTAGGTTTGTTTCAAATACAAACAAACTTTCTGTGAGTTGATTTCTTCTTTTGCCGCACCCAAAACGCTGCTTGCAGCATACCAGCGAGCACCTGTAACATAAAAGAACGAATTAGCACACAGAAAATCAAAAAATCCTAACTCGCTGTGTAAAAAATCCTAACCTAACCTAACCAAACCTAACCAACTTAAAAAAAACCTAACCTTACCTAACCAAACTATAAAAAACCTAACCTCACATTTTTTTTTTTACTCGAAAAAACCTTACTTAACTTAACCTTACTTTTTTTATCAAAAACTAAAACTAACCTATTCCATCTTCATTCATATAAAAGAAATGATGGGTTAGGTTAGCTTTAGTTTTTTATAAAAATAAGTTAGGTTAGGTTTTTTTAGTTAGGTTAGGTTAGGTTTCTTTCCAATAAAAAAATGATGGGTTAGGTTAGTTTTAGTTTTTAATAAAAAAAAGTTAGGTTAGGTTAGGTTAGGTTTGTTTCGAGTAAAAAAAAAGTGAGGTTAGGTTTTTTTTAGTTAGGTTAGGTTAGGTTTAGTAAAAACAAAGTAAGGTTAGGTTAGGTTTGTTTCAAATACAAACAAACTTTCTGTGAGTTGATTTCTTCTTTTGCCGCACCCAAAACGCTGCTTGCAGCATACCAGCGAGCACCTGTAACATAAAAGAACGAATTAGCACACAGAAAATCAAAAAATCCTAACTCGCTGTGTAAAAAATCCTAACCTAACCTAACCAAACCTTACCAACTTAAAAAAAACCTAACCTTACCTAACCAAACTATAAAAAACCTAACCTCACATTTTTTTTTTTACTCGAAAAAACCTTACTTAACTTAACCTTACTTTTTTTATCAAAAACTAAAACTAACCTATTCCATCTTCATTCATATAAAAGAAATGATGGGTTAGGTTAGCTTTAGTTTTTTATAGAAATAAGTTAGGTTAGGTTAGGTTTCTTTCCAATAAAAAAAATGATGGGTTAGGTTAGTTTTAGTTTTTAATAAAAAAAAGTTAGGTTAGGTTAGGTTAGGTTTGTTTCGAGTAAAAAAAAAGTGAGGTTAGGTTTTTTTTAGTTAGGTTAGGTTAGGTTTAGTTAAAACAAAGTAAGGTTAGGTTAGGTTTGTTTCAAATACAAACAAACTTTCTGTGAGTTGATTTCTTCTTTTGCCGCACCCAAAACGCTGCTTGCAGCATACCAGCGAGCACCTGTAACATAAAAGAACGAATTAGCACACAGAAAATCAAAAAATCCTAACTCGCTGTGTAAAAAATCCTAACCTAACCTAACCTAACCTAACCAACTTAAAAAAAACCTAACCTTACCTAACCAAACTATAAAAAACCTAACCTCACATTTTTTTTTTTACTCGAAAAAACCTTACTTAACTTAACCTTACTTTTTTTATCAAAAACTAAAACTAACCTATTCCATCTTCATTCATATAAAAGAAATGATGGGTTAGGTTAGCTTTAGTTTTTTATAAAAATAAGTTAGGTTAGGTTAGGTTAGGTTAGGTTTCTTTCCAATAAAAAAAATGATGGGTTAGGTTAGTTTTAGTTTTTAATAAAAAAAAGTTAGGTTAGGTTAGGTTAGGTTTGTTTCGAGTAAAAAAAAAGTGAGGTTAGGTTTTTTTTAGTTAGGTTAGGTTAGGTTTAGTAAAAACAAAGTAAGGTTAGGTTAGGTTTGTTTCAAATACAAACAAACTTTCTGTGAGTTGATTTCTTCTTTTGCCGCACCCAAAACGCTGCTTGCAGCATACCAGCGAGCACCTGTAACATAAAAGAACGAATAAGCACACAGAAAATCAAAAAATCCTAACTCGCTGTGTAAAAAATCCTAACCTAACCTAACCTAACCTAACCAACTTAAAAAAAACCTAACCTTACCTAACCAAACTATAAAAAACCTAACCTCACATTTTTTTTTTTACTCGAAAAAACCTTACTTAACTTAACCTTACTTTTTTTATCAAAAACTAAAACTAACCTATTCCATCTTCATTCATATAAAAGAAATGATGGGTTAGGTTAGCTTTAGTTTTTTATAAAAATAAGTTAGGTTAGGTTAGGTTAGGTTTTTTTAGTTAGGTTAGGTTAGGTTTCTTTCCAATAAAAAAATGATGGGTTAGGTTAGTTTTAGTTTTTAATAAAAAAAAGTTAGGTTAGGTTAGGTTAGGTTTGTTTCGAGTAAAAAAAAAGTGAGGTTAGGTTTTTTTTAGTTAGGTTAGGTTAGGTTTAGTAAAAACAAAGTAAGGTTAGGTTAGGTTTGTTTCAAATACAAACAAACTTTCTGTGAGTTGATTTCTTCTTTTGCCGCACCCAAAACGCTGCTTGCAGCATACCAGCGAGCACCTGTAACATAAAAGAACGAATTAGCACACAGAAAATCAAAAAATCCTAACTCGCTGTGTAAAAAATCCTAACCTAACCTAACCAAACCTTACCAACTTAAAAAAAACCTAACCTTACCTAACCAAACTATAAAAAACCTAACCTCACATTTTTTTTTTTACTCGAAAAAACCTTACTTAACTTAACCTTACTTTTTTTATCAAAAACTAAAACTAACCTATTCCATCTTCATTCATATAAAAGAAATGATGGGTTAGGTTAGCTTTAGTTTTTTATAAAAATAAGTTAGGTTAGGTTAGGTTAGGTTAGGTTTCTTTCCAATAAAAAAAATGATGGGTTAGGTTAGTTTTAGTTTTTAATAAAAAAAAGTTAGGTTAGGTTAGGTTAGGTTTGTTTCGAGTAAAAAAAAAGTTAGGTTAGGTTAGGTTTGTTTCAAATACAAACAAACTTTCTGTGAGTTGATTTCTTCTTTTGCCGCACCCAAAACGCTGCTTGCAGCATACCAGCGAGCACCTGTAACATAAAAGAACGAATTAGCACACAGAAAATCAAAAAATCCTAACTCGCTGTGTAAAAAATCCTAACCTAACCTAACCTAACCTAACCAACTTAAAAAAAACCTAACCTTACCTAACCAAACTATAAAAAACCTAACCTCACATTTTTTTTTTTACTCGAAAAAACCTTACTTAACTTAACCTTACTTTTTTTATCAAAAACTAAAACTAACCTATTCCATCTTCATTCATATAAAAGAAATGATGGGTTAGGTTAGCTTTAGTTTTTTATAAAAATAAGTTAGGTTAGGTTAGGTTAGGTTAGGTTTCTTTCCAATAAAAAAAATGATGGGTTAGGTTAGTTTTAGTTTTTAATAAAAAAAAGTTAGGTTAGGTTAGGTTAGGTTTGTTTCGAGTAAAAAAAAAGTGAGGTTAGGTTTTTTTTAGTTAGGTTAGGTTAGGTTTAGTAAAAACAAAGTAAGGTTAGGTTAGGTTTGTTTCAAATACAAACAAACTTTCTGTGAGTTGATTTCTTCTTTTGCCGCACCCAAAACGCTGCTTGCAGCATACCAGCGAGCACCTGTAACATAAAAGAACGAATTAGCACACAGAAAATCAAAAAATCCTAACTCGCTGTGTAAAAAATCCTAACCTAACCTAACCTAACCTAACCAACTTAAAAAAAACCTAACCTTACCTAACCAAACTATAAAAAACCTAACCTCACATTTTTTTTTTTACTCGAAAAAACCTTACTTAACTTAACCTTACTTTTTTTATCAAAAACTAAAACTAACCTATTCCATCTTCATTCATATAAAAGAAATGATGGGTTAGGTTAGCTTTAGTTTTTTATAAAAATAAGTTAGGTTAGGTTAGGTTAGGTTTTTTTAGTTAGGTTAGGTTAGGTTTCTTTCCAATAAAAAAATGATGGGTTAGGTTAGTTTTAGTTTTTAATAAAAAAAAGTTAGGTTAGGTTAGGTTAGGTTTGTTTCGAGTAAAAAAAAAGTGAGGTTAGGTTTTTTTTAGTTAGGTTAGGTTAGGTTTAGTAAAAACAAAGTAAGGTTAGGTTAGGTTTGTTTCAAATACAAACAAACTTTCTGTGAGTTGATTTCTTCTTTTGCCGCACCCAAAACGCTGCTTGCAGCATACCAGCGAGCACCTGTAACATAAAAGAACGAATTAGCACACAGAAAATCAAAAAATCCTAACTCGCTGTGTAAAAAATCCTAACCTAACCTAACCAAACCTTACCAACTTAAAAAAAACCTAACCTTACCTAACCAAACTATAAAAAACCTAACCTCACATTTTTTTTTTTACTCGAAAAAACCTTACTTAACTTAACCTTACTTTTTTTATCAAAAACTAAAACTAACCTATTCCATCTTCATTCATATAAAAGAAATGATGGGTTAGGTTAGCTTTAGTTTTTTATAGAAATAAGTTAGGTTAGGTTAGGTTTCTTTCCAATAAAAAAAATGATGGGTTAGGTTAGTTTTAGTTTTTAATAAAAAAAAGTTAGGTTAGGTTAGGTTAGGTTTGTTTCGAGTAAAAAAAAAGTGAGGTTAGGTTTTTTTTAGTTAGGTTAGGTTAGGTTTAGTTAAAACAAAGTAAGGTTAGGTTAGGTTTGTTTCAAATACAAACAAACTTTCTGTGAGTTGATTTCTTCTTTTGCCGCACCCAAAACGCTGCTTGCAGCATACCAGCGAGCACCTGTAACATAAAAGAACGAATTAGCACACAGAAAATCAAAAAATCCTAACTCGCTGTGTAAAAAATCCTAACCTAACCTAACCTAACCTAACCAACTTAAAAAAAACCTAACCTTACCTAACCAAACTATAAAAAACCTAACCTCACATTTTTTTTTTTACTCGAAAAAACCTTACTTAACTTAACCTTACTTTTTTTATCAAAAACTAAAACTAACCTATTCCATCTTCATTCATATAAAAGAAATGATGGGTTAGGTTAGCTTTAGTTTTTTATAAAAATAAGTTAGGTTAGGTTAGGTTAGGTTAGGTTTCTTTCCAATAAAAAAAATGATGGGTTAGGTTAGTTTTAGTTTTTAATAAAAAAAAGTTAGGTTAGGTTAGGTTAGGTTTGATTCGAGTAAAAAAAAAGTGAGGTTAGGTTTTTTTTAGTTAGGTTAGGTTAGGTTTAGTAAAAACAAAGTAAGGTTAGGTTAGGTTTGTTTCAAATACAAACAAACTTTCTGTGAGTTGATTTCTTCTTTTGCCGCACCCAAAACGCTGCTTGCAGCATACCAGCGAGCACCTGTAACATAAAAGAACGAATTAGCACACAGAAAATCAAAAAATCGCCCGCCCACCCTCCCTGTCTCGTTTACTGAAGTGAATTCAGACTCCATTTTTGTATGGGGAAAAATATCAGTTAGCAATTTTGCTATTTCTAGCAACTTTTCAGGGTTTATTGTCGTCAGGGCTGCTCCGAAATGTTATCCGCGATCCCCCTAACCACCCGGGTGGCCCTGGGGGCCGCCTCAAACGCTGTAATTGTCGATTCTGACGGTGAGGACTTCTAAGTCGCTGATTCCGGCTTTTCGCAGCCTAGTGCTGCCCCGGGGGTGGTCACTAAGGTCCTCGCCGGCTGCGCGTCGATCATCTCCGCAGTCACTGACCGCAAGAGTGTCACCAGCGCGAACAAGAAGTAGATAATCGAGCTGGATAAGTCCATAATGGACTGTCACATCGATTCCTTCTTCTTCCAGCGCCACGGCGCCCACAGCGGCTCCGGCCCCGCCACAACTGTTCGATCATCCTGTTTAATACCTTCCAATCTGTCATCATGCCTATTGAAATAATAATACCCTCACATAATTGAAAGTTCGCTGAGCGCGTATCGTTGAAAATGTACACCTAGGTGTTACCTACTCGCCGCTCGGTACATTTGCACACTCGACGTTCTTAGATCAGTTCCGTAACGCGCGCGCTCTCAGTCTCAGGGCTCCAGCAGAACTACGCGCTAGATCACATTTGCGTGTTCCAGCCATGTTTATTAAAACAAAAACAAAGTAATTGCACAAAAATAAACTTCTACTTTTTAGCTAACGTACTCGCACGAACCAAAAATCAAAAGAAATGAATAAAACACCTCCATAACTAGTATACTAACAATAATGACTAGTTATACCCGCGACTACCTACTAGGTACGCGTTAGATTACTTTTCAATACCTATCCTGTCAGTACTGTACGGATGCAAAGATTTAAATCAGCGGATGTATAAGGTTTTACAACAAATTGTTATCTTATTTTATTATGATACAAAGGCTAATTAGGCTTTGTTTCATCGAAATCATAATAAAATAAAATAAAAAACTTAAGTTTTAATCCAAGCTTCTTAATACATTAGTGAAAATTGCATTCGATTCGGTTCACCCGTTGCAGAGAATAGCACAAACGCGTTGATAAACGATTTTATTATTATTATTATTTAAATTAACATCCAAAAATGGTTTGTTATGGAAAATCGTATCACTGACCGACCTATAGACGTTAATTATAACCCAGTTCCAGATGACCTAGAACGTTCAAATTTTGCATCCAGGTAGGTAGTGGGGTGGATACAAAGGTCTGCCCGCGACCACGAACGCTGTAATGTGTTCGAAACGTCGGGAATAAAAACAAAATAGGTACGTGACAAATACCCGTTATTCAAATATAACAAAGGAAAAAATCGGAAACTTGTAAATTTTTATATTTTTATCTGTGCCAATTTCAATCAGATCCGTTCTGCCGTTTCAGCGTGAAAGAGTAACAAACATACATCCACGCATCCATACATTCTTACAAACTGTCGCGTTTATAATATTAGTAGGATTTACATAGCAACCTAACTAACATGGACACTGGACAGTTCAAATTATTAGCACGTACCTACGTAAGTAGGTAGCTCAATGGTAGATACTTACTGAGTATGTGTACCTAGGTAGGTACACTTGCTCAATAGAATACTATATAGAACTTGTAAAATTAAGTAAGTAGGTAGGTACCTACCTGACTATAAGTAGGTAGGTACCAACCTATCTGACACACTAAAATACACAATACGTTATTTTATAGGTAAGTAGCTTATAATAACAACTAGCTTCTGCACGCGGCGTCGCCTGCGAAGTACCTACATAAAATATAGCCTATGTTCATCCTGAAAGTTCATTCTACACATTGGTGAAAGAATTTTTCAAATCGGTTCAGTAGTTTCGGAGCCTATTCATTTCAAACAAACAAACAAACAAACAAACAATCAAAGTTTTCCTCTTTATAATATTAGTATAGATAACTCACTGTCTAGCTATTAAAGTTTCACTTTCAGGAGATTATTTACCATTTTACCATAATCTTAGGAAAAGAAAGGCAGATTTTTTTTAAATGTACCTACATACTTAGCGTAAGGATATGATTCTATTATATGACCAGTACAGTACGTACATATACTACCTAGCTAACGTAGGTAGCTCTAGCTGAGTGTAGCTACCTACCTATCTAACAACCGTCAACGACGTTTGCCCCGCGTCTGCCCGCGTTCGGGTCGCGTTGATTGGTCACTCAGCGATGAGCGACATCTTCCCCCGCCCCCGCCCGCGCCCGCAGGCGACTCACTCGCCCGCGCCCCCGGACCGCATGATAATATCGCCACGCGGTTGTTTATCGTCATTCATAACTATTCAAAGACAAAGTTTATCTACTTGAAATACCAGATGCGATAAAAGCACGTATTTATTTTTATAAGGATCAATGTTAGTTTGTTATTGCTAAATTGTGCATTGTGCATTAGAAATAAATTTTAAGTTTTTATTGTATTTAAAGGCGGTGAGTCAGACATGGTCTAAAGAAATGGAATAAATCCGTTTTCAAAGGGTTTTATTGAAACAAACAGGAGGTACTTAAATCAGCTTATATAGCAATAATTAAACTAATTAGCACTATCGCACAATAATTAGCAACCCTAGAGCGCTATGACAACATGTGCATCGGGCCGAAGCCAAAGCAAGAATGCCGCCTTCTTTTTTTTTTTTTTTTTTTTTTTTCGGACTGGACAGAATGCTGTTAGGTTGTCTGACAAACTGTGACAACTTTACACGGGCTACATGCCGTCTTCTTTTTTTTTTTTTTTTTTTTTTCGGACTGGACATAATGCTGTTAGGTTGTCTGACAACCTGTGACAACTTTACACGGGCTATAGGCGAGCGCAGATGGCGCTCCGCCTGAGAAAAATAAAAATTTTTGGCAACAAGCGCAAGGGCACCACTTAGGTACGAACCTCGGCTTGGGCTGTTGCCGGGGGGGAGGGTATTTAAATGATATTGTAAAGTTGTTAAAAATATTTAATATTGTTATAAATAAGTTTTAGGACTGACCATTGTACTTGGCACCCGTTTAGATCTCAATTCTTTTGTCGCTGAGTAAAAGGAGATTTTCAAATTTGTCATCATGCCTATTGAAATAATAATAATCTTAAATTTAACCTTCAGCTTTTTCTCCCCCGCTAAACACTGGGCAACACTCACAGATAACTTTATTTATTTAAATTTGGAAATTGTCGCGTCCAGACACAAGTTGCCTCGACGGAATACGAAAAGCTAATGAGTTTAATCTTGTTAAACACAGTGGCGCTGCTTGACCGGAAGTACTACGCAAGAAATACGACGGAAACGGATATTACAATATTAATAAATAGCTTCCAGTGACGGTCTCGTAATTAAAGGTGGTTCGTCACGGTATGGCGTGAAATTCAAATTATTTGTTTGATAACCTTATTTATCAGACAGGGAACGCAGGAAATATTAAAAACAACCCGCGACTGAGACGAGCCGCTGCGATAGTGTTAAGTTGTTGTTAAACAATTGAAAACTATAGGTCTTTAGTGTAAATTATTTAATTTTCTCTTTTGACATCAATCGGTCGGTGCGTAAGGAGCTAGTGCGTGTGCGCAGGCTCGGCCTCAGCCTCGGTCTCGCTGAAGTAGCTGTCGATGAGGAACAAGTTCTTCTTGTACACCTGCAAATGGAACATCAGAGTTAAGAGTTAGGTTACGGCGGTGAGATGTTAGGAGCGATCGAGAACTCCATCGCTGAAGTCGGTTACCGACTATCTACCGGCAGCAGAGGGCTCGGTCTCACCTCAGCGTCCTCGTGGTGCTGCAGCGCCTCCAGCGCGGTGACGACGCCCATCCGCTCCAGCCGCTCGCACGCCGACTCCGCGCAGCCGGCGCGCGCCGCCGTCTGCGGACATGGGGCGGTCAGCGCGCCGCGCAGCGCCCGCAGCCCGGGGCGCCGCACGCACCTGCAGCATGTTCGTTATTCCGTCCAGCACGAGCAGCACCCGCTGCACAGACTCGCCGTCGTCGTCGTCGTAGGCGGAGTCGTCGTTGTCATCGTCGTTATCAGCGTCGACGTCGAGTAGCCTCACGTAGGGCGCCAGGCTGTCGTCGGCGAGCAGCGTGGACACCTGCTCCGCCGAGAGGTGTGCCGACAGGGCGGTGATGACTCGCACCGCTCTCTTCTTGTACCTGGCGAGGGCGCGCCGCTTGTAGCGAGGCGGGGTCGGGCCAGTCGCACGAGGCGCCCTACTCACCGTCTGTGAGTCACGCGCGCGGCCAGCGCCTTCGGCAGCTCCGGGGCGAGGTCCAGCGCGAGCCGCGCGACGCTCGCGGAGCCCGTCAGGTCGGCGATCGCCCTCAGGGCGAACTGGACAGCGAACGAAATGTCGATATCGCACGGGTCAGTGCTCGCTCCGGTGACGGACACTTTGCGGTCACCCATCAGAGACCTCGCATCGAGCACGACTCCAGATAAAAGGTTCCTGAGTCTAATAGTTGTACTTTTATCCTTATACTCGGTGTGCCACGCTTCATACTCACGAACCCATCGAGCGATGACTCGGATGGGAGCTACGAAGGGCGCTCACCACGGATGGCAGAGTACCTCAATAGATCCGATGTCTCTGCGCAGACAGGCATCGAGGCGCGGCGCCAGCCCCGCCCGCAGGACCCGCTCGCGCTGCAACAGGACGAGCTCAGGCCGGAGGGTACGAATGCGATGTCCGGTTGGCTAGAGGAGGCGGTACCTGCGCGTCGGTGTGGCGCAGCATGCTGCGCAGCGCCCGGAACGTGTCCGTCCGCCAGAAGTCGCGCCAGGTGTAGGGCTCGTCCAGCAGCCGCACGAGGTAGGCCGTGAGCCCGGGCGCGGCCAGCACGGCCTCCACGGCGCGCTCGGCCTCCGCGCAGCCGGGCTCGCCCGCGGTCAGGCTGGCGAGGGCCGCGCTCACCAAGCCTGCACGCACCGCATTCCTCAACGCGAGCACCCGAAGCCTTCGAGAGTCGGGCGACGCGAGGATGTTCCTCGGGCACCGGGTGCTAAGGTCGGTAGTCCTACTTTCGTGAATCTGTCTCTATCATTTATTCGGTCCTATAAATGCGGAAGTGGCTTCGTGTTGAGCCTCGAGTGTTCCGCGATATGTTCTGCGCTCGCGCCAGGGACGGCTGAAGGAGGGCCCATACATTCATCGGACTACCTCGTGTGAGATTCAGCCGAAGGCCTGCGTTTTGGAGGAAAGCTACCCTATTCTCAAACTTAGCTGCGACGTAATCATCCTGCCCCGATCTCACGAAGGGGTCAAAGTTTGCACAGAAAAGTTCGATACAAATAATTACCTCGACTCGCATATTCGTCGCGCCACTCGGGCAGCAGCAGCGCGGCCTCCAGGTAGGGCAGCCCCGGCGCCAGCTGCTCCAGCGGCACGCGCGGCTTCCACGACGCCTCCCTGCAACCGGCGCGCGGAGTGAGCGCGGAGTGGCGCGGGGCGAGGGGCGCGGGGCGCGGGGCGAGGGCGGCCCTACTTGCACATGTAGCAGTAGGCCCGCGCGGCGCTGTACAGCAGCTCGTGCGGCGTGCCGGGCCGCATATGCCGCAGCAGTACCCACGGCCCACCCTGCTGCAGCACGGCGTCCCTGCCGGGGCACACTTCTCGTCAGGATCGCGTCCTCCTCCATCGCGACTTCGCTCGGGAGCGCGGGAGGCGCCGAGTCCAAGTCGCTCGGAGCCGAGACCGTGAGGCGCACCTGACGCTCGGTCCGCTGTCCACCAGCAGTGCCAGCGCGGCGGCGGCCTCCGCCCCGACGTCGGGCACGCGGTCCCCCTCCACCAGCAGTCGCACCAGCACCGGGACGGCGCCGCCCTGCGCGGAGACTCACTTCAGTGTCAGACCGAGCGCATGAGCTAGTGACGTTGGCTTTCAAGCAAAGACATTCTATCTACAGTAGAATGTCCTTGGTAAAATCAGTCATATATCTACGTTGACCAATCACGTTATTGCAAGTGTTTATAGGTGATCAAGCGACTTACTTATAAACAGAAAAATACGAATAATTGTTGATTTACTTCCGGTACGATCGATAAACATTCTTATAATCTTAATCTTAACATATTATATAAAATGCTAATGTTCGTACGTGTGTGCACGGTTTTTTCTATCATCCGCAATCCCTTGGTCTCTAGGTGTGCATAAGGGAGTTTGGTCGGGGTGGGGAGAAGTGAGTGATTGTGGGGGGCAAAAATATGGAATAATATATATCAGTCCTTTTCTAACTAATGTAAACTTCTGTAAAATTCGGAAAATCACGGGAATGATCTAGAAAGTTCCAGAATGTGTGCAACTGATGAAATCAATCTAGAATGTTCTAAAACTTTCTGAAATGATCTAGAAAGTTCCAACAAGCCGTGCAATTATTGAAATCGAACTAGAATATATCAAAAAGCTTCTGGAATCATATAGAGTGTCGAAATGGTGTGTAATCGATAAAATTGATCCGAAATGATCTAGAAAATTCTAAAAATTTCTGAAATTATCTAGAAAGTTCCAGAATGGTTGCAATTGTTGTAATCGAACTAGAATGTTGTGGAACGTTTTTGAAATGATCTAGAAAGTTCTAAGACTTTCTGGAATGATCAAGAAAGTTCCGACAAGCCGTGCAATTATTGTAAACGATCTAGAATATTTTAGAAAGCTTCTGGAATGATCTAGAAAGTTCCAAAATGTGTGCAATCGATAAAATTGATCCGAAATGATCTAGAAAAATCTAAAATGGTTTTAATTGTTGTAATCTATCTAGAATGTTTTAGAAAGTTTCTGGATCTTTCCAGAAAGTTCCAAAGATGTCTTATTATCTAAGAGAGAAATCATTAATATCTATCTACTATAGAAAATGGATCCTTCAATATTTCTTACACCATTAAACATGCTATGTATTTAAACCCGAGCAACGCCGGGTTTCGTTGCTAGTTATTTATAAAATACTAGCTGTCCCGCCCGCGACTTTGTTCACTTAAAGTAGGTATCTAAACTGAGTCTGAAACAAATCACACTAATAAAAAATCCCATATATAACTTTGACACCTAATTTTACCCATTTTAGAGGGCTATTTTGAAATATCCAGGAATACGTTTCCATTTATTTTGCATTTAAAGTATCCATACCAAAACTAAGACCAATCGCACCATCCTTTAAAAAGTACCTATAGAAACATTGACCCCAAAGTTTCAGACCAATCGCACCACCCGTTAAAAAATCCCATACAAACATTGACCCCTTTTTTAGTTATATTAAAAATCCTGAAACAAAAACAAAAATTCAGGTCAATCGCACCACCTGTTAAAAAAATCTTATACAAACATTGACCTTTCCCCCATTTGACCCCCTTTTTTAGAGTTATATTGAAAAATCCTAAAACGCGAAATTAAGTTTTAGACCAATCACACCACCCGTTGAAAAGTTCCCATACAAAAATTGACCCCCCCCCATTTGACCCCTTTTTTAAGGTTTTATTGAAAAATCGTGAAACACGAAACAAAGTTTCAGACCAATCGCACCAGGTTAAAAAGATCCCATACAAATATTGACCCCACATTTGACCCCTTTTTGAAGGTTATATTGAAATATCCTGAAACAATTGTACGTTCATTTTGTATTTACAGTACACAAACAAAGTTTCAGACCAATCGCACCACCCGTTAAAAAGTTCACATACAAACATTGACTCCTCATTTGACCCTTTTTTTATGGTTATATTGAAAAATCCTGAAACACGTATTCATTCATTTTGCAATTACAGTATACAAACAAAGTTTCAGGCCAATCGCACTACCCGTTAAAAAGTTTCCGCACAAAGATTGACCCCACATTTGACCCCTTTTCTATGGTTATATTGAAAAATCCTGAAACACGTATCCATTCATTTTGCATTTACAGTGCACAAACAAAGTTTCATGAAAATCGCTCCACGCGTTAAAAAGTTTCATACTAACGTTTTCACCCTTTTTCACCCCCTTAGAGGTGGAATTTCCAAAAATCCCGTCTTAGTAGGTGGTTTTGTTATAAAAGGAAACCACCTTCCAAATTTCAGCTTTCTAGCTTCAGCGGTTTCGGCTGGGCGATGATAAATCAGTCAGTCAGTCAGTCAGGTTAAGCTCTTATATAGATATAGATAATAAAAATCATTACATCTTATAGGTACCTACCTTTAATTGCTCGTTTTGTATATAATATAATCCGAATATCGGAAACGGCTCCAGCGATTTTCATGCAATTTAGTATGCAGGGGGTTTCGGGGGCGATAAATCGATCTAGCTAGGTTTCATTTTCCAAAAAACACAATTTACCAACAAAAAAAGCCGAGCAAAGCTCGGTCATCCAGGTACTTATTATAATCCGATTTGAATTAAATCTCAAATACGTCATATCCAAAATCCTAAAACCGCAGTGAGATAGAATATAAAAACCGACCGGTAGTCTTTAGCGTCAAAATAATAAGAACGTTAGTCTTTTACGAAATTTAAACACGTCAACGTTTTACAGTAGTACTCACATCGACGAGGGCGACACTGTTCGTGTAGTGGCAGATGAGCTTGAGGCAGCGCGCGGCGTGCAGCGTCAGCTCGGCGCTGCGGGGGGTGCGGGGTGAGAGGGGTGAGGCACGCGGCGGCGGGGGCCGAGCGCGGCGTCACTCACTCACCAGTCGGCGCGGCCCGCAGAGCTGCGCAGCGCCTCCAGCAGCGGGCCCACCGCGCCGGCCTCCACCAGCCGCGCCGAGTCCACGAGGCAGCCGGCTCGAGCCGCGAGCGTGCGGGCGCCCAGCGAGGGGGACTCGAGACCTGCAAATTGTGCTCAAACAACTTTATTCTCGAAACAAATTAATATTTCATTTCATGAGAATCACTATTTTAACAAGTAATACAAATGAATTAATGAATTGATTAGGTAGGTACTTCATAAACGGGCCACACCTACCCCTGCCTTCCACCTATTCGGTTCCTATTCGCAATGTAATATACTTTTCGAGAAAATCAACTTAACCTATTAACTAAATTCTGACTTCATAACAAAGTATAAAAAGTATTTTTTTTGCATCTACTTAGAATCGGTTCTGTGTTTTTTATTAAAGCAACCCTACCTCCTTCTGTACCTATTTAAACCCGCTCAAAAAAAAAGTAGTTGTGGAATAAATGGTATCAGAGGGAGGGAAAAGTCACCCCTCCGTAGTGCAACCCTCGGAAACGTCAAACCGTGTGGTGTGCCCCGCGACTGAAGCCGACGTACCTCGCACCACGTCGGCCGGGCCGAACACCTCGCCCTCCAGCTCCGCACTGTCCGGCAGCGGTATCGGCGACAAAAATAGCTGAAATGGATAAATAGGTAGTAAGTCAATTTTTATAATTAGGTACTATTTCATAGTACAGGTTGAGGGCGCGCTTCGCACTCACAGACATGCCGGACACTCCTCGCTGCGCTGCTATGCTCTCGCTGTGATGCGACCCGCCCGCACTGACCCGCAGCAGCCAAAGTCACGGCGCGACCGATGTTGCTGCCCTCTCTCTCACGCACGCCGTACGCGCACGCGCGTTGTGTTCACTCGGGGGCCCGCCATTTTCTTATCAATGTTGTGTGTGTGCTGTACCGATACCTACTTTAGTAAATATTTATATCGGTGGTTATACTATACCTACCTATAGCTACACAGTGGATACCTACGTCATTTATACGTATCATACATTATTCATTATTGAACGTTCTATTTATCTCCTTTAGTCCTTGGCATTCAATTTTAGTGAGTGACCTTTGTGTAAGGATTTCGCCAATGTCACGTAGGTACAGCGTTTCCTTTGTACGATGGATTAGGTGAACGAACCAATACCAGATTCTAAAGGTGCACCAATCAAAACTCTACCAAATGGTCCCCCAGTTTAGGTATAAGTAGTTGTATTACTTTTGAGAGGAGACAATCTATCTATCTATATCTATATAAGAGCTTAACCTGACTGACTGACTGACTGACTGACTGATTTATCATCGCCCAGCCGAAACCGCTGAAGCTAGAAAGCTGAAATTTGGAAAGTGGCTTCCTTTTATAACAAAACCACCCACTAAGGCGGGATTTTTGGAAATTCCACCTCTAAGGGGGTGAAAAAGGGTGAAAAAGTTAGTATGAAACTTTTTAACGCGTGGAGTGATTTTCATGAAACTTTGTGTGTGCACTGTAAATGCAAAATGAATGGACACGTGTTTCAGGATTTTTCAATATAACCATCAAAAAGGGGTCAAATGTGGGGTCAATTTTTGTATGGGAACTTTTTAACGGGTGGTGCGATTGGCCTGAAACTTTGTTTGTGTACTGTAAATGCAAAATAAATGAACACGTGTTTCAGGATTTTTCAATATAACCTTCAAAAAGGGGTCAAATGTGGGGTCAATGTTTGTATGGGAACTTTTTAACGGGTGGTGCGATTGCCTTGAAACTTTGTTTGTGTACTGTAAATGCAAAATGAATGGACACGTGTTTCAGAATTTTTCAAAATAACCTTCAAAAAGGGGTCAAATGTGGGGTCAATTTTTGTATGGGAACTTTTTAACGGGTGGTGCGATTGGTCTGAAACTTTGTTTGTGTACTGTAAATGCAAAATAAATGAAAACGTATTTCAGGATTTTTCAATATAACCTTCAAAAAGGGGTCAAATGTGGGGTCAATGTTTGTATGGGAACTTTTTAACGGGTGATGCGATTGCCTTGAAACTTTGTTTGTGTACTGTAAATGCAAAATGAATGGACACGTGTTTCAGGATTTTTCAAAATAACCTTCAAAAAGGGGTCAAATGTGTGGTCAATGTTTGTATGTGAACTTTTGAACGGGTGGTGCGATTGGTCTGAAACTTTGTTTGTGTACTGTAAATACAAAATGAATGGACACGTGTTTCAGGATATTTCAATATAACCTTGAAAAAGGGGTCAAATGTGGGGTCAATGTTTGTATGGGATTTTTTTAACCTGGTGCGATTGGTCTGAAACTTTGTTTCGTGTTTCAGGATTTTTCAATAAAACCTTTTAAAAAAGGGGTCAAAGGGGGGGTCAATGTTTGTATGGGAACTTTTCAATGGGTGATGCGATTGGTCTGAAACTTAATTATGTGTTTTAGGATTTTTCAATATATCTCTAAAAAAGGGGATCAAATGGGGGGTCAATGTTTGTTAACGGGTGGTGCGATTGGCCTTAAACTTTGTTTTCTGTTTCAGAATTTTTAAATATAGGTAACTCTAAAAAAGGGGTCAATGTTTGTATGGGATTTTTTTAACGGGTGGTGCGATTGGTCTGAAACTTTGTGTACTGTAAATACAAAATGAATGGATACGTGTTTCAGGATTCTTCAATATAACCTTCAAAAAGGGGTCAAATGTTGGGTCAATGATGGTTGACGACCTCAGTGGCGCAGAGGGCAAGAGTCCGCCTGCGACGCAAGAGGTTACGGGTTCGATTCCCGCCTCGGAACAAATTTGTGTACGATCTGCAGAAATTTGTTCCGTTGGTCTGGGTGTGTATGTATAATAAAAAATATCTATCTATGTACCTATATCATGTATTAAATATATCAGTTATCTAGTACCCATAACACAAGCTTTGAGTAGCTTACTTTGGGGCTAGATGATGCTTGTCCAGCATTATTTATTTTATTTTATTTATTTTATAATGTTTCAATGGGTACTTTTTAAAGGGTGGTGCGATTGATCTTAATTTTGGTTTGGATACTTTAAATGCAAAATAAATGGAAACGTATTCCTGGATATTTCAAAATAACCCTCTAAAAAGGGTAAAATTGGGTGTAAAAGTTATTATGGGATTTTTTTATGATTTGTTTGAAACTCAGTTTAGTTAGATACCTACTTTAAGTGAACGAAGTCGCGGGCGGGACAGCTAGTTATATCTATATAAGAGCTTAACCTGACTGACTGACTGACTGATTGATCATCGCCGAGCCGAAACCGCTGAAGATAGAAAGCTGAAATTTGGAAGGTGGCTTCCTTTTATGACAAAACTACCCACTAAGGCGGGATTTTTGGAAATTCCACCTTTAAGAGGGTGAAAAAGGATGAAAACGTTAGTATGAAACTTTTAAACGCGTGGAGCGATTTTCATGAAACTTTGTTTGTGCACTGTAAGTACAAAATGAATGAACACGTGTTTCAGGATTTTTCAATATAATCTTCAAAATGGGGTCAAATGTGGGGCCAATGTTTGTATGGGAACTTTTTAACGGGTGGTGCGATTGGTCTGAAATTTTGTTTGTGTACTTTAAATGCAAAATAAATGAATACATGTTTCAGGATTTTTCAATATAACCTTTAAAAAGGGGTAAAATGGGGTGTCAAAGTGAGTATGGGAACTTTTTAACGGGTGGTGCGATTGGTTTGAAACTTTGTTTGTGTACTGAAAATGCAAAATAAATGGACACCTGATTCAGGATTTTTCAATATAATCTTCAAAAAGGGGTCAAATGTTGGGTCAATGTTTGTATGGGAACTTTTTAACGGGTGGTGCGATTGGTTTGAAACTTTGTTTGTGTACTGTAAATGTAAAATGAATAGACACGTATTTCAGTATTTTTCAATGTAACCTTCAAAAAAGGGTCAAATGGGGGGTCAATGTTTGTATGGGCACTTTTTAAAGGGTGGTGAGATTGATTTGAAACTTTGTTTGTGTACTGTAAATGAAAAATAAATGGACACGTGTTTCAGGATTTTTCTAAATAACCATCAAAAGGAGGTCAATGTTTTTGTATGGGAACTTATTAAAGGGTGGTGCAATTGGCCTGAAACTTTGTTTGTGTACTGTAAATACAAAACGAATGGACACGTGTTTCAGGATTTTTCACTTCAAAAAGGGGTAAAATGGGGTGTCAAAGTAGTATGGGATTTTTATGAGTTGCTTGATGTGTTTAAAACTCAGTTTAAATATTTTATGTGAACGAAGTCGCGGGCGGGACAGCTAGTACCTATATAAGATCTTAACCTGACTGACTGACTGACTGACTGACTGACTGATTGATCATCGCCGAGCCGAAACCGCTGAAGATAGAAAGCTGAAATTTGGAAGGTGGCTTCCTTTTATAACAAAACCACCCACTAAGGCGGGATTTTTGGAAATTCTACCTCTAAGGGGGTGAAAAAGGGGGAAAACGTTAGTATGAAACTTTTTAACGCGTGGAGCGATTTTCATGAAACTTTGTTTGTGCACTGTAAATACAAAATGAATGAACACGTGTTTCAATATAATCTTCAAAAAGGGGTCAAATGTGGGGTCAATTTTTGTATTATGGGAACTTTTTAACGGGTGGTGCGATTGGTCTGAAATTTTGTTTGTGTACTTTAAATGCAAAATAAATGAATACGTGTTTCAGGATTTTTTCAATATAATCTCCAAAAAGGGGTAAAATGGGGTGTCAAAGTAGTATGGGATTTTTATGAGTTGCGTGATGTGTTTAAAACTCAGTTTAGATATTTTATGTGAACGAAGTCGCGGGCGGGACAGCTAGTTGACAATAAAAATGACATACCTAACTTTTAATAGGGTTTCTAAAACGCACCGATAGCGCAATCTACAAGTTTAACCCCGCCATCTAGCTATAAAAAGTAGTACTAAAAGATCTAACAGTAGGCACATAATCATAATAAAAAATAATGGGTGGTAAAAATATTGGGTTTCAAAGACGAAAAATAACTTTAAATTTATTGAGTTGAGTTGAGTTATCAACTGAAAGGTTCCCAACTACTTATCTATATTTTGATCTTAGATGTCAGGTAATCTGGAACTGGGTTAGAATTAACGTTTGGGTAGTCAAAGATAAAAATGTCGTTTTTAGACGTTAATATCTAAATAACCGTTGAAGCCTTTGAGGTGTGTTTATGAAATTTGGAGCACATATTTATCTTGCAAGTTTCAATAGATGAGCCAAATTTGACATGTTTATTTGAAACAGTTTTGGAGTTATGAGGGGGCGAAAAGTGGCTCCAAATGGTTCGTGTAATATGACACGGTGCTGTCACCAGTTCGTCGGCTTGAACTGGACGCTCGCGCGAGTCTAGAGTCTAGGCACAGCGCGCGGCGGAGAGAACCGCTTCGATAGGTGTTGTCGTTGAACAATTATAAACTAAAGGTTCTTAGTGTCAATTATTTAATTTTTTCTTTCGACATCGGTCGGTCGGTGCGAAGGGAGGGAGCTAGTGCGCTTGCGCAGGCTCGGCCTCGGCCTCGGGCTCGCTGAAGAAGCTGTCGATGAGGAACAAGTTCTTCTTGTACACCTGCAAGTGGTAAGAGTTAGGTTACGGCGGTGAGACGTGCGGAGCGGGGCGGCGGGCGCGGGCTCACCTCGCCGTCCTCGTGGTGCTGCAGCGCCTCCAGCGCGGTGACGACGCCCATCCGCTCCAGCCGCTCGCACGCCGACTCCGCGCAGCCGGCGCGCGCCGCCGTCTGCGGACACGGGGCGGTCAGCGCGCCGCGCAGCGCCCGCAGCTCGGGGCGCCGCACGCACCTGCAGCATGTTCGTTATTCCGTCCAGCACGAGCAGCACTCGCTGCACGGACTCGCCGTCTTCGTCGTCAGCGTCGATGTCGAGCAGCCCCACGTAGGGCGCCAGGCTGTCGTCGACGAGCAGTGCCGACACCTGCTCCGCCGAGAGGTGCGCCGACAGGGCGGTGATAACTCGCAACGCCTCCTTTTCGAACCTGGCGATAGCGCGTCGCTTAAAGCGAGGCATGGTCGGGCCGGACGTGCGAGACGCCCTACTCACAGCCTGTGAGTCACGCGCGTGGCCAGCGCCTTCGGCAGCTCCGGGGCGAGGTCGAGCGCGAGGCGTGTGAGGCGCGCGGAGCCCGCGAGCTCGGTAATCGCATCCAGCGCGAACTGGACAGCGAAGGACATGCGGTGAGATCGGACGGGTCGGCGCTCACTCCGGTGACGGACACTTTGCGGTCACCCATCCGAGACAGACTCCAGATAAAAGGTTTTGGACACTCATAGTTGAACTTTTATACTTAAACTCTGTTTTGCCGTTTCATACTCACGAACCCATCGAGCGATGGCTCGGATGGGAACTCGCTACGGACGGCCGAGCAGAGTACCTCAATGGGTCCGATGTCTCTGCGCAGGCAGGCGACTAGGCGCGGCGCCAGCCCCGCCCGCAGGACCCGCTCGCGCTGCAACAGGACGAGCTCAGGCCGGAGGCACGCGCGGGACGTGCGCTCGGCTGCTCGAGGAGGCGGTACCTGCGCGTCCGTGTGGCGCAGCATGCTGTGCAGCGCCCGGATCGTGCCCAGCGTCCAGAAGTGATGCCAGCTGAAAGGCTCGTCCAGCAGCCGCACGAGGTAGGCCGTGAGCCCGGGCGCGGCCTGCACGGCCTCCACGGCGCGCTCGGCCTCCGCGCAGCCGGGCTCGCCCGCGGTCAGGCAGGCGAGGATCTCGCTCACCAAGCCTGCACGCAACGCAGGCCTCAGCGCGAGCACCCGAAGCTTTCGAGCGTCGGGTGACGAGAGGGTGCTCCTCGGGCACCGGGTGCTAAGGTCGGTAAAAGTGACATTCGTGTTGAGCCTCGAATGTTCCGCGATATGTTCTGCGCTCGCGCCGGGGACGCAGCCGCTCGTCGGAGGCGGGAGGGACGGTGATGTCGGATGCATTCATCGGACTGCCTCGTCCGGTGGCTTGCGTTTCGGACGAAAGCTACCCAATCTTCCAACTTAGCTACGAAAGTAGGTCCTTCCCACCCCGACCTCACGAAGCGGTCGAAGTTTGCACGGAATAGTTCGATACGAATATATACCTCGACCCTCATGGTCGTCGCGCCACTCTGGCAGCTGCAGCGCGGCCTCCAGGTAGGGCAGCCCCGGCGCCAGCTGCTCCAGCGGCACGCGCGGCTCCTTCGCCGCATCCCTGCAACCGGCGCGCGGCTTGAATGGGCGCGGGGCACGTAGCACGGGTCGCCCTACCTACACATGAAGCAGTAGGCCCGCACGGCGGCGCTCCGCAGCTCGCGCGGCGTGCTGGGCCGCATGTGCGGCAGCAGCACCCACAGCCCGCCATGCCGCAGCACGACGTCCCTGCAGCGCACACTCCTCGTCAAGATCTCGACTTCACTCGGGAGCGCGCGGAGACGCCGAGTAGAAGTCGCTCGGAGCGGAGAGCGAGAGGCGTCGCGCACCTGCTGCTCGGGCCACTGGCTACCAGTGTCGCCAGCGTGTCGGCGGCCTCCGCCCCGGCGTCGGGCGCGCGGTCCCCCTCCACCAGCAGTCGCACCAGCACCGGGATGGCGCCGCCCTGCGCGGAGACTCACTTCAGTGTCCGACCGAGCGCGTGCTCTAGTGACGGTAGCTTTCTAGCTTTTCTTACTGATCAAAATTATAGTATAGTCCTATATATATTATAAGATATATTGTAAAGAATTTAAACTAGCTCAAGTGGATTCAGCCAGCACTTTATTCCACGAAACACACTTTGAAGACTGTTTTAAACTTAACCCTAACATCTTATAATTAACTAATTATTCCACAAGCCAAGTTATCTCGACCGAATCACCTCACAAACTGACTCCTTATTTTTTTCCCTTCCCTTCTAAACAAACCCCGCCATTAAAATCTGTACCTACGTAATCTATCCACGTTGACCAATCACGGTAAAGATAGTGTTTAAGTGGTCAATTGACTTACATATAAACAGAGGATTACACGATAAATTATTGATTTAATTTTACTTCCGGTACAATCGATAAACCTTCTTATAATATACTAGCTTCCGCTCGCGGCGTCGCCCGCGAAGTACTTACTTACATAAAATATAGCCTATATTCATCCTGCAAGTTTATTCTACACATTGGTGAAAGAATTTTTCAAATCGGTTCAGTAGTTTCGGAGCCTATTCGTTTCAAACAAACAAACAAACAAACAAACAAACAATCAAAGTTTTCCTCTTTATAATATTAGTATAGATTTCTTATTATAATTTAAAAAACTGAAAACAATTAAAAAAATCATTAGGTACAATTTATCATAGGATTTGATTCAAATTTAGAATTTCACTTGGATGGAAACGTCGTCGTGCCATCTTAGTCTTTAGCGTCAAAATAATAAGAACGTTAGTCTTATATGAAATTTGAAGAATTCGACGTTTTACAGGTACTCACATCGACGAGAACGCCATCACCGGTGTGATCGCAGATGAGCTTGAGACAGCGGGCGGCGTGCAGCGTCAGCTCGGCGCTGCGGGGGGCGCGGAGTGAGAGGGGCGGGGCGCGCGCGGCCGGGGCCCGGGGGCTGCGGCGCGGCGTCACTCACTCACCAGTCGGCGCGGCCCGCGGAGCTGCGCAGCGCCTCCAGCAGCGGGCCCACCGCGCCGGCCTCCACCAGCCGCGCCGAGTCCACGAGGCAGCCGGCGCGGGCCGCGAGCGTGCGGGCGCCCAGCGAGGGGGACTCGAGACCTGCAAATTGTGCTCAAAAAACTTTGTTCTCGAAACAAATTACAATTTCACTTAATGAGAATCTCTATAATTCATAGCCTAAGTTATTGATAATGCAATTTGTCAATGGAAATTATACGTTGATTCCGATCGATTGAAAGGAATCTTGACAAATAATTAAGTAGTTAGGCAGTCATCTTTAAAAAAAAAAAAAAAAACAGAAACTGGCCACACGCCCGTCCATCGCCTACCTACATGATTATAAAACACTCATAAAATAGGTACTTAAACGTAGTTAGGTAATCGCGTTTCGTTGTGGAATGTTATGGTACCAGAGGGAGAGAAAAGAAACCCCTCCGTAGTGCAACCCTCGTACTCGTCAGACCGCGTGGGCCGAGACCGAGGCCGGCGTACCTCGCGCGACGTCATCCGGGCCGAACACCTGGCCCTCCAGCTCCGCACTGGCCAGCAGAGACGTATACGAGAAATATCGCTGAAATAGACAAATAGGTAAGTACGCTTCCTAATTACTATTATGATACCAGGTTGGAAGCGTGGTTCCAGTACTCACGGACATGGCGGAGTCCTGCTGACCCGCGGCCGAGCCCACGGCGCGACCACTACTGCCGCCCTCTCGCTCTCTCCCGCACGCCGCACGCACACGCGCACTGTTCGCTCGGGGCCGCCGTTTTTATCAAGGCCGTGTTATACTATAGGTACCTACATCACAGTACGCCTCATACATCGTAGCGGCACGTAGCGGCTCCGCACGCCTGCGGATTGACTGGCTGATACGTAGTGTACTGCGAACTGCGAACTAGCAAACTAGAAGGAAAATCGCTTAATGTTGGTAGTCATTTTTAACAATGTACCTACTTTACCTACTGTTAGTCCGAGTATGTGAGCACGTACTGTAAATATGTGATACTAGTAGTCCGCCCCGGCTTCGCACGGGTATTTATATATAAGTACCTATAAATTTTCACGACTTTAATTCCCATTCTCGGTAGATATCTCCCAGATCTCTAGTTACTTTGTTCTTTGAGGTTATCGAGGATATAAATAGGGTAGTCAGAGGCACGTCCAAACATGATATATGACACATGCCCACATTTTGCACAGTAGTTAGTACTCGTACATGACAGGATGCAAGCCCATCGCCGCTTAACTAACCTATGACACACACCTTCGAACTTTTGGTTCTAGGGTATGCTGGTTTCTTCACGCTGTTTTCCTTCACCGTTTAAGATCACAGGCATTGCGCACATAAATTGTTCGAATAGAAAAACACATTGGTGCATGACCAGGTTTGAACCCATGACCTTCAGATCGTGAGGCAGGGGTGCTACCACTACACCACCACTGCTCTCAAATTTAACAAAAATTTCAAATTTCAATATTATAATACACACACGTCTAACCATACCCTGCGTCAGGTGACTAAAAAAAGAAAATTGTATAGAAAGTTTTAGTATTATTATTTTAATGAACTTTTTTTTAATATAATATTTTTTTTTGTTTATATTTTTTATTTTTTTTTTCACATTGACTCCATCCTGTACACATCCTGTACACCCAGTGACGCCTACAGTGCATAAGCTAGCGCGGCTCTCACGCAACTTTTTTCTATTGCTTACATTTTTAATTTAATGGGTATCTTTTGAATGGAATGTCCGAATTGAGTAATTCAAAAAACTATATAAAGGTATTGAAGCAGTCTAGAATATGATGTGATTTATTTTGATAAGGATTAATACTAAGATACAAATAAAGAGCGTTTTTCTAAGAGTAGCCTTTCAATTAAAATTTTAAAATAAAAGAACTCTTATTGTGGCATAACTATAATAGTTGGACATATGCTATCGCGACACTTTTTGTAAATAATGATGTGTTCTACAAAGTCGTAGTACATTATTTTATTCTATCGTCAATAGTTTTCGCAGCGCACGCGATATAAAGAATATTTTAGGTAATTTTTTTACACCTTGGCTTACATTATTGAAGTTTTAGTAAGGATCCCTAATTTTTTTGAAAATATAATATAGCCTATGTCACCCGCTGATAGTGTAGCTTTCCAACAGTGAAAGAATTTTTCAAATCGGTTCAGTAGTTTCGGAGCCTATTCATTTCAAACAAACAAACAAACAAACAAACAATCAAAGTTTTCCTCTTTATAATATTAGTTTAGATGTATGATGGTAGTAAAATAGGTAGACTTATTTTATTTTATACTAGTGGTCCGCCCCATTATCAGCTTCGCACGTGTAGGTATTTAACAAAAAAAATCAAAATTAAAGATTATAATACACACACATAAATCCTTCTATTTGCGTCAGGTTACTGAAAAAAAATCAAAGAAAGTTTGAATATTTATTATTTTAATGAACTTTTATTTTCATTTTAATGTTTTTTTTTTGGTATTATTTTTTATTTATTTTTTTCGGCATCGTGCGCAGTCTTGTTATTAGTATAAGGTCTTTGGTCCTGGCCGCGCTCGCGAGTCGAGCGTCCCCACAGACGACGTCACCGCACAGCCTCGACCGGCGGCTGCGCACTGTACACTCGACATCGGAGAGTACTTGGCTGACAGTCTCTGCTTTTTAAAATTCCGTACCCAAAGGGTAAAACGGGACCCTATTACTGAGGCTCCGCTGTCTGTCCGTCTGTCACCGGCTGTATCTCATGATGATGTATTTTTGTTGCCGCTATAAAAACAAACACTAAAAAACAGAATAAAATAAATATTGAAGGCGGCTCCCATACGACAAACGTGATTTTTTTGCAGTTTTTATAGATAACTGTACCTTTGTGTGCGAGTCCGACTCTCACTTGGCCGATTTTATTTAAATAGTATATAAAATAGTATATCCTTAGTTTGAATACTTTAAAAGCAAAATAGATGGACATGCTGTTTGGAATTCCTCAAAATAACCCTTCAAAGGTGAAATTATCTCGAAACTAGGTAGACATTTATAGACAAACCTACCAACTCGTGCCAACAAATGAAAAAAAAAACTGTAATTGAAGATTAAGTTAGAATTAAGTTAGAATTAAGTTAGGTCGGATTTTTTTCACAGTTTAGATAGGTTGTTTTTTTTTTAATTCGTCTATGCTCCAACAACCAAAGTATCAGTTATTCATTTAAAGATACCCCCGACACAAAAAACCATATCATTGACAGGATTCGAAAATTGGAATCGATCAGATATGTGGAAATTATCATTTTGTTATTATAAAAGAAAAGAGGATATGATTTTTAAACCATAGCTAATATTAGAACTCGAATAAAACCAAAAAAACTTGATTTAAATCGTTATTGGTTACCTCTCTGGTGTAGGTGTTGTTGGTGCACATGCCAAGGCGTAGTAGTGCGCTCACACGAGGCGTCTGCACTAATATCGTTTAGTAAATTGAGCTATAATTCATTAATGTCATGCAAGTTTTGACATTAATTGTGTTAGAGAGCAACACTTTTCAACACAGTCAAAATCTATATCTATAAAAGAGCTTGACCTGACTGACTGATTGACTGATTGATCATCGCCCAGCCGAAACCGCTGAAGCTAGAAAGCTGAAATTTGGAAGGTGGTTTTCTTTTATAACAAAACCACCCACTAAGGCGAGATTTTTGGAAATTCCACCTCTAAGGGGGTGAAAAAGGGTGAAAACGTTAGTATGAAACTTTTTAACGCGTGGAGCGATTTTCATGAAATTTTGTTTGTGCACTGTAAATGCAAAATGAATGAACACGTGTTTCAGGATTTTTCAATATAACCTTCAAAAAGGGGTCAAATGTGGGGTCAATGTTTGTATGGGAACTTTTTAACGGGTGGTGCGATTGGTTTGAAACTTTGTTTGTGTACTGTAAATGCAAAATAAATAGACACGTATTTCAGGATTTTTCAATTTAACCTTCAAAAAGGGGTCAAATGTGGGGTCAATGTTTGTATGGGAACTTTTTAACGGGTCGTGCGATTGGTCTGAAACTTTGTTTGTGTACTGTAAATGCAAAACGAATGGATACGTGTTTCAGGATTTTTCAATATAACCTTCATAAAGGGGTCAAATGGGGTGTCAAAGTTAGTATGGGATTTTTATGAGTTGTGTGATGTGTTTGAAACTCAGTTTAGATACTTTAAGTGAACGAAGTCACTGGCGGGACAGCTAGTACCTTATAAAACACATAATTATGTTCTAATGTAGGTTTTAGTTGCGGTACATTTCAATTGTTTTGTAGGTTGGGTCTCATATATTGGATTAGGTTAGGTTTTTTTTAAATTGTCATTAAATTTGTAGGTGGATGTGTTCGGTGTAAACAATTATTTATTAAATTTTTGGACGGTCGGGTGCTAGTGCGCGTGCGCGGGCTCTTCTTCAGGCTCGCTGAAGAAGCTGTCGATGAGGAACAAGTTCTTCTTGTACACCTGCAAGTGGTAAGAGTTAGGTTACGGCGGTGAGACGTGCGGAGCGGGGCGGCGGGCGCGGGCTCACCTCGCCGTCCTCGTGGTGCTGCAGCGCCTCCAGCGCGGTGACGACGCCCATCCGCTCCAGCCGCTCGCACGCCGACTCCGCGCAGCCGGCGCGCGCCGCCGTCTGCGGACACGGGGCGGTCAGCGCGCCGCGCAGCGCCCGCAGCTCGGGGCGCCGCACGCACCTGCAGCATGTTCGTTATTCCGTCCAGCACGAGCAGCACCCGCTGCACGGACTCGCCGTCGTCGTCGTCGTCGTCATCGTAGTCATCACCGTCGTCATCGTAGGCGTCATCGTCGTCGTCGTCACCGTCGTCACCGTCGTCGTCGTCGTCGCCGTCGTCAACGTCGTCATCGTCGTCGTCGTCGTCATCGTCGTCGTCGTCGTCGTCGTCGTCGTCGTCGTCGTCGTCGTCGTCGTCGTCGTCGTCGTCGTCGTCGTCGTCGTCGTCGTCATCGTCGTCGTCGTCGTCGTCACCGTCGTCGTGGTTGTCGTTGCCGTCGTCGTCGTCAGCGTCAGCGTCGAGCAGCCCCACGTAGGGCGCTAGGCTGTCGTCGGCGAGCAGCGCCGACACTTGCTCCGCCGAGAGGTGCGCCGACAGGGCGGTGATGACTCGCACCGCCTGCTTCTTGTACCTGGCGAGGGCGCGCCGCTTGTAGCGCGGCGGGGTCGGGCCGCACGCGCGAGGCGCCCTACTCACCGCCTGCGAGCCATAAGCGCGGCCAGCGCCTTCGGCAAGTCCGGGGCGAGGTCCAGCGCGAGCCGCGCGAGGCTCGCGGAGCCCGCGAGATCAGCGATCGCCTCCAGGGCAAACTGGACAGCAAACGACATGCGGTGAGATCTGACGAGCCAGCCCTCACTCCGGTGACGGACACTTTGCGGTCACCCATCCGAGACCTCGCATCGAGCACGACTCCAGATAAAAGCTTTTGGTTTCTTATAGTTGTACTTTGGTACTTATGCTCGGTCGTGCCGCTTCATACTCGCGTTCCCATCGAGCGACGACTCGGACGGGAGCTGCGAGTAGAGGCGAGCAGATTACCTTGATGAATCTGATGTCCCTGCGCAGGCAGGCGACGAGGCGCGGTGCCAGCCCCGCCCGCAGGAGCCGCTCGCGCTGCAACAGGACGAGCTCAGGCGGAGGCACGCGCGGGACGTGCGGTCCGCTGTTCGAGGAGCCGGTACCTGCGCGTCCGTGTGGCACAGCATGTGGCGCAGCGCCCGGATCAGGTGCAGCGGCCTGTAGTCGCGCCAGGCGTAGGGCTCGTCCAGCAGCCGCACGAGGTATGCTGTGAGCCCGGGCGCGGCCTGCACGGCCTCCACGGCGCGCTCGGTCTCCGCAAGACCGAGCGGGCCCTCGGTCAGGCCGGCGAGGGCCGCGCTCACCGCGTCTGCAGGCAACGCATTCCTCAGCGCGAGCGCCTGAAGCCATCGAGCGCCGGGCGACGCTCGATGGCTCTATGCTCCTCGGTCTACGGGTGCTAAGGTCGGTAGTCCTACTTTCGTGAATCAGTCTCTATCATTTATTCAGTCCTATAAATGCGGAAGTGACATTCGTGTTGAGCCTCGAGTGTTCCGCGATATGTTCTGCGCTCGCGCCGGGGACTGCTGCCGGGCAAGCTGCCGGCCGTTCGTCGGAAGCGGAAGGAGGGTCCATGCATTCATCGGACTGCCTCGTGTGAAATCCGGTCCGAAGGCCTGCGTTTCGGACGAAAGCTACCCTATTCTCCAACTTAGCTGTGAAAGGAGTTCCATCCCGTCCCAACCTCACGAAGGGGTCGAAATTTGCATGAAAAGTTCGATACGAATAAATACTTTGACATTCAGAATTGTCGCGCAATTCGGGCAGCTGCAGCGCGGCCTCCAGGTAGGACAGCCCCGGCGCCAGCAGCCCCGGCGTAAGCTGCTCCAGCGGCACGCGCGGTTCCCTCCACACCTCCCTGCAACCGGCGCGCGGCGTGAGAGGGCGCGGGGTGCGGGGCGCGGGCGGCCCTACCTGCACATGCTGCAGTAGGCTTGCACGGCGCTGTGCAGCAGCGCGCGCGGCGTGCCGGGCCGCATGTGCGGCAGCAGCACCCACGGCGCGCCCTGCCGCAGCACGGCGTCTCTACCGG
Source organism: Cosmorhoe ocellata (assembly GCA_963675405.1). Classification (NCBI taxonomy): domain Eukaryota; kingdom Metazoa; phylum Arthropoda; class Insecta; order Lepidoptera; family Geometridae; genus Cosmorhoe; species Cosmorhoe ocellata. The sequence goes on along the minus strand of OY776271.1, from coordinate 6,592,983 downwards.
CGCAGACCCCTCTGCTCACCAGCAGCGCCAGCGCGGCAGCGGCCTCCGCCCCGGCGTCGGGCGCGCGGTCCCCCTCCACCAGCAGCCGCACCAGCACCGGGATGGCGCCGCCCTGCGCGGAGACTCACTTCAGCGTCCGACCGAGCGCGTGCTCTAGTGACGGTGGCTTTCTAGTTCTTCTTACCGATCAAATGTATACCTACTCCTATATAATGCTCCGATTTGACTTAATTTTAGAATTTCGTTCGGAATGTCGTGCTATCTTAGACTTTAGTGTCGAAATAATGAGAACGTTATTACGAAAGTTGAACAATTCAATGTATCACAATAGGTACTCACGTCGACGAGGGCGCCGGCGCCCGTGTAGTGGCAGATGAGCTTGAGGCAGCGGGCGCCGTGTAGCTGGAGCGCGGCGCTGCGGAATGGAGCGGGTGAGGCCCCGGGGCGAAGCCTCCCGCGCGGGCGGGCTCCGCGACCGGCGAGTGGAGAGCGAGGGAGGTCAGCACGGAGCTCATGTCGAACCGAACGGCACTCACCAGTCGGCGCGGCCCACTGTGCTCGTCAGCGCCTCCAGCAGCGGGCCCAGCGCGCCGGCCGCCAGCAGCTGCCTCGAGTCCACGAGGCAGCCGGCGAGGGCCGCGAGCGTGCGGGCGGACAGCGAGGGGGACTCGAGACCTGCAAATTTATACTCGAAAGAAATGAACATTTCACTTTATGAGAATCACTATTTTAAAAGTTATTGATAATGCAATTTGTCAATGGTAAATGTAGGTACGTATATTCCGATCGATGGAAAGGAATCTTGCTGACAAATAATTTGAGTAGTTAGGCAGTCATCACAGAAAAAGACAAATGAATTAATAAATGGATTAGATACGCAAGTAGGTACTTTAGAAACGGGCTACATTTTTAAGAAGGGCGAGAGTTCCCCCCCCCCCTTCTATCTCACCGATCTTAACGCCATCTATTATCAAGAAGCTTTAGTGTCTAGATAGTCCTAGTTGCCAAGTTTAAAAAAAATAAAAATAGTATTACTACTCTTCTATTTAAAAAGTGTTCTAGTATTACTACTCGCCAATAGATGTCAGTACCTATTAGTATTCTAAAGTTTTCCATTGCCTGAAAACTCTTATAAAACGATGTTTTCTGAAAATGAAACTTACCTACATCGATTTATCGCCCCCGAAACCCCCTTTACATACCAAGTTTCGTGAAAATCTTTGGAGCCGTTTCCAAGATTCTGATTATATACTTATACGAGTATTATAAGAATTAAGATAAAAACTCATAAAAAGTAGGTACGCGTTTCGTTATGGAAAAAATGGTACCCGAGGGTAGAGAAAAGTTACCCCTCCGTAATGCAACCCTCTGAAACGTCAAACCGTGTGGTGTAGGCCGATACTAAGCCGACGTACCTCGCACCACGTCGGTCGGGCCAAACTCCTTGCCCTCTAGCTCCGCACTGTGCGGCAGTGGTATATATGGCAAATTTAACTGAAATTGATAAATAGGTAGTTAGTAGGTAACCTTCCATAATTACTATTTCATAGTATAGGCTGACAGCGTGGTTCGTACTCACAGACATGTCGGAGTCCGCTCGCCGCGCTGCTAGCTCTGGCTGCGACCCGCCCGCGGCCGAGGCCCGGCGCGACCGATACTGCCGTCTCTCTCTCGTGCTCGCCGCACGCGAACGCGCAGTGCTCGGGGGCCCGCCATTTTCTCAATGTTGTGTTTTATGGATATACCTTACGTAAAGTGGGACATAAAGCTACACAGTAGATACGTCATGCTTATCATACACTAACGAACGTGTATTTATCTTCTTTAGTCATTGATGTCAACATAATTAAATTCGATTCTTAATTATGTATTGGCCTTTGTGGAAGGAGCCACAAATGTCACGTTTTAACGTTTGTTTGCGGTAATATGTTTGGACTGAAATTCATAAAGCACTTTTTTATTTTTATCTATTTATTTATTTTGTTTCAGACTACATAGGTCCATATGTTACATAAAATTGACACAATAATTTCAAAACACAATAATCTACAAAAACAATTATGAAAATATCAAAATAAATTGGATCCAGACAAAATTACTAAGACAAATTATACATTAACGAAATATACGAACACGTAAGGCGCTGTACTGTTTTTGTGTATGATTTACCCACAGGCAGCATGTGTAGAAACTGGAACAATAGGCCTTGAAAAGCGTAGTTTTTACTTGTCTAGAGCAGCGAGCAAACCTGCGGGCTTACATGTTTGCTCTTACAGACAGCGCCCTTCGTTCTCTCTCAATATCTACATCATCCTTCAAGTCAGAGGTTAGGAAATGTCCCAAGTACTTAAATACTCCTACTCTTTTTAATGGCGCTCCATATAACTTTACGGGCGGTATGCAGGATACAGAACAGCTTCCTTTGGCCTGAAAAACCATGCATTCACTTTTATTTAAATTGTATTCCAGACCATGTTCGTCAGCGTACCTCACGCAAATTTTTATTAATTTACCAAGACCGCACGTGGAAGCGCTCAACAGCACCATGTCGTCTGCGTAACATATGTTGTTGATGCAGACACCATCAAAGCACTAATCTCGTTTGCTACAAATCCCAAAATTAACTTTTCCCAAAATGACTGATTTTCGAAATGCCTTTGTTCATGATGTCTTAAATTTAACTGTCAAATAGAATTACACAGTCAGTCGAAAATAAAATATTGAGTGTTTTTCTCAGCGTCGATTACGATGAAGTAGACCTGGGTGTAACGAAGGTCGGTGGTTTCGATTATGACCAGTACATTTTCATGTATTCAAATCTATACCACAATGTACTAAAGAAAGAAAGAAAAAAAGCAGCCAAGTGCGAGTCGGACTCGCCCATGAAGGGTTCCGTAGCAGAAAAAAAGGTTTATATTTAGGAAATTAAATGTTTTTTTTTATATTTGAGTTTTTTGAATGAAAAGTAAATTTCAGTTTACGATTTATGACGTATTAAAAAAAACTACTTACTAAAGTAAAGTAAAGTAAAGTAGAATTTATTGCAAGAAATACATGTTACAAAGATGTTATTTTTCATAGTATGTCCATTGTATTCTGCCATGTTATGGCGTGCAATATTTAATTTAATTACATGGATTAATGATAATTACATTATATAAAATAACAAGTCACATTTTAAATTCTAATTAGATTATTATTATTATTATTTATTTATTATTATATAATTTGACTGTAGGAGATTTTATCTTCAAAAAATTCTTTTACTGAGTAATAACATTTAGCTTCTAATATTGATTTCAACTTTCTCTGGAACAGCGAACGTGGTAGCTCTCTTAATTGTTTAGGTAGCTTGTTGTAAATAGAAGGAGCCATGCAGAAGATACTCCTGCGCATCAACTCGGTCTTTGATTTTGTAACACATACTCTACTTTGGTCTCGTCTGTTACGAACGACTACTTCTGACACCTGACAAAACAGCTCAGGGTTATTTTTAACAAACATTGCAGTCTCGAAAATGTACAAGGAAGGGACAGTCATTATTTTATATTCTATAAAGTAGGGTCTACACGAGTCCGTCATTTTACGACGGAACATCGCTCTGATGCAGCGCTTTTGATGCTTAAATATTTTGTCGACATTAGTTGAATTTCCCCAGAATATTATTCCGTAACGAATATTCGATGCAATCAGTCCGTGATAGGCTATGATAATTGTTTCTATGTTAACTACTAGAGATAGTTTGTGCAGTATATAGACCAGACTGTTTATTTTTTTGCCGAGGTGTTCTATGTGTGTTTTCCAGTTAATTTGTTTATCAATATGTAGTCCTAAGAATTTAGTAGAATCAATTTCTTCGATTTTAATATTATTATGTTGAATGTCAAGTTTAGGAAATGCTGCATTATCGCGTTGTCTGAAGTGTATAATTTTAGTTTTATTCATATTTATTTTCAAATTATTGTTTTCTAACCATTTTATTATAGATTCCAATGCTAAATTTATGTCATTTTCATATGTCTTTAAATTATTGATATATGATACGGTCACGGTACTATCGTCAGCGAACAATGACATATGCTGTATTGTTGCTTTGGGCAGATCATTAATATAAGCTATGAATAATAAAGGGCCTAGTACACTTCCTTGTGGGACACCAAATTTCATTATGCGTTCATTAGAAAGATGAATTTCTTCAAGTTTAGTTTTATAGTTAATTTTTCTTATTTCAGTAATTTGTTTCCTGTTTTCTAAATATGATTTAATTAGTTGTAGAGACACTCCTCTGATACCATAATTCTCTAACTTATTAAGTAAGGTTTCGTGATGTACGTAATCAAAGGCTTGTGTCATATCACAGAATATAGAGCATACTAAGTTTCTATTGTCAATATTTTGAGTGACTCGGGAAAGGAAGTCATAAATAGCCATATTTATTGTCTTATTTCCCCTAAAACCTTTTTGTTCTTTACAGAAAATGTTATTTTTTTCGAAGTAACTGTTTATTTGTACATAGATATATTTCTCAAATATTTTTGACATTACGGGTATAAGAGATATGGGCCTATAATTATCCATACTGTCTTTACTTTGTTTTTTGTGTATTGGTTTAATAATTGAGACTTTAAGAAGTTCTGGAAACACACCGAAGCTTAAACACAGATTAATAATATAGCTAATTGGTTCGCTTATATAAACGGCAACCATTTTAATTATTTTTGTCGAAATTTCGTCGTATCCAACACTAGTCGTATTTTTAAGGGAGGAAATAATTTTGAGTATATCACTAGCTATGGTAGGTTTAATAAATATAGAGTCTTTCCTATTTGTTACCAATGATGAGAGCGTTTTACCTGAATTATGGATTGGTACAATCTTGTCGATAAAAAAGTCATTAAATGAGTTGGCTATGTCAATGGGATTCGTAATCGCTTTATTGTCTATAATAATTTTATTAATTGGATCCTTAGGAAGTTTACTTTTATTGCTATTTATTACATTCCAAGAAGCCTTTGACTTATTGTATGATGATTTTATATTTTAATTATTTTGTGCTTTTTGTGTCAATTTTATGATTTTTTTCAATAAATTTGTATATTTTTTATATTTTACTTTATTTTGTTCAGAAGGGTTTTCTCTATATTTCCAGAGGAGTTTTCTTTTATTTTTGCAGCATGTCTTAATGCCACGTGATAACCATTTTACAGGCTTTGTAGTTTTAATCGTTAACAGCTTATGGGGAAAACATAGATCATAAAATAGCTTGAAATTGCTTATGAATAAGCTATATGCTCTATTAGGATCTCCTTCATTGTACACTTCTGAAAAAGATAAGCCGTTTATAATTTTATTGAACTTTGTTAAATTATCCAACGAGTAGTCTCGTTTTTTAATTCGCCAGTATTTTATAGCATTTTTGTTCCTAATTGGACATTTTATAAGCTGTGCTGTGTGGTCCGATAATGCAAGGTCAAGTATCTCTGGAGAGCATGTTTGTTTAAAGTTATGCGCAAAATTATCGATGCATGTTTTTTTAGCCAGCCTTGTTGGCTGTTTCAGGGCAAGTTTCAATCCAAAGTTTAAGAGTAAGCATTCAAAATCTAAAGTTTTGTTGTCTCTTTTTAAGATGTTAATATTATAGTCACCGGCAATTACAAAATTATCATAATTTTTTTTCGAGATTTCTAGTAGCATTAGTTCAAAACGTTTCATAAAAATGTCAATATAAATAGATTTAGGAATTCGATACACACACAAAATAGCAATATTACAGTCAGTCAATTCAATTCCACAACACTCAAACTTTCCTTGAACTGAAAGCTGTGAAATTTTTTCCAAAGCTTTCCAATTATTTATATCATTTCTGACTAGTATACAGGCTCCTCCTTTGGCTCTCTTGACATTGTTACGACAAAAATATGAAGCTAGAGTAATAGTTGGGTAGTATTACATATTGTTCGTTGCCTTCTAAAATATTGTGTTCTGTGATACAGATTACGTCTACCGTTATTTTACGTTCTATTAATTTATTCAAGTGGGTTGTCAATTCTTCAGATTTATTTATAAGTCCAGCTATGTTCTGATGTAGTATATTTAGTTTTTTATTCAAGAAAAAACTGGTTTTCATAATCAATTATCGTTTGTGCTTTTCGAGTTTCATTTTCCGTTTTCATTATCCTAATTTTTTCCATGCAGTGCACCAAGTCCTGAAATACAACTCGAAGACCTGCATTGTTGATTCGTCCAGTAGGCTTGTGGAACATGGTGTAGTCGTAGCATATATTTTTGTTAGTGTCTAGTATATGTGCATATTTGTATATTTTTATGTTATGGTTTAAAAGTTTATTGAAACTGAAAATCCTTCGATTTATGGTGTCTTTTTGGTAGCCAAATTGGTAATTTGGTGTACATATAATTACATTGGTGTGGGTGATTTTATGTAGTGTCTCTCTAATACATTTTATGAGTTCCACATTGTCATTTCCTTCCAAAAAGTCTTGTTCGCTCAAAAATATTATACAGTAGTCCTGAAGTGTAAAATTCCTCAGCTTTGACTGTAGATTTGTAATCATTTGAGAGGTGTAGGCTTGAGGGGTTAAGTGATGGCAGAACTTAAAGTCATTGAGTGGTATAATTTCTTCTGCAATAGAGAGTACTTTGTTTTCTCGATTAGCGCTCAATAGGCATATTTTGGGCTTGGAATTAGAATGTTGCTCAGTTGTTATGCACTTATTCTGAGGTTTTGCTATGTTAGGTATATTATATACATTTTTTTCATGTATTTCTTTCTGTGGAGACGTATTTTTCACCACAATTTTTGTCTGCGTTCCTTTGTGTTTGATGCCTAAGTTTTTACTAATTCGTTCTGTCTGCGTTTGACTATCTGCAAGATTTTTTGGTTGTGTATTTACATTTTTTTTAGGTGAAGTCGAGTATTTGTTTGGACTGAAACCAATTTTCCGGTATAGTGTATTTTTCTTCGCTAGTTCTTGATTGTTTTTCCTAAGATCTCTATTTTCCAACGAGAGTTGTTCAATTTCTTGATGCGCGCTTTTTAATTGCATTTGCAACTGCTCGATTTTTTGAGTCAGATTTTCTACTTGGATGTTATTGTCCGGTGATAGATCCGGAAGGCTACTACTAGAGCCATCTATCGTGTGGTCATTACTCATATCCGATTCATTAATATTATCGGCTAACAGTGTAGTTTTAGCACGCCTGAGTGTTATATTATTTTGATACTCCATCTGTGTTAATCCTTATACAGTATCTCGTTAGATGGCGGTGAAGCAGAAATAATGGTGAAATGAAATTGTTCATAAAATGAAAAAATTATTTGACACGTTCGGATTTGAACTCGGGAGCTTCTTCTACAGGTGCGGTTCAATTTTTAATCTGCACTGTCTAACCGCTCGGTCAGTGATGTTGTGACGCGTTTGCTGAATTTTAAGCACAGTTTGAGTCTGGTGTGGTGTGTGTGTTGATAATGAGTCTAGAGTTTAGTCCGTTAGAGTGAGTCACACTTATTTTACAACACCGTCATAGTTATTTTGTAGTTTATGATAGTTTGTAACTCAATTATTTTATGATTTTATCACTGGTTTACACTGTTTTTGGTAATTGTTTGTTGATTTAACAGGATTGAAACACTTACCTGCACTGGTTTTTAGTTTGAAGAGTATAGAGTTAGTTTAAGTTTTTGGAGTTCTAAGTTGTTTGTTATCACTCAATTTTTCTCATTGTATTTATAACTGTTTGTATTTATAACACTCACACATATTGTTTTCAGTTTTATAAAGGGTTTTTATTTATTTTAGTCACAAAATTTACAGTTTGAGCATTTTTTTAAATTAAATTAATACAGAGTCAATGTTTACATGACAGCAGCGCCATCTGCATACTATATATACTATATCTTATTCACACCAATTTTCAGTGGAAGTTTACGTGGTAATGTGCATCATAATTATAATATTTTTTTTAGTTTATCATTCTTTTATTTTAGATGTTACAAGGGGGGGACACATATTTAACAACTTCGAAAGTGTTTCTCGTCGTCTCTAATGATTTTTTTTCTATTTTTGTGTAAAAATCTTAATGCGGTTCACAGAATACAATCTACTTACCAAGTTTCAACAGCATAGTTCTTATAGTTTCGGAACAAAGTGGCTGTGACATACGGACGGACAGACAAACAGACAAACAGACATGACGAATCCATAAGGGTTCCGTTTTTTGCCATTTGGCTACGGAACCCTAAAAAGAAAAGGAAGTAAAATTTGTACATATGTATACAGGGTGTAATCGTTAAGTGTGCACAGGCGATTATTCCGTAACTATTGCAGATATCAAAAAACTTTAAACTGATATCGAAAATACTTTACCTAATGAGTAAAATGACATTAATAACTTTTTAAAAATAAAACGAGAAATATCCAAAAAAATTACATTAATCACTCCCATACATTTTATTTCTTAGTAAGTACAAAATTTTGTGTTCAAAGCATATGTTCGAAGTGACGTCCTCCTTGTGCAATACAATGACGAGCTCTATTTACAGTTTCTAAATGAACTTTCCTTAACATTTGCGGAGTAATTAAAGCAATTGCACGACGTACACGATTCTGTAACTCTTCTAGGCTGTGTACTCTCTCAGCGTACACGTGGTCTTTGACAAATCCCCATAGGAAGAAATCACAAGGCGTGAGATCCGGGGATCTGGCAGGCCAAGGGGTTGCACTATTATTGGCTATTAAGCCATTATAATTGTTTCGTAAGAAATTCATTACAACATTTGTATTATGTGCAGGTGCTCCATCTTGTTGAAAAATTATCGACCTTCTTTCATCGTCTGGAATTGGTTCTAAGAGACTTGGCATATCGTTTTGTACAAAGGAGAAATTAGTATTATTAAATTATTAAAGAATTTGAATTTAGAACGAATACCAAAGAGTATCTTTCTTTTTGTTTTTATTTAGTATGTTGCTTTTCAGCTAGTTCAAATCAATACAATATTGAAACAAGGTTTATTATAAATTTGAAGTGGTAAGATAATTAATCTACACGTGTATCTACTTGAAATTCATGAATACCTTCATATCGTACATAATTATAAAATGACAAGGGTAAAATGAGTAGGTACTATTCCACTTAAAATAAGGAAACTAAAACCTTTCTACTATCTCATACTAAATGTATGGGAGTGATTAATGTATTTTTTTTGGATATTTCTCGTTTTATTTTTAAAAAGTTATTAATGTCATTTTACTCATTAGGTAAAGTACTTTCGATATCAGTTTAAAGTTTTTTGATATCTGCAATAGTTACGGAATAATCGCCTGTGCACACTTAACGATTACACCCTGTATAATAGGTACTTGTGTAGTACCTACATGATCCTATCCTATCCAATACAATACCTACAGTAGGTATTGTATAGGATAGGGTTAGGTAGTCGTTAGTATAACCGTTTGGGATCCAGCAAGCTGTTACAGCTACGGACGGGTAACATATAAAATACAAATTATAGTAAAAAAAATCGAATATGGCTATAATTTAGCAATAAATACTAGTTGTCCTATTATTTTTTTTTACTAGTGGTCCTTAAATATGTAATGTCGTCCTGTGATGTGTGCTCTACCGGTGAATGAACAACCGGCGCTGCAGCTTTCTGCTTTACGTTTCCATTTCAAAATTGTATCGAGGAAATTTTGTTTATTTTGAATGAATCTTAGTTTTGAAATATCAAAGCTATTCATTTAAGTACATTATTTACTTAACTTTACTCGTATATAGTTAAAATAATAATCTACAACCAACCATTAAAAATGAAATGTTACTTAGGTCCTAGCTATGGCCATCACTGCATACGTTTTATCTATGTATTAGGTATCGATCCATTTTTAAATGACTAGGTTTTTTTTTATTAGCTTACTAGTAGTCCGCCCCGGCTTCGCACGGGTATTTATATATACCTATAAATGGTCACGACTGTAATTCCCAGGCTCGGTAGATATCTCCCAGATTTCTAGTTACTTTGATCTTTGAGTAGGTACTCGTACATGACAGGATGCAAGCCCATCGCCGCTTATAAGAATACTAACTTATGACACACACCTTCGAACTTTTGGTTCTAGGGTATGCCGGTTTCTTCGCGCTGTTTTCTTTCACCGTTTAAGAACACAGGCATTGCGCACATAAAATGTTCGAATAGAAAAACACATTGGTGCATGACCAGGTTTGAACCCATGACCTTCAGATCGTGAGGCAGGGGTGCTACCACTACACCACCAGTGCTCTCAAATTTAACAAAAATTTCAAAATTCAATATTTATAATACAAATACGTCTAACCATACCCTGCGTCAGGTTACTAAAAAAGAAAATTGTAAGTAGGTATAGAAAGTTTTAGTATTATCATTTTAATGAAGTTTTTATTTATTATAATGTATTTTTTTGTTTATATTTTTTATTTATTTTTTCACATTGACTCCATCCTGTACACATCCTGTACACCCAGTGACGTCTACAGTGCATAAGCTAGCGCGGCTCTCACGCAACTTTTTTCTATTGCTTACATTTTTAATTTAATGGTATCTTTTGAATGGAATGTCCGAATTGAGTAATTCAAAAAACTATATAAAGGTATTGAAGAAGTCTAGAATATGATGTGATTTATTTTGATAAGGATTAATACTAAGATACAAATAAAGAGCATTTTTCTAGTAGCCTTTCAATTAAAATTTTAAAATAAAAGAACTCTTATTGTGGCATTTCTATAATAGTTGGACATATGCTATCGCGACACTTTTTGTAAATAATGATGTGTTCTACAAAGTCGTAGTACATTATTTTATTCTATCGTCAATAGTTTTCGCAGCGCACGCGATATAAAGAATATTTTAGGTAATTTTTTACACCTTGGCTTACATTATTGAAGTTTTAGTAAGGATCCCTAATTTTTTTGAAAATATAATATAGCCTATGTCACCCGCTGATAGTGTAGCTTTCCAACAGTGAAAGAATTTTTCAAATCGGTTCAGTAGTTTCGGAGCCTATTCATTTCAAACAAACAAACAAACAAACAATCAAAGTTTTCCTCTTTATAATATTAGTTTAGATGATAGCAGGGTTAAAAGTCCTATTAATGTTTTATTTAACCCATGTTTAAAAAAAAAGTACAACCTAACCTAATAAAAAGTAAAAAACTAACCTAAGTCCTATCAATGTTGGGTTAGTTTTTACTTTTTATTAGGTTAGGTTGTACTTTTTTTATTTTTATAATTTTAATTGAAAATTTGGTCGCCTTTTTATACATTCCCATCTATATAATGAAATATTAAGATGTAGGTACCTGCAGTCGAAATACAGTTACATACAATACAGTTCCATTGATATTCGGTTAGTTTTTATTTTTTATTAGGTTAGGTTGTATTTTTTTTTATTTTTATAAGTTTAATTTAAAATTTGGTCGCCTTTTTATACATACCTAATCCCATCTACCTAATGAAATATTAAGATGTAGGTACCTACAGTCGAAACAAACGAATCACAAAACTAATTGAATTAACAAACACTCGAATTTGATTTTCGTTTTAATTTAAGTCTCGGTTATTAATGTTTCCGTGCTTTGCTATCACAGAGCCGCCTATGTTCGTTTCATTATTTATCTATGGCTACATTTTCTCTAAATTTAATCTGCATTCATATTGAACGAGGAACTAATTCTGACGGAGAAAGTGGCGCCCTCATTTTTGTACAAATTGTTGCCAAGCTGGATGTACTTCCGGTAAATAAAAAAGCGTTTCATGTATAAAATTAATTTATAATGCAGAAAGTGGCGCCCTCATTTTTGTAAACATTTCTGGATGTCCTTCCGGTAGATTAAATATAATGCGCGCTGCGGTCAGGCGGAGGGCGCGGCGGGCGCGGGCGCGGGCGCGGGGGGCGCGTGGCTGCGCTCGGCGTGGCGCTGCAGCTCGCGGCGGCGCACGAAGGCGGCCGGGCAGCGCGCGCACGCGAAGCGCTCGCCGCGCCCGTGCTTGCGCTTGGCGTGCTCCGAGCGGCGCGACGACGACACGAAGGCGGCGCCGCAGTCCTCGCACACGTAGGGCCGCTCGCCCGTGTGCCGCCGCCGGTGGTACAGCGCCGCGCTCTTGGACACCAGCCGCGCGTCGCACAGGTCGCAGGCGAAGGCGCGCGCGCGCGTGTGCACCACCGAGTGCTCCGCGAGCCGCGCGCGCGTGTAGAACCGCTTGCCGCACGCGCCGCACTCGTGCGGCCGCTGCCCCAGGTGGATCCAGCGGATGTGGTTCTCGAGCTGCGGCCGCGACGCGTAGCTCTTCAGGCAGTGGTCGCACACGAACCGGCCCGGGTCGCGCAGGTTCGTGCGCCGCGCGCGCGGCACGCTCGCGGCGCGCGGCTTCGCGTCCGGCTCGCACGCCGCGCGGTGCACGCGGTAGCACGCGCGGTTCGCGAACTGCGCCTCGCAGCGCCGGCACGCGAGCACGGCGTGCGTGCGCGCGTGCCGCTCGAACGACGCCGCGCGCGCGAACCCGCGCCCGCACTGCGCGCACGTCAGCGCGCCCGGCGCGTGCGCGGTCCCCTCGTGCCGCGCGAGCTGCGCGCGCGACTCGAGCACGGCCGGGCAGCGCGCGCACAGCAGCGCGGGCCGCCCGTGCGCGCGCCGCAGGTGCTCGCGCAGCCCGCGCCCGCGCGGCACCGCCTCGCCGCACAGCGCGCAGGCGTCGCGCCGCTCGCTGTTCTGCAGGTGCGCGCGCAGTTGCTGCGGGCCCGCGCAGCGCTTGCCGCAGTCCGGGCAGCGCGCGGCCGGCGCGGGCGCGGCGCGCGCGCGGCGCGGGGCCGGGCGCGGCGGCGCGAGCGCGGCGTCCGGCGCGAGCACGCAGCGCAGCGCCGCGGCGCCCGGGCGGCGCGCGCAGGCGGCGGCCAGCGAGCGCAGCGCGCGGCGCCAGGCGGCCGCGGCGGCGGCGGCGCGGCGCCGGAAGTCGGCGGCCGCCAGCGCGGCGCCGGCGCAGGCCGCGCAGGCGCCGCGCGGGCACAGCGGCTCCTCGCGCACCTGCGGACGGACGGCGGTCACGGCGCGCGGCAGCGCTCCGCGTGCTTGCGCAGCTCCCGGGGCCGCACGAAGCGCGCGCGGCACCGCCCGCAGCCGTGCGCGAGCTCGTCGGCGCGCCGGTGGCGCCGCTTCGCGTGATCGAGGCGGCGCGACGCGGACACGAACGTTTCCTCGCAGCGGTCGCACTTGTAGGGCTTGAGGCCGCGGTGCGCGCGCACGTGCAGGCGCAGCCCGAGCTCGGTGCGGAAGGCGGCGCCGCACGGGCACGCGAGCGTGCGGCGCGCCGCCTCGTGCACCCGCTCGTGCGAGCGCAGGTGCGCCAGCGTCGAGGTCCGCTTGCCGCACGTGCGGCACGCGTGCGGCAACACGCGCAGGTGCTTCTGGACGATGTGGACCCTCAGCGACGGCTTGCGCTCGTACCGCCGGCCGCAGTGCGCGCACTCGTACCCGTCGCACTCGGCGCTCCGGGGGGGCCGATGGCAGCTCTCGTCGTCGAAGCTGCGTTCGTCCGCCGCGCAGCGCACCGGCTCGGGCGAGCGCCGGTGCGCGCGCAGCGCCCGCTCGTTCCGGGAGCCGCGGCCGCAGTCCCCGCAGGCGAGCGCGCCGGGCCCGTGCACGTCCTCGGCGCTGCGGAACAGCTCGTGGCAGCCGGGGCAGGGCCCGCGGCCCGCGCGCTGCCCGCCGCGCCGCAGGTGCCCGCCCAGCGCGCACGGCGCCGGGAACACCATGCCGCAGTGCGGACAGGCGCCCGGCCCCTCCCCCCCGCCCGCCCCGGCACCCGGCAGCGGCCCCCGGCCCGCGCGCCCGCGCACGAGGCAGGCGGCGACCTCGCTCCACCGCCGCGCGGACTTCTCGCAGAGGTGCTTGAAGTTGGCGGCGCAGACGACGTCTCCCGCGCACGCGCGGCACAGGCCCGGCGGGAAGACGGCGTCTTCCTCGACCTGCAACCACGCGCGCCGTCAGTGCGCCGCCGCCTCCGCCCGGAGCACCCTGCGAGCCGGCGCGAGTCGCCGTCGCGATCGACCGGTCGGTCGGACTCGGGGCGGGCTCCGAAACGTTCGTAGTTAGTCGCCGCCGCCTCAGGGTCCCGCTCGGGGTCCCGGCCCGTTCGTTCCGGAAGCGCCGAGGCTCGCTTTCGACTATCGACGGCAGCACCGGTCCCCGCTCGCAGATTCCACATCGTTCGCCAACTTCATTATTGATACTTTTTTATGCGTCTTCGCTTTCAAATGGTCGTTCAGATCTTTGCACTGATGAAACTCCTCGCACCCCGCGACGGGGGCGGGCCGCCGCGCTCTTCGGGCCGCCGTGCTCCGGCCTCAGGGGACCCCGGCTACTCAGGTGCTCCTCCGAGTGGTCCCGCGCGAGGCGCGAGGCGTCCGGCTGCGCCTCCGGGGCGCGCGCAGGGGCCGCGTGCTGGCCGAGAAAAGCCCCTCTCGCAGTCGGAGCACGGGAATCGTCCGCTGTGGATCTTCTCGGGTCTCTCGAGCTGCGCTTCAGCAGGAGTCAGGAGGGAGCAGATCTCGCATTCGAAGAACGGGCTCGCGTTTGCCGCGAGATGCGCCCGCACTCCGCGCACGTATAAACCGGTTCGCTCGGCCTTTGAACCGTTCGAAGGCGATTCACGCGCATCGCTACGTCTCTCGTGTTAGCGTTCGTCGCTCTCGTGCGCGGGACGAGCGGGCGCTCGGGCGGGCGGCCCACCCGGCCGACTCCGCGGTCACGTGGGCCGCACGGCGATGGCTCACTTGCCGCGGCATCTCGGCCCTGTCCTCCTTCCACAACAGACAGGACTGACTCTTGACTCGTGGACGCTACACCGTTTGTCGGCGGTCGCTCCGAAATGATCCTTGGCGGCTATTAAATAGAGTTCCGAGTCGCTGATGATCGGCTGTTGATATACTAGTGCAAGGTTTAGGTACAAACATAACCTTACTTTCATAAATATGAGTAAGTGCTGCTATTGCTCGCTATGTGCACGCACAGTAAATAGCTTGCAGACATTTTGGTCGACAGGACTTCATGATACGAACCAAACCACATACTAATCCCTCCACTTGCTTACATTATAAACCTTTCCATGTCATCGAGCACTTTCCCTGATGTATTCAAGAAAGCTCTAGTTCATCCCATTTTTAAAGCAGGTGACAAGATGTCTATTAACAATTATCGTCCTATCTCTGTATTAACGGTGTTATCGAAGGTATTTGAAAAGGTAATTAATAAAAGGCTTGTTCACTTTCTGAACGCACATAATGCTCATCATCGACATCGACAGAGGACGCAGTTATCGATCTTACAACTAAGATTGCACAAAATTTTGAAACGAAATTGAAAGCCGTGGGAATCTTTCTTGACCTGTCAAAGGCCTTTGACACCGTCGCCATTCCGATACTACTCGACAAACTCTTAGCCATTGGGGTTAGAGGTGCTGTCACTGACTTTTTCAAGAGTTATCTCACAAATCGCCGACAGATAGTAAAAATAAATAATGTATACAGTGAAGAAAGAGTGATCAATTTTGGCGAAGAGTTGGCCCGAGCACACTTCCCTGGGGTACCCAGGGAAGTGTGCTCGGGCCAACTCTTTTTCTCGTCTATATAAACGATTTAGTTAATCTGCCTGTGCCATCTTGCAGTATTTTCACTTATGCGGATGATACAGCCCTTCTTATCAGTGGACGAGACTGGTCAGAAGCTCAAACTGCAGCAAATACAGCTCTAAGACTGGTTCTGACCTGGCTCTCCCTAAATCTCTTGACCCTTAACTCCTCTAAAACGAAATGCATCACTTTTTCTCCAGCCTCCAGATCCCAGCCTCGCCCATCGTTTTCCTTAAGTGCCCACACTTGTGATTCCCCAGGATCCTGCCAATGCCCCATATTAGAGCGAACCACATCTCTGAAATATCTCGGGGTCTGGTTGGACAACACCATGTCTTGGAAAACCCATATTCAAAGCACTGTCTCAAGAGTGAGAAAATTAATATTCATATTTAAAAACTTAAGAGGTAGTGCTAACCTCCCCTGCATGAAAATGGTCTACTTTGCCCTGGCTCAAGCGGTTCTCTCGTATTGCATCTCTGCATGGGGCGGTTCTATAAAGACCCTTATGCTAAGAGTTGAGAGAGCACAAAGAGCGGTTCAACTTCAACTTCTTATTTTTATGGCCCCGCTTGCTTCACGCAACGATTCTGCCAGTGTCAGTCAGTAAGGAGTATCGTAAACTTCAAAAATAATAATATGATCGGTAACCAAAAGCAGAATTTAAAAGAAAATAAAAAAAAATAAAAATTTTGCATCAACAAAATGATTGACATAGTTAGTTTTAAACAACACAATATGGCAACAACACAAGGTGGAAGGGGAAACAAAACAAGACGAAATGCACATTGTTATAACAAAATAGATAAATATATATATACATATTATTACTTTTAACTATTTTACAACTTAATATTATGGATTTTTACAAATTTACATATTATATGATTTATAAGGGGGGAAAATATTTGGGAAAGTATTATTTTGAATGAAGTAGGACGAGGGAGTTCAGGGGGGAGGACATCGTATAGGGAACATTGCAATTTTGGGCAATTAAAGAATATGTGTTCCACATCTCCTTCTTCAAGCCCGCATTCACACATTGAGTGATCCCGAATCCTTAGTTTTGCTAAGAATACAGGGGTACATGCAAAACCTAATCTAAGACGGCAGATGGTTGAGGTTACAATTTTGCTAGATTTGCGGAACTTGTAGAACCAAGGGGAGGGAGGGATAACTGGTTGGATGTCGGAGTAGTATTTGCCTTTGATGAGTCTTGAGGCATTCCATACATCTGTCCAGGATTTATCGAGATGGGATTTAGGTAGAAGGCATAGGTCGTGGCAATATGTATGATAATGCTCAAGAGAACCTAACTGGGCTGCGATTTTTGCGCAAGCGTCTGCTGTCTCATTGCCTGGGATACCAGAGTGTCCTGGGATCCATGCAAGAATTACTTTGATGCCTAGTTTATGACATTCATGGAGAACATGTTTAATTTTAAGTATAATGGGAAGTCGAGATACGGACCTGAAAGGGTTGGATAATAAAGATTGCAAGCAACTTTTAGAGTCCGAAAAGATGATGGTTTTGTTAAGATTGTGGGATTTGACAAAAAGGACAGCTTCTAAGAGGGCAACAGCTTCTCCAGTGAAAACTGATGAAGAAGAGGGACATTTAAAGCTGAGTGTAATGTTGGTAAAGGGTATCCAAACAGCAGCTCCAACCTCACTATCCATTGACAGTTTGGATGCATCGGTAAAGATGTATGTCCACCCTGGAAATTTCAGATTAATTTCAGCAGCAAATATCCTCTTTGCGTCAACAGAATCCTTTGTTATATTAAAATCTAAAATAATATGGGGTAGGAAAACTAGAGCATCATAAGGGATCAGATATATTGGGTATGTTGGGTACTGCCTGACAGAGTTTGGAAGACTTGAAAAAATTTTAAAGCTATGGAGGAGACAAGGAGCTTTGTCTGCAGGGTTAAATAAACTGTGTAAGTGACTTAATTTTGGAAGAAGGGGATGATTTGAATTTTGTACCAACTTAAAGATAAACCTGTCACAGAGGTATTGTCTTCGTAGACTTAAGGGAGGCTCACCACATTCAACCTGCATAGCATTGATGGGTGAACATTTCATAGCTCCCAGTATTATACGAAGACATCTAGACTGGATTTTGTCAATTTTGTCCAAACCTGATTTGTTGCAAAGGTTAAGTAGAAATGCTCCATAGTCAAAGTGGCTTCTGATTATGGCGTTGTATAATAGCTTCTGGGTATATGGATGAGATCCCCACCATACTCCAGAGAGGCAACGTAAAATGTTCATATTTTTTTCACACTTTTGACTAACAGAGATAAAGTGAGGGATACCTGTCATTTTAGAGTCCAATGTAATACCCAGAAATTTTACATTATTAGAAATGGGGACGGTTTCTTGATTAATATAGATTTTTACGGGGGGGATAATTCTTCTTTTGGAAAAAACGACAACAGAGCTTTTGGGAGCAGAGAGAGATAATCCATGGTCGGTAAGCCATTCACCGAGATAAGTTAACGCGGAGTTGAGTCGGTTACTTGCTTCTGCCACAGAGTAAGAGGAGACATAGAGGCAGAGATCATCAGCATACTGTAAAATTTCACAAAAAGATTCTACAGTCTGCTCAAGATCGAATGTATAGAGGCTATAGAGTAATGGGCTCAAAACAGATCCCTGTGGTAGACCTTTCCAAACTGTCCTGGGGGGTAGGAGTCCAAGAGGAGATTTAATAATGACAGATCTCTCCATTAATAAATTGCAAATGAAACGGACAAGCTTTTCAGGAATTCTCAGCTGGAGGAGTTTCCTCCTGAGAACCGAAAGCAGGACATTATCATAAGCTGACGCTATATCAAGAAAGACTCCAATAAGGTTTTTTTTCTCTCGAAAAGCAATGTGAATGTCTGTCATAATCAAGCTCAGGTTATCCATGGTGCCCATACCTTTTCTAAACCCGAACTGGGATTTAGCAAGGATGGAACCATTTTCAGCCCACCACTCGAGACGGCGCTTGATCAAATGTTCCGCCACCTTGGCCAGAACAGATGACAGCGCAATAGGTCTCCAGCTAGCGGAATCCGAGGGGTCTTTACCAGGTTTAAGGATTGGGACTATGATTTGGGATTTCCACTGTTCTGGAATTATACCATTATCCACAAAAGCATTGACAAGATTTAAAAAAATATTTTTAGTTTTATCAGAAGCCTTAGTTAGGAAGGAGTAAGGAATACCGTCTATGCCGGGGGAAGAGTCTGTCAGTCCGTCAAGTGCGAGTGTCAATTCACTATATGAAAAAGGGGCGTCCAAGTTGCTTGTTGATGGAAGGTAATAAGGAGTTGATGGAAAAGATAGAGCTGAAGGGACCGAGGGGGGGGCCAGTTTATCCGAAAAACCGTCGAGCCAAGATAAAGGATCGTTAGCTGTAATGTTTACAATGTTAGAAGAACATTTAAAACGTCTAATCTGTTTCCAGACCAGCGAGGGGGGGGTTCTAGGGGACAAGTTCTCACAGAAGGCTATCCAACTTAGTTTTTTCTTGTTACAAGTTAACTTCCTAAACTTGGCTGCCGCTTTTTTGTACTGTAAGAAGTTGTCTGTAGTCATTGATTGACAGTAAGCTCTTTCCGCTGCTTTACGGACAGTAAAGGCTTTGGTACATTCCTCATCCCACCATGGAGTGGAGATCTTAGAGCCACGAGAAGGTTTTTTAAGAGGAATGTGAAGGACTGCACATGATGTCATGATATCAATGAAGTTGTTATAAGAAGTGAGGGGATTTATAGATGGGGAAAAGGAGTCAATATTGAGGTCTAGAGATGAAGAGTAAGATGGCCAATCAGCACCAGAGAGTCTGTATTTTATGGATGGCGTAGGGTTGGTAAAAGGAGTTACGCTATTTGGGGAAATTGAATGTAATGACATTAGAATGGGGAAGTGATCACTGCCGAAGGAATGAGGTAATATTTTCCATAAGATGTCAGTGAAAAGTACAGAGGAGCACAGAGAGAGGTCGACTGCGCTTTTCGGATTCTGGTTAGGGAATACTCTACGAGTAGGGGATCCATCATTGAGCAGGCATAAGTTAGCCTCATCAATAATTTCTAGGAGGGAGCGGCCGAACAAATCTGAGTGGCTGTGACCCCACACAGTGTTGTGGCCGTTAAAGTCTCCCATGATAATCATGGGAGGAGGGATGGATGAGAATAAGAGGAGGATGTCAGGGATTAAAGAGGAATGAGGATGAGGAATATAAAGGGATATAAAGGAAATACCGAAGGATCTGATACCAACGACGTTGATATCAGGGGGGAGGGACGGGAGAGGGATTTGGGAAAAGGTAAGGGAGCGCTTCACTAATAAAGCGCTCCCACCATGCCCGTCAGCCCTGTCGTCCCGGAGGCAGCTGAAGCCCGAGATCCGGTAATGGGATCCAGGCCTCAGCCATGTCTCCGAGACGGCAATGACTGACGGGCAGAATTTATTAATTAAGTGAATTAGTTCATGCGTTTTTGCACGCATGCTCTGGGTGTTCCACTGTAGAACCATTACTGGATCCATTGTGGGCTATTTGTGCGACTAATTGTGATAGTTTTGAAGCAACGTTGGACGGTAGGGTTTGAGGTTTTGTTAAAATGATATCTATTAAGATAGAGAGCAGAGTCTCTATCAGGCTTTCAGATGATGATGGTTGGTTGTTGCCAAGAGCACAACCGTTTGGTGATGATGATGTTGGGTTTGAAATGATATCTCTATGGGAAGCCCTATCATAGGACTTACCCAATGGGGCTTTTGGTTTGGGGTTGGCATACACGGTCTTTACATAGGAGCGGGTATGGGATTGAGATGAACCTACAGAAACAGGTTTCTGCAAGCCATTGGAGGAGCTAGGATTAGCAAAAAGTTCTTGGGTAACCTCAGAAAAGGATCGTGTGACTTTGGGAAATTGGAAGGATGCTTCTTCATACGAGATGGAGTTATGTGCCATTACCATTTTAATAGATTTTTGCCTTTCATGTTCTGGGCAGTTTCTATTGGTGGAGAAGTGGCGGCCAGAACAATGTAGGCAGGAAGCATCTGCTTCTTGGACCTCACAAGTATCCCCTGAATGCTCTTTAGAGCAACGGAAGCACCTCGGCTTCGACCTACACTGAGTCTTTGTATGACCAAATCGACAGCAAGAATGACACTGAATAGTAGGGTATTGGTATAACTCCACAGGGAGAGAGTTGTAGTAGAGGAAGATTCGGGAGGGTAAGGATTGGCCTTGGAACGTGATGACGACAGTTTGGGTTGGTACCCAAGAAATTTTACCATCATCTAAAACTTTTCGGTTGAGACGACGAGCCTTCAACACAATGCCACAACCGTCGGGAAGATTGACATCCCTGGCGAAGTCATCCATGGAGAGGTCTGTAGGAACATTCCTGACAAGACCCATCCTAGTGACGTTATATGTGGGTATGGTAGGTACATATTTGCACATGGGTAAGATCGGAGATGTGACAAATTTGTTTGCATATTCAGCTGAGGCAAATTCAACTGAAACCTTGTTGCGTCCGACTTTTTTAACTCCTTCACCAGGGATAACTTTTTCAAATCTATGTGTGGCTAGGAACTGGCCAAACTTAATGGGTTTCATTACCGTTCCAGTAGCGGGATCAGATTCAGCGCGAGATACATGTACAATAAATGGCCCTTTATCCTTAGCAGTGTAGGACTGAATAGCACCTACCACTATAGACGGGTGTGTGAATACGGACTGAATGGAGGGAACATTCATGTCATTGACAGAAGATAGCACCTTCTTCATTGGCATTTGAGTCTCAGACTCACACTTACGCTTACTACCAGAGCTAGCACTTATTTTGGGATCAGGATCGGGAGGATCTGGCGGGGCCGGCGGAATCGCCGGCACGTGCTCTTCACAATCCATGATTCGAGTTCAAGGAAAACCTCAAACTCGAATCACGGAGTAAAAACACTTACACAACACTAACCAGCACCACACAAAACAACACAAACACTTATTGAGTTAAATGAATCAAGTTGGAAGTGAAAAATTATCAGAAATCAAGAAAAATAACCCGGGAAGCTTAATCGCTCCGAACCAACCGTGATAAAGAGCGGTTCTAAAAGTCATGACCTCTAAGCCAAGAGATTTTTCCACCTCAAGCCTATATTCAATCTGTAAAGTCCTCTCCGTCCGTAAATTATTTGTTCTATCTACTATCATGCGCAAGCATTCACAAACCATATTTGACCCCAACCTGGTAACAGAGAAACGACGGTCCGACATAGTTTGCAGAACTGTCAAACACAAAACTGCAGTGGCAGGTCTTCATTATCACAGGAAAACTTTGATTGTTTGTTTGTTTGTTTGTTTGAAATGAATAGGCTCCGAAACTACTGAACCGATTTAAAAAATTCTTTCACCAATGTGTAGAATGAACTTTCAGGATGAACATAGGCTATATTTTATGTAGGTACTTCGCGGGCGACGCCGCGTGCAGAAGCTAGTTATACAATAAAATAAACAAAATAATTAACATTTACCCACTCACAATCTTTAAATGTAAATGTATATGTACTGACTGGCTTATATCACTCTCCTACGAGGAAACAGAGGAAATTTTAAAGTTTCAAAAATGACATTTAACACTCACACATAAACGTACAGTGGTAACTCCTGTTGCTTGGACTCTCATGAGACTAGTGTCCACAGGAGCACCACACTCTTACATACCTACACTTGCTACTCACACACACACACACCCTCACACATGTTAACTTTGTAATGTATAAATTATTAGATTAGTTATTTTTGTCTTCTTATATCTTTAGATGGAACATAATATTGTTTTGCTAGCGGAGGAGGGCGCTGACTCTGCTACACAGTTTTTTTTAACTTTTGCAGTAGTCAGCCCACAACTGTACCTATTCTACATTGTTTTTCTTTGTTCCTAATAAAGATTTTTTTTTTGTATAAACCTTTATAACCAATATTTCATAGACATAACCTAACCTACCTAAACCCAATATTAAACTGAAAATTGATACATATTATGCATTAGACTTATCAACTACAGTAGGTGCCGAGAGAGTTAGTAGGTAGACTGCACACCTTCCTAACTAGTAATAACTTGCTTCCAACTTGAGAAATTCATTTAATAACTTTATGTACCTAAACCACCTTAGAGACCTTATAGCACGGGTCCATCCTAACAAGCAGCACTTTCATAAATAAAGACACAAGTTCCCCAAGAGCCCGAGTCAATGTTTGAAGGAGTGCAAGTGCAGGCTGCGGCAGGTGGCGAACATTTCGTGGCAGTCCGCGCACTCGTACCGCTCCGCGCCGGGCCGCCGCCGGTGCACCTTGCGCACGTGCGCGCGCAGCTGGCACGGCAGCCGGAAGCGCGCCGCGCACAGCGCGCAGCCGTGCCGCAGCACCGCCGCGCGCTGCCGGTGCGTCCGCAGCACGTGCTCGGAGCGGCGCGAGGACGCCGAGAAGCTCTCCCCGCACTGCGCGCAGCGGTAGGGCCGCTCCCCCGAGTGCAGCCGCAGGTGCTGCGCGAAGCCGAGCTTGGACTTGAGGACGACCCCGCACTGCTCGCACTCGTACCGTTCGTTGCGGTGCGACTTGACGTGCGAGCTCATGTGCGCGGCGGCGAACAACTTGCCGCAATGCACGCAGGGCCGGTGCGTGCTCCTCGTGTGCACGATCTCGATGTGAGCGGCCACGTACTTCTTAGCTGAGAACGTTTTACGGCAATAATCGCAGATGCACTGATTATTGGTGCTGCCTCGCTTCCCCATCTTTACAGGTTTATTTTCTTTGTTTCTCAAGATGACAGTCTTAGGGTTACCGTTGTCTGAGTCTAGTTTACAGCACAGCTGGACGTGATGCGAGTAGCACATCTGGTTCTGGAAGGTCTTGTCGCAGTTGGGACAGGACCGCCCGGAGTGCACGGCCCGGTGCGCGCGGAAGGCCGGCTGGCTCTGGAAGGACCGGCTGCAGTCTCCGCAGGTCCTCATCCCCGGAGCGTGAGCCTTCGACAGATGTTCCGTGTACGGTTTCACGTTCACAAATAATGCTGGGCATTTTTTACAGTCGTATGGTTTGATTTTATGTGATTCTTTTAAATGTTTCAACAAGTTCTTCCTGCTCATGACGGCTGCGCACACGTGGCACGCTCGGACCAGGTCGGCGGACTCTTTCAGGTGCTTGTGCAGGAGTGATGCGTACTGAAACTTTTTATCACAAACCGGACATTGGCAGTTTTTTGTTTTCCCAAACCGTTTTAAGGTCGCTTCTTTTGGTTTTTCGATCGGTAGTTTCTGGCTTTCATCGACAATGGTGATCGCATCTCTGGAGACAATGGCCACGATCTTTTTGGTTGTCCGGATGGGGAGATCATCGGGCATGTGTTGCAGCAGCCTCACATAACTGCTCCACCGGCTCTTGGCTTGTTGTGCCAGGGCCCGAAACTCGGCTGCAGCAAAGGCCGAGACGGAGCAGGAGAGGCATATGGCTGAGGGCAGGGCCTCCTCGCACTCCACCTGCAACCGACACTGTGGTCAATCGGCCACACAAACATTCTGCATTCCATTCTCAGAATGCTTGTTTTACATTTGCGAGAAGGCCTCTAAGCTTAGTTGGTAGTAGTTGCTTTCTTCACTGTTGGTTGTGGATTCCATTCCCAGCCAGGACAACATTTCTTATGTAAATTATTATTTATGTATATGTTGTTAATTAAACACACATCAGCAGCATGTTAGAGCTCACGCACCTTCCTATTGATGTCTGCTATTATTTTATAAATAACATAATCAATCAATCTCTATGTAAGTACATTTATTATAGATATTTACTTATATATAAAAATAAAGCAATGCTGCAACATCAAACAATGCGAGTTTTTAGATTTTTCATTTTATGTAACCCATGATCTACCATTAGACCACCAGTAGTCTAAATAACAGAAAATACAGTCTAATAACAGAATATTATGCGTATCTTTCCTCCACTCGTGTCTACCATTTTGATAATTCGCGCGGGAAGGGGAGGGGCGCGCCGTTCCGTTTTTCTCAGAAAATAAACAAATCGCTCAAGGTTGCAACTTAGCCAGCAAGAATACGTACCTCGACTCCTGTGATGACTTCGAGGAGTTCCGACAGAGTCACGGCTTTGTCTCCGTCCATCATGACGGTGTCGGTGAGGTGGACTTGTCCTTCAGACGTGTCGCCCATGCGCATATTCTGCATTTGTCCATGCCGTCTCCTCTCACGATGTGCGACACGAGAGACTTTATATCCACTTGTCGGCTCATTGTGGTAGATTTCTTAAATTTTCGGCTTAATTTTTGGATCTAACTTGGTGAATTAGCAGAAAAATACAGTGTGTGTAGAATAAAATCTCTCTCTATTTATTTTATTTTGTTACTCGCTCAGCCAACGAACGAACGAAACGCGAATATGACATATGAAATAAAATGTCTTTGTCATCCGTCCGGCGGGAACGAAACAAAACAAAATGATAGTCGCTTCCCACAAAAGCCATAGACAAGAATTGAATTGAATTGACAGTCGCTTCTTTTTCATTTTAGTTTGATAATTTAAATTTTAAACGAGACTGTAGATTGAAATTTCATGATTAATTAATTTCTTAATTTTTCCAGTATCAACTCTGTAATAGCTTGAACGTATATTATTATTATTAGGATTTAAAAAACTCTAGACAATCGGTAAAATAAATACGTAAAAAAACAACTAGTTGTAGGCTGCTTCTGGCTTGTTGGTTTTGGTTTTGTTTATTATATAGTGTCATTGCCAAAACTGTATGTTCTGTCAAGTCAAAGTCAATTCTCAACATTCATTCATTTTTATTTTGGTTAGGTTTTTTTTTCTTTCCTTCTCATTATTCATTCATTTGTTGTTTGTGGAATTAGAATTATCAAAATGGTAAATAAATTGATATTTTTCAGTGTAATCTCTCATTTGTTTGCAGTGTAAATTACGCCATTGTCAAGATCAATTCATAAATTATGTGTCCATGTATATATTTCGTGAGAAATCTGTGTAGTTTTTGGATAAAAGTGTAATGAAAGTTGCGGCAAAATATTTTTACTTCGGAAATTATGTAGATGTCCAATAGTTTTGGAAATCTATTGAGATGTATGCCGAAATGGGTATGAGAGCTCAGACTGAGGTCTTATTTACATACATTCTTGAGTATACAGTATTTTTTTTGTGTGATGACTGTAGGCTCGGTCGGCAGGTGATGTCCGGCCAACTGCTCATGTGACTTTCCGTTTTTGAAATAAACTCGTCACAATACCCTTCGCTTTCATCGATTTTAGACTCAGTTGTACGTAAACTATTGAATAAGCATAGATTCTTTTATCTTTTCCTCTCTAAATATGAAAAATATAGATAGGTACCGATCCTATCATCAGTGTCATTGTGTTCATTTTCTCGTGTAGAGTGAAGAGTTGTAGACTGGCTCATGCTACTGGGGGGCTACTCTGAACTTACACTAATATACTGTAAATAGTTTAGTTTATAGGGGTAGAGGTAGGCAAAAGAAAAGATGGATGGACTGCGTGAGAGATGACATGGATAAGAAAGGAGTGAGTACTGAGATGATGGATGACAGAGGGAGATGGAAGATCACATGTTATGTCGACCACATAGTGTGGGAAAGGGCAGGAAGATGATACTGTAAATGGTTTTGGTGGAACTGCTCTAGAGCATTGTGCATTCACTTTCCAGCAACCACAGATCCTCGTGCTGAAGGAGGGGACGGACCAGTCCCAAGGCAAGCCGCAGCTCATCTCCAACATCAACGCCTGCCAGCTCGTCGTGGATGCTGTATGTTTGTACCCATATATTCCATTCATCACCTCAAGACATCTAAAATAGATTGACAGATTTTTTTTCATCCCTTTTTGAGTGGCCTTAATCTTTAACACAATATGCCCTTACCAAGTTTCATTACATGCAGCTCTTGTGTTTGTGATAGTTTTTTATGTAATTTTTTTAATATTTATTTATTTATTTATTTTGTATGATCTATTCAGATCACTAAGGGCTACCTAAAGGTATACCATACCATAAAACCATGGGGGTAGGCAGAGACCCTGGGCTCTTAGCTCATTGATGTCATGGTATACTAAACCATGAACAACGTAATTGTCTCCTACTATAACCAGTGGTAACGGCAGGTGCGCACCACGCTCGGCCCACGCGGCATGGACAAGCTCATCGTGGACCACAACGGCAAGGCGGTCATCTCCAATGACGGAGCCACCATCATGAAGGTAAGACTGTCTCAGAGACGGGTCTCCTTAGACTGATGTTTGCCGATGATTATAAACACGGATCCAATTACTGAACGTACTTGTGGATAATCATGTTTCTGAGGCATTTTACTAATATCAATCAATACATTGAGAAGCCTTAAATATCTTTAAACTTACTCAATCTGTACAAATTATTATTAGTATTATGGCTATTTATCGAATTTTATTTTCTTATTTTCATAATGTCATGCCGTGACCACAACAGTGTGTAAACCTGTTGAAATGTCGGGAAAAATAGGTAAATAGAACGCGCTAAATACCCATTTAGTACTAATAATGTTTAGAAGCTACACAAATATGTACCACATTAGTCAAAATATATCCAGTGGTTTGGGCAGACATAACGTTCCTGTGGCCAAGAGTATCCACTGAGGGTGTTGTCCTGTTCCAGTTGCTGGACATCGTGCACCCGGCCGCCAAGACGCTGGTGGACATCGCCAAGTCACAGGACGCAGAGGTCGGTGCCACCGAGCTAGCCTCTACCATATAAACTAACTAACATCACAACTGTACCATGAGTTGGCACAATGTACACTCGCTAGCGACTGTAGTTAAAAAAATATATGAAAACGTGTACAGCGCCTCTAGCGGATAGTCAAACTAAAACGTCTAGTAGTTAACTAACATGAACGTCACAGCGTACTACAGCGACTGTAGTTTGCGCTTCATTCATTTGGTACTATGAGTAACAATTTTGACAGATGTCATAGTATTACTACTGTAGTAACGTCAGACGATCTAAATGTGACAACTCATGGTAGACGTACTGTAATCCCCAGGCTCGGTAGAAATCTCCTCAGATCTCTAGTTGCTAAGATCTTTGAGGATATCTAAACGGCATGTACTTACATTATATTGACACTTATATGCCCACTTATCCCTATGTATGCTTAAAACTTTAAAACTACGCAACGGATTTTGATGCGGTTTTTTTTAATAGATAGAGTGATTCAAGAGGAAGGTTTTGTATGTATAATACATCCATGATAGTAGAGGAACACTGATAAATTTATAGGATTTTCTAATGTGATGTCGTAAATAAGCACATTTTAGTGTATTTATTATCAGCATTGCACCCGTGTGAAGCTGGGACAGGTCGCTAGTTGGTACTAAATGTGTCTAACTAACTCGAATTAACAGACAAAGCCACAGGGAGTTATTAACATAACCCTTACGATGGACACTGCATGTTTGACACTAAGTTCTCAATGATTAAAACCACGGATCCAATTTCCTAATCCACTTGAGGATATCAATTAAATGAGTTTACAATGCTGGACATTTTTTGATGGTGCTATGCCGGGTATGATAGATGGTCTGTGTTGCAGGTCGGTGATGGAACTACCTCCGTGGTGATCCTGGCCGGGGAGCTGCTGATGAGACTGAAGCCATTTATTGAAGACGGTATGTCATGATCATTTACTACTTACTTCGTCGGAGTGGGGTTTGGACCGGAACCAGCCCCTAGGCTACACCCCTCATTCAAAATAATCCCTTTGATTTATTTAAGCTACAGGTTCAAAAGGGTACATCGTGAAAAGAGCACCAGTGGGGTAGTGATAGGACCCATGCCTTACGATCCGACGGTCGGGAGTTCGAACCTGGTCATGTAACGATGAGTTTTTCAATTCCAAAAATGTATGGGTGCAAATGCTCTTAAATGGTCGAAAATATCGTGAGGAAATCGACATACCCTAGCTAGTAGAACAAAAAATTCGGAGGTAATCGTCATCGGTTAGTATTCTTATAAGCGGCGATGGGCTTGCAACCTGTCACGGACGGAATACTGACTTATGCAAGATGCGGGCATGTGACAAATATCAAGTTCGGACGTGCTGCCCGCTATAATCAGTGGCGGATTTACACATTTGCCGCCAGTAGGCTATTAAATTTAGCGTTTAGTAATTTATCATGTAAAATCGTTGGATTATTTGGTATAGGTGTATAGTACCTATTAAAATATTGCAATTTTGTTAAATTTTTTCTCCGTGTATATTATAATTTTTATTTATTATTTTGTGTAAGGTAATAAGCCAAATTTGCCGCCCTAGGCTCCAGCCTACTCAGCCTGGTGATAAATCCACCACTGGCTATAATATCGTCAAAGATGTAAGTAAGTAGAGATGTGAGGAGGGAGTACAGCTACAGGACATTGTTGCAGGCGTGCACCCGCGCGCGGTGGTGCGCGCGCTGCGCTCGGCCTCGCGCCTGGCCGTGGAGCGCGTGCGCGAGCTCGCCGTCCAGATCGACAACAAGACGCCGCAGGAGCAGAGGTCAGTCGCACGCACACACCATCCCACTGTTACTCCTTCAAGGGTACGAGTTGGTAGCGGGCGACGTGAGGCAGCAGCGGCGACCCCACCGATTTCTATGTATTTCTATGAAATGCGTCGCTAGCTTCGTGTCAGCTACGGAGGGAATTTCATAGAAATACATCGAACCCAGTAGTGTCGCCGCGACACGTCGTCCGCCGCTGCCTCGTGTCACCCGCTGCCAACTCGTACCTTAATGGGATCGGACAACCGCCGTATTGGATTTTTGCATCGCTCTTGTCATCTGGACGAATCCGACGACGTTATTTCTGTTTTTCCTAACCTATTTTGCCCCGCAGCTGGGCAAAGGTCTCCCCCAAATTCCAGTCGTCCCTGTTCTTGGCTGCGTCTCACCATTCTTTCGTAAATCTCCAAGGTCATCCCTTAGTTTTCAAAATCTGTCCAGCCATTAAGGCTACAGCAGTGATCGGAATTGGGTGAGCTAATATACCTAAAGTTCTAAGAAGAAAAAAAGTGGAGACTTCCTTACGACTAAATCTTTAGGACATTAAATAATAATTTTATTAATACAGAAATGATATTTTGTTTATTTTTTAAACAATAAATATCATGTAAGTATTTTTTTTAGAAACAATAATAATTAATTCCATATTATGTATGTATTTACGAAAAAAAAATGTCTCTAATAAATAATGCTGGGCACTATCACACAGCAGCATGTAGCCCCAAACTAAGCAGAGCTTGTATTATGGGAACCACATGACTGATAAACTACATAGATATACTTTTTTTTTGTAAATACATACATATTATACATAGAAAACACCCAGACCTGAGACAAATATCTGCAAATAATGCAAACATTTGTCCTACGGCGGGAATCGAACCCGCAACCTACTGCGTCTCAGGCGGACCTTCGCCTGCTGCGCCACAGAGGCCGTCCTGTAGTTTATCAGTCATGTGGATACCATAATACAAGCTCTGCTTAGTTTGGGGCTACATGATGCTGTGTGCGTCCAGCATTATTTATTTATTTATACTTCCTTTATTGTATTAATTTTAGTTAATACATAATTAATGTAATATTTCAATTTTCAAACCCTTAAAATGACCCGGACAAAAAATTAGTTCTAGGAAGTCTCCACTTGTCACTGTTCTTAGAACTTTAGGTATAGTAGCTCACCCAATTCCGATCACTGATAATAACTCATACAAACATACAGCCCAAACCAGACTGAAAGAAATTCAAAATCAAAATCCAGCCGCGATATTGTATTTATAGTCCGCTCAACGAATCTAGGCATTCGTGAAGTTAGCCGCAAGAGCTGCGCAGGATCGTTTTTCGGGAGCATTTGGAGGTATGAGCGAGGAAGGAACTGTACATGCGCGAACTTGCACCTGTGGCTAACTTAACGAATGCCTAGATCCGTTGGATGACCTATACATACATACACCCCAAACCAGACTGAAAGATATTCGAAATGTCTTCACCCAGCCGCCATAATGCATTGTATGTATCCCCCGCTGCCTGCAGAGAGCTGCTGACGCGCTGCGCGGCCACGGCCCTGTCCTCGAAGCTGATCCACCAGCAGAAGGGCTTCTTCTCGCGCATGGTGGTGGACGCCGTGCTGTCGCTCGACCAGCCGCTGCTGCCGCTCGACATGATCGGTCAGTCGCTGTGGGGAACGACACGCCGGTGTTTTCCATCACCGTTTGGGAGTACCGCCACTAAAAATCCATTGGTGCACGACTGGAGTTGAACCCACGACCCGGTGCATTCAGTCTAAGATCCGGCTGCAAAATTATGCACTCATCGAGTATTTGCTAAAATCAAAATTTTTACGCATATTTATGACCAGGAGAATATAATATCAAGTAGGTTGCCTATCAAAATGTGGCCGTTAATATTTTTTATTAAATTTTTGTTCATTAATTTTTCGTAAAAAAAATCACTTGTTATTAAATAAAATATCGTCCAATGCACGGCAATATACCTAAAGACTCGAAATCGAATGTACGTTATGAACGTATAAATGTATAAAAATCATAGCTACTTAAACCGGTATTAATACATAAATATGCGTAAAAATGTTGATTTTGGCAAATACTTTGGCATAATTTTGCAGCTGGATCTCGTACTATCAATCAGCTGCAACATATCGAGTAGTTTCGTCCACGCCGTAAGCGGTCGGCCGGCTCAGTTGGTCGAGCGACGGGCCCGAGCCGCGGGTCGCGGGTTCGAATCCCGGCGGCGTGCGACATTTTGTGAGTTTATAATGTTGAGGCGACGCGACCGATGATTATAAATTGGATCCAATTTCTGAAACTATGTGTGGAGGAAACCAGAGCAGTATTACCATGAGGTCTAACGTCGCCATTTTGCATTTCGTGAGCGAATTCTCAGTTCTATTTCTTTCGAACTAGTAAAAACTTGATGTATGTTCACAAAAACATAAAAGAAAAATAGTGATTATCATAATCTCGCTGTTCCCACGGTTAGGCTCACTAAAGTAGATAAATCCTTTATAGAGCAATGTGTACATTTCTATAACAAGATCTCAAGCGACATGCTTGATTTATCGATTGGGAAATTAAAAATGTAATTAAACAGAAACTGTCTTGAAAAGCTTAATATGGAATATCAGAGTACTTAGATGACAAGAAAGCTTGGAACGAATCAGCTTCAACTCTGCTAGGTGTCCCTAACAACATTAACAAGGATCATACAAAGCGCTAGGCCCAGCGAGTTTCTTGTCAGTTCTTCTCGCACTGGGGATAGGACTGGAATTGGCACCTAGACTCGCCTAGCATGTAAGACGATTCAAAGTGATCCCTGTGATTTTACTGAATAAAAATTATGAACTATCGACTAGTATGTATAATGTGGTCCGCAGGCATCAAGAAGGTGGCGGGCGGCGCGCTGGAGGAGTCGTTCCTGGTGGCCGGCGTAGCCTTCAAGAAGACCTTCTCGTACGCCGGCTTCGAGATGCAGCCCAAGAGCTACGCCGACTGCCGCATCGCGCTGCTCAACATCGAGCTCGAGCTCAAGGCGGAGCGCGACAACGCGGAGGTACGTGACGGGCTGCAAGCGCATCGCCGCTCAGTGGAAAACTAACCCATGTAATAATAAATATTGGTGGACATTTCACGCAACGCCATCTAGCCCCAAACTAAGCAATGCTTGTAATATGGAAACTTTTGTAAATACATACATAGAATAGATAATACACCCAGACACAGAACGACATCTGCGTTCACACAAATGTTAGTCCTGGGTGGGAATCGAACCCACAATTTACAGCACAGAAGGCAGAGCTACTACCCACTGAGCTGTGAGGTCAGTCAATGATGAGTGACCAACCATCACACCTTCGAATATATGGGGTATGCCGATGTTCACGATGTTTTCCATCACTATTGAAGAGAGTAGCATTATGCACGCATTTTTCTAATATAAACAGTGCATGGCCTTGGGATCGTGAAATTGAAATTTATTTATTCAATAAAATCACAAGGATCACTTTGAAACGTCTTATGCTAGGTGTATCTATGCTAGGTGAGTCTAGTAGGCGTCTTAAATGCCAGGTGAGGCAGGGGTGCTAGCACTGGCAATGAACGAAAGGTTTCTGGGTGGGCGGCAGGTGCGCGTGGACACCGTGCAGGAGTACCAGAAGGTGGTGGACGCGGAGTGGCAGATCCTGTACGCCAAGCTGGAGGCGCTGCACGCGGCCGGCGCGCACGTGGTGCTCAGCAAGCTGCCCATCGGCGACGTGGCCACGCAGTACTTCGCGGACCGGTAGCCACCCCCTCCGGGCTCTCAGCCGGTGCGTACCCGCCCGGTGCGGAGAGTGAGCGCGCGCGTGTGTGTTGCAGCGACATGTTCTGCGCGGGGCGCGTGCCCGAGGAGGACCTGCGGCGCACGCAGCGCGCGTGCGGCGGCGCCGTGCTGTGCTCCGTGCGCGAGCTGGCGCCCGGCGCGCTGGGCCGCTGCGCCGCCTTCAGCGAGCGCCAGGTGGGCGGCGAGCGGTACAACATCTTCACCGGTCAGTGCGGCGCGGGGGTGTCCCCGTCCTCCCCCTCCGTCCTCTCCGCTCCTCTCTAACCCCTCCTCTCCTCCCCAGGGTACAACAAGGAGGTGGCGCCCGACGGTACGCACGCCAATACATTATCCGGTTTCATGCCACTACCGTCTGTTAGTTTTCATTATGTAGCCTATCCTGACGTTTGAAACCTAAGGTGTATTTTGTAGTTGAGTTTAGCTAGCCGCAAACATGACTACTATTAATGAACTATATTAATGAGCGTGCGACCGCTTGCAGGGTGCCCCGCCGCCAAGACGTGCACGCTGGTGCTGCGCGGCGGCGCGGAGCAGTTCCTGGAGGAGACGGAGCGCTCGCTGCACGACGCCATCATGATCGTGCGCCGCACGCTGCACAACGACGCCGTGGTCGCCGGTACGATCCCCTCGCTGACTGAGACGTGCGCGGCGGTTCCCGTGGGATCAATTTGCTTTGTTTTTCATGGTCCCACGCGGGCGAAGCCCTGGGCGGAAGCTAGTCATTATGTAGTAAGAAGGATAGTAGGATTCTAGGGTACGACAGAAGCCTCCGAGGCGCTCTAAATCCTTTCATTATCCTGGCTCGAAAGAGTTAGTGACACTGTAAGATAGATTATATTTGTAAGTGCAATGCAGAGTGATATTAACTTGAGCCGGCAGGGGGCGGCGCCATCGACATGGAGATCTCGAAGCACCTGCGCGCGCGCGCCATGGACGTGGCCGGCAAGGAGCAGCTGCTGCTGAGCGCGTGCGCGCGCGCCTTCGAGGCCGTGCCGCGCCAGCTCGCCGACAACGCGGGGCTGGACGCCACCAGCCTGCTCAACAAGCTGCGCCAGAAGCACCACCAGGGTGAGGGCGACGTGGATACATGCGCTAAACAGTGCTTTTGAAGTGATGTGATGACATATCTCATGGCATTTCGTCCCGCGTAATGTATCTCACATGTCTTCGAACATGTCGCGGCATGGTATGACTTGAAGAGATTGCATGGCGCGGCGTGTCAGTTTATTCTCGCTCGCTCGCGGGTATAAATTAAATAACAGATAGAGGAACATTGCGAGAAATGCGAGCGACGAGGCGGACGGACGGCCGGCACGCGGTCGCACCACTCACTCTCACTCCACCCATATCACCCTCTCGCTCGCGTCATGTTTAGCGGCAGGTTGCAATGGTTAAGGCCCAGCATTTTGAAAATTGCAAGTATTGGAACCCTAATCATTCTATTACCGCTTAATAGATTACATTGAAATTGAACTACACGATACTCAAGGATATAAGTGATAAATCAACCGGAGCTAAAACACGAATTAGTTAGAAAACCTTGGTTAAAAATCATGTCAAAA
Organism: Cosmorhoe ocellata; assembly: GCA_963675405.1. Lineage (NCBI taxonomy): Eukaryota > Metazoa > Arthropoda > Insecta > Lepidoptera > Geometridae > Cosmorhoe > Cosmorhoe ocellata. The sequence continues at coordinate 6,558,290 of OY776271.1, read as the reverse complement.
ACACCTCTAAAAATTCAGAAATTCCGTAATTTATCCAGAACAGTAAGTTATTTTGAATTTCTATTTCACATTAATGTAAATCAGTTAATTTAAAACATATCAACCCAGCCCTTTTTTTGAAATAAGCTAATTACTTTAACATATTTATGTTTTTTATAAATTGTCGCTTTCGTTATATAATTCAGAGCAGCCATATTATCATGCCACACTCTACTTACTTGTCATTTGGGTATTTCGCTTCGTGCTATGTCTGATTCCGCGGAGATCCGCGTTGCTATACGGACCTATGTCACTTTTTTTTGTAACTTTTACGTAAGGAATAGTGTGACGAGTATTCTGGGCCTTCAAATGGTAGAGCAATGTGTGATGATATGTTTTGCGTTGGGGAATATGTCGCGAAATGCATCAGTCACATCACTTACACATGTGAGGGTGTGCAGGCGGCGTGTGGTGGGGCGTGGACATCCAGAAGGAGGACATCGCCGACAACATGGAGGCGTGCGTGTGGGAGCCGGCGCTCGTCAAGATCAACGCCATCCAGAGCGCCTGCGAGGCCGCCGCGCAGGTACGCACGCATCTCTATCCATACCCTACACATATATACATCTATACATACACTAGCTTCCACCCTACGAGTGCCTACATAAAATATAGCCTCTGTTCATCCTGGATGAAAGTTCATTCTACACATTGTTGAAAGATTTTTCAAATTGGTCCAGAAGTTTTGGAGCCTATTCAATTCAAACAAACAAATATTTCCTCATTATAAATAAATAATAAATAAATAATGCTGGACAGTCCACACAGCATCATCTAGCCCCAAAGTAAGCTACTCAAAGCTTGTGTTATGGGTACTAGATAACTGATATATTTAATACATTATATACATAGATAGATATTTTTTATTATACATAGAAAACACCCAGACCAACGGAACAAATTTCTGCAGATCGTACATAAATTTGTTCCGCGGCGGGAATCGAACCCGCAACCTCTTGCGTCGCAGGCGGACTATCGCCCGCTCCGCCACTGAGGTCGTCTTTATAATATTAATGTAGATTGTAAAAATCCCGCCGTCCATACATTGGGGAAAAGTACAAACAAATCACAATGTTCAAATTATTTTATTTTAAATCTATTTGTTTACTTCTGTATTTGAGCTCATCTCTGAAACTACTGAATAGATCATAATTCATTTCAGATTGTGTCCGTGGATGAGACGATTAAGAACGCGAAGGCGGCGGACATGCCGGTCGCGGGCGGCATGCCGGGCCGCGGCATGGGCCGCCCCATGATGCGCGGCTAGGCCGCCCAGGCCCCGGCTAGGCCGCCCCGGCCCCGGCTAGCTGCTGCCGCCGCCGCATACATGTGCAAAGACTTTGTTGAACGAGTCCCGCTGAATGTGTGGAACCAAATTATATGTATATAGTTAACACATAACAGGCATTTTAAAGTGTGTACTTACTGATAAGTATGTACAATACTGCCTGAGATGTAGTACTCGCTCGTTGTAGTGCGGTCGAGGGACGACGACATATTCTTCCCAGTCAAATGAGGCGGAACAATTAAGTACAGTCAACGTTAGAAGCAGTTTTAAAACTAAAACCTTGACATTTGCCAAATTGTGGCTCCTCCTACAAAAGCCATTAACCAAGAATTGAATTGAATTGAATTGCTAGAGGGGGAAAAAATGGTGGTTAGGTTAGGTTAGATTTTGAAGAAAACGGAAGAAATTAATTTACGTAAGACTAGGCAGTACGGTCTATAGACTATAGCCTGCTCGAATGAGCGAATAATGTAACAACAAATTGAAATGCTAGAGCTTTTTTATGCGTCTCCCCGACCGCACAGGACACCTATAGCGCAGCAATACCTATTGTTTAATTAACTGTATAAAATGGCGTTCTAATGAAAGCTAACTGGAATAAACGTTCAATATCGCCTCGCTTCCTGTTCAGTCGCTATGATGCTGTGATTCCTGTCACCTTCATCTTGTATACTCGTAGTCAACTGATGGACTAGTTCAAACGTACATTCTGTGTACTTTTTATTTAATGAATGGTATTATAATCCACTAAACGCTTTCACAATGTTATAGAATAAGTTATTTTAATAAATTAATTACATAACTAAACAGACTTTTTTTCAAAGCATGTGTATGAGGTTTGTGTTTTTTAGAAACTAGTTACCATGTTGGCTAGGTACTGACATCTGTATAATTTTGTATGAGTGAGGGTTATCGTCGTATTCCCCCCATGTGTCCCATATAAACTAATTTCCACCGTGTGCGGAAACTGAAAAAAAAAAAATGAAAGTGACGGGGCGGGTCGATCCTTAGTGTAATAATATGTTTCGAGTTGCAAACAAAAGAAAGTCCCGCACTTAATCTCCAGTTAATGATGTGCCTATAGCACTTATTATATTACACTACACTTTCTGCAGGGACCCTTACCCTGAATAAGTGTGGTGTAATAAGAGTTAGGGAGTAAGGGACCCTAGCAAGGGCGTCAGGTAGGACCCGGCAAGCCTTGCTCCCTAACCACCCTGCCAATCGAGTAGTGTAATAACACTTAGGGCGGCTAGGGAGCTCAGTCGTTGCGCGGCTAGCGCGGGGAGCGCTTGTGTAGGTAGTGAGTGTCCACTACCTACGTAACGAGAGTCCAGTATATCCAGTAAAAGTAAAATCCACTGGTTCCATGACCCTTTTCCTCCTCTTTTTTTTTCTTTAATATTCATGGATCCAACTACCAAAGCCACGGCAGCCATTGCGTTTTTTAATGGTTTAGATAAGAGCGCAGGTGGTGTAGTGATAGCACCTCTGCCTCCCAAGTGACATGCTTGATTTATCAATTGGAAAATTCAAAAATGTAATTAAACAGAAGAGGGAAGAGAGGGCGCTACTGAACTTTTGTTTACATCGTCTCTGTGCTGTTTTACAGGAAATCGTAAATTCGCCGAAGTCAAAAGGTCAGTTCAAGCATCCTACGAGTTCAAAAACCGATATTTGGAATGTTTTTATGAAAACTGAAAAGAATAACCTCAAAAGTATCAAAACAAAAAGTCATTCTAAGCCTTCGAGTTAGAAAAAACGCCACCTAGCGACGAGTAGGAGAAGCTTTCACTCAAAGGTCTATCACATACAAATTTCAAGATTACGACATCGACCGATCAACATAGTTCTGAGGACAACCGCTAGAGGACGCTCACAACATAAAAATGGAAGATATCATAAAAGTTCTACAAAACATACAAAACGATATGGCAGAACAAAAACGAGACATGAAACAAATGGAGGAGAATATCAAAAAATCTATTAACCAAAATATTGATGGAAAATTTAGCCTGATGGAAGCAAAAACCAATCAACTGCAACAAAAAATTGAACAACAACAGAAGTCCATCGACTATTTAGACAAACAAATAAGAAAGAAAAATCTGGTTTTCTTCGGGGTACCAGAAGCCGAGAGGCAATACGAAGACCTACTTTCCTCTATATTAAACATAATTAATAAGAAAATGGATATTTCATGCCAAAAATGGGAAATTGAAACAGTGACCAGATTGGGCAAGTACAACAGTAGAATCAGACCAGTGGTAGTTACAATTACTACAACAAGTAGAAAATTGGAGATTCTCCGGAAAAATAAATCCTTGGAAAATACCGGTATATACATAAAAGAAGATTACTCTCCGGCAGTACTACAAAGACGTAAGGAACTTCAAGAAGAGTTAAAGCGCGAGAGGGAAACTGGGAAGAAAGCAGTGCTTCGCTACGACCAAATAGTTATCCTGGACTCCCAGAAACACACGGGACGTAAATCGGAAGCCCAGAACTCTAACAAGAGATTCCTGTCGGAATCCCCCGAAGCAGCAACAGGGATCAGTACAGCAACGAGTGAAGGAAGAGTGAAACAAGCACCTAAGAAAATAAATAAATCACAAAACATAGTAGATTTCCTGCGCCCAACATCATCGTCATCTTCACCGCACGCAAATCCTCTGCCTGCTTCAGGCCGAAATATACAAAATAATTCAAAAAACTGAGTTGCGCCCCCCATCCTCTTCCAATCCGGCTGGTCACCGTGGAGGAGTCTGACCGTAACCCCCCCGAAAAAGAGTTTAACACAAAAAAGACAAAAGAAACATCACAATATATCTACATAGGTAGTCTAAATGTACGGACGCTATTGGCTGCTAGCAAAATAATAGAACTAAATGAAGCAACTAAACAACTAAAATGGGATGTTATCGGCCTATGCGAAGTAAGAAGAGGAAACGAAGCTATTGAAGAATACCAAGATTTTATCTTATATCAATCATTTAGCACTAACGGAAGAAATGGAGTTGGATTTTTAATCAAAAAACATCTCAAAAATAACATCCTGAGTCTAAAAGCGTATTCAGATAGAGTAGCGGTTCTCGAACTTGAACTACCAAATAAAACAGTGCTGTCGATTATTCAGACTTACGCACCTACTGAAATAAGTACTGAGAATGAGATCGAACAATTCTACAACGAAATATACAAGGCCTTGGAAGCTCTAAGTACAAATAACACCATTTTAATGGGAGATTTTAACGCTCAAATTGGTCAGATGCAAAAAGGTGAAGAAAATATATACGGAAACTATTCCCATGGAAAACGAAGTAAACGAGGACAAAAACTAGTAGAATTCGCATTAGAAAACAACTTTAAATTTACTAATAGTATGTTTAAAAGAAAGCCTCAAAATAAATGGACCTGGAGTGCGCCAAATGGAAAACACAAAAATGAAATCGACTACATATTGACAAACCAACACAGTCACATAAAAAGCTTTGACATTATAAATAACTTAAACTTCTACACAGACCATAGATTGATTAGATGTAAAATAGATATGAAACTGAAAAGATACAGGAAGTTCAAAAAAATGGCTTTAAGCAACACCCGGGATCTACCAATAATATCCAGAGAAAATGGAAAGAACTGGGAAGATAGATTCATGGAATCCATAAACACTTCACCTGACATACAAACGCAATATAAAAACTTCGAAAATGTCATGAAACTTCTCCTAAAAGAAATACCGAAGAACAAAACGAGCAACGAAGATAAAATAAGCCCGGATGTGAAAAAACTATTAGAAGAAAGAAAACAGCTATACAAAGAGAAAAGAACTAGAGCAGTAAAAACAAAAATAACGGAAATAAGCAAAAAAATAAATAGAAGTATATCCAAAGATAAGAAGAAACATAGGCAAAACACATTTGAAAAATATATAGACAGAACTGGAGGTATAAAAAAGGCCTACAAAGAACTCCGAAACAAAAAAGAGTGGACCGCAAGCCTACAAAATAAATCTGGAAAATCCATCACAAAACGGCCAGAAATAATCAAAGAAGCAACGAATTTTTATAGAGAGCTTTATGCATCGGAAATACCGGAATCTATACAAGGGACGAAATTCAAAACCAAAACCCCGGGGAAAAATTCAACATCGATACAAAGTATTCTACAGTCAGAAATAGAGCTAGCAATACGAACACAGAGAAATGACAAAACACCAGGAGACGACAATATCACAAACGAGTTGCTGAAATCCTTATCTGAATCCCTAAAAATGCCCTTGCAAAAATTATTCAATAATATATTAAACTCAACTGAAACACCTGAACAATGGTCTAGATCCACAATTACATTATTACATAAGAAAGGTGATAGAACCGATTTAGGAAACTACAGACCCATTAGCCTTATCTCGAATATTTACAAAATATTTTCTAAAATATTATTACAAAGACTGACCAAGCCACTTGATGAAAACCAACCCCCGGAACAGGCCGGTTTCAGAAAACACTTTTCAACAGTAGACCATATACATGTCGTCACACAAATTATACAGAAAGCGAATGAATACGGAATAACTGTATACATGTGTTTCATTGACTTTAAAAAAGCATTCGACAGCCTAGAATACAAAGCAATTTGGGAATCCTTACTAGAACAAAACGTAGACGTAGAATACATTACCCTACTACATAATACCTACTCACGAAGCTGTGCTAAAATAAGACTGGAGAGAGAGGGAGAAGAATTTTCCATAAATAAAGGAGTACGCCAAGGTGATCCCTTATCACCGAAAATCTTTTCAGCCGTTCTTGAAACCGCCTTCAGAAAGCTAAATTGGCAAAGCAAAGGTCTAAGGATCGATGGACAACACCTGAGCCATCTACGTTTTGCGGATGATATAGTGGTTTTTGCTGAAAACGCAACATCCCTGGAAACTATGCTAAACGACCTTACATTGGAATGCAAGAAAGTAGGTTTAGCACTCAACTCATCTAAAACCAAGATACTAAGCAATGGAACAAAAGAGAACATACTAGTAGAAGGTGGGAAAATAGATTACGTTATGGAATATATATACCTTGGCCAGTCGGTTTCCTTTAAAGACCGCACAGGAAATGAAGTGCAAAGACGGATTGCAATATCATGGCAAAAGTATTGGGGTCTAAAGGAAATAATGAAGAACAAGCAGATCAATATAAAAATTAAGAAAAAAGTATACGACATTGTAATCCTGCCGTGCCTGACATATGGCTGCCAGACGTGGTCCCTAACCAAGAAAGAAGAGAACAAACTAGCTATCTGTCAGAGGAAAATGGAAAGGAGCATGTTGGGCATCAGACTGTCAGACAGGATTAACAATGAAACAATAAGACAAAAAACAAAGGTAACAGACATAGTTAGTAGAATAAGAACATTAAAGTGGAACTGGGCTGGACATATAATATATGTATAATATATAATATATATATATATAATATATATAATATATATATAACATATTATGTAGAATGGAAAACACGAGATGGACGAAAAAAGTTATGGAGTGGATACCGCGAGATAAGAAAAGAAACAAGGGACGCCCAAAAAAACGTTGGGAGGATATATTCGGAGAAAAAGGAGGAACAGACTGGATGAGACAAGCTAGAGACAGAGACCTGTGGAGGAATAAGGGGGAGGCCTACGCCAGAGAGGCGACTACTGCAACAGTATGAAATAAATGAATATATACAATTAATGATAAAATAAGGATGTAATATTAGGTAGCATAAAAACTAGTAAACATTAATTCATATAATTAGAAAATAAATTATTAAGAATGTAATTTAATTTAGTAGAATAAATGGCTATTTTATTTTATTTTATTTAATTAAACAGAAACTGTCTAGAAAAGCTTACTATAAAATATCAGAGTACTTAGATGATAAAAAAGCTTGGGATGAATCAGCTCCAACTCTGCTAGGTATTCCTTACAAAATTAACAAGGATCATACAAAAAAAGCGCTAGGGCCCAGCGAGTTTCTTGTCAGTTCTTCTCGCACATAGGACTGGAACTGGCACTTAGACTCACCTAGTATGTAAGACGTTTCAAAGTGATCCCTGTGATTCCATTGAAAATAAACATATTTTGATTTTGATTTTGATTTTCACGATCCGAAGGTCGTGGCTTCAAACCTGGTCGTGCACTAATGAGTTTTTCCATTCGAAAAATTTATGTGCGCGCAATACCAGTGCTCCTAAACGGTGAAGGAAAACATCGTGAGGAAACCGGCATACCCTAGATTGAACCAAAATTTCGAAGGAGTGTGTCATAGGTTAGTATTCTTTTAAACGGCGATGGGCTTGCAATCTGTCACGTACGGAATACTAACTACTGTGCAAAATGTGGGGCATGTACCAAATTTCATGTTTGGACGTGCCTCTGACTACCCTTTTTAGATATCCTCAAAGATCTAAGTAACTAAAAAGATCTGAGGAGATATCTACCGAGCCCGGGGATTACAGTCATGACCATATATTTATTTTTATTTTGATATAAAATCTCTCTCTTCAGTCACTCAGTCTCTATCCGAGCGCATTCAAATTCAGAGTGTACACAGGGAGTAAGGGAGCCGGTATTCAGTGCAGTGTAATAATCGACGCCCTTGCAAGGGGCCACGCCCACCCTTGCTACAGGGCCCTGCCTACCGTGTAGTGTAATAGGGCTTTATGCAAGGTTGAAGTCTGTACATAAGTATTAGCGAAACATTGTAATTTCATTTTAATTGTAACACGAAGTGTTGGGGATTTGCACTAGTTTTTAAGAAGAAAGTCGCTTACAAACTGTCCTAAAACTATTATTTAATCACAACTCATCAAGCCCTGTACGCAGGAAGTTTAATAATACCAAATTATTTGAACTTCGCGCCCGAGCGAGATAAACCACAGACGTATGTACGTACCTCTAAAATGTTGTTTGTCTATTTTTATATTATTACTAAGTGGATAAGTATGCAAATAATACCCCTACTAATTGTGTAAGTTTCTCGCGCAATCCACGTTTTTTCATCATTTTTTAGCTATTTTATTCCTCGCCGCATGTGGCAAAACAACCGGTGGTGGCCAACTTCGAAAAGACGACGAAACGAAACGTCATTAAATACGTGATTTTATCCTCTTGCTGTGCAATGCAATTAATGGAATTACGATAGAAAGAAAGAAGCAAATATTTTCCCAGCATGCATTGAATAAAAGGAAGAAAATATTGTCCTACTTTAAAAAATAATTAGGTGTAGGTACATACGTAAGACAAGTGGTAAAATAAAAAACTGTAAAAAAAGGAAAGTAATGAAGAGGAAGAGAGGAGGACTTATTGTTTTCTGTAAAAGGTAGGTATGGACCTATCAACTTTGTTTATTATTTTTTGTTTGAGTTCGGCATTCGACAACGCGTACATTTATTTTGTTATGTATTTTTTCCACGTACCTACTGTCACGATAGTACTGATGTGCGATGCCGGGTGCTGCGCATAGTACCTACTTAATGCACTCTTATTTTTTAGAACTTCTAAAAGTAAATAGGACCTTATTGTCCATGAAATGTCAGTATTATTGTCACAAAATATTCTCTAACTTTCACTGGAAAAACTGTCTACATGTGGTCATGGTAGAAGTGATGCTGGTTATAGGCGTTTGCTCATCCTTTTGTGGCACTAGTGACTCGATAAATAAAAGATCCCATGTAGGTATAACTGTGTTATATTGTTTCAGGTGGCCTACATTGAACTGACAACGCTGATTGAGCTAACGGTGAGCTCGGCAAAACGCTGGTCTAAGGCAGCTGTACCAACATTTCTAGTGTGTCCTGTTTACAGCTGAAGAATAAGTAGTCATGAATGAAAATGTAGAATTTGTTGTGAATTCATCAAACACTTTTTTAACTATCGAGGACGTAGAAATAATTGTGAAAGATGAAGTTATTGATGATGAGCTACCAAACACTTTAAGTTGTTCACCTCCGACTGTCGAGGAAGAGCCAGTCATTGTGAGAGAAGAAGATATTTATGAAGAGTTAGAGACACTAGATTTTGAAAGTTCAAGTGATACAGAAAAGTTTGAAAAAAAAGTAAAAAAAGTGGAGACAACTTCAGCTTTCTATTGCGATGTGTGCAACAAAAAAATGAGCTCTAAACATACCTTGAAGAAACATTTGATCACTCACACGGGACAAAAGCCATACTCTTGTGACAAGTGTGACAAGGTTTTTAATGGAAAAAGCAGTTTGACATATCACATGCGAGTTCACAAAGGACAAAAGCCATATTCTTGTGACAAGTGTGACAAGGCGTTTACGGGTAAAAATACTTTGAAGAATCACATGAGAGTCCACACCGGAGAAAAGCCGTACTCGTGCAGCGTGTGCGGCAACTGCTTCCCTCAACTTAGCAGTTTGTCATATCACATGCAAGCGCACAGAGGACAAAAGCCATATCGATGCACCGTGTGCGACAAAACGTTTGGTGCGAAAAGTACTTTGAGTAGTCACATGCGTGTTCACACCGGAGAGAAACCGTACACATGCGGCACCTGTCACAAATCTTTTAATTTCAAAAATAGTTACAGATATCACTTGCGTGTTCATACTGGAGAACAACCCTACACGTGTAGAATCTGTGACAAATCGTTTAATGTTAAAAGTAGTTTGACATATCACATGCGTGTTCACACCGGCGAAAAGCCATATCCCTGTAGCATGTGTGACGTCACTTTCACTCATCAAAGTAGTCTGGCATATCACATGAGAATACACACTGGACAAAAGCCATATGCTTGCACCAGGTGTGACAAGACTTTCACTATTAAAAGTGGTTTGACGACTCACATGCGAGTGCACACCGGAGAAAAACCATTTCCCTGCAGCATCTGTGATAAAGCTTTTTCTACCAAAAGTGGTTTGAAATATCACATGCGAGCTCACACTGGCGAGAAACCGTACTCTTGTGACATATGTCATTATGCTTTCAGTCAGCCAAGTACTTTGAGGATTCACATGCGGATGCACAATGGCGAGAAGCCATATACCTGTGATACATGCAATAAGGCATTCACCGATAAGCGAGGCTTGATAAAACACATCCAAGTGCACACAGGACAAAAGCCATATTCATGCAATATATGCGATAAAGGATTTACTAAAAAAGATTCTTTGAAAAAACACAAACTTTTGCACAGTGAACACAGACCGTACTCCTGCAGCAGCTGTGGCCGGGCCTTCGCTCAGCAGAGTCACCTGAGCCGGCACCTGCAAGTTCACGTTGGAGTCCGAGAACACTCGTGCAAAAAGTGTAATAAGGTTTACTCCTCGAGAAATAGCTTGCACTATCACATGCTAGTGCACAGTGGGGCGAAGCCCTATGTGTGCGCCCTGTGTGACAAGACGTTTACTGCTAATGGCAGCTTGAAGTGTCATCTGAAACTGCACACTGGAGAAAAAAAAGTCAAACCCTTGCTTTAAGAAGCTTCGAGCAATCCTCAAAGTGAAAGACTCACACTAAAGAAACGCTATATTCCTGCATCTTTTGTCTCAGTCAATGAAATTGTATAAAATGTAAAAAAAAGTATAAAATGTGTCTTTTGTAAATATAATTTGAGGGACACCGTTGCCCAGTTGTGGGACAAATAGGATAGGGAAACAAAATGTACCTTTGTATGAAAGTAAATAAAAAGTATTGTAGGCATTAGTTTTCTTTACTTATTTGGTTCCTCGGAGTGAGTCTTAACTCTCACACCAAATACCTGTTATGTAGGTACCTATTATGGTACTAGCCTAGTAATGAGCGCCTTGCTAGCATACATTCGTCGAGCGCGGATTGAAATACAAACTTCTTTTGTAGCTCTTGCACGCTCGTGCGTAAAACCGTTACAAAAAATTTCAGAAAAATTCAAAAAGTTTCAATATCCCACTTCATATAAATACCTAAAAAAATAAAACTAGATCACTTAGCTTGTTTCTGTAAAAAGTAATATAATCTTGGATATATTTTCTATGTTTTACGCACAAAAACAAAGGCCTATAAATTTACAAACATAAAGTCTTATTGGAATTACGTAAATACATCCTGCAGGATATACACCTCCTTGGTCCTACTTGACATAAATACTTATAAAAAGAAAACTAGACCACGTAGCTTGTTTCTGTAAAAAGTAATGTCATTTGGGGTATTTTATCTATGCTTTAGGACACTAAAACAACCGAGAATGGCAACAATTTATTTTTATGAGTGAACTGCCGACACCCATTGTTTCGCTAGTCTATGACGTCATCCATGACTCACACTTATACATATTACCAAAGACGCAAGGAGATATTTTAACGGCTTCTACAGATTGGAAATGTCCCTAGCTTGCTAATAACATAAACTTGTACAAACAAAAGTAAACTCTATCACACCGAAATTTGAGTTTCAAGTGGCTCGGCTGCGCTGTCGCCCCGGGGCGATTCCGCCCGTTGACGGGGTAGCGAACTTATTTTTATTAACAGAATAGTAAAAATAAGATAAGTCAGCTTAAGTGGTAAAGGATATAATCTGTGGACAAAATTGACAAAGACAGAAAAATACTCGACACTGACAAAATGTTCAACTTGATTTTAACTTATTCTGTCTGTGACGTTGAAACAATTTTGAATAATGACATTTGACATGACACTGACGAAATTGATCTTGGAAAAAAAAAAGAAGAGAACGAACCAGGATTTTCTGCGGTGTATTTGCCTGACAACTACGTCGCTCTGGTTTTTATATGTTTGCTCGTGTTATTTTGAGTTTTATTGCGTAATTTTGGTGGTTATTTTGCCAATAAAACCCGGGTTCTTGACGCGAGTGTAAAGTATGTGAATTAGAGTGAATAGTTCTCTTCAAATTCCATCGGAGGAAATCCCGAAAATTTTCAACAAAACAGCCATCTTTTGTTTAAAATTGACTTGACTACTTGACTATGACTCTGTGACGTTGACAATACTTATAAATAAATACACTTGACACTGGCAAAATTGTTCTCTAAGAGACAGATGCCATAATTGAAGAAGAAGAAGAGAACGAACCAAAAAATATCAAAGAATCGAGCGAGATTTGCAATTTATTTTGCAATTGCAAACTGTTTGCAATTTCTAATAGATAGATTTGGATGAATTAGTTACATACTTTTGGTGATTTATTGTTGTATGAGCTAATAATCTCACAGCAAAATGGATTCGACTGCGGTTAAATCGAATAATCCGCAAGTCAACAAGTCGGTGTCGGAACTAGTAGCGAAGATCAAAGTTGGGTGAGTGCATGCATTGCATGTGGCAGATTCTATGTCATTTCGTGTTGTTACGTTATACTTACATCAGAACCATGTAGAAGCATATTCGCAGGGTCAATACAAGATATTTCATAATAATTATGTATTACTGTTGATCACGGCATTCAACTTTTTATAGCCGGGACCGACAACTTAACCTGTCCCCAGTAGCTTCAAAACAGATAGATGTACCAGTCACCCAACTATGACTTAGATTTCACAGAACATTGCACATTATTTTTCATCTGGATCTATTAAGCTCACCTAAACCCCTAAACTAAGCTAAACCCACTATTATCTACTTGAGGATACTACTACACTAACTCCTATTTATAATGAGTTACCCATATTATGTTTGTGTTTGGATGCATGAGGTGGTCAACTCATCCAATATCATACATTCCTTCACTGATAGATAGTTTTTTAATAATCCTCCCCATGTTTATGTGGGGTAGGTAGTAAGTATTGAATGACAGGTGAAACTACAGGTGTGCAAGATAAGATTCTAAGTATTCACCCATGCCGCAGGAAGATCAAGGGGTCCCTGAACGTGGCCCTGGCCACGCTGACGGTGCTCGAGGAGATCATCGGCCAAGCTGAGAATGCTAACGCATAGTAAGTGCTCCCAGCCTGAATATATGTTTAAAACTGCCATGCTATCGCCGATCTTACTTCATCAGGAGCCAAATGAAACCTGGATATATTTTGAGCGTCCCAATGTGAATTCCTTCAACCTTCACCGGCTGCTCTACTCGCTAGACTGTAGACAGAATGAACGTGTAGCCTCACCTTGTCCCTTGCAGCGAGCTGGTGGGCGTGCTGCAGGCGGCGGGCGGGCAGCTGCGGCGCGCGCTGCCGCGGCACGTGGGCGCCGCCAACGTGGCGCGCCGCCTGCTGCGAGCTCTGCGCGCCGAGGCCCGCGCCAGCGCCGACCAGGTACCTCCCGGCGCGGCGTCCGTCTCGCTCGCGCGCGCTGACCTCCGCTTGCGTGCGACAGGGCGGCGAGGCGGCGGGCGAGTCGCTGCAGGCGCTGGTGCAGGCGCGGCCGGCGCGGCGCGGCACGCTGGCCTGCGCGCGCGACCTGCGCGAGCCTGTGCGGGACCACATCGCGGAGGTACGGCGCCACTTACGTCTCTGAGGATATCTAAACATTTTAGCAAGTGCCCTCATTAATAAAGAGATGCTTATGCGCAGCTGCGGCTGGAGCTGGAGTCGACGGCGTCCACGATAGCTGCGCAGGCGCTGCAGCACATCGACGCGGACTCGGTGGTGCTGTGCGCGGGCGACGCGCCGCTCGTGGAGCACTTCCTGCGGCGTGCGGCGCGCGCGCGCCCCTTCCGCCTCGTGCTGCCCGAGGGGCCCAGCGCGCAGCAGGTGACCGCCAGCTCGGCTGAACCAGTGGGGTGGAAGGATTTAAATGCACCTCTTTCAACTTTTTTAGGTTCTTCAACATGCCAGTTTCCCTAATGTTTTCCTTTACCGTTTGAAATACTGTATATAATTTGTATAATAACTAGTGACATGTGGACATCACCTATGACTTTGTTTGCGTAAAGATTTTTTATCTGCTGTGCCTCTTAGAGGTTAAACCTCGGGATTCCCTCCTGTGCACCTCTAGTGCACCTCTGGACTCAAAAGGAACCTCCCCCTTTTTTTTGACGCTGGGAAAAATGCATTACGCATGCCCCCCCATTGGGGATGGGGAAGGTATGTGGGACTCCCCGGTCCTGGGCCCGGGATACCCACTGAACAACCCAGCGGCACTCTGGCATCGTCTAAGTGGTGAGGGACTGGGAAACCGGCGAGAGCCCTTGCTCCTAGGAAGAAACCTCCCCTCCATCAACTCTCCAGGACTCATGGTCAGTCAGTTACGTAGGAGTTAATAATGAGTGTATAATGTGCGCAGACGCACGGGCTGGCTGCGCGCATGAGCGACGCGGGCATCCCGGTGACGGTCATCACCAACGCGGCGGTGTTCGCCGTCATGTCGCGCATCACCAAGGTACCGCACTCGCCATCCGTACTGGGACTGTATAGACAAACAAACAGTTTAGACAATTTAGAATAGAAATAATATAGACAGATAAACTGTATAGACAACAATAAGAGCTAGACTTAATTGGATGCTGCAAATATCATATACCTTTAAATGAGCAATTCTTGTATATATGTATACACGAGTATATATACTGAATCTCGGAAGAGGCTCCAACAATTTTCATGAAATTTGGTATGTAGGGGGTTTTGGGGGCGATAAATCGATCTAGCTAGGTTTCATTTTTAGAAAACGTCGTTTACCAATAAAAACGAGCAATGCTCGCTCACCCAGGTACTATAATTATAATAGACATATTTTGACATAATAGATTGTAGATATAATTGACATATTTAGAATATACATAAATAGACAGACAAACTGTATAGACAACAACAAGAGCTAGACATAATATGTGGATGCTGGAAATATATAAAAGAGGATTGTGAAGCTGTACATTTTCATACAAAAAGCGATAACATTTTGCTCCCCTTAAACTTAGTCCAATATTTATATAATTTTTGGAAATGTTGTAGATACAACGAAAAACTAGGCGTGTGCGTTTTTGTTTTAAAGAAATATTGCTTAACATAAAAAATATTTATCTAATAACCGGATATACTAATATTTTGTTTGTCATCAGAAAATTCAGAAAGTTGTCATCAGAAAATTCAGAAAGTAGTTGAAAAGCAGAACATGGTTCTAGCATTTTTAGAATGTGTGTCTTTCCGTTTTGTTTCAATATCACTCTAAAAATACCGAACCAATTTTGATGGGACCTTCACTGAACGTTAGCTTATTTTCCAACTTAAACACTCGAGTAGATTTCCCCCGCCCCTCCCACCCCCAAAAGGGGACAAAAAGGCGCACATTGAGTGCAGAAAAGTTGGGTGTGATGCGTGTATTGAATAACAATATATCATAATATAAAATACTAGCTGTCCCGCCTGCGACTTCGTTCACTTAAAGTAGGTATCTAAACTGAGTTTCAAACAAACCACACTAATAAAAAAATCCCATAAATAACTTTGACATCCAATTTTACCCATTTTAGAGGGCTATTTTGAAATATCCAGGAATACGTTTCCATTTATTTTGCATTTAAAGTATCCAAACCAAAACTAAGACCAATCACATCACCCTTTAAAAAGTAAGTACCCATAAAAACATTGACCCCACATTTGACCCCTTTTTGAAGGTCATATTGAAAAATCCTGAAACACTTTGTTCATTCATTTTGTATTTACAGTACACAAAGTTTCAGACCAATCGCACCACCCGTCAAAAAAATCCCATACAAACATTGACCCCTTTTTTACAGTTATATTGAAAAATCCTGAAACAGAAAACAAAGTTTCAGGCCAATAGCACCACCCGTTAAAAAATTCCCATACAAACATTGACCCCCTTTTTTAGAGTTATATTGAAAAATCCTTTAACATGAAATTAAGTTTCAGACCAATCGCACCACCCGTTAAAAAATCCCATACAAACATTGACCCCCCCCTTTTAACCCCCTTTTTAGAGTTATATTGAAAAATCATAAAACACGAAATTAAGTTTCAGACCAATCGCACCACCCGTTGAAAAGTTCCTATACATACATTGACCCCCCATTGACCATTTGACCCCCTTGTTTTAAGGTTATATTGAAAAATCCTGAAACACGAAACAAAGTTTCAGACCAATCGCACCAGGTTAAAAAGATCCCATACAAACATTGACCCCACATTTGACCCCTTTTTGAAGGTTATATTGAAATATCCTGAAACACGTGTCCATTCATTTTGTATTTACAGTACATAAACAAAGTTTCAGACCAATCGCTCCACCCGTTAAAAAGTTCACATACAAACATTGACCCCACATTTGACCCCTTTTTGAAGGTTATTTTGAAAAATCCTGAAACACGTGTTCATTCATTTTGCATTTACAGTACACAAACAAAGTTTCAAGCCAATCGCACCACCCGTTAAAAAGTTCACGTACAAACATTGACCACACATTTGACCCCTTTTTGAAGGTTATATTGAAAAATCCTGAAACACGTGTTCATTTATTTTGCATTTACAGTACACAAACAAAGTTTCAGAACAATCGCATTACCCGTTAAAAAGTTCCCATACAAAAATTGACCCCACATTTGACCCCTTTTTGATAGTTATATTGAAAAATCCTAAAACACGTGTTGATTAATTTTGCATTTACAGTGCACAAACAAAGTTTCATGAAAATCGTTCCACGCGTTAAAAAGTTTCATACTAACGTTTTCACCCTTTTTCACTCCCTTAGAGGTGGAATTTCCAAAAATCCCGTCTTAGTGGGTGGTTTTGTTATAAAAGGAACCCACCTTTCAAATTTCAGCTTTCTATCTTCAGCGGTTTCGGCTGGGCGATGATAAATCAGTCAGTCAGTCAGTCAGTCAGTCAGTCAGTCAGTCAGTCAGGTTAAGCTCTTATATAGATATAGATTAAGTGGTATATATATTAATATATTATACTGTGTGAAAGATGACATGGGTAAGAAAGGAGTGAGTACTGAGATGACGGATGACAGAGGGAAATGGAAGAAGATCACATGTTGTGCCGACCACATAACGTGGGAAAAGGGCAGGAAGATGATGATGATGATATAATATGAAGGGGTCCCGCAGGTGGTGACGGGCGCGGCCTGCGCCTTCGGCGGCGGCGCAGCCCTAGCGCCGGCCGGCCTGCACAACGTCACCAGCGCCGCGCTCTACTACAACGTGCCGGTAGGTGGCGCCGCGCGACCCCACTCTCTCCACATCCGGTCGTCTTCTTACCCATGTCATCTTTCACACAGTCCATTCATCCTTTCTTCGTCCTACCTCTCCCCCTGCATCCATCCACATTCACACCTAACACTCTCCTCGTCACGTGACATTCATCTCTTCTCATAACATGCCCGTCCCACGCTAACCTATTATTCCTCATCTTTTCTGTCACCGCCGGTGCCACTTTTAGACTTCCTCTGATATACTCATATTTTACTCTGGTAGTTCAGAAACAAATATGTTAAAAAAAATATTTTTTTAAGATACCCCGACATGACGCGCGCGGCATGGTTTGGTCATGGTTCAAAGTCATGGTTACCTCACCATGTTCTTTCAATATTGAAGTAACACGGTCCCAAATTTCAAATCGATCGGACACAAGGAATTTAGTCAGATGCCCTCATCGACTAGAAAAGTGCTGATGATCTTCAAACGACTGAACAGATTTTCGTGAAACATAGCTAAGAATACTCGGGATAAAATTATTTATGACACAAAAAAACTAGACGAAAATCGGCTCATCCGTTTGGGAGCTACGATACAGACAGATACACAGACAGACACGTTAAACTTATAACATTCACAATCTTTTTGCGTCGGGGTTAAAAAGCATTAATTCTAGACTGGGCTCAGTTGGTAGCTCTGTCTCCTGCCCTGCGGGTTACGGGTTCGATCCCCGCCCAGGACTGACATTTGTGTGACGAACGCAGATGTTTGTTTTGTGTTTTTGGGTGCTATAATGAATTTTACGTATGTATTTACAAAAAAAAGGTATATTAATTAATCTATCAGCTATCTGGGCTGGTGGTGCAGTGGTAGTACCCCTGCCTCACGATCCGAAGGTCGTGGGTTCAGAACTGGTCGTGCACCAATGAGTTTTCCATTCGAAAAATTTATGTGCGCAATGCCAGTGCTCTTAAACGGTGAAGGAAAACATCGTGAGGAAACCGGCACACCCTAGAACCAAAAATTCGAAGGTGTGTTTCAGGTTAGTATTCTTATAAGCGGCGATGGGCTTGCAACCTGTCACGTATGAATACTAAGTACTGTGCAAAAAGAGGGCATGTACTAAATGTCATGTTTTTTTTTTTTTTTTTTTTTTTTTTTTTTTAATTGCCATCTCAGATGGCTCTGCGTCTTTTCCCCTAATATTCTTTAAGGTCCTTTTTAACTAACTTTATTAGGGATGGGAAAGGGTTATATTCTTATATCCTATACATCGAGATCCTTACATCTAGTTGTTTTTACAATGTTTTCTTAATCATCTATTTACAGTTTTCTCAGGGTTTATCTATTTTATTCTATCCTATATCTATTATATTTTTGTCTTACTTTATTACATGTTTCATTTCTTACCTTAATATCTATCATCTTTTTGTACATTTACTTTAACACTTTTCTTAATATATTAATTTTTAGCTTACATTTTTACTTATTTATGTGATACATATAATCATTATACATATACAAAATATTTTCTTTACCTATTTGTTTCTTTTTATTACTTTATTTCCTATTTGTGTACAGTAAGTCAGAAATATTGGACGGTTCATCTTGTCCTTCATGATGTTTTTGATATTTTCAAGGTTCACTACTGTGTCCATTAGTTGCTCTACTTCATATCTCTCCGAATCGTAAACCGGGCATTCCAGAAGGATGTGAGCTACTGTCTCATTACGATTGGGTTCGCAAATGCATGATGGGCTCTCCTTACGCTTGAAACGGTGCAAGTATTCGGAGAACCCACCATGCCCCGTTAGAATCTGTGTCATGACGCTGGCTGGTTCCAACTGCCTAACTATTTTATATGCCTGAAGGGCGTCTGGGAAGAACATTTTAGTGACAGCTGCTGTTTCTCCTGTTTGGTACCTCTTGTTCCATTCGTCGAGCGACCTCGCACGGATCTGTCGCTTGACGAATGAGACAGGGCACAGGTCGTAGTCGGGGCTTCTTTTAATGTGCAGAGCCGCTTCCTTTGCCAGCTGGTCTGCTCTCTCGTTGCCCTCCAACCCTGCGTGAGCTTTAATCCAGAACAGGGTTACTACCTTGTTCTGGAGCCTGCAGTTTTTGATGTTGGCTCTTGTTTCAACCGCCAGGGGATGGAGGGAACTTGTGTTGGTCACGGATTCCAGTGCTGATTGGGAGTCACTGTAAATCCCATAGGTCTTTTCTGGGCGCTTCAAGATCAGTCTTGTGGCCTTACATATGGCCAGTAGTTCCGCCTGGTATACCGTGCAGTATGATGGTAGCTTAAGCTTGAGGGTTTTGGTTTCAGCGGCGCCGTCCCATAGGGATAGCGCCGCCCCGACCTTGTCCTCAATCTTGCTACCATCGGTGAAAATACGGACTGCTTGGCTGTTGTGCTCTTCCAGCTGCTGTTGGTCTACCAGGCTCAGGAACTCTAGGCTCTCGTGTTCAGCTGGGTGTACCGTGGAGGTGTATGGTACCACACGTTCCACCTCCCTGTCTCCTAGCGCTGGCCAGGGCGCCCCCCTCCTGGCCTCGTACAGTGCGGCTGCCTCCTGTACTCTTAGGTCGAGCGGGAGTAACCCGGCCAGCACCAGTGCCGAGTTTAGGGAGACGGTGCGGTACGCTCTACTTATTTTCTGGGCAAAGCCTCTCTGCACGGCGTTGAGCTGTTTGATCACACCCAGCTTCTTCGCGGCCTGTGCCCAGGCGCTGGCTGCATATAGGATTACAGGCTCCACTGTGGCCGTGTAAATCAGCCGCGTGACCTCAGGGTGCAGACCCCAGCTTACTTTGGCGGCTCTTGACAGCTGTTTATAGATGTTGACTGCCTTTTTGCACACCTCTGCCACGTGCTTGTTGAACGTTAGCTTGTTATCAACGATAAGCCCCAGGATCTTTATTTCCGGTGACATGTCAATGTCGACCCCGCCCATCCTCAGGAGAGGAGTGTCATATTTTAGCTTTCTAGTTATAAGCATTGCCTTGGTTTTATGTGGCGCAAATTTCAGTTTATTTTTGACACCCCACTCCTGAACATGGGCAAGGGCGGCATTGGCCTGCCTTTGTACTTCAGTTGCAGTGTCGCCGTCGAATACCAGGATGACATCATCGGCAAAAGCCTGGCAATAGTCGCCCCGGGTAGCTAGTTCCTTCAACAGGGGGTCCAGGAGAAGGTTCCAAAGGACGGGGCCGCCAATTGAGCCTTGTACGCATCCTTTGCTTGTCTCCCGTCTGTGCTCCTCTCCCGCAAACCTCACCCTCACCGCTCTGTTCCGTAGATAGCTATCCATGAGTCTTCTTATATTTATGGGACAGCCTTCCTCCGCCAATCGTACCCTTATGGCGGGCAAATGTCATGTTTGGACGTGCCTCTGACTAACCTCTTTAGATATCCTCAAAGATTAAGTACCTAATAAAAGATTTGAGAAAGATATCTACCGAGCCCGAGGATTACAGTCGTGAACATATTTATATTATTATTTATTTATTATTTTTATTCATAGTGCCAGCTTGTGTAAGAGGTGCACTAGATGGCGCTGTGAGCCGTCCGGCTATGTTGCAGGTGCTGGTGCTGTGTCCGCTGTACAAGCTGACTCCCTTCCACGCGGCGGACCCGCGGGAGATAGCGCTCGGCGACCCGCACCTGCTGCACGCCTACGAGTGAGTGCCTGTTCTATGTACAGCTCATCCAACGGATGGCGTTCGTGAAGTTAGCCGCAGGTGCGAGTTCGCGCATGTACAGTTCCTCCCCCCCTCCTCATACCTCCAATTTCTCCCGAAGAATGATCCTGCGCAGCTCTTGCGGCTAACTTCACGAATGCCTAGATCCGTTGAGCCAACTATACATTAGTATGAGAGCCGGTAGTGTAGTGGTGGCGCCCCTGCCTCGCGATCCGAAGGTCGTGCGTTCAAACCTGGACGTGCACAAATGAGTTTTTCCATTCGAAAATTTTATTGAGCAGTGAAGGAATCGTGAGGAAACCGGCATACGCTAGAACCAAAAATTTGAAGGTGTGTGTCATAGGTTAGTATTCTTATGAGCGGCGATGGGCTTGCAACCTGTCACGTACGGAATACTAACTACTGTGCAAAAGTGTGTCAGTGTTGCTGTAACATGTTGGTGTGTCAGTGTTGCTGTAACATGTTGGTACTAGTGTTGCTGTAACATGTTGGTGTGTCAGTGTTGCTGTAACATGTTGGTGTGTCAGTGTTGCTGTAACATGTTAGTGCTGTAACATGATGGTGTGTCAGTGTTGCTGTAACATGTTGGTACTAGTGTCGCTGTAACATGTTGGTGTGTCAGTGTTACTGTAACATGTTGGTGTGTGTTGCAGGGAGCACGCGAGCTCGGCGACGCACGTGTACAGCCCGGCGCACGACTACCTCCCGCCCGACCACCTCACGCTGTTCATCACCAACACGTGCGTGCCCACACCCACGCCCAGCCGTGGGACTCCATATATACCACTCTTACTGACTGACCTTCTGCGCTGCAGGTTGTGGGTTCGATCCCCACCCAGGACTGACATTTGTGTGAACGCAGATGTTTGTTCTGTGTCTATGTATGTAATTATACAAAAATAATGAATCTATCGACCATCTGGTTCCCATAGTACAAGCTTTGTTGCTTAGTTTGGGGCTAGATGGCGTTGTGTGAAATGTCCACCAATATTTATTTATTTAACACACATGAATGCACAGCCGCGGGCGCAAGCTACTAGCTTCCTTAATCCTTGGCATTCAATACAAAAACGCGGCTGTGAAAAGCTATTTTACGTAACTTTAAAAGGGATTTTATTATTTTTGTGTGTTGCAGGGGCGGCTGCTCGCCCTCCTACATGTACCGGATCATGTCGGAGCTGTACGAGCCGGCCGACAACGAGCTGTGACCGCGCCGAGCTGGGCAGGGCGCGGGCGGGCTAGCTAGGCACCTCGCTGCAGTGTTTCCACTGAGGATTTTGGTTGTGCCCTAAATTCTTTGAAAATTATCCCTAATATCCTTAATATATTTTTTAAATTCCCTAATTTAGGGCGCATGAATAATAAAAATTAACAAAACTATTTCATTCGAAGACTCAGAAGAAGAAGCATTACTTTTACAGGCTTTTTTTTTTCTTGAGATGATGAAGGTAGGTAGGTAGGTACTAGCTCACTCCGACCATCTTCGTTACTCACCGGAGTACCTACTCTATCGTACAAAGGAAACGTTAATACGTGACATTGATGAAATTGTGTCTCCAAAGACCACTAACTAACTAAAAAATGAATTGAATTCAATGATGGGTTAACAATGCTCTTGTAGAAAAGATATGTTTATGAAACAGGTTTCTGAAGGTACAATTTCGAGAAAGAAGAGAATTTTGCGAAAA
The DNA here is from genome assembly GCA_963675405.1 of Cosmorhoe ocellata. Lineage (NCBI taxonomy): Eukaryota > Metazoa > Arthropoda > Insecta > Lepidoptera > Geometridae > Cosmorhoe > Cosmorhoe ocellata. Next base: position 6,535,471 of record OY776271.1, on the reverse strand, counting down.
AATCAAATGATTTTTACGCAGTGAAGATTTGCGCGCGAGTATATAGTGTATAGCCTGGTTATGTACGGCTGTAAACATCTGCTTAGTTATATAACTTATCCTTGTTATATACCGTTTTGTAGGAAAGTAATGTTATATAAAAAAAATGATGTAAATATTTGTTTATTTTTTATGAAAAATAAAATATTTTTTTCTAAGTTTCTGTTTATTTATGGAAGACTTAGCTGCTGAAAAGGTGGAACAATGATTCTGGAAATAATTGAACGCAGCGCCCTCTAGTCTCAATCTAAGCAACCATAGGAAACCTGGTTTACATAAACTAGAATTGAAAAGTGGTGGTGTGAATAAGGTCTGTTTTAGTTTGATTCCTATATAAATGAAATTAAAGACGTGCGTACGTAACTGTGTTGTATTTGTGACTGAGTAGCATGAAGGTAAACATAATGAATTTAGTTTTGAGAGGGTATACGGTAAAACAATAGAAATGGCTGCAACATGCCGCCCACCAAAGGACATTAGTCCTTTACAAACAAGTAGATAAAACAATCAAAACATTATACCTACTAGTAACATATGATTTGATGAGAAAGACGATAAACTCTTACACTCATTAACTACAATAAAAAACTTATACAAATAAACAACAATACATATTTGAGGTGTTACATTGATATTATGTCTGGCAAGTTTAGAACAGTCTTGTAGGTAGGAGTAATCATTACCCACACAAATACCATAGGTAGGCTAATACAAACAACAATTCTATGCAGGTGATTAGATTAGTTACCTACACCTTTAAAAATAACAATAGATAGGCAATTTAGCTTACAATGAAAAACTGATAAGCAAATAACATGCATTTACATAAATAAATTTATTCTACACTTTTATCTATAGGTAGTTCACACAACCGTGCGTTTGTGCGTTTTATGATGTCGCCACGACACTTTAGGCTATAGACACGAGTGTTTCCATCAGGACCGACATGTTTGTCGGTTATTCGACCTAGTGACCATTTTCCTGGGGGCATACCGTCTTCTTTGACTATAACTATGTCACCAGGTTCGAGTTCTTTCTTACGTTTCATCCACTTTGGTCTTTCTTGAAGTCTTGTTATAAACTCTGTTTGCCAGCGATGCCAGAAATCTCGTACCAACTTCTGGGTATATTGCCATCGCGACAGGTTACTGACGTTAACTTTGCGTAGGTCAGGGCTCGGTATCACTACAGGGGCTTCGCCTATCAAAAAGTGCCCAGGAGTGAGGGGGTCAATGACGTCAGGGTCAGAAGCATCAATGGGAACTAAAGGACGGGAATTTAAACATGATTCGATTTGGCACAAGGTCGTTGTCATTTCCTCAAAGGTCAGGTTTTTGGTTAAAATTCGTTTAAGATGGTGTTTTGTTGACTTGACTCCGGATTCCCACAATCCTCCAAAGTTAGGGCTGTAGGCCGGAATGTGGTGCCACTGGGTGCCGTCTGAAGATAAAATATCTGCGACATTTCCAGGTAGTTCCAAACAAGCTTCTTTGAATGCTTCAGCTAATTCTCTGTTAGCGCCGATGAAGTTGCGGCCTTGGTCGCTCCATATATGCGTGCACTTGCCTCTTCTGGCAGTAAATCTATGAAAGGCACCAATAAAAGATTCGGAAGATAGATCTCCAACCAACTCTAAGTGAATGGCTTTCGTAGCCATACAAATAAAGACGGCGATATAGGCTTTATTTGACTTTGCACCTCGGCCCTTTGACATTAGGACTTGTAAAGGACCGGCAAAATCGACTCCGCTGTGGAGGAAAGGTCGTGCTTGGGTTACACGGACCTTTGGTAGGTCACCCATTATCTGTGTTCGAGTTGCAGCTCGTTGACGAGCACAGATTAAACATTTGTGAATACATGCCTTCACTGCATTCTTGGCGTGGATGATCCAATACTTAGATCTAAGGTAACAAAGCATAAGCTGTATTCCACCGTGTAATGTCTTCTTGTGAGCGTCTGCGATGATCAGATTTGTAAGGTGACTATGTGTACCAAGTATTATTGGGTGTTTCTGTTCTGTGTCTAAATCTGAGTTTCTTAATCTGCCGCCCACCCTGAATATATTTTTCTCATCCAGATATGGATTTAAGTTTAATGCCTTGCTGGTTTTCCTTAAATTCTGTTTATTTTGTAGCCTCTCTATTTCAGATTCGAATTCTCTAAATTGTGCTATTTTTATACATTTAAGTAACGCTTCTTCATATTCTTCTGTTGAAATCTTTTCATTAATCTTTTCAGAATTTTTCTTACTATTGATGAATCTAATACTGTATACTATCACTTTTTGTAGTTCTTGTAGGGTGTCAAGGTTTTCGAACTTGATTGTATCTTCTTCAGGTTCAATTTTCACATTTACGTGTACTGCCTTTTTCAATTCTAATTCTGATGTATTATTAGGTCTTGTTAGTTTTATATCTTTTGTCTTCAGCCATTCTGGCCCTTCCCACCAGAGGTTGCTTTCTATTAGTAGGGGTAGTTCTCTTCCTCTTGACCCAATGTCAGCTGGATTATCTTTTGACACAACATGGAACCATTGTGTGTTTGGTACGTTGTCCAGTATCTCAATAACTCTGTTGCTCACAAAAAGTTTCCATCGATGAGGATCTCCAAATAGCCATGATAAGACTACTGATGAGTCTGTCCATGCGTAGACCTTGTTTTTGGGAATTCTCATAGCGTCACAGACTTGTGTGAGGAGTTTTGCTAGCAATAGTGCTCCGCAGAGCTCCAGTCTTGGAAGTGTAATTGATTTAACAGGTGCAACACGGGTTTTTGATGCTATGATTGTGGTTTTAATATCACCTTTTTTGGTTTCTACTCTGGCATAGACTACAGCACAATATGCTTTCTCAGATGCATCGCTGTATCCATGTAACGTAGTTGTAGCTAGGTCTTCGTTGTTCATCTTTAGCCATCGATCGAGGTGAATGTCGTTTAGGTTTTCAAATCCATTTCGTAATTTAATCCATTCTTTTGCAATAGATTCATTCACAGTATCGTCCCATTCCATTTTCTCTAGCCATAGTTTTTGAATTAGTATTTTCGCTAAAACAATAGCAGGGCTGATCCATCCTAAGGGATCAAAGAATCGCTGTATGTCGGCTAATATGTTTCGTTTGGTGATCGCTTTCGGTTGAGGTGGTATATCAAATCTATAATGCAGTGTGTCGGTTTTCATATTCCATGATAGGCCAAGAGTTTTGATCATACACTCGTTCTTGATATCTTGTGTTGCGTGTTTACTTCTGAGGGTAGGTTCGATTTCAGCAATAAACTCTGGGCTATTTGATGCCCACTTCTGGAGAGTAAATCCTCCTCTTTCTAAGACTGTCATTATCTCTTTACTCAGCTGTATCGCTTCCTTTGTAGTTGAACCTCCACTCATGCAATCGTCTACAAAGAAGTCTTCCCTGATTACTCTTTCTGCTTCTGGAAACTCTTTCCCTTCATCTTCTGCCAATTGCATTAATGTTCTTACCGAAAGATGTGGTGCTGCTGCGGTGCCAAACGTAACTCGTAAAATCCGATATTCCTTTATTTCTTCTTTGGAATTTGCTCTCCATAAAATTCTTTGTAGATCCGCATGCTCTTTCTTTACCTTTATTTGCCTGTACATCATTTTTATGTCTGATGTAAAGCAGACAGGTTTCATCCGCCATCTCATAATAAGATCGCGTAAGTCGCTTTGCAGTTGTTGCCCAACTAGAAGTTCGTCGTTTAATGATTTGCCATTGGTCCCTTTACATGATCCATCAAAAACAACTCTAACTTTAGTAGTTTCTTTGTCCTCTCTAACAACTGCGTGATGTGGAAGATATACTGCCGGGTTTGATATTTCTTCTTTTGGTACTTCTTCCATGTGGTTTAGCTGTAAATATTCGTCTATTACCTTTCTATAATCTTCCTTCAGCTTAGGCTTACTTTCTAATCTTCTTTCTAGTTGATAATATCTCTTAAGTGCAATATCTCTTGTTTCGCCGATTTCTTCTATCGGATGTGCACTCTTAAGTGGTAGCTTAACTACATAACGACCATCTGTTGTCCTGGATTGTGTAGCTGTGTATATTTCTTCACATAATTTCTCTTCAGCTGTCATACTTCTGGTACATGTTTCATCGATATGCCACATGCTTTTCAACATGTTGTGTATGTCCAGATTTTCCAGGTGATGGTGAACAATAATCCTGTCATCGTGTGATTCTTCACTTACTTTGCCAAATAAAATCCATCCCAGGCTGGTTTCTTGTGCACATGGTGAACCTGAGGGACCTTTGATTGTCTTGCCTTTCACGATGTCAGCATAAACTTGAACTCCGAGTAGCATGTCAATTTTGCCTGAAACGTTATACTTTGGATCGGCTAGTACCAGACCGTCCAAATGTGACCATGATGTAGGCGAGATTGTTTTGCTAGGTAACTGATTGGTCAGTTGTTTAGAAACGATATATACCTCAACATGAAGACTGAAAGAATTATCGTACCTAGATAGAACCTCAAGTTGAGTTGAATGACTGACCTGTGTCTCGGTGGAACCTATTCCGGTTATCCTAGCATTGGTTGGAGTTTTGATAACTTGTAAAATTTGAGCCGCTCTCTCACTCACGAATGATGCTTCTGAACCCGAGTCGATAAGAGCCCTGAGTAACGTCACGTGCCCTGAACTACCTTTGACAGGAACTACAGCAGTAGCCAGCAGCGAACTCTTACGATTGCTTGTGAAATGCGATGCGAAGTGTGAAGTTATATCCGTGATGTCCTGATCCTTTTGGTTGTCTTCTACGTCAGCGTGCATTGATGCTGATGATGCAGTAGGTTCTTCCTTCTTCTCCTCAGTGTCCCTTTTCGTAGAAGAGTGAAGAAGGGAGTGGTGACGCTTTCCACATACTCTGCATGACGTCTTCTGTTTGCAGTACATCATAGAATGACCAGGTGCTAAACAGTTGTAGCATAATCTATTCTCTCTCACATGCTCACTTCTCTTGTCCGGGTCCAACTTTCCAAACTGCTTGCAGTGATAAAGCAGATGATTCTCTTTACATAAATTGCAGGTGTGCTGTGTTGTGGGAGTGGTTGCATGAAACGCTTTCACTTTGTCTCGTGCCATGGATGACGAAGTCAGCTCCAGTGTGCAGATGCGGCTATCCAAAAATGTAGTTAGGTTTGTAAACGTAGGCATCCCGTCATAGTACTCTTCACTTACGTGGGTCTCCCACGCTCTGTGTGATTCGCTGTCTAATTTTTGAACCAACAAAAATATAATGATTGGATCCCAGCTGGTAGTAGAAATATCCATACTGTTTAGGCTATTTATACATTCCTTGGTATTGTCAATCAGTGATTTTAAATAGACAGGTGATGGGGCTGTAAGTTTCTTCAACATAAATAACTTTCTCAAAATTGCATTAACAATAAGCCGTCGTTGACTGTAGCGATTTTTCAGGTTGTCCCAGGCAGGTAAATAGTTTTTCTCAGTTATTTGAAAATGCTTGATTGTGTTCTTAGCCTCGCCGATAACGCATGACTTTAAATAATGGAGTTTCTGCACGTCATTGAGCGCGTTGTTGTTGTGAATTAACGATGTAAAGGTATCTTCGAATGACTGCCATTCTTCATAAGCTCCACCGAAAGATGGTAGGTTGATTCTAGGTAATTTAACTTCTGGGTTACTTGTTGTACTCGATTTAGGGGTCGGAACAGAGTTTGATGCAGGTTGAGTAGCAGGTTGCTGCAAGGAATCCATCATGTCCGCCTTCAAACTCGTGTACAATTCTTCGCACTCACTGTGTACATCCGCCGAAAAATATGATAAATTACTTCTTTCATCCTTGGTAGTAAGCTTTATTAATTCCATGTGTGCTTTTCTGAACGCAGACCAGTATTCATCTATACATTGTATTCGCGTTTCTAAATAACCTTTTGTTTTACGCACTTTTGAACACTTTTTAAAGTTAATTTGGGCTTTGTTTAATAACTCGGCTAAGTCCTCTAGCTGATCAAGATAGTCTTGTACTTTAGACATTGTTTATTTCCGCACAAAACAGTTCACAATAAGTTTTATCACTGCAATCCTCGTGAGTAGTTACGTCGTCGCTTGTTATTTCATTTGCAAAAGTTCTAAACACCGTTCATTTTTGTCGTAAACACATTGACTCGGGCGCGGTCAAAGTTTAGCTCGATGCACAAAATGCATTCCTCCTTCGATAGTGCAGAGCGCGATCCGGTTCGAATATGACCACTATGGTGGTGTGAATAAGGTCTGTTTTAGTTTGATTCCTATATAAATGAAATTAAAGACGTGCGTACGTAACTGTGTTGTATTTGTGACTGAGTAGCATGAAGGTAAACATAATGAATTTAGTTTTGAGAGGGTATACGGTAAAACAATAGAAATGGCTGCAACAAAAAGAAAATTTTAAATTTGAACAAGACTAGTGGCGGAATTTACGTCGGAGCTTCTGATAAACCTATCATAGTGCTATTAGGTATCTTAATAGATGTAAGTATGTATTTACAAAAGCAAATGTAGGTACCTAGATACTACAATTAATCTACCAGCTATCTGGTTCCCATAATACAAGCTTTACTTAGTTTGGGGATAGATGGCGCTGTGTGAATGCACCAATAAGCATTTATATTTAGTGAGGCTTCGGAAATATTGCTCGCTTCACTTTGCCATAGTACCTAATCCAAGAATCTGCCATTTTATCTCTTTTATTAGATTATACGAGTGTTTAAAAAAAATGGATCGAGTTCTAAGTAAGTTCTAAGTATGTGTAAGTAGGCAGGTACTAGGGCCAAATCCAAATAACAATCGTCCCTTCCGCGGTCCTTTACAAGGATTTACGGATACGAGAGCAGAGCAGCCCTAACTTACATCATCTAATTATGAGCCTAACCTACCTACTTAATTATTATTCCAAGTAACAAAGCAGGTAGGTGCGTTCGACAGAACGCCATCTTATACTGTAATTCCTAGGTAAAACTCTTTGAAAATGGAGGAATAACTTATCATTTCTGACAAATAAAACAAGCAATTTTATCATGTGGATATGTATTTTCAACTTTATGTTATTTATGTTTGCGAATGCGAAGAACAAAACAAACACGGATTATATCGTCCATCTCTGTCTTTAGCATTGGTATGAAAGAGAGAAATCAAGATTTCCATCTCGTAGCCAACTTCACACTGCACTCCGTGCGTCATGTTGGCTGCATTTTAATAACAATGGGCGGGGCTTGATGCTACTCAGCTTTAAAGCGCTTGATATGCGCAGTATCGTTAGACGATAGACCACGTTGGATTTCTATGCAGAGTTCGCTTGAAGCGCTTTTTAGAGCAAAGAGGATAAAGTTGTGTAAACTTTTTCTAGCGAGGCTTACGTAGCGTGTCGTTCGTCCGGACTGGGCGCAGAGTGTTACGTTATTTTCTTTTATCTTTTCACCACTTCATGGGATTTATTTCTTCTGGACTTGTGTTTTCACCGTAAAGCAACCGTGCGCTATCATTTGCGCACCAGTTTGTGTCGAGAGCCGCGCCAGGCAGTGCGTGACGACCGCAGATTACCCACTCTGATTCACATTAATTATGTGAGCGGTGACGAACCATTTTAAGTGCGCGATAACACGCCCTCACTTCGCTCTCGATTCCTGGACTGTATTTATAGCGTTGCAAGTTAAATAGCATCTCGCTCGTTCTACTAATATAAAATCAATACTTTCTCAGTACTCGTCGTCTTGCTCGCTGCGGGCGGTCGTCAAGGCGAGCGTTGCATAATCCTGTCACCCATTTTGCAGTTTGGCATTTTTTTCCGAGTCGATGCAGCTATAAAATTCGTGAACTGATTTGGAAAAATAAATAAATAGTTCGCGGTCGATTTTAAACGTGGTTCGAAGGACGGCCGCCAGGTGTCGCTTTGCCATTTCCGCCCCTTGACGTTGTCGCGCTTGCTCGCTCAGCGCCAGTCCGCGCGAGCTTCGCGTCGCTGTCGCAAGTCCCACAACAGTGCGTAGGCCTTCGTGTGAATTTGGATAATTATTGTAAAATAGTGGCTTCGGAAGTGTCGCAGTGCAGTGCGTCGCCGCCGAGTGCAGCGAGTGACGAGTCGCGGGGCCAGGCCCGGCGGTCGGCGCAGATCGATACCAGCGAGGAATGGCGCAGCGAGCATGAGCCAAGGAGGCTCGCGGAGGCCCTACTCCCGCGGGGGGCAGCGCTGGCATCCGCGCTACAAGGAGTACTGGGACTACGAACACAACTACAGGTCAGTGCCGACACCAACTCTTCGTTTCCTACCGAGTGTCATGCAATATTGTAGGGTGTGTATGTTGGACGAGAAATCAGGACAAGACTTCAAAGTTACATAATGTTCACCGTCTTTACTCGGAGCGCTGTGTGGAAAGGGAGTTTTGAAGGTAAAAAAGATGTCAAGTTACCTGTTACTTCAATGTGTCACTTGGAAACAAGTCCTGAAAATACCACAACTTATTGTTTACGACGGTAGTCCATTTGTTTACCTACATTGCTGTTTGCAAATTTCAAATTGTGAATTCAAGAACCTGAGAACCCAACTTATTCCCCTGTCTTAACATTAAACATTTTTTACTATATTGCCAAATCAATTAGTTTGTACGAGTGGCAGGGAGAGACTGCGAAGAAATGTATAGTCCTAAAAACACTTATACTGCAGTTTCTCCTTGCCTGACTGGCTACAGACACTAGCACAGGCTAGAGACAGTTTAGGTAATTCTTTATTGTACACAGTATGTATATACAAGCAGTTCATTGATAAAATACATGTACAGAGCCGAGCTTTACTCTACAAGAGTTTTCTAGCAAACCTTAGAGCTAGCGAGATATATAAGAATATAAATGAGCAAAATACAATTTATATAAAGGGATACTTAGCAAGACTGCACAATCAAAGTCTTTATAAAACATATTTTGTATACAGTTCCTGTCCGTAGACCAGCCAGGATTATTATCTGCATAGTAGATAGTGTACATAACACCAGCCTGCGTCAAGCTGCTTCAATATCTCATCAACCTAACTCGGCCTATAGCTGTGGCTCGCACACCGATCCAATGAACCGTGTACTGTAAATGTGGTTACTCTACTGCAATATAAATATTTGTATATAAATAGGTATGACTTGCACGAGTATAAACACAGTCCGTATCTATGTACTGAGATTGTCAATACTCATATTAAATGCTAAAGTGACTCTGTATGTTTGTTTGTTAACTCTTCCCGACTAAACGGTTGAACAGATCTTAGTGAAACTTTGCATATAGATTGTGTTCTGGGGAAGGACATAGCCTTAATAAAATACCAACTAAGCTGTGAAGCCGGTTTCTAATTAAATGAAAATAATATTTTGGCGACAAATGCTTACATTCGCCATGTATCCCCGTCTCGTAGCGCGGCGCGTGTGTGCGCGGGAGTATTTTAGGGCAGCGCGCGGACGTCGACCTCGAAGGTCGCTACCTGTGCGCCGGCGCACGAGGGGGATTTTTTTACTTCCCCTTGTGACGTATGCGGCGGTCGGTTCCGCCCCCAGGGTCAATGGTCTGACATAATTCATATTCAAAACAAGAAAATCATGATCACGACTTGTTACCTACTTCTCCTTGGATTTCTAGTTAGGTAGGTACTTTGATCTTTGAGGATCTCGTATTAATTATTGCTTCATGTGAGATCCTATTGTATAGGTAAAGTGAGTAAAGTAGAAAAGTAGGTACCTACCTACCTATTTATTGAGATTACAACTAAGTTATTTGAGTTCTACTAAAGACGATTCAAAACAATCCCTAAGTCAATCATGCTAATATTATTAACGCGAAAGCTTGTAAGGAAGTATGGATGTCTGGATGTGTGTTTGTTACTCTTTCACGCTAAAACGGCTGAACGGATCTGGATGAAATTTGGCACAGATACACATTATAGACTGGAATAGTGGCTACTTTTTATCCCGGAAAAATATACGGTTCCCAAGGGATAGGTTTGTTTTTGTTTTCCAGCTACCACGCGGGCGAAGCCGTGGGCGGAAGCTAGTGTATAATATTTTATGAGATTTTGTTGCAAACAATGACGATAGTGAGAACAACGACAGAATCGTTAAGTAGAAAGGTCCTACCTACTGCTATCTAAGTATCATCTAATAGTAGTTTGTGCCTACCTAGATAGTGTCGGAAACTAACCCAGATTGATAGTACTATCAGTGAGGAGCCTGCGGCGCACTTGTACCTTCCACCACACTGGTCAATGAACTAGTAACAGGATAAGATATAATATCTTGTTGCTGATTTTTTAAGGTCGTGCAATCACGATGCAAGATGTCTCTTAGTAAACTTTTAGATGGTAGCTAAAGCACTTATTACACTACCCTGAATTCATGGACCCTTACTGTGCCCTTACCCTAAATATGAGTGGTGTAATAAGAGTCAGGGCGTAAGGCGTAGAGGCTAGGCGTTAGGCTCCCTTACTACCGGGCCCTGAATACCGTGTAGTGTAATACCCGTTTAAAGCTACCTGGCTTGGAATCAGCTCCAACTCTGCTAGGTGTCCCTAACAACATTAACAAGGATCATACAAAGCGCTAGGGCCCAGCGAGTTCCTTGTCAGTTCTTCTCGCACTGGGGATAGGACTATTGGCACCTAGACTCACCTAGTAAGACGATTCATAATGATCCCTGTGATATTATTGAAAAAATATTTTTTGCTGACTTTTGATGACGGCGCTGAACGTGGCTGAGTTGTGTTAAGAACTATTAACTAACTAGGTACGTGTTTTCAATGATGTAATTAGATAAAGTAACTAAAGAGTTAACAAGAAAGTTAACCCCCCCCCCCCCCCCCCCCCACCTGCCTAAGAAATTTTTGGAGGGCTCTTACTAAATGTTATAAACGTGAAATTTTGTATTATATGTATGTACGTACGTTTGTTACTCTTTCACGCTGAAACGGCTGAACGGATCAATATTAAATTTGGCACAGATATAGATTATAGTCTGGAATAGCTCATAGGCTACTTTTTATCCCGGAAAAATGTATGGTTCCCGCGGGATAGATTTGTTTTCGTTTCACAAGGTAGCACGCGGCCGAAGCCGTGGGCGGATGCTAGTTATCAATACTGAAGCCAAAACTATTTACTTTTATTTTTGTCTGTCTGTCTGTATCTGGGCTGAGCATAAATGTATTGAAGTAATGTTACTTCGAGCTTGAAACATAATGGTTTGTAAGAGCGGGATGCGGTGTCGGTTCGATCCCCGTGTCGGGCGCTTCCAACGCACCCTTGTCAATATACTCACAAAAAGTAGGCTCTACCCTATCTCCCGTCTCGCTCCCTCTCGTACGTTGAACGGAGACGCAACACAACGCTTATAGAAAGTCAGAAATACAGACTTGAGTTTTTGTTAGCAGGTACAGTCGAGATATCGGCAATAATAATAGACCTTACGGTGTAGGACATAGGGTCGTTTTTTAAGCTATTGTTATTGGATATTTTTTGCTTTAAAATCCTGCAGGTGACCTCTGCAGCGTTGTATTATCGCCTCTATATCAGTGTGTTAAAGATGATAGTTCTGTGTACAGTCGAGAATCTCAGGTTATTATTTCTTTCTAAAAAGTTGTCATTTTGAATGGTGATTATTCAGGAATGTTTTATAGAGCAATGCCAGTGCTCTAAAACGGTGAAGGAAAACATCGTGAGGAAACCGGCATACCCTAGAACCAAAAATCCGAAGGTGTGTCATTAGGTTAGTATTCTTATAAGCGGCGATGGGCTTGCAACCTGCCACGGGATACTACTGTGCAAAATTTGGGCATGTACCAAATTTAATGTTAGAACGTGCCTCTGACTACCCTCTGGATATCCTCAAAGGTCTAAGTAACTAAAGATCTGAGGAAGATATCTACCGAGCCTGGAGATTACAGTCGTGATCATATTTATTAACCCCCGACGAAAAAGAGGGGTGTTATAAGTTTAATGTGTCTGTCTGTGTGTCTGTGTGTCTGTCTGTCTGTCTGTCTGTCTGTGGCATCGTAGCTCCCAAACGGATGAACCGATTTTCGTTTAGTTTTTTTTGTGTCATAGATAATTTTATCCCGAGTGTTCTTAGCCATGTTTCATGAAAATCTGTTCAGCCGTTTGAAGATCATCAGCTCTTTTCTCTCTTCTCTTCAATGATGCTGAAAGAACATGGTAAGGTAACCATGTTAGGGTAAGGGTCTGAGTCGAACTATGTTGAGGGTTTTTTAAATTTTTAGTGTATGTTTGCAAGTTCCTTTGACTGTCTCTGTAGCCCAAACGGCTGCACAGATTTTGACAAAAGCGTCGTTGGATTCGTCTGGATCACAAGAGAGGTATAGGCTATGCGAAATGTCTAAAAATCTAATAAGGCGGCTGTAAAAATCTATTTTCAATTTCGTTCAGTCGGGTTTTTTTAATCTTATAATCATCTAATTATTAGGTTGTACAAAAAAATGTACCTTATTATTAATTTTAGTATTGTAATTTTAAGTATTTATTAGATTCTGATAAATAGCATTAAAAAGTATTATTAAATAGTATTATGTACAATTTTTTACCCATGCGAATAGGAGGATAAGTTTCGAAAGTTTGTATGCGTTTCCTTTGGTTTTAGCCCTAACGGCTGGACTAATTTTGACAAATGAATTGTCGTAGTACTAATACTAGTTACAATAATAACATGGTTTGTTTTGCTGACTCGTACAATAACACTGGAACTGGTTCCGTGGTCGCCTGCGCCCGCGCCGGCCTTGCCGCCGCCGCTTCCGCACTCGTACCGCGGCACTTACTACGCGTGACGTGACACACACACACTAGTACTCGGTGTAGTGGTAGCACCCTGCCTCGGGATCTGAAGGTCGTGGGTTCAAACCTACTCGTACACTGATGAAAAATATGTGCGCAATGCCAGTTAAACGGTGAAGGAAAACATCTTGAGGAAACCGGCATACCCTAGAACTAAAAATTCGAAGGTGTGTGTCATAGGTTAGTATTTATAAGCGGCGATGGGCTTGCAACCCGTCCAGCTTGAAACGGCTGAGCGGAGCTGGATGAAACTTGGCACAGGGAATAGCACATAGCCTACTTTTTATCCCGGTAAAATGTACGGTTCCCGTGGGATAGATTTGTGTTTGTTTTCAAGGTACCACGCGGGCGATGTCGCGGAAGGAAGCTAGTATATACACTTGTTCTTTCATTCACTAGTTTTTTTCATTCACTCACCGAACACAATCATTCAATCACCACTCAGTGAGAGCTGATTAAAAATGTCGTTCAAATTATCACGCGGACGAAAACAAAATGGCCGATTTCCCTTTCAACCGCATTCGTCCTACATCGATTCGTCTAGAGCGCTGGTGGTGTAGTGGTAGCACCCCTGCCTCACGATCCGAAGGTCGTGGGTTCAAACCTGGTCGTGCACCAATGAGTTTTTCCATTCGAAAAATTTATGTGCGCAATGCCAGTGCTCTTAAACGGTGAAGGAAAACATCATGAGGAAACCGGCATACCCTAGAATCAAAAATTCGAAGGTATGTGTCATAGGTTAGTATTCTTATAAGCGACGATGGGCTTGCAACCTGTCACGTAGGTACGGAATACTAACTACTGTGCAAAATGTGGGCATGTACTAAATGTCATGTTTGGACTTGCCTCTGACTACCCCCTTTAGATATCCTCAAAGATCTAAGTAACTAAAGATCTGAGGAGATATCTACCGAGCCTGGGGATTACAGTCGTGATCATATATATATAAATATATATACAGTCGTGGTCAACTAATTAGGGACATGCAAGATAGTGAAGAACAATAACCGGTTATGTACATACAAATATAAAACCCTATTGATTTCTCAGTAACTATTATTTGCATAATTTGGTCCGATTATTATGCTTTAAATGGCTGTAAATAAAAGAATAAATAAATAGAAAAAAGTATTTAATATCAAAGGTTGAACATGTATTCAATTTTAAGGTATAATTCTGTAGCTGGACATTTAATTAAGGACAGTAAACTATAATGAAAAATAGAGTTAAACAAAACTAATAATCTGCAGTATTATAATATCTTTAACAGCTCCATTTTATTACGTGTAAAATCAGTACCCAGTAGCAAAACCTTTGTTAGTAATTACCGCTTGACACCGATGTGGCATAGACATTATCAGTTTCTGGCATGTTTCGACAGGAATGTTTGCCCATGCCTCACAAAAAGCTTCATTAAGTTCATCTAAAGTTGTGGTACGATAAGTGGCTACTTTTTTCTTGATTTCGTGCCAAAGGTGCTCGATTGGGTTAAGGTCCGGGCTATTTGCTGGCCAATCTAGCACCGATACTGAATGACTGGTAAGAAACGACTTGACTGAACGGGCGGTATGTTTTGGGTCGTTATCATGCTGAAACGTCCATATAATAGGGAGATGCTCCTCAGCATAGGGAAGCATCGTTTCCTCCAATATTGCCTTGTATTGATGTTGGTCTAAGTTACCCTGAACTTTCCTCACAGGTCCCACTCCACGTCCAGAAAATGAACCCCACATTTTAATGTTTCCACCGCCATGTTTCACCTGCTTTTTTGTGAATCTTGGATTCATTTCCGCTTTTACTGGACGCCGTACGTATTGCCTTCCATCTGAAGAAATCAAATTAACCTTGGTCTCGTCAGAGAATAATACATGTTGCCATTGGGCGTAGGTCCAATGTCCATATTTACGTGCAAACGCCAAACGAGCATTTCTATGTTCTTTCTTCAACAACGGTACTTTGCGAGCCACTCTTCCGAACAACCCTGCTTCTACCAGACGTCGTCGAACGGTCCTAGCTGAGACACCAGCTCTTTCGTCTGTCCCAAACACTTCGTGTTTAATTAAAATAGAGCCTAGAAACGGATCTTTCTTAGCTAACCTGGCTATCATTCTATCTTCTTGCGGAGTTGTTTTTCTCGATCTTTTTGTTCTGGGCACATTTAAATCTGTGTTATTGCGTCTGACATGTTGCACTGCATTGTATACCATAGTTTTTGAACAATTTAAATGTTCTGCTATCCTTCGGTATGGCCAACCATGCTCGACAACAAACTTCATGATAATTTTTCGTAGTGTTGGATCGCAACTTTTATTTTTACCCATTTTTCTTCAAAATATTTTTCAAAACTTAAAATAAATATCGGGATTGCCGCCAAAACTACCACGAAACAATAAGAGAAGAAGTAAAAAAGTATTGAGATTCAAATTTTGAAAATAGAACGCAATATCTCAGTGTCCCTAATTAAATGGCCAGCCAGCATTATTTGAACAAATAGCACTACGATAATCTATCAGCTATACTGTAAAGAGGTTTAATGTTTAAGAAGTTGTTATTGTTTGTATAATCGGGCACATAAATGACTAATTATACTTACATGTAAGAGATATGGAATATGGTTTAGACTCGTTGGAAAATAAAAAATAAATTCACAATTCGGTTTAACCAAAGAGTGTCCCTAATTAGTTGACCACGACTGTATATATATATATATATCGTCCTACATCGGTGCACGGAGTCGAGCCCGCGGCCCTAGCGGTAGGCCCCCGCTAGGCCGCCGGGCTCTCAGAGGTCACGCGGGGTAGATGACCGTATCGACCGCTTAGCAATAAGGTGACCTGCCTAAGTCAAGCCATCTCTACACAAAACAACTAAGTACATAATATGTGCAAAAAATAATAATGTTAAAATTATTATAAGTACTTTAAGTGCAAGTTTTATTCCTTTCACCACACTGGTCCGAGAGACATGGTAGGAAAAGACAGAGCTTAATAATTAGCTTCCGCCCACGGCTTCGCCCGCGTGGTACCTTGAAAAACAAAACAAATCTATCCCGCGGGAACCGTACATTTTTCCGGGATAAAAAGCAGCCTATGTGCTATTCCAGACTATAATCTATATTTGTGCCAAATTTCATCCAGATCCGTTCAGCCGTTTCAGCGTGAAAGAGTGACAAACATACATCCATACATTCTTACAAACTTTCGCGTTTATATTAGTATTGAAGTAGTGTTACTTCAAGGTTGAAACTTGACGTTTCGGAAAACACGATGGTCTATGAGCTCGTGGTGCGGCCCCTGGGCGGGACTCGAACCCGCACTGAACGCGCCGCTCGCCACTCAGCCCGCGGAGTTCAGCGCGCGAAGACTGAGCGGTTTTAGCATTACTAGTCATTCGGAAACCTTACCGAGACACCAATACAACACCCCCCCTCCCGCCCCACTCTCCCCCCCTACCCACTACTTAGTACGTGCTAGTGGCTGCCAGCGACTTCGTTCGCATTATGATCACTTTTCCGTTGGTGGACAATTCACACAGCGCCATCTAGCTCCAAACTAAGCAAACCTTGTACTATGAGAACCAGATAGCTGATACATTAATTAAAGGTATTTTTTTTTTTTTTTGTTAATCCTTCTAAGTCCTAGTAATCCTACTAATATAATAAACGCGAAAGTTTGTAAGAATGTTTGGATGTATGTTTGTTACACTTTCACGCTGAACCGGCTGAACGGATCGGGATGAAATTTGGCACAGAGATAGATTATAATGTGGAATAACACATAGGCTACTTTTAATCCCGGAAAAACGTACGGACCCCGTGGGATAAACTCGTTTTTTAATATCAAGGTGAAGCCGCGGGCGGAAGCTAGTAGTCTATATTCAGCTCCCAATTACGCGCTGTCCGGTGAAAACTGAATGGAAATCCGTTCAGTAGTTTCGGAGGTTCGCGAACAACCAAATAAGAATTCTAAAAATAGATGATTTAAATTCTATTTAGAAATCCACTTTCTCTTCTTAACCGACTTGATAAAAGAGGAGGTTCTCTATTCGCAGAATATTTTACGTATGTTTGTTCCACGATAACCTTAAAGACGCCTGGATCGATTTGGAAAGTTATTTTTTTATGTCACAAATGTCATTTTTGTCGTCACAAATGTCATTTTTAGTCTCAAATGTCAATTTTGTCGTCACAAATCGTCACTTATGTAATCACAAATGTCATTTTTACAGTCACAAAAGGCATTTTTTTCGTCTCATCATCATCATCTTCCTGCCCCTTTCCCACGTTATGTGGTCGGCACAACATGTGATCTTCCATCTCCCTCTATCATCCGTCATCTCAGTACTCACTCTTACTCATGTCATCTTTCACACAGTCCATCCATCTCTTCTTCGTCCTACCTCTCCCCCTGTATCCATCCACATTCACACCTAACACTCTCCTCGTCACATGACATTCATCTCTTCTCATCTTCCTGCCCCCTAGGTGTGGTCGGCACAACAGGTTCTTCCTCCACTCTCCCGTTTCATTCGTCAGTATAACAATACATTAACATTCTTGTTATTTGATGCCCGATCAGGCAACGCTTTGTTAAGGCCCAGCATTTTTAAAATTGCAAGTATTGCAACCCTAATCATTCTATTACCGCTAAATAGATTACATTGAAAATGAACTACACGATACTCAAGGATATAAGTGATAAGTCAACCGGAGCTAAAACACGAATTAGTTAGAAAGCCTTGGTTAAAAATCATGTCAAAAACACCTCTGAAAATTCAGAAATTCCCTAATTTATCCAGAACAGTAAAGAATTTTGAATTTCTATTTCACATTAATGTAAATCAGTTAATCTGAAACAAATCAACCCAGCCCTTTTTTTGAAATAAGCTATTTACTTGAACATATTTCTGTTTTTTATAAATTGTCGCTTTCGTTATATAACTCAGAGCAGCCATTATCATGTCGCACTCTACGTACTTGTCATCTGAGTATTTCGCTTCGTGCTATGTCTGATTCCGCGGAGATCCGCGTTGCTATACGGACCTATGTCACTTTTTTTGTAACTTTTACGTAAGGAATAGTGTGACGAGTATTCTGGGCCTTAACAAAAGTTTGGTGAAATCGGACCTCGGTCCCCGCCGAGGGGCCGGTAGTAGCTCGTACGAAATAACTTCCTAACACAATGGCGCCTGTATCGGTGTCGCTGCAAGTGTTACAAGGCCAGCTATTATGCTTTCGCGGTTACACTCGCCTGTACTCTGTGTACTCAGTACTCAGTACGGCTACCATGAGTTGTCACATTTAGATCGGCTGACGTTACTACAGTAGTAATAGTACGTTACAATGACATCTGTCAAAATTGTTACTCATGGTACCAAATTCTAAGCAAATGAATGAGCGCAAACTACAGTCGCTGTAGTACTGTGACGTAGGATAGTTAGCTACGTGAGGTTTTAGTACTCAACTATCCGCTAGAGGCGCTGTAGGTAAATTTTCATACATTTTTTAACTACAGTCGCTAGCGAGTGTAGATTGTGAAAACTCATGGTAGACCTACAGTACTCGGTACTCTGATAAGGAACTATTCGTCACCCGTCCGCACAGGGGCCTTACCAAGAAGTGTTCCAGAACGATTCCGTTTTAGAAACGTCACTTTTGAAACTTGTAGTCGATACAATTTGCATAGGTCTTGGTACGAATTAACAATGTAATATTAATTAGGTAATGTATTATGAATTCGTGGTGAGGCCCCTGATGGCAGAACTGGTGTTTAAATGGTTGCTGAACACCATTTGATATCCTCAAAGATCTGAAATGTCTAGAAAAGTTTTGACCGACCTCACAACTCAGTGGGTAGTAGCTCTGTCTCCTGCGCGGCAGGTTGTGGGTTCGATCCCCCAGCACTGACATTGTGTGCACGCGCATGTTTGTTTTGTGTCTGGCTGTTACTATGTACATACACACGTACATACCCGACGGGGTAGGCAGAGACCACGGATCTCCACTTGTTATTATGTATTTACAAAAAAAGTACTTATACAATTAATCTATCATCTATCAGGTTCGCATAGTACAAGCTTTGCTTAGTTTGAGGCTAGATGGCGCTGTGAAATGTCCACCAATCTATATCTATATAAGAGCTTAACCTGACTGACTGACTGACTGATTGATCATCGCCCAGCCGAAACCGCTGAAGATAGAAAGCTGAAATTTGGAAGGTGGTTTCCTTTTATAACAAAATCACCCACTAAGGCGGGATTTTTGGAAATTCCACCTTTAAGGGGGTGAAAAAGGGTAAAAACGTTAGTATGAAACTTTTTAACGCGTGGAGCGATTTTCATGAAACTTTTTTTGTGCACTGTAAATGCAAAATAAATGGACACGTGTTTCAGGATTTTTCAATATAATCTTCAAAAAGGGGTCAAATGTGGGGTCAATGTTTGTATGGGAACTTTTTAACGGGTGGTGCGATTGGTGTGAAACTTTGTTGGTGTACTGTAAATGCAAAATGAATGGACACCTATTTCTGAAAATTTCAAAATAACCTTCTAAAAAGGGTAAAAGGGGGGGTCAAAGTTATGTATGGATTTTTTTTATTAGTGTGATTTGTTTAAAACTCAGTTTAGATACTTTAAGTGAACGAAGTCGCGAGCGGGACAGCTAGTATTTTATTAAACCGGAGAATTGCAGTCGATGATCATGTTGGTTCCTTAAGCCCAATAATGTATCTGCACAAAAGAGAGTGGTGTTCCAAAACACCGAGACATTAGCAGTTCGGTGAAGGCACACACCGGGCGGCGTCATTTGGCAAGTGACATGTTTCTCTCTCGCGGCGCGTCCGTTGAAAACGCCCACAAAAAATTGAAAGCAGCCCACAGCCAGACCGGTTCGCTGTTCGCGTGATCCGAGGAACACCGGAGACAAAGCAAGGCCCGGTTTCCACCAAAGCGGAAAGGAGAGGAGATGTGTTTGAATAAATCTTTCAGATTTCGGTATTTCCACATCTCTTCTCCGCTTAGCTTCGGTGGAAATGGATTAAGAAGAGAGATGTCTCAATCATTATATCTTGTCATCATCATCATCAGCCTATAGCAGTTCACTGCTGGACTTAGGCCTCCCCTAATGAGCTCTATTTTGCCCTATCCTCAGCTCGACTAAAGTTATATTTTGTGTGGGACAGTAAATAATCGTTAGATCCAATAAATTTTACTGTTATTCTTAAAATAGATTTAGCAATTAAAATTCTCATCAGATTCAAATAATTGGAAAACCGATCTACAAAGAAGAAAAATATCTCACTAGAACAAATCCATTATGGATCGGACTATGAATCTACTGAGATTGAAGGCATTTTTCTATAGAATGTTGTGCGGCGCGAGCAAGCGGCGCGACAGAGCGGAGAAGGGTCTAGTCTGCACTGCACACTCTCACTCGGCTAGCTCACATCTCCAATCGATCATCTCTCTCCGCTACACTTCTCTCCGCTTTGCTGGAAATAAGCTGCTAGATTTGCAGCACATCTCTCGTCTCCTTTCCTCTCTGCTGTGGTGGAAACCGGGCCTAATGCTATCGTATCACTAGCATGAACCAGGGGCCTTACCATGAAGTCATCCAGAACGATTCCGTTTTAGAAACGTCACATTTGAAGCTTGCAGTAACACTACTTCAATACAATTTGCATAGGTCATGGTACGAAATAACAATGTAATATTAATTCAGTAATCTATATTATTGTATTTTTGTTTGTAACGAATAAACTCAAAAACTACTGGTCCGATTTCAAAAATTCTTTCACCATTAGAACGCTACGTTATCCTTGAGTAGCATAGGCTATATTTTATTTAGGTACCTCGCGAGCAAAGCCGCGAACGGAAGGTGGTGTATTATGAATTCGTGGTGAGGGCCCAGCGTAGTACAGGGATTAGTGCTCTTCTGCTGCTTCGGGCCTTAGCTGCGTAGAGTAGTGATGTATGCTACCGTTAGTGGAATAGAATGGCATAACAAAGGGAGGCCTACGATTCAAGGGCCCTGCGGCCTTGGTCTAATACACCTGACATTCGAAACTGCAATTTATGACTCTGCGATCAAGGTCGGTGTTGCGACAGCGACGGAGGCGGCCTCTGACGCAGTGATGGAGTGGCTTCAAGTCATGCAATCGATTGAGTGAGTAATCTCACTACGTCAAACAAGGAACTTTGTATCAGTAGGATTCAAAATGGCGGCGGTGCTAGCCTCCAGATGTTAGTAACCACGAGCTCTTACAAACCGTCATGTTTCAGAAACGTCTCATTTCAAGAAGTAACACTACTTCCACACCATTTATATGTGTCATGGTACGAAATATCATAACTACTAATATATTATGAACGCGAAAGTTTGTAAGAATGTATAGATGTATGTTTGTTGCTCTTTCATGCTGAAACGGCTGAACGGATCTGGATTAAATTTGGCACATATGTAGATTATAGTCGGTAATAGCACATAGGCTACATTTTATCCCGGAAAAATGTACGGTTCTCGCGGGATAGATTTGTTTTGGTTTTACAAGGGCGGAAGCTAGTGAAAGTTATATTGCTCGAAGAGTTTGTGGTAAAGCCCCTGGAGGAGAAGGTTCCATTCCCGAATCGGGATATATTTTGCATAATCTGAGTTTTGTGATGTGAGACGCGCATTCACCCTTAACCATACTTGTAAGATTGGCACGATAAAGGTACGATTGGCAGCGGCCCACGTGAGGCGACGTCGGACGACGTGTCGCGGTGACACTACTGGTTTCTATGTATTTCTATGAAGCTCCTTTCGTAGTTGGCGACACGAAGCTAGCGATGCGTCGTCGAGCGGCAGACAACAGTGTCGCCCGACCGCAGATCACTGTTCTCGAACACGTCAGACATCTCGTTTCACGGAGCACTCGGAACTAACTGGATGAAGCGTCTGCAGTCGGGTTCGAAGTCATGACTGCAGTGACAGAACGTAACTACGTGTCGCCGCGACATGAGGCGACGACACGTGGTTGAACCAAATGAGACAATAATCCAATTCACACAAACTTCACAATGCTCAACGCCATCGGCTGGACATGTTGACATTTGCGACAGACTCAATGCTCATTTGAAATTGTTATTAACTCATGCCAAGGGCATTGTCGTTAATGAGCTTGATACTAACGAACTCGTATCGCTTTCAATTCTAAATGCTTCAACACTAATCAAAAGAAGCGGTCCCAAAATGCAACCTTGAGTGACGCTATTCTATATTGTTTCTGGAAACACGGAAGTTTGGTCTGATGTAAAGAGTTTTATACGCTTTTAGTGTTAGTCGCTAAACAGTTTATGACTTACTACAAAAATACTCTAGGCTTCCATTGGTGCTCGCTGTCAGCGTGTCTAAATTGATTGGCCAGAATTAAATATCCGTCGAGCGACTGGGTCAAAGGCCTTGCTAATGTCCATTAACGAACTAAAAATGACCCAATTCAGGGTTTCATTATCAATTCATATTCAAGGTCGACAAATGAGCTAGAAACTAGGAACTAGGTCAAGATGGTAGATGCGGTTTTCAAATTGCACAATAGAATAAAAACTTCAAGAACTTTTAAGAGCTGATAGCTTGTCTAGTTGCTCTTAATAGTGCAACTGAGTTAGGCAACGTGGTCAGGGTGACTTGATTAACAGGTGGCATTAACATCTCTTGTACAATATTGTGTGATGATGGAGCTTTGACTGTGTTTCACAAGTCCAAAAACTTAGTTTTCTCATGAGAAAGTGTGAAGGGAAGTGGCGAAATTGCGTGCATTGCAATATCAGTCAGTGGGCCCGACCCTACTCATAAGCTTATGGGACGAAGGGAGCGCAGGGCATCGACCCCGGTAATTTTAGGGCGCCTCGTGCGAGCACACGCTTTTTCCAATTTCAACTTTATCACCAACGCCGTAATGAGCGGAATCGAATAGCGGTTTTAATGATGACAAATCAGTGCCATTGCCGCTATGCAATCCAGTCTCTGTTCTCGCAGTGTTACGTTTGTTTTTGCAGTGCGCGGCGATAGCGAAAAAGTTGAGCTTTTGTTGTGAAAACAAGATTTTAAAATTCGAACTGATATCAGCATCACGGCTGCTGCTGTTTCTCTTCCACCTGATGTTACAGCGGCGGTGCGAGCGAGAGGGCGTTATGTTTATAAACGTATTTAATAAGCCGATTCGAATGCGGTGCGCGCTTGCGCAAATAAATCGAAGGTTCCAGTTTTTTTCTCATGTTCACATAAATACTCGGAATTTACAAACATGGCATTGAAATCCGGAATTTGCTGCGTCTCTCTTCAACAATGTGCGTGCGAGGGAGACAGACGAGCTATTGTTAATATGAATATCTTAAGAATGCTCAGTCTCACCCTCCGACTCATGCCCCTTCCCGGCGCACCTGAACACACTAGAGACAATGAAACGCACTCGGCTGCAACCCCCAGGCGTGGTAGACGATTCCCTAGATCTCTAGCTACGCAAGTTAAACACAAATATGAGAAGACATTTGAAGTAAAATTCAGAATTAGATTCATTTGACTGATAAGGTGTGTGACTGATAAGGCGATACCCCCTGCCTTCCGGCCCACATGGCTTCTATGGGCTCGTACCGGACGAGTCGCATTAGCCGCACCAATAGGGTTTTTACTTAGAAAATGTATAGTCGCACGCGCACCTCCCTTCTTCTTCTTCCTGCTATTTTTCTTCCATTTCCCTTTGCCATCCGTCATCTCAGTACTCCTTTCTTACTCATTATCATTTTTCACACAGTCCATCCATCTTTTCTTTGGTCTTCTAACCCTATATCTATTCGCATTCATATTTAACTCTCTTCCGTCGCACGCGCATCTCACATGAACTGAAAACAGAAGGAAAGGAAATAGCAGAAATGATCCAACAAACGTGGTACGACAGTAATCTCCGAGGTAAACTTCTCTAGTTACTTATTAGTCACTATGGTGCACTATAGTCGATACTGAAGCCAAAACTGTATTTATTATCATTTTTGTCTGTCTGTCTGTCTGTCTGTCTGTCTGTCTGTCTGTATCTGGGCTGAGCATCACGCCGAAACTACTGAATGAAATCAAACGAAACTCGGCACGGTTTGAGTTCACTCTACGAGGTAGGACATAGCGTACTTGTTATCCTACATTCAGCACGGCTCCCTCGGGAGACAAAATGTGTCACTTAGCTGTAATTCATGAACGCGTAGTCCGATATCACTCATTCTTTTTTTGTTAGAAATACTTTAAGAATTGTTCCGTTAAAAAATCAAGGTCATCGGTTTTGTAGTTAAAAAATTACAGATATCACAACCCTCAGTATAGCGGGACATGATAGGAGAAGGTGGGTGGGGAGGGGTATAAATGGCAGTCGCGAACGAAGTTGCGGGTACAGCTAGTTAACTCATATTTTACGAGATAAACAAAATTGTTGCGAACAATGACGAATAGTGAGACAATGATAAAACTATAGAGAATCGTCTGCCTTTGTCTTGCATTGTATCTAAAATAAAAAATATGATCACGACTGTAATCCCCGGGTTCGGTAGATATCGTCCTCAGATCTTTAGTTACTTATATTTTTGAGGATATCTAAAGAGGGTAGTCAGAGGCACGTCCTAACATGACATTTGGTACGCCCACATTTTGCACAGTAGTTAGTATTCCGTACGAGACAGGTTGCAAGCCCATCGCCGCTTATAAGAATACTGACCTATGACACACCCCTTTGAATTTTTGGTTCTAGGGTATGCCGGTTTCCTCACGATGTTTTCCTTCACCGTTTAAGAGCATTGTATCTACACTTGATTTGTTCGAGTAGTAGTGTACAAAGGCGTCAGGGTTCTAACAGCGCGGCTGAGCAACGCGTGATAACGTTGTAGCGACGCGGTGATGGTGTAACGTAATGACTCACAATGTATTAATATTCTTTGTGACTCAGGTGCCTTTTTGGTATGAAATCTACCTAAAACGAACCGTCTTTTACCCAAATCTCATTATAATATAATTATTTTTTAATTATGTAGGTATTTAAGCAAATTTCTTAATGGATCCAGGGGTAGAGGTAGGCCAAAGAAAAGGTGGATGGAATGTGTGAAAGATGACATGGGTAAGAAAGGAGGGAGTACTGAGATGACGAATGATAGAGGGAGATGGAAGATCACATATTATTGTGCCGACAACATTACAAAGGTGTATGTTATAAGAATACAGGTAATGAATAACATCAGAATCAAAATATCTTTATTCAATAAAATAACAGAGACAATTTGGGTGAGTTTATGTGCTTGATGGCTTAGTTGGCCTTGCAACCTGTCACGTAAGAAATACTAATAACTATGCAAAATATGAACATGTGTCAAACTTAATGTTTGGGCGTGCCTGTGACTTCCCCGGCCAGATATCTTCAAAGATCTAAGTAAAGTGATTCAGGTTGTCATCGTGTTTATCAGTTTTTTTTTTAAATAGTTGAAAAAAAGTGGTTAACAACTCATGCAATATGAAAAGTGCAAAGTGTAGGTAGAATGAGTGATGTCCGCGCGGCACTGCGGGCGGCTCGTGCGCGCATGCGCGTGACGTCACCGCTTGTTTGTAAACTCGCGTACAGCTGATTGTAGGCGCTCTGCACACGGAGCAACTGGCAACTAGCTTTTTAACCCTCGTCGCAAAAACAGTAGGTCTACCATGAGTTTTCACAATCTACACTCGTTAGCGACTGTAGTTAAAAAATTGTATGAAAACTTGTACAGCGCCTCTAGCGGATAGTTGGATACTAAAACGTCGCGTAGTTAACTATCCTACGTCACAGCGTACTACAGCGACTGTAGTTTGCGCTTCATTCATTTGCTTAGAATTTGGTACCATGAGTATTTATTTTGACAGATGTCATAGTAACGTACTATTACTACTGTAGTAACGTCAGCTGATCTAAATGTGACAACTCATGGTAGACCTACAGTAGGGATAGCTTGGGTAGCTACCATATAAACTAACTAACATCACAACTGTACCATGAGTTTTCACAATCTACACTCGTTAGCGACTGTAGTTAAAAAATTGTATGAAAACTTGTACAGCGCCTCTAGCGGATAGTTGGATACTAAAACGTCGCGTAGTTAACTATCCTAAGTCACAGCGTACTACAGCGACTGTAGTTTGCGCTTCATTTATTTGCTTAGAATTTGGTACCATGAGTAACAATTTCGACAGATGTCATAGTTACGAACTATTACTACTGTAGTAACGTCAGCCGATCTAAATGTAGAACTCATGGTAGACGCACCGGGGTGTTATAAGTTTAACGTGTCTGCCGGTGTATCTGTTTGTGGTAACGTAGCTCTTAAACGGATGAACCGATTTTCGTTTACTTTTTTTTGTGGCATAGATAATTTTATCCCGAGTGTTCTTAGCCATGTTTCATGAAAATCTGTTCAGCCATTTGTAGATCATCAGCTCTTTGCTAGTTGGTGAAGGGATCTGACTAACTTTTATGTCCTATCGATTCTAAATTTGGTACCGTGTTATTTCAATGATATTGAAAGAACATGGTAAGGTAATGACTTTAAATATGACATGTTAGGGTAAGGCTTAAATGTCGGGTGGTTTTAATTTTTTTAAATTTTGTATTATTAAATATCAAATGGGATTGCGCACACATAGCAACTGTAGCAATTTGTAAAGAAGCCTTTCAAAAAGTTGATAAGTAGTTGCCTTAACTAAAGTTGCTCCGTGTGTAAAGCGCCTTATAGTGATGTGGATAGTGGTTCGCGCGGAGACCGGATTTCGTATATTCGGCGTAGGCTTCGTAGGTGGCGTGTTTGGAGCGTACGTATGTTTGTAATTTGTAAAAAAACAATGCGTACAAAGTCGCGGCCAACAGCTAGTATATTATACGAGTATACGCTAGCATAGTGACGATATACCTACTCGTATACAGCTGAGTGACCACCTTTTTTTGCCGTCTATACTTCTTATAGTTTCAGATATATCGGCTTTAAACTGACCAAAAACTCACCTTGTACATATTATTATATATAATTTCGGTATTTGTGACACAAAATATATTTTTTTTTGAAACAGACTCTGCGGTTGAGATAAAAAAAAGAATATAAAATCATTTTAAATCATTCGCCTCGGAACTAATTTGTGTACGATCTGCAGAAATTTGTTCCGTTGGTCTGGGTTTGTATGTATAATAAAAAATATCTATCTATGTACCTATATAATGTATTAAATATATCAGTTATCTAGTACCCATAACACAAGCTTTGAGTAGCTTACTTTGGGGCTAGATGATGCTGTGTGGCCTGTCCAGCATTATTTATTTATTATTTATTTAGTTTCGCCATGAATGCCGTGAACGCGGCCTCACGCAGTCGCGGGTTCGGGCCACTCGCTCCGATCTGGTTCGCGACTGGTCCGCGGCCCAGTACACGTATCTGTACGAGTAGGTACCTCAGTGCACCACCGGAAGTAGGTCGGCGCGGGCCCTACGCGCCACGACAAATCAGCGGCTGGGCGATTCTGCTTAATTCGATATTCTACCGTTATTTAAAAAACTGGTTTAACCTTGATGTTAGAGCTCGTCTTTCAAGCTGATAGCATAAAGATGGAGCAATAAAAGATTGGTTCATAAATAAAAATACTCACACGACTGTAATCCCCAGACTCGGTAGATTTCTTCTCAGATTTTTAGTTACTTAGATCTTTTGAGGATATCTAAAGAGGGTAGTCAGAGGCAAGTCCAAACATGACATTTGGTACATGCCCACATTTTGCAAAGTAGTTAGTATTCCGTACGTGACAGGTTGCAAGCCCATCGCCGCTTCTTAGAATACTAACCTATAAATAAATAAATAATGCTGGACAATCCACACAGCATCATCTAGCCCCAAAGTAAGCTACTCAAAACTTGTGTTATGGGTACTAGACAACTGATATATTTAATACATTAGATACATAGATATATGTATATTTTTTATTATACATAGAAAACACCCAGACCAACGGAACAAATTTCTGCAGATCGTACACAAATTTGTTCCGTGGCGAGAATCGAACCCGCAACCTCTTGTGTCGCAGGCGGACTCTCGCCCATATCATCTCTCAACCTATGACACATACCTTCGAAATTTTGGTTCTAGGGTATGCCGGTTTCCTCACGATTGGTTCATAATACCTTATTTTACGATGAATAATTAAAATAAACTATAATTGTGAATAATGAGAACAATGGCCAAACCGTTGAGTAGAATGGTCCGGCTACTACTTACATAATGCACCCTGCAACATCGGAAACATGCTGGTTTGTAAGGGCTTGTGGTAGCAGTAACATCACAGTTATGGCTGGAAGTAACACTTTTTTACTTGATATACCAAAATAAATTAAGAATCTTTTGGATTTTCTGCCCAATCCCCTTTGAGAACCGGAAGAGCATTTCTGAATAAATTAGGTCTAAAATTAATAAAAAAGGTCGAATAATCCCCTCCGCAGGGGATTATTGGAATTAGATAAAAAATAGTAGTAAGTATATTAAAGTTATTGAAATTTGTTTCGTCCCGATTAGTAACGATTATTAATTGTTATAGTAACGAATACATACTGGTACGCTTTTTTCGTTACTCTTACACCGGTGTACAGCTCATCCAACGGATCTAGGCATTCGTGAAGTTAGCCACAGGTGCGAGTTTGCGCATGTACAGTTCCTCCCTCCCCTCCTCATACCTCCAATCGCTCCCGAAAAACGATCCTGCGCAGCTCTTGCGGCTAACTTCACGAATGCCTAGATCCGTTGAGCCTACTGTACACGGCAGGTCTGGCGTCATGGCCACCAGCTAGCGTCGTCCCGCACGGCTGCCTGCGCGCTGCGCCTGCGCACGCGGACCTTGGACGCGAGAGCGCACGTCACATG
This sequence comes from Cosmorhoe ocellata, assembly GCA_963675405.1. NCBI lineage: Eukaryota > Metazoa > Arthropoda > Insecta > Lepidoptera > Geometridae > Cosmorhoe > Cosmorhoe ocellata. The sequence goes on along the minus strand of OY776271.1, from coordinate 6,506,671 downwards.
CCAAATAACGCCTCTTTGTTTCTAAACGTAACGAAAAGGAAATTAATAAAACCACTCCAAGTTTTAGTTACGAGTGCTTCTTTTGTTAAGATTTCTCTGCTACACAGTTTTTTAACTTTTGAAGTCAGCCCACAATTGTACCTATTCTCCATTGTTTTTCTTTGTTCCTAATAAAGATTTTTGTATTATTGTATTTTTTGTATTTGACAAAGTAATCGGAATGTGTTATAGTATAAAGGCTAGCTTACACAGTGCGAGCTAGCGTACGAGTCAGCCTGCCGAGTAGCTGCACTGCAGTAACTCGCACTGTTTGGACGTCACTTACGAGTAACGCACGTGCGAGTTGGATAGTAGCTCGCATCCGAGTTACTTCAAGATTTTTTGTTTTCACTCGCGTGCTCGCCTTGTTGTCATGGAGCGTATTATACCGTAGTTTTTACCACGTTCACTCGACATCGCGGTAGCTCGCAAGACTGGACAGCAGCTCGTGTGTCGTGTAGACAGCAAAGGCGAGCCGAGCTACCGGCGTACGAGTAGACAAGCCGAGTAGCTGTCTGCTGTCTGGTCAGCAGCTCGAATCGTCTAAACTAGCCTTACCACGTTCACTCGACATCGCGGTAGCTCGCAAGACTGGACAGCAGCTCGTGTGTCGTGTAGACAGCAAAGGCGAGCCGAGCTGCTGGCGTACGAGTAGACAAGCCGAGTAGCTGTCTGCTGTCTGGTCAGCAGCTCGAATCGTCTAAACTAGCCTTTGGACACGTCACGTGCGGTGCGCCATCCAGACTCCACGAGGCTGCACGGGGGAACGCGAGTGCGAGAGTGAGGACGATGCGCTCGTCGCCTGCCCTCGCCTCGCCAATATCAAAGTAATATAACTTAGACATTTCGTACCATGACCTATCGCAACTGAAATAGTGTTACTTCAAGCTTGAAATGTGACGTTTCTGAAACATGATGGTGGCCTCACGATCCGAAGGTCGTGTGTTCAAACCTGGTCGTGCACCAATGAGTTTTTTCATTCGAAAAATTTACGTGCACAATGCCAGTGCTCTTAAACGGTGAAGGAAAACATCATGAGGAAACCGGCACACCCTAGAACCAAAAATTCGAAGGTGTGTGTCATAGGTTAGTATTCTTAAAAGCGGCGATGGGCTTGCAACCTGTCACGTATGGAATACTGACTACTGAGGAAGACATCTACCGAGCCTGGGGATTACAGTCGTGATCATAATAATATAAATACTTATTTGTACAAACATTGATACTTTAATGTTTTTTTTTTCGTCAACTGTACTTTACCCTTTTGTAGGTACCTTTTATAATGTGGGGCGAATCCGGAACGATGTTTGACATAGGGCGAAAGCGGAAATTTTTGAATGTGGGACGAACATGTGGGGCGAATGCGGAATAAATCTATTTTAAGCTTGAAATGTGACGTTTCTGAAACATGATAGTTTGTAAGAGCTTGTGGTGAAGCTTATATTCGGCTCAACGTAACGCCACCAGCGCTCTGCCAGTGAACTGGGGGTCTACTCCGCAAAACGACAACGACACTATCGGAGTCGAATGTTCGTCGAATTCAGTCGAATTAGCAGTTGTTTCGTTGTCAAATTGGAAATTGGTTTACGAGATCGGTTATCAAAAGTAATGTCGGTCGTGCCATTGTTCAAATAATAGCATAAACAATGTTACTAAGAGTAAGTTTTGCACGATGATTGTGCCGATATATGGTTGATCGTTTTTCGGAGTAGACGCTCTGAATCAGTAGCCTTATCCATCGGTCCTCACGTGCCGTCACTGTCGCACGTGACCGTAATCACGTGCATCAGAGAGAGAGCACATGTTTATCTGCAGCACGCCAATTTAACGCCACTGCAAACAATACATGGTATAATTATTCAAAGTAGCGTTACGTGCGTGTCGACTTAGAAATCTAGGTAAGCTGCGGTGGATGCAAATCAAATCGAATCAAATCTGGCGCGGCCTGACTCCGCGTCTTTGCATAAATAAACATTTAAAAACACAATGACAGTGACAAGGGAACTGTCAGATGCGACCACAAACAACCGAAGCTTTCCAACATCAAGCCGATGCCCAACACTGGTTGCAGCGCATCCCTAGTCAAGCAATCATATTCAAATGTTAACAACTTTTACCGTGTCGAGAGCACGAGGCAATTTTGTAATATTTTATTTTATACATTAAATTCAGCCAAAGTATTGTATTTCGGGTTTTTATTTAAACTCAAGGTGTCCTGAGTGGACATCAGTATTATTAATGTATTTATTTGCCAAATACATTAATAATGGTAACATGTCAGGTCTTATAACTAGAGTAATGTCAAATGTATTCAACCCGTAAGCAGGTATGCAAATATTAAAAGTGGTTATTAATAGAATAACTATGTCAAAAAAAAATATGCAGACGGACGAGTGCACTCGAACGGACCAGTGTGCTGGAAGGAGTGACGTGCGCGACAGAGGCGAAATGAGACGAACTTTTTAACACCCGACGCAAAAACGACGTGGATTATCCTATTTCCTACTAATATTATAAACGCGAAAGTTTGTGAGGATGTCTGGATGTTTGTTACTATTTCACGCCAAAACGGCTGAACGGATCATAATGAAATTTGGCACAGATATAGATGAGGCGCCATCGAAAATCAGCGCGGCATCAGCCACCATGTGCGCTGCTGCAGCTCATGCTGAATGGTTGCCTGTTTTATTGTCACCTTAGCAACGCTTTATAATTAAACTTAAGATATCTGTTACGTGACGTAAAATAAATGCTTTCTATTTCTATTTCTAGATTATGGTCTGGAATTACACATAGGCTACATTTTATTCCGAAAAATGACAGTTCCCGTGGGATAGCGATGTTTTTGTTTATCAAGGTACTGCGCGGGCGAAGTCGTGGGCGGAAGCTAGTAGTGTTATAAGTTTGACTTGTCTGTCTGTGGCGTCGGAGCTCCCGAACGCATGAACCGATTCTTCCGCTTTAGTTTTTTTTATTTGAAAGGTGAATTAGTCAGACTGTTTTTAGCTATGTGTGATTAAAATCGATCCAAGATGGCCGCCGCTACAAAATGGCGGATTACATATTTTTTCACAACACCCTCATTATAGGTATCAAATAAAAGGGCTTGAGTAGTAGAATACTATACATTATGACAAACAAGCTTCCGCCCACGGCTTCGCCCGCGTGGTACGTAACCTGAAAAACAAACAAATCTATCCCGCGAGAACCGTTCCTTTTTCTGGGATAAAAAGCCTATGTGCTATTACAGACTATAATCTATATCTGTGCCAAATTTCATCCATATCCGTTAAGCCGTTTCAGCGTGAAAGAGTAACATACATACACCCAGACATCCGGACATCAGTACAAACATTCGCGTTTATAATATTAGTAGGATCAGCATTGCACCCGTGCGAAGCCGGGGCGGGGAATAAGTGCGGGGCGAGCGTGCTCACTGAGGGCGTGCCGGTGGCGTAACTAACGAAAGCGCATCCCAAACGCTAAGGGGGCTCCGCGCGGCGTTAGCTGCTGCCCACACTCGGCGACCGCTGTTGTCATATTGAGTGACTCATCCGAGTAATTTGATGTATGTACAATCCCAAAGTGGCTTATAATATGTCTGGCTGGATAAACACTTAATTAAAACTCTGTCGTTACAGACTGACTGACTGAAATATCAACGCACAACCTTAGATATAATAAAATCCTACTAATATTATAAACGCGAAAGTTTGTAAGAATGTATGGATGTCTGGGTGTATGTTTGTTACTCTTTCACGCTGAAACGGCTGAACGGATCTGGATGAAATTTGGCACAGATATAGATTATAGTCTGGAAGAACACATAGGCTACATTTTATCCCGGAAATAGTACGGTTCCCGCGGGATAGATTTGTTTTTGTTTTTAAGCCGTGGGCGGAAGCTAGTCTATACTAATATTATAAAGAGGAAAACTTTGATTGTTTGTTTGTTTGTTTGTTTGAAATGAATAGGCTCCGAAACTACTGAACCGATTTGAAAAATTCTTTCACCAATGTGTAGAATGAACTTTCAGGATGAACATAGGCTATATTTTATGTAGGTACTTCGCGGGCGACGCCGCGTGCAGAAGCTAGTAAATTATAAAGAAGAAAGTTTGGAGCGTAGGTTCAGGTGCAATAAAAGAGCTATTCTTATTAGGGCCTTACCACAAGCCCTTTGGGAAATTTCAAAGTAATATAAAGGAGGTAATGAGTTGGGGTTTTGTGTGTATGCAGGATGTATGTATGCGAGTTCTCTTGGCTGTCGCTGTAGCCTCAACGGCTGGACATATTTTGACAAATGAGGTGTCGTTGGATTCTTCTTCTTCTTCAATTATGGCATCTGTCTCTTAGAGAACAATTTTGCCAGTGTCAAGTGTATTTATTTATAAGTATTGTCAACGTCACAGAGTCATAGTCAAGTAGTCAAGTCAATTTTAAACAAAAGATGGCTGTTTTGTTGAAAATTTTCGGGATTTCCTCCGATGGAATTTGAAGAGAACTATTCACTCTAATTCACATACTTTACACTCGCGTCAAGAACCCGGGCTTTATTGGCAAAATAACCACCAAAATTACGCAATAAAACTCAAAATAACACGAGAAAACATATAAAAACCAGAGCGACGTAGTTGTCAGGCAAATACACCGCAGAAAATCCCCGCTGTAGCCTCAACGGCTGGACATATTTTGACAAATGAGGTGTCGTTGGATTCGTCTGGATCACAAGAGTGACAGGGGCCTACAAAATGTCAAAAAATCCAATATGGCGGCTGTTAGAAGCTATTTTCAATTCCTTGCAGACTTTTTTAATTCTTTGCTATAAATAATAGTTGAAACTATATTTCTAAGACTAGAGAAAAGTGTCTAAACCAGTCTGCGCCGGCGCCTTAGCAGTGAAAGCCGCGGGAGAAACTGAGCGGGCCAGTCCAGCCCGCGCCGGCCGCTCGGCCCACTGGTGCCCTGGACACGAGTTTCTTGCCTGTTCTGACGAGTTTCTCGCCTGTTCTTCCCGTACTTGGGTTAGGTTGGAATTGGCACATAGATTCACCGCATGTAAGACGTTTCAAAGTGATCCTTGTGATTGTACTGAATAAATATTTTTCAATTTCAATTTCACTCACACTTTGACTAAACAAGCGAACAAACACTCACACGACTGTACCCCCGGCTCGGTAGACATCTCCTCAGATCTCTAGTCACATCTTTGAGGATATCTAAAGGGTAGTCACAGGCACGTCTAACATGATATTTGACTGACATGTGCCCACATTTTGCACATTTCGTACGTAAGTATACGAATACAACCTCAGACACACATCTTCGAATTTTTAGTTCTAGGGTATTTCGGTTTCCTCACGATGTTTTCTTTCAGTGTTTCACAGTACTCAGTTAGTATTCCGTACGTGACAGGTTGCAAGCCCATCGCCGCTTATAAGAATACTAACCTATGACACACTTTCGAATTTTTAGTTCTAGGGTAGGTATTTCGGTTTTCTCACGATGTTTTCCTTCACCGTTTAAGTTTGCGTACATATTTTTTAGGTAAGTACACTATTTAAAAACATTTTAAATATAATTTTATAGTGAAGGGAGCCTCTGAGGTGCAGTAGTCCATTCACCACACTAAGAAAAAAATATCAGAGACGATAAGATTAATAAAAACTTGTGATTTATTTTTTCATACAAACACAAACCTTAACAAAAACAAGGCTCCTTTTGGAGGTTGAATTTCGAGAACTCTTTTCTTATGCACCTCTAGAAGTGGAAAGGAACTTACATCCAGGTGCAAGTCCGGATTCGATCGCGCGTCCCTAGGCTAGGAAGGTTGACCGCGGTCACTGCCCCGCGGCGCGCGCCCGATAAAGGAAGAAGTGTCTCGGCGATAGTGCGCGTCTGTCCCCCTCCGCGCCGGCGCCGGCTCGGGCAAACATTCAATCGTAGATACGCCCGGACGCCAACAACTGGCACTCTTTTTACTTGTGTGTGCTAACAAAATGCCGATGCACGCACACTAATGATTAGTAAAAAATGAACCGAACAGTTGTTTCACCATTTATTGTGCAATTATATTGCACAGCTAACCAATTTGCAATGTAAACGCTGTCCTTTTGTTTTATGTATTTATGTTCTGTTTTGTCTTTTGTTTTTATGTTATTATTATGAGATAATCTTGATTACATTTTTTTGTAAGAAGGATCATACAAAAAAGTGCTAGGACCGAGACGAGTTTCTTGCCTGTTCTTCTCGTACTTGTGTTAGGTTGGAATTGGCACATAGATTCACCTAGCATGTAAGACGTTTCAAAGTGATCCTTGTGATTGTACTGAATAAATATTTTTCAATTTCAATTTCAATTTCACGATCTTTCGTAAAAAATATACTTATTCCTTTTGTACCCTGAAATTGAAAATATTTGGTGTGCCATATGAGCGAGCTATCTCATTTCGTGTGGCAACGAAACGGCGCGGTCTCAGTACCGTCCGGGCATATCTGCGATTTAAATCTTTGCTCGCAGGCGGGACTGCCTCTCACCTCACCGGTGCTTTTACACACGCTGCATACAATATTCGCTGATGAAACTTTGAAAAACCCGATGTGCCCGATTTGTACTATTACTAGTTATTACCCGCGACTTTGTCCGCAAAAATCCATCAATATAACACTAAAGTTGACTCTCGCGCAACTGACGGCGCGTTTTAAGTAATATAATATTTTCCCCGTTGTTGCAACATTGTTCATCGATGCTCCGCCGCTATCGGTCGTAACGTGATGTTATACAGCCTATAGCCTTCCTCGATAAATGGACTATGCAACACAACAATCGTATTTCAATTCGAACCAGTAGTTCCTGAGATTAGCGCGTTCAAACAAACAAACAAATAAATATTAGCATAGATTAATTCTGAAATTATTGATATCGGTTGATTTGTAGAAATTTTCTATGGATTGCCAAAAGAGGCAGTCACCCATCCGAAACTGTCTGCGCCCAGCGTCGCTTAACCATGCGTTCCCCATACAAACTTTCAACCCCTATCTCATTCAGCCCCTTCAAATTATTTTTTATTATTATTATCATTTTATTTCTCAAAAGAATTTACATATTCACTTAAAAAGAAAATACAAAGATATCTTACAGTTATAGTTATTGCCATAAGCGTATTTAGTTATTTCTTGAGACAAAACATACTCTATGTCCGTCTCTAGGATATAATCTATCTCTGTTCCAAATTTCATGCAGATTCGTTCACCCGTTTCAGCGTGAAAGAGTAACAAACATACATCCAGACATCCACACATTCTTACAAACTTTTCCGTTTATAATATTAGTAGGATTCAAAATGATCCCTGTGATTTTTGAGGATATTTTGACTTGGATTTTATCGAACCCACACTGTCGCGTGATACCAGTAGGTCTACCATGAGTTTTCACAATCTACACTCGCTAGCGACTGTAGTTGAAAAAATGTATGAAAACTTGTACAGCGCCTCTAGCGGATAGTTGGGTACTAAAACCTCACGAAGTTAACTATCCTACGTCACAGTACTACTGTAGTTTACGCTTCATTAATTTGCTTACAATTTGGTACCATGAGTAACAGTTTTGACAGATGTCATAGTAACGTACTATTACTACTGCAGTAGTAACGTCAGCCGATCTAAATGTGACAACTCATGGTAGACGTACTGACTGCAGCTAACAAAGGACTTGCGGTAAAGGTATTGCGCGGCCAGGACGACGAGACAAAGGAAGTTAAACAAATAGCGCGGAAACCTTGCAAGAACACCGAGGACACTTTCTACAGTTCCGAGCGTCCAACAGAACAACTCGATAAATAAATTATCACGACTGTAATCCCCGGGCTCGGTAGATATCTCCTCAGATCTTTAGTTACTTAGATCTTTGAGGATATCTAAAGAGGGTAGTCAGAGGCAAGTCCAAACATGACATTTGGTACATGCCCACATTTTGCACAATAGTTAGTATTCCGTACGTGACAGGTTGCAAGCCCATCGCCGCTTATAAGAATACTAACCTATGACACATACCTTCGAATTTTTGGTTCTAGGGTATGCCGGTTTCCTCACGATGTTTTCCTTCACCGTTTAAGAGCACTGGCATTGCGCACATAAATTTTTCGAATGGAAAAACTCATTGGTGCACGACCAGGTTTGAACCCACGACCTTCGGATCGTGAGGCAGGGGTGCTACCACTACACCACCAGCGCTCTTATAAATAAATATTGGTGGACAATTCACACAGCGCCATCTAGCCATAAACTAAGCAAAGCTTGTACTATGGGAACCAGTTAACTGATATATAAATTACGAGCTGATGCCCGCAGCTTCGCCCGCGTGAATGTCGATTATCGCGATTTTTCATACAAACTTTCATCCCCTATTTTATCCTTTTGGGGGTAGAATTAATCAAAATCCTTTCTTAGCGGATGCCTACGTCATAACATCTACCTGCATGCCAAATTTCAGCCCGATCGGTCCAGTGGTTTGGGCTGTGCGTTGATAGACCACTATGTCAGTCAGTCAGTCAGTCACCTTTGAGTTATATATATTTAGATAAACTTTTTTTTGTAAATACACAATAACACCCAGAATAGAACAAACACCTGCGTTAGTAACACAAACGTTAGTCCTGGGCGGGGATCGAACCCACTACCTACAGCGCAGAAGGCAGAGCTACCACCGACTGAGCCTAGTCCAATAATCCCCTGCGAAGGATTATTGGACTTTTTATCCAGAAATCCCTTTCCGGTTCTCAAAGGGGATTTCTGGTGAAAAGTTCCACAAATCCCCTAAACCGTTTAGATATTTGGCACATGCCCACATTATGCACACTGGTAAGTATTCCTTTAGTTTATTTTGTCTCTTTAGAGATGGGCGGGTGGGTAAAAATTCGGGTGGGTTAAATAGGAAGGAAAGGGTAAAATAGGTATAAATTAAAAAATACCCATTTATACCGGGTATTTTTTATTTATGCCGGGTAAAAATTCAACGTACATTTTTCAATGAAAATAAAAAAACCCTATTAATTTTAAAAATACGTAGTAAGTAGGGAAGCCTTAATATTATATAGGAAAACCTAAACCATGAGTTAAAAAGAAGTTTTTATCAAATAAAACCAACACAAAAATCATTTAGAAAACATACACTCGCGGGCTTTAAACTGGAATCGCTTCATCAAGACAATTTTGTACAATTTCTGTCCAATGAACTAGGGATTGTGGTATGTCATTTGAAAGAATATTTTATTAGCTATTAAATTCTTGCCGAGAGATGGCGTGCCTACTGTGAGCAGTTATATACTGATCCCTTTTTAACGCCCGGAAGTGACCCGAACTGGAAGGAGCTAGAACTGGAACCCATGATTCTTCGTTCCGGAATAGCTACTGCTCTACAGTCTCTCAAGAAGAAGAAGGCGTCAGGAAGCGACCAAATAACAGCAGAGGTGCTTAAAGCTATGGGTGACTTGGGTATGTCGACACTACAAAATATCTGCTCATATATCTGGCAAAACGGTAATTGGCTGCGAGTCTGGACGGAATCCGTAATTCTACCGCTGCACAAGAAAGGGTCAACTAAGAGCTGCGGTAATTATCGAACCTTGACCCTCATCTCACACGCCAGCAAAATCTTGCTCCATATTCCTCCGCTACTACCTGGATTGGCAAATCCTTCGGGAGCAAGCCGGTTTCGTGAGGGGCAAGGGCACTAGGGAGCAGATTCTCAATGTCAGGCAGATCGTTGAGAAGGCATTCGAGTTTGATACGCCAGTGATAATGTGTTTCGCCGATTACAGCAAAGCTTTCGACTGTGTCAACTGGGGTTATGGGCTTATGGAAGGTCCTACAAGAACTTGGAGTACCAATGCATCTTATCGCTCTACTTCGCACCTTTTATGACTTAAGACAGGGAGTCGTAAGAGTTGATAAAGTAACTTCTAAACCCTTTAAATTTCACCAAGGAGTACGCCTAGTTTGCATTTTATCGCCCATTCTGTTCAACGCCTATGGAGAGTACATAATGGTCTCATTATGTATGTATAATATGTATGTATTTACAAAAAAAAAGTATATCTATGTAGTTTATCAGTCATGTGGTTCCCATAATACAAGCTCTGCTTAGTTTGGGGCTAGATGATGCTGTGTGATAGTGTCCAGCATTATTTATTTATTTATTATTTATTTATTTATTATGTACCTCCCTTTCAATTCTCGCAAGTCTGTCTAGACTTGCGAGAATTGAAAGGGAGGTATCACAGTTGGTGGTGTGAAAATCACCAACCTGCGCTACGCTGATGACACTACTCTTTTTGCAGCAAAAGAGTCGGGGATGGTTACTCTTCTAAACCGAATGGAGCGAATCAGCGAGGAGATGGGACTTTGCATAAACAGGTCCAAAACTAAAGTCATGGTGGTAGACAGATCTGGAAAGTTAGAACTCACTGGCGATTTGGACCTAGAAACAGTGGACAATTATTATTATTTATTATTATTAGACTTGTACGGACTCTAGTCTTCTCGATCTTTTCGTATGGCACTGAGACTTGGACTCCGAAAGCTGCAGACCGCAAACGCATTGACGCTTTTGAGATGTGGTGTTGGAGAAGGGTGCTCCGTATCCCTTGGACAGCATTTTGGACTAACGTCTCTATATTGCGAGAACTCAATATCTCCTAGCGACTGTCCACTGAGTGTCTGCGCAGAGTTCTCGAATATCTCGGTCACATTGCAAGAAAAGACGGTGACAACCTCGAAAAGCTCTTTGTGATCGGCAAAGTAGACGGGAAAAGGCCTCGTGGACGCAGTCCAGATCCGAACCGCGCTTGATATTTCGGTTTACGACCAACGCCCTCCACACCGCCGAAGACAGAAACAGATGGAGGATAATTATTAAAGAGAAGGTGATGCAGAAAGGAGGTCACGACCCTCTGCATTGAGGAACACGACGCAAGGAGGAGGAAAATCTTTGAATATCATAACCAATAAGCATTCACCTTGTATCATGGAACATAAAAAGAAAAAAACATCAGTTTTTCAAACAAATCACCATCTGTTTGGAAGTCCTGAAATCCTATAAATAGTGAGCTTTTATGAAAATTGGTCATCAGTCCAATGTTTTACTTTACTGGGAACAGTTGAACTTAAGAAAAATGGAAACCACAACCACAGAAGCCGCTCCAATCGTCAGCCTAATTCAGCAAGGGTTGTCTCAGCGTAGTATCGCTCGACAGCTTCACCCAAGCCAGTCCGGTGTCTCCAAGGTGCACAAGAGATTCAGGGAGATCGGAAACTTAGTCCGGAGACCAGAACCTGGACGATAGCTAGGCAATACGCCAAGAGATGGTCGATTTATTGTCACCACTTCACTCCGAAAAAGACACCTGACCGGCGTCGACGTCCAATAGCAGCTAAGAGAAGTTAGAGGGAGAGCTGTGAGCGAGTGGACAGTCAGACGAAAACACAAAAAAGTGAACTTGACCCCAAAATGCCATGGGAACTAAATTGTCTCCAGCCCACCTACAAGTCCGGCTTCAGTTTGCTCGCGATCACTTGATTATATGGAGCGATGGAGTCGAGTCCTGTGTTCTCGGACATAACCAGAATGTGAACCGTCGTCGGTCAATACTATGTAGGCACGTCCTACGACAAAGATTTTGATAGCTAAAAAAATGATATACCACAATCCCTAGTTCAATGGCCAGAAATTGTAAAATATTGTCTTGATGAAGCGATTCCAGTTTAAAGCCCGCGAGTGTATATTGTGTAAATAGCACATTAATTATCTTTTCAGTCATGTAAACTTACACCGTACCTCAAAATGAGCCGAGTATTTTTTTATAAGACATAATTATGTACATTATACACTTATATTTTTTTATTATTTATATGTTCTAAAAATAACAAAAGCCTTTATATTGTAATCTGTCGTTTTTATGTTTTTACATACTTAAAGGCTTTTGTTATTTATTTCAGAAAGATTAAAAATATATAAGTATACCTATGCACTATGTCATTATAAAAAATCTAAAAAACCATAATTGCACAGCATAACGAAATCAATAAATATAATACTTAAATAAATATAATTCAACCAAATTATACTGATAATTACATTATTTTACACCAGAGAACATCGAAACACTAAAAACACACTTTTACACAGCACCATCTAGCCCCAAAAAACAAACAGGAATAAAAACTAACAAGTTAAAGCATATATAATTAGTTGAACCTCAAGAAAAAGAAGCATTGAATTTTTACCCGGTATTAATTCGAAATGGGTGGGTAAAAATGGGTAAAAACCCGAACTGCGGGTTTTTACCGGGTAAGCGCCCATCTCTCGCTCGATCCTAAAGAAAAATAAATATAACTAGGGAGACAGAACATAAAATTATCATCTTCATCTTCATTTACAATCTTCGCGTACTAAGGTTATGAGTTCAATGGAACGCGAGTTCGACTGTCGATGTTTTTCGTCACCGTTCGAGAAGAGCACACGGCGGTGATGTTTTCCGTCACTGATGGAGTCTTCCTGTTTCTTGCCTGTTCTTCTCGTACTTGGATTAGATTGGAATTGGCACATACATAGATTCAAATAGCATGTACAGGGGCCTCACCACGAATTCATAATACATTACCGAATTAGTATAACATTGTTATTTCGTACCATGACCTATGCAAATTGTATGGAAGTAGTGACGTTTCTATAATGGAATCGTTCTGGAAGACTTCGTGGTAAGGCCCCAGCTCCGTACTCACATACAGTTTTGCTCGATCGAGCTATCATGTGGAGCCTACATCTGATGTGGATTACTACTGGATGCGAGCCTTCGAGCCGTGAGTATTGAGGTCCACACGTTAATATTTACTCGTTTTCGAGTAAAACTATCGAGTAATACCGCATGTGAGTACGGAGCATAAGACGTTTCAAAGTTATCCTTGTGATTTTATTGAACAAATGGTTTTCGATTTCAAATTTCAATTTCAATTTGTTGTTGTCCTCAGCGATGGCAGCAGCGCCGGCAGCCCCAAGGAGGCGTGCGTGGCGCAGTCCCCGCCGCCCGCGCCCGCGCCCCCCGCCCCGCCCGCCAAGCCGCGCCACGACCAGCGCCGCCTCACCATAGGTTGGTAGACCTCGTGGGCCCCTGCAGATCTGGGGACTCACCGCAAGCTATCCGGGCGATTCTTAGTGTCTCACCACACTGCTCTCAAACCAGTGTGGTGGAAGGTGGGGAAAATTTAAGTAGGCCTGAGGCTGCTTTCGTGTGCTTGTCACGATGTCTTCGACGTTGTAGGTTTTGCGATATGCCAGTTTCCGCACGATGTTTTCCGTCACCGTGAGCGCACATACATTTTTCAAATGGAAAAACGTATAGGTGCACGACTAGGTATGAACCCACGACCTTCGGATCGTGAAGCAAGGGTGCTACCACAGCGCTCAAGAGAAGACAAAGTGACTTTGTCTGTGATTTATCCAAATAATGCACATTTACATCTTTCATATTCGGTATGTAGGCCCTTATTACCCCCAAATGGGGCTTCTAAGTGACCAATTAGCGCTCTAGGGTAATAATATAGCTAGAAAAGCCCTAGGGCGGTAAGTTATTAAAAAAAAACTTCACTCTTTCAAAAAGTTCGCGTACATCTAACCATCATACTGGCAATAGACATCATGCATTCAGCCCAATGACAAAAGAGGTCGCTTCGCTATTCAGCCTTGTCTTCGGACGAGTATAATAGTCATCAATTTTAAATATCGAACGGCGAAGCTCAATTTCGTTCTTGAAAAAAATTATTAAAAAAAAAGATGAAAAAAGGCGGGAATAGAAAACTTTTACTTTATAATGTTTTATTCTTGTAATGTCGGTTTTTTCTACTTACCTCACAATCGAGATGTAAAGCAGAGTAGTTAGCTCGGGTGTAAGCATCGATTGCACCCTCGATATCTCGGGCTGCAATTGATGGCTTACAGCCCTTGTCTACTAATCTACTATTATTGTGACAAATGTGTCCCCCGCTCGTGCTGTGCTGACGTGGTCCGTGGTTGCAGGCGCGGGCGCCGGGGGCTCGCGCCGGGCGGAGCGCCGCGCGGCCGGCAGGCCAGGTACGTAGCGTCTCGGGCAGCCTCCTCACTCCACTCCGGAATACCAGTCTCTTTATAGCTTCCGCTCGCGGCTTTGCTCGCGAGATCCGATAAATATAGCCTATGTTACTCAGGGATAATGTAGCATTCTAATGGTGAAAGAATTTTTGAAATCGGACCGGTAGTTTTTAAGTTTATTCGTTACAAACAACAATTCAAAACTTTCCTCTATATCTATCGATCACTAGCACCCGCGCGCGTCCGCTCGCGTGGCACCGTCAGATCTTTTAGTTCTACGTTTTATAACTAGATGGCGGAACTAAATTTGAACATAAGCTCGATCGCGCTATTGTTGCGTTTTAAAAATATATACCTATAATAAAACTGTAATAGATCAAATTCTGTAAGTACATAAAAGATATTTTGAAAATATATTTTTATTAAATATTATGATGATTATTGGTTTAATACTGAACCCAAAACTGTATTTAAATTCATGTTGTCTGTCTGTCTTTCTATCTGCCTTGCCGTGAGCGGGTCAGCTAGTGTCTAATACAAATAAAATGTCAGAGGGTCTACCATGAGTTTTCACAATCTACATTCGCTAGCGACTGTAGTTAAAAAAATGTATGAAAACTTGGCACAGCGCCTCTAGCGGATAGTTGGGTACTAAAACCTCACGTAGTTAACTATCCTACGTCACAGTACTACAGTAACTGTAGTTTGCGCTCATTAATTTGTTTAGAATTTGGTACCATGAGTAACAATTTTGACAGATGTCATAGTAACGTACTATTACTACTGTAGTAACGTCAGCCGATCTAAATGTGACAACTCATAGTAGACGTACAGTTTACTCTTGCATAACTACGCTTTATTCTGGGGATAGTGGGATAAACGTGGGGTTACAATGAAGGAATGCTCAGTAGCAGTGATTAGGTCAGTCAGCTGGTCCAGATGATACATGAGCACGTGTTCTAGTTCCCTTGATTGCAGGTGTGTGGCAGGCCACTCGGGTCCCGAGGCCCACGACAGAGCGAGTGTGCTGACAGTGGGCTTAGGGCTGCGGGACTTGGCTGTTTGTTATTGTTTGTTGACTTGGCAGGTAATGTGACGTTAAGTTACTACAAAAGAACAGTCTATAAAAGAACAGTCTACTAAATAACAGTTTAAAAAGAACAGTCTGCTAAATAACAGTCTACTTAATATCAATACAAAAAGAACAGCCTGCTAAATCATCCCGTGACCATGGTCGTTGCAATACGACGAAACTTATAAAATATAAAAAATGTAAACGCGATATAAACCCGTTATAGTGTCATAAATAAGTTTTCTAAACAACAGTCTACTTAATATCAATCCAAAAAGAACAGTCCGCTAAATAAAAGTGTGTAAAAGAACAGTCTACTTAACATCTATCCAAAAAGAACAGTCTATCTACTAACAATCAAAAAGAACAGTTTACTATATTATCGCATGCCTGCGGTCGTTGCAATACGGTCGAAACGTTGATAATTTCATAAAAGGTAAACGAGATATAGACCCGTTTTAATGTCATAAATAAGTCTAATAACAGTCTACTTAATATCAATCCAAAAAGAACAGTCTACCAAATAACAGTTTAAAAAAGAACAGTCTACTTAATATCAGTCCAAAAAGTCTACTAAATATCAGTCTAAAAGAGAACAGTCTACTAAATAACAGTCTAAAAAAGAACAGTCTACTAAATAACAGTCTCAAAAAGAACAGTCTACTAAATAACGGTCTCAAAAGAACAATCTATACAAAATAACGATCAACTCAATAACAGTCTGTCTATGTATGTTTCCAGAACAGCGCACTAGTCCAGGAGCGGCCGGTCCGTCCCACGAGCCGGGGCCCCACATGCACCAGCCCCACCACCAGGCTCACCACCAGCCTCACCACCAGCCACACCACCAGCCTCACCACCAGCCTCACCACCAGCCTCACCACCAGACACACCACCAGCCGCATCACCAGCCCCACCACCAGACACACCACCAGCCGCATCACCAGCCCCACCACCAGACACACCACCAGCCGCATCATCAAGCTCACCACCAACACCATATCATGGTGAGTACTTCAAGATGAGACATTGTCTTGATGAGTTTAGGTGCTTAGTTAGAGGATAGGAGAGGAGAGGAGAGGGAAAAGAAGAAGGGGGGGGGGGGGGGTGAAATAAATGTTGGTTAATAATTGAAGTTGCAAGTATCTTATTCGATTTTTTACATTTGGTATAATAAAATTAAAAAAAAATAATAATAATAATAATGGTATAGCCAATGTCAGTCTTGGTGGTCCAAACGACAACGACACCTCATTTATCAAAATTTATCCAGCCGTTTGGGTTTCAGACAGCTGGGGGACACAATATCATCATACACAGTCGGGTAAAGAAGTGAGAAGAGATGAATGTCACGTGACGAGGAGAGTGTTAGGTGTGAATGTGGATGGATACAGGGGGAGAGGTAGACCGAAGAAAAGATGGATATGTGATAGATGACATGGTAAACAAAAAAATGGATGACATGGGTAAGAAAGGAGTGAGTGAGATGACGAATGATAGAGGGAGATGGAAGAAGATCACATGTCGTCCCGACCCCACATAGCGTGGGAAAAGGGCAGGAAGATGATGACAGCCGGATGACGAAACAAATGGGTTCGCCATATTATTGCAGGATACGAATCCGCTGCAGGCGCCCGTGGAGGCGGCGTACCGGGGCTTCCAGGACGGGAACCCGCTGGCGGGCGAGGCGGCCGGGGGCTCCTCGGACGAGCTGGCCTCCAAGCACGGGGACAGCCCGGCCAGGAAGCGCAGGCGCATCTCCAGGCATCTGTCCACTGGTGAGTGGCACTCCGGGGGGTGCGAGCTCTTTGGGCCAAAATCCTACTAATATTATAAACGCGAAAGTTTGTGAGGATGTATGGATGTCTGGATGTTTGTTACTCTTTCACGCTGAAACGGCTGAACGGATCTGAATGAAATTTGGCACAGATATAGATTATGGTTTGGAATAACACATAGGCTACATTTTATCCCGGAAAAATGTACGGTTCCCGCGGGATAGATTGTTTTTGTTTTTCAAAGGTACCAAGGTCACTTACTCGATGAGATCACTAAACCAGAGTCTTCCGATCCGAAGGTCATGGGTTCGAACCTGATCGTGCACCAATTGGTGTTTCTTTTACCCTCAAGCGGTGAAGGAAAACATCGTGGGGAAACCAGCATGTGGTAGAACTTCGATGACACGTGTCAAGTGCCTCTGAGGCGCACTTCAACTCTCCCCACACTGGTTCGTTGATTAGCATTAAGAGCTAAGTATGCGATGGTTGCGTGTTGCAGGCGAGGCGACGGTGCCGGTGCCCCCTCCCCCCGCGGAGCGCCGCACCCCCCGGCACCACTACCAGCCGCCGTGAGTATCCACCCCCCCCGCCTCCTGCCGGCCTGGTACTCCACGCTCGCGCTGTAGGGGCTGTATAACTGTATAAATAAATAATTCTGGACAATCCACACAGCATCATCTAGCTAGCCCAAAGTAAGCTACTTAAAGCTTGTGTTATGCATACTAAATTTCATGAAAATCGTTGGAGCCGTTTCCGAGATTCCAATTATATATATATATATATATATATATATATTTTTAGGAACCAAGTAATGATTCAAATAAAAAAAAATACAGACGGACGGCGGATTAACTTTAATCCTTTACAATTTAATAAAAATTAAACATAAAGATAACCAAAAGGAATCAAATCAAACTTACAACAAACCACAGTTAAATTTAACATGAACTCAGAGTAACTTACTCGTAATCTAACCACATAGGTAAGTAGGTAGGTAGCTCACAATCACCGATAATCCTAACTAAATAGATGTTCACTCGTCGAAGGCTCGTGCGCAACTGGCCTGCAGCTCGCTTTGCGCCCGCTTTTATAGGCGCGCTGTCCCCTATTAGTCATCGTCGGACGATATTGCTAACACGGCCTCTCCTGACGACGGGTCGTCCTCGGCCCGCAAGCATGGTAGCAACAGGCAGGACTGGTGCCAGGAGCTGTTGAAGGTCCGGCTTCAGGATCAGCCAGCATCTAGCAGGGGCGTAGACCGCTGAACCCTTGCTGCGGAGTCTGATGAGCTATCCTAGGACTCATCAGATTCACCTTCTGTAAAAGAACGACATGTATAAATACGTGCGCAGTTTCTTAAAACTGCCACTTCATTATTCATTCTCAGTTCATAATCTCTTTCACTTAATTAATACATCGCACATCAATCGCCATCTCGTAACTCAAGTCTCACAGGAGTCACCTCAGAGACGTCTCAAATAATAATAAAGAAAAAATAGGGCCCCTGATACTTTTCTCCATCATGTCTCGACGCAGCATCGAGTCTTCCACAGACCGTTCTGCATCACCTCACGTCGTGGAGGTCAGCGCACGTGCGTCACACGCGCACAAGCGTCTATCTAAGAGTCTGTCGATGTAAAACACGGGTTAAGTAATAACATCAAAAGCAATTGCCTATTCTTTCATTCATCACACATCCAAGGCCCTCATTCAAAGACGCACACGTAGCTGTTTTTCCTATTTTCTACACAGACGCATATTCATCACCTTGGTGCAGTAACATTCATCATCAGACACAAGATCGTTCATCCTTCCTACATGTGCCTAAACAATTTACTACACGTTAGGAACGCGTCTATGGGGCGAGAGCCCTTTCCTACGGGGCTAGGGCCCTGAGAGCTCTAACACGCTAAAGCGTTCATGAGGCAGAACCCCTACGCATCAAGGACACGTCTGCAAGGCATAGCCCCTACGCGTCAAGGACACGTCTGCGAGGCATAGCCCCTACGCGTCAAGGACACGTCTGC
This sequence comes from Cosmorhoe ocellata, assembly GCA_963675405.1. NCBI lineage: Eukaryota > Metazoa > Arthropoda > Insecta > Lepidoptera > Geometridae > Cosmorhoe > Cosmorhoe ocellata. The sequence goes on along the minus strand of OY776271.1, from coordinate 6,487,634 downwards.
AAGGCATAGCCCCTACGCGTCAAGGACACGTCTGCGAGGCATAGCCCCTACGCGTCAAGGACACGTCTGCAAGGCATAGCCCCTACGCGTCAAGGACACGTCTGCGAGACCGGAGTGTGTATGCATTGAGAAATGCGTCTGCCAGGACAGCGCCTGTACGTGTTAGACACGTCTGCCAGACCGGAGTCTGTACGCATTGAGAAATGCGTCTGCCAGGACAGCGCCTGTACGTGTTAGACACGTCTGCCAGACCGGAGTCTGTACGCATTGAGAAATGCGTCTGCCAGGACAGCGCCTGTACGTGTTAGACACGTCTGCCAGACCGGAGTCTGTACGCATTGAGAAATGCGTCTGCCAGGACAGCGCCTGTACGTGTTAGACACGTCTGCCAGACCGGAGTCTGTACGCATTGAGAAATGCGTCTGCCAGGACAGCGCCTGTACGCGTTAGACGCGTCTGCCAGACCGGAGTCTGTACGCATTGAGAAATGCGTCTGCCAGGACAGCGCCTGTACGCGTTAGACGCGTCTGCCAGACCGGAGTCTGTACGCATTGAGAAATGCGTCTGCCAGGACAGCGCCTGTACGTGTTAGACACGTCTGCCAGACCGGAGTCTGTACGCATTGAGAAATGCGTCTGCCAGGACAGCGCCTGTACGCGTTAGACGCGTCTGCCAGACCGGAGTCTGTACCGGAGTCAGAGATGCCTCTGGACATCGATCGCCTCGCCACAGCGCCATACTGCACTGCAGCCTGGGTCTGCCCACAGCTATCGCTCGACAGCGCAGCGTCAGCTCACACCGACCGCTCGGCAGAACGTTGACCACCTCGTAAAGGCCACGTACTCCCAGATTCAGTTTTCCTGTCATACAGAAAGCACAAGTATATTTTCAGTTTTCCTGTCATACAGAAAGCACAAGCATATTTTCAAGCAACTGCCTCTAAATAAGCTGCAGATTGCAAGTTGTTTCACCAATGAAGGAGTTCCGGACCTCGATCATTACCAAAACAACTGCAAAGCCACCGGGTAACTATTATCGAAATAAAAAGGTAGCCAAAAATGTCGAAGCTACGAATAGCAAACTGCTAAATGTCGGATCAAATAGCCATTATGTCGGGGCTGCTGGTATAACTCACTACTACAGAAAAATATTTCATACTTCACCAGGGTCGACTTGCCACACCACTGAACCATAATGTTCTGCGGCAGTCAGTCTTCTTTCCGTACAAACCAGCCAATAGCTCGAGCTCGTATCGGTGATACGGTAACGATCACACGACCTCATAGGGACTGCGCAGTGCGCATCCTGGAGTTCAGCTTCGCTAGGACACGTGTGATCCTATTACTGTGACTACACTGCAGGCTGGGTCTGCCCACAGCTACCACTCGATAGCGCAGCGTAAGCGCACAGAACGTTGACCACCTCGTAGGAGCAACGCACTCTCAGATCTAACTTCCCTGTGAACAGGAAAGGTTAAGCACGAACACAAAGTCATCACATCACATCAAGTGCAAACCGTCTATTCCGTTTGGAATACTCGTCTTGGTAGACTTGGTTCTACTCGAGAAGGTGTCGAGTCCGACATCTCAATATTTTACGCAAGGCTTTACAATTTGGCCTACAGTTTTCAGTTGTAACCTCTAACCTGTAGTTCACTCTACCAGTTATTAGTCTCTGTTAATTTAACTTTAATTTGGAAACGTCTAACCATTGTTTCTCAATAAAACCAAACAGTGAATTACCATGAAGTATACACGAAATAATGAGACTAACTGCAAACTGCACCGATAGCAAACTTACTAGACACGCTCACTGTGCGGTGTCTCACATCTAATTTACCCAATAACGCCAGCGCGGCGGTATTTATAAAAACAATAGGAACACTTAGCTTACCAACATACCGACGATTACATCGTCTACCTGTTCTAGTGTTACACACTAGCCACTGGTCTGCCAGACATGAGTTCATACGCACTGAGAAATGCGTCTGCTTGGATTACACCTGTACTCGTTCAGAAACACGTCTGCAGGGCCAGAAGTCCAAGGGAAGCATCGCGCGCAGTAAGTAGAAAGTTCGCGTCGCATGCTCGTCCCACCACGCGAAGCGAAACGCCTCACGTATGCCATCATACACACCGCTAGGATATGTGTGATCCAAATAAGTGACTGCAACATAAAACATTCAGATTAACACACACTTAAAATGCAGCAAACCTCTTGGGATACCATTCTCTTTTCAAAGGAGTACTGTACTGAGCTGCGGCTTGGGTAGTTTTACCCCGCGCACCACTCAGTAGTTTAAGTTCATAACGGTCACTTGGCAAACCCTTGATAACACTGTACGAGTAGCGACAGCAGAGCGACGGAAGCAGCAAAGTGACAGCGACCGCCTCGCGATCGGCCTGCCGTACTCCACTCTTCAAACGCTCGGCTTCACCTGACCTTGTCTAATACCTCTGAAATCTCACAAACAACGGTTATACGATTGTCAACATGTTTACTTTGATCACCAGTAGTGCGTAAGGCTTACAATGCCTTCAGAGTGTTGAGTTGTCTCGTTAGACGCGAAATCAGCTGGTGTCAAGTCAGTTAAGTCAGTAGGTTAGGGCATGTAAACCGATTAACCGATTAACCGAAAAACCGATTAACCGACTGATTTTACGTCGGTTTTTAATCGGTTTTTTCTTGGCTAAAAACCCGGTTTTTCGAGTTTTTTTTAATGAGTAATATATGACAAATTCATTTAAAACTACGCCTTTGCAGACTTTATTTAGATCGGCCATAATTTTCCACCTAATTACATACATACATACATATATAAAATCACGCCTGTTTCCCGACGGGGTAGGCAGAGATCACGGATCTCCACTTGTTACGATCCTGACACGCCTCTTTTGCTTCATTCACTCTCACTACATTCTTCATACATGCGCGTCGGTTTAGGGTACTCTCGACCTGGCCTTTCTCTAAAACGTCCCCAATGTGCTCGAGGTACGTACGCCAAGGTCTTCCCCTTCCAACTGTCCCATTCAAACTCGCCTTATTCACCTGTTTCGTCAATCTCCTTTCATCCATCCTTTCTACATGCCCAAACCATCTTAGCATACCCTTCTCAATTTTCATCACTACGTCTTCTTTCACTCCACAACATTCTTTTATCACACTATTCTTCACTCTATCATTCAAAGTTAAACCACACAATACTTCTTAAAGCTCTCATTTCCACTGCATTTATTCTACTTTGATGCTTCTTCTGCCATACCCAACTTTCACTTCCATACATTAATGTCGGCACTAACACTCCACCATGCACAGCCAGTCGTGCCTTTTTAGACACGATCCGACTGCTCATAAATGAGTGAAGTGCCCCATTCACACGATTTCCAGCATTCACTCTCCTTTCAATATCATCATTATGTTTCCCATCATTCTTAAACAGCGTACCCACCCGGGCCCATGTTAGATGTATACAATACATGTGTATTGTATATGGCTCATGAATGCAATAAATACTTTGAATTTGAATTTTGAATTTACCTACAAACTCTTTCACTTGTTCCACTCTTTCTCCTCTGATCATTATTTCACATTCTGTAATGCATTCATCTCTTTCAAAAACCATAACTTTCTTCTTACTTACATTTATTTTCATTCCTTTCCTGTCAAATGCTACATGCATGTTACCATCTCCTGTAACTCCTCTGCCGACCGACGACGCAAGTATTACCTGATCGTCAGCATAGAGAAGACATTTGACGAGTAACTCATTCATTCTTAATCCACAATCACTTTCTTTCATATCTTGTAAGCAACTGTCCATGAATAGATTAAAAAGCCATGGTGACGCTACATATCCCTGTCTAACACCCTTTTCGATGTTAAACCATTCATTATATGACCCATGTATCCTAACGCAAGCCCCGGAACCCTCATAGAGAGATTTCAGAGCTCGCACCAGGTTGCTCTTTACCCCATACATCGACAGAGCCGACCACAGTTCATTCCTCATCACTCTGTCATAGGCCTTCTCCAGATCCACGAAAGCGCAATAGACCTTTAGACCTTTGGCCAAAAATTTCTCGGCTATGCATCGCAAGGAAAAGACTTGATCCGTACATCCCATATCCTTTCGAAATCCTGCTTGTGCATCCCATATCCTCTCATCAGTTTCTTTCATTCGATCAACACTTTCGCATACAGCTTACCGATGATGCTGAGTAGGCTAATGCCCCTGTAGTTTTCGCAGTCTTGCTGAATTATATTACAAGAAATGTTTTTAAAATTTGTGTCAGAGGTTTATTAAAATTTTAATTTAATTTAACTTGCTATGGTTTCATTTGAGTAAGAGAGAAAGAGTTTTTAATACTGCCGTATAAAGGAGTGAATTACATTACCTAGATAAGACTTTATCATGTTGTTCAATTTTTTTACTTTATTCGAGTAAGAGTGAGTTAAACATAATTACCTATATTAAAATATTTTAAAATTTAATTGGTACTTGCTTATTTAAATTACTTAGTTCATTTTTACTAAAATTTAAGGTTTTATTTTGTCCCAAGACACCTGTATTAAAAAACTGGAAAAATAACCGAATAACCGGTTTTTAACCGGTTATTGAAAAATAAAAATCGAAAACCCGGTTTTTTTAAACAACCCGGTTTTTACACGCCCTAGTAGGTACACGTTATATAAGCGGGAGAAGAAAGGTCATTTCGACTCGAGGGTAGTCGAAATACAGCACGGCTCATCGGAACGGGCATACACGATGATTACCGTTTTCAGATACGCTCGCGACACCTTTCCCGACTAGGAGTAAGAGAGCGGCGATATCGCAAACTAGCTTCAAGATAACAACTGCCATAGATCACGTCATATGAACGATCAGCGTCACGCATCGTTCGGGAGTATGTAAGACGTCTGTTGTCGTTTCGAGAATGAGACTGAAACCCACTCCTACTCCGTGGAGCCCTATATGTGCGCCACGGCGTTCGACGATGTGACACATCGGGAACGGGATCGTTATCTAATTAATAGGACGAGAACTGCCTCGATATGCGAGACATGTGACATCTGTGATGTTAACGAGGACTACGTGTACGGTTATGTGAGCTACCTCGTAAACAATGTCTAGAACTTACACAAGTTCTCAATTCATCAATTTAAACAACAAAACACAAAAATTACTAACTGTGGGTAGTTGTATTTTTGCTTCCTTTCTGGTTTATAGGCCTTTGTCTGGTTGTTTATCAGTGCAAAGGTAACGTTTTACAGAGAAAAGAAAGAGAAAGCTGTATGTGGACACAGACCAATCCCACTTCTGATTTTAGGAACCAAGTAATGATTCAAATAAAAAAAAATACAGACGGACGGCGGATTAACTTTAATCCTTTACAATTTAATAAAAATTAAACATAAAGATAACCAAAAGGAATCAATTCAAACTTACAACAAACCACAGTTAAATTTAACATGAACTCAGAGTAACTTACTCGTAATCTAACCACATAGGTAAGTAGGTAGGTAGCTCACAATCACCGATAATCCTAACTAAATAGATGTTCACTCGTCGAAGGCTCGTGCGCAACTGGCCTGCAGCTCGCTTTGCGCCCGCTTTTATAGGCGCGCTGTCCCCTATTAGTCATCGTCGGACGATATTGCTAACAATATATATATATATATACACAAGAATTGCTCATTTAAAGGTATAAGATATACATAGATAGATATTTTTTATTATTCATAGAAAACACCCAGACCAACGGAACAAATTTCTGCAGATGATACACAAATTTGTTCCGTGGCGAGAATCGAACCCGCAACCTCTTGCGTCGCAGGCGGACTCTCGCCCGCTGCGCCACTGAGGTTGTCCTCAGTATGAAGAGTACTATGTAATGTGAGTGTTGGTGCCGCAGCCGGCGCGTGCGCTACGTGAACAACGGCGCCGTGTGGCGCGACTCGCGCCTGCTGGAGCAGCACCACGCGCCGCTGCTGCTCGACATCAACCCGGTCAGTACCCATGCCGCCCCGTCCCCGCGCACGGCTCTTGTACCCATGGCACCCCTGCCGGGACTTGTACCCATGCCGCCCCGTCCCGCGCACGGGACTTGTACCCATGTCACCCTTGCCGGGACTTGTACCCATCCCACCCCGCCCAGGTCATATACCCATGCCACCCCGTCCCCGCGCTCGAAACTTGTACTCATGCCACCCCATCACCGCGCACGGGTCTCGTACCCAAGCTACCCATGCTGGGACTTGTACCCATCCCACCCCGCCCAGGACTTAAACCATGCCACCCCGTGTCGGCCAACCAGTCTCGGACCCATGCCGCCCCATCCTCTCGCACGGGTCTTCTACCCACCCCACCCCATCCGGGACTTGTACTCGTACCCATGCCGCTCCGTCCCCGCGTCCTGGAATGATTTTTGGATGTTTCGTTTAATACCAACTCGATAAAATAATAATAATAATGTATCCGGATGCTTCTTACGGCCGCCATATTGGATATTCAGACATGCGAACCGATGGCGTCAACGACATGGCAGTTCGATTCTGTGAAAGTGTCAAAAATCCATTATGGCGGCCGGAGGAAGCTATCGTTGGAGTTGGGTTAGAAAGTGATCTATGGATGTACCACCGTGGTCCGCAGATGTCGCTGCGCGGCGCGCGGCTCGGCGTGGGCGCGCTGGGCGGCGCCGTGCCCTGGCCGCACCGCGAGCACGCGCCGCGCACGCAGGTACGCCGCGCCCCGCGCGCACCGCCTGCGGGCCCTCACGTTGCAACAAGGGAATATCAAAGTTATATTCGTTTGATTTAGTTTTTTATATTATTTTGATATAGTTTTTTATATTACTTTGATATAGTTTTTTTATATTACTTTGATATTGCCCGAAGAGGTTGCGGTGAGGCCTCTGAAAATGTGACACTGAATCTCCGGACGGTTTATAATATGATGTTACTCAAACTTATTCTACGGATCTTATTTATTTCTCTTATTTTTTGGTTTAGGCCACTTTCGTTATACTAAGATACTATATTTTTATTTTTATTTTTTTTTATTACCGGTACGCCATTTTGAAAATACGATAGCGACAAATATATGAATAATATATAACACAAGTGTCGGTAGGTACACTGTAGGTACAGAATTACATCTTCATAATATAGTTTATATTATATAATGTACCTTTTTAAATATTAAAATAATACAGAACAAATTTAATGATATTAGCATTACATTAACAAAATATCTATTAGGAGGTACTTTATTTATTACAAGTTCGAAATAATTTTTTTTTAAATATTACACCTTATATTACTTTTATTGATGTATTCTGTTTTCTAATTTAAAAAAATCTGTGATTTAGTTTCTTCGGACTAAACTGGAATCGTTAGATTCTAACATAAAGGAGAGTGTCGACTGAAGCAGAGCTGGTAAATGTGTTGAATCACCAAAATAGAACGTGACATTTGAATGACATTTCTATAACATTCGTTGTTCAGAGCGTGTTCTGTCCCAATGATCACATATTACGTGAACAAAAAACAGTTTGCAAGCTCATCGGCGCTTACAGAAAATGAAAAAAAAAATCGTAGAAAATGACTTACAATTATCGCAAAACTACATTTCGTCCGGCCATTTACGTACGGAACGCAGGAAATATTAAAACCGAGGCGAAACTTTATTAAAATACAAAATCTTTATAATTTTTTAATACTTTTCAAAATCAAAAATTTATATTAGTATTCTTTATTTATAATGGTACATAACGATGCAATAAAAGCAAACAATGGTATAAACAACATCTGTTCTAGAAAAAACTCAGATTCAAATGTCACAATACATCGGTTCACTATGTCCACATCCGTCCTGGCCGCTACGGTCGACAGTCGCCCTAATACTCCCATACAAATGCATACCAGAAACACACGTATGAGAGATACGGCCTGGGCATAGCGTACGTTAAGTTCGTTTAAGTCAACTTTTATACTGTGTTAGTTTTAAGTTAGATTAAGTTAGTCGGTAGAGCGCGGGACGACACAACTGAAATATAAACCTAATATAGATGGTAATGATACCAGTTTTATGTACTTTTAAACTTACGCGATCTGAACACATTATTATTAGTATTAGACGGTATCAGTCTACCCGTGACCACGACAGCGTGCAAACCTGTCGAAACGTCGGGAAAATATAAGGTAATTTAAACGCGATAAATACCCGTCTAATACTAATAATAATGATACCAGTTTTATTGAGTTCCGTTGTCCCCTTCAATGGGGACAAATGGAATACATTTTTTTTGAACTTGTGGTGAAAGGATCATAAAGTGCACAAAAGTTATTTTTAAACGGTGCATAATTATCTAAATAATTGGACACACAGCGCCATCTAGGTGTGCTATCCGAATCATATTGTTCGTCCCGCGCTGGACCGCACAGTAAGGCGATGCGCACACTGAGACCTCAGGGCGGCGGACCGTGCAGGGAGCACCGATCGATTCAAACGTAACGTGCGCGTGCGTTCGATATTCAAAACTTGATAAAAGCGCCATCTATCGAGCCGATCGGAACTAATTTTTAAACAACTTCAATAACGGAAGTTTTTTTAATAACCATTTTTGGTCGTAACGGCTGGTACGATTCGGATGGAGCTTTAACAATCGCGTAGAAAGGGTCTCGTCCCTGCACGGTGCGCCCGCGCATCGCCCGCTCACTAAGTGTGGCGACACACGTGTCGCCAAGGTGTGCGTGCCGCCGCACGCGCCCCCCGTGCTGCCGGCGGGCGGGCGGCCCGCGCCGGCGCCCGACGTGTGGGGAGCCGTGCTGCCGCCGCTGCCCTTGCGCTACCAGGTACTGAGAGCCAGCTGAACGTCTCATCTCCTCCCGTCTCGTCTCCTCCCGTCTCATCTCCTCCCGTCTCCTCTCACTCCTCTCTCCAGCTTACGTCTCAAACTTATGCGACTAACTCCAGGAGCCTTACCAGAAGCACCTACAAATCATCATGTTTCAGAAACGTCATAGTTTCAAGCTTGAAATAACGCTACTTTCATACTATTTGTATATGTCATGGTACGAAATATCAAAGTTTTATTGTGAAAAGCCTGTGCTGAGGCCCCAGTGTGTCTCGTTTGAGAAACAATAATGTAAAGACCAAAACTAGTATCTAAAAATCATAAAATTCTTGTTTACCCAAAGAAATGTACAGATAAATTGAGCTATCTGATGGACATCAACTATCTTTAGATAGCTGAACTGATTCAAATCCAAGACATCCGAGACAGCCAAAAGAGCCAGCTGAAATATCGGCCAAAACTTTTAAATATCAACCTGATATAGATCCCCATACCTACACAAGTCCTCCCATCTCCTCCCGCCCGAGATGTTGAGCCAGCTCCGTGCGCGCGCGCGTGCGCAGGGAAGGTCCGCTTTGTCATGTTTGATGTGAATAGTTGTCGAATGGTCCGGTTTAGGTCAGTCGTCCGCCACTAACCGCTTACCGAGCATCTAGAGTTAACCCCAGCTTACTCACGTCCGTAACTCTAACTCCGCTCCGTCCGGCGGGCCTAGGCTCGCTCGCATCGGCATCCCGGCTTCCCTTGAGTGTTAGCTCTAGGGCACCTCCTAGTGCGACAACGCTATTCATACAGAGTATTTTGACTCTCTGGCTTGATCTTGTCCGGCTCATGGCCTGGCTTGTTCTTGTCTGGCTCATAGTCTGGCTTAATCTTTTCCGGCTCATAGTCTGGCTTGATCTTGTCCGGCTCATGGTCTGGCTTGATCTTGTCCGGCTCATGGTCTGGCTTGATCTGGTCCGGCTCATGGTCTGGCTAGATCTTGTCCGGCTCATGCTCTGGCTTGATCTTGTCTGGCTCATAGTCTGGCTTCATCTTGTCCGGCTCATGGTCTGGCTTGATCTTGTCCGGCTCATGGTCTGGCTTGATCTTGTCCGGCTCATGGTCTGGCTTGATCTTGTCCGGCTCATGGTCTGGCTTGATCTTGTCGGGCTCATAGTCTGGCTTGATCTTGTCGGGCTCATGGTCTGGCTTGATCTTGTCCGGCTCATGGTCTGGCTTGATCTTGTCCGGCTCATAGTCTGGCTAGATCTTGTCCGGCTCATGGTCTGGCTTGATCTTGTCCGGCTCATGGTTTGGTCCAGCTACTGCATCTCTGTATTACCGTGTAGTTCGTCGAGAGCATGAGTTCACGTCGTGTTTAAGCTTAGCCGACACCGTTACTTAAATTAGCCTGCACACTTTAAATCCTCCTGTCGACGTGTCGTTCTGCTCCTTCCAATGCTGCGTGCGCGTCCCCCCGTCTCGCACGCCGGTGGTTTGAAGTTTGATTTCCCGTCCCTGTCTCGTGTGGTCGGCCGCTCCTGCCGCTCGTAGCTCTTTACTCGGATGGTTTGATCCTTTCTCTGTGACGTGGCATCAGTGCGGTATCTTCTTCCAGTATTGCTATCTCGCTTGCCTGCTCTTTTAACATTACTTTCCTCACACGACTCTCGCTTGTGGTTTTTAACAGTTCCTTTGACTATTTGATTATATTTACCTTAAGTTACTTGAAATTTGTATGGTTTGTGGCCATCGGCGCATGTCGGGCAAATGTCGCGGGAGTTACAAACAGGATATGAATGACTGTACATTCGCCTCACACGTTTGTCCATGGTAATCTGGTTCACCTGGGGGACTGAGACACTACACACACACTAGATTCACTTTTGTATATCTGATTGCATAATGCACTCCTAACATTATATTATGTCATATTATATTGTATTGTACGAGTATTATATTATACAATTCACCATAATAAATCAATCAATTATCATCATCATGTACACAGATGTATAAAAAACTTTAACTAGGCATTAGTTGGTGTTGGTTGATACTCTATACTCTGCTTTCAATTATGTAATGTCCAATTTGAAGACTGCTGTACTAATTTGTTTTCAGCGGCTTTTGTATTTTTTTAATAAACACTTATTTTTTTTTCAATGTTTAACACACTAGGCAATATTTTACACACTGGGCAATATTTTACATACTTGGCAATGTTTAATACTCTGGGCAATGTTTAACATACTGGGCAATGTTTAACATACTGGGCAATATTTTACACACTTGGCAATGTTTAACACACTGGTGAATTAAGTACACCTCTCCCCCTTCCAGGCTCCATATTGCCAGGGTCTAAAGCCCTTAACCCAACGAAAGTAACATCATTAAACATTTTGGTTGTAAATATATTTATGCGCCGGCGCCGCACCGGAGCCTACACTTCCAGTCGACGTTCTGGGGCCTTACCACAACCTCTTCGAGCTATATCAAAGTAATATAATGTAAATTAAAGTAATATTTTATTGCAACAAATACATATAAGTACTGATGTCGTATGGTAATATAAGAATCAATGTGTCACCGGTATGGCGGGCAATATTTTTGTATTATTCTTATCCTATTTGCAAAGTAATATATATTTGATATTTCGTACCATGAACAAGATTTTACTGTAAAAGTGCTACTTGAATTTTGAAACGTGACGTTTCTGAGACATGATGGTTTGTAAGAGCTTGTGGTGAGGTCCCTGGTGTGGTATGCTGTTATTAATAAATAGCTGCGCAGGAGCACGTTTAAACGCTTCCTTCCACTTGCCATTGGTCAAGGCAGCGCTATACCGGATTTAACGAAGCTATTCTGGACTTAACTTAACCTGGAGTCAGCATCACCGGACGATTCTCCTCAATTTGATATTTTACCGTTATTTTAAAAACTTTTTGAACCTTGACTTTAGAGCTCGTCTTTCGAGCTTTAAAGTTGGAGCGATAAAAGATTGGTTCATAATAAGTTATTTCACGAAGGGTACTTTTAAAATTAACTAATATTTTACGAGATAAACAAAAGTGTTTGTTGCGACTAATGACGATAGTGAGAACAATGACGAAACCATTGAGGAGAATCGCCCACGCGTGCTTAAGATCTGTTTGGAGACTACCTACATTGTATGGTTTATGAGTAGTTGGGGTACATCCTCTGAGAGAATGAATGTTATTTAATAATTAACATCAAAAATTATTCCTCTTAATTCATTTCTAGCTTTGAAATTTGATTTTTTTCAGCTATCTCAGGACCGTTACAAACGATCTATAAATAGCTCAGCTGATCCAGATAAAGTAGTAACACGACAATTTCAACATTTTACATAAATAAGTGTAAAATTAGTTCCGAATTTTAAAGTACCTATTTGGTTAATTGAAAGGTTACATTCGTTCTCTCGTAACACGTTTCGTTGTACGGTACTCGTAACACGGCACGCGGAATGCATGCCCGGAGGACAGTGTGATATTATGTACGACGTTTTGTGAAGTGTGCTTGGTGCCGAGCCGTTCCGACCCTTATGTCCATGGGCAGAGGGTCGCTGCGGTGACGCCCTCCGTGTAAGCGTAGTTCTAATAGCATTCTACGCTCGATCTTTTAAGATGTTAATTATGTTTTGTACCGGACGGTGTTCGAAAATTCAGAATTCCATAGATAAAATTGCAGTATTTTTAATGTTACTTTTATAAAGAGACTTCACTGGCGTTTATGTACACGTTGTAATTCGGCAAAGATCCATCTTCAACCAAATGAAAGACTGCAAACATGCAGTCTGAATGAACCAAACATGCAGTCTGAATGCACCAAACATGCAGTCTGAATGCGTCAAACGTGCAGTCTGAATGCACCAAACGTGCAGTCTGAATGCACCAAACGTGCAGTCTGAATGCACCAAACGTGCAGTCTGAATGCACCAAACATGCAGTCTGAATGCACCAAACATGCAGTCTGCATGCGCCAATGAAGTCCACTATTGTAGAGCAGTCTTCTCAGTTTTCCAACACCATCTGACCGTTGACGTAGCTGTACTGGGCGAGGTGACTAACCGCGGCCTCACTGAGTGCATCGACCTCTACACGCTTGCACCACACTCTAGGGGGCTTAGATACATACTACGGGTTTGATAGTTTTCGGAACTCTATAAGAGCCTGGTCCTGGAACCCGGAACCTGGTCGTACATCAATGGGTTTTTCCATTTGGAAAATGCAAGTGCTCTTAAACGGTGAAGGAAAACATCGTGAGGAAACCGGCATACCCTAGAACCGAATATTGTAAATGTGTGTCATATGTCTTCTAACGGCGATGGGCTTGCAACCTGTCACGTACGGAATACTAACTACTGTGCAAAATGTGGGCATGTGACAAATATCATGTTTGGACGTGCTGACTCTTTCGACATCCTCAAAGATCTAAGTACTTAGAGATCTGAGGAGATGCTCGGTATCTCCAGGCTTTTCATCCCGCAGCGCCCCTAGCGGAAACTTTATAGAACTAAAATCTGATTTTAGTTCCATAAAGTTTCCGCTAGGGGCGCTGCTGGAAGAAAACGAAGTAAAGGTTTTGATAGTTTATCAAAGCCCGTCCTAAGCCTCCCGACCACATAAAGTAAGCACGCCGCGCGTCAGTGAGGCCGCGGGTTGCCTCACATCCGCACTGTTATGTAGTGCGCCGGATTGGTCGCAAACCGTTTCCGCATCTAGCCCCCTGTAATAGAGCTTGGTTTGCGTTGGGGGATTCCCAGGCCTAGCTAGGTGGCGGTAGGCTGCAAGTGCATCACTCAGATGTAACATAGTGTGCACCGTGCTTGTGATTGGTGGGACGTGAACGCACGCGATTGGCCGTAGCGCCATCGCCGGCCAATGGGAGCCGTTTGTGACGCGTGGCTCGCTGCCGATTGGTCGGCGATCACGTAGTTGATTTCTTAAATAATGATGCCACACGTGCGTTCGATGTCATATATACCGATTGTCAGTGTTTTTATTCATTCTCTCACTTTCTGGACTATTTTGATTTTACGTAATAATGAAATACAAATTAGTTAATATAATTAATATAGCGCTGGCGCCATCACAGTACCTGAAGTGTTGTTAAAATTATATTATTTTTGGTTTCATTACTTCTCGTTTGCATCCACAAACATGTTTGATACAAGTTATGAACAAATCTTGTGACATTCAACTTAATATTTTTTAATTATAGACTTGTATTCACGTTGTTTCAAACGTGTTTTGTTTACTATTTTTATCATCTTCCGACACGTTTTCTGCAAGTTATGTATAAAACTAATCCCACAACTTGTTTTAAGTGTTAATTGAATGAAAATAGTGGTTTCAGCATGTAGGATACATGTTTTATACCTTAGTTTAAACGTGGTGTTTCAAAACCAAGTATAAAGGGAATGTTACAACTAAATAAATAGCCAGTGGCAGTGGTGGGGGTAAATCCAATATGGCGTCGGCGCTCGTGCGGCATGCAGACAAGTAGACCAACAGCGTACACTCTCGGAGCACGCTACGGTAGTGCGAGAGTAGGCTAGCGGTCGGCAGCGACCCTCCAAATATTTTATTTACTAACTCTCCCTCACTGCGCATTCGACTTTCTATAGCATGTATTTCCACACTCTGGTACCCTGTGAATGTGTTACGTGTTACGTATGGATGCCCGACGGCCGGTGATCGCCCCGGGTGCTCGGCGCAGGCGCGGGCTCGCGGGTCAACGGCCCTGCGCGCGCGCTCGGCCAATACCGACGCGGGCTCGCGGGTCAACGGCCCTGCGCGCGCGCTCGGCCAATACCGACGCGGGCTCGCGGGTCAACGGCCCTGCGCGCGCGCACGGGGGGATCACGCGAGCCATCGTCACTTAAATCGCCGCTAGCTACTAAAGCTTTTGTTACTAAGTAGAGGTTTTTAAATGATGAGAAAATATTTGGCTGGTCGCTTGATAGAACTTGGCTGTTACCTGAACACGCTCATTGACCGAGGCGCTAACACCGTTCGAGTCGTACGTGTGGACTGTTGTCGGGGCGCGGGCGTCACATTAACACGAGCTATACATTTTCCATAGTTTTTTACAGCGAGAGTTTCTCGTTCTAAACAAGCGCATTCAAGAACTTGTATATAAGTATTTTATTTAATTACGATTCATATCTTGATGTTTAGATGCTTGTATTG
This sequence comes from Cosmorhoe ocellata, assembly GCA_963675405.1. Lineage (NCBI taxonomy): Eukaryota > Metazoa > Arthropoda > Insecta > Lepidoptera > Geometridae > Cosmorhoe > Cosmorhoe ocellata. Next base: position 6,472,585 of record OY776271.1, on the reverse strand, counting down.
TGCCCTCACACGAACATATCTTTATATATTTATTTTACATTCTAATACAATAGATATTTGATCTACGTTTAGTGGCTGGCTAATTAAATACATTTTTTATATAAGTATGTTATGTACCTATATTTTTAATTTGAACACTATTATTATAATTTGTCCTAAACGCTTCCACCGAATGTTGAAGATGGTATTAACATCGCCACACATCGCTCCGAGCGCTCGGTCTATGTTTCCCTGGTATTTGGTTTTAGTTTTAATGATTTTGAGACCAAGTATCAAATATTTATTTATAAAACAAAGTCGGATTTCTTCGAACACTTAAATATAACTCTAGAACGGATTTGTCTCTGCCCCGAATAGCAGAATAACTATCATTCGAAAATGAATTAATTGTGGACTAAGTCGCGGGCGGCAGCTAGTATTTAATATTTTTGAATGCCCTGGCTTTGTCTATGTAGTGTTTTAAATAAATAATTGATACTCGGTCTCACTTTAAACATTGGACCGCGTCGAGTGAACTCAGAATGTATTTTGTCTCATTTGAATTTCTGACTACCCTCAAACACTATAAAAAAATATTTCCTGTATAATTCTTCATAAAGCCTTACCATCTACACACTGGACTGGCTAGAAGACCAAAAATGGACCAGTGCTGCTAGAAAATTATACCTAGATTAACCTCATGAATTGCAAACATAACACATTTTTTTTAAATTCTGATGTTTATTCGTCGTGGTCACTTTAGTTTAAGCGTGATCCTACCCTCCCAGAGGGGTAAAAAGGTCCAGTAGGGTGGGATCACCCCCTAAGGTTCTCACGGTGACAGCTACAGCAGATGAGATTACAGTTCAACAACAATGACAGCTGTCGTGAAAAAACTAAGACTTAAGGCAGAGTCAAAGATAACATTTTTTTCCATACTATAGTGTCCCACGGCTGGGCAAGGGGCTTTTTTAAGGGGACTCAGCTAACTCTTTATCGAAATAATGTAAAATTAATACGAGTTAATCACAATACTGACTAATCTATCGACAGACAACGCAGAGCCTAAGCCGCTGATCCTAGAGACTTGAAATTTGGAGGATCCATTTCTTATACTCGTAGCACTTAGACGTACACTGAGAAATTCCAAAATTCAACCTCTTAAAGGAGCAGCGGGAGGCAGAGTGCCGTGAGAACCGAGTTTGAGCGCGTTTCTTACACGAGTCTGCGCAAGAGTTGCCAAACTAGTCCGCTAGAGGTCGCTATGTGCGAGCAGCGCGCTCCGCCGCCATCCCTCGCACACCTACGCCAAGCGGGTAGTCAATGAACGAGACGAAGTAATTCTACGTTTATCGAAAAAAAAAATACCCATTAAATTCTATAATTTGTGATTATATCCAAGTCAATAAATTGAACATTATTTTTATTAAAACGGGTTAACAATACATAAAAACAACTTGTGACCTGTTGCCTGTCCGTTCCCGGATCACTTTATAAACGCGCAAACGTAGGAGCGCACCTAGTGTCGTTCGTTGACCGGCCCGCGCGCGCCCGTGCGCTCGCTGACGACGCGCCTGCGCAGATGGGCGGCGTGTACGCCGGGCTGCAGTACGCGCACGGCGGGTTCGCGGCCGCCGCGCCGCGCGGGCCCTTCGCCTCGCCGCCGCACCCGCACCACTACATCCCCAGCTCGCAGGTCAGTGCTCCCATAGCGATTTAATGATTAAGTCGCTTCGTGATTAAATTTATTACTTCGTTTTGTTGTTTAGTTACATGATGGTGTTATTTAATTATATAAGATGAAAATTTAGCAATTAAGTCGATTGAGATTTAATGATTAAGTCGCTTCGTGATTTGAATGATTAAATTGCTCTGTGATTTAGTTAGATTATGGCGATAATTTATGATTTAATTTAATGATTAAGACGATGGATATTTAATGATTAAATCGCTTCGTGAAATGATTAAAATGCTCTGTGATTTATTTAGATGATGGCGAGAATTAATTATTTAAAAATTTAATTATTAAGACGATGGATATTTAATGATTAAGTCGCTTCGTGAAATTATTAAATTGCTCTGTGATTAAGTTAGATGATGGCGATAATTAATGATTTAAAATTTAATGATTAAGACGGTGGATATTTAATGATTAAGTCGCTTCGTGAAATGATTATTATTTATTAAGTCGCTTCAGGATTCAGATGAAGAAAGTTTAATTATAAAATCGCTTCGATGTTTAGTTAAATCTCTTGAACATTTACTTATTAAGATTATGATGATTGAATTATTAAGTTGCTTCAGGATTTAGATGATGGAAGTTTAATGAAAAAATTGCTTTCATGTTTGGTTAAATCGCTTGAAGGTTTAATTAAGATGATGATCATAATGATTATGTCGCTTCGAGCTTTAGGTGATGACGATTCGATGTGGCTAGTTACTGATTGGTATCTCCCGTGCCGCAGCGCGCGGAGAGCGGGCGTCTGGACCTGCTGGGCGCGGGCGAGGGCGCGCTGTCCCCGCTGCAGCCCGAGCTGCACCACGGCCCGCTGCTGCTCGCCACGGAGGTACCGACCCCATTCGGATTTACCTTGACCCCACTTGCGAGGTGTGAGGTCAAGGTAAATCCCGTAAGTGTTTACAATGCGAGACGAGATTAACGCTTACATAGCCTCTTGCATCCGACCACCCTACCACCGACCCAATTCGGATTTACCTCACTTGCGAGGTGCGAGGTTAAAGTTAATCTCGTAAGCGTGTATTATTAAGCGAGACGAGATTAACGCCTACTTGGCATTTTGCATAGTTAAATCGTGAGGAGTGGAAGGAAATGGGACAATAATGGCAGAAACATAAATAAATAAACTAGTTATTATTGCAAAAAAAAAAAAAAAACGACACCTTATTTGTCAAAATCTGTCCGGCCGTTTGAGCTACAGCGACAGCCACAGAAACTCGCATTCATACACACACACACCCCAAACACATGCCCCTCCTTCGCTTCGCACCTGGTACTATACAATGTAACACGTTGTCCTGTGCGCAGGCGCGGGGCGCGGCCCTGGAGCTGATGGCGCCGCACCACGCGCGCCACGCGCTCGGCCACCACCACGTGAGTGCCGCACGCTGCTCCATCTTATAACGTTTAAGGCTCTAACGTCGAACCTTGAACCTTTTATATTAAACCTTGAACCTTTTGTCTTAAACCTTGAACCTTTCGTATTAAACCTTGAACATTTTCGCGCCACGCGTTCCGCCACCACCATGTGAGTGCCGGACGCTGCTTCATCGTTTGAGGTTTAAGGCTCTAAAGTCGAACCTTTACCTATTAGTTTAAACCTTGAACCTTTTATCTTAACCATTGAACCATATGTATGTATTTACGAAAAAAAAAGTATATCTATGTAGTTTATCAGTCATGTGGTTCCCATAATACAAGCTCTGCTTAGTTTGGGGCTACATGCTGCTGTGTGATAGTGCCCAGCATTATTATTATTATTATTATTATTATTATTTGTCTTAAACCTTGAATATTTAATCTTAAACCTTGAACCTCTCATCTTAAATCTTGAACCTTGATATTGAATCTATAATCTTGAACTCCGTGTGCAGCGTCGCAATGGCGGCGGGGTCGGAGTGGGCGCGGGCGTGGGCGGCGTGGGCGTGGGCGTGGGGTCGGGCGTGGGCGTTGCGGGCTCGCGCGCGGCCCGGCCTTACGTGCGGCACGCCCCGCGCTGGCACCACCCCATCCACCACATCCACACGCAGGTAAGTGCTCGCCGCTCTCCTGCCGACCGGGGTGCGCGAAGGTGTAAAGGTGCGTTTAAACGGCGCGGGGTAGCACGAGCCTACGCGAGCCGAGCCGTCCGTGGAGATGCGGCGGCTCGATGTCGAATCGCGCCGTTCGCTCTGGACCATCCGTTCAGCCGGCGCGTGTTAACACGAGCCGAGCCCGGATGGCGCGCGCCTTTGATCCGGGTCGAAAACCGACAAGTGATGGATCGTGCGAACATTGCCGAGCCGCGCCGAGCGGAGTGGTTTAAAACGGCGCGTCGCTCGTGAATCACGAGCGGAGCCAGCACGTCTACCATGAGTGATCACATTTAAATCGGCTGACGTCACTACAGTAGTAATAGGACGTTACTATGACATCTGTCACTCATGGGACCGAATTCTAAGCAAATGAATAAAGCGCAAACTACAGTTGCTCTAAGTACGCTGCGACGGAGGATAGTTAACTACGTGACGTTTTAGTACTCAACTACCCGTCAGAGGCGCTGGACAAGTTTTCATGCAACCCGGTCACATTATCTCGAAACGTCGCTGGAATGCGAACCTCCCGCCCCGTTCTCGGTTAGCGCGCCAGAGCGAGAGAGGGAGCGCCGACGTCATCGACGCCAGGTCTCGAGATAATGTGACCGGGTTGTACATTCTTTAACTACAGTCGCTAGCGATCGTAGACCGAAAAGTCACGGTAGAGCTACAGGCTCGGCTCGCCCTAACGGCTGTGTTGTGCGCAGAGCGCGGGGCTGCTGAGCGCGTCGCTGCCGGCGCACGTGCAGGCGCAGCTGCACGTGGCGCAGCCGCTGTCGCTGCCGCCGCCGCCGCCCACCTACCAGGTACCAGCCGCAGCGGCTCCTGTCATTACTCTAGTGGGACCTGCGGTTACTGCTACTGTGGTTACTGTAGAGGAAACTTTAGTGGGAGTTACTGTAGGTATCATGAAAGGGGGTTTTCTTTATTCTATTTGTATCGTTTAGTGTTATTATAGGGATAATTATACATATTTGGTATATTTTTAGGTATATTTGTAGGAGTTACTGTTAGGGAAATGGTAAAGATTACTATAGGTATTGTAAGAGCTACTCTTAGAGTAATTGCAAGGATTACTCTTAGAGTAATTTCAAGGGTTAGTCTTAGAGTAATAGCATGTGTTACTATGCCCCCCCCCCCCCCCGGCAGGTGTTCCTGAACCTGCTGGCCATGTTCCCGCTGTCCCCGTACGCGGAGGCGCGGCGCGAGGACGGCGCCTCGTCCCCGGAGACGGAGAACTACGAGGCGCTGCTGTCGCTGGCGGAGCGCCTGGGCGAGGCCAAGCCGCGCGGCCTGCAGCGCCACGAGATCGACACGCTGCCCAGCTACAAGTACTGCCAGCAGACGCACCAGGGTACACATCTTACAGCAGCCGTGTTGGACACCTACATTACCCTCCTCCTCCTTATACTTACGATATGCTCATGTGATTCAATTGTTAATGTTACCGACGGGCTGGGTGCGCGTGCGCAGGTGAGCAGACGTCGTGCGTGGTGTGCATGTGCGAGTTCGAGGCGCGCCAGACGCTGCGCGTGCTGCCGTGCGCGCACGAGTTCCACGCCAAGTGCGTCGACAAGTGGCTGCGGGTGAGTGCGCATCGTGACTTGTGACCGACTGACTGACTGCTTATTTATAAAGGACGGATTTAAAGCGAGGGCCGTTGATGAGTCATGAGCGACTGAAGGATTCTAACGATTCCTGATGATTGAATCATGAGCGTAGCGAGTGATTCAAGTGTTAGAATCCTGAGCAACGCGAGTGATTCATAGCCATCGATATAAATCCGTTTTGTTGAAGAATTACATACTATGATTTGTACCATGACTCCGAGAAAAAGAAAGATTTACGCGAAAATAGACATTTAATGAAGGAAAAAGGAGGGATAAGCTATTTAAAATGCACATTAAATTTAGAACTGTTTATTCACTGTTTTCAGCTTATTTTATTCACTGAAAACAGTGAAAAGCTTGACATACAAACTCCTTATTCAAATAACTCCTCGAGTTTTGATTGGTTGAAAACTATTTTGTGTTCATTTTTGTCATTAGTAGATTGGCGCTATTTTGAATAGGTATTGTATTTTGTACGAACACAAGGTTTAGTGTTACACAATAAAAGATTGAAAATGAATTCAAGTGATGAAGAAGATATTGTGTTAAGGACGTAATTACAGATTTGACGTTCTCGAATTCAGCTATCCGCGTCAGCACACTACAGCAAAGTTCACACACACACATTGAAGCCGCTTGACGCTCGATTTTATACATTAGCTAACTAATCTTGGTACTTGAAGGTCAGATAGGTAAGTTATGAAATTATATTTGTGATGTGGAACTCACTGTATGTTAGGTTGTCTGACAGCCTGTGACGGTATTACGCGGGCTTTAGGCGAGCGGATTTTTTTCCCAACGAATCACACTGTCACTTGAAATGTAGATTTCAATGATACCTATAACTTCTCTAAAGAAACCACTAGCCTACGACGTCTAGTTTCCGAGATATTTCGGATTGAAGTTTGACAGCTGTCAAACAAAATGTAGATCTCGTGGATACCTATAACTTCTCCAAAGAAACCACTAACCTAGGTAGTCTAGTTTTGGAGATATTTCTGTTTTTATTTTGACAGCTATCAAACAAACCAGATCTCATATTATAACTATAACTCCTACACCTATTATAACTCCTTTAATATACCAATAACATCCGCCTTGATTTAAAATTATACCTAACGTGATGGATGAATGATTATGACGTGATGATGCTGATGATTTACCACAATGTCCAAAAAGTATCAACTTTATTCAAGAACAGTATACCACACACTGATGATTTAGGACTTTGTCGTTCTAAATATGTAAAAAAAATGCGATGCACCCGTGCTTCCATGACCGCGTCTGAGCGCGGAATGAGGAACAAAATAAAATTCCGTCAATACAACAGGGCATCCCCATACAAAAATGTATGGAGAAATTATAGTGCATTTCCTATTGGCTGTTCTTTCTCATAAGTGAAAAAGTAATTTATTTGAAAACGAATTAATAACATAGACGTATAGAGGACTATATAAGCCACAATTTCTTATGATTTTCACGATATAATATGCAGTGGATTAAGCTATTTTGGTACCTAACCAGACCCCATTTTTCGTCATTTTTAGCGCATCTTGCGATGGTAAAACCATATTTACATGAAAATGTTGTATGGAACTGCCCAGTTTTTATTGGCTACCTCCAGAGATGAATATATGACCTTCAATTTATATCAACCATAGCATCTTTACAGTTGTAATTCCTGGTTCTTGAAATGGTACCTAAAAGCCATTGATTTTTGTATTTTCACCCTTAACACCTGAGCTTATGAAAGAGAGGGCGGCCGATACAGTAGAAAACTTGCTACCCTACAAATTACACTTAAATCTTTCTTTTTCTCAGAGTAATGGTGTAAAGTATCGTATGAAATTCGCGAATAAAGCGGATTTATATCGAGGGCCATGAATAACTCGCGTTGCTCAGGATTCTAACATTCTAAATTATCATGAATCACTCCCTGCGGTCGTGATTCAGTCGTTAGAATCCTTCACTTGCTCGTGACTCATCTTTAAATCCGTCCTTTATTCACTAGTTGCATAACATACTATTTTAAAACTCAACCTTTAAGGGGGCAGCGGGAGGTTGTTTTAATTTCAATTTAATATTCATTCAGTAAGACCCAGATATTCAGGCTTACACCGCTCTCTTTCAGTCGAACCGAACGTGTCCGATTTGCCGCGGCAACGCTTCGGAGTACTTCGGCACCCCCGACTGACACCCCCCCGTGACCCCCGGCCGCTGCGGGGGCCGAGGAGACTCCCTGCCTGGTCCACTCTTGGCCACTCCAAAGGTCCGCTAGTGGCGCCCCCCCGAGCCGACCCGGTCGAAGGCCACCTCTCCGTGCCAGCGGGCGCCGGGGGGTCTTTTGGGGGTCTTCCCGAGTGTTTGTTAGTGACTTAACTTGGTGTGCTCGTGACAATGCGGGGTCAGTGACCTCAGGGGAGGAGCTAAAAGCACGTCAAAATGCTCGAAAGACCAACTTTTGCACGAAAGCTCGAAGAACCATCGGAATGTGTGACTTTATTTTTAAATATAGTTCTTATGTGATAGAATTAATCGACACGATCCAGCTCGAAGGACCAATATTTTCGGCTCGATTGTTAAGTACCACGATATTTCTTGTTTAACACTGGTTATTTGTCATATTTAATACACGAATCAATTTTTTTATAATATTAGTCGTTGATTATCCCTTGTGGACCTGTGTTGGTCTCGAGCGGGCACTCCTGAAGCGCGGAAGTGCAGGAGTGCTGAAAGTGTGACGTCACCTCCCGCGTGTATAAAAGTGTGTAAATTTGTGAAAATATTTGAAAGTTTGTTCAAAGTGGTAAGTTGTGATCCGCGTCAAATTTATTGAAATCGGACTCTATGGAGACGTGCGTAGGTGTAGTTTGCAATAACGTGCTAGCTGATTGTGGGGTGGCTTGTGGGGGGGAGGGGGGGGGGCTGCGGACGTGTCTCACTACTGTGTACTCCTTCAGCCGGGGAACAGACAATAAGGTTTGAAAGTTGCTAATAAGTATAATAAATATTATTGAAGTCACATAACGCCATCTAGCCCCAAAGTATAAAACAAATAACTGATAAATTATATTATGGGCTTGGAATACTAACTACTGTGCAAAATGTGGACATGTGCCAATATCATGTTTGGACGTGCTGACTCTTTAGATTTCAAAGATGTAAGTGACTAGAGATCTGAGGAGATGTCTACCGAGCCTGGTGGTACAATCATGAGATGTCTACCGAGCCTGGTGGTACAATCATGAGATGTCTACCGAGCCTGGTGGTACAATCATGAGATGTCTACCGAGCCTGGTGGTACAATCATGAGATGTCTACCGAGCCTGGTGGTACAATCATGAGATGTCTACCGAGCCTGGTGGTACAATCATGATAAATACTTCCAAAGAATAACTCCCAGACAGATAACACAGATAATAAAGCTTATATGGGAACCAGATAGTTGATACATTATATACTTTTTTTGTAAATACATACATAAAATACATAATAACACTCAGACACAGAACAAATATCTGCGTTCACACAAATGTCAGTCCTGGGGGATCGAACCCACAACCTGCAGCGAAGGAGGCAGAGCTACTACCCACTGAGCTGGGGTTAAATATAGTGTTAGAGATGCGTCCACAGCCGGCCCCGGGGTGTTGTTTGTTGCCAAATTGTCTTGTGTATTTAGTTAACGCTTAGAGCTCCAATGTAACGAGTGGGGGACGGTTTTTGATGATTCTTAGCATGTTTGATAATCGTCAGCTGAGGAATTTTAAAGTTGCAATATGTAATTAACGCCATCTTAAACAAAATGGCGGATTATTGATTATTGATATCAATTATGTGAGTAGTATAGACCAGTGATGGGCAAACTACGGCCCGCGAGCCATCTTCGGCCCGCGAACCGTTTTAATCCGGCCCGCTGCGCCAACCCCCGTACTCAATCCGCATTATTAAACCTAAGTAGGTACTATTTTTGTACGGTAGTAGAGAAAAATGGAGGAAAAAACATGTTGTGCCGATCCCACCTCGCGTGGGAAAAGGGCAGAAAGAAGAAGAGGAAGTTACTTATTATCACAGAAACTTAACATAAATTTCTCCATATTTTTTTTATTTCCATCCGACTCACGCTTAAAGACATTTAATCTCAAAAAGACAATAGACTTAACAATGACAAGCTAAAAATCAGTTAAAAATCTGACTCGCAATACTTTTCATAGGTTTTATTTGGCCCTTGATGATAAAAGTTTGCCCAGCCCTGGTATAGACTGGCAAAATGGCGTCAATAACAAGAATTTAATGTTAAAAATCATCAAAAACCGCATGTAATTTAACGAATAATGCTAATGTTTGTCCAAGAGTTACCGAAACACAATAATCCGTACATATAATAATATAGAGTCGTCTGTACGTCTCGCGGCCTTAGTTTGACATATCCAGCGTTGCCCGACTGCTGTTCTAAAGTAGGTTTATGATTTAGGGACAATAATATAAATATTTTGTATGTACACTGTGAGCGAGTATTCTTGGAAAATTCGAGTATCGGTGGGAATTTCACACAGCGCCATCTATCGTCAGTTTGTAGGTACTAGATATTATTAAAATAATTTATCTAGTACCACAAACGTCGCGGCTAAGTAACCAACGATTTGTGTAAGTTTCACTAAAATCGGTTCGGCTCTGAGAGTACTCGCCGCAGTTTTGTTAATATTAAAATGCATTTGTTTAATTTTCCTTGCTTTGTTGTGCCGTTTTTGAATATTATATTTTATATAATTACAGTGAATAGTTGTTGGGAAGTGACGACGGCATCTTGGGTCGATAATGATAACGATAACTATTATTAATAATTATATTAAATCAGGGAACTCCAAAAACATAATTTTTAATCAAAATCAACTATTTTGTATATTCATAAAATACCAAAAATCATCGAATCCTTTCAATATTATTTTATATTTAATTTTATGGCTGTCTGGATGTGTGTTGTTACGGCTGAACAGATTTGGATGAATTTTTCAAAGTCCATGAGCCGCCGGTGTGAATTAAATCCAAAATAGTTCAGGAGACAACATTCAATAAAATACTAGTTATAAATTGTCGCTCGATCTAAAAAACTAAGTACATCTGGACCAGCTTATTAGAAAGCCACGTTGAACGGTCTTAAACCATACAACATTCTGCAATTGGTATTTCAAAATGTAATGATTTAACCAACTGATTTGTTTATAATTGAATAATTATTAAATAAAATGAATATCTATAATATAAATGAATATAATGTACGTCTGTGTGTAGTCATTATATTCTTCTCAAGTGCCTGAATCTTACCCCTTAGCATAAACGGGTGGGAGCAAGTTCAATTCGTGCAATAACTCTTATTCGCGTGCGCCAGAGTTCATATTCGTTAAGCAAGGCTGCTGATTGCCTATTGGTTTATTTGTAAGTTTGAATGATTGTTGGAAGTGGAGTGCGGTGCGGGAGAGCGCGCCGGCTCCCCGACTACTGACACCACTGCTTTATTGAAATCCACACTCGTTCGATTCAGACGTAGCGAAGCGCATCGAAGCGTTTTGTACCGTATTGTACACACTCGTCCGATTCGGACGTGGCGAAGCGAATTTAACCGCATCGTACGCACTCTGATTGGCTCATGATGATAACTGTCAACTTTATTAAACTCAAAACGTAAAACAAGAATCAACAAGATTTTGTTTCAAGGTTGGTCTGCGTCTTAATTATTAGTATTAAACGGGTATTTATCGCGTTTTAATTACCTATTTTTCCGTGACCACGACAGTGTGTAAACCTGTCGAAACGTCGGCCGGGAAAAATAGATAAATAAAACGCGATAAATACCCGTTTTATACTAATAATAATGTGTTCAGATCGCGTAAGTTTAAAAATATACATTAGTCTGCGTCTTCTACTTAATGTTTGTCCTACACACAGTACACGAAAACATCTACAAAAAACAATTTTTTTTGTCTTCACACATGAAACAATGTTTTGTGTAGGCTTGATGGTAAATCGAGTTGAAGAGTTATATTATATTACTTATATTATATTATATTATTACAAGCTGTTATGCTGAACTGAAGTCGAATGAGTGTTGGTTTAACATATCGTGGATATAAAAATAAACCTCTATCATTATATTAGTAAAATGCAATAATATTAATATTGTTTGTTACGTCGGGCTCCGACACTACAGGCGGCTCCTGTAAAGGCGGACGCGCATCTGTCCGAACCGAATTGAATCGTAGAATTAGAATTCTATAGAATTAAGAATAACGAATTGAATATCAGAATTCTCTAAGAATAACTATAAAAATCATATATTCTCGTTAAATAGTCGGGTAAGGGTGGAACTCGTTTGGTCGGACAGATGCGGGCTCACCATAATAATAAAAAGCACAACGCTTATATACTTCGGAGGGCACGGGCTGTAAAGGCGACTGTCAACCAAAGCCAAAGACTTTTAAAACTAAAAACTTCGTTAACATGAAAAATATTCTTGTATAAAGCATATGAATAAGAGAAATAGTATTTTTCCATCTACTTGTGCGAAACGTGATTATGTGCCAAATATGTTTGGACGTGTCACTGACTACCTCTTAGATATCCTCAAAGAATTAAGCAACTATCTTGCAAAATGTCTGAAAAACTGGGAATTACAACAGAATAATTATGTGTTCCGCACTCACGTCTGTACCTACATAACTATAGTTTATTCACGCGAGTGCCCGCGTCGCTTTGGTGGACGGCGGCCCTTAGAGCAGTGCCCGTCTGTCTGTCTGTCTGTCTGTCTGTCTGTCTGTCTGTCTGTCTGTCGGAGCCCCAGTGCCATGTCTAAACTTCCATAGACACCTGTTATTGTTAATAAGTGGTAGACTTGGCAGTAACCCTATGGATGGACCATTATGCGGTAGTTTGTGACGGCTGAGCGGATTTTGATGAAATTGTTTATTAATTATAGATATACCCTCGGGTTAGCGTCAAAAACCTCATTAAATATTCCACTAAAAATCCTAAGATCATCTTTAAAGGGATATCATATCATAGTAGTTACTTTTTATCCCGTAAAAGCCTAAAGGAATGAAAAGAGGGTTAATTTGTATTTGAAAGCTGCATAAACGTGGGTGACGACGCGGGGCGTAGCTAGTTACGGATAAGGGGGTTAGTAACCAATGTTGGTAACCGAGATCCGATGGTTAGTAACCAGTATCCGAGGGTTAGTGACCATGATTAGGGAGTTAGTAACCAATATCCGAGGGTTAGTGACCATGATTAGGGAGTTAGTAACCAGTATCCGAGGGTTAGTGACCATGATAGGGAGCTAGTAACCAATATCCGAGGGTTAGTGACCATGTTTAGGGGGTTAGTAACCAAGTCTACCACTAGCCTGTGTTAAGGGTTTAGTTAGATTAGTTTAATTATTGTTAACACTAAAGTTTAACTCGTCTAGTGTTAGTGCATTTTTCATTGTTAAGACACAGTAGAGCTGCGCGCAGTAGCGCACCTGCCTTTAATGTGATCTCTCTAACGGTACCATAATCTGGTCCGTTTGCCCACTCGCCCACTGGTGGGCTCAGGCTCCTCGTTACGTTAACCTGGGATAAGTCGTGGTGAGATTGATTTTATTAGTAATTTTGTAAAGTTAATAAATTACAGATATATTATACACAAGGGCAGCGTTGTTGAAATCCAAATTAACTGATTATTGGACGATATTTCAATCGAATGAACTAGATAATTGATTTTTTATTAACTTAATCATTAAAAAAACACAAAAAACAATAGAAATTAAAATTTTACTAATTTTTTAATAAATATCTTTTCTGAATTCTACTAATTTAATATGGTGTAAGTACTAAAAAACCGAAATAATAATTCATTATTAAGTATGTCTTTTTGACAATATTTGATGAGTTAAAGTATGCACATACCTAAATATTTTGTCACTGTGAGATTGTGAATGGCTGACGTGATTTGAGGGGAGGCTTGCCCAACAGTGGGACGCAACGTGGGACGCAACTGGTCGCAGGTCGTAGGCTAGTTGTGCCACTGCTTGTAGCTGCACTGTGGTCGGCTTTCATTATAATCCTATTTTAAAGCTTGACTCGCATTATTTGATTACGTTTCTTTAATCCTTGTTAATTTTTATGTTATATTTAAATCGCAATTAAGTTTATATTTCAAATCACAATAATTAGACGTTTTTGTTTGTCGTGAAAGTTTGGCTTCGTGAATCGCACCGTTTCACCAATAGATGGCGCTGTTACAAATATCTGGTTATCTATATTTCTTTTATCTTAAGGCGCGGTGGTCAGCTGATCGCGGAGTTTTGCTATTTTTCAGATGCTTTACCCTCGGTAAATAAGGGTAGTGGAAAATAACTGAAAGGTCATTGAAAATAATCAATATTTTATCTCTAGAGTCCGAGTTGGAAATTTTGTTTAAACGTCGTACTAACTTTAGTATTAATTCTCGAAAAAACCTCAAAAAATAAACAAAATCTGCTTCTCCTTCTAAAGTTGAGGTCATTTTCATATTTTTTTTACACCAACGGACAGATAATTTACTTATAAATAAAATGTGTGTTTCATTTTTATTATTTAAATTTAATACAAATAATTATTTCAAATAATTACAATTCGAAGGGAAAAAACTTAGACTTTTCATGCAACGGGCAGGATGCCGCTGGCCACTAGCTAGCTGCCGCGCCTTAAGGTGAGATCCTACTAAAGCTGAAAGTAATGTAAAATCAACCGTGCTATTCAATTCTTGCAATTTTAATACGGTTCTTGGTTTTATGCAGCTATCCGGTTTAGTGGACACTGGCCTTTTTTTCCACGTACCTACCTATACTATTAAATTAAAACTCAATAATATTTTGTTAATGTTTGTAATATTTCTACTGAAGTGCAGTGGCGTGCGATAGCTGCAGGTTTGATTCCGTGACGGGACAAACATTTTTATCTCTGTTCCGAAAGTTCCTGATAAGAACGAATTTGTATCTATATTCAAATTCAAAATGTCTACTGTCTTAAGACCAAAACACATGACACGATACGATGCCGCACGCCGTTGCGACACTGCGTCGTGACGTCGCGATGCACGTTGTCCACGACATGACGCGAGTGTACGACGTGTGTGTTTTGCTCATAAATTTATATTAAAAAGCCTAAAACTATCAATGTAGTACGTGGCTTGCTTTCACGGCATAGCGGTGTAGCGGCGCCCGAGCGCAGGCGCGGGCGCGGGTTCAAGGTCAGTTCTAACGCGGTTTGCTCAATTTTGTATCTTTTCTTTCACTAATTTAGTTCTTTATTAAATAAATGTATTATTACGGTTCATTTTGCTTTTTATTTTTATTTTATTTGCGATTTTTTTCCTGAATTAGATGTTTTGGTTTTTTTTAATCTGCTGTCCCACTGCTGGACTAACACCTCCCCCCTTCCCTCCCCTCCCTGTGCCAAGTCCTTGCAAGCCATCACCTCACCTCACATCAGTTCTATGATAAGCACCTGATAGATATTTAAATAAATACTCACACGACTGTAATCCCCGGGCTCGGTAGATATCTCCTCAGATCTTTAGTTACTTAGATCTTTTGAGGATATCTAAAGAGGGTAGTCAGAGGAAAGTCCAAACATGACATTTGGTACATGCCCACATTTTGCAAAGTAGTTAGTATTCCGTAAGTGACGGGTTGCAAGCCCATCGCCGCTTATAAGAATACTAACCTATGACACATACCTTCGAATTTTAGATAGATATTTATTACAAAAAAATAAAAAAAACCACTGAACTTAACTTAAAATAGACTTCTATAGCCACCATATAAGATTTTTGACATTTTGTACAGCCTATATTATCTATCTATCTATATCTATATAAGAGCTTAACCTGACTGACTGACTGACTGACTGACTGACTGACTGACTGACTGACTGATTTATCATCGCCCAGCCGAAACCGCTGAAGCTAGAAAGCTGAAATTTGAAAGGTGGGTTCCTTTTATAACAAAACCACCCACTAAGACGGGATTTTTTGAAATTCCACCTCTAAGGGGGTGAAAAAGGGTGAAAACCTTAGTATGAAACTTTTTAACGCGTGGAGCGATTTTCATGAAACTTTGTTTGTGCTCTGTAAATGCAAAATGAATGGACACGTGTTTCAGGATTTTTCAATATAACCTTCAAAAAGGGGTCAAGTGTGGGGTCAATGTTTGTATGGGAACTTTTTAACGGGTGGTGCGATTGGCTTGAAACTTTGTTTGTGTACTGTAAATGCAAAATGAATGGACACGTGTTTCAGGATTTTTCAAACTAACTTTCAAAAAAGGGTCAAATGTGGGGTCAATGTTTGTATGTGAACTTTTTAACGGGTGTTGCGATTGGTCTGAAACTTTGTTTATGTACTGTAAATACAAAATGAACGGACACGTGTTTTAGGATATTTCAATATAACCTTCAAAAAGGGGTCAAATGTAGGGTCAATGTTTGTATGGGATCTTTTTAACCTGGTGCGATTGGTCGGAAACTTTGTTTCGTGTTTCAGGATTTTTCAATAAAACCTTAAAAAAGGGGGTCAAATGGGGGGGTCAATGTTTGTATGGGAACTTTTCAACGGGTGGTGCGATTGGTCTGAAACTTAATTTCGTGTTAAAGGATTTTTCAATATAACTCTAACGAAGTCGCGGGCGGGACAGCTAGTCCTAATATAAGAGCGCTGGTGGTGTAGTGGTAGCACCCATGCCTCACGATCCGTAGGTCGTTGGTTCAAACCTGGTCGTGCACCGATGAGTTTTTCCATTCGAAAAATGTATGTGCGCAATGCCAGTGCTCTTAAACGGTGAAGGAAAACATCGTGAGGAAACCGGCATACCCTAGAACCAAAAATTCGAAGGTATGTGTCATAGGTTAGTATTCTTATAAGCGGCGATGGGCTTGCAACCTGTCACTTACGGAATACTAACTACCCTGCAAAATGTGGGCATGTACCAAATGTCACGTTTGGACTTGCCTCTGACTACCTCCTTTAGATATCCTCAAAAGATCTAAGTAACCAAAGATCTGAGGAGCTACCGAGCCCGGGGATTACAGTCGTGATCATATTTATTTTATTATCCTATATCCAGACGATCCAGACGACGCTGAAATCCAATATGGCTGCCGTAATAATGTATTTTTCAGTTACGTTTCAAAGATCTAGTACTTAATAAATAATGAGCACGTTTTGAATTCAATATCATTTGATCCAGCCGTCCTACTGCCGCGACATACTCATGAAAAGGTCATTGTCCTCTTCTAGAACGTTCTAGAACACCCCTCAGTGCCCTTACACTGCAATCTTATGATTAGGTGACTAATTGCTGTTTTTCTAGTTTTGTACCTAGGTAGGTACCCGCCAGTTGACGTACTGTACCATGAGTTTTCACAATCTACACTCGCTAGCGACTGTAGTTAAAAAAATGTATGAAAACTTCCTACAGCGCCTCTAGCGGATAGTTGGGTACTAAAACGTCACGTAGTTAACTATCCTACGTCACAGTACTACAGCGACTGTAGTTTGTGCTCATTAATTTGCTTAGAATTTGGTACCATGAGTAACAATTTTGACAGATGTCATAGTAACGTACTATTACTACTGTAGTAACGTCAGCCGATCTAAATGTGACAACTCATGGTAGACGTACTGATGTTAAAGTTCGTGAGGTAAATATCTAGTTTCTGTATCGGTTACTTGTCACATTGTCAGAATAATTTTTAAAATGTTTGTGTACTTACAATAAAGTATTTTTAAATCTAAACAGAAGCTGCCATTAGGTATTTAAACATTAGGTAGGTACCTACATACGTAGTCTAGTGTGTAGTACCTACAGGTAGGTAGGTAGGTAAATTAGATACCGATACTTACCTGTGCCTACTCTTCTTCTTCAATTATGGCATCTGTCTCTTAGAGAACAATTTTGCCAGTGTCAAGTGTATTTATTTATAAGTATTGTCAACGTCACAGAGTCATAGTCAAGTTGTCAAGTCAATTTTAAACAAAAGATGGCTGTTTTGTTCAAAATTCTCGGGATTTTCTCCGATGGAATTTGAACGGAACTATTTACTTTAATTCACATACTTTACACTCGCGTCAAGAACCCGGGTTTTATTGGCAAAATAACCACCAAAATTACGCAATAAAACTCAAAATAACACGAGAAAACATATAAAAACCAGAGCGACGTAGTTGTCAGGCAAATACACCGCAGAAAATCCGACAATAAAACTCAAAATAACACGAGAAAAAATACAAAAACTAAGCGTTGAAAGTCGAACGCAGAAATCCTACTTATAAATGTTTGTTTTTTATTCGCCCATTTGATCTGGCTACAGTCTAAAGACACATTCTGCTTGTCTTTTCTTCCTATAGACTTACAATGACTACCTACTTACCTACTCGCCAAAAAAGATGTGACACCGATTTCTGCCAATCCCCTGCTTCTAAAAGTCCAACATACTTTAGTATACTTATAGTATTATGTACATAAAGTAAAGTAAAGTAAAGTAAAGTAAAGTATCGTTTATTGCATGAAATACATGTAGGTAACAGGTGTTTTATGTATATAATGTGAGTCAATGTATTCCTACCGGTTTTACGGTGTGCAATGTCTGTGTGAAAAGATTAACAATTAAATTAAATCTATTAAGCATTCTTGTTAAATATAAAGAGGATCTGGATGAAAGCAACTTAACAAAATAATAATAATAATAATAATAACGAAATGTCAAGCAAAAAAATCTTTGTCAGTTAAAAATTCATTAATAGCATAATAACATTTATTTGTAAGAATCACTTTTAACTTTCTCTGAAACTCCATATTCGGCAGTAGTCTTATGGATTGTGGTAATTTATTAAATATGCAGGGTGCCATGGCAAAGATACTCTTAGCCATCATTGTAGTTTTCCTATTTATATCACAGACTTTATTGTTGTCGCGTCTATTGCGGAGCACGGTGTCCGAAAGTCGACCGAAGAGATTTTGATTATTCTTGACAAACATAGCCGTCTCCAAAATATACAGTGATGGTAGAGTCAAAATTTTATACTTAAGGAAATAGGGTTTACAAGAGTCGGTTACCTTAAGATGAAACATGGTTCTAATGCAGCGCTTCTGATATTTAAAAACTTTTGAAACATCTGTCGAATTTCCCCAGAACATTATTGCAAATCTAATGTTAGAGGCAATAATACCATGATACGCAATAAGTAAGGAATCAATTCCTACTAATGGTGCTAATTTGTATAGGACATATGCTGAGGTGTTGATTTTCTTACAAAGAGCTTCTACGTGTGATTTCCAATTTAGTTTCTTATCAATATTTACCCCCAGAAATTTTGTACTCTCCACCTCTTCAATTACGTTATTGTTGTAATAAATGTCAATTGTTTTTTTTTTAGCTGCATTATCACGTTGTCTAAAATGTATGATCTTTGTCTTGTCTAAGTTAATTTTTAGATTATTATTATTTAACCAGTCTATAATTGATGTCAAAGCTAAATTAATGTCATTTTTATAAGTGTCAGTATTCTTACACGCTACAGTAACCGTGCTATCATCAGCGAATAGTGATATTGGGTGAGTGGTCGCTCTTGGTAGATCATTTATGTAAATAATAAACAGTAGAGGTCCTAGCACACTCCCCTGAGGGACGCCATATTTTACAATCCGTTCTCGTGAAAGGTGGCTTTCTTCAGTTTTAGTCTTATAATTAATACTGGTAATCTTAGTAAACTGTTTCCTATTCTCTAGGTACGACTTGATCAATTGTAGAGCATTTCCTCTTACACCGTATACTTCTAGTTTGTACAATAATAAGTCATGTCTAACATAATCAAATGCTTGTGTCATGTCACAGAAAATTGAACAGACTGGGGTTTTATTATCAACATTTCTTGTGACAGGTTGTAAAAAATCGTAAATTGCCATGTTAATAGTTTTATTTTCTCTAAATCCTTTCTGTTCATTACATAGAACTTGATTCGATTCTAGGTAGTTATAAAGCGATTTATATATTTGCTTTTCAAATATTTTAGAGATAACTGGTATCAAAGATATAGGTCTATAGTTACCCATGCATTCTTTGTTTTGTTTTTTATGTACAGGTTTAATAATCGAAATTTTTAATGAGTCCGGAAATACACCCGAGCCAATACTCAAGTTTATAATGTGGCTAATTGGCTCACATATTGTTCGAGCTACTGATTTTAGAATCTTAGTGGATATATCGTCATACCCAACACTGTTTGTATTATTAAGGGATAATATTATTTTAAACACATCAGTAGGTATGCAAGGTTGTAGGAACATAGTCTTTTTGGCTAGTTAATCTTGAAGTTACGTTTAAACCTGATGATTGGATTGGTACAATTTTATCTATAAAGAAGTCATTGAATGCATTTGCGATGTCAGAAGGTTTATGTATTATTGAGTCATTTATACATATTTTTCGTATTATATCTGAAGGGATATTTCGTTTTGCATTGTTTACTATTCGCCATGTAGTTTTTGATTGGTTTTTAGATGTCCTTATTTTATGGTTATTCTGTGCTTTTTGCGTAAGTTTTACAATTTTATTTAGGATTTTGGTGTATTTTTTATAGTCATTTATACTTTTTTCCGAAGGTTTTTTTCTGTGTTCCCATAGAAGTTTTCTCTTATTTTTACAACATAACTTAATGCCGCGAGATATCCAGCGCACTGGCTTGGTGGTCTTAATAGTAATAATTTTAAAAGGAAAACACAAATCATAGAGCAGTTTAAAAATGTCAAAGAATACGTTATAAGCTATGTTAGGGTCATTTTCACTGTACACTTCGGAGAAAGATATGCCCGCCAGAGCACTTGAAAATTTATTTATATTTTCAATTGAGTAATCTCGTTTTTTTACCCGCCAATATTTAAGTAGGGCAAAGTTTTTGATAGGAAGTTTAATCAGTTGGGCCGTGTGATCAGACAATGCGAATTCTATGACTTCAGTTGCACACGTTTTTTTGAAGTTATGGGCAAAGTTATCAATGCATGTTTGACTCTTCAAACGTGTTGGCTGTTTCAGAGCAAGTCTAAGATTGAAATTTAAAAGAAGATACTGAAAACAAATAGACATATTCGTTTTTTTTAAGATATCAATATTGAAATCACCTGCTATAATAATATTATCATACGATTTTTTTGAAATTTCATGTAAAACCTGTTCAAATTTAGTCATAAAAATGTCGAGATTAGAAACTTTAGGCACTCTATACACACATAAGATAGCAATGTTATGTTGGTTTAATTCTACAGCACAACATTCGAACAATCCTTTCACAGATAGTGTCGTTATTTTCTTGAGCTCTATCCATTTGTGCTCGTTGCGGATCATAATGCAGGCTCCTCCTCTCTTGCTATCATTCCTACAGAAGCATGAAGCTAGCGTGTAGTTAGGGATCATTAAATGTTGCTCACAGCCCTGCATCATAAAGTGTTCCGTAATGCATATCACGTCGATTTCTTTATTCTTTTCCTTGAGGTCATTTAGACATATAGAGAGTAGATCCGATTTATTTAGGAGACCGGCAATGTTTTGGTGTAGAATAATTAACTGATTATTAGACAAGAAAAAGCTGATTTTCCTCCGTATTTTTCATAGATTCATCACTAATCAGTTCCACTTCATACGAGATTCTGTGTGATGATTGGTTCCCAATGGTTCCAATGCGGGACATAATGTCCTGAAATATAGTACGTAATCCATAGTTATTTATTTTTCCTGATGCCCTATAAAACATGCTATTATCATAATTAAGGTTACTATTTGAGTCAACTAGGAAGGCGTATTTGTGTTTACATAGCCGTTGTTTCTTATGTAAAAACATAATAAAGAATATATTTTTGCATGAATATCTAATTTTATTGACTACTGTCGAATGTTTAGCAAGATACGATTTGCTTTGTACACTCAACTTAGTATTCACCTAGACATCCCACGTTGTTGTTACCCTAGTAGGTACTTAGGTATTAGTGATGCAACGGAAGTGTCTTAGCGGAAGCAGAAACAGAAGCAGATGTCAAAAGTTAATTTTAACGGAAGCGGAAACGGAAACTGATGCGGAAACGGAAGTGTAAATAATATGAAAAAAAAAATTTCATTGGCAACCTGCCACTGAAATTTTAGTTTTTTTTTTTGAAATTTTAAATTTGTCTGTTTATTATAGTACCGTTAATCCAATCTGCATGAAACTTGGAAGGTCTAGAGATTCTACTATGTAGAATTGCTGGAGAGCATAATATGAGCTTAATCGGTGTAAAGGTACCTACAGGATTCTAAAACGAAAAAAACTTTTTGCCCGGCAGTGGGACACTAATGGCTCATATATAATAATTGAGTGTGTTATCAAATAAAATATCTTTACTTGATCATTCCAAAATGATTTTAATTTTTTTTCTAGGATGTACAGTTTATGAAATATAAAGTAAAAAGGGAGTTTTACGATTTAAATCTTTGTAAATTAAGAAAACCGCTAACATCTTATAGCACGGATATAAGTACCTACCTATCTAGTTAGGATAATCAAATAATATTCTTTTTTGTTAAGGACTTATGTAGGTACATAAAAAGTGTCCAAAAACATCAGGACTTGAATACAAATGAAGATTGTGGCATCGCGCGTGAAATATCTCGGTTCTAGGCGAACTAATAGTTAATATTCATAGTTAAGATGCGGTAGGTAAGTAATATTATATGAAAAGTAGTTTGGCCGCTTTTGCCTAGCAATTTTTTCGGTGTTAAAAAATCTTACTCGCTTACACTCACATCGCGGCGCGACGTAAACTATAAAGTACGTAGGTAAACAAACAAAGTTACGACAAGTAACGAAAGTCCGCGCGAGGCTTCACCGTCAAACGCGCGCCTCGCCGCCCCCGTGCTCCAGCGCTGTCAACCGCCCCGCCATCGTTAACTTCCGTTCCTATTTCCGTTAAAAAAGTTGCGGAAGCAGAAGCAGAAACGGATGTCAAAAAGCATGCGGAACTTCCGCAGTTGCGGAAACGGAAACAGATATCTGTTGCATCACTATTAGGTATAAAACCTAGTACTAGAAACTAGTATTTTTAGTAAATACCTAGGTACTTACTTGAAAATACTTATGGTAAAAAATCTGGTATTTCAAAGAAAATCGTATCTTCAAATGGTTGTAATTGTAGTTAAAGCATGCTCTGGCGTCTGTGGCAGCAACAGCAGTTTATGAATGACGAATATAATAAAAAGTAATCAGGTGTAACAACTGGCTGTCTACTCTGCACAACGGTCACCGATGTATCGGCAAAATAATCGTGCAAAACCTAAAAAGTTACATCGTTTCGACTATCGTTTGAACGATGGAACGAGCGAGAGTCATTACCAACTTTACTCTTGAGAATTGATCTCGTAAACCTACTGGATGATATTTTCAAGTAGGTATATTTTCGTTGTCTCCTAGCTTTGCTTTTAAATGGTTAATATTGTATGTAAAGTTTTTATTTTTCATAACAGTAGTGTTTCTTCAATAGTTTTGTACCTACTTAAGTATTTATACTTACCTGCTGACTTGTTTTTTGCGTGTAAATCAGTATAGGGCACAAATAATGTTGCGGTATACTACCTAGGGCCATTTTTATACTAATACATACCAAATAGGTGATTCTTCTAAAGCCTAACCTCAAGTGTTGCTTGCTAGCGTTGTACAATTTGTAATACCTAGGTATTTAGATAGTTTTTTAGAACCTACTTAAAATTCTCAAAGTATTTTGTATAGATTATAGTTTAAAAATTGTGAAATAAAATATTTAAAAAGCTACCTCCATTTTTAACACCATAATTATTGTTATAATTAGATACCTACAAGTTGGCCCAACGGGTAGAGGCATTCGTGAAGTTAGCCGCAGAGCGCTGCGCAGTATCGTTTTTCGGGAGCAATCGGAGGTATTGGAGAGGCGCGGTGGGACTTTACATGCGCAAACACGCACCTGTGGCTAACTTCACGAATGCCTAGATCCGTTGGAAGAATTTGTAATTACCCTGAAGTTCTGGTTGTAATGAAATAGTTGAACAAATCAAAATAAAAATGTATTTTGCAAATGTAAGAGATTTACTTACTAAGTAATGATGATGATTGGCTGAAAATAACACTAGGGGGCACACCACAAGCTTTTACAAACCATCATAATTCAGAAACGTCACTGTCAAGCTTGATTGAAGTAACACTACTTCAGTACAATTTGTATAGGTCATGGTACGAATACAAAGCTAAAATCTTTATATATAAAACAAAGTCGGTTTTGTTCTAACACTTGTAATTGTAGAACGGCTGAACAGAATTTCATGATTTTTGATTTGTTAAATTTGTCTCCGCACCGAATAGCAGATTATCATTAAAACATTTGAGAAATAACATTTTTTTAGTTATAGCTAAGGCGCTACGAGGTTTGCCGGGACAGCATAATACTAGACAGTAATCAAATAAATTACGATATCAAAGTTATCTTACTCTGATATTGCTCGAAGAGCTGTGGTAAGGCCCCCGTTCTACGAATGTAAACAAGTAGGTAGATAAGTAGGTACTTACCATCCCGTATTAAGTACACCTTACGCCAAAAAATACAGAGGAAGTATATACTTATACCTAATACTAAATCATGTGATTACGTAATACAAATACTAAGTACCAACTGAACTGGTATACTTCAAGCTGTGGCTGACTGTACTTGACGTACTAATTATCTGGACTGAACCATTCAGCCTCTAGAAGATTGAAGCTAGGAAGACCAGGGTTCCAAGACTAAAGCCGACAAACACGCACTACGCTTTACCCTGTACGTCGCGATGTCAAGACGCCATGTTGGCAACACTGCAATAAACTCATTTTAAATAGTTGTTTGTTGTTTCATTCAATTTGAGGTAAGTAGATACGTGGATTCTACTCTTAGTTACTACTTTTAACTTTACCGTTATTGTAAAAACTTTGAACCTTGATTTTAGACGTCTTTCAAGCTAATAGAATGAAGATGGAGTACCTAATAAAAGATTGGTCGATAATAAGTTATTTCACGAAGGGTAGGTACTTTCAAAATTAACTAATGTTTTACGAGATTAAACTTTGTTTGTTGTGAACAATGACGAAAGTGAGAACAATGACGAAATCGTTGAGTAGAATGGTCAAGGTAGGTAATATTATGGATGTTTTAATTATTAAAAGTGAAGTGATTTAATTTGTTTTTATTGTAGGTATATAATTCTTATTCGCTTAGCGAATAGTTTGATAAAAATATAAAAAAAAGAATATCTGTCGTTTCATCGTTCACGAGTAACGTAACGATGTAACGTAAAGTAGGTTTTGAACGATTATTGCGCCGATATATCGGT
The DNA here is from genome assembly GCA_963675405.1 of Cosmorhoe ocellata. Lineage (NCBI taxonomy): Eukaryota > Metazoa > Arthropoda > Insecta > Lepidoptera > Geometridae > Cosmorhoe > Cosmorhoe ocellata. Next base: position 6,447,753 of record OY776271.1, on the reverse strand, counting down.
TATCGTTTTGCAGAGTAGACACCCAGATATCTACAATCCAGCGCAAGAATGATCAACGCACATACAAAGTCTATAAACAAGGGGCCGACCAACAAAAATATCTCTTAAAACATCTCTATCTCTTTCGTAAGACATCTGCGTCCCAGCGTCCTCGTATCTAACTCTCTTGCTGGAGACGGATGAGGAAGAGATACTTCTCTTACGTATAGAACTTTCCTTTCCACTTCTAGAACATTCGTTTACATTAGGGATTGAAATTCTGTGCAAAGCTTCGAAATCTACATTGAAATCTGTAGAAACTGATTCTCTTCTCAGATCTGGCGAGCTGGATTCTGTGTGTGATTCTAATTTTTGTTCTTCGTCCGACCTTCGGGGATGTTCTGGAGAGGAGCTGTGCCCTTGGGGGGGGAGGGACTCGGCTGATGGGGGGTGTCTTGGTGTTCTCATTACTTCAACTTCGGAGTTGTCGCTGGCTGCGCCTGGAACTATAATGTTTAAGTTAAATATTGATTGATTGTATGTACCTATGTGCTGTCTATTTCTCGGTCAAAAATAAAAAATAGTATACCATACTTTCCGATTTATAAAAGTTGTAGTAGCGGAGTGTTGTAAATTGACGTCACATGCGACTTGGGCTTCGGATCGTGAAGCAGCTACCACTACACTACGAGTACCAGCCGTGTGATTCTGTAAGACCTCATTCTTAACTTCGAATCTGAATCCGCTGTGAGTTTCTTGATTGGCATTCTAAAAACTCGGTTGATATTCGAATTGACACTAGCGCCACTCTTGCGAGCGTGTCAGCGAGTTGAACTAAATTGACGGGGAGATTTTGACAGATAAAGTATGAGATGACGTAAAAAGGGCATTCTATACGGTAATTCCCAAGTCACTTCGACGCTCGCTTCGCACTCGAACCCGATTCAAAGTGTCATATAAAAAGGTCAAATGTCATTTTGAACCCTAGGCGAAGTGAGAGTGAATTGCGATGTGAGATGCGAGTTGATATTTGAATTTTACAGAATCGACGTAGGTACTGCAGTGCTCCTGTATTAAGATAGTTCTGTATATAAAGCTCATACTCATTAGTAATACATTTTCTTACCATCATTATCTTCCAATGCTGCCATGTCTTCAACAACCCCAAAGTGTCTAACAGCTGCTATGTCTCCAGTATCCTGTCGGTAGACTCCTGGCGGCTCCTCATCACAGTCTCTGTGGACATCAGCTCGGAATGTCACCAGTCTGAGGAGTAAAGGGAATTAAATCAGATTTGCTGACACATGCTAGAGAATTGGATTAACTCTTATTATTATCTTACTAGCTGTCCCGCCCGCGACTTCGTTCACATAAAATATCTAAACTGAGTTTTAAATACATCACACATCTCATAAAAAACCCATACTACTTTGACACCCCATTTTACCCCTTTTTGAAGGTTATATTGAAAAATCCTGAAACATGTGTCCGTTCGTTTTGCATTTACAGTACATAAACAAAGTTTCAGACCAATCGCACCACCCGTTAAAAAGTTCCCATACAAACATTGACCCCCTTTTGAAGGTCAGATTGAAAAATCCTAATAGACGTGTCCATTTATTTTGCATTTACAGTACACAAACAAAGTTTCAAACCAATCGCACCACCCGTTAAAAAGTGCCCATACAAACTTTGATCCCCCATTTGACCCCTTTTTGAAGGTTATATCGAAAAATCCTGAAACACGTGTCCATTTATTTTGCATTTACAATACACAAACAAAGTTTCAAACCAATCGCACCACCCGTTAAAAAGTGCCCATACAAACCTTGACCCCCTCCGTTTGACCCTTTTTTGAAGGTCATATTGAAAAATCCTGAAACACGAAACAAAGTTTCAGACCAATCGCACCACCCGTTAAAAAGTTCCCATACAAATATTAACCCCACATTTGACCCCTTTTTGAATGTTATATTGAAAAATCCTGAAACACGTGTTCATTCATTTTGTATTTACAGTACACAAACAAAATTTCAGACCAATCGCACTACCCGTTAAAAAGTTCCCATAGTAACTTTGACACTCCAATTTACCCCTTTTTGAAGGTTATATTGAAAAATCCTGAAACACCTATTCATTTATTTTGCATTAAAAGTACACAAACGAAATTTCAGACCAATCGCACCACCCGTTAAAAAGTTCCCATACAAACATTGACCCCACATTTGACCCCTTTTTGAAGATTATATTGAAAAATCCTGAAACACGTATTCATTTATTTTAAATTTACAGTGCACAAACAAAGTTTCATGAAAATCGCTCCACGCGTTAAAAAGTTTCATACTAACTTTTTCACCCTTTTTCACCCCCTTAGAGGTGGAATTTCCAAAAAACCCGCCTTAGTGGGTGGTTTTGTTATAAAAGGAAGCCACCTTCCAAATTTCAGCTTTCTATCTTCAGCGGTTTCGGCTCGGCGATGATCAATCAGTCAGTCAGTCAGTCAGTCAGTCAGTCAGTCAGTCAGGTTAAGCTCTTATATAGGTATAGATTATCTCGTGGAAATGTTTTGCAAGGAAGTGATAAATAAATAAATATTAGTGGTCATTTCAACACAATCTAGCCCCAAACTAAGCAAAGTTTGTTATATGGGAACCAGATAGTAGATAGATTAATTATAATACTATTTTTTTTGTAAATACCTACATAATAACATCCAAAGAACAAATATCTGCGTTCACACAAATTTTAGTCCTGGTGATCGAACCCACAACCTGCAGCGCAGAAGGCAGAGCTACTACCGACTGAGCTGTGAGGCCGGTCAAATAAGAACGATAAAGGAGCAATTTATTATTTTTAACACACTGTTTGAAGAGAAACAGTGACGCAATATGAAGAAGAAAGAGAGAAAAGATAAGTACAGAACCCGAACAATAGTGTAGGACATATTGTTAGGGTTCCGTGCATGACAGACGACGCTAAACCCTGTCATTTAAACCAAAAAAGCTTGAGACTAATCAACTCCATCTCAACTCGACACCCAATATGGATCATACAAAGCGCTAGACCCAGCGAGTTTCTTGTCAGTTCCTCTCGGATTGGGGATAGGACTGGAATTGGCATCTATCTCACCTACCATTAAGACGATTCAAAATTATCCAAAAGTCAAATTAGGTTTTTTATTTTGAATTTTAAAAAGCTCAATGTGTGCATGCTACACTTGCCTGTACTCCGCACTGTACTCCGTCGGTGGCGAGCTGGTAACACCATCCGTCTCCTCAGTATCCTCTCCATCAGCAGCAACACTCACACTGTCAAAGTTGTCATTTTCGTCTGACGTACTTTTTGGTAGAACTTCAGAGCTAGATCTATTTGTATCATCATTATCTTCATCTTCAATACTTCTATCAATAAAATCTTCTTCTGTTATGGCAAGTTTCTGACAGGCTGACTTGTTAATTGTTTTATTTATATTAACTGAGGCGTTATCTAATTCAATGTGTGAATAATTTTCCTCTAAATCATTATCTTTATTCCTAAACCTATCAATGTCAGGTGATTCTTTATCTAAATCATCTTCTTCACATAAATCATCATCCGTGTTTACAATGCCTTTTCCTCTTACTAAATTAGCGTCAGTACCGGCATTATCTATCATTTCGTTAGCTGATACTTCATCAAAATCATTCTGTGAATTATCTTCATCCATATTTTCAAAGCTTTTTCTCCCTTCTAAATTATCGTCAGCGTCATTCAGCATCTCTTTATCTGATACTTTATCTAAATCATTCTGTGAATCATCTTCTTCATCTAAATCATAATCCATATTTTCATAGCTTTTTCTCCTTTCTAAATTAGCGTCAGCACCAGCATTATCTATGATTTCTTTAGCTGATACTTCATCTAAATCATTCTGTGAATCATCTTCATCTAAATCATGATCCATCTCTTGAAAGCTCTTCCGTCTTTCGCAAGTAGCGTTAATAACGGTAGCATTATCTAAATCCACCATAAAATCTTCATCAGATGATTCATTAACAGAAACGTCACTTAGATCTTCAATAAAGAGTTTTTTATAATACCTTAAGACTCTCTTCTCAAGCCGTCTGTAATACTCCTCCGGTTCGTCGTGACGGTTCGGCTCTGTCTCTATGATGAGAGGGGGCAGGGGGCTGGGGGGGCTGTAAGACCGCACGGGGGCTACAGAGGGGGGGTGGGTGCGGGAATATGACGAGTCGGCTGATTCATCTTCTTCTGGTACCGGGGAAAAGGCTGTAACAAAGAAATTGTTATGCATAGTTAAACAGAAAAAGAAAAATTATACAAAAACTTTTTTATATTATGTTGAAGAAGGTTTATAGTAAGTATGTTAGTATATTCCATAGCTATGATTTAATCAAAGAACTGTTAGAGAATTTGACAACCATTTAAATCTCAACTCTTTTATCAATGTCACCGTCAACCTTGAACGCAGTTTATACCGAACTTGGCCCCTTTTCACATTTCAATGTCTTGCAGTTTATAGTTCTTCTTCTTCTTCTTCTTCTCATTGTGTCACCAGTTCTTTCAAACATAGTGTGGTGAAATATTAAAAGGTTTCTTTCGTGCGTCATGAGAGAGAACACGATCCCATTTTTTAATCAAGAAGCCAATCTATTGATTATGATTTCATAGTAGGCATACTCACGAGGTAAATCCTGGAACAGGCTTCTGATCAGAAATTCCTTCGTCCGGTCCCAGTCAGCGTCGATTTTCCTAAGCGACATTTTTTACGGGCAGTTTTTCATTTTATTCCGAATAAATAAAGTCCTGAGAAAAATTTGCGGGTAGATATATAAAACAATAACTGTGGACGTGGACAAATGGAGCAAAATGCAAAGAAAAAAATAAGAAAAGTCACTGTCAAAAAAGCCAACATGTCAAACTATTATACTACTGTCATTGTCACTGTCAGCTACTGCAGAACTCTGCAAAGTACTGCAAAATATTCAAAACAAAAATCAATAAACCTAGCCAATTTTCTCATTAGAATCACATTATAATGGTAAACCTCTCTAGTTATAATATTTCTGTAAATAAGTAAATAAAACCTGTGTTTCTGTATCACTTTTATTGAAGAAATCGTCATAGTTTCGTTAAAAATCGCCTGACAAGTTTCGCAACGCTTCAGCGATCGCTCAGGCCGGAAATGTGGGTTTTACCGTGTTATTCTGACTATATCCACTCGTAATGGACCTCTCTCCGGACGAAGAACACTTCCAAGGTCGTCTGCTGCATCAGGTACCCCGATTTAATCGTAATTTTCGATAATAATATGAGTTAGAAATTGTGTTGTGCTGTGAAGGTTTTCTGGATTTTTTCTGCATATTGCACACTTGTAGAGCCGTTATACTTGTTACAAGGACATCTCACATGCAGCGAAGATAGTTACTGTGTTTGGCTTCCATATATACCTACTTAATGCTCTGTTATCTAACTAAGATGCAAGTCAACATGCCCCTTTTGTTTATATTATTGTTCAATCCAGGTTCAATCAGGTTGCCTGGCAGAGATAGTTAGCGATAAGGGCGCCTTTTTGTGGCATATTATGTAGGTATGTCATGTTCAATATAATTCGTTATATAACTGGTATCTAACATGTTGCTTATCCAAGCATGAATATAACAATACTAGGTGTTCTTAACAATAAACCTAAAATAGGTCTTTAGGTATACAGCACTAAGTCACCTACATCAATAATTGTGTCATTAAGCGTCCTCACCACAAATTCAGGCAGAGCTACCAACAGAGCTGTGAGGGTAGTAAAACCTTAAAGTCAAAGTCAAAGTCAAAATATATTTATTTTCAATGAAATCCCAGGGATCATTTTGAATCGTCTTACATACTAGGTGAGTCTAGGTGCAAATTCCAGTCCTATCCCCAGTGCGAGAAGAACTGACAAGAAACTCGCTGGGCCCTAGCGCTTTTTTTGTATGATCCTTGTTCATTTTGTAACGAATACCTAGCAGAGTTGGAGCTGATTCATCCCAAGCTTTGTTATCACCTAAGTACTCTGATATTTTATAATGAGCTTTTCTAGATAATTCCATATATGCTTTAATAGTAATAGTAAGTGATTATTCTATAATATAGCACTGTTATCGCCTGAAACCTAGTTCAGGCTCAATTAGTTTACTTAGCTATGTTTAGTCATTAAGTGCACCTTATTTTTAGTTGTTTTTTAGAAAAAAAAAATATTATTTTTATTATTATTATTATATGCTCTCCACCCAGGCAGCACTATGGGATAACCTGGAGCTGCTGCAGGAGCTGCTGGCGTCGGGCGCGGAGGCGGACGCGCGGGACGAGCACCGGCGCAGCGCTCTGCACGCCGCAGCCCTGGCGGAGCGCAGCCAGTGCCTCGCGGCGCTGTGCGCTGCCGGGGCCGACGTGGACGCCGAGTCCGATGAGAACACCGGTGGGAAGGTAGGCTTTTAACTGTTCTATAGCCCCTTTATACATAGAAAACCCTTTTTGCGCCCCCAAACAGCGGTCTACATTGATTTTATAAATCTTTTTACCCCCTTACATGGTTTTTACCCCATTGGATACCATAAAACCCCCTCTCTACCCCCTTCCTAGAAAGCCTCCTTTGCACCCTCAAACAGCGCTTTACTTTGATTTTATAAATCTTTTTACCCTGTTACTGTTTCTCATGGTTTTTAACTATATACCATACACCCCTCCCGGCCGCCCGTGCGCAGACGGCGCTGCACGTGGCGGCCGAGCGCGGGCACGTCGAGAACATCCGGGCGCTGCTGCGCGCGCGCGCGGACCCGGGGCGCCGCGACGCGGCGGGCGCGACGCCGCGGGACCTGGCCGAGCGCGCGGGGCGACGCCACGCCGCGCGCGCGCTGCGCGACGCAGAAGGTACCGCCTGAGCTGTGAGGGCAGTAAAAAATAAAAAAATACCATGACCTCTCCGAACTCGCTATAACCGAAGATTTAAATCGTAGATATGCCCGGACGCCAAAAACTGTGGCACTGTTTTTACTTGTGTGTGCTAAAACGGGTATTACACTACACGGTATTCAGGGCCCGGTAGTAAGGGTAATTACGTAATAATACGGTATTAAGTAGTAATTACACCACTCTTATTTAGGGTAAGGGTCCCTGAATTCAGGGTAATGTAACGTGTTACAAAATGCCGATGCACGAACACTAATGATTAGTAAAAAATGAACCAAACAGTTATTTCACCATTTATTGTGCAATTATACGAGTATTGCACGATCTTTCGTAAAAAAAAACTTATTCCTTTTGTACCCTGAAATTGAAAATATTTGGTGTGCCAAATGAGCGAGCTATCTTATTTCGTGTGGCAACAAACCGGCGCGGTCTCAGTACCGTGCGGGCATATCTACGATTTAAATCTTTGGCTCTAGCTAGTAAAGCATATTAACTACTGGCTACACTGTGCACTTCTAGACTGAAGAAAAAACTAGTATCCTACTAATATTATAAACACGAAAGTTTGTAAGAATGTATGGATGTCTGGATGTATGTTTGTTACTCTTTCAAACTGAAACAGCTGAACGGATCTAGATGAAATTTTGGTAGAGATATTTATTTATTTATTTATATATTTAATTTTCGGAAAACCAACAGCTAACATAAAATGACATTAAAAAAGAAAAAATAGAAACAGCAAGCCAATTAAAGGTCTTCACAAATAGAAACGGGATAGAAATGAAATGTGAACACTTACTAAAACTACGCGTACCTAAACCACAAACAGATCAAGCACCATGCTGCCAATTACAAACTAGCTACATACTGATACTATATAGATTTTAATCTGGAGTAGCACATAGGTTACTTTTTATACCGGTAAAGGTACTGTTCCCGTGGGATAGATTTGTTTTTGTTTGTCAAGGTACCACGCGAGCGCAGCCGTGGGCGGAAACTAGTAAATAATAGTTTAAGACAACGCCTCGTTAACCGGTCCGGCAATAGTCCGAGTGTGTATGCAAATTATATATTTAAACTAGCTGACCCGGCAGACTTCGTACTTATTCAGAAAACGTTTGTATGGGAAATAGAAAAGGGCTATTTTTAGGGTTTTCCCGGCAGTTATTCGAATTTTTCTTACCTTTTAAACCTTCCGTAGACCTCCACGAACATTTCAAGACCAAGATAAAATAAATCCGTTTAGCCGTTCTCGAGTTTTAGCGAGACTAACGAACAGCAATTCATTTTTATATATTTAAATACTAGTATTATACATGTGAATGTGTATGTTGGTTTGTTGCTCAACCGCGCTAAAACGACTGAGCGCATTTGGATGTAATTTCAAATTATCATAATCATCGACGTCGTCTTTATAATATTAATAGGTCTTTATAACTTTCGCGTTTATAATATTAGTAGGATTTAATACTAGCTTCCGCCCACGGCTTCGCCCGCGTGGTACATGGTACCTTGACAAAACAAACAAATCTATCCCACGGGAATCGTCCATTTTTCCGTAAAAGGATGATATGTTAAAATTCTCAATCCTAATCATCCTTAGGGAGAATTCTGAAGCTTGGATCGGTATACCTGGGGCTATTCAGAGGCAAGTCCGAGCACAGAGCGGTCGATAGAGTTGGTATTGCGTTGGCAAGTCATTGCATAACATTAGAACATTAGTGGGCACAGATACTTGCGTAGTTTCACAGGCGCTGGCCGAGGGCGCGTGTGGTGCGACTGATAGCGGGTAAACCGCTCATTAAACCGCTCTTCTTATTATAATACTAGTTCTTTCGGACCAGTGTGGTGAAGGGATTAAAATGCGCTTCTTCTTCTTTATATGGCATCTGTCTTTTTTAAGATCAATTTTGCCAGTGTTAAATGTTTAAATTAGTAGTATTGTCAATGTCACACAATTATAGTCGAATGTCAAGTCAATTTAAAACAAAAGATCGCTGTTTTGTTTGAAATTCTTGGGATTTATTGCAGAAGGACTTCACTTTAATTCTCATATTATTTTACACTCGCTTCAAGAACTCGAGCTTTATTGGAAAAATAACCACCGAAATTATACAACAAAACTCAACAAAGTAACACGACAAAAAAAGATATTATATTAAACAATAAACACTTGACAGTGGAAAAATTTATATCAAATGAAACAGATGCCATAACAAAAAAGAAAAAGAAGATAGTCTACAAAAGTTTATTTAGCTTCGTAAACTACCAAAACCCACTGTCCAGTCCGAAAGGAACTTATAAAAGTCTTGCTATGCATAAATTGAGCTCATAAGAGGTACCGTAGATGACATGGGTAAGAAAGGAGTGAGTGAGATGACGAATGATAGAGGGACATGGAAGTAGTGTCGCGGGAAAGTAAAATTTCCCTTCACTCTACTAGTAGAGCCAAGCGGTAGTGCCAAAGGAAAGTAGTGCGAAAATCACATGTTGTGCCGACCACATTACGTGGGAAAAGGGCAGATGATAATAATAATAATATTGGTGGACAGGGACAGTTCACACAACGCCATCTAGCCCCAAACTAAGCAAAGCTTGTACTATGGGAACCAGATAGTTGATTAAATGACCAATAGTAGATTTAAATACTTTTTATGATGATCATAAGCGGTAGCGTTTCAACAGCCGCTCACCCGCGGTGTGTCCGCCCGCGCCGCGCACCGCCTTCGCTATCCAGTTCATTAGACACACGCGGACCGAGCGCTTCTGTTATGTGTGATTTATTTGTGTGCGTGCTTTTAAAGTTATACTTAAGAAATACTGTTTATAAGTGAATTTCATTTATTACAGTTTAATTCTGTCATGTAAAGTGTGATTTATTTGTGTGCTTGTGTTTGTTAAGTTATAAAAATACCGTTTATAAGTGAATTATATTTAATACACTTTAAGTGTTTCTGTGAGAAGTGAGTTCGGTGAATAGTGAATTGCGAACATTATCTATCGTTTTTAGGGTTGCGTACCCGAAAGATGACCAACGGAACCCAATTATTAAGCCTCCGCGGTCTATCCGTCTGTCCATCCGTCCGTCTTTTCGTACATCTTCCGTCTGTCCGTCTGTCTGTCTGTCAGCGAGCTTCATTTCGTGATCCGTAATAGGCAGACTGAATGAAATTATCACAGAATATAATTTTCTGTTGCCGCTATAACAACAAATAATAATTATGAAAATAAATTTAAAAGTACGATGGTGCGGAAGCCTCATGCCCGAGTCAGACTCGCACTTGGCCGAAATTTTTTGAATAAAAATGTTATGTTGAAAAATCGGTGTCAATTCGGTATAAAATACAAACACATTATCATGTTTGGACGTGCTGACTACCCTCTATAGATATCCTCAAAGATGTAAGTGACTAGAGATCTGAGGAGATGTCTACCGAGCCTGGGGACTAACAGTCGAGATAGTGTTTTTACCCGACTGCGAAGCGAAGAAAGAGGGCAATGTATTTGGGGTGCTAGTATGTAAAGTATGCGAGTTCCTTTCGTTGTATCCCAAACGGCTGGACAGTTTTTGACAAATCAGGTGTTGTTAAATTCGTCTCGATCACAAAAGTGACTATACAAAATGTCCAAAAATCGAATATGGCTGTAAAAATGTATTTTCAGTTACGTTTAGACGGGATTTTTATTTTTTTTGTAATAAATACTAGATATAAAATAAATAAAAAATAAAAATTTATTATATCTAGTATTTATTACAAAAAAAAAAAAAATTTTAATAAATACTAGATATATAGGTAGATAATTTCAAAACGTCTTATTGTCTGTCTGAAAGTTTGTTTCCACCTTTACCGTAGCATCGTTAACTGATCAAGAATTGTTACCCATCGAACGGCTCACCGGAAGATACCAATTTTGATACTTGACCGGCGAAGTCCAATAATGTGCTGTTCTCATTTTGAGTAATGGCTCGCGTAGAAAATGTGACTTAGTGTTGAGCCATTTTGATTCAAAGGGTCCGTTTGTTAAATATGTTGATTGATTGAGCGCGAAATTTCAGTGTAGGGTCTCTCAGCAAGTAATTTGATTTGGCGTTGTAAGTTGGTATGTTTGTACATACATAACATATTATTATTAGTATTAAACGGGTATTTATCGCGTTTTATTTACCTATTTTTCCCAATTTTTTTTTGGGGTAAATAAAACTCGATAAATACCCGTTTAATACTATAATAATAATGAACTATGTTATAGTTAGCTCAACGAATCTAGGCATTCGTGAAGTTAGCCGCAAGAGCTGCGCAGTATCGTTTTTCGTGAGCAATTGGTGGTATGAGGAGGGGGGAAGGAACTATAAATGCGCAAACTAGCACCTATGGCTTCACGAATGCCTAGATCCGTTGGATGAACTATACCTAGTAAATTACGAGTAGTAATAAGATGAAGCTCCAAACCTGCGCCCTTCAAGTTGAAGGTCGGCGCGCCGCCCGACCACGGCAGCCCGCCGAGTGTAGGCGGGAGTGGAGTACCTACCTACGACTAAGCTAAATAAATACATACTAATATTATGCAAAAGTAACTCTGTTTGTTTGTTACCTTTCCACAACTAAACGGCTGAACGGATCTTAATGAAATTCGGCAAGGAGATAGATTGTATTCTGGGGAAGGACATAAGATAAATTTTGTCAATAAAAGAAGACTATTTAAGTGCGGATGAAGTCGCAAGCAATAGCTAGTAATCCTATTAATATTATAAACGCGAAAGTTTGTAGAGTGTATGGATGTATGTTTGTTACTCTTTCACGCTAAAACGGCTGAACAGATCTGGATGAAATTTGGCACGGGGATACATATGTAGATTATCTATACTAATAAAATAAAGAGGAATTTTTGTATTTTTGTATTTTTGTTTGTAACGAATAAACTCAATAACTGCCGGTCCGATTTCAAAAATTCTTTCACCGTTAGAATGCTACGTTATCCCTGTGTAACATAGGCTATATTTTATGTAGGTACCTCGCGAGCAAAGCCGCGAGCGGAAGCTAGTAGATTATAATATGGAATAACACTTAGGCTACTTTTAATCCCGGAAAAATGTACGGTTCCCGCGGGATAGATTTGTTTTGTTTTTCAAGGTACTATGCGGGCGAAGCCGTGGGCGGAAGGTAGTATGTTATATTAATAGGTTTTTGCGGAAGAATTCGCGGGTAACAGTTAGTATATAATATTTTTAAAACACTGTTTTGATAAGTGATGACCTAAGAAGACGAAGAAGAGTTCGAATGCGTTTAATGATTGTACTTGTAATGTAATACGGAGTCACCTGCCGACCGCCTGCGCTGTCCTTACGTCGGCGCGGGCGCAACCGCAACGCATCGCGGCTAACGGCGCGGGATTTCTCTTTAAAAATCTATGTCAATAATAATTACAACTTTTACACGGATAAAAAGTTTAAAGGAGGTTCATTTTGGGCCCAAAAAGCCCAAGTTCGGTAAACAAAAAAAAGGTGTGGCCATATTTGGGAAGTTAGGCTGAGTATTTTTCATTAGCCCATCAATCTCTTTAACTATTCCATCACTTGATTTTTCAAAATACATCCTTCTAATATTATAATCGTGAAAGTTTGTATGGATGTATGTTTGTTACTCTTTCACGCTGAGCGGATCTGGATGAAAATTTACAAATTTATTTTTAAATCAGTTGACAAATAATAAATAATAGTTTAAAAAAACTAAAAAACACTCTTTTTACAGAAACCGAACTAAAAAATAGAAAATAAATTAAAAAAAAAAATATTTAAAAAAAAGTGTGGGGTGCATGGTGTCAATAGTTATAAATATTTTATTAAAAGATATGAGTAGAGTGATTATCATTTCGATTATATCTTAAAAAGCACACCACGCTTTTTTTTAAATAATTTTTTTTTTAATTTTTTTTTTTTTAGTTCGGTTTCTGTAAAAAGCGTGTTTTTTAGTTTTTTTAAACTATTATTTATTTTCTATTTTTTAGTTTGGTTTATTTATAATAGCTTGTTTTTTTAATTTTAAACTATTGCACGACTCATGATGCGAAGCATCAGAGAGTGCTTTACGATCGAAATTTTTTTTTTCAAATTGAAAAAATGAATTTTTTTATCAAAATAGTGTATTGTCATCGGTCCTCGATAAATATACAAAGTTTGAACGAAATCTGGCCGTTTAAAGTGGGTCAAAATCGCGCCCAAAGAAGTCGGTTACAAACATACATACAAGTGAAGCTAATAAAAAGCGTGTAAAAAAGATAAGAATTTGATATTTATCATAATTAAAAAACCTTATCCATTCGCACAGTTAAGTAGTTAATTAATTAATTACGTATTAACTACATAAGTTACAGAATATTAAAAAACGTAAATACATAAAGTGAATTATAAAAATTGATAGTGAACAAAGTGAATTACAAAAAGTGATAATCATAATCATAATCATAATCATAATCATAATCATTTATTCATAATTCCAGGTCCATACAAAAGATCTTAAAAACTATTTTGCTCAGCCGAAATCTGCCTTTACAGGCGTAGAAATTAATTTAGAAATATTTATATAATTAAAAAAAATAAAATAAAAAATAGGCATTAAACATTAGAATAAATTAATTCAAGTTGTAAAATGTCAAATATTAACACACCATAATCAAATAAAATGTCATGCGAATTGTTTAATAATAATAAAATAATACTGAATAATAAGTTAGGTTAACAAGTAGGTAGTCATATATTCCGTCAATAATACACATAAGAACTAAATTTTGTAGTCAAAAAATTCATTCAAGCTGTAAAAGCATTTTTCAGCAAGCCATCGTGTCAAATTTGTTTTGAATCTATTAAACGTCAAAATTTTTAAATCGTCAGGAATTTTGTTGTAGATTTTTATTGCCATTATAAAACTATTATTAGAAGCTAATGTCAATCTTGTTAGTGGTCTGAATAATTTATTTTTATATTTTGGTCGGACACTATATTTATTCATAGTACTTGCTTCTTGAAATATGCTTTTATTTTGAAAAACAAATACACTTACATCAAGTATATAAATGGAAGTTAATGTCAATATTTTATGTTGTCGAAAATATGGGCTACATGAGTCAGTCAGTTTTAAACTAAAGATAGCTCTTATGCATCTTTTTTGAATAATAAATACTTTTTCTATGTCAACACATCTGCCCCAAATTAGAATCCCGTAGCGTAGTAGAGAACTAACATGCCCATAGTAGGCTGTTATAGCAGCCTCTTTGGATACTATTTGCGATATTCTCCGAAGTGGGTACACAAAGCTATTTAGTCTTGAGCAAACATTATCTACCTGCTGCTTCCAAGAGCAAAGACTATCTATATAAATACCTAAAAACTTAATGCAAGGAATGTCATCAATATTATGTCCATTATATACTATCTTAAGTCTACGTTGATGATTATTATTGCTATTTGTCCGAAATGATATAAGCTTGGTTTTGTCAATATTTACTTTTAAATTGTTATGTTTAAGCCATATGATGCTAGAGTTTAATGCATCGTTAATTTCATCTTCATAACTAAATTTATCAATTATATAATTTTTTTGATAGCGAACAAAGTGAATTATAAAAAGTGATAGCGAACAAAGTGAATTATAAAAAGTGACTAAAATGCCTCTAAAGAGGTCCATCTCGCTGTACGTGCACAAGGCGGCCCCGCAGGTGCGAGCGGCCCACCGGGAGGCCCCGGCGCGCCTGCAGGTGGACGCGGCCTTCGACGCGGCGCACTACTTCTGCGACGAGGTGCGCGACCCCTGGCGGCAGGGAGGTAACCTCGGCCGGAGCCGCTCCTTCACGGATTTGATAGCATTCATAAATAAACTATAGTTCAGATTGGATCAACGGTCCTAAAGTTTTGCTCTAAACATACAACGACAAATCTTCCTAGCTGCCACTGAGATCTGAGCGTCTACCGTGAGTTGTCACATTTAGATCGGCTGACGTTACTACAGTAGTAATAGTACGTTACTATGACATCTGTCAAAACTGTTACTCATGGTACCAAATTGTAAGCAAATTAATGAGCGAAAACTACAGTCGCTGTAGTACTGTGACGTAGGATAGTTAGCTACGTGACGTTTTAGTACCCAACTATCCGCTAGAGGCGCTGTACCAAGTTTTCATACATTTTTTTAACTACAGTCGCTAGCGAGTATAGATTGTGAAAACTCATGGTAGACCCACTGCGCTCGCTCGATCAATACTTCAATAATATATTTTATATGACACACACACATCAATATAAAACAGAACCGGAAAAATAAATAAATTATAGGTGATAATTATAGATACTTTATGGTAAAAGTACATAGATAAGTAAAAAAACATAAAGATGAGAGCCGAATCTGAAGAAATCAGTATTTATATTATTTACACATGTATGATAGAACTTCACGTACAGGTAAGTTCGTTTAGTCATTAATTTTGAGATTACAACTTAACGTACAGGTAAGTTCGTTTAATCATTAATTTTGAGATTAGGACTTAGTATTTATATTATTTACACATTTATGATAGAACTTCACGTAATGGTAAGTTCGTTTAAACATTAATTTTGAGATTAGAATTTAACGTACAAGTAAGTTCGTTTAATCATTAATTTTGAGGTTAGGACTTAGTATTTATATTATTTACACATTTATGATAGAACTTCACGTAATAGTAAGTTCGTTTAAACATTAATTTTGAGATTAGAATTTAACGTACAAGTAAGTTCGTTTAATCATTAATTTTGAGATTAGAATTTAACGTACAGGTAAGTTCGTTTAATCATTAATTTTGAGATTAGAATTTAACGTACAAGTAAGTTCGTTTAAACATTAATTTTGAGATTAGAATTTAACGTACTAGTAAGTTCGTTTAATCATTAATTATCTGTCATAGTACTTTGTCCCACCTGCCAGATGCCCTGGAGCGCGAGCGGCTGGCGCAGCACGCGGAGCTGCGCGAGCTGGTGGCGCGTGGGGACGCCGCGCAGCTGAAGGCGCGGCTGGCGGCGCTCGGCGGCGCAGCCGGCCTGCTCGTGAACCTCACGCCGGGCGGCGCGCACACCCTGCTGTACCTGTGAGTCACACTGGAGCTGCGCGAGCTGGTGGCGCGCACACCCTGCTGTACCTGTGAGTCACACTGGAGCTGCGCGAGCTGGTGGCGCGCACACCCTGCTGTACCTGTGAGTCACACTGGAGCTGCGCGAGCTGGTGGTGCGCGGGGACGCCGTGCAGCTGAAGGCGCTGGCGGCGCTCGGCTAACTACGTCGAGACATTAAACTAGTATTTCTATTTTTAACTTACGCGATCTGAACACATTATTATTAGCATTGAAAGAGTTTTTATCGGGTCACGGGATGACTACCAGTCATCCCGTGACCTCGACAGTGTGTAAACTTGTCGAAACGTCGGGAAAAACTCCTAGACTCGAGGCTAATTGTCGCAGGGCCAGCGAGGCGGGGCAGGGCGCGGTGGCGGCGCTGCTGCTGGCGGCGGGCGCGGACGGGCGCGCGCAGGCCGCCACGCGCTACGGGCCGCTGTACGCCGCCGCGGGGCAGGGCCGCGCGCCCGTGGCCGCGCTGCTGCTGCAGCACTTCCCGCAGGCCGCGCAGGTACCGTCGGTGTCCCACTGCGGACGGGCGCGCGCAGGCCGATAACAATATTTGGCATGATTTAGCGGAGTCCTTTGCCTAGCAGTGGGACGAAATAGATAAAAAACACTCTTAATGATTCCGTTAACCTTTGACATGGCGAAGCGTGGATCCACGCGAGAAATGTGTGAGAAAAAATCCAGGCAAACCACAAGTTAATCCAATGACGGCCAAGGAACTTGAAGTGAACATTAATTGCAGCAAGAGACAGTCGAGAAGTGGCTGCCGCTGCACGCGGCGGTCATCGGCGGGCACGCGGCGCTGGTGACGCTGCTGCTCGAGTACCCTTACCCGGAGTCCTTGCTCACTACCTACACGTGAGTACACCCTCTCTCACCACCCTCACCACCTGCACACCCAGCCTGCACCCTCTCCTATCCCTATCAGACTCTTACACCATCTGTAACCTCACACATTCTCCCCACATACATACATACACTTCTTCGCTTCTCAATCGGGTATTAAATCAATCTGTATGGTATTTATAACTTTCGATGAAGCTGAATAATATGCTTCATTTATTATATACATCGAGATGTAATTATTTAACCTTGATAGCCATCGCAACGACGTTTTTTCTATATAAAAACCAAAATGACATAGTTGCACAGATTATAATCATACGTAACAAACACAAACCCACATAAATTTAAAAGACACGTGCGAATGAAGCTTGTCTTGTGATATTTAATTTAATGAAATACAATCAAGCTGTGAAAAACAATAAAGGAAGTTCGTTTAATCATATCAAACGAACTTACAAAGTGAAGTTCGATCGTTGAGGCATAATTTTGCATAAAATATTGACGATATTACGTACATATTTTAAATACAATTCAGCGACGCTCGCGGCGAGTGGCAGTACCGAGCGGCGTTTGATATCAACGCTCGTGACGTCAGCGGGCAGACTGCCCTCCACATGGCGTGCACTCTAGGCAACCTGCCGTGCGTGAACGCGCTGTTGGACTACACCACGGCTTGCGAGCCTACGGACGACTCGCAGGTAAAGCTTCCGTGGCGTAGTGGAGGGTCGCTTCGGCTGACGAGCTGCGGGTCGCTGGTTCGAGTCCTGTTGAGAAGGGCTTTTTGTGTATGACATTCCACACAGTGCTATAATTATTTATTAGTTATTAATTAATCTAGCCTCAAATTAAGCATGTATTATTGAAACAAGATGAATAGGTACATATTTTTTGCTCTGGGCGGTTATTGAACCCGCAACCACCAACAAAAGTATTGGCTGAAAAATGTCATTTTAGTTCGAATTTCACAATAAAATTGTCCGCATCCTAGATCGCGCTATGGTTGCGTTTTGGGAATTGGCCGAGGCAAATTTACATTTTTACTATAAAACAAGCTCACTTAGGTCAGGGGCCTCACCACGAATTCATAACACATTACCGAATTAGTATTACATTGTTATTTCGTACCATGACTTATGAACATAAAGTATGGAAATAGTGTTACATTAAAACGGAATCGTTACGAAATCGCTACGGAATCGTTTTGGAAGACTTCGTGGTAAGTCTCCAGAGGTCATTTTAATTGACAGCCTCCCCTCCTTTAGGACGCATACCTTCGAAAGTAGACATAGTTCGAGCCGGATTCGGTTCGGTAGCAAGAAGCACATTTACTACCAATGGGCCTGTTAGTGATAATAACGTGCATGGGTGGGTGTGTCGCAGTGCGTCGAGCCGCCGTCCATCCGGCCGGCTGCGCCGACGCCGAGCCCGCTGCGGAGCGGCATCTCGCTCGGCATCCACGCCATCGTCAACAAGCTCACCGGCGGCGGAGCCAACGTGAGTCATCCATCCGACTGCGCCAGGGACGCGAACCTACGGACCGCTAGATGGCGCAGCCGGCTGGATTTTCTTCAAGACGGAAGTCGGTCGGGAGTAAGGAAGGGGCCTCGTCGGTTGCAGCGCGCCGACCGCGCGAGCGCGGTGCGCAAGCTGCGGCCCGCGCGCGCGGACGCCGTGTGCGCGGGCGACGCCTGCGTGTCCCGCGCGGCGCGCGCCGGGCACGCCGACGTGCTGCAGGCCCTGCTGCGCGCCGGCGCCGCGCCCGACGCGCCCGCCGCGCCGCCCGACCCGCCGCCCCAGGTGACTAGTTATATTTACCGGGATCAATCTGCATCTATCGGGATCAGTTTGCATCTATCGGGATTAATCTGCATCTATCGGGATCAGTCTGCATCTATCGGGATTAATCTGCATCTATCGGGATCAATCTGCATCTATCGGGATCAATCTGCATCTATCGGGATCAATCTGCATCTATTGGGATCAATCTGCATCTATCGGGATCAATCTGCATCTAACGGGATCAGTCTGCATCTTTCGGGATCAGTCTGCATCTATCGGGATCAGTCTGCATCTGTTGGGATTAATCTGCATCTATCGGGATCCAAATACATTGTACTTCTACTCGTTGAAGTTCCAGGGCGCCATCTACCGAACACTCATACGACTGTAATCCCCAGGCTCGGTAGATATCTTCTCGGACCTCTAGTGACTTAGATAAAATTGATATCTAAAGAGGGTAGTCAGAGGCTCTTCTCTCATTCTCTCGTAGCCGGTTACGTTTCGGATATGTAAGACACGGTGCAGGCCTACATATAGATGGAGCTAAAGAAGTTTTACTTCAGTCGTGGCGATGGGCTTGCAACCTGTCACGTACGGAATACTAACTACTGTGCAAAATGTGGGCATGTACCATATGTCATATTCTGACGTGCCTCTGGCTACCCTCTTTAGATATCCTCAAAAATCTAAGTATCTAAAGATCTGAGGAAGATATCTACCGAGCCCGGGGATTACAGTCGTGATCATATATTTTTTTTTCAGTCGTGCGGCGTTCGGTCTTAGCACCCGCGTTTTTATTGGATCTATTATCTATTTTTTGGATCTGTTACATCCCAGCCGGCGCCCGCCTCGTCCGAGCCGGCGCGCGAGGCGCGGCGCCGCTCGCGCAGCGTGCCCGCGCCCCCGGCGGCCGGCGGCGCGGCGCGGGCCAGCGCCTCGCCCTCGCCGGCGCGCGCGCCCCACTCCGACAGTGAGTTGTCTATCCAAATGAAAACTATCAAAATCCGTTCAGATGAGGATGATATGAATTAGAATGTAAGCGGAGTAGACTCAGAGTTGACGAATGATAGGAGTTGAAGGAGAAAAGATATGCCGACTCCACGCGTGGGATAAAGATCGAGAGTAATGAGCTTCGGTCTTGTAGACTCGGGTCCGTGGACGGCGCTGGGCGTGGCGTGCCGCGCGCAGCACGCGGCGTGCGCGGAGCTGCTGCTGGCGCACGGCGCGGCCGACCCCGCGGGCCGCGCGCTGGCCGAGTGCGTGCGCCACGGGCTCGCGGACCTCGCCGCCAAGATCCTGGCCACTAAGGTGGGCTAGTGGGGACGCCCCTTTTTGTAACCTCGCCCTTCTAGTGACGTCGCCCCTTTTAGTGACGTCGCCCCTTTTAGTGATGTTTTTGTGACTCCCTTTTGTTTCACTTCCACTTTTACAGTGATCGAAAATACTGGACACTAAAGTCATTTCTAGTAAAAATGCCTCTTTAAGTAACGCGGCCTTTATTATTTAACATTGAATTAAGCAGTGTCAGCTAAGATACTGGCCAATAAAGTGACCTTTTGTGACATCGTTCCCTTTTGTTTAACCTTGACTTTAACAGTGATTTAAAATGCGGACTTCCAAAGTTATCTTTAGTAGGGACGCCTCTTTAAATGACGCTGCCCCTTATATCGACTTAAACATTGCCCGCTAAGATCCTGGCCACTAAAGTGACCTCTAGTGAAAACACCCTCTTTTCTGACATCGCTACCTTTTGTTTAACTTTGACTTTAACAGTTATTTAAAACACTGACTACTTAATGACCTCTAGTGACAACGCCACTATTAGTGACAACGCCCCTATTAGGAATCTCCAATATCGTTATTTCTTTATTTCAGTAATACAAAGCACATTATGTTTTTTTCTTTTATTTAATTTTAATACGCGACAACGGTCAAACAGCATCTTATTTTAGTATTATAGACACACCGTTCTACTTGTTGGTGTCTCGTTCTTCTGGTTACCTCATTTAGGTGATACTGAAAATCAGTGTTTGCTCTTGAGCAAACTATGCGCTGAGTTATTGCCTTTTTGCTTCGCTGCAGCACACACTGCATTCTTTGTAACCATTTTTTATTTTTTTATTTTTGTGTTACCTGTTTTCATAAGCTGTATCATCATCTCACCCACATGTTGCATGATCTACTTCTTTCTTGTCAGCTTGTTATGTTGTTACTTGCCTATACTTATGTACCTATTGTGTGTTGCAGAAGCAAATAAATGTTTATCTATCTATCTATCTATCTAGTGACTACGCCCCTATTAGTGACAACGCTCCTACTAGTGTTGACGCCCCTATTAGTGACAATGCCCCTATTATTTAACGTTGACTTAAGATATTGGCCGCTAAAGTGACCTCTAGTTATAACGCCCCTATTAGTGACAACGCCCCTATTATTTAACGTTGACTTAAGATATTGGCCGCTAAAGTGACAATGCCCCTATTAGTGACGTCGCCCCTTGCGCCCGTCCGCAGGCATACCCGGACCCGGAGTACAAGCTGAACAAGTCGTCGCTGAGCGAGCGCGTGCTGGGCTGCCGCGCGCGCGACGCCGCGCTCTCGTACAGCGCCGTGTGCCCCTCCGCGCCCGTGCTGGTCAACTGGCGCGAGCTGCGCGCGCACGTGTCCTGTCTGCGGTCGGTTACACACTGCTGTCACTTTATTTTAGGCATCATTAGTGGAGTTATAGGTCTTATTTGACTTTTATTATGTATACGTAGGTCGAAATTATGTATACGTGCGTCGAAATTACGTATACGTGAGCTGAAATTATGTATACGTGCACCGAAATTAAGTATACTTACGTGCGTCGAAATTACGTATACGTGAGCTGAAATTATGTATACGTGCACCGAAATTAAGTATACTTACGTGCGTCGAAATTATGTATACGTGCGTCGAAATTACGTATACGTGAGCTGAAATTATGTATACGTGCACCGAAATTAAGTATACTTACGTGCGTCGAAATTATGTATACGTGCATCGAAATTATGTATACGTGTGCCAAAATTATGTATACGTGAGCCGAAATTTTGTGTACGTGCACCAAAATTATGCATATGTGCGTCTAAATTATGTATACGTGCACCAAATTTATATATACGTGCGTCGAAGTTATGTATACGTGCGCTGAAATTATGTACACATACGTCAAATTAATGTATATGTGCTAAGTTAATAATACGTGTGCCATAATTATGTTCACATGTCAAAATTAGTATAAACACGTCTAAATTTGTACCTTAAAAAGATGCCCAATATGTTCACAGTACCCGTCAAAATAATGTACGCATGCACACATATATTCGTACATGGGGTAAGTAAATACATGAAGAAATGCATTTATGATTATGTATTTGTTACTTACAGCATGTCCTGGCTGCGGCTCGCTTCGCTGCACGTGAACAACAAGCTGAGCAGCGCTTCCGCAGCACTGCTGGCCATCACCAGGATCGACGTGTCCAACAACGAGCTACGGCTGCTCCCCCCGGAACTGTTCGCGATGCCCAGTCTCAGGTGACTATACTATGTACAAAATGGCACCGTTGGTGTAGTGGTGTTCTGCCTCCTGATCCTAAGATCGTGGGTTTGGACCTTCTCGTGCACCAATGATTGTAACAAATTTATGTGCGCAGTGCTCTTATATTATTCTAGCTAATGGTGTTCGGAAATAAATAAATACCTGAATATTGTACTGAATCATAAAAAGTGTACGGATTGACACCTACATAATGTACGCATTGACACCGGCTCCATGTACACAATTATACATTATGCGAATACTATATCCTATGCAAAGTATGGGCATGTACCAAATAGCATATTTGGACGTGCCTCTGACTATCCCCTCTAGATCTATGTAACCAGAGATCTGAGGAGATATCTACCGAGCCTGGGGATTACAGTTATTATCATAATTGTTAATTTCAGATATCTAAACGCAGCTCAGAACAAGCTGTCCCGCCTCCCCTCGCCAGAGGACCCGCTGGAGGAGGAGGGGGAGGGGGGTGGTTGGCGGGGGAGGGGCAAGAGGGGCAAACGTCTCGCCAGCGCCGTGTTCACTGCGCCTGCGCTACAAGAGCTATATCTACAGGTACACTGACTTGGGAAAGGTCAAATTAAAATTGAAAAAAAAACAAACACTCACACGACTGTAATCCCCGGGCTCGGTAGATATCTCCTCAGATCTCTAGTCACTTAGATCTTTGAGGATATCTAATGGGTAGTCAGCACGTACAAACATATTTGTCACATGCCCACATTTTGCACAGTAGTTAGCATTCCGTACGTGACAGGTTGCAAGCCCATCGCCGCTTGTAATAATACTAACCTATGACACACACCTTCGAATTTCTGGATCTAGGGTATGCCGGTTACCTCACGATGTTTTCCTTCACCGTTTAAGAGCACTGGCATTGCGCACATAAATTTTGCGATGGAAAAACTCGTCGGCGCACGACCAGGGGCCCACCACGAAAATCATAATACATTACCGAATTATATTTTCATTGTTATTTCATACCTTGACCTATGCAAATCGTATGGCAGTAGTGTTACATTAAAACGGAATCGTTCTGGAAAACTTCTTGGGAAGGCCCCAGATTTGAACCCACGACCTTCGGACCGTGAGGCAGGGCTACCACTACACCACCAGCGCTCTCTAGCGGGTAACAGCTAGTAATAAATAATTATTATTAGTATTAGACGGGTATTTATCGCGTTTAAATTACCTTATATTTTCCCGACGTTCCGACAGGTTTGCACGCTGTCGTGGTCACGGGTAGACTGGAGTACTGGAGCTACCGCCTCCACGAAGCGGGGGTCGCATTATTTGCAACTACCCTCACTTCGTTCTCGACAATAGGGATGTCCATCTGTACACTCGGACGACACACAACACTAACAGTATCCGCGACGCGCTGAATAACCGGTCTACGACGAGTACACTTAGCTAGCACTGGATTCCATGAGGCAGAGAGTCTGAAACCGTCTTCACGATTGAAATTAGGATATTAAAAGTACATATAGTAATAAATATCCCCAGGACAACAGACTGGAGGAGCTGCCGCCGGGCCTGTTCTCGCTGGAGGCGCTGGGCACCCTCGACGTGTCCAACAACAAGCTGCGTGCGCTGCCGGACGCGCTGTGGGCGGCGCCCGCGCTGCGCGACCTCAACGCGGCCTTCAACCATCTCAAGGACCTGCCCACGGGGGAGGGGGAGGTGAACGTCCAGCTTAATTATATAATTCACATTTACAGTTTTTTAATTCTTGCCTGCAGTTTATATAATTCACATTTACAGTTTATATAATTCACATTTACAGTTTATATAATTCACATTTACAGTTTATATAACTCTTCTTATTTATTCAAGAGTTTGACTCTTATCGGCATAACTGATGAATCTCTCTACTTTTAGTTCTTCCAGGGCAACCTCCTTGACCTCTTTAAAAGACATGACGCCAACGTTGTCTTTCACTCGGCTCATTCTTATCCTCCGTCTTCCTCTTCCTCTCTTTCCTTCCACTTTTCCTTCTATAATGTTCCTGATGAAACGGCCATGTTTTATCTATCTATACTAATATTATAAAGAGGAAAACTTTGATTGTTTGTTTGTTTGTTTGAAATGAATAGGCTCCGAAACTACTGAACCGATTTGAAAAATTCTTTCACCAATGTGTAGAATGAACTTTCAGGATGAACATAGGCTATATTTTATGTAGGTACTTCGCGGGCGACGCCGCGTGCAGAAGCTAGTAAGATATATAACTCACGATTACTGTTTTAAAAAAAAATGAAAATTATTTATTTACAGTAAAAATATAAATACATAATATAATGTATAGAAGCTTATTATTATAGTAGTAACAATAGTACAATCTACTAGTTTTATTTACTGAGATGAGAAATCAGGGCTTAATTAATAATGATCTATGATTATGTTAATCTATATAATTAAAGACTAAAGTTAATATTACTCTTAGTTTACATTTACAGTTTAAAATTTATGTACCGTTTATATAACTCACTCTTATATTTGATTACGCTTACAATTATTAAAATCACATTCACGTCTACAGTTTATATAATGAACATCTACATTTATGTGTTCACATTAACGGTTTATAGAACTCACATTTAACAAGATGGACTGTATGGGTGCTTTTCAGAATACTTCCGGAAGTTCTAGTCCTCTCGCTTCGTCGCCCGTGGAGCAGAGAAGCGCTTCGGCAGCTGCGCAGTTTCCAAACACTTCGCTATCTGTAAGTGAACTATGAGAGAGGTGTGTCCGCGCGTGTGTTGAGTCTGTGTGTGTGTGAGAGGGTGAGGGTGGGTGAGTGTGAAAGGTGGGTGGGTGAGTGTGAAAGGGAGGGTGGGTGAGTGTGAAAGGTGGGTGGGTGAGTGTGAAAGGTGGGTGGGTGAGTGTGAAAGGTGGGTGGGTGAGTGTGAAAGGTGGGTGGGTGAGTGTGAAAGGGAGGGTGGGTGAGTATGAAAGGGTTAGTGAGTGAGTGTGACAGGGTTGGTGAGTGAGTGTGATAGGGTGGGTGGGTGAGTGTGAAAGGGAGGGTAAGTGAGTATGAAAGGGTGGATGAATGTAAAAGGGAGGGTCGGTTAGTGTGAAAGGGAGGGTGGGTGAGTGTGAAAAGGAGGGTGGGTAAGTGTGAAAGGGTGGGTGAATGTAAAAGGGAGGGTGGGTGAGTGTGAAAGGGAGGGTGGGTGAGTGTGAAAGGGTGAGTGCGTGAGTGTGAAAGGGTGGGTGTGTGAGTGTATGTAGCTTTATGTATATTGATATTGAGATTCCGACGTGTTTGGTTTCAGGAGTCGTCCTCCCGCAGTCCGTCCATAGACGCCACGGAGTCCGAGTCGGACGACGGCGAGCCGGTGCCCACGCTGGCGGACCGCGCCGGGCACGCCGTGTGGGTACACCCCCCTCCCCCCTCCGCCTGCCCCCCCCCAAGTAGTACAGCGTGCAGGTCGGCGGCAGGTGTATGGAGGCGCGGTGTGGTTGATCCCCCCGCCCCCGCGCCGCGCTGTGGTCCCCCCCCCCTCCCCCGCCCCCCAGTAGTACAGCGTGCGCTGTGTCGGCAGGTGCACAGAGGCGCGGCGCGCGCACGCGTGGCGCGGCGCGGTGGAGCCCCCCGCCCCCGCGCCGCGCGGCCGCGCCCCGCTGCACGCCCTCAACCTGGCGCACAACCAGTTCACGTGCGTGCCGCGCGCGCTGGCCTGCCGCGCCGCCGGGCTCGCGCGCCTCAACCTCAGCTACAACTCGCTCAGGTCAGCCCACTCCGCCTCGGCTACAATGAACTCAGGTCAGCCCACTCCGCCTCGGCCACGACTCGCTCGGATCAGCCCACACAACCATACCACGTGCGTGAAAGAAAGAAATGCCGAGTGCCCTAAAGGAGCGAGAGCGCACTAAAACTCTTTCACTACCCTGGTTAGAACTAATGACACTATACTTACCTTAACAGTTGGCTCTGTACTGCAGGTCCATGTCGTACGTGACGTCATACCCGTCAAGCCTGCGTCAGTTAGACCTCAGTCACAACGAGATCACGTGCTGGCCCAGCCTGCCGCAGGTGAGCCCGGCGCTCGCGGCTCAGCCGACGTGCTCCTACATCGATCATTAGGCACTTCAGTTACTAGTGCTAAGCTCTGTACATCCTGTTATACTTACAATCCTGTTCATCCTGTAGAACTTTAGATCTATTTCATCTTGTTGTACTCAGATCCTGTTTACCTTTAAATACTCTAAATCCCGTTCATTTTGTAGTGATCCAGATCCTGTTCATTCTGTAGTACTCTATATCCTGTCATCCTGTTGTACCCTAGATCCTGTTCATCCTGTTGTACTCTACATAAATCCTGTTCATCCTGTAATTCCCTAAGGCCGCATAGTAACAAAAACACCTATAATGTCACAAACAGACTCCCTCCCCCGAAGGGGTTAAAGTACGTTTACCCCCACAGCTCGAGAACTTCGGGTCGGGGTCCCCCCTGGAGTGCTTCTGCCCCCACCGCAGCGCCTCCCGGCCGCGCTCGGGGGGCGGCGTGCGCTCGCAGCTCATGAGTGCCGCCTGCCCCGCGCGCCGGCACCTGCGGCTGGAGGGCACCAGGACTTTGGTATACCATTTTCATTATAATTTCTCGGGGTTTGCATCACCCCGGTGGGTATCGACATATATGGCAAGAATAAATATAGTTTGTTGGGGTATACAATACCCCAGCAGGGAGCGACGATGGCTACGATACGTTATTTCTTACCCTAAAAGTATATTTAGCTCTATTCGTATAAGTTAATGGGTGGATGTATAACTATCCTACTAATATTATAAACGTGAAAGTTTGATTGTATGTATTATACTAATTATACGTAACATACTATTTATACTAAATATACTAAACATATTAAATATACATACTAATTATGCTACTAATATTATAAACGTGAAAGTTTGTAAGTATGTCTGGATGTTTGTTTGTTACTCTTTCACGCTGAAACAGCTGGACGGATCTGGATGAAATTCGGCACAGAGATAGATTATAGTCTGGAATAGCACATAGGTTACTTTTTACTCCGGGAAAATGTACTGTTCCCGCGGGATAGATTCTTTTTTATTTTTCAGGGTACCACGCGGGCGAAGCCTTGGGCGAAAGCTAGTATGTTATATTGATGGATTTATGCGGGCAAAATCGCGAGCAACAGCTAGTATTAGTATAATTAGTATAATTAGTACATTTAGTATATCTACTATATAAAAGGATAAGTCCTGACTGATTTGAATAGATACAACGCACAGCCCAAACCGCTGGTCGTACAGACTTGAGATTTGGAGGGTATGTTCGTCTTGGTATGTAGGCGAGCAATAAGACGGGATTTTTGGAAATTCCACTTTTAAGGGGGTGAAAAGGGCTAAAAACGGTTGTATGAAACTTTTTAATGTGCTGTACGATTTTCATGAAACTTTGTGTGTGTAATGTAAATACAAAACAAATGTATACGTGTTTCGAGATTTTTCAATATAACCTTTAAAAAGGGGTAAAATGGGGGCTCAATGTTTATATGGGAACTTTTTAAGGGGTGGTACGATCGGTCTGAATCTTGGTTTGGATACTTTAGATGATTTAAAACGTATATCTTGATTTTTCAAAATAACCCTCCAAAAAGGGTTAATTGAGGTGTTAAAGTTTTTACGACGAGTATTGTGATTTGTTTAAACCCGGTTGAAATACTGTTTGTCTTGGTACGTAGGCGCCCACTAAGACGGGATTTTTGGAAATTCCACTTTTAAGGGGGTGAAAAGGGCTAAAAACGGTTGTATGAAACTTTTTAACGCATTGTACGATTTTCATGAAACCCTGTTTGTGTAATGTAAATACAAAATAAATGTACACGTGTTTCAAGATTTTTCAATATGACCTTTACAAAGGGGTAAAATGGGGGCTCAATGTTTAGGTGGGAACTTTTTGAGGGGTGGTACGATCGGTCTGAATCTTGGTTTGGATACTTTAAATGCAAAATAATTTAAAACGTATTAAAATATATATAGATTTTTCAAACCTCCAAAAAAGGTTAAATGGGGTGTCAAAGTAGTGTTTTGTTTGAAACTCGAAATAAAAGGACACACATTTAAGAGCGCTGGTGGTGTAGTGGTAGCACCCCTGCCTCACGATCCGAAGGTCGTGGGTTCAAACCTGGTCGTGCACCAATGAGTTTTTCCATTCGAAAAATTTATGTGCGCAATGCCAGTGCTCTTAAACGGTGAAGGAAAACATCGTGAGGAAACCGGCATACCCTAGAACCAAAAATTCGAAGGTATGTGTCATAGGTTAGTATTCTTATAAGCGGCGATGGGCTTGCAACCTGTCACGTACGGAATACTAACTACTGTGCAAAATGTGGGCATGTACCAAATGTCATGTTTGGACGTGCCTCTGACTACCCTCTTTAGATATCCTCAAAAGATCTAAATAACTAGAGATCTGAGGAGATATCTCCTGAGCCTGGGGATTACAGTCGTGATCATATTTATTTTTTTTTTTTACATTTAAGGGTTTTCGAAAATAACCCTGACAAAGGGAAAAAAGGGGTGTCAAAGTTTATAGGTACCTATTGAACTTTTTGACGAGAGGTGTGATTAGTTTGTAAATGGACACTTAACTATTGGTTTAACTTTAAATACACTACATACGAAATACATACAAAAAGTCGGTTTGTTCGAACACTTATAATTCCAGAACGGCTGGACCGATATTCATGGTTTTTGATTTGATGTATTTTTATTAAACAAAACCATTTAAAAATGAATGAAACGTGGACGAAGTCACGGGCAAGCACCTAGTTTAGTATAAATTATTTCCATGAACAGATCCTGTCCAACAACCTGCTGACCCGCATCCAGCTGACGACGGATGACGACGGCTCCGCGTCCGACACCTTGCCACCCGACACGCCCGGCGCGGACGACGACGACTGGGTGAGCGGACACCACCCTCTGACTACCCCCTTTGCATATGAAACTAAATAAAACATAATCTCTCTAATCCCCAGGCTCGGTAGACATTTCCTCATACCATTAGTTTACATCTTTGAGGATATCTAAAGAGGACAAACATGAGCTCACATTTTGCACAGTAGTTAGTATTCCGTACGTGACAGGTCGCAAGCCCATCGCCGCTTATAAGAATACTAACTTATGACACACCTTCGAATGTCTAGTTCTGAGGTACGCCGGTTTCCTCACGATCATCATCATCATCATCTTCCTGCCCTTATCCCACGGGTGGGGTCGGCACAACAGGTTCTCTTCCTCCACTCTCCCCTATCATCCGTCATCTCAGTAGTCACTCCCTTCTTACACATATCGTCTTTCACACAGTCCATCCATCTTTTCTTAGGTCTACCTCCACTCTTGTGTCCATCCACATTCAAATCCATCACCCTTCTTCATGGCCGGTATCTTCAAGTTGTTTCTTTTAAAATTGAGTGCGAGTTGGTAGTGACGTGTGTGACGGTGCGTGCGCGTGCGCAGGGCGCCGGCAGCTCGCTGCGCGCGCGGCTGCTGTTCCCGCTGCTGTCCATGCTGGACGTGTCGTGCAACCTGCTGCGCGCCGTGCCGCCCGCGCTGCACCTGCTCGCGCACCTGTCCGTGCTCAACATCAGCGGGAACAAAGGTGACCTAACACACCCACCCGGTGAGTGCGCGCAGGGCGGCGGCACCTCACCTAACTCACTCACTCACCCTCCCTTTCACACTGACCCACTGACACTTTCACACTAACTCACCCTTTCATACTCACCAACCTTCCCTTTCACACTCATCCACCCTCTCTTTCACACTCACCCACCCTCCCTTTCACACTCACCCACCCTCCCTTTCACACTTGCTCACACACCCTTTCACACTCACCAACGATTTCAAACCCACCGACCCTCCCTTTCACACTCTTCCACCCTCTCTTTCACACTCACCCACCCTCCCTTTCACACTCACCCACCCTCCCTTTCACTCTCGCTCACACACCCTTTCTCACTCACCAACCCTTTCAAACCCACCCACCCTCCCTTTCACACTCATCCACCCTCTCTTTCACACTCACCCACCCTCCCTTTCACACTCACCCACCCTCCCTTTCACACTTGCTCACACACCCTTTCACACTCACCAACGATTTCAAACCCACCCACCCTCCCTTTCACACTCTTCCACCCTCTCTTTCACACTCACCCACCCTCCCTTTCATACTCACCCACCCTCTCTTTCACACTCAATCACCCTTTCACACTCACTCACCCTTTCATACTCACCAACCTTCCCTTTCACACTCACCCACCCTCCCTTTCACACTCACCAACCCTTTCAAACCCACCCATCCACCCTTTCACCCACACACACCCGTCCAAACATATCCTTTAAACTTACAACCTTCCGATATCTGTAACACGTACCTTAATTCTAGACATAACCTCCCTCCCCCCTCAAATGGGCCTCCTCTCGCGGCTGTGGTCGCTGAACGCGGGGGGCTGCTCGCTGCAGGAGCCCCTCCGGTCCATGGTGACGGGGGGCAAGTACAAGAGCGCCGACGTGGTGGGGTACCTCAAGTCGGTGCTGCACTCCGCCACCAAGTACTCCAGGATGCGGCTCATGCTGGTGGGGCAGCAGGTCAGTAGGGCCCCCCGCTCGGGGGGTGCCAGGCAAGGGCGGATCCAGCTTTGGTGCCAGGGGGTCACTTAGTCGTGGTCTAGTCAAAAAAAGTTATAATCCTTATTAAATATAATTTTAATTAGTGGTCCTAGACCCAGCCCAGGGGGAGTCTTGACCCCCGAGACTCCCCCACCCTGGATCCGCCCTTGTCCATGGGGGGGTCATGACCCCCATGACCCCCCCCATTCTACATTCTTACAAACTTTCGCGTTTATAATGTTAGTATGGTAATAATTATTATAATTCCCACCCAGGGCCCTCATCACGAATTCATAATACATTACAGAATTAATATTACATTGCTATTTCGTACCATGACCTATAGTAGTAGTCTGTCCATGTCTTGAAGTAGATGATGATGATGATGACACCCCAGGGTATCGGGAAGACGAGCCTGCTGGAGTGCCTCAGGCAGGAATCTGCCATCCAGCACAGGAGGAAGCCTACTGACGTGAGTATATGTCTATGTCTATGTCTACAAAGACACAAATATGAACATAGACATAAATACAGACAGTCTATGTTCATATCTGTGACTGTGTCTATTCCTATGTTTATGTCTATGACTCTGTCTGTTTCTATGTTCATGTCTGTGTCTATTCCTATGTTTGTGTCTATAGATGTTAAATAAATAAACAAAAAGCCCTTAGTCTACTGCTTTAAAAACCAAATTACATTTAACTGGACTAATTTGCTAACATACAATACTCAGTAGTCTAAGGATGTATACAGGGTTATAGGTAATCGATAACCTTGAAAAGGCGATTTGGGTAAATCAAGACTAACAACTTTTGTTCTACGAATTTTCCTAATTCAATGATTTTTTTTCCCATACAAAAAAATAAATAGGCAAATTTCTAGTTCTAATCTTCTTAGCTCTTTCTAGGCGGTCACAGATTAAGACAAGTCGGTACATGCTGTGTGTGTAGCACACTCGGCCGAGCGATTGCGTAAAAGTCGTAGCACTCAGCGAGACTCAGCTGACTGCGCATACGTCAGAATCGAATAAATGAAACATAGGTAGGTATTTACGAGACATAGAGCTAACAATTGATAGAAATTCTCACAAAAACTAAAAAAAATTAAAACTTGAGATGTATTACGTTTTGGCAAAAGTCATAGAACAAAAGTTGTTAGTCTTGATTTACCCAAGTCGCCTTTAAGAAATTATTGATTATATACCTATAACCCTGTATATGTTTACTCGTATGACTGTGTCTGTATTATGTCTACGTATACAGACATGGCTATGTATTATGTCTCAGTCAGTGTCCTTTTTTGTATCCTTGTTTTTGTCTGTTCATGTACCTATATGTCTACATCCATGTATGTCTACTTCTGTGTTTCTGTTTATGTCTATGTCTATATACACCGTGAAATTTTAATGGTTGTTTTCCCGCGGCAGAACAACTTGCCATAAGGAGTACTTTCGAAACATAGAGTAAAAGTAAAAAAATAAAGATGTTTTTCTTTTAAAATAATTAAAAAAATATTAATCAACTCGTAAACGTGAGGAACTATAGTAACATTAGACGTAACTTGTAGGTACTATTCGAATCGCACGCGCCGCCGGCCGCCTGCGCGTAGGTATCGGGATGAATTACTATTGGTTCGTGGTCGCTTTCGAATTAAATTTTCACAATGGTATATCTGTTTTTTTTTTGTTTCTAATATTTAATCTATCTATCTATATCTATATAAGAGCTTAACCTGACTGACTGACTGACTGACTGACTGACTGACTGACTGACTGACTGACTGACTGACTGACTGATTTATCATCGCCCAGCCGAAACCGCTGAAGCTAGAAAGCTGAAATTTGGAAGGTGGTTTCCTTTTATAACAAAACCACCCACTAAGACGGGATTTTTGGAAATTCCACCTCTAAGGGGGTGAAAAAGGGTGAAAACGTTGGTATGAAACTTTTTAACGCGTGGAGCGATTTTCATGAAACTTTGTTTGTGCACTGTAAATGCAAAATGAATGGACACGTGTTTCAGGATTTTTCAATATAACCATAAAAAAGGGGTCAAATGTGGGGTCAATCTTTGTATGGAAACTTTTTAACGGGTGGTGCGATTGGCCTGAAACTTTGTTTGTATACTGTAATTGCAAAATGAATGAATACGTGTTTCAGGATTTTTCAATATAACTATAAAAAAAGGGTCAAATAAGGGGTCAATGTTTGTATGTGAACTTTTTAACGGGTGGTGCGATTGGTCTGAAACTTTGTTTGTGTACTGTAAATACAAAATAAATGAACACGTGTTTCAGGATTTTTCAATATAACCATAAAAAAAGGGTCAAATGAGGGGTCAATGTTTGTATGTGAACTTTTTAACGGGTGGTGCGATTGGTCTGAAACTTTGTTTGTGTACTGTAAATACAAAATGAACGGACAATCGTTTCAGGATATTTCAATATAACCTTCAAAAAGGGGTCAAATGTGGGGTCAATATTTGTATGGGATCTTTTTAACCTGGTGCGATTGGTCTGAAACTTTGTTTCGTGTTTCAGGATTTTTCAATAAAACCTTAAAAAAAGGGTCAAATGGTGGGGGGGTCAATTTTTGTATGGGAACTTTTCAACGGGTGGTGTGATTGGTCTGAAACTTAATTTCGCGTTTTAGGATTTTTCAATATAACTCTAAAAAAGGGGGGGAAAGGTCAATGTTTGTATAAGATTTTTTTAACGGGTGGTGCGATTGACCTGAATTTTTGTTTTCTGTTTCAGGATTTTTAATATAACTAAAAAAGGGGTCAATGTTTGTATGGGATTTTTTAACGGGTGGTGCGATTGGTCTGAAACTTTGGGGTCAATGTTTCTATAGGTACTTTTTAAAGGATGGTGCGATTGGTCTTAGTTTTGGTTTGGATACTTTAAATGCAAAATAAATGGAAACGTATTCCTGGATATTTCAAAATAGCCCTCTAAAATGGGTAAAATTGGGTGTCAAAGTTATATATGGGATTTTTTATTAGTGTGATTTGTTTCAGACTCAGTTTAGATACCTACTTTAAGTGAACAAAGTCGCGGGCGGGACAGCTAGTATCTATATAAGAGCTTAACCTGACTGACTGACTGACTGACTGATTGATCATCGCCGAGCCGAAACCGCTGAAGCTAGAAAGCTGAAATTTGGAAGGTGGTTTCCTTTTATAACAAAACCACCCACTAAGGCGGGATTTTTTGAAATTCCACCTCTAAGGGGGTAAAAAAGGGTGAAAACGTTAGTATGAAACTTTTTAACGCGTGGAGCGATTTTCATGAAACTTTGTTTGTGCACTGTAAATGCAAAATGAATGGACACGTGTTTCAGGATTTTTCAATATAAGCATTAAAAAGGGGTCAAATGTGGGGTCAATTTTTGTATGGGAACTTTTTAACGGGTGGTGCGATTGGTCTGAAACTCTGTTTGTGTACTGATAATGCAAAATGAATGAATACGTGTTTCAGGATTTTTCAATATAACCTTCGAAAAAGGGTCAAATGTGGGGTCAATGTTTGTATAGGAACTTTTTAACGGGTGGTGCGATTAGCCTGAAACTTTGTTTGTGTACTGTAAATGCAAAATGAATGGATACGTGTTCAAGGATTTTTCAATATAAGCATTAAAAAGGGGTCAAATGTGGGGTCAATTTTTGTATGGGAACTTTTTAACGGGTGGTGCGATTGGTCTGAAACTTTGTTTGTGTACTGATAATGCAAAATGAATGAATACGTGTTTCAGGATTTTTCAATATAACCTTCGAAAAAGGGTCAAATGTGGGGTCAATGTTTGTATGGGAACTTTTTAACGGGTGGTGCGATTGGTCTGAAACTTTGTTTGTGTAGGTACTGTAAATACAAAATGAATGAACATGTGTTTCAGGATTTTTCAATATAACCTTCAAAAAATGGTTAAATGGGGGGTCAATGTTTCTATGGGTACTTATGGGTGGTGCGATTGGTCAGAATTTAGGTTTGAATACTTAAATGCAAAATAAATGGGAACGTATTTCTGGATATTTTAAAAGAACCCTCTAAAAAGGGTAACATGGGGTGTCAAAGTTAGTATTATGTTTTTTTTATGAGTATGATTTGTTTGAAACTCAGTTTAGATACTTTAAGTGAACGAAGTCGCGGGCGGGACAGCTAGTTTGTTTATACAACGATTGTATTACCAAGACAAAACCATTTCGCTGCGGGAAAACAACCATTATAAAATTTCACGGTGTAGATAAACTGTGTCTCACACTTAATGGTAAACAAGCATGCGGCCCACCTGGCTGTAAGTGGGTACTATAACTAGGCACCAGTCCCAGAGTAGCGCACAGTAACTGATACAATGCATGTACAATCCCAGCATTGGGCAACGCGCATGGGCAACAAGTCCTCCCGCCGCAACATGTCCACCGTGGGCGTGGACATCGGCAGCTGGGTTTACGAGAAGCAGAGGTCCACGCGTGGGCCGGTCACCTTCAGAACCTGGGACTTCGGTGGGCAACAAGAGTACGTATATAAATACAGAAATAGATAAATACTAGCTAGATGTCCTGACCAAATGTATTTTTATTTCATACTAGCTGACCCGTCAGACTTCGTACTTATTTAGAAAACGTTTGTATGGGAAATAGAAAAGGGCTATTTTTAGGGTTTTCCCGGCAGTTATTCGAATTTTTCTTACCTTTTAAACCTTCCCTAGACCTCCACGAACATTTCAAGACCAAGATAAGATAAATCCGTTTAGCCGTTCTCGAGTTTTAGCTAGATTAACGAATAGCAATTCATTTTTATATATATAGTTTTAACTTTGCGAGTTACATTGGCCCTTGTTACAGACCTTTGTTATATAACTACCATTATTATCCGGATTGTATAACTTTGTTATTTGCAAGACCTTTGTTGAATAATCTTGTTATTTAGCATGATTCTTGTTGAATAATCTTGTTATTTAGCATGATTCTTGTTGAGTAATCTTGTTATTTATCATGATTCTTGTTGAATAATCTTGTTATTTAGCATGATTCTTGTTGAATAATATTGTTATTTAGCATGATTCTTTTCGAATTATCTTGTTATTTAGCATGATTCTTGTTGAATAATCTTGTTATTTATCGTGATTCTTGTTGAATAATCTTGTTATTTAGCATGATTCTCGTTGAATAATCCTATTATTTAGCGTGATTCTTATTGAATACTGACGTAGTTGAACGTAGTTGCATGATTGTTAGTGCGTTGGCCGGTTGTAGGCATAGACGCGGATTCGAGTCCCGCTGGATTGAACATTTTGAATCATTTAAATATGACTATTTAGACAAATAAATGTAATTTTGTAAATGTCGCCCGTGTTTCAGATACTACGCCACTCACCAGTACTTCCTGTCGCGCCGCTCGCTGTACCTGGTGGTGTGGAAAGTCACCGACGGGAGGAAGGGGCTGCTGTCCGCTTTGACTTGGCTCAGGTACACCCTCCCCCCAACAACACCCCCCATGAAAATTAAGAAAAAAGATGTCCCTGAGCCATGGTCTATTTGTCGTGCAGCACACACAACTTGCCTACGTTCACTTATTCTTGCAAACTTACTTTTTAACGAATTCGTTCAGTGTGTTTTTGTTAAAGTTGTATATTTATGTTAAATTGTATGTGTGTCTGTGGTACCCCGTGGTACCAAACAAATAAATTCTTTATCTATCTATCACGAACACCGTAGATATGTGCTAAATAGGCTTCAATATAATATCCTAAATCATAAGATGAAATGATATTTTAGAAATGTTAAATTATTTCATATTGTTGTAAATAAGTTTCAGGACTGACCATTGTACTTGGCACCCGTTTAGATCTCACTTCTTTTGTCGCTGAAGTCAACGACTAAAACATACTTATTGAACTTGGCTCTCATTTCACATTTATGTTTTTGATGGGATACTAGCTTTACTGTATCAAACTTTCAACCGATTTGGCATACCTAGTAACATTCTCCGTCTTATAATGATGGAATCTATCGTCTTGCCAAATTTGTCCCCGCACCTCAGGTCGATACAGGCGCGCGCGCCCGGCTCGCCCGTCATCATGGTCGGCACGCACTACGACCAGGTGTGCGCGAGCGCGCTGCCCGACGCGGAGAGCCCCGAGGCGCTGCAGCGGCTCGTGCGCTCCGCCGTCATGGGCGCGCCGGACGCGGACAAGCTGGGCCTGCCGCGGGTCATGGACTCGCTGGAGGTACTTGTAGTTCCACTAGTGTGACAGGTGTGCTGTGCTGTGCTGTGCTGCCCGACGCGGAGAGCCCCGAGGCGCTGCAGCGGCTCGTGCGCTCCGCCGTCATGGGCGCGCCGGACGCGGACAAGCTGGGCCTGCCGCGGGTCATGGACTCGCTGGAGGTACTTGTAGTTCCACTAGTGTGACAGGTGTGCTGTGCTGTGCTGTGCTGCCCGACGCGGAGAGCCCCGAGGCGCTGCAGCGGCTCGTGCGCTCCGCCGTCATGGGCGCGCCGGACGCGGACAAGCTGGGCCTGCCGCGGGTCATGGACTCGCTGGAGGTACTTGTAGTTCCACTAGTGTGACAGGTGTGCTGTGCTGTGCTGTGCTGCCCGACGCGGAGAGCCCCGAGGCGCTGCAGCGGCTCGTGCGCTCCGCCGTCATGGGCGCGCCGGACGCGGACAAGCTGGGCCTGCCGCGGGTCATGGACTCGCTGGAGGTACTTGTAGTTCCACTAGTGTGACAGGTGTGCTGTGCTGTGCTGCCGGACGCGGAGAGTCCCGAGGCGCTGCAGCGGCTCGTGCGCTCCGCCGTCATGGGCGCGCCGGACGCGGACAAGCTGGGCCTGCCGCGGGTCATGGACTCGCTGGAGGTACTTGTAGTTCCACTAGTGTGACAGGTGTGCTGTGCTGTGCTGTGCTGCCCGACGCGGAGAGCCCCGAGGCGCTGCAGCGGCTCGTGCGCTCCGCCGTCATGGGCGCGCCGGACGCGGACAAGCTGGGCCTGCCGCGGGTCATGGACTCGCTGGAGGTACTTGTAGTTCCACTAGTGTGACAGGTGTGCTGTACTGTGCTGTGCTGTGCTGCCGGACGTGGAGAGCCCCGAGGCGCTGCAGCGGCTCGTGCGCTCCGCCGTCTTTAGATATCCTCAAAGCTCTAAGTGACTAGAGATCTGTATGTCTACCATGAGGTTTCACAATCTACATTCTACAGATGTCATAGTAACGTACTATTACTACTGTAGTAACG
This sequence comes from Cosmorhoe ocellata, assembly GCA_963675405.1. Classification (NCBI taxonomy): domain Eukaryota; kingdom Metazoa; phylum Arthropoda; class Insecta; order Lepidoptera; family Geometridae; genus Cosmorhoe; species Cosmorhoe ocellata. The sequence continues at coordinate 6,409,602 of OY776271.1, read as the reverse complement.
TCAGACGATCTAAATGTGACGACTCAAGGTAGACGTAGTAAGATGTCTACCGAGCCTGGGTACAGTGTGTGTGTGTCGGCAGGTGTCGTGCAGCACGCGACACAACATCCGGCTGCTGGCGGATATCATCTACTCCGTCGCGTACAGCGTCAAGCCGCCCGGTCAGTATTCCATGACTGACTGACTGAGTGACTGACTGACTGACCTATTGACGGACAACGCAGAGACTAAGCCGCTCGTCCTAGAGACGTACTAGAGACTTGACATTTTGACTGATTGACTGACTGGCTGATTGTTTGATTGATTGATTGATTGATTGATTGATTGATTGATTGGTTGATTTATTGACTGACTGACTGACCTATTGACGGACAAGGCAGAGAGTAAGCTGTTGGTCCTAGAAACGTTCTAGAATCTTGACATTTTAACGGCTGACTGACTGATTGACTGACTGATCGACTAATTGACTTACTGATTTATTGGTTGATTAATCGCTTCGTAAACTTAATTCACCTGAGCTAATTCAGTTCACACAAATGTCAGTCCTGGGGGATCGAACCTACAACCTGCAGCGCAGGAGGCAGAGCTACTACCCACTGAGCTGTGAGGCCGGTCAAGTTTATCTGTGAATATCCCAGGGAGTAAGGAGCCATTGCTGGAGCAACGCATCCCGGCCAGCTACCTCGCCCTGGAGGAGTGCGTGACGTCACTCGCCGCGGACCTCACCGAGCCGGTGTTGAACCACACCGACTACAAGCGACTGGTGATTACCCACATCATTCGTTTCAACTACTTTGTATAGTTTGCGTGATTTATTTTATTATTTGCTCGTGACTTACAAGGTACTTACATAAAAAGTAACATTTATACTAATCCAATTCATATACTATATCTATTCCAAATTTCATCAAAATCCGTCCAGGCCTTTAGGCGTGGTTCAGTCACAAATAAACATCCAAAAATCTACATAAACTTTCGCAACAATAGATTATGATGCAAGTTATTACCGATGTAGGGAACCTCTTTAGTATTAGTCAGAGGCAAGTCCGCAAATCGCAAGTTTAATGTACAGGTGACACAGTACATGCAACAGAAGAATCTAAAGATGTTCCGCGACGCGGCCGAGCTGCATCAGGCTACCATGTTCCTGCACGAGAACGGTGAGGATTGATGCGGATTGATGTGGGTGCTTGATGAGAACTGATGAAGGTTGATGTGGGTGGTTGATGAGAATTGATGATGGTTGAGGAGAACTGATGTAGGTTGATGAGAACTGATGGAGGTTGATGAGAACTGATGGAGGTTGATGAGAACTGATGAAAGTTGATCTGGGTGGTTGATGAGAATTGATGATGGTTGATGAGAACTGATGTAAGTTGATGAGAACTGATGGAGGTTGATGAGAACTGACAAAGATAGATTGCGGTTTCATGTTAATTGATATAGTTTGATGAGAATTGGCACATTTTTATGGGTTTTACGATATATCGGTCTCATCAGCCCGCATCAATCGACATCAGTTCACGTGAACGTACAGCTCATCCAACGGATCTAGGCATTCGTGAAGTTAGCCACAGGTGCGAGTTCGCGCATGTACAGTTCCTTCCCCCCCTCTTCATACCTCCAATTGCTCCCGAAAAACGATACTGCGCAGCTCTTGCGGCTAACTTCATGAATGCCTAGATTCGTTGAGCGAACTATACAATATGGTGATGGTGTCCAGGAGTGCTGCTGCACTACGACGACGCGACGCTCAAGGAGCTGTACTTCCTGCGGCCGCAGTGGCTGTGCGACGTGCTGGCCCACGTCGTCACGGTGAGGGAAATCAACCCCTTCGCCACCAACGGTGAGAACCAACACCGGTCTACTTCCAAGTGCTATTACTGTAATACTGTAGGAGTCGCTAAGTCGGTACATCTATATACATTTTTTACGCTACAGACTGATCGACTGACTGACTTACTGACTGCTTGACTGACTAACTGACTGACTGATTGACTGACTGACTGACTGACTGACTGACTGACTTACTGACTGATTGATTGACTGACTAACTGACTGACAGATCAACGCATAACCTTAATCGTCCTTAAAAGTCCTAAAGAGCTTAAATTTGGATAGTCGGTTCCTTTCAGTATCTAAAGGTGCATTGAGGAAATAATTCCTGAAATTTAACCTCTAAGGGGTGCAGGGGGGGTGAGAGTTTGTATAAAGTTAACATTTCTCAAATAAAGTGTCGGGAAGTTCTAAAAGTTAAAATATTTTTATAAAAAAAGGTTAGGTTAGGTGTTTATCTGTGTTTATGTATACGTTTCACGCAAAAACTACTGGAGCAATTTTGATGAGACTTCCACTGTACGTAAGCCTATTCTTTAACTTAAAAATTAGGGTAGGTTTAATCATGCCCTTGACCCTATAAAAGGCCAAAAAGGGGGTCAAAGTTTTTTTAATTTCACCTGCCGCTGTGTACATATCATAAATCTTTCTTCCAGGCATCATGAAAGTGGAGGATCTAGCACACGTTTTCAAGGCCTCCCCGCAACTGGCGAGGGCGGAGGAGGCCAGCTCTCTGGGAGTTTCGCTTCTACACAAGTTCGAGCTGGCCCTGTGCTGGGACGCGCGGACCCTGCTCATACCCCCGCTACTGCCGGCCACCGAGCCACTAGCCCCCCAGGTGACCTCACTTTACTGATCACATAAATCGACCCTCTTTTTACTCACCCTCTTATTGACCCCTTTTTTTATTCACCCTCTTATTGGCCCTCTATTTACTCAACCATTTATTGACCCCTCTTTTTATGCACCCTCTTTTACAACCTCCTTTTGAATTTCTAGCTTCGTCAATTACTAAAAAGTAGGTATAAGCCCCTTCATCCAAAAGTTTTGGTCGATAATGCCGGCTCACCCCCCTTCTTCACCCTCCTTTTATTTGACCCCCTCTACCTTCGTATCAAATACTCCTATTGTTTTTACATAGCTACCAGTAAGAGGACGCGTGTGGTCAAGCGCGAGTCGGGGCAACGTGCGGCGTCCCTGGCCGGCCCTGAACCCGCACCCGCCGCTGCAGCCCGACTCGAACCGACGCACAGACTCCCCAGCGCTAATACGTAAGTTTTTAGGTGACTGACTGACAGACTGAAGGACTGACTGACGATGTGCGCACAGGCATCAATATGGCTTACATAGATCATTGAGAGTTTACTATATTTCTGTTTACATTTTTGTAATTTTTTTAATAACATTTGTGGACACTTCATTCAGCGCCATCTAGCCCCAAAACTAGTACTAAGGAAACTAGATACCTGGTGGAATACTTATATATCTAGATTTGCCTATTTACTTTTACCAACTACTAAAAATATAAATCATAATTTGTCAGTGATATTTAAAAAATATTGTCACGTAAAGCTTTAACAGCACAGAATATAATCTGTTATTTGTAGAAGAGGGCGCCACCAGTCCTGGCGACGGGATATCCGTTTCCGGTCGCAGCGGCACCCCCCTCACGCGCCTGCTGCTCGTCACGTACGTCCCGTGCGGGTTCTGGGCGCGGCTCTGCTCCAGACTGCTCGCTGACACCGCGTTGGCGAGAACTCCGCATCAGTTGTACAGAGCCGCTGAAGTATGTTGACCCCCCCTTTTGACCCTCCTTTGTAGACCCCCTTTTTGACCCTCCTTTCTACATTTCTTATGGGGCCTTACCACGAAGACTTCCAAAACGATTCCGTAACGATTCCATTATAGAAACGTCACTACTTCCATACAATTTGCTTATGTCATGATACGAATTAACAATGTAATACTAATTCGGTAATGTATTATGAATTCGTGGTGAGGCCCCTGATCTTCTCATTTCTTTGATACCATAGTATTTTGTACTCTTTCTGTACCCGATTTTGATCTCGATCTTTTCTCTATATTGATTTGATTCTCCTTTGCACCCTCTTTACTTCAACCGCATCTCAGTATTGACTTTATTTGTGCTCTCTGTATGTTAACAGCAGGTCCTTAACCCTTTTTCAGTTCAAGTAAATTTGACCCCCTTCTATACTAGCTTTTATTTCTTCTTTTACGTTTACTCCTTTATGAACCCTCTATTCCTTCACATTATCAGGCGTTTTTAGAATCAAACGATACTTTAAATATCGTGCATAAAATACACCCCTTTTGACCCCCCTACCTTTTTATTTATTTACAAGTCTTTATTGACAGACGAGCTGATGCCCGCAGCTTCGCCCGCGTGAATGTTGATTATCGCGACTTTTCATACAAACTTTCATCCCCTATTTTATCCCCGTGGGGGTAGAGTTAATCAAAATCTTTTCTTAGCGGATGCCTACGTCATAACATCTACCTGCATGCCAAATTTCAGCCCGATCCGTCCAGTGGTTTGGTCTGTGCGTTGATAGACCACTATGTCAGTCACCTTTGAGTTATATATATTTAGATGGAATCAGACGACAGTGTGTCGCGCGCGCTCGAGCTTGAATGGGGGTGGAAAGTGTGGCAGTACGGCGCGCGGCTGGTCTGCGGGGACCTCACGCTCGTGTGCGTCAGGGAGATACCCCCCAGCCACGAGCCGCTGCTGCCCCTGCCGCAAGAGGGGGGCTCCGCACACCCCTACGAGAATATCAAGTAAGTGGTTAGATAGTACTCTTATTTTTGTGATATGTTTTCTTTACCCTCTTTTTGACCCCCATTCTTTACTCATAGTAGCTGATCCCCATGACAAAGAGAGTGAGATCAGGACTCAGATTGTTGGTGTAATAAAACCGTATAAAGGAGCCCACTTATTAAGCAGTTTCAAAATTTGGCCCCTTTTTTCTAGGGTGTAATTCACACCTATCCTAACTCAGACGTTTAAGAGTAAAAAATTCATACACAAATTTTGGCACTTGCTTGAATTCGATACCACAATAGCGTCACAATAGCGCCATCTAGAAATGTGGAACTACTCTTAGATTATACGATAGCGCCATCTAGTTACAAAATGTGGAATTACTTTATACTAACACAATAGCGCTATCTAGTGACAAAATGGGAAACTATTCTAGATTATACAATAGCGCCATCTAGTTATAAAATGCGGAACTACTCTAAGAGGACACAATAGCGCCATCTAGTAACAAAACGGAGAACTACTCTCCTATAACACGACAGCGCCACCTAGTTGTAAATCCGCGAGCTACCGGCAGGTTGCGCGTGAAGCAGGAGGGCGCGTGGTGCGAGCTGGACGTGCAGAGCAGCGCCTGCATCGAGATCCAGCTGCCGGCGCAGAGCTGCGTGGTGCGCCGCCACGACAACCAGCCCATCGCCGGCTACCAGGTGCGGAGGAAGGGATCCAAATTTAAAAAAGCCCCCGACACAAACTTTGCCCGCCATTTTGTGGTGGCGACCATCTTGGATTTGAAAGTCATAGTCTATAGTATTCTACTACTCAAGCACTTTTATTTGTTGCTGTTGTGAAAAAATATGTAATCCGCCATTTTGTGGCGGCCATCTTGGACCGATTTTCATCAAACGTAGCTAAGAACACTCCCGACTAGTTCACCTTTCAACAAAAAAAAACGAAATCAAAATTGGTTCATGCGTTCTGGAGCTACGCTTTATACCGGCGACTGCTCGCGGCTACGTTTACTCTATTTATATTTATTTATCCATTTACGGCAATGAGGATAAGTTAAGTTATCTACAGATCGTGTGCACCGGTCCATGTGATGGATAGCTCAACAGTTTCACACGTAGTTTATAGTGTGTGTATTAAGATAGACCAGTATATTTCCTTAAATAAAGAGTTGTATCGTTGCATTTCCAGAGCATCAGCCTGGAACCGAACCCGTCCACGCTGGCCAAGGTGCTGGCCATCGTGTCGGAGCACGTGGACCTGCTCCTCGAGGACTGGTACCCCTCGCTAGGTCAGCTCTCTCCTCTCCTACACCCCACCGACCGCTCTCCTCTCACCATACTGACACTCACTAACTATAGTTACACACTCTTTAGTTTTACACACTATAGTTACATTCTCTATAGTTTCATACTCCATAGTTACGCACTCCATAGTTACACTCACTATAGTTACACACTCTATAATTATACTCACTAAAGTTACGCACTCTATATACACTCACTATAGTTACATACTTTATACTTACACAAACTATAGTTATACACACTCTATAGTTATACACTCACTATAGTTTCACACTCTATAATTATACTCACTAAAGTTACGCACTCTATATACACTCACTATAGTTACATACTTTATACTTACACAAACTATAGTTATACACACTCTATAGTTATACACTCACTATAGTTACACACTCTATAATTATACTCACTAAAGTTACGCACTCTATATACACTCACTATAGTTACATACTTTATACTTACACAAACTATAGTTATACACACTCTATAGTTATACACTCACTATAGTTTCACACTCTATAATTATACACCCACTATAAATAGTAAACCCGCTGTTGAATGCAGGCACTCGCTTCGTGCACACGTCGGAGGGGCGGTGCCTCATCACGCGCGTGGTGCCCTGCCCCGGCTGCCTCCGGGACCTCACGGCGCGCCCGAGGGACCCCGACCACCTGGCGCAGGTACGCATCGCTAACGGTAGGCAGGGCCACGTCCTTCAATCATAAATCTATATCGGGGACATACTCGTATCACAAAACTCCACTTAGCCCCAAACTAAGCAAAGCTTGTACTATGGGAACCAGATAGCTGGAAGATTACTTAATTATTGACTTTTTTAATTAATACATACATAGAATACATAATAACACCCAGGCATAGAACAAACATGTTTGTCCTGGGTGGGGATCGAACCCACAACCTGCAGCGCAGAAGGCAGAAGTAGTTAGTATTCCGTACGTGACAGGTTTGCAAGTCCATCGCCATAAGAATACTAAACCTAAGACAAACATTTTCAAATAATTCACCAAGAATCTATACTATTACTAGCTGACCCGGCAGACTTCGTACTTATTTAGAAAACGTTTGTATGGGAAATAGAAAAGGGCTATTTTTAGGGTTTTCCCGGCAGTTATTCGAATTTTTCTTACCTTTTAAACCTTCCCTAGACCTCCACGAACATTTCAAGACCAAGATAAGATAAATCCGTTTAGCCGTTCTCGAGTTTTAGCGAGACTAACGAACAGCAATTCATTTTTATATATAAGAAGAAGAAGATTATAAAGCTGAAGAGTTTGTTTGTTTGAACGCGCTAATCTCAAGAGCTACTGGTTCGAATTGAAATACGATAGTTGTGTTGTATAGTCCATTTATCGAGGAAGGCTATAGGCTGTATAACATCACGCTACGACCGATAGGAGCGGAGCATCGATGAACAATGTTGCAACAACGGAAAAAAAATACTTACTAGCTTCCTCTCGCGGCTTTGCTCGCGAGGTACCTACATAAAATATAGCCTATGTTACTCAGGGATAACGTAGCATTCTAATGATAAAAGAATTTTTGAAATCGGACCAGTAGTTTTTGAGTTTATTCGTTACAAACAAAAATACAAAACTTTCCTCTTTATAATATTAGTATAGAAAACGCGCAGAGAAAGTTGCGCGAGAGTCAACTACTTATACAAAAAAATCTATTATTGTCGTGATGGAAGTGTTGGGCGCTGTGTACCAAAAATATTCTATATGTCGGATCCGGTCATGAGTACGGACATAATGTCGACAACGGAGCACCAAACTGCGTAAACAACAAGATGGCGTCGTTTGGCGGAGTCTATATAAATCCGTGTTCGACTTGACTCTGTCTCAGTCTTCTTCAGTACCCCTAGTATGAGTTTTTGATTTACGAAAACTTTTTTCGAATAGTATCCTTTCATACATTTTCCTCCATCGGAAATGTTAAGGAACTAAAATAAGGTCGATAATATCGAAAATATTATGTAATCGGCAGTCCCAGCAATGATTTTTAAATCAAGTTTTCACGATATCGACTTTATTTTAGTTCCTTAAAATTTCCGATGGAGGTAAATGTATGAAAGGATACTATTCGAAAAAAGTTTTCGTTAACTATCAAAAACTCATACTAGGGGTACTGCTCTCAGTCGAGTCAACACGGGTCTCTAGAACCCGTCCCGTGTTCCGTTTGTGATTCAAAGTACCTAGTTATAGTCTAAGTTTAATTATTGCTGTATTTGAGTAGTAAAGTGAGTTTATAACCTTCATTACCGTTCGTTCGTTATTTTTATTGCCTGTGCCCATCCATCTCGCCCACAATGTCCGAGAATAGTAAAGATAGGCAATCTTTATCCGATATATAGTAAATTAATTTCCAAGCAAGTATTTATATATTGTCTGTGTGTGTGTCTCAGCAAGCGTTCCGTCGCTTAGAGCTGGTGGCGGAGCCTCGGCCGAGGGTCTCGCAGGACTCCAGGACTTCGGACGGAGACAGCGGCGTCGGCGCCGAGTCCAACGGTAACATACCGCCAGGCAGACACACATACGTACATACAGACAGGCAGACAGACAGACAGACAGACAGACAGACATACATACGTACATACAGACAGACAGACAAACGGACGGACGGACGGACAGACAGGCAGACAGACAAACAGACGGACAGACAGAGAGACAAACAGACAGACATACGTGGATTATATACACTGAGAAAATTTTGTATTCCGAAAGACAATATTTATGGAAATGCAATGGAACTTTAAAAGTTTGTATGAATGAAATTAATATCACTAATTTAATTAGTTTTACTAGTTATTATTGTTTGTCTGTAGCGTCGTCTCGCATCGGCTCGGTAGAGGGCATCGCGGAGGAGGGCCCCCCGCTGGGCGCGTACTGGGCGTGGGCGTGGGCGTGGACGGTGGAGCAGTGCATACACTGCGCGTGCGCATCGCTGCCGCTGCACTGCCCGCTGCACCCCGACGTGGCCTTACATCACGTCGCACCCGACACTGTGAGTCTGCACGTTATGTACGCGTCGGTACCCGCATGATGTACCAAAAAAATAAAAAAATAAAAAAAATTAAAAAAAATGCTCCTGCTCGATGTCCACAATGATACATCATGTACGCATCGACTCCTGCTCGATGTCCACAATGGTACATCACGCGCCTCCTCCTACGTACACACCTAGAGCTCCACCCGGCGCTGTCCGCAGCTGCTGCTGGACGTGCCGGAGGAGATGCGCGCGCGCTGGGAGCACATCACGCGGCGCGCCGTGGCCGGGCGCGGCGCGTTCGGCACGGTGCTGCGCGCCAGCTGGCGCTCCCCGCGCGGGGACGAGGACGTGGCGCTGAAGGCGCTGCAGCCCGTGCCGCCGCCCCCCGGCAGCGACCCCCACGCGCTGCAGGCCTACAAGGTGACGTTTCCACTTTCTTTCTTATTTATCGGAACGAAGTTCTTTATCGCGCGTTGTGAAAGGGGGCTAGACGGACTTGTAGTGGAGGGTTACGGCGCGCAAACACGCGATCCGAGCCTGGCTCCGCTCGGCGCGGCTCGGCAAAGTTCGCACGATCCATCACTTGTTGGTTTTTTCGACACGGATCAAAGACGTGCGCGCCATCTAGGCTCGGCTCGTGTTAACACGCGCCGTCTGAACAGATTGTACGGAGCGGTTCAACAGCGCGATCCCGCATCTCCACGGACGGCTTAGCTCGCGGAGGCTCGTGCTACCCCGCGTCGTTTAAACGCATTTTGTGGATCAGTTCTTTCAAAGTTTATTACTTTCGAAAGTATACCCCGGTGCTAACGTTAGCGCGTGCGCAGGCGGCGCTGGCCCGCTGGGAGCGCTCCCCGCTGCCGGCGGCGTGCCGCGCCTACTGCGGCCTGCGCCAGGAGCTCACCATCCTGAGCGCGCTGCGCCACGCGCACGCCGTGCCGCTGCGCGCCGTGTGCGCCGCGCCGCTCGCGCTGCTGCTGGAGCTGGCGCCGCTGGTAACGCGCACTGCCCCACTTGTTGAACTACACTGCCCCGCAGGTTGCACGCATTACCCCGCAGGTGGCACTGCACTGCCCCGTAGGTTGCACTGCACTACCCCGCAGGTTGCACTGCACTACCTCGCAGGTTGCACGCACTGCCCCGCAGGTTGCACTGCACTACCCCGCAGGTTGCACTGTACTACCCCGCAAGTTGAACAGTACTGTCCTACTTGCTGTACTATACTACCCCACAGCTCCACTACACTGCTCCACCTGATGAACTGCACTGCCCCACTTGTTGAACTACACTGCGCCGCAGGTTAAACAGTACTGTCCCACCTGCTGTACTATACTGCCCCACAGCTCCACTACACTGCTCCACCTGATGAACTGCACTGCCCCACTTGTTGAACTACACTGCGCCGCAGGTTAAACAGTACTGTCCCACCTGCTGTACTATACTGCCCCACAGCTCCACTACACTGATCCACCTGATGAACTGTACTGCCCCACCTGTTGCACTGCACTGCCCCACTTGTTGAACTACACTGTCCCGCAGGTTACACTGCACTACCCCACCAGTTGAACCACACACTTCATCGAACTATATACTTCCCCTCCAACTAAATGTATTACACACGAGCTGATGCCCGCAGCTTTGCCCGCGTGAATGTCGATTATCGCGACTTTTCATACAAACTTCCATCCTCTATTTTATCCCCTTGGAGGTAGAATTTATCAAAATCCTTTCTTAACGGATGCCTACGTCATAACATCTACCTGCATGCCAAATTTCAGCCCGATCCTTCCAGTGGTTTGGGCTGTGCGTTGATAGATCACTATGTCAGTCAGCCAGTCACCTTTGAGTTATATATATTTAGATTACATCTCCACACATAACCCCACAATGAAACCACACATTGTTTCATTGAACTACATATAACCCCACAGGTTGAACTACACTGCCCCACCTGATGAACCACACATCAATTCATCGAACTACTTGCTTCTAATAAAAAATATTACAGCCAACACATTTGTTCTGCATTTAAGGAAATTCACAAGGAAACACATTGTTTGCATTTGTTTAATGGCCAGCTACCAACAGACTTTTCTAAACTAGCCACATATAAAATATTCAAATATACCACAATATTATAGCCCCACAGTTGAATCACACATTGTCTCATCGAATTGCACACAACCCTACAGGTTGAACTGCACTACCCCACAGGTTGAAGTACACTACCCCACAGATTGTACTGCACTGCCCCACTTGTTGAACTGCACTGCGTTCTTGTTGAACTACACTGTCCGGCAGGTTGTACTACACTGCCCCATGGGTTGAAGTGCACTGCCCCGCAGGTTGAAGTGCACTGCCCGCAGGTGGTACAGTAGAGCGCGTGTGCAGGGCGGGCTGGACGGCGTCATCCGCTCGTACAGCGGCGCGGGCGCACGGCTGGGCGCGCGGGCGGCGCGTGCGGCGCTGCTGCAGGTGGCGCGCGCGCTGGAGCACCTGCACGACCGGAGGATCGTCTACAGAGATCTGAAGGTACGTATTCATTGCAAACTAGCTTCCGTTCGCGGCTTTGCTTGCGAGGTACCTACATAAAATATAGCCTATGTTACTCAGGGATAACGTAGCATTCGAACGGTGAAAGAATTTTTGAAATCGGACCAGTAGTTTTTGAGTTTATTCGTTACAAACAAAAATACAAAACTTTCCTCTTTATGATATTAGTATAGAAGTATAGATATAGATATTAAAAAAGCCCGACTGAACGGAAATGAAAATAGTTTTTTTACAGCCACATTACATATTTTGACATTTTAAATAACCTATGTCACTCTTGTGATCTCATTTGTCAAAATCTGTCCAGCCGTTTAGGCTACAGCGACAGCCTAAGGAACTCGCATATACGAGTATACATCCTACGTATATTTACATTATCCTCCTTTTTAACCCCCGATTTCAAATCCAAGATGGCCGCCACTAGAAAATGGCGGGCAAAATTTGTAATTTAATTTAACTTGTTCCGGGATCCGTTGTTAATTGAATCTGATACCGGTAGAGACAACAAGGCTGTTCAATTAAGAATGTTACTAGGTGTGCCAAATCGGTTAAAAGTTTGTTACAGTAAAGCTTATACGATTATGTATACAAATATTACACTAGTTTTTGTTGAAGTCAATAGTCAATAGTCAATAGTCAATAATCTTTATTCATTTATATCACAAGGATCATTTTGAATCGTCTTACATACTAGGTGAGTCTAAGTGCCAGTTCCAGTCCTATCCCCAGTGCGAGAAGAACTGACAAGAAACTCGCTGGGTCCTAGCGCTTTTTTTGTATGATCCTTGTTAACATTGTTAGGGACACCTAGCAGAGTTGGAGCTGATTCGTCCCAAGCTATTTTGTCATCTAAGTACTTTGATATTCTATAATAAGCTTTACGAGACAGGTTTTGTTTAATTACATTTTTGAATTTCGTAATCGATAAATCAAGCATGTCGCTTGGGATCTTGTTATAGAAGCGTACACATTGCCCTATAAAGGATTTGCTTACTTTAGTGAGCCTAACCGTGGGAACAGCGAGTTTATTTTTAAGTCTAGTATTACCATTATGATTATCACTATTTTTCCTAGTCAAAAGTACCTATTAGTTTAGATTTAACAGGCATTTAAACCTCGATAAATATCGAGTCGCGCTAACGGTCACGTGACCGCATGTGACGTCAATTTCCAACGCTCCGCAAAGTAGTTATGTTGTGCGATGACGTCACACCGTCACACGCATCGCACGTTTACTTCTATAACTCGGAAACTAATTGACGTATCGAAGTAATTCTTTCACCTGTATTTATTATTTTTGACCGAGAATATGGAGAGCTAATATTAAATTTTAGTTAACATTGTTCATTCCAGTCGGAGAACGTGCTGGTGTGGCGCATGCCGCGCGTGCAGGACGCGCTCGCCGCGGAGCTGAACCCCACGCCCATCGACGTGCACGTCAAGCTGGGCGACTACGGTGCGTGCTGCGGCAGCCGCGGGGCCGACTCGTACATTATGTAGCACGTTGTACATCGCATAATATAACGCATAGTGAAGTGCATAATATAACGTTATTTATCTCATAATATAACGCATAATGAAGTACATAATATACGTTGTATATCACATAATGAAGTGCATAATATAGCATGTTATATATGACTTAATGTAACACATAATGAAGTACATAATATATAACGCAGTGCACGTAAGGTCCTACTAATATTATAAACGCGAAAGTTTGTAAGAATGTATGGATGGATGGATGGACGGATGTTTGTTTCTCTTTCACGCTAAAACGGCTGAACGGATCTGAATGAAATTTGGCACAGATAAAGATTATGGTCTGGATTAACACATAGGCTACATTTTATCCCAAAAAAACGACGGTTTGGTTTTTAACGCGGGCAAAGCCGCGGGAAGAAGCTAGTAATTACATAATGCGTGCACAGGTATCAGCCGCCTCGCTCCCCCGTCCGGCACGAAGGGCTTCGGCGGCACCGAGGGCTTCATGGCGCCCGAGATCATGCGCTACAACGGCGAGGAGGAGTACAACGAGAAGGTGCGCCGTCAGCACAGCCTCGGACCTCTGGGATGTCTAGAGGGTAGTCAGAGGCACGGTCGAACATGTGCTCCAGGCTCGGGAGACGCCTCCTCACATCCCTAGTCACGGATATCTAGAGGGTAGTCAGAAGCACGGCCAAACATGTGCTCCAGACTCGGGAGACGTCTCCTCAGATCTCTAGTCACTTTGATCTTTGAGGATTATCTAGAGGGTAGTCAGAGGTACGGTCGAACATGTGTCCCAGACTCAGGAGACATATTCTCAGATCTTTTGTCACTTAGATCTTTGAGGATTATCTAAAGGGTAGTCAGAGGCACGTTGAAACATGTTCGAGACATCACGAATATAATCCCCAGGATCGGGAGACATCTACTAATATCCCTAGTCACTTAGATATTTGAGGATATCTAAAGGGTAGTCAGAGGCACGTTGAAACATGGCATCACGACTATAATCCTTTGGCTTAGAAGACATCTCCTTACATCCCTAGTCACTTAGACCTTTGAGGATTAACTAAAGGGTAGTCAGAGGCACGGCCAAACATGTGTCCCAGGCTCGGTAGATATCTCCTCACATCCCTAGTCACATAGATCTTTGAGGATATCTAGAGGATAGTCAGAGGCACGTTCAGACATGTTCCCCAGGCTCGAGAGACATCTCCTCACATCCCTAGTCGCTTAGATCTTTGAGGATTAACTAAAAGGTAGTCAGAGGCACGTCGAAACATGTTTGATACATCACGACCAGAAACTTCAGGTCTAGTGAAATCGCCTCGAATCTCTTTCTACTTAGATCTTTAAGCGGGTAGCCAGAGGCACGTCGAAACATCAGCTTATGTGTCACAGGTGGACTGTTTCTCGTTCGGCATGCTGATGTACGAGGTGATCTCGGGCCGGCAGCCGTTCGAGGGGCACGAGGCGGTCAAGGAGGCCATCCTGGAGGGGGTGCGCCCCTCCCTGTCCCCCCGCGTGAGTACCCCTCCCCCAACCCTCACACAAGGGCGGATCCAGGGGAGGTCATGGGGGTCATGACCCCCCCTGGGCTGGGTCCAGGATCTACGTGGACCACTAATTAAAATTGTTAAACATGTTTTTATACATTTTTTTGTCACAATATAGATTTGATGTAAGTACAGTAAGTACGTACTTATATAAATTAATAAAAAACCCTACTTTTTACTTGTATCTATGACTAGCTTCCGCTCGCGGCTTTGCTCGCGTGGTACATACATAAAATATAGCCTATGTTACACAGGGATAACGTAGCATTCTAACGGTGAAAGAATATTTGAAATCGGTTCAGTAGTTTTTGAGTTTATTAGTTACAAACAAAAATATAAAAATTCCAAATTTTCCTCTTTATAATATTACTAGCTTCTGCACGCGGCGTCGCCCGCGAAGTACCTACATAAAATATAGCCTATGTTCATCCTGAAAGTTCATTCTACACATTGGTGAAAGAATTTTTCAAATCGGTTCAGTAGTTTCGGAGCCTATTCATTTCAAACAAACAAACAAACAAACAAACAAAGTTTTCCTCTTTATAATATTAGTATAGATATATATAAGGATCCCCAATTTTTTTGGAAATATAATATTGCTCATGTCACCCGCTGGTAGTGTAGCTATCCAACAGTGAAAGAATTTTCGAAATCGGTTCAGTAGTTGCGGAGCCTATTCGATGCAAACAAACAATCAAATTTTTCCTCTTTATAATTAGTATAGATATCTAATATATCTAATATCTATGATTATACTTCTTGTGACTTGACCACGGCTATGTGACCCCCCCCCCCCCTGGCACCAAAGCTGGATCCGCCCTTGCCCTCACAACTGGATAGAATCTATACAGTTGTGAGGGTAAGGGCGGATGATAGTGATAGATGTATACTATAGATCTATCAGGATCGGATCCTCTCCGCGTCCCTCAGGAGATCGAGTACCCGATCTGCATGCTGGAGGTGATGCGGCGCTGCTGGGCCGGCGCGCCCGGCCTGCGCCCCGCCGCCGGCGCGCTCGTGTCCGCGCTGGCGGCGCCCGAGGCCGTGGCGCTGCGGGACGCGGCCGCCGCGCGCGCCGGCGCCTGCCACGCCGCGCTGCGCATCCACCTGCCAGGTGCCCGCGCCGCGCACTACCCGAGCCGCACACTACCCGAGCCGTGCACTACCCGAGCCGCGCACTACCCGAGCCGCGCACTACCCGAGCCGCACACTACCCTTACCGTACACCACTCTCACCGCACACTACCTTCACCGCACACCACCCTTACCGTACACCACTCTCACCGCACACTACCCTCACCGCACACCACCCTTACCGTACACCACTCTCACCACACACTACCCTCGCCGCACACTACTCTCACCGCACACCACCCTCACCGTACACTACCCTCACCGTACATTACCCTCGCACATCCTCCACACTCGCAATACCCTACCCTCATCATATCGGCCCAGCCACAGAGATGAGACGATGCTCGCTGTCCCCAGAGTCGGGCGGCACGGGCTGGGAGGTGTGGTACGGCGGCGGGGAGCCGGAGCGTGCGCACGCGCTGCTCGTGCCCTCCGCGCACTTCACGCACCACCACACGCTGCGCGTCCCGCCCGGTGAGGAGCCCCGTCTACTGCCTCGCCGCTCAGTGGGTAGTAGCTCTGCCTCCTGCGCTGCAGGTTGTGGGTTCGATCCCCCAGCACTGACATTTGTGTGAACGCACATGTTCGTTCTGTGTCCGAGTGTTATTATGAATATAATGAATCTATCAGCTATCTATACTTTTAAACTAACGCGATCTGAACACATTGTTTTAAGTTATATTCAGACTACCCGTGACCACGACAGCGTGCAAACTTGTCGAAACGTCGGGAAAATGAATAGGTAATTAGAACGAGATAAATACCCGTTTGGTACTAATAATTACAAGCTTGCTTAGTTAGGCGCTGTGTGAATTGTCCACGATTCAAATAGGAAATAGGTTATAGTAACTCCAAGGATCATCGAAGAGTTTTTGAGACCCCGTTTTTTTGGCCCTGTTCTAGGGTTGATGGTATAATAATTTCCCCCAGTTACTAAGCATAATAAGCCAACGTCCAGCGAAAGTTTCATCAAAATATCTCCAGTAGTTTTCGCGATACGTGAACAAAATGACGGACAGACAAAATTTTAAATGCTAATTCCATCCTCGCTAGCTAGATGGCGCCACAGACTGAGTGAACTATTTATTGTGATCCACAGATAACGACGAGCCGGTGATGGTGACCGCAATGTGCCGAGTCGGCGGCGCGGTGTGGATCGGCGACTCGGCCGGTCGCCTATCGGTGTTCTCGTGAGCTATTTATTCGACTTAATATTTAGAACTAGCAACACGCCCCGGCTTCACACGAGTAGAAAAGTATCTCTATTTTTTGTTATATACCTTAAATATAGTTTATGTTACTCAGGAATAATGTAGCTTTCGAATGGTGAAAGAATTTTTGAAATCGGTCCATTACTTTTTGAGTTTATTTGTTACAAACAAAAGCACAAAACTTATTAGTATCTAATTTATTCTAATATTATAAAGGCAAAAGTTTGTAAGAATTGTGTGGATGTCTGGATGGATGTTTGTCACTCGTTCACGCTGAAACGGCCGAACGGATCTGGATTAAATTTGGCATAGATATAGATTATAGTCTGGAATAACACATGGGCTACTTATTATCCCGGAAAAATGTACGGTTCCCGTTTTTCAAGGTACCACGCGGTCGAAGCCGTGGACAAGGACAAGGATAATGTGACAAAGAGAGTGTTAGGTATGAATGTGGATGGATACAGGGGGAGAAGTAGGCCAAAGAAAAGATGGATGGACTGTGTGAAAGATGACATGAGTAAGAAAGGAGTGAGTACTGAGATGACGGATGATAGAGGGAGATGGAAGATCACATGTTGTGCCGACCACATAACGTGGGATAAGGGCAGGAAGATGATGACGCGGTCGAAGCCGTGGGAAGCTAACGATCGACTAAATATATTGACGACCTCAGTGGCGCAGCGGGCGAGAGTCCGCCTGCGACGCGAGAGGTTGCGGGTTCGATTCCCGCCTCGGAACAAATTTGTGGACGATCTGCAGAAATTCGTTCCGTCGGTCTGGGTGTGGATGTATAATAAAAAATATCTATAGATGTATATAATGTATTAAATATATCAGTTATCTAGTACCCATAACGCAAGCTTTGAGTAGCTTACTTTGGGGCTGCGTGTGCGCGAACACGGCCGGCGTGCGCTCCTCATTATTAATATTTAATCTTAAATTTATAAATAAAAAAAATAAAATAAATAAAATAAATTGAACCATTCAAAATATTTTTTTTTAAAACATAAAGGAATTATAAAAATTATTATTATTAAAAATTTTATCATTTTTTTTTTATAATAAACTTTGTGTGGTTCTGTGGCAGCGCGGCGTCGTGCGCGCTGCAGTGGGCGGTGCGCGTGCGCGAGGCGGTGGGCGGCGCGCGGTCACCCATCGCGGCGCTGCAGCCGCTGCGCCCGCTCGAGCGCGTCGCCCTCGCGCTCAGCTGCGGCAGGTGACACCCCACCATTGTTAAATGTTTTTTTGTTAAATTATTCGCTCATTTGAGCAGGCTTATAGTCGTAGACCTTCCTGCCTAGTCTTGCGTAAATTAATTTCTTCCGTTTTCTATAATCTAACTTAATCTACCCTAACCTAACCGCCATTTTCTCCTTGGCGGGAATCTGACACCCCACCATCCGTCTACCATGAGTTGTCAAAAGTGTTTCAAAAAAAAAAAAAAAACAACAAAGATGTAGGGTCTGGAGGTACCCTGTAATCTTATAGGTTGGTTAAGTTAAACAGCTCCTTGAAAGTTCTCCGTTTATTTGTTACCGTTTATGAGTTGCGATAAGAGCGCTGGTGGTGTAGTGGTAGCACCCTTGCCTCACGATCCGAAGGTCGTGGGTTCAAACCTGGTCGTGCACCGATGAGTTTTTCCATTCGAAAAATTTATGTGCGCAATGCCGGTGCTCTTAAACGGTGAAGGAAAACATCGTGAGGAAACCGGCATACCCTAGAACCAAAAATTCGAAGGTATGTGTCATAGGTTAGTATTCTTATAAGCGGCGATGGGCTTGCAACCTGTCACGTCCGGAATACTAACTATTGTGCAAAAATGTGGGCATGTCCCAAATGTCATGTTTGGACTTGCCTCTGACTACCCTCTTTAGATATCCTCAAAGATCTAAGTAACTAAAGATCTGAGGAGATATCTACCGAGCCTGGGGATTACAGTCGTGATCATATTTATTTATTTATTATTATGAGTTGCGTTTACGAAACCACGTCGTAGCGTAAAATGCTGACCCATGAGAACACATCATTATTAGTATTAGACGGGTATTTATCGCGTTTAAATTACCTTATATTTTCCCGACGTTTCGACAGGTTTGCACGCTGTCGTGGTCACGGTCGTCGGGAAAATATAAGGTAATTTAAACGCGATAAATACCCGTCTAATACTAATAATAATGTGTTCAGATCGCGTAAGTTTAAAAGTCCATGAGAACACGTAGGAATTTTGTGCGGTTTGCATAAACCGTCCAACATTTATGTACATCGACTGACGTCACTACAGTAGTAATAGCACGTCACTATGACATATGTCATTGTTATAGAATATCAGAGTACTTAGATGACAAAATAAAAAAGCAAATTCTTTATAGGGCAATGTGTACGCTTCTATAACAAGATCCCAAGCGACATGCTTGATTTATCGATTGGGAAATTAAAAATGTAATTAAACAAAACTTGTCTCGTAAAGCTTATTATAGAATATCAGAGTACTTAGATGACAAAAAAGCTTGGGACGAATCAGCTCCAACTCTGCTAGGTGTCCCTAACAATGTTAACAAGGTTCATGATACAAAAAAAGCGCTAGGACCAGCGAGTTTGTTGTCAGTTCTTCTCGCACTGGGGATAGGACTGGAACTGGCACCTAGACTCACCTAGTATGTAAGACGATTCAAAATGATCCTTGTGATCATCATCATCATCTTCCTGCCCTTATCCCACGTTATGTGGGGTCGGCACAACATGTGATCTTCCATTTCTCTCTGTCATTCGTCATTTCAGTACTCACTCCTTTCTTACCCATGTCATCTTTCACACAGTCCATCCATCTTTTCTTCGTCCTACCTCTCCCCCTGTATCCATCCACATTCATACCTAACACTCTCCTTGTCACATGGCATTCATCTCTTCTCATAACATGTCACGCATACCACGCTAACCTATTACTCAAAAATGATCCTTGTGATATAACTGAATAAAGATTATTGACTATTGACTCATGGTACCGAATTCTAAGCAAATGAATGAAGCGCAAACTACAGTCGCTGTAGTACTGTGACGTAGGATAGTTAGCTACGTGACGTTTTAGTACCCAACTATCCGCTAGAGGCGCTGTACAAGTTTTCATACATATTTTTACTACAGTCGCTAGCGAGTTTAGATTGTGAAAACTCATGGTAGACGTACAGGAGGAATTGTATCTGGCTAGACGGATTTTGATAAATGAGCTGTCGTGGTCTTCTGGATCGCAAGACTGACGTTTTAACAAACAAACACTCACACGACTAGATCTCTAGTTAATTAGATCTTTGAGGATATCTGGGGGGTAGTCAGAGGCACGTCCAAACATGATATTTGGCACATGCCCGCAATTTGTACAGTGGTTAGTATTCCGTACGCGACAGGTTGCAAGCCCATATCCACTTATAAGAACCGAAAGTTTTCCTTCACCGTTTAGAAGCACTGGCATTGCACACATACATTTTTTGGAAAAACTCATCGGTGCACGACCAGGTTTGAACCCACGACCTTCGGAGCGTGAGGCAGGGGCGCTTCCACTACACCACCAGTGCTTATTAACTGTGCAAAGTGTGGTCATGAGCCAAATATCATGTTTGGACGTGCCTTTGACTCTTTAGATATGCTCAAAGATGTAAGTAACTAGAGATCTGTAGGTCTACCATGAGTTTTCACAATCTAAACTCGCTAGCGACTGTAGTAAAAATATGTATGAAAACTTGTACAGCGCCTCTTCTTCTTCTTCTTCTTCTTCAATTATGGCATCTGTCTCGTAGAGAACAATTTTGCCAGTGTCAAGTGTATTTATTTATAAGTATTGTCAACGTCACAGAGTCATAGTCAAGTTGTCAAGTCAATTTTAAACAAAAGATGGCTGTTTTGTTGAAAATTTTCGGGATTTCCTCCGATGGAATTTGAAGAGAACTATTCACTCTAATTCACATACTTTACACTCGCGTCAAGAACCCGGGCATTATTGGCAAAATAACCACCAAAATTACGCAATAAAACTCAAAATAACACGAGAAAACATATAAAAACCAGAGCGACGTAGTTGTCAGGCAAACGCACCGCAGAAAATCCGTACAGCGCCTCATTCATTTGCGTAGAATTCGGTACCATGAGTAACAATGACAGATGTCATAGTAACGTACTATTACTAGTGTAGTGACGTCAGCCGATCTACATGTGACAACTCACGGTAGACGTGAGGAGTGTCCCGCGCCCGGGGGGTACAGTGGAGGTGTTCCAGGCTGTTCCTGGTGTCCTCGCGCCGGCCGCCGGAGGAGGGCAGCTTCGTGCTGACGGAGCTGGGCACGGCCACGGAGCTGTGCTGCCTGGCTGCGCGCGCGCATCTCGACCAGTCAGTACTCGCTCGGACCAACATCGCTAATACTTACACTAAATTATAATTTCAAATGATCCAAAGGGAACCCAACTTGTAGATCTAGACATTTTACCATTTTTTAATATAAATACGATGTGTGGATGTGAATGAGTATGTACGTGTAGGATGTGGACGTGTTGGTGTAAGATGTGGACGTGTAAGTGTAAGATGTGGATGTGTTGGTGTAGGATGTGGACGTATTGGTGTAGGATGTGAACGTGTTGGTGTAAGATGTGGACGTGTAAGTGTAAGATGTGAACGTGTTGGTGTAGGATGTAGATGTGTAAGTTTAAGATGTGAACGTGTTGGTGTAGGATGTGCACGTGTATGTGTAAGATGTGGATGTGTTGGTGTAGGATGTGGACGTGTTGGTGTAGGATGTGGATGTGGATGTGTTGGTGTAGGATGTGGACGTGTCGGTGCAGTGTGACCGTGTGCGCAGGGTGCAGGTGTGGGCGGGCGGCGCGGGGCTGTGCGAGTACGTGGTGCGCGCGGGCGGCGTGAGCGCGGCCGTGCAGCGCGGGGCGGCGCGCGTGGCGCTGCTGGCCGCCGAGGAGCGCACGCCGGCCGTGTTCGCGCACACGCAGCCCGGTCAGTGCACGCACACACACACACACAGTACGTGCAGCGCGGGGCGGCGCGCGTGGCGCTGCTGGCCGCCGAGGAGCGCACGCCGGCCGTGTTCGCGCACACGCAGCCCGGTCAGTGCACGCACACACACACACACAGTACGTGCAGCGCGGGGCGGCGCGCGTGGCGCTGCTGGCCGCCGAGGAGCGCACGCCGGCCGTGTTCGCGCACACGCAGCCCGGTCAGTGCACGCACACACACACACACAGTACGTGCAGCGCGGGGCGGCGCGCGTGGCGCTGCTGGCCGCCGAGGAGCGCACGCCGGCCGTGTTCGCGCACACGCAGCCCGGTCAGTGCACGCACACACACACACACAGTACGTGCAGCGCGGGGCGGCGCGCGTGGCGCTGCTGGCCGCCGAGGAGCGCACGCCGGCCGTGTTCGCGCACACGCAGCCCGGTCAGTGCACGCACACACACACACACAGTACGTGCAGCGCGGGGCGGCGCGCGTGGCGCTGCTGGCCGCCGAGGAGCGCACGCCGGCCGTGTTCGCGCACACGCAGCCCGGTCAGTGCACGCACACACACACACACAGTACGTGCAGCGCGGGGCGGCGCGCGTGGCGCTGCTGGCCGCCGAGGAGCGCACGCCGGCCGTGTTCGCGCACACGCAGCCCGGTCAGTGCACGCACACACACACACACAGTACGTGCAGCGCGGGGCGGCGCGCGTGGCGCTGCTGGCCGCCGAGGAGCGCACGCCGGCCGTGTTCGCGCACACGCAGCCCGGTCAGTGCACGCACACACACACACACAGTACGTGCAGCGCGGGGCGGCGCGCGTGGCGCTGCTGGCCGCCGAGGAGCGCACGCCGGCCGTGTTCGCGCACACGCAGCCCGGTCAGTGCACGCACACACACACACACAGTACGTGCAGCGCGGGGCGGCGCGCGTGGCGCTGCTGGCCGCCGAGGAGCGCACGCCGGCCGTGTTCGCGCACACGCAGCCCGGTCAGTGCACGCACACACACACACACAGTACGTGCAGCGCGGGGCGGCGCGCGTGGCGCTGCTGGCCGCCGAGGAGCGCACGCCGGCCGTGTTCGCGCACACGCAGCCCGGTCAGTGCACGCACACACACACACACAGTACGTGCAGCGCGGGGCGGCGCGCGTGGCGCTGCTGGCCGCCGAGGAGCGCACGCCGGCCGTGTTCGCGCACACGCAGCCCGGTCAGTGCACGCACACACACACACACAGTACGTGCAGCGCGGGGCGGCGCGCGTGGCGCTGCTGGCCGCCGAGGAGCGCACGCCGGCCGTGTTCGCGCACACGCAGCCCGGTCAGTGCACGCACACACACACACACAGTACGTGCAGCGCGGGGCGGCGCGCGTGGCGCTGCTGGCCGCCGAGGAGCGCACGCCGGCCGTGTTCGCGCACACGCAGCCCGGTCAGTGCACGCACACACACACACACAGTACGTGCAGCGCGGGGCGGCGCGCGTGGCGCTGCTGGCCGCCGAGGAGCGCACGCCGGCCGTGTTCGCGCACACGCAGCCCGGTCAGTGCACGCACACACACACACACAGTACGTGCAGCGCGGGGCGGCGCGCGTGGCGCTGCTGGCCGCCGAGGAGCGCACGCCGGCCGTGTTCGCGCACACGCAGCCCGGTCAGTGCACGCACACACACACACACAGTACGTGCAGCGCGGGGCGGCGCGCGTGGCGCTGCTGGCCGCCGAGGAGCGCACGCCGGCCGTGTTCGCGCACACGCAGCCCGGTCAGTGCACGCACACACACACACCACCCGGTCAGTGCACGCACCCTCACACATACACAACCCGGACGGCGTACGCGCGCGTGTTTTTCCATCGCATTCGTACAAAGGTCATCCTAATCTTAAAGCATCTCAGTATAATAGTTTGTATTTGTTGGCAGGGGCGTGCATTTATATGTGGTCGGAGGGTCAGCAGACGGCGCGGCTGGACTGCAGCAAGCTGGCGCCCTGCTCCGAGAGCCTCCAGAACATGGACGATGGACTGGATGAGGAGAAATGCAAGGTGACAATAGAGGGGGTAACATCGAGGTGACAAACACTCTTTAGAGGGGGTAACATCGAGGTGACAAACACTCTATAGAGGGGGTAACATCGAGGTGACAGACACCCAATAGAGGGGGTAACATCAAGGTACCAAACACTCACTATAGGGGGTAACATCAAGGTGACAAACACTCACTAGAGGGGGTAACATCAAGGTGACAAACACTCACTAGAGGGGGTAACATCGAGGTGACAAACACTCACTAGAGGGGGTAACATCAAGGTGACAAACACTCACTAGAGGGGGTAACATCAAGGTGACAAACACTCACTAGAGGGGGTAATATCAAGGTGACAAACACTCACTAGAGGGGGTAACATCAAGGTGACAAACACTCACTAGAGGGGGTAATATCAAGACGACACACGCTGACTAGAGGGGGTGTAATGAAGACGACACACGCTGACTAGATAGATTCCCTTAGATAGATAGATAAACATTTATTTGCTTCTGCAACACACAATAGGTACATAAGTATAGGCATGTAACAAAAGTAACAACATAACAAGCTGACAAGAAAGAAGTAGATCATGCAACATGTGGGTGATTATTCCCTTTAATTGGTCCCTTATTCATTCAGTGTTGTCTTTGAATGATAGTCTTCGATTTTGTAAATGTCCGCTACTTCAATGCTCTGGGGCCTTACCACAAGCTCTTCGAGCAATATCAAAGTAATAAAACTTTGATATTTCGTATCATGACCTAAACAAATAGTATTGAAGTAGTATTACATCAAGCTTGATGTAACGTTTCTGAATCATGATGGTTTGGCAGAGCTTCTGTACGTCTACCATGAGATCACGCTGTACTCTGTGACGTAGGATAGTTAACAACGTGAAATTTTAGTACCCAACTACCCGCTAGAGGCGCTGTACGTCTACCATAACTTGTCACATTTAGATTGGGTGACGTCACTACAGTAGTAATAGTACGTTATTAATATTATTATTATTATTTGTTAATACACTGGCAGCTATTAAGCTGATGCGTGTATATCTTATCAGTGCACTGTTTTATAATGTTTATCGAGTCTGTTTTTGAAAGAGTTCACTGAAGGAGCACTTATCACTGATTCTGGTAGTTTGTTCCAGCAATTTGCCACACGGTTAGGCAAGAAGTGCTTTCTGGGATTGCTTGTACCAGGTAGATTTACCAGTTTTAGCGAGTGGCCTCTAAGTCCGTTGTCGTTAATGTTATAAACGTTACTATGACATTGTCAAAACTGTTACTCATGGTACCAAATTCTAAGCAAATTAATGAGCGCAAACTACAGTCGCTGTAGTACTGTGACGTAGGATAGTTAGCTACGTGACGTTTTAGTACCCAACTATCCGCTAGAGGCGCTGTACAAGTTTTCATACATTTTTTTAACTACAGTCGCTAGCGAGTGCAGATTGTGAATACTCATGGTAGTCCTATACAATTTAGTAAGTACAGTCGCTAGCGAGTGCAGATTGTGAAAACTCACGGTAGACCTACTGTACAATTAAGTAAGTACAGTCGCTAGCGAGTGTAGATAGTGAGCAGTCATGGTAGGCTACCGTTGCGCGGCAGGTGACGGCGCTGTGCTGCGCGGCGGGGCTGGTGTTCGCGGGCACGGCGCGCGGCTGCGTGGTGGTGGCCGCCGCCGCCTCGCTGCGCCCGCTGTCGGTGTGCCGGCCCTACGAGGCGGACGTGAGTGCACTGTCACAATAATACTTGTATTTCCCACTAAATCTAATAAAACTGTAACAGGTCAAATTCTGTACATTGAAGATATTTTGAAATTTTTTTTGGAGGGCATTCTATTATCGATCCTGAAGCCAAAACTGTTTTTTTTTTTCATTTTTGTCTGTCTGTCTGTCTGTCTGTCTGTCTGTCTGTCTGTCTGTCTGTCTGTCTGTCTGTCTGTCACGAGCATTACGCCGAAACTACTGAATGGAATCAAATTAAACTTGACACTGTTTGAGTTCAAACTACGAGGTAGGACATAGGATACTTTTATCCTGAAATTCAGCACGATTACCTTAGAGGAGTTTAAACGGCAATCGCGAACGAAGTCGCGGGTTTAGCTAGTGCAAAATAATACAAGTGCATCGAACGCATTCTGGATAATGCTCGCTCGCACTCGCCTTTCTGTGGGAAGTAATTAGATTCCCGGGTTTTTAAAGTTAGTTCGGTTTTGGTCTTTGCCGCGGCAACTCATATATTTCTATTTCTATGTAATTCAAATTCAATTAACGTTCTTCATAAAATACATTTTTTTTTAAAAGACTTCATCGACCCTCCCCGTAACAGAACCCGGGGGAGACCATTAGCTTTGTGTACACCGTGAAATTTTAATAGTTGTTTTCCCGCAGCGAAATGGTTTTGTCTTGGTAATACAATCGTTGTATAAACAAACTAGATGATTTATTTTATTCTTCACTGTTTTTGCCAACATTATTATTTTAAAATTCCTACTTTAGTGAATTAGTCACGTAAGCTTCTGAGATAAATACCTAAATCAATGTGTTTATGTGGATGACTTTATAAAAGGATTAAATATTAGAAACAAAAAATACAGATATACCATTGTGAAAATTTAATTCGAAAACGACCACGAACCAATAGTAATTCATCCCGATACTTACGTGAAGGCGGCCGGCGGCGCGTGCGATTCGAATAGTACCTACAAGTTACGTCTAATCCTACTAATATTATAAACGCGAAAGTTTGTAAGGATGTCTGGATGTTTGTTACTCTTTCACGCTAAAACGGCTGAACGGATCTGAATGAAATTTGGCACAGATTTGTACGGTTCCCGTGGGATAGCGATGTTTTTGTTTTTCAAGGTACCACGCGGGCGAAGCCGCAGGCGGAAGCTAGTGTTACTATAGTTCCTCACGTTTTCGAGTTGATGAATATTTTTTAAATTATTTTAAAACAAAATCATCTTTTTTTTTACTTTTACTCGAAATGTTTCGAAAGTACTCCTTAAGGCAAGTTGTTCTGTCGCGGGAAAACAACCATTAAAATTTCACGGTGTATATACTACTATGACTATAGGTACTAATCCACGGGTTCGTTAGATATCTCCTCAGACCTCGGGGGGGCATCCATAAATTACGTCACACGTTAGGGGAGGGAGGGGGTCGACGAAGTGTGACATTGTGTGACAAGGGGGTGGGAAATTTCGTGACGTCATATTTCAAAATCGAATAGAATCTAATTAAGGCGCGGTGGTCAGCTGATCGCGGAGTTTTGCTGTTTTTCAGATGCTTTACCCTCGGTAAATAAGGGTAGTGGAAAATAACTGAAAGGTCACTGAAAATAATCAATTTTTTATCTCTAAAGTCTGAGTTTGAAATTTTGTTTAAACGTCGTACAAACTTTAGTATTAATTCTCGAAAAAACCTCAAAAATAAACAAAATCTGCTTCTCCTTCTAAAGTTGAGGTCATTTTCATATTTGTTATACACCAACGGGTAGATAATTTACTTTTAAATAAAATGTGTGTTTCATTTTTATTATTTAAATTTAACACAAATTATTATTTCAAATTATGTATTACAATTCGAAGGGAAAAAACTTAGACTTTTCATGCAACGGGCAGTATGCCGATGGCCACTAGCTAGCTGCCGCGCCTTAAAATAAGTGTTTAAACACGAACAGAAACCTCAAAAACATAATTATACTACTATCTGTGTAAATATAAGATACCAATTGTTTTGTCTGTCGGCTAAGACGTCACACTATTGGGGGGGGGGAGTCTCACAAATGTGACAAGGACGGGGGTGTTTACGCGGGTAAATGCTATTTAAATTGATTGCGAAAAATGCTGGTCTTGGCTGTTACGAAGATGGAGGATTGAAAAACTGCGTTGGAGAAACAGACAGGAGAATGAAGCAGTTTTTCTTGTTAGGAGGGTGCACAATACCTTTATCCGGTGGCGGAGAGTGTAGGCAGTGTCCTTGAGCGAAAATCACAGTCAATTCACAGCACAATGTTCACAATTCACATCACAATGTTCACAATTCACATCACAATGTTCACAATTCACATCACAATGTTCACAATTCACATCACAATGTTCACAATTCACAGCACAATGTTCACAATTCAAATTATTTGAAAGCGGGTTAGCGCGAAGTAGTGGTCGCGCGCGTAGCTATTTTCGAGAAGAGAAGCGTCCAGAGGGCGCACGCGTCGGCTTGATGCGCGTCTCGCTCTCACTTCAGCAAAAAGGTTATGTGCGGGAGAGGGATGGGTAGGGGAATGTGTAAACGTCAAGACGTTCCGTTTTATGCAGAAATTAAGTATTCAAAAATTCGCAAATCAAATCAGCGCAACCAGGGGGAGGGGCAAGGAGGGGGAGGGGCAAAAATCATAAAATTCGTGTGACGTCACTTATGGATGACAGAGCATTGGCATTGCACACATACATTTTTCGAATAGAAAATCAATATACGTACATAATATTTACAGACAAATATCAAATCCAAGATGGCCGCCAGCACAAAATGGCGGGCAAAAATTGTGTCGGGGGTTTTTTAAATTTTAATATAACTTGTTATATATCTCAGGTGACCGGCATAGTCCCACTAGTGGGCGGGGGCGAGGGGGGCGACGACATGGTGGCCTCGTTCGGCAGCGGGTACCGCCCCTTGCTGCAGCGATACGCACCCCTGCAGGTAAGTGACGTCACTACACAACCCTAGCGGCCTAGTGGCAGCGAGCTGAGGTCGCGGGTTCGCGGGTCTCGAACTTGAAATCACGGTTGTTCTCTCTATTTCACGACCTCAGTGGCGCAGCGGGCGAGAGTCCGCCTGTGACGCTAGAGGTTGCGGGTTCGATTCCCGCCGCAGAACAAAGTGTACGATCTGCAGAAATTTGGCCTGGGTGTTTGATAAAAATATCTATCTATGTATATAATGTATTAAATATATCAGTTATCTAGTACCCATAACACAAGCGTTGAGTAGCTTACTTTGGGTCTAGATGATGCTGTGTGGACTGTCCAGCATTATTTATTTATTTATTTATTCGTCATTGTTCGCAACAATGTTGTTTATCTCGTAAAATATTAATTAATTTTAAATGTACCCTTCGTGAAATAACTTATCATTAACTAATCTTTTAATGCTCCATCTTCATGCTATCAGCTTGAAAGACGAACACTAAAATCAGGGTTCAAAAGTGATTAAAATAACGGTAAAATATCAAATTGAGTAGAATCGTCCCATTTTCCTTCACTGTTTAAGAGCATTGCGCATTTACATTTTTCGAATGGAAAATTCTCATCGGTGCTCGACCAAGTTTGAACCCGCGACCTTGAGATCGTGAGGCAGAGCTACCACTACACTACCAGTGTAAAAGAAATACTAATATAATTTACTTTCCAGGCCAGTAACTCGCACAGCGGCTACTACTGTCTGCTTTGGAAAGCGCACCACTGGCTACCGGACTAGCCAGCCACTCGCACCAGCTACTGGCGCCAGTCGCTGCCTTATCTACTTATATTACTTGTATGCAATTAGAAGCGAAGCAGTCTGGACTATGGAAATAATTTATGTCTATCAAACATTTTCATTATGTAAAGGGCTTTGTCCACGTGGTACCTTGAAAAACAAAAACAAATCTATCCCGCGGGAACCGCACATTTTTCCGGGATAAAATGTAGCCTATGTGTTATTCCAGACCATAATCTATATCTGTGCCAAATTTCATTCAGATCCGGCTTGAAAGAGTAACAAACATACATCCATCCATACATTCTTACAAACTTTTGCGTTTATAATATTAGTAGGATATTATAATAAATAAAAATAAAATAAATAATGCTGGACAGTCCACACAGCATCATCTAGCCCCAAAGTAAGCTACTCAAAGCTTGTGTTATGGGTACTAGACAACTGATATATTTAATACATTATATACATAGATAGATATTTTTTATTATACATAGAAAACACCCAGACCAACGGAACAAATTTCTGCAGATCGAACCCGCAACCTCTTGCGTCGCAGGCGGACTCTCGCCCGCTACGCCACTGAGGTCGTCAAATAAGTAGGATGTATTTATATAATTTACAAAAAAATGTATACAGGGTGTCCCAAAAAGTAGTGTCAAGCGAAATTCCAGAGATAGAACACCCCTTGGGGTACCCGAATCACCCCCATGTATGTTCCGCGATTTTCTATAGTTTTCGAGTTATTAATTTTTTTCTGAATTTTTGAAAAAATTACGACTTGAACAACTTAAAACATTCTCACAAAAAAAGTAGAAAACTTTCTTGAGATTTTTTTTTTGCTACTGAATTTTAATGAGTTGTTCTTTTATGCATAAAATAATCAGCTACGTGACTTTGATGAAAACTATGAAAATGTTGGTGTAAAGTCAAATAATTAGATTCGGTGAATTACGACTTAAATTTTCAACTTTAAATTAAAAATCTTAACAAGTAATTTCATGGTTCCTAAATAAATCTAAAGAATTTTCCAGACTCTCAGCTTTCATAATCATTAAAAAAAAGTAGTACTTAATTGGCTACTTTGGCTAAAATCGGCCTTCAAAGACGGTGAGGTGGAAAATTCTTAAAATTAGCTACCTGATTAAAAAATAGATTTTGGAAATTTTATCATTCCTTAGCTTACTTCGTTTGATAACTAACCAAAAATGACTGCAGGAAAGTAAGATTTCATTAATATTTGAAGGTTTTATTTATTTAGTTTAGCTAAATTTGTGAAATAAAACAACTAGTAAAATTTAGTAATTTTTTACAAAAAGTCTTCAAAATGTCAACCTTCTTAGTCAATACAAATCCTACATCGTCTTAAAAAGGTTTCCTTTAATCGTATGAAAGCTATTTTAAGTGCCTTAATTATTTTTTTTCGGCCCGCTTAATTTTGTTCCTAATTCGGCCATATTGCTGATTTTTTCGGCATAAACTAATTCTTTGTAGTCATTTTTGGTTAGTTAACAAACAAATTAAGCTTAGGAATGATAAAATGGCCAAAATCTATTTTTTTATCAGGTTGCTAATTTTAAGAATTTTCCACCTCACCGTCTTTGAAGGCCGATTTTAGCCAAAGTAGCCAATTAAGTACTACTTTTTTTTAATGATTATGAAAGCTGAGAGTCTGGAAAATTCTTTAGATTTATTTAGGAACCATGAAATTACTTGTTAAGATTTTTAATTTAAAGTTGAAAATTTAAGTCGTAATTCACCGAATCTAATTATTTGACTTTACACCAACATTTTCATAGTTTTCATCAAAGTCACGTAGCTGATTATTTTATGCATAAAAGAACAACTCATTAAAATTCAGTAGCAAAAAAAAAATCTCAAGAAAGTTTTCTACTTTTTTTGTGAGAATGTTTTAAGTTGTTCAAGTCGTAATTTTTTCAAAAATTCAGAAAAAAATTAATAACTCGAAAACTATAGAAAATCGCGGAACATACATGGGGGTGATTCGGGTACCCCAAGGGGTGTTCTATCTCTGGACTTTCGCTTGACACTACTTTTTGGGACACCCTGTATAATAAATCTATCAGCTATCTAGTTATCATAGTACAAGCTTTGCTTAGTTTGGGGCTAGATGGCGCTGTGTGAAATGTTCACCAATAATTATTTATGTTACTAATGTAATAAATGCGAAAGTTTGGATGTATGGATGTTTGTTTCTCAATCACGCTGAAACGGCTGAACGGATCTGGATGAAACTTGGAATACACGCAGTATAGGACCTGGAAAAACACTTAATTATATCCTTAACAAAAAAAAAGGATCCAGATATAGACAGACAGAGATACAGACGGACGGACAGATAGTTACTTTCGCATTTATAATTTAGTACCTGGATGACCGAGCTTTGCTCGGGTTTTTTTCTGGTAAATCGTGTTTTTTTGAAAATGAAACCTAGCTAGATCGATTTATTGCCCCCGAAACCCCCTGCATACTAAATTTCATGAAAATCGTTTAAGCCGATTCCAAAATTCAGATTGTATATTTTATACCTACATATACTCGTTCTGTGCGCCTATCCCTACCGGTAGAAATAGATCTACACAAAGGTGCACTTATCCCTACCAGAGGGTCTACCATGAGTTTTCACAATCTACACTCGCTAGCGACTGTAGTTACAAAAATGTATGAAAATATTGTACAGCGCCTCTAGCGGATAGTTGGGTACTAAAACCTCACGTAGCTAACTATCCTACGTCACAGTACTACAGCGACTGTAGTTTGCGCTCATTAATTTGCTTAGAATTTGGTACCATGAGTAACAATTTCGACAGATGTCATAGTTACGAACTACTACTACTGTAGTAACGTCAGCTGATCTAAATGTGACAACTCATGGTAGACCTACAGTAGGGATAGCTTGGTAGGGATAAGTGTACCAGCCGGAATTGCTCGTCTAAAGATATGTATATGACATTTTCTAAAAATAAAACCTAGATCTAAATCGATTTGTCGCCCCAAACCCTACATACGAAATTTCATGAAAATCGTTTGAGCCGATTCAGAGATTCAGATTAATTTATACCTACAAGAATTGCTCGTTTAAAGGTATAAGATAAGTAAGAATAGAGATGATTAAAATAATTCAATAAAAGCCGAACTAATCTCCATGCTTCTTGACGTTCCTGGTCTGGGTGTAGTGGTAGCATGCTCCTAGTGCGGGTTCCTTTGCTGTTTCTATTTTTTCTTTTTTTAATGTCATTTTATGTTAGCTGTTGGTTTTCCGAAAATTAAATAAATAAATTAAATTAAATTAAATTAAATTAGACTGTTTGGTGTTAAATGTATATTATGTTAAACACCTCAGTAGGTCTACTATGAGTTGTCACATTTAGATCGGCTGACGTTACTACAGTAGTAATAGTACGTTACTATGACATCTGTCATACACATGTCGAAATTGTTACTCATGGTACCGAATTGTAAGCAAATTAATGAGCGCAAGCTACAGTCGCTGTAGTACTGTGACGTAGGATAGTTAGCTACGTGACGTTTTAGTACCCAACTATCCGCTAGAGGCGCTGTACAAGTTTTCATACAATTTTTTAACTACAGTCGCTAGCGAGTGTACATTGTGAAAACTCATGGTAGACCTACTGTATTATGCTAAGACTGTAACGATCGTAATAATAATTATGTTTATAAGCTTAGTTTTCTTATTTATTTGGTTGTGTTCATTTATTTATATTTTAGATTATAATATAATATAAAAACTAAGTTTTTTTTTTAAATGTGCAGATAGGTTTTCTATGTCAATAATGCGAAACTTGTGGCGGACGCAAATGTACGCAAAACGTAAATGTAAATGTACTGGGGCCTTACCACGAATTCATAATACATTACCGAATTAGTATTACATTGTTATTTCGTACCATGACCTATGCAAATTGTATGGAAGTAGTGACGTTTCTATAATGGAATCGTTACGGAATCGTTCTGGAAGACTTCGTGGTAAGGCCCCAGATCTTGCGTCTCGCTTCGTTTTGGTTTTGGTCAGACGCTCTATGGGTTTAATATTAAATTATATTATTAATTATATAAAATATATTAATTTATAAGTAATAATGTAGATATCTAGATATATATGACGGCATACTTCAGTCTTTAGGATAATGGGCTTAGCTACCATTTTATTTGTAACAAATATTATGTAGGTACCTATTTTTTTTATGTTTATGGAACCAATATGGTACATTGGATCTTAGGAAAATCAATGTTAAAAATGATTGAGTATGAATAAAAGACAAAATGTGTCAGGTTCATTTGGCTTCGTTTTATTTGTAACTGGCTGCGCCTGCGACTTCCTTTTCATCAAAGGATTTTTCCGGACAAAGTGCTCTTAGCGCTGGTGGTGTAGTGGTTGCACCCCTGCCTCACGATCTGATGGTCGTGGGTTCAAACCTGTTGTGCACCGATGAGTTTTTCCATTCGAAATATGGATGTGCGCTGAAGGAAAACATCGTGAGCAAACCGGCATAAGTAGGTAGCCAAAAACTCGAAGGTGTGTGTCATAGGTTAATATTCTTACAAGCGGCAATGGGCTTGCAATCTGTCACGGAATACTTACTGTGAAAAATTTGGCCATGTGCCAAAAATCATTGGACGTGCCTCTGATTATTCTCTTTAGATATCCTCAAAAATCTAAGTAACTAGAGATCTACCGAGCCTGGGGATCAGTCATTATATTTTTAAACGTAAGGAGGTAGAGGAGAGACTCACAACCACTCTATAGCAATTTCCACTAATTCTTGTTGAATTAATCGCATCCGTTAATAGTTGGCGTGCCATCGGCATACGTAAATATTTCACAACTAGTTATAGCTTCCACAGGTCGGTTATACAATATTTTTTTATAGTTGTATAGACTAAGAAAAGGGTGGGGCCGAGGACTCTTCCTTGCGCAACCCCGATACTTATTTCTACCTCTTCGCTCGGCATGTTATTGCTAAGGACAACTGTAGTGCAGACGGAGACGTGTATCTATGATACAAGTCCTTGACGATGTCTCTAGCTAGACCTGTGTTCAAATTTATCTAAAAATAGAGGGACACTGTGTCGAAAGCTTTAGTTAATTCAAGAGTAACATTTCTTTTAATTCTTGATTATACTTAGTTGTGAGATTTCATCATCATCATCTTCCTGCCCTTATCCCACTAGGTGGGGTCGGCACAACAGGTTCTCTTCCTCCACTCTCCCCTATCATCCGTCATCTCAGTAGTCACTCCCTTCTTACACATATCGTCTTTCACACAGTCCATCCATCTTTTCTTAGGTCTACTTCTACTCTTGTATCCATCCACATTCAAATCTAAAAATATTTGTGAGATTTATGTTTATTTAATTAATTATTGTGTTATTATTAATTAATTAATGTAGGTACCTACCGCACACTTACGACCATGAGGGAAAAAATAATTATTTAGGTACCTACTTCGAATAAAATAGATTTTCGGCATAGTAGACGATTACCTCAGAATATTTCTGTATTCTGAGACGATTACCAATATTATATTATGGGTGCATGATAGAGGCCAAAGAGGAGAAGACTCGTGGTTGTGAACAGCACAGGACTGATAGAAGTGGCGTTTGAGGAAGGAGGCTTATTTATACCCATTAATGGGCCATTATCTGAGCTGCCAATGATGATGGAGTACAACGAAGGAACGAGTGCCGCGAGCCTCGGCGACGGCTGGGCCCTCGTACTCATAGGGGACCGAGAGACATCTCTGACCGACTCTCGCACTCCTGACCGTTCTTTATAATAACCCCGTCTGTTCTACTCCAACGAGCCCGGGAATATCGAATGGACAAACAATAGATACTTACAATATAATACTAATGTAGTGAATTTCAGCACATCATATTTTTTTTTTTCAATTATTTCAATGTATTGGAGTTAGCCCGAAGATTTGTACATTACCCGCAGGT
Organism: Cosmorhoe ocellata; assembly: GCA_963675405.1. Taxonomy (NCBI): domain Eukaryota; kingdom Metazoa; phylum Arthropoda; class Insecta; order Lepidoptera; family Geometridae; genus Cosmorhoe; species Cosmorhoe ocellata. The sequence continues at coordinate 6,374,225 of OY776271.1, read as the reverse complement.
AGGTAGGTACTAGGTACCCACATTAGGAGTAAAGGTATGTACTAAACGAAAAATGCTGTTTTTGAAATGTTTTATTAAGTTTAACTATCAAACAAATATATCGAAAAATTTCTTAAACTAACATTATATAAAGTCATTTACGATGGGTCTAGCTAGACTGTCTGTCTGTCAGGCAAGTCATTCAATTCGTGAGTAGGTAGGTACCTATAATAAGACTAACATTATGAAAATATGGATGGAGTGTGTGAAGGACGATATGTGAGTGAAGTAAGAAGGGAGTGAGTACTGAGATGACGGATGATAGGGGAGAGTGGAGGAAGAGAACCTGTTGTGCTGATCCCACCCGTGGGATAAAGGCAGGAAAACTTTGCCAAACTAGTTTTAGCACAAGCCTTATCACTCCTGTTGCAGGAAGTTTTCTTCAGTGTGACTTCCCATGTGAGCATTCAAATGATCTGTTCCAGTAAAAGCCTTATCACATCTATTGCAGGAATATGGCTTTTGTCCAGTGTGGACTCGCATGGGATTATTAAGAGTACCTTTTTGAGTAAAAGCCTTATCACAACTGAAGCACGTTTATGGCTTTTGTCCAGTGTGGAGTTGCATATGTCTATTCAAATGATCTTTTCGAGAATAAACCTTATCACATCTGTTGCAGGCATATGGCTTTTGTCCAGTGTGGACTCGCATGTGTTTTGTCAAAGTACTACGATCACCGAAAGCCTTATCGCACCTGTTGCAGGCATATGGCTTTTGTCCAGTGTGGACTCGCATGTGTGTTATCAAAGTACTACGATCACTGAAGGACTTATCACAACTGTTGCAGGAATATGGCTTTTGTCCAGTGTGGACTCGCATGTGACTATTCAAAGTACTTTTTTGAGTAAAAACCTTATCACAACTGTTGCAGGAATATGGCTTTAGTCCAGTGTGGACTCGCATGTGACTATTCAAATTACTTTTTTGAGTAAAAACCTTATCACAACTGTTGCAGGAGTATGGCTTTTGTCCAGTGTGGACTCGCATGTGACTATTCAAATTACTTTTTTTAGTAAAAACCTTATCACAACTGTTGCAGGAATATAGCTTTTGTCCAGTGTGGACTCGCATGTGACTATTCAAATTACTTTTTTGAGTGAAAGCCTTATCACACCTCTGGCAGGAAAATGGCTTTTTTGTGGTGTGAAACTTCAAATGTTTCACCAAGTTATATTTAGTGTCAATTTGTTCCTTGCAGATATCACAATAGAAGCCTGCAGGCATGTTACTGGGGTCGGTCTCAACTTCAGTTACATTCTCTTGCACGGCATATGTATTGTTTGACACATCAATTTCATGATCATCTTGTGTCTCCAACTTCAATACCACATCATGGATTTCTTCACTTTCAGCTGTTTCTTCCTCTTTCACAACTACTTGTTCTTCTTTAACAGCTACAGAAGATGTGCATGTGGTGTTTGAACAGTTGTTTACATGCATGTTCTGCACAGGGGTCACCATTAAGTTGTGCTCAGTTTTCAGAGAGAGCATTGTAAGCATAGCGTGTGTTGCCTGGAACAGTAAATCAGTTATACCAAACTATTGAAGCATGTTGGTTCAACAAGCACATGGGGTAGGGCACCGGCAGCTCCATCTATTAATGATATTAGAAACAAACTTTGACATGGTAGACATTCCGTAAGGGTCCTTATAACCTGTTCACTGTTATGTGCTATTCCAGTCTATAATCTATATATGTGCTAAATTTCATCTTATCCATTCAGCCGTTTCAGAGTGAAAGAGTAACAAACATACATCCAGACATCCTTACATCCATACATTCTTACCAACTTTCGCATTTATAATATTAGTAGGAAAATGGGGTTAACCTGAGGCACATCCAAATCAGACAGTATTAGAGTTGTAATGAGGATTTGTACTGCTCACATCTCAGTGGATATGCCTTCATTACTGGTAGGCCATGTGTTTGATTCCCAAATACAGACATACATTTGGGAAATGATGATTGTTCTAAGATCTATGTTCTGAGATGATGTTGTTCGTAGGATGTGTTTACAATCAGTATCTCTCCATTAGTTTATATTAGATGCTGAGTGAATCTTCCACTAATATAATAATAAACTTGATAACTCTCTATATGAATAAATTAATGAATAAGTACCTCAATATTATTGTGCAGCAGCTCTTGAAGGATCCTGTTGGATTTGTGAGCCATATCGGAGAACCTGTGGCACCTCTGCAGCAGGCGGTGACACACATAGCATACTGCGCTCGGCATCCCATTGTCCGCCCCTGCATTGAGCTGCAACAACGTTGTGATCTGTTCACCTACATGCGTGCTGCACTACGCTTGCACTCAGGCAGTCAACAGCTGCAGCTTCAGGTCACTCGTGGGTTGAACCTACCTTGGTGTTCGTGAGTTTCTCGTACGTCTCCAGGAGGCGGCCGTCGTCGACGATCAGCATCCTGACATCGCCGACCAAACACACTCGGCACACACCAGTAGCCATTGCCTTGCCTTGCCTTGCCTGGCCAGCAGCTAGCTGACGACACTGCGTATTCAATAGACAGAGGCCAGTGCTGTGTATGTGAGTCACAAGATTTTAATGATTTTTGTGTAGGTAAGTATTAGACCAATAAAACACAATATTAGTTTGATCGAGAACTAATTTCATAACACGTAAGTATATTAAATAAATTACATTGTAATTATCAATTATATAAATTACATGGATATATCAAATTAGGTACATACCTTCTACACAATATTTGTTTGGTTGGAGTTCGACGAGTTCAAATAACTATTTATTTAATTTATGCCTAGCCGGTTATTTTACCGTACAAAATGGCAAACACGCACGATTTAATTGAATAATGCCAAAGCTCCTGCATTAATATTCCTACTGAATGTTGTAGTAATTATTATAGGTAGATAGATATGTACCTATCGCACACTTACGACCATGATGAGGGATGAGGGACGAAATAATTACCTATTTACCTAAAATAAAATTGATTTTCGGCATACTGCATAGTAGACGATTACCAACATTATATTAAGGGTACATGATAGAGGCCAAAGAGGAGAAGACACTTGGTTGAGAACCGCACAGGACTGCTAAACGTGGCGTGAGGAAGGAGGCATATTTTATACCAATAAGTGGGCCAATAACTGAGCGGCCAATGATGATGGAGTACAACGAACGAACGAGTGCCGCGAGCCTCGGCGACGGCTGGGCCCTCGTACTCATAGGGGACCGAGAGACATCTCTGACCGACTCTTGCACTTGATGTTGGCAGGTGTAATAGTATATTGTCCAATCCATTGTCTAAAGAGGCTCGCAAAATGTACAATCTTGCTTTGTGTTATTTCTGTAGAGATTAGTTTAAGTTTTCTTCTTTTTCTTTGTTTAAATATTGTAAATATGTACCAATTAGTCGGTGTGGTCGCTCAGCGAAAAAGCCTTTTGTTATGTGTTGTTAAATAAAAAAAAAAAGACTCTTACTCCTGACCGTTCTTTACAATTACCCCGTCTGTTCTACCCCAACGAGCCCGGGAATATCGAATGGACAAACAATAGATACAATATAATACTAATGTAGTGAAATTCAGAACTTTTATTTAACCTTCTAGGTATTTCAATGTATTGGAGTTATACCTAATGTTGGTACCAAGTACCTACCTGCAGGTAATGTACAAATCTTCGGGCTAAGGTAGGTACTGTCCATAAGTCAAAAGGAAAAATGCTGTTTTTTGAAATGTTTTATTAAGTTTAACTAACAATAAAGAACAATTTCTTATACAAACAAATATAAAGTCATTTACGAATTACGATGTGTCTTGACTGTCTGTCTGTCAGGCAATTCATTCAATTCGTGAGTACCTACTTACCTTTTAATAGGTAGGTACATAGGTATTATATAATATGACTAACAATAGGAAAGGATGGATGTAATGTGCAGCCCCGGATCTTCAATTTTTTTTAGGCGGGGCAAAAATTGAAAAATGCCGCCCCCTTCTTTTTTTTCCTGCCCTTTTTCCCACACTATGTAGGGTCGGCACAACACGTTTTCTTCTTCCATTTCCCTCTATCATCCGTCATCTCAGTAGTCACACCTTTCTTACTCATATCATCTTCCACACAGTCCATCCATCTTTTTTTGGCCTACCTCTACCCCTGTATATCCACATTCATACCTCTCGTCACATGACATGTAAATTTTCCCCTTAAGGGGCATTCGTGGATCACACACATGTTATTGTGAACCATTTGGGTCATTTTTCACCCCCTCGTAACTCAAAAACTATTTCACATAAACAAGTCAAATTTGGCTCATCTATTGCCACTTGCGAGAAAATATGTGCACCGAATTTCATAAACACACCTCAAACGGTTATTTAGATATTAACATCCAAAAATGTTTGTTATGGAAAATCGTATCACTGACTGACCTATAGACGTTAATTATAACCCAGTTCCAGATGACCTAGAACGTTCAAATTTGGCATCCAGGTAGGTAGTGGGGTGGATACAAAGGAAAAAATCTGAAACTTGAAAATTTTTATATTTTTATTGTACTTTTTCAATTAATTCATTCTCTTAGGAACTCTTATAGCGCCTATAATATAAGTAAGAGCAAAGATTATAGTGTGTCGGGTAAGTAGGTAGTAGGTACACTTATTCAGTACTAGTTTCCGCCCGCGGCTTCGCCCGCGTGATACCTTGAAAAAAAAAACAAATCTATGCCGCGAGAACTTTATATTTTTCCGAGATAAAAAGTAAGTAAAGTAAGTAAACATACATCCACGCATCCATACATTCTTACAAACTGTCGCGTTTAGTAGGATTTACATAGCAACCTAACTAACATGGACATTGGACAGTTCAAATTATTAGCACGTACCTACGTAAGTAGGTAGCTCAATGGTAGATAAATACTTACTGAGTATGTGTACCTAGATAGGTACACTTGCTCAATAGAATACTATATATAACTTGTAAAATTAAGTAAGTAGGTACCTACCTGACTATAAGTAGGTAGGTACCAACTTATCACACACCAAAATACACAATACGTTATTTTATAGGTAGGTAGCTTATAATAACAATAACTCACTGTCTAGCTATTAAAGTTTCACTTTCAGGAGATTATTTACCATTTTACCATAATCTTAGGAAACGAAAGGCAGATTTTTTTTTTAAATGTACCTACATGCTTAGCGTATGTATATGATTCTATTAATTATGACCAGTACAGTACGTACTACCTAGCTAACGTAGGTAGCTCTAGCTGAGTGTACCTACCTACCTATCTAACAACCGTCAATGACGTTTGCCCCGCGTCTGCCCGCATTTGGCGGTCGCGTACCTACTCCGCGATGAGCGACATCTTCCCCCACCCCGCCCGCAGGCGACTTATTCGCCCGCCACCGGACCGCGTAATAATATCGCGCACGCGGTTGTAAGTTTTTATTGTATTTATGGTTCACTATTTTGACGATAATGGCTTACACATAAAAGATAGATATAGGTAGTACGTATACTTATTCAGTAAGTACCTACCTACTTAGGTATACCTACATGTACCTATACAATGTGCCAATAGTTTGAGCTGCCCTTGCAGGTAGATATATAAGTATAATAATATAAGAATAAGTACCTACTTACTAATAAGTTCTGTACAAAAAGTAATGATATCCCATCAAAAACATAAATGTGAAATGAGAGCCAAGTTCAATAAGTAGGTATGCTTTAGTCGTTGACTTCAGCGACAAATGAAGTGAGATCTAAACGGGTGCCAAGTACAATGGTCAGTCCTAAAACTTATTTTTAACAATATGAAATATTTTTAAGAACTTTAAAATATAATTTCATCTTAAAACTTAGGATATTATATTGAAGCCTAAGGTCTAACTTGGCTAGTTCTCATATACGAATTAACTACTTACTTACTATGTCCAATCGCTAGTTTCTACCAGCAATCCAAATTTTTAGAAGAATAAAATAAAAACTTGCAAAGGCTATACCTAATATAATTTGTACTCTTAAGAAAACTAGCCAAGTCAGACCTTCTCAGATCTCACTTCTTTTGTCGCTGAAGTCAACGACTAAAGCATACCTACTTATTGAACTTGGCTCTCATTTCACATTTATGTTTTTGATGGGATACAATTATCCTGTTCTATTGCATTGTGTGCAACATCTAGTAGTACCTACATACTTATTTAATTGAAGCTACTTTAGCGAAACTGTCAGCGGTCCTCTGCTGCGGGACACGCGGGGTGCGGGGGCCGCGCTGTCGGCAGTCGCGTCTGCACAGCTGCCGGTCGGAGCGCGCCGGGTGTCGCCGCGCGCTCGCCTCTAGCGCCGACTGCGGAGCCGCCGAGGGAGCTCCGAGCGAGCCCGCTTGTGCTTTGTCTAACTAGATTAGCACAAGCCTTATCACTCCTGTTGCAGGAAGTTTTCTTCAGCATGTGACTATTCAAATGACTTTTTTGAGCAAAAGCCCTATCACATCTGTTGCAGGAATATGGCTTTTGTCCAGTGTGGACTCGCATATTGTGACTATTCAAATGACTTTTTCGACCAAAATCCTTATCACATCTGTTGCAGGAATATGGCCTTTGTCCAGTGTGGACTCGCATGTGACGATTCAAAGTACTTTTTTCAGCAAAAGCCTTATCACATCTGTTGCAGGAATATGGCCTTTGTCCAGTGTGGACTCGCATGTGATTATTCAAATTACTTTTTCGACCAAAATCCTTATCACATCTGTTGCAGGAATATGGCTTTTGTCTAGTGTGGACTCGCATGTGACGATTCAAAGTACTTTTTTCAGCAAAAGCCTTATCACATCTGTTGCAGGAATATGGCCTTTGTCCAGTGTGGACTCGCATGTGATTATTTAAATGACCTTTTTGAGTAAAAGCCTTATCACACCTGTTGCAGGAATATGGCTTTTGTCCAGTGTGGACTCGCATGTGAATACTCAAATGACTTTTTTGTGTAAAAGCCTTATTACACCTCTGGCAGGAAACAGGCTTATTTCTGGTATGAAACTTCAAATGTTTCACCAAGTTATATTTGGTGTCAATTTGTTTATTGCAGATATCACAATAGAAGCCTGCAGGCATGTTACTGGGGTCGGTCTCCACTTCAGTTACATTCTCTTGACAGGTTTCTGTATTGTTTGAATCATCACCAATTTCATGATCATCTTGTGTCTCCAACTTCAATACCTCATCATGGATTTCTTCACTTGCAGCTGTTTCTTCCTCTTTCACAACTACTTGTTCTTCTTTAACAGCTATAGAAGATGTGCATGTGGTGTTGGAACAGTTGTTTATATGCATGTTCTGCACAGGGGTCGCCATTAAGGTGTGCTTAGTTTTCAGACCCAACATTGTAAGTGTAGCGTGTGTTACCTGGAACAGATAACAGTTATACAGAACTATTGAAGCATGTTGGATCAACGAGCATGTGGGGTAGGGCACCGGCAACTCCATCTATGAATGATATTAGAAACAAGCTTACCTCTGTTACCCCTTGACATGGTAGACATTCTATCAGGTTCCTATTCACCTGGTCGATAATACTGAGGCACTACATTTGTAGTGCCTCAGTATTCTGATAACATAGTTAGGTTATGACAAGGGTTTCCCATTCTCATATCGCAGTGGATAGGCTCGACCTTCAGTGCTGTAGGCTATGGGTTTGATTCCTATCCCAGACATACATTTGTGTTATGAAATTGATGATGGTTTTGTGACTGAGTTGTATTATTAGGATGTGTTTACAATCAGTATTGCTCCATTAGTTTATATCAGATGATGCAGAGTGAATCATCCACTAATATGATAAACTTGAACCTACAATGAACTCTATAAGAATTAAACAATGAATACCTCAATGTTATTGTGCAGCAGCTCTTGAAGGATCCTGTTGGATTTGTGAGCCATATCGGAGAACCTGTGGCACCTCTGCAGCAGGCGGTGACACACATAGCATACTGCGCTCGGCATCCCATTGTCCGCCCCTGCATTGAGCTGCAACAACGTTGTGATCTGTTCACCTACATGCGTGCTGCACTACGCTTGCACTCAGTCAGTCAACAGCTGCAGCTTCAGGTCACTCGTGGGTTGAACCTACCTTGGTGTTCGTGAGTTTCTCGTACGTCTCCAGGAGGCGGCCGTCGTCGACGATCAGCATCCTGACATCGCCGACCAAACACACTCGGCACACACCAGTAGCCATTGCCTTGCCTTGCCTGGTCAGCAGCTAGCTGACGATCCTGTGTATTCAATAGACAGAGGCCAGTGCTGTGTATGTGAGTCACAAGATTTTGTGACTAGATCACAACAAGAGAAGCGAGTATTGTACTGACCTAGTATTTTGTTCTATTGTGTCAGAGGAAAGAGGAGTTTTTTTCAATGATTTTTATGCAAGTATTCGACCAATAAAAGAACAACTAATATAACACGTTGGTAAGTATATTATATTAAATAAATTTCATAATTTTATTTATCAATTACGTACAAAAACCTCATTTGTTTCCGTTCCGATAATCTGTTTGATTATCTTCAAAAGAAATATCAACCAACATGTCTAACTACGTCATCAACCATTAATGTGTATTGTGTATGCAATATGTTATTTTACCGTACAAAATGGCAAACACAAGTTTGTCAAAGTCAAAATATGTTTATTTTCAATAGAATCACAGGGATCACTTTGAAACGTCTTACATACTAGGTGAGTCTAAGTGCCAGTTCCAGTCCTATCCCCAGTCCGTAGACAGAGAAACCTACGCCCCAGTCCGAGAAGAACTGACAAGAAACTCTTCTTCTTCTTCTTCAATTATGGCATCTGTCTCATAGAAAACAATTTTGCCAGTGTCAAGTGTATTTATTTATAAGTATTGTCAACGGCACAGAGTCATAGTCAAGTTGTCAAGTCAATTTTAAACAAAAGATGGCTGTTTTGTTGAAAATTTTCGGGATTTCCTCCGATGGAATTTGAAGAGAACTATTTACTCTAATTCACATACTTTACACTCGCGTCAAGAACCCGGGTTTTATTGGCAAAATAACTACCAAAATTACGCAATAAAACTCAAAATAACACGAGAAAACATATAAAAACAAGAGCGACGTAGTTGTCAGGCAAATACACCGCAGAAAATCCCGACAAGAAACTCGCTGGGCCGAATTTTGAATTGAATACCTGTCAAATCTCGTGTTAAGTAATAAAAGCTAGTTAAATAGTAGTTGTCAATGTCACAAAGTCACCACAATTTATTTAATCATCACCTTTTTTAAGCTAAGATCTGGCTATAACTAGGTAGATTTTAACCAGTGATCTGTTATAGTAAATTTATCTCTATGATTTTTAACTTTTAGGAAAAGGTGATGAATACGTTATGGTAATATTACGATTAATCTCGAGTCGGTACCTACGTAATGTAATTTTCTAGGGATCTTACTGTGTTTTGTAAACTATTATAATATAAATTATGAGATTCTTAGAGTTTTGTATTTTGTTTGTAATGGGTGGTAGGTACCTACTTATCTATAGTCAAAAAGACCCTGACCGATTGAAGAAATTATTTGACCAATGATACTAAGCTACAAAGGTGTCTGGTGCAGCGAGTAACGTACCTACATATGCTAGGTATGGTGCAGGACCTATAGGGATGGCCGAGCGAAGCCGGGGCGGGTCGCCACTAGTCGCCACAGTGAATAAGATGATCCTACTATCACCGCAGCCTCGGGAAGGTCTAATGGACAAACAATACTGGTGCGGGAAGGTGATCACCATGCACCTCAGATCTTCATTTAACCTACTTTCAATGCAAACCTGAAGGTATTCGTATTACCCCAGGTAAAATAGGAATAGGTAGGTGCCAAACTTTGAATGCAATGTTTTGAAAAAGTTTTAATTAAGTTTACATCGACTCTGTACAAACGACTATCAAGTCTTCTAGAGCGGCCCTCCACATGTTGAAAATGGTTGGCCGTCCCACGGATAAACATAACTAATTATATTATTATTAAAAATAATGTATTCAGGATTAGGTAGTTAGGCATAAGTACCTATAGTCAGTCTAGAATCTAGCGTACCAAGATAGTTATGTGGCAAACAGCTAGGTAGGTACCTACATGTGAGTTTAATATCTAGATTAGCTAACTTTCATTTTATGACCTCATTTGTCTTAAAGTAAAAGAAAATTAACGATCATAATTCGACTGGAAATCGACGTCCGCCACGCTAGCCTGTTCAGAACGCACTACGCCGGCGCAGGTTGGTATTATCTCCGTCCTTGTTAGTTAAGGCGCGGCAGCTAGCTAGTGGCGAGCGGCATACTGCCCGTTGCATGAAAAGTCTAAGTTTTATGCCTTCGAATTGTAATAATTTTAAATAATAATTTGTGTTCAATTTAAATAATAAAAATGAAACACACATTTTATTTATTAGTAAATTATCTACCCGTTGGTGTAAAAAAAATATGGAAATGACCTCAACTTTAGAAGGAGAAGCAGATTTTGTTTATTTTTTGAGGTTTTTTCGAGAATTAATACTAAAGTTAGTACGACGTTTAAACAAAATTTCAAACTCAGACTTTAGAGATAAAAAATTTATTATTTTCAGTGACCTTTCAGTTATTTTCCACTACCCTTATTTACCGAGGGTAAAGCATCTGAAAAACAGCAAAACTCCGCGATCAGCTGACCACCGCGTCTTAAGTCCTCCTCCTGAAGTTCGGGTTGGTCTTGTCCTATCCAACGTATAGGGCCGCCATCATCACGATGCGTCTTGTCCGAATGAAGGTGTTGTTACTTTCCCCAAGTAGTAGGTAGTACACACTTTTATAATTGAAGTAAGTAATCTAGGTGACAATGGTATTGGTATAACATTCCCAGCGGTCCTCTGCTGCGGGACACGCGGGGTGCGGGGGCCGCGCTGTCGGCAGTCGCGTCTGCACAGCTGCCGGTCGGAGCGCGCCGGGTGTCGCCGCGCGCTCGCCTCTAGCGCCGACTGCGGAGCCGCCGAGGGAGCTCCGAGCGAGCCCGCTTGTGCTTTGTCTAACTAGTTTAGCACAAGCCTTATCACTCCTGTTGCAGGACGTTTTCTTGAGTGTGGACTCGCATGTGTCTATTCAAATGATGTTTTAGACTATAAGCCTTATCACACCTGTTGCAGGAATATGGCTTTTGTCCAGTGTGGACTCGCATGTGATCATTCAAATGACTTTTTTGAGTAAAATACTTATCACACCTGTTGCAGGAATATGGCTTTTCTCCAGTGTGGACTCGCATGTGACTATTCAAAGTACCTTTTTGAGTGAAAGCCTTATCACACCTGTTGCATGAATATGGCTTTTGTACAGTGTGGACTCGCATGTGTGTATTCAAATTACTTTTTAGACCAAAAGCCTTATCACACCTGTTGCAGGAATATGGCTTTTGTCCAGTGTGGACTCGCATGTGACGATTCAAAGTACTTTTTTCAGCAAAAGCCTTATCACATCTGTTGCAGGAATATGGCCTTTGTCCAGTGTGGACTCGCATGTGATTATTTAAATGACCTTTTTGAGTAAAAGCCTTATCACACCTGTTGCAGGAATATGGCTTTTGTCCAGTGTGGACTCGCATGTGACTATTCAAAGTACTTTTTTCAGTGAAAGCCTTATCACAGCTGTTGCAGGAATATGGCTTTTCTCCAGTGTGGACTCGCATGTGACTAATCAAACTACCTTTTTGTGTGAAAGTTTTATCACACCTGTTGCAGGAATATGGCTTTTGTCCAGTGTGGACTCGCATGTGGCTATCCAAATAACATCTATGAGTAAAAGCCTTATCACAGCTGTTGCAGGAATATGGCTTTTCTCCAGTGTGTACTCGCATGACGTGCACATTCAAATCATATTTTCGAGCATAAGCCTTACCACACCTGTTGCAGGAATATGGCTTTTGTCCAGTGTGGACTCGCATGTGTTTATCCAAATTACCTTTTTGAGTAAAAGCTTTGTCACACCTGTTGCAGGAATATGGCTTTTGTCCAGTGTGGATTCGCATGTGGCTATCCAAATTACCTTTTTGAGTAAAAGCTTTGTCACACCTGTTGCAGGAATATGGCTTTTTTGTAGTGTGAAACTTCAAATGTTTCACTAAGTTATATTTAGTGTCAATTTGTTTATTGCAGATATCACAATAGAAGCCTGCAGGCATGTTACTGGGGTCGGTCTCCACTTCGGTTACATTCTCTTGACAGGTTTCTGTATTGTTTGAATCATCACCAATTTCATGATCATCTTGTGTCTCAAACTTCAATACCTCATCATGGATTTCTTCACTTTCAGCTGTTTCTTCCTCTTTCACAACTACTTGTTCTTCTTTAACAGCTACAGAAGATGTGCATGTGGTGTTTGAACAGTTGTTTATATGCATGTTCTGCACAGGAGTTGCCATTAAGTTGTGCATAGTTTTCAGAGAGAGCATTGCAAGTGTATTGTGTGTTACCTGGAACAGATAACAGTTATACAGTTATACCAAAGTGCTTAAATAGTTATATTTAAGCACTTTGGTTCAATGAGCACACCCGGTAGGGCACCGGCAGCTCCCTCTATTAATGATATTAGAAACAAGCTAACATCTGTTACTCCTTGACATGGTAGACATTCCATCAGGATCCTATTCAGATCAATAACACTGTTAACTGGTTAACCTGAGGCGCATACAAATTCAGATAACATAGTTATGACAAGGGATTCCACTTCTCACATCTCAGTGGATAGGCTCTACCTTCAGTGCTGTAGGCTATGGGTTTGATTCCCATCCCGGACATACTGTATTTGTGTTTTGAATTGATGATGGTTTAGTGACCGAGTGTTGTATTATTAGGATGTGTTTACAGTCAGTATTGCTCCATTAGTTTCTATTAGACAGTGCTGTGTGAGTTTTTGAATAGTATTCATTCAGGTATTTTACTGCAGTTAAACTTGAGCCTATAATGAACTCTATAAGAATTAAATGATGAATACATACCTCAATGTTATTGTGCAGCAGCTCTTGAAGGATCCTGTTGGATTTGTGAGCCATATCGGAGAACCTGTGGCACCTCTGCAGCAGGCGGTGACACATATAGCATACTGCGCTCGGCATCCCATTGTCCGCCCCTGCATTGAGCTGCAACAACGTTGTGATCTGTTCACCTACATGCGTGCTGCACTACGCTTGCACTCAGTCAGTCAACAGCTGCAGCTTCAGGTCACTCGTGGGTTGAACCTACCTTGGTGTTCGTGAGTTTCTCGTACGTCTCCAGGAGGCGGCCGTCGTCGACGATCAGCATCCTGACATCGCCGACCAAACACACTCGGCACACACCAGTAGCCATAATTGCCTTGCCTTGTCCAGCCAGTAGCTAGTTATCGCCAGTTTTTTTAATGAGTATGCAATAAGACGTAAAGTGCTCTGAGAGGAATGACAAGACTGAGCCACTCCATAATGAAAACATAGAACAAATGTTTTGTTCTGTTCTGTGAGGGAAAATTAAAAGTTCTCTTAAGTCTCAAATAATGGGCTAATAGATTAACTGGATGAAAAGGCACTTGCAAAAATGTATTGATAAAATAATCTGTTTGTTTATCTTCAAAAGAAATTATCATATCAATCTACTAAACCAACCAATATTGTAATTTTATTGTATTGTGTACAAATATGTTATTTTACCGTACAAAATGGCAAACACAAGGTTGAATTGAATAAATGTCAGTCAAATCTCGTGTTTAGTATTAGAAGGTTGTAGTTGTCAATGTCACAAAGTCACCACAATTTATTTATTTAACACCATCAAAGGCAAATACTACTCCGACATCCAACCAGTTGGTTCTTCAAGTTCCGCAAATCTAGCAAAATTGTAACTTCAACCATCTGCCGTCTTAGATTAGGTTTTGCATGTACCCCTGTATTCTTAGCAAAACTAAGGATTCGGGATCACTCAATGTGTGAATGCGGGCTTGAAGAAGGAGATGTGGAACACATATTCTTTAATTGCCTAAAACTGCAATGTTCCCTATACGATGTCCTCCCCCCTGAACTCCCTCGTCCTACTCGTCATTCAAAATAATACTTTCCCAAATATTTTCCCCCTCATAAATCATATTGTATGTAAATTTGTAAAAATCCATAATATTAAGTTGTAAAATAGTTAAAAGTAATAATATGTATATATATATTTATCTATTTTATTATAACAATGTGCTTTTCGTCTTGTTTTGTTTCCCCTTCCACCTTGTGCTGTTGTCATATTGTGTTGTTTAAAACTAACTATGTCAATCATTTTGTTGATGCAAATTTTTTTTTATTTTCTTTTAAATTCTGCTTTTGGTTACCGATCATATTATTATTTTTGAAGTTTACGATACTCCTTACTGACTGACACTGGCAGAATCGTTGCGTGAAGCAAGCGGGGCCATAAAAATAAGAAGTTGAAGTTATTCATCACCTTTTCCTAAAAGTTAAAATCTAGTACGATTAACTTGGGTAGGTACGTAATGTATTTTTTTAAGGATCTTACTCTGTTTTGTGAACTATTATATAAATAAACTAGCTGTCCCGCCCGCGACTTAGTTCACTTAAAGTAGGTATCTAACTAAACTGAGTTTCAAACAAATCACACTAATAAAAAAATCCCATAATAACTTTGACACCCAATTTTACCCTTTTTAGAGGGCTATTTTGATATATCCAGGAATACGTTTCCATTTATTTTGCATTTATAGTATCCAAACCAAAATTAAGAACAATCGCACCACCCTTTAAAAAGTACTCATAAAAACATTGACCCCACATTTGACCCCTTTTTGAAGGTTATATTGAAAAATCCTGAAACACGTGTCCATTAATTTTGTATTTACTGTAAGTACACAAATTTTCAAACTAATCGCACCACCCGTTAAAAAAATCCCATACAAACATTGACCCCTTTTTTAGAATTATATTGAAAAATTCTGAAACAGGAAACAAAGTTTAAGGCCAATCGCACAACCCGTTAAAAAAAATTCATATTAACATTGACCCCCCCCATTTCCCCCCTTTTTAGAGTTATATTGAAAAATCCTAAAACACGAAATTAAGTTTCCGACCAATCGCACCACCCGTTGAAAAGTTCCCATACAAACATTGACCCCCCATTTGACCCCTTTTTTTAAAGGTTTTATTGAAAAATCCTGAAACACGAAACAAAGTTTCAGACCAATCGCACCAGGTTAAAAAGATCCCATACATACATTGACCCCACATTTGACCCCTTTTTCAAGGTTATATCGAAATATCCTGAAACACGTGTCCGTTCATTTTGTATTTACAGTACACAAACAAAGTTTCAGGTCAATCGCACCACCAGTTAAAAAGTTCTCATACAAAATTGACCCCACATTTGACCCCTTTTTGATGGTTATATTGAAAAATCCTGAAACATGTGTCCATTCATTTTGCATTAATAGTGCACAAAGTTTCATGAAAATCGCTCCGCGCGTTAAAAAGTTTCATACTAACGTTTTCACCCTTTTTCACCCCTTTAGAGGTGGAATTTCCAAAAATCCCGCCTTAGTGGGTGGTTTTGTTATAAAAGGAAACCAGCTTTCAAATTTCAGCTTTCTAGCTTCAGCGGTTTCGGCTAGGCGATGATGAATCAGTCAGTCAGTCGGTCAGTCAGGTTAAGCTCTTATATAGATATAGATTATGAGATTCTTAGAGTTTTGTATTTTGTTTGTAATGGGTGGTAGGTACCTACTTATCTCAAGTCAAAAACTACTTGACCCTGACCGATTGAAGAAATTATTTGACCAATGATACTAAGCTACAAAGGTGTCTGGTGCAGCGAGTAACGTACATTATACTAGGTGTGGTGCAGGACCTATAGGGATGGCCGAGCGAAGCCGGGGCGGGTCGCCACTAGTCGCCACAGTGAATAAGATGATCCTACTATCACCGCAGCCTCGGGAAGGTCTAATGGACAAACAATACTGGTGCGGGAAGGTGATCACTATGCACCTCAGATCTTCATTTAACCTACTTTCAATGCAAACCTGAAGGTTTTTGTCTCACCCCAGGTACAATAGGAATAGGTAGACCTACCTAAGGTACCTCTACCAAACTTTGAATGCAATGTTTTGAAAAAGTTTTTATTAAGTTTACATCGACTCTGTACAAACGACTATTAAGTCTTCTAGAGCGGCCCTCCAATGTTGAAAATGGTTGGCCGTCCCACGGATAAACATAATTAATTATATTATTATTAAAAATAATGTATTCAGGATTAGGTAGTTAGGCATAAGTACCTATAGTCAATCTAGAATCTAGCGTACCAAGATAGTTATGTGGCAAACAGCTAGGTAGGTACCTACATGTGAGTTTAATATCTAGATTATCTTATATCTCTATAACTTTCATTCCACGACCTCATTTGTCTTAAAGTAAAAGAAAATTAACGATCATAATTCGACTGGAAATCGACGTCCGCCACGCTAGCCTGTTCAGAACGCACTACGCCGGCGCAGGTCGGTGTTATCTCCGTCCTTGTTAGTTAAGTCCTCCTCCTGAAGTTCGGGTTGGTCTTGTCCTATCCTTCGTATAGGGCCGCCATCACGATGCGTCTTGTCCGAATGAAGGTGTTGTTACTATTCCCAAGTAGTAGGTAGTACACATCTTTTATAATTGAAGTAAGTAAACTAGGTGACAATGGTATTGGTATGACATCCTCAGCGGTCCTCTGCTGCGGGACACGCGGGGTGCGGGGGCCGCGCTGTCGGCAGTCGCGTCTGCACAGCTGCCGGTCGGAGCGCGCCGGGTGTCGCCGCGCGCTCGCCTCTAGCGCCGACTGCGGAGCCGCCGAGGGAGCTCCGAGCGAGCCCGCTTGTGCTTTGTCTAACTAGATTAGCACAAGCCTTATCACTCCTGTTGCAGGAAGTTTTCTTCAGCATGTGACTATTCAAATGACTTTTTTGAGCAAAAGCCTTATCACATCTGTTGCAGGAATATGGCTTTTGTCCAGTGTGGACTTGCATATTGTGACTATTCAAATGACTTTTTCGACCAAAATCCTTATCACATCTGTTGCAGGAATATGGCTTTTGTCCAGTGTGGACTAGCATGTGATCATTCAAATGACCTTTTTGTGTGAAAGCCTTATCACACTTGTTGCAGGAATATGGCTTTTGTCCAGTGTGGACTCGCATGTGACGATTCAAAGTACTTTTTTCAGTGAAAGCCTTATCACAGCTGTTGCAGGAATATGGCTTTTGTCCAGTGTGGCCTAGCATGTGTTTATTCAAATGACCTTTTTGTGTGAAAGCCTTATCACACCTGTTGCAGGAATATGGCTTTTGTCCAGTGTGGACTAGCATGTGATTATTCAAATGACCTTTTTGTGTGAAAGCCTTATCACATCTGTTGCAGGAATACGGCTTTTCTCCAGTGTGGACTTGCATGTGACTTTTCAAATGACTTTTTTGAGCAAAAGCCTTATCACATCTGTTGCAGGAATATGGCCTTTGTCCAGTGTGGACTTGCATGTGATTATTTAAATGACCTTTTTGAGTAAAAGCTTTGTCACACCTGTTGCAGGAATATGGCTTTTGTCCAGTGTGGACTCGCATGTGAATACTCAAATGACTTTTTTGTGTAAAAGCCTTATTACACCTCTGGCAGGAAACAGGCTTATTTCTGGTATGAAACTTCAAATGTTTCACCAAGTTATATTTGGTGTCAATTTGTTTATTGCAGATATCACAATAGAAGCCTGCAGGCATGTTACTGGGGTCGGTCTCCACTTCAGTTACATTCTCTTGATAGGTTTCTGTATTGTTTAAATCATCATCAATTTCATGATCATCTTGTGTCTCAAACTTCAATACCTCATCATGAATTTTTTCACTTTCAGCTGTTTCTTCCTCTTTCAGAACTACTTGTTCTTCTTTAACAGTTACAGAAGATGTGCATGTGGTGTTTGAACAGTTGTTTATATGCATGTTCTGCACAGGGGTCGCCATTAAGTTGTGCCTAGTTTTCAGAGAGAGCATTGTAAGTGTAGCGTGTGTTACCTGGAACAAATAACAGTTAAACAGAACTATTGAAGCATGTTGGAGCAATGAGCACACCGGGTAGGGCACCGTCAGCTCCATCTATAAATTATATTAGAAACAAGCTAACCTCTGTTACTCAGGTTCCTATTCACCTGGTCAATAACACTGTTTAACTGGTTAACCTGAGGCGCATACCAATTCAGCTAACATAGTTATGACAAGGGATTCCACTTCTCACATCGTAGTGGCTATGAGTTTGATTCCCATCCTGGACATACTGTATTTGTGTTATGAATTGATGATGGTTTTGTGACCAAGTGTTGTATTATTAGGATGTTTTACAATCAGTATTGCTCCCTTAGTTTCTATTAGATGATGCCGTGTGTATTTTCCCATAATATTCATTTATTTTATTGCTATTAAACTTGAGCCTATAATGAACTCTATAAGAATTAAACAATGAATACCTCAATGTTATTGTGCAGCAGCTCTTGAAGGATCCTGTTGGATTTGTGAGCCATATCGGAGAACCTGTGGCACCTCTGCAGCAGGCGGTGACACACATAGCATACTGCGCTCGGCATCCCATTGTCCGCCCCTGCATTGAGCTGCAACAACGTAGTGATCTGTTCACCTACATGCGTGCTGCACTCAGGCCCGCCGCTAGCTATTTCAGCGCCCGTGTGCAATACCGATTATGCCGCCCCTGTTTATCTACGACTACCCACGTTGAGCTTGTCAGAAAGGCTGTTTATTGTTGTCTCATAAGGGTGTGATAAAAAAAAAGAATAATGTGGAAAAAAAAAATTTTTTTGAGTGGTATAAATTGTTATCTACAGAAATCGAACTCTGCTCTATCTAGGTACTGCCTTTATATTTGCAGAGCAATAATTTCTTAAAAGAAAAAGCTCTCTAAGGATTTTAATTTTTAATCTGGTAAATGTTTGCAAATTATCGACCACCATTTTGTAGATGACTAGCGGTCCTGCCCGCGACTTCGTTCACTTAAAGTATCTAAACTGAGTTTCAAACAAATCACAAAAACTCATAAAAAAAACCCATCCAAACTTTGACACCCCATTTTACCCTTTTTGAAGGTTATATTGAAAAATCCTGAAAAACGTGTCCATTAATTTTGCATTTACAGTACTCAAACAAAGTTTCAGACCCGTTAAAAATTCCCATACAAACATTGACCCGCCCCCATTTGGCCCCCTTTTTAAAGTTATATTTTAAAATTCTGAAACACGAAACAAAGTTTCAGACCAATCGCACCACTCGTTAAAATGTTCCCATACAAACATAGACCCCCATTTGAAGGTTATATTGAAAAATCCTGAAACACGTCCATTCATTTTGCATTTACAGTACACAAACAAAGTTTCAGACCAATCGCACCACCCGTTAAAAAGTTACGATACAAACATTAACCCCCCATTTTACCCTTTTTGAAGGTTATATTGAAAAATCCTGTAACACGTGTCCATTCATTTTGCAATTACAGTAGGTACTCAAACAAAGTTTCAGACCCGTTAGAAATTCCCATACAAACATTGACCCGCCCCCCATTTGACCCCCTTTTTTAAAGTTATATTTTAAAATCCTGAAACACGAAACAAAGTTTCAGACCAATCGCACCACTAGTAAAAAGTTCCCATACAAACATAGACCCCCCATTTGACCCCTTTTTGAAGGTTATATTGAAAAATCCTTAAACACGTGTCCATTCATTTTGCATTTACAGTGAATAGGCGACCAAGAAATTGGTTTACCACTCTAAGGCTGAATATCATTTGCACGTACAAAACATCAAGGGCTATTTTCGCTTGACAGATTAATAACTGCTACGTCATAATCTGTCATAGTAATCCTTAGCGAATTACTGGGAGAATTTACTGGGAGATGTCATCAAAAGTGGTAAACCAATTTCTTGGTCGCCTATACAAACAAAGTTTCATGAAAATTGCTCCACGAGTTTCATACTAACGTTTTCACCCTTTTTCACTCCCTTAAAGGTGGAATTTCCAAAAATTCCGCCTTTGTGGGTGGTTTTGTTACAAAAGGAAACCACCTTCCAAATTTTAGTTTTCTAGCTATAGCGGTTTTGGCTCGGCGATGATGAATCAGTCAATCAGTCAGTCAGATTAAGCTCTTATAATAGATATAGATTATTTTGCATTTCAATTATCTAAACCGAGTTTCAAACAAATCACACAACACAACTCATAAAAAATCCCATACTAACTATGACACCCATTTTACCCTTCTAAGAGGGTTATTTTGAAATATCCAGAAATACGTGTCCATTTATTTTGCATCCAAATAAAAATTTAGACTGATCGCACTACTGTTAAAAAGTTCCCATACAAACATAGACCCCTTTTTAAAGATTTTAAAAAATTAATGGACACGTGTTTCAAGAATTTTTAATACATTATTTAAAAATCCTGAAACACGTGTCCATCAATTTTTTATTTACAGTACACAAACAAAGTTTCATGAAAATCGCTCCACGCGTTCTAAAGTTTCATACTGACGTTTTCATTTCACCCTTTTTAACCCCCATAAAATTATTTTTTAGCGCCCCGATTTTTTCACCTGCTTAAAACCACTAAAACTTTAAATTAAATTAATGATTGTGAGCAATATTAGCGGAAATTTAATGTTCATTCTAAACGAGATTTTTACCCGCAGCATAGCCTTGTGGGCTTAACTTGAGTTAACGGAGCTAACTTGAGACCTGAGCGCAGTAGGTAGTACACAACGGCGCTAAAGTCTCAAGTTAACTCTAGGTTTATTCTGGATCTCTTACGGGCGCCCCCTTATGGGCGCTGCAGGCCTAAAGGGGGCGCCCTTTATGCCTGCAGCGCCCATAAGGGGGCGCCTACGTTGGGAAACGCTGATATAGATTCAAAGTTTCGTGCGTGATATATTCTGCATCATTGACTACCAAAAATTAAGACTATGAGCCGAGCATGGAACTTAAAATTGTTTTCCTTGACCGCGCAGCTAAGTTTTGAATGTTGAGATTTTAATTGCGAAAATAAATCCACAACAAAATTTAATAAACCTTCACCTGTTGGAGCGGGTGATCGGACAGAAACTAACGAAATTTTCGAGAAAATAATAGGTAACTGTAGGTGGGTATTATGACAGTGAGTTAGAATATTATGCTAAGTGATGGATCCCTAGATTTGCCGCCCCCCTGGACGTGCCGCCCGCGTGCGGTGCACACCTTGCACGCCCGCTTGCGGCGGGCCTGGCTGCACTACGCTTGCACTCAGTCAGTCAACAGCTGCAGCTTCAGGTCACTCGTGGGTTGAACCTACCTTGGTGTTCGTGAGTTTCTCGTACGTCTCCAGGAGGCGGCCGTCGTCGACGATCAGCATCCTGACATCGCCGACCAAACACACTCGGCACACACCAGTAGCCATTGCCTTGCCTTGCCTTGCCTGGCCAGCAGCTAGCTGACAAGTTGACGACACTGTGTATTCAATAGACAGAGGCCAGTGCTGTGAATCTGAGTCACAAGATTTTGTGACTAGTAAACTAAACTGTGAAATTATATTTTAATAACAATTATGTACAATGAACACACTATAAAAGTAGGTATATATTATAATATCATTTGTTTCGAGTTCGACGAGTTCATGTTCAAATATTATTATATGCCAAGCTGATTATTTTGCCGTACAAAATGGCAAACACGCACGATTTAATTGAGTACATGCCAAAGCTCCTACTTTTATTATAATACTAGCTGTACCCGCGACTTCGTTCGCGATAGCCGTTTATACCCCTCTCTACCCCTACCTTTTCATGGCATAGTAAAGTAAAATACTGTATTATTTAGTTTGCTTTTTGGGTAAAAAAAATTGTTGGTGAAAATGTAGGCTTGACCATAGAGTTGTAACATGGGCAATTACTAATTTCCAAACACATTAAAACTGATTAGGTACTAACCTGCACAAAAATGATAGTAGGTATTGGTTTCTTATATTTTTACATAGCAACCTAACGAACCTATTGCTCGTGGTAAGGCGATTCGGTTTTGTATATTTTTTCATAGCAACCTAACGAACCTACTGCTTGGGGTATAAGTACTTGTGGGTGTAGCCAGTAGGTAGGGACTAGGTATGTTCTAGAGAAATCACTGATAGTCAATGTTTAAAGTTTATTACACCCACGACACCATATACGTAAGAGTAGAAGGAGATAGCGCAAAGAGACACAGACACAAGGATAGTTCAGAGAATAAACAGACTTAGAAAACAAGCAAGAAAATACACACAAGATATAGTGCACAGCTGAGCGCAAGTTAATACGGTGGTCACGTCGCGTCATAGGGAGAGTATCGACTGCCGGTGACGGTGGCTTCGACCGGCCGGTGGCGGTAGGCTCGACCGGCCGGCGAGCTGCGCTCGCGCACCGCTCGCTCGGCCGGTCGGTTGAATACAATAGACCGGCATAACAAGGCGCATCCCCCGGGTTTGCTTGTAAATATAATATTATTTATTTTGTGTGGTGAAAATGTGAAAGCGTGAATGTATGTGAGTAATGTATGTAGTTATTGTAAATAAATATAAAATATAATATTAATAAGAGTTTTTGTTAAGTATAAATAAATATCCAAATAACTACATGTTAAATACTAAAATATAATAAGTCACCTACATCACTCCCCTCCAGAGACCGGCTAAGGGCGATAAAAATCTGGGAAACGTACTCTCCGACCTGAACGAGTGGTCTTAACAGGGGCGTCCTGCGGCAGTGTTGGTGTTGGTGGAGGATCTGGGAGTAGTGGTAAGGTGTCGTTTTGCGGTGAGGATATGTTGGCGTCCAATATATAGGCCGTGTAAGCGACGCAAGTTAGATAGGTTTATTTATTTTGTATTTACCTAATGTGTGTACCTAACCATCTTTTATAAATAAAGTACGGGCTTACGAGGAGAGCTACCTGTGTGAAGGTAGGATTGACAGTTCGCAGCTAGGTTCACACAGTGGTGTCAAAAAAGTAGTCCGCCACATACATACGCGCTGAACACAAGTCGCTCGCTCGCAATACCCAATTTTGTTCTTGATCCTACATTGGTCTTCGTAATTTCACCCCAGCCCCTACAAAGTGGTCATTCGAGCCGAATTATCGGTGATCAATGCCTTTGTTCCCAACTCCGCCGCGAAAAATGGTGAATACGCGAAGTACCGCCAAAAAGGAAGAAGAAAGACTTTCACAATTAGGACATTTGGAGAAGGAACAAACACGTACAGTGCAAGTGGAAGCTTCTAAGCGAAAAGAACAATGTAAAAGTGATGCTGAAATCCAAAAAACCACACAAATGACTTTGGACAAATCATATTTTTTAAATGTGGGTACTTCTAGGTCCGTTAAATCGGAGAATGTTCTGGCTCATCCTTCAACATCGGTACCTCAGAAAGTCGATGTAGAAGTGAAATCAGCTCCGAAACCAAGGTCTAAAGCAACAGCTTCGTCTTCTGTGCTAGCTCGAAGAAAGAAGTTGGAACTAGAAGCGGCACAAGAAAAAGCGCGTATACAAATGGAGCTCATAGATAAGAAGCTCGCCGCGGATATGGCGGAGTTGGATGAAAATTACAGTTCACGAACATCCGAAAGAAGCGAAGTTACCAAACACAGTCAAGTAGAGAAGTGGATTGATCGCAGTCAACAGGAGCTGAAAGGACAGTCTAGCCCACGACCTGGAAACAATACGGGCAAGGCGTGTCCTCCACTGCAACCAGTACCTGGTGATGGCGCCGGCCATGAGGCCAGCGTGAGTCTGCTGGTGAGCGCCATTAAGGACCTGACCGCTGCGACTGCTTCTGCTGCAACTAAAGGATCTGACGCCAAAATGCTGAGCCGCTTATGTACGCCGAGAGACCTACCTACGTTCTCCGGTGACCCCCTGGAATGGCTCCAGTTTAAACAGGCGTACCAAGAATCGACGCTAGTTTGTAACTTCAACGAGAAGGAAAATCTATGGAGACTCAGAAAGTGTCTTCATGGACCAGCTAAAGAAGCAGTGACGTCACTACTAATCAGTGCAACGTCTCCCGACATTATTATGTCAACGCTGGATCTTCAGTTTGGCAATCCTGACGTAATCATATCCAAGATTATGCAGGACATCACTTCACTACAACCGCTACCAGAACAGTATCACAAGGGCATTATACCGTTCTCTGTGAAAGTGAAGAATTATGTCGCCGCAGTACTCGCGATCGGTCAAAATGAGTACCTAAGTGCGATGAATATCGTCTCGGTAATTTTATCTAAATTACCTACGATCCTGATATCCAAGTGGGCTGACTTCAGCTACCCCTACTACAACCAGGGCTGCAAGTCAAAACTCGTGATCCTATCCGAGTTCCTGGACGGAGAAGCGGTGAAGATATCCCGGACTGCAGTGAACATAACCTACGACCATAGTAGTGAACAATCTGTGACACGTAAAAACAATAACAACATTCAAAATCGTACGCAAGCTATTCTAGTGCAAAGTGACAATGAGAACGACGATAAATGCCGATTTTGCCGTTTCTCAAAACATAAACTACCAGACTGTAGAAAGTTTAAAAAATCACTGCGGAAAGATAGGTGGTTCTTCGTGAAACGCAATAGACTATGCTACAAGTGTTTAGTGTCAAATCATAATAGAGAGGACTGCCCGGCTCCTGTGTGTGATAACAACTGTGGCAAATCGCACCATCGCTTATTGCACTACTCTAAGGACAATAACTCAGTGCAACAAAATAGTGTGAACGTTACCCAGGACCAGGACGCTAAAGACGCTAAAAGTGAGGACAGTGAAGCGCAAGTTGAGACTGTGTCGCACATAAAAGTGAATAGCTCGAAAGTGTTATTAAAAACTGTGCCTATCAACATCCACGGACCTAACGGAATAGTGAGTTGTGTCGCATTGCTCGATGACGGCTCGACTGTGTCATTGATAAGCGCTGCATTGTCGGCGCGCGTAGGGGTGCACGGACATAAACAAACTATGCGTGTGTGCGGGGCATGGGATTCTACCGAACTAGTTTGCGAAAGTGAGATAGTGGACTTGAACGTATCAAACAAAGACGGAACTATGTTTACTTTCCAAGCGCGAAGTGTTAATAAATTAGACTTACCTGTGCAGTCGTTGACACCAACCAAAATCACGAACATGAAGTGTTTTCCTGAAATTAAAAAATACTTATGTGATGGACATGTTAAACCGGAACTGTTGATAGGGCAGGACAATTATCACTTGATGTTACCTACCAAAATAGTGAACGGTGCACCTGGTGAACTATACGCCACTCATACTCCTCTGGGGTGGTGTGTACACGGCCGCGTGATGGACCCGCAGGGAGCTGCGGTTAACCGCGGGGGTGCGCTGCATTCCACGCTGCTCATCTCCGAAGACGCGAGCGCGATGACCTCAGACAGCGACCGCTGTCTACATGACCTGCAAGAGGAAGTACGACGATCCTTCGCCATTGAGTCGATGGGCATCGGCTGTAAACCTAGAAAGAACGCTGATGATGAACGAGCTGTCGAGCATCTCGACCGTACATCTTCATTGATCGATGGGAGGTGGTACGTTGGACTGCCGTGGAAAAACACAGACTGTAACATGCCCGAGTCATACCCTACCGCTGAAACTAGGCTAAGGGGTGTGATGAGAAAGATGAAAGCCGATGAAGGCTACTCCCAGCGATACAAAGATCGAATCGATCACCTGTTTGAAAATGACTACGCGACGGAGATCACCGACCCTGAAACTAAACCAAAAACTTGGTACTTACCACATTTCGGAGTAGACAACCCTAATAAGAAAAAGCTCAGACTCGTATTTGACGCTGCTGCAAAGAGTAATGGATTCTGCTTAAATGATTACTTTCTAACGGGTCCTGATCTGCTAGTATCACTATTTGGCATTATGCTTCGATTCCGTGAACACAAAATCGCCGTCAGCGGGGATATACGAGACATGTTTTTGAGGGTGAAAATAATACCCGAAGACCGAAATGTATTCCGATTCCTATGGAGACCAACCCTAGATGGTGAAATAAAAACCTATGTAATGACATCCCTAATTTTTGGTGGAAATTTTTCGCCATTCATAGCGATATATATAAAAAACAAAAACGCTCAACGCTATGAGTCATCGATGCCGGCCGCAGTTGAAGCAATCTGGAAGCAACATTACGTAGACGACTACCTGGACAGTTTGGAAAGCGAAGATACGGCTATCAAAATGGTAACTGACATTACGCACATTCATAAACAAGGCGGTTTCGATATCAGAAACTGGACCTGTAATAATGAAGCCATTATCAACAGCTTGCCGAAAGAGACCTTAGGACCCACTGCTATAAGGTTCAAAGTCGGACAGAATTACGACGGTGAACGAACGCTGGGCTTAATCTGGTTCCCACAAGAAGACACTCTAGGCTTCGACTTATCACTAAAAAGAATTCCTGAAAAGTTAGTCACCGGCGAAAGAAGACCTACTAAAAGAGAGATGCTTCGTGTCATTATGTCAATTTTTGACGTATACGGCTTCCTAGCACCGTTTACGATCAAAGGAAAAATTATACTTCAAGAAACCTGGAAAACTAATCTCAGCTGGGACGAAATGATAACAGATAACCTGTTTGTTAAATGGATAGAATGGCTAGAAATGCTAAAGCGCGTGAGTCACATACGTATGCCTCGCTATTATCACAAGGCAGCTGCAAGGAGCGAGACGGAAGATGCACTGAGTGCAACTGCACCGGATAACGCATCGGGACGACGAACCACGCCCCCTTCGTCTGGTACAGGCGTGTGCGCAGGCGGTATCTCAAGCTATAGCAACCTACAACTACATATGTTTTGCGATGCCTCGACCAAAGCTATGTGTGCCGTAGCTTACTGGCGTTGGAAAGATAATGGAAGGATAAGGATTGCATTTATATCGAGTAAATGTCGAGTCGCCCCGATAAAACACATTTCTGTGCCCCGCTTAGAACTACAGGCTGCTGTTCTAGCATCGAGATTATCAGAGACGATTATAAAAGAGCATAGAATAAAAGTAGAAAAGGTATACTTTTGGTGCGACTCAGCTACAGTACTGCACTGGATACGTAACAACACGCGTACCTATAAAGTGTATATAGCTCACCGGCTCGGTGAGATAGATGAATTCACACAAACAAATGACTGGCGTTACATACCTTCTAAATTGAACGTTGCCGATATAGCGACAAGAGAATACTGCGATATTTCAGTACTAGAAAATGAATGGTTTCGCGGTCCTGAGTTTTTAAATGGAGATGAACGTACCTGGCCGCAGGAAGTACAGCCGCCGTGTCTGTCTGACGTAGACCTGGAATGTGTGGCAACTCTTCACGTCACACCCGAAACCGACTTACCTGCTGTACCTGACCCGGAACGATTTTCTTCATGGCTGCGCTTACTGAAATCGACTTGTAAAGTATTATCGTTCATAGATAAATGTAAAAAACTTACCGGCGAGATAAACGGTGAGATGATGATGAAAACCGAGCGCCTGTTGATTAGATACTCACAAGTACAGTCGTTCCCTGAAGACCTTGCTAACCTGAAACAGAAAAAAGAATTAAGCAAAAGAAGTAAACTACTTACCTTGTCACCGTTCCTGGATGAGTATGGAGTTCTTCGTGTCGGTGGCCGCATTAACGCCGCACCTGATATATCACAGGAAGTGAAACAGCCAGTGATACTCGATGGCCGCCATCACGTCACGATGTTGATTGTTCGTCACTATCACATCAAGGCCGCTCATGGAAACCAAGAGTTAGTAGTAAATGAGCTGAAACAAAAATTTTGGATTATTCGCATTAGACCCACAGTGAAGACCGTCACTTCAAAATGCATGCTGTGTCGTATAAGAAAGGCTATGCCAGCGCCACCTAGAATGGGAGACTTACCGAAGGCACGAATGGCTCATCACCAACGACCTTTTACCTTTTGTGGCGTAGACCTGTTCGGCCCGATGGAAGTAAGCGTATGCAGACGACGAGAAAAAAGGTACGGAGTCCTTTTCACCTGTCTCACTGTGAGAGCAATACATATAGAAATTGTCACCAAACTTACCACTGACGTCCTGATAATGGCGCTTCGTCGGATGGCCGCTCGACGCGGTTGGCCTCAGCACCTGTTCTCAGATAACGGGACAAATTTAAAAGGAAGTGACACAGAGTTAAGAAAATCTGTGCTGGAACTAAATGAAGACGTGCTGAAAAATGAAGCCGTCAACTATGGTACAACTTGGACCTTTATACCTCCAGCCAGTCCTCACTGGGGTGGGGCATGGGAGCGGCTAATAAGAAGTGTGAAGACATCACTTCACTCCACACTAAAGGAACGTGCTCCAAGAGATGAAGTACTGAGCACACTGATGGCAGAAGTGGAACAAATGGTCAATAGCCGCCCCCTCACACATGTTACCGTAGAACCTAACACTTACGAGTCACTGACCCCGAATCATTTCCTCCTCGGCACTTTGTCAAACTTGCCAATCATAGGTGAATTTGGTGAATGTGACATGTCTCTACGCAAACAATGGCGAATGTCACAACACTTGGCCGATCTATACTGGAAGCGATGGGTGAAAGAAGTGTTGCCGGAGATGAGGCCTAGAACTAAATGGTTGCACGAAGAGAGACCCTTGCAAGTGGGAGATCTCGTCCTGATAGTGGACCCCAACTCTCCCCGGAACGTCTGGCCCAAAGGCTTGGTACAAGCTGTGATGCCTGGCAAGGATGGACGCACCCGTGTCGTCGACATCAAAACCAAGAGCGGGGTATTTCGACGTACAGCTGCACGCGTCGCTCGAATACCTATGGGCGATGAGTGCTGAAGCAGCACTGGGGTGGGGGGTTGTAAGCGACGCAAGTTAGATAGGTTTATTTATTTTGTATTTACCTAATGTGTGTACCTAACCATCTTTTATAAATAAAGTACGGGCTTACGAGGAGAGCTACCTGTGTGAAGGTAGGATTGACAGTTCGCAGCTAGGTTCACACAGTGGTGTCAAAAAAGTAGTCCGCCACATACATACGCGCTGAACACAAGTCGCTCGCTCGCAATACCCAATTTTGTTCTTGATCCTACATTGGTCTTCGTAATTTCACCCCAGCCCCTACAGGCCGGCTTTAGGCGGTCTATGGTTACTGTGACGTCTTTGCTCCCTACGCGTATTTTAAATAATTTCGCATTTCGTTTGAGCACCTCGTATGGCCCAGTGTAAGCGGGCTGGAATGAGCCGCGTAGCACTTCTTCCCTAAGGAATACGTGACTACAGCTGGCTAAGTCCTTAAATACGAAGGTTTTGCGAGTGTTGGAGTGGTGCTGGGGTGGGACTGGTCGTAAGCGCTCGGCGAAGGATTTCATACGAGCTGAAAAATCCGTGATGTCGGTGGTATAAGCTGCCACGTTGTGACCGAAAAATTCACCAGGCAGACGAAGAGGCTCACCGTAAATGAGCTCTGCCGATGAAGTTTGGAGGTCTTCCTTAAAGGCACTCCTGACACCAAGAAGTACGAATGGTAGCGACTCAGTCCAGTTTACGTCAGCATGGCAGGTAATTGCAGCCTTCAGCTGCCGGTGAAATCGCTCCACCAAACCGTTGCATTGTGGGTGGTAAGCTGTCGTCCTACGGTGATCGAAACCGATGGATTTGGACAGCTGATTGAAAAGTGCCGATTGAAATTGTCTACCTTGATCGGTAACGATCTCGGTAGGACAACCGAACCGGGCTACCCAACAAGAGACGAACGCTTTGGCCACTGTTTCGGCGGTGATATCGATAATAGGTACAACTTCCGGCCATCGCGTAAAGCGATCGACGGCTGTAAGGCAATACCGATAATCACCAGCGGGAGGTAGGGGTCCGATCAGGTCTATGTGGACGTGTTTGAAACGCGCTGAAGGCAAATCGTGCGAACCTAAAGGTGCAGCAACGTGTCTAGTTACCTTCGAGCGCTGGCAGGTCAAACACGCCTTAGCCCATTCACGGCAGTTTTTCCGGATTAGTGGCCAAACGAAGCGTTGGGCAACAAGTTTGGCTGAAGCGTTGGCACCGGGATGACTGAGCGAGTGCAGACAGTCAAAAACCTGCCGACGTAACTGTTTTGGAACGTAAGGTCTGGGCGTCGGTGTACTGACGTCGCAGTACAACGTGACACGACTCCCAGGTATACTCGTCTTCGTGAGTTGAAGTGAAGTGTTGGCTCGGAGGTGGTCTGCGAGCTCAAGATCTGTGGATTGAAGCTTAGCCATCACTTCCAGGTCAACAGGCATCTGCAGCTCTTCCACGCGGGACAATGTGTCGGCAACCAAGTTGTCCTTGCCGGCGATAAATACGAGAACTGCGAGATAAAGTCAAGGTGTCTATCTATACTGACGTGGCGAACAGTTACTTTTCCGCTCATGGAAAGCGTAACAAAGCGGCTTATGGTCAGTATAGACAGTGAAGTGATGGGCCTCCAGCATGTGCCGAAAATATTTTATGCTCTCGTAGATGGCAAGGAGTTCGCGATCGTACGGAGAGTATTTGGTCTGCGAAGGACTTAACTTGCGGGAGAAGAATGCAAGCGGCTGCCAGTCTCCGTCAATCAGCTGTTGTAGGACTCCACCTATCGCCATATCAGAGGCGTCAGTGACCAGTCCTAATTTGGCTGTTGGATCAGGGTGAGCCAGGAGAGCTGCATTACAGAGGCTCTTTTTGCAACGCTCGAATGCATCAAGAGCAGTGCCCTCAATGACGACGGGATGAGAAGCTTTTACCAACCCGGTCAGCAAAGCGTTGAGCGGCGCTTGGATCTGTGCGGCGTTTGGCAAAAATCGTCTGTAAAAGTTCACCATCCCCAAAAATCGACGGAGTTCTCGTACGGTTTTTGGTAATGGGAACTCAGTGATCGCCTTGACTTTGCTTTCCAGTGGTTTAGTGCCTTTTTCGGAGACCTGGTAACCGAGAAACGTAACCTCAGATATTCCGAAGACACACTTGGCCGTGTTGACCAGTACACCATAACTGCGCATGCGTTCGAAGAGCTGGCGCAAGTGGTCTTCGTGCTCATGAGGAGTTTTGCTAAACACTAGAAAGTCGTCGAGGTACGGGTAACAAAAGTCGAGACCGCGGGTCAATTCGTCGACAAACCTCTGGAAGGTTTGGCCTGCGTTCCTCAGTCCGAAGATCACGTCGGGGTCACCAGTTATAAGTACTTGTGGGTGTAGCCAGTAGGTAGGGACTAGGTATGTTCTAGAGAAATCACTGATAGTCAATGTTTAAAGTTTATTACACCCACGACACCATATACGTAAGAGTAGAAGGAGATAGCGCAAAGAGACACAGACACAAGGATAGTTCAGAGAATAAACAGACTTAGAAAACAAGCAAGAAAATACACACAAGATATAGTGCACAGCTGAGCGCAAGTTAATACGGTGGTCACGTCGCGTCATAGGGAGAGTATCGACTGCCGGTGACGGTGGCTTCGACCGGCCGGTGGCGGTAGGCTCGACCGGCCGGCGAGCTGCGCTCGCGCACCGCTCGCTCGGCCGGTCGGTTGAATACAATAGACCGGCATAACAAGGCGCATCCCCCGGGTTTGCTTGTAAATATAATATTATTTATTTTGTGTGGTGAAAATGTGAAAGCGTGAATGTATGTGAGTAATGTATGTAGTTATTGTAAATAAATATAAAATATAATATTAATAAGAGTTTTTGTTAAGTATAAATAAATATCCAAATAACTACATGTTAAATACTAAAATATAATAAGTCACCTACATGGGGTAAGACAATTCGGTTTTGTATATTTTTACATAGCAACCTAACGAACCTACTGCTCGGGGTTAGGCGATTCGGTTTTGTATATTGTTACATAGCAACCTAACGAACCTACTGCTCGGGGTAAGACAATTCGGTTTTGTATATTTTTACATAGCAACCTAACGAACCTACTGCTCGAGGTAAGGCAATTCGGTCTTGTATATTTTTACATAGCAACCTAACGAATCTACTGCTCGGGTTGAGGCAATTCGGGTTTTGTATATTTTTACACGGCAACCTAACGAACCTACTGCTCGGGGTAAGGCAATTCGCTTTTGTGTATTTTTACATAGCAACCTAAGGAACCTACTGCTCGGGGTAAGGCAATTCGGTTTTGCAATTTTTACATAGCAACCTAACGAACCTACTGCTCGGGGTAAGGCAATTCGGTCTTGTATATTTTTACAGAGCAACCTAACGAATCTACTGCTCGGGGTAAGGCAATTCGGGTTTTGTATATTTTTACATGGCAACCTAACTAACATGGACAGTTCAAATATATTAGCACGTAGGTACCTAAGTAGGTAGGTAGCTCACTCGTAGGTACTTACTGAGTAAGTTTACCTAGGTAGGTAAACTTACTCTTAGATGAGACGGTTGGTAGTTGCCTATTTAGCTACTTACACATTGTTAAAATGTACCTACTTAGCGTATTTTGTTCTTGTATGGGCCACGGGATACCGGTGTGATATCTAATGGCCATACAGGTAGA
Source organism: Cosmorhoe ocellata (assembly GCA_963675405.1). Lineage (NCBI taxonomy): Eukaryota > Metazoa > Arthropoda > Insecta > Lepidoptera > Geometridae > Cosmorhoe > Cosmorhoe ocellata. The sequence continues at coordinate 6,341,565 of OY776271.1, read as the reverse complement.
ATTTGTTGATAGTAGTAGTTGTTCTGACAGTACAGCACTTATGTATATTATCGTCACTGATAATAGTTACTTGAAAGTTCTAGCCAGTTAAGTTGATGATGAGTACGTAAAACACAAGAACCACAAGTTAAAGTTAGTTTATTCCAATATAGGAAAATGACAAGGTTAAGGTGGCTAATCTTTCCTTGGTAGTGTCTCTTGCGCGAGTAGGTCACGTACTGCTCGTTAAAGTGCATGTAATCTAAACTAATAATATTATAAAGAGGAAAACTTTGATTGTTTGTTTGTTTGTTTGTTTGTTTGAAATGAATAGGCTCCGAAACTACTGAACCGATTTAAAAAATTCTTTCACTGTTGGGAAGCTACACTATCAGCGGGTGACATAGGCTATATTATATTTTCAAAAAAATTAGGGATCCTTACTAAAACTTCAATAATGTAACCCAAGGTGTAAAAAAATTACCTAAAATATTCATTACATCGCGTGCGCTGCGAAAACTATTGACGATAGAATAAAATAATGTACTACGACTTTGTAGAACACATCATTATTTCCAAAAAGTGTCGCGACAGCATATGTCTAACTATTATGGTTTTGCCACAATAAGAGTTCTTTTATTTTAAAATTGTAATTAAAAGGCCGCTGTTAAAAAACGCTCTTAATTTGTGTCTTAGTATTAATCCTTATCAAAATAAATCACATCATATCCTAGACTGTTTCAATACCTATAAAAAACTTTTTGAATTACTCAATTTGGACATTCCATTCGAAAGAAATCACGAAATTAAGAATGTAAGTATTAGAAATAAGTTGCGTGGTAGCCGCTCACCCTGCTCGGCTAGCTAGACAGCATCATAGTGTACGTACGTACGTACGGGACGGGAGGGGAGTAAATATCAAATAATAACAAAGAGATCTTTTAAATAAAAATAAAATCATAAATATAATAATACCTATTCAAACTTTCTTTATAATTTTCTTCTTTTAGTAACCTGACGCAAATAGAAGGGTTGGTTATATGTGTTTATTATAATTTTGAATTTTGAAATTTTTGTTAAATTTGAGAGCATTGGTGGTGTAGTGGTAGTACCCCTGCCTCACGATCCGAAGGTCGTGGGTTCAAACCTGGTCGTGCACCAATGAATTTTTGCATTTGAGAAAATTATGTGCGCAATGCCTGTGTTCTTAGACGGTGAAGGAAAACATCTTGAAGAAACCGGCATACATTAGAACCAAAAATTCGAAGGTGTGTGTCATAGGTTAGTATTCTTTTAAGCGGCGATGGGTTTGCAACCTGTCACGTACGAATACTAAGTACTGTGCAAGATGTGGGCATGTGTCAAATATTATGTTTGGACGTACCTCTGAGTACCATCTTTAGGTATCCTCAAAGATCTAAGTAACTAGAGATCTGAGGAGATATCTACCGAGCCTGGGTATTACAGTCGTGACCATGTATAGCTAATAATACCCGTGCGAAGCCGGGGCGGACTGCTAGTAATTAATATAGCCTAGAACCGCCGCGTGCGCAAATTGCAAATGTATGGTGAAACCGTACAGTTCTAATTACCTACGTGCCTACCTACCTAGTTAACGTAGGTAGCTCTAGCTGAGTGTACCTAACTATGGTACTTAGGTAATACCTATCTACCTATCTAATAAGTACTTAATAAAAAAAGTTTATTTTGTAATAGGGTAAGTATCTACTTACCTAAGTACATAGTAAGCACCAAGGGCGGACCCAGCTTTGGTGCCAGCGGGGGGTCACATAGTCGTGGTCAAGTCACAAAAAGTTATAATCCTTATTGTACCATATATAATTTTAATTAGTGGTCCACCTAGTAGACCTGGACCCAGCCCAGGGAGGGCAATGATGACCCCCATGAGCCCCCCCCCCCCTCTGGATCCGCCCTTGGTAAGCACTATGTTTAACATTACAAAACCCTACTTAGCGTACCTAATTAGTTAAAATTACCAGTACGTGTCTACCTACCTATCTAACGTAGGTAGCTCAAAATCTGTGCTCTAACTGAGTGTACCTATCTACTTATGGTACCTATCTAATCCTACTAATATTATAAACGCGAAAGTTTGTAAGAATGGATGGATGGACGTATGTTTGTTACTCTTTCACGCTAAAACGGCTGAACGGATCTGAATGAAATTTGGCACAGATATAGATTATGGTCTGGAATAACACATAGGCTACATTTTATCTCGAAAAAATGTACGGTTCCCGCGGGATAGCAATGTTTTTGTTTTTTAAGGTATCACGTGGGCGAAGCCGCGGGCGGAAGCTAGTAACTAATAAAAAAGTTAATTCATTTGGTAATAGGGTAGGTATCTAGATAGATACCTAGGTAGGATAGTGCTGAAGTTAGGTAGGTAGATACCTACCTAACTTCAGCACTAGGTTTATCATTAAAATACCTACTTAAACATGAAAAAAGAGGCGGTCACCCATCTGAAAACAGACAACGACCAGCGTTGCCATACAAACATTCAACCTTCAATCCCATCTATGATTATTTTTCAAAAAAAGTAGCCTGTGTCCTTTCCTAATGCAAAGTGCATTCGCCACCTTAAGATGAGCTGTACGTTCAAAGGTTCCTGATCCTTCCGAGGTTCAAGTTATTTGGACCTTATATTGAAAGTTGTGATGTCTGCAATTTCTAAACTACAAAACCGATGACTTTGAAATTTTTACGGAACAATTCTTAAAGTACCTGCTTTCAAACAAAAAAAGAATTAATGAAATCGTTGATGAATTACAGCTAAGTACCTATTTTGACTTTCATCCCCTCTCCCAAGGGAACCGTGCTGAATTTCAGGATAAAAAGTATCCTATGTCCTACCTCATAGTACGAGGGGAGGTCCAAAAGTCCGCGGAATGGAGGGGTTGTAATGAAATTAAAACAACGAAACTATTTTTCCTTTTCAATATAATTACCCTTGAGCTTAATACATTTTTCAGATCTAGAAATAAGCTTGTGTATACCATCAAAAAATATTTTTTCTCTTTGCCCTCAAAATGAGCCAAAATCGCCGCCTTAACTTCTTCATCGTCTTGAAACTTTTTTCCCCTTAGATCTTTTTTCAAATTTGGAAATAAATAATTATTGCTGGGGGCCAGGTCCGGGCTGTAAGGTGGATGGACGAGTGATTCAAAGCCGCACCGGTCTAGAGCAGTCATCGCAACTCTGCTCTTGTGAACTGGTGCGTTGTCTTGCAAAAGCGACACACCTCTTGGCAGTTTCCCCCGCCTTTTCTTTTGGATGGCTTCCTTTAATTGCTCCAATATTCTTGCGTAATATTCTCCGGTAATGTTGACACCCTTTTCTTTGTAGTCGATTCCTTCACAATCCCAAAAAATCGTAGCCATAATCTTTCCGGCCGACTCCGACACCTTAAACTTCTTAGGGGGTGGTGTGCCCTTTTTATGCCACTGCATCGACTCCTGTTTGGACTCAGGTTCAAAGTGATGAACCCAAGTTTCATCCCCGGTAACAATCCGCTCCAAAATAGGGGTAGATTCTTCACTACACAGCTCCAAAAAGTGCTTTGACGCTTCGATTCTTTGTTGCTTGTGCAGCGGCGTGAGCATTCTTGGCACCCATCTTGCACTGACTTTTGACATGCCAAGATGATCGTGTAGGATCCTTAAGATGGTTGTATCTGATACTCCTACTATTTCAGAAAGCTGTTTCTTCTTCAGACGAGCATCTTCCAATATTAATTTTTCAACTTTTTCAACGACATCCGGTGTGGTGACCTCAGCCGGCCGTCCTGGGCGGGAGTCGTCTTCAATCGACTCTCTGCTTTGTTTGAAAAGACCATGCCACTTGTAAATCATGGTTTTACCAGGGCACTGATCTCCATAAACAGCTGCCATGTCATTCATTATGGTAGGTGGAGGTTTTCCTTGCTTGGTGAGGAACTTTATAACGGCACGAAACTCAATTTGCTCCATAGCTGCAGTTTTTTTCCGGATTGACTTGTTTGCAGGGCGACATCTCGTAAACGAATGATGTCAAAGAGCTAAAAATTAACATGTACTCCCTTAATGAGTACCTCATTAGCGACATACCAAAAAAAGGTAGCTACCTGTATCCCTTCCCCCCCGTTCCGCAGACTTTTGGACCTCGTATGTACTCAAACCGTGCCAAGTTTCATTTGATTCCGCTCAGTAGTTTGGGCATGATGCTCAGCCAAGATACAGACAGACGGACAGACAGACAGACAGACAGACAGACAGACAGACAGACAAATATGAAAAAAAATACATTTTTGGCTTCAGTATCGATAATAGAGTGCCCTCCAAAAAAAACTTTCAAAATATCTTCAATGTACAGAATTTGACCTCTTACAGTTTTATTATAAGTAGGTATAGATTCCTACTGAATGTTAGAACCTCAGTTATAACTAGTAATTATTGGTTAATAGTGGGCCAATAAATGAGCTGCCAATGATGATGGAGTACAACCACCGAACGAGTGCCGCGAGCCTCGGCGAGACGGATGGGCTCATAGGGGACCGACAGACATCACATCACATCACTGACCGCCTTTCCACTTTTTTTGTATTCTGTCTTTTGTACCCCCCCACGAGCCCGGGAATATTTATTGGACGAACAATAGATGCTTACTTTGACGACCTCTGTGGCGCAGCGGGCGAGAGTCCACCTGCGACGCTAGAGGCTGCGGGTTCGATTCCCGCCTCGGAACAAATTTGTGTACGATCTGCAGAAATTTGTTCCGTTGGTCTGGGTGTTTTCTATGTATAATAAAAATATGTATATAATGTATTAAATATATCAGTTATCTAGTAGGTACCCATAACACAAGCTTTGAGTAGCTTACTTTGGGGCTAGATGATGCTGTGTGGATTGTCCAGCATTATTTATTTATTTTATTTATTTATTTACAGTAATATAAATAATAATAATAATTTAGTGAATTTCAGAACTTCATTCATATACTTATCCTTTTATTTCAAGCTAAGTATTGGAGTTAACCCGAAGATTTCACCGAACTAAAAGTAGGTAGGTATGTAGGTAAGTACTTACTTTTAGTTCTGTGGAAGATTTGTACATTACCCGCAGGTAGGTACTATTATCGGGCACTTGGCCAGATTTAGTGATGGCAGGTGGTGTAAAGAGCTGACAGAGTGGTGGCCAAGGGAGAGCACTAGAAGCCGGGGCAGACCACCAGCCCGGTGGGTGGATGACATAGAGGCCATAGAGGGAAATACCTGGACAAGAACGGCACAGGGTCGATTGAAGTGGCGTTTAAGGGAGGAGGCTTATACCCAGCAGTGGGCCATTATTTGAGCTGCCAATGATGATGATGATGAGGTACTATTAAAAGTACTTAAAGGTAGGTACGTACCAAACGAAAAATGCTGTTTTTAAAATGTTTTATTATATTTAACTATCAATAAGAAAAATTTCTTAGACAAACAAATATAAAGTCATTTACGATGTGTCTAGCTAGACTGTCGGTCTGCCAGGCAATTCATTCAATTCGTGAGTACCTACTTACCTTTTAATAGGTAGGTCTAGGTACATATTATATAATATGACTAACAATAAGAAAAGATGGATGTAATGAGTGAAAGACGACAATGTGTAAGAAGGGAGTGAGTACTGAGATGACGGATGATAGGGGAGAGTGGAGGAAGAGAACCTGCCGTGCCGACCCCACCTGTGGGATAAGGGCAGGAAGATAATGATAATGATAATAAGACAAACATTAGATTATAAAAGAGCAGTCATGTGAATTAATAAATGAAACTTTCTAGATACAATTATCCTGTTCTATTGCATTGTGTGCAACATCTAGTAGTACCTACATACTTATTTAATAGAAGCTACTTTAGCGAAACTGTCAGCGGTCCTCTGCTGCGGGACACGCGGGGTGCGAGGGCCGCGCTGTCGGCAGTCGCGTCTGCACAGCTGCCGGTCGGAGCGCGCCGGGTGTCGCCGCGCGCTCGCCTCTAGCGCCGACTGCGGAGCCGCCGAGGGAGCTCCGAGCGAGCCCGCTTGTGCTTTGTCTAACTAGTTTAGAACAAGCCTTAACACTCCTGTTGCAGGACGTTTTCTTCAGCATGTGACTATTCAAATGACTTTTTTGAGCAAAAGCCTTATCACATCTGTTGCAGGAATATGGCTTTTGTCCAGTGTGGAGTTGCTTATGTCTATTCAAATGATCTTTTCGAGAATAAACCTTATCACATCTGTTGCAGGAATATGGCTTTTGTCCAGTGTGGAGTTGCTTATGTCTATTCAAATGATCTTTTCGAGAATAAACCTTATCACATCTGTTGCAGGAATATGGCTTTTGTCCAGTGTGGACTCGCATGTGTGTTATCAAAGTACTACGATCACTGAAGGACTTATCACAACTGTTGCAGGAATATGGCTTTTGTCCAGTGTGGACTCGCATGTGACTATTCAAATAACTTTTTTTAGTAAAAACCTTATCACAACTGTTGCAGGAATATGGCTTTAGTCCAGTGTGGACTCGCATGTGACTATTCAAATTACTTTTTTGAGTAAAAACCTTATCACATCTGTTGCAGGAATATGGCTTTTGTCCAGTGTGGACTCGCATGTGACTATTCAAATAACTTTTTTTAGTAAAAACCTTATCACAACTATTGCAGGAATATGGCTTTTGTTCAGTGTGAACTCGCATGTGACTATTCAAATTACTGTTTTGAGTGAAAGCCTTATCACACCTAATGCAGGAATATGGCTTTTCTCCAGAGTGGACTTGTATGTGTCTATCCAAATTACCTTTTTGAGTAAAAGCCTTATCACACCTGTTGCAGGTATATGGCTTTTGTCCAGAGTGGACTAGCATGTGACTATTCAAATGACCTTTTTTTGTGAAAGCCTTATCACATCTGTTGCAGGAATATGGCTTTTGTCCAGTGTGGACTCGCATGTGATCATTCAAATTACTTTTTTTTATAAAAGCCTTATCAAACCTGTTGCAGGAATATGGCTTTTGTCCAGTGTGGACTCGCATGTGGCTATCCAAATTACTTTTTTGAGTAAAGGCTTTGTCACACCTGTTGCAGGAATATGACTTTTTTGTAGTGTGAAACTTCAAATGTTTCACTAAGTTATATTTAGTGTCAATTTGTTTATTGCAGATATCACAATAGAAGCCTGCAGGCATGTTACTAGGGTCGGTCTCCACTTCAGTTACATTCTCTTGACAGGTTTCTGTATTGTTTGAATCATCATCAATTTCATGATCATCTTGTGTCTCAAACTTCAATACCACATCATGGATTTCTTCACTTGCAGCTGTTTCTTCCTCTTTCACAACTACTTGTTCTTCTTTAACAGCTACAGAAGATGTGCATGTGGTGTTTGAACAGTTGTTTATATGCATGTTCTGCACAGGAGTTGCCATTAAGTTGTGCCTAGTTTTCAGAGAGAGCATTGCAAGTGTATTGTGTGTTACCTGGAACAGATAACAGTTATACAGTTATACCAAAGTGCTTAAATAGTTCTATTTAAGCACTTTGGTTCAATGAGCACACCCGGTAGGGCATCGGCAGCTCCCTCTATTAATGATATTAGAAACAAGCTAACATCTGTTACGCCTTGACAAGGTAGACATTCCATCAGGTTCCTATTCAGATCAATAACACTGTTAACTGGTTAACCTGAGGCGCATACAAATTCAGATAACATAGTTATGACAAGGGATTCCACTTCTCACATCTCAGTGGATAGGCTCTACTTTCAGTGCTGTAGGCTATGGGTTTGATTCCCATCCCGGACATACTGTGACCGAGTGTTGTATTATTAGGATGTGTTTACAGTCAGTATTGCTCCATTAGTTTATATTAGACAGTGCTGTGTGAGTTTTTGAATAGTATTCATTTAGGTATTTTACTGCAGTTAAACTTGAGCCTATAATGAACTCTATAAGAATTAAATGATGAATACATACCTCAATGTTATTGTGCAGCAGCTCTTGAAGGATCCTGTTGGATTTGTGAGCCATATCGGAGAACCTGTGGCACCTCTGCAGCAGGCGGTGACACACATAGCATACTGCGCTCGGCATCCCATTGTCCGCCCCTGCATTGAGCTGCAACAACGTTGTGATCTGTTCACCTACATGCGTGCTGCACTACGCTTGCACTCAGTCAGTCAACAGCTGCAGCTTCAGGTCACTCGTGGGTTGAACCTACCTTGGTGTTCGTGAGTTTCTCGTACGTCTCCAGGAGGCGGCCGTCGTCGACGATCAGCATCCTGACATCGCCGACCAAACACACTCGGCACACACCAGTAGCCATTGCCTTGCCTTGCCTTGCCTGGCCAGCTAGTTTTCAAATTTCAATAGTACCTGCTCGTATACCGAGACGGATCACAAGATATTTAACGAGAACATTTATGTAAAGAGATTAAGAGGTTTCCCCACGTATTTAACAAAGATATTTCACCAATTTATTCAACAATTGAAAGAGTACATTGAGGTTCATACATACATATTCAGTCAGTCAGGCTGCATGTTATTTTACCGTTCAAAGTGGCAAATATTTGCCACTTGATTGTTCTCGAGTTTACTTAATTCGAGCAGCATGCTCGAATTAAGTAAAAAATAATTTGGTAGATTCCGGAAATTCGCTAAAATGAGAAAATATTTTGAATTTGTTAAGGATTAGACTAGGTATGGTTCAGTGGATTCAGGTACCTTTAGGGATGGCCGAGCGAAGCCGGGGCGGGTCGCCACTAGTCGCCAGAGTGAATTAAGACTTTCCGATACATTTGTATTTGTATTTTTATTTGTTTATTTATTGCAGTCATATGTTACATGGTTGGGTGTTAGTTTAGGAACATGAACCCTATTAAGGGTACAGCAACAATTTGGAGTAGAGGCGGACCGATTTTTATAGCTTTAGTTATAATTAAAAATGTTTTAAAATAGATACCTGTACAAAATCTTAAATGATATGTACGTAATGATATATAAATTCAATTCAATTTAAATTACAACCTGGAGATTTCAAAGGGTCGCTGAAAAAATCTTGTAAATTATAGGAACAGTTCTTTAGTAAAGTAAAGTAAAGTATCGTTTATTGCATGAAATACATGTAGGTAACAGGTGTTTTTATGTATATAATGTGAGTCAGTGTATTCCTACCGGTTTTATGGTGTGCAATGTCTGTGTGAAAATTAACAATTAAATTAGATCTATTAAGTATTACAGTTAAATAAAATTGAATTTAAACTTAAACTAATGCTGGATGAAAGAAACTTAACAAAATAATAATTGTAATAATAATAACGAAATGTCAAGCGAAAAAATCTTTGTCAGTTAAAAAATCATTTATAGCATAATAAATAACATTTATTTGAAAGAATCACTTTTAACTTTCTCTGAAACTCCATATTCGGTAACAGTCTTATAGATTGTGGTAATTTATTAAATCCCATCAAAAACATAAATGTGAAATGAGAGCCAAGTTCAATAAGTAGGTATGCTTTAGTCGTTGACTTCAGCGACAAAAGAAGTGAGATCTAAACGGGTGCCAAGTACAATGGTCAGTCCTAAAACTTATTTATAACAATATGAAATATTTTTAACAACTTTAAAATATAATTTCATCTTAAAACTTAGGATATTATATTGAAGCCTAAGGTCATACTTGGCTATACTTATTCTTATATTATTATACTTATATATCTACCTGCAAGGGCGGCTCAAACTATTGGCACATTGTATAGGTACATGTAGGTATACCTAAGTAGGTAGGTACTTACTGAATAAGTATACGTACTACCTATATCTATCTTCTATGTGTAAGCCATTATCGTCAAAATAGTGAACCATAAATACAATAAAAACTTACATTACAACCGCGTGCGCGATATTATTGTGCGGTCCGGCGCGGCGGCGGCGCGGGCGAGTGAGTCGCCTGCGGGCGGGGTGGGGGAAGATGTCGCTCATCGCGGAGTACGCGACCGCCGAATGCGGGCAGACGCGGGGCAAACGTCATTGACGGTTGTTAGATAGGTAGGTAGGTACACTCAGCTAGAGCTACCTACGTTAGCTAGGTAGTATGTACGTACTGTACTGGTCATATAATAGAACCATATACTTACGCTAAGTATGTAGGTACATTTAAAAAAAAATCTGCCTTTCCTGTCCTAAGATTATGGTAAAATGGTAAATAATCTCCTGAAAGTGAAACTTTAATAGCTAGACAGTGAGTTTTTGTTATTATAAGCTACCTACCTATAAAATAACGTAGGTATTGTGTATTTTAGTGTGTCAGATAGGCTGGTACCTACCTACTTATAGTCAGGTAGGTACCTACTTACTTAATTTTACAAGTTATATATAGTATTCTATTGAGCAAGTGTGCCTATCTAGGTACACATACTCAGTAAGTATCTATCTACCATTGAGCTACCTACTTACGTAGGTACGTGCTAATAATTTGAACTGTCCAATGTCCATGTTAGTTAGGTTGCTATGTAAATCCTACTAAACGCGACAGTTTGTAAGAATGTATGGATGCGTGGATGTATGTTTACTTACTTTTTATCTCGGAAAAATATAAGATTCTCGCGGCATAGATTTGTTTTTTTTTCAAGGTATCACGCGGGCGAAGCCGCGGGCGGAAACTAGTACTGAATAAGTGTACAGCTACTACCTACTTACCCGACACACTATAATCTTTGCTCTTACTTATATTATAGGCGCTATAAGAGTTCCTAAGAGAATGAATTAATTGAAAAATTACAATAAAAATATAAAAATTTACAAGTTTCAGATTTTTTCCTTTGTATCTACCCCACTACCTACCTGGATGCCAAATTTGAACGTTCTAGGTCATCTGGAACTGGGTTATATTTAACGTCTATAGGTCAGTCAGTGATACAATTTTCCATAACAAACATACATACATACATACATAAAATCACGCCTGTTTCCCAACGGGGTAGGCAGGGACCACGGATCTCCACTTGCTACGATCCTGACATACTTCTTTTGCTTCATTCACTCTCATTACATTCTTCATACATGCGCGTCGGTTAAGGGTACTCTGGACCTGGCCTTTCTCTAGTACGTCCCCAATTTGATCAATCAAACATTATATATAAACAAACAAATCAAATCAAATCAAATAAGTTTATTTTGCGTCACAAAAACAGAACATAATAGAAACTTAATATTAACTAAAATTAATTATGACAGCAAAAAGGGTCGTCACTCAGCTGTATGCTATAGTAGCGCTAGCGTCTAGTGCTGCTATAGCGCTGGTCTTCCGTGACGCCGCAGGTGAGCGTGTGCGGCAACTGTGGCACACACATCGTCGCTCAATAATTACATTCTTATTAAACTAATTAATTAATATGACAAAACATAGCCTAAAGTTAAAAGTTAAATACAATCGGGTAAGCACAACTATACAAAAATTATAATGTGAAATAATTAAGTAAAATAAAAGTTTGCAAGTAGGTACAAATAAGTATTTAAGCATAATAACTCATATACTTAGCATAAATGTTATAAACTGTTTAAGGTCCAGAACGACTACCAATGTGTTCTGTGTTTGGGAATTTAATAAATGTTTCTTGATTGAACTTTTAAATGACCAAATGGAGGAAGAGTTTCTAATAGGCGGTGGTAGGTTGTTCCAACATTTCGTGGCGGCATATCTAAAGCTGCCACGAAAGGCAGTCGTTCTGTGATGAGGACAAACCAGTCTAGTGGCAAACCGTATGAGACGATCTTAAAATACGAGCTTTTCATAGAGGTTTTGGATTTTTTTGGACGTTTCAAACCAGTTTTGGATGTTAATATCTAAATAACCGTTTGAGATGTGTTTATGAAATTCGGTGCACATATTTTACTCGCAAGTGGCAATAGATGAGCCAAATTTGACTTGTTTATGTGAAATAGTTTTTGAGTTACGAGGGGGTGAAAAATGAACCAAATGGTTCCTGTAATATTACACACTGTGCGCGCTTCGCCCGTTCGCTTGAACTTGGCTGACACGCTGCCGCGTGTCTAGATTTATCTCTATGATTTTAACTTTTAGGAAAAGGTGATGAATACGTTATCGTAATATTACGATTAATCTCGGGTACCTACGTAATGTAATTTTCTAGGGATCTTACTGTGTTTTGTAAACTATTATAATATAAATTATGAGATTCTTAGAGTTGATTCTTAGAGATGATACTAAGCTACAAAGGTGTCTGGTGCAGCGAGTAACGTACCTACATATGCTAGGTATGGTGCAGGACCTATAGGGATAGCCGAGCGAAGCCGGGGCGGGTCGCCACTAGTCGCCAGAGTGAATAAGATGATCCTACTATCACCGTAGCCTCGGGAAGGTCTAATGGACAAACAATACTGGTGCGGGAAGGTGATCTCCATGCACATCAGATCTTCATTTAACCTACTTTCAATGCAAACCTGAAGGTATTCGTACCCAAGTACAATAGGAATAGGTAGACCTACCTATGGTACCTCTACCAAACTTTGAATGCAATGTTTTGAAAAAGTTTTTATTAAGTTTACATCGACTCTGTACAAACGACTATCAAGTCTTCTAGAGCGGCCCCCACATGTTGAAAATGGTTGGCCGTCCCACGGATAAACATAACTAATTATATTATTATTAAAAATAATGTATTCAGGATTAGGTAGTTAGGCATAAGTACCTATAGTCAGTCTAGAATCTAGCGTACCAAGATAGTTATGTGGCAAACAGCTAGGTAGGTACCTACATGTGAGTTTAATATCTAGATTATCTTATATCTCTATAACTTTCATTCCATGACCTCATTTGTCTTACTTAAAGTAAAAGAAAATTAACAATCATTCGACTGGAAATCGACGTCCGCCACGCTAGCCTGTTCAGAACGCACTACGCCGGCGCAGGTTGGTATTATCTCCGTCCTTGTTAGTTAAGGCGCGGCAGCTAGCTAGTGGCGAGCGGCATACTGCCCGTTGCATGAAAAGTCTTAGTTTTATGCCTTCGAATTGTAATAATTTTAAATAATAATTTGTGTTCAATTTAAATAATAAAAATGAAACACACATTTTATTTATTAGTAAATTATCTACCCGTTGGTGTAAAAAAAATATGGAAATGACCTCAACTTTAGAAGGAGAAGCAGATTTTGTTTATTTTTTGAGGTTTTTTCGAGAATTAATACTAAAGTTAGTACGACGTTTAAACAAAATTTCAAACTCAGACTTTAGAGATAAAAAATTGATTATTTTCAGTGACCTTTCAGTTATTTTCCACTACCCTTATTTACCGAGGGTAAAGCATCTGAAAAACAGCAAAACTCCGCGATCAGCTGACCACCGCGTCTTAAGTCCTCCTCCTGAAGTTCGGGTTGGTCTTGTCCTATCCAACGTATAGGGCCACCATCACGATGCGTCTTGTCCGAATGAAGGTGTTGTTACTTTCCCCAAGTAGTAGGTAGTACACACTTTTATAATTGAAGTAAGTAATCTAGGTGACAATGGTATTGGTATAACATTCCCAGCGGTCCTCTGCTGCGGGACACGCGGGGTGCGGGGGCCGCGCTGTCGGCAGTCGCGTCTGCACAGCTGCCGGTCGGAGCGCGCCGGGTGTCGCCGCGCGCTCGCCTCTAGCGCCGACTGCGGAGCCGCCGAGGGAGCTCCGAGCGAGCCCGCTTGTGCTTTGTCTAACTAGTTTAGCACAAGCCTTATCACTCCTGTTGCAGGACGTTTTCTTGAGTGTGGACTCGCATGTGTCTATTCAAATGACTTTTTTGAGCAAAAGCCTTATCACATCTGTTGCAGGAATATGGCTTTTGTCCAGTGTGGACTCGCATATTGTGACTATTCAAATAACTTTTTCGACCAAAATCCTTATCACATCTGTTGCAGGAATATGGCTTTTGTCCAGTGTGGACTAGCATGTGATCATTCAAATTACCTTTTTGTGTGAAAGCCTTATCACACTTGTTGCAGGAATATGGCTTTTGTCCAGTGTGGACTCGCATGTGACGATTCAAAGTACTTTTTTCAGTGAAAGCCTTATCACAGCTGTTGCAGGAATATGGCTTTTGTCCAGTGTGGCCTAGCATGTGTTTATTCAAATGACCTTTTTGTGTGAAAGCCTTATCACACCTGTTGCAGGAATATGGCTTTTGTCCAGTGTGGACTAGCATGTGATTATTCAAATGACCTTTTTGTGTGAAAGCCTTATCACATCTGTTGCAGGAATATGGCCTTTGTCCAGTGTGGACTTGCATGTGATTATTTAAATTACCTTTTTGAGTAAAAGCCTTATCACATCTGTTGCAGGAATATGGCTTTTCTCCAGTGTGTACTCGCATGTGCATATTCAAAGAACTTGTTTGAGTAAAAGCCTTATCACACTTGTTGCAGGAATATGGCTTTTGTCCAGTGTGGACTCGCATGTGATCATTCAAATTACTTTTTTTTATAAAAGCCTTATCAAACCTGTTGCAGGAATATGGCTTTTGTCCAGTGTGGACTCGCATGTGAATACTCAAATGACTTTTTTGTGTAAAAGCCTTATTACACCTCTGGCAGGAAACAGGCTTATTTCTGGTATGAAACTTCAAATGTTTCACCAAGTTATATTTGGTGTCAATTTGTTTATTGCAGATATCACAATAGAAGCCTGCAGGCATGTTACTGGGGTCGGTCTCCACTTCAGTTACATTCTCTTGATAGGTTTCTGTATTGTTTGAATCATCATCAATTTCATGATCATCTTGTGTCTCAAACTTCAATACCTCATCATGGATTTTTTCACTTTCAGCTGTTTCTTCCTCTTTCACAACTACTTGTTCTTCTTTAACAGCTACAGAAGATGTGCATGTGGTGTTTGAACAGTTGTTTATATGCATGTTCTGCACAGGGGTCGCCATTAAGTTGTGCCTAGTTTTCAGACCCAACATTGTAAGCATAGCGTGTGTTACCTGGAACAGATAATAGTTATACAGAACTATTGAAGCATGTTGGAGCAATGAGCACACCGGGTAGGGCACCGGCAGCTCCATCTATAAATTATATTAGAAACAAGCTAACCTCTGTTACTCAGGTTCCTATTCACCTGATCAATAACACTGTTAACTGGTTAACCTGAGGCGCATACCAATTCAGCTAACATAGTTATGACAAGGGATTCCACTTCTCACATCGCAGTGGCTATGAGTTTGATTCCCATCCCAGACATACTGTATTTGTGTTTTGAATTGATGATGGTTTTGTGACCGAGTGTTGTATTATTAGGATGTTTTACAATCAGTATTGCTCCCTTAGTTTCTATTAGATGATGCCGTGTGTATTTTCCCATAATATTCATTTATTTTATTGCTATTAAACTTGAGCCTATAATTAACTCTATAAGAATTAAACAATGAATATCTCAATGTTATTGTGCAGCAGCTCGTGAAGGATCCTGTTGGATTTGTGAGCCATATCGGAGAACCTGTGGCACCTCTGCAGCAGGCGGTGACACACATAGCATACTGCGCTCGGCATCCCATTGTCCGCCCCTGCATTGAGCTGCAACAACGTAGTGATCTGTTCACCTACATGCGTGCTGCACTCAGGCCCGCCGCTAGCTATTTCAGCGCCCGTGTGCAATACCGATTATGCCGCCCCTGTTTATCTACGACTACCCACGTTGAGCTTGTTAGAAAGGCTGTTTATTGTTGTCTCATAAGGGTGTGATAAAAAAAAAGAATAATGTGGAAAAAAAAATTTTTTTTGATTGGTATAAATTGTTATCTACAGAAATCGAACTCTGCTCTATCTAGGTACTGCCTTTATATTTGAAGAGCAATAATTTCTTAAAAGAAAAAGCTCTCTAAGGATTTTAATTTTTAATCTGGTAAATGTTTGCAAATTATCGACCACCATTTTGTAGATGACTAGCGGTCCTGCCCGCGACTTCGTTCACTTAAAGTATCTAAACTGAGTTTCAAACAAATCACAAAAACTCATAAAAAAAACCCATCCAAACTTTGACACCCCATTTTACCCTTTTTGAAGGTTATATTGAAAAATCCTGAAAAACGTGTCCATTAATTTTGCATTTACAGTACTCAAACAAAGTTTCAGACCCGTTAAAAATTCCCATACAAACATTGACCCGCCCCCATTTGGCCCCCTTTTTAAAGTTATATTTTAAAATTCTGAAACACGAAACAAAGTTTCAGACCAATCGCACCACTCGTTAAAATGTTCCCATACAAACATAGACCCCCATTTGACCCCTTTTTGAAGGTTATATTGAAAAATCCTGAAACACGTCCATTCATTTTGCATTTACAGTACACAAACAAAGTTTCAGACCAATCGCACCACCCGTTAAAAAGTTACGATACAAACATTAACCCCCCATTTTACCCTTTTTGAAGGTTATATTGAAAAATCCTGTAACACGTGTCCATTCATTTTGCAATTACAGTAGGTACTCAAACAAAGTTTCAGACCCGTTAAAAATTCCCATACAAACATTGACCCGCCCCCCATTTGACCCCCTTTTTTAAAGTTATATTTTAAAATCCTGAAACACGAAACAAAGTTTCAGACCAATCGCACCACTAGTAAAAAGTTCCCATACAAACATAGACCCCCCATTTGACCCCTTTTTGAAGGTTATATTGAAAAATCCTTAAACACGTGTCCATTCATTTTGCATTTACAGTGAATAGGCGACCAAGAAATTGGTTTACCACTCTAAGGCTGAATATCATTTGCACGTACAAAACATCAAGGGCTATTTTCGCTTGACAGATTAATAACTGCTACGTCATAATCTGTCATAGTAATCCTTAGCGAATTACTGGGAGAATTTACTGGGAGATGTCATCAAAAGTGGTAAACCAATTTCTTGGTCGCCTATACAAACAAAGTTTCATGAAAATTGCTCCACGAGTTTCATACTAACGTTTTCACCCTTTTTCACTCCCTTAAAGGTGGAATTTCCAAAAATTCCGCCTTTGTGGGTGGTTTTGTTACAAAAGGAAACCACCTTCCAAATTTTAGTTTTCTAGCTATAGCGGTTTTGGCTCGGCGATGATGAATCAGTCAATCAGTCAGTCAGATTAAGCTCTTATAATAGATATAGATTATTTTGCATTTCAATTATCTAAACCGAGTTTCAAACAAATCACACAACACAACTCATAAAAAATCCCATACTAACTATGACACCCATTTTACCCTTCTAAGAGGGTTATTTTGAAATATCCAGAAATACGTGTCCATTTATTTTGCATCCAAATAAAAATTTAGACTAATCGCACTACTGTTAAAAAGTTCCCATACAAACATAGACCCCTTTTTAAAGATTTTAAAAAATTAATGGACACGTGTTTCAAGAATTTTTAATACATTATTTAAAAATCCTGAAACACGTGTCCATCAATTTTTTATTTACAGTACACAAACAAAGTTTCATGAAAATCGCTCCACGCGTTCTAAAGTTTCATACTAACGTTTTCATTTCACCCTTTTTAACCCCCATAAAATTATTTTTTAGCGCCCCGATTTTTTCACCTGCTTAAAACCACTAAAACTTTAAATTAAATTAATGATTGTGAGCAATATTAGCGGAAATTTAATGTTCATTCTAAACGAGATTTTTACCCGCAGCATAGCCTTGTGGGCTTAACTTGAGTTAACGGAGCTAACTTGAGACCTGAGCGCAGTAGGTAGTACACAACGGCGCTAAAGTCTCAAGTTAACTCTAGGTTTATTCTGGATCTCTTACGGGCGCCCCCTTATGGGCGCTGCAGGCCTAAAGGGGGCGCCCTTTATGCCTGCAGCGCCCATAAGGGGGCGCCTACGTTGGGAAACGCTGATATAGATTCAAAGTTTCGTGCGTGATATATTCTGCATCATTGACTACCAAAAATTAAGACTATGAGCCGAGCATGGAACTTAAAATTGTTTTCCTTGACCGCGCAGCTAAGTTTTGAATGTTGAGATTTTAATTGCGAAAATAAATCCACAACAAAATTTAATAAACCTTCACCTGTTGGAGCGGGTGATCGGACAGAAACTAACGAAATTTTCGAGAAAATAATAGGTAACTGTAGGTGGGTATTATGACAGTGAGTTAGAATATTATGCTAAGTGATGGATCCCTAGATTTGCCGCCCCCCTGGACGTGCCGCCCGCGTGCGGTGCACACCTTGCACGCCCGCTTGCGGCGGGCCTGGCTGCACTACGCTTGCACTCAGTCAGTCAACAGCTGCAGCTTCAGGTCACTCGTGGGTTGAACCTACCTTGGTGTTCGTGAGTTTCTCGTACGTCTCCAGGAGGCGGCCGTCGGCGACGATCAGCATCCTGACATCGCCGACCAAACACACTCGGCACACACCAGTAGCCATTGCCTTGCCTTGCCTTGCCTGGCCAGCAGCTAGCTGACAAGTTGACGACACTGTGTATTCAATAGACAGAGGCCAGTGCTGTGAATCTGAGTCACAAGATTTTGTGACTAGTAAACTAAACTGTGAAATTATATTTTAATAACAATTATGTACAATGAACACACTATAAAAGTAGGTATATATTATAATATCATTTGTTTCGAGTTCGACGAGTTCATGTTCAAATATTATTTTATGCCAAGCTGATTATTTTGCCGTACAAAATGGCAAACACGCACGATTTAATTGAGTACATGCCAAAGCTCCTACTTTTATTATAATACTAGCTGTACCCGCGACTTCGTTCGCGATAGCCGTTTATACCCCTCTCTACCCCTACCTTTTCATGGCATAGTAAAGTAAAATACTGTATTATTTAGTTTGCTTTTTGGGTAAAAAAAATTGTTGGTGAAAATGTAGGCTTGACCATAGAGTTGTAACATGGGCAATTACTAATTTCCAAACACATTAAAACTGATTAGGTACTGACCTGCACAAAAATGATAGTAGGTATTGGTTTCTTATATTTTTACATAGCAACCTAACGAACCTATTGCTCGTGGTAAGGCGATTCGGTTTTGTATATTTTTACATAGCAACCTAACGAACCTACTGCTTGGGGTAAGACAATTCGGTTTTGTATATTTTTACATAGCAACCTAACGAACCTACTGCTCGGGGTTAGGCGATTCGGTTTTGTATATTGTTACATAGCAACCTAACGAACCTACTGCTCGGGGTAAGACAATTCGGTTTTGTATATTTTTACATAGCAACCTAACGAACCTACTGCTCGAGGTAAGGCAATTCGGTCTTGTATATTTTTACATAGCAACCTAACGAATCTACTGCTCGGGGTGAGGCAATTCGGGTTTTGTATATTTTTACACGGCAACCTAACGAACCTACTGCTCGGGGTAAGGCAATTCGCTTTTGTGTATTTTTACATAGCAACCTAAGGAACCTACTGCTCGGGGTAAGGCAATTCGGTTTTGCAATTTTTACATAGCAACCTAACGAACCTACTGCTCGGGGTAAGGCAATTCGGTCTTGTATATTTTTACATAGCAACCTAACGAATCTACTGCTCGGGGTAAGGCAATTCGGGTTTTGTATATTTTTACATGGCAACCTAACTAACATGGACAGTTCAAATATATTAGCACGTAGGTACCTAAGTAGGTAGGTAGCTCACTCGTAGGTACTTACTGAGTAAGTTTACCTAGGTAGGTAAACTTACTCTTAGATGAGACGGTTGGTAGTTGCCTATTTAGCTACTTACACATTGTTAAAATGTACCTACTTAGCGTATTTTGTTCTTGTATGGGCCACGGGATACCGGTGTGATATCTAATGGCCATACAGGTAGAATTTGTTGATAGTAGTAGTTGTTCTGACAGTACAGCACTTATGTATATTATCGTCACTGATAATAGTTACTTGAAAGTTCTAGCCAGTTAAGTTGATGATGAGTACGTAAAACACAAGAACCACAAGTTAAAGTTAGTTTATTCCAATATAGGAAAATGACAAGGTTAAGGTGGCTAATCTTTCCTTGGTAGTGTCTCTTGCGCGAGTAGGTCACGTACTGCTCGTTAAAGTGCTTGTAATCTAAACTAATATTATAAAGAGGAAAACTTTGATTGTTTGTTTGTTTGTTTGTTTGAAATGAATAGGCTCCGAAACTACTGAACCGATTTAAAAAATTCTTTCACTGTTGGGAAGCTACACTATCAGCGGGTGACATAGGCTATATTATATTTTCAAAAAAATTAGGGATCCTTACTAAAACTTCAATAATGTAACCCAAGGTGTAAAAAAATTACCTAAAATATTCATTACATCGCGTGCGCTGCGAAAACTATTGACGATAGAATAAAATAATGTACTACGACTTTGTAGAACACATCATTATTTCCAAAAAGTGTCGCGACAGCATATGTCTAACTATTATGGTTTTGCCACAATAAGAGTTCTTTTATTTTAAAATTGTAATTAAAAGGCCGCTGTTAAAAAACGCTCTTAATTTGTGTCTTAGTATTAATCCTTATCAAAATAAATCACATCATATCCTAGACTGTTTCAATACCTATAAAAAACTTTTTGAATTACTCAATTTGGACATTCCATTCGAAAGAAATCACGAAATTAAGAATGTAAGTATTAGAAATAAGTTGCGTGGTAGCCGCTCACCCTGCTCGGCTAGCTAGACAGCACCATAGTGTACGTACGTACGTACGGGACGGGAGGGGAGTAAATATCAAATAATAACAAAGAGATCTTTTAAATAAAAATAAAATCATAAATATAATAATACCTATTCAAACTTTCTTTATAATTTTCTTCTTTTAGTAACCTGACGCAAATAGAAGGGTTGGTTATGTGTGTTTATTATAATTTTGAATTTTGAAATTTTTGTTAAATTTGAGAGCATTGGTGGTGTAGTGGTAGTACCCCTGCCTCACGATCCGAAGGTCGTGGGTTCAAACCTGGTCGTGCACCAATGAATTTTTGCATTTGAGAAAATTATGTGCGCAATGCCTGTGTTCTTAGACGGTGAAGGAAAACATCTTGAAGAAACCGGCATACATTAGAACCAAAAATTCGAAGGTGTGTGTCATAGGTTAGTATTCTTTTAAGCGGCGATGGGTTTGCAACCTGTCACGTACGAATACTAAGTACTGTGCAAGATGTGGGCATGTGTCAAATATTATGTTTGGACGTACCTCTGAGTACCATCTTTAGGTATCCTCAAAGATCTAAGTAACTAGAGATCTGAGGAGATATCTACCGAGCCTGGGTATTACAGTCGTGACCATGTATAGCTAATAATACCCGTGCGAAGCCGGGGCGGACTGCTAGTAATTAATATAGCCTAGAACCGCCGCGTGCGCATATTGCAAATGTATGGTGAAACCGTACAGTTCTAATTACCTACGTGCCTACCTACCTAGTTAACGTAGGTAGCTCTAGCTGAGTGTACCTAACTATGCTACTTAGGTACCTATCTACCTATCTAATAAGTACTTAATAAAAAAAGTTTATTTTGTAATAGGGTAAGTATCTACTTACCTAAGTACATAGTAAGCACCAAGGGCGGACCCAGCTTTGGTGCCAGCGGGGGGTCACATAGTCGTGGTCAAGTCACAAAAAGTTATAATCCTTATTGTACCATATATAATTTTAATTAGTGGTCCACCTAGTAGACCTGGACCCAGCCCAGGGAGGGCAATGATGACCCCCATGAGCCCCCCCCCCCCTCTGGATCCGCCCTTGGTAAGCACTATGTTTAACATTACAAAACCCTACTTAGCGTACCTAATTAGTTAAAATTACCAGTACGTGTCTACCTACCTATCTAACGTAGGTAGCTCTAACTGAGTGTACCTATCTACTTATGGTACCTATCTAATCCTACTAATATTATAAACGCGAAAGTTTGTAAGAATGGATGGATGGACGTATGTTTGTTACTCTTTCACGCTAAAACGGCTGAACGGATCTGAATGAAATTTGGCACAGATATAGATTATGGTCTGGAATAACACATAGGCTACATTTTATCTCGAAAAAATGTACGGTTCCCGCGGGATAGCAATGTTTTTGTTTTTTAAGGTATCACGTGGGCGAAGCCGCGGGCGGAAGCTAGTAACTAATAAAAAAGTTAATTCATTTGGTAATAGGGTAGGTATCTATCTACCTACCTAACTTCAGCACTAGGTTTATCATTAAAATACCTACTTAAACATGAAAAAAGAGGCGGTCACCCATCTGAAAACAGACAACGACCAGCGTTGCCATACAAACATTCAACCTTCAATCCCATCTATGATTATTTTTCAAAAAAAGTAGCCTGTGTCCTTTCCTAATGCAAAGTGCATTCGCCACCTTAAGATGAGCTGTACGTTCAAAGGTTCCTGATCCTTCCGAGGTTCAAGTTATTTGGACCTTATATTGAAAGTTGTGATGTCTGCAATTTCTAAACTACAAAACCGATGACTTTGAAATTTTTACGGAACAATTCTTAAAGTACCTGCTTTCAAACAAAAAAAGAATTAATGAAATCGTTGATGAATTACAGCTAAGTACCTATTTTGACTTTCATCCCCTCTCCCAAGGGAACCGTGCTGAATTTCAGGATAAAAAGTATCCTATGTCCTACCTCATAGTACGAGGGGAGGTCCAAAAGTCCGCGGAATGGAGGGGTTGTAATGAAATTAAAACAACGAAACTATTTTTCCTTTTCAATATAATTACCCTTGAGCTTAATACATTTTTCAGATCTAGAAATAAGCTTGTGTATACCATCAAAAAATATTTTTTCTCTTTGCCCTCAAAATGAGCCAAAATCGCCGCCTTAACTTCTTCATCGTCTTGAAACTTTTTTCCCCTTAGATCTTTTTTCAAATTTGGAAATAAATAATTATTGCTGGGGGCCAGGTCCGGGCTGTAAGGTGGATGGACGAGTGATTCAAAGCCGCACCGGTCTAGAGCAGTCATCGCAACTCTGCTCTTGTGAACTGGTGCGTTGTCTTGCAAAAGCGACACACCTCTTGGCAGTTTCCCCCGCCTTTTCTTTTGGATGGCTTCCTTTAATTGCTCCAATATTCTTGCGTAATATTCTCCGGTAATGTTGACACCCTTTTCTTTGTAGTCGATTCCTTCACAATCCCAAAAAATCGTAGCCATAATCTTTCCGGCCGACTCCGACACCTTAAACTTCTTAGGGGGTGGTGTGCCCTTTTTATGCCACTGCATCGACTCCTGTTTGGACTCAGGTTCAAAGTGATGAACCCAAGTTTCATCCCCGGTAACAATCCGCTCCAAAATAGGGGTAGATTCTTCACTACACAGCTCCAAAAAGTGCTTTGACGCTTCGATTCTTTGTTGCTTGTGCAGCGGCGTGAGCATTCTTGGCACCCATCTTGCACTGACTTTTGACATGCCAAGATGATCGTGTAGGATCCTTAAGATGGTTGTATCTGATACTCCTACTATTTCAGAAAGCTGTTTCTTCTTCAGACGAGCATCTTCCAATATTAATTTTTCAACTTTTTCAACGACATCCGGTGTGGTGACCTCAGCCGGCCGTCCTGGGCGGGAGTCGTCTTCAATCGACTCTCTGCTTTGTTTGAAAAGACCATGCCACTTGTAAATCATGGTTTTACCAGGGCACTGATCTCCATAAACAGCTGCCATGTCATTCATTATGGTAGGTGGAGGTTTTCCTTGCTTGGTGAGGAACTTTATAACGGCACGAAACTCAATTTGCTCCATAGCTGCAGTTTTTTTCCGGATTGACTTGTTTGCAGGGCGACATCTCGTAAACGAATGATGTCAAAGAGCTAAAAATTAACATGTACTCCCTTAATGAGTACCTCATTAGCGACATACCAAAAAAAGGTAGCTACCTGTATCCCTTCCCCCCCGTTCCGCAGACTTTTGGACCTCGTATGTACTCAAACCGTGCCAAGTTTCATTTGATTCCGCTCAGTAGTTTGGGCATGATGCTCAGCCAAGATACAGACAGACGGACAGACAGACAGACAGACAGACAGACAGACAGACAGACAAATATGAAAAAAAATACATTTTTGGCTTCAGTATCGATAATAGAGTGCCCTCCAAAAAAAACTTTCAAAATATCTTCAATGTACAGAATTTGACCTCTTACAGTTTTATTATAAGTAGGTATAGATTCCTACTGAATGTTAGAACCTCAGTTATAACTAGTAATTATTGGTTAATAGTGGGCCAATAAATGAGCTGCCAATGATGATGGAGTACAACCACCGAACGAGTGCCGCGAGCCTCGGCGAGACGGATGGGCTCATAGGGGACCGACAGACATCACATCACATCACTGACCGCCTTTCCACTTTTTTTGTATTCTGTCTTTTGTACCCCCCCACGAGCCCGGGAATATTTATTGGACGAACAATAGATGCTTACTTTGACGACCTCTGTGGCGCAGCGGGCGAGAGTCCACCTGCGACGCTAGAGGCTGCGGGTTCGATTCCCGCCTCGGAACAAATTTGTGTACGATCTGCAGAAATTTGTTCCGTTGGTCTGGGTGTTTTCTATGTATAATAAAAATATGTATATAATGTATTAAATATATCAGTTATCTAGTAGGTACCCATAACACAAGCTTTGAGTAGCTTACTTTGGGGCTAGATGATGCTGTGTGGATTGTCCAGCATTATTTATTTATTTTATTTATTTATTTACAGTAATATAAATAATAATAATAATTTAGTGAATTTCAGAACTTCATTCATATACTTATCCTTTTATTTCAAGCTAAGTATTGGAGTTAACCCGAAGATTTCACCGAACTAAAAGTAGGTAGGTATGTAGGTAAGTACTTACTTTTAGTTCTGTGGAAGATTTGTACATTACCCGCAGGTAGGTACTATTATCGGGCACTTGGCCAGATTTAGTGATGGCAGGTGGTGTAAAGAGCTGACAGAGTGGTGGCCAAGGGAGAGCACTAGAAGCCGGGGCAGACCACCAGCCCGGTGGGTGGATGACATAGAGGCCATAGAGGGAAATACCTGGACAAGAACGGCACAGGGTCGATTGAAGTGGCGTTTAAGGGAGGAGGCTTATACCCAGCAGTGGGCCATTATTTGAGCTGCCAATGATGATGATGATGAGGTACTATTAAAAGTACTTAAAGGTAGGTACGTACCAAACGAAAAATGCTGTTTTTAAAATGTTTTATTATATTTAACTATCAATAAGAAAAATTTCTTAGACAAACAAATATAAAGTCATTTACGATGTGTCTAGCTAGACTGTCGGTCTGCCAGGCAATTCATTCAATTCGTGAGTACCTACTTACCTTTTAATAGGTAGGTCTAGGTACATATTATATAATATGACTAACAATAAGAAAAGATGGATGTAATGAGTGAAAGACGACAATGTGTAAGAAGGGAGTGAGTACTGAGATGACGGATGATAGGGGAGAGTGGAGGAAGAGAACCTGCCGTGCCGACCCCACCTGTGGGATAAGGGCAGGAAGATAATGATAATGATAATAAGACAAACATTAGATTATAAAAGAGCAGTCATGTGAATTAATAAATGAAACTTTCTAGATACAATTATCCTGTTCTATTGCATTGTGTGCAACATCTAGTAGTACCTACATACTTATTTAATTGAAGCTACTTTAGCGAAACTGTCAGCGGTCCTCTGCTGCGGGACACGCGGGGTGCGGGGGCCGCGCTGTCGGCAGTCGCGTCTGCACAGCTGCCGGTCGGAGCGCGCCGGGTGTCGCCGCGCGCTCGCCTCTAGCGCCGACTGCGGAGCCGCCGAGGGAGCTCCGAGCGAGCCCGCTTGTGCTTTGTCTAACTAGTTTAGAACAAGCCTTAACACTCCTGTTGCAGGACGTTTTCTTCAGCATGTGACTATTCAAATGACTTTTTTGAGCAAAAGCCTTATCACATCTGTTGCAGGAATATGGCTTTTGTCCAGTGTGGAGTTGCTTATGTCTATTCAAATGATCTTTTCGAGAATAAACCTTATCACATCTGTTGCAGGCATATGGCTTTTGTCCAGTGTGGACTCGCATGTGTGTTATCAAAGTACTACGATCACTGAAGGACTTATCACAACTGTTGCAGGAATATGGCTTTTGTCCAGTGTGGACTCGCATGTGACTATTCAAATAACTTTTTTTAGTAAAAACCTTATCACAACTGTTGCAGGAATATGGCTTTAGTCCAGTGTGGACTCGCATGTGACTATTCAAATTACTTTTTTGAGTAAAAACCTTATCACATCTGTTGCAGGAATATGGCTTTTGTCCAGTGTGGACTCGCATGTGACTATTCAAATAACTTTTTTTAGTAAAAACCTTATCACAACTATTGCAGGAATATGGCTTTTGTTCAGTGTGAACTCGCATGTGACTATTCAAATTACTGTTTTGAGTGAAAGCCTTATCACACCTAATGCAGGAATATGGCTTTTCTCCAGAGTGGACTTGTATGTGTCTATCCAAATTACCTTTTTGAGTAAAAGCCTTATCACACCTGTTGCAGGTATATGGCTTTTGTCCAGAGTGGACTAGCATGTGACTATTCAAATGACCTTTTTTTGTGAAAGCCTTATCACATCTGTTGCAGGAATATGGCTTTTGTCCAGTGTGGACTCGCATGTGATCATTCAAATTACTTTTTTTTATAAAAGCCTTATCAAACCTGTTGCAGGAATATGGCTTTTGTCCAGTGTGGACTCGCATGTGGCTATCCAAATTACTTTTTTGAGTAAAGGCTTTGTCACACCTGTTGCAGGAATATGACTTTTTTGTAGTGTGAAACTTCAAATGTTTCACTAAGTTATATTTAGTGTCAATTTGTTTATTGCAGATATCACAATAGAAGCCTGCAGGCATGTTACTAGGGTCGGTCTCCACTTCAGTTACATTCTCTTGACAGGTTTCTGTATTGTTTGAATCATCATCAATTTCATGATCATCTTGTGTCTCAAACTTCAATACCACATCATGGATTTCTTCACTTGCAGCTGTTTCTTCCTCTTTCACAACTACTTGTTCTTCTTTAACAGCTACAGAAGATGTGCATGTGGTGTTTGAACAGTTGTTTATATGCATGTTCTGCACAGGAGTTGCCATTAAGTTGTGCCTAGTTTTCAGAGAGAGCATTGCAAGTGTATTGTGTGTTACCTGGAACAGATAACAGTTATACAGTTATACCAAAGTGCTTAAATAGTTCTATTTAAGCACTTTGGTTCAATGAGCACACCCGGTAGGGCATCGGCAGCTCCCTCTATTAATGATATTAGAAACAAGCTAACATCTGATACGCCTTGACAAGGTAGACATTCCATCAGGTTCCTATTCAGATCAATAACACTGTTAACTGGTTAACCTGAGGCGCATACAAATTCAGATAACATAGTTATGACAAGGGATTCCTGATGTATATGTATAATATGCAAGCCGGCCGCGGTGACATCCGTCTCCCTCACCGGCAGTAATAAACTAGTGTTCGACTAAGACGGTTGTTTCATTACGCACGCTCCATACATCTCACTGGCGACGAAGTTGAACTACCCACGCGCAACAAAAAAATAAAATAAAAATGAACGCTTTTTTCGGGAATTTGCCTGTTTTTGACCATAAAACAAGCGAATGGTTAATTTACAAGGGTAAATTAACGCAATTCTTGAAAATCAACAGTGTAGCAGATGAGAAGAAGAGTGGAATTCTTCTTACGCAGCTCACAGAAGAGACGTACCGTTTAGTGCTCAATCTAGCGTTTCCCAAGGAGTTGGAGGCGCTGAGCTACACGGAGCTAGTTGAATTATTCGATGGCCATTTCAAGCCCAAGAAGTGCTCGTTTGTGGACAAGGCTAGATTTTTTGGTGCAACCAAGAAACCAGACGAATCAGTGGGGGAATGGGCGGCGCGATTGAGAGGTTTAGCTACCTATTGCGACTTCGGTACCGCTCTTGAAACGAATTTAAGGGATCGTTTCGTCCTCGGCCTGGGTGCTGGTCCAGAACGCGACAAGCTGTTTGATCAAAGTCCGTCGACGCTGACGTTGACACGGGCTATGGAATTGGCGGAACAGGCGGCATGTGCCAGGGAGGCAAAAGTTATGCTAAGCACTGGTGGCGGTGAGGTCGTTCCGATCAAAGAAGAACCGGTCTATCGCGCGAGATTCCAGGGTCAATCCGGCCGTGGACGGGGTGCTGGCGGCGGTGGTGCTGGTGAAGCGGATTCATCAGCGCGCCGCGATGCGGACCGCTGCTCAGTTTGTGGAATGAAGAACCATGGTAGTGACAAGTGTCGTTATAAAGGTTATAAGTGTCAAAAGTGCGGGGTTAAAGGGCACCTTAAAAAAGTGTGTAATTCTAAAGGTTCGTGTGTCTACCACGCTAGCATGGACCAGGACGGTGAAAACAAACAGAAACAGGATACTGACTGTCAGGAGTGCCAAAATTTTAATATAAGGTACGTGACCGACCAGCCTATCCAGATAGATTTAAATTTAGGCAATAAAAAAATAAGAATGGAACTCGATTCGGGGTCAGGTAGTAGTGTTATATCAGATAAATTATACAAGGAGATGTTTTCGCATTATCAATTGCAAGATTGTAAAATAAGAATGTGCTTATATAATGGTCATAAAATAGCTCCGCTAGGATTTTTTACGGTCGAAGCTAATTACAACAAGATTAAAAAATTTATTAAAGTATTTGTGGTTAAAAATGGAGGTCCCCCCTTGTTGGGCAGGGATTTTATGTCCGCATTTAAATTAATAATTACAACTGACTTAAAATCATTAGCATGTAGTGAAATAGATGTATCTGAGTTAATAAAAAAATTTCCTAATCTGTGGCGAGATGAACTGGGTGCTTTCAATAAATTTAAAGTAAGTTTACAGCTTAAAGAACATTCTGTTCCGAAATTTTTTAAACCACGAACTGTACCTTTTGCCCTAAAAGATAAGGTAGAACAAGAAATTGCACGATTGGTAGGTTTAGGTATCTTGGTTTCCATTGACCACGCACAGTACGCTACTCCGATAGTGCCTGTTTTAAAGGAAAACGGCCAGGTTAGAATAGCAGGGGATTTCTCTGTGACACTAAATAAAGACCTCATAATTGAGAAATATCCTTTACCTAGGATAGAAGAGGTATTTGCGAAAATTGGAGGAGGCGAGTTATATAGTAAAATAGACTTAAAAAACGCATATAATCAATTCATTCTTAACGAGTCATCTCAAGATCTTACAGCTATCAATACGCATAAGGGCTTGTATAAATATACTCGTTTAGTCTATGGCCTCGCCAACGCCCCTGCTATATTCCAAAAAGCAATGGAGACGCTCCTGTCCGGTATAAGCGGTGTTAGTGTATGGCTCGATGACATATGCGTAACGGGACCCGATAAGTCTTCTCACATGAATAGACTAACGGAAGTTTTAGATAGGTTAAATAAGGCAGGGTTACGTTTACAGAAGGAGAAGTGTGAATTTTTTAAGAAAAGTGTTAAATATTTAGGCTACGTGATAAGCAAAGCAGGTTTGACGACTAGTCCTGATAAGGTTCAAGCTATAATGGACGCGCCCGAGCCAACCAACGTAACCGAAGTAAAAAGATTTCTAGGTGTCGTAAATTACTATCGTAGTTTTATACCTAGCGCTTCGTCCTTATTGAGCCCTCTCCACGAACTGTTACGTAGCGACGCGACGTGGGAGTGGGGAGAGAGACAGCGGCGCGCCATGGCAAGAGTGCGGCGCGAGCTAGCGTCGGAGCGCGTGCTGGCGCACTTTGACCCCGCGGCGCAGCTCGTGCTGACCGTGGACGCGGGCCCGGCCGGGCTCGGCGCCGTGCTGGCGCAGCGGGCCGCCGACGATGAAGGCGGTCTCGAGCGACCCCTCGCCTATGCTTCTCGTACGCTCACCGCCAGCGAGCGAAACTATAGCCAGATTCAAAAGGAAGCGACGGCCATTATATTCGGTGTTAAACGATTTCATCAATACTTGTATGGCCGAAGCGAACCATTCATATTAAGAACCGACCATAGGCCCTTAGTTTCAATATTTAACAATAAGACGGGCATCCCGGTAACGACGGCGTTGAGACTACAGCGATACGCCATTATACTAGCCGCATATAACTATGTAGTGCAGTATGTGCCGGGCGATAAGAACTTAGTGGCAGATTATTTTTCACGCGCACCTTTAGAATGCAAAAACAAGTTGCAAGGAACCGTTAGCGAGGTAGATACCTACTACGCACTCAAGTTCTTAGATGAATCATCACCCGCTACTACTACCGGGGAAATAATGCAGGCTATGCAAGACGATCCGACGCTTAAATCGGTCACTAGATACATGCAAACCGGTTGGCCTCGCAAAATAGGGTGTAAGTTCGTACTGCCTTATTTTCAGTGCAAGTCTGATTTACAATACGAAAACGGGTGTCTGTTTAGAGGGCATAGGATCGTAATTCCAACAGTACTTAGGGAAAAGATGTTGCGTGAATTGCACGATACCCACCTGGGTATAATTAAAACTAAAAGTAACGCGCGAAGTAGGATGTGGTGGCCGGGCATCGACGGCGACATCGAGCGGTGGGTCGGCTCGTGCGCCACCTGCGTGAGCGTGCGCGCCGCCCCCCCGCGCGAGCCCCCCGCGCCCTGGCCCGCCCCCGCTGGCGCCTGGCAGCGCGTGCACATCGACTACATGACGGTGGGGCAGAAGGTATATCTTGTGGTTGTAGACTCGTTTAGCAAATGGGTAGAATGCCTACTTATGAACAATGGACTTTCGACAAAAGCGCTGATAACGAAATTAAAATACATTTTTTCAATATTTGGTTTACCGAACGTGTTGGTATCGGATAACGACGTCAAGATTAATTCTAGCGAATTTAAAAGTTTTTGCATCTGTAACGGAATTAAGTTTATGACTTCACCCATTTATCATCCACCCAGTAACGGCCAAGCCGAAAATTCGGTCAGAACTTGTAAGAAAATGCTAAAATGTATAATAAAAGATAATTTACCGCTGCATCAATTAAGTGAACAGTTATTGGGTTACCTGTTTACTTACAGAAACACCGTGCACTGTACCACTGGGGAAACGCCGGCTAAGTTAATGTTCGGAAGGAATTTGCGAACTCGACTAGATTTAATCACTCCGACAAAAGGAACTCGAGTAGAATTACCTACGGTGCCCAGTAAAAGGCAATTTGAAATCAATGATATTGTATGGGCTCGATGGTACAGCGCACGGATGGAAACCTGGCAGTTAGGTATAATTAAAGAAAAAGTAGGTAATAAAATGTATAAAATTTTTATTAAAGACCTTGAGGTCGATTGTATAAGACATGTCGACCAGATATTTAGATATACAGGTAGCAATAATGATCCCTTCATCTCGAATGGAAATAGTGGACCTCAACAGTTTCAATTGCCTGCTGTGACTACTGACACTTCGGCTACCAGACCGGGAAGCCTAGTATTACCGGTAGATGTCAGTAGTACCGTCAATACGCACCCGGTAGTTGAGACTGATGAAGCACCAGTATCACTGCCATCTGGTGCAGAAGGTAACGCGCAGGATGTTGATGTGGAAGAATGGGGCGATTGTGAGGCCGATGAGTGTGAAGGAGGGAATGCTGAGTTAGCACCCGCGCCGGCGCCGGCGCCGGCAGCGCAGCCCGGGGCTCTTGCGCCCGGGACTGAACTTGCTCAAAGTGCCACGCGCACCTTCGCAACACCAGCATCGTCACCTTCACAGCTCATACGCGGAAAACGTACAGGAAAAAGAGTAGATTATAAGAAATACTTTTAATAATAAGTTTTATTTGTCATCAGGTTTCAAAAACTAAGTGTGGAGGAATGATGTATATGTATAATATGCAAGCCGGCCGCGGTGACATCCGTCTCCCTCACCGGCAGTAATAAACTAGTGTTCGACTAAGACGGTTGTTTCATTACGCACGCTCCATACATCTCAATTCCACTTCTCACATCTCAGTGGATAGGCTCTACTTTCAGTGCTGTAGGCTATGGGTTTGATTCCCATCCCGGACATACTGTGACCGAGTGTTGTATTATTAGGATGTGTTTACAGTCAGTATTGCTCCATTAGTTTATATTAGACAGTGCTGTGTGAGTTTTTGAATAGTATTCATTTAGGTATTTTACTGCAGTTAAACTTGAGCCTATAATGAACTCTATAAGAATTAAATGATGAATACATACCTCAATGTTATTGTGCAGCAGCTCTTGAAGGATCCTGTTGGATTTGTGAGCCATATCGGAGAACCTGTGGCACCTCTGCAGCAGGCGGTGACACACATAGCATACTGCGCTCGGCATCCCATTGTCCGCCCCTGCATTGAGCTGCAACAACGTAGTGATCTGTTCACCTACATGCGTGCTGCACTACGCTTGCACTCAGTCAGTCAACAGCTGCAGCTTCAGGTCACTCGTGGGTTGAACCTACCTTGGTGTTCGTGAGTTTCTCGTACGTCTCCAGGAGGCGGCCGTCGTCGACGATCAGCATCCTGACATCGCCGACCAAACACACTCGGCACACACCAGTAGCCATTGCCTTGCCTTGCCTTGCCTGGCCAGCTAGTTTTCAAATTTCAATAGTACCTGCTCGTATACCAAGACGGATCACAAGATATTTAACGAGAACATTTATGTAAAGAGATTAAGAGGTTTCCCCACGTATTTAACAAAGATATTTCACCAATTTATTCAACAATTGAAAGAGTACATTGAGGTTCATACATACATATTCAGTCAGTCAGGCTGCATGTTATTTTACCGTTCAAAGTGGCAAATATTTGCCACTTGATTGTTCTCGAGTTTACTTAATTCGAGCAGCATGCTCGAATTAAGTAAAAAATAATTTGGTAGATTCCGGAAATTCGCTAAAATGAGAAAATATTTTGAATTTGTTAAGGATTAGACTAGGTATGGTTCAGTGGATTCAGGTACCTTTAGGGATGGCCGAGCGAAGCCGGGGCGGGTCGCCACTAGTCGCCAGAGTGAATTAAGACTTTCCGATACATTTGTATTTGTATTTTTATTTGTTTATTTATTGCAGTCATATGTTACATGGTTGGGTGTTAGTTTAGGAACATGAACCCTATTAAGGGTACAGCAACAATTTGGAGTAGAGGCGGACCGATTTTTATAGCTTTAGTTATAATTAAAAATGTTTTAAAATAGATACCTGTACAAAATCTTAAATGATATGTACGTAATGATATATAAATTCAATTCAATTTAAATTACAACCTGGAGATTTCAAAGGGTCGCTGAAAAAATCTTGTAAATTATAGGAACAGTTCTTTAGTAAAGTAAAGTAAAGTATCGTTTATTGCATGAAATACATGTAGGTAACAGGTGTTTTTATGTATATAATGTGAGTCAGTGTATTCCTACCGGTTTTATGGTGTGCAATGTCTGTGTGAAAATTAACAATTAAATTAGATCTATTAAGTATTACAGTTAAATAAAATTGAATTTAAACTTAAACTAATGCTGGATGAAAGAAACTTAACAAAATAATAATTGTAATAATAATAACGAAATGTCAAGCGAAAAAATCTTTGTCAGTTAAAAAATCATTTATAGCATAATAAATAACATTTATTTGAAAGAATCACTTTTAACTTTCTCTGAAACTCCATATTCGGTAACAGTCTTATAGATTGTGGTAATTTATTAAATCCCATCAAAAACATAAATGTGAAATGAGAGCCAAGTTCAATAAGTAGGTATGCTTTAGTCGTTGACTTCAGCGACAAAAGAAGTGAGATCTAAACGGGTGCCAAGTACAATGGTCAGTCCTAAAACTTATTTATAACAATATGAAATATTTTTAACAACTTTAAAATATAATTTCATCTTAAAACTTAGGATATTATATTGAAGCCTAAGGTCATACTTGGCTATACTTATTCTTATATTATTATACTTATATATCTACCTGCAAGGGCGGCTCAAACTATTGGCACATTGTATAGGTACATGTAGGTATACCTAAGTAGGTAGGTACTTACTGAATAAGTATACGTACTACCTATATCTATCTTCTATGTGTAAGCCATTATCGTCAAAATAGTGAACCATAAATACAATAAAAACTTACATTACAACCGCGTGCGCGATATTATTGTGCGGTCCGGCGCGGCGGCGGCGCGGGCGAGTGAGTCGCCTGCGGGCGGGGTGGGGGAAGATGTCGCTCATCGCGGAGTACGCGACCGCCGAATGCGGGCAGACGCGGGGCAAACGTCATTGACGGTTGTTAGATAGGTAGGTAGGTACACTCAGCTAGAGCTACCTACGTTAGCTAGGTAGTATGTACGTACTGTACTGGTCATATAATAGAACCATATACTTACGCTAAGTATGTAGGTACATTTAAAAAAAAATCTGCCTTTCCTGTCCTAAGATTATGGTAAAATGGTAAATAATCTCCTGAAAGTGAAACTTTAATAGCTAGACAGTGAGTTTTTGTTATTATAAGCTACCTACCTATAAAATAACGTAGGTATTGTGTATTTTAGTGTGTCAGATAGGCTGGTACCTACCTACTTATAGTCAGGTAGGTACCTACTTACTTAATTTTACAAGTTATATATAGTATTCTATTGAGCAAGTGTGCCTATCTAGGTACACATACTCAGTAAGTATCTATCTACCATTGAGCTACCTACTTACGTAGGTACGTGCTAATAATTTGAACTGTCCAATGTCCATGTTAGTTAGGTTGCTATGTAAATCCTACTAAACGCGACAGTTTGTAAGAATGTATGGATGCGTGGATGTATGTTTACTTACTTTACTTACTTTTTATCTCGGAAAAATATAAGATTCTCGCGGCATAGATTTGTTTTTTTTTCAAGGTATCACGCGGGCGAAGCCGCGGGCGGAAACTAGTACTGAATAAGTGTACCTACTACCTACTTACCCGACACACTATAATCTTTGCTCTTACTTATATTATAGGCGCTATAAGAGTTCCTAAGAGAATGAATTAATTGAAAAATTACAATAAAAATATAAAAATTTACAAGTTTCAGATTTTTTCCTTTGTATCTACCCCACTACCTACCTGGATGCCAAATTTGAACGTTCTAGGTCATCTGGAACTGGGTTATATTTAACGTCTATAGGTCAGTCAGTGATACAATTTTCCATAACAAACATACATACATACATACATAAAATCACGCCTGTTTCCCAACGGGGTAGGCAGGGACCACGGATCTCCACTTGCTACGATCCTGACATACTTCTTTTGCTTCATTCACTCTCATTACATTCTTCATACATGCGCGTCGGTTAAGGGTACTCTGGACCTGGCCTTTCTCTAGTACGTCCCCAATTTGATCAATCAAACATTATATATAAACAAACAAATCAAATCAAATCAAATAAGTTTATTTTGCGTCACAAAAACAGAACATAATAGAAACTTAATATTAACTAAAATTAATTATGACAGCAAAAAGGGTCGTCACTCAGCTGTATGCTATAGTAGCGCTAGCGTCTAGTGCTGCTATAGCGCTGGTCTTCCGTGACGCCGCAGGTGAGCGTGTGCGGCAACTGTGGCACACACATCGTCGCTCAATAATTACATTCTTATTAAACTAATTAATTAATATGACAAAACATAGCCTAAAGTTAAAAGTTAAATACAATCGGGTAAGCACAACTATACAAAAATTATAATGTGAAATAATTAAGTAAAATAAAAGTTTGCAAGTAGGTACAAATAAGTATTTAAGCATAATAACTCATATACTTAGCATAAATGTTATAAACTGTTTAAGGTCCAGAACGACTACCAATGTGTTCTGTGTTTGGGAATTTAATAAATGTTTCTTAATTGAACTTTTAAATGACCAAATGGAGGAAGAGTTTCTAATAGGCGGTGGTAGGTTGTTCCAACATTTCGTGGCGGCATATCTAAAGCTGCCACGAAAGGCAGTCGTTCTGTGATGAGGACAAACCAGTCTAGTGGCAAACCGTATGAGACGATCTTAAAATACGAGCTTTTCATAGAGGTTTTGGATTTTTTTGGACGTTTCAAACCAGTTTTGGATGTTAATATCTAAATAACCGTTTGAGATGTGTTTATGAAATTCGGTGCACATATTTTACTCGCAAGTGGCAATAGATGAGCCAAATTTGACTTGTTTATGTGAAATAGTTTTTGAGTTACGAGGGGGTGAAAAATGAACCAAATGGTTCCTGTAATATTACACACTGTGCGCGCTTCGCCCGTTCGCTTGAACTTGGCTGACACGCTGCCGCGTGTCTAGATTTATCTCTATGATTTTAACTTTTAGGAAAAGGTGATGAATACGTTATCGTAATATTACGATTAATCTCGGGTACCTACGTAATGTAATTTTCTAGGGATCTTACTGTGTTTTGTAAACTATTATAATATAAATTATGAGATTCTTAGAGTTGATTCTTAGAGATGATACTAAGCTACAAAGGTGTCTGGTGCAGCGAGTAACGTACCTACATATGCTAGGTATGGTGCAGGACCTATAGGGATAGCCGAGCGAAGCCGGGGCGGGTCGCCACTAGTCGCCAGAGTGAATAAGATGATCCTACTATCACCGTAGCCTCGGGAAGGTCTAATGGACAAACAATACTGGTGCGGGAAGGTGATCTCCATGCACCTCAGATCTTCATTTAACCTACTTTCAATGCAAACCTGAAGGTATTCGTACCCAAGTACAATAGGAATAGGTAGACCTACCTATGGTACCTCTACCAAACTTTGAATGCAATGTTTTGAAAAAGTTTTTATTAAGTTTACATCGACTCTGTACAAACGACTATCAAGTCTTCTAGAGCGGCCCCCACATGTTGAAAATGGTTGGCCGTCCCACGGATAAACATAACTAATTATATTATTATTAAAAATAATGTATTCAGGATTAGGTAGTTAGGCATAAGTACCTATAGTCAGTCTAGAATCTAGCGTACCAAGATAGTTATGTGGCAAACAGCTAGGTAGGTACCTACATGTGAGTTTAATATCTAGATTATCTTATATCTCTATAACTTTCATTCCATGACCTCATTTGTCTTACTTAAAGTAAAAGAAAATTAACAATCATTCGACTGGAAATCGACGTCCGCCACGCTAGCCTGTTCAGAACGCACTACGCCGGCGCAGGTTGGTGTTATCTCCGTCCTTGTTAGTTAAGGCGCGGCAGCTAGCTAGTGGCGAGCGGCATACTGCCCGTTGCATGAAAAGTCTAAGTTTTATGCCTTCGAATTGTAATAATTTTAAATAATAATTTGTGTTCAATTTAAATAATAAAAATGAAACACACATTTTATTTATTAGTAAATTATCTACCCGTTGGTGTAAAAAAAATATGGAAATGACCTCAACTTTAGAAGGAGAAGCAGATTTTGTTTATTTTTTGAGGTTTTTTCGAGAATTAATACTAAAGTTAGTACGACGTTTAAACAAAATTTCAAACTCAGACTTTAGAGATAAAAAATTGATTATTTTCAGTGACCTTTCAGTTATTTTCCACTACCCTTATTTACCGAGGGTAAAGCATCTGAAAAACAGCAAAACTCCGCGATCAGCTGACCACCGCGTCTTAAGTCCTCCTCCTGAAGTTCGGGTTGGTCTTGTCCTATCCAACGTATAGGGCCGCCATCATCACGATGCGTCTTGTCCGAATGAAGGTGTTGTTACTTTCCCCAAGTAGTAGGTAGTACACACTTTTATAATTGAAGTAAGTAATCTAGGTGACAATGGTATTGGTATAACATTCCCAGCGGTCCTCTGCTGCGGGACACGCGGGGTGCGGGGGCCGCGCTGTCGGCAGTCGCGTCTGCACAGCTGCCGGTCGGAGCGCGCCGGGTGTCGCCGCGCGCTCGCCTCTAGCGCCGACTGCGGAGCCGCCGAGGGAGCTCCGAGCGAGCCCGCTTGTGCTTTGTCTAACTAGTTTAGCACAAGCCTTATCACTCCTGTTGCAGGACGTTTTCTTGAGTGTGGACTCGCATGTGTCTATTCAAATGACTTTTTTGAGCAAAAGCCTTATCACATCTGTTGCAGGAATATGGCTTTTGTCCAGTGTGGACTCGCATGTGTCTATTCAAATGACTTTTTTGAGCAAAAGCCTTTCACATCTGTTGCAGGAATATGGCTTTTGTCCAGTGTGGACTCGCATATTGTGACTATTCAAATAACTTTTTCGACCAAAATCCTTATCACATCTGTTGCAGGAATATGGCTTTTGTCCAGTGTGGACTAGCATGTGATCATTCAAATTACCTTTTTGTGTGAAAGCCTTATCACACTTGTTGCAGGAATATGGCTTTTGTCCAGTGTGGACTCGCATGTGACGATTCAAAGTACTTTTTTCAGTGAAAGCCTTATCACAGCTGTTGCAGGAATATGGCTTTTGTCCAGTGTGGCCTAGCATGTGTTTATTCAAATGACCTTTTTGTGTGAAAGCCTTATCACATCTGTTGCAGGAATATGGCCTTTGTCCAGTGTGGACTTGCATGTGATTATTTAAATGACCTTTTTGAGTAAAAGCCTTATCACATCTGTTGCAGGAATATGGCTTTTCTCCAGTGTGTACTCGCATGTGCATATTCAAAGAACTTGTTTGAGTAAAAGCCTTATCACACTTGTTGCAGGAATATGGCTTTTGTCCAGTGTGGACTCGCATGTGATCATTCAAATTACTTTTTTTTATAAAAGCCTTATCAAACCTGTTGCAGGAATATGGCTTTTGTCCAGTGTGGACTCGCATGTGAATACTCAAATGACTTTTTTGTGTAAAAGCCTTATTACACCTCTGGCAGGAAACAGGCTTATTTCTGGTATGAAACTTCAAATGTTTCACCAAGTTATATTTGGTGTCAATTTGTTTATTGCAGATATCACAATAGAAGCCTGCAGGCATGTTACTGGGGTCGGTCTCCACTTCAGTTACATTCTCTTGATAGGTTTCTGTATTGTTTGAATCATCATCAATTTCATGATCATCTTGTGTCTCAAACTTCAATACCTCATCATGGATTTTTTCACTTTCAGCTGTTTCTTCCTCTTTCACAACTACTTGTTCTTCTTTAACAGCTACAGAAGATGTGCATGTAGTGTTTGAACAGTTGTTTATATGCATGTTCTGTACAGGGGTCGCCATTAAGTTGTGCCTAGTTTTCAGACCCAACATTGTAAGCATAGCGTGTGTTACCTGGAACAGATAATAGTTATACAGAACTATTGAAGCATGTTGGAGCAATGAGCACACCGGGTAGGGCACCGGCAGCTCCATCTATAAATTATATTAGAAACAAGCTAACCTCTGTTACTCAGGTTCCTATTCACCTGATCAATAACACTGTTAACTGGTTAACCTGAGGCGCATACAAATTCAGCTAACATAGTTATGACAAGGGATTCCACTTCTCACATCGCAGTGGCTATGAGTTTGATTCCCATCCCAGACATACTGTATTTGTGTTTTGAATTGATGATGGTTTTGTGACCGAGTGTTGTATTATTAGGATGTTTTACAATCAGTATTGCTCCCTTAGTTTCTATTAGATGATGCCGTGTGTATTTTCCCATAATATTCATTTATTTTATTGCTATTAAACTTGAGCCTATAATGAACTCTATAAGAATTAAACAATGAATACCTCAATGTTATTGTGCAGCAGCTCGTGAAGGATCCTGTTGGATTTGTGAGCCATATCGGAGAACCTGTGGCACCTCTGCAGCAGGCGGTGACACACATAGCATACTGCGCTCGGCATCCCATTGTCCGCCCCTGCATTGAGCTGCAACAACGTAGTGATCTGTTCACCTACTTGCGTACTGCACTCAGGCCCGCCGCTAGCTATTTCAGCGCCCGTGTGCAATACCGATTATGCCGCCCCTGTTTATCTACGACTACCCACGTTGAGCTTGTCAGAAAGGCTGTTTATTGTTGTCTCATAAGGGTGTGATAAAAAAAAAGAATAATGTGGAAAAAAAAAATTTTTTTGAGTGGTATAAATTGTTATCTACAGAAATCGAACTCTGCTCTATCTAGGTACTGCCTTTATATTTGCAGAGCAATAATTTCTTAAAAGAAAAAGCTCTCTAAGGATTTTAATTTTTAATCTGGTAAATGTTTGCAAATTATCGACCACCATTTTGTAGATGACTAGCGGTCCTGCCCGCGACTTCGTTCACTTAAAGTATCTAAACTGAGTTTCAAACAAATCAGAAAAACTCATAAAAAAAACCCATCCAAACTTTGACACCCCATTTTACCCTTTTTGAAGGTTATATTGAAAAATCCTGAAAAACGTGTCCATTAATTTTGCATTTACAGTACTCAAACAAAGTTTCAGACCCGTTAAAAATTCCCATACAAACATTGACCCGCCCCCATTTGGCCCCCTTTTTAAAGTTATATTTTAAAATTCTGAAACACGAAACAAAGTTTCAGACCAATCGCACCACTCGTTAAAATGTTCCCATACAAACATAGACCCCCATTTGACCCCTTTTTGAAGGTTATATTGAAAAATCCTGAAACACGTCCATTCATTTTGCATTTACAGTACACAAACAAAGTTTCAGACCAATCGCACCACCCGTTAAAAAGTTACGATACAAACATTAACCCCCCATTTTACCCTTTTTGAAGGTTATATTGAAAAATCCTGTAACACGTGTCCATTCATTTTGCAATTACAGTAGGTACTCAAACAAAGTTTCAGACCCGTTAGAAATTCCCATACAAACATTGACCCGCCCCCCATTTGACCCCCTTTTTTAAAGTTATATTTTAAAATCCTGAAACACGAAACAAAGTTTCAGACCAATCGCACCACTAGTAAAAAGTTCCCATACAAACATAGACCCCCCATTTGACCCCTTTTTGAAGGTTATATTGAAAAATCCTTAAACACGTGTCCATTCATTTTGCATTTACAGTGAATAGGCGACCAAGAAATTGGTTTACCACTCTAAGGCTGAATATCATTTGCACGTACAAAACATCAAGGGCTATTTTCGCTTGACAGATTAATAACTGCTACGTCATAATCTGTCATAGTAATCCTTAGCGAATTACTGGGAGAATTTACTGGGAGATGTCATCAAAAGTGGTAAACCAATTTCTTGGTCGCCTATACAAACAAAGTTTCATGAAAATTGCTCCACGAGTTTCATACTAACGTTTTCACCCTTTTTCACTCCCTTAAAGGTGGAATTTCCAAAAATTCCGCCTTTGTGGGTGGTTTTGTTACAAAAGGAAACCACCTTCCAAATTTTAGTTTTCTAGCTATAGCGGTTTTGGCTCGGCGATGATGAATCAGTCAATCAGTCAGTCAGATTAAGCTCTTATAATAGATATAGATTATTTTGCATTTCAATTATCTAAACCGAGTTTCAAACAAATCACACAACACAACTCATAAAAAATCCCATACTAACTATGACACCCATTTTACCCTTCTAAGAGGGTTATTTTGAAATATCCAGAAATACGTGTCCATTTATTTTGCATCCAAATAAAAATTTAGACTAATCGCACTACTGTTAAAAAGTTCCCATACAAACATAGACCCCTTTTTAAAGATTTTAAAAAATTAATGGACACGTGTTTCAAGAATTTTTAATACATTATTTAAAAATCCTGAAACACGTGTCCATCAATTTTTTATTTACAGTACACAAACAAAGTTTCATGAAAATCGCTCCACGCGTTCTAAAGTTTCATACTAACGTTTTCATTTCACCCTTTTTAACCCCCATAAAATTATTTTTTAGCGCCCCGATTTTTTCACCTGCTTAAAACCACTAAAACTTTAAATTAAATTAATGATTGTGAGCAATATTAGCGGAAATTTAATGTTCATTCTAAACGAGATTTTTACCCGCAGCATAGCCTTGTGGGCTTAACTTGAGTTAACGGAGCTAACTTGAGACCTGAGCGCAGTAGGTAGTACACAACGGCGCTAAAGTCTCAAGTTAACTCTAGGTTTATTCTGGATCTCTTACGGGCGCCCCCTTATGGGCGCTGCAGGCCTAAAGGGGGCGCCCTTTATGCCTGCAGCGCCCATAAGGGGGCGCCTACGTTGGGAAACGCTGATATAGATTCAAAGTTTCGTGCGTGATATATTCTGCATCATTGACTACCAAAAATTAAGACTATGAGCCGAGCATGGAACTTAAAATTGTTTTCCTTGACCGCGCAGCTAAGTTTTGAATGTTGAGATTTTAATTGCGAAAATAAATCCACAACAAAATTTAATAAACCTTCACCTGTTGGAGCGGGTGATCGGACAGAAACTAACGAAATTTTCGAGAAAATAATAGGTAACTGTAGGTGGGTATTATGACAGTGAGTTAGAATATTATGCTAAGTGATGGATCCCTAGATTTGCCGCCCCCCTGGACGTGCCGCCCGCGTGCGGTGCACACCTTGCACGCCCGCTTGCGGCGGGCCTGGCTGCACTACGCTTGCACTCAGTCAGTCAACAGCTGCAGCTTCAGGTCACTCGTGGGTTGAACCTACCTTGGTGTTCGTGAGTTTCTCGTACGTCTCCAGGAGGCGGCCGTCGTCGACGATCAGCATCCTGACATCGCCGACCAAACACACTCGGCACACACCAGTAGCCATTGCCTTGCCTTGCCTGGCCAGCAGCTAGCTGACAAGTTGACGACACTGTGTATTCAATAGACAGAGGCCAGTGCTGTGAATCTGAGTCACAAGATTTTGTGACTAATAAACTAAACTGTGAAATTATATTTTAATAACAATTATGTACAATGAACACACTATAAAAGTAGGTATATATTATAATATCATTTGTTTCGAGTTCGACGAGTTCATGTTCAAATATTATTATATGCCAAGCTGATTATTTTGCCGTACAAAATGGCAAACACGCACGATTTAATTGAGTACATGCCAAAGCTCCTACTTTTATTATAATACTAGCTGTACCCGCGACTTCGTTCGCGATAGCCGTTTATACCCCTCTCTACCCCTACCTTTTCATGGCATAGTAAAGTAAAATACTGTATTATTTAGTTTGCTTTTTGGGTAAAAAAAATTGTTGGTGAAAATGTAGGCTTGACCATAGAGTTGTAACATGGGCAATTACTAATTTCCAAACACATTAAAACTGATTAGGTACTAACCTGCACAAAAATGATAGTAGGTATTGGTTTCTTATATTTTTACATAGCAACCTAACGAACCTATTGCTCGTGGTAAGGCGATTCGGTTTTGTATATTTTTACATAGCAACCTAACGAACCTACTGCTTGGGGTAAGACAATTCGGTTTTGTATATTTTTACATAGCAACCTAACGAACCTACTGCTCGGGGTTAGGCGATTCGGTTTTGTATATTGTTACATAGCAACCTAACGAACCTACTGCTCGGGGTAAGACAATTCGGTTTTGTATATTTTTACATAGCAACCTAACGAACCTACTGCTCGAGGTAAGGCAATTCGGTCTTGTATATTTTTACATAGCAACCTAACGAATCTACTGCTCGGGGTGAGGCAATTCGGGTTTTGTATATTTTTACACGGCAACCTAACGAACCTACTGCTCGGGGTAAGGCAATTCGCTTTTGTGTATTTTTACATAGCAACCTAAGGAACCTACTGCTCGGGGTAAGGCAATTCGGTTTTGCAATTTTTACATAGCAACCTAACGAACCTACTGCTCGGGGTAAGGCAATTCGGTCTTGTATATTTTTACATAGCAACCTAACGAATCTACTGCTCGGGGTAAGGCAATTCGGGTTTTGTATATTTTTACATGGCAACCTAACTAACATGGACAGTTCAAATATATTAGCACGTAGGTACCTAAGTAGGTAGGTAG
The DNA here is from genome assembly GCA_963675405.1 of Cosmorhoe ocellata. Taxonomy (NCBI): domain Eukaryota; kingdom Metazoa; phylum Arthropoda; class Insecta; order Lepidoptera; family Geometridae; genus Cosmorhoe; species Cosmorhoe ocellata. The sequence continues at coordinate 6,297,712 of OY776271.1, read as the reverse complement.
CTCACTCGTAGGTACTTACTGAGTAAGTTTACCTAGGTAGGTAAACTTACTCTTAGATGAGACGGTTGGTAGTTGCCTATTTAGCTACTTACACATTGTTAAAATGTACCTACTTAGCGTATTTTGTTCTTGTATGGGCCACGGGATACCGGTGTGATATCTAATGGCCATACAGGTAGAATTTGTTGATAGTAGTAGTTGTTCTGACAGTACAGCACTTATGTATATTATCGTCACTGATAATAGTTACTTGAAAGTTCTAGCCAGTTAAGTTGATGATGAGTACGTAAAACACAAGAACCACAAGTTAAAGTTAGTTTATTCCAATATAGGAAAATGACAAGGTTAAGGTGGCTAATCTTTCCTTGGTAGTGTCTCTTGCGCGAGTAGGTCACGTACTGCTCGTTAAAGTGCTTGTAATCTAAACTAATATTTATAAAGAGGAAAACTTTGATTGTTTGTTTGTTTGTTTGTTTGAAATGAATAGGCTCCGAAACTACTGAACCGATTTAAAAAATTCTTTCACTGTTGGGAAGCTACACTATCAGCGGGTGACATAGGCTATATTATATTTTCAAAAAAATTAGGGATCCTTACTAAAACTTCAATAATGTAACCCAAGGTGTAAAAAAATTACCTAAAATATTCATTACATCGCGTGCGCTGCGAAAACTATTGACGATAGAATAAAATAATGTACTACGACTTTGTAGAACACATCATTATTTCCAAAAAGTGTCGCGACAGCATATGTCTAACTATTATGGTTTTGCCACAATAAGAGTTCTTTTATTTTAAAATTGTAATTAAAAGGCCGCTGTTAAAAAACGCTCTTAATTTGTGTCTTAGTATTAATCCTTATCAAAATAAATCACATCATATCCTAGACTGTTTCAATACCTATAAAAAACTTTTTGAATTACTCAATTTGGACATTCCATTCGAAAGAAATCACGAAATTAAGAATGTAAGTATTAGAAATAAGTTGCGTGGTAGCCGCTCACCCTGCTCGGCTAGCTAGACAGCATCATAGTGTACGTACGTACGTACGGGACGGGAGGGGAGTAAATATCAAATAATAACAAAGAGATCTTTTAAATAAAAATAAAATCATAAATATAATAATACCTATTCAAACTTTCTTTATAATTTTCTTCTTTTAGTAACCTGACGCAAATAGAAGGGTTGGTTATGTGTGTTTATTATAATTTTGAATTTTGAAATTTTTGTTAAATTTGAGAGCATTGGTGGTGTAGTGGTAGTACCCCTGCCTCACGATCCGAAGGTCGTGGGTTCAAACCTGGTCGTGCACCAATGAATTTTTGCATTTGAGAAAATTATGTGCGCAATGCCTGTGTTCTTAGACGGTGAAGGAAAACATCTTGAAGAAACCGGCATACATTAGAACCAAAAATTCGAAGGTGTGTGTCATAGGTTAGTATTCTTTTAAGCGGCGATGGGTTTGCAACCTGTCACGTACGAATACTAAGTACTGTGCAAGATGTGGGCATGTGTCAAATATTATGTTTGGACGTACCTCTGAGTACCATCTTTAGGTATCCTCAAAGATCTAAGTAACTAGAGATCTGAGGAGATATCTACCGAGCCTGGGTATTACAGTCGTGACCATGTATAGCTAATAATACCCGTGCGAAGCCGGGGCGGACTGCTAGTAATTAATATAGCCTAGAACCGCCGCGTGCGCAAATTGCAAATGTATGGTGAAACCGTACAGTTCTAATTACCTACGTGCCTAATTCAAATTCAAATTCAAATTCAAAGTATTTATTGCATTCATGAGCCATATACAATACACATGTATTGTATACATCTAACATGGGCCCGGGTGGGGCACGGCAACTAAAATAAAATAATAGAGACAATATTCACAGAAAAACTTAGACAATAGAATATAGAATTTTAACATAAACAGTTTCCTCTTAGTAATATAAAAATAATTGTGGCATTTTATGCCTTTACAAAATAACAAAAAAGTAACTATAAGGTAGTATTGTAGGAATGGGAACTTATAGGTAGGTGGTTAATTAAGTCTTAGCAGAAAGTACATTTTAATTGCTATGTGAATAAAGTTTAGGGTAGGTTTAGGTAGTTATTATAAAGTATATAGTATTATATTAAGTATTCTAAGGTAGTATGTAGGAACTTTTATGTAGGTAGGTAGATAAATAAGTATTAGCAGTTGTAAGTACATTATTATGCTATGTAGGTAAATAAAGTACCTATTAGGTAGGTCTATCTAGGTAATAATTATGCTAGTATTAGTTTTAAGTTAAATAGGTGTTCTCTTTTGTGTTAGTGTAGTTAGGGTAGAATTTATGTTTACTTATTCCTATATTATATTAGGTGCTTAAAATAGCAAGTACTTACCTAAGTATTATATTTATCTGCATACTATCCTACCTAGTTAACGTAGGTAGCTCTAGCTGAGTGTACCTAACTATGGTACTTAGGTACCTATCTACCTATCTAATAAGTACTTAATAAAAAAAGTTTATTTTGTAATAGGGTAAGTATCTAGGGTGGTGTGGTAGCCAATGAACCACCAAAAGTTTAGAGAGCTGTAACTTTTTTTCTTTTAGACATTTTAAGTATTATTTTAGCTCAAGCCCTAGAAAATTTCAATGACTTTCAAATTGCTGTTGTGTTTTCAGCTTTTACCATATAGATAATAGACAACGAGACTTAAAAAAAATAATTGGAAATGGCTCAATGAGTACCCCTAGGAGTACACAATGAACCGGGGGGTGGGTATTCAGTGAATCGTGAGGTACACAATGAACCATTGTCTTACCATATCATGATTTAAGCCTAGAAGGATATTACATAAAACGGCAATTGGGTTTTTTAATAATTATTTGTTAATCAAAGGTTTCAAATTATATGGTTATCAGTCTTAACAATAATGAGTGAGGTATAAAAATGACAAGTCTACATGCATTGCGCCTAAATTCTAGTAGGTACCTTAGTACAATAATAGAACACAATCATAGTAATTAAGTAGGTAACGTTAGGTAATTATTACCTATATTAGGAACTATTTAACATATTATGTTACCTATAATTGTAAAGTTATCACTTTATTATCTTCAGTCGTAATAATTAGCTTTAATTTAAAATAACGTGAGTTAGAGTTCAACATGACAGTAGGATATTTAGGTAGGAACATTGCAATATCCTAAGATATGTTACCTATAATTATAAATTTCTCACTTTAATCTCAGTCCTAATAATTAGCTTTAAATCAAAATAACGTGAATTAGAACTTTTGGAACTATCATGGTATTTTTTTTACTTTTTACTTTACTTTTTTATAATGAACCATGGTTCATTGAGTACACAAAAAAAATGATTCATAGAGTACCATACCCCTATTGAAATATTTAAAAGTTTTCCACAGCTTACAGGAACACGATTTGGTTACAAAAATGAATTTAAACCATGCTTATTAAACTATTTTTTAGATCAAAATCACTTAACAGTTCCTAGGATAATCAAAAATTGAGTAAAGAAACAAATAAAATCAAACTTTTTCCTTACTTTTTGCGCGCGAAAAGATAAATCTCCTCCTAACTCGTACGTTCCTGGTGGGAATTCGCCGACGACTGGCGGTAACAGGTTGGTGCGGGAGAGCGGTTCAAACGTGTAATAGGCACTAACTGGCAACGTCGCGTTTAGGCTATAGGCCCTGTGGTTCATTGAGTACACTTGGTTCACTGGCTACCACACCACCCTACTTACCTAAGTACATAGTAAGCACCAAGGGCGGACCCAGCTTTGGTGCCAGCGGGGGGTCACATAGTCGTGGTCAAGTCACAAAAAGTTATAATCCTTATTGTACCATATATAATTTTAATTAGTGGTCCACCTAGTAGACCTGGACCCAGCCCAGGGAGGGCAATGATGACCCCCATGAGCCCCCCCCCCCCCTCTGGATCCGCCCTTGGTAAGCACTATGTTTAACATTACAAAACCCTACTTAGCGTACCTAATTAGTTAAAATTACCAGTACGTGTCTACCTACCTATCTAACGTAGGTAGCTCTAACTGAGTGTACCTATCTACTTATGGTACCTATCTAATCCTACTAATATTGTTCATGAGAACATACAAGAATGTTTGCACTGGTTTATTTATTGTTTGCGCCTAGAGTAGATGAACAAGACAGCAATCCACCTACCTTGAGTCAGGAAAATCTGGGTGCGCGCTGCGCCGCCGGCCGGTGATCAGTCCGAACTCCGAAAACACACCACCACACTCGTGCACAGGATTTTTGAATGTTAATTGTTAGTAGGATGAAGTCTAGGCCGCCGGTAGGCCTCCGTGGCCAACAGAACCGAAGATATCGAATAAAAGTTCAATTTTTGCCGATAGCCGATGCGCGCGCGGTGTGAGCCGCGCAGAGAGCTTTTCTTGCGCTCAGCGCCAGGTGGCGCTAGTAGTATGCGTTCGTCGACAGATAATCCAAAAAAAAACCTCGCAGTGCGGCAGATCACCGCCAAATTCAAAATACAAAAGGCGCAAACATCTTCCCCCCGAACCAAGGTCTCCTTGGTTCCTAATTCCCAATAGGTAATCTACACAATTTAGAAATGGGCCTTAACAGGACACCAGACTGGGTCTTTACCTCAGCTATCCGAACAACCCCATTTTTACCCGGTAATAATTTTACTAGACGACCCCGTTTCCAATGAGAGGCCGGTTGATTATCTTCTTTTATCAAAACTAAGTCATCTAACTTTGGTGGATCAGTGTGAGATGTCCATTTATACCGTTGCTGCAAAGTATGTAAATATTCCATATTCCATCGTGACCAAAAATGTTGAGATAATTTCTGAATTTGTTGAAACCGAGATAAACGAGACATTTTGACTTCAGTGTACGGGTACTCCGGCAGTGCCACTAAAGACTGACCGATCAGAAAATGTCCCGGCGTTAAAACTTCGAAATCAGCAGGATCCGAGCTGAGCGGGCACAAGGGCCGAGAATTCATGACCGCTTCAACCTTGGTGAAGAACGTAGTAAGTTCTTCGAACGTCAACCGAGTCTCACCGATGACTCTACGCGCGTGAGTCTTAGCCGATTTTACCGCAGCTTCAAATAGCCCACCGAAATTTGGACTAGATGGAGCATTAAATAGCCAGGTAACTTCTTGCCTACCTAGATGGCGTTCAATATCCGAATGATTGTCACGAAGAAATATGTACATCTCCTTGAGATGCTTATCCGTTCCCGTAAAGTTAGTACCGCAATCCGACCGTATTAATGAAGGTAGTCCCCGCCTGGACACGAACCGAGTTAATGTAGCTACGAAAGCTTCTACCGATAAATCCGAAACAATTTCTAAATGAACCGCTTTAGTACTTAAACAGACAAATACACATAAATAACATTTCTTAATTTTAGCATTCCGTAAGGAGCTCGTTTTAATGAAAAACGGTCCTGCAAAATCCGTACCGACTCCTAAAAATGGACGCGATTGTCTGATTCTATCCGCCGGTAAATCCGCCATGAAAGGTTGCGTAGGTCTCGCATTAGACCTATAGCAAGGTATGCACCGAAAAGTAATAAACCGAGTAATCCGCCGAACCGAAAGTATCCAATAAAACCGTGATAGAATAGCCGCAAGTGTGTTGGCTCCGCAATGACAATAATTATGATGATAATAAGTTACCAATAATTCCGTGAATTTACATCTTCCTGGCAACAATATTTGATGCCTGGCATCATATGGCAAAGTTGCCGCATCAATCCGACCGCCGACTCTTATTATATTATCTTTATCTATAAACAAATTTAATCTTCGCAATGAGCTTTTTATCGGAGTGTCCGACCGTAAAGCTAATAATTCCTCACAGAAAAACCGTTCTTGAACCGACCGAATTAAATAAGATATGGCATTTCGCCTTTCCGAAACCGAAATATTAATACCGATAAATTTTCCCCGATTATACCGACTACCGAACCGTAAAATAAAAGCCGTAACACTAATCAACTTTTCAAATGAACTAAACCTTTCAATTAAATCAAATTCCGAATCTATATTTCCGACATGAAGAGACTTGACCTTAAGTCCCGGTAATGAATCCGCCGTAGGGAGGTCTACACAACTCCTAGGCCACTGGTCGGGCGGAGCGCACAGCCACTGTGGCTCCCACCAGCTCCTATCCGTTAATAAATCCGCCGCTGTCGCACCGCGCGACGCTACATCGGCACTATTCATGGGACCCGGAATATGTCTCCACTGAATAGCTACCTTCGAAGTAGTAATCTGAGCAACCCGATTTCCTTCAAACACTTGAAGTTTGTGTGGCGGCGTCCGAAGCCACGCTAAAACAATAGTGCTGTCACACCAACCAGTGACATCGTCAAATTTAATGTTATTCTCCGTTGAATAATAAACATGATTAAGTAGCGTAACCAATAACGTAGCACCGCTCAACTCTAACTTGGGAATCGTACGATTCGACTTGAGAGGTGCAACCCTAGTTTTAGCTATCAGTAATCGTACTAGAACCGAACCGTCCGAGTGCTCCGTACGCACATAAACCGCCGCCGCGAAACCCAATGAAGAGCCGTCACAGAAACCGTGTAATGAGTAACGTGCGTTCTTATCGGTTTTTATACACCGAGGAATAGATAGTCGTTGCAAGTTAGGTAGGTCCGTTGTTATGTCTGACCACTGACGAACGATATCCGAAGATGCCGGCGCATCCCATTCAATCTTGCGCGAGTCGTCGACGCTACCTAATAACGACTGCAATAAAATTTTCATCCGAAAAACAACCGGGCAGATCCATCCGAGTGGATCAAACAATCTAGCAACCGTAGATAAGATAATTCTCCGAGTAACCTGCTCTTCCCGGGGCAACTCGAGCCTATAAGTAAAATTATCAATTTTAGGGTTCCATTGAATACCTAAAATCTTTACAAATCCGGTGCCGTCATCTGTACGTTCGTCAAAGGTACGAGGCGTTTCTAAATGATCAGGTGGCAGACTACACAGTACTCGCGTGTCATTAGATGACCACTTCCGAAGTTCGTATCCCGCTGAACTCATAAGTGCCGTTAATTCGTTCCGAAGGTCAATGGCCTCTTGCAACGAATCCCCACCCCCGTTAAGATCATCTACATATGAATTTTTAATTAATAACTTAGCAGCCCGAGGGTACCTATTCTGCTCGTCATTTGCAAGTTGGTGGAGACAACGTATAGCGACAAAAGGACTAGACTTTAAACCGTACGTATTCGTCGTAAGCTCATAAAGCCGAAGTGGTTCCGAACTAGAAGCCCGCCAATAAATGAGTTGATATTTTCGATCAACGGGGTCAACCCAGGTCATTCGAAACATCATTTTTACATCTGTGGTAAACACCACAAGAGGTAACCGAAAGTTAATAATAATATCCGTAATATCGTTTTGTAATCGTTCGCCCGAATACAAACAATCGTTCAATGACACTCCGTTACTAGACCGAACACTGCCGTCGAAAACTACGCGTATTTTATTTGTATCTCCCGACTTCTTGAAAACACCGTGGTGCGAAAGAATGTAATGCTGTTCATTAGAATTAATATCAAAGTTAGATAACCGCATGTGACCGAGTTTAATATATTCCGACATAAATTCTACATACTTCGTTTTAAATTCAGGTTGTCGTTCCATTCGTCGTTCGATCGACAAAAACCTACGTAACGCAATCTGATTAGTGTCGCCTAACTCGTGATTAGGTAGCAGCGGTAGGCGGACCACGTACTTACCGTCCGAGCTGCGAGACACCGTAGAACTAAATAACCGTTCGCATTGAATATCCGATGGATCCTTCACTGGCCGTCCAGGAGGTTCCTCCGAGCGCCAAAACCGTTCAACTTGATCCGCCAAGGTGGCACTCGTTGTAAGACCCGTGTTAGTCACATGCAAAGAGGTCGTACCTAACTCTTCCGAATGTTCCGTAGGGCCGAACACCACGTGATCAAAAATCGTATTTAACGCATAGGGTCCGTTGACCCCTAAGTCAACAGCTTGGTTCAGTACCTGACCGAGAATATCTGAACCTAAAATCAAATCTATCTGAAAATCATTCAAAATACCGTCTTCCGTATTTATTTTTAAATTGATACCTAACTTAGATATACCTATCTTACGCGCTAAATAGGCAGTAGGATTTTTTAATAAAGCCGCCGTAACCGATAATAAAGGTTTCCCTGTCCGTACAGGCCTAAAATTAATTGTAACCATATGTGTACTATCTCCGGTATGAGTACCACCGACCCCGGTTAGTCGGATGAGTGTGTTAAACCGCTTTAAACGTAGTGTGGTTATTAGATCACTACGCACGACGCTTATTTCCGCCCCGGTATCTAATAAAGCACGCGCCCGTATAAACTCACCGTTCGACGCTTGAACTTCGATGATCGCCGTAGGTAGGGTAACGTTATACGGTAGCGTGGGCGAAACAGCGGTTGCACACGATTGCTGTAATTGCTATATTGCGGGGCGCCGAGCCTCCGTAGGACTTGGCCCGCGCGGGGTCCGCCGGTCGTGGTCACGATACTCGCGATTGTCGCGGGTTCGATTCCAACCGTTGCGCACATCGCCGCTCTCGGCGTGCGCTTGATTGCCGGACCTAGGCGCCGACGCCGGTGCCGAAGACCGCGGCAAGTCCGACCATCGGGCAGGCGGGGCATTACCGCCCGGGTCACCACCGCGGTGACCTTGAGGTCGAGTGACTCCGCGGTCACCCGTTCCCCCCGAACCGTTCCATCCTTCACGCGAAGAATTATTATTATTATTCCGAGTACCCTGCGACGGATTACCGTAGCCCGCACGCGGGTTGCTTTGACATATCAAACTATCATGTCCCGAATGACCGCACTGGGAGCATTGGCTCGACCTATTGCACTCCGCCGCCGAATGATTGCCGAAACACTTAAAGCACAGGCACTTGCTCTGCACTACATGTTTGCGGGCAGTTTTATCTAAGTTTCGAAACTTGTAACAATGATACAGTTTGTGACCCGGTATGTGACAGTACACGCACTCATTATTATTATTATCGTCAGAGCGAAAGTTACTACCTACTGAATGAATAGCGCGGTCTCCCCTGCGAAGGCGCTCCGGCTCTCTATTAGAGTCCGGGTAACAAGCCGGTTCCGTAGCCGTATCTAACAGCCTACACTCATTACCTAGGAACTCCGTCAATTGTTCAAACGTAGGCAAAGTGTTCAGATTACCGCCGTGTAATTGTTCGAATCTAGTTTTTATGTCGATCGGCAACTTAGACAAACTAATGTAGAACAGTAGGTAGCTCCACTGTTCAGTAGGTAAGCCCAAGTTTTTGAGAGCCCGTGTGGATTCCAGCAATGGATTCAGTATCTTAGTGCGAAGCCCGGTCGCTTGCTTCAATGCCGGCAAATGTAATACTCGCGAAATGTGCGAGTCCGCAAGTAGCCGAGTATTCTCATATCTACTCCGTAAAAGATCCATTGCCGTATCCAGCGAGGCATCGATCATTGGAAGATGCTTGATCAATGACTTGGGTTCCTTTTCCAGATTGGAAAACAAATAATGAAACTTTTCCGTTTTTGAAATATCTTTCCGAGAAAGTACCAGCGAGTTAAACAAGCTAATAAAGCTACTCCACGAAAATACGTCACCGTCAAAAGTAGATAGGCTAATCCTAGGTAACCTAGCTGTGGGAGCACTATCCGTGGGCATGAATGTACCCGCCGTACTCGGGAATCCCGCCGAAATCGATTCCAATTTATTGTAATACAAAGTTGCATCGGCGTACAATTTATCGTATTTTGTAATTATTTCCGTATCCGAACTTTCCGTAAATGAATTCAAAATGCCTTCGTATGAATCCGTAAGCAGATCGTAATATTGATGTATTTTCTGAAGCCTAGCCGACATCAAACTAGCCGATTTACTTTTACCGTCCGCCATTTCTATTGAATGGACGAACCAATCGTACCTAATTTTAAACTTACTTTCATAACCTTTGAGAGCCATGGTTATGTATGATGGTCTCTCAAACTGATCACCAAAGATAAACTAATGAAATGAAATTACACCCGACCCGAAATAACCGAAATCCGAATAAAATAAGTAGGTACTAGCACGCGGCCCCAGCCTAACCACAAGTAGGTATTTAACCGAAATTGACCAAAATTAACTATCCGGCTCGAAGGAAAATATGTTCATGAGAACATACAAGAATGTTTGCACTGGTTTATTTATTGTTTGCGCCTAGAGTAGATGAATAAGACAGCAATCCACCTACCTTGAGTCAGGAAAATCTGGGTGCGCGCTGCGCCGCCGGCCGGTGATCAGTCCGAACTCCGAAAACACACCACCACACTCGTGCACAGGATTTTTGAATGTTAATTGTTAGTAGGATGAAGTCTAGGCCGCCGGTAGGCCTCCGTGGCCAACAGAACCGAAGATATCGAATAAAAGTTCAATTTTTGCCGATAGCCGATGCGCGCGCGGTGTGAGCCGCGCAGAGAGCTTTTCTTGCGCTCAGCGCCAGGTGGCGCTAGTAGTATGCGTTCGTCGACAGATAATCCAAAAAAAAACCTCGCAGTGCGGCAGATCACCGCCAAATTCAAAATACAAAAGGCGCAAACAAATATTATAAACGCGAAAGTTTGTAAGAATGGATGGATGGACGTATGTTTGTTACTCTTTCACGCTAAAACGGCTGAACGGATCTGAATGAAATTTGGCACAGATATAGATTATGGTCTGGAATAACACATAGGCTACATTTTATCTCGAAAAAATGTACGGTTCCCGCGGGATAGCAATGTTTTTGTTTTTTAAGGTATCACGTGGGCGAAGCCGCGGGCGGAAGCTAGTAACTAATAAAAAAGTTAATTCATTTGGTAATAGGGTAGGTATCTATCTACCTACCTAACTTCAGCACTAGGTTTATCATTAAAATACCTACTTAAACATGAAAAAAGAGGCGGTCACCCATCTGAAAACAGACAACGACCAGCGTTGCCATACAAACATTCAACCTTCAATCCCATCTATGATTATTTTTCAAAAAAAGTAGCCTGTGTCCTTTCCTAATGCAAAGTGCATTCGCCACCTTAAGATGAGCTGTACGTTCAAAGGTTCCTGTTCCTTCCGAGGTTCAAGTTATTTGGACCTTATATTGAAAGTTGTGATGTCTGCAATTTCTAAACTACAAAACCGATGACTTTGAAATTTTTACGGAACAATTCTTAAAGTACCTGCTTTCAAACAAAAAAAGAATTAATGAAATCGTTGATGAATTACAGCTAAGTACCTATTTTGACTTTCATCCCCTCTCCCAAGGGAACCGTGCTGAATTTCAGGATAAAAAGTATCCTATGTCCTACCTCATAGTACGAGGGGAGGTCCAAAAGTCCGCGGAATGGAGGGGTTGTAATGAAATTAAAACAACGAAACTATTTTTCCTTTTCAATATAATTACCCTTGAGCTTAATACATTTTTCAGATCTAGAAATAAGCTTGTGTATACCATCAAAAAATATTTTTTCTCTTTGCCCTCAAAATGAGCCAAAATCGCCGCCTTAACTTCTTCATCGTCTTGAAACTTTTTTCCCCTTAGATCTTTTTTCAAATTTGGAAATAAATAATTATTGCTGGGGGCCAGGTCCGGGCTGTAAGGTGGATGGACGAGTGATTCAAAGCCGCACCGGTCTAGAGCAGTCATCGCAACTCTGCTCTTGTGAACTGGTGCGTTGTCTTGCAAAAGCGACACACCTCTTGGCAGTTTCCCCCGCCTTTTCTTTTGGATGGCTTCCTTTAATTGCTCCAATATTCTTGCGTAATATTCTCCGGTAATGTTGACACCCTTTTCTTTGTAGTCGATTAATAGGATTCCTTCACAATCCCAAAAAATCGTAGCCATAATCTTTCCGGCCGACTCCGACACCTTAAACTTCTTAGGGGGTGGTGTGCCCTTTTTATGCCACTGCATCGACTCCTGTTTGGACTCAGGTTCAAAGTGATGAACCCAAGTTTCATCCCCGGTAACAATCCGCTCCAAAATAGGGGTAGATTCTTCACTACACAGCTCCAAAAAGTGCTTTGACGCTTCGATTCTTTGTTGCTTGTGCAGCGGCGTGAGCATTCTTGGCACCCATCTTGCACTGACTTTTGACATGCCAAGATGATCGTGTAGGATCCTTAAGATGGTTGTATCTGATACTCCTACTATTTCAGAAAGCTGTTTCTTCTTCAGACGAGCATCTTCCAATATTAATTTTTCAACTTTTTCAACGACATCCGGTGTGGTGACCTCAGCCGGCCGTCCTGGGCGGGAGTCGTCTTCAATCGACTCTCTGCTTTGTTTGAAAAGACCATGCCACTTGTAAATCATGGTTTTACCAGGGCACTGATCTCCATAAACAGCTGCCATGTCATTCATTATGGTAGGTGGAGGTTTTCCTTGCTTGGTGAGGAACTTTATAACGGCACGAAACTCAATTTGCTCCATAGCTGCAGTTTTTTTCCGGATTGACTTGTTTGCAGGGCGACATCTCGTAAACGAATGATGTCAAAGAGCTAAAAATTAACATGTACTCCCTTAATGAGTACCTCATTAGCGACATACCAAAAAAAGGTAGCTACCTGTATCCCTTCCCCCCCGTTCCGCAGACTTTTGGACCTCGTATGTACTCAAACCGTGCCAAGTTTCATTTGATTCCGCTCAGTAGTTTGGGCATGATGCTCAGCCAAGATACAGACAGACGGACAGACAGACAGACAGACAGACAGACAAAAATGAAAAAAAATACATTTTTGGCTTCAGTATCGATAATAGAGTGCCCTCCAAAAAAAACTTTCAAAATATCTTCAATGTACAGAATTTGACCTCTTACAGTTTTATTATAAGTATAGATTCCTACTGAATGTTAGAACCTCAGTTATAACTAGTAATTATTGGTTAATAGTGGGCCAATAAATGAGCTGCCAATGATGATGGAGTACAACCACCGAACGAGTGCCGCGAGCCTCGGCGAGACGGATGGGCTCATAGGGGACCGACAGACATCACATCACATCACTGACCGCCTTTCCACTTTTTTTGTATTCTGTCTTTTGTACCCCCCCCACGAGCCCGGGAATATTTATTGGACGAACAATAGATACTTACTTTGACGACCTCTGTGGCGCAGCGGGCGAGAGTCCACCTGCGACGCTAGAGGCTGCGGGTTCGATTCCCGCCTCGGAACAAATTTGTGTACGATCTGCAGAAATTTGTTCCGTTGGTCTGGGTGTTTTCTATGTATAATAAAAATATGTATATAATGTATTAAATATATCAGTTATCTAGTACCCATAACACAAGCTTTGAGTAGCTTACTTTGGGGCTAGATGATGCTGTGTGGATTGTCCAGCATTATTTATTTATTTTATTTATTTATTTACAGTAATATAAATAATAATAATAATTTAGTGAATTTCAGAACGTCATTCATATACTTATCCTTTTATTTCAAGCTAAGTATTGGAGTTAACCCGAAGATTTCACCGAACTAAAAGTAGGTAGGTATGTAGGTAAGTACTTACTTTTAGTTCTGTGGAAGATTTGTACATTACCCGCAGGTAGGTACTATTATCGGGCACTTGGCCAGATTTAGTGATGGCAGGTGGTGTAAAGAGCTGACAGAGTGGTGGCCAAGGGAGAGCACTAGAAGCCGGGGCAGACCACCAGCCCGGTGGGTGGATGACATAGAGGCCATAGAGGGAAATACCTGGACAAGAACGGCACAGGGTCGATTGAAGTGGCGTTTAAGGGAGGAGGCTTATACCCAGCAGTGGGCCATTATTTGAGCTGCCAATGATGATGATGATGAGGTACTATTAAAAGTACTTAAAGGTAGGTACGTACCAAACGAAAAATGCTGTTTTTAAAATGTTTTATTATATTTAACTATCAATAAGAAAAATTTCTTAGACAAACAAATATAAAGTCATTTACGATGTGTCTAGCTAGACTGTCGGTCTGCCAGGCAATTCATTCAATTCGTGAGTACCTACTTACCTTTTAATAGGTAGGTCTAGGTACATATTATATAATATGACTAACAATAAGAAAAGATGGATGTAATGAGTGAAAGACGACAATGTGTAAGAAGGGAGTGAGTACTGAGATGACGGATGATAGGGGAGAGTGGAGGAAGAGAACCTGCCGTGCCGACCCCACCTGTGGGATAAGGGCAGGAAGATAATGATAATGATAATAAGACAAACATTAGATTATAAGAGAGCAGTCATGTGAATTAATAAATGAAACTTTCTAGATACAATTATCCTGTTCTATTGCATTGTGTGCAACATCTAGTAGTACCTACATACTTATTTAATAGAAGCTACTTTAGCGAAACTGTCAGCGGTCCTCTGCTGCGGGACACGCGGGGTGCGGGGGCCGCGCTGTCGGCAGTCGCGTCTGCACAGCTGCCGGTCGGAGCGCGCCGGGTGTCGCCGCGCGCTCGCCTCTAGCGCCGACTGCGGAGCCGCCGAGGGAGCTCCGAGCGAGCCCGCTTGTGCTTTGTCTAACTAGTTTTGCACAAGCCTTATCACTCCTGTTGCAGGTCTATGGCTTTTGTCCAGTGTGGACTCGCATGTGACTATTCAAATGACCTTTTTGTGTGAAAGCCTTATCACATCTGTTGCAGGAATATGGCTTTTGTCCAGTGTGGACTCGCATGTGACTATTCAAAGAACTTGTTTGAGTAAAAACCTTATCGCACCTGTTGCAGGAATATGGCTTTTGTCCAGTGTGGACTCGCATGTGACTATTCAAAGAACTTGTTTGAGTAAAAGCCTTATCACACTTGTTGCAGGAATATGGCTTTTGTCCAGTGTGGACTCGCATGTGACTATTCAAAGTACTTTTTTCAGTGAAAGCCTTATCACATCTGTTGCAGGAATATGGCTTTTGTCCATTGTGGACTCGCATGTGACTATTCAAAGAACTTGTTTGAGTAAAAGCCTTATCACATTTGTTGCAGGAATACGGCTTTTGTCCAGTGTGGACTCGCATGTGTCTATTCAAATGATGTTTTAGACTATAAGCCTTATCACACCTGTTGCAGGAATATGGCTTTTGTCCAGTGTGACCTCGCATGTGTCTATTCAAACTACTTTTTTTAGTGAAAGCCTTATTACATCTGTTGCAGGAATATGGCTTTTTTGTAGTGTGAAACTTCAAATGTTTCACCAAGTTATATTTGGTGTCAATTTGTTTATTGCAGATATCACAATAGAAGCCTGCAGGCATGTTACTGGGGTCGGTCTCAACTTCGGTTACATTCTCTTGATAGGTTTCTGTATTGTTTGAATCATCACCAATTTCATGATCATCTTGTGTCTCAAACTTCAATACCACATCATGGATTTCTTCACTTTCAGCTGTTTCTTCCTCTTTCACAACTACTTGTTCTTCTTTAACAGCTACAGAAGATGTGCATGTGGTGTTTGAACAGTTGTTTATATGCATGTTCTGCACAGGAGTTGCCATTAAGTTGTGCCTAGTTTTCAGAGAGAGCATTGCAAGTGTATTGTGTGTTACCTGGAACAGATAACAGTTATACAGTTATACCAAAGTGCTTAAATAGTTCTATTTAAGCACTTTGGTTCAATGAGCACACCCGGTAGGGCACCGGCAGCTCCCTCTATTAATGATATTAGAAACAAGCTAACATCTGTTACGCCTTGACAAGGTAGACATTCCATCAGGTTCCTATTCAGATCAATAACACTGTTAACTGGTTAACCTGAGGCGCATACAAATTCAGATAACATAGTTATGACAAGGGATTCCACTTCTCACATCTCAGTGGATAGGCTCTACTTTCAGTGCTGTAGGCTATGGGTTTGATTCCCATCCCGGACATACTGTGACCGAGTGTTGTATTATTAGGATGTGTTTACAGTCAGTATTGCTCCATTAGTTTATATTAGACAGTGCTGTGTGAGTTTTTGAATAGTATTCATTTAGGTATTTTACTGCAGTTAAACTTGAGCCTATAATGAACTCTATAAGAATTAAATGATGAATACATACCTCAATGTTATTGTGCAGCAGCTCTTGAAGGATCCTGTTGGATTTGTGAGCCATATCGGAGAACCTGTGGCACCTCTGCAGCAGGCGGTGACACACATAGCATACTGCGCTCGGCATCCCATTGTCCGCCCCTGCATTGAGCTGCAACAACGTTGTGATCTGTTCACCTACATGCGTGCTGCACTACGCTTGCACTCAGTCAGTCAACAGCTGCAGCTTCAAGTCACTCGTGGGTTGAACCTACCTTGGTGTTCGTGAGTTTCTCGTACGTCTCCAGGAGGCGGCCGTCGTCGACGATCAGCATCCTGACATCGCCGACCAAACACACTCGGCACACACCAGTAGCCATAATTGCCTTGCCTTGTCCAGCCAGTAGCTATTTATCGCCAGTTTTTTTAATGAGTATGCAATAAGACGTAAAGTGCTCTGAGAGGAATGACAAGACTGAGTCACTCCATAACGAAAACATAGAACGAATGTTTTGTTCTGTTCTGTGAGGGAAAATTAAAGGTTCTCTCAAGTCTCAAATAATGGGGCAATAGATGAACTGGATGAAAAGGCACTTGCAAAAATGTATTGATAAAATAATCTGTTTGTTTATCTTCAAAAGAAATTATCATATCAATCTACTAAACCAACTAATATTGTAATTTTACTACATATTTGATTCGAAACACTTGTAGTTCATTTGATAACTATCGACAGTGTCGCGTCGCGCGCGCCTTTAAAAAAAAAACAAAATCGTTTGTTTATCCCGCTTATTATTTGAACACTCATTCATTCTTTCGCGACTCGACGCGGCGCCATAATTTATAGCTTCTCCTCGCAAAAGAAATATAAAAGTAAGGAATTACCATGCCAAAGAGAAATAAAGAAGAAAAAGCGGAAAGGATTAGGAGAAAGATAAGAAAACTTAAAGAAAAACTCGACTCCAGAAGCATATCGGAAAGTCCGACAGCTTCACCGTGTGCTCAACCACCGCTTGGTATTGAGCCCTTGGAGCTCGCGGAGCCCGAGGATATGATCCAAGAGGATCCACAAGACATTGGTTAGCTATTAACCCGACGTTTTTTACAGTACCGAAACGTTTACATAAAAAGTAGATACTGCCTACTATTGTTTTTAGGTTATATTATTACCAATAAAGTTGTTGTGTCCAAAGAAACATGTCTGGACTGGTTCTCCCGGTGGGAAGACCATTGCCATCTGAAATATGACATGTCTAGGTTGGTGAACCCGATGGGTTAACTAACCATTGCCAATTTCACAATTTACAAAAATGTAATACCTGAAAAATAAAGTTATTGTGTCCAATGAAACATGTCTGGACTGGTTCTCCCCCCGGTGGGAAGACCATTGCCATCTGAAATATGACATGTCTTGGTTGGTGAACCCGGTGGGTTAACTAACCATTGCCAATTTCACAATTTACAAAAATGTAATTTACTAATCTTCATATTTATAAAATTACTAGCTTCTGCACGCGGCGTCGCCCGCGAAGTACCTACATAAATTATAGCCTATGTTCATCCTGAAAGTTCATTCTACACATTGGTGAAAGAATTTTTCAAATCGGTTCAGTAGTTTCGAAGCCTATTCAATTCAAACAAACAAACAAACAATCAAAGCTTTCCTCTTTATAATATTAGTATAGATGAATTGCTCCGGTGGAGTGGAAAGTGAACCCTAATATGTATATAACTGCTCTTATATGATACGAAAAAATACTTGTGGTTTTTTGAGCTATTATAAGATCGGTGATCCAAAATAGCTATACTTTACTAACTTAAATGGTGAAGGAAAACATCGTGAGGAAACCGGCACATACCCTAGAACCAAAAATTCGAAGGTATGTGTCATTGGTTAGTATTCTTATAAGCGGCGATGGGCTTGCAACCTGTCACGTACGGAATACTAACTACTGTGCAAAATGTGGGCATGTACCAAATGTCATGTTTGGACTTGCCTCTGACTACCCTCTTTAGATATCCTCAAAGATCTAAGTAACTAAAGATCTGAGGAGATATCTACCAAGCCTGGGGATTACAGTCGTGATCATATTTTTATTTTTTATTTTTATTTACTAACAGTAAGCTTCGGGTACTGTAAAACTATATACTTTAACCTTAAAGGTAACTAGCTGGTAGCCTTGTTTACCTTCCTACCTACCATAACAGGGTAATACTAAATACAATTATTGTATTTTCTTTTAAGGTGAAGAAAATATCAGTGTTACTGATTTGGATGAAAATATTGTAACAGCCCTGGGTAGTACCCTAGTCACTGAAAGGGTGTAGGGTTATGATGTTCACAAAGAAATTATAAAGAGAATGGAAGGGATCATAGTTAATGGCATAAACAAAGAATCTCTAGAAGAGATATTATAAAATAATTTTTAATTTAACTTCAAGGCTTATTAAATGATCAAATCAAGGCAAGGGATAAGAAGCAACAATCTTGCAGATCATTGATAAATTGGTTAGTGGAAAGGAAGCAACCCGTTGAAGTCAATTGCGATACTAACTGATGTATCGAGATTATTGGCCAAGTTTCATTTCCAAGAAACAACCATGAGAAGGAAACTGATAAGTTCCAGCCTTGATATAAGTCTTTGGAAAATGTAAAAAGAGATTGTCTCATTTGAAAATGTTAGTGAAAACACAAAGACATGCTAATGCCATAAAGAAATCAGCCTTTTTTTTTACCACGCTTTTATTATAAAGGAAACTTCAGAAGCCCTCCCCGGACCAACCAGTACCAGTATTAGGCAAGAAAGAGGGGGGGGGGGAAGAACCGACAAAGAGGGTTCCAACGGTGGTTTTCCAACCAAACATACCAACCACATCAACAGCCTCAGCCACAAAAGAATTACCAACAAAAACGTCATGTACCACAAACATAAAGGTAAATAACTTAGCTGGTAGACTACAACATTTTTACCAATCTTGTAAAAAGATGACTGATGATATTAATGTTCTGTTATGGGTAAAGGAATATACTATTCCTTTTAAATCCACTCCTGTTCAAGAAACAGTACCTACCCAAGCAAGAAGTTTTTCAAAATCTGAAATATTTGTTTTATCTAAGGAAATAGATATGTTACAGAGTTTAGGTGTTATTTCAAGGTGTACCTACTTAATTCAGGAAAAATACAATTTCTTTCAAAAAATTTTACAATTTAAAAACCTAATGGATAACCTAATAAGATTTATATTAAACTCAAAATATTTGAATACCTTTATTCAAATGGAACATTAAAATTGAAGATACTAGAACTTTATGTTCTGGTATCATATATATATTGCTGAAAAGGGATACTTACATATTGTGTATATTATACTTGAAGGAGTTATATTTTTTGATTCCAGTAGGATATGATAAGAG
This sequence comes from Cosmorhoe ocellata, assembly GCA_963675405.1. Lineage (NCBI taxonomy): Eukaryota > Metazoa > Arthropoda > Insecta > Lepidoptera > Geometridae > Cosmorhoe > Cosmorhoe ocellata. The sequence continues at coordinate 6,278,234 of OY776271.1, read as the reverse complement.
ATATCTAAGATTCCTTTTCCAGGGTAATATGTATTAATTTAATGCTTTGTCCTTTGTAATATGCACAGTAACAATGACATTCACAGAACTACTAAAACCAGTAACTTCCCTATTGCGAAGCAAGGGTTTGAAATCTGTGATTTATTTAGATGATATAATATGTATTGGCAACTCATTTAATGAGTGTTGATATAACTGCCACACCACAATATTACTTCTTGAATGCTTGGGATTTATAATAAATAGAGAAAAGTGTAGGTTAACCCCTTCACAGACGGTTTATTTTCAATAGCTACTGGTGTTATGATATTATGCTTACCTAGTAGGAAAAAACTTAATACAACTTCACTTATACAGAAGTTTTATAATAAAGACCAGTGCATAATTAGAGATTTTTCAAATCTTATAGGAACCCTTATTTCAAGTTGCCCAGCTGTGCTTTACGGTTATGTATATACTAAAGTTATTGAAAGGCAGAAATATTTAGTTTTAAAAAAAACTCAAATAAGCATTAGGTACTTATGAATGTAAAAGAGATTTGTTATGGTGGCTTAACCACATTAATACAAAAAATACTAAAGCAGTTGCTTCTAGGACTGGCTGGAGTGGCTACTGTAACAAGGAAACAGCTAATGGTTTTTTGGAAGGCAGAAGACAAACAGCATCATTATCAACTATTGAGAGTTATTAGCTGCCTTCTTGGCATTACAATGCTTGGTTATTTGCTTCATACATTAAATCAAAATAAAGAAGCCGACCGTGGCTCTTGAATCAAAAATATTGATTGTGAATGGGAATTGTCACATAACTGCTTCTAAGAAGTTAAGAGTTCACTAGGTAACCCTTCTATAGAGCTTTTTTGCCAATAGGACAAACTCGAAATGCTCTAGGTATATATTATGGCATCCTGATGCCTGATGAGGATCCTGATCCTCATGCGGAAAACAGATGCGTTTACAGTAGACTGGTCAGAATATAATTTATTCTATACTTTTCCACCTTTTTCTATGTTATTGAAAACGATACAAAAGATTAATTATGATAAAGCTAAGGGCATTTTAATATTTCCGCTATGGACCTCTCAACCATGGTACCCATTAATCAGTGACATGGCCATATCAGAGATTATTACCTTCAAAACATCTTTTATTATCACCTTTCAGAACCTTACATCCGCTGCACAACAGCCTTTCCCTGGGAGCATGCATATTATCCGGGAGTCTTATAAAAGGAGAAACATCCCAGAAAAGACAATACAAATAATGGTAGCATCATTATCAAAGAATACTATTAAGCAGTACACAACTGCCATTAAAAAATGGTGGGAGTTTAATAAAGGTGATATCTGGGTATTTTCAGTAAGTAAAGTTTTAATAATAATAATAATAATAATAATACTTTATTTCAGGCAACATTAGTCTAGTACAAGATGGAAATTACTTAGAAACTACGGCCCATATAAATATATACCTTAATCTAACATACATAATATATAAACTTATTTACTAGCACGTAGTGGCGGTGACGTGTGACACGCGGGATGTGCTGCGGCCGGCAATCGTCCGCGAAAACGCCGGAACAGCACATTCTTCGGCCAGAATTCTTCCTTAGTGAAGGTCGAAATATTCTCAGTTGGAATACGCACCACAAATGATTTAAAATCATTGTGACGCGACTCCAACCGCTCGACCCTCACCAAGGCGTTGGTCTTCTTCTTCACGTACTCCACGATATCCTCCACCTTCGTGGTGTAGTGAAGCCTCGACACGTAGAGCAACGTCGAAGGCACGGCCGGGCGCAACAAGTGGTTAGGTCCGGTCGGAGCGACGCCACGCTGGTTTCGGCTGCTGGGCTTCCTTTTTCTCCGCACTACCTCGGTGAACCCATCAGAATCACACGGCTTTTTCTCACGAGAAGCCGCAACGGGCGCAGTAGCGCGAAGAGATTCGCAACGCTGCTTCTTTGTCCCCTTTTTCGATGTAGCTGTCGATGCCTGCGGCGGAGGCGCAGCGGGCAGACAGCTTTCGGCAGCAATGGTGGCGGATGTGTTTAAGCTTTCTAACAGAAAAGTATTCTGAAGGGGTTTCTTATGCTACTCTTAATATGTATCGATCGGCCCTGTCCCTGATTATAGACCCATGTTTGGGAACAGATCTACATATAAAGAGATTTTTCAAAGGTATTTTTAGATTACGACCACCTAGGCCAAAATATAATGATACATGGGATCCCTCCTCAGTACTTAACCATATCAAGGGGTGGCCTGAAAATGAAAATTTAAGCTTAGAGTTGTTAACCAAAAAATTAGTTATGCTATTAGCTCTGACTAGTGCTTAACGAATTCAAACTTTAGCAGCTATCAAATTAAAAAATATTGAGTTTACAGAATCAGGGGCAAAAATAAAAATAACTGATTTGCTGAAAACTTCCATCCCAGGCAAGAGACAAACTATTATGAAACTCCCCTTTTTTAATATAGAGCCAAAAATTTGTCCAGTAACATTGCTTCAATATTATATAAGACAAACAGTGATACTTAGAAGTATAGAACTAGGCAATACTAAAAGTTTGTTAATTAGTTTTAAGAAGCCATATAAAGAAGTAAGTAACCAAACCATCAGTCGATGGATTAGGAGTGTGATGAAAGGAAGTGGTATAGATGTTAGGAAATTCACACCACACTCTACTCGGCATGCTTCTACTTCTAAAGCAAGTAGAGCAGATGTAACCTTAGATACTATTTTCAAAACTGCAGGATGGGCAGAAGGTTCTAAAGTTTTTGCTAATCATTATAATAAACCTGTGTATGAAGAATCTCATAACTGTGTTTTTGCCAAGACTGTGTGCAACATTGATGTAAACTAAATAAATATACCTAAGTATATCATACATATTGCAATTGCTGATTCTGTGATTATAATTATAACTAGGTATAATTAAGCCCACATATTAGGGATTCTAATGTTTAAGACTGATTATGGTTAAATTAGATAATTACCTACTTACTTAAGTTGATATGAAAATGTGTGTACTTACCTGACATCCTAAATAGGTATTTTTTGATGTTCCTACCTAACAGATAGACACCTTGTCTTCTAACTTTGTTACTTTGTGATGATTGATAATAAATAATTTAATTTTTTAAATACATACTTACTATTATTATGTAGTGGTTTAAATCAAGTACTTAGTAGATTTAATACCATGTACAAGACTATCTCTAAACATCTCTACAAGTGTTTCGAATCAAATATGTAGTAAAATTACATAATTAAACGAAACTTACCCTAAGTGAAGTTCTATTGTAATTTTATGTAGTATTTGATTCGAAATATACTATATTCCACCCGCCCTGACAACATTAGGCAATGTTTACCCTACATTTAAATTAAATCCCATCAAAAACATAAATGTGCAATGAGAGCCAAGTTCAATAAGTATGCTTTAGTCGTTGACTTCAGCGACAAAAGAAGTGAGATCTAAACGGGTGCCAAGTACAATGGTCAGTCCTAAAACTTATTTATAATAATATGAAATATTTTTAACAACTTTAAAATATCATTTCATCTCATAATTTAGGATATTATATTGAAGCTTAAGGTCTAACTTGGCTAGTTATCATTATACGAATTACCTTCCTATTATTAACTACTTACCTACTATGTCCGATCGCTAGTTTCTACCAGCAAGCCAAATTTTTAGAAGAATAAAATAAGAACGTGCAAGCTATACCTAATATAATTCGTACTCTTAAGAAAACTAGCCAAGTCAGACCTAAGGCTTCAATATAATATCCTAAATTATGAGATGAAATGATATTTTAAAGTTGTTAAAAATATTTCATATTGTTATAAATAAGTTTTAGGACTGACCATTGTACTTGGCACCCGTTTAGATCTCACTTCTTTTGTCGCTGAAGTCAACGACTAAAGCATACTTATTGAACTTGGCTCTCATTTCACATTTATGTTTTTGATGGGATATCATTACTTTTTGTACAGAACTTATTAGTAAGTAAGTACTTGTTCTAAAGCATACTTATTGAACTTGGCTCTCATTTCACATTTATGTTTTTGATGGGATATCATTACTTTTTGTACAGAACTTATTAGTAAGTAAGTACTTGTTCTTATATTATTACACTTATATAATCCTGCATAAACGGCTCAAACTATTGGCACATTGTAGGTATACATACTAAGCAGGTAGGTAGGTACATGAGTACTTACTGAATAAGTATACCTACCTACTACCTATCCGGCATTCCGAGACACACTATTATCTAGGCCTGAATAGTTATCTAGCTATATCTATCTACCTGCATAGACTGCTCAAACTATTGGCACAATGTAGGTATACATACCTATAGTCATACTTACCTATCTGCATAGACGGCTCAACTATTGGCACATTGTACACTAGGTAAGAGTGTACTACTTACCAATCCAAGACACTACTTCCACTCGTTATTATATTCACGTCAAGACCCTATTAAAATCCACATAATGACCGACTGTCATCTATTTAGATTGCTATTCTTATATTACAGGCGCTAGTAAGGGTTCCTAGGAGAATCAATTAATTGAAAAAGTACGTTAAAAATATAAAAATTTGCAAGTTTCAGATTTTTTCCTTTGTATCCACCCCACTACCTACCTGGATGCCAAATTTGAACGTTCTTGGTCATCTGGAACTGGGTTATAATTAACGTCTATAGGTCAGTCAGTGATAAAATTTTCCATAACCAGGCATTTTTGGACGTTAATATCTAAATAACCGTTTGAGGTGTGTTTATGAAATTCGGTGCACATATTTTACTCGCAAGTGGCAATAGATGAGCCAAATTTGACTTGTTTATGTGAAATAGTTTTTGAGTTACGAGGGGGTGAAAAATCACCCAAATGGTTCCTGTAATATTACACTAGGCGCGCATCGCCCGTTCGCTTCGCTTGAACTTGGCTTGACACGCTGCCGCGTGTCTAGATTATAGGTATTTGCCTACCTAGTATTCTAGCCTAGCTAGTTAAATGCTCTAAAATAAATGAGTGTTCAAATATAAGGCGGGATATACAAACGATTTTGTTTTTTTTTTAAAGGCGCGACACGGTCGATAGTTATCGAATGTACTACCAAGTGTTTCGAATCAAATACTACATAAAATTACAATAGAACTTCACTTAGGGTAAGTTTCGTTTAATTATGTAATTGTAATTTTATGTAGTATTTGATTCGAAATATACTATATTCCACCCGCCCTGACAACATTAGGCAATGTTTACCCTACATTTAAATTAAATTATAGGTACCTAGTTATTCTAGCCTAGCTAGTTATAGGTATGCTCTAAAATAAATGAGTGTTCAAATAATAAGCGGGATAAACAAACGATTTTTTTTTTTTAAAGGCGTGACACAGTCGATAGTTATCGAATGTACTACAAGTGTTTCGAATCAAATACTACATAAAATTACAATAGAACTTCACTTGGGGTAAGTTTCGTTTAATTATGTAATTATGAGATTCTTAGAGTTTTGTATTTTGTTTGTAATGGGTGGTAGGTACCTACTTATCTATAGTCAAAAAGACCCTGACCGATTGAAGAAATTATTTGACCAATGATACTAAGCTACAAAGGTGTCTGGTGCAGCGAGTAACGTACCTACATATGCTAGGTATGGTGCAGGACCTATAGGGATGGCCGAGCGAAGCCGGGGCGGGTCGCCACTAGTCGCCACAGTGAATAAGATGATCCTACTATCACCGCAGCCTCGGGAAGGTCTAATGGACAAACAATACTGGTGCGGGAAGGTGATCTCCATGCACCTCAGATCTTCATTTAACCTACTTTCAATGCAAACCTGAAGGTATTTGTCTTACCCCAGGTACAATAGGAATAGGTAGACCTACCTAAGGTACCTCTACCAAACTTTGAATGCAATGTTTTGAAAAAGTTTTTATTAAGTTTACATCGACTCTGTACAAACGACTATCAAGTCTTCTAGAGCGGCCCTCCAATGTTGAAAATGGTTGGCCGTCCCACAGATAAACATAACTAATTATATTATTATTAAAAATAATGTATTCAGGATTAGGTAGTTAGGCATAAGTACCTATAGTCAGTCTAGAATCTAGCGTACCAAGATAGTTATGTGGCAAACAGCTAGGTAGGTACCTACATGTGAGTTTAATATCTAGATTATCTTATATCTCTATAACTTTCATTCCATGACCTCATTTGTCTTAAAGTAAAAGAAAATTAACAATCATAATTCGACTGGAAATCGACGTCCGCCACGCTAGCCTGTTCAGAACGCACTACGCCGGCGCAGGTTGGTATTATCTCCGTCCTTGTTAGTTAAGGCGCGGCAGCTAGCTAGTGGCGAGCGGCATACTGCCCGTTGCATGAAAAGTCTAAGTTTTATGCCTTCGAATTGTAATAATTTTAAATAATAATTTGTGTTCAATTTAAATAATAAAAATGAAACACACATTTTATTTATTAGTAAATTATCTACCCGTTTTGGTGTAAAAAAAATATGGAAATGACCTCAACTTTAGAAGGAGAAGCAGATTTTGTTTATTTTTTGAGGTTTTTTCGAGAATTAATACTAAAGTTAGTACGACGTTTAAACAAAATTTCAAACTCAGACTTTAGAGATAAAAAATTGATTATTTTCAGTGACCTTTCAGTTATTTTCCACTACCCTTATTTACCGAGGGTAAAGCATCTGAAAAACAGCAAAACTCCGCGATCAGCTGACCACCGCGTCTTAAGTCCTCCTCCTGAAGTTCGGGTTGGTCTTGTCCTATCCAACGTATAGGGCCACCATCACGATGCGTCTTGTCCGAATGAAGGTGTTGTTACTTTCCCCAAGTAGTAGGTAGTACACACTTTTATAATTGAAGTAAGTAATCTAGGTGACAATGGTATTGGTATAACATTCCCAGCGGTCCTCTGCTGCGGGACACGCGGGGTGCGGGGGCCGCGCTGTCGGCAGTCGCGTCTGCACAGCTGCCGGTCGGAGCGCGCCGGGTGTCGCCGCGCGCTCGCCTCTAGCGCCGACTGCGGAGCCGCCGAGGGAGCTCCGAGCGAGCCCGCTTGTGCTTTGTCTAACTAGTTTAGCACAAGCCTTATCACTCCTGTTGCAGGACGTTTTCTTCAGCATGTGACTATTCAAATGACTTTTTTGAGCAAAAGCCTTATCACATCTGTTGCAGGAATATGGCTTTTGTCCAGTGTGGACTAGCATGTGATCATTCAAATTACCTTTTTGTGTGAAAGCCTTATCACACTTGTTGCAGGAATATGGCTTTTGTCCAGTGTGGACTCGCATGTGTGTATTCAAATTACTTTTTAGACCAAAAGCCTTATCACACCTGTTGCAGGAATATGGCTTTTGTCCAGTGTGGACTCGCATGTGACTATTCAAAGTACTTTTTTCAGTGAAAGCCTTATCACAGCTGTTGCAGGAATATGGCTTTTCTCCAGTGTGGACTCGCATGTGACTATTCAAACTACCTTTTTGTGCGAAAGTTTTATCACACCTGTTGCAGGAATATGGCCTTTGTCCAGTGTGGACTCGCATGTGGCTATCCAAATAACCTCTATGAGTAAAAGCATTATCACAGCTGTTGCAGGAATATGGCTTTTCTCCAGTGTGTACTCGCATGACGTGCACATTCAAATAATATTTTCGAGCATAAGCCTTACCACACCTGTTGCAGGAATATGGCTTTTGTCCAGTGTGGACTCGCATGTGACTATTCAAAGTACTTTTTTCAGTGAAAGCCTTATCACAGCTGTTGCAGGAATATGGCTTTTGTCCAGTGTGGACTCGCATGTGTTTATCCAAATTACATTTTTGAGTAAAAGCTTTGTCACACCTGTTGCAGGAATATGGCTTTTGTCCAGTGTGGATTCGCATGTGGCTATCCAAATTACCTTTTTGAGTAAAAACCTTATCACAACTATTGCAGGAATATGGCTTTTGTCCAGTGTGGACTCGCATGTGACTATTCAAATTACTTTTTTTAGTAAAAACCTTATCACAACTATTGCAGGAATATGGCTTTTGTCCAGTGTGGACTCGCATGTGACTATTCAAATTACTTTTTTGAGTGAAAGCCTTATCACACCTCTGGCAGGAAAATGGCTTTTTTGTAGTGTGAAACGTTAAATGTTTCACCAAGTTATATTTAGTGTCAATTTGTTTATTGCAGATATCACAATAGAAGCCTGCAGGCATGTTACTGGGGTCGGTCTCCACTTCCGTTACATTCTCTTGACAGGTTTCTGTATTGTTTGAATCATCACCAATTTCATGATCATCTTGTGTCTCAAACTTCAATACCTCATCATGGATTTCTTCACTTTCAGCTGTTTCTTCCTCTTTCACAACTACTTGTTCTTCTTTAACAGCTACAGAAGATGTGCATGTGGTGTTTGAACAGTTGTTTACATGCATGTTCTGCACAGGAGTTGCCATTAAGTTGTGCATAGTTTTCAGAGAGAGCATTGCAAGTGTATTGTGTGTTACCTGGAACAGATAACAGTTATACAGTTATACCAAAGTGCTTAAATAGTTCTATTTAAGCACTTTGGTTCAATGAGCACACCCGGTAGGGCACCGGCAGCTCCCTCTATTAATGATATTAGAAACAAGCTAACATCTGTTACGCCTTGACAAGGTAGACATTCCATCAGGTTCCTATTCAGATCAATAACACTGTTAACTGGTTAACCTGAGGCGCATACAAATTCAGATAACATAGTTATGACAAGGGATTCCACTTCTCACATCTCAGTGGATAGGCTCTACTTTCAGTGCTGTAGGCTATGGGTTTGATTCCCATCCCGGACATACTGTATTTGTGATATGAATTGATGATGGTTTTGTGACCGAGTGTTGTATTATTAGGATGTTTTACAATCAGTATTGCTCCATTAGTTTATATTAGACAGTGCTGTGTGAGTTTTTGAATAGGTATTTTACTGCAGTTAAACTTGAGCCTATAATGAACTCTATAAGAATTAAATGATGAATACATACCTCAATGTTATTGTGCAGCAGCTCTTGAAGGATCCTGTTGGATTTGTGAGCCATATCGGAGAACCTGTGGCACCTCTGCAGCAGGCGGTGACACACATAGCATACTGCGCTCGGCATCCCATTGTCCGCCCCTGCATTGAGCTGCAACAACGTAGTGATCTGTTCACCTACATGCGTGCTGCACTACGCTTGCACTCAGTCAGTCAACAGCTGCAGCTTCAGGTCACTCGTGGGTTGAACCTACCTTGGTGTTCGTGAGTTTCTCGTACGTCTCCAGGAGGCGGCCGTCGTCGACGATCAGCATCCTGACATCGCCGACCAAACACACTCGGCACACACCAGTAGCCATAATTGCCTTGCCTTGTCCAGCCAGTAGCTAGTTATCGCCAGTTTTTTTAATGAGTATGCAATAAGACGTAAAGTGCTCTGAGAGGAATGACAAGACTGAGTCACTCCATAACGAAAACATAGAACGAATGTTTTGTTCTGTTCTGTGAGGGAAAATTAAAGGTTCTCTCAAGTCTCAAATAATGGGGCAATAGATGAACTGGATGAAAAGGCACTTGCAAAAATGTATTGATAAAATAATCTGTTTGTATATCTTCAAAAGAAATTATCATATCAATCTACTAAACCAACCAATATTGTAATTTTACTACATATTTGATTCGAAACACTTGTGTACATTCGATAACTATCGACTGTGTCGCGCCTTTAAAAAAAAAAAACAAAATCGTTTGTTTATCCCGCTTATTATTTGAACACTCATTCATTCTTTTGCGACTCGACGCGGCGCCATAATTTATAGCTTCTCCTCGCAAAAGAAATATAAAAGTAAGGAATTACCATGCCAAAGAGAAATAAAGAAGAAAAAGCGGAAAGGATTAGGAGAAAGATAAGAAAACTTAAAGAAAAACTCGACTCCAGAAGCATATCGGAAAGTCCGACAGCTTCACCGTGTGCTCAACCACCGCTTGGTATTGAGCCCTTGGAGCTCGCGGAGCCCGAGGATATGATCCAAGAGGATCCACAAGACATTGGTTAGCTATTAACCCGACGTTTTTTACAGTACCGAAACGTTTACATTCAAAGTAGATACTGCCTACTATTGTTTTTAGGTTATATTATTACCAATAAAGTTGTTGTGTCCAAAGAAACATGTCTGGACTGGTTCTCCCGGTGGGAAGACCATTGCCATCTGAAATATGACATGTCTAGGTTGGTGAACCCGATGGGTTAACTAACCATTGCCAATTTCACAATTTACAAAAATGTAATACCTGAAAAATAAAGTTATTGTGTCCAATTTCACATTTTACAAAAATGTAATACCTGAAAAATAAAGTTATTGTGTCCAATGAAACATGTCTGGACTGGTTCTCCCGGTGGGAAGACCATTGCCATCTGAAATATGACATGTCTTGGTTGGTGAACCCGGTGGGTTAACTAACCATTGCCAATTTCACAATTTACAAAAATGTAATTTACTCATCTTCATATTTATAAAATTACTAGCTTCTGCACGCGGCGTCGCCCGCGAAGTACCTACATAAATTATAGCCTATGTTCATCCTGAAAGTTCATTCTACAAATTGGTGAAAGAATTTTTCAAATCGGTTCAGTAGTTTCGGAGCCTATTCAATTCAAACAAACAAACAAACAATCAAATCTTTCCTCTTTATAATATACTAGCTTCTGCACGCGGCGTCGCCCGCGATGTACCTACATAAAATATAGCCTATGTTCATCCTGAAAGTTAATTCTACACATTGGTGAAAGAATTTTTCAAATCGGTTCAGTAGTTTCGGAGCCTATTCATTTCAAACAAACAAACAAACAATCAAAGTTTTCCTCTTTATAATATTAGTATAGATAATATATATATAAGTATAGATGAATTACTCCGGTGGAGTGGAAAGTGAACCCTAATATGTATATAACTGCTCTTATATGATACGAAAAAATACTTGTGGTTTTTTGAGCTATTATAAGATCGGTGATCCAAAATAGCTATACTTTACTAACTTAAACGGTGAAGGAAAACATCGTGAGGAAACCGGCACATACCCTAGAACCAAAAATTCGAAGGTATGTGTCATTGGTTAGTATTCTTATAAGCGGCGATGGGCTTGCAACCTGTCACGTACGGAATACTAACTACTGTGCAAAATGTGGGCATGTACCAAATGTCATGTTTGGACTTGCCTCTGACTACCCTCTTTAGATATCCTCAAAGATCTAAGTAACTAAAGATCTGAGGAGATATCTACCAAGCCTGGGGATTACAGTCGTGATCATATTTATTTTTTTTATTTTTATTTACTAACAGTAAGCTTCGAGTACTGTAAAACTATATACTTTAACCTTAAAGGTAACTAGCTGGTAGCCTTGTTAACCTTCCTACTTACCATAACTGGGTAATACTAAATACAATTATTGTATTTTCTTTTAAGGTGAAGAAAATATCAGTGTTACTGATTTGGATGAAAATATTGTAACAGCCCTGGGTAGTACCCTAGTCACTGAAAGAGTGTAGGGTTATGATGTTCACAAAGAAATTATAAAGAGAATGGAAGGGATCATAGTTAATGGCATAAACAAAGAATCTCTAGAAGAGATATTATAAAATAATTTTTAATTTAACTTCAAGGCTTATTAAATGATCAAATCAAGGCAAGGGATAAGAAGCAACAATCTTGCAGATCATTGATAAATTGGTTAGTGGAAAGGAAGCAACCCGTTGAAGTCAATTGCGATACTAACTGATGTATCGAGATTATTGGCCAAGTTTCATTTCCAAGAAACAACCATGAGAAGGAAACTGATAAGTTCCAGCCTTGATATAAGTCTTTGGAAAATGTAAAAAGAGATTGTCTCATTTGAAAATGTTAGTGAAAACACAAAGACATGCTAATGCCATAAAGAAATCAGCCTTTTTTTTTACCACGCTTTTATTATAAAGGAAACTTCAGAAGCCCTCCCCGGACCAACCAGTACCAGTATTAGGCAAGAAAGAGGGGGGGGGGGGAAGAACCGACAAAGAGGGTTCCAACGGTGGTTTTCCAACCAAACATACCAACCACATCAACAGCCTCAGCCACAAAAGAATTACCAACAAAAACGTCATGTACCACAAACATAAAGGTAAATAACTTAGCTGGTAGACTACAACATTTTTACCAATCTTGTAAAAAGATGACTGATGATATTAATGTTCTGTTATGGGTAAAGGAATATACTATTCCTTTTAAATCCACTCCTGTTCAAGAAACAGTACCTACCCAAGCAAGAAGTTTTTCAAAATCTGAAATATTTGTTTTATCTAAGGAAATAGATATGTTACAGAGTTTAGGTGTTATTTCAAGGTGTACCTACTTAATTCAGGAAAAATACAATTTCTTTCAAAAAATTTTACAATTTAAAAACCTAATGGATAACCTAATAAGATTTATATTAAACTCAAAATATTTGAATACCTTTATTCAAATGGAACATTAAAATTGAAGATACTAGAACTTTATGTTCTGGTATCATATATATATTGCTGAAAAGGGATACTTACATATTGTGTATATTATACTTGAAGGAGTTATATTTTTTGATTCCAGTAGGATATGATAAGAGATATCTAAGATTCCTTTTCCAGGGTAATATGTATTAATTTAATGCTTTGTCCTTTGTAATATGCACAGTAACAATGACATTCACAGAACTACTAAAACCAGTAACTTCCCTATTGCGAAGCAAGGGTTTGAAATCTGTGATTTATTTAGATGATATAATATGTATTGGCAACTCATTTAATGAGTGTTGATATAACTGCCACACCACAATATTACTTCTTGAATGCTTGGGATTTATAATAAATAGAGAAAAGTGTAGGTTAACCCCTTCACAGACGGTTTATTTTCAATAGCTACTGGTGTTATGATATTATGCTTACCTAGTAGGAAAAAACTTAATACAACTTCACTTATACAGAAGTTTTATAATAAAGACCAGTGCATAATTAGAGATTTTTCAAATCTTATAGGAACCCTTATTTCAAGTTGCCCAGCTGTGCTTTACGGTTATGTATATACTAAAGTTATTGAAAGGCAGAAATATTTAGTTTTAAAAAAAACTCAAATAAGCATTACTTATGAATGTAAAAGAGATTTGTTATGGTAGCTTAACCACATTAATACAAAAAATACTAAAGCAGTTGCTTCTAGGACTGGCTGGAGTGGCTACTGTAACAAGGAAACAGCTAATGGTTTTTTGGAAGGCAGAAGACAAACAGCATCATTATCAACTATTGAGAGTTATTAGCTGCCTTCTTGGCATTACAATGCTTGGTTATTTGCTTCATACATTAAATCAAAATAAAGAAGCCGACCGTGGCTCTTGAATCAAAAATATTGATTGTGAATGGGAATTGTCACATAACTGCTTCTAAGAAGTTAAGAGTTCACTAGGTAACCCTTCTATAGAGCTTTTTTGCCAATAGGACAAACTCGAAATGCTCTAGGTATATATTATGGCATCCTGATGCCTGATGAGGATCCTGATCCTCATGCGGAAAACAGATGCGTTTACAGTAGACTGGTCAGAATATAATTTATTCTATACTTTTCCACCTTTTTCTATGTTATTGAAAACGATACAAAAGATTAATTATGATAAAGCTAAGGGCATTTTAATATTTCCGCTATGGACCTCTCAACCATGGTACCCATCAATCAGTGACATGGCCATATCAGAGATTATTACCTTCAAAACATCTTTTATTATCACCTTTCAGAACCTTACATCCGCTGCACAACAGCCTTTCCCTGGGAGCATGCATATTATCCGGGAGTCTTATAAAAGGAGAAACATCCCAGAAAAGACAATACAAATAATGGTAGCATCATTATCAAAGAATACTATTAAGCAGTACACAACTGCCATTAAAAAATGGTGGGAGTTTAATAAAGGTGATATCTGGGTATTTTCAGTAAGTAAAGTTTTAAGCTTTCTAACAGAAAAGTATTCTGAAGGGGTTTCTTATGCTACTCTTAATATGTATCGATCGGCCCTGTCCCTGATTATAGACCCATGTTTGGGAACAGATCTACATAAAGAGATTTTTCAAAGGTATTTTTAGATTACGACCACCTAGGCCAAAATATAATGATACATGGGATCCCTCCTCAGTACTTAACCATATCAAGGGGTGGCCTGAAAATGAAAATTTAAGCTTAGAGTTGTTAACCAAAAAATTAGTTATGCTATTAGCTCTGACTAGTGCTTAACGAATTCAAACTTTAGCAGCTATCAAATTAAAAAATATTGAGTTTACAGAATCAGGGGCAAAAATAAAAATAACTGATTTGCTGAAAACTTCCACCCCAGGCAAGAGACAAACTATTATGAAACTCCCCTTTTTTAATATAGAGCCAAAAATTTGTCCAGTAACATTGCTTCAATATTATATAAGACAAACAGTGATACTTAGAAGTATAGAACTAGGCAATACTAAAAGTTTGTTAATTAGTTTTAAGAAGCCATATAAAGAAGTAAGTAACCAAACCATCAGTCGATGGATTAGGAGTGTGATGAAAGGAAGTGGTATAGATGTTAGGAAATTCACACCACACTCTACTCGGCATGCTTCTACTTCTAAAGCAAGTAGAGCAGATGTAACCTTAGATACTATTTTCAAAACTGCAGGATGGGCAGAAGGTTCTAAAGTTTTTGCTAATCATTATAATAAACCTGTGTATGAAGAATCTCATAACTGTGTTTTTGCCAAGACTGTGTGCAACATTGATGTAAACTAAATAAATATACCTAAGTATATCATACATATTGCAATTGCTGATTCTGTGATTATAATTATAACTAGGTATAATTAAGCCCACATATTAGGGATTCTAATGTTTAAGACTGATTATGGTTAAATTAGATAATTACCTACTTACTTAAGTTGATATGAAAATGTGTGTACTTACCTGACATCCTAAATAGGTATTTTTTGATGTTCCTACCTAACAGATAGACACCTTGTCTTCTAACTTTGTTACTTTGTGATGATTGATAATAAATAATTTAATTTTTTAAATACATACTTACTATTATTATGTAGTGGTTTAAATCAAGTACTTAGTAGATTTAATACCATGTACAAGACTATCTCTAAACATCTCTACAAGTGTTTCGAATCAAATATGTAGTAAAATTACATAATTAAACGAAACTTACCCTAAGTGAAGTTCTATTGTAATTTTATGTAGTATTTGATTCGAAATATACTATATTCCACCCGCCCTGACAACATTAGGCAATGTTTACCCTACATTTAAATTAAATCCCATCAAAAACATAAATGTGCAATGAGAGCCAAGTTCAATAAGTATGCTTTAGTCGTTGACTTCAGCGACAAAAGAAGTGAGATCTAAACGGGTGCCAAGTACAATGGTCAGTCCTAAAACTTATTTATAACAATATGAAATATTTTTAACAACTTTAAAATATCATTTCATCTCATAATTTAGGATATTATATTGAAGCTTAAGGTTTAACTTGGCTAGTTATCATTATACGAATTACCTTCCTATTATTAACTACTTACCTACTATGTCCGATCGCTAGTTTCTACCAGCAAGCCAAATTTTTAGAAGAATAAAATAAGAACGTGCAAGCTATACCTAATATAATTCGTACTCTTAAGAAAACTAGCCAAGTCAGACCTAAGGCTTCAATATAATATCCTAAATTATGAGATGAAATGATATTTTAAAGTTGTTAAAAATATTTCATATTGTTATAAATAAGTTTTAGGACTGACCATTGTACTTGGCACCCGTTTAGATCTCACTTCTTTTGTCGCTGAAGTCAACGACTAAAGCATACTTATTGAACTTGGCTCTCATTTCACATTTATGTTTTTGATGGGATATCATTACTTTTTGTACAGAACTTATTAGTAAGTAAGTACTTGTTCTTATATTATTACACTTATATAATCCTGCATAAACGGCTCAAACTATTGGCACATTGTAGGTATACATACTAAGCAGGTAGGTAGGTACATGAGTACTTACTGAATAAGTATACCTACCTACTACCTATCCGGCATTCCGAGACACACTATTATCTAGGCCTGAATAGTTATCTAGCCATATCTATCTACCTGCATAAACTGCTCAAACTATTGGCACAATGTAGGTATACATACCTATAGTCATACTTACCTATCTGCATAGACGGCTCAACTATTGGCACATTGTACACTAGGTAAGAGTGTACTACTTACCAATCCAAGACACTACTTCCACTCGTTATTATATTCACGTCAAGACCCTATTAAAATCCACATAATGACCGACTGTCATCTATTTAGATTGCTATTCTTATATTACAGGCGCTAGTAAGGGTTCCTAGGAGAATCAATTAATTGAAAAAGTACGTTAAAAATATAAAAATTTGCAAGTTTCAGATTTTTTCCTTTGTATCCACCCCACTACCTACCTGGATGCCAAATTTGAACGTTCTTGGTCATCTGGAACTGGGTTATAATTAACGTCTATAGGTCAGTCAGTGATAAAATTTTCCATAACCAGGCATTTTTGGACGTTAATATCTAAATAACCGTTTGAGGTGTGTTTATGAAATTCGGTGCACATATTTTACTCGCAAGTGGCAATAGATGAGCCAAATTTGACTTGTTTATGTGAAATAGTTTTTGAGTTACGAGGGGGTGAAAAATCACCCAAATGGTTCCTGTAATATTACACTAGGCGCGCATCGCCCGTTCGCTTCGCTTGAACTTGGCTTGACACGCTGCCGCGTGTCTAGATTATAGGTATTTGCCTACCTAGTATTCTAGCCTAGCTAGTTAAATCCTCTAAAATAAATGAGTGTTCAAATATAAGGCGGGATATACAAACGATTTTGTTTTTTTTTTAAAGGCGCGACACGGTCGATAGTTATCGAATGTACTACCAAGTGTTTCGAATCAAATACTACATAAAATTACAATAGAACTTCACTTAGGGTAAGTTTCGTTTAATTATGTAATTGTAATTTTATGTAGTATTTGATTCGAAATATACTATATTCCACCCGCCCTGACAACATTAGGCAATGTTTACCCTACATTTAAATTAAATTATAGGTACCTAGTTATTCTAGCCTAGCTAGTTATAGGTATGCTCTAAAATAAATGAGTGTTCAAATAATAAGCGGGATAAACAAACGATTTTTTTTTTTTTAAAGGCGCGACACAGTCGATAGTTATCGAATGTACTACAAGTGTTTCGAATCAAATACTACATAAAATTACAATAGAACTTCACTTGGGGTAAGTTTCGTTTAATTATGTAATTATGAGATTCTTAGAGTTTTGTATTTTGTTTGTAATGGGTGGTAGGTACCTACTTATCTATAGTCAAAAAGACCCTGACCGATTGAAGAAATTATTTGACCAATGATACTAAGCTACAAAGGTGTCTGGTGCAGCGAGTAACGTACCTACATATGCTAGGTATGGTGCAGGACCTATAGGGATGGCCGAGCGAAGCCGGGGCGGGTCGCCACTAGTCGCCACAGTGAATAAGATGATCCTACTATCACCGCAGCCTCGGGAAGGTCTAATGGACAAACAATACTGGTGCGGGAAGGTGATCTCCATGCACCTCAGATCTTCATTTAACCTACTTTCAATGCAAACCTGAAGGTATTTGTCTTACCCCAGGTACAATAGGAATAGGTAGACCTACCTAAGGTACCTCTACCAAACTTTGAATGCAATGTTTTGAAAAAGTTTTGTACAAACGACTATCAAGTCTTCTAGAGCGGCCCTCCAATGTTGAAAATGGTTGGCCGTCCCACAGATAAACATAACTAATTATATTATTATTAAAAATAATGTATTCAGGATTAGGTAGTTAGGCATAAGTACGTATAGTCAATCTAGAATCTAGCGTACCAAGATAGTTATGTGGCAAACAGCTAGGTAGGTACCTACATGTGAGTTTAATATCTAGATTATCTTATATCTCTATAACTTTCATTCCATGACCTCATTTGTCTTAAAGTAAAAGAAAATTAACAATCATAATTCGACTGGAAATCGACGTCCGCCACGCTAGCCTGTTCAGAACGCACTACGCCGGCGCAGGTTGGTATTATCTCCGTCCTTGTTAGTTAAGGCGCGGCAGCTAGCTAGTGGCGAGCGGCATACTGCCCGTTGCATGAAAAGTCTTATGCCTTCGAATTGTAATAATTTTAAATAATAATTTGTGTTCAATTTATTTAATAAAAATGAAACACACATTTTATTTATTAGTAAATTATCTACCCGTTGGTGTAAAAAAAATATGGAAATGACCTCAACTTTAGAAGGAGAAGCAGATTTTGTTTATTTTTTGAGGTTTTTTCGAGAATTAATACTAAAGTTAGTACGACGTTTAAACAAAATTTCAAACTCAGACTTTAGAGATAAAAAATTGATTATTTTCAGTGACCTTTCAGTTATTTTCCACTACCCTTATTTACCGAGGGTAAAGCATCTGAAAAACAGCAAAACTCCGCGATCAGCTGACCACCGCGTCTTAAGTCCTCCTCCTGAAGTTCGGGTTGGTCTTGTCCTATCCAACGTATAGGGCCACCATCACGATGCGTCTTGTCCGAATGAAGGTGTTGTTACTTTCCCCAAGTAGTAGGTAGTACACACTTTTATAATTGAAGTAAGTAATCTAGGTGACAATGGTATTGGTATAACATTCCCAGCGGTCCTCTGCTGCGGGACACGCGAGGTGCGGGGGCCGCGCTGTCGGCAGTCGCGTCTGCACAGCTGCCGGTCGGAGCGCGCCGGGTGTCGCCGCGCGCTCGCCTCTAGCGCCGACTGCGGAGCCGCCGAGGGAGCTCCGAGCGAGCCCGCTTGTGCTTTGTCTAACTAGTTTAGCACAAGCCTTATCACTCCTGTTGCAGGACGTTTTCTTGAGTGTGGACTCGCATGTGTCTATTCAAATGACTTTTTTGAGCAAAAGCCTTATCACATCTGTTGCAGGAATATGGCTTTTGTCCAGTGTGGACTCGCATGTGTCTATTCAAATGACTTGTTTGAGCAAAAGCCTTATCACATCTGTTGCAGGAATATGGCTTTTGTCCAGTGTGGACTCGCATATTGTGACTATTCAAATAACTTTTTCGACCAAAATCCTTATCACATCTGTTGCAGGAATATGGCTTTTGTCCAGTGTGGACTAGCATGTGATCATTCAAAGTACTTTTTTCAGTGAAAGCCTTATCACAGCTGTTGCAGGAATATGGCTTTTGTCCAGTGTGGACTCGCATGTGACGATTCAAAGTACTTTTTTCAGTGAAAGCCTTATCACAGCTGTTGCAGGAATATGGCTTTTGTCCAGTGTGGCCTAGCATGTGTTTATTCAAATGACCTTTTTGTGTGAAAGCCTTATCACATCTGTTGCAGGAATATGGCCTTTGTCCAGTGTGGACTTGCATGTGATTATTTAAATTACCTTTTTGAGTAAAAGCCTTATCACATCTGTTGCAGGAATATGGCTTTTCTCCAGTGTGTACTCGCATGTGCATATTCAAAGAACTTGTTTGAGTAAAAGCCTTATCACACTTGTTGCAGGAATATGGCTTTTGTCCAGTGTGGACTAGCATGTGACTATTCAAATGACTTTTTTCAGCAAAAGCCTTATCACATCTGTTGCAGGAATATGGCTTTTGTACAGTGTGGACTCGCATGTGACTATTCAAATTACTTTTTCGACCAAAATCCTTATCACACCTATTGCAGGAATATGGCTTTTGTCCAGTGTGGACTCGCATGTGTCTATTCAAATAACTTTTTTTAGTAAAAGCTTTGTCACACCTGTTGCAGGAATATGGCTTTTTTCTAGCATGAAACTTTAAATGTTTCACCAAGTTATATTTGGTGTCAATTTGTTTATTGCAGATATCACAATAGAAGCCTGCAGGCATGTTACTGGGGTCGGTCTTCACTTCAGTTACATTCTCTTGACAGGTTTCTGTATTGTTTGAATCATCACCAATTTCATGATCATCTTGTGTCTCCAACTTCAATACCTCATCATGGATTTCTTCACTTGCAGCTGTTTCTTCCTCTTTCACAACTACTTGTTCTTCTTTAACAGCTACAGAAGATGTGCATGTGGTGTTGGAACAGTTGTTTATATGCATGTTCTGCACAGGGGTCGCCATTAAGGTGTGCTTAGTTTTCAGACCCAACATTGTAAGTGTAGCGTGTGTTGCCTGGAACAGATAACAGTTATACAGAACTATTGAAGCATGTTGGATCAACGAGCATGTGGGGTAGGACACCGGCAACTCCATCTATGAATGATATTAGAAACAAGCTTACCTCTGTTACCCCTTGACATGGTAGACATTCTATCAGGTTCCTATTCACCTGGTCAATAATACCGAGGCACTACAAATTCTGATAACATAGTTAGGTTATGACAAGGGTTTCCCATTCTCATATCGCAGTGGATAGGCTCGACCTTCAGTGCTGTAGGCTATGGGTTTGATTCCTATCCCAGACATACATTTGTGTTATGAAATTGATGATGGTTTTGTGACAGAGTTGTATTATTAGGATGTGTTTACAATCAGTATTGCTCCATTAGTTTATATCAGATGATGCAGAGTGAATCATCCACTAATATAATAAACTTGAACCTACAATGAACTCTATAAGAATTAAACAATGAATACCTCAATGTTATTGTGCAGCAGCTCTTGAAGGATCCTGTTGGATTTGTGAGCCATATCGGAGAACCTATGGCACCTCTGCAGCAGGCGGTGACACACATAGCATACTGCGCTCGGCATCCCATTGTCCGCCCCTGCATTGAGCTGCAACAACGTAGTGATCTGTTCACCTACATGCGTGCTGCACTACGCTTGCACTCAGTCAGTCAACAGCTGCAGCTTCAGGTCACTCGTGGGTTGAACCTACCTTGGTGTTCGTGAGTTTCTCGTACGTCTCCAGGAGGCGGCCGTCGTCGACGATCAGCATCCTGACATCGCCGACCAAACACACTCGGCACACACCAGTAGCCATTGCCTTGCCTTGCCTTGCCTGGCCAGCAGCTAGCTGACAAGTTGACGACACTGTGTATTCAATAGACAGAGGCCAGTGCTGTGTATGTGAGTCACAAGATTTTGTGACTATATCACAACAAGAAAAGCGAGTATTGTACTGACCCAGTAGATTGTTCTATTGTGTCAGAGAAAAAAAGAGTTTTTTTAATGATTTCTATGCAAGTATTCGACCAATAAAAGAACAACTAATATAACACGTTGGTAAGTATATTATATTAAATAAATTTCATAATTTTATTTATCAATTACGTACAAAAACCTCATTTGTTTCCGTTCCGATAATCTGTTTGATTATCTTCAAAAGAAATATCAACCAACATGTCTAACTACGTCATCAACCATTAATGTGTATTGTGTATGCAATATGTTATTTTACCGTACAAAATGGCAAACACAAGTTTGTCAAAGTCAAAATATGTTTATTTTCAATAGAATCACAGGGATCACTTTGAAACGTCTTACATACTAGGTGAGTCTAAGTGCCAGTTCTAGTCCTATCCCCAGTCCGTAGACAGAGAAACCTACGCCCCAGTCCGAGAAGAACTGACAAGAAACTCTTCTTCTTCTTCTTCAATTATGGCATCTGTCTCATAGAGAACAATTTTGCCAGTGTCAAGTGTATTTATTTATAAGTATTGTCAACGGCACAGAGTCATAGTCAAGTTGTCAAGTCAATTTTAAACAAAAGATGGCTGTTTTGTTGAAAATTTTCGGGATTTCCTCCGATGGAATTTGAAGAGAACTATTTACTCTAATTCACATACTTTACACTCGCGTCAAGAACCCGGGTTTTATTGGCAAAATAACCACCAAAATTACGCAATAAAACTCAAAATAACACGAGAAAACATATAAAAACCAGAGCGACGTAGCTGTCAGGCAAATACACCGCAGAAAATCCCGACAAGAAACTCGCTGGGCCGAATTTTGAATTGAATACCTGTCAAATCTCGTGTTAAGTAATAAAAGCTAGTTAAATAGTAGTTGTCAATGTCACAAAGTCACCACAATTTATTTAATCATCACCTTTTTTAAGCTAAGATCTGGCTATAACTAGGTAGATTTTAACCAGTGATCTGTTATAGTAAATTTATCTCTATGATTTTTAACTTTTAGGAAAAGGTGATGAATACGTTATGGTAATATTACGATTAATCTCGAGTCGGTACCTACGTAATGTAATTTTCTAGGGATCTTACTGTGTTTTGTAAACTATTATAATATAAATTATGAGATTCTTAGAGTTTTGTATTTTGTTTGTAATGGGTGGTAGGTACCTACTTATCTATAGTCAAAAAGACCCTGACCGATTGAAGAAATTATTTGACCAATGATACTAAGCTACAAAGGTGTCTGGTGCAGCGAGTAACGTACCTACATATGCTAGGTATGGTGCAGGACCTATAGGGATGGCCGAGCGAAGCCGGGGCGGGTCGCCACTAGTCGCCACAGTGAATAAGATGATCCTACTATCACCGCAGCCTCGGGAAGGTCTAATGGACAAACAATACTGGTGCGGGAAGGTGATCTCCATGCACCTCAGATCTTCATTTAACCTACTTTCAATGCAAACCTGAAGGTATTCGTATTACCCCAAGTACAATAGGAATAGGTAGACCTACCTATGGTACCTCTACCAAACTTTGAATGCAATGTTTTGAAAAAGTTTTTATTAAGTTTACATCGACTCTGTACAAACGACTATCAAGTCTTCTAGAGCGGCCCCCACATGTTGAAAATGGTTGGCCGTCCCACAGATAAACATAACTAATTATATTATTATTAAAAATAATGTATTCAGGATTAGGTAGTTAGGCATAAGTACCTATAGTCAATCTAGAATCTAGCGTACCAAGATAGTTATGTGGCAAACAGCTAGGTAGGTACCTACATGTGAGTTTAATATCTAGATTAGCTAACTTTCATTCCATGACCTCATTTGTCTTAAAGTAAAAGAAAATTAACAATCATAATTCGACTGGAAATCGACGTCCGCCACGCTAGCCTGTTCAGAACGCACTACGCCGGCGCAGGTTGGTATTATCTCCGTCCTTGTTAGTTAAGGCGCGGCAGCTAGCTAGTGGCGAGCGGCATACTGCCCGTTGCATGAAAAGTCTTATGCCTTCGAATTGTAATAATTTTAAATAATAATTTGTGTTCAATTTATTTAATAAAAATGAAACACACATTTTATTTATTAGTAAATTATCTACCCGTTGGTGTAAAAAAAATATGGAAATGACCTCAACTTTAGAAGGAGAAGCAGATTTTGTTTATTTTTTGAGGTTTTTTCGAGAATTAATACTAAAGTTAGTACGACGTTTAAACAAAATTTCAAACTCAGACTTTAGAGATAAAAAATTGATTATTTTCAGTGACCTTTCAGTTATTTTCCACTACCCTTATTTACCGAGGGTAAAGCATCTGAAAAACAGCAAAACTCCGCGATCAGCTGACCACCGCGTCTTAAGTCCTCCTCCTGAAGTTCGGGTTGGTCTTGTCCTATCCAACGTATAGGGCCGCCACCATCACGATGCGTCTTGTCCGAATGAAGGTGTTGTTACTTTCCCCAAGTAGTAGGTAGGTCACACTTTTATAATTGAAGTAAGTAATCTAGGTGACAATGGTATTGGTATAACATTCCCAGCGGTCCTCTGCTGCGGGACACGCGGGGTGCGGGGGCCGCGCTGTCGGCAGTCGCGTCTGCACAGCTGCCGGTCGGAGCGCGCCGGGTGTCGCCGCGCGCTCGCCTCTAGCGCCGACTGCGGAGCCGCCGAGGGAGCTCCGAGCGAGCCCGCTTGTGCTTTGTCTAACTAGTTTAGCACAAGCCTTATCACTCCTGTTGCAGGACGTTTTCTTGAGTGTGGACTCGCATGTGTCTATTCAAATGATGTTTTAGACTATAAGCCTTATCACACCTGTTGCAGGAATATGGCTTTTGTCCAGTGTGGACTCGCATGTGACCATTCAAATGACTTTTTTGAGTAAAATACTTATCACACCTGTTGCAGGAATATGGCTTTTCTCCAGTGTGGACTCGCATGTGACTATTCAAAGTACCTTTTTGAGTGAAAGCCTTATCACACCTGTTGCATGAATATGGCTTTTGTCCAGTGTGGACTCGCATGTGTGTATTCAAATTACTTTTTAGACCAAAAGCCTTATCACACCTGTTGCAGGAATATGGCTTTTGTCCAGTGTGGACTCGCATGTGACTATTCAAAGTACTTTTTTCAGTGAAAGCCTTATCACAGGTGTTGCAGGAATATGGCTTTTCTCCAGTGTGGACTCGCATGTGACTATTCAAACTACCTTTTTGTGCGAAAGTTTTATCACACCTGTTGCAGGAATATGGCTTTTTTGTAGTGTGAAACGTTAAATGTTTCACCAAGTTATATTTAGTGTCAATTTGTTTATTGCAGATATCACAATAGAAGCGTGCAGGCATGTTACTGGGGTCGGTCTCCACTTCAGTTACATTCTCTTGACAGGTTTCTGTATTGTTTGAATCATCACCAATTTCATGATCATCTTGTGTCTCCAACTTCAATACCACATCATGGATTTCTTCACTTTCAGCTGTTTCTTCCTCTTTCACAACTACTTGTTCTTCTTTAACAGCTACAGAAGATGTGCATGTGGTGTTTGAACAGTTGTTTATATGCATGTTCTGCACAGGGGTCGCCATTAAGTTGTGATCAGTTTTCAGACACAACATTGTAAGTGTAGCGTGTGTTACCTGGAACAGATAACAGTCATACAGAACTATTGAAGCATGTTGGAGCAACGAGCACATGGGGTAGGGCACCGACAACTCCATTTTTTAATGATATTAGAAACAAGCTAACATCTGTTACTCCTTGACATGGTAGACATTCCATCAGGATCCTATTCAGATCAATAACACTGTTAACTGGTTAACCTGAGGTGCATACAAAGTCAGATAACATAGTTATGACAAGGGATTCCACTTCTCACATCTCAGTGGATAGGCTCTACTTTCAGTGCTGTAGGCTATGGGTTTGATTCCCATCCCGGACATACTGTATTTGTGTTTTGAATTGATGATGGTTTAGTGACCGAGTGTTGTATTATTAGGATGTGTTTACAGTCAGTATTGCTCCATTAGTTTCTATTAGACAGTGCTGTGTGAGTTTTTGAATAGTATTCATTCAGGTATTTTACTGCAGTTAAACTTGAGCCTATAATGAACTCTATAAGAATTAAATGATGAATACATACCTCAATGTTATTGTGCAGCAGCTCTTGAAGGATCCTGTTGGATTTGTGAGCCATATCGGAGAACCTGTGGCACCTCTGCAGCAGGCGGTGACACACATAGCATACTGCGCTCGGCATCCCATTGTCCGCCCCTGCATTGAGCTGCAACAACGTTGTGATCTGTTCACCTACATGCGTGCTGCACTACGCTTGCACTCAGTCAGTCAACAGCTGCAGCTTCAGGTCACTCGTGGGTTGAACCTACCTTGGTGTTCGTGAGTTTCTCGTACGTCTCCAGGAGGCGGCCGTCGTCGACGATCAGCATCCTGACATCGGCGACCAAACACACTCGGCACACACCAGTAGCCATAATTGCCTTGCCTTGTCCAGCCAGTAGCTAGTTATCGCCAGTTTTTTTAATGAGTATGCAATAAGACGTAAAGTGCTCTGAGAGGAATGACAAGACTGAGCCACTCCATAATGAAAACATAGAACAAATGTTTTGTTCTGTTCTGTGAGGGAAAATTAAAAGTTCTCTTAAGTCTCAAATAATGGGCTAATAGATTAACTGGATGAAAAGGCACTTGCAAAAATGTATTGATAAAATAATTTGTTTGTTTATCTTCAAAAGAAATTATCATATCAATCTACTAAACCAACCAATATTGTAATTTTATTGTATTGTGTACAAATATGTTATTTTACCGTACAAAATGGCAAACACAAGGTTGAATTGAATAAATGTCAGTCAAATCTCGTGTTTAGTATTAGAAGGTTGTAGTTGTCAATGTCACAAAGTCACCACAATTTATTTATTTATCACCATCAAATCAAAGGCAAATACTACTCCGACATCCAACCAGTTGGTTCTTCAAGTTCCGCAAATCTAGCAAAATTGTAACTTCAACCATCTGCCGTCTTAGATTAGGTTTTGCATGTACCCCTGTATTCTTAGTGTTAGCACCTTAATCAATCCATCATTCCTTCCTGAGTTCCTTTCATAATCTGTGTCCATTGGTGAGCTCAATTCAACATTATCTGTGGCTCATTCATCGTTCAATCACTCATCGAGGAAAAATCCCAACTACTCACTCAGCCACTGGACTGCTTACAAAGCACATCATATTTCAAAATATCGGTTTGGGTGTTCAAGAAGCCGGCCGGCATTATCATCAAGAACAAAATCACAGTGAGTCCTTCCCACCTATTTACCATAATTAGGGTGCTAAGCAATATCAAATAACATAAACATTAATAACAAACATTTGAGCACATCATATTTCAAAATATCGGTTTGGGTGTTCAAGAAGCCGGCCGGCCGGCATTATCATCAAGAACAAAATCTACTAGATACCTACTTATTCAACATCAGAACATTTATTCTTACATACAGTCCACTGACCATCTGTGTAGTGAACATAAACATTACACAGGCCATCAATCATTATCAATAGTGTATCTAGAAGCAACATACAACTTCTAGATACAAAAATCAGAACATATATTCTTTCATACAGTCCGCTGACCATCTGTGTAGTGAACATAAACATTACACAGGCTATCAATCATTATAAGTGTGTATTTAGAAGCAACATACAACTTCTAGATACAAAAATCAGAACATATTCTTACATACAGTCCGCTGACCTACTGTGTAGTGAACATAAACATTACATAGGCTATCAATCATTATCAACTGTGTGTATCTAGAGGCAACATACAACTTCTGGATACAAAAATTAGAACATTATAGGGATTTCCTTTCTGTTATGCATAAACAAAAATAAGTAATTACTTATTACATTGTTGGGTTTGTACAACATAATCAAAACAAAATATCATTCATTTTGGTATCAGAATATCATTCAATAAAAAAATAAGTTACCAAGAAGGCTTATTTTTTTTTTATATAGGTAGGTAATAGGCTAGGTAATAGGAATTTCATGGTACTTACCTATTCCTGGTTTTATTTGCTTTTACAAAAAGTTTCATTCAGATAAAATATTTGATTGTGATCTAAACATAAACAATAACAATTTAAAATATCTAAGTGTGGTGCAGAAAACATTAATAATAAAATCAAACATAAATAAATAGATAGTGTGGTGTGGGGTGATAAAACAGAATTTTGTGTATGTAGGTGCATGTAGTTATCACAATAAAAATGACTGAATCAACCATTGCCCACCTCAAAGCAAAAAGAGACCTTGCGCATAAACGCCTTGCTGATGCAGTCAATTGTGCTAGGAGATGCTCTATGGATAATAGCTTGCTGGACCGTTTTCAAACATGGTGTGACCGCTTAGAAATGATCATGGAAGCTTTCAATGATGCTCATGCATGTTTGCTATGTGAACTAACAAAACTTAAAGACGGAGAAAACCAAGTGAGTGAGGCAGTGAAACTCCAAGAAGAAGCAGATGACATGTACTTTTTGGTGATTGAAGCGAAACGCGCTTTATTTCCGGCGCCGCCGTCTAAGCCAACTGGTGAGTCCTCGGCCTCAGTTGCTAAACAGAAAAATAGCAAACTCCCTCCAATAAAGTTACCAAACTTCAACGGACAGCTTAAAGACTTCCCTGGCTTCATTGATTTATTCAATACATTGGTACACAGCAGACCAGATATTAGCAATGTTGAGAAGTTTCAATATTTGATAACTTCTTTGTCCGGGGAACCTATCAATGTAATCAGAGCATACCCTGTCTCCGAAGCAAATTATTCAAATGCATATCAATCATTAGTAGACAGGTATAGTAACAAAAGGTATTTAGCCTTTGTCTGTTGGGAACAAATAGTTAACCTGAAACCAATGAATACAGGTTCAGCTCAAAATTTGCGGCTTTTACTTGACACATATAATGAAAACATATCTATGCTTGGTTCATTAGGGTTACCAACAAGTAACTGGGATTTTGTGATGTTTCACTCCCTTTTAACCAAATTAGACAAAGCATCACGTGAAGCTTTTGAGCTTGACTGTAACACATGTGAGTTCCCAGGTTTTGAAAAGTTAAAATCATTTCTTAAAGAGAGATGCAATGCACTGGAGCGTTCATCTCTCACATCAGGTACCCCCACAACCACACGAAATCAAACAAATAACAATAATCAAACAAAACAAATAAATCAGCAGCCACGTCCTGCACCTACTTTGCTGTTAGCCCAAGGGCCCGGTGGTCAAACTAACAATTTATCATGTGTAATATGCAAAGGTAATCATGCACTATATATGTGTGAGAAGTTCATATCAAAGACACCTAGAGAACGGGTTGAAATTGTGAAACAAAATAAATTGTGCTCTAACTGTTTAAGGAGTAATCATCAAACACAACAATGCAAATCAACATTCAGATGTAAAACTTGTAACAAGTTTCACAATAGCCTGTTACACTATCCATCAAGCAAGTCCAATGACAACAGTGGTAAACAAAGTTTAACCAATCAATCATCATCATCATCAGATAAGTCATCTGAACCAAAAACAGAGGAGAATGTTGTAACTCCAGTGACTTCTTTAGCAAATACATGTCAAGAAACAGCACAAACCTCAACTTTCGTTCTTCTAGCCACTGCGGAGGTTGAGGTTAAAACTGGTTGGGGAACTTTCCAAAGAGTTCGTGCACTTCTGGACCCTGGCAGTCAAAGCCATGTTATCAGCAGCAGCTGCGCTCGCCGGTTAGGCTTAACATGTCACAAAGCTATTCAACCTATGTTAGGTATCGGGGGGATACCTTCCACCCCTGCAGGCAAGGTGTTTATTGAGGTCCGTCCAGTTGGGGAGGCCGAACCAACATTTTCAACAGAAGCACTATGTCTGGATAAAATATGCAGTAACATGCCCACTCAACCAGTGAATACTAAATATTTTCAACACATTGCTAACTTGAAGTTGGCTGATCAGGACTACCACAAATCAAGACCTGTCGATATTCTTATTGGCGGTGAATTATTCCCACACCTCCTCTTACCAGGTGATAAGATTGAGGGTGGAAACCGAGCAGCAACAGCAATCAATACTATCTTTGGATACATACTAATGGGACGGACAGAGTCGACAGGTACAACATCATCATCATCACTTGCTGTGTCCATCAATCATTTATCTGAAGATGCAAGTTTAGATCTTGCAGTGCAGAAGTTTTGGGAAATAGATAGTATACCATCTCAGGAACATAAAGAAAATCAATCTATAGATGAAGTTAGGTGTGAGGAGATATATCAAGCAACACATCAAAGGGACGAAAATGGTCGCTACATAGTCAATCTACCATTTCGTGATGAAGAACCAACATTTGAAGGCTCATATGCCATTGCTCTTCGTCGATTCAAGCATTTAGAACGGCGACTTCTTCAAGATCCGCCATTTTATAAAAATTATAAACAACATATCATGGAGTATTTATCAAACGGTCATATGGAGGAAATCCCCATACCGGACCATCAATCCCCTTCTGCGTACTACATACCTCATCATGCGGTTGTAAAACCTGGTAAGATCCGGGTTGTTTACGACGCGTCGTGCAAGGATAAACAAGGAAAGTCCTTGAATGACTCCCTCCTGACTGGTGAAAAGCTGCAAGCGGACATCTGTGACCTTCTACTGCGGTTCAGACTGCATGCCATCGTCTTCACTGCAGACGTTCGCCAGATGTACCGTCAAGTGGCCGTCATCAAAAAACATCAAGATTATCAAAGAATACTTTTTAGGTGTTCACCAGAAGAGCAAGTGCGAGAATTTCGCCTCACAAGAGTTACATTTGGTGTCTCAGCGGCACCATTCCTTGCTATAAGGACTATGCATCAATTAGCTCAAGATCACCAAGAAGCATATCCTGCTGCTGTCAACCTCCTACTCCAGGATCGGTACGTGGATGATCTCGTGACCGGTTGCGACACTGCAGAGAGAGCAGTAGAACATCAACAACAACTTATCAATCTTATGTCAGAGGGAGGTTTTGAGCTGAGAAAGTGGGCAAGTAACAATACAGAAGTGCTGCAACATATTCCGGAGAATCATCGAGCTATTCCGGAAATCACTTTCGATAGCGAAAGCCTTTTCATGAAGGTTCTAGGACTGGCCTGGAACTCTGAAGAGGATATCTTTACATATCAAGTAAATCAAATCGACAGAGAATGTACCAAGCGCTCTATGCTCTCAGAACTAGCGCGGATCTATGACCCCATAGGCCTGTTAACACCACTTACATTTCAAGCAAAGCAACTCATCCAACGTTTATGGCTGCTGGGTACATCATGGGACCAACCTGTTCCTGACGAAGTCAAACAACAATGGACCAAACATACAAAACAACTGCCCAACTTATCAAAGCTTCAAATACCCAGGCGTATTACTCGAAGCGACGCTATATCATATCAAATTCACGGGTTTTCGGATGCCAGCGAAGCAGGCTATGCAGGTGTTGTGTACCTTCGGTCGACAGATCATCATAACAATCATCATGCGGCACTTATAAGTGCACGCTCTCGCGTCGCACCCACTAAACGCAGGACGCTGCCCAGGCTTGAACTCTGTGGAGCGGTATTGTTGACGGAGTTAATGCAGCATATCCTCCGTTTGTACTCAACTAGCATTCAAATCCAGGGCGTTTATGCATGGTCTGATTCTACTATCACGTTAGCATGGATTAAATCAAACTCAAATGGATATAAAGCATTCGTCGGAAATCGGATATCAAGCATTCAGAGAAAACTCCCTGAAGCGATTTGGGGACACGTTCCCGGAAAACAGAACCCTGCCGACTGTGCAAGCCGTGGTTTGACTCCGAACGAACTCATTGACCATGACCTGTGGTGGACAGGTCCAGAATGGTTGGTCCAGGATCAAAGTCGCTGGCCAAGCGTTCCGATAGCAGAACAACTCATCCCAGAAGCATCAGGCGAAGAACGTAAATGTGTTCTTATCAACTCCACTCCTCCTGAGGAGCACTTTTTAGATAAACTCATCAACAAATATTCATCTTTAAACAAAATTCAACGCATTTTAGCATACTGCAAGCGCTTCATTGATGCTACTCGAAAAAACATACGTTCGGGTCATCTGACAAGTTTGGAACTTCATGGTTCACTCATGTTACTTGTCAAACATGTACAGCACTCACAATTCAGCGATGAAATTTCTCGTATACGCTTAAGCAAACCGTTACCTAAATCATTGAAATCACTTAGCCCCTTTTTAGATTCAAATGCTACACTTCGGGTGGGGGGTAGGCTATCCAGGTCTCAATTGAACTTTGAAGCAAAGCATCCGGCGTTGCTACCACGCAAGCATCGCCTCACTCATCTTATCATTCAAAGCGTACATAACGATAATTTTCATCCAGGGTTGCAAACATTACAGTACTTACTGCTACAAAATTTTTGGGTTTTATCAGCACGACGTGCCATTCGTCAGGTAATATCAAACTGTTATAAGTGCTTTCGAGTAAAACCTCATCATGTACAGCCAGAAATGGCTGATCTACCACGCTCGCGTATCACTCAAATCAAAGCTTTTCAATCAGTAGGATGCGACTATGCTGGTCCATTCAACGTCTCATTTCAACGTTACCGCGGTTCCCGTTCCATGAAAGCATATCTATGCTTGTTTGTATGCTTTGCCACGAAAGCTCTACATTTAGAACTCGCGTCCAGTCTTTCATCAGATTCATTTTTAGCAGCTTTACGTAGATTCATTGCCCGGCGTGGTAGGTGCAATACCATTCATAGTGATTGTGGCACTAATTTTAAGGGTGCACATACCCAGTTATCAGAGCTTATGCGTTCAGCTTGTGAAGTTGAACACATAGAATTCAAATTCAACCCAGCAGGGGCTCCACATTTCGGAGGACTGTGGGAAGCAGGTGTAAAATCAGTAAAAACACATCTATACCGCGTTATAGGGGCACAAACTTTAACATATGAAGAACTTAACACTTTATTAGCCCAAGTTGAATCCATTCTGAACTCAAGGCCGTTATGTCCTTTGAGTACAGATCCTAACGATTTATCAGTACTCACACCAGGTCATTTTTTAACCATGGCCCCTCTCACGACGGTACCCACTCCTGATTACACTAACATAAACATTAACAAACTCACGCGTTGGCAAATGTTGCAACGAATGCATCAGGATTTTTGGTCACGTTGGCATACTGAATATCTAACCACTCTATCTCAACGTCTTAAATGGACTAAATCTTCGCGGCCTGTTATGATTGATCAAATAGTCGTTATCAAGGATGAGACGACTCATCCATTGCGCTGGCACTACGGTAAAATCATTGCATTGCATCCAGGTCGTGATGGCGTATGCCGTTCAGCGATGGTGAGAACCGCTCATGGCGTTCTCCATCGCCCTTTAGTAAAACTATGTCCCATCCCCGATGGATCGGACTAATAGTCATTTATTAGTTTAGTTTGTAGTAATTATAGCGCTAATCATACCATGTCATATTTAATTTCAATAATAAGTATGTAATATAATATTCAGATTTTAATAATTATCAATATCAAGAACTCCTTTACCTTTGTTAATTTAACCTATAGGGCTAATTGGTTATAATGAACAAAGTGATTTGGAAGGGGTCTTTATCATAATATCATTTGTCTGGCTCATTGAATCGCCAGCGGGGGGGGAATAATGTTAGCACCTTAATCAATCCATCATTCCTTCCTGAGTTCCTTTCATAATCTGTGTCCATTGGTGAGCTCAATTCAACATTATCTGTGGCTCATTCATCGTTCAATCACTCATCGAGGAAAAATCCCAACTACTCACTCAGCCACTGGACTGCTTACAAAGCACATCATATTTCAAAATATCGGTTTGGGTGTTCAAGAAGCCGGCCGGCATTATCATCAAGAACAAAATCACAGTGAGTCCTTCCCACCTATTTACCATAATTAGGGTGCTAAGCAATATCAAATAACATAAACATTAATAACAAACACTTAGCAAAACTAAGGATTCGGGATCACTCAATGTGTGAATGCGGGCTTGAAGAAGGAGATGTGGAACACATATTCTTTAATTGCCTAAAATTGCAATGTTCCCCCTATACGATGTCCTCCCCCCTGAACTCCCTCGTCCTACTTCATTCAAAATAATACTTTCCCAAATATTTTCCCCCTTATAAATCATATTGTATGTAAATTTGTAAAAATCCATAATATTAAGTTGTAAAATAGTTAAAAGTAATAATATGTATATATATATTTATCTATTTTATTATAACAATGTGCTTTTCGTCTTGTTTTGTTTCCCCTTCCACCTTGTGCTGTTGTCATATTGTGTTGTTTAAAACTAACTATGTCAATCATTTTGTTGATGCAAATTTTTTTTTATTTTCTTTTAAATTCTGCTTTTGGTTACCGATCATATTATTATTTTTGAAGTTTACGATACTCCTTACTGACTGACACTGGCAGAATCGTTGCGTGAAGCAAGCGGGGCCATAAAAATAAGAAGTTGAAGTTATTCATCACCTTTTCCTAAAAGTTAAAATCTAGTACGATTAACTTGGGTAGGTACGTAATGTATTTTTTTAAGGATCTTACTCTGTTTTGTGAACTATTATATAAATAAACTAGCTGTCCCGCCCGCGACTTAGTTCACTTAAAGTAGGTATCTAACTAAACTGAGTTTCAAACAAATCACACTAATAAAAAAATCCCATAATAACTTTGACACCCAATTTTACCCTTTTTAGAGGGCTATTTTGATATATCCAGGAATACGTTTCCATTTATTTTGCATTTATAGTATCCAAACCAAAATTAAGAACAATCGCACCACCCTTTAAAAAGTACTCATAAAAACATTGACCCCACATTTGACCCCTTTTTGAAGGTTATATTGAAAAATCCTGAAACACGTGTCCATTAATTTTGTATTTACTGTAAGTACACAAATTTTCAGACTAATCGCACCACCCGTTAAAAAAATCCCATACAAACATTGACCCCTTTCTTAGAATTATATTGAAAAATTCTGAAACAGGAAACAAAGTTTAAGGCCAATCGCACAACCCGTTAAAAAAATTTCATATTAACATTGACCCCCCCATTTCCCCCCTTTTTAGAGTTATATTGAAAAATCCTAAAACACGAAATTAAGTTTCCGACCAATCGCACCACCCGTTGAAAAGTTCCCATACAAACATTGACCCCCCATTTGACCCCTTTTTTTAAAGGTTTTATTGAAAAATCCTGAAACACGAAACAAAGTTTCAGACCAATCGCACCAGGTTAAAAAGATCCCATACAAACATTGACCCCACATTTGACCCCTTTTTCAAGGTTATATCGAAATATCCTGAAACACGTGTCCGTTCATTTTGTATTTACAGTACACAAACAAAGTTTCAGGTCAATCGCACCACCAGTTAAAAAGTTCTCATACAAAATTGACCCCACATTTGACCCCTTTTTGATGGTTATATTGAAAAATCCTGAAACATGTGTCCATTCATTTTGCATTAATAGTGCACAAACAAAGTTTCATGAAAATCGCTCCGCGCGTTAAAAAGTTTCATACTAACGTTTTCACCCTTTTTCACCCCTTTAGAGGTGGAATTTCCAAAAATCCCGCCTTAGTGGGTGGTTTTGTTATAAAAGGAAACCAGCTTTCAAATTTCAGCTTTCTAGCTTCAGCGGTTTCGGCTAGGCGATGATGAATCAGTCAGTCAGTCGGTCAGTCAGGTTAAGCTCTTATATAGATATAGATTATGAGATTCTTAGAGTTTTGTATTTTGTTTGTAATGGGTGGTAGGTACCTACTTATCTCAAGTCAAAAACTACTTGACCCTGACCGATTGAAGAAATTATTTGACCAATGATACTAAGCTACAAAGGTGTCTGGTGCAGCGAGTAACGTACATTATACTAGGTGTGGTGCAGGACCTATAGGGATGGCCGAGCGAAGCCGGGGCGGGTCGCCACTAGTCGCCAGAGTGAATAAGATGATCCTACTATCACCGCAGCCTCGGGAAGGTCTAATGGACAAACAATACTGGTGCGGGAAGGTGATCTCCATGCACCTCAGATCTTCATTTAACCTACTTTCAATGCAAACCTGAAGGTATTTGTCTTACCCCAGGTACAATAGGAATAGGTAGACCTACCTAAGGTACCTCTACCAAACTTTGAATGCAATGTTTTGAAAAAGTTTTTATTAAGTTTACATCGACTCTGTACAAACGACTATTAAGTCTTCTAGAGCGGCCCTCCAATGTTGAAAATGGTTGGCCGTCCCACGGATAAACATAATTAATTATATTATTATTAAAAATAATGTATTCAGGATTAGGTAGTTAGGCATAAGTACCTATAGTCAATCTAGAATCTAGCGTACCAAGATAGTTATGTGGCAAACAGCTAGGTAGGTACCTACATGTGAGTTTAATATCTAGATTATCTTATATCTCTATAACTTTCATTCCACGACCTCATTTGTCTTAAAGTAAAAGAAAATTAACAATCATAATTCGACTGGAAATCGACGTCCGCCACGCTAGCCTGTTCAGAACGCACTACGCCGGCGCAGGTTGGTGTTATCTCCGTCCTTGTTAGTTAAGTCCTCCTCCTGAAGTTCGGGTTGCTCTTGGCCTATCCTACGTATAGGGCCGCCATCACGATGCGTCTTGTCCGAATGAAGGTGTTGTTACTTTCCCCAAGTAGTAGGTAGTACTTTTATAATTGAAGTAAGTAATCTAGGTGACAATGGTATTGGTATGACATTCCCAGCGGTCCTCTGCTGCGGGACACGCGGGGTGCGGGGGCCGCGCTGTCGGCAGTCGCGTCTGCACAGCTGCCGGTCGGAGCGCGCCGGGTGTCGCCGCGCGCTCGCCTCTAGCGCCGACTGCGGAGCCGCCGAGGGACCTCCGAGTGAGCCTGCTTGTGTATGTCTAACTAGTTTTGCACAAGCCTTATCACTCCTGTTGCAGGTCTATGGCTTTTGTCCAGTGTGGACTCGCATGTGACTATTCAAATGACCTTTTTGTGTGAAAGCCTTATCACATCTGTTGCAGGAATATGGCTTTTGTCCAGTGTGGACTCGCATGTGACTATTCAAATGACCTTTTTGTGTGAAAGCCTTATCACATCTGTTGCAGGAATATGGCTTTTGTCCAGTGTGGACTCGCATGTGACTATTCAAAGAACTTGTTTGAGTAAAAACCTTATCACACTTGTTGCAGGAATATGGCTTTTGTCCAGTGTGGACTCGCATGTGACTATTCAAAGTACTTTTTTCAGTGAAAGCCTTATCACATCTGTTGCAGGAATATGGCTTTTGTCCATTGTGGACTCGCATGTGACTATTCAAAGAACTTGTTTGAATAAAAGCCTTATCACATTTGTTGCAGGAATACGGCTTTTGTCCAGTGTGGACTCGCATGTGTCTATTCAAATGATGTTTTAGACTATAAGCCTTATCACACCTGTTGCAGGAATATGGCTTTTGTCCAGTGTGGACTAGCATGTGTCTATTCAAACTACTTTTTTGAGTGAAAGCCTTATTACATCTGTTGCAGGAATATGGCTTTTTTGTAGTGTGAAACTTCAAATGTTTCACCAAGTTATATTTAGTGTCAATTTGTTTATTGCAGATATCACAATAGAAGCGTGCAGGCATGTTACTGGGGTCGGTCTCCACTTCGGTTACATTCTCTTGACAGGTTTCTGTATTGTTTGAATCATCATCAATTTCATGATCATCTTGTGTCTCAAACTTCAATACCTCATCATGGATTTCTTCACTTGCAGCTGTTTCTTCCTCTTTCACAACTACTTGTTCTTCTTTAACAGCTACAGAAGATGTGCATGTGGTGTTTGAACAGTTGTTTATATGCATGTTCTGCACAGGAGTCGCCATTAAGTTGTGCATAGTTTTCAGAGAGAGCATTGCAAGTGTGTTGTGTGTTACCTGGAACAGATAACAGTTATACAGTTATACCAAAGTGCTTAAATAGTTCTATTTAAGCACTTTGGTTCAATGAGCACACCCGGTAGGGCACCGGCAGCTCCCTCTATTAATGATATTAGAAACAAGCTAACATCTGTTACTCCTTGACATGGTAGACATTCCATCAGGATCCTATTCAGATCAATAACACTGTTAACTGGTTAACCTGAGGCGCATACAAATTCAGATAACATAGTTATGACAAGGGATTCCACTTCTCACATCTCAGTGGATACTAGGCTCTACCTTCAGTGCTGTAGGCTATGGGTTTGATTCCCATCCTGGACATACTGTATTTGTGTTATGAATTGATCATGGTTTTGTGACCGAGTGTTGTATTATTAGGATGTTTTACAATCAGTATTGCTCCATTAGTTTCTATTAGATGGTGCTGTGTGAGTTTTTGAATAGTATTCATTTATTTTACAGCAGTTAAACTTGAGCCTATAATGAACTCGTAAGAATAAATCAATGAATACCTCAATGTTATTGTGCAGCAGCTCTTGAAGGATCCTGTTGGATTTGTGAGCCATATCGGAGAACCTGTGGCACCTCTGCAGCAGGCGGTGACACACATAGCATACTGCGCTCGGCATCCCATTGTCCGCCCCTGCATTGAGCTGCAACAACGTTGTGATCTGTTCACCTACATGCGTGCTGCACTACGCTTGCACTCAGTCAGTCAACAGCTGCAGCTTCAGGTCACTCGTGGGTTGAACCTACCTTGGTGTTCGTGAGTTTCTCGTACGTCTCCAGGAGGCGGCCGTCGTCGACGATCAGCATCCTGACATCGCCGACCAAACACACTCGGCACACACCAGTAGCCATAATTGCCTTGCCTTGTCCAGCCAGTAGCTAGTTATCGCCAGTTTTTTTAATGAGTATGCAATAAGACGTAAAGTGCTCTGAGAGGAATGACAAGACTGAGTCACTCCATAACGAAAACATAGAACGAATGTTTTGTTCTGTTCTGTGAGGGAAAATTAAAGGTTCTCTCAAGTCTCAAATAATGGGGCAATAGATGAACTGGATGAAAAGGCACTTGCAAAAATGTATTGATAAAATAATCTGTTTGTTTATCTTCAAAAGAAATTATCATATCAATCTACTAAACCAACCAATATTGTAATTGTATGTATTGTATTGTGTACAAATATGTTATTTTACCGTAAAAAATGGCAAACACAAGGTTAAATTGAATACCTGTCAAATCTCGTGTTTAGTATTAGAAGGTACTTAAGTTGTAGTTGTCAATGTCACAAAGTCACCACAATTTATTTATTCATCACCTTTTCCTAAAAGTTAAAATCTCAGAATACAGAAAGAACAGAAGCCGCGTTCGACTGTAATCGCAAACCGCACGCTGTGTCCAAAAACCAAACAAGCGTCCCGCACTCACCTCACTCCCCACCCGCGTAATGTTGCTAGCTAGACATCGCTTACTCGTTTTTTTGGGTAAGCGTTGAGAGTATTGAAGGTAAGAAAATAAATCGACATTGTCCTTTCTTAGAAATGTATTCATATTTTATTTGTACCTATGTAACTAATAATCTCAAGAAATAAAAGTTTTATAAATAAAACACGAAACTTAAACTCAAACTCAAAATAACTTTATTCAGCGAAATCAAAATGTTAAAATGTTTTTTAAAGACGTATTCAATAATTTAATACCACTCAAAATAAAATCTCTCAGTACCTACCTACGTAATAAAAAGCAGGGAAAATCAAAACTCTTACATTGGCAACACTAACAAGATGGACGCATCAATCTCTACGACAATTACAAACAAAACAATTTATTCAGTAATTAAATAAAACGACATCTAAATGCACTACTTACACGTGAAATGTGATCCCATCCTGTTTTTTTTGTAGCCCCGCTGTATTTTTACAGGTAGGAACGACACAAGACGGCATAATTTGTTTAAATTGCACAACGGTAAGTCACGTCACGCGATACGACGTCCACAGAGTGACTGATCGGCTGCGCTTCAAACTACTCATTTTATGAGTAGTATTTGACGCTTTAGTATTAGGCGCGTTCACGGTTTCAGTTCTTTCTGTACTCTCGAGGTTAAAATCTAGTTAAAATCTAGTACGATTAATCTCGGGTAGGTACGTAATGTATTTTTTTAAGGATCTTACTCTGTTTTGTGAACTATTATATAAATAAATTACGAGATTCTTAGAGTTTTGTATTTTGTTTGTAACGGGTGGTAGGTACCTACCTATCTAAAGTCAAAAACTACTTGACCCTGACCGATTGAAGAAATTATTTGACCAATGATACTAAGCTACTAAGGTGTCTGGTGCAGCGAGTAACGTACATATGCTAGGTGTGGTGCAGGACCTATAGGGATGGCCGAACGAAGCCGGGGCGGGTCGCCACTAGTCAACAGAGTGAATAAGATGATCCTACTATCACCTTAGCCTCGGGAATGTCTAATGGACAAACAATACTGGTGCGGGAAGGTGATCTCCATGCACCTCAGATCTTCATTTAACCTACTTTCAATGCAAACCCGAAGGTATTCGTATTACCCCAGGTACAATAGGAATAGGTAGGTGCCAAACTTTGAATGCAATGTTTTGAAAAAGTTTTAATTAAGTTTACATCGACTCTGTACAAACGACTATCAAGTCTTCTAGAGCGGCCCTCCACATGTTGAAAATGGTTGGCCGTCCCACGGATAAACATATATTAGAAGAACTCGACTATGGGCTCAGGAAATGGCGGGATTATCTATACCTATATAAGAGCTTAACCTGACTGACTGACTGACTGACTGACTGACTGACTGACTGATTTATCAACGCCCAGCCGAAATCGCTGAAGCTAGAAAGCTGAAATTTGGAAGGTGGTTTCCTTTTATAACAAAACCACCCACTAAGACGGGATTTTTGGAAATTCCACCTCTAAGGGGGTGAAAAAGGGTGAAAACGTTAGTATGAAACTTTTTAACGCGTGGAGCGATTTTCATGAAACTTTGTTTGTGCACTGTAAATGCAAAATGAATGGACACGTATTTCAGGATTTTTCAATATAACCATAAAAAAGGGGTCAAATGAGGGGTCAATCTTTGTATGGATACTTTTTAACGGGTGGTGCGATTGGTCTGAAACTTTGTTTGTGTACTGTAAATACAAAATGAATGAACACGTGTTTCAGGATTTTTCAATATAACCATAAAAAAAGGGTCAAATGAGGGGTCAATGTTTGTATGTGAACTTTTTAACGGGTGGTGCGATTGGTCTGAAACTTTGTTTGTGTACTGTAAATACAAAATGAATGAATACGTGTTTCAGGATTTTTCAATATAACCATAAAAAAAGGGTCAAATGTGGGGTCAATGTTTGTATGTGAACTTTTTAACGGGTGGTGCGATTGGTCTGAAACTTTGTTTCGTGTTTCAGGATTTTTCAATAAAACCTTAAAAAAGGGGTCAAATGGGGGGGGGGTCAATTTTTGTATGGGAACTTTTCAACGGGTGGTGTGATTGGTCTGAAACTTAATTTCGCGTTTTAGGATTTTTCAATATAACTCTAAAAAAGGGGGTCAAATGGGGGAAAGGTCAATCTATATCTATATAAGAGCTTAACCTGACTGACTGACTGACTGACTGACTGACTGACTGATTTATCATCGCCCAGCCGAAACCGCTGAAGCTAGAAAGCTGAAATTTGGAAGGTGGTTTCCTTTTATAACAAAACCACCCACTAAGGCGGGATTTTTGGAAATTCCACCTCTAAGAGGGTGAAAATGGGTTAAAACGTTTGTATGAAACTTTTTAACGCGTGGAGCGATTTTCATGAAACTTTGTTTGTGCACTGTAAATAAAAAATGAACGAACACGTGTTTCAGGATTTTTCAATATAACCTTCAAAATGGGGTCAAATGTGGGGTCAACTTTTGTATGGGAACTTTTTAACGGGTGGTGCGATTGGTCTGAAACTTTGTTTGTGTACTGTAAATGCAAAATGAGTGGACACGTGTTTCAGGATTTTTCAATATAACCTTCAAAATGGGGTCAAATGTGGGGTCAACTTTTGTATGGGAACTTTTTAACGGGTGGTGCGATTGGTCTGAAACTTTGTTTGTGTACTGTAAATGCAAAATGAGTGGACACGTGTTTCAGGATTTTTCAATATAACCTTCAAAAAAGGGTCAAATGTGGGGTCAATGTTTGTATGAGAACTTTTTAACGGGGTGGTGCAATTTGTTTGAAATTCGGTTTATATACATATTTTAAGTGAACAAAGTCGCGAGCGGGACAGCTAGTTATAATATAAAACACTTACTTGTTTTACCCTTTATTTTTACCAGAATATCAGACAGCTTGAACGTTACAATTACTTATTATAAATAATGTTTTCAGTTCGACGGCTCAACTCTTACTGCCCTAGATTTAATCTACCCTTTAACATCAAGACTTCCACTTCTACTTTAAGATAGGTACCTTAAACTTAAATCCTATTGGCTAGAGCGTCCGACATTCCGATTGGTCGGCGCCAATGTAATAACAGGAAGTCAATAATATTTTAACATTAGCACTAAGTGTTAATTAAAATAAATAAAGTTTTATAACACAACTAGTAATTTTAGAAATGAATTTTTAAATAACTAATATAATTTCACCTGGGTGTTTGACAAACAGATTTGTCGGCGCCCTAAATTAAAACCGGAACTTCATAAAATATCTTGTTGAATTACTAGCAATGTTTAAGAATTACAATAATATACTTAAAATGGTGCAAAATAAGGTATTCATACAGTATTAGTTATTAAACAACTGCAACACATATCTAATTATATTATTATTAAAAATAATGTATTCAGGATTAGGTAGTTAGGCATAAGTACCTATAGTCAGTCTAGAATCTAGCGTACCAAGATAGTTATGTGGCAAACAGCTAGGTAGGTACCTACATGTGAGTTTAATCTATACTAATATTATAAAGAGGAAAACTTTGATTGTTTGTTTGAAATGAATAGACTCCGAAACTACTGAACCGATTTGAAAAATTCTTTCACCAATGTGTAGAATGAACTTTCAGGATGAACATAGGCTATATTTTATATAGGTACTTCGCGGGCGACGCCGCGTGCAGAAGCTAGTATCTTATATCTCTATAACTTTCATTCCATGACCTCATTTGTCTTAAAGTAAAAGAAAATTAACAATCATAATTCGACTGGAAATCGACGTCCGCCACGCTAGCCTGTTCAGAACGCACTACGCCGGCGCAGGTTGGTGTTATCTCCGTCCTTGTTAGTTAAGTCCTCCTCCTGAAGTTCGGGTTGGTCTTGGCCTATCCTACGTATAGGGCCGCCATCACGATGCGTCTTGTCCGAATGAAGGTGTTGTTACTTTCCCCAAGTAGTAGGTAGTACTTTTATAATTGAAGTAAGTAATCTAGGTGACAATGGTATTGGTATGACATTCCCAGCGGTCCTCTGCTGCGGGACACGCGGGGTGCGGGGGCCGCGCTGTCGGCAGTCGCGTCTGCACAGCTGCCGGTCGGAGCGCGCCGGGTGTCGCCGCGCGCTCGCCTCTAGCGCCGACTGCGGAGCCGCCGAGGGACCTCCGAGTGAGCCTGCTTGTGTATGTCTAACTAGTTTTGCACAAGCCTTATCACTCCTGTTGCAGGTCTATGGCTTTTGTCCAGTGTGGACTCGCATGTGACTATTCAAATGACCTTTTTGTGTGAAAGCCTTATCACATCTGTTGCAGGAATATGGCTTTTGTCCAGTGTGGACTCGCATGTGACTATTCAAATTACTTTTTTGAGTAAAAACCTTATCACAACTGTTGCAGGAATATGGCTTTTGTCCAGTGTGGACTCGCATGTGTATATTCAAAGAACTTGTTTGAGTAAAAGCCTTATCACATTTGTTGCAGGAATATGGCTTTTGTCCAGTGTGGACTCGCATGTGAATATTCAAAGATCTTGTTTGAGTAAAAGCCTTATCACATTTGTTGCAGGAATACGGCTTTTGTCCAGTGTGGACTCGCATGTGACTATTCAAACTATCTTTTTGAGTGAAAGCCTTATCACACCTGTTGCATGAATATGGCTTTTGTCCAGTGTGACCTCGCATGT
Source organism: Cosmorhoe ocellata (assembly GCA_963675405.1). Taxonomy (NCBI): domain Eukaryota; kingdom Metazoa; phylum Arthropoda; class Insecta; order Lepidoptera; family Geometridae; genus Cosmorhoe; species Cosmorhoe ocellata. The sequence continues at coordinate 6,234,772 of OY776271.1, read as the reverse complement.
GTCTATTCAAACTACCTTTTTGAGTGAAAGCCTTATCACACCTGTTGCATGAATATGGCTTTTGTCCAGTGTGACCTCGCATGTGTCTATTCAAATTACTTTTTTTAGAGAAAGCCTTATCACATCTGTTGCAGGAATATGGCTTTTTTGAGGTGTGAAACTTCAAATGTTTCACTAAGTTATATTTAGTGTCAATTTGTTTATTGCAGATATCACAATAGAAGCGTGCAGGCATGTTACTGGGGTCGGTCTCCACTTCAGTTACATTCTCTTGACAGGTTTCTGTATTGTTTGAATCATCATCAATTTCATGATCATCTTGTGTCTCAAACTTCAATACCACATCATGGATTTCTTCACTTGAAGCTGTTTCTTCCTCTTTCACAACTACTTGTTCTTCTTTAACAGCTATAGAAGATGTGCATGTGGTGTTTGAACAGTCGTTTATATGCATGTTCTGCACAGGGGTCGCCATTAAGTTGTGATCAGTTTTCAGACACAACATTGCAAGTGTATCGTGTGTTACCTGGAACAGATAACAGTTATACAGTTATACCAAAGTGCTTAAATAGTTCTATTTAAGCACTTTGGTTCAATGAGCACACCCGGTAGGGCACCGGCAGCTCCCTCTATTAATGATATTAGAAACAAGCTAACATCTGTTACTCCTTGACATGGTAGACATTCCATCAGGATCCTATTCAGATCAATAACACTGTTAACTGGTTAACCTGAGGCGCATACAAATTCAGATAACATAGTTATGACAAGGGATTCCACTTCTCACATCTCAATGGATAGGCTCTACCTTCAGTGCTGTAGGCTATGGGTTTGATGCCCATCCCGGACATACTGTATTTGTGTTATGAATTGATGATGGTTTTGTGACCGAGTGTTGTATTATTAGGATGTTTTACAATCAGTATTGCTCCATTAGTTTCTATTAGACAGTGCTGTGTGAGTTTTTGAATAGTATTCATTTAGGTATTTTACTGCAGTTAAACTTGAGCCTATAATGAACTCTATAAGAATTAAATGATGAATACATACCTCAATGTTATTGTGCAGCAGCTCTTGAAGGATCCTGTTGGATTTGTGAGCCATATCGGAGAACCTGTGGCACCTCTGCAGCAGGCGGTGACACACATAGCATACTGCGCTCGGCATCCCATTGTCCGCCCCTGCATTGAGCTGCAACAACGTTGTGATCTGTTCACCTACATGCGTGCTGCACTACGCTTGCACTCAGTCAGTCAACAGCTGCAGCTTCAAGTCACTCGTGGGTTGAACCTACCTTGGTGTTCGTGAGTTTCTCGTACGTCTCCAGGAGGCGGCCGTCGTCGACGATCAGCATCCTGACATCGCCGACCAAACACACTCGGCACACACCAGTAGCCATAATTGCCTTGCCTTGTCCAGCCAGTAGCTAGTTATCGCCAGTTTTTTTAATGAGTATGCAAGACGTAAAGTGCTCTGAGAGGAATGACAAGACTGAGTCACTCCATAACGAAAACATAGAACGAATGTTTTGTTCTGTTCTGTGAGGGAAAATTAAAGGTTCTCTCAAGTCTCAAATAATGGGGCAATAGATGAACTGGATGAAAAGGCACTTGCAAAAATGTATTGATAAAATAATCTGTTTGTTTATCTTCAAAAGAAATTATCATATCAATCTACTAAACCAACCAATATTGTAATTGTATTGTATGTATTGTATTGTGTACAAATATGTTATTTTACCGTAAAAAATGGCAAACACAAGGTTAAATTGAATACCTGTCAAATCTCGTGTTTAGTATTAGAAGGTACTTAAGTTGTAGTTGTCAATGTCACAAAGTCACCACAATTTATTTATTCATCACCTTTTCCTAAAAGTTAAAATCTCAGAATACAGAAAGAACAGAAGCCGCGTTCGACTGTAATCGCAAACCGCACGCTGTGTCCAAAAACCAAACAAGCGTCCCGCACTCACCTCACTCCCCACCCGCGTAATGTTGCTAGCTAGACATCGCTTACTCGTTTTTTTGGGTAAGCGTTGAGAGTATTGAAGGTAAGAAAATAAATCGACATTGTCCTTTCTTAGAAATGTATTCATATTTTATTTGTACCTATGTAACTAATAATCTCAAGAAATAAAAGTTTTATAAATAAAACACGAAACTTAAACTCAAACTCAAAATAACTTTATTCAGCGAAATCAAAATGTTAAAATGTTTTTTAAAGACGTATTCAATAATTTAATACCACTCAAAATAAAATCTCTCAGTACCTACCTACGTAATAAAAAGCAGGGAAAATCAAAACTCTTACATTGGCAACACTAACAAGATGGACGCATCATTCTCTACGACAATTACACAAATAAAACGACATCTAAATGCACTACTTACACGTGAAATGTGATCCCATCCTGTTTTTTTGTAGCCCCGCTGTATTTTTACAGGTAGGAACGACACAAGACGGCATAATTTGTTTAAATTGCACACCGGTAAGTCACGTCACGCGATACGACGTCCACAGAGTGACTGATCGGCTGCGTGCGCTTCAAACTACTCATTTTATGAGTAGTATTTGACGCTTTAGTATTAGGCGCGTTCACGGTTTCTGTTCTTTCTGTATTCTGAGGTTAAAATCTAGTTAAAATCTAGTACGATTAATCTCGGGTAGGTACGTAATGTATTTTTTTAAGGATCTTACTCTGTTTTGTGAACTATTATATAAATAAATTACGAGATTCTTAGAGTTTTGTATTTTGTTTGTAACGGGTGGTAGGTACCTACCTATCTAAAGTCAAAAACTACTTGACCCTGACCGATTGAAGAAATTATTTGACCAATGATACTAAGCTACTAAGGTGTCTGGTGCAGCGAGTAACGTACATATGCTAGGTGTGGTGCAGGACCTATAGGGATGGCCGAACGAAGCCGGGGCGGGTCGCCACTAGTCAACAGAGTGAATAAGATGATCCTACTATCACCTTAGCCTCAGGAATGTCTAATGGACAAACAATACTGGTGCGGGAAGGTGATCACCATGCACCTCAGATCTTCATTTAACCTACTTTCAATGCAAACCCGAAGGTATTCGTATTACCCCAGGTACAATAGGAATAGGTAGGTGCCAAACTTTGAATGCAATGTTTTGAAAAAGTTTTAATTAAGTTTACATCGACTCTGTACAAACGACTATCAAGTCTTCTAGAGCGGCCCTCCACATGTTGAAAATGGTTGGCCGTCCCACGGATAAACATATATTAGAAGAACTCGACTATGGGCTCAGGAAATGGCGGGATTATTATAATATAAAACGCTTACTTGTTTTACCCTTTATTTTTACCAGAATATCAGACAGCTTGAACGTTACAATTACTTATTATAAATAATGTTTTCAGTTCGACGGCTCAACTCTTACTGCCCTAGATTTAATCTACCCTTTAACATCAAGACTTCCCCTTCTACTTTAAGATAGGTACCTTAAACTTAAATCCTATTGGCTAGAGCGTCCGACATTCCGATTGGTCGGCGCCAATGTAATAACAGGAAGTCAATCATATTTTAACATTAGCACTAAGTATTAATTAAAATAAATAAAGTTTTATAACACAACTAGTAATTTTAGAAATGAATTTTTAAATAACTAATAAAATTTCACCTGGGTGTTTGACAAACAGATTTGTCGGCGCCCTAAATTAAAACCGGAACTTCATAAAATATCTTGTTGAATTACTAGCAATGTTTAAGAATTACAATAATATACTTAAAATGGTGCAAAATAAGGTATTCATACAGTATTAGTTATTAAACAACTGCAACACATATCTAATTATATTTTTGGGAAACTTACTCTAAAATCATTAAAAAAAAGACAAAAACCAACAATAAAACAGTAAGTTTACTTCAACTTTCAAACAAGAATACAGTCTCATGCCAAAACAATTTTACTTCGGAACAAAATATTACAACACAATCAAAATAATCAAAAACAGAAATAGGAATGAAAGAAACAGGCTCAAACAGTTATACAAACAAGCAAATCGCTCACCCAACCCGTGTTGCCACCGTGACCGCCAGAGAAAGAATGTACCCGAGTCGGGGTTACGGCTGGCTTTTATAGGGTTGCATGACGTAAGCTCAGAGAATTCAGCCTAACTCCTAACACGGCCTATCCTGAGTCTGCTTCGACCTCGACAGCATTTGGTAGAACTGCTCGATTATCCAGCTGACCGGCTTGGCTGTCCTGACCCGCTTGGCCGTCGTCCTGTGCTGGTGCTGCATTGTCCTCTGACCCACGTGAAGACGGGCCTGCTTCTAAATCACCAGCATTAACCTCGTTATCTGAAAACAGATAACTATTTTGACAATCTATTTCACACCGCTAATATTTTTTTTTATACAACTGAAGTTTCGCACAAAAGCATTCCAAAGCACTTTCACTCATCACTAAGAGACGTCTCGACTTTCATCATCATAGCAGCTGGAGGCAACTGTAAAGCTAAATTACAGGCCCAAAGCAACCAACAAATTCCGACAGGATGTTAACTTAAAACACGTGTCCAGCTAGCATAAATAAACACACACGGGATACTGCAAGGGTACCTTCGTAGCCATTACATTATCTCCAATGCCAGAACCACTAAACTGATTAAAGTCTAGATTTCCAAAACTAAGAATCTGGCAAGTTTGACTGCATCAAGCATCTTTGGGCAGATGCAAAGCTGAATTGCACGCCCGCGAAGCTATTCATTGGATAGTGTCATCCGCAGTCCTAAACAGGTACATTTTCGTCTATTACGTTCAAGCAGTACGACTTTTCATGTTACATAGACAGTTGTATTGTATGTTTGTCGGTATTTTTTTTTTCAGGGTAAGTAGTAGTCAGACTAGGATTAGTATTTGCGCAAATAAATAAAGTAAAAGGAGGGGGGAACGTGTAACAATCAAAATCGCAACAATGCTATTGCGTAACAAAGGAAAATGCAACTTACTTGCAAAGAATGCTGCACATGTCTCAGGACACCATTCTCCCTGCCACGGAACCATGTATTCGGCGGCTGCTTGCGTGGTCTTCCCATAGGCACCACTCAAAAGTCTCAGCTCATAGCGTCCGCTGGGTAGTACTTTGGTGACCTTGTAAGGGCCACGCATTCCGGGATCAAGTTTTCCTACAGACTGTGAATATTTGATAACAAATACAAGGTCGTTAATGTTCTAACGCCCCGCTATCTATAAGTACGTCTACCGGCACACCTTGGACTACGGCAGAGGTGATGTTGTTATCACCGATAGGCAGCGACCTACTCACGTTGTCAACACACAAGTTAATATTCCGTTGATTTCTTGTTCCAGACCTATTCTTCGCGAAACAATCTGATTCTGAGTGACCGGGTTTTTTACAAAAAGCACATTTATCTGTAGTTTTTGGTTGCTTAGTACAGTTCTGTTTCTTATGACCGACTTCACCACAAGAAAAACATTTAATATTGTGCGCATTATCTTTTTGACCGTTATTTATTCGTGACTTTTGCAACGGAGCACGAACGTTGTGTGTTGGACGACTCGGTTTCAAGTAAATCGAGAGAAACTGAACTAAGTTATCGGTTGAAAGATTAGCGTTAGTGGCTGCGGCACGAACTTGTGCGTCTGTGAGTCCACGAATAACTATTTGAGTCATTAGTTCTTCACTAAGTCCTTTAATAATTCGCAACCGTAGTAGACTACGACGGGCGTACTCAGCATATGACGCGTATTTATCTGACGTAGTATTCATGACCTCAAATAAGATATTCGCGAAATCTAACCTTCGAGAACAAAGGGGCTTGAATTCTCGTTTGAAATTGGACCATGATCTATCAGACGTTGCCCATTCGTTAAGCCAGTTTTTCGCGTCCCCTTTCAAACAATTAGCTACACGGGATAAACACTCGCAATCCTCCCAAGCATTGGACTGCTGCGCGCGATCCACCTCCTCACACCATGTATCTATGTTGTGAATCATTGGATCAAAGTTCGACACGAAATAATTCTTTGACCTATCCGGAAGTATCTTAATTATATCAAGAAGAGTTTGTGCCGAAATAAAATCTTTACTCTGACTTGCGGGTACTTCTATATTTTCTACAACTGGCACAACTACGGGTGGATCAAGTGCATACTGCGATGGCGTAGACGAGATTTTATCACTTTCTAGATGGTTTAAACGTAAAAGTATGGCGTCTAAAGTACCTTGCATCAATCCACTATTATTCGAAAGTGGTGAACGACTACGGATCCTAGACCTAGACCTATCCCTATGATCGCGGTGACGCGACCTGCTTGTTCTTTTCTTTTTATTACGATTTTCTCGATCGTTTAACCTCTCACGGTCCGACATGGTAAGCAAAAAGAGAAACAAACAAAAGAGAAAATGTGGGTAGTCCTAATATTTTGTTCCTTGGTTCAATCAAACGTATAAAATAAATGAGAATTAAAGAAATGTGGACGAACAGCCAATCCCACTTCTGATTTTGGGAAACTTACTCTAAAATCATTAAAAAAAAGACAAAAACCAACAATAAAACAGTAAGTTTACTTCAACTTTCAAACAAGAATACAGTCTCATGCCAAAACAATTTTACTTCGGAACAAAATATTACAACACAATCAAAATAATCAAAAACAGAAATAGGAATGAAAGAAACAGGCTCAAACAGTTATACAAACAAGCAAATCGCTCACCCAACCCGTGTTGCCACCGTGACCGCCAGAGAAAGAATGTACCCGAGTCGGGGTTACGGCTGGCTTTTATAGGGTTGCATGACGTAAGCTCAGAGAATTCAGCCTAACTCCTAACAATATTATTATTAAAAATAATGTATTCAGGATTAGGTAGTTAGGCATAAGTACCTATAGTCAGTCTAGAATCTAGCGTACCAAGATAGTTATGTGGCAAACAGCTAGGTAGGTACCTACATGTGAGTTTAATCTATACTAATATTATAAAGAGGAAAACTTTGATTGTTTGTTTGAAATGAATAGGCTCCGAAACTACTGAACCGATATGAAAAATTATTTCACCAATGTGTAGAATCAACTTTTAGGATGAACATAGGCTATATTTTATATAGGTACTTCGCGGGCGACGCCGCGTGCAGAAGCTAGTATCTTATATCTCTATAACTTTCATTCCATGACCTCATTTGTCTTAAAGTAAAAGAAAATTAACAATCATAATTCGACTGGAAATCGACGTCCGCCACGCTAGCCTGTTCAGAACGCACTACGCCGGCGCAGGTTGGTGTTATCTCCGTCCTTGTTAGTTAAGTCCTCCTCCTGAAGTTCGGGTTGGTCTTGGCCTATCCTACGTATAGGGCCGCCATCACGATGCGTCTTGTCCGAATGAAGGTGTTGTTACTTTCCCCAAGTAGTAGGTAGTACTTTTATAATTGAAGTAAGTAATCTAGGTGACAATGGTATTGGTATGACATTCCCAGCGGTCCTCTGCTGCGGGACACGCGGGGTGCGGGGGCCGCGCTGTCGGCAGTCGCGTCTGCACAGCTGCCGGTCGGAGCGCGCCGGGTGTCGCCGCGCGCTCGCCTCTAGCGCCGACTGCGGAGCCGCCGAGGGACCTCCGAGTGAGCCTGCTTGTGTATGTCTAACTAGTTTAGCACAAGCCTTATCACTCCTGTTGCAGGTCTATGGCTTTTGTCCAGTGTGGACTCGCATGTGACTATTCAAATGACCTTTTTGTGTGAAAGCCTTATCACATCTGTTGCAGGAATATGGCTTTTGTCCAGTGTGGACTCGCATGTGACTATTCAAATTACTTTTTTGAGTAAAAACCTTATCACAACTGTTGCAGGAATATGGCTTTTGTCCAGTGTGGACTCGCATGTGTATATTCAAAGAACTTGTTTGAGTAAAAGCCTTATCACATTTGTTGCAGGAATATGGCTTTTGTCCAGTGTGGACTCGCATGTGAATATTCAAAGAACTTGTTTGAGTAAAAGCCTTATCACATTTGTTGCAGGAATACGGCTTTTGTCCAGTGTGGACTCGCATGTGACTATTCAAACTACCATTTTGAGTGAAAGCCTTATCACACCTGTTGCATGAATATGGCTTTTGTCCAGTGTGGACTCGCATGTGGCTATCCAAATTACCTTTTTGAGTAAAAGCTTTGTCACACCTGTTGCAGGAATATGGCTTTTTTGTAGTGTGAAACTTCAAATGTTTCACCAAGTTATATTTAGTGTCAATTTGTTTATTGCAGATATCACAATAGAAGCCTGCAGGCATGTTACTGGGGTCGGTCTCCACTTCGGTTACATTCTCTTGACAGGTTTCTGTATTGTTTGAATCATCACCAATTTCATGATCATCTTGTGTCTCAAACTTCAATACCACATCATGGATTTCTTCACTTTCAGCTGTTTCTTCCTCTTTCACAACTACTTGTTCTTCTTTAACAGCTACAGAAGATGTGCATGTGGTGTTTGAACAGTTGTTTATATGCATGTTCTGCACAGGAGTTGCCATTAAGTTGTGCATAGTTTTCAGAGAGAGCATTGCAAGTGTATCGTGTGTTACCTGGAACAGATAACAGTTATACAGTTATACCAAAGTGCTTAAATAGTTCTATTTAAGCACTTTGGTTCAATGAGCACACCCGGTAGGGCACCGGCAGCTCCCTCTATTAATGATATTAGAAACAAGCTAACATCTGTTACTCCTTGACATGGTAGACATTCCATCAGGATCCTATTCAGATCAATAACACTGTTAACTGGTTAACCTGAGGCGCATACAAATTCAGATAACATAGTTATGACAAGGGATTCCACTTCTCACATCTCAATGGATAGGCTCTACCTTCAGTGCTGTAGGCTATGGGTTTGATTCCCATCCTGGACATACTGTATTTGTGTTATGAATTGATGATGGTTTTGTGACCGAGTGTTGTATTATTAGGATGTTTTACAATCAGTATTGCTCCATTAGTTTCTATTAGATGGTGCTGTGTGGGTTTTTGAATATGTATTCATTTATTTTACAGCAGTTAAACTTGAGCCTATAATGAACTCTATAAGAATTAGACAATGAATACCTCTATGTTATTGTGCAGCAGCTCTTGAAGAATCCTGTTGGATTTGTGAGCCATATCGGAGAACCTGTGGCACCTCTGCAGCAGGCGGTGACACACATAGCATACTGCGCTCGGCATCCCATTGTCCGCCCCTGCATTGAGCTGCAACAACGTTGTGATCTGTTCACCTACATGCGTGCTGCACTACGCTTGCACTCAGTCAGTCAACAGCTGCAGCTTCAGGTCACTCGTGGGTTGAACCTACCTTGGTGTTCGTGAGTTTCTCGTACGTCTCCAGGAGGCGGCCGTCGTCGACGATCAGCATCCTGACATCGCCGACCAAACACACTCGGCACACACCAGTAGCCATTGCCTTGCCTTGCCTGGCCAGCAGCTAGCTTACAACACTGCGTTTTCAATAGACAGAGGCCAGTGCTGTGTATGTGAGTCACAAGATTTTAATGATTTTTGTGTAGGTAAGTATTAGACCAATAAACACAATATTATTTTGATCGAGAGTTAAGTGCATAACTAATTTCATAACACGTAAGTATATTTTAAATAAATTACATTGTAATTATCAATTATATAAATTACATGGATATATCAAATTACGTACCTACTACACAATATTTGTTTCGAGTAATGTTTGTTTAATAAAAGAACAGTCGTCCAGTGACATTTATGTCAATGGCGTATGATACAAAATGCAACGACTCGCGACTGTTCTTTTATTAAACAGACTCTACGAGTTCGACGAGTTCAAACTTCATGGAGGGAACACACGTTGGCCCTGGCCTGCCGGGCGAGGCCCAATCATGGCCAACGCCCAGCGTGTAATGAGGTGGTTGGCGTAGGGTCGCCGACGCCTGTACAGGCCTGTACAGGCCTGTACAGGCTGGCCGCCGATCCCGTCGAGTGTCGGTTTTTGGGCCAAGATCAAAGAGAGTTGGCCGCGCGGCCCGCCTGCCGTTTACACGTTGGCTTGCTATTCAGTCTCTTGCAAACTAGCGCACGGGACGGACGTGCGTGTCTACTCGCCGAATGCACTAAGATACGTGTCGCAAAATGAGCGACAGATCCAATGAACGTATTTGATGTTTATTGAGCTACTTTTTTATTTATTTATTTAGGTATGATCAATAAATGTAAGTAACTAGGTAGGTTTCATAGGTACAGCGCTGGTTTCCATAACATCGCATAATGTAGGTGGTAGTCATAAAATATAATAAGTATAAAATAAGTACTTAGACTTATTTTATACATAAATAATGCATTCAGGAATAGGTAGAAAAAGTAGGTAGTCATTTATACCTATCTACCTACTAGGTATGTAAGTACCTACTGTAAGTATGTGATATTATGGTAATAAAATAAGTACCTAGACTTATTTTATTCTATGTAATGCATTCAGGAATAGGTATATAGGCTGCATATTTCATTCCATCCATGACCTCATTTTTTTTTTTTAAATATCGATCGTAATTCGCCGGCGCGCCGAGTCGAAATCGACGTGCACCTTGCCTGCCTGATCGGAGCGCACTGAGGCGAGGGCCAACGTGTGAATGGCACGCCGGGCCTCGCCCGGTGTTATCGCCATCCTTGTCTAAATTTTTTGTCCTTGTCACACTGACCAATCATCGCCAACATGTAAAGGGCTATTCAAATATCTATTTATTTAATTTATGCCAAGCCGGTTATTTTACCGTACAAAATGGCAAACACGCACGATTTAATTGAATAATGCCAAAGCTCCTGCAAAATATTCATAATGAATATTGTAGTAATTAATGATAGGTACCTACCTACCGCACACTTACGACCATGAGGGAAGAAATAATTACCTATTTACCTCAGAGTAAAGATAAATAGAGGAAATCTAATAACTTGTCAAGTGTTATACTCCTTTGCATGTGTAGCGTTATTACACGGCTAAATTTGAAAGACACTATAGATATTTCGTTTTAGCGTGTTGCCTATGTATTTCTATCTCTATTGCGCAATGTCATCCCTACTTCATAGGATTTTTGTGTTTGGGATCTTTTGTGTCCCAAACAAAGTCTTGTGCGGTGCGTTATTTAGAAATTTATGTGTTATTTACTAGTTTCAATTAATTCAGGCAAATCAACTACACCAAATTAAGCTAGAGAACATTTTTGAAGGTTTGTGCAATGATTTCAAACAAAGGAACAGCAATAAAGGATAATATTCGTGAAATCATTTGTGTTCATTGGCGAGTTCAGTGTTTTGCTACTTTTTCATTAAAAATGAGGACTAAATACATCGTCTTCATAATATTTTTAATCGCAAATCATGCTGCTATGCCTGCATCATGATAATTTTGCGTTTAAGATAGTTTTTATTTGTTTTCTTACTGAATTAGTTATGTTATGTTCGAATAGTGTTGTATTTTTTATTTTTATTTATTTATTTAATAGCACAGAAGCAGTAGAAATGTGTGCCAATTACAGGCATGCACAACATTTACCATAATGTTTAAGGAAACAGACAACAGCTTCAAAAACTTAAAATTAATAAAGAAAAGTTGTACTTAAGGTATCGATATTTTTTGTACAATAGCTTTTTGTACAACAAAATTTGTGTTAAAATTTTCGTTGTTCGTGATGGGGGCATCTTTTATTGCGATTAATGTTGATGGATTAGAGTATTTAGTCAGTAATTTGTCAATTAAGTAGCAAAACTGAACTCGCCAATTAGACGAATATCGTTTCAAGAATTATAATCCCTTTCTATTGTTCCAGGTTGGGATGTAGGTATAAAAGGCAGCGATTAGCAGGCCAGGACTTATATTTTTCTCTTATAATGGGGTCCGTACCATAAAAGAAAAAAAAATCGGAAACCTTATATGATCACCTTGTTGCCCGTCTGTCTGTCTGCTGTGAAGACCCTGATATTTATGTACCTACGTAGTAAAATTATCTTCAAGCAGGTGCATTGAAAAGAAATTTACGAACGTGCAAGATACCTACACACAAAAAAATTACCCTTCTCGGCAGCCGGTTAAAAATAAGTGTCGTCATCTAGGTATAGGTAGGTACCTACTTTTATTTCAGACAAACAACAAATTTTAAAAGCTGGTTGTGTTTTAGTTGGTATTTGTAAATAACTATAAGCATTTGAGAAATCATAGTTATTTTGAAATCACAGAAAGACACCTCAATTTTATTCATAATAGTTATTGATAAATTTTATTACTTTTAATAATAAATGTAAATAAATTAAAAGTAGATCTTTTATTTTAAAAGTAGCTCACTCCTTAATGAAATCCTACTAGCTAATATTATATTAGAAAAGCTATAATGTTTGGGAGGATGGATGAATCGCTATTTGTTACTTTAACAAGATAAATGTGTGGAGTGGAGTAGTGGTTATAAAGTTATATTATTGACATTCCAAGCTACGATCTACGTAGGTAGGTATCTACATCTTATCCAAGTTTCATCCAAATCGGTCCTAAGGTGTGATTTTACAAACATCAACATCTAAACATATGATGTAGGTACATAATTATACAGATATCTACTTAAAAACTTGCAGTCCATTTTAAAATAACTTACGTGGCCAAATTACGGAATATTGCCTGAATAATTTATAGGATTTCTATCTACTTACTCTCTTTTCTATCCGTACAAAACTATTTTAATTTGACAAAAACATTCTTACGCTATTCAAAGTCAGTCCAATAAATTTTGCATATTATTATAATATGCAGCAGCCCGCTAGCTAGCTACCAAGCCCGCTAATCATTGTAATTATCGACATCAAACTATCGATATGACCCCACACTAGCTTTTCACTCCAAACTCATGTACAGTGTACGTGAATGTGTGTGTAAAATTGGACGTTCTCACAAATCTGTGATTATTCTTCTCTTTCTAACACAGCAAACACGCCATTTGCCAAACAAAGATGACTAAATGGTGAATTTTATACTTCCACCCTTGGTGTAGATGATTCATGGATGACGTCATAGACTAGCGAAAACGATGTCGGCAGTTCATTCGTAAAAATAAATTGTTGCCATTCTCGGTTGTTTTAGTGTCTTAGAGCACAGATAAAATACCCAAAATGACATTACTTTTTACAGAGACAAGCTACGTGGTCTAGTTTTCTTTTAATAAGTATTTATGTCAACTGTCAAGTAGGACCAAGGAGGTGTATATCCTGCAGGATGTACGTTTATTATGTAAATCTAAAAAGGTTTTATGTATGTAAGTTTAGCTATAGGCCTTTGTTTTTTCCTGCGTCCGTGCAAGAGATATCATGCAAAATATAAAATATGCATTATGTGCAAATTGCGAAAAATCGGTTGGACGCTCAAGGGATGTGCAAATTCAAAACGCGGCAAATAAATCTAAAACCATGTAATTTCGAACGAAAATAAGGTCAATCTGCTCCATTATACTCTTCTGAAATCGATTTATAAAATCGGGTTTTGAAATCGATTTCAAAATTAGAAATCGAATTTGTATCCGATTGCGTAAAAATCCGAAAACGCCCATCTCTACTCCTGACCGCTCTTTATAATTACCCCGTCTGTTCTACCCCAACGAGCCCGGGAATATCGAATGGACAAACAATAGATACTTACAATATAAAACTAATGTAGTGAATTGAACAGTGGGACAGGAGAACGGAGCGTGATCAGACATTTTTGTATAAAACTAGCTGTCCCGCCCGCGACTTCGTTCACTTAAAGTATCTAAACTGAGTTTCAAACACATCACACAACTCATAAAAATCCCATACTAACTTTTACACCCCATTTTACCTATTTTTGAAGGTTATATTGAAAAATCCTGAAACACGTGTTCATTTATCTTGCATTTACAGTGCACAAACAAAGTTTCATGAAAATCGCTCCACGCGTTAAAAAGTTTCATACTAACGTTTTCACCCTTTTTCACCCCTTTAGAGGTGGAATTTCCAAAAATCCCGCCTTAGTGGGTGGTTTTGTTACAAAAGGAAACCACCTTCCAAATTTCAGCTTTCTAGCTTCAGCGGTTTCGGCTCGGCAATGATCAATCAGTCAGTCAGTCAGTCAGGTTAAGCTCTTATATAGATATAGACTAGCTGTCCCGCCCGCGACTTCGTTCACTTAAAGTAGGTATCTAACTAAACTGAGTTTCAAACAAATCACACTAATAAAAAAATCCCATAATAACTTTGACACCCAATTTTACCCTTTTTAGAGGGCCGTTTTGAAATACCTGGATATTTATACGTTTCTATTTATTTTGCATTTAAAGTATCCAAACCAAAATTAAGACCAATCGCACCACCCTTTAAAAAGTACTCATAAAAACATTGACCCCACATTTGACCCCTTTTTGAAGTTTACATTGAAAAATCCTGAAACACGTGTCCATTTATTTTGTATTTACAGTAAGTACACAAAGTTTCAGACTAATCGCACTACCCGTTAAAAAAATCCCATACAAACATTGACCCCTTTTTTAGAGTTATATTGAAAAATTCTGAAACAGGAAACAAAGTTTAAGGCCAATCGCACCACACGTTAAAAAAATTTCATATAAACATTGACCCCCCCATTTGACCCCTTTTTTTAAAGGTTTTATTGAAAAATCCTGAAACACGAAACAAAGTTTCAGACCAATCGCACCAGGTTAAAAAGATCCCATACAAACATTGACCCCACATTTGACCCCTTTTTGAAGGTTATTTTGAAAAATCCTGAAACACGTGTTCATTCATTTTGCATTTACAGTACACAAACAAAGTTTCAAGCCAATCGCACCACCCGTTAAAAAGTTCACGTACAAACATTGACCACTCATTTGACCCCTTTTTGAAGGTTATATTGAAAAATCCTGAAATACGTGTTCATTTATTTTGCATTTACAGTACACAAACAAAGTTTCACAACAATCGCATTACCCGTTAAAAAGTTCCCATACAAAAATTGACCCCACATTTGACCCCTTTTTGATGGTTATATTGAAAAATCCTGAAACACGTGTCCATTCATTTTGCATTTACAGAGCACAAATAAAGTTTCATAAAAATCACTCCACGCGTTAAAAAGTTTCATACTAACGTTTTCACCCTTTTTCACCCCCTTAGAGGTGGAATTTCCAAAAATCCCGTCTTAGTGGGTGCTTTTGTTATAAAAGGAAACCACCTTCCAAATTTCAGCTTTCTAGCTTCAGCGGTTTCGGCTGGGCGATGATAAATCAGTCAGTCAGTCAGTCAGTCAGGTTAAGCTCTTATATAGATATAGATTATTAATGGTTATGTTGACAGTCGTAAACTTCAGTTTAGATGCCCTCGATTAAGCTCTAGAAATAAACATTTGTTCGCGCCTTCCACAAATCGTACCAATTATGTATCTAATTCATTCTTGTGTAGATCTATGACCTCTAATAATGATATGTTCAGCCATTTAGATTTGTTTGACCTCTCGCTCCGTAAATTCAAACATGCAGTCAGAATTGAACTGCAATCTTTGCATGATGTTTAGCTTCATATTTAGTACTTTATTTTTTTCTTTGTTTATTCTTTATATTAATTGAGTCACGGAAACTACGAGTAGTATTTTTTGTCAGTGGTATTAATAATTTCATTTATTTTGTTTCGTGGCTCTTAGTTCGCTTTCAGTTGTTTAATGTTTTAGGTACTTACATATTTAAATTTTGTAATTTTTTCTTATATTATATTTTATGTGTCCACCATTTCTTCACGTGTTAGTACTATAAACTAGTGGAAACTTAATTGGATTAAGCTCTATGTTTAGTTATTTTAGTTATAAGATTTATAGTTCTGTTTGTTTTCCTAATAAATAGAAATAAAAAAATAAATAAAAATAGAATTTCAGAACTTTTGTTTAACCTTCTATTTCAATGTATTGGAGTTATTCCTAATGTTGGTACCAAGTACCTACCTGCGGGTAATGTACAAATCTTCGGGCTAAGGTAGGTAGGTACTTTCCATAAGTAAAAAGGAAAAATGCTGTTTTTTTAAATGTTTTATTAAGTTTAACTATCAATAAAGAACAATTTCTTATACAAACAAATATAAAGTCATTTACAAATTACGATGTGTCTTGACTTGACTGTCTGTCTGTCAGGCAATTCATTCAATTCGTGAGTAAGTACCTACTTACCTTTTAATAGGTAGGTACATAATTATAAAATATGACTAACAATAAGAAAGGATGGATGAAATGTGTGAAAGACGATAATGTGTAAGAAGGGAGTGAGTACTGAGATGACGGATGACAGGGGAGAGCGGAGGAAGAGAACCTGTTGTGCCGACCCCACCCGTGGGATAAGGGCAGGAAGATAATGATAATGATAATAAGACAAACATTAGATTATAAAAGAGCAGTCATGTGAATTAATAAATGAAACTTCCTAGATACAATTATCCTGTTCTATTGCATTGTGTGCAACATCTAGTAGTACCTACATACTTATTTAATTGAAGCTACTTTAGCGAAACTGTCAGCGGTCCTCTGCTGCGGGACACGCGGGGTGCGGGGGCCGCGCTGTCGGCAGTCGCGTCTGCACAGCTGCCGGTCGGAGCGCGCCGGGTGTCGCCGCGCGCTCGCCTCTAGCGCCGACTGCGGAGCCGCCGAGGGAGCTCCGAGCGAGCCCGCTTGTGCTTTGTCTAACTAGTTTAGCACAAGCCTTATCACTCCTGTTGCAGGACGTTTTCTTCAGTGTGGCTTTGCATGTGTCTATTCAAATGACTTTTTTGAGTAAAATCCTTTTCACACCTGTTGCAGGAATATGGCCTTTGTCCAGTGTGGACTCGCATGTGACCATTCAAACGACTTTTATGACGAAAAGCCTTATCACATCTGTTGCAGGAATATGGCTTTTCTCCAGTGTGGACTCGCATGTGTGTTATCAAAGTACTACGCTCACCGAAAGACTTATCACAGCTGTTGCACGAATATGGCTTTTCTCCAGTGTGGACTCGCATGTGACTATTCAAATTACTTTTTAGACCAAAAGCCTTATCACACCTGTTGCATGAATATGGTTTTTGTCCAGTGTGGACTCGCATGTGTCTATTCAAATTACTTTTTAGACCAAAAGCCTTATCACACCTGTTGCAGGAATATGGCTTTTGTCCAGTGTGGACTTGCATGTGACTATTCAAATGACCTTTTTGTGTAAAAGCCTTATCACACCTGTTGCAGGAATATGGCTTATGTCCAGTGTGGACTACTAGCATGTGACGATTCAAATTTCTTTTTTGAGTAAAAGCTTTGTCACACCTGTTACAGGAATATGGCTTTTTTCTAGCATGAAACTTCAAATGTTTCACCAAGTTATATTTGGTGTCAATTTGTTTATTGCAGATATCACAACAGAACCCTGCAGGCATGTTATTGGGGTCAGTCTCCACTTCAGTTACATTCTCTTGACAGGTTTCTGTATTGTTTGAATCATCACCAATTTCATGATCATCTTGTGTCTCAAACTTCAATACCACATCATAGATTTCTTCATTTTCAGCTGTTTCTTCCTCTTTCACAACTACTTGTTCTTCTTTAACAGCTACAGAAGATGTGCATGTGGTGTTTGAACAGTTGTTTATATGCATGTTCTGCACAGGGGTCGCCATTAAGTTGTGATTAGTTTTCAGACACAACATTGTAAGTGTAGCGTGTGTTACCTGGAACAGATAACAGTTATACAGAACTATTGAAGCATGTTGGAGCAACGAGCACATGGGGTAGGGCACCGACAACTCCATTTTTTAATGACATTAGAAACAAGCTAATGTCTGTTGCCCCTTGACATGGTAGACATTCCATCAGGATCCTATTCAGATCAATAACACTGTTAACTGGTTAACCTGAGGCGCATACAAATTCAGATAACATAGTTATGACAAGGGATTCCACTTCTCACATCTCAGTGGATAGGCTCTACCTTCAGTGCTGTAGGCTATGGGTTTGATTCCCATCCTGGACATACTGTATTTGTGTTATGAATTGATCATGGTTTTGTGACCGAGTGTTGTATTATTAGGATGTTTTACAATCAGTATTGCTCCATTAGTTTCTATTAGATGGTGCTGTGTGAGTTTTTGAATAGTATTCATTTATTTTACAGCAGTTAAACTTGAGCCTATAATGAACTCGTAAGAATAAATCAATGAATACCTCAATGTTATTGTGCAGCAGCTCTTGAAGGATCCTGTTGGATTTGTGAGCCATATCGGAGAACCTGTGGCACCTCTGCAGCAGGCGGTGACACACATAGCATACTGCGCTCGGCATCCCATTGTCCGCCCCTGCATTGAGCTGCAACAACGTTGTGATCTGTTCACCTACATGCGTGCTGCACTACGCTTGCACTCAGTCAGTCAACAGCTGCAGCTTCAGGTCACTCGTGGGTTGAACCTACCTTGGTGTTCGTGAGTTTCTCGTACGTCTCCAGGAGGCGGCCGTCGTCGACGATCAGCATCCTGACATCGCCGACCAAACACACTCGGCACACACCAGTAGCCATAATTGCCTTGCCTTGTCCAGCCAGTAGCTAGTTATCGCCAGTTTTTTTAATGAGTATGCAATAAGACGTAAAGTGCTCTGAGAGGAATGACAAGACTGAGTCACTCCATAACGAAAACATAGAACGAATGTTTTGTTCTGTTCTGTGAGGGAAAATTAAAGGTTCTCTCAAGTCTCAAATAATGGGGCAATAGATGAACTGGATAAAAAGGCACTTGCAAAAATGTATTGATAAAATAATCTGTTTGTTTATCTTCAAAAGAAATTATCATATCAATCAATCTACTAAACCAACTAATATTGTAATTATTGTAATGATTGTATTGTGTACAAATATGTTATTTTACCGTACAAAATGGCAAACACAAGGTTGAATTGAATACCTGTCAAATCTCGTGTTTAGTATTAGAAGGTACTAAAGTTGTAGTTGTCAATGTCACAAAGTCACCACAATTTATTTATTCATCACCTTTTCCTAAAAGTTAAAATCTCAGAATACAGAAAGAACAGAAGCCGCGTTCGACTGTAATCGCAAACCGCACGCTGTGTCCAAAAACCAAACAAGCGTCCCGCACCCACCTCACTCCCCACCCGCGTAATGTTGCTAGCTAAACATCGCTTACTCGTTTTTTTGGGTAAGCGTTGAGAGTATTGAAGGTAAGAAAATAAATCGACATTGTCCTTTCTTAGAAATGTATTCATATTTTATTTGTACCTATGTAACTAATAATCTCAAGAAATAAAAGTTTTATAGATAAAAAACGAAACTTAAACTCAAACTCAAAATAACTTTATTCAGCGAAATCAAAATGTTAAAATGTTTTTTAAAGACGTATTCAATAATTTAATACCACTCAAAATAAAATCTCTCAGTACCTACCTACGTAATAAAAAGCAGGGAAAATCAAAACTCTTACATTGGCAACACTAACAAGATGGACGCATCAATCTCTACGACAATTACAAACAAAACAATTTATTCAGTAATTAAATAAAACGACATCTAAATGCACTACTTACACGTGAAATGTGATCCCATCCTGTTTTTTTTGTAGCCCCGCTGTATTTTTACAGGTAGGAACGACACAAGACGGCATAATTTGTTTAAATTGCACAACGGTAAGTCACGTCACGCGATACGACGTCCACAGAGTGACTGATCGGCTGCGCTTCAAACTACTCATTTTATGAGTAGTATTTGACGCTTTAGTATTAGGCGCGTTCACGGTTTCAGTTCTTTCTGTACTCTGAGGTTAAAATCTAGAACGATTAATCTCGGGTAGGTACCTACGTAATGTATTTTTTTAAGGATCTTACTCTGTTTTGTGAACTATTATATAAATAAATTACGAGATTCTTAGAGTTTTGTATTTTGTTTGTAACGGGTGGTAGGTACCTACCTATCTAAAGTCAAAAACTACTTGACCCTGACCGATTGAAGAAATTATTTGACCAATGATACTAAACTACTAAGGTGTCTGGTGCAGCGAGTAACGTACATATGCTAGGTGTGGTGCAGGACCTATAGGGATGGCCGAACGAAGCCGGGGCGGGTCGCCACTAGTCAACAGAGTGAATAAGATGATCCTACTATCACCTTAGCCTCGGGAATGTCTAATGGACAAACAATACTGGTGCGGGAAGGTGATCACCATGCACCTCAGATCTTCATTTAACCTACTTTCAATGCAAACCCGAAGGTATTCGTATTACCCCAGGTACAATAGGAATAGGTAGGTGCCAAACTTTGAATGCAATGTTTTGAAAAAGTTTTAATTAAGTTTACATCGACTCTGTACAAACGACTATCAAGTCTTCTAGAGCGGCCCTCCACATGTTGAAAATGGTTGGCCGTCCCACGGATAAACATATATTAGAAGAACTCGACTATGGGCTCAGGAAATGGCGGGATTATTATAATATAAAACACTTACTTGTTTTACCCTTTATTTTTACCAGAATATCAGACAGCTTGAACGTTACAATTACTTATTATAAATAATGTTTTCAGTTCGACGGCTCAACTCTTACTGCCCTAGATTTAATCTACCCTTTAACATCAAGACTTCCCCTTCTACTTTAACAGGTTAGCTGTCCGATGAGGCACATGTGCCTCATGGGTGATTGCACTGGTACGTCCATGAGGCACATATGCCAATGATGTAGATAATGCAATCGATCTATCGATAATTTTTTTTAATAATTATATTATTTGTAGCATTAGTAAATTATACTACAACCAAATTCTACCAATCAATTTATTATTGAACTTAAACAAAAAATAAATTTCACTTAAAAATTAACATTAACCTTATTCAAACACAAAATTATTCTTTCACCGATGTTACTATTATTGTGAGACCCTTTGAACTAGGGTTGCCAACAAAAATTAGGAAACTAGCCTATTATCATCAAAACCGAAATGGCGATTGTAGACCTGCGATTATATTCCCTCATGTATGTTTTTCTTTAAAACATAGCATACAATATGAAATGTTACATATTGTACACTCAGTTGATACCATTTTAGATATTTTTCAGATGTCTAAAGTGTTACGAACATAAACGTACATTTTATCATTAAACGTAAATAATTAATTTCTTATCATACTCATCTAACATTAGCAAAACATTATCGATATAATTAATTTCAATCACTAGGACACATAAAGTATCATAAAATACTTGAAGAGAATGACGTAACTTAATACGAAACTTCATGAGCGTTAGCTGTCATTATTTACTACGAGGACGTGTACAAAGAAGATCGAAACTTGCTTCGGGACAGCTAACCTGTTAAGATAGGTACCTTAAACTTAAATCCTATTGGCTAGAGCGTCCGACATTCCGATTGGTCGGCGCCAATGTAATAACAGGAAGTCAATAATATTTTAATATTAGCACTAAGTATTAATTAAAATAAATAAAGTTTTATAACACAACTAGTAATTTTAGAAATGAATTTTTAAATAACTAATATAATTTCACCTGGGTGTTTGACAAACAGATTTGTCGGCGCCCTAAATTAAAACCGGAACTTCATAAAATATCTTGTTGAATTACTAGCAATGTTTAAGAATTACAATAATATACTTAAAATGGTGCAAAATAAGGTATTCATACAGTATTAGTTATTAAACAACTGCAACACATATCTAATTATATTATTATTAAAAATAATGTATTCAGGATTAGGTAGTTAGGCATAAGTACCTATAGTCAGTCTAGAATCTAGCGTACCAAGATAGTTATGTGGCAAACAGCTAGGTAGGTACCTACATGTGAGTTTAATCTATACTAATATTATAAAGAGGAAAACTTTGATTGTTTGTTTGAAATGAATAGGCTCCGAAACTACTGAACCGATTTGAAAAATTCTTTCACCAATGTGTAGAATGAACTTTCAGGATGAACATAGGCTATATTTTATATAGGTACTTCGCGGGCGACGCCGCGTGCAGAAGCTAGTATCTTATATCTCTATAACTTTCATTCCATGACCTCATTTGTCTTAAAGTAAAAGAAAATTAACAATCATAATTCGACTGGAAATCGACGTCCGCCACGCTAGCCTGTTCAGAACGCACTACGCCGGCGCAGGTTGGTGTTATCTCCGTCCTTGTTAGTTAAGTCCTCCTCCTGAAGTTCGGGTTGGTCTTGGCCTAAGTAGTTAGGTATTCACCGGAACTGGCTCATGTGATCCAAACCCGAAATAAATTCACCGACTCAGGCTAAAAAAAAAAAAAAAAAAAAAAAAAAAAGTTTGGTGTCTTTTCCTAGGTTTTCGGGGTCGCTGAATCGGTCTATTGCATCCGTTTTTTGATAGCTTACACAGATCATGAGATAGCTAACCAATCTAAAGCTCTCCACTACACTGCTAATCACCTATTGATAAAATTAACCTAAATGTTTCCTTATCACCCAGTGAACACGGCGCGCCATTGTTTGTTTATCACCTCTGACGTCACGGCGCACCATTGTTTGACGTCAATCTCAGACTAATTAGCTTATTAGGATGTTCTAGCAAAACAACATTTTTTGGATCAATCACAAACCTTTATTTCCTCTAAAATAAGTACAGAATAGTTTGTATAAAAATATATCATTATTTATTGTATTGTTACTGAATAATTTAATAAAATCCATCATTGTATTTCCATAAAATTTGTTATAAAGATATGTTACACAATATTCTCCGCAAACTGATGTAAAATCATCTTGTAATCTATACCTATTAAAATCCCACCGCTTTGAATTCCTGATCAAGAAATCTCTATGATATCCTGTAGGCGGTCGTCCATATGAATCGAAATACTGACCAAACCTATTTCTATCTATGTGTATGGCCACCCAATGAGAACCTGGCATGCTGTCGGTGTCCAAATTGCTTATCAGGTACATAGGAACTTTAACATGTAAAGGTAACCTGTTTGCTGCATATACATTTTTTTGTAAAGAAGGATGGATCGTGTTCAAATATTTTTGAATCTCAATTGTGTTCATGTTTAATCAGCCTTTCGCATAAAGCTGTGCTATGCTTAACCTTCAAATCAAGAATGTGGAACTAAATATACTGAACTTCTTTATAAACATTGTGCAAGGACATAAATAAAAAGATTGGAATATGTGCAGATTATTTTTATTAGGTACTAACACTTATATATAGACAATAGTTACCTATTTAACTGCTATAGTCTACGGTTACATTACGGTTCTTATCTATTTCAATAACATTATCAAATTCTGCATAAACAATACAATTTATAGTCTGAGTAAGAGTAGACTCATGCTGTTTGAATGTTGCCCATTAGTCAGTTGTAAAATATGTACACAACCTAATGATCCTGATAGTTTAGATAACATTATCAAATTCTATACAAATAAGGAATGCTGTTTGAATGTTGCCCTAATGATCCTGATAAGTTTAGTTGGTTATATAAGTCGTAATTTTTTTCAAACATTCACTGTCGAGTGCTTGTTCATATGAACTATAAGTCTCCAGATTACATTTTGTGAAGTGTGTTTAAAGTGATCTACAGAACAATGGATGTAAGTACTTCTTTAAAACTTTTCTATAATTTGTTATGCATATAGATTCAAAACGTTGATAGTGGTTATTATATTGTTGCAGAACTCTTTCGAAGAAAATACATTCAAACAATATTATTACACTTGTTCAGATGATGAAGATAAGACTCAAGAACCCCTTAACATTTGTGAAGAAAAACCACTTAAAAAACAAATGAAAAGAAACAAATCAACTGAAAGCTTAGATAATTTGTTTGAAGTGAAACAAATAAAGAAGAGAAAGTTATCATCAACAGTTTCTCGTGCCCACCAAGAAGGTGGTAATGTTTTTATAACTACCAATGAAGATGATGGTCATCGATCGAATCATATGATAAAAATAGAAGTTTATAACATGCACAAAATAAATAAAATCACGCCTACAGAACAGTGGAAACATGCAAGCTATAGAGTAAAATATTTTACAAATGAATGCAATAACAATTATGAAAGTATAAAAAAAATAATATACTGCATATCAAAAGAAATAGCATCAAACCCAACATGTAAAAAATATCATTTTAATAAGTAGTAGTAGTTTACCAATTTTTATTTATAAGTTTCGATAAAATTTCATTCTTAGTAAATTTACTTATCCCTCATTTACAAATTTTAGTCATTAGAAAAAATATTAGAATACAAATACTTACCTCATAATAGAATCTTAGGAAACAATATCTCATCAGTGGGGTTGCTTTAGTAAGTACCTAATTAGACATACCTCATTATGTAAGTATTACTTATAACATGAGATCTTTCTACCTGTGCTTACTATAAATAGTTCTTGTAGACGCTTACATGTAGATACTTCTTGTAGACGCTTACGTGCAGATACTTACTGTGATTCCATCTCCACCAAAAATGGAAAATATGAGTGTAAACTGTGTTAGTGTCTTTTTCAATACGATGGATACCGATTTTAGTGATGAAATTTGTCAAAAATTTGATAACCATATGATGCTAGAAGACGAATACGATAAATACTTATATGATGAATGTGCTCTGGTTGAAGAAAAAATAAATGCTGAATCCGAATTCAAACATTGTGTGATGCTTGAAGATGAATACGATGAATACTTATTTGAAGAATGCGCTCTGGTTGAAGGAAAAATAAAGTAAGTGATATCTATATCTTCTCCTTCTAGTACTTTTGTTTATCCTAAACTGAATTCATATCTCAACTCTTTTAATTTATTATTGCAGTCTACAATCGGGGGGATCTCTTAAGAGAGTGAATGACTCTGAAAATGCTGACATTGTTGTGAAACGAGCGCGATATGAAGATGGACCATCTACATCATCAATGGGATCTAACAACACAAACGAAACAACATCTAACAATGGAAATGAACGTGATGATAAGGTAAATTGTGACATTTGTCAAGTTCTTGTTAGTAGAAGGTATTTTGCAAATCATTTAAAGAGTAAACTTCATAAAAGTAAACTTGAAAAAGTACATGACTCACTACAAAATGTTTCTATAATCGAATCAGCTTTTGGTAATAGAATAATTTCTTATAAGATACGTGGAAAGAATGATCAACATTTAAATAACTTTGAAACACCTGAGTTGTATTTGAATTCTATCAAAAATGAAATTATGCTTCTAATTGAAGAGTCTATTCAAAAGCTAACAGTTTTTAAAGTAAACTTTGTTCTGCATGCCGATTTTATTCAACAAACTAAAGAGGATTCATTTCAAACTTTTGATTTCCAAACATATAATTACATAGTATTTCAGGGGGATGATCTAAATTTTCTATATTCATCTTTGTGTGACACTTTGATAAATAAAATCAGTTCTTTTGAGAAAAAAGACAGTGGTTGGAGTCTTAAGGAAATAAAAGCATTGGATATGAATGTTAATAAATTTAATCCTCTGCGCGGTACTTCATATATTGAGTTGCCAAAGGATATAAGAACTAAAAAAGCTGTAGTTAATGTTAAAAATGCTGACAATTTATGTTTCAAATGGGCATTGCTTTCCGCTTTGTATCCAGTTAACAAAAATGTTGATCGAGTATCATCATACACAGTACATTCAAACAAATTAAAATTTAATGGAGTGGATTTTCCTGTAAAGCTGGTTGATATATCCAAAGTTGAAAAACTAAACAACATTAGCATTAATGTGTTTGGTTTAGAATTTAATAAAGATAAAAAGTGTCATAGCGTTGTTGGTCCATTGTATTTAACCAAAACTCGTAAAGATGTTCACATCAATTTATTATTAATTTCAAACGGAATAAATAAACACTATTGCTATATTAAAAACATGTCGCGTCTCGTTAGTAAACAGATTTCAAATCAAGATCATGCAGTCCATATTTGTGATGGATGTTTGCTACACTTTTCAACAAAAGAAAGGTTGATTGATCATCAACAATATGACTGTGCTCATATTGCAACAGAATTACCAAATGGTGATACAACGTTAAAGGATTGGTTTGGTCAACCAGTATCCAATGATAAATTGAAATTCGAAAAATACAATAAAAAGCTAAAAATACCATTTGTTATATATGCTGATTTCGAAGCTTTTTTAAACCCAATCAAATCATGTTTTAACGATCCCTCAAAACCATACACTCGCAATACTCATGAGCACAAACCGTATAGTTTTGGTTATTACATCAAATGTTCATATGATGATAAGTTGTCAAAATATGAGACTTACAGTGGAAAAAATTGTGCACAAGTATTCATGAAACGTTTGCATGAAGATTTAAAAAAAATATGTAGAAAAAATAGCTTTCAAATTTGTCCTAAACCTTTATCAGCTATAGATGAAAATAAAGTTTCAATTGCAACAACATGTCATATCTGTGAGAGTAATTTAAATGGTGAAAACACATTAGATTATGATTGGCAAACTGGTGATTTTCGAGGTGTTGCACATGAAATATGTGTAAAAAAGTTTCGACCACCACATTACATCCCAGTTTTTCTACACAATCTAAGCAATTATGATGCTCATTTCATAGTCCATTCCTTAAATTTTGTTGAAGGAGAAATTGATGTAATTCCTCAAACCAAAGAAAAATACATTTCTTTTTCCAAAACCATGAGTATAAATAATCAAAAAATTTGTTTAAGATTTGTAGATTCCTTTAAATTTTTACCATGTAGTCTTGATCAGCTAGCAAAAAATTTAAGCAATGAACAATTTAAAACTTTAAGAAATAGCTTTCCTAATAATGAAGATTTTAATCGTCTAAGAAAAAAAGGTATATACCCATATGAGTTCATATCATCTGAAGACTGTTTGAAAAAAACAACACTTCCTAGTCAAGAAAATTTTTATAGTTCACTAACTAATTCACATGTATCAAATGATGATTACAACCATGCTAAAGATGTTTGGCAGCACTTTCAATGTCGTAATATGTCAGATTATTCAGATCTGTACCTCAAAACTGATGTTTTACTGCTGACGGATGTGTTTGAAAACTTTAGAACTTTGTGTTTAAAAACATATGGTTTGGATCCGGTTCATTACTACACAGCTCCTGGGTTAAGTTGGGACGCTATGTTGAAATACACTCAAATAGAGTTAGAACTTTTAACAGATTACGAAAAAATTGCTTTTATTAGAGCTGGTATACGAGGAGGTGTGTCTCAATGCAGTAATCGCTATGCAAAAGCTAATAATGAGTTCATGGAAGATTATGATAAAGATAAACAAAAATCATTTTTGACTTATTTCGATGCTAATAATCTATATGGTTGGGCTATGTCTCAATTTCTTCCAGTTGGTGGGTTTGAGTGGGTAAACGTTGATACAAATTTTGATGTGCCAGACAATTCAGAATATGGTTTTATTTTAGAAGTTGATTTGGAGTACCCCACTGAACTACATGATTTGCATTCAGATTTACCTCTTTGTCCTGAAAACATAAAAATAGGAAATTCTAAAGAAATCAAGTTAGTCCCAAACTTACACAATAAGATGAAGTATAAAATCCATTATAGGAATTTGAAACAATGCATTGAATTGGGTGTCAAAGTAACGAAGGTTCACAGGATATTAAAATTCAAACAAAGTCCCTGGTTAAAACATTACATCGATTTAAACACAACTTTACGAACATCTGCAAAATCTGATTTCGAAAAAGATTTTTACAAGTTAATGAATAATTCTGTATTTGGGAAGACAATGGAAAATATTGAAAAGAGGGTGAATGTCAAACTATTAACACATTGGGAAAATCGAGGTAAAAAGCTTGGTGTACAAGATTTTGTTGCGAAACCAGAATTTAAAAATTCCTCCATTTTTGGAGAGAATTTAGTAGCGGTTCAGTTAAGAAAAACTAAATTGTATCATAACAAACCGATATACTTAGGTTTTTGCATTTTGGATATTTCAAAAACTTTAATGTATGATTTTCATTACAACTACATGCTTAAAAAGTTTAACAATAACATAAAATTGCTCTACACTGATACTGATAGTTTGATATATCAAGTTTTTACAAATAACTTTTATGAAAATATTAAACCAGATCTATCTTCTAAGTTTGATACATCCGATTACGCAGATGATAACATATTTGGTTATCCAAAAATAAATAAAAAGAAGTTAGGTTTTTTCAAAGATGAAAATAATGGTAAAATTTTTCGAGAATTCATTGGGTTAAGGTCTAAAATGTATGCATTAGATGTTGATGATAAATTTATTGCGAAAGCTAAAGGTGTAAAGAAATGTGTTACAAAGAATTTGAATATTGAAAATTATAGATCATGTCTTTTAAACAAAAAAATTCTGTATGGCACCATGAATCTATTTAAATCTTTAAAACATAGAATATTTACTCAACAAGTAAACAAAATATGTTTGTCTTATAATGACACCAAACGTTACATTTTACCTAATAATATTGACACATTAGCATGGGGTCATTATAAACTAAGATAATGTTATCATAGTGATAGATTGTAATTTATTTTAAGTTTGTATTGTAAAAACAAAACTATAATGTATCAGCTATTTAACAATACTTTAGTTTCCTATTTAGTTAGTAAATGTAAAGTTATTTTAAATAGGTACGATGAATATGAATTTGTTTTATTTTTAAGTTATAGGTTATTTTATGTTTATACCATTATTGTGTTTTTCATGTTATCTATAAGAATTTTGTTCATACTGATGGTTAATGTTTTAATTTTAAAAATATAAATACATGATGATTAAATAGATTGTTTCATTATTTAAACATACCCCTCACAAACAACACATTAAAATGTACCATTTTAATCATCCTTTTAGTGCAATAGTAGCAGGTCCAAGTGGTTGTGGAAAATCTAACTTTGTAACAAAGTTTATAAAGTATGTAAAAGAAATTTGTAGTGTTGATTTTACCCAAATAACTTGGTGTTTTGATGAAATGCAACCTTTGTATAACCTCAAAAACGTAAATTATTGTCAAGGCATACCAGATCTCAGTATGTTTGATGGAAAGGAAGCACAACTAGTAATCATTGATGATCTCATGAGAGAATCAGATGGACGTGTTGTTGATATATTTACAAAAGGCAGCCATCACAGAAACCTAAGTGTTTTTTATATAACACAAAACTTGTTTCATCAAGGTAAAGGACAGAGAGATATATCTTTGAATTCTAGTTATATTATCTATTTTAAAAATCCTCGAGATAAAACTCAAATCAGATATCTAACACGTCAAGTGTCACCAGAAAATACAAAGTTTATGGAAGATTCATACAAAGATGCAACAAAAGAAGCTCATGGATATTTGATGATAGATCTAAAACAAGACACTAGTGAAATGTGTCGATTTAAAACAAAAATATTTCCTTCAGATGGATATTGTACAGTTTATATCCCAACAAAATCATTTAAATATGCAAAGAATCAACAAATTCAAATCATTCATCAATAATGCATCGAAGCTTAAAGACGCATAAAGATTTACTAAGTGCTCTACATACACTTAAACCAAAATATCAAAGAGCACTTTTAAAGTCATGTGATGAAGATGAAATCAATTGCATTTGTGAAATCATCCATAACGTTTTAAAAGGTAAAGTACCTCTTGACGAAAAGGCAAAGAAAAAGTTACAAAAATATAAAGAAATACTTCGCAAACTAGTGCGTAAAAGTACAAACAAAATTCGTAAACACATAATTGTTCAAAAAGGAGGATCTTTTTTACCAATTATATTGGGTTCAATTTTGAGTGCATTAGTTGGTTCTATCGTTTGAAATATGGAACACGCTAAAAAAATGTTACTCGTTGATCCAAGTATATTTGAAAAAATAAAACAACAAAATTCTACTGATAGTCCCATATCACGATTAGACATAGAAATGCAAAATATTTTGAATAGTCATATGGAAGATAGAAAGAAGTGTATTTTATACTTACAAATTTTACAAAGATACTTACATTTTACTGAAGAAGGACGTCAACCTCTCGAATTACCATTACTTTCAAATACTAATCTACCAGAAGACGTACCAGATGATAAAAACAAAGACATTGACACTAACGATGCAGTTGCTATAGAGACATCAAACGGAGAAGAGAAACAGGATACAAATATATTTTTGAATAAAAAAAATACATACACACCTCGACATATACTCAGTTTAATACCGAAAACTTATACAAGAAAAGGTGAGTTATTATTAAATTTGGTGGCTTCAAATACAGACAAAATTGATTGGGATGATGTAGGTACAGTTATTATTAACAAAGAAAAAATTGTTGGAAGCAATATTTTAGACTTGGTAAATGATTGTGTAAGACCACTGAAAAATAATGATCCAATAGGGTGGCAACAGTTTGCTACCGCATTAAAAGAAATACAAATACCATTAACTTACATTGGAAACGCAAAAAGAAGTGAATTTATAAAACAGCTTCAGATAAAAGATCTTAAACAAACCACACCACAGCAAGAGGAGGTTTTTTCAACACCAAAATCCCGCAACAGGTATAAACACGTTCGAAAAGTCCAACAGAAGATAGATTGGGAGAAATGGACTCCCTATTAGAAATAAATAATATCTACTATAATCCATCGCATCCAGCTGGGTATGCTGGTATCAACAAACTAGTTAAAGCCATGAAGGGTAAAATGAACAGAAAAGATGTAATAAAATGGTTGCAATCACAAGAAACATACACACTTCATAAACCGGTACATAGGAAGTTTCCACGAAACAAATATGTATTATCTAATCTTAATGAACTATGGCAAGCTGACTTAAGTGATTTGAGAACTTATTCAAAATATAATGATGGTTTTAATTACATTCTGTGTGTTATTGATGTCTTTACCAAATATGCATATGCCCGACCAATGAAAAGTAAAAATTCGAGCACCATTAAAACATGTTTAGAAAGCATATTTCATGAGGCTGGTACAACACCAACTCATATACAATCTGACAAAGGAACTGAATTTGTTTCCAAGGATGTTCAGAGATACTTAAAAATTAAAAATGTTAATTACTATACAACAAATAACCCTGATATTAAAGCTAGCATTGTTGAAAGATTTCAAAGGACACTTAAAATGAGGATGTGGCGTTATTTTACCCACAAAAATACATATAGATACATTGACATTTTACAGGATTTATTATATGCTTATAACCATAGCTACCATTCTAGTATTAAGATGTGTCCTTGTGATGTTAATTCAAATAATTTAATGACTGTTTGGAACAACCTGTATGATAGAACAAACTATCGAATAATTACAAAATCCTTACCGAAATTACTCGTTGGAGACTATGTAAGAATAACAAAATACAAACACATTTTTCAAAAGGGTTATGAATCTAATTGGAGTGATGAAATATTTATAATAACTTCAGTTATAGATCGTTCTCCATTGGTTGTGTATACACTAAAAGATTTACAGCAAGAAGATATCATTGGAACTTTTTATGAAAGGGAATTACAGAAAGTGTCATATGATCCCACCTCTAACTATAAGATTGATAAAATAATTGGTTCTCGCTATTCCAATAACAGAAAGCAAGTGTTAGTGAAGTGGAAAGGTTATCCAGATAAATTTAATAGTTGGGTTTTGGTTTCTGAATTAAAAGAATTATGATTAAAGAAAGTTTTTATTTAACATTACTCAGTAACAGTTCTATGGAATATTATCCAAACAACATGACTACAAGATTTTCAACGAAATTACCAAAATCTATCAAGTTGGAGGGAGAATGGTCAGTTGGAGTGGTTGAATTTCAATACCCTTGTACCATGTTTACTGTACAAGATCATGAAAATATTATTTACATAACAAAATGGATATTAATGCCACATGAAGAAAAACCTTCACTGGTTTATTATAAGACCCACATTCCAGCCACGAATTATGATAATATTAATCACATTCTATCAGCGTTGAATAACATAAAGGAAAAAATTCGATTTCGATATGATGATATATCAAAGTTTGTTTCCGCTACGGTAATGGATGAAAATATCAAATCGTTAAAGTTATCACCCAAGCTTGGTATTCAACTTGGTTTTGAACCCGATAGAAATCTTGTAGAAAATGGATTTGGAAAATGTCCTGCAAATTTACATTTGGGGTTACCATCTCAATTATTTGTTTATTGTGATATTATCGAACCTCAGATAGTTGGAGATGTTATGACTCCTCTCTTGAGAATTATACCTTTGGATCCTGCAAAGTATATTTATGGAGCAAATAAAATGCATGTTTTCTCACCACCTCACTACTTACCTGTTATGCGTAGAGAATTCGACACGCTTGAAGTGGATATAAGATCTAACACAGGTCAAAAAATACCATTTCAATTTGGAACGGTGTGTGTTAAACTACATTTCAGAAAATTATAATGCATTCTCGTGATGATATAACTTGTCCATATGAACATTATTATTCACATCAAGCTGGTTCTGGGATCGGAGTAATTTATAAAGGGGCTCCTTATCAACGTGGTCATGGTATTGGTAGCTTCTTAGGAGGATTGTTTAGATCAGTTTTACCATTACTTTCTAGTGGTGCTCGAGTAATAGGCAAGGAAGCCTTAAATGCTGGTGTTGGCCTTCTATCAGATATGATAAGTGCTAGACCAATGGAGGATTCAATTAAATCTCGACTTAAAGAAGCTAGTTCAAATTTGAAAAGAAAAGCAGATAGTAAAATAGATCGATTGAATATGTCTGGCTCTGGATATATAACAAAGAGAAAACGTCTTTCCTCATTCAATCCACTACCGATCGCCAAAGTGAAAGCTACTAAAAAATCAAGAGCTAGACCTAATAATTTAAAAGATATATTTAATTAATAATTAAAGATGTCTTTTTTACATAGTCATTCTTGTGAGTGCATTAAATCAGAGTTAGATTTATTTGCTTTGCCATCCACACAAACTAGTATCGAAAATGGACTATGGATACACTACAAACCCATTTCATCCCTTGCTGACGATGGTCCTATAGAATTTCAAGTACCCGGAACCGGTGATGATTACATAGATTTATCCCACACGTTGATACACATCAAAGCTAAAATACTTAACCAAGACTCAACAAAACTAGCTGAATCAACAACTGTATCACCCATAAATAATTGGCTTCATTCAATCTTCAGTCAACTAGATGTATATTTGAATCAGAAGCTAGTATCACCTCCAAACAATACATATGCATATCGAGCATACATGGAAACTTTATTAAACTATGCTCCTGCAGCTAAAGAATCTCACCTAACTTGTAGTCTATGGTATGAAGATACTGCTGGGAAAATGAACTCAACTGATGAAAAAAATGAAGGATTCGTTAAAAGACAACAGTTAGTAAGTCAAAGTAAGGAAATAGAAATGATTGGACATCTTCATGGTGATATATTTAACCAGGAAAAGTTTTTAATAAATGGTGTTGAAATGAGTGTCAAATTAGTTCGTTCTAGAGAAACGTTTAATCTAATGGCATCTTCATCCGATTTAAAATTTAAAGTATGCATTACAGATGCAACTCTTATTGTTCGTAGAGCTCGAATCAATCCAACTGTATTACTTGCACATCAGAAAGTTTTAGCATCTACTACCGCTAAATATCCTATTACTCGTGCTGAAGTCAAAGTTTTAACCATACCTTCAGGGATTCAGGGCAAGACTCTTGACAATATTTTTCTAGGACAAGTTCCTAAAAGATGTATAGTTGGATTTGTAAACAATGCAGCGTTTAATGGGTGTCTGACTAAAAATCCATTCAATTTTGAAAACTATGATTTAAATACATTTTGTTTATACATTGATGGTCAGCAAATACCTTCAAAAGCTTTGCAACCATCGTTTGAGAGTAATATTTTTACTGCTGCTTATCACACACTATTTTCAGGAACAGGTATACATTTTCTTAATGAAGGTAATGGGATATCTAGGGAAAAATATGCGAAAGGATACTGTTTGTTAGCGTTTGATCTAACGGCCGACCTTAGTTCAAATTCAAATACACATTGGAATCTTATAAAACATGGTAGTGTTAGATTAGAAGTTCGTTTTGAGTCTACTCTTACTCAGACTATAAATTGTATTGTTTATGCAGAATTTGATAATGTTATTGAAATAGATAAGAACCGTAATGTAACCGTAGACTATAGCAGTTAAATAGGTAACTATTGTCTATATATAAGTGTTAGTACCTAATAAAAATAATCTGCACATATTCCAATCTTTTTATTTATGTCCTTGCACAATGTTTATAAAGAAGTTCAGTATATTTAGTTCCACATTCTTGATTTGAAGGTTAAGCATAGCACAGCTTTATGCGAAAGGCTGATTAAACATGAACACAATTGAGATTCAAAAATATTTGAACACGATCCATCCTTCTTTACAAAAAAATGTATATGCAGCAAACAGGTTACCTTTACATGTTAAAGTTCCTATGTACCTGATAAGCAATTTGGACACCGACAGCATGCCAGGTTCTCATTGGGTGGCCATACACATAGATAGAAATAGGTTTGGTCAGTATTTCGATTCATATGGACGACCGCCTACAGGATATCATAGAGATTTCTTGATCAGGAATTCAAAGCGGTGGGATTTTAATAGGTATAGATTACAAGATGATTTTACATCAGTTTGCGGAGAATATTGTGTAACATATCTTTATAACAAATTTTATGGAAATACAATGATGGATTTTATTAAATTATTCAGTAACAATACAATAAATAATGATATATTTTTATACAAACTATTCTGTACTTATTTTAGAGGAAATAAAGGTTTGTGATTGATCCAAAAAATGTTGTTTTGCTAGAACATCCTAATAAGCTAATTAGTCTGAGATTGACGTCAAACAATGGTGCGCCGTGACGTCAGAGGTGATAAACAAACAATGGCGCGCCGTGTTCACTGGGTGATAAGGAAACATTTAGGTTAATTTTATCAATAGGTGATTAGCAGTGTAGTGGAGAGCTTTAGATTGGTTAGCTATCTCATGATCTGTGTAAGCTATCAAAAAACGGATGCAATAGACCGATTCAGCGACCCCGAAAACCTAGGAAAAGACACCAAACTTTTTTTTTTTTTTTTTTTTTTTTTTTAGCCTGAGTCGGTGAATTTATTTCGGGTTTGGATCACATGAGCCAGTTCCGGTGAATACCTAACTACTGGCCTATCCTACGTATAGGGCCGCCATCACGATGCGTCTTGTCCGAATGAAGGTGTTGTTACTTTCCCCAAGTAGTAGGTAGTACTTTTATAATTGAAGTAAGTAATCTCGGTGACAATGGTATTGGTATGACATTCCCAGCGGTCCTCTGCTGCGGGACACGCGGGGTGCGGGGGCCGCGCTGTCGGCAGTCGCGTCTGCACAGTTGCCGGTCGGGGCGCGCCGGGTGTCGCCGCGCGCTCGCCTCTAGCGCCGACTGCGGAGCCGCCGAGGGACCTCCGAGTGAGCCTGCTTGTGTATGTCTAACTAGTTTAGCACAAGCCTTATCACTCCTGTTGCAGGTCTATGGCTTTTGTCCAGTGTGGACTCGCATGTGACTATTCAAATGACCTTTTTGTGTGAAAGCCTTATCACATCTGTTGCAGGAATATGGCTTTTGTCCAGTGTGGACTCGCATGTGACTATTCAAATTACTTTTTTGAGTAAAAACCTTATCACAACTGTTGCAGGAATATGGCTTTTGTCCAGTGTGGACTCGCATGTGTATATTCAAAGAACTTGTTTGAGTAAAAGCCTTATCACATTTGTTGCAGGAATATGGCTTTTGTCCAGTGTGGACTCGCATGTGAATATTCAAAGATCTTGTTTGAGTAAAAGCCTTATCACATTTGTTGCAGGAATACGGCTTTTGTCCAGTGTGGACTCGCATGTGACTATTCAAACTATCTTTTTGAGTGAAAGCCTTATCACACCTGTTGCATGAATATGGCTTTTGTCCAGTGTGACCTCGCATGTGTCTATTCAAACTACCTTTTTGAGTGAAAGCCTTATCACACCTGTTGCATGAATATGGCTTTTGTCCAGTGTGACCTCGCATGTGTCTATTCAAATTACTTTTTTGAGAGAAAGCCTGTAATATAAAAAATTTAAAGCTGGGTGGTTTTTAAAAGACTCTAAAGTAAAAGGTGTTAAGTTGAAGTAAGATTAGGATAGCGCATCAAATAAAGAATAAAAATAAAGAAATAAAGTTCGGGCGCCAGATGCCTACCTAAATTGTAAAGAAACACAATAACTAACCTGGATAGAAAGTCGGCTAAGTTGGAATTTTAATCTTAGAGGCGGGGAGCTAAATTAAATCAGATGTTCGATTCAAATAAATGTTTATTGGTAATGTCACATTTGCTCGTAGAAACTTTGCTTACTTAAAATAAGTAATAATAACTGTACAAATGGTGAAACAACAACCAGAAGGGTTGTTGGTAGCCTGTTATTAGGGCTAAAACATAGATAAGATCCTAATTGTATAACTGTCATTAATTGCATCCAAAATAAAGAATAAATGAAAATGTAAATACCTCGTTTCAATATTAATTTAGATTAAGGTTAAGGTTACCACGCCGGACCCTCGTGCTACGCGATCCCAACATCGGAGAGCAAGGGTAGGCGGGTGCAGTAAACAGAGTAGGCTGCGTAGGTGGAAACCCCATACGCGGACCTCCGAAAGTTGTGATGTCAGCAGGTAAAGCAAAACCTCTGCCACGTGGATTCAAGTAAACCCAAATTTAAATCCGTAAGAAAAACACTAGTAAAATAGCTGAAACAAAATATTTCAATTTAACTCTAAACAAAAACCCAAAACGTGTGACTAAGTCTCAGACAAAAGTCTGTCAACAACTCACCGTTTTTCTTCAAAGGAACGTCTCTTGACCACACCAAAGGTAAGCTAAAAGGCAGCTACTGTAT
This sequence comes from Cosmorhoe ocellata, assembly GCA_963675405.1. NCBI lineage: Eukaryota > Metazoa > Arthropoda > Insecta > Lepidoptera > Geometridae > Cosmorhoe > Cosmorhoe ocellata. The sequence continues at coordinate 6,197,755 of OY776271.1, read as the reverse complement.
TTAAAGTGTAGGTCTAGAATGAGACGAAAATGAACAAATGGGAGCGTTCCCAGCGGCCTTGTGGTCAATATCCAACCATTATAAAGCCTTTTAAATGAAAGATCAAACAGAAAAATTTCGATTAAAATTACTACGGGTTCTACGCAGTATGTCCGGGGAGAAAGTGATGTCCCGTAGAATGAATCCAAAGACCAAAGAACGGGTGAACTCACGACCGAAACCATCGATCCGTACACTAAATCATTCAATAAAAAAAACCAACTGTCAAACTCAAAACTAACCAAATGTCAAATGTCAAAACTGTCAAGCAAAACTGATGAACTCCAACGTGAAAATATCTCTTGAGACAAATATCAGCTGTAAACAAGATGTAAATTATGAGTTTGCAAAACCATGTAACGCTGTACAAAAGCGGGCGTTACAGTACAAATTTTCCCAAAAAAATAAAAGAAAGATACTTTCTTTTATGCCTAAACGCATTACCAAAAAGAAACATTCAAAAGAAAAGTTTAACCCATAACCAATTATAGAATAACTCTATTAAAACAAAAACTCTAGCTCAAAATATAGAGATATGCAAACTATAAACAAAATATTAACTTCTCTGAGACTCTACAACAAGTAACAGAAATAAGCTCTACATCTCTATAGTGCTTATCCTACAAAAGTGCTATAGACTCTACAAAAACTACAATGAAAATGAATGAATACATCCGCTTGATTAACTATAAGTTAATTAAGAGAGGTACCAAACAAAGGCAAAAAAAACATCTTCCTATAAAGTACGGTTAGACAAACTACGTCACCGACTCAAAGTTTAAATGTCTGAACTAAATTTAAATACAAAAAACTCAATGAAACTTTGTTAAAGTGCGGTTGGACAACCCACGTCACCGACTCAAGGTTCAAAGAATAATCTAAGAGTGAAAAGCTTAAATATCGAAAGATATCAAATGATAGCAAATACAAAGTGCGGTTGGACAACCATCGTCACCGACTCAAGGTTCAAAGAATAATCTAAGAATGAAAAGCTTAAATATCGAAAGATATTATATGATAGCAAATACAAAGTGCGGTTGGACAACCATCGTCACCGACTCAGTTTTTTAAGACAATCTCCTGAAAAGGAAGAATGTATAACACACTAACAAAAAGTGTGAGGTGTGAATGTTCAATACTAGGTACAACTAGACATTGAAACATTCAACAAAAAATATTGTGTATTGTGATCGGTGCAACCCTACCAACATACCAGGCACAATACAACAAATGAAAAAGTGTTATTCAACACAACAAGACGGTGTGAATAAACAAAAAATTAGAATATGATGTGATCGGCTCAACTCCACCAACTTTCCGGGCACAAGCATATCTAAAAAATTTGAATGTGTTGTGATCAGCTCAACTCCACTAACTTTCTGGGCACAACGCAAACAAGCAAAAAAACAAACAGACTGGAGGGAAAAATCCGGAACTGCTGAAAAAATGTGTAGACAATCCGAAAGGATGCCACAACAAAGTGTCAAAGCAAAAATGGCCAAAGCAAAGTGTCAAATCCGTGTACTTAAAATTATCCATGTAAACCTAAAATATTGTAAACTTGGACAGCACAAAAAATGACAAAAACAAAATGTGAAACACAAAACAAATAAAAGGTACAAAAAATCTTCAAAAATTTACAAAATGTACAATAAGATCTTTTGATGTTGAAAAATAACGCAAAGAGTGAAAAGTTGGAAACCGAAACGACCTAAGTTGTCTTTTGAACATCTAACCAAAGCTCAATAACCGTTATGAAGTTTTCTTACATACATCACTAACAAATAACAATTACCTTTCATCCATCAAATCTAATCCATCACATTCAAATGTTAGTTTCAAAACAAATTACCAAACTCAAGAAAAACGTAGGTAGAACCGAAAATTAATATTTAATTATATCTTTGACGTGATAACGTCCAACTGTGTTTTTATTTAAGTCCTTTAAGAGGTAAACATTATCCGAAACTTTTTCAATGATTTTACATTTAATAAACTTAGGTGCAAACTTAGCCGAAAAATATGCCGGAGCATTAGATTGAACAAAACTCCTTCTCCAAACAATATCATCAACAGCAAAAGAAATGACTTTTCTCCCCTTATTATAATAAATAGCATTACGCTTATAGGATTTCAACAAATGAGATTGAACCCTAACAAAAATATCACTAAGTGATTTAAGAGAAATTGCAAAAGAATTTCTTTCTCCAAGTTCAAGTTGATCTAAATTATCAAAAGAATTACTAAAGCGATGTAAAGAAGCATCAAAAATTAATTCTCTCCCAAACATGAGAAAATTAGGTGTATAATCTGTAGCAAGATTAACACTATTATTCAAAGCTAATTGAATGTGAGGTAAAAATTTTGACCAAGTACGTTGATCATCTCTAACAAAGCAGGATATACAAGTTTCTACAGTCTTGTTATATCTCTCTACAGGATTGTTCTGTGGAGTATACAAAGTATTATAAAATATTTTAGTAATGTTGTAACTTTTCATGAAATCTACAAAATATTTTGAAGTGAATTGAGTACCGTTATCACAGACTATAATTTTGGGACAACCAAACTTTAGAAATATCTTCAAAAACTGAAATTGTTTTGTTAAGTTTAAGTTTCTCAGAAGGAGAAAGTTCAGCAGCAGAAGTTACTGTACAAGTATGAATTTTATCATCATTAACAAAAGTTATATTTTTTCACAAGTCTTTAGCAAGATCAAATTTAAGCCAAAAGTCAAAACCTAGAATAATTGGATAATTAAACAAAGGTATAACCATAAATTTAACAATTTTAGTAACGCCGTCGCAGGTTACTGGAATATCAATAGCTCCTATAACTCTTTGTGAAGAACCATCAGCAGTATAAGCAGAATTAGAATCACTACTAGAAATTGAATTTATTTTATAACCTAATTTCAAAAATTGCAAATGACTATTCGAACCAAGAACACAACTGTTAGAACCACTATCTAATAACCCTGAAAATTTATGTTTACTAACCGAAAACTGTAGAAATGGTCTAGAATCATTATTTTTAACAAACAAAACAGGCGCAGCCTTGTAGACGTTAAAGAAAGTTTTTAAATATCCTAACCAATCCGAAAATTCTTTTTTACTAGATGTAATGTCAGGTTTATTCATGTGACTAACAATTTTCTTCATCGAGACACGACGAGTTTTCTCAGAAACTGGTGCTCGATGGAAACTAATTAGTTTTTTGAATCATCCTTTTTACCTAAATTGCACACATCACAGTTCTTTGTGATAACACCTAACTTTTTGCATTTGAAACAAATCATGCCTGGAATGGCGGGACAATCTTTATAGGAGTGACCAGAAGCTTTACACTTCAAACAAGTGCTGTCAGTTTTGACTGCGCTGGTTTGAACCTTATCAACCTTGGAAGACTTCCTGTTAACAAAGACTTCCAACTCTTTGCCTAGGTTAATGAAACAATCTAAAGATGAAATATGTTTGCCTAACACATAAGGTGTATAAATCGACAACATGTTGTGTTTAACAATCGTAACAATAGTGGACTCGGAAATGGGAGTAGCAAGACGACTAGCCATATCCATGAGTTCAGTAATGAAGTCTGGAAGAGACTCACTATTTTTCTGCTTGCGGGTACGAAGTTCATATTCTAAGAAGTAGTCGTACTCAAGTTTATCGAAACGTTTGAGCAGAGCGATCTTTAGTTCCTGCCATGAAGCTATGTTAATTCTAATTGCACGAAACCATTTAGCGGCGGACCCTGAAAGTAAATCCGAAAACGAACCGACCAACATTGACTCATCAAAGTTTTTATAAAGAAAATACTCTTCTACCTGAGTAATAAACTCTCTAACACAAGACTTACCTTCGAAAACGATCTTACTTCTCTTCAAGTCAGGTAATTTCATATTAGTAGAAGGCATGTTTTTTCTAATATTTTCATTCAAAGTGTTAAAAGATGGAACACAAGCTGAAGAACTATGAGCAGCCCTATCATGGTCCATGAATGGATCCGGAACCTCAGTCAAATTTATAACATCAGAAGCAGCAACGTTAACATCATGAGTAAAATTACCAATAGTAGTGCGACTATCCTTAAGTTCAGGCAACGGTGGAAACTGAACCTCTTTATCCATAATGAAAGAATATCAAACCAGAAAAACAGAGCAGCAAAAAGTTATCAAAACGTTCAGTTAATTTTTCTAATATTTTAAAGTTATTTAAGTAAAGTTTTTAAATATTTTATAAAAGTTTTTAGATGTATCAAAAGTTTTAAATGTTTAATTAATTGTTATCTTTAACTGTGGATGCAATAATCACTTACAAAGGAACACTTCTTATAACATAATCTTATAAATATAACCGCTGTAGAATGATATAATTAAACATGTTGAACAACTCGGTTTGTAGTTGTTTGTTAGAGAACAAAAACAATACAATACAATGTGTAAAATGACACAATGTTATAGAGTAACAAAACACAAAAGTAAACAAAGTAAACAAGGTTAAGCAGGTAACACAAATAAAGAAATAGCCTCACTTTTATTAAACAAACTAAAGAGTAGGATGCAACAATGACAGGTAAGCAAAATAACTACTTCAGGTCCCTGTTCGCGAGCGACAATTGTAATATAAAAAATTTAAAGCTGGGTGGTTTTTAAAAGACTCTAAAGTAAAAGGTGTTAAGTTGAAGTAAGATTAGGATAGCGCATCAAATAAAGAATAAAAATAAAGAAATAAAGTTCGGGCGCCAGATGCCTACCTAAATTGTAAAGAAACACAATAACTAACCTGGATAGAAAGTCGGCTAAGTTGGAATTTTAATCTTAGAGGCGGGGAGCTAAATTAAATCAGATGTTCGATTCAAATAAATGTTTATTGGTAATGTCACATTTGCTCGTAGAAACTTTGCTTACTTAAAATAAGTAATAATAACTGTACAAATGGTGAAACAACAACCAGAAGGGTTGTTGGTAGCCTGTTATTAGGGCTAAAACATAGATAAGATCCTAATTGTATAACTGTCATTAATTGCATCCAAAATAAAGAATAAATGAAAATGTAAATACCTCGTTTCAATATTAATTTAGATTAAGGTTAAGGTTACCACGCCGGACCCTCGTGCTACGCGATCCCAACATCGGAGAGCAAGGGTAGGCGGGTGCAGTAAACAGAGTAGGCTGCGTAGGTGGAAACCCCATACGCGGACCTCCGAAAGTTGTGATGTCAGCAGGTAAAGCAAAACCTCTGCCACGTGGATTCAAGTAAACCCAAATTTAAATCCGTAAGAAAAACACTAGTAAAATAGCTGAAACAAAATATTTCAATTTAACTCTAAACAAAAACCCAAAACGTGTGACTAAGTCTCAGACAAAAGTCTGTCAACAACTCACCGTTTTTCTTCAAAGGAACGTCTCTTGACCACACCAAAGGTAAGCTAAAAGGCAGCTACTGTATTTAAAGTGTAGGTCTAGAATGAGACGAAAATGAACAAATGGGAGCGTTCCCAGCGGCCTTGTGGTCAATATCCAACCATTATAAAGCCTTTTAAATGAAAGATCAAACAGAAAAATTTCGATTAAAATTACTACGGGTTCTACGCAGTATGTCCGGGGAGAAAGTGATGTCCCGTAGAATGAATCCAAAGACCAAAGAACGGGTGAACTCACGACCGAAACCATCGATCCGTACACTAAATCATTCAATAAAAAAAACCAACTGTCAAACTCAAAACTAACCAAATGTCAAATGTCAAAACTGTCAAGCAAAACTGATGAACTCCAACGTGAAAATATCTCTTGAGACAAATATCAGCTGTAAACAAGATGTAAATTATGAGTTTGCAAAACCATGTAACGCTGTACAAAAGCGGGCGTTACAAGCCTTATCACATCTGTTGCAGGAATATGGCTTTTTTGTGGTGTGAAACTTCAAATGTTTCACTAAGTTATATTTAGTGTCAATTTGTTTATTACAGATATCACAATAGAAGCGTGCAGGCATGTTACTGGGGTGGGTCTCCACTTCAGTTACATTCTCTTGACAGGTTTCTGTATTGTTTGAATCATCATCAATTTCATGATCATCTTGTGTCTCAAACTTCAATACCACATCATGGATTTCTTCACTTGAAGCTGTTTCTTCCTCTTTCACAACTACTTGTTCTTCTTTAACAGCTACAGAAGATGTGCATGTGGTGTTTGAACAGTTGTTTATATGCATGTTCTGCACAGGAGTTGCCATTAAGTTGTGCATAGTTTTCAGAGAGAGCATTGCAAGTGTGTTGTGTGTTACCTGGAACAGATAACAGTTATACAGTTATACCAAAGTGCTTAAATAGTTCTATTTAAGCACTTTGGTTCAATGAGCACACCCGGTAGGGCACCGGCAGCTCCCTCTATTAATGATATTAGAAACAAGCTAACATCTGTTACTCCTTGACATGGTAGACATTCCATCAGGATCCTATTCAGATCAATAACACTGTTAACTGGTTAACCTGAGGTGCATACAAAGTCAGATAACATAGTTATGACAAGGGATTCCACTTCTCACATCTCAATGGATAGGCTCTACCTTCAGTGCTGTAGGCTATGGGTTTGATTCCCATCCTGGACATACTGTATTTGTGTTATGAATTGATCATGGTTTTGTGACCGAGTGTTGTATTATTAGGATGTTTTACAATCAGTATTGCTCCATTAGTTTCTATTAGATGGTGCTGTGTGAGTTTTTGAATAGTATTCATTTATTTTACAGCAGTTAAACTTGAGCCTATAATGAACTCGTAAGAATAAATCAATGAATACCTCAATGTTATTGTGCAGCAGCTCTTGAAGGATCCTGTTGGATTTGTGAGCCATATCGGAGAACCTGTGGCACCTCTGCAGCAGGCGGTGACACACATAGCATACTGCGCTCGGCATCCCATTGTCCGCCCCTGCATTGAGCTGCAACAACGTTGTGATCTGTTCACCTACATGCGTGCTGCACTACGCTTGCACTCAGTCAGTCAACAGCTGCAGCTTCAGGTCACTCGTGGGTTGAACCTACCTTGGTGTTCGTGAGTTTCTCGTACGTCTCCAGGAGGCGGCCGTCGTCGACGATCAGCATCCTGACATCGCCGACCAAACACACTCGGCACACACCAGTAGCCATAATTGCCTTGCCTTGTCCAGCCAGTAGCTAGTTATCGCCAGTTTTTTTAATGAGTATGCAAGACGTAAAGTGCTCTGAGAGGAATGACAAGACTGAGTCACTCCATAACGAAAACATAGAACAAATGTTTTGTTCTGTTCTGTGAGGGAAAATTAAAGGTTCTCTCAAGTCTCAAATAATGGGGCAATAGATGAACTGGATGAAAAGGCACTTGCAAAAATGTATTGATAAAATAATCTGTTTGTTTATCTTCAAAAGAAATTATCATATCAATCAATCTACTAAACCAACTAATATTGTAATTATTGTAATGAATGTATTGTGTACAAATATGTTATTTTACCGTACAAAATGGCAAACACAAGGTTGAATTGAATACCTGTCAAATCTCGTGTTTAGTATTAGAAGGTACTAAAGTTGTAGTTGTCAATGTCACAAAGTCACCACAATTTATTTATTCATCACCTTTTCCTAAAAGTTAAAATCTCAGAATACAGAAAGAACAGAAGCCGCGTTCGACTGTAATCGCAAACCGCACGCTGTGTCCAAAAACCAAACAAGCGTCCCGCACCCACCTCACTCCCCACCCGCGTAATGTTGCTAGCTAAACATCGCTTACTCGTTTTTTTGGGTAAGCGTTGAGAGTATTGAAGGTAAGAAAATAAATCGACATTGTCCTTTCTTAGAAATGTATTCATATTTTATTTGTACCTATGTAACTAATAATCTCAAGAAATAAAAGTTTTATAGATAAAAAACGAAACTTAAACTCAAACTCAAAATAACTTTATTCAGCGAAATCAAAATGTTAAAATGTTTTTTAAAGACGTATTCAATAATTTAATACCACTCAAAATAAAATCTCTCAGTACCTACCTACGTAATAAAAAGCAGGGAAAATCAAAACTCTTACATTGGCAACACTAACAAGATGGACGCATCAATCTCTACGACAATTACAAACAAAACAATTTATTCAGTAATTAAATAAAACGACATCTAAATGCACTACTTACACGTGAAATGTGATCCCATCCTGTTTTTTTTGTAGCCCCGCTGTATTTTTACAGGTAGGAACGACACAAGACGGCATAATTTGTTTAAATTGCACAACGGTAAGTCACGTCACGCGATACGACGTCCACAGAGTGACTGATCGGCTGCGCTTCAAACTACTCATTTTATGAGTAGTATTTGACGCTTTAGTATTAGGCGCGTTCACGGTTTCAGTTCTTTCTGTACTCTGAGGTTAAAATCTAGAACGATTATGTAATGTATTTTTTTAAGGATCTTACTCTGTTTTGTGAACTATTATATAAATAAATTACGAGATTCTTAGAGTTTTGTATTTTGTTTGTAACGGGTGGTAGGTACCTACCTATCTAAAGTCAAAAACTACTTGACCCTGACCGATTGAAGAAATTATTTGACCAATGATACTAAGCTACTAAGGTGTCTGGTGCAGCGAGTAACGTACATATGCTAGGTGTGGTGCAGGACCTATAGGGATGGACGAACGAAGCCGGGGCGGGTCGCCACTAGTCAACAGAGTGAATAAGATGATCCTACTATCACCTTAGCCTCGGGAATGTCTAATGGACAAACAATACTGGTGCGGGAAGGTGATCACCATGCACCTCAGATCTTCATTTAACCTACTTTCAATGCAAACCCGAAGGTATTCGTATTACCCCAGGTACAATAGGAATAGGTAGGTGCCAAACTTTGAATGCAATGTTTTGAAAAAGTTTTAATTAAGTTTACATCGACTCTGTACAAACGACTATCAAGTCTTCTAGAGCGGCCCTCCACATGTTGAAAATGGTTGGCCGTCCCACGGATAAACATATATTAGAAGAACTCGACTATGGGCTCAGGAAATGGCGGGATTATCTATACCTATATAAGAGCTTAACCTGACTGACTGACTGACTGACTGACTGACTGACTGACTGATTTATCAACGCCCAGCCGAAATCGCTGAAGCTAGAAAGCTGAAATTTGGAAGGTGGTTTCCTTTTATAACAAAACCACCCACTAAGACGGGATTTTTGGAAATTCCACCTCTAAGGGGGTGAAAAAGGGTGAAAACGTTAGTATGAAACTTTTTAACGCGTGGAGCGATTTTCATGAAACTTTGTTTGTGCACTGTAAATGCAAAATGAATGGACACGTATTTCAGGATTTTTCAATATAACCATAAAAAAGGGGTCAAATGAGGGGTCAATCTTTGTATGGATACTTTTTAACGGGTGGTGCGATTGGTCTGAAACTTTGTTTGTGTACTGTAAATACAAAATGAATGAACACGTGTTTCAGGATTTTTCAATATAACCATAAAAAAAGGGTCAAATGTGGGGTCAATGTTTGTATGTGAACTTTTTAACGGGTGGTGCGATTGGTCTGAAACTTTGTTTGTGTACTGTAAATGCAAAATGAGTGGACACGTGTTTCAGGATTTTTCAATATAACCTTCAAAATGGGGTCAAATGTGGGGTCAACTTTTGTATGGGAACTTTTTAACGGGTGGTGCGATTGGTCTGAAACTTTGTTTGTGTACTGTAAATGCAAAATGAGTGGACACGTGTTTCAGGATTTTTCAATATAACCTTCAAAAAGGGGTCAAATGTGGGGTCAATGTTTGTATGAGAACTTTTTAACGGGGTGGTGCAATTTGTTTGAAATTCGGTTTATATACATATTTTAAGTGAACAAAGTCGCGAGCGGGACAGCTAGTTATAATATAAAACACTTACTTGTTTTACCCTTTATTTTTACCAGAATATCAGACAGCTTGAACGTTACAATTACTTATTATAAATAATGTTTTCAGTTCGACGGCTCAACTCTTACTGCCCTAGATTTAATCTACCCTTTAACATCAAGACTTCCACTTCTACTTTAAGATAGGTACCTTAAACTTAAATCCTATTGGCTAGAGCGTCCGACATTCCGATTGGTCGGCGCCAATGTAATAACAGGAAGTCAATAATATTTTAACATTAGCACTAAGTATTAATTAAAATAAATAAAGTTTTATAACACAACTAGTAATTTTAGAAATGAATTTTTAAATAACTAATATAATTTCACCTGGGTGTTTGACAAACAGATTTGTCGGCGCCCTAAATTAAAACCGGAACTTCATAAAATATCTTGTTGAATTACTAGCAATGTTTAAGAATTACAATAATATACTTAAAATGGTGCAAAATAAGGTATTCATACAGTATTAGTTATTAAACAACTGCAACACATATCTAATTATATTATTATTAAAAATAATGTATTCAGGATTAGGTAGTTAGGCATAAGTACCTATAGTCAGTCTAGAATCTAGCGTACCAAGATAGTTATGTGGCAAACAGCTAGGTAGGTACCTACATGTGAGTTTAATCTATACTAATATTATAAAGAGGAAAACTTTGATTGTTTGTTTGAAATGAATAGGCTCCGAAACTACTGAACCGATTTGAAAAATTCTTTCACCAATGTGTAGAATGAACTTTCAGGATGAACATAGGCTATATTTTATATAGGTACTTCGCGGGCGACGCCGCGTGCAGAAGCTAGTATCTTATATCTCTATAACTTTCATTCCATGACCTCATTTGTCTTAAAGTAAAAGAAAATTAACAATCATAATTCGACTGGAAATCGACGTCCGCCACGCTAGCCTGTTCAGAACGCACTACGCCGGCGCAGGTTGGTGTTATCTCCGTCCTTGTTAGTTAAGTCCTCCTCCTGAAGTTCGGGTTGGTCTTGGCCTATCCTACGTATAGGGCCGCCATCACGATGCGTCTTGTCCGAATGAAGGTGTTGTTACTTTCCCCAAGTAGTAGGTAGTACTTTTATAATTGAAGTAAGTAATCTAGGTGACAATGGTATTGGTATGACATTCCCAGCGGTCCTCTGCTGCGGGACATGCGGGGTGCGAGGGCCGCGCTGTCGGCAGTCGCGTCTGCACAGCTGCCGGTCGGAGCGCGCCGGGTGTCGCCGCGCGCTCGCCTCTAGCGCCGACTGCGGAGCCGCCGAGGGACCTCCGAGTGAGCCTGCTTGTGTATGTCTAACTAGTTTTGCACAAGCCTTATCACTCCTGTTGCAGGTCTATGGCTTTTGTCCAGTGTGGACTCGCATGTGACTATTCAAATGACCTTTTTGTGTGAAAGCCTTATCACATCTGTTGCAGGAATATGGCTTTTGTCCAGTGTGGACTCGCATGTGACTATTCAAATGACCTTTTTGTGTGAAAGCCTTATCACATCTGTTGCAGGAATATGGCTTTTGTCCAGTGTGGACTCGCATGTGACTATTCAAAGAACTTGTTTGAGTAAAAACCTTATCACACTTGTTGCAGGAATATGGCTTTTGTCCAGTGTGGACTCGCATGTGACTATTCAAAGTACTTTTTTCAGTGAAAGCCTTATCACATCTGTTGCAGGAATATGGCTTTTGTCCATTGTGGACTCGCATGTGACTATTCAAAGAACTTGTTTGAATAAAAGCCTTATCACATTTGTTGCAGGAATACGGCTTTTGTCCAGTGTGGACTCGCATGTGTCTATTCAAATGATGTTTTAGACTATAAGCCTTATCACACCTGTTGCAGGAATATGGCTTTTGTCCAGTGTGACCTCGCATGTGTCTATTCAAACTACTTTTTTTAGTGAAAGCCTTATTACATCTGTTGCAGGAATATGGCTTTTTTGTAGTGTGAAACTTCAAATGTTTCACCAAGTTATATTTAGTGTCAATTTGTTTATTGCAGATATCACAATAGAAGCGTGCAGGCATGTTACTGGGGTCGGTCTCCACTTCGGTTACATTCTCTTGACAGGTTTCTGTATTGTTTGAATCATCATCAATTTCATGATCATCTTGTGTCTCAAACTTCAATACCTCATCATGGATTTCTTCACTTGCAGCTGTTTCTTCCTCTTTCACAACTACTTGTTCTTCTTTAACAGCTACAGAAGATGTGCATGTGGTGTTTGAACAGTTGTTTATATGCATGTTCTGCACAGGAGTCGCCATTAAGTTGTGCATAGTTTTCAGAGAGAGCATTGCAAGTGTGTTGTGTGTTACCTGGAACAGATAACAGTTATACAGTTATACCAAAGTGCTTAAATAGTTCTATTTAAGCACTTTGGTTCAATGAGCACACCCGGTAGGGCACCGGCAGCTCCCTCTATTAATGATATTAGAAACAAGCTAACATCTGTTACTCCTTGACATGGTAGACATTCCATCAGGATCCTATTCAGATCAATAACACTGTTAACTGGTTAACCTGAGGCGCATACAAATTCAGATAACATAGTTATGACAAGGGATTCCACTTCTCACATCTCAGTGGATACTAGGCTCTACCTTCAGTGCTGTAGGCTATGGGTTTGATTCCCATCCTGGACATACTGTATTTGTGTTATGAATTGATCATGGTTTTGTGACCGAGTGTTGTATTATTAGGATGTTTTACAATCAGTATTGCTCCATTAGTTTCTATTAGATGGTGCTGTGTGAGTTTTTGAATAGTATTCATTTATTTTACAGCAGTTAAACTTGAGCCTATAATGAACTCGTAAGAATAAATCAATGAATACCTCAATGTTATTGTGCAGCAGCTCTTGAAGGATCCTGTTGGATTTGTGAGCCATATCGGAGAACCTGTGGCACCTCTGCAGCAGGCGGTGACACACATAGCATACTGCGCTCGGCATCCCATTGTCCGCCCCTGCATTGAGCTGCAACAACGTTGTGATCTGTTCACCTACATGCGTGCTGCACTACGCTTGCACTCAGTCAGTCAACAGCTGCAGCTTCAGGTCACTCGTGGGTTGAACCTACCTTGGTGTTCGTGAGTTTCTCGTACGTCTCCAGGAGGCGGCCGTCGTCGACGATCAGCATCCTGACATCGCCGACCAAACACACTCGGCACACACCAGTAGCCATAATTGCCTTGCCTTGTCCAGCCAGTAGCTAGTTATCGCCAGTTTTTTTAATGAGTATGCAAGACGTAAAGTGCTCTGAGAGGAATGACAAGACTGAGTCACTCCATAACGAAAACATAGAACGAATGTTTTGTTCTGTTCTGTGAGGGAAAATTAAAGGTTCTCTCAAGTCTCAAATAATGGGGCAATAGATGAACTGGATGAAAAGGCACTTGCAAAAATGTATTGATAAAATAATCTGTTTGTTTATCTTCAAAAGAAATTATCATATCAATCTACTAAACCAACCAATATTGTAATTGTATGTATTGTATTGTGTACAAATATGTTATTTTACCGTAAAAAATGGCAAACACAAGGTTAAATTGAATACCTGTCAAATCTCGTGTTTAGTATTAGAAGGTACTTAAGTTGTAGTTGTCAATGTCACAAAGTCACCACAATTTATTTATTCATCACCTTTTCCTAAAAGTTAAAATCTCAGAATACAGAAAGAACAGAAGCCGCGTTCGACTGTAATCGCAAACCGCACGCTGTGTCCAAAAACCAAACAAGCGTCCCGCACTCACCTCACTCCCCACCCGCGTAATGTTGCTAGCTAGACATCGCTTACTCGTTTTTTTGGATAAGCGTTGAGAGTATTGAAGGTAAGAAAATAAATCGACATTGTCCTTTCTTAGAAATGTATTCATATTTTATTTGTACCTATGTAACTAATAATCTCAAGAAATAAAAGTTTTATAAATAAAACACGAAACTTAAACTCAAACTCAAAATAACTTTATTCAGCGAAATCAAAATGTTAAAATGTTTTTTAAAGACGTATTCAATAATTTAATACCACTCAAAATAAAATCTCTCAGTACCTACCTACGTAATAAAAAGCAGGGAAAATCAAAACTCTTACATTGGCAACACTAACAAGATGGACGCATCAATCTCTACGACAATTACAAACAAAACAATTTATTCAGTAATTAAATAAAACGACATCTAAATGCACTACTTACACGTGAAATGTGATCCCATCCTGTTTTTTTTGTAGCCCCGCTGTATTTTTACAGGTAGGAACGACACAAGACGGCATAATTTGTTTAAATTGCACAACGGTAAGTCACGTCACGCGATACGACGTCCACAGAGTGACTGATCGGCTGCGCTTCAAACTACTCATTTTATGAGTAGTATTTGACGCTTTAGTATTAGGCGCGTTCACGGTTTCAGTTCTTTCTGTACTCTCGAGGTTAAAATCTAGTTAAAATCTAGTACGATTAATCTCGGGTAGGTACGTAATGTATTTTTTTAAGGATCTTACTCTGTTTTGTGAACTATTATATAAATAAATTACGAGATTCTTAGAGTTTTGTATTTTGTTTGTAACGGGTGGTAGGTACCTACCTATCTAAAGTCAAAAACTACTTGACCCTGACCGATTGAAGAAATTATTTGACCAATGATACTAAGCTACTAAGGTGTCTGGTGCAGCGAGTAACGTACATATGCTAGGTGTGGTGCAGGACCTATAGGGATGGCCGAACGAAGCCGGGGCGGGTCGCCACTAGTCAACAGAGTGAATAAGATGATCCTACTATCACCTTAGCCTCGGGAATGTCTAATGGACAAACAATACTGGTGCGGGAAGGTGATCTCCATGCACCTCAGATCTTCATTTAACCTACTTTCAATGCAAACCCGAAGGTATTCGTATTACCCCAGGTACAATAGGAATAGGTAGGTGCCAAACTTTGAATGCAATGTTTTGAAAAAGTTTTAATTAAGTTTACATCGACTCTGTACAAACGACTATCAAGTCTTCTAGAGCGGCCCTCCACATGTTGAAAATGGTTGGCCGTCCCACGGATAAACATATATTAGAAGAACTCGACTATGGGCTCAGGAAATGGCGGGATTATCTATACCTATATAAGAGCTTAACCTGACTGACTGACTGACTGACTGACTGACTGACTGACTGATTTATCAACGCCCAGCCGAAATCGCTGAAGCTAGAAAGCTGAAATTTGGAAGGTGGTTTCCTTTTATAACAAAACCACCCACTAAGACGGGATTTTTGGAAATTCCACCTCTAAGGGGGTGAAAAAGGGTGAAAACGTTAGTATGAAACTTTTTAACGCGTGGAGCGATTTTCATGAAACTTTGTTTGTGCACTGTAAATGCAAAATGAATGGACACGTATTTCAGGATTTTTCAATATAACCATAAAAAAGGGGTCAAATGAGGGGTCAATCTTTGTATGGATACTTTTTAACGGGTGGTGCGATTGGTCTGAAACTTTGTTTGTGTACTGTAAATACAAAATGAATGAACACGTGTTTCAGGATTTTTCAATATAACCATAAAAAAAGGGTCAAATGAGGGGTCAATGTTTGTATGTGAACTTTTTAACGGGTGGTGCGATTGGTCTGAAACTTTGTTTGTGTACTGTAAATACAAAATGAATGAATACGTGTTTCAGGATTTTTCAATATAACCATAAAAAAAGGGTCAAATGTGGGGTCAATGTTTGTATGTGAACTTTTTAACGGGTGGTGCGATTGGTCTGAAACTTTGTTTCGTGTTTCAGGATTTTTCAATAAAACCTTAAAAAAGGGGTCAAATGGGGGGGGGGGTCAATTTTTGTATGGGAACTTTTCAACGGGTGGTGTGATTGGTCTGAAACTTAATTTCGCGTTTTAGGATTTTTCAATATAACTCTAAAAAAGGGGGTCAAATGGGGGAAAGGTCAATCTATATCTATATAAGAGCTTAACCTGACTGACTGACTGACTGACTGACTGACTGACTGATTTATCATCGCCCAGCCGAAACCGCTGAAGCTAGAAAGCTGAAATTTGGAAGGTGGTTTCCTTTTATAACAAAACCACCCACTAAGGCGGGATTTTTGGAAATTCCACCTCTAAGAGGGTGAAAATGGGTTAAAACGTTTGTATGAAACTTTTTAACGCGTGGAGCGATTTTCATGAAACTTTGTTTGTGCACTGTAAATAAAAAATGAACGAACACGTGTTTCAGGATTTTTCAATATAACCTTCAAAATGGGGTCAAATGTGGGGTCAACTTTTGTATGGGAACTTTTTAACGGGTGGTGCGATTGGTCTGAAACTTTGTTTGTGTACTGTAAATGCAAAATGAGTGGACACGTGTTTCAGGATTTTTCAATATAACCTTCAAAATGGGGTCAAATGTGGGGTCAACTTTTGTATGGGAACTTTTTAACGGGTGGTGCGATTGGTCTGAAACTTTGTTTGTGTACTGTAAATGCAAAATGAGTGGACACGTGTTTCAGGATTTTTCAATATAACCTTCAAAAAAGGGTCAAATGTGGGGTCAATGTTTGTATGAGAACTTTTTAACGGGGTGGTGCAATTTGTTTGAAATTCGGTTTATATACATATTTTAAGTGAACAAAGTCGCGAGCGGGACAGCTAGTTATAATATAAAACACTTACTTGTTTTACCCTTTATTTTTACCAGAATATCAGACAGCTTGAACGTTACAATTACTTATTATAAATAATGTTTTCAGTTCGACGGCTCAACTCTTACTGCCCTAGATTTAATCTACCCTTTAACATCAAGACTTCCACTTCTACTTTAAGATAGGTACCTTAAACTTAAATCCTATTGGCTAGAGCGTCCGACATTCCGATTGGTCGGCGCCAATGTAATAACAGGAAGTCAATAATATTTTAACATTAGCACTAAGTGTTAATTAAAATAAATAAAGTTTTATAACACAACTAGTAATTTTAGAAATGAATTTTTAAATAACTAATATAATTTCACCTGGGTGTTTGACAAACAGATTTGTCGGCGCCCTAAATTAAAACCGGAACTTCATAAAATATCTTGTTGAATTACTAGCAATGTTTAAGAATTACAATAATATACTTAAAATGGTGCAAAATAAGGTATTCATACAGTATTAGTTATTAAACAACTGCAACACATATCTAATTATATTATTATTAAAAATAATGTATTCAGGATTAGGTAGTTAGGCATAAGTACCTATAGTCAGTCTAGAATCTAGCGTACCAAGATAGTTATGTGGCAAACAGCTAGGTAGGTACCTACATGTGAGTTTAATCTATACTAATATTATAAAGAGGAAAACTTTGATTGTTTGTTTGAAATGAATAGACTCCGAAACTACTGAACCGATTTGAAAAATTCTTTCACCAATGTGTAGAATGAACTTTCAGGATGAACATAGGCTATATTTTATATAGGTACTTCGCGGGCGACGCCGCGTGCAGAAGCTAGTATCTTATATCTCTATAACTTTCATTCCATGACCTCATTTGTCTTAAAGTAAAAGAAAATTAACAATCATAATTCGACTGGAAATCGACGTCCGCCACGCTAGCCTGTTCAGAACGCACTACGCCGGCGCAGGTTGGTGTTATCTCCGTCCTTGTTAGTTAAGTCCTCCTCCTGAAGTTCGGGTTGGTCTTGGCCTATCCTACGTATAGGGCCGCCATCACGATGCGTCTTGTCCGAATGAAGGTGTTGTTACTTTCCCCAAGTAGTAGGTAGTACTTTTATAATTGAAGTAAGTAATCTAGGTGACAATGGTATTGGTATGACATTCCCAGCGGTCCTCTGCTGCGGGACACGCGGGGTGCGGGGGCCGCGCTGTCGGCAGTCGCGTCTGCACAGCTGCCGGTCGGAGCGCGCCGGGTGTCGCCGCGCGCTCGCCTCTAGCGCCGACTGCGGAGCCGCCGAGGGACCTCCGAGTGAGCCTGCTTGTGTATGTCTAACTAGTTTTGCACAAGCCTTATCACTCCTGTTGCAGGTCTATGGCTTTTGTCCAGTGTGGACTCGCATGTGACTATTCAAATGACCTTTTTGTGTGAAAGCCTTATCACATCTGTTGCAGGAATATGGCTTTTGTCCAGTGTGGACTCGCATGTGACTATTCAAATTACTTTTTTGAGTAAAAACCTTATCACAACTGTTGCAGGAATATGGCTTTTGTCCAGTGTGGACTCGCATGTGTATATTCAAAGAACTTGTTTGAGTAAAAGCCTTATCACATTTGTTGCAGGAATATGGCTTTTGTCCAGTGTGGACTCGCATGTGAATATTCAAAGATCTTGTTTGAGTAAAAGCCTTATCACATTTGTTGCAGGAATACGGCTTTTGTCCAGTGTGGACTCGCATGTGACTATTCAAACTATCTTTTTGAGTGAAAGCCTTATCACACCTGTTGCATGAATATGGCTTTTGTCCAGTGTGACCTCGCATGTGTCTATTCAAACTACCTTTTTGAGTGAAAGCCTTATCACACCTGTTGCATGAATATGGCTTTTGTCCAGTGTGACCTCGCATGTGTCTATTCAAATTACTTTTTTTAGAGAAAGCCTTATCACATCTGTTGCAGGAATATGGCTTTTTTGAGGTGTGAAACTTCAAATGTTTCACTAAGTTATATTTAGTGTCAATTTGTTTATTGCAGATATCACAATAGAAGCGTGCAGGCATGTTACTGGGGTCGGTCTCCACTTCAGTTACATTCTCTTGACAGGTTTCTGTATTGTTTGAATCATCATCAATTTCATGATCATCTTGTGTCTCAAACTTCAATACCACATCATGGATTTCTTCACTTGAAGCTGTTTCTTCCTCTTTCACAACTACTTGTTCTTCTTTAACAGCTATAGAAGATGTGCATGTGGTGTTTGAACAGTCGTTTATATGCATGTTCTGCACAGGGGTCGCCATTAAGTTGTGATCAGTTTTCAGACACAACATTGTAAGTGTAGCGTGTGTTACCTGGAACAGATAACAGTTATACAGTTATACCAAAGTGCTTAAATAGTTCTATTTAAGCACTTTGGTTCAATGAGCACACCCGGTAGGGCACCGGCAGCTCCCTCTATTAATGATATTAGAAACAAGCTAACATCTGTTACTCCTTGACATGGTAGACATTCCATCAGGATCCTATTCAGATCAATAACACTGTTAACTGGTTAACCTGAGGCGCATACAAATTCAGATAACATAGTTATGACAAGGGATTCCACTTCTCACATCTCAATGGATAGGCTCTACCTTCAGTGCTGTAGGCTATGGGTTTGATTCCCATCCTGGACATACTGTATTTGTGTTATGAATTGATGATGGTTTTGTGACCGAGTGTTGTATTATTAGGATGTTTTACAATCAGTATTGCTCCATTAGTTTCTATTAGACAGTGCTGTGTGAGTTTTTGAATAGTATTCATTTAGGTATTTTACTGCAGTTAAACTTGAGCCTATAATGAACTCTATAAGAATTAAATGATGAATACATACCTCAATGTTATTGTGCAGCAGCTCTTGAAGGATCCTGTTGGATTTGTGAGCCATATCGGAGAACCTGTGGCACCTCTGCAGCAGGCGGTGACACACATAGCATACTGCGCTCGGCATCCCATTGTCCGCCCCTGCATTGAGCTGCAACAACGTTGTGATCTGTTCACCTACATGCGTGCTGCACTACGCTTGCACTCAGTCAGTCAACAGCTGCAGCTTCAGGTCACTCGTGGGTTGAACCTACCTTGGTGTTCGTGAGTTTCTCGTACGTCTCCAGGAGGCGGCCGTCGTCGACGATCAGCATCCTGACATCGCCGACCAAACACACTCGGCACACACCAGTAGCCATAATTGCCTTGCCTTGTCCAGCCAGTAGCTAGTTATCGCCAGTTTTTTTAATGAGTATGCAATAAGACGTAAAGTGCTCTGAGAGGAATGACAAGACTGAGTCACTCCATAACGAAAACATAGAACGAATGTTTTGTTCTGTTCTGTGAGGGAAAATTAAAGGTTCTCTCAAGTCTCAAATAATGGGGCAATAGATGAACTGGATGAAAAGGCACTTGCAAAAATGTATTGATAAAATAATCTGTTTGTTTATCTTCAAAAGAAATTATCATATCAATCTACTAAACCAACCAATATTGTAATTGTATTGTATGTATTGTATTGTGTACAAATATGTTATTTTACCGTAAAAAATGGCAAACACAAGGTTAAATTGAATACCTGTCAAATCTCGTGTTTAGTATTAGAAGGTACTTAAGTTGTAGTTGTCAATGTCACAAAGTCACCACAATTTATTTATTCATCACCTTTTCCTAAAAGTTAAAATCTCAGAATACAGAAAGAACAGAAGCCGCGTTCGACTGTAATCGCAAACCGCACGCTGTGTCCAAAAACCAAACAAGCGTCCCGCACTCACCTCACTCCCCACCCGCGTAATGTTGCTAGCTAGACATCGCTTACTCGTTTTTTTGGGTAAGCGTTGAGAGTATTGAAGGTAAGAAAATAAATCGACATTGTCCTTTCTTAGAAATGTATTCATATTTTATTTGTACCTATGTAACTAATAATCTCAAGAAATAAAAGTTTTATAAATAAAACACGAAACTTAAACTCAAACTCAAAATAACTTTATTCAGCGAAATCAAAATGTTAAAATGTTTTTTAAAGACGTATTCAATAATTTAATACCACTCAAAATAAAATCTCTCAGTACCTACCTACGTAATAAAAAGCAGGGAAAATCAAAACTCTTACATTGGCAACACTAACAAGATGGACGCATCATTCTCTACGACAATTACACAAATAAAACGACATCTAAATGCACTACTTACACGTGAAATGTGATCCCATCCTGTTTTTTTGTAGCCCCGCTGTATTTTTACAGGTAGGAACGACACAAGACGGCATAATTTGTTTAAATTGCACACCGGTAAGTCACGTCACGCGATACGACGTCCACAGAGTGACTGATCGGCTGCGTGCGCTTCAAACTACTCATTTTATGAGTAGTATTTGACGCTTTAGTATTAGGCGCGTTCACGGTTTCTGTTCTTTCTGTATTCTGAGGTTAAAATCTAGTTAAAATCTAGTACGATTAATCTCGGGTAGGTACGTAATGTATTTTTTTAAGGATCTTACTCTGTTTTGTGAACTATTATATAAATAAATTACGAGATTCTTAGAGTTTTGTATTTTGTTTGTAACGGGTGGTAGGTACCTACCTATCTAAAGTCAAAAACTACTTGACCCTGACCGATTGAAGAAATTATTTGACCAATGATACTAAGCTACTAAGGTGTCTGGTGCAGCGAGTAACGTACATATGCTAGGTGTGGTGCAGGACCTATAGGGATGGCCGAACGAAGCCGGGGCGGGTCGCCACTAGTCAACAGAGTGAATAAGATGATCCTACTATCACCTTAGCCTCGGGAATGTCTAATGGACAAACAATACTGGTGCGGGAAGGTGATCACCATGCACCTCAGATCTTCATCTAACCTACTTCATTTAATTGTGAAAGCCTTATCACATTTGCCCTTTGAAATTGATAGTCTTTACGTGTTTTTGTGTAACAATGTTTTATTGGAATAAATAATCTTTAATAATCTTTAATCACACTGTTCTTCACTCTGTCATTTAAAATTAAACCACACATACTTCTCATAGCTCTCATTTCCACTGCATTTATTCTATTCTAATGCTTCTTCTGCCATACCTAACTTTCAGTAGGTAGGTACCATTATTTCATTTTGTAAAAAGATTTAATGTACTTACCTATTTAAACTAAGTTTCAAGCCAATCACACCACCCTTACCTATAAGAAACATGCTACATACACATACTTTCCGAAGATAGAACTATATCTACTAAAAACATACTAAAATTAATAAAAAGACGAATTGTTTATCTATCCATAGAAAATCGACATAAAATGACATTGTCATTAGACGTAGTTTAGTGTCACCTGTTATATAAACAAAAAAGGTTGGTTGCACTGTGAACGAACCAGTAGCAGATACTAGGGTGCACCACTTATAAGCTCTACCAAATGAAACCACAGTTTAGGTTCGAGTAGTTGTAATGCTTTTGACAGGAGACAATTTGACAATTAAAATGACTTAGCTTATAAAAGATTTCCAAAACGCAACGATAGCGCGATCTAATCTAGACACGCGGCAGCGTGTCAGCCAAGTTCAAGCGAAGCGAACGGGCGATGCGCGC
This sequence comes from Cosmorhoe ocellata, assembly GCA_963675405.1. NCBI lineage: Eukaryota > Metazoa > Arthropoda > Insecta > Lepidoptera > Geometridae > Cosmorhoe > Cosmorhoe ocellata. The sequence continues at coordinate 6,175,558 of OY776271.1, read as the reverse complement.
CTAGTGTAATATTACAGGAACCATTTGGGTGATTTTTCACCCCCTCATAACTCAAAAACTATTTCACATAAACAAGTCAAATTTGGCTCATCTATTGCCACTTGCGAGTAAAATATGTGCACCAAATTTCATAAACACACCTCAAACGGTTATTTAGATATTAACGTCCAAAAATGGCTGGTTATGGAAAATTTTATCACTGACTGATCTATAGACGTTAATTATAACCCAGTTCTAGATGACCTAGAACGTTCAAATTTGGCATCCAGGTAGGTAGTGGGGTGGATACAAAGGAAAAAATCTGAAACTTGTAATTTTTTTTATTTTTATCGTACTTTTTCAATTAATTGATTCTCCTAGGAACCCTTACTAGCGCCTGTAATATAAGAATAGCAATCTAAATAGATGACAGTCGGTCATTATGTGGATTTTAATAGGGTCTTGACGTGAATATAATAACGAGTGGAAGTAGTGTCTTGGATTGGTAAGTAGTACACTCTCGGTAAGTACCTACTATTATCGGGCTTACCTATCTACTTAGGTACCTAGGTATACAATGTGCTAATAGTTGAGCCGTCTATGTAGATAGGTAAGTATGACTAGATAAGTATTTAGGTTTAGACTAATATCTACTCTCGGTAAGTACCTACTATTATCGGGTTAACCTATCTACTTAGGTACCTAGGTATACAATGTGCCAATAGTTGAGCCGTCTAAGCAGATAGGTAAGTATGACTATAGGTATGTATACCTACAATGTGCCAATAGTTTGAGCAGTCTATGCAGGTAGGTAGATATGGCTAGATAACTATTCAGGCCTAGATTATAGTGTGTCTCGGCTTGTCGGATAGGTAGTAGGTAGGTATACTTATTCAGTAAGTACCTACTCAAGTACCTACCTACCTGCTTAGTATGTATACCTACAATGTGCCAATAGTTTGAGCCGTTTATGCAGGTAGATTATATAAGTGTAATAATATAAGAATAAGTACTTATTTACTAATAAGTTCTGTACAAAAAGTAATGATATCCCATCAAAAACATAAATGTGAAATGAGAGCCAAGTTCAATAAGTATGTTTTACTTAGTCGTTGACTTCAGCGACAAAAGAAGTGAGATCTAAACGGGTGCCAAGTACAATGGTCAGTCCTGAAACTTATTTATAACAATATGAAATATTTTTAACAACTTTAAAATATCATTTCATCTTAAAACTTAGGATATTATATTGAAGCCTAAGGTCTTACTTGGCTAGTTTTCTTAAGAGTACAAATTATATTAGGTATAGCCTTTGCAAGTTTTTATTTTATTCTTTTTAAAAATTTGGATTGCTGGTAGAAACTAGCGATTGGACATAGTAAGTAAGTAGTTAATTCCTATATGAGAACTAGCCAAGTTAGACCTTAGGCTTCAATATAATATCCTAAGTTTTAAGATGAAATGATATTTTAAAGTTGTTAAAAATATTTCATATTGTTATAAATAAGTTTCAGGACTGACCATTGTACTTGGCACCCGTTTAGATCTCACTTCTTTTGTCGCTGAAGTCAACGACTAAGTAAAACATACTTATTGAACTTGGCTCTCATTTCACATTTATGTTTTTGATGGGATTTGCATTACCCCGACATCTAGCGATATAAAAATAAACTAAACAATTCTAACACAAAAAGTAGTAATAAACGCTCTAACACACTGATTAATTTGATTTGAATCTAAGCCCAGTACTAACTACTATTTCATATTTTGTGACTTTATTATTTTACATTATTATCTTTTATATTTGTCAACCGATTTCGATGAAACTTTGTTTCATTCCTATGTTTTAATCTAAGCTTATCTCAATACATTAGTGAAAACTGAATTCGATTCGGTTCAGTCTTTGCGGTCAGTCGTTCACAAACGGACAGATAAACATAAAAACAAACAAAAAGATTTTTTTTCATTAACTGTTGTTTTAGACGTAGCGTGGCTTTAGGTAGCACTAATTTTTATTTGAAAATATCAAAATTACAGACACGATTTCTCGACGATTTTATTTAATGTACCTATAGAAATATGCTATGTTTTTAAGTGAGTTCAACCTTTTTTAATGAAATCGGAGAGAGTTTCAAACATGACATGTGTTAAATAAAAGGCTAATAGACTTTAAAATTAATTAGTTTTATTGAAACTACTAGCTGTCCCGCCCGCGACTTCGTTCACTTTTAAAGTAGGTATCTAAACTGAGTTTCAAACAAACCACACTAATAAAAAAATCCCATAAATAACTTTGACATCCAATTTTACCCATTTTAGAGGGCTATTTTGAAATATCCAGGAATACGTTTCCATTTGTTTTGCATTTAAAGTATCCAAACCAAAACTAAGACCAATCACACCACCCTTTAAAAAGTAAGTACCCATAAAAACATTGACCCCACATTTGACCCATTTTCGAAGGTCATATTGAAAAATCCTGAAACACTTTGTTCATTCATTTTGTATTTACAGTACACAAAGTTTCAGACCAATCGCACCACCCGTCAAAAAAATCCCATACAAACATTGACCCCTTTTTTACAGTTATATTGAAAAATCCTGAAACAGAAAACAAAGTTTCAGGCCAATCGCACCACCCATTTAAAAAATCCCATACAAACATTGACCCCCTTTTTTAGAGTTATATTGAAAAATCCTTTAACATGAAATTAAGTTTGAGACCAATCGCACCACCCGTTAAAAAATCCCATACAAACATTGACCCCCCATTGACCATTTGACCCCCTTGTTTTAAGGTTATATTAAAAAAAATCCTGAAACACGAAACAAAGTTTCAGACCAATCGCACCAGGTTAAAAAGGTCCCATACAAACATTGACCCCACATTTGACCCCTTTTTGAAGGTTATATTGAAATATCCTGAAACACGTGTCCGTTCATTTTGTATTTACAGTACATAAACAAAGTTTCAGACCAATCGCTCCACCCGTTAAAAAGTTCACATACAAACATTGACCCCACATTTGACCCCTTTTTGAAGGTTATTTTGAAAAATCCTGAAACACGTGTTCATTCATTTTGCATTTACAGTACACAAACAAAGTTTCAAGCCAATCGCACCACCCGTTAAAAAGTTCACGTACAAACATTGACCACTCATTTGACCCCTTTTTGAAGGTTATATTGAAAAATCCTGAAATACGTGTTCATTTATTTTGCATTTACAGTACACAAACAAAGTTTCACAACAATCGCATTACCCGTTAAAAAGTTCCCATACAAAAATTGACCCCTTTTTGATAGTTATATTGAAAAATCCTGCAACACGTGTTCATTAATTTTGCATTTACAGTGCACAAACAAAGTTTCATGAAAATCGTTCCACGCGTTAAAAAGTTTCATACTAACGTTTTCACCCTTTTTCACCCCCTTAGAGGTGGAATTTCCAAAAATCCCGTCTTAGTGGGTGGTTTTGTTATAAAAGGAACCCACCTTTCAAATTTCAGCTTTCTAGCTTCAGCGGTTTCGGCTGGGCGATGATAAATCAGTCAGTCAGTCAGTCAGTCAGTCAGGTTAAGCTCTTATATAGATATAGATAAAGTGCTCAGACCGCTCAATAGCACGATCAATGTAGAAGAGAGTGTTGCCAACAATAAATCAGTATTGCTAACTTAAAATTAAATAGTTACTATTTGGTAAAAGATATTTAGTAGCTTTTTATGTTCTGTATTGAACATAAGTTGGGGCGGGCAATGCAACTCCAACTTTAGAAAAATTACATATTTATTTAAGGAACATTTATCTAAATAATAGAGATTTAACATTTATATTTGGTTTTAGTTTTAATCAACACATAAGGTGTGATGCAAATTATATTCTAGTAGCAGATTCATCAATGAACTAATAACTTTATTTTATTTTATTAATTTTAAATTAGAATGAAATTAAATGCGTTTTAAATACTTTACATAAAAGGTAGAGGTAATAGAGTTGTTAGTCCACTAATTAAGTCAGTACCAAATTTAAAATCTAAATATCTTAACCTAAAACTTACTTTTACTATTTTTACTTTATTATTTAAACTAAACTATTCTTAATTATTATCATCTAAAGGTAATGGGCATAATTTTGTATATGATCTTACATAAACTTTGTTGTTAGACCCCATTCTTATTTCAGCGACTCGGACTCTACCATCCGGTCCTGGTTTAGTTTTTACAATGCGCCCCATGGGCCAGTTTAATGGAGAAATATCCTTCTGTTTGACAATAACTAAATCTCCCTCCTTAAGGTTATTGCTACTATTTTTCCATTTAGGTCTATTTTGTAGAGAGGTGAGATAATCATTGGACCAAAGGTTCCAAAAATCTTGCTTTAGTTTAGTACATAAATCCCAAAACTTAAGTCTATTAATACTTTTATCGGTGAGATTTGTCTCTGGAAAACTTGTTAATGAGGTGCCTATAAGAAAGTGACCTGGTGTCAGATAATTTAAGTCAGAAATTTCACTACTCATAGGTAGAAGCGGTCTTGAATTTAAAATTGCCTCTATTTGAACAAGTATTGTGTTGAATTCTTCAAATGTCAAAGATACATTACCAATAACTCTCCGGATGTGATATTTAACACTCTTTACTCCGGCTTCCCAGAGCCCACCAAACTCAGGAGAGTAACTGGGAATATACTTAAACTTAATAAGATTTGTAGAGCAGAAGTGTTCTACGTTATCTAGATTAGATTTAGTTAGATGAATGCAAATTATGCAATTCTTTTAGCTTATTATCAGCTCCCTTAAATGTTTGTGCATTGTCACAATAAATAAAGGATGGCAATCCTCTCCTACCTATAAACCTCTGAAGGCATGCCAAGAAAGTAGCAGTGGTCATGTCGCTTACAAGTTCTAGGTGGATTGCCTTTGTAGCAAAACAAACAAAGAGCGCTACATAACTCTTTTTTATAATTGGCTTTCTGATGCGTGCAACTTTAATGTCAAATGGACCACAAAAATCTATTCCCGTTATTTCAAAGGGTCTACTTATTGTTATTCTGTGTGAAGGTAGAGAACCCATCAGTTGCTTAGCAGCTACTGCTTTGAGACGGAAACATTTGATACATTTGTGAACTAGTTTTTTAACTTCTCTTATGCCATTTATAAGCCAGAATTTTTGAGAAAGAGAGCTCAGTACTAATTTTGCCCCAGCATGCAAAAGTCTCGAATGTTCTTTTTTTATAATCAAATCAGTAATGTGGTTAGACTTAGGAAGGATAATAGGGTGCCTTTTGTCATAGGACAAATTGGTTGCATTTTGCAGGCGACCACCTACTCTTAGTATCTTGTGACTGTCTAAGAAGGGGTGCAGACTAGCTATGTGATCTTTTATTTCACTTCCTTTTTCTAACAACTCTATCTCCTTTTTGAATGCCTTATGCTGAACATGTCTCATAATAATTAAATTAGAAGACTCTAGCTCTTGTGGTGTTATTGAACCAATTAATTTGTTATTAAAATTTAAACAGTTATGTTTGAACCGTAGGAGTAGAGCAATAATTCGGTAGAGTTTATTATAATCTGAGTACCTTTCAAATATATTGTCATTGAATATATGAATTTGATCTTGTTGCAAATTACATACATTATCATTTGTTATAGGGGGCTCCAAATTTAAAACTGATGCAGCCATATTGTGCTGAAATTTTATATCTGATATAGAGCATGGACCAAACCACCATAGCTGGTTATCCCGTAAACTTTGTGGAGCAATACCTCTTGATAGAAGATCAGCAGGGTTTTCAACCCCTTTGACATGTGACCATATAAAGCCTTTTGTAAGAGCTTTTATATCCCTAACTCTATTAGAGACATAGACTCCTTTTAATGCATTAGAATTTAACCAGGCTAAGACCACTTGAGAGTCTGTATATAAATATACTTTTATTTTTGGATATCTGTATTGTAGAGTTTTGTAGACTCTAGAAGCAAGTTCTGAAAGAAGAAGTGCACCATTGAGCTCAAGATTTGGAATAGTTTGCTTTCTGTTAAGGGGAGCAACGCGGGACCTAGAGCACAATAAATTAACACCTACTTCTCCTTTATTAGATATGACTCTAAGGTAGAGACAACCACCAATAGAACTAAAGGATGCATCTGAGTATCCTACAAGTTCTACCATCTCTACATTCGCAAAAGGAATATTAACTACTGCTCTAGGTATTTTAAGAGTACCCATTTCCTTTAAATTTTTCAAAAACTCTTTCCAGCCTTTATGTAAACTAGCGGGTAAACTTGAGTCCCAGTCAACCTTTGACTTCCATATCTCTTGCATTAACAGCTTGGCTTTAACTACAATGGGTCCTATTAGACCAAGAGGGTCAAAGATTTTGCCAATAAAACTTAGAACTTCTCTTTTAGTTTTAAGATGATCATAATCATCAATCATCGGACACGAAAACAATAATGTATCATTAAGTATATCATATTTTAAGCCTAATGTTTTTATAATATTGTCCTTATTGAGGTCAATTTCATCAAAATATTTAATTTTATCAGGTAAGTCTTTGAGAGTATCTGGAGTGTTAGAACACCATTTATGTAAATTAAAACTGCCTAATTTCATCAACTCTATTAGTTGGCCTTTCAATTCCTGAAGAAGCTCTACACTGTCTGCACCTACTATAATGTCATCAATGTAAGTATTTAGCTTTAAAGCCTCCGCAGCTAAAGGGTACCTATCCTGATAGCGATGAGCCAGTTCTATGAGACATCTTGTGCTCAAAAAAGTGGATGCCTTAAGACCATAAGTTATTGTTTGTAACTGTAAGCAAATGATGGGTTTGCTCGGATGATCTCTCCAGAGTATGTTTTGCAATGGTCTGAATTTCTCGTTTACAGAGCACATCCTAAACATCTTCTCTACGTCACACATAATTGTATACTGGTAGGTGCGAAAAAGTGTTAGGATGCTGAATAAATCATTTTGAACTATAGGTCCATTTAACATTACATCATTGATGGACAGACCATTCTTTGACTTCATATTACCTCCAAATACAACTCTTAATTTTGTTGTTTTGCTACTCTCATTGAAAACCGCATGGTGTGCAAGAAAGTACACAGGGTCATTAGAAACGTCATACTGACTAATGTCTACTTCCCTGGCATGCCCTAGTTTCACATACTCATCTATGAAAAATTTATATTTTTGAAAATAATCTGGATTTGTTTCAAATTTCTTTTCAAGTGTGTGAAATCTTTGCAAAGCAAGTGAGAAAGAATCACCAATGTGTAATTCTTCTAATGGAACTTTTAATGGAATATCTACTGAAAAGCGGTCATTTTCTAATTTAATAGAATTTTGAAAACATTGTTCCGCTTTGTCAAACTCTACATTTTGCAAGTTTGATTCTTCAGGCATTTTTTCTGATAGCCAGAAATTTTTCATAATGTTTTCTAAGTCATCATCAACCTTATCTTGAATGGCAAAATTTGAAACCAAATTCACATTGGATGTGCAACTCATACGTCCACATTCTTTTTCAAAAGCGCCTGTTACAACATGGCCGAATAACGTATTCTGTAGTACAAGACCATTGTCTAATTTTATAATACCATTTATTATGACTTTAGAATAAAATTCTACCCCTAATAGCAGGGCTACTTCTGACGGTTTATTGAACTCGTCATCAGCAAGCTTTACATTTGCTGGAAGTTTACAGTGGCTTATGTCAATGTATGTTTGTGGCAAGTTTGCTGTTATTGAATCTACTATGTGACATTTAACTGCCAATTTAACATTGTGAATAGAGGATTGTAACATAATGTTTGTACATTCATTTACTTTGTTTGGCATATTACCTAAACCAATGATACTAGAATCTTGAGCCGTGGGGGTTAATTTTAATTTATTGACAAGTGAACGCTTTACAATACAAACTTGACTACCGCAATCTAGCAGTGCTTTCACTTTATGTTCCTGACCTAATTTGTCAATGAGTGTCACCTTCATAGTGGGTAACAAACCATATTTATTTTTATTTGTTGCTGCATTTGAATGTAAAGTGATAACTTCATCTTTTGGCTTATCCTGATGCAACAGTGTGTTGTGGCTATCTTTACAAACCTGACATTTGAAAGAATATTTGCATTTGTCTGTATGACTTCTTAGACATGTTGAACACAATTTATTGTCCGTAGCAAATTTTATACGCTGTGATGCTGTAGCCAGTTTGAACTTTGGGCAAGAGTATATAGGATGATCATTACTACAAAATGGACATGTTCTCTTTGAATTTGATTTGGTTGCAATATTGGAAACCTTATTATTGTTGTTTGATTTTGACTTACCTTCATAGCAGGTACTCTTCAAGGGAGAACTGTCCTCTAAAGCTATAGCTCTTCGTTCTAAAAAGGACAAAAATTCTCCCAATGTGGGTAAATTTTCTGGAGACAACCTGTCGAGATGGTATGCTCGATTAGTATAGCTATCGAGTTTACGTGATAATATAGATATCAGTAGCATGTCCCAAGTCTCAACAGGTTGCTTGAGATTTTTTAAAGCATAAATTTGTTGTTGCACTTCAGATATAAAGGATCTGATACTTGCCGCAGTACCCTTTTGCATTTGGGGTATGTCCAAAAGATGGTTAATGTGATTTGAAATGATTCTAGATTCATTGTCATACCGTTTTTCAAGCAAATTTATGGCCTCAGGGTAAGATTCATTGACAAGTGGCAAGTTTATAATAACAGTCAAAGCATCTGCTATTAGATATTTGCGGAGGTAAAATAATTTTTGTACATTTGATAAAGACTGGTTCTTATCAATGACAGCATTAAATAAGTCCATAAAAGGTTTGAACTGTGCAAAATCGTTCCCATCAAAAGTGGAAAGTTCTATACTAGGCAGTTTGCATGTGGATATGGAATGCCTTTCATTGTCTACTTTTGTTTTTAATTGCCTTAATGCTGCATTAATCTTCCCCAAAACAGAATAGTATTTATCTTCAATATCGCCTACTAATTCTGTATCTTTATCATCTAAGTTTAATATTTCTAAGTTAACACTCTCATAGCTCTTTAATGTACTTATGAGTTTTTCTTTTCTAGCCTCTAAAGTGTCTGATGTGAAAGATGCTTCGTTGATAGGGTCGCTCATAAAGTTCTCAATGCGGGTAATAGTAGACTTACATTGGCCGCGCTGAGCGCGCAGCCGCTTCAGTTCCAGTTCCGACATTGTAGTTACGCACTCCGTACACTTTCGCACTTCTTATTTACGTAATATAATAACGCACAACCGCACTTTATTCGAGATTCCGCACTATAATACCATCTTAAATGCTTAAATTTTGCCGCAAACACCAATTGAAAGTTTCAAATATACGTTTGACGAAATGTTTGTTTTGATTCCGTACGATAATGGCACTGACAATCCAGTGACAACCAAACTTTTGACGTTTGACGTTTCGATGTGAAGAAGACTCGAAGCAATTTTGCCAACTGTGGAAGCAAACAAATGGACTTCCGCCTCCGCGCGCCGGCGCCGTCTTGCTCAACGTCTGCCCGCTTCGCTTGTCTATGGCTGGAAAATTTTCGAAGCGCCAAAATGTTGTATGCCGATGGTTTTTTTTTCACGAATTTATAGAAATCCGACTTATTTCACCATCTGTATCGACGATATAGCGTCGAAATAAGCTTTCCGCGACTCGCTCCAGGGCGAATCAGCGAGAAACAGCTAGGTAAATCTCCTCCCGGCGCCGACCAATATGGCGTGGTTGCAACGACTCGATAGTGCAAGTCCCGAAAACCACTGTTCAGACGTGCGCACAACGAAGAAAACACTTTCACTGATTACTTAGACTTGAAGGACCACTTTAGCCTGTTAAATAAAAGGCTAATAGACTTTAAAATTAATTAGTTTTATTGAAACTATAAAGTGCTCAGACCGCTCAATAGCACGATCAATGTTGAAGAGAGTGTTGCCAACAATAAATCAGTATTGCTAACTTAAAATTAAATAGTTACTATTTGGTAAAAGATATTTAGTAGCTTTTTATGTTCTGTATTGAACAACATGTGTCAAAATAAAATGTATTTATAGCAAAAGCACTAAGGAGTATTGATATCAATTTCGAAGCAAATCACCACCAAAATAACTTTCTACCCCTTTTTAACCCCGTTAGGGGAAGAGTTTCAATAAAATGCTGTATAGGTCATTCATCAATTCTGTTGAAAAAGGTTTATGCAAAATTTCAAGTAGATTGGACCAAGGAATCACGTTTTCCATACAAACTTTGCCTCCCTTTTTCACCCCTTTAGAGGTTGAATTTCGGAAAATCCCCTCTTATCGGATGCCTACATCGTACAAACAACACACCCTCCAAGTTTCAGGTCTCTACGATCAGCGGTTTAGGCTGTGCGTTGTTTCCAAATTCATTCAGGACCAAGTTTTTTATGAGTCTTTGTACTCCTTTTTAACCCCGTTAGGGGATGAAATTCAAAAAAATGCTATATAGGTCTTTCATCAATTCTGTTAAAAAAGGTTTATGCTAAATTTCTAGTAGATCGGACCAAGGAATCAGGTTTTGCATACAAACTTTGCCCCCCTTTTTCACCCCCTTAGAAGTGGAATTTCGGAAAATCCCTTCTTATCGGATGCCTCCGTCGTACAAACAACACACCGTCCAAGTTTCAGAACTCTACGATAAGCGGTTTAGGCTGTGCGTTGATACCTCAGTCATTCAGGACAAAGCCTTTTATACAGGGTGTCCCAAAAAGTAGTGTCAAGCGAAAGTCCAGAGATAGAACACCCCTTGGGGTACTCGAATCACCCCCATGTATGTTCCGCGATTTTTTATAGTTTTCGAGTTATAGTAGAAAACTTTCTTGAGATTTTTTTTTTGCTACTGAATTGTTATGAGTTGGTCTTTTATGCATAAAATAATCAGCTACGTGACTTTGATGATGAAACTATGAAAATGTTGGTGTAAAGTCAAATAATTACATTCGGTGAATTATGACTAAAATTTTCAACTATAAATAAAAATTCTTAACAAGTGATTTCATGGTTCCTAAATAAATCTAAAGAATTTTCCAGACTCTCAGCTTTCATAATCATTAAAAAAAAGTAGTACTTAATTGGCTACTTTGGCTAAAATCGGCCGTCAAAGACGGTGAGGTGGAAAATTCTTAAAATTAGCTACCTGATTAAAAAATAGATTTTGGCCATTGGCCATGAAAGTTTTCTACTTTTTTTAGAGAACTTTTTAAGTTGTTCAAGTCGTAAATTTTCAAAAATTCGGAAAAAAATTAATAACTCGAAAACTATAGAAAATCGCGGAACATACATGGGGGTGATTCGGGTACCCCAAGGGGTGTTCTATCTCTGGACTTTCGCTTGACACTACTTTTTGGGACACCCTGTATGTATAGATCTCAGGATACAGAAAGAACAGAAACCGTGAACGCGCCTAATACTGAAGCGTCAAATACTACTCTTCTTCTTCAATTATGGCATCTGTCTCTTAGAGAACAATTTTGCCAGTGTCAAGTGTATTTATTTATAAGTATTGTCAACGTCACAGAGTCATAGTCAAGTTGTCAAGTCAATTTTAAACAAAAGATGGCTGTTTTGTTGAAAATTTTCGGGATTTCCTCCGATGGAATTTGAAGAGAACTATTCACTCTAATTCACATACTTTACACTCGCGTCAAGAACCCGGGCTTTATTGGCAAAATAACCACCAAAATTACGCAATAAAACATATAAAAACCAGAGCGACGTAGTTGTCAGGCAAATACACCGCAGAAAATACAAATACTACTCATAAAATGAGTAGTTTGAAGCGCAGCCGATCAGTCACTGTGGACGTCGTATCGCGTGACGTGACTTACCGGTGTGCGATTTAAACAAATTATGCCGTCTTGTGTCGTTCCTACCTGTAAAAATACAGCGGGGCTACAAAAAAAACAGGATAGAGGATCACATTTCACGTGTAAGTAAGTAGTGCATTTAGATGTCGTTTTATTTAATTACTGAATAAATTGTTTTGTTTGTGTAATTGTCACAGAGAATGATGCGTCCATCTTGTTAGTGTTGCCAATGTAAGAGTTTTGATTTTCCCTGCTTTTTATTACGTAGGTAGGTACTGAGGGATTTTATTTGGAGTGATATTAAATTATTGAATACGTCTTTAAAAAACATTTTAACATTTTGATTTCGCTGAATAAAGTTATTTTGAGTTTGAGTTTAAGTTTCGTGTTTTATTTATAAAACTTTTATTTCTTGAGATTATTAGTTACATAGGTACATATAAAATATGAATACATTTATAAGAAAGGACAATGTCGATTTTATTATCTTACCTTCAATACTCTCAACGTGAGGAAGTGAGGTGTGTGCGGGACGCTTGTTTGGTTTTTGGTTTTTGGACACAGCGTGCGGTTTGCGATTACAGTCGAACGCGGCTTCTGGTTCTTTCTGTATTCTGAGGTATATACAAGAATTGCTCATTTAAAGGTAGGTATAAGATAAGATAAAGTCATTTACGATGTGTCTGTCTAGACTGTCTGTTTGTCAGGCAATTCATTCAATTCGTGAATTTCGTGAATACCGACCTACCTACCTTTTAATAATAACAATATTCTGGACAATCCACACAGCATCATCTAGCCACAAAGTAAGCTACTCAAAGATTGTGTTATATGGGTAGGTAAGGTACCTACTAGATAATTGATATATTTTAATACATTATAGGTACCTACATAGATAGATATATTTTTATTATACTTACATAGAAAACACCCAGACCAACAGAACAAACTGCAGATCGTATCGGGAATAGAACCCGCAACCTCTTGCGTCGCAGGCGGACTCTCGCCCGCTGCGCCTTTTAATAGGTAGGTACATATGTGGAGTGTTCAACGCTCCTATCTTATAAGTCGACGTGTAGGTAATGAGGGACTCAGAGTTAGGTTCAAGTTAGATATATTAATTGGTCCACAAATAGTTTAATACCTAATTATTACAAATCTCTACAAATGCGTTAATGACAGATCTCCAAAACCGTAATGGCCGACCTTGTGTCTCTCCTAGTGAGGGGACAAATTTTTAGGGATGTCACTATGGTCGCCACACACATACATATATTAAGACTAACATTATGAAAAGATGGATGGAGTGTGTGAAAGACGATATGTGTGAGAAGGAAGTGAGTACTGAGATGACGGATGATAGGGGAGAGTGGAGGAAGAGAACCTGTTGTGCCGACCCCACCCGTGGGACAAGGGCAGGAAGACTTTGTCAAATTAGTTTTAGCACAAGCCTTATCACTCCTGTTGCAGGAAGTTTTCTTCAGTGTGACTTCCCATGTGAGCATTCAAATGATCTTTTCGAGTAAAAGCCATATCACACCTGTTGCAGGAATATGGCTTTTGTCCAGTGTGGACTCGCATGTGATTATTTAGAGTACCTTTTTGAGTGAAAGCCTTATCACACCTGTTACAGGAATATGGCTTTTGTCCAGTGTGGACCCGCATGTGTTTTCTAAAAGTACTACCATCACTGAAGGACTTATCACAGCTGTTGCACGAATATGGCTTTTCTCCAGTGTGGACTCGCATGTGTATATTCAAATGATCTTTTCGAAAAAAAACCTTATCACAGCTGTTGCAGGAATACGGCTTTTGTCCAGTGTGTACTCGCATGTGACTATTCAAACTACCTTTTTGTGTGAAAGTTTTATCACACCTGTTGCAGGAATATGGCCTTTGTCCAGTGTGGCCTCGCATGTGACTATTCAAATTACTTTTTTGAGAGAAAGCCTTATCACATCTGTTGCAGGAATATGGCTTTTGTCCAGTGTGGACTCGCATGTGACTATTCAAATTACTTTTTTTAGTAAAAACCTTATCACAACTATTGCAGGAATATGGCTTTTGTCCAGCGTGAACTCGCATGTGACTATTCAAATTACTTTTTTGAGTATAAGCCTTATCACACCTGTTGCAGGAATATGGCTTTTCTCCAGTGTGGACTTGTATGTGTCTATACAAATTACCTTTTTGAGTAAAATTCTTATCGCACATGTTGCAGGAATATGGCTTTTTTGTGGTGTGAAACTTCAAATGTTTCACCAAGTTATATTTAGTGTCAATTTGTTTATTGCAGATATCACAATAGAAGCCTGCAGGCATGTTACTGGGGTCGGTTTCCACTTCAGTTACATTCTCTTGACAGGTTTCTGTATTGTTTGAATCTTTATCAATGTTATGATCATCTTGTGTCTCAAACTTCAATACCACATCATGGATTTCTTCACTTGCAGCTGTTTCTTCCTCTTTCACAACTACTTGTTCTTCTTTAACAGCTACAGAAGATGTGCATGTGGTGTTTGAACAGTTGTTTACATGCATGTTCTTCACAGGAGTCTCCACTAAGTTGTGCATAGTTTTCAGAGAGAGCATTGTAAGTGTAGCGTGTGTTACCTGGAAGAATAAATCAGTTATGAAGTATGTTGGTTCAACGAGCACACTGGGCAGGGCATTGGCAGCTCCATCTATGAATGATATTAGAAACAAACAAACGTCTGTTGCCCATTGACATGGTAGACATTCCAAAGGTTACTAGTTAACCTGAGGCACATACAATGTTGAATTGCATAGTTATGACACTGATTGTTGCTGGTCATATCTCAGTGGACAGTAGGCTCTGCCTTCAGAGCTGTAGGCCATGGGTTTGATTCCCATCCTGGACATACATGTTTAATGATGATTACATAAAAATTAAATAAATAAAATTTTGTGTATTAATAAGATTTTTTCGTGACCAAGTGTTGTATTATTAGGATGTAGTTACACTCAGTATTGCTCTATTTGATTCAATTAGATGTCGTATTATTAGTATTGCTCTGTTAGTTTCTATTAAATGTTGCAGAGTGATTTGTCCACTAATATTAATTTTATACCTTTAAAAGAGCAATTCTTGTATATATTTAATATAATCTGAATCTCGGAAACAGCTCCAACGATTTTCATGAAATTTAGTATACAGGGGGTTTCAGAGGCGCTAAATCGATCTAGCTAGGTTTCATTCTTAGAAAACGTCCTTTACCAAAAAAAAAAACCTGAGCAAAGCTCGGTCACCCAGGTACTTTATCTTAATGCAATCAAACTTAAGCCTACAATGAACTCGTAAGAATAAATCAATGACTAGAGGTAGATCAGTCTAAAAATGCACGCCCCTCCAATGTATTTACCTCTACATGCGGTACAAGTTCAAATGGAAGGGCGTGCATTATCGGACTGAATCATCTCTACCTCAATTCCATTGTGCAGAAACTCTTGAAGGATCCTGTTGGATTTGTGAGCCATATCGGAGAACCTGTGGCACCTCTGCAGCAGGCGGTGACACACATAGCATACTGCGCTCGGCATCCCATTGTCCGCCCCAGCATTGAGCTGCAACAACGTTGTGATCTGTTCACCTACATGCGTGCTGCACTACGCTTGCACTCAGTCAGTCAACAGCTGCAGCTTCAGGTCACTCGTGGGTTGAACCTACCTTGGTGTTCGTGAGTTTCTCGTACGTCTCCAGGAGGCGGCCGTCGTCAACGATCAGCATCCTGACATCGCCGACCAAACACACTCGGCACACACCAGTAGCCATTGCCTTGCCTTGTCTAGCCAGCAGCTAGGACAGTGTTTTTATTATACAGCAGAACGTAACGTAACTGCCCTGAGAGGAATCACAAAATAATGTCACTGTATCTCCAATCTCCATCCATACTTATACGAGTACATACTATACTGTAGTGAGACTCACTGATACATCATAAACAAATGTTTGTTATTTTACCGTACAAAATAGCAAACACACTCGGTTGAATTGAATACCTGTCAAATGTCGTGTTAAATGGCTGCTCAAACAACAACCAGACTACACGTAAATCACTTAATTGTCGTGATTTATTTATGACTACACGATACCTAGCTTCAGAAAAATCAACGAAAGAGTGAAAGCCGGTAGGTAATGTTTATGAGATTCCCTGCTAATGTACTTTGTTTTATATGGGTAACTACCAGTGATCTGTAGTTTATCTCTATGGTAACTACAGTCAAAAACGGGACCGATTGAAGAAATTTTTTCATCAATTATGTCGGTCGCTACATACTAGTCGACAGTGAAATAGGACGATCCTACTATCACCGTAGCCTCGTGAAGGTCTAATGGACAAACAATACTGGTGCGGGTAGGTGACCACCAAGTACCTACCTCAGATCTTCATTGAACCTACTTTCAATACAAACCCGAAGGTATCTATTCGTATTGGGCATGTAGGTACAAACTTGCTTTATAAAAAGATTTTATTATGTTTACATCAACTCTAGTAGGTACATACGAATTTAAAGTCTTTAACCATACATCTAGAATTAATGTATTGTTATTTTTCTCGTATAGTACCTACCTACTTTTTTAAATTGCAGCTTCCTAGGTGACTTATGTACGAAATGCTGTAGTACTCTGCTGCGGGACACGCGGGGTGCGGGGGCCGCGCTGTCGGCAGTCGCGTCTGCACAGCTGCCGGTCGGAGCGCGCCGGGTGTCGCCGCGCGCTCGTCTCTAGCGCCTACTGCGGAGCCGCTGAGGGACCTCCGAGTAAGGTCGCTTGTGGTTTGTCAAAATTTGTTTAAGTCCTTGTTGAAGAAAGTTTTCTTTAGCGTGGACTCGCATGTGTTTATTCAAATGACCTCTTTGATTAAAAGCCTTATCACACCTGTGGCAGGAATATGGCCTTTGTCCAGTGTGGACTCGCATGTGAATATTCAAACTATCTTTTCTTGTATAAGCCTTATCACACATATTACAGGAATATGGCTTTTGTCCAGTGTGGACTAGCATGTGAACTGTCAATTGACTTTGATAACTGTAAGCCTTATCACACATGTTGCAGGAATATGGCTTTTGTCCAGTGTGCACTGGCATGTGTCTATTCAATTCATTTTTGCGACAGAAAGCCTTATTACAACTGTTACAGGAATATGGTTTTGTGTGAACTCGCATGTGACGATTCAAATTATTTATTTGAGTAAAAGCCTTAGCACATCTATTGCAGGAATATGGCTTTTGTCCAGTATGGACTCGCATGTGACGATTCAAAGTAGTTGTTTGAGAAAAAACCTTGTCACATCTGTTGCAGGAATATGGCTTTTGTCCAGTGTGGACTCGCATGTGGATATTCAAATGACCTTTTCCAACAAAAGTCTTATCACAACTGTTGCATGAATATAGCTTTTTTCTAGTGTGAACATTTAAATGTTTCACCAAGTTATATTTAGTGTTTATTCGTTTATTGCAGATATCACAATAGAAGCCGGCAGGCATGTTACTGGGGTCGGTCTCCACTTCAGTTACATTCTCTTGAACGGTGTCTTTATTCCTTGAATCATCATCAATCTCATGATCATCAAGTGTCTTAAACGACGATGTCTCATCATGGATTTCATCATTTTCAGTTGTGTTTTCCTCTTTCACAACTACAAGTTCTACTTTAACAGCTTGGTAGGTTTCTATATTGTTTGAATCACTGCCTATGTCATGATCATCAAGTGGATCCAACTTCAATACTTCATCATGGAATTCTTCACTTGTAACTGTTTCTTCCTCTTTCACAACTACTTGTTTTTCTTTAACAGCTACAAAAGAGGTGCTAGTATTGGAACAGTTATTCATATGTACATACTGTACTGGACTCTCCTCCAAGTTGTGCACAGTTTTCAGAGAAGGTGTCGTGAGTGTAGTGTGTGGTTTCTGGAAGAGATTTAACAGTTTGCTTAAAAGATTCAAGCACATTGGTTCAGTCTAAGTAAGTTCAATTAGTAATTCTGTTCTCCAGTCAATGTTACTTCATTTGGAATTAGATTGAATGTCCAATAATATTAATTAATTTACGAAACAACAAACAACGTGCTCACTACTGTACTCCCCAGGCTCGGTAGACAAATCCTCAGATTTTTAGTTACTTAGATCTTTGAGGATATCTAAAGAGGGTAGTCAGAAGCATATCCAAGATGATATTTGACAGCCCTTATTATGTACAGTAGTAGTATTCCATATGTGACAGGTTGCAAGCCCATTGCCACTAATAAGAATACTAACCTATGACACACACCTTTGATTTTTAGGTTCTAGGGTATGCCAGTTTCACTGTCTGAAAGAGCACTGGCATTGTGCACAACCTTCTGATCGGAGTCAGGGGTGCTACCGTTACACTATGAGTGCTTTTCAATTCATTTAAACAATAAATCTTGAACCTGCAATGTATGAAAGAATATACCTATCAATGAATAGGTAAGTACCTCAATGTTATTGTGCAGCAGCTCTTGAAGGATCCTGTTGGATTTGTGAGCCATATCGGAGAACCTGTGGCACCTCTGCAGCAGGCGGTGACACACATAGCATACTGCGCTCGGCATCCCATTGTCCGCCCCTGCATTGAGCTGCAACAACGTTGTGATCTGTTCACCTACATGCGTGCTGCACTACGCTTGCACTCAGTCAGTCAACAGCTGCAGCTTCAGGTCACTCGTGGGTTGAACCTACCTTGGTGTTCGTGAGTTTCTCGTACGTCTCCAGGAGGCGGCCGTCGGCGACGATCAGCATCCTGACATCGCCGACCAAACACACTCGGCACACACCAGTAGCCATTGCCTAGCCTAGCTAGCGACACTGTGTTTTCAATGGACTGAGGCGAGTCAGGTGTTTATTGGAGGAAACTGCTCAGAGGATTCACAAGAGGTATGTATCTATCAACAAGGATACTAAATAGAAAAATCGTAGTATTGTCGATGATTTTTTTTAACTATAGGAATATAATGTAAAAATGTAGACCAAATTAAACCAATGCAAAAATTAGAGGAATTTTATTTTCCTTTTCCTCTTCTTCTTCTTCTTCAATTATGGCATCTGTCTCATATAAAACCATTTTGCCAGTGTCAAGTGTATTTATATATAAGTTTTGTCAACGTCACAGAGTCATAGTCAAGTTGTCAAGTCAATTTTAAACAAAAGATGGCTGTTTTGTTCAAAATTCTCGGGATTTCCTCTGATAGATTTAGAAAGGAACTTTTCACATTTATTCACATACTTTACCCTTGCATCAAAAACTAGGGCGTTATTGGAGAAATGACCACCAAAATTACACAATAAAACACTAGTAAAGTATAAAAGCCAGAGCAACAATAAGACAGTCGAATGTATCGCAGAAAATCAGGTCGTACTACACACCACACCATCTCATTCGTTCAGGGAGACGGACGTAGGTAAGTAATACGTATAGTAGGTCTAATTAATTAATTATTATTCATTCGCCCTAAATTACGGAATTTCTTAGGTAAAAAAAGGATTTTTAGGGATAATTTCCAAAGAATTTAGGGCAATCAAAATCCTCAGTGGAAACACTGACTGAAACAACAAACTACAATCTACAACCAATCCATCCAAATCCAACCCACGACGGACGGGGCGACACGACACCGTCGGACCGAGAATAGTTTGATTAATTCAAAAAACTTTTACAACTTCTAAAAACTTTTCTTGTGCAAACAAACTTTAACATTAATGTTAATATTGTAATAATAAAGTGTTGTTTGTTCTTAGTTGTGCTGTAAGTAGTGTTGTGTTGTGTTGTGTTGGCGAGGCAATGTTTTGTGCGGACTAAGTGCAACAGTTACACTGCAAACTGTAATTTCAGCTTTTTTGGGACCTATAAAGGCACGAAAAGTATCACGCCTGGCATAAGGTAAGTTACTAATACTTTTCGTCTATTTAAACTGAGTTTTAGGGTGTTATTCAAGTTCATATTAGATTCGAAAGTTCTCATTGAAAGTTACTAATTCGCCGTACGACGCGGCATTATATTTGAGCGCGATGCAAAAGTAATATGCACTGGTAAATAATATATTCATGTTTAAATCATCAAAAAACAAGAAAAGTGCAAGGTTCTGAAATAAATGTTAATTTTATGCGATATACTTTAGTACTACTATATTTTTTTAGTAGTGTTGCTGTTGTTTACCAAAAGTCATGATTCTAGGTCATCGATGTCTAGGTCATAAGCGGGTATTACACTACCCAATTTTAAGGGACCCTTACCCTAACTAATAGTGGTGTAATAAGAGTTAGAGCGTAAGAAGTAAGGGGCCAAGCCCTTCCTTTCTATTGGGCCCAGAATACCGTGTAGTCTAATACCTCCCATAGATGTGGTCATAGGTTTTGATTTACCTATAGGTTAGAGTAGACCATAGACAGAGTATAGAGAGCACTGGTGGTGTAGTGGTAGCACCCCTGCCTCACCATCCAAAGGTTGTGGGTTCATACCTAGTTGTGTACCGATGTTTTTCCAGTCCTAAAAATTTATGTGTGCAATGCCAGTGCTCTTAAATGGTGGAGGAAAACATTGTGAGGAAACCGGCATAGGTACCTTAGAACAAAAAATTCAAAGGTGTGTGTCATAGGTTAATCTTATAAGTGTAGCTTGCAACCTGTTTGTACATAATGTTAGGATGTGGCTTTGAATACCCTTTGGATAACTCTAAGGTAAATATCTGAGATGTTATATAGAGGTATAGAGAATAATAACTACTCTGCAAAATGTACCATGTCATGTTTGGATGTGCCTCTGACTACCCTCTTTAGATATTCTCAAAGATATAAGTAACTAAAGATCTGAGGAGATATCTACCGAGCTTGTGGATTATAGTCGTGATCATATTTATATTTATTACTAGCTTCAGCCCACGGCGTAGCTCACATGGTACCTTGAAAAACAAAATAAATCTATCGCACGAGAACGCTACATTTTTCCGGAATAAAAAGTAGCCTATGTGCTATTCCAGACTATAATCTATATCTGTGCTAAATTTCATCCAGATCCATTCAGCCGTTTCAACGTGAAAGAGTAACAAACATACATCCAGAAATTCCTACAAACTTTCGCGTTTATAATATTAGTAGGATTTTTTATAGACCTTAAAGATCTAAAACATGTCAAGTGTACAAAAAGAGCTTCCGAGATGCTCTTTAACCTCTCACCACACTGGTTCCAAGAAGTTATGCACGATAAGTGGATTTGTGTCCTGACTAACCTTATCTAGACCTTCACTCAAGTAGGTACCTTAGCTATCTACTCCAATGTTATCAGTCCTTACGATGCTACAAGGATCTGCATTCCTCAAAAATGCCACAGCCTAGATAGCGTGCACGATAATTGATTGAGCGAGCGTAGCGAGCAAATATCACTGGCATGTAGGGCGATTTGGCGTTTTTTAATAAATATTGGTGAATATTTCACACAACGCCATCTAGCCCTTAACTAAGCAAAGCTTGTACTATGGGAATCAGATAGTTGATAGATGAATTATATAACTACATTTTTTTTGTAAATACATAATAGCACCCAGACACAGAACAAACATTTGCGTTCATCACACAAATGTTAGTCTTGGGTCGGGATCGAACCCACAACCTGCAGCGCAGAAGGCAGAGCTACTACCGACTGAGCTGTGAAGCTAGTCAGTAGTCAAAAAGTATGTTTTTTAGAGCATAATCTTACAGAACTCTGAAATAAGGTAATAGAAGTGGCATCCCGACATTGGTTTGAACCCGCGACCTTGAGATCGTGAGGCAGGGGTGCCACTACGCCACTATGTAGTTAGGGCATTAAAATATGTTTTTATTAGTTTACCTAGATGCCTGTAAAGTAAAGGAAGGCCGAATGATCTCACCTTAGTGTTTGTCTCTGTTACTCTGTTATCAGCGGAACCGAGTCTGAGATTGGACATGACTCACGACTGGAAATATTTTATACAAACATTAGTAAAGTACGGCCCGGCTTCGGCCACGTTTGTACCCGACTGCGAAGCGAAGGAGGGTTATTGATTGTGCGAGCGAAGCGAGCTAAATCTCATTGATAAGTAGGGCGATTTGGCGTTGTATGTTTGTGTTTATGTTTGTTAGAGCATAAATAAATAAATAAATAAAATAAATAAATAATGCTGGACAATCCACACAGCATCATCTAGTCCCAAAGTAAGCTACTCAAAGCTTGTTTTATGGGTACTAGATAACTGATATATTTAATACAATATATAGGTACATAGATAGATATTTTTAGTATACATAGATAACACCCAGACCAACGAAACAAATTTCTGCAGATCGTACACAAATTTGTTCCGAGGCGGGAATCGAACCCGCAACCTCTTGCTTCGCGGGCGGACTCTTGCCCGCTGCGCCACTGAGGTCGTCAACATAACATAACATTATGAACCGTTCATCCAATCTGCATGAAACTTGGAAGGTCTGGAGATTCTGCTGTAGCTTTGCTGTGAAGCATATGAGCTTAATCGGTGAAGAAGTTGTGTAAAGATATTGGGTTCTAAAATCGAAAAAAAAAAACATTTTTAAATACTTATCGAGTTTGGTATCAAATGAAAGGACTTTATTTGTCACTAGCTTCCTCTCGCGGCTTTGCTCGCGAGGTACCTATATAAAATATAGCCCATGTTACTCAGGGATAACGTAGCATTCTAACGGTGAAAGAATTTTTGAAATCGGGCCAGTAGTTTTTGAGTTTATTCTTTACAAACAAAAATACAAAACTTTCCTCTTTATAATCTACTAGCTTCCGCTCGCGGCGTCGCCCGCGAAGTACCTACATAAAATATAGCCTATGTTCATCCTGAAAGTATATTCTACACATTGGTGAAAAAATTTTTCAAATCGGATCAGTAGTTTCGGAGCCTATTCGTTTCAAACAAACAAACAAACAAACAAACAAACAAACAATCAAAGTTTTCTTCTTTATAATATTAGTATAGATATAAGATAAGATAAGATAAGATAATTTATTTGTAGCACACACACAGATGAACAGAGGGAAAGTAACGACACAACAACACAATATATCTGGAGGTTTTAAAACTAAACTAAACTAAGTAAAACTATACACATGACAAAGATGGACATTGGTCTTTCCCTATGCGTGCGGCTAAACAGGTCCAGCCTCAGCTTAATGTCGCTACCGGCAGAGGCCGGTACCGACGCTGGTTTTCAGTCTGAACCCTAACTAGGTGACGTCACGTTACGAATAACGGTCCACAGGTAAAATAAAAATATCAGTAAGAAAAATTCAGCAAATGGGAATATGGTATGTGCAAAATATAAATTATGTACCTAAACCATTATCATTATTACTACTATTAAGAGTCTGCAGTGTCCCACAGCAGGGCAAAGGTTTTACATCCTTCTCTCCAATTTAAACAGTAATCAATATAAATTTATTTAGAAAATATATTGAGAAAATTAAATAAAAATAAAATAAAGAATAAATAAATATAAATGCATTAAGGTCTGTAGGAATTCCTAGGTACTCTTTTGGATGGATAATAGATGTTTTTTAAACTTGAATTTGAACGTATATAATGATTTAGTGACTCGCAGTGGGGGAGGTAAATCATTCCAGCAGCGAGAGGCTGCGAAACGAAATGAACCTCGGAAAGCCACAGTTCTATGATTTTGTGATATCTATATAAGAGCTTAACCTGACTGACTGACTGACTGACTGACTGACTGACTGACTGACTGACTGACTGACTGACTGACTGATTTATCATCGCCCAGCCGAAACCGCTGAAGCTAGAAAGCTGAAATTTGGAAGGTGGTTTCCTTTTATAACAAAAGCACCCACTAAGACGGGATTTTTGGAAATTCCACCTCTAAGGGGGTGAAAAAGGGTGAAAACGTTAGTATGAAACTTTTTAACGCGTGGAGTGATTTTCATGAAACTTTGTTTGTGCTCTGTAAATGCAAAATGAATGGACACGTGTTTCAGGATTTTTCAATATAACCATCAAAAAGGGGTCAAATGTGGGGTCAATTTTTGTATGGGAACTTTTTAACGGGTGGTGCGATTGGCCTGAAACTTTGTTTGTGTACTGTAAATGTAAAATAAATGAACACGTGTTTCAGGATTTTTCAATATAACCTTCAAAAAGGGGTCAACTGTGGGGTCAATGTTTGTATGTGAACTTTTTAACGGGTGGTGCGAATGGTCTGAAACTTTGTTTGTGTACTGCAAATACAAATTGAACGGACACGTGTTTCAGGATATTTCGATATAACTTTGAAAAAGGGGTCAAAGGGGGGTCAATGTTAGTATGGAATTTTTCTAACGGGTGGTGCGATTGGTCTGAAACTTTGCTTGTGTACTGTAAATGCAAAATGAATGGACACGTGTTTCAGGATTTTTCAAAATAACCTTCAAAAAGGGGTCAAATGTGGGGTCAATGTTTGTATGTGAACTTTTTAACGGGTGGTGCGAATGGTCTGAAACTTTGTTTGTGTACTGCAAATACAAATTGAACGGACACGTGTTTCAGGATATTTCGATATAACTTTGAAAAAGGGGTCAAATGTGGGGTCAATGTTTGTATGGGATCTTTTTAGCCTGGTGCGATTGGTCTGAAACATTGTTTCGTGTTTCAGGATTTTTCAATAAAACCTTTAAAAAAAGGGGTCAAATGGGGGGGTCAATGTTTGTATGGGAACTTTTCAACGGGTGGTGCGATTGGTCTGAAACTTAATTTCGTGTTTTAGGATTTTTCAATACAACTTTAAAAAAGGGGGTCAAATGGGGGGGTCAATGTTTATATAAAATTTTTTTAACGTGTGGTGCGATTGGCCTTAAACTTTGTTTCCTGTTTCAGAATTTTTCAATATAACTCTAAAAAAGGGGTCAATGTTTGTATGGGATTTTTTTAACGGGTGGTGCGATTAGTCTGAAACTTTGTGTACTTAATGTAAATACAAAATAAATGGACACGTGTTTCAGGATTTTTCAATGTAAACTTCAAAAAGGGGTCAATGTTTTTATGAGTACTTTTTAAAGGGTGGTGCGATTGGTCTTAATTTTGGTTTGGATACTTTAAATGCAAAATAAATAGAAACGTATTCCTGGATTACGTAAAAATGGTAAAATTGGGTGTCAAAGTTATTATGGGATTTTTTTATTAGTGTGATTTGTTTGAAACTCAGTTTAGTTAGATACCTACTTTAAGTGAACGAAGTCGCGGGCGGGACAGCTAGTATTAGTATAGAAGATTCCAAACGGTTTTATTTATATTCTAGGATAAATAGTTTTTGAAATACGATTACTTACTTATAACGAAATAAGTAAAATTAAAAAAACCGCTGACGTCTTACTAAGCATGAGTATCTACCTAGGTAGGATAATCTAATATTCGTTTGTGATTAGGAGCAACTTACGTAGACATAGGCACCTATGTAGGATGTAGTACATACGTAGTACATACAGTGTATCCAAACACTTCAGGGCGTGGATACAAATAAGGATTGTGGACATCGCGAGATCTCAGTTCGGGGTAAACTACTATTAGGTACCTAATTAATTCGAAATTTAGGATAGGATGGGATGGAATATACAATGCAGCTTCACGGCGCCGCTCAAACCTCACATGGTGAATGAAAAAGCAATTGAATTTCAACCTTATTGTAAGGCTTTACAGGTTTATGTTGCGGAATGAAGTTGCTTTAAAAATGGCGGATTTTAAATCCGATGACGTAACGTTAACTGCCCGCCAAATTTTTTGTTCCTTTTTCAAATTTCTACAGTTGGCTTGGTTTCGTTCCGTTGTTTGGTAAAAACCTTTTTGGAACAAAGCAAAGCGGTCGAACAAAACTATGTAATGTTATTGTGGTAGTGCTACCTGCGCTAAACAAAAGAGTTTAATTATTAACTGTACGTCTACCATGAGTTGTCACATTTAGATTGGCTGACGTCACTACAGTAGTAATAGTACGTTACTATGACATCTGTCACAATTGTCACTCATGGTACCGAATTCTAAGCAAATTATGAGCGCAAACTACAGTCGCTGTAGTACGCTGTGACGTAGGATAGTTAACTACGTGACGTTTTAGTACCCAACTATCCGTTAGAGGCGCTGTAGGCAAGTTTTCATATATTTTTTTTAACTACAGTCGCTAGCGAGTGTAGATTGTGAAAACTCATAGTTTAGTTTAGTATCCTAGACCTACTGTTTCAAGGAGTTTTTATGTACCATGTCGATGCCTAAAATATTATGGCTGTTGAAGAGCACTGGGGTTACCACAAGCTCGTCAGGTAATATCAAAGTAATATAACTTTCATATTTCGTACCATGACCTATAAAATTAAATTGAAGTAGTGTTACTTCAAGCTTGTAAGGTGAAGTTTCTGAAACATGATGGTTTGTTAGAGCTTGTGGTGAGGCAGGAAGATGATGATGATAGTTTGTACTATTGTCTGTGGTGAGTGGATATAAACAAGGTCAATGCGCCCATTAACTATTAATTATTATTGTTATTTTATTTGGAACGGATTAAACTATTGTGTCATTAATTTCTCATTTTTATTATTACCTATCTATTCAAGAGCACTGGTGCAGTGGTAGCATCCCTGCCTCACAATCCGGAGGTCGTGGGTTCAAACCTGGTCGTGCACTGATGAGTTTTTCTATTCGAATAATTTACGTGCGCAATGTCAGTTCTTAAACGGTGAAGAAAAACATCACAAAGAAACCATCATACCCTAAAACTAAAAAATCAAAGTTTTGTGTTATATGTTAGTATTCTTATGAGCGGCGATGGGCTTGCAACCTGTCACGTACGGGATACTGACTACTCTGTAAAATATGGGCATTTGTCTCTGACTACCCTTTTTAGATATCCTCAAAAATCTAAGTAACTAGAGATCTGAAGAGATATCTACCGAGCCTGAGGATTACAGTCGTGTGAGTGTTTTTTTTTATATAAAAACATCAAGTGCGAGTTGAACTCGCGTATAGGGTTCCGTACCGATTTGCGATTTTCTATGTTATTTTAAGTAGCTTCATTCATGTGTAGGTCGTTTTAAAATCGTGGTATGTAAAATCAAGTTAATCTAAATATAGCTCGCGCCGGCTGCTGCGCACGTGTTCAAGTTTTGACAATCCGGTGCCATCTGGCCTGCGCGGGAGTCGGGGCCTCAACTTGTGTGCCGCGAAGGTTCCGTAAGGAATTATTGATTTTAAATGTGAGACCACGAGTATTAATTAAAAAAAAAATAAAAAAAAACAATTTGAAAGTAGGTAACTGAAAATAGCTTACAGCCGCATATTGCTTTTTTTATATTTTTTTTATTTTGGATTTTTTTTTGATGCTTCGACTGTCAACATTTTCGCTCTAGTTTTTATATTTTTCTCGTGTTAGTTTAATTATATTGTGTAATTTTGGTGGTTATTTTTCCAATAAAACTCGAGTTCTTGACTCGGGTGTGGAATATGTGAATGAAGATGAATAGTTCCTAAAAAATCTAGAATCTAAAATCTAGATCTATCTGAAAAAATCCCGAGAATATGAATTTTGAATAAGTTTATATGGGACCACCTCTGAAGTGCAACGTACCAAACAAAAAAAGAATCATCAAAATTCGTTCTTAACAAGCATACAAAAAAATAAACATAAGTAACTCCTTTTGAAGTCATTTAAAAATGGCGATGAATACTTTAAATCGTGTAACATTTCAGTCGAAACCCTGAAAATACATAACGATAAAGAAGTTGGATCTTTCTACAGAACGGTTACGTCATTGTTCTCACTATTCGTCATTGTTCGCAACATACAAATTCGGTTATCAAGTATAATATTAGTTAATTTCAAACGTACATACCCTTCGTGAAATAACTTATTATCAATCAATATTTTATTGCTCCATCTTCATGCTATCAGTACGTCTACCATGAGTTGCCACATTTAGATCGGCTGACGTTACTAC
Organism: Cosmorhoe ocellata; assembly: GCA_963675405.1. Taxonomy (NCBI): domain Eukaryota; kingdom Metazoa; phylum Arthropoda; class Insecta; order Lepidoptera; family Geometridae; genus Cosmorhoe; species Cosmorhoe ocellata. The sequence continues at coordinate 6,147,713 of OY776271.1, read as the reverse complement.
AGTAGTAATAGTACGTTACTATGACATCTGTCAAAATTGTTACTCATGGTACCAAATTCTAAGCAGATTAATGAGCGCAAACTACAGTCGCTGTAGTACTGTGACGTAGGATAGTTAGCTACGTGAGGTTTTAGTACCCAATTATCCGCTAGAGGCGCTGTACCAAGTATTCATACATTTTTTTAACTACAGTCGCTAGCGAGTGTAAATTGTGAAAACTCATGGTAGACCTACAGCTTGAAAGACGAGCTCTAAAATCAAGGTTCAAAAAGTTTTTAAAATAACGGTAACACATCATTTGATTATTTGATATCTGAAATAAATTAATACAATACAAAAAATACAATATCAAATTGAGTAAAAATCTAGAAACGTTCAATTAAGCAAATACGGTACCCTAATACTATTATCTGTTCGATGACAAAGAGCGGCCATTTATGGCATAGCGTCAGTCAGCATACAGCCAGAGGCAGAGCCGCGCGACCGCTGCCAATTAAAAAAAAAAACAAAAAAAAACGCGAGTGTCTTTTTAATATTTGAAAACGGAAGCAGTGAGATAGTGATGTGAATGTGAGCTGTTCCCATCTTTTGGATCTTGTTCTGGATTAAACGGATCTTTGGCTAAGTCGGTGTTGATGCGTCATTATTCATGATGGATCATCACTATTTAGAGAGCGAATTCATGTTTGCAAAAAAAATATATAAATAACTGTTTTTTTATAACTGTTGAATGTAGAATTAAAACAATTACAACTTTAGTTATGGTCCGTTCCGTATAATATATAAAAATAAGATATTCTATAGTATTCTGCCTATCTTAATAGGGGTAGGAACATGTTGGCTCATGGCCAATAAGACATTACCACTTAAAGAATTTAAAAAGTTATTTAATAAAAGTATTTATCTCAAAAGTATAAAAAAAAATCGATCTAACATAATCGAAAATATCTTCTCATAAACGCCATTATCCTAAAAAATCTATTTCACTCATGTTATTCAAATTTAACAACTCATTTCAAAATCCGTCCAGCCTTTTGGGCTACAGCGAAAGCCAAAGGAACTCACATACATAATCATTACCCTCCATTGCAATGGGGTAAAAATTTGCTTCAATGAACATCACTATTTACATTTCCCTTCGATATGCACAAATGAAATGTAGGTAGAGTAAATACTAGCCTCCTTATCTCATTTATCTTCTGTGTACACAGGAAACATTGTATCTGGCAACATCGTCCATATGATATGGCAACATTAACTCAGTCGATAGGTTTTAAAAAGTACATGATCACAACTGTAATCCTCAGGCTCGGTAGACATCTCAGAGCTCTAGTTACTTAGATCTTTGAGGATATCTAAAGAGGGTAGTCAGCACGTACAAATATGATATTTAGCAAATGCCCACATTTTGCACAGTAGGTAGTAGTCCGTACGTGACAGGTTACAAGCCCATCACCGCTTATAAGAATACTAATCTAATGACACACTAGCTTCCGCCCGCGTGGTACCTTGAAAAACAAAAAGAAATCTATCCCACTGGAACCGTACATTTTTCGGGTATAAAAAGTGCTATGTGTTATTCCAGACTATAATCTATATCAGTGCCAAATTTTATCCAGATCCGTTCAGCCGTTTCAGCGTGAAAGAGTAACAAACATACATCCAGACATCCATTCTTACAAACTTTCACGTTTATAATATTAGTAGGATACCTTTGAATATTTGGTTATACTATGCCGGTTTCCTCACGATGTTTTCCTTCACCGTTTAAGATCACTGGCATTGCGCATATACATTTTTGGAATGGAAAAACTCATTGGTGCACGACCCGGTTTGAGCCCACGACCTTCGGATCGTGAGGCAGGGGTGCTACCACTACACCACCAGATCACTTTCACTATTGACTGTCCTCACAGCTCAGTTGGTAGTAACTCTGCTTTCTGCGCGGCAGGTTGTGGGTTCGATCCCCCAGCACTGACATTGTGTGAACGCACATGTTTGTTCTGTGTCTGGCTGTTTCTATGTATTCTATGTATGTATTTACAAAAAAAGTATATAATTAATCTATCAACCATCTAGTTCCTATAGTGCAAGCTTTGCTTAGTTTGGGGCTAGATGGCATTTATTAATATACAAGCTGTCCCGGCAAACTTCGTACCGCCTTCTACATTGCTTAGACAACAGTGAGTGATTATAATTTAATATGAACTTTATTAAATAGTAATAAAGTTCAAATTGACTCTACATTTTATTTAGAAAAGGTTTGTATGGGAAATAGAAAAGGGCTATTTTTAGGGTTTTCCCGGCAGTTATTCGATTTTTTCTTACCTTTTAAACCTTCCCTAGACCTCCACGAACATTTCAAGACCAAGATAAGATAAATCCGTTTAGCCGTTCTCGAGTTTTAGCGAGACTAACGAACAGCAATTCATTTTTATATATAAGATAAGAAGAAGAAGAAGAAGATAAGAAGAAGAAGATTTATCATTTACTTATTTCACACTTAAAATTCACCGGCTAAGATAAAGTGTAAAGAATGTCTACACATGAGCTCACACCTCAAGGTCATCGTGATCTCGAGTGAGATCAGATCACTCACCCGTTAGTACACACTTCATAATACAAAAAGTATACTGTCTGACTGACTTTAAAGTTTTTTACTGTTGAATAATTTCAACAGTATCATAGAATATAACTGTACTAGCTTCCACCCACGGCTTTGCCCGTGGCACATTGAAAAACAAAAACAAATCTATCCCACGGGAACCGTACATTTTTCCGGGATAAAAAGCCTATGTGCTATTCCAGACTAATCTATATCTGTGCCAAATTTAATTCAATAATAAATAATAATAAATAATGCTGGACACTGTGACACAGCATCATGTAGCCCCAAACTAAGCAGAGCTTGTATTATGGGAACCACATGACTGATCAGATCCGTTCATCCATTTCAGCGTGAAAGAGTAACAAACATACATCCATACATTCTTACAAACGTTCGCGTTTATAATATTAGTAGGATATAGATACTTTTGGAACAAAGTTCCAAAATTAAGACCAAAAGTTGTAACGACACTTTTTGCTATAGTTGTAATCCGTGCGGCGTGCGCGTTTTTCTCTGTCTGTCTCTATCTCTCTCTCTCTCTTTCTCTCTCTCTCATAGAAAGCAAGGAAAGGAACTTCGTTCCATCCGGGTCTCCCTTGACAACTCTTAAGTTTTTTAACTCGAACAATCACCTCAGCTTTCCAGCAAATTGCTAAAAGATCGAAACAGCGCCAGTGTTTGTGTGTAAATTGTCAATACGTGATGCGCGCGCGCATACTTGCACGGCCGCTTTCCCTCCGCCCGGTGCATTCTAAGCGGATCTCTCTGCGAGTCGGATCTTTTTGGAATCTCTAATGGTTCCGGTGAACCGGATGACCTATTAGACTTTTGTCGAATGACTCATTTTAGACTAAGGTTCAAGAATCCATCCAACATGAATCTAAACTAATATTATGTGTTTTTAAAACGCGATCTGAACACACTATTAAAATAGGCCATTAATAATTATAATCTCTAAGCACTTCAAATATAAAAAGTTTTGATACCAAGGTGAACTGTGGAAAGTTTTTTTTTCCACAGTTCACCCAGGTGGACTCAGGAGGTGGACGGTGGGCAATGACTGACTATTATTAGTATGATATAAGAAAAAATAGGTAAATAAAACGCGATTAATATTATACCCGTTTAATACTAATAATAAACTAATATTATAAAGTTGAAAAGTTTGTTTGTTTGGTTGAACGCGCTAATCTCAGTAACTACTGGTTCTATTGTACTTATAGTTCATTTATCAAGGAAGGCTATAGTATCCTACTAATATTATAAACGTGAAAGTTTGCAAGAATGTATGCATGGATGGATGGATGGATGTATGTTTGTTACTCTTTCACGCTAAAACGGCTGAACGGATCTGAATTAAATTTGGCACAGATATAGATTATGGTCTGGAATAACACATAGGCTACTTTTTATCCCGGAAAAATGAATGGTTCCCGTGGGATATGTGTTTTTGTTTTTCAAGGTATAAAGCGAGCGAAGCCGCGTGCGGAAGCTAGTAGGATTAATAACATCACGCTACGACCGATAGGAGCGGAGCATCAATGAAACATATTGCAAAAACGGGACAAAAAATAATACTTAAAACCAAAGACTTAAATCGTAGATATGCCCGGACGCCAAAAACTGTGGCACTGTTTTTACTTAATGTGTGTTAACAAAATGCCGATGCAAGCACACTAATGATTATTAAAAAATGAACCAAACAGTTATTTCACTACTTATTGTGCAATTATATTGTACGATCTTTCGTAAAAAAATATGCTTATTCCTTTTGAACCCTGAAATTGAAAATATTTGGTGTGCCAAATGAGCGAGCTATCTCATTTCGTGTGGCAACAAAACTGCGCGGTCTCAGTACCGTATCGGGCATATCTACGATTTAAATCTTTGCTTAAAACGCGCAGACAAAGTTGCGCAAGAGTCGGCTAGTATTATATTGGTGTACATTTCACAGAGCGCCATCTATCCCCAAACTAAGCAAAGCTTGTATTTATTTTATTTTATTTATTTTGTTATATTCGGAGAACAAACAGTTTTACACACTTTACAAATAAACTTACATAAAATAACTAATAACCATTGATGTGTCCTCGCATGTAGTAGCTAAGAGACTGCTTGCTTGCGGAGGAGGATGAACAGTACTGTCCTGTTAATGTCCTGTCCTGTGTATGGGAACAAGGTCGTAGACAAAGTAGCATTCCATAGCGATAACGCTAATGGAATAGAACAATGTATGGGAACGACATTTCTAATCGATAACTCACGTGAGAGCGCAGTGGTGTAGTGGTAGCACCCCGGCCTCACGATCCGAAGGTCGTGGGTTCAAACCTGGTCGTGCACCAATGAGTTTTTCCATTCGAAAAATGTATGTGCGCAATGCCAGTGCTCTTAAACGGTGAAGGAAAACATCGTGAGGAAACCGGCATACCCTAGAACCAAAAATTCTAAGGTGTGTCATAGGCTAGTATTCTTATAAGCGGCGATGGGCTTGCAAGTTGCAACCTGTCACGTACGGTACGAATACTAACTACTGTGCAAAATGTGGGCGGGCATGTACCAAATGTCATGTTTAGACGTGCCTCTGACTATCCTCTTTAGATATTTATCTACCGAGCCCGGGGATTACATTCGTGATATTTTTTTTAAGTCACATGATCACTGCCATATCGTCCCACTGCTGGGCAAAGGTAGTTATTAGTTGCCATACATTTTGAAGCTACCCGTTTTCTGCCTCCAGTGACCGCATATAAAGATAGAAGCCGTACTTCAAGGGAACTATCGAAACTCCTTCGTGGATTTGCCAAAAATTGATTAATATTTGGGGCGCACAGTTAAAAGTCGACTTTATTCCCTCGACCTTTGGGCTTAATATTCCGTGTAACGTGTTGACAGCTTATGTCAATTTCTTCAACGCCCGTTCGCTAGCTGGGATGGTTCAATGGCTAATATTATAAACGCGAAAGTTTGTAATAATGTCTGGATGTCTGGATGTTTATTTGTTACTCTTTCACGCTGAAACGGCTGAACGGATCTGGATGAAGTTTGGCACAGATATAGATTATGGTCTGAAATAACACATAGGCTACATTTTATCTCGGAAAAATGTACGGTTCCCATGGGATAGATTTGTTTTTGGTTTTTCAAGATGCCACGCGGGCGAAGCCGGGCGGAAGCTAGTTCGTAATAAAATAAGAGACAAAATATCGCAGACGGACCTTTCTGCTCAACGGTTTGTCATTGTTCTCACTATTTGTCATTGTTCGCAACAAATAATTTTGTTTATCTAGTAAAATATTACCTAGTTAATTTTAAATGTACTCTTCGTTTACTGTGCCGATCGTTGATATCGTTGACCGTTATGCGGAGTAGGCACCCGAGGGTCTACCATGAGTTTTCACAATCTACAATCGCTAGCGACTGTAGTTAAAAAAATGTATGAAAACTTGGTACAGTGCCTCTAGCGGATAGTTGGGTACTAAAACTTCACGTAGCTAACTATCCTACGTCACAGTACTACAGCGACTGTAGTTTGCGCTCATTCATTTGCTTAGAATTTGGTACCATGAGTAACAATTTTGACAGATGTCATAGTAACGTACTATTACTACTGTAGTAACGTCAGCCGATCTAAATGTGACAACTCATGGTAGACGTAGGAGCGACCTACACTTGCTTTTCAATGTTAGCATTCTGATAATGACATTATCAGCTGATCGCCTCGACTGTTATCACTATATCAAGAGATACATGAGTACGTGAGTGCCTATTTGCATAACTCCTTGCCATCTTACCGCAAGCTCTTGCGGCAATATAAATATTAAAATAAAAAAGAAGATGAAGGAAAATATCGTGAGGAAACCGGCATACCCTAGAACCGAAAATTCGAAGGTGTGTGTCATAGGTTAGTATTCTTATAGCGGCGATGGGCTTGCAGCCTGTCACGTTCTGTAAATTTCATTCAGATCATCCAGAGCAACAAACATACATCCATATATCCGGTCAATACAACAACTTCTCACTTGTCAAATATGTATCGATAGCTAAAAGTACTCGCAATTCGCATAGAAACGTTTTTTAACTCTAAAAAAACAATGTTCCGAACGATTTGAAATGTAACCGGCCAGTTATCGCGTAACGAGAATGGAACGTGCGATTCCATGTTTAAATTTAAATCCGTAGAAGGCGCGCGACCTTGGGTGACGTCTCGCCGAGCCGGCGAGTGTCGAGTTTGTAGGTTGGAATGGCGCGAAATTATTGGCTGTTTTCGTAAGAATTTAATAAATACCTACCTCATAATACCTACCTATGTAATATTTTTTCATACGAATTTCAATGTTCCAATAATCCCCTTCGATGATGACCAGATTGACCAGTATTGTCCGTAGCGGAGGGCTAAGGGCTATATGTCCTTAGCCAGTAATATTTTTCATACAAACTTCAATGCTTATTCCAGTAATCCCCTTCTATGATGACCAGTTTGATGTCAGTCCTTAGCAGAGGGCTAGGAACATTTAGGTCATCAATGATTGTAGAAATGCCCTCCTGTTCTCATATGTTAAGCTAAGGGGTTGGACAAAAGTTCCAAAAATCCCTGGACAAAAGGTTCAGTAATGCTCTTGTATTTTAACAATTCCTTTCCTAGGCACCTCTACATCATTATTATAGTAACATACAAACAACCACAGAGATTAAAAGAGGTAAAATAACAGAAAACCCAGGTTTAATTATAAATAATAGTTAATAACTAACGGAAAAAACAAACGTTTTGCGTAAACTATTTCAGACGATGACCTCACCAACCAGAGGCCTTGCCACTAGCTCCTCGGGCGATATCAAAGTAATATAACTTTTATATTTCGTACCATCATCATTGTCTGCCCATTGCCCACGTTATGTTGGGTCTACACAACATTGAGTTACACTGCTGGGCAAAATCCTACTAATATTATAAACGCGAAAGTTTGTAAGAATGTATGGAATGATGGATGTCAGAATGTCATGGATGTGTGTTTGTTACTCTTTCACGCTAAAACGGCTGAACGGATCTGAATTAAATTTGGCACAGATATAGGTTATGGTCTGGAATAACACATAGGCTACATTTTATCCCGGAAAAATGAACGGTTTCCGTGGGATAGATTTTTTTGTTTTTCACGGTACCACGCGGGTGAAGCCGTAGGCGGAAGCTCGATTTATCGATTGGTGAATTAAAAAATGTAATTATACAGAAACTGTCTCGAAAAGCTTATTACAGAATATCAGAGTACTAAGATGACAAAAAAGGTTGGGACGAATCAGCTCCATTACAAAAAAAGCGCTAGGGCCAGCGAGTTTCTTGTCAATTCTTCTCGGCTGGAATTAGCACCTGGACTCACCTCGTATGTAGGACGACTCAAAATGATCCCTGGGATTTCAATGAATAAAAATGATTTGATTTGATAAGTCCCCCCTTCCACCCCCTCTGAGATAAATGCTAGTTCTAAATACCTTAATACTTGTTTACTTAGAACAAACCAAAACTTCAAACCTGATAGACCGGTTCGGCGTCTATAGACAAGTAGACGTGTCTATGGTAATTGGCATCTCGTTTGTGAGTACTTACTGTCTATGAAATCGAAGTCGACCTATTTTAACTTCCTAGGGCAGGTGTCCATTATAGCCTTTTAATATTGACTCTCTAGTAGGCTATGTTGAATTAAAAACTTCGCCACCATTACTGGACGTGTCCCGTAGAACATAGTGCATAGTCTTCTTCTTCTTCTTCTTCTTCCTGCCCTTTTCCCACGTTATGTGGGGTCGGCACAACATGTGATCTTCTTCCATTTCCCTCTATCATTCGTCATCTCAGTACTCACTCCTTTCTTACCCATGTCATCTTTCACACAGTCCATCCATCTTTTCTTTGGTCTACCTTTACCCCTGTATCCATCCACATTCATATCAAACACTCTCCTCGTCACATGACATTCATCTCTTCTCATAACATGCCCATACCATAGTCTTCTATACTAATATTATAAAGAGGAAAGTTTTATATTTTTGTTTGTAACGAATAAACTCAAAAACTACTGGGCCGATTTCAAAAATCCTTTCACCGTTAGAATGCTACGTTATCCCTGAGTAACATAGGCTATATTTTATGTAGGTGCCTCGTGAGCAAAGCCGCGAACGGAAGCTAGTATTTTATAAGCAGCGATGGGCTTGCTACCTGTCACGTACGGAATACTAACTATTGTGCCAAATGTGGGCATGTACCAAATGTCATGTTTAGACAATCTCAGTGTATTTGGTATAGGCGACCAAGAAATTGGTTTACCACTTTTGATGACATCTCCCAGTAACATAATTATTCGCTAAGAATTACTATGACAGATTCTGACGTAGCAGTTATTAATCTGTCAAGCTAAAATAGCCCTTGATGTTTTGTACGTGCAAATGATATTCAGCCTTAGAGTGGTAAACCAATTTCTTGGTCGCCTATACATGCCCACATTGGGCACAATAGTTAGTATTCCGTACGTGACAGGTAGCAAGCCCATCGCCGCCTATAACAGATCACTGTGTTTCGACGTGATGACTACCCTTTACATAATCCTCAAAGATCTAAGTAACTGGAGATCTGAGGAGATGTCGACCGAGCCTGGGGAATACATCGGGGTAAATTGTTTTTTTTTAACTTAGAGTCTTAGACTAATCTAGATCGATTTATAGCCTCCGAAACACCATACTAAAAACTGCATACTTACTAAGTTTTATGAAAATCGTTGGAGCCGTTTCTGAGATTCAGATTAAATACAATTGCTCGTTTAAAGGTATAACATTGACTATTGACTAATATATATAATGCAAAGGTGACTGACTGACTGACTGACTGACATAGTGATCTATCAACGCACAGCCCAAACCACTGGACGGATCGGGCTGAAATTTGGCATGCAGGTAGATGTTATGACGTAGGCATCCGCTAAGAAAGGATTTTGATTAATTCTACCCCCAAGGGGATAAAATAGGGGATGAAAGTTTGTATGAAAAGTCGCGATAATCGACATCACGCGGGCGAAGCTGCGGGCATCAGCTAGTTGACTAATAGTTTGGGATGGCGCTGTGTAAAATGTCCACCAATATTTGCTCATGTCTTGTTGATTCTTGGATCGCATTTACGCTTTGGTTGACAGTGGCCGTGAATGTGTAATTCAAAGTAAACCGCCCACTAGTCCGTCATGTGTAAATAGTAAATAGCGAGTACGTTGACCTGGGACCTTACCACAAGCTTCGGGCAATATCAAAGTAATATTAACTTTGATATTTCGTACCATGACCTATAAAATTGTATTGAAGTATTTTTACTGAACGGATTTGGATTTAGCGCGGAGATTAACCAATCGGTTTAAAAAATTACGGTTCCCGTGGGATAGATTCGTTTTCGTTTTTCAAGGTACCACGCGGGCGGAGCCGCGGGCGGAAGCTAGTTTGTTATAAGTGAAATTGAAATTGAAATTGAAAAAATATTTATTCAATACAATCACAAGGATCACTTTGAAACGTCTTACATGCTAGGTGAATCTATGTGCCAATTCCAACCTAACACAAGTACGAGAAGAACAGGTTGTCATAGTATTGTGATTTGTATAAATATTTTGTCCGATACAATGCTACAGATGCTGGCAGTGCTATCGCCAATGTCGTTGACCGGCGCCCACGCAATACCGAGCTAGCTGTTACCCGCGACTTCGGCCGCATAAATACATCAATCATCATCTTCCTGCCCTTTTCCCACGTTATGTGGGGTCGGCACAACATGTGATCTTCTTCCATTTCCCTCTGTCATTCGTCATCTCAGTACTCACACCTTTATTTTTTTTTTTTTTTTTTTTTATTCATTACAGACATTACAGTATACATTATATTGGTACCATAAAACCCTGTAAGGTTTGTCTTGGTACTCACATTCGTCTGGTCTAACGTATTGTATATTACAAGTAAAAATAACCATTTTATGCCCAACATACCTACTGCATCTGCATCTTACCCATGTCATCTTGCATAAATACATCAATATAAACTATTATTTCTCATCATTCTCCTGCCCTTATCCCACGTGTGGGGTCAACATGTTTCCTTCCTCCACTCTCTCTCTCCACAGTCGTTCCCTCACTACTGAGGATCGTGACTCCTTTTGATTTCGTCAACCAGTTGTCTCCATCGGTTGCCTTCCGTAGCTTGGTGCAGTGCGGCACTGACAGACATGTCTAGTTCCTCCGCTATCTGGTCTGACCATCGTTTTGGACTTCTGCCTCTAGGTCTTTTGCCTACAATTTTTCCAGTAACCATTATTATTAGTATTAGACGGGTATTTATCGCGTTTAAATTACCTTATATTTTCCCGACGTTTCGACAGGCTTGCACGCTGTCGTGGTCACGGGTAGACTGGAGTACTGGAGCTACCGCCTCCGAGAAGCGGGGGTCGCATTATTTGCAACTACCCTCACTTCGTTCTCGACAATAGGGATGTCCATCTGTACACTCGGACGACACACAACACTAACAGTATCCGCGACGCGCTGAATAACCGGTCTACGACGAGTACACTTAGCTAGCACTGGATTCCATGAGGCAGAGAGTCTGAAACCGTCTTCACGATTGAAATTAGGATATTTCTTAATCTCAATCGCTTACCGAACCATTCTCTTGTAGTAATGCCTTTCATTACAGATGACCTGTGGTTTGTGGTTTTTCCAGTAACCATCAGGCGTTCCAAGTTGTTAGTTTCTCTGTGTGCAACGTGGCCAAAGTACCGCACTATTCGTTGCAAGCAGGTAGTTGATAGGCGCTTTGTCCTCCACTCACTCCTATCAAAATCAAATCAAATCAAAGAAGTTTATTTTATGTCACAAATACAGAATATCTATCTATATCTATATAAGAGCTTAACCTGACTGACTGACTGATTGATCATCGCCGAGCCGAAACCGCTGAAGCTAGAAAGCTGAAAATTGGAAGGTGGTTTCCTTTTATAACAAAACAACCCACTAAGGCGGGGTTTTTGGAAATTCCACCTTTAAGGGGGTAAAAAAGGGTGAAAACGTTTGTATGAAACTTTTTAACGCGTGGAGCGATTTTCATGAAATTTTGATTGTGCACTGTAAATGCAAAATGAACGGACACGTGTTTCAAGATTTATCAATATAACCTTCAAAAAGAGGTCAAATTTGGGGTCAATGTTTGTATGGGAACTTTTTAACGGGTGGTGCGATTAGCTTGAAACTTTGTTTGTGTACTGTAAATGCAAAATAAAGAGACACGTATTTCAGGATTTTTCAATATAACCTTCAAAAAGGGGTCAATTGTGGGGTCAATGTTTGTATGGGAACTTTTTAACGGGTCGTGCGATTGGTCTGAAACTTTGTTTGTGTACTCTAAATGCAAAACAAATGGACACGTATTTCAGAATTTTTCAATATAACCTTCATAAAGGGGTCAAATGGGGTGTCAAAGTTAGTATGGGATTTTTATGAGTTGTGTGATGTGTTTGAAACTCAGTTTAGATACTTTAAGTGAACGAAGTCGCTGGCGGGACAGCTAGTAATAGAATATAACTGAAACTTAATATTAACTAAAATTAATTAATCATTCGTCAACTCTGAGTCCACTCCTCACTCTTACATTCATATCATCTTTCACACAATCAAACCACTTCTTCTTCGGCCTTCCTCTACTTGCGTACAGCCACACTCATATTCATAACTCTTGGTGACATGGTTTTTGACGACCTCAGTGGCGCAGCGGGCGAGAGTCCGCCTGCGACGCAAGAGGTTGCGGGTTCGATTCCCGCCGCGGAACAAATTTGTGTACGATCTGCAGAAATTTGTTCTGGGTGTTTTCTATGTATAATAAAAAATATCTATCTATGTATATAATGTATTAAATATATCAGTTATCTAGTACCCATAACACAAACTTTGAGTAGCTTACTTTGGGGCTAGATGATGCTGTGTGGATAGTCCAGCATTATTTACTTATTATTTATTTCATCCCTCTTCATCACGTGTCTATACCTTGCTAATCTAGCACTCCTCATTTTTTTGATCACAAGCGCCACTTTCAAACTGCCCCTGATATAAACTGTTGTATCTATGGAGTGCAAAAAGAGGCGGTCACCCATCCAAAAACTGACGGCGTCCAGCGTTGCTTAACCATGCGTTCCCCATACAAACTTACAACCCCTATTGCAGCCTTTTCAAGACTATTTTTTGAGACAAATGATATCTTACGTCCGTTTCCAGGATATAATCTATCTCCTTGCCAAGTTTCATTACGATCCGTTTAGTCGTTAAAAGGTAAAAGACAGAGGTACTTTCGCATTTATACGAGTAATATTAGTATGGATTATGGATATTATATGATAGATGCATAACGGCATAGGTTTTACTCATTTGAATACATAAAAGTACAGTTTCGCGAGGTACCATCATCAGAGAGTACTGGCGCCTTACCACAAGGTCTACGGGCAATATCAAAGTAATATAACTTTGATATTAAATCCTACTAATATTATAAGTTTGTAAGAATGTATGGATGGATGTCAGAATGTCTGGATGTATGTTTGTTACTCTTTCACGCTGAAACGGCTGAACGGATCTTGATGAAATTTGGCATAGATAGAGATTATAGTCTGGAATAACACATAGGCTACTTTTTATCCCGGAAAATGTACGGTTCAAGTGGGAAAGGTTTGTTTTTGTTTTTCAAGGTACCACGCGGGCAATGCCGCGGGCGGAAGCTAGTAATAAATAATGCTTTATGTTTTTCATACCAAAATAATATAACTTTGATACGAAAAAACAAAGTTTTTACTAATATTTTACGAGATAAACAAAATTGTTTGTTGCTAACAATGACGAATAGTGAGAGCAATGACGAACCGTTAAGGAGAATGGCCGGCCTACCATTAGAATACCGAAACGGGTCGTGGGTTAGAATCCGGTCGTGCACCAATGGGTATTTATGATCGAAAAAGTTATGTTGTTATACTCTTTAAACTCGCGAAAAAAAAAAAAATATGATCACGACTGTAATCCCCGGGCTCGATAGATATCTCCTCAGATCTTTGGTTACTTAAATCTTTTGAGGATATCTAAAGGGGGTAGTCAGAGGCAAGTCCAAACATGACATTTGATACATGCCCACATTTTGCACAGTAGTTAGTATTCCGTACGTGACAGGTTGCAAGCCCATCGCCGCTTATAAGAATACTAACCTATGACGCACACCTTCGAATTATTGGTTCTAGGGTATGCCGGTTTCCTCACGATGTTTTCCTTCACCGTTTAAGAGCACTGGCATTGCGCACATACATTTTTCGAATGGAAAAACTCATTGGTGCACGACCAGGTTTGAACCCACGACCTTCGGATCGTGAAGCCGGGGTGCTACCACTACACCACCAGCGCTCTAAAAAAATAAAACTTAAAATAATATTTAAACGTAACGAGGAGAGTGTTAGATATGAATGTGGATGGATACAAGGGTAGAGGTAGACCAAAGAAAAGATGGATGGACTGTGTGAAAGATGACATGGGTAAGAAAGGAGTGAGTACTGAGATGACGAATGATAGAGGGAAATGGAAGAAGATCACATGTTGTGCCGACCCCACATAACGTGGGATAAGGGCAGGAAGATGATGATGATGATGACTCATTAAACTCGCATACTTCCAGTCTATGTCCGTAACGGCTGAATCGTTTGTGATGCGGTTCATAACTATGTATTTCACGCTGCGCAGGCAACGGCCCATGGTGACAGCGCCGTGGGTTATGGAATATTAATTGTTTTATTCCGTGCCATTAGCGTATAACCGATGGGCTTAGGGCTGCGACTGAGTTTATTTTTTATTATTTAAAAAAAAATAGTCAAAGGCGTATCCAAACATCGTAATTTTTTACCCGACTTCGAAGCGAAAAAGGAGGGTAATGTGTTTGGAGTGTATGTATGTATGTATGAGAGTTCTTTAGACTTGCATAGCCTAAACGGCTGGACAGATTTTGACAAATGAGGTGTCGTTGTAATCGTCTCGATCACAAGAGTGACATAGACTATACAATATGTCAAAAAATCTAATATGGCGGCTGAAAAAATCTATTTTCTGTTACGTTTAGTCTTCTTCTTCTTCTTCTTCAATTATGGCATATGTCTCTTAGAGAACAATTTTGCCAGTGTCAAGTGTATTTATTTATAAGTATTGTCAACGTCACAGAGTCATAGTCAAGTTGTCAAGTCAATTTTAAACAAAAGATGGCTGTTTTGTTGAAAATTTTCGGGATTTCCTCCGATGGAATTTGAAGAGAACTATTCACTCTAATTCACATACTTTACACTCGCGTCAAGAACCCGGGCTTTATTGGCAAAATAACCACCAAAATTACGCAATAAAACTCAAAATAACACGAGAAAACATATAAAAACCAGAGCGACGTAGTTGTCAGGCAAATGCACCGCAGAAAATCCTACGTTTAGTCTGTGATATCTGTTGACACCACATGTCATGACGTACATATAATGAAACACTTGACATTGGCAAAATTGATCTCATAAAAGATATATGCCTTAAATAAAGAAAAAGTGACCTCAAAATGTGTCAAAACCGAATCTCGTTTTGCACAGCCCTAGTCGTGCAGCGACGCGTTACTGTAACGGTATTGAGTAACGCTGATATCATCTTGTTACACATAGTTACCATGCTATTGACCGATGCTATCCCACAGCAAACCTACCACCTGCCCCCTAGCATGACAGTATGTCACATAGTGACATTCTCGTACTTGGGTTAGGTTGGAATTGGCACATAGATTCACCTAGCATGTAAGACGTTTCAAAGTGATCCTTGTGATTGTATTAAATAAATATTTTTTCAATTTCAATTTCAATTTCAATTGTCACCACAACAGTGTCATTTTAGATAGCAGAATCTCTAGACCTTCCAAGTTTCATGCAGATTGGATCAACGGTTCTTAAGTTATGCTCTAAGGCGAACGCTACACGCAAGATCCATATTGTGATCCGTCAATATTATACTATCGGATTACGATATTTATTTTCGTGTAGGGTAGTGTATTGACAGATCACAATATTTATCGCTGGATTTCTAGAAATCCTTGTGATCTGATCCCAGAACCTGGATCGTGATATTTATCTTGCGTGTAGTGTCGCGCGTCAATATTTATCGCGTCAGTACATAGCGAGACGGCAGCGATGGAGGACGTCGGTGACATCGCGTCTGCGGGTTCCGCGTCCATGACAGGCGACAAGACTATTTTGAAAGAGTTTATTCTCAACTTAGAATCCATGCCAGAAGTTTGGAATAGCGCGCATGACAACTATAGAAATTCAATCATAAAAAACGATGCGTTAAAAAAATTTGCCAATTATTATTATTAGCCAATTCTTAAGATAAGATAAGATAAGATAATTTATTTGTAGCACACACACAGATGAACAGAGGGAAAGTAACGACACAACAACACAATATATCTGGAGGTTTTAAAACTAAACTAAACTAAGTAAAACTATACACATGACAAAGATGGACATTGGTCTTTCCCTATGCGTGCGGCTAAACAGGTCCAGCCTCAGCTTAATGTCGCTACCGGCAGAGGCCGGTACCGACGCTGGTTTTCAGTCTGAACCCTAACTAGGTGACGTCACGTTACGAATAACGGTCCACAGGTAAAATAAAAATATCAGTAAGAAAAATTCAGCAAAAATTTCTTCATCCATCGCTTTCTTTTTACAGACAGGGCTACAATTATTGCCACACAAGCTCTAATTTTCCTCCGTCTTGGGTCCATCACGTCTGGCTCGTACAAAGAACGCTTCAGTACTGACGCGATACGTATTGATGGTGTAGGGTGTGCTGTGATCCGGCCCAAGATACATCAGTATATATCATGATAATTATCACAATATTTATTGACGTGTAGCGTTCGCCTAACAAACATACAATGCCAAATCTCTCTACTCCCTAGTTGCCACTGACATATTCGCTTGCTTGATCAACTAAAACTGGACAAATCTTAATTTTATTACATCTGTAGATATTATTACGAGCGTATAGTGTAACCAACTCCTAAGTGCTAAACGCAACAGTGCTGCCAACCGTTTGACAGTGTTGCCAACAGTGTAACAATAGTGCCAACCGTTTGACGGTGTTCAAGTGACAGTGTTGCCAACCTAATGCGATGCAGCAGGAGAAAGTGCAACGCCAGCTGAGCAACGTCAGCTTCCACTCCTACCAGGAGTACCAGCCGCAGAGGAGATATGGTAATTTTCCGGAAATGCGACAGCTGTCAAAATATTTTTGTCTGTCAGTGTCAAACTTCATTTGCCGGTTTGTAGGATTTTCTGCGTTGCATTTGACTGTCAACTTTGTCGCTCTAGTTTTTATATACATTTTTGCGAGTTATTTTGAGTTTTATTGTGTTATTTTGGCGGTTAAATATCTCTCGAATTCTGGAAATCTCGAGAATTTTGAACAAAATAGCCATCTTTTGTTTGAAATTGACTTTACAACTTGACTATGACTTTGTGACATTGACAATATTACTAATTTGAACACTTGATACTGGAAAAATCGATCTTGAAAGAAATAAAGCCCGAGTTCTTGACGCGAGTGCAAAATATGTGAATAGTTCTTTTCTAAATCCATAGGTAGTAATCCTGAGAATTTGAACAAAACAGCCACATTTTATTTAATTGATCTCAAAAGAGACAGATGCCATAAACCATTATTGATTTCAAAAGTGACAGATGTTATAAACAAAGAAGACTACCCTTAGATATCCTCAAAGATCTAAGTAACTAGAGATCTGAGGGGATGTCTACCGAGCCTGGGGAACACATGATCATGCTGCCTTCGTATTCCAGGGACGCAGTATGAGCCGGGCGTGTACGCGCAAGCAGTCCAGCAACGTACGAACATGACGCAGCGGGAGGACGCCCTCAAGTTCGAGCAGGGCCGCATCAAGGCGCTGCAGGAGGAGCGGCTGCACATCCAGAAGAAGACCTTCACCAAATGGATAAACTCCTTTCTGCAGAAGGTATGTTTTACGGCTGAAATGGATAAACTCCTTTGTGCAGAAGGTATGCGTTTGTCGCTGTCAACTGTCAGCTGTCACTAACTGGCCTGGATAAACTCCTTTCTGCAGAAGTTATGCGTTTGTCACTGCCAACTGTCAGCCACTAACTGGCCTTGATAAACTCCTTTCTGCAGAAGGTATGCGTTTGTCACTGTCAACTGTCAGCTGACTGGCCTCACAGCCAAAGACATTCTATCTGAAAGTCCTTGCTCACAGCTCAGTTGTTAGTAGCTCTGTCTTCTGCGCTGTAGGTTGTGGGTTCGATCCCCACCCAGGACTAACATTTGTGTGATGAACGCAGATGTTTGTCATTCTACTTAGCGGTTTTAACATTGTTCTCACTTTCGTCATTGTTTGCAACAAACAATTTTGGTTATCACGTAAAATAGTATTTAATTTTAAATGTACTTTTCGTGAAGGAACTTATTATCAACCAATTTTCTATTGCTCCATCTTCATGATATTAGATTGAAAGACTAGCTCTAAAATCAAGGTTAACATAGTTTTAAAAATAACGGTAATATATCAAATTGTGTAGAATGTGCAATTTATTCGTTTATTTTGTGTTTTTATAAAATACCAAAGAGGTTGTCAGTCTATGTCCGCGGGTAAGGGATCTTTTTATATTAATAAGTATATTTTTTCTTGCTCTCTCACAGGATGAAGAGGTAATAATATTTTTTTTAATTATTCGAATCATGTAGGCTATGGTTTCTTCTGATAAAATCATCTTAAATCTATACTAATATTATAAAGAGGAAAACTTTGATTGTTTGTTTGTTTGTTTGTTTGTTTGAAATGAATAGGCTCCGAAACTACTGAACCGATTTGAAAAATTCTTGCACCAATGTGTAGAATGAACTTTCAGGATGAACATAGGCTATATTTTATGTAGGTACTTCGCGGGCGACGCCGCGTGCAGAAGCTAGTTATGTTATAATTTGCCTGTGTCAAGTATTGAATGTAAACCCCACTGCAAAGATGATGAAATGTAATGTGTTTGGGTGTATTATGTACATGCTAGTTACTTTGGCTGTCGCTTTAGCCCAAACGGCTGGACAAATTTTGATAAAGAGGTGTCATTCGATTCGTCTGCATTACAAGAAAGACTTAGGCTAAAAAAATACGAGTGTGCTTTAAGCACACGACTGAAGAAATACTTCTTTAGCTCCATCTATTTGTATGTAGGCATGCACTGTGTATTACATAATACGAAACGTAGGTAACTAGCTAAGAGAGAAAGAGAGAAAGAAAATGTGTACTCGCACCTCTCTCTTGCCCCTATAGTTACATACGAAACGTGTCTCTCTCATTCTATCTCCACAAACCTAACTAACCTAACCACCACTAACCACAATATCCCTCTCGACTTCCGTTCGCCTCGCCCGATCTCACTTTTTGTAACGCTCTCGTCACGCATTCACCAGTACGTCTACCATGAGTTGTCACATTTAGATCGGCTGACGTTACTACAGTAGTAATAGTACGTTACTATGACATCTGTCTAAATTGTTACTCATGGTACCAAATTCTAAGCAAATTAATGAAGCGCAAACTACAGTCGCTGTAGTACTGTGACGTAGGATAGTTAACTACGTGACGTTTTAGTAGCCAACTATCCGCTAGAGGCGCTGTACAAGTTTTCATACATTTTTTTAACTGCAGTCGCTAGCGAGTGTAGATTGTGAAAACTCATGGTAGGCCCCAAGTCAAACGTGCGTTCAAACGTGCTTTTTACTTTTTACTTATTACATTTTTTAAGATTTACTTCAAAAATGTAAAAAAAAATCCAATATGGCGGCTGTTTGAAAAAGGTATGAAAAAATTGGTTTAAGAATTTTATTTCTCAAAAGTACAAAGTTCACTTAAATGAGAACTTATTACAATCATTCCTACCTACTACACTATAAACGCGGAAGTTTGTAAGAATGTGTGGATGTATGGATGTTTGGACATAATGTTTGTTACTCTTTCACGCTGAAACGGCTGAACGGATCTGGATGAAATTTGGTACAGATATCGATTATAGTCTACTTTTTATCCCGGAAAAATGTACGGTTCCCACGGGATAGATTTGTTTTTGTTTTTTAAGGTACCACGCGGGCGAAACCGTGGGCAGAAGCTAGTAATGTACTCGTATAATGTTCCGATGCTGGATATGCTGCTGATATAAAAATACATTGATGTAAAAATCACCTTGAGATAAGTTCATAGTGAGTTCATCGGTGACGTAACGTTGACTTATGTCAAAATATGACACACCACGTTCTGACTAAGTACCTACCTGTCATGTTAAGGTTACAGTCGATACACTCAATCTGTATTATTACGAGGAAAAATGTTTAACATAAGGAAATTATTTTACACTATCATCAATAGTTTTCGCAGCGTTTTAAGGTATTTTTTACACCTTGAGTTACATTATTGTAGTTTTGGTAAGGATCCCTAATTTTTTTGAAAATATAATATAGCCTATGTCACCCGCTGATAGTGTAGCTTTCCAACAGTGAAGAAAGTTTTCAAATCGCTTCAGTAGTTTCGGAGCCTATTCAATGCAAACAAACAATCAAATTTTTCCTCCTTATAAAATTAGTTTACATTAAATTTATTTGATCTGTTACACGCGACTTCGTCTTCAAAAATCAATCAATCATTTCTTCTTCTTCCTGCCCTTTTCCCACGCTATGCGTGGCCGGAGAATGTCATGTGACAAGGAGAATGTTAGGTATGAACGTGGATGGATACAGGGGTAGAGGTAGGACGAAGAAGAGATGGATGGACTGTGTCAAACATGATATGAGTAAGGAAGGAGTGAGTACTGAGATTTATTTATTTTTATTTATTTATTTATTTAATTATTAATTAGAACGGCGAAAACACCAATTACACTAATTAATTATTTACATGCAAATAACAAAACTTAGACAACTACATTAAATTGAAATTATATAAAAGTAAATTTATGACGGATGGCAGAGGGAGATGGAAGATCACATGTGCCAACCACATAAAGTGGGAAAAGGGCAGGAAGATGATGACGATACGCTTACGCGAGCAAAGTCGCGGGGAATTCCATATGTCCCATATAATAATACTATTAATAGATTAAATATTTCTGGCGGCGCTTTGAATTAATTATAATAGTTTTAACACAGTTCAACAAGTCATGGCCAACACTGTCGCGCTCACTGTGACCTTAAGATAACGAGTGACAATATGACATCATTTAATGCAAGTATCACTCGAAAGTTCTCTCCATTGATCGGTCTTACAGCTCGGTCGGTAGTAGCTCTACCTTCTGCGCTGCAGGTTGTGGGTTCGATCCCCACCCAGGATTAACATTTGTGTGAATGCAGTACGTCGATTCTGTAAAATTCAAACATCAACTCGCATTTCACATCGCAATTCACTCTCACTTCGCCTAGGGTTCAAAATGACATTTGACATTGACCTTTTTATTTGACACTTTGAATCGGGTTCGAGTGCGAAGCGAGCGTCGAAGTGACTTGAGAATTACCGTATAGAATGCCCTTCTTACGTCATCTCATACTTTATCTGTCAAAATCTCCCCGTCAACTTAGTTCAACTCGCTGACACGCTCGCAAGAGTGGCGCTAGTGTAAATTCGAACTAGCAACCGAGTTTTTAGAATGCCAATCAAGAAACTCACAGCGGATTCAGATTCGAAGTTAAGAATGAGGTCTTACAGAATCACACAGCAGATGTTTGTTCTGTGTCTGGGTGTTATTCGGTATTCTATGTATGTATTTACAAAAAAAATATATAATTAATCTATCAGATATTTGGTTTCTATAAAAGCTTATTATTACACGTTACACGGCAATTTAAACGGTGAAGGAAAACATCGTGAGGAAACCGGCATACCTTAGAACCAAAAATTCAAAGGTGTGTGTCATAGGTTGGTATTCTTATAAGCGGCGATGGGCTTGCAACCTGTCACGTGCGGAATACTAGCTACTGTGCAAAATGTGGGCATGTACCAAATGTCATGTTTGGACCTGCCTCTGACTACCCTCTTTAGATATCCGCAAAGATCTAAGTAATTAAAGATCTGATGAAGATATCTACCGAGCCCGGGGATTACAGTCGTGATCATATTTTTTTTTTTTTTATTTTATTTTACACGGCAATTTAAACCCAAACTACGAGGTAATAAAGTCGACATTAATTAATTTTTGGCAAATCCACGAAGAGAGTTATGATGTGTGAAATTTGGTGTCATGTTTCGCGGATATTTCCCTTGAAGAAATGCTTCTTGTATTTATATGCGTACACTGGTCCAGCCATTTGGTAGCCAAACTACAGCTACAGCTACAGTGACAACTAAAAGAACTCGCATACATACACCCCCACATATGTATGTATAGGCGACAAAGAAATTGGTTTACCACTCTAAGGCTGAATATAATTTGCACGTACAAAACATCAAGGGCTATTTTAGCTCGACAGATTAATAACTGCTACGTCAGAATCTGTCATAGTAATCCTTAGCGAATAATTATGTTACTGGGAGATGTCATCAAAAGTGGTAAACCAATTTCTTGGTCGCCTATACATACATACATACATCCTAACATACATACATTCATAAATATCACATACACCCCAATACGTTTTAAGCATACACGGTGGAAGCGAATGCGTTTTAGGGTACGAGTTGGCAGCGGGCGACGTGAGACGGCGGCGGACGACGTGTCGTGGCGACACCACTGGTTTCTATGAATTTCTATGAGCTTCGTGTCGCTAACTACGGAGAGAATTTCATAGAAATACATAGAAACCAGTAGTCACCAGACACGTCGTCCGCCGCCGCCTCACGTCGCCCGCTGCCAACTCGTACGTTTATACTAAGCACTAGCTTCCGTTCGCGGCGTCGCCCGCAAAGTACCTACATAAAATATAGCCTATGTTCATCCTGAAAGTTCATTCTACGCATTGGTGAAAGAATTTTTTAAATCGGTCCAGTAGTTTTGGAGCCTATTCAATGCAAACAAACAATCAAATCTTTACTCCTTATAAAATTAGTATAGACTAGAGGTCCGCCCCGGCTTCGCACGGGTATTATATACCTAATGATGCGTTCTACAAATTCGTAGTAAATTATTTTATTTTATCATCAATAGTTTTCACAGCGCACGCGATGTAAAGAATATTTTAGGTAATTATTTTACACCTTGAGTAACATTATTGGAGGTTTAGGCGGGTTACAGTGCTTCACTGACCGTCGGTGCGCACGGTCGGTCCTGACGATACGCACGGACCGACCGTCAGTTTGTATCATTCAGTGCTCTCCTGACCAACAAACTGACCAGATGAAAATTGATACAGACATCCGTCGTCGGTCCGTACGGTCGGTCCAACGATCGGTGCAGCACTGAACGCGTACATACGTTTCCATAGCGCGTCGGCCGACCGACGGCCGTATGCGGACGCGCTCGACCGACGGTCCTCGTACGCAGTGCGTAGCAATATACGCGTGCGTACGGTCGGTCCAGCACTGTACGAATTATGGATTTTCATATTAATGACAAGCGCGACCGACATACGCACCGACGGTCAGTGAAGCACTGTAACCGGCCTTAGTAAAGATCTTTAATTTTTTTGAATATATAATATAGCCTATGTCACCCGCTGATAGTGTAGCTTCCCAACAGTATAAGAAATTTCCCAACAGTGATTCAAGAGGAAGGTTTATGTATAATACATCCATGATAGTAGAGGAACACTGATAATTTTAGAGGTTTTTCTAAAGCACATTTTAGTGTATTTATTATCAGCATTGCACCCGTGCGAAGCCGGGGCGGACCACTAGTAGATAATATAGTGAGGGTTGTGTCCCACCAGGCCCGCATGGAGGTGGAGGACCTGTTCGCGGACCTGGCGGACGGCAGGCGGCTGCTCAAGCTGCTGGAGATCATCAGCGGCGAGCGCCTGCCGCGCCCCAACAGCGGCCGCATGCGCGTGCACAAGATCGAGAACGTTAACAAGAGTCTCAGCTTCTTGCATACCAAGGTAAGGTACCACACTCACACAAAGATTTAAATCGTAGATATGCCCGTACGGTACTGAGACCGTGCCGTTTTGTTGCCACACGAAATGAGATAGCTCGCTCATTTGGCCGCCATTCGCTAAATATTTTCAATTTCAGGGTACAAAAGGAATAAATATATTTTTTTACGAAAGATCGTGCAATATAATTGCACAATAAATGGTGGAATAACTGTTTGGTTCATCGTTAGTGTGCGTGCATCGGCATTTTGTTAACACACACAAGTGAAAACAGTGCCACAGTTTTTGGCGTCCGGGCGTATCTACGATTTAAATCTTTGCACTCACACGACTGTATTATTGTCACCTTAGCAACGCTTTATAATTAAACTTAAGATATCTGTAACGTGACGTAAAATAAATGATTTCTATTCTATTCTATTCTATTCTATTAACCTGTGACATGCCGGAACGCAGATCCACGCGAGACATAATAAATTTTGCATTGTGTCTGGAATCCCGGCATACCACAGGTTAACTTAACATTTTTCTTTCATTGTTTGTGGCTTATCAGTAGTCATCATCATCATCATCAGCCTATAGCAGTCCACTGCTGGACATAGGCCTCCCCTAATGAGCGCCATTGCGCCCTGTCTTCAGCTCGACGCATCCAGTAGTTCATATCAGTAGTGCGATTACGGAACTCGGATACAATCAACACTTGTCAAAACTGGCTCAAATTGACTGAATAAACACTCTTATGTAATACCAAATCACTTGATTACAATCAAAATGGATTGACATTGATTGTAAGTAGAGATCCATAATCGCCCCACTGGTCCAGCCTTAGCTTAATGTACGAAATATGTAGAATATAGAGCGCTGGTGTTGCAGTGGTAGCATCGTGGTAGGTCGTGGGTTCAAACCTGGTTATGCACCAATGAGTTTTTCCATACGAAAAAATGATGTACGGCGATGGAAAACATCGTGAGGAAACCGGCATAACCTAGAACAAAAAATTCGAGGTTAGTATTCTTATAAGCGGCGATGGGCTTGCAACTGTCACGCACGGAATACTAACTACTGTGCAAAATGTGGGTATGTACCAAATGTCATGTTTGGACGTGCCTCTGACTAACCTCTTTAGATATTTCCAAAAATTTCGTACCATGATGATATGATCACGACTGTACTCCCCAGGCTCGGTAGACATTTCCTCAGATCTCTAGTTACTTACGTCTTTGAGGATATCTAAAGGGGGTAGTCAGCACGTCCAATGATATTTGGCTCAAGCCCACGTTTTGCACAGTAGTTACTATCCCGGACGTGACAGGTTGCAAGCCCATCGCCGCTTATAAGAGTACTAACACACACCTTCGAATTTTTAGTTATAGGGTATGCCGGTTTCCTCAAGATGTTTTCTTTCGACGACCTCAGTGGCGCAGCGGGCAAGAGTCCGGCTGCGACGCAAGAGGTTGCGGGTTCGATTCCCGCCTCGGAACAAATTTGTGTACGATCTGCAGAAGTTTGTTCCGTTGGTCTGGGTTTGTATGTATAATAAAAAATATCTATCTATGTACCTATATCATGTATTAAATATATCAGTTATCTAGTACCCATAACACAAGCTTTGAGTAGCTTACTTTGGGGCTAGATGATGCTGTGTGGACTGTCCAGCATTATTTATTATTTCATCGTTAAAATATGTTCACTATACATAAAATACATTATGAAACAGTAGAGCTAACTAAGGTTACAAATCTACAGATAACTTAACTAATCCAGATCAAAATATATTTCTTTAGATATCAAAGATATAATTAACTAGAGATCTGAGAAGATACTACCAGGGATTAAAGTCGTGATTATATTTTGTATTTTCTTTAAAATACTACCGAAATCAGTTCAGTAGCCTACTGTTATGTAAGGGACATGCGTCATTCCGACTGTATCCAATCTTATCACTTATCACAAGGCTACTGAAAGGTAAATATGTATTGTTTGACTTGTGTTGCCCCGTGGCTTCGTTCACGTGGAAATTGATAGTTGCACAGAAAAAAAAACAAAATATTTTCAACTATCAGATTCTCGCGCATCTTTGTCTGCGCGTTATAATATATTTTTTCCCGTTTTTGTAACATATTTCATTGTTGCTCCGCTCCTATCGGTCGTAGCGTGATGTTATACAGCCTATACCTTCGATAAATGGACTATACAACACAACTATAATATTTCAATTCGAACCAGTAGTTCCTGAGTTTAGCGCGTTCAAACAAACATCAAACTCTTCATTGTAATCTAAATATATATAACTCAACCAACTGACTGACTGACATAGTGATCTATCAACGCACAGCCCACACCACTGGACGGATCGGGCTGAAATTTGGCATGCAGGTAGATGTTATGACGTAGGCATCCGCTAAGAAAGGATTTTGATTAATTCTACCCCCAAGGGGATAAAATAGGGGATGAAAGTTTGTATGAAAAGTAGCGATAATCGACATTCACGCGGGTGAAGTTGCTGGCATCAGCTAGTATTAGTATAGATGTACAGAATTTGACCTGTTACAGTTTTATGTATAGAGATGCGTTCATAGAGTTATATGGCTTCTGTTAACTTACTTAGGGCGTTCCACCAAACTAGTTCAAACACTAACCCCAGAATAAACCGTAGTTACTCGTATCGAGGAGTAAACTGATAAAAATAATAATAATAATAATAATATAGCCCTTTATTCTGAGTTACACAGGTTATTTACATAGAACAAATTACATCTATACTAATATTATAAAGAGGAAAGATTTGATTGTTTGTTTGTTTGTTTGAATTAAATAGGCTCCGAAACTACTGGACCGATTTGAAAAATTCTTCCACCAATGTGTAGAATGAACTTTCAGGATGAACATAGGCTATATTTCATGTAGGTACTTCGCGGGCGACGCCGCGTGCAGAAGCTAGTATATTATAAAATATCTCGTAACTCAGTGTGCCTCTTGGCATAGGCCTCCTCTAACTGTTTCCATTGAGTTCTGTCTCTTGCTACCCTTCTCCAATGATCTCCAGCCGTTAGTTTAAGATCATCTTCCCACCTGAGTTTTTGGCGTCCTCTGTTGCGTCTGCCATCTCTGGGGTACCAGTCAGAGACAGTTTTTGACAAACTGATATATTACTCGTATTTACAAAAGAAAAAAAAAACACTCACACGACTGTAATCCCCAGGCTCGGTAGATATCTCCTCATCTAAAGAGTCAGAGGCACGTCGGAACATTATTATTAGGTACATGCCCACATTTTGCACAGTAGTTAGTATTCCGTACGTGACAGGTTGCAAGCCCATCACCGCAAGAATACTAACCTATGACACACACCTTCGATTTTTTGGTTCTAGCGTATGCCGGTTTCCTCACGATGTTTCCTTCACCGTTTAAGAAAAGATAAATAAAGTGAATAAATTAATGTTTCAAAAACTTTTTAAAAACAAGCTTTTTGGATTTAATGTGACTTATTCGTTTTCGTGATCTCCTCAGCAAGCCCTTTCATTTGATAGCCATGCTGTGGTAGAGCAGATAAAAAAAAATAGTGTAGTAGTATTATTATTATCGCGTTTTATTTACCTATTTTCCCGACGTTTCGACAGGTTTACAAGCTGTCGTGGTCGCGAAAAATAGGTAAAAAAAACGCGTTAGATACCCGTTTTAATACTTAGTACCTAGTTGACCGAGCTTTGCTCGGCTTTTTTTGGTAAATTTTGTTTTTTAGAAAATGAAACCTAGCTAGATCGATTTATCGTCCCCGAAACCCCCTGCATACTAAATTTCATGAAAATCGTTGGAGCCGTTTGCGAGATTCAGATTATATATATACAAGAATTGCTCGTTTAAAGGTATAAGATTCTAATGTGTTCAGATCGTGTAACTTTAAAAATATGTAAATGTATTGTAATCCACTTTCAGGTACGCCTGGAGTCGATCGGCGCCGAGGACATTGTAGACGGAAATCCTCGCCTGATCCTCGGCCTTATCTGGACCATCATCCTGCGGTTCCAGATCCAGGAGATCGAGATCGATGTGGTGAGTTCCAACACCGGTGTTTGAGGAGCTCTTCTTGTACTTGCTCGTACTTGTGTAAGGTTGTAATTGGCACATAGATTCACCGCATTTAAGACGTTTCAAAGTGATCCTTGTGATTTTATTGAATAAAAATATTAGGAATTTCAATTGGCGTCGGCCCCGTCTTACGATCCTGAAGTCGTGGGTTCGAATCCGGTCCAATGGATTTTTCTATTCGATAATATATTTTTACTTAATTCAAGAGAAAATCCGTTAATTAAATTAACAGAAAAATAATAAATTAATTGTAAAATAAAAATCATAATTGGATTATTCTCATTTGCCCCCCTGCTGTGTCCCCGTGAGAAGACAGTAGGGACAAAAACGTTCTAGTTAAAAGTAGAACTTTTTCAATTACTTACTAAAAAATCCATTTGTCTCCCTCTTGCAACGGGGGGATAAATTTATTTTTTATTCCTATATGTCCCCCTAAGGGGACTGAGCAGGGGAACCGATGGGGATAATCCACTAAAACGTCATCTATTATATTTCTTGTTATTGTTGAATTTTTCAAAAAGTGCTAATCAATGAATTTCTATAACATTTATATGGGACCCTCTAAAGTATGACATATCAAAAAAATAGATTGAAAGAGAAAATCCGCCAACTAAATCAATATTAAAAATTATTAATACATATTAATAAAATAGTAATTAATTTAATTGATTAATCTAGTAACTAGATACGAGAGATCCTTCTAAATCCTTCTCGTTCCAGGATGAGGAGAATGAGTCCTCCGAGAAGAAGTCCGCCAAGGACGCCCTGCTGCTGTGGTGCCAGCGGAAGACCAGCGGCTACCACGGCGTGCACATCCACAACTTCACGGACTCCTGGCGCTCCGGACTCGGCTTCAATGCGCTCATACACTCACACAGGCAAGTCTACCATGTCCAGTCTCCGACATATTACTCATACACTCACACACTCATACACCCTGCTACCACGGCGTGCACATCCACAACTTCACGGACTCCTGGCGCTCCGGACTCGGCTTCAACGCGCTCATACACTCGCACAGGCAAGTCTACCATGTCCAGTCTTCGACATATTTCCATGCTACATGCGTTTATATCTACAAACGAATTATTCCGATCTGTTCCTCTGAGGGGACAGATGAGACTAAAAAGTTTTATCTATCCCCCTGTTGCCAAGAGGGGGACAAATAGAACTTTACAGTCCCATCTGTCTTCCAGAGGGACAGAGCAGGGAGACTTCCCATCCGTCCCCCTACTCTATCCCCCTGGGGAGATAGATAGGACTATAAATTTGTATCTGTCTAGCCGTTACCAAGAGGGGGACAAATAGAACTTTACAGTCCCATCTGTCTTCCAGAGGGACAGCAGGGATACAGATGGAACTATTTCCAACAAACATGTATATAACATGATAACTACAAAACGTCTTAGTTTTATACATGTTTTGAATGCAGTAACAAAACATTTGCAGACCATCAAGCGAAGGAAAGTTGCATATCTAGGGCACGTGTTAAGGCACGAGAGATATGAGCTCTTGCAACTAATAATGATGGGCAAGGTCGCAGGGACAAGTCCTGTCCGACGGAGAAAGATATCTTGGTTACGGAACATCAGGGAATAGACGGGTATCGCGAGTGCTTCACAACTGTACGTCAATTCTGTAAAATTCAAACAATTCACTCTCACTTCGCCTAGGGTTCAAAATGACATTTGACATTGACCTTTTTATATGACACTTTGAATCAGGTTCGAGTGCGAAGCGAGCGTCGAAGTGACTTGAGAATTACCGTATAGAATGCCCTTCTTACGTCATCTCATACTTTATCTGTCAAAATCTCGTCAATTTAGTTCAACTCGCCGACACGCTCGCAAGAGTGGCGCTAGTGTAAATTCGAATTATGAACCGAGTTTTTAGAATGCCAATCAAGAAACTCACAGCGGATTCAGATTCGAAGTTTAGAATGAGGTCTTACAGAATCACACGGCTGTTTCGCCTCGCGAGAGATAAGGAAGAGTATGCTCAGCTGACTGCTAACCTTCACTAGTTGGAGAGCCACTCTGAGAAGAAGAACAAAGCATTTCTGACAGTCTCCGGCGCATTTTGTCCGTAATTAAAAAAAAATAGAGATACTTTGCTAACCGTGTGAAGCCGGGGCGTGTAAATAATTAGTACCTGGGTGACCGAGCTTTGCTCGGTTTTTTTTATTGGTAAACGACGTTTTCTAGAAATGAAACCTAGCTAGATCGATTTATCGCCCCCGAAACCCCCTGCATACTAAATTTCATGAAAATCGCTGTAGCCGTTTCCGAGATTCCGATTATATATATATATATATATATATATATATATATATATATATATATATATATATATACAAGAATTGCTCGTTTAAAGGTATAAGATTTTCTTGTAGGCCTGACCTGTTCCGCTGGGCGGAAGTGCCAGCCACCAACCACGTGGAAACCCTCAACCATGCGTTCGACGTCGCGCAGAAGCAGCTCGGCATCCCGCCGCTGCTCGACGCTGAAGGTACGTCCACCCTCACTTTAACACCTTGTAAATACAGTCGGTATTCTAGAGCGCTGGTGGTGTAGTGGTAGCACACCTGCCTCACGATCCGAAGGTCGTGGGTTTAAACCTGGTCGTGCGCCGGTGAGATTTTCCATTCGAAAAATTTATATGCGCAATGCCTGTGCTTTTAAACGGTGAAGGAAAACGTCGTGAGGAACTAGAACCAAGAATTTTTAGGTGTGTGTAGTAGTATTCTTATAAATGGCGATGGGCTTGCAACCTGTCACGTACGAGATACTAACTACTGTGCCAAATGTCATGTTCGGATGAGCACCTAAATATACTTTAGATATCTTCAAAGATCTAAGTGACTAGAGATCTGAGAAGATATCTAACGGGCCTGGGGATTACAGTCGTGTGAGTGTTTGTTTTTAGCCCCCGACGAATAAGAGGGCTGTTATAAGTTTAACGTGTCTGTGTATTTTGTAGGGTTATAATAATGTAAGGTTTTGATGTCCGTGGGTTTTTTAAATTTTTAATTTTGTATTATTATTTTTATGTACATACTAGCTTCCGCTCGCGGCGTCGTCCGCAAAGTACCTACATAAAATATAGCCTATGTTCATCCTGAAAGTTCATTCTACATATTGGTGAAAGAATTTTTCAAATCTGTCCTGTAGTTTCGGAGCCTATTCATTGCAAACAGACAATCAAATCTTTCCTCTTTATAATCTAAATATATATAACTCAAAGGTGACTGACTGACTGACTGACTGACTGACATAGTGATCTATCAACGCACAGCCAAAACCACTGGACGGATCGGGCTGAAATTTGGCATGCAGGTAGATGTTATGACGTAGGCATCCGCTAAGAAAGGATTTTGATTAATTCTACCCCCAATGGGGTAAAATAGGCGATGAAACTTTGATTTTGTTATTCAAGGTACCACGCGGGCGAAGCCGTGGGCGGAAGCTAGTATTAGTATAGATGTAACTTTGGTTCTGTCTTTTCCAGACGTGGACACGAGCCGGCCGGACGAGAAGTCGGTGATGACGTACGTGGCCAGCTACTACCACACCTTCGCCAGGATGAAGAACGAGCAGAAGAGCGGCAAGCGGATCGCCAATGTGAGTGTACCAGAACCTCGAGTGTAGCCTGCTGAGTGTAGGGTCGCTCGTCGAGAGGAAATGCGACGCTCAATCTTACTAATATTATAAACGCGAAAGTTTGTAAGAATGTATGGATGGATGTATGTTTGTTACTCTTTCACACTGAAACATGATGGTTTGTAAGAGCTGGTGGTAAGAGCCTGTCCAGATGTGGCGTTTCACGTGCGTTCTGTTAGACTGGGTCCCAGACTTGTTTTAAAAAAAACAAGATTTAAAGAGACGCACAGATTTATTTAACTATTATATACTTTTACACTTCGACTTCGATCTTTATTGGATCGACCGGGTTTAAAATATCGCGCACGGGACTTCTCGTCAGGAATACTCTGGAGCTCTGATGCAGCCGGCGGGCAAATGTACCAGGTCCGTAGCTGGGGAGAGGCAGAGTAACCTTCTAAGAACTGACTGAGACGAATTATTTAAAAAATGGGTTTATAAAGTAAAATATATTGCTGGCTTGCTGAAATGCATTGACGTCAATCAACAATGTGTGAGTGCAGCCACTTGCATGATCAGCACAAGATCAGCAGATATTTAGGGTTGTAACAGTTCGTACGCGCGTTGTGTCGGGAGGGACTCGGAGACAGAACATTATGCACCTACCTAGGTAGCAGGTAGTTTTATGTAGTAGGTGCCTGAGAATGCGCGAGTGCCTACGCGCGTGAAACACTCCATCTGGACAGGCTCTTACCACCAGCTCTTACAAACCATCGTGTTTTAGAAAGACACTGTTGACTGTCCTCACAGCTCAGTCGGTAGTAGCTCTGCCTTCTGTAGGTTGTGGGTTCGATCCCCCAGGACTAAAGCGGGGAATTCACTAGCAGACTGCCCGCGACGGGCTGCCCGTCACGGGCAAGTCTGTCACATGAATGCTAGGCAACGGCAGGTCTACCATGAGTTGTCGCATTTAGATTGGCTGACGTTACTACAGTAGTAATAGTACGTTACTGACATCTGTCAAAATTGTTACTCATGGTACCAAATTCTAAGCAAATTAATGAGCGCAAACTACAGTCGCTGTAGTACTGTGACGTAGGATAGTTAGCTACGTGAGGTTTTAGTACCCAACTATCCGCTAGAGGCGCTGTACAAGTTTTCATACATTTTTTTAACTACAGTCGCTAGCGAGTGTAGAATGTGAAAACTCATGGTAGACCCTCGGGCATGGGCGCCCGCCGCCTGTCCGGAGAATCACATTTTGTCTGGGCGGGCTCAGACAAGTCTGAACGTGAATGAATCTGACGACCTCAGTGGCGTAGCGGGCGAGAGTCCGCCTGCGACGCTAGAGGTTGCGGGTTCGATTCCCGCCGCGGAACAAATTTGTGTACGATCTGCAGAAATTTGTTCCGTTGGTCTGGGTGTTTTCTATGTATAATAAAAAAGTACCTGGGTGACCGAGCTTTGCTCGTTTTTTGGGGTAAACGGCGTTTTCTAAAAATGAAACCTAGCTAGATCGATGTATCGCCCCCGAAACCCCCTAACGTACGTAAGCATACGAGTACTAAATTTCATGAAAATCGTTGGAGCCGTTTCCAAGATTCAGATTTATATATTTTTTTTTATCTAAATAGATTTCAGATTATATATCTATAAAAGATTTGCTCCTTTAAAGGTTAATAAGGATTTAGGCTTTAAAGGAATAATAATAGGTTTGAACCCACGATCTTCAGTAGGTCTACCATGAGATTTCACAATCTACACTCGCTAGCGACTGTAGTTAGAAAAATGTATGAAAACTTGCCTACAGCGCTTCTAGCGGATAGTTGGGTACTAAAACCTCACTAAATCCTACGTCACAGTACTACAGCGACTGTAGTTTGCGCTCATTAATTTGCTTAGAATTCGGTACCATGAGTAACAATGACAGAAGTCATAGTAACGTACTATTACTACTGTAGTAACGTCAGCCGATCTAAATGTGACAACTCATGGTAGACGTGCAGATCGTAAGCCAGAAGTCCTACCAGCCACCAGTGATTGTAATAAAATTAGTATATTTGTCTCTGACAGATAATAGGACAGATGATGGACTGCGACGGGCGCAAGCAGGAGTACTCGCGCCTGGTC
The DNA here is from genome assembly GCA_963675405.1 of Cosmorhoe ocellata. NCBI lineage: Eukaryota > Metazoa > Arthropoda > Insecta > Lepidoptera > Geometridae > Cosmorhoe > Cosmorhoe ocellata. The sequence continues at coordinate 6,114,126 of OY776271.1, read as the reverse complement.
TGCGCACTCCTCGAGTGGATCCGCATGAAGATCCAGGAGCTGAACGGACGTGACCTGCCTAACTCCCTCGACGGCATCCAGAGGCTGCTGCTGGCCTTCAAGCAGTACAGGACAGTCGAGAAACCACCCAAGTATGTGTAGGAACCGGCCAAGTGCGAGTCACTAAGGGTAGTCAGAGGCACGTCCAAACATGATATTTGGCACATGCCCACATTTTTTTATTTATTTATTTATTTATTTATTTATTTATTTATTTATTTATTTATTTATTTATTTATTTATTTATTTATTTATTTATTTATTTATTTATTGGAAAACCAACAGCTTACAATTCTTCATGTATCTATCAATAGCATCAGAGAGCCAATTAAAGGTTTTCACGTGTAATTAAACATTGTATATAAGAAAAATGTGAACTTAATTATAATAACATGGTAGCTAAGCAACATAACGAAAAAATGTAAACCTACTCGTTAACATAATAAAACTAATTATCACCAAAAAATTCTGCACTCAGCCGCCGCCTGGCTGAACTAACACTAGTAAAGAATAGGTCAAGGTCAAGTCGCCTACACAGTTCATTGAAATTATCGCTTGCTCGCCACAGAAATGTATTCTGTCGGTAATTAGTACTAGCTGGAGGTACATATATAATGGGGTTGAATCTTAAAGGTCTAGAGGGAACAATTAATTTAATTTTACTAAGTAAATCTGGACAATTACTGACATTAGATACTATTTTTAATAAAAAAGAAAGGTCAGCTACTTCACGTCGCTTAACTAGAGGGAGGATATGAAATGTTTTTGCAGTAGAGGATCTTAAATGTTTTAGCACGATGGAAGCTAGCTGCACTCCTCATCACAAAACCCAAGGCTTTAGATGCTTTACGAACAATTGTTTCAATATGATCATCAAAAAGAAGCTTGGAATCATGCAAAACACCAAGATCCCTGACCACATTACATCTCTGAAGAATATGATATTTAAGTGAATAAGACGAAGGAATCACTATCCTATTTCGTGTAAAGGTGATAACTGAACATTTGGAAGGATTAAGGTCAAGTTTGTTAACAAGGCAGTAGTCATCTAGTCTTAATAGATCTGCCTGAAGGTCCAAAACATCACGCTGTGACTTTATTATTTTACAAATTTTCATATCGTCAGCAAAACAAAATAGATTTTGCACAGTAGTTAGTATTCCGTACGTGACAGGTTGCAATCCCATCGCCGCTTATCTAGACACGCGGCAGCGTGTCAAGCCAAGTTCAAGCGAAGCGAACGGGCGATGCGCGCCTAGTGTAATATTACAGGAACCATTTGGGTGATTTTTCACCCCCTCGTAACTCAAAAACTATTTCACATAAACAAGTCAAATTTGGCTCATCTATTGCCACTTGCGAGTAAAATATGTGCACCGAATTTCATAAACACACCTCAAACGGTTATTTAGATATTAACGTCCAAAAATGGCTGGTTATGGAAAATTTTATCACTGACTGATCTATAGACGTTAATTATAACCCAGTTCTAGATGACCTAGAACGTTCAAATTTGGCATCCAGGTAGGTAGTGGGGTGGATACAAAGGAAAAAATCTGAAACTTGTAATTTTTTTTATTTTTATCGTACTTTTTCAATTAATTGATTCTCTTAGGAACCCTTACTAGCGCCTGTAATATAAGAATAGCAATCTAAATATGTAGATGACAGTCGGTCATTATGTGGATTTTAATAGAGTCTTGACGTGAAAATACTAACGAGTGGAAGTAGTGTCTTGGATTGGTAAGTAGTACACTCTCGGTAAGTACCTACTATTATCGGGCTAACCTATCTACTTAGGTACCTAGGTATACAATGTGCTAATAGTTGAGCCGTCTATGTAGATAGGTAAGTATGACTAGATAAGTATTTAGGTTTAGACTAATAAAGTACTCTCGGTAAGTACCTACTATTATCGGGCTAACCTATCTACTTAGGGTACCTAGGTATACAATGTGCCAATAATTGAGCCGTCTATGTAGATAGGTAAGACTAGATAAGTATTTAGGTTTAGACTAATAAAGTAGGTATGTCCTTGGCGGCGGCCGTAGTGTCTTGGATTGGTAAGTAGTATACTCTCGGTAAGTACCTACTATTATCGGGCTAACCTATCTACTTAGGTACCTAGGTATACAATGTGCCAATAGTTGAGCCGTCTATGTAGATAGGTAAGACTAGATAAGTATTTAGGTTTAGACTAATAAAGTAGGTATGTCAGTACTAGTTTCCGCCCGCGGCTTCGCCCGCGTGATACCTTGAAAAAAAAACAAATCTGCCGCGAGAACCTTATATTTTTCCGAGATAAAAAGTAAGTAAAGTAAGTAAACATACATCCACGCATCCATACATTCTTACAAACTGTCGCGTTTAGTAGGATTTACATAGCAACCTAACTAACATGGACATTGGACAGTTCAAATTATTAGCACGTACCTACGTAAGTAGGTAGCTCAATGGTAGATAGATACTTACTGAGTATGTGTACCTAGATAGGTACACCTGCTCAATAGAATACTATATACTTATACCTAACTTGTAAAATTAAGTAAGTATGTACCTACCTGACTATAAGTAGGTAGGTACCAACTTATCTGACACACTAAAATACACAATACCTACGTTATTTTATAGGTAGGTAGCTTATAATAACAATAACTCACTGTCTAGCTATTAAAGTTTCACTTTCAGGAGATTATTTACCATTTTACCATAATCTTAGGAAAGGAAAGGCAGATTTTTTTTTAAATGTACCTACATACTAAGCGTAAGTATATGGTTCTATTATATGACCAGTACCTACAGTACGTACATACTACCTAGCTAACAAAGGTAGCTCTAGCTGAGTGTACCTACCTACCTATCTAACAACCGTCAATGACGTTTGCCCCGCGTCTGCCCGCATTCGGCGGTCGCGTACCTACTCAGCGATGAGCGACATCTTCCCCCACCCCGCCCGCAGGCGACTTATTCGCCCGCCGCCGGACCGCATAATAATATCGCGCACGCGGTTGTAAGTTTTTATTGTATTTATGGTTCACTATTTTGACGATAATGGCTTACACATAAAAGATAGATATAGGTAGTACGTATACTTATTCAGTAAGTACCTACCTACTTAGGTATACCTACATGTACATACCTATACAATGTGCCAATAGTTTGAGCCGCCCTTGCAGGTAGATATATAAGTATAATAATATAAGAATAAGTACCTACTTACTAATAAGTTCTGTACAAAAAGTAATGATATCCCATCAAAAACATAAATGTGAAATGAGAGCCAAGTTCAATAAGTAGGTATGCTTTAGTCGTTGACTTCAGCGACAAAAGAAGTGAGATCTAAACGGGTGCCAAGTACAATGGTCAGTCCTGAAACTTATTTATAACAATATGAAATATTTTTAACAACTTTAAAATATAATTTCATTTTAAAACTTAGGATATTATATTGAAGCCTAAGGTCTGACTTGGCTAGTTTTCTTAAGAGTACAAATTAAATTAGGTAAGTATAGCCTTTGCAAGTTCTTATTTTATTCTTCTAAAAACTTGGATTGCTGGTAGAAACTAGCGATTGGACATAGTTAGTCAGTAGTTAATTCGTATATGAGAACTAGCCAAGTTAGACCTTAGGCTTCAATATAATATCCTAAGTTTTAAGATGAAATTATATCTTAAAGTTGTTAAAAATATTTAATATTGTTATAAATAAGTTTTAGGACTGACCATTGTACTTGGCACCCGTTTAGATCTCACTTCTTTTGTCGCTGAAGTCAACGACTAAAGCATACCTACTTATTGAACTTGGCTCTCATTTCACATTTATGTTTTTGATGGGATAAGAAGACTAACCTGTGACACACATTATGTTGGTTTGGTCAAATATCATGTTCGGACGTGCCTCTCACTACCCTTTAGGTATCCTCAAAGCAGTGTTTCCACTTTTAGGGATTACGCCCTTTTTTAGGGCGAAACTACTTAGATCATGTGTGATTTAGGGCTGGACATTGGCAGAATTGTGGCTTACGACACAAAGGCCAATATAAAGAAGTGAAGTGAAGTGATTTAGGGCTGTTTTTACTGCGACAGGGATTTAGGGACAGACAGGGATAAAGGCAGGAGAATGATGATGATTACTTGAGGTGGTAAACCTTTTTACCACGCTTTTTATTATTATTCTATGCTCAATAGCTCTATTAGGGGATGGAAGACACGAGTGATAATAGTGAGCTCGTAACTTTCCTAATTTCAAGATAAAGGAGAAATTCTTCTTAGTTTTCGAATGATTTTTTTTTTGTATTAAAATGTTCAAAAAATATGTGTTTTTCTAAATTATTATTCATGCGCCCTAAATTAGGGATTTTCAAAATAAATTTAAGGATTTTTAGGGATAATTTCCAAAGAATTTAGGGCAAAACCAAAATCCTCAGTGGAAACACTGCTTCAAGTATAGTAGGTAGAGGTAGATCAGTCTAAAAATGCACGCCCCTCCACTGAACGTGTTTTTTTAAATGTGTGGAGGGGCGTGCATTTTTAGACTGAATCATCTCTAAATACATTTTTAGACTAATGGATGTACCCTTTAGGTATCCTAAAGTATCTGTGGTAAGGCCGCATGTGTGTGACTAAGTGACTCGTGTCCCCAGGTACAAGGAGCGGTCCGAGATCGAAGCCCTGTACTTTGACATCAACACCATGCAGAAGAGCCTCACGGGCGAGGCGTGGAGCCCCCTCGAGGGCCAGCTGCCCCAGGACCTGGAGCGGGCGTGGCAGCAGCTGGAACAGGTACCACTTCTACCCTCGCGTACTTCAGTCAGCAGTAGCTCTACCAAGAGTTTTCACAATCTACACTCGCTAGCGACTGAGTACTGAGATGACGAATGACAGAGGGAAATGGAAGAAGATCACATGTTGTGCCGACCACATAACGTGGGATAAGGGCAGGAAGATGATGAAACTCGCTAGCGACTGTAGTTAAAAAAATGTATGAAAACTTGTACAGCGCCTAGCGGAAACTTGGGTACTAAAACAAAAATAATCTTAATGTATCTATCTATCTAATAATCTAAATGGGACAACTCATGGTAGTCATACAGGGCTCTGTACGTCTATCATGAGTTGTCACATTTAGATCGGCTGACGTTCGTTACTTCTGATACCTTAAAATATGCTTGATATGTTAGATCAGTGATTCTCAAAGTGGTCCAGGTGGACCCCTGGGGGTCCACGGGAGACTCGACGGGGGTCTACGTTGGACGTGACAAAAAATGGGGGTTTACAATCGTAAGCAGGGAAATGCATGAAAATTAATTTGGTTTCGATAGTGAAGAACTAAAATGTTGGCCACAAACTCAGTCACAACGCAAGTTCCCATAGATAGATAGATCTAATCTTCACTTTTTTTTTTTTCAAGATTTAGAAATTGGTAGTAATGTAGATGCAGGGGTCCACCGGATCCAGCAAAAATTTGAAAGTGGTCTATGAAAGAAAAGAGTATGGGAACCACTGTGTTAGATCAACGAATCGAGTCGTATTTCGTACGCGTACAGTACAGTATGATGAAATCCGATTAACGAGACACATTCGTGTGTAACGTTTCGTTACTCGGTACTAGATGGCGTACCTGTTCAGTACCGAGTACATACAATTTTCTACAGCTCTGCTTAGCACGTCATTAGATGTACCACCAGTGTGGCTGAAGGAAGTTTTCGTGTACTGAGTAGCCAACTGTATTTTTACTACTCAATGATGAAAACAGCATCAAAAACTGTACAGCAAACGTGTTTCAGGCGGAGCACGCGCGGGAGATCGCCCTGAGGACAGAACTCCTCCGGCAGCAGAGGCTGGAGCAACTCAACTATAAGTTCAACACCAAGGTAGGCAACCCCCCCCCCCCCCCCGTACATAGATAGACATAGATAAAGTTACAAACATAGACATAGATATCAGATTTAAGCATTGACAAAGATAACAGACATTGATATAGTCATAGACAGACAGATATTGACATTGACAAAGATAACAGACATTGACATAGTCATAGACAGACAGATATTGACATTGACATAGTCATAGACAGACAGACATTGACATAGACACAGATAACAAAGATAGACGTATACAACAGACATAGATCTATATCTATATAAGAGCTTAACCTGACTGACTGACTGACTGACTGACTGACTGACTGACTGATTGATCATCGCCGAGCCGAAACCGCTGAAGATAGAAAGCTGAAATTTGGAAGGTGGCTTCCTTTTATAACAAAACCACCCACTAAGGCGGGATTTTTGGAAATTCCACCTCTAAGAGGGTGAAAAAGGGTGAAAACGTTAGTATGAAACTTTGTAACGCGTGGAGCGATTTTCATGAAACTTTGTTTGTGCACTGTAAATACAAAATGAATGAACACGTGTTTCAGGATTTTTAAATATAACCTTTAAAAAGGGGTAAAATGGGGTGTCAAAGTTAGTATAGGAACTTTTTAACGGGTAGTGCGATTGGTCTGAAACTTTGTTTGTGTACTGTAAATGCAAAATGAATGGATACCTGTTTCAGGATTTTTCAATATAACTCTTAAAAAGGGGTCAAATGGGGAGTCAATGTTTGTATGGAATTTTTTTAACGGGTGGTGCAATTGGTTTGAAACTTTGTTTGTGTACTGTAAATGCAAAATAAATGGACACCTGTTTCAGGATTTTTCAATATAATCTTCAAAAAGGGGTCAAATGTCGGGTCAATGTTTGTATGGGAACTATTTAACGGGTGGTGCGATTGGTTTGAAACTTTGTTTGTGTACTGTAAATGCAAAATGAATAGACACGTATTTCAGTATTTTTCAATATAACCTTCAAAAAGGGGTCAAATGTGGGGTCAATGTTTGTATGGGAACTTTTTAACGGGTAGTGCGATTGGTCTGAAACTTTGTTTGTGTACTGTAAATGCAAAACGAATGGACACGTGTTTCAGGATTTTTCATTATAACCTTCATAAAGGGGTAAAATGGGGTGTCAAAGTTAGTATGGGATTTTTATGAGTTGTGTGATGTGTTTGAAACTCAGTTTAGATACTTTACGCGAACGAAGTCGCTGGCGGGACAGCTAGTATCAAATATAAGCATTGACAAAGAAAACAGGCATAGACAGATATAAACAGACCTAAATAACAGACATAGACATTGCCATAGATTACAGACATAACATACGTACTTCTAGTACTGGATATTGTTTTTTTTTTACCAATAAACAGCATTTCATATGAATTTCATCCGTATCCGTCAAAGTATCCTACTTCCTACTAATATTATAATATTTTAATATTTTATTGTTTATAATATTTTATTGTTTATTTGTGGAATATTTAATTAAGTTACCACCTACTTAGTTTTTAGTTTTACATTGGTTATTGTGCGCCGACCTGGTTTTAAACCGAATGGGTTGGCTGGTAGAAAATGCCCCTAGGCATTAAGCCCTCCTTTTGTAACACATTTTTTGTAATTGTGTACAATAAAGTATAAATAAATAAATAAATAATATTATAAACGCGAAAGTTTGTGAGGATGTCTGGATGTTTGTTACTCTTTCACGCTAAAACGGCTGAACGGACGTGAATGAATTGGCACAGATACAGATTATGGTCTGGAATAACACATAGGCTACATTTTATTCCGGAAAAATGAACGGTTCCCGTGGGATAGGTTTGTTTTTATATTTCGAGGTACCACGCGGGCGAAGCCGTGGGCGGAAGCTAGTTGTTAATGTTTTCCATCACTGATCCTGTATTCCTGTTCTAGTCGGTGCTGCGCAAGGGCTACCTGAAGGAGATGATCCAGGTGCTGTCGGACCCTCGCTACGGCTCCAACCTGGCGCAGGTGGACGCCACGGTCAAGAAGCACGAGGCTATATCAGCTGATATCCTCGCCAGGTGAGGATCCTCACCGAATGCAGAACAAACACTGTTATCCCCAGGCGTGGTAGATATCTCCTCAGTGAGGCGATTGAGTTTCTCTGAAGGATAAAATCCGTTATGAGACTATCCGACACAGAACTAAGGTTGTCGACATAGCTCAGAGAATTAGCAAGCCGAAGTGGCAGTGGGCTGGCCATATCTGTCGAAGAACCGATAACCGTTGGGGTAAACGAGTTCTCGAGTGGAGACCGCGGCTCGGCAAACGTAGTGTAGGACGCCCTCCGGCTAGGTGGAGTGACGATCTGCGAAAGGCTGCTGGCGGAGGCTGGATGCGTCGAGCTGAAGACAGGGCGCAATGGCGCTCATTAGGGGAGGCCTATGCCCAGCAGTGGACTGCTATAGGCTGATGATGATGATGATGATGATGGGGCGATTGGATCTTTCCTTACAATCAATATGTTTTCATTGTAATCAAGTGATTTGGTATTAGTGTTTATACTATCAGTTTGAGCCAGTTTTGAGAAATGTTGATTGTATCAGAGTTCCGTAATCGCACTACAGATCTCTAGTTACTTAGATCTTTGAGGATATCTAAAGAGGGTAGTTAGCTCTTCCAAACATGATATTTGGTACATGCCCACATTTTGCACAGTAGTTAGTATTCCGTACGCGACAGGTTGCAAGCCCATCGCCGCTTATAAGAATATTAATGGTACACACCTTCGATTTTTTAGTTCTAGGTTATGCCGGTTTCCTCACGACGTTTTCTTTCACCGTTTAAGAGCACTGGCATTTTTCGAATTGAAAACCCATTGGTGAACGACCAGGTTTGAACCCTTGACCTTCGGATTCTAAAGCAGGGGTGCTACCACTACACCAGTGCTCACCAATTCAAACACAATGAATACATCTCCTCCAGGACTGAGCGTTTCGAGGACCTGTCAGCCATGGCCGCGGAGCTGGTGAAGGAGCAGTACCACGGCGCGGAGGCGGTGTCCCGCACGGAGCAGGCCGTGCTGCAGCGCTGGCGCGAGCTGCTGGAGCTGCTGGAGAGGCACAGGTCCTCGCTGGCGCGCCTGGCGCAGCTCATGGCGCTGCTGCGGGAGGCCGACGCCGTCGGGCACACCCTCGTCGAGATGAAGGTATCATATTTATTAACTTACGCGATCTGAACACATCCTTAGTGTAGGGATAGATGGGTAAATAAAATGCGATAAATACCCGTTTTATACTAATAAATAAATAATGCTTGACAATCTAGTGGCGACGACTGTATCGTGACTATGACTATGGCTGTGGCTGTAACTTTGGCTGTGGCTGTGATTGTGGCTGTGGCTGTGGCTGTGGCTGTGGCTGTGGCTGTGGCTGTGGCTGTGGCTGTGGCTGTGATTTGGACTGTTACTGTGACTGTGACTTGGACTAGCTAGACTGTGACTGAAACTAAGACTAAGACTGTGACTGACACCGAGACTGTGACTGTAATTTTGACCCCGACTCTGACTGTGACTGTGACTTGAAAGAGTTAAATTAGTACTGCATTCCCCTTCCGATATGTTCCTCACCCATGCGTCACTCCAGACGCAGTTCGAGTCGTCGGACGTGGGGCGGCACCTGGTGGACGTGGAGCGGCTGCTGCAGGCGCACGCGCTGCAGGAGCTGCAGCTCGGCGCGCTGGACGAGAGCCTGCGCCGCCTGGCGCGCGGCGCGCTCGCCTCCGCGCAGCCGCCCGACCAGCTCGCCGGCAAGCTGGAGCAGCTGCAGGACAACTATAACAGGTACTCGAACCTGCTACCTTGGGGTCGGGTGTCGCAGTCGGGGCTCGGAACCGGTTAACAATTTAGCAGAAAAAAAAGCGGTATTTCGATAATAGCGTTCGGAGCGCAACCTCTTAAAACCTTAACTACGAATTATTAAACGGGTATTTATCGCGTTCTAATTACCTATTATTAATAAATAGGTTATTAGAACGCGATAAATACCCGTTCAATACTAACAATAATGTTTTCAGATCACGTAAGTTTAAAAGTACTTACATACCTAACTACGAACTTTAATTAACCGGTTAAAGCGAGCGCACACGCAACGAACGCATTTCGAACACCGCGGCGCTTTAAACTAATATGGAAAAGAACGAAATAATTTCGTTCTAACCGGCTAATTGAGCGAAACCCTTTTGTATTTATCGTTCTTGACTAACCGTTTGAATAGAGGCTACGGTAGACCGTAACCGGAAAGAAAAGGTTGCAGGTATTTAGAGCGATACCGGTTTGAACATTTTTCGGGTTTCCAAGCCCTGTACGTCTACCATGAGTTGTCACATTTAGATCGGCTGACGTTACTACAGTAGTAATAGTACGTTACTATGACATCTGTCAAAATTGTCACTCATGGTACCGAATTCTAAGCAAATTAATGAGCGCAAACTACAGTCGCTGTAGTACTGTGACGTAGGATAGTTAGCTACGTGACGTTTTAGTACCCAACTATCCGCTAGAGGCGCTGTACCAAGTTTTCATACATTTTTTTAACTACAGTCGCTAGCGAGTGTAGATTGTGAAAACTCATGGTAGACCCTCTGGTCGCAGTACCGCAGAACCTAAGGAGTTCTAAGACTTGTGAATTGCATGATAAGAGATTCTGAGGAATACTTTTATCTTTCAACACACTAGTTCGAAAGAACTGGTGACATTAATAAGAAGAAAAAGGGTCGGAGAGCGCGGCCACTACCACTAGACCGACCAGTACTCATCACATGTTAGTCCTGGACGAGAATCGAACCCGCTACAGCGCTAGCCTGTTTCATGGAAATCTCAAGTGACTTTGTACTTGCAGCCTGGTGGAAGCTGCCAAGGACCGGAAGGCGCGGCTCGAGGATGCCAGGAACCTGTACCAGTTCCTGGAGGATCATGATGAAGAAGAAGGTAAGATTAACTCTGTTTCTATAATATAACATTCTTACAAACTTTCGCGTTTATAATATTAGTAGGAAATGACAATTTTAAGAGCAATATCAAATGACGAGGTTCATTTAGAAACATACTTATTCTAGCCTAAATCAAGTCCAATAAATACATACATATACATACATACATACATACATACATACACCCCTACATACATTAATACAAATAACCCTCCTTCGCAGTCGCCTAAAAAGTATCCAACTCCCAAACGGAGTTAAAATATTAGATGATACTTTGTTGTATATGATAGAGCGCTGGTGGTGTAGTGGTAGCACCCCTGCCTCACGATCCGAAGGTCGTGGGTTCAAACCTGGTCGTGCACCAATGAGTTTTTCCATTCGAAAAATTTATGTGCGCAATGCCGGTGCTCTTAAACGGTGAAGGAAAACATCGTGAGGAAACCGGCATTCGAAGATGTGTGTCATTAGTATTCGTATAAGCGGCGATGGGCTCGCAACCTGTCACGTACGGAATACTAACTACTGTGCAATATGTGGGCATGTGCCAAATGTCATGTTTGGAAGTGCTGACTACCCCCTTTAGATATCCTCAAAGATCTAAGTAACTAAATCTGAGGAGATATCTACCGAGTTTGGGGATTACAGTCGTGTAAGAAGGATCATACAAAAAAGCGCTAGGACCGAGACGAGTTTCTTGCCTGTTCTTCTCGTACTTGGTAACCCAAGTACGGGTGGAATTGGCACATAGATTCACCTAGCATGTAAGACGTTTCAAAGTGATCCTTGTGATTGTATTGAATAAATATTTTTTCAATTTCAATTTCGATCATGTTTGTTTTTGTGTATAGGTTGGGTGACCGACAAGCAGCGCATCTGCCGCGCGGAGGTGGCCGCCAAGGACCTGCGCGGCGTGCTGGCGCTGCGGCAGAAGCACACCGCGCTGCTGCACGAGCTGCGCGCGCGCGACCACGTGTCGCAGCGGCACAAGGCCAAGGGGCAGAGGTACAGCTCATCCAACGGATCTAGGCATTCGTGAAGTTAGCCGCAGGTGCAAGTTGGCGCATGTACGGAAGGCCATGGAAGTGGTGTACCAGTTTTGATTTAGTCTCCTAGTCATCGAAAATTACAACAAGGTTCAGTTCATACTAAAAAATTAGAAGTTGTCAGATAGATCTGCAAGCGAAACTAATCTTTATCACCTATGAATCTGCAAGCGGCATTCAACCTTAGGGTGGTAAACCAATTTTTTGGTCGACTGTACAGTTCCTTCCCCCTCTCCTCATACCTCCAATTGCTCCCGAATAACGATACTGCGCAGCTCTTGCGGCTGACTTCACGAATGCCTAGATTCGTTGAGCCTACTGCACGTGCTATTGCGACCTTACGGCGCAAAATTGTGTGGCAACTTCAGTATAATTTCAATGAAGATGACATTTTATTCTAAAATAAATAAATCACTATCACTACGTACATATTATAAAACAAAGTCCTCCGCCGCGTCTGTCTGTCTGTTCGCGAAAATCACAAAAACTAGAGCACCGATTTTCATGCTGTTTTCACCAATGGATAGAATGGTTCTCGAGGAAGATTTAAGTATGTAATTTGTCACGTTAATTCGCGATAACCGACATCCACGCGGGTGAAGAATTGATTAATAATAATTAATTAATTAATTTAATTAATAATTGTGCATTAAAGATGCCTCTGAGGCGCCTAACCCTTTCACCACACTTGTTTAAAAAAAACTAGAGACATGAAAAGCGTCATCAAAATATTGAACCATTTTCCAAAAATAATACAACACAATTATTACAAAGCTTTTTTGAACACAGCCTGATAGACGCGAAGCACCCCCGAAGCGCAGAGATATCCGCGCGGCTCGCTTCTCTCGCGCAGCAGTGGCAGACGCTTCGCGAGCTCGCCACCGCGCGGGACAAGCAGCTGTCCGACGCTGCCGAAGCACACCAGGTAACCACTCCATGCTTCTTATGTACAAATGAATATTGTTAACAGCGCCATCTAGTCGTAAACCAAGCAAAGCTTGTAGGAACTAAGCTTAGTGCCGTATGTTTCCGATAGGGGCGCTGCAAGTAAGTATGGAAGTTGTAAATGAATGGTGTAGTGGTAGCCCTTGCCTCACGGTCGGAAGGTCGTGGGTTTAAACCTGGTCGTGCGCCAATGTGCGCAATGCCAGTGCTCTAAAACGGTGATGCAAAACATCGTGAGGAAACCGGCATACGGGATGAAAAGTAGCCTATGTGTTATTTCAGACTATAATCGAATTCTGTGCCAAACACCCAGATCCGTTAAGCCGTTTCAGCGTGAAGGAGTGACAAACATACATCCAGACATCCGTACATTCTTACAAGCTTTCGCGTTTATAATATTATTAGGATAACTAAGAACTAGTTACAAGAAGGGTGATGGATTTGAATGTGGATGGATACAAGAGTAGAGGTAGACCCAAGAAAAGATGGATGGAGTGTGTGAAAGACGATATGCGTAGGAAGGGAGTGACTACTGAGATGACGGATGATAGAGGAGAGTGGAGGAAGAGAACCTGTCGTGCCGACCCCACCCGTGGGATAAGGGCAGGAAGATAATGAACTAAGAACTAGTTACGAGTAGCGGGTGGTTTGTTTATAATGGAGGGTTTCTATGTTCGCAGTTCTACGGCGACGCGAACGAGGCGGAGTCCTGGATGAAGGAGAAGCGCCCCCTGGTGGGCTCGGCCGACTGCGGCCGCGACGCGCACACCGCCGGCGCCCTGCTCGCGCGCCACAGGTAGCTAGCTCTCTCACTCGCACTCGCACTGCACACTGCACACTGCACACTGCACACTGCACACTGCACACTGCACACTGCACACTGCACACTGCACACTGCACACTGCACACTGCACACTGCACACTGCACACTGCACACTGCACACTGCACACTGCACACTGCACACTGCACACTGCACACTGCACACTGCACACTGCACACTGCACACGAACGAGGCGGAGTCCTGGATGAAGGAGAAGCGCCCCCTGGTGGGCTCGGCCGACTGCGGCCGCGACGCGCACACCGCCGGCGCCCTGCTCGCGCGCCACAGGTAGCTAGCTCTCTCACTCGCACTCGCACTGCACACTGCACACTGCACACTGCACACTGCACACTGCACACTGCACACGAACGAGGCGGAGTCCTGGATGAAGGAGAAGCGCCCCCTGGTGGGCTCGGCCGACTGCGGCCGCGACGCGCACACCGCCGGCGCCCTGCTCGCGCGCCACAGGTAGCTAGCTCTCTCACTCGCACTGCACACTGCACACTGCACACTGCACACTGCACACTGCACACTGCACACTGCACACTGCACACTGCACACTGCACACTGCACACTGCACACTGCACACTGCACACTGCACACTGCACACTGCACACTGCACACTGCACACTGCACACTGCACACTGCACACTGCACACTGCACACTGCACACTGCACACTGCACACTGCACACTGCACACTGCACACTGCACACTGCACACTGCACACTGCACACTGCACACTGCACACGAACGAGGCGGAGTCCTGGATGAAGGAGAAGCGCCCCCTGGTGGGCTCGGCCGACTGCGGCCGCGACGCGCACACCGCCGGCGCCCTGCTCGCGCGCCACAGGTAGCTAGCTCTCTCACTCGCACTCGCACTGCACACTGCACACTGCACACTGCACACTGCACACTGCACACTGCACACGAACGAGGCGGAGTCCTGGATGAAGGAGAAGCGCCCCCTGGTGGGCTCGGCCGACTGCGGCCGCGACGCGCACACCGCCGGCGCCCTGCTCGCGCGCCACAGGTAGCTAGCTCTCTCACTCGCACTCGCACTGCACACTGCACACTGCACACTGCACACTGCACACTGCACACTGCACACTGCACACTGCACACTGCACACTGCACACTGCACACTGCACACTGCACACTGCACACTGCACACTGCACACGAACGAGGCGGAGTCCTGGATGAAGGAGAAGCGCCCCCTGGTGGGCTCGGCCGACTGCGGCCGCGACGCGCACACCGCCGGCGCCCTGCTCGCGCGCCACAGGTAGCTAGCTCTCTCACTCGCACTCGCACTGCACACTGCACACTGCACACTGCACACTGCACACTGCACACTGCACACGAACGAGGCGGAGTCCTGGATGAAGGAGAAGCGCCCCCTGGTGGGCTCGGCCGACTGCGGCCGCGACGCGCACACCGCCGGCGCCCTGCTCGCGCGCCACAGGTAGCTAGCTCTCTCACTCGCACTCGCACTGCACACTGCACACTGCACACTGCACACTGCACACTGCACACTGCACACTGCACACTGCACACGAACGAGGCGGAGTCCTGGATGAAGGAGAAGCGCCCCCTGGTGGGCTCGGCCGACTGCGGCCGCGACGCGCACACCGCCGGCGCCCTGCTCGCGCGCCACAGGTAGCTAGCTCTCTCACTCGCACTCGCACTGCACACTGCACACTGCACACTGCACACTGCACACTGCACACTGCACACTGCACACTGCACACGAACGAGGCGGAGTCCTGGATGAAGGAGAAGCGCCCCCTGGTGGGCTCGGCCGACTGCGGCCGCGACGCGCACACCGCCGGCGCCCTGCTCGCGCGCCACAGGTAGCTAGCTCTCTCACTCGCACTCGCACTGCACACTGCACACTGCACACTGCACACTGCACACTGCACACTGCACACTGCACACTGCACACTGCACACGAACGAGGCGGAGTCCTGGATGAAGGAGAAGCGCCCCCTGGTGGGCTCGGCCGACTGCGGCCGCGACGCGCACACCGCCGGCGCCCTGCTCGCGCGCCACAGGTAGCTAGCTCTCTCACTCGCACTCGCACTGCACACTGCACACTGCACACTGCACACTGCACACTGCACACTGCACACTGCACACGAACGAGGCGGAGTCCTGGATGAAGGAGAAGCGCCCCCTGGTGGGCTCGGCCGACTGCGGCCGCGACGCGCACACCGCCGGCGCCCTGCTCGCGCGCCACAGGTAGCTAGCTCTCTCACTCGCACTCGCACTGCACACTGCACACTGCACACTGCACACTGCACACTGCACACTGCACACTGCACACTGCACACGAACGAGGCGGAGTCCTGGATGAAGGAGAAGCGCCCCCTGGTGGGCTCGGCCGACTGCGGCCGCGACGCGCACACCGCCGGCGCCCTGCTCGCGCGCCACAGGTAGCTAGCTCTCTCACTCGCACTCGCACTGCACACTGCACACTGCACACTGCACACTGCACACTGCACACTGCACACTGCACACTGCACACGAACGAGGCGGAGTCCTGGATGAAGGAGAAGCGCCCCCTGGTGGGCTCGGCCGACTGCGGCCGCGACGCGCACACCGCCGGCGCCCTGCTCGCGCGCCACAGGTAGCTAGCTCTCTCACTCGCACTCGCACTGCACACTGCACACTGCACACTGCACACTGCACACTGCACACTGCACACTGCACACTGCACACGAACGAGGCGGAGTCCTGGATGAAGGAGAAGCGCCCCCTGGTGGGCTCGGCCGACTGCGGCCGCGACGCGCACACCGCCGGCGCCCTGCTCGCGCGCCACAGGTAGCTAGCTCTCTCACTCGCACTCGCACTGCACACTGCACACTGCACACTGCACACTGCACACTGCACACTGCACACTGCACACGAACGAGGCGGAGTCCTGGATGAAGGAGAAGCGCCCCCTGGTGGGCTCGGCCGACTGCGGCCGCGACGCGCACACCGCCGGCGCCCTGCTCGCGCGCCACAGGTAGCTAGCTCTCTCACTCGCACTCGCACTGCACACTGCACACTGCACACTGCACACTGCACACTGCACACTGCACACGAACGAGGCGGAGTCCTGGATGAAGGAGAAGCGCCCCCTGGTGGGCTCGGCCGACTGCGGCCGCGACGCGCACACCGCCGGCGCCCTGCTCGCGCGCCACAGGTAGCTAGCTCTCTCACTCGCACTCGCACTGCACACTGCACACAGCGCCATCTAGCCACAAACTAAGCAAGCTTGTATTTAACTAACGATAATAAAATGGAACCTAGACAGCAGCTTATGTCCAAGGTAGGGGTCAAAAAGTCAACCCACAGCGCAGAAGATAAGATCGAAGAGTAAGACCTGTGCTGTAATTACGTAATTCTGATTGTTAACTGTGCGAACCTACGTCCTATCTATATAAAATCTGTTTTATTTGTTAATTAATTATTATATTTTTGTACCCTTATTTTCCTAATAAACATACGTCCGGTCGAGGAGCATGTCAGGTGCGAAGGGGGGTAAAGCAGGTATGCGCGGGGCAGGGGAGCCGAGGCAGCGCGAGCCGACCCGCACCGCTGGCAGTTGGTTGTTGTCGATTATTAAAACTAGGTGCGCACGCTCATACTCCTTGTCCGCGACATCTTCGAAAACCTATCTTTCGTAATTTATTCACTTGCTCCCCTACATAATTGGTCTTCGAGCCGAATCTGCTGGATGTTTCATACTCCACCGAAATCACGAGCCATGGTGAACACGCGGAGCACAGTGAACAAGAATAAAGAACTTTATGGCGAAATGTCTAAGGGCGCCGAAGGCTTGGAAACTGCCGCACAAGATGATTCCAGGCAACCATACCACACTAGAAGTGACCGCGCTGAACAAAAAAAGGACTTGAAACAATTCGAAAAACCTATTTTTTTGGCCGAACAAAGCGAAAAAGCGGATCAAAGTCTCAAAACGGGTCTACCCTCAAAATCCGAAAAAATATCAAAGTCAAAATCTAAATCAAAATCTGCATCGTCATCAGTGTTAGCCAGAAAGAAAAGACTGGAATTAGAAGCAGCGGAAGCTAAAGCAAAAATACAAATGGAAATAATCGACAAACGGTTGGCGGCCGAGTTGGCTGAACTAGAGAATGAAGAATACAGTTCACAATCGGAAGGGAAGGAAGAAGATCACACTAGAGTTGAAGTGGAGAAGTGGCTAGAACGAAGTCATCGCGAACTAGAGGCAGAGGTTACTCAGCCGCAGGATACAAAACTGGGTAACCCTCCGCCACCGCCGCTGGCGCAGCTGACAGCTGCTCGAGGTGGCACTGATGGAACAGTTCACATGTTGGCAAGTGCTCTCAAAGATCTGGCTGCTGCTACCACCGCTAATGGATCGCATGCTCAAATGTTGAGCCGATTGAGTACACCTAAAGACTTACCTGGTTTTGGAGGTGACCCACTGGATTGGCTGCACTTTAAACAAGCATACGAAGACTCGAGTAAAGTGTGTAACTTCAGCAATCAGGAAAACTTATGGAGACTACGAAAATGTTTACATGGAGCAGCCAAAAATGCTGTAACAGCATTATTAATTAGTGCTACTTCACCGGATGTTGTGATGTCTACGCTGGAACTGCAGTTTGGAAATCCAGATATCATCATATCAAAAATCGTATACGAGATCAACAAGCTTCAACCGATGGCCCAGGAATATCACAAAGAAATAGTAACTTTCTCTGTGAAGGTAAAAAACTATGTCGCTGCTGTGCTCGCTATTGGCCAAGATGAGTACCTGAAAGGAACAAATGTTATATCGATTATCCTTTCTAAACTACCTACAGTGCTTATCTCAAAATGGGCAGACTACAGTTATCCAATATTGAGCAGCGAAGATAAACCTAAACTTGTGATATTATCCGAGTTTTTAAACCAAGAAGCCATAAAGATATCAAAAACGTCAGTGAATTTAATATACAATCCTAGTGACTATAAACGTAAACAAAGTGATGTAACAAACAGAGCTCATACGATGCTAGTGCAAAACGCTGACGATGACAATAGTGACGATAAGTGCCGTTTTTGTAAAAAACATAAACATAAAATAACAGAGTGTAGAAAGTTCAAAAAAGCGTTGCGTAAGGACAGATGGCAGTTTATAAAACGTAACGGCTTATGCTATAAGTGTCTGGTGTCACGTCACAACCGTGACGAGTGCTCAGCGCCCGCGTGTGATAAGGACAATTGTGGACAATCGCACCATCAACTTTTGCATTTCGCTGATGGGCGCGGTAATGAGCAGTGCCAGCCGGCCGCGGCCGCAACTCCTGCGGCATCGGCTTCGCCCGCGGCGCTGCCTAGCGAGGCTGTCACCCACATTAATGATGACAGTTACAGTCAGGCGCTGTTAAAGACAGTCCCTATCAAAATACATGGACCTAACGGAACATTGAGCACGGTGGCCTTACTGGACGATGGTTCCACTGTGACAATAGCTAGTGAAAAACTGATGTTGAAGTTAGGTATACGCGGACGTAAACAAACATTAAAAGTGCGTGGCGCATGGGAC
Source organism: Cosmorhoe ocellata (assembly GCA_963675405.1). Taxonomy (NCBI): domain Eukaryota; kingdom Metazoa; phylum Arthropoda; class Insecta; order Lepidoptera; family Geometridae; genus Cosmorhoe; species Cosmorhoe ocellata. The sequence goes on along the minus strand of OY776271.1, from coordinate 6,094,884 downwards.
AGTAGCGAACTTAAGTGTGATAGTGAAATAGTGGACTTAAGTGTGTCGAACATTGACGGTACGATATTTACATTGCAAGCTCGTACGACAAAAGGACTTAACTTACCTATGCAATTTATATCGATCGACAAACTTAAGTGCAGTGACGCAATTAATAACATAAAACACAAATTATGTTATGGACAATGCAAACCGGAAATATTAATTGGTCAAGATAACTACGATTTGTTATTGCCGCTGGAAGTTATTCGAGGCAAGCCTACTGAACCCTACCTAACTCGTACGCCGTTGGGATGGTGTTTACATGGCCGGACGTCATTGAACGTGAACCGTCGAGACAAGCATTCAACTTTGTTTTTAACTGAAGCCGACGAGTCACAAACAGAAAGTAAATACATAATGGACGACTTACATGAAGAAGTCCGCCGCTCGTTTTCAATAGAAGCTATGGGCATATCGGGAAAACCTCGTCTAAACGCAGAAGATGTTAGAGCAATAGACTATCTCGAAAGAACTTCTACCCTGAAGGACGGTAGCTGGTACGTCGGCCTACCCTGGAAAAACGAAAACTGTACGTTGCCCGAGTCATATACCACAGCTTTGAACAGACTGAAAGGAGTTGAAAGAAAACTAAAGAAATGTGATAGTTATGCAGAGAGATACAAAGAGAGAATATACCATTTACTACACAATAACTACGCACGAGAATTGTCCGATGTCGAAACCACACCAAAAACCTGGTATCTTCCTCACTTCGGCGTGGATAACCCTAATAAAAAGAAACTCCGATTAGTTTTTGATGCTGCTGCAAAAAGTCATAACGTCTCGTTAAACGATTATATATTAACTGGACCTGACTTACTTGTATCATTATACGGAATAATGTTGAGATTCCGCGAGAACAGAGTGGCTGTGACCGGTGACATCCGCGATATGTTCCTGAGAATTAAAATACGAAATGAGGACCAAAACGCACTACGCTTCTTATGGAGAGATTCACCAGACGATCCTGTAAAGACATATGCGATGACGTCATTAATCTTCGGTTCGAATTCGTCACCATTTATTTCACAATTCATCAAAAATAAAAATGCTAAAAGCTTCGAAACAACTCACCCAGCAGCGGTAAATGCAATCTGTAATCAACATTATATAGATGATTTCATAGACAGTTTACCTGATGAGTCAACAGCTGTTCGATTAACAAAAGACATTGCATACATTCATAAATGCGGAGGGTTTGAGATAAGAAACTGGAATAGCAACAGCGCGACGGTGTTAGAAAATTTACCAAACGAAACCTTATGTTCTACTGCAGTACATTTCAAAGTCGGCCAGCAGGAGGCTGGAGAACGAACTCTTGGATTAATCTGGTACCCGAAAGAAGATATGTTGGGATTCGACACCTCATTTAAACGAATTCCTGAAAACATAATAAATGGCCTGAAACGTCCAACGAAAAGGGAAATGTTACGTTTGATTATGTCAATTTTTGATGTCTACGGATTCTTGTCACCATTCATGATCAAAGCCAAAATACTATTGCAACAAATGTGGAAGATAAATATAAGCTGGGATGACGAAATACCTGACAGCGTGAACGACAAGTGGTTAAAATGGCTAAAACTTCTAAGAAACGTTGGCTGTATACGATTCCCTCGTTGTTATCATGCGAGCGTGCGCAAGAGCGAGACGGAGATAGTTGCACCGAATGCACTGGATAGTGAGTTGTCGACGCACGCGCAGCGGCAGCCTAGTATTATACATGAATCGCACGCACTTGCCTCCGCTACGAGTTTAAGGTATACAAACCTACAGCTACACATATTCAGCGATAGCTCAACTCACGCTATGGCTACCGTAGCATACTGGCGCTGGCAGGATAACAGCGCTCAAATTAAATTAGCATTCATTTCAAGTAAGTGCAGAGTAGCACCACTGAAACAAACGTCTGTGCCACGATTAGAACTGCAGGCGGCGCTCCTTGCTGCTCGGCTTGCAGATACTATAACAAAAGAACACAGAAACATGCTACCGCAAGAAAGGTATTTTTGGTGTGACTCATCAACGGTTCTATATTGGATTAGAAACAATGCGAGAGATTATAAAGCATTCGTGGCACACCGACTCGGCGAAATTGACGAGTTGACACAAATAAAGGAATGGCATTTTATACCTACTAAAATGAATATAGCCGACATCGCCACGAGAGATACCTGTGAATTAAATATGCTACAAAATGAATGGTTATATGGCCCTGAGTTCTTGTACAAGGGGAAGGAGACATGGCCAGCAGATGTACAACCGGAAGTCAGCACCGATGTCCTGGAACGGATTGCTCTCGTCGTCACTGAAGAGTACTCACCTGCTGTACCGGAACCTGAGAGATTTTCATCTTGGCTACGCCTCCTGAAAAGTACATGTACTGTATTATTATTTATCGATAAATGTAAAAAACTTACCAGTACAATCGATGGTGATATGATGAGGAAAGCAGAACGTCTGTTGATCATGCACTCCCAGAGACAGTCGTTCGCCGAAGACCTGGAACACCTGAAACAGAAAAAACCATTAGATCGAAAAAGTAAATTACTTACCTTAACTCCCGTTATTGACGAGTGCGGAGTCTTACGCGTTGGAAGTCGCATCGGCCTAGCACCTGGAATATCACCTGAAACCAAATATCCAGTTATACTTGACGGCCGCAACTACGTCGCTCAGTTGATAGTCAGGCACTACCACGTAAAGGCAGCACACGGAAACCAGGAAGTGCTCGTCAATAATCTGAAACAGCATTATTGGATTATACGTTTGAGACCTACAATTAAATATGTCACTTCAAAATGCATGTTTTGTAGAATACGAAAAGCACAGCCACAACCACCCAGAATGGGAAACTTACCTGAGGCTAGAATGGCTCATCATCAACGCCCGTTCACGTTCTGTGGAGTGGATCTTTTCGGGCCCATGGAGGTAGCAGTACAGTACAGGCGACGAGAGAAAAGATATGGCGTTTTATTCACTTGCCTGACTGTTAGAGCCATACATATTGAAGTTGTATCAAAACTTACCTCTGACGCATTCATTATGGCTTTGCGTCGCATGGCTGCGAGGAGAGGGTGGCCACAACACATGTACTCGGACAACGGGACTAACCTGAGAGGAGGACTAAATGAAATAAAAAAATCGATAAGCGAACTTGACGAAGAAAATTTAAAAGGAGAAGCCGCAAGTTACGGCACTACATGGACTTTCTCTCCACCTGCCAGCCCACATTGGGGTGGGGCTTGGGAGCGCCTAATACGTTGTGTGAAAAATTCATTGAAGGTCATTCTGAAAGAACGAGCACCTCGTGATGAAGTTCTAAATACCCTGTTGGCAGAAGTGGAACACATGGTGAACAGTCGCCCGCTGACCCACGTGAGCGTCGACCCGCATTCCGATGAGTCACTGACGCCTAATCACTTTCTTCTTGGCTCTTCATCTAACCTGCCTACGATCGGTACATACGATGAGTCAGATACGTACCTACGGAAACAATGGCGCATCTCGCAAAGACTTACGGATTTGTTTTGGAAGCGATGGGTGAGAGAGGTACTACCAGATATGCGACCTAGAACCAAATGGCATCAGGAACAAAGGCTCTTGAAAGTGGGTGACCTCGTATTAATCGTCGATCCTGATTCTCCGCGTAATGTTTGGCCGCGCGGTCGGGTACAAGCAGTGATGGCAGGCAGAGATGGACGCATAAGAGTCCTTGATATAAAAACCAAGACTGGTATATTGCGGCGGTCAGCGGCACGCATCGCTCGAATCCCCACGGACGATGATGAGTGCTGACGCACTGGGGTGGGGGATGTTAACTGTGCGAACCTACGTCCTATCTATATAAAATCTGTTTTATTTGTTAATTAATTATTATATTTTTGTACCCTTATTTTCCTAATAAACATACGTCCGGTCGAGGAGCATGTCAGGTGCGAAGGGGGGTAAAGCAGGTATGCGCGGGGCAGGGGAGCCGAGGCAGCGCGAGCCGACCCGCACCGCTGGCAGTTGGTTGTTGTCGATTATTAAAACTAGGTGCGCACGCTCATACTCCTTGTCCGCGACATCTTCGAAAACCTATCTTTCGTAATTTATTCACTTGCTCCCCTACACTGATACTAACAAAACTTTGTTGCTAACAACGGAAAATTAATTGCAATAAAATTATTATATTCTTTTCTGTTTGATAGTAACAACATACCTTAGGTATGTTGTTTTCATGTGTCAGAATTAGGTGAACACAGCTCTGAGTGGCTATTACGGAACTCTAGTTGCAATCCATTACTATGAATGTCTATCGGCAGTGCTGTGATAACTGAATTCTGATACTAACAGCAATATACCACGGGCAATAAACAAAAATAAAAATAATCATTGTTTTATGGCAGTAAACTTTCCATAAAACAATTTGGTAACAAGAATATATATATATATTAAAATATATATAATTATATATGTCTGTATAGTTAATGTAACTCTGACCTGTCGTAATCCTGAGTGTGTGTTCTCCCTCTAACTTATAGGCCATCGGGCTCACTCTCACGGTGACCCCGTGCTCTTGTCAAATGAAAGGGTGTGGTCAGTGTTAAGTGGTCAATTATAACTAATCGTTTGCAGAGCCCTTCACGACGAGATCCGAGCTCATGATGCAGAGCTCCAGACCCTGAGGGCGCACGCGCAGAGACTGGAGAAGGATGGCATCACCAGTCTACAGGTGCACACAACAGTCACGTACAATTCTGAACCCACACTAAGACTTCATTAAACAAGATTACACAATTTCTAGCTTACACACTCGCTCACAATGTTCTTGTCCCTGTTACTCCACTCCCCTACCTCCCCCTCCCCCTCTCTCCTCTCCTCCCCCCTCTCCGTCTCCCTCCCTCTCTCCTCCCCCTTCTCGTCTCCCTCCCTCTCTCTCTCCTCCCCCTCTCCCTCTCTCCTCCCCCTTCCTCTCTCTCTCACACACACAAATGCATAGCCTAACGAAGAAGAACACACGAATAGCTACGACAAAGAATAACCTCCTCATACATAAAGAACATCCAAACAAATTGACTTAACTTAGTTTTTAAAACGACCTTTTGATCCTCCCAGCTGCCGACAGAGGTGGAGTCTGCTCCTGCGATAGAGGAGGAGGAGTTCGTGAACGAGTCCCGCCTGGTGCCCACCGAGGTCTGGCAGGAGGAGCCGGTGGAGCGGCTCGAGCACAGGACCGTCACCGAGGAGCGGAGTGTGCCGCAGGTGAGGGGCTGGGCCGGCTGAGGAGTGAGGAGTTATTAAAAAATCCAATATGGCTGGCAGAACCAAAAAATCTAAGACTTGTATTCTTATAAGCGGCGATGGGCTTGCAAACTGTCACTTACGGAATACTTACAACTGTGCAAAATGTAGGCATGTGCCAAATATCATGTTTGGACGTGCCTCTGACAACCCTCTTTAGATATCCTCAAAGATCTAAGTAACTAGAGATCTGAAGAGATATCTACCGAGCCTGGGGATTACAGTGGTAATCATCATTCTCCTGCCCTTATCCCACGCTAGGTGGGTCGGCACAACATGTTTTCTTCTTCCACTCACTCCTATCATTCGTCAACTCTGAATCAACTCCTTTTACATTCATATCATCTTTCACACAATCCAACCACTTCTTCTTCGGCCTTCCTCTACTTGCGTACAGCCACACTCATACTCATAACTCTTTTGGTGACATGGTTTTCATCCCTCCTCATCACGTGTCTAAGTAACTAGAGATCTGAAGAGATATCTACCGAGCCTGGGGATTACAGTGGTAATCATGTTTGTTTTTGTCCAGGTGAAAGCGCTGTATGCCTTCACCGGCCAGGGTATCTCCATGGCGAAGGGCGAGGTGATGTTCCTCATCAACAAGACCAACCCCGACTGGTGGTCTGTCCGGAAAGCTGACAGAACCGATGGCTTTGTCCCCGCCAACTACGTGAGGGAGATTGAGCCGCGAGTCGTGCCGGTGAGTGCCTTTTGCTGTTGGGATAAGGTTCATTTTGCAATAAACAAATTCTTGAGAACACTTGTAATAAAAATCCAAATAGAATCGTTAAGCAACAAACAAACTTACAAACATCTCAATATGCAAACATTTCAATTTGAAAAAGAAACTGCTTAATTGACTATGTATTTACTTGACTTGGCATTTACGAGTTAACTAGAATGCCATTTGGACTATAACTTGCTCCGCGCGCAGAAACTAAGCATAAAAGAATAGAGACAGCACATTGTTAGTCAAACTTTCAGCTGTCAGATAAAGTAAACTTTATTTGACAGCCTTTTACTGTAACTGTAACGGCGCATAACCTTTAAAATATCCTGAAAAGGAAGCGAAAACTCTTCATCTATTAAATCATCAAGATTCATACTGTGAAGTTGGAAAGTAGCGCCGGTGACAGAAAAAATGAAGAGTAGATAGGTCGGCGTGGTATGGGCATGTTATGCGGCGGGAGGAAAGCCATGTTACAAGAAGGGTGAATGTGGATGGATACAAGATTGGGATTTGAATGTGGAAGGATACAAGAGTGGAGGTAGACCTAAGAAAAGATGGATATGTATAAGAAGGGAGTGACTACTGAGTTGACGGATGATAGGGAGAGTGGAGGAAGAGAACCTGTTGTGCCGACCTCACCAGTGGGATAAGGGCAAGAAGATGATGATGATGATGATGATGATGATGATGATGATACATAATGTGTGAATGTGTCCGCGCAGGTGCAAGTGCGCCGCCCCGAGAAGGTGCGCACGGTGCAGCGCGTGAAGAAGACGGTGCTGGTGAAGCAGGTGGTGTCCGTGAGGAGGACCCCCGTCAGCCGCCGCGCCTCCCGGCCCCAGGTACGTGTGAGGGGCACGAGTGGTACTTGGTACTGGTTTCCGCCATTAGGCCGCATGTGGGCCTATTTTGCGTGTCTCCATCCATCCGATGTCCTCCAGGAAGGCCAGCAGGGGCCTTACGAGGCCTTCCAGTACCTAGTATGAGTTTTTGATAGTTCATACATTTACCGAGCCTGGGGATTACAGTCGTGAGCGTGATCTAGTGTAAAACAACCACAGCGATATCTGTTGCAGGTTCGCAACCCGTTACACTTGCAAATCCAAGCGCCGCTGACTGTGGAACAGAGGATGGACGAAATACAAAAAGATTACGGTGAGTTTTAAAGGTTGTCTGGAAGAGATCTCGATTCTAGCGTTTTTAAGATTTCTGTCAGTTTGTACGGAATACTAACTACTGTACAAGATGTGGGCATGTACCAAATATGTTTGGACGTTACTCTGACTACCCTCTTTAGATATTGTCCTCAAAGATCTAGTAACTAGAGATCTGAGTTGATATCTACCGAGTCTGGGGATTACAGTCGTGTGAGTGTTAGTTTTATTTTCATTTGTTTCATTAATTTCTTGTCTTGTTTACCATACTAGTGCGTCTCGTTTTTTTGTCTGGCAATTGTTTATTCACAGGCAGACAGTCAATCTATTACAGTCTGTCTATCAGTCAGTCAATCTGTCTGTCCGTTTATCTGACTATCTGTCAATCTGTCAGTCAGTTTGTCAATATGCAGTCAGTTTGTCTGTATGGCCGTCAATAAGCAGTCACTTTGTCTGTATTTCCGTTGATATGCAGTCACTTTGTCTGTATGTCTGTCGATATGCAGTCAGTTTGTCTGTAGTCTGTCAATATGCACTCAGTTTGTCTGTCAGTCAGTTTGTCTGCAATAAATAAACCATTTACAGAGGAGCTGTTAACCCTGTCGGCGACGCGGCGTGCGCAGCTCGAGGATGCTATCAAGCTGTACAGCTTCTTCGCGGAGTGCGACGACTTCGACAAGTGGATGAAGGACAAGGAGAAGATGCTGAGGACCGATGAAGCGGACGACAGTGTGGACACCGCCAAGAGGAAGTACGAGGTGAGCTCATCGTGGTCGTAAAAAAATATTACTTACCCAAATAAAGAGTTGGAAACATTAATAGGAATTCAGGGTAAAGGATTCATTTTGGGCCCAAAATGTCCTAGTGTCGTCCAACCAAAAAAATAGGTGTGGCCGCATTTGGGAAGTCAGGCTGAGTATTTTTCATTAACGCTCTACAGCTTTTTGTATTATAGTTATTTCTTACAAGGTAAAATATTTGATTTCCATTATTTTATAACTTAACGTGGGCAGGAAGATGATGATGATGATGATGATGAATATTTTAAAAACACTGCTTTTCTCTGTTTTCCTTATACCGTTTGACAGTAATGGCACACATACATTTTTCGAAAACCACTACCACCAGTCCACGTCACTCAAACGAACTTCCATTCGCAGAAGTTCGTGACGGACCTGTCAGCGGCGTCCAAGCGGCTGGAGCACATCGACGCGGGCGCCGAGGAGCTGGTGCAGGCGCGGCACTCGCAGGCCGCCAAGGCCACCGCGCGCGGCCAGCAGCTCCGCCAGCAGTGGGACCGTCTGCTGAGGCTGAAGCAGCAGAAGGAGAAGAACTTAGAAGGCGCTTCTAGGTTGGTCCTTCGAGCCACATATCTATGGGCTTTCGAGCCACATATCAATGGTCCTTCGAGCCACTATCAATGGGCATTTGAGACAGATAAACATCGAAGGCGCTTCTAGGTTGGTCCTTCGAGCCACATATCTATGGGCCTTCGAGACAGATGAATCTTGAAGGTGCTTCTAAGTTGGTCTTTCGAGCCACTATCAATGGGCATTTGAGACAGATATTTTTAACACTTTCTAGTTAGGTTCAAGGTGAGGTTAGGTAATTTTTGTATTTTAAGCTAAAATATCAATGGTCCTTCGAGAAAGGTATGTAAAATCCTTCGTGTTAGGTGTGACCAAGCTAGATACTTGGTCCTTCGAGCCATATATGATTCATTCTCAAGCTCGAAAAAAAAACAGCTATTCCATGCAATAGTTCAATACCTACATGGCTAAAATTGTATGAAACAACTGTTTTTTCGCGCTCACAGTATTGGTTCCTTAGAAAAAGTTGTTTCTATTGATGGGTACCTCAACCCCTGAAGTTCGGAAGTAACCTGGTAACACTGTATAATGTGACGGTGTTGCCAGCGTGGAGCTGTTCGGGCGCACGTGCGACGAGGCGCTGGACTGGATGGCGGAGAAGGAGCAGCAGCTGCGCGCGCCGGCCGCGCCCGCGCCCGACCTGCGCACCGTGCGCGCGCTGCAGCGCCGCCACGCGCAGCTCGAGCGCGAGCTGGAGCCGCTCAAGGACAAGGTGCACACCGTGAGCCTGCTCGCCGACAGGTCACTATGCCCAACATCTTTATACACCTAGCTCTGACACAGACTCTCGCTCTGACCATGACCCTGACCGTCACTCTGACTAAGACCTTGACTGTTATGACTCTGACCGTAACTCTGACTATGACCCTGACTCTAACCGTAACTCTGTGTCTGATTCTGACCGTAACGCAGTGTCTGACTCTTAACTTTGACCGTAACTCTGAGTATAACACTGACTCAAACCATATCTCTGACTCTAACCGTAACTCTGACTCTGACCGTAATTCTGACTCTGACTGTATCTCTAACTCATTACTCCTCCTTTGACTTCGACTATAACTCATACTTTAACTATTAAAATTATTAATGTCAATCTAATTATTTTACGTAATATTAACAGCTGCAAATTTTGTAAGAATTTTGACAACTGATTTGTTATTGGATGTCTAGATCACAAGATTAATAATGTAACAAATGTCAAAAAATCCAATATGGCGTCTTTTGTTTATCACAGCGTCAAGTCGCAGTACCCGAGCGAGAAGGCGAACGTGGAGGCGAGACAGCAGGAGATCCGCGAGATGTGGCAGCGCTGCGAGGCGCAGGCCACGGAGCGGCGCCGCCTGCTGCAGAGCGCCGTGGGACACCAGATCTTCGGCAGCAGCAGCGCGCAGCTCGTCGACTGGCTGCAGGTGCGTGGTGGCGGGAGTTGGTAGGAGTTGGTAGGAGTTTGGTAGGAGTTAGTAGGAGTTGGTAGAAGTTTGGTAGGAGTTAGTAGGAGTTGGCGAAAGCTGGTAGACGTAGTTAGACTTACTGCGATATAAGTTAGAAGAGAGGAAGGTAAATAAATCTATTATTCAACTAGGGTTGCCAACTTTTTTTGACAAAAAAAAACGTATAAAATAGTTTGAATAGGAAAAAATAAAGTACGTGGAAGAAAAAAAAGTATTTTTCAAATTTTATGTTTTTCATTTTTATTACGTACTACTTTACTTAGCTATGAGGCCAGTACGTCGATTCTGAAAAATTCAAACATCAACTCGCTATTCACTCTCACTTCGCATAAGACGCTTTTTATTTGACACTTTGAATCGGGTTCGAGTGACTTTCGAGCGTCGAAGTGACTTGGGAATTACGTTTAGAATGCTATTTCTTACGTCATCTCATACTTTATCTGTCAAAATCTCCCCGTCAATTTAGTTCAGCTCGCTAACACGCTCGCCAGAGTGGCGCTAGTGTCAATTCGAATTATCAACCGAGTTTTTAGAATGCCAATCAAAAAACTCACAGCGGATTCAGATTCGAAGTTTAGAATGAGGTCTTACAGAATCACACGGCAGTCTGATAAATAAAAAAAAAAAATAAAATAAATAATGCTGGATAATCCACACAGCATCATCTAGCCCCAAAGTAAGCTACTCAAAGCTTGTGTTATGGGTACTAGATAACTGATATATTTAATACATTATATACATAAATTTTTTATTATACATAGAAAACACCCAGACCAACGGAACAAATTTCTGCAGATCGTACACAAATTTGTTCTGAGGCGGGAATCGAACCCGCAACCTCTTGCAGGTGGACTCTCGCCCGCTGCGCCACTGAGGTCGTCACAGAGGTCTGATGATATTGTCTCTGATTGTACAGAAAGTGCGCGAGCAGCTGACGCAGGAGTCGAGCGCCAAGGACGTGGCCACGGCGGAGGCGCTGTACAAGCAGCACCACGAGCTGGCCGACGACATCCGGGCGCACGACGACGAGTGAGTGCGGCGGCCTAGGGGCGGCCTAGTGGTGGCCTTCACCGCAGAGCTCCTGGGTTCATAACTAACAAACACTCACACGACTGTAATCCCCAGGCTCGGTAGACATCTGATCGGATCTCTAGTCACTTAGATCACGACGACGAGTGAGTGCGGCGGCCTAGGGGCGGCCTAGTGGCGGCCTTCACCGCAGAGCTCCTGGGGTCATAACTAACAAACACTCACACGACTGTAATCCCCAGGCTCGGTAGACATCTGATCGGATCTCTAGTTACTTAGATCACGACGACGAGTGAGTGCGGCGGCCTAGGGGCGGCCTAGTGGCGGCCTTCACCGCAGAGCTCCTGGGTTCATAACTAACAAACACTCACACGACTGTAATCCCCAGGCTCGGTAGACATCTGATCGGATCTCTAGTTACTTAGATCACGACGACGAGTGAGTGCGGCGGCCTAGGGGCGGCCTAGTGGTGGCCTTCACCGCAGAGCTCCTGGCTTCATAACTAACTAGCTTCTGCACGCGGCGTCGCCCGCGAAGTACCTACATAAAATATAGCCTATGTTCATCCTGAAAGTTCATTCTACACATTGGTGAAAGAATTTTTCAAATCGGTTCAGTAGTTTCGGAGCCTATTCATTTCAAACAAACAAACAAACAAACAAACAAACAAACAATCAAAGTTTTCCTCTTTATAATATTAGTATAGACAAACACTCACACGACTGTAATCCCCAGGCTCGGTAGACATCTGATCGGATCTCAAGTCACTTAGATCACGACGACGAGTGAGTGCGGCGGCCTAGGGGCGGCCTAGTGGCGGCCTTCACCGCAGAGCTCCTGGGTTCATAACTAACAAACACTCACACGACTGTAATCCCCGGGCTCGGTAGACATCTGATCGGATCTCTAGTCACTTAGATCACGACGACGAGTGAGTGCGGCGGCCTAGGGGCGGCCTAGTGGCGGCCTTCACCGCAGAGCTCCTGGGTTCATAACTAACAAACACTCACACGACTGTAATCCCCGGGCTCGGTAGACATCTGATCGGATCTCTAGTCACTTAGATCACGACGACGAGTGAGTGCGGCGGCCTAGGGGCGGCCTAGTGGCGGCCTTCACCGCAGAGCTCCTGGGTTCATAACTAACAAACACTCACACGACTGTAATCCCCGGGCTCGGTAGACATCTGATCGGATCTCAAGTCACTTAGATCACGACGACGAGTGAGTGCGGCGGCCTAGGGGCGGCCTAGTGGCGGCCTTCACCGCAGAGCTCCTGGGTTCATAACTAACAAACACTCACACGACTGTAATCCCCAGGCTCGGTAGACATCTGATCGGATCTCAAGTCACTTAGATCACGACGACGAGTGAGTGCGGCGGCCTAGGGGCGGCCTAGTGGCGGCCTTCACCGCAGAGCTCCTGGGTTCATAACTAACAAACACTCACACGACTGTAATCCCCAGGCTCGGTAGACATCTGATCGGATCTCTAGTCACTTAGATCACGACGACGAGTGAGTGCTGTGGCCTAGTGGTGGCCTTCCGCTCCTGAAGTCCTGGGTTCATAGCTATCAAACTGATTTCGACTGTAATCCCCGGGCTCGGTAGATAACTTCTCAGACCTCTAGTTACTTAGATCTTTGAGGATATGTAAAGAGGGTAATCAGAGGTCCAAACATGACACTTGGTACATGCCCACATTTTGCACAGTAGTTAGTATTCCGTACGTGACAGGTTGCAAGCCAATCGCCGCTTATAAGAATACTAACCTACGACACACACCTTCCATCATGTACGATGTTTTCCTTCACCGTTTAAGAGCACTGACATTGCGCACATAATTTTTTCGAATTGAAAACTTATTGGTGCACGACCAGGTTTGAACCCACGACCTTTGGATCGTGAGGCTAGTGCTATCACTACACCACCAATGCAATTTTCTCGTTAAACTTCTATTGTAAGATACAGTTCATCCAACGGATGTATGCATTCGTGAAGTTAGCTACAGGTGCGAGTTCGCGCATGTATAGTCCCACCGCCCCTCTTATACCTTCGATTGCTTCCGAAAAACGAAATACTGCGCAGCGCTCTGCGGCTAACTTCACGAATGCCTAGATTCGTTGGGCTTACTGTACATATTTTTATTGATTTGATAATGAAAAAGATAAAATAAAAATAAATAAAAAATATGATCACGACTGTAATCCCCGGGCTCGGTAGATAACTTCTCAGATTTTTAGTTACTTAGATCTTCGAGGATATCTAAAGGGGGTAGTCAGAGGCAAGTCCAAACATGACATTTGGTACATGCCCACATTTTGCACAGTAGTTAGTATTCCGTACGTGACAGGTTGCAAGCCCATCGCCGCTTATAAGAATACTAACCTATGACACATACCTTTGAATTTTTGGTTCTAGGGTATGCCGGTTTCCTCACGATGTTTTCCTTCACCGTTTAAGAGCACTGGCATTGCGCACATAAATTTTTCGAATGGAAAAACTCATCGGTGCACGACCAGGTTTGAACCCACGACCTACGGATCGTGAGGCAGGGGTGCTACCGCTACACCACCAGCGCTCTAAAATCTAGATAAAATAGAAGACAGAATAAGAAGATGAAATGGTTTGTCTTAGGTTCAAGGAGGTGATCGCGCTCGGCAAGCAGCTCCTCGCCAACAGCCCCGAGCAGGCGGACGTGGCGGACAGGATCCGCACCCTGGAGAGGGAGCAGGCGGCCATGCACACCGGTAACCCTCACCAGGCATACATACAATCACGCCTGTTTCATATTGTGTGTCTGTGTTTATCTGCATTATATAAAAATGCATTGTTGTTCGAAATTAAGATATTTTTTTCTAAATATCTGTATCTATACCAATATCTGCATCTACAGCTGTATCTATATCATCAGCACCTGCGTCTATATCTATATCTGTATCTGTATCTGCATCTGTATCTATATCTTTATCTGCATCTATATCTCTATCTGTACCAATATCTGCATCTCCAGCTGTATCTTTATCATAAGCACCTGCATCTACATCCGTTTCAATATCTACATCTGTATCTACATCTGCATCTACATCTGTATCTACATCTGCATCTATATCTACATCTACATCTACAACTACACTTGCAACAATATGTACATCTATATCTTTATCTATATCTACATCTGCATCTCCATCTACACCTGCATCTATATTTACATTTACATCTGCATCTACATCTGTATCTACACCTACACCCGCATCTATATCTATATCTACACCTACACCTACACCTACACCTACACCTACACCTGCATCTACATCTACACGTATCGTCCGCAGAGTGGCAGGAGAAGGAGGCGCTGCTGAAGCGGCTGGTGCAGGTGCAGACGTTGAACCGCGAGGCGGACCGCATCGACGCGTCCAGCGGCGCGCACGAGGCCTACCTGGAGTACGCGCCGCTCGGGGTAACGTCTCGCACCTACTACATACATAATATGTACATACATAGTCGTGATGCTTCGGATATTCGGATGCGCTATTGTACTCAACCGGGTTTGGTCATTGTTCTCACTTTCGTCATTGTTAGCAACGGTAAAATATTAGTTAATTATAAATGTACCCTTCGTGAAATAACTTATTATCGTCTAATCTTTTATTACTCCATCTTCATGCTATCAGCTTGAAAGACGAGCTCTAACATCAAGGGTCAAAAAGTTTTGAATACAACGGTAAAATATCAAGTTGAGTAGAATCCGCGGATATCCGGGAGAAAAAAGATATCAGAAGACCTTCAATAGACGGAGATTTATGTTGTGTGTAATAAAAAATTATACACAACATAAATCTCCGTCGTTTTCCATTGTTTTGAGTTCCTTGGAACAATATCGCGAGGTCTGAAAAGGGGGGGGGGGAGATCCTCGGAGATGTCTCCAAGGCCAGGATCTCAGTGGGTGTGTCGGTCCGCAGACGTCGGTGGACGAGGCGGAGGCGCTGCTGAAGCGGCACGAGGAGCTGGAGGCGCGGCTGGGCGCGCAGGACGAGCGCGTCGCCGCCTTCGTGCAGCGCGCGCAGGACCCGCAGTGAGCTGTGCTCTCTTCTCGCTGACTGCGACCGACTCTATTACTGATTCATTGATTGTGACTGACAGAAATACTGATTGACTGACTGCGATATACCGACTGATTGATTGACTGACTGACTGATTGCGACTGACTGATTTACTGGTTCATTGACTGATTCATTGACTGATTGATTGGTTGACTGACATTGACTGACTGTGATTGACTGACTGCGACTGACTGACTGATTGCGACTGACTGACTGATTGACGGACTGCGATTGACTGACTGACTGACTGCGACTGACGGACTAATGGATTGACTGCGAGTGACTGACCAACACTGACTGATGGATTGTGTTGCAGCGTGGCGACGCGGTGCGCGGCGGTGCAGGCGCGGCGCGCCGGCGTGCGGCAGGCGGCGGCCGAGCGGCGCCGCGCGCTGCAGGCCAACCTGGCGCACCAGCAGGTCCGCACCGACACATTACACGTGTTTGTTTACACCTGTTCAGATCCAGGCCCCCTTCCCCCCTGGGCACTCTGGACACGTGTCTAGTCGCACAGTAAAAACTTAGTCGACCGTTTTGTCTCGCTCTATCTTGTGCATATGAAACAACATGCTCGACAGAATTTTTCTTTCACAAAGTCCATCCATCTTTATTTAAGGCCTAGAATACTTGTCACATTAATTTCAGTTTTCGCCTGCTCTTCCTAACCCCGAAGTGAATTTGTCGATGCGGAGAGTAGCAGAACCAAGTATTAAAGTCGATTATAACGCCATCTGTACTTGAATAGCGGTAATAGAATAATTAATTAGGGTTGCAATACTTGCAATTGTCATAATTCTGCGTCTTAAGTTGGCCAAGTAATGTATCAGCTTTACTACAAGCTTGCTTGGTCAGAGGATAGATGGCGCTATACTAAATTCCCTCCACCAGTTCCTGGCCGCCACGGAGGAGCTGCAGGCCTGGATCCAGGACAAGACGAGGACGGCGACGGACCAGAGCTACCGCGACCTCGCAAACCTAGAGAGGAAGCTGCAGAAGCACGAAGCGTTCGAGAGAGAGCTGCAGGCGAACGAGAAGCAACTACGGAATGTGGAGAGCGTACGTACATACTTACATACAGTTCATCCAACGGATCTAGGCATTCGTGAAGTTAGCCACAGGTGCGAGTTCGCGCATGTACAGTCCCACCGCCCCTCTCCATACCTCCAATTGCTCCCGAAAAACGATACTGCGGCTAATTTCACGAATGCCTCGACTCGTTGGGCCAACTGTACATACATAAAATCACGCCTGTTTCCCGACGGGGTAGGCAGAGACCACGGATCTCTACTTGCTACGATCCTGACATACCTTTTGCTTCATTCACTCTCATTACATTGTTCATACATGCGCGTCGGTTTAGGGTACTCCTGACCCGGGGCCTCACCACGAATTCATAATACATTAACGAATTAGTATTACATTGTTATTTCGTACCATGACCTATGCAAATTGTATGGGAGTAGGGACGTTTCTATAATGGAATCGTTATGGAATCGCCCTGGCCTTTCTCTAAACCGTCCCCAATTTGCTCGAGGTACATACGTACGCCGAGGTCTTCCCTCCTCTGGTTCACTCCTCTTTATATAGAAAGTAAATTATTATTAGTATTAAACGGGTATTTATCGTGTTTCATTTACCTATTTTTCCCGGCGTTCATGTGATTATCTGTTCAGATCGCATAGGTTTCAAAACAATTGGCACTACTGACTTGTGTTCTATCCTCAGATCGGTCAATCCCTACAGAAGTCCGACCCCGCCAGGGCTGCGGAGGTGGCGGCCAAGTTGGAAGGCCTACAGTCCGCCTGGGAGGGCCTGGTGGCCGCCTCGCGGGACAAGGGCAGCAAGCTGAGGCAAGCCGCGGCGCAGCGCAAGTATAAACGGTACGTACCATGTTACTTATTATATATTAATTATTTATTCATTTAGTTCATTATTTATTCATTTATATGTTTGTTTTTTAATTATTTATTAATTTATTTATTCATTCATTTAATTATTTATTCATTTATTTTCCAGATCCGTGGAGGATGCGAAGGCGCGACTGATGGATCTCGAGAGAGCCCTGAAGAGCGAGGAGGTCGGCACAGACCTTCGCAGCTGCAAGAGGCTGCTCAACCAGCACCAGGTGACAGAAGCTATTGATGGCTCCTACCGGTCGTAGCGTGATGATATACAGCCTATATCCTTCCTCGATAAATGGACTATACAACACAACAAACATATTTCAACTCGAACCAGTAGTTCCTGAGATTAGCGCGTTCAACCAAACAAAGGAACTCTTCAGCTTTTTAATTCAATTTAATTCAAAATAGGTTTATTCAATAAAATCACTTTTAAACGACTTACGTTCGGTGAGTCTATGTGCCGATTACAATCTTACCCAAGTACGAGAAGAATCTATCATCCGTCATCTCAGTACTCACTCCTTTCTCACTCATGTCATCTTTCACACAGTCCATCCATCTCTTCTTCGTCCTACCTTTACCCCTGTATCCATCCACATTCATACCTAACACTCTCCTCGTCACATGACATTCATCTCACATCATAAAAAAAAAAAATATATAAATATGATCACGACTGTAATCCCCGGGGTCGGTAGATATCATCCTCTGATCTCTAGTTACTTTGATTTTTGAGGATATCTTAAGGGGGGTAGTCAGAGGTATGTCCGAACATGACATTTGGTACATGCCCACATTTTGAACAGTAGTTAGTATTCCGTACGTGACAGGTTGCAAGCCCATCGCCGCTTATAAGAATACTAACTTATGAAACACACCTTCGAATTTTCGGTTCTAGGGTATGCCGATTTCCTCACGATGTTTTCCTTCATCGTTTAAGAGCACTGGCATTGCGCACAGATCGTGAGAGTTTCGGATCGTGAGGCCGGGGTGCTACCACTACACCACCGGCTCGGCCATCATGTTCTGACATAACCCCGCTCCTCTCCCCCAGGCGCTGGAGGCGGAGCTGGCGCAGTGGCAGCAGAAGGCGGACAGCCTGACGGCGCAGGGCGCCGACCTGGTCTCCGACGGGCACTTCGACGCGCCCGCCATCCGCGAGGACAGCGCCGTGCTGCAGCGCGCGCTGCTCGCGCTGGCAGAGCCGGCGCGCGCGCGCAGGCGGGCGCTCGACACTAGCTTACAGTGAGTGCACCCCGCACCACCCGTTAAAAAGTTTCCATACAAACATTGACCCCCCATTTGACCCCCTTTTAAGAGTTATATTTAAAAAATCCTGAAACGGTGTCCATTCATTTTGTATTTACAGTACACAAACAAAGTTTCAGACCAATCGCACCACCCGTTAAAAAGTTTCCATACAAACATTGACCCCCCATTTGACCCCCTTTTAAGAGTTATATTAAAAAAATCCTGAAACGGTGTCCATTCATTTTGTATTTACAGTACACAAACAAAGTTTCAGACCAATCGCACCACCCGTTAAAAAGTTTCCATACAAACATTGACCCCCCATTTGACCCCCTTTTAAGAGTTATATTAAAAAAATCCTGAAACGGTGTCCATTCATTTTGTATTTACAGTACACAAACAAAGTTTCAGACCAATCGCACCACCCGTTAAAAAGTTTCCATACAAACATTGACCCCACATTTGACGCCTTTTTGAAGATTATATTGAAAAATCCTGAAACACGTGTTCATTCATTTTGTATTTACAGTGTACAAACAAAGTTTCATGAAAATCGCTCCACGCGTTAAAAAGTTGTTTTTACCCTTTTTCACCCCCCTAGAGGTGGAATTTCCAAAAATCCCGCCTTAGTGGGTGGTTTTGTTATAAAAGGAAGTCACCTTCTAAATTTCAGCTTTCTATCTTCAGCGGTTTCGGCTCATATATAGATATAGATAGATAAATAAATAAATGAATAAATAATTAAATAAATGAATAAATAATTAAATAAATGAATAAATAATTATCCGTAGACTGCACAAGTTCGCGGCGGAGGTGGGCGGCGAGCTGGCGTGGGTGTCGGAGCGCGCGGGCCCGGGCGGCGCGCCCGCCGCGCCCGGCGACCTGCTGGCGGCCCAGTCCGCCGTCAAGAAGCACGCCAAGCTGCGCGCCGAGCTGCAGGGCCGGCGCCCGCTCGTGCAGCGCCTGCTGGCGCGCGGCCGCGAGCTGCGGGAGGGGCATCCGCAGGGCGACAAGGTAGCGGTGCTAGGAGCGCAGGACGTCTCCCTTGACGCGATCACTCGGAGGTAGCCAACGGGAGGGTACTGTAGTCGGTAACACCTCGCTCCTCATCATCCAGATCGCGTCTCTGTGCGAGGAGTTGGAGACGGCGTACTCGTCCGTCTCCGCGGCGGCGGAGGCGCGCGCCGCCGCGCTGGAGGCCGAGCTGAAGGCGCAGCAGTTCCACCACGACGCGGCCGAGGTGGACTCGTGGCTCGGGGACAAGGAGCTGGCGCTGCAGCAGGCGGACACCGGCCGCGACCGGCACCGCGCCACGCAGCTGCTCACCAGGCACAAGGTACCGCTCTGTGCGAGGCGGGGGAGGCCGGAAGGGTTTGTGCGCATTCTGCCCAGCGCCATCTAGCGCCGAACTTATCGCTAGAAAGTGTATTATAGAGGATGTTACTTCCGACAGGCGGTCGAGCTGGAGCTGGACACTTACGCGGCCATCATCGCGGAGATGGGGCGCGCGGCGCTGGCGCGGGACGGGGGGCCCGGGGGCCCGCTGGGGGCGCGCCACGCGCTGCTGGCCGGCAGCCTGGAGCGCCTGCAGCGCCGCGCGGCCCAGCGCCAGCGCGCGCTGGTGGAGAGCGTCTGCAGGTCGGTGCCTGCCCCCCTCTAGCTAGGCCCGCGCGGGGGCCCGGGGGCCCGCTGGGGGCGCGCCACGCGCTGCTGGCCGGCAGCCTGGAGCGCCTGCAGCGCCGCGCGGCCCAGCGCCAGCGCGCGCTGGTGGAGAGCGTCTGCAGGTCGGTGCCTGCCCCCCTCTAGCTAGGCCCGCGCGGGGGCCCGGGGGCCCGCTGGGGGCGCGCCACGCGCTGCTGGCCGGCAGCCTGGAGCGCCTGCAGCGCCGCGCGGCCCAGCGCCAGCGCGCGCTGGTGGAGAGCGTCTGCAGGTCGGTGCCTGCCCCCCTCTAGCTAGGCCCGCGCGGGGGCCCGGGGGCCCGCTGGGGGCGCGCCACGCGCTGCTGGCCGGCAGCCTGGAGCGCCTGCAGCGCCGCGCGGCCCAGCGCCAGCGCGCGCTGGTGGAGAGCGTCTGCAGGTCGGTGCCTGCCCCCCTCTAGCTAGGCCCGCGCGGGGGCCCGGGGGCCCGCTGGGGGCGCGCCACGCGCTGCTGGCCGGCAGCCTGGAGCGCCTGCAGCGCCGCGCGGCCCAGCGCCAGCGCACGCTGGTGGAGAGCGTCTGCAGGTCGGTGCCTGCCCCCCTCTAGCTAGGCCCGCGCGGGGGCCCGGGGGCCCGCTGGGGGCGCGCCACGCGCTGCTGGCCGGCAGCCTGGAGCGCCTGCAGCGCCGCGCGGCCCAGCGCCAGCGCGCGCTGGTGGAGAGCGTCTGCAGGTCGGTGCCTGCCCCCCTCTAGCTAACCCGATGCAAGCGTGGCGCGCCCCCAGGGGGCCCGCTGGGGGCGCGCCACGCTTGCATCGGGTTTATTAACATTTTGTTCATGATAGACCATTTCCTATTGTATACTATGATCTCTGACGATGTCCTGCTTCGCAGACACGAGTACCTGGCGGAGAGCGCGGAGCTGGAGGGCTGGATCCAGGAGCAGTACGCGGCCGCGTCCAGCGAGGACTACGGACAGGACTACGAGCACCTGCTGGTAAACCCTTCTTCTTCTGATGATTTCCTACATCCTGATAGCAAGCTATCAAATTAAAAATTTAAAAAATCCCCGATTTAAAAAAAATTTTATCCGCCATTTTGTGGCGGCCATCTTGGATCGATTTCCATCAAACATAGCTAAAGGGTATAAATAGGGGATGAAAGTTTTTCTTCGCGTTAAAACCCATTCCCCGCGAATTCGCGGGCACAGCAAGTCAACTATAAATTGCAACCTTACCCCTTAGATCCTAAGGTCTAAATTCGACGAGCTGCGCCACCGCGTGGAGAGCGGCGCCGAGCGCTTCAACCAATGCGAAGAGCTCGCCAAGAAGCTGCTGGCGACAGAGAGCCCCTACATCGCGGACATTGAGAAGCGGCAGGAGGCGCTGGGGTGAGTGCTCCTTGTTGTCCCATACAAACTTTGCCCCCTTTTTCACCCCTTCAAAGGTAGAATTTCGGAAAATCCTTTCTTATCGGATGCCTACGTCATTTATTTATTTATTTATTTATTTATTGGAAAACCAACAGCTTACAATTCTTCATATAACTATCAATAGCATCAGAAAGCCAATTAAAGGTTTTCACGTGTAATTAAACATTGTATATAAGAAAAATGTGAACTTAATTATAATAACATGGTAGCTAAGTAACATAACGAAAAAATGTAAACCTACTCGTTAACATAATAAAACTAATTATCACCAAAAAATTCTGCATTCAGCCGCCGCCTGGCTGAACTAACACTAGTAAAGAATAGGTCAAGGTCAAGTCGCCTACACAGTTCATTGAAATTATCGCTTGCTCGCCACAGAAATGTATTCTGCCGGTAATTAGTACTAGCTGGAGGTACATATATAATGGGGTTGAATCTTAAAGGTCTAGAGGGAACAATTAATTTAATTTTACTAAGTAAATCTGGACAATTACTGACATTAGATACTATTTTTAATAAAAAAGAAAGGTCAGCTACTTCACGTCGCTTAACTAGAGGGAGGATATGAAATGTTTTACAAAGACTTAAATAATTATATGATTTAAAAGGAATTTTCAGACGAAAGCACAGGAACCTCATAAACTTAGTTTGAATCCGTTCAATTCTATCAATGTACACATTGTAGCGAGGGTTCCACACCTGCGATGCGTATTCCAAGATGCTTCTGACGAATGTGCAGTAGAGAATCTTAAATGTTTTAGCACGATGGAAGCTAGCTGCACTCCTCATCACAAAACCCAAGGCTTTAGATGCTTTACGAACAATTGTTTCAATATGATCATCAAAAAGAAGCTTGGAATCATGCAAAACACCAAGATCCCTGACCACATTACATCTCTGAAGAATATGATATTTAAGTGAATAAGACGAAGGAATCACTATCCTATTTCGTGTAAAGGTGATAACTGAACATTTGGAAGGATTAAGGTCAAGTTTGTTAACAAGGCAGTAGTCATCTAGTCTTAATAGATCTGCATGAAGGTCCAAAACATCACGCTGTGACTTTATTATTTTACAAATTTTCATATCGTCAGCAAAACAAAATAGATTACTATTGAGAAAACAGCTAGATATATCATTAACAAAAATTAAAAATAGTAGAGGCCCAAGCAGGGAACCCTGCGGTACACCACTTGGAATAATGACCCAACTAGAAATGTAATTGTTAATGACGGTAGCTTGGGAACGATTATTGATATAGGAAGAAAACCAACGTAATAAGTCACCTCGTATACCGATGAGATTAAGCTTAGACAGGAGCAGCCTATGGTCAATTCTGTCAAAAGCTTTACTGTAGTCAGTGTAAACTACATCGGTTTGATGACCATGATCCATGGCCTCAGTTAGGAAGTCATTAAATAAGACAAGATTGGATACAGTCGAACGACCTTTAAGGAAACCATGCTGAGATGGATTGAACGAGCAATTTAATGCGGCATACACCTGATCATAAACTACTCGTTCAAATATTTTAGCAATGATGCATAATTTAGATATAGGTCTATAGTTTGTAACATCGTTTTTAGACCCTTTCTTGTGTACAGGTGAGACAAAAGCACGTTTCCAAATACTGGGAAATTCACAGTTTGCTATAGATTTGCGAAACAACAGAGAAATAGGGACACTAATGGTATGAGCGCAACCAATCAAAAACACTGAGCTAATATTATCAGGTCCAGCCGACTTGGAGGTGTCTAATTGTAGTATTAACTTTTTAATATTATTAACATTGATCTCAATACCAGATATATCATGAGCAACATTATCAGAGTCGTGTAGGCACGCACCTACAGATTGAGAGTCTGGTACTAAAAACGTAGAAAAGAAGTAACGAGAGAATGCTTCACAAATTGATTCACCAGTGGTCGCAGTCGAATCTAGATAATTAATGGAGGTTGGGATGCCGTTACACTTTGACCGATTTTTTATAAAAGACCAAAAGTTTTTTGGATGCTTTTCTATATTATCCTCAATTGAAGCTAAATAAGTCTGATAACACTGACCCTCTAGTAAATGAACTCGATCACGCAGTAATTTGAAAGATACAAGGTCTGATTTCATATTATATGTTTTAAATTTCCTATGATACTTTGATTTTTCTTTTATAAGTTTAACTAAAGCTGGAGAATACCATCTAGGATATGAGCTATTCGAAATTAGTTTAGTAGGTATAAAATGATTTTTAACCTGATTGAGAACTGAGTAGAAATATTCCACAGCTTCTTCGAGAGATCTAGATGATATTTCAGAAATCCAATCAATTTCAGAGATGTTCAAATTAATAGAATCATAATTGCCTTGATTATACATATATTTTAAATAGGGTTGAAAATTTAAATATGGAATAGTTACGTAATTTACACTAACCAGCAATGCCTTGTGATGGGGGTCAATGGGCACTAGGGGATCAAGACATTCAATGACCGTGACGTCATCGACTGACAAGACAAGATCAAGGATACTCCCCTGCGCATTAAGTACACTATTGAACTGACGTAAACCGTGAGTATTTAACTCATCAATAAGTAAGGTTTCAGTGACAGAAGAATAATGAGAAGGTAAGAGATGTGCATCAGTGCTAGGTAGCCAGGTGATACCACTCAAATTAAAATCTCCTAGTAAAACAAATTTATCTAAAGGATTAGCAACTATATTATCATTAAGTTTATTAAGAAAATTATCCAATTGGTCAGCAAAGGATAGACCTAAGTTTTGTTTACATAAATATAAGCAACAAAAATGAATTTTAATATTTGACCTATTTTTATTCTTAATTGAGGTAGTTACCCATAAATCTTCAGCAGTGGATTGGAATGACGACTGCGATTCAGCTAAAATATCTTTACGAACTGCAATTAGAGTCCCTCCCCCCTTTGTCTGATTCGTCAAATCATAGTCCCTATCACGACGCCACACCGCATACCTACTATCGAAAAGCTCAGAGTTATTTATACTGTCAACAAGCCAAGTCTCGGTAATCACAATTATATCATACGAACATAAACAAATGTTACGATAAAAAGTAGATGTTTTAGTACGAAGCCCTCTCACGTTCTGATAATATATACATAAATTTTTACTACCCATTGTTAATCCCTACACATAACAAAAGAATAATGCTAGTATAAGCAATATTATTTATACTAACTATATCTTTAGAAAGATTCAAATCACAAACATGACTCAGGCTAAACTTCTTATCAGCAGTATCATTCAGAAAAATAAAGGTATAAATTCTGCATAACAAGCGGCAAAGCAAGCGACAGTATAAAATTAAAATATAACTATTTTTATAATAAAATTTAGCAAACACGCGCAACGAATGTACTTCATCACACAATGCAAGCGGGTAGTTGAAAAAGAAGCGAACCAAATGCGAGCGAGAACAATAGCGCATGGGCCGGGCGGCGACCGATGCAGAGATCACAAACATTTTGTAGATGTTGATGAATGAGTTTTCTAAACATATTCGTAAAGAAATTCCTAATAATTGATATTTTATAGTTATTTTAAGAGTAACGAAAAAACTAATTACATACTTATATATGAAAATATTTAGCAAGCAAAGTAAAAGGATCAAATTAGTATATAAACAGATTAAGCTATTTTGTTTAAATCAACTTCATGGCTGATGATGAACACTTTGGAAGTATCATTCTTACGAATGTGGATTTTACCAAACTTCACCCAAACGTACTTGTGCCCTTTGTCCTTCGCTAAGGTCTTCGCTTTATTAAGCAAGGTCTTAGACTCGGCGTTAAGATGGTCATTAACGTAAATTCGACGAACAGAGTCACGAAAACCGATGTCTGGAGCCGCTAATGTTTTCCGTGCTCTTGCCGCAGCGACAAAGTCTTCTTTGACGTAGCGGTTAGTGAAGCTCACAATAAGTGATTTATCGTTGGAACCATGCACTGGGACTCTGTACAAATAATTAATTTGAGTCCGTTGAAAGCTAAAATCTATTTCTTTACTGATGGCTTCAATAATCAAGAACAAGTTTTCATCTTTTCTTACTGGAACTCCTTTGATCTCTACGTTATTGAGACGAGACCTCTGGTCGGCAGCGGATATCTGATCTTTTAGTACTGAGACCTCCTTTTCTAGGGTATCTATAGACATTCGCATGCCTTCAGTTTTAGAGACTCTCGCCTCCATATCAGCAACCTTCAAGGCGATGTCATCCATACGGGTTCCCATAAATTCACAGCTAGATTTCAGGTCTGTCAACTCATTCCTAATTAATTTAACCTCCTCGATCAGCGACGGTAGACCGACCAGCTGGCGCTTGATATCTCGAATTTCATTAATAAGCTCATCAAATTGAGCCGGTTCAAGAGTAGCTGCTGGCACAGGAGAAGCAGCAAGTCTGGGAGAACGATTCCTACAGGAAGAGCACTTCCAAGCATTTCTTCTGTCCATCCCTAGCTTCCTCCATCCAGTTTCCGATATTTGGGCACAATCGTAATCGAGGTGTTTATGGCAAATACTGCACTGAACTCCATCATTAAAACTTTGATTGCACACCGCACACAGCATCTTATGATCCAAATGTTTATGATATATGATACGAGAGTTTACTTGACGATACGTGTCGACCGGACTAATGCTCACAGGTGACTGGTGAGTCATACAAAGAACACAGCCTCCAAGTTTCAGGTCTCTACGATCAGCGGTTTAGGCTGTGCGTTGATTCCTAAGTCATTCAGGACACAGCCTTTTATGAGTCTTTCTACCCCTTTTTAACCCCGTTAAGGGATGAGTTTTAATAAAATGCTATATACGTTTTTCATCAATTCTGTGAGAGCCTCTACATCGCGGACATTGAGAAGCGGTAGGAGGCGCTGGGGTGAGTGCTCCTTCGCGATGGAAATGGTAACAGCGACTGAACACGGGATTGGTAGGGTTCCGTACCCAAAGGGTGAAACGGGACCCTATCACTAAGACTCCGCTGTCCGTCCGTCTGTTACCAGGCTGGATCTCATGAACCGTGATAGTTAGACAGTTGAAATGAAGAAATTAATTAATTAATAAATGATTGCATAACAAATAAATGAATAAATAAAGAAATGAATGAATAATTAAATGAATAAATAAATAAATGAATGAATTATTGAATAAAGAAATGAATAAATAAATAAATTGTTGAATAAATGAGTATAAGATGGTGTTATGTGGTGTAGCGAGTCGTGGCAGCGTCTGGTGGAGCAGATCCAGGCCCGCGCGTCGCGCCTGCACGCGGCGGGCGAGATCCACCGCTTCCACCGCGACGTGGCCGAGCTGCTGGCGCGCGCCGCCGACAAGCGGGCCGCGCTGCACGCCGCGCCCGCGCCGCGCGACCGCCGCGCCGCGCTCGCCGCGCTGCGCACGCACGACGCCGTGCGCGGCGACCTGCTCGCGCTGGACGCGCAGGCGCAGGTGAGCCCCTCCCGTCCCCCGCACGCCGCGCTGCACGCCGCGCCCGCGCCGCGCGACCGCCGCGCCGCGCTCGCCGCGCTGCGCACGCACGACGCCGTGCGCGGCGACCTGCTCGCGCTGGACGCGCAGGCGCAGGTGAGCCCCTCCCGTCCCCCGCACGCCGCGCTGCACGCCGCGCCCGCGCCGCGCGACCGCCGCGCCGCGCTCGCCGCGCTGCGCACGCACGACGCCGTGCGCGGCGACCTGCTCGCGCTGGACGCGCAGGCGCAGGTGAGCCCCTCCCGTCCCCCGCACGCCGCGCTGCACGCCGCGCCCGCGCCGCGCGACCGCCGCGCCGCGCTCGCCGCGCTGCGCACGCACGACGCCGTGCGCGGCGACCTGCTCGCGCTGGACGCGCAGGCGCAGGTGAGCCCCTCCCGTCCCCCGCACGCCGCGCTGCACGCCGCGCCCGCGCCGCGCGACCGCCGCGCCGCGCTCGCCGCGCTGCGCACGCACGACGCCGTGCGCGGCGACCTGCTCGCGCTGGACGCGCAGGCGCAGGTGAGTGAAGCGAGCCACCACATCGAATTGCATCGATGAGGAACGCGAGTGATTCATAGCCCTCGATATAAATCCGTTTTATTCAAGTGTTTCATACGATACTTTATGCCATGACTCCGAGAAAAAGAAAAGATTTAAGCGAAAATAGACATTTAATGAAGAAAAAAGAAAGTTTAAGCTAATTAAAATGCACATTAAATTTGTTTAAAATAAGCTTTATACCATTCCCTCCCTAACAGCTTATTTTATTCACCGAAAACAGGGAATAAAAAGCACTTTTACTCACTGTTTTTGTGTTTGAATTTAGAACACATCAATATATTTGAGCTCCATCTCAATGCTAAACAAACTCCTTTTTCAAATAACTCCACGAGCTTTGATTGGTTGACATTTTCGACAAGGAGTTTAGTTTCTTTTTCTCGGAATCATGGTATAAAGTATCGTATGCAACTCTTGAATAAAACGGATTTATATCGAGGGCCATGAATCACTCGCGTTGCTCAGGATTCTAACACTGGAATCACTCGCTAAACTCGTGATTTAATCGTCATGAATCAGTGGCTACGGTTGATTCAGTCGTTAGAATCTTTCACTTGCTCGTAACTCATCTATGGCTCTCGCTTTAAATCATTAATAGTTGCATAATACACCGTGAAATTTTAATGTTTGTTTTCCCGCGGCAGAACAACTTGCCATAAGGAGTACTTTCGAAACATAGAGTAAAAGTAAAAAATATAGATGTTTTTGTTTAAAATAATTTAAAAAATATTCACCAACTCGAAAACGTGAGAAACTATAGTAACATTAGATGTAACTTGTAGGTACTATTCGAATCGCACGCGCCGCCGGCCGCCTTCGCGTAGGTATCGGGATGAATATCTATCGGTTCGTGGTCGCTTTCGAATTAAATTTTCACAATGGTATATATTGTTTCTAATATTTAATTTGTTTATACAACGATTGTATTACCAAGACAAAACCATTTCGCTGCGGGAAAACAACCATTGAAATTTCTCGGTGTATACATTTTAATGAGAGAATGGTATAAATGAATAACGTGTTTCCCCCCCAGGTCCTGCAGGAGGAAGGCTCTCGTCTCCAGAAGCTGTACCCGGGCGACAACGTGTCTCAGATTGCGCTCCAGCAGAAGGCGCTGGCGGACGCCTGGGCGCTGCTGCAGGAGACGTCCGAGGAGACCCGGCGCACGCTGCAGCAGCACCTGGAACTGCACGAGTTCCTCACAGAGGTATCCCACTCGCCCCGGCGAAGAGTGCCATCGGCCCCGGGATCTCTGGGTTTTAGATCCATCGGGGCATTTGGCACGAATATATTTTTAAACCTACGCGAATCGAACAAATTATTATCCTACTAATAAACGCGAAAGTTTGTAAGGATGTCTGGATGTATGTTTGTTCATAGGCTACTTTTTATCCCGAAAAAATGTACGTGGGATAGATTTGTTTTGGGCGAAGCCGTGGGCGTAAGCTAGCAAGTATTGAACGGGTATTTATCGCGTTTTATTTACCTATTTTTCCCGACGCTTCGACAGGTTTACACACTACGACAGTGTGTAAACCTGTCACGGCATGACTGAAAGTCATACCCGTTTAATACTAATAATAATTCGGCACAAAAGCAGGTATCGAATTTTCACCAGAGGTTCTAGGGTATGCCGGTTTCCTCACGATGTTTTCCTTCACCGTTGAGCACTGGCATTGAGAAAAATTCGAAGGTATGTGTCATAGGTTAGTATTTTTATAAGCGGCGATGGTTTGCAACCTGTCACGTCCGGAATACTAACTGTCTCCGTGTTGTCCAGGTTCGGGACCTGAGCACGTGGTCGGCGGCGGCGCGCGCGGCGCTGGGCGCGGCGCTGCGCGTGCGCGACGCGGGCTCGGCGCAGGCGGCGCGCGCCGACCACGACGCCCTGCGCGCGCACATCGACGCGCGCGAGCCCGCCTTCCGCCGCGCGCTCGCCGCGGGCCAGCAGCTCGTGGCCGACGGCAACCCGAGCGCACAGGTCCTGCACAAACACATCGATATACACATGAACGTAGATGTAGTATGTCATAGATAGACATATAAATAAATAAATAAATATAAATAAATAATGCTGGACAATCCACACAGCATCATCTAGCCCCAAAGTAAGCTACTCAAAGCTTGTGTTATGGGTACTAGATAACTGATATATTTAATACATGATATAGGTACATAGATAGATATTTTTTATTATACATACATACATACCCAGACCAACGGAACAAATTTCTGCAGATCGTACCTACACAAATTTGTTCCGAGGCGGGAATCGAACCCGCAACCTCTTGCGTCACAAGCGGACTCTTGCCCGCTGCGCCACAGAGGTCGTCTCGATATAGACGTAGACATAGATAAAGAAACTAAGGGCATAAACAGACCCTGTACAGACGTACATATAGACATAAATATAGACAAACATACACATAGACACAAACGTACACAGACGTAGACAAACAGACATACGTCATATAGACACAAACGTACACATAGACACAGACATAGATAGACATACACTTCCGCCGTTATAGCAATATAAATAATGAGCGATTCAATGACCCCCCCCCCCCAGGAGGTGTCGGAGAAGTGCTCTGCGCTGGTGGAGGAGCGCGCGCGGCTGCTGGGCGCGTGGGCGGCGCGCCAGGTGGCGCTGGACCAGCTCAGCGACCTGCACTGCTTCCTGCGCGACGCCAAGGCGCTGCACGACCTGTGCGCCGCGCAGGAGGCCGCGCTCAGTGAGTGTGCACCCTACCACCAGCTCTTACAGACCATCATGTGTCAGACCCATCACATTACAGCTTGAAGTAACACTACTTCAGTACTATTAGCCCCACCACCGTCTCCCACGAACCACGGAGACCCATCACATTACAGCTTAAAGTAACACTACTTCAATACTATTAGCCCCACCACCGGCTCCCACGAACCACGGAGACCCATCACATTACAGCTTGAAGTAACACTACTTCAATACTATTAGCCCCACCACCGGCTCCCACGAACCACGGAGACCCATCACATTACAGCTTGAAGTAACACTACTTCAGTACTATCAGCCCCACCACCGGCTCCCACGAACCACGGAGACCCATCACATTACAGCTTGAAGTAACACTACTTCAGTACTATCAGCCCCACCACCGGCTCCCACGAACCACGGAGACCCATCACATTACAGCTTGAACTAACACTACTTCAGTACTATTAGCACCACCACCGGCTCCCACGAACCACGGAGACCCATCACATTACAGCTTAAAGTAACACTACTTCATTACTATTAGCCCCACCACCGGCTCCCACGAACCACGGAGACACGTCACATTAGAATAGTCGAAAAGATTCACAAAAGGGTGTTAAACACATGGTGAGGCGCGCAGAGTCAATGACCTCCTAGTCCCTACGGCCCGCCGCCAAACGAATAGCAACTACTATTGGTTCTCATATTATCGAGTAAGTTTCGTATTATTATTAATAACAAAAAAATAGATTCATTATTTATATTGTTTTTGAGTAGGGTTACAGATATAGATTACGTGGGCGCCGGCTTTAAACTGACCAAAAACTCACCTTGTATAGGCGACCAAGAAATTGGTTTACCACTTTTGATGACCTCCCAGTAACATAATTATTCGCTAAGGATTACTATGACAGATTCTGACGTAGCAGTTATTAATCTGTCAAGCTAAAATAGCCCTTGATGTTTTGTACGTGCAAATGATATTCAGCCTTAGAGTGGTAAACCAATTTCTTGGTCGCCTATACATGATCTTTCCATTTATCACAAAAAAAGTTGAAAACCCCAATTGCAATCATTTATTGATCGGTTACAGGCACAGAGATCTCGTCTACCAGCAGCGTTGAGGAAGTAGACAACCAGCTCAAGAAGCACGAAGCGTTCGAGAAGCTTCTGGCAACACAGGTACTTCTTATAGTGACATTAGCTCTACCCCTAGTATGAGTTATTTAATAGTTTACGAAAACTTTTTTCGAATAGTATCCTTTCATACGTTTACCTCCATCGGAAATGTTAAGGAACTAAAATAAGATCGATAATATCTAAAATATCACCCCCAGCAATGATTTACAAAGCAAGTTTTCTCGATAAGTTTTTTCGACGAGCGTCTCCTCAGCGCGACTAATGCTGAGCAGAGAATTTTTTAAACAATAGACACCTTAGTTTGTTTTTTACGAGTACTACACGTGTCGTACCCTCTTTTATAAGTAGTACCATACTCACATATCTGTTTTACCGACTTGTATGGCTAATGTAACTAGTACCTACACGTGAGAACCTCTCATTGGCTATCTAGCACTAAGCAGTTATTATTTTTATTGTAAAAGCTGTTGGTTCTCCTACAAATAAATAAATAAATAAATATCGACCTTATTGTAGTTCCTTAACATACCCGATGGAGGTCAACGTATGAAAGGATACTATTCGAAACAAGTTTTCGTAAACTATCAAAAACTCATACTCGGGGTACAGTGCCGCAGTGTAGGGAAGGTAGACTTAACTACAAATACTCTATTAAAGTAGATTAAGAGTGCACTGGCGTAGTGATAGTCTTGGCTTCTGACTCCCCAAGTCGTGGGTTCGATGACGGTCAAGAACCAAGGGCTTTTTCCATTCGAAAATTGATGTGTGCTATACTAGTACTCTCAAACGGTGAAGAAAAATATCTTGAGGAAACCGTCTTCCATTAGAAAAGATTGTGCGCAATACCAGAACTCTCAAACGGTGAAGGAAAACATCGTGAGGAAACCGGCATACCCTAGAACCAAATTTTCCAACCAACCAATTCGAAGGTGTGTCATAGGTTAGTATTATTTAGTGGCGTTGAGTTTGCAACCTGTCACGTACGGAATACTAACTGCCGCGCAAAATATGTAGCAAGTACAAACATCATATTTATACATACCTCTGACTAGCCTCTTGAGATATCCTCAAAGATGTAAGTAACTAGAGATCTGAGGAGATATCTACCGAGCCTGGGGGTTACAGTCGTGGTGATGTTTGTCCAGGATGAGAAGCTGGAGACGCTGAACAGCCACGGAGACAAGCTGCTGCAGCAGAACCACGTGGAGAGCCAGCTCATAGCGGACGAGCTGCAGCTCATCAACGAGCGGAGGAAGAAGGTGAGCTGCTCGCCCGACCCCGGGGCTCGAGCCAGCATGAGTGTGGATAGCGTGTCTCTAGGGAAGAGAAGATAAAGTGTTGAAAAATTGATATATTCGACTCCAAAAAGGAGGCTTTAAAGATGTATCTTTTACTTTGTTACGCATTCACCAGCTCTCAGCAGAGGAAGTCTGAAAAGTTGAGGAGTAATAGGTTAGCGTGGGATGGGCATGTTATGAGGAGAAATGTCATGTGACAAGGAGAGTGTTAGGTATGAATGTGGATGGATACAGGGGGAGAGGTAGGACGAATAAAAGATGGATGAACCGTGTGAGTGACATGGGTAAGAAAGGAGTGAGTACTGAGGTGACGAATGATAGAGGGAGATGGAAAAACATCACATGTTATGCCGACCACGTGACGCATTCACCAGCTTACTCCCCAAATGAATGGTGCGTAAAGAAGTTTACATCTCTCATGTTCGGTAAGTAGGTTCTTATTACCCTCAAATGGGGCTTGTAGGTGACCAATTAGCGCTCTAGGGTAATAATGTAGCTAGAAAAGCCCTAGGGCGGTAAGTAATTAAAAAAAAAACTTCACTCTTTCAAAAAGTTCGCGTACATAACCATCATACTGGCAATAGACATCATGCATTCAGCCCAATGACAAAAGAGGTCGCTTCGCCATTCAGCCTTGTCTTCGGATGAGTAGTATAAATAGTCATCAATTTTAAATATCGAACGGCGAAGCTCAATATCGTTCTTGAAAAAAAAAATAGCGGGTATAGAAAACTTTTACTTTAAAATGTTTTATTCTTGTAATGCCGGTTTTTTTTTACATACCTCACAATCGAGATGTAAAGCAGAGTAGTTAGCTCGGGTGTAAGCATCGATTGCACCCTCGAACTATAGTAAATATCTCGGGCTGCAATTGATGTCTTACAGCCCTTGTCTACTAATCTACTATTAAGTTCAAAAACACTTGTCCCCCCCCCAGCTGTACGCGGCGAGCGCGGCGCGCGGCGCGGCGCTGGCCCGGCGGCGTGCGCGCGCGCAGTTCGCGCGCATCGCGGCCGAGGCGCGCGCCTGGGTCGCCGACAAGCTGCACAAGCTGCGAGCCGAGCACGCGCAGGGTGAGTCCACCCTTGTGACAGCTAGCCATGGTCTGGTGACCCGGCCACTGCAGAATGTCACGAATGTGCCGCGTCTTTACATATCTCCTAAGATCTTTAACGAAAGATCCGAGGAGATATGCCTCGAGCTCTGAGAATTATGGTCGTGACCGTTAAGGCCCCGACGATGGCCTAGGGCGGCCTTATCTCCGAAATAGTCCGCTGACCGGAACTGATCTCACCAGGCGAAGTGACCGACCTTGAAGACAAGATAAAGAAGCTGCAGAAGCACCAGGCCTTCACCGCGGAGCTGGCTGCGAACCGGGCCCGTCTCCAGGAGGTGCAGGAGCTGGCGGAGCAGCTCAGACCTGATGAGGAGGTGGAGAAGCAGCTGGAACAGCTGAAGAGTGACTGGCTGAAGTTGGAGACTGCGACCGAGACACGAGGTATGTTTCTTAATTGTTAGTTTTATCAAGCAGCATCATGCAACGTCAAGCTCCATCAAATTACTTCAAGCCAGGTAAAGTAACGAGCTTTATTCAGTATCAAGCAACATCAAGCAACGTCAAGCAACATCAAATAGTGCCATCAAGTCGCTTTAGACTATATTAGGCTACAAGTAAACAATAATGTAGATTCAAGTGACGTCAAACAACGTCAAGCTACATCAAATTAGATCAAGCCGTCAAACAAAGTCAAGTAAAATCAAATAGTGAAATCAAGCTGCTAAATTAAGCCACGAGTAGACAATAACCCAGATTCAAATAACGTCAAGCAACGTCAAGCAACATCAAGCAACATCAAGCTTAGATTAAAAGTAGTAATGATTGGTTGTTATCAGGTCGTGGATTAGAGGAGGCCCAGGACATCCTGGAGTTCAACCAGCACCTGGACAAGATCGAGGCGTGGATCAGAGACAAGGAGATGATGGTGAGTGCGCGTGCGAGCGAGACGGAATATGTATATGCGTAAAGTAAAGTATTATTTTATAATAGTATGCCTTACATTACGTTATTACATTAAATTATTACGTTATTACATAACATTATTACTTTATTACATTACATTATTACTTTATTACATTACATTATTACTTTATTACATTACATTATTATGTTATTTCATTACATTATTACGTTATTACATAACATTATTACTTTATTACATTACATTATTACTTTATTACATTACATTATTACTCTATTACATTACATTATTACGTTATTTCATTACATTATTACTTTATAACATTACATTATTACGTTATTACATAACATTATTACGTTATTTCATTACATTATTACGTTATTTCATTACATTATTACTTTATTACATTACATTATTACATTACGTTACATAACAGTATGCCCCTGGCAGGTGCAAGCGCACGAGCTGGGCCGCGACTACGAGCACTGCTCGGCGCTGGCGCGCAAGCTGGACGACGTGGACAGCGACATGGCGGTGGACGACCGGCGCCTGCGCACCATCACCGCGCTCGCCGACAAGCTGCTGCAGCAGGTGCGCCGTTATAGTACGAGATCCGGCTGCAAAATTATGCACTCATCGAGTATTTGCTAAAATCAAAAATTTTACGCATATTTATGGCCAGGAGAATTTATATCTGCCAGGTTGCCTATTTAAATGTGGCCGGTATATATCTCCTCAGATCTTTGGTTACTTAGATCTTTGAGGATATCTAAAGGGGGTAGTCAGAGGCAAGTCCAAACATGACATTTGGTACATGCCCACATTTTGCACAGTAGTTAGTATTCCGTACGTGACAGGTTGCAAGCCCATCGCCGCTTATAAGAATACTAACCTATGACACATACCTTCGATTTTTTGGTTCTAGGGTATGCCGGTTTCCTCACGATGTTTTCCTTCACCGTTTAAGAGCACTGGGATTGCGCACATAAATTTTTGGTAATCACATAATTAATGGAAAAACTCATCGGTGCACGACCAGGTTTGAACCCACGACCTCCGGATCATGAGGCAGGGGTGCTACCACTGCACCGATAGCGCTCTTATATAGTTGTTCATATAGTTTAAATAAATATTAGTAGAATGAGGTATGTGAGTGTTTGTTTGTGAGTTAAAAAATAAAAATAAATAAATAAATAATGCTGGACAATCCACACAGCATCATCTAGCCCCAAAGTAAGCTACTCAAAGCTTGTGTTATGGGTACTAGATAACTGATATATTTAATACATTATATACATAGATAAATATATTTTTATTATACATACAAAACACCCAGACCAACGGAACAAATTTCTGCAGTTCGTACACAAATTTGTTCCGCGGCGGGAATCGAACCCGCAACCTCTAGCGTCGCAGGCGTACTCTCGCCCGCTGCGCCACTGAGGTGAGTTGTAACGTTGTGTTCGTCGGCAGGGCCCCACGGCGCAGGCGGCGAGCGTGGCGGCGCGCCGGGACGCCTGCCTCGCCAAGTGGGCCGCGCTCACCGGAGCCCTGCAGGCCTACCGCGAGCGCCTCGCCGCCGCGCTCGAGATCCACTCCTTCAACAGGTACCGACCCCAGCACTGGAGTCCCAGGCTCGGGAGACATCTCCCCGGAGCTCTACTCACTTACAGCTTTGAGGATATCTATAGAATATAATCTAAATATTTATTTATTTATTTATTTATTTAATTGGAACGGTTACAAAAAAACCACTTACACTAACTAATCAAAATTAAAGTACATAACTACACTACAAAATACATTCTGAATACAGTAAATCAATAACAAATTCAAATAAAAACAAAATAATAATAAAAATAAAAAATCAGTTTAAATACTATAATACTAGTTGTGATTGGATCTATGTTATTACCTAAAATTTAAAATAATATTATAATAATGTCAAAGTTAATTATATCATCCATCTATGTCACAAAATCTCATGCATTCACTAATGAAGTCCTTCCATTCATCATCAACCTGTATCAATATGTATTACCCAAGGGTGACTGACTGACTGACTGACTGACTGACTGATTGACATAGTGATCTATCAACGCACAGCCCACACCACTGGACGGATCGGACTGAAATTTGGCAAGCAGGTAGATGTTATGACGTAGGCATCCGCTAAGAAAGGATTTTGATTAATTCTACCCCCAAGGGGGTAAAGTAGAGGATGAAAGCTTTTTAACGGAAAAAATTTCGGTACCCGTGGGAGAGATTTGTATTTGTTTTTCAAGGAACCACGCGGGCGAAGCCGTGGGCGGAAGCTAGTTATTTATAATACTCATCATCATCTTCCTGTCCTCTTCCCACGTTATGTGGTCGGCACAACACGTGATCGTCCATCTCCCTCTGTCATTCGTCATCTCACTCCTTTCCTACTCATGTCATCTTCCTCACAGTCCATCCATCTTTTCTTTTGTGATGCGACTTCCAACAAAGTTGCGTTAAACGTTGAACGCTACCATGGAGGGGGGGTGAAAGAGACAGAGCGAGAGTGAATGCGCGGCAATCGTACGCATGCGCGTAGATGTATTTAGATATAGTACCTGGGTGACCGAGCTTTGCTCGCTTTTTTTTATTGGTAAACGACGTTTTCTAAAAATGAAACCTAGCTAGATCGATTTATCGCCCCCGAGACCCTCTGCATACTAAATTTCATGAAAATCGCTGGAGCCGTTTCCGAGATTCCAATTTATATATATATACATATATATACAAGAATTGCTCGTTTAAAGGTATAAGATTATAAATAATGTACGTTTCCCGCAGAGACGTGGAGGACACGGAGGAGCGGATCTCCAAGAAGGCGGCCCTGTTCAGCTCCACGGAGAAGGGGCGCGAGCTGAGCGCTGCGCACGAGTTGAAGAAGCGCCACCTAGCGCGCGTGGCGGAGGCCGGCGCCGTGCGGGACAGGATCCAGGCGCTGGGGGCCGAGGGGCAGGTGCTGGCGCGCAAGTACGGCACACCTCTCTCTAGTCTACAGCAGCGGGGCATTTGAGAGCCATAGTTTGAGCTTCTAGGGTTCATATCACAAGTAGTGATATTATGTATTATGTGTATTATGTGTAAAAGAGCGCTGGTGGTGTAGTGATAGCACCCCTGCCTCACGATCCGAAGGTCGTGGGTTCAAACCTGGTCGTGCACCGATGAGTTTTTCCATTCGAAAAATTTATGTGCGCAATGCCAGTGCTCTTAAACGGTGAAGGAAAACATCGTGAGGAAACCGGCATACCCTAGAACCAAAAATTCGAAGGTATGTGTCATAGGTTAGTATTCTTATAAGCGGCGATGGGCTTGCAACCTGTCACGTCCGGAATACTAACTACTGTGCAAAATGTGGGCATGTACCAAATGTCATGTTTGGACTTGCCTTTGACTACCCCCTTTAGATATCCTCAAAGATCGAAGTAACTAAAGATCTGAGGAGATATCTACTGAGCCTGGGGATTACAGTCGTGATCATATTTATTTTTATTAATTTTTTGTATTATGTATATCCAGGTGTATGTATGTAAGGGTGTATGTGTGGATGTATGTGTGTATGTGCAGACATCCGGAACACGCATGTATGTATGTATGTGTGTATGTGCAGACATCCGGAGCACGCGGAGCACATAGAGAGCAGCCTGGGCCGGCTGCGGGAGGGCTGGCAGCGCCTGGAGCGGCTCGCGGCCGAGCGGACGGCGGCGCTGGACGACGCCATCCAGCACCACACCTTCACCGACAGCCTCAAGGTACACATTCATTCATTCATTCGCTCATTCATTCATTCATTAGTTCATTCATTCATTCGACGACAATGTACGTTACGAACATCGTTCATAACAGATGCATGCACTTTTTTCTTACCGTGTCGATAGTTCTCCATCTCTTTCTCAATCAGTGCTTAAAATAATAAAAAGAAGGTTTTTATACGACGAAGTTGATGATGATGATGATGACGACTAAGTTGATGATGATGATTAACAAAAGGGGAAGCTCCACTAGTAATGTAATAGTTAAGTTATGAATAATGTATTGACGACTTCAGTGGCGCAGCGGGCGAGAGTCCGCCTGCGACGCAAGATGTTGCGGGTTCGATTCCCGCCGCGGAACCAATTTGTGTTCGATCTGCAGAACTTTGTTCCGTTGGTCTGGGTGTTTTCTATGTATAATAAAAAAATATCTATGTATATAAAGTATTAAATATATCAGTTATCTAGTACCCATAACACAAGCTTTGAGTAGCATACTTTGGGGCTAGATGATGCTGTGTGGACTGTCCAGCATTATTTATTTATTTATTGTGAATATGACGGCAGGAGCTGGAGCAGTGGGTGTCGGAGACGGTGAAACGAATGGACGAGGCGGACGAGCCGGAGAGCGTGTCTGATGCTGAAGCGCTTCTGGAGCTGCACCACGAGAGGAAGGTCAGCATGGTCTACCATCCCCAGGAGTGGGAGACATCTCCTCAGATCTCAATAAAGCTTGGGACGAATCAGCCGCAACTCTGCTAGGTGTCCCTAACAACATTAACAAGGATCATACAAAAATAATACAAAATTACAAATTTTAAAAGCCCCTTGACATCTAAACCTTACGAAACGTTCTTTCAATATCATTGAAGTAACACGGTACCTTTCGAATCGAGCGTAAATAAGGAGGTTAGTCAGAATCCTTCATGAACTATTAAAGAGCTGATGATCAGATTTTCATTAAACATGGCTAAGAACTCGGGGCAAAATTATCTATGACACAAAAAAAAACTAAACAAAAATCGGTTCATCCGTTTGGGAGCTACGATGCCACAGACAGACACACAGATACACAGACAGACACGTTAAACTTATAACAC
Organism: Cosmorhoe ocellata; assembly: GCA_963675405.1. NCBI lineage: Eukaryota > Metazoa > Arthropoda > Insecta > Lepidoptera > Geometridae > Cosmorhoe > Cosmorhoe ocellata. The sequence goes on along the minus strand of OY776271.1, from coordinate 6,055,396 downwards.
CCTCCTTTTCGTCGGGGGTTAAAAAAGGCGCTAGGGCCCAGCGAGTTTCTCGTCAGTTCTTCTCGTACCTCAGTACGAGAAGAACTGACGAGAAACTCGCTACTAAATAGGACTGAAATTGGCACCTAGACTCACCTAGTGTGTAAGACGATTCAAAATGATCCTTGTGATATAACTGAATAAAGTTATTTGAGTAGTTCTAGTTACTTAGATCTTTGAGTATATCAAAAGAGTCAGCATTTCCAAACATGACATTTGGCACATGCCCACATTTTGCACAGTAGTTAGTATTCCGTACGTGACAGGTTGCAACCGAATCTGGTTTTAGGGTATACCGGTTTCTCAAGATGTTTTCCTTCACCGTCTAACAGCCTGTGGTTTGAACCAAGAATTTGAAGGTGTATATTAAACGGTTTAGTATTCTTATAAGCGGCGATAGGCTTACAACCTGTCACGGAAATCTTACCAACTGTTGTGAAAAATATGGATATTATGTGTCAAATATCATGTTTCGACTGCCTCTGACTACCCTCTATCTATAGATATCCACAAAGATCTAATTGACTACAGATCTGAGGAGATATTACTGTAAACCAAAAAGGTACTAAGTTTTTTGAAAAGAGGTTTTATTTGTGTTTATGGTTATGTACCTTTATGTAAAGTTACAGAACATGTTGTTTTATTTGTTCATGTCAATTACAGTTAGCATATAAATTTTCAATATATAAAATTCATTATTATCAACACAATATTTTACCATTTTATTCTAAATCTAACATCGTGATCATGCGGTTTGAACCCCCGACCTTCAGATCGTGAGGCTGGGTGCTAGCACGACACCACCAGTGCTATTAGTACAAGATATTGAATGGTATTGACGACCTCTGGTGCGCAGCGGGCAGAGTCCACCTGCGACGCAAGAGGTTGCGGGTTCGATTCCCGCTTCGGAACAAATTTGTGTATGATCTGCAGAAATTTGTTCCGTTGGTCTGGGTGTTTCTATGTATAATAAAAACTATCTATCTATGTATATAATGTATTAAATATATCAGTTATCTAGTACCCACAACACAAGCTTTGAGTAGCTTACTTTGGGGCTAGATGATGCTGTGTGGACTGTGGACTGTCCAGCATTAATTATTTATTTATTTATTTGCTTTTATTTATTTGCTTTTGAAGAGCGCTGGTGGTGTAGTGGTAGCACCCCGGCTTCACGATCCGAAGGTCGTGGGTTCATACCTGGTCGTGCACCAATGAGTTTTTCCATTCGAAAAATTTATGTGCGCAATGCCAGTGCTCTTAAACGGTGAAGGAAAACATCGTGAGGAAACCGGCATACCCTAGAACCAAAAATTCGAAGGTGTGCGTCATAGGTTAGTATTCTTATAAGCGGCGATGGGCTTGCAACCTGTCACGTACGGAATACTAACTACTGTGCAAAATGTGGGCATGTACCAAATGTCATGTTTGGACTTGCCTCTGACTACCCCCTTTAGATATCCTCAAAAGATTTAAGTAACCAAAGATCTGAGGAGATATCTACCGAGCCCGGGGATTACAGTCGTGATCATATATATTTTTTTTTTAATTTATTTATTTGCAACTGTTCGTTCCAGGCGGAGATAGACGGGCGCCAGAAGGCGATGGCGGCGCTGCAGAGGGGCGCGGAGCAGGTGCAGGAGCCGCTGCTGCAGCAGCAGGTGGAACAGCTCTCCTCCACGCTGGACCGGGCCTGGCTGCAGCGGAAGCAGTACCTCACGCAGGTACCACATACTCTTATGCTACGGCTACACTGGTCTAAGCTAGTAATACAAACTTTGAGATTTCGTGACCTATAAGGTTTAAGGTTATACGTACAGCAAAGGACAGAAACAAATGGAAATCCTTAGAGGAGGCCTTTGTCGAAAGACAAGCTAAGAGGAGATATAAGCCGAGAATATGTTTTAAATTAAGTTTTTTTGGGGTAAACGACGTTTTCTAAAAATGAAACTTAGCTAGATCGATTTATCGCCTTCGAAACCCGCTGTATACGAAATTTCATGAAAATCGCTGGAGCCGCTTCTGAGATGTAATGTGTCCACCAATGTTAATGTTGTCTCCCTCGCTCCCTGTGCGCAGGCGCACCAGCTGCAGCTGCTGAAGGAGCAGGCGCGGCAGACGGAGGACTGGCTGGCGTCCAAGGAGGCCTTCCTCAACAACGACGACCTGGGGGAGAACCTGGACGGTATGTGGAGACTATGATATATCTAAATATATATAACTCAAAGGTGACTGACTGACTGACATAGTGATCTATCAACGCACAGCCCAAACCACTGGACGGATCGGGCTGAAATTTGGCATGCAGGTAGATGTTATGACGTAGGCATCCGCTAAGAAAGGATTTTGATTTATTCTACCCCAAGGGGATAAAATAGGGGATGAAAGTTTGTATGAAAAGTAGCGATAATCGACATTCACGCGGGCGAAGCTGCGGGCATCAGCTAGTCTATACTAATATTATAAAGAGGAAAACTTTGATTGTTTGTTTGTTTGTTTGTTTGTTTGTTTGTTTGTTTGAAATGAATAGGCTCCGAAACTACTGAACCGATTTGAAAAATTCTTTCACCAATGTGTAGAATGAACTTTCAGGATGAACATAGGCTATATTTTATGTAGGTACTTCGCGGGCGACGCCGCGTGCAGAAGCTAGTGTAATAATATATCTATACTAGCTAAACATAGACATAGGCATAGACATATAATTTATTTGATAAAAACAAATCTATCCCGCGGGAACCTTATATTTTTCCGGGATATAAAGTAGCCTATGTGCTATTACAGACTATAATCTATATCTGTGCCAAATTTCGTTCAGATCCGTTCAGCTGTTTCAGCGTGAAAGTGTAACAAACATACATCCATACATTCTTACAAACTTTCGCGTTTATAATATTAGTAGGATAGGATATAGAACAGATAAGAATGATGTATATTTAGTGTTTATAAGAAGACTAGCTTCTGCACGCGGCGTTGCCCGCGAAGTACCTACATAAAATATAGCCTATGTTCATCCTGAAAGTTCATTCTACACATTGGTGAAAGAATTTTTCAAATCGGTCCAGTAGTTTCGGAGCCTATTCAATTCAAACAAACAAACAAACAATCAAATCATTCCTCTTTATAATATTAGTATAGACTAACACCTGTTCCAGCTGTGAAAGCCCTGAATGTGTATTTGGGTTATTCCTATTTGTCCCCCTGCTCTATCCTTTTGGGGGACAGATGTGACTAAAAAGTTATATTTTGTCCCTCTCATGGCAATGGGTGTAAAAGAAAACCTGTTCTATCACTTTGGGGGGACAAATGGGACTAAAACGTTCTATTTGTCTCCCTGCTCTATCACTATGGGGGACAGATGTGACTAAAACGTTCTATTTGTCCCCCTCATGGCAAAAAACACCTGTTTCTGTTCCAGCTGTGGAAGCCCTGATCAAGAAGCACTCAGAATTCTCCAAGCTGCTGGACAGCCAGCTGGGGAGAGTCCAGGAGTTGGAGAAATTCGCGCTCTCCCTCCAGCAGGACGGGCACTACAGCACGCAGTACATCCGGGAGAGGATGCAGGCGATACTCGCGCGGCGGGACAAGCTGCAGGTCAGTGCGGGGAATGGTGACGGAAAACATTGAAATTTGGCAAGTCCAAGAATAACATTTGGATACTGTTGGCTTATTTTTAATAGTTTCAATTATATTACAATTGGTATAACAATGTGGGCATGTGCCAAATACCAGTTTTGGGTGGACGAGCAGACAAACAGACAGACAGAAGGCAGACAGACAAAAATGAAAATAAATACAGTTTTGGCTTCGGTGCCCTCCAAACATTTTTTCAAAATATCTTCAATGTTCAAAAATTTTACTTTACAGTTTTATTATAAGTATTATAAGTATTAGAAGGATCATACAAAAAAGCGCTAGGACCGAGACGAGTTTCTCGCCTGTTCTTCTCGTACTTGGGTTAGGTTGGAATTGGCACATAGAATCACCTAGCATGTAAGGCGTTTCAAAGTGATCCTTGTGATTTTACTGAATAAATATTTTTCAATTTCGATTGTTATCTGTCCACCTTCCCAGGAGTCGTGCCGGCACCGCGGCGTGATGCTGCAGCAGTCGCGCCAGCTGCACCAGTTCCTGCGGGACCTGTACCACGAGCGGGAGTGGATCGCGCTCAAGATGCAGGTCGCCAACGACCAGAACTACAGGTACCGCCCGCCGGCGTATTGTATTAGTTTGACAGCTGTCAAACTAAATGTACATCTCATGGATACCTATAGATGTAGTACCTGGATGAGGTACCACCAGCGATGACCCCGCCCAGCGTATTGTATTAGTTTGACAGCTGTCAAACTAAATGTACATCTCATGGATACCTATAGATGTAGTTCCTGGATGAGGTACCACCAGCGATGACCCCGCCCAGCGTATTGTATTAGTTTGACAGCTGTCAAACTAAATGTACATCTCATGGATACCTATAGATGTAGTACCTGGATGAGGTACCACCAGCGATGACCCCGCCTAGCGTATTGTATTAGTTTGACAGCTGTCAAACTAAATGTACATCTCATGGATACCTATAGATGTAGTACCTGGATGAGGTACCACCAGCGATGACCCCGCCCAGCGTATTGTATTAGTTTGACAGCTGTCAAACTAAATGTAGATCTTATAGATAACCATAGTACCTGGATGACCGAGCTTAGTTCGGTTTTTTTTGGTAAGTAAATGATTTTTTCTACAAATTAAAAAAAAAAAAAAAATATGATCACGACTGTAATCCCCGGGCTCGGTAGATAACTCCTCAGATCTTTAGTTACTTAGATCTTTGAGGATATCTAAAGGGGGTAGTCAGAGGCAAGTCCAAACATGACATTTGGTACATGCCCACATTTTGCACAGTAGTTAGTATTCCGGACGTGACAGGTTGCAAGCCCATCGCCGCTTATAAGAATACTAACCTATGACACATACCTTCGAATTTTTGGTTCTAGGGTATGCCGGTTTCCTCACCGTTCACCGTTTAAGAGCACTGGCATTGCGCACATAATTTTTTCGAATGGAAAAACTCATTGGTGCACGACCAGGTTTGAACCCACGACCTTCGGATCGTGAAGCAGGGGTGCTACCACTACACCACCAGCGAAAAATTCTACAAATTAATCCTAGCTAAATCGATTTATCTCCCCCGAAACCCCATTTTGTCCAATATGACAATACTCGTAGGGTAGGCAGAGCACGAATATATTTACTCAATGTTTCCTGTTGCAGGGATCTGTCAAACCTGCAGAGCAAGATACAGAAGCACGCGGCCTTCGAGGCCGAGCTGGCGGCCAACAGGGCCCGCACGGACGACGTGGCCAACGCCGGGGAGGCCCTCATCGGTGAGCCAGCTGGGGGGTTACTCTACAATGGATAGCTTTTGAAATATAACGATATATTATTATTATTAAGAGCAGTGGTGGATTTATCACCAGGCTGAGTAGGCTGGAGCCTAGGGCGGCAAATTTTAGGGGGCGGCAAATTTGGCTTATTACCTTACACAAAATAATGAATAAAAATTATAATATACACGGAGAAAAAATTTAACAAAATTGCAATATTTTAATACTATACACCTATACCAAATAATACAACGATTTTACATGATAAATTACTAAACGCTAAATTTAATAGCCTACTGGCGGCAAATGTGTAAATCCGCCACTGATTAAGAGCCTGTAGTGTCCCACTGCAGGGCAAAGGCCTCCCTTCCATCTCTCCAATCATCACGGTTTTGGGCTACCGTGGACCAGTCCTTCAGTCCATCAATTTCGTCTCTCCACCTCCGCCTTGGTCTGCCGCGAGGTCGTTTCCGATACAAGTAAAATTAAATAACCTTTAGAAAACCGCAGATGTCTTAGCACGTGTTTAAGTAGAGGTAGATCAGTCTATAAATGCACGCCCCTCCAATGTATTTGCTACTCTATTTCCTCTGCATACGGTACAAGTGCGAGTGGAGGGGCGTGCATTTTTAGATTGAAACATCTCTAACTAGGTGAGATAATCAAATATTAGTTTGTGATCAGGAGCAAGCTTGAAACTACTGAGTTTTCTTTAGAACTTTATTGTCTTTCTCTCACTAGGTTGCTATTGGACTGTATTGTTTTCGCTACAAAGTACTCACTATTTATACTATTTGAGTATCTGTGCGTCCCTTTTGAATTATATCTATCTCTGTCTTACATTTATTCTAGAACTATCTACATCTTTCTAGAACTATAGCTATCTCTGTCTAAACTACTATCTATCTCTCTCTGTTAAACTATCGTATTATAGAACAACCCATATCTTTCTAGTACTATAGCTATCATTGTCTAAAACTACTCTCTATTCTCTACTCTAGAGTAATTTTCTAGATATTTCTATAACCTATGCGTCGTCCAGCACGTAGACATAGACACCTACCTATGTATGTACATACAGTGTGTCCAAAACTTCAGGGCGTGTATATATGAGGATTGTGGACATGACAGGATGCGAACAGAACAGCGAAGTTAATAATATTTGATGTGAATGTTGCAGAAGCGGAGCACTACGCCGCGCAGGAGATAGCCACGGCCGTCGAGGAGCTGGAGAACCAGTGGCGCGAGCTGCAGGTACTGCACGGACCACTGAATTATTATACACAGACAGACAACACGCACACGCACATCCTTTCACACTCACCCACCCTTTCACACTCACTCACCCATCCTTTCACACTCACTCACCCATCCTTTCACACTCACCCACCCTTTCACACTCACTCACCCATCCTTTCACACTCACTCACCCATCCTTTCACACTCACCCACCCTTTCACACTCACTCACCCATCCTTTCACACTCACTCACCCATCCTTTCACACTCACCCACCCTTTCACACTCACTCACCCACCCTTTCACACTCACTCACCCACCCTTTCACACTCACTCACCCACCCTTTCACACTCACTCACCCACCCTTTCACACTCACTCACCCATCCTTTCACACTCACCCACCCTTTCACACTCACTCACCCATCCTTTCACACTCACTCACCCATCCTTTCACACTCACCCATCCTTTCACACTCACTCACCCATCCTTTCACACTCACTCACCCATCCTTTCACACTCACCCACCCTTTCACACTCACTCACCCATCCTTTCACACTCACCCACCCTTTCACACTCACTCACCCATCCTTTCACACTCACCCACCCTTTCACACTCACTCACCCACCCTTTCACACTCACTCACCCATCCTTTCACACTCACTCACCCTTTCACACTCACCCATCCTTTCACACTCACCCACCCATCCTTTCACACTCACCCACCCTTTCACACTCACCCATCCTTTCACACTCACCCACCCTTTCACACTCACTCACCCATCCTTTCACACTCACTCACCCATCCTTTCACACTCACCCACCCTTTCACACTCACTCACCCATCCTTTCACACTCACTCACCCATCCTTTCACACTCACCCACCCTTTCACACTCACTCACCCATCCTTTCACACTCACCCACCCTTTCACACTCACTCACCCATCCTTTCACACTCACCCACCCTTTCACACTCACTCACCCATCCTTTCACACTCACCCACCCTTTCACACTCACTCACCCATCCTTTCACACTCACCCACCCTTTCACACTCACTCACCCACCCTTTCACACTCACTCACCCATCCTTTCACACTCACCCACCCTTTCACACTCACTCACCCACCCTTTCACACTCACTCACCCATCCTTTCACACTCACCCACCCTTTCACACTCACTCACCCACCCTTTCACACTCACTCACCCATCCTTTCACACTCACTCACCCATCCTTTCACACTCACCCACCCTTTCACACTCACTCACCCATCCTTTCACACTCACCCACCCTTTCACACTCACTCACCCACCCTTTCACACTCACTCACCCATCCTTTCACACTCACCCACCCTTTCACACTCACTCACCCACCCTTTCACACTCACTCACCCATCCTTTCACACTCACCCACCCTTTCACACTCACTCACCCACCCTTTCACACTCACTCACCCACCCTTTCACACTCACTCACCCACCCTTTCACACTCACTCACCCATCCTTTCACACTCACCCACCCTTTCACACTCACTCACCCATCCTTTCACACTCACTCACCCATCCTTTCACACTCACCCACCTTTCACACTCACTCACCCACCCTTTCACACTCACTCACCCATCCTTTCACACTCACCCACCCTTTCACACTCACTCACCCATCCTTTCACACTCACCCACCCTTTCACACTCACTCACCCACCCTTTCACACTCACTCACCCATCCTTTCACACTCACCCACCCTTTCACACTCACTCACCCACCCTTTCACACTCACTCACCCATCCTTTCACACTCACCCACCCTTTCACACTCACTCACCCACCCTTTCACACTCACTCACCCACCCTTTCACACTCACCCACCCTTTCACACTCACTCACCCATCCTTTCACACTCACTCACCCATCCTTTCACACTCACCCACCCTTTCACACTCACCCATCCTTTCACACTCACCCACCCATCCTTTCACACTCACCCACCCTTTCACACTCACCCATCCTTTCACACTCACCCACCCTTTCACACTCACTCACCCATCCTTTCACACTCACTCACCCATCCTTTCACACTCACCCACCCTTTCACACTCACTCACCCATCCTTTCACACTCACTCACCCATCCTTTCACACTCACCCACCCTTTCACACTCACTCACCCATCCTTTCACACTCACCCACCCTTTCACACTCACTCACCCATCCTTTCACACTCACCCACCCTTTCACACTCACTCACCCATCCTTTCACACTCACCCACCCTTTCACACTCACTCACCCATCCTTTCACACTCACCCACCCTTTCACACTCACTCACCCACCCTTTCACACTCACTCACCCATCCTTTCACACTCACCCACCCTTTCACACTCACTCACCCACCCTTTCACACTCACTCACCCATCCTTTCACACTCACTCACCCTTTCACACTCACTCACCCATCCTTTCACACTCACCCACCCTTTCACACTCACTCACCCATCCTTTCACACTCACCCACCCTTTCACACTCACTCACCCATCCTTTCACACTCACCCACCCATCCTTTCACACTCACCCACCCTTTCACACTCACTCACCCATCCTTTCACACTCACCCACCCTTTCACACTCACTCACCCACCCTTTCACACTCACTCACCCACCCTTTCACACTCACTCACCCACCCTTTCACACTCACTCACCCATCCTTTCACACTCACCCACCCTTTCACACTCACTCACCCATCCTTTCACACTCACTCACCCATCCTTTCACACTCACCCACCTTTTCACACTCACTCACCCACCCTTTCACACTCACTCACCCATCCTTTCACACTCACCCACCCTTTCACACTCACTCACCCATCCTTTCACACTCACCCACCCTTTCACACTCACTCACCCACCCTTTCACACTCACTCACCCATCCTTTCACACTCACCCACCCTTTCACACTCACTCACCCACCCTTTCACACTCACCCACCCTTTCACACTCACTCACCCATCCTTTCACACTCACCCACCCTTTCACACTCACTCACCCACCCTTTCACACTCACTCACCCACCCTTTCACACTCACCCACCCTTTCACACTCACTCACCCATCCTTTCACACTCACCCACCCTTTCACGCTCACTCACCCATCCTTTCACACTCACTCACCCATCCTTTCACACTCACCCATCCTTTCACACTCACTCACCCATCCTTTACACTCACTCACCCATCCTTTCACACTCACCCACCCTTTCACACTCACTCACCCATCCTTTCACACTCACCCACCCTTTCACACTCACTCACCCATCCTTTCACACTCACCCACCCTTTCACACTCACTCACCCATCCTTTCACACTCACCCACCCTTTCACACTCACTCACCCACCCTTTCACACTCACTCACCCATCCTTTCACACTCACCCACCCTTTCACACTCACTCACCCACCCTTTCACACTCACTCACCCACCCTTTCACACTCACTCACCCATCCTTTCACACTCACTCACCCATCCTTTCACACTCACTCACCCATCCTTTCACACTCACTCACCCATCCTTTCACACTCACCCACCCTTTCACACTCACTCACCCATCCTTTCACACTCACTCACCCATCCTTTCACACTCACCCACCCTTTCACACTCACTCACTCATCCTTTCACACTCACCCACCCACCCTTTCACACTCACTCACCCATCCTTTCACACTCACTCACCCATCCTTTCACACTCACTCACCCATCCTTTCACACTCACCCATCCTTTCACACTCACTCACCCATCCTTTCACACTCACTCACCCATCCTTTCACACTCACTCACCCATCCTTTCACACTCACTCACCCATCCTTTCACACTCACTCACCCATCCTTTCACACTCACTCACCCATCCTTTCACACTCACCCATCCTTTCACACTCACTCACCCATCCTTTCACACTCACTCACCCATCCTTTCACACTCACTCACCCATCCTTTCACACTCACTCACCCATCCTTTCACACTCACCCACCCTTTCACACTCACTCACCCATCCTTTCACACTCACTCACCCATCCTTTCACACTCACTCACCCATCCTTTCACACTCACTCACCCATCCTTTCACACTCACTCACCCATCCTTTCACACTCACCCATCCTTTCACACTCACTCACCCACCCTTTCACACTCACTCACCCATCCTTTCACACTCACTCACCCATCCTTTCACACTCACCCACCCTTTCACACTCACTCACCCACCCTTTCACACTCACTCACCCATCCTTTCACACTCACCCACCCTTTCACACTCACTCACCCACCCTTTCACACTCACTCACCCACCCTTTCACACTCACCCACCCTTTCACACTCACTCACCCATCCTTTCACACTCACCCACCCTTTCACGCTCACTCACCCATCCTTTCACACTCACTCACCCATCCTTTCACACTCACCCATCCTTTCACACTCACTCACCCATCCTTTACACTCACTCACCCATCCTTTCACACTCACCCACCCTTTCACACTCACTCACCCATCCTTTCACACTCACCCACCCTTTCACACTCACTCACCCATCCTTTCACACTCACCCACCCTTTCACACTCACTCACCCATCCTTTCACACTCACCCACCCTTTCACACTCACTCACCCATCCTTTCACACTCACCCACCCTTTCACACTCACTCACCCACCCTTTCACACTCACTCACCCATCCTTTCACACTCACCCACCCTTTCACACTCACTCACCCACCCTTTCACACTCACTCACCCACCCTTTCACACTCACTCACCCATCCTTTCACACTCACTCACCCATCCTTTCACACTCACCCACCCTTTCACACTCACTCACCCATCCTTTCACACTCACTCACCCATCCTTTCACACTCACCCACCCTTTCACACTCACTCACTCATCCTTTCACACTCACCCACCCACCCTTTCACACTCACTCACCCATCCTTTCACACTCACTCACCCATCCTTTCACACTCACTCACCCATCCTTTCACACTCACCCACCCTTTCACACTCACTCACCCATCCTTTCACACTCACCCACCCTTTCACACTCACTCACCCATCCTTTCACACTCACTCACCCATCCTTTCACACTCACTCACCCATCCTTTCACACTCACTCACCCATCCTTTCACACTCACTCACCCATCCTTTCACACTCACCCATCCTTTCACACTCACTCACCCATCCTTTCACACTCACCCACCCTTTCACACTCACTCACCCACCCTTTCACACTCACTCACCCATCCTTTCACACTCACCCACCCTTTCACACTCACTCACCCACCCTTTCACACTCACTCACCCATCCTTTCACACTCACCCACCCTTTCACACTCACTCACCCACCCTTTCACACTCACTCACCCACCCTTTCACACTCACCCACCCTTTCACACTCACTCACCCATCCTTTCACACTCACCCACCCTTTCACGCTCACTCACCCATCCTTTCACACTCACTCACCCATCCTTTCACACTCACCCATCCTTTCACACTCACTCACCCATCCTTTACACTCACTCACCCATCCTTTCACACTCACCCACCCTTTCACACTCACTCACCCATCCTTTCACACTCACCCACCCTTTCACACTCACTCACCCATCCTTTCACACTCACCCACCCTTTCACACTCACCCATCCTTTCACACTCACCCACCCATCCTTTCACACTCACCCACCCTTTCACACTCACCCATCCTTTCACACTCACCCACCCTTTCACACTCACTCACCCATCCTTTCACACTCACCCACCCTTTCACACTCACTCACCCACCCTTTCACACTCACTCACCCACCCTTTCACACTCACTCACCCATCCTTTCACACTCACTCACCCATCCTTTCACACTCACTCACCCATCCTTTCACACTCACTCACCCATCCTTTCACACTCACCCACCCTTTCACACTCACTCACCCATCCTTTCACACTCACTCACCCATCCTTTCACACTCACCCACCCTTTCACACTCACTCACTCATCCTTTCACACTCACCCACCCACTATTTCACACTCACTCACCCATCCTTTCACACTCACTCACCCATCCTTTCACACTCACTCACCCATCCTTTCACACTCACCCACCCTTTCACACTCACTCACCCATCCTTTCACACTCACCCACCCTTTCACACTCACTCACCCATCCTTTCACACTCACTCACCCATCCTTTCACACTCACTCACCCATCCTTTCACACTCACTCACCCATCCTTTCACACTCACTCACCCATCCTTTCACACTCACCCATCCTTTCACACTCACTCACCCATCCTTTCACACTCACTCACCCATCCTTTCACACTCACTCACCCATCCTTTCACACTCACTCACCCATCCTTTCACACTCACTCACCCATCCTTTCACACTCACTCACCCATCCTTTCACACTCACTCACCCATCCTTTCACACTCACCCACCCTTTCACACTCACTCACCCATCCTTTCACACTCACTCACCCATCCTTTCACACTCACTCACCCATCCTTTCACACTCACTCACCCATCCTTTCACACTCACTCACCCATCCTTTCACACTCACCCATCCTTTCACACTCACTCACCCACCCTTTCACACTCACTCACCCATCCTTTCACACTCACTCACCCATCCTTTCACACTCACTCACCCATCCTTTCACACTCACTCACCCATCCTTTCACACTCACCCATCCTTTCACACTCACTCACCCATCCTTTCACACTCACTCACCCATCCTTTCACACTCACTCACCCACCCTTTCACACTCACTCACCCATCCTTTCACACTCACCCACCCTTTCACACTCACTCACCCATCCTTTCACACTCACCCACCCTTTCACACTCACTCACCCACCCTTTCACACTCACTCACCCATCCTTTCACACTCACTCACCCATCCTTTCACACTCACCCACCCTTTCACACTCACTCACTCATCCTTTCACACTCACCCACCCATCCTTTCACACTCACCCACCCTTTCACACTCACTCACCCATCCTTTCACACTCACTCACCCATCCTTTCACACTCACTCACCCTTCCTTTCACACTCACCCACCCTTTCACACTCACTCACCCATCCTTTCACACTCACTCACCCATCCTTTCACACTCACTCACCCACCCTTTCACACTCACTCACCCATCCTTTCACACTCACCCACCCTTTCACACTCACTCACCCATCCTTTCACACTCACTCACCCATCCTTTCACACTCACTCACCCATCCTTTCACACTCACTCACCCATCCTTTCACACTCACTCACCCATCCTTTCACACTCACCCACCCTTTCACACTCACTCACCCATCCTTTCACACTCACCCACCCTTTCACACTCACTCACCCATCCTTTCACACTCACCCACCCTTTCACACTCACCCACCCACCCTCACACATTCGTTCACATCACCACTATCGTTCTCTCGCACCAGTGTGGCGAAAGGATTAACGTGAGCTGCGGAGGCTCCTCTGCTCTTGACACATAAATAAATAAATAAATATTGATGGACACTTCACACAACGCCATCTAGCCGCACACTAAGCAAAGCTTGTAGTTTGAGAACCAGATAGCTGATAGAATAATCATATATTCATTTATTTTGTAAATACATACGGCATCATTCTCCTGCCCTTATCCCACGCGTGGGGTCGGCACATGTTTTTCTTCCACTCACTCCTATCATTAGTCAACTCTGAGTCAACTCTTACATTCATATCATCTTTTATTTATTGCAAATACATATTAGAATACATAATATAACAGCCAGACACAGAACAAACATGTGCGTTCACACATGGTCGGTCCTGGGGGATCGAACCCACAACCTGCCGCGCAGGAGGCAGAGCTACTACCCACTGAGCTAGGCCAGTCAAATTTCAGGCTAGATACGATATTTCTTGTCACTATACAAACTTGCTACTACCGACTGAGCTGTGAGGCCGGTCAAATTTCAGGCTATATTCTTGTCACTCAAACTTTGACTGTCTGTCACGCTAGGCCGCCGCTAAGCAGAGACGCGAGCGTCTCGACGAGGCCTACCAGGCCAGGGTGTACCTGCGGGGCCTGGACGACTTCACTGCCTGGCTGGACGAGGTGGAAGCCCAGCTCCTCAGCGAAGACCATGGTATGTAGCTAACAACATCATACATCTTTATTCGGCTGTAAAAAATACTAAACATAATGGACTGTAATCCCCAGGCTCGGTAGATATCTCTTCAGACCTCTAGTGACTTAGGTCTTTGAGGATATCTAAAGAGAGTCAGAGGAACGTCCAAACATGACATTCGGTACATGCTCACATTTTGCACAGTAGTTAGTATCCCGTACGTGATAGGCTGCAAGCCCATCGCCGCTTATAAGAATACTAAAGTATGAGACAGAAACACCTTCGAATTTTTAGTTCTAGGGTATGTCGGTTTCCTCACGATGTTTTCCTCCACCGTTTAAGAGCACTGGCATTGCGCACATAAATTTTTCGAATGGAAAACTCATTGGTGCGTGACCAGGTTTGAACCCACGACCTTCGGATCGTGCGGCAGGGGTTTTACCACTACACCACCATCATCATCTTTCTGCCCTTTTCCCATTTTATATGGTCGGCACAACACGTGATCTTCTTTCATCTCCCTCTACCATTCGTCATCTCAGTACTCACTTCTTTCCTACTCATGTCATTCAAACAGTCCATCCATCCACTACACCACCGGCGCTCAATAAGTGTGGTGTGGTAGGCGGGGCTCGTGAACACCAGCGCTACAGCATGGCGACATGCTGGAGCATCAAGCTGAGCTATGAGCCATTTCTCTGCCACAACAATATGTTACTACAGATTTATATAATACTAGCAGTCCGCCCCGGCTTCGCACGGGTATTTATATATACATACATGGTCACGACTGTAATCCCCAGGCTCGGTAGATATCTCCTCAGATCTCTAGTTTCTTAGATCTTTGAGGATATTTAAAGAGGGTACTCACACTCAGAGGCACGTCCAAACATGATATTTGACTCGATATCGCCGCTTATAAGAATACTAACATATGACACAAACCTTCGAATTTTTGGTTCTAGGGTATGCCGGTTTCCTCACGATGTTTTCCTTCACCGTTTAAGAACACAGGCATTGCGCACGCAACTTTATTCTAATACTTACATTTTTAATTTCGTGGTATCTTTCGCATGGAATGTCCGAATTGAGTAATTCAAAAAGCTATATAAAGGTCAATACCTTTAGAAAAAGCAAAAAGCAGTCTAGAACATGATGTGATTTATTTTGATAAGGATTAATACTAAGATACAAATAAAGAGCGTTTTTTTAAGAGTAGCCTTCAATTAAAATGTTAAAATAAAAGAACTCTTATTGTGGCATAACTATAATAGTTGGACATATGCTATCGCGACACTTTTTGTAAATAATTATGTGTTCTACAAAGTCGTAGTACATCATTTTATTCTATCGTCAATAGTTTTCGCAGCGCACGCGATGTAAAGAATATTTTGGATAATTTTTTTACACCTTGGGTTACATTATCGAAGTTTTAGTAAGGATCCCTAATTTTTTTGAAAATATAATATAGCCTATGTCACCCGCTGATAATGTAGCTTCCCAACAGTGAAAGAATTTTTCAAATCGGTTCAGTAGTTTCGGAGCCTATTCATTTCAAACAAACAAACAAACAATCAAAGTTTTCCTCTTTATAATATTAGTGTAGACTAGCTTCCGCTCGCAGCTTTGCTTGCGAGGTACCTACATAAAATATAGCCTATGATACTCACGGATAACG
This sequence comes from Cosmorhoe ocellata, assembly GCA_963675405.1. NCBI lineage: Eukaryota > Metazoa > Arthropoda > Insecta > Lepidoptera > Geometridae > Cosmorhoe > Cosmorhoe ocellata. Next base: position 6,038,868 of record OY776271.1, on the reverse strand, counting down.
TAGCATTCTAATGTTGAAAGAATTTTTGAAATCGGACCAGTAGTTTTTGAGTTTATTCGTTACAAACAAACATACAAAACTTTCCTCTTTATAATATTAGTATAGATGAGATAACTTATCTACCTACTTCATTTGTTAAGTACATTATATATTTTAGCAACTTATTTCTATTTTTATGTTTGGTTTTGTTGTGGTATGTGAGAAATAAATATATTTCATTTCATTTCAATGATGTCCGAATGCGCCCGCAGGCAAGGACCTGGCGTCGGTGAGCGCGCTGCTGAAGCGGCACGCGCGCCTGGAGCAGCAGGTGGCGTCCAAGGCCGAGCTGTGCTCCGCGCTGGCCGACACGGCGCAGCAGCTGCCGCCCGCGCACTTCATGCGCGCCGACATCCTGCAGCGCCAGCAGCTCCAACTGACCAGGTAACCGGGAGTTACACGCTTGTCACTCCCACCCTTTCACACGATCTGACCCACCCTTTCACACTCGCCTACTTACCGTGTCACACTCACTCACCCACCCGCGCCCGCGCACTTCATGCGCGCCGACATCCTGCAGCGCCAGCAGCTCCGACTGACCAGGTAACTAGGAGTTACACAGTTGTCACTCCCACCCTTTCACACGATCTGACCCACCCTTTCACAATCACCCACCCTTTCATACTCACACACACCCTTTCACACTCTCTGACCCACCCTTTCATACTCTATGACCCACCCTTTCACACTCGCCTACTTACCGTTTCACACTCACCCACCGCGCCCGCGCACTTCATGCGCGCCGACATCCTGCAGCGCCAGCAGCTCCAACTCACCAGGTATCCGCCGCCTCCACGAGTTACACCAAGCTCTTCCACCCAAGAGCTCCACAGTTGTCACCCTTTCACACGATCTGACCCACCCTTTCACACTTACCTACTTACCGTTTCACACTCACCCACTCTTTACACTCGTTCACACTAAACCCACCCTAATTCATTTACACATACACATTAATTCAAACACTTTTAACACAGCCTGTAGCCTTCCTCAATAATGAACTATCCAACACAAAAAGAACTTTTCAACTCAAACCAATACTTCCTGCTATTATCGCGTTCAAACAAACTCTTCAACTTTATAACATTAGTATAGAATAGAATAGAAATCATTTATTTTACGTCACGTTACAGATATCTTAAGTTTATTTATGCAGCGTTGCTAACATAGCATCAGTACACATTCAAAAAAGCGCTAGGACCGAGACGAGTTCCTCGCCTGTTCTTCTCGTACTTGGGTTAGGTTGGAATTGGCACATAGAATCACCGCATGTAAGGCGTTTCAAAGTGATCCTTGTGATTTCATTGAATAAATATTTTTCAATTTCAATTCCCCCCTGTCCCAGATACCGGCAGCTGCAGGAGCCCATGCAGATCCGGCGCGACAACCTGGAGGACGCCGCGCTGCTGCACCGCTGGGAGCGCGACGCCGACGAGGAGCTCAAGTGGTGAGGACCAGGGTGCTGACAGGAACAGGGACTTCTACACATACATGACACCAGTCTTACAACTTTGCACGTTCTACGCATGCCGGTTTCTTCGCTGTTTTCCTTCGCCGACGAGTCTTCAAAGAATTATATCAAAAATTTACATAATACACGTAAACCCAACGTCGAGGGAATAATTTTTTTATATGATTACGACTGTAATCCCCGGGCTCGGTAGATATCTCCTCAGATCTTTAGATACTTAGATCTTTGAGGATATCTAAAGGGGGTAGTCAGAGGCAAGTCCAAACATGACATTTGGCACATGTCCACATTTTGCACAGTAGTTAGTATTCCGTACGTGACAGGTTGCAAGCCCATCGCCGCTTGTAAGAATACTAACCTATGACACATACCTTCGAATTTTTGGTTCTAGGGTATGCCGGTTTCCTCACGATGTTTTCCTTCATCGTTTAAGAGCACTGGCATTGCGCACATAAATTTTTCGAATGGAAAAACTCATTGGTGCACGACCAGGTTTGAACCCACGACCTTCGGATCGTGAGGCAGGGGTGCTACCACTACACCACCAGCGCTCTAAAAATAAAGTTGACGTTAATAAATTTTTGGCAAATCCACGAAGAAGTTTGGTGTCATGTTTCGCTGATTTTTCCCTTGAAGTGATGCTTCCATGCTTTTTTCGTTCACTGCATTTTTGGAATAAATAAATTTACTGTTATATTCTTCATCTCAAAAAAGTAAAGAATTAAATCTATTAGTAATTTGTATCATACGTTATTCGAACACCCGATCTTGCCACTGCACCACCAGTATTATAATAAAGGCCTCCCGGCGGCCTATGGACGCGTTGGCCGCCTCACACCACCTCTGTCCCCCAGGCTGCAGGAGCGCGAAGCAGCCGTCAAGATAGAAGACACCGGCGCTTCTCTGCCCGAAACGCAGGCGCTTCTCAAGAAGCATCTCATAGTAGAAGCGGAAATTGTAGCCAGGTATGTAACGTCACAGCTCAGTATTTACAAAAAAAATGTATGTAATTAATCTATCAGCTATCTGGTTCCCCATAGTACGAGATAAAGATAAAAGATAAAAATATATTTACTTTCAATAGAATCACAGGGATCACTTTGAAACGTTTTACATACTAGGTGAGTCTAAGTGCCAGTTCCAGTCCTATCCCCAGTGCGAGAAGAACTGACAACAAACTCGCTGGGCCCTAGCGCTTTTTTTGTATGATAAATAAATAAATAAATAAATAAATAATGCTGGACAATCCACACAGCATCATCTAGCCCCAAAGTAAGCTACTCAAAGCTTGTGTTATGGGTACTAGATAACTGATAGATTTAATACATTATATACATAGATAGATATTTTTTATTATACATAGAAAACACCCAGACCAACGGAACAAATTTCTGCAGATCATACACAAATTTGTTCCGAGGCGGGAATCGAACCCGCAACCTCTTGCGTCGCAGGTGGACTCTCGCCCGCTGCGCCACAGAGGTCGTCAATTTCCTTGTTAATTTTGTAAGGAATACCTAGCAGAGTTGGAGCTGATTCATCCCAAGCTTTTTTATCATCTAAGTACTCTGATATTTTATAGTAAGCTTTTCTAGACAGTTTCTGTTTAATTACATTTTTGAATTTTCCAATTGATAAATCAAGCATGTACAAGCTTTGCTTAGTTTGGGGCTAGATGGCGTTGTGTGAAATGTCCTCCAATAATTATTTATTTCTAACTAGCTGATGTTATACTTTTTTTCGACATTACTATAATACAAACTTTAATTACTGACTCCAAAACGAAGGAAGATAATGCATTTGGGATATGTATGTATGTATGTATGTATGCATGCATGCATGCATGGATGGATGGATGTATGTATGTATGTATGTATGTATGTATGTATGCATGCGTGCATGCATGGATGGATGGATGGATGGATGTATGTATGTATGTATGCGAGTTATTTTGGCTGTCTTTGTAGCCCATCCGGCTGGACAGATTTTGACAAATGAGGTGTCGTCGGATTCGTCTGGATCACAAGAGGCATCTGGATGACATAGTTTATACAATATGTCAAAAATGCAATATGGCGGCTGTAAAAATGTATTTTCAGTTACGTTCAGTTGGGTTTTTTAATTTTTGCAATATTTACTAGTTATTTTCTTTCATTAATGTACGTACAGAGACCCAGGGCTCTGTTTTATGATGTGTTTACATATATTATCGTGTAAATAAGTCGAGCTACCTATAGATAGATTTATAAGGCTGCGTCCCCAGTAGACGAACTGTTAGCGGCCGACTGAGTTTGCGGCGGATCGGTTTAGGACGCCCTTCCATATATTCGAGATGGAGTGTCCACAGTTCGCGAGTTTTGCGCTCACTTTACGCAGTTTGCAGCGTTACATGCGCCTTGTTGTTCGCCAGTTTGCCTACTGGGGACACAGCCTAATAGTTCCGGTTGCGTGCAGGGAGGCGACGGTGCAGGCGGTGTGCGCGCGCGCAGCGGAGCTGTCCCGGCGCGGGCACTTCGCGGCGCCGGCGCTGGACGCGCGCGCGCGGGCGCTGGGCGCGCAGCACCGCGCGCTGCGGGCGGCCGCGGCTGCGCGCGCGCAGGCCCTGCGCCAGCGCGCCGACCTGCTGCAGGTCCGCTACCAACTAAGCTGTTAAGGCGCGATTAAACGGCGCGCAAACACGCGAGCCGAGCCTGGCTCCGCCCGTGATCGAGCGCGCCCCGCGCCGTGTGAACAACCCCGGCGCGGCTCGGCAAAGTTCGCCCGATCCATCACTTGTCGGTTTTTCCGACAGGGATCGAAGGCGCGCGCGCAACTTCGGCTCGGCTCGTGTTAATGCGCGCCGTCCGAACGGATGGTCCGGAGCGCGTGACGAAGGAAGACCCATTTTGTTTTTGTGAAGCCGCATCTCCACGGACGGCTCGGCTCGCGTAGGATCGTGCTACCCCGCGCCGTTTAATAGCACCTTTAGGCCGGTCGGTCCGATCGAGACGGGATAGCCTAATAGTAGGAGCACTGGTGGTGCAGTGGTAACACCTCTGCTTCACAATGCGAAGGTTTTCGGTTCAAACCTGGTCGTGCACCGATGAGTTTTTCCATTCTAAAAATGTATGTGCGCAATGCCAGTGCTCTTAATCGGTGAAGGAAAACATCGTGAGAAAATCTGTCACTGTCACTGTGCGCATGTGCCAAAGACGTGCCGCTGACTCCTTAGATATCCTCAAAGATGTAAATATCTAGAGATCTGAGGAGATATCTACCGAGCCCGGGGAGTACGGTCGCGGGTGTATTTATCTCGACCGGCCTCACAGCTCAGTTCGACCCCAGGACTGACATTGTGTGAACGCAGATGTTTGTTCTGGGTCTGTGTTAATATGTATTCTATGTATGTATTTAAAAAAGAGTATATAATTAATCTATCAACTATCCGGTTCCCATAGTACAAGTTTGGGGCTAGATGGCGTTGTGTAAAATGTGTACCGATATACATATATCGTATCTCACTGGCGCCCCACGCCCGCAGCTGCTGTCGGAGGTGTCGGAGGCGGAGGCGTGGCTGCGGGAGCGGCGCGCGGCGCTCGTGTCCGCGGACGTGGGCCGCGACGAGGAGTCGGCCCTCGCGCTGGTGCGCCGCCTGGAGGCGCTGCAGCGGGACGTGGCCGCGCAGGACGAGCGCCTCGCGCAGCTCGCCGTGAGTACCTGTAACTGTACGGAGTCGGAGGCGGAGGCGTGGCTGCGGGAGCGGCGCGCGGCGCTCGTGTCCGCGGACGTGGGCCGCGACGAGGAGTCGGCCCTCGCGCTGGTGCGCCGCCTGGAGGCGCTGCAGCGGGACGTGGCCGCGCAGGACGAGCGCCTCGCGCAGCTCGCCGTGAGTACCTGTAACTGTACGGAGTCGGAGGCGGAGGCGTGGCTGCGGGAGCGGCGCGCGGCGCTCGTGTCCGCGGACGTGGGCCGCGACGAGGAGTCGGCCCTCGCGCTGGTGCGCCGCCTGGAGGCGCTGCAGCGGGACGTGGCCGCGCAGGACGAGCGCCTCGCGCAGCTCGCCGTGAGTACCTGTAACTGTACGGAGTCGGAGGCGGAGGCGTGGCTGCGGGAGCGGCGCGCGGCGCTCGTGTCCGCGGACGTGGGCCGCGACGAGGAGTCGGCCCTCGCGCTGGTGCGCCGCCTGGAGGCGCTGCAGCGGGACGTGGCCGCGCAGGACGAGCGCCTCGCGCAGCTCGCCGTGAGTACCTGTAACTGTACGGAGTCGGAGGCGGAGGCGTGGCTGCGGGAGCGGCGCGCGGCGCTCGTGTCCGCGGACGTGGGCCGCGACGAGGAGTCGGCCCTCGCGCTGGTGCGCCGCCTGGAGGCGCTGCAGCGGGACGTGGCCGCGCAGGACGAGCGCCTCGCGCAGCTCGCCGTGAGTACCTGTAACTGTACGGAGTCGGAGGCGGAGGCGTGGCTGCGGGAGCGGCGCGCGGCGCTCGTGTCCGCGGACGTGGGCCGCGACGAGGAGTCGGCCCTCGCGCTGGTGCGCCGCCTGGAGGCGCTGCAGCGGGACGTGGCCGCGCAGGACGAGCGCCTCGCGCAATAAATTATCTTATCTTATCTTATTCCAGGAGCGCGCCACCATGGACGACGAGCAGCTGAAGCAGCGCGTGGAGGAGCTGAAGACCCTGTACGAGGATATGAAGCTGCTGTCGGCCAAGAGGCAGCAGCGCCTGCAGCAGAGCCTCAAGTACTTCAAGTAAGGACAAGACCCATTAGTAATAGGGTTCCGTATTACCCTTTGGGCGTAAACTATCAAAAAACTCATACTAGGAGTACAGATCACCGGTGGTGTAGTGGCCACGTCTCCCGATCCTGTCATAGGTTTGAACCTGTTCTTGGATTTTTCTATTTTTAGGGTTCCGTGCCCAAAGGGTAATACGGAACCCTATAACTTAGACTCCGCTGTCCGTCTGTCCGTCTGTCACCAGGCTGTATCTCATGGACCGTCATAGTCAGACTAAAATTCTAAAATGAGAGAATGATGAATTAAAAAAAAGTATATAATGTAAATTACCATGTAAACTTCCACCGATAAATTGGTTTGAACGAGATCTAGTAAGTAGTTTTTTTTAATGCGTCATAAATCGTAAACCGCAATTTACTTGCTGCTACGGAACCCTTCATGGGCGAGTCCGATTCGCACTTGGCCGGTTTTTATTGTTTTAATTTCGATAGGTTCGTCCAAGAGTGCGAGGAGGTGCAAGAGTGGGTGGGCGAGCAGGTGGGCGTGGCCGCCAGCGAGGACTATGGGCTGGACGTGGAGCACGTGGAGACACTGCAGCAGGCCTTCGACAACTTCCTCACGCAACTGCAAGGTACTCCCTCCCATTGGCCAACTCGACCCATTGGCCAACTCTACCCATTAGATAACTGGCTATACACTTCTCCAGCTCCAACAATCTTATAACCTCGACTTAAAACACATTGTTCCAATCTCCTTAGCTCTCATGAAACATCTCTATCTACAAGGCAACTTTACCCAATGAAGAGCTCTACCCATTAAAAAACTCTTCCTATTGGACAACTCTACCCATTAAAAAACTCTTCCCTTTGGACAACTCTACCCATTGAACAACTCTTCCCATTGAACAACTCTTCCCATTGAACAACTCTCCCTATTAGACAACATTATTTTAAACTCTTCCCATTGGCTCACTGGCTACACTCACGTCTCTAACTTCATCTTCTACTTTTGACCAAAATAATGGTTCACCTACTACAACTGCAGGATATGTATTCCAGCTAACGAGGGCCGCATCGAGGCGGTGTGCGAGACGGGCAGCGCGCTGCTGGAGGAGAACGCGCCCGAGGCGGAGCGCGTGCGGCAGAGGATCGACGACGTGCGGGGGCTGTGGGACGACCTCAAGGAGCTGGCGCTGGCCCGCCAGGAGGTGAGGGGGGGAGAGCTGAGGGAGGGGGAGGGGGGGCGCGGAGAGGACCGGGTACATCACCTCGCATGTCGCAGGCGCTGGCGGGCGCGCGGCAGGTGCACGAGTTCGACCGGCGCGCCGAGGAGACGGGCGCCTGGCTCGCGGAGAAGGAGTCCGCGCTGGCCGCCAGCGAGGCCCCGCGGCGCCGCGCGCGCCACGCGCAGGCGCGGGCGCTGCACGCGCTGCGCGCCGACCTGGACGCCATCGCGCTGCAGCACGCCAGGCTGCAGCAGGAGGCCGACAGGTGAGGGTCTGGATGCTGCTGCACGAGCTTTACGCCCAATATCGAAGTCATATAACTTCGATATCTAGGACAAGACCTATAAAAATTGTATTGAAGTAGTATCACTTCGAGCTCGTAACGTGACGTTTCTGAACCATGTCGGTTGGGCAGGCTGGGGGCGGCGTTCCCGGACGCGCGCGAGCACGTGACCGCCAAGCTGGAGGAGGTGTCGGAGGCGCTGCGCTCGCTGCGCGCGCGCACGGAGCACTGCGCGCAGCAGCTGGAGCTGGCGGGCCAGCTGCAGGCCTACTTCGACGCCAGCCAGGAGCTGCTGTGAGTCATCCACTTCTTCGACTTGAACGAGATTATGTCGCCCGTTGCCAAGAGAGGGACAAATAGAGCGTTTTGTCCTATCTCTTCCCCTAAAGGGTCAAGACAGGGGGACAAGTAAGAATAACCCTCGTAAACTATCAAATACGAGCTAAATGTTGGTATCCAACAATATACAGGGTGTAACTAGACTACTTCTGAAAACTTCAAGGGTCAAAGTATCTATCAATATAAATAACTTTTTCGAAGAAACCAACACTGTGGGCGCGAAAAAAAACAGCTGTTTCATACATTTTGGCGAAGTAAATATTGAACTTTTGCATGGAACAGCTGTTATTTTTCGCACTCGCAGTGTTGGTTAGGAAAAGTTGTTTATATTGATGGGTACTCTAACCCTCTGAAGTTTTCGAAAGTAGTCTAGTTACACCCTGTATATTGTTGGATACCAACATTTAGCACGTATTTGAAAGTTTACGAGGGTTATTCATATTTGTCCTCCTTTTTTGACCCTTTAGGGGAAGAGATAAGACAAAACGCTCTATTTGTCCCCCTCTTGGCAACGGGGCGACATAATCTCGTTAATATTATAAGTGTTATATTATATTTATATAAGGATAAGAATACGATGTCCTCACCTTCACACTGATCGGATTTTAATGTTTCTTTACGTTACCTAATTCTATAATTTTTAATATTGAAATTGTTTAAATGATCGACTCAGGCGTGACTTTGCGGAAATCCATTACAAATACTGAAAAGGACGGAAATGTCCAGTACGCGGGAAAGTACTCGCGACATTTCCGTCCTTTTCAGTATTGAAATTGTTTGTTAAATACCCGTGCGAAGCCGGGGTGGACGGCTAGTATTCAATACAAGACAAGGAGCACTTGTTGCGCAGGGCGTGGACGAACGAGATGTTGGCGCGCGTGACGGCGGCCGAGCTGGGCGCTGACGTGGCGGCCGCGGAGCGCCTCGTGGCGCGCCACCGCGACCTCAAGGCCGAGATCGATGCCAAGGACGACGACTTCAGCACCCTGTACAAGGACGGTACGTGTGGAACTACAGTTATAAATAAATAAATAAATAAATAATAAATAATGGTGGACAATCCACACAGCATCATCTAGCCCCAAAGTAAGCTACTCAAAGCTTGTGTTATGGGTACTAGATAACTGATATATTTAATACATTATATAGGTACATAGATAGATATTTTTTATTATACATAGAAAACTCCCAGACCAACGGAACAAATTTCTGCAGATCGTACACAAATTTGTTCCGAGGCGGGAATCGAACCCGCAACCTCTTGCTTCGCAGGCGGACTCTTGCCCGCTGCGCCACTGAGGTCGTCAAAGGAGTTACCATTCCCCCTCTAAATAGCTTATTTTATTCACCGAAAACAGTGAAAAGAAAAAGCATTTTTACTCACTGTTTTAACTTCAAACTTGAACTCCATCTCAATGCTAAACAAACTCTTTATTCAAATAACTCCACGAGATTTGATTGGTTGACATTTTCGACGAGGAGTTTAGTTTCTTTTTCTCGGAGTCATGGTATAAAGTATTGTATGCAACTAGCGAATAAAAGACGGATTTAAAGCGAGGACCATTAGATGAGTCACGAGCAAGTGAAGGATTCTAACGACTATGACGATTGAATAACGAGCGTACTGAGTGATTCAAGTGTTAGAATCCTGAGCGTCGATAGTGATTCATGGCCCTCGATATAAATCCGTTTTATTCGAGAGTTGCATACGATACTTTATACCATGGTTCCGAGAAAAAGAAACTAAACTTCTTGTCGAAAATGTCAACCAATCAAAGCTCGTGGAGTTATTTGAATAAGGAGTTTGTATAGCATTGAGATGGAGTTCAAATATATTGATGTGTTCTAAATTCAAACACCAAAACAGTGAGTAAAGCTTTTTATTCACTGTTTTCGGTGAATAAAATAAGCTATTTAGAGGGGGAATGGTATAAAATAAAAACCCGACTGAAAGTCATTGAAAATAGCTTCGTACAGCCGCCATATTGGATTTTTTGACATTTTGTGTAGTCTATGTCACTGTAATTATCCAGACAAATCCAACGATTACTCATGTATCAAAATCTGTCGAGCCGTTTGTACTCCAGCTACATACAAAGGAACTCGCATACAAACAAATACTCCAATAGACTTTACACAATGTCAAAAAAATCCAATATGGCGGATATATAAAACTATTTTCAAATACTTTCAGTCAGGATTTTTTTCAAAAAATACTAGTTAATTAACTATATTATCTAATATGTCTTTCACAGGGGAGAAGCTGGTGAAAGAGGGGCACATAATGTCGCAGGAGATCTCGGAGCGCATGGGCGGGCTGCGCGCGCGCCGGGCGCAGCTGGACGCGGCGTGGCTGGCCCGCGAGCGCATCTACGCGCAGCACCTGGACGCGCTCGCCTTCAAGCGGGACGCGGACGCGCTGGACGCCTGGATCACTAACAGGTACTGGCCCGCGAGCGCATCCATGCGCAACACCTGAACTCGCTCGCCTTCAAGCTTCACTCGCGTTGCTCAGGATTCTAACACTTGAATCACTCGGTACGCTCGTGATTCAATCGTCATGAATCACTCCCTAGGGTCGTGATTCAGTCGTTAGAATCCTACACTTACTCGTGAACAATTCGAAGTACTCGAACATTTCTGTTCGTGGCTAAAAAGGCCTATGCGGGAGTGACAGGCGCGGCCACAATTATGCATTATGTACTACCTAGGTAGTAGGTAGTTTTATGTGTTAGGTGCCTGAGAACGCGAGTGCCTACGTGCGTGAAACTATGTAAAAATTAAAAAAATCACTGCAAAACTACCCAGCATCATGGCCAAGCTTAAGGCCCAGAATACTCGTCACACTATTCCTTACGTAAAAGTTACAAAAAAAAAGTGACATAGGTCCGTATAGCAACGCGGATCTCCTCGGAATCAGACATAGCACGAAGTGAAATACCCAAATGACAAGTAAGTAGAGTGCGGCATGATAATATGGCTGCTCTGAGTTATATAACGAAAGCAACAATTTATAAAAAACATAAATATGTTCAAGTAAATAGCTTATTTCAAAAAAAGGGCGGGGTTGATTTGTTTCAAATTAACTGATTTACATTCATGTGAAATAGAAATTCAAAATACTTTACTGTTCTGGATAAATTAGGGAATTTCTGAATTTTCAGAGGTGTTTTTGACATGATTTTTAACCAAAGTTTTCTAACTAATTCGTGTTTTAGCTCCGATTGATTTATCACTTATATCCTTGAGTATCGTGTAGTTCAATTTCAATGTAATCTATTAAGCGGTAATAGAATGATAAGGGTTGCAATACTTGCAATTTTCAAAATGCTGGGCCTTAAGCAAAAACGTTTTCGTTGGCTGGGGCATGTCCATCGCATGAACCTTATTCACTTGTTGCATAATATACTGTTATACACCCCGCAGAGTGCCGCTGGTGCGCGACGGCGAGCTGGGCGCGAGCGTGGCGCAGGTGGAGCAGCTCATCAACAAGCACCGCGACCTGGAGGAGACCATCGACGCGCAGCAGGAGCGGTTCAACGCGCTGCGCAGGATCACTCTCGTAACTACATTCTATAGTACACTAGTCACTACACTACACTACACTACACTACACTACACTACACTACACTACACCGCTACCTGGAGGAGACCTTCGACGCGCAGCAGGAGCGGTTCAACGCGCTGCGCAGGATCACTCTCGTAACTACATTCTATAGTACACTAGTCACTACACTACACTACACTACACTACACTACACTACACTACACTACACTACACTACACCGCGACCTGGAGGAGACCATCGACGCGCAGCAGGAGCGGTTCAACGCGCTGCGCAGGATCACTCTCGTAACTACATTCTATAGTACACTAGTCACTACACTACACTACACTACACTACACTACACTACACTACACCGCGACCTGGAGGAGACCATCGACGCGCAGCAGGAGCGGTTCAACGCGCTGCGCAGGATCACTCTCGTAACTACATTCTATAGTACACTAGTCACTACACTACACTACACTACACTACACTACACTACACTACACCGCGACCTGGAGGAGACCATCGACGCGCAGCAGGAGCGGTTCAACGCGCTGCGCAGGATCACTCTCGTAACTACATTCTATAGTACACTAGTCACTACACTACACTACACTACACTACACTACACTACACTACACCGCGACCTGGAGGAGACCTTCGACGCGCAGCAGGAGCGGTTCAACGCGCTGCGCAGGATCACTCTCGTAACTACATTCTATAGTACACTAGTCACTACACTACACTACACTACACTACACTACACTACACCGCGACCTGGAGGAGACCATCGACGCGCAGCAGGAGCGGTTCAACGCGCTGCGCAGGATCACTCTCGTAACTACATTCTATAGTACACTAGTCACTACACTACACTACACTACACTACACTACACTACACTACACTACACTACACTACACCGCGACCTGGAGGAGACCATCGACGCGCAGCAGGAGCGGTTCAACGCGCTGCGCAGGATCACTCTCGTAACTACATTCTATAGTACACTAGTCACTACACTACACTACACTACACTACACTACACTACACTACACCGCGACCTGGAGGAGACCATCGACGCGCAGCAGGAGCGGTTCAACGCGCTGCGCAGGATCACTCTCGTAACTACATTCTATAGTACACTAGTCACTACACTACACTTGTTAGGGTAATTTACATTATTGCCTTAAATTAATTATAAAACTAAATAGTATTTTGTTAATTCAAATAATGACTTCCTTCGGAACGTTGATGTTTGCTAATGTCTGATTTAAGTGATTTAATTAAAATAAAATAAGTTTTAGGATAATATAAATTTAGACTAATTTATTGATTATTTACAATGAAGCTAAGTATTTTAATTCGATTATTATTATTTTAATAGTCGCTTGGTGTTTTTTCCGTTTCGCCCTCCCGCCATACCGTCGTTTTCCAACGATATGGCGCGGACGAGCTGAGGCAGTCGACCGGTAACCAGCAAACAGGCAATACGCCCCAGTAATATTTAAGTACATTTAACGTTGTAAACAGTATATACCTACGTGATTTTGAATAAATACAGTTACAAAGCGAGCTGGTGTTTGAACTTTGGCTTGCGCCAATAGTTCAGAAGTGGGATCGACAAGGATAAATAAAACTTCCTTATACGCCAGTAAAAAACGTAAGTACCGTCAAGATTCTTACCTATGTTGTTTTTTTTCTTTACTTCTTTGTCCATTAACTCTTCTTAGATACCAAATCTCTTTAATAATGACGCCTTAAATAGCTGTCGGTATCTAAAACTATGTATGTTTTTTCTTCTTTATCACATCTACCATGCTACATATATTTGTTTAGTGGGGTTAGACTAGATAACGTGAAGATAGGCTTAAAATAAGACGTTACTTGGGTGTGGCTAACGATAGCCTGGTTAAGACTGAAGAAGAGTGGGTTCGATCCCCGCTCCGAGATAAGTGGTTAAATGTTTTACAAATTTTTGCCGGCGTTGTGAGTTCAACACATTAGTATCATGTAGCCGTAGTGTGTTGACGCTCATGATGGCCACGATACAGGGAACCCTAGTGTGCCTAAGGTTCGGCAAGACTGTATGTCAATGGTAATATTGTTATCTACATAACTCTTTAGGCTTATTATACGTGTTAGTTCATTAGAGAAGATACCAACCATAGTACCTATGACGGATCAAGTAGGTACTTTCTACTTCTATAGATCCTGCTTGTTCCTTCTGTGTTCTTGCATTTTGCAAGTTCTTGCATTACTAGGCTGTATTAAGATGGTGATGTGTCGCATAGCAAATATTCTACGTACCGTTAAGAATATTTAGGTGGTTTAACAAACCATAATTGATTTCATACTTATTTCTCACTTGGAAAAAGTTGAACAATGGACAAGCATTAAGCTTAGTGTGTTTCTAAGTTACAGAACTATGAATGAAGAAGATGCCCATGGTCGAGGGTTTGGTATTGATGAAGAGGCTCATGATAGAGAGTCTGACACAAATGCTCAGGATCGAGAGCCGAACTTAAATGATACCCATGTTAGAGGGCAAAGTATTGAGAAAGACGCCCAGGTTCGAGGGCGCAGTAGTGATCATGCTCGTGTACGAGAGCAAAATGAAGACTACGTTCGTAGTAAAGATCTACCGGAACGAGGTCGTACCCGTGATAGAGGGTGTAGGGGCAGCCGGAGTTCGCGAAGGAGGAGACGACAACAGTCGGATGAATCTGACAACAGATCGTGTGGACGGACAAGACGCAAACGAAGACTTAGTTCTAAGCAGCGACGATCAAAACGTAGGCGTAGATATTATTCTAGTTCTTCATGGGAATCATCATCTTCAGGTGAGTCTGACAAAGTTCATTCAAAATCTAAACGAACAAAACCATCTCGAGACAGTGATAACTCTATTTTAGATAAAGTTCTAACAATCATCAAAGACGTGAGGAGTTCAGACAAATCTAAGTTGACATACAACAATGTCGTACCAGACTTTGATCCCATGACAAAAGAGCAAACCATGCTAACTTGGATCACTAAAGTAGAAGAATGCGCAGAAATATATGGATGGGACGAAAAGGAAACTATTCACTATTCACTTCCAAAACTATGTGGGCTTGCTAAGTCATGGTATCAGGGTCTGCCAACATTGTTGTACAGTTGGTCTGAGTGGAAAAAGAAGTTAATTGAATCTTTTCCATGTCGCGAAGATTATGCTGAACTTCTCACGGAAATGTTAGCGAAAAGGGTGAAATATGGCGAATCTTTAGAGGAGTATTTCTATGCTAAGATCAACTTATTAAACCGTTGTAAGATTAAGGGTAGACAAGCAGTTGATTGTTTACTTCACGGTGTAGACGATCGGGCTGTTAGGGTAGGGGCTCAGGCCGCACAGTTTCCAGAACCAGAGCACGTACTAAAATACTTTCGATCCGTAAAAGTAGGTAACGCTAGGGAAAACGATACATCAAGAAGGAACAATAATCGATATGATAGGAATACCACCAATACTAACAAACCTAGCCAAGTAAAAGCTGGAGCCAGCAACCCTAATATTAAGTGTTACAATTGCAGTCAGACTGGGCACCCTAGTTTTAGATGTGACAAACCCGCAGTCAAATGCTCGACTTGTGATAGGTTAGGTCATCAAACGACTTACTGCTTTAAGAATAGAGCAAACAATAACTCGACTAGCCAAAACCATACTGATAAAAATGAAAAACAAGTTTCTGAACTCAGTGTTATAGACAAAGCAAACGACAAGTATATCATTAATATACGCATAAATGATATTCCATTTGAATGTCATGTGGACTTGGGTAGTCAGTGCACATTAATAAGGGAGAGTGACGCGAAACTGTTAAACATATCTATGAGCATGAACGTAGAGTTACCAATGCTGAGGGGTATTGGCGCGAACCTAATTCGACCCTTGGGTATGCTAAACGCGACAGTAGAAGTACAAGGCATAAAAGAATTCACAGACGTATACGTAGTTGAAGATTATGTGTTGAAATACCCAGTTCTATTAGGCCACTCCTTCACGGAGAAACCACAAATTGTCATCACCAAAACACCGGATAAGATCATTTTTAAAAAAATACCTCTCAATAATAAAGTACACCTTGTTTCACGTAATCAGATTACTGTCCCTATCAATGCTTTACGGGCTGTCCCAGTCCAGTGCTCATCTCCAGAGAAGGGTATAGTTTTTGTTGACGGATCCATTAGAGGTCAAGAGGGACAGCAGTATTACTTACTACCAGGAGAATACAGTATAAGAGATAATAGTTGCGCGTTACTCATTCAAAACGTTTCAGATTCTGATATTACAATTAATAAAGACATACTATTGACTAGGGCTACCCAAATCAATGTGACTTCAGATGTATCGGAAATAACGATCAGCACAACTGAATCAAACGATACGATCAAATACAATCCAAACTTATCGAAAGAGCAAATAACTGCTCTTGAAAATGTTCTGACTGAGTATAGAGACTGTTTTTCTAGCAGTCTCGCAGATTTGGGGTACACAAATGCCACTAAAATGACTATTGACTTAGAAGACGCAGAACCTGTAGTTTATAGGCCATATCGCATGTCGTATTCCGAAAGGTCCCTAGTGCGGGATATGGTGGATGACATGGTTAAAAGCGGGATAGTAAGAGAATCGTCGTCACCTTACGCAAGTCCAATTGTTCTTGTAAAGAAGAAAACTGGGGAAAAAAGATTATGCGTAGATTATCGTGCGTTAAATCGAAAAACGAAAAAAGACCACTACCCTTTACCTCGTATTGAGGACCAATTGGACTTGCTAACAGGCAACAACTTTTTCACGTCATTAGACTTAGCGTCTGGTTACTATCAGATCCCAATTGATGAAGACTCTCGCCTTAAAACCGCTTTTGTAACTCCCGACGGGCAATATGAATTTAACAGGATGCCATTTGGACTCGTCAACGCACCATCCGTTTTTCAAAGAACTATAAACAAGATCCTTGCTGAGGCTAAAATCAAGTATACTTTAGTTTACATGGATGATATTTTAATACCATCCAAGGACATTGATGAGGGTTTGATGAGGTTAAAAGAAGTACTTGATTTGTTAAGAAAGGGGGGTCTTACTTTAAAGATGAGCAAATGTAACTTTTTCTACGAAAATATTGATTTTCTCGGGTTCGAGGTGAGTGCAAGTGGCATCCGTCCAGGGACTAAAAAGACTGAAGCGGTATCAAAGTTCCCTAGTCCGCGAAACCAACATGAACTGCGGCAATTTTTAGGACTTTCCGGGTTCTTTCGAAGGTTTGTCAAAGACTACGCTCTTATAGCAGCCCCATTGACGGACCTACTAAAGAAAGACAAGGAGTGGATATGGCGGGATGTTGAAGAACGATCATTTATACATATAAAAAACTTGCTGACGGAACGCCCTGTTCTCTCCTTGTATAACTCTTCAGCCGAGACATACCTCCATACTGACGCTAGTAAAAAAGGCTTAGCCGGAATTCTCCTCCAACGAAATCATAATGGTGGTTTACAACCCGGTTCGTATTTTAGTCGCAAGACTACTACTGAAGAACAAAAATACCATTCATTTGAACTCGAAACGTTAGCCATAATTGCATCACTAAACAGGTTCAGAGTTTATCTAATAGGCATCCACTTTACCATTCAAACCGATTGTAACGCTATAAGGACAGCATTGACGAAAAGAGACTTAGTACCTCGCATTGCAAGGTGGTGGATCCAATTGCAGGAGTACGACTGCACAATTGAATACAGATCAGGTGCAAGAATGTCTCACGTTGATGCGTTAAGTCGCAATCCAGTTGACGAGTATTTAGGTGAGTCTCATGTCCTTGACATTCTAGCAATCGAATCTGACCAAGATTGGATCACCACCGTGCAATCGACGGATGACGAAATCATTAGAATAAAGACTATTCTTAGCGACCCTACCACTGAACATGTAGCCGATGTATATAAAAATTACAAACTTAAGAACGGACGAGTATATCGCATAATAGGGGAAGAAATTAAATGGGTCGTACCAAAGGGTGTACGGTGGCAGATCCTCAAAAGGAACCACGATGACGTAGGACATTTCGGATATGAAAAGACCTTAGAGCGCATAAAAAAACATTATTGGTTTGGACGTATGAGGCGTTTTGTAAAAAAATATGTTTCAGCTTGTTTGGAATGCGCTCACCACAAGGCTCCGGGTGGTAGGCGTGAGGGAGAACTGCATCCAATAGAGAAAATTAGTGTACCATTCCACACTATTCACGCCGACCACCTGGGGCCTTTTGTACGGAGCAAGATTGCAAATTGTTATCTCTTGGTAATAATTGACAGTTTCACAAAATTCATTAATATTACCCCAGTGAAAAATACGAAATCTGCTACGTCAATAAGAGTCCTTAAAGATCATATCAGTTTTTTTGGAGTTCCGACGCGTCTCATTACTGACAGAGGTTCTAGTTTCACTAGCAAAACATTTAGAGAGTTTACTTTGGAATTTGGAATTAAACACGTTCTGAACGCTGTCGCGACTCCAAGGGCAAATGGCCAGGTAGAAAGGTTTAACAGAACGATATTAGAAGCATTAGCTACTTCAAATCATGGGCGCGATGAAAAACAATGGGATGAACATATAAGAGACATTCAAATAGGCATTAACACGACTGTACATAAGACAACCCAAAAATCCCCGTCAGAATTATTATTTGGATTTAACATTACTCATAAGGCACAGGGTATACTAAGCTCAGTTATACACGACACTATCAATGTAATGTCACCCAATGAATTAGATACAGTTAGGGAGGAAGCTAATAAGCGCGTGGAAGCTCAACAACAAAAAGATGTTGAACGTTTTAATAAGAACCGTAAAGAAGGCAGAAAGTATAAGGTGGGTGACTTGGTTAGGATTGAAAGACAGGTTCAGCATGATGGCCAATCCCAGAAATTAGTCAATAAATATCAGGGCCCTTATCGTATACTAAAATTACTCCCAAACGATAGGTTCATAGTAGAAGACACCCCGATATCACGCAAAAACAATCGTAGGTACGAAGGAACTGTAGCATTGGATAAAATTCAACCTTGGATGAACTTTGATCGGAACTTTAATGATAGTGAAGACAGTTGTGATAATCAAGATAATAATGATGATGAGGATGAGACTGTTAATCGGTCAAATGTTGCAAGTGAGAACATTAATAATGAGTTAAACAATGACGAAGCAACTGAACCAAATGACAGCTATCAAAATTCTTGAGTACCTACCTACCTACTTGCTTGCAACATTAGTCTGAGTAATAAAGCTAGAAGAAATAAAAATTATAGTCAATTATATTATAGACAAAGTAAACTTGTATAAGTACATAATTATGTAGGTTTAAAGATACTATTAATGAACTAGGCGTTCTTGTGTACCGCATCCTTAATTTATGCTAAAAATTTAATTATGTATTGTTATTTAAGGTTCTTTTAAATAGGTAATAACTTGCTCGGCGCGAAGGGACTCGCGCATTGTAGGATGGCCGAGCTGTTAGGGTAATTTACATTATTGCCTTAAATTAATTATAAAACTAAATAGTATTTTGTTAATTCAAATAATGACTTCCTTCGGAACGTTGATGTTTGCTAATGTCTGATTTAAGTGATTTAATTAAAATAAAATAAGTTTTAGGATAATATAAATTTAGACTAATTTATTGATTATTTACAATGAAGCTAAGTATTTTAATTCGATTATTATTATTTTAATAGTCGCTTGGTGTTTTTTCCGTTTCGCCCTCCCGCCATACCGTCGTTTTCCAACGATATGGCGCGGACGAGCTGAGGCAGTCGACCGGTAACCAGCAAACAGGCAATACGCCCCAGTAATATTTAAGTACATTTAACGTTGTAAACAGTATATACCTACGTGATTTTGAATAAATACAGTTACAAAGCGAGCTGGTGTTTGAACTTTGGCTTGCGCCAATACACTACACTACACTACACTACACTACACTACACTACACTACACTACACTACACCGCGACCTGGAGGAGACCATCGACGCGCAGCATGAGCGGTTCAACGCGCTGCGTCGGATCACTCTCGTAACTACATTCTATAGTACACTAGTCACTACACTACACTACACTACACTACACTACACTACACTACACTACACCGCGACCTGGAGGAGACCATCGACGCGCAGCATGAGCGGTTCAACGCGCTGCGTCGGATCACTCTCGTAACTACATTCTATAGTACACTAGTCACTACACTACACTACACTACACTACACTACACTACACTACACTACACCGCTACCTGGAGGAGACCATCGACGCGCAGCAGGAGCGGTTCAACGCGCTGCGCAGGATCACTCTCGTAACTACATTCTATAGTACACTAGTCACTACACTACACTACACTACACTACACTACACTACACTACACTACACCGCTACCTGGAGGAGACCTTCGACGCGCAGCAGGAGCGGTTCAACGCGCTGCGCAGGATCACTCTCGTAACTACATTCTATAGTACACTAGTCACTACACTACACTACACTAGAGGAGATAGAGTACCTAATACATTGGAGGGGCGTGCATTTATAGATAGATCTACCTCTACATAACTAATGTAGTCCCCGAGTCCCTCCCGACACAGCGCGCGTGGAACGCACGTGAAACCTACTTATTACCTACTTATTCACCTACTTATTATTATTATTTTATTATTTAATGTTAATTACTTTTTCAATGTTTTGTTTAGTGCTTCTATTTTGTAACTGATCATGTATTTAATTTTCATATTTGTTCATTTATATTGTGTGTATTGTGGTAGCGAATAAATGATATGTCTATGTCTATGAAACGCGGCGTCTGGACGCAATGTAAATTGCTATGCGTTAGACTCTAACGCAACATTCAAAACTAACATTATATACTGTAGGTACCTATATAATCCAATTTCAGACACAATTTATATAAATTGTTAATATAATAAATTGTTATTGAATAAATGAAATATGAATACCTACACTACTCCATACACAAGTCAAATCGGAATACTAACTACTGTGCCAAATATCATGGCATCACTAGACCACCAGTAATCTCATACAGCTGAACGGATTTTAATGAAATTTACAATTAATTTAAATTACATCCTAAATTAACGCATAAGTTACCTTTAACCCTTTTTGGTGTAAAAAGGGGAGGGGTTAAACAGGATCAAACATTCCAACTTCTTCAAACATTTGTATCTAATTATTTTGCTGAATAGATAAATAAATGAACGAATGAATAAATAAATATGTATTCCAATAATAACTCCAGGTGGAGCAAGCCTTCAAAGCCCAACAGGACCAGGAAGAGGCGGCAAGACGCGAGTCCGCCACCCGTCAGGAGCAGGAGAGACTGCAGATGTACCGCCGGAGAGAGATGGACAGGATCACCGAGGAGAGGAGGAAGGAGAGCGAACCCGCCAGAGAGGTCAGTCTACAGTTCTTCCAACGGATCCAGGCATTCGTGAAGTTAGCCACAGGTGCGAGTTTGCGCATGTACAGTTCCACCGTCCCTCTCCAAACCTCCAATTTATTTATTTACTAGCTTCTGAACGCGGCGTCGCCCGCGAAGTACCTACATAAAATATAGCCTATGTTCATCCTGAAAGTTCATTCTACACATTGGTGAAAGAATTTTTCAAATCGGGTTAGTAGTTTCGGAGCCTATTCAATTCAAACAAACAAACAAACAAACAAACAAACAATCAAATCTTTCCTCTTTATAATATTAGTATAGATTTATTTTATTTATTTATTTATTCACTAAAATATAACACATAACAGCTTAGAGCCAAATCGACATTATATTAACATAAAAATTAACTATCGGTACTAATCAACACCTTCTAAAACTACCTGAGCTAACTCCATGAGTCTCGGCAGGCTATGTTGGAAAACATCAATATTATTTTTGGATAAATAATTAATTAAACTAATGGCATTAGACATTGGAGAAAATTTCAAAAGGTTAGACCTAAAAATTGGTAGGCTGAGCAATTGCTCCCGAGAAACGATACTGCGGCTCTGCGGCTAACTTCACGAACGCCTCGACTCGTTGGGCCAAGTGTACTGTGGTGGATTGGTGGATTAGAACGCCATCTAGCCCCAAAGTAAGCAAAGCTTTTGACTTCTCTTTCGGTGGAGCAACACCAGTGCGGAGCGAGTCAATAGTCCTGGGAAATACTGAAAAGGACGGAAATGTCTAGTACTTTCCCGCTAAAACTATTATCTAATGAGGTTATTAATTAAGCTTATTAATATTAATGAGCCCCACAAAATGCCTTATAGAAATATTATTAATATTAATAATCCCAACACCACACCTCAAATAGAAACTCGACACGTGTTTCGCTTCTCCACGAAGCATCCTCAGGACCGTTGACTCGCTCCGCACTGGTGTTGCTCCACCGAGCGCCGAGAGAAAAGTCTTTTCTCGTTTTTTGAAACACGTGTCGAGTTTCTATTTGAGGTGTGGTGTTGGGATTATTAATATTAATAATTTTTCTATAAGGCATTTTGTGGGGCTCATTAATATTAATAAGCTTAATTAATAACCTCATTAGATAATAGTTTTAGCGGGAAAGTACTAGACATTTCCGTCCTTTTCAGTATTTGTAATGGATTTCCGCAAAGTCACGCCTGAATCAATCATTTATAATAGTCCTGGGGCCTAACCACGAATTCATAATACATTACCGAATTAGTATCACATTGCTATTTCGTACCATGACCTATGCAAATTGTATGGAAGTAGTGACGTTTCTATAATGGAATCGTTACGGAATCGTTCTGGAAGACTTCGTGGTAAGGCCCCTGAGGATGCTTCGTGGAGAAGCGAAACACGTGTCGTATATCTATTTGAGTTTGTATTGTTAAGCTCATTAGATAATAGTTTGGCGGGAGAGTGCTAGATATTTCCGCCCTTTTCAGTATTTGTAATGGATTTCCCTGAATCAATCATTTATTTTAAGCAAAGCTTGCACTATGGAAACCAGATTAATCACTAGCAGCACGCCCCGGCTTCACACGGGTAGCAAAAGTATCTATATTTTTTTTAAATATAAGACATAGCCTGTGTTACTCAAAGATAATGTAGCATTCTAATGGTGAAAGAATTTTTGAAATCGGTCCAGTAGTTTTTGGGTTTATTTGTTACAAACAAAAATACAAAACTTTCTTGATAATATTAGTATAGATATACTTTTTTTGTAAATACATACATAGAATACTTATGTATTCTAACACAGACACAGAACAAACATGTGCGTTCACACGAATGTCAGTCCTGGGGATCGAACCCACAACCTGCAGCGCAGAAGGCAGAGCTACTACCAACTGAGCTGTGAGGACAGTCGACTATCTAGTCAACGATGTCTTAAGTTCTACGACATGCCGGATTACTAATGATGTTTTCCTTCACCGTTTGAGAATGATGTATAGCACATACATCATTCGCATTGATAATCTATTGACGCACGACCAGGAAATGCTGTCACTAAACCCCCAGTGTCATATATGACGGTAAACATAATTGACGATACACATTTAACTCTCCACATATTTGACGACACAAATTTGACGCTACACATATTTCACGCTACTCATATATGACGCTATACTCATTTCACGCTACATATATTTGACGACTTACATTTGACGTTACACTCATTTCACGCTACATATATTTGACGACTTACATTTGATGACACACATTTGACGTTACACTCATTTCACGCTACATATATTTGACGACTTACATTTGATGACACACATTTGACGTTACACTCATTTCACGCTACATATATTTGACGACTTACATTTGATGACACACATTTGACGTTACACTCATTTCACGCTACATATATTTGACGACTTACATTTGATGACACACATTTGACGTTACACTCATTTCACGCTACATATATTTGACGACTTACATTTGATGACACACATTTGACGTTACACTCATTTCACGCTACAATTTGACGCTGCACAATTGACGCTACACATTTGACCCTTCATATTTCACGTTCACACATTCGACGTTACATACATTTATTTATTTATTTATTTATTTCACTCGCTAACATCTATTTTTACAGGATTATCCTAATACAATAGAGTAGGTATACATTAATATCAATTAAATTAAACAAAACAAAAAACAATATCATAACAAATAAATTCAGTCATACATGTCAATTACTTACATAATACATTCATTAAATTAACAATACAATACACAAAGCAAAACAAAATAATCAAATAGTCATCGATGTCATATATAACACAAAACATACATTGTAACCTTTACGAATTCGCTCAGAGGATCATACATATAATACATGTGTATTACCGCTACACATTTGACAATACGTATTGATGCAGCATATTTAACGCTACACACATATAACATCACACATATTTGACACACTTAACGCTACTTATTGGACGCTACACATTTCCACTTACATATTGAATGACGTTATTATATTTCGTCATCGATAATGACTAACAAGCACGTCGCCCGCAGTCGGACCGGCCTGCTGCGCCCGCGTCGTCTGAGGAGACGCTCTCCCCCGCGCCGCAGTTCGAGAGGCTGCCCAAGAGCGAGCAGCAAGTGAAGCGGGCTGAGAGCATGAGTGTTAGTATACTTGGCATTTTTGAAATTGAAATTGAAAACCATTTATTCAATAAAATCACAAGGATCACTTTGAAACGTCTTACATGCTAAGTGAATCTATATACCTAGATAGTTTTACAGGTGCCACGTCCGGCTTTGGTGTATTCCTTCACTGTTTAAGGATCCAGTTTTATACACAGTCTGAGAGGAAGTTACTAGAAACTAGCTGGGTCTAGTGCTTTGTATGATTCTTGTATGTAGTATGTAAGGGTGTACTTACATATGTATGTATATTACTTATGTACATAATACTATGTATGTCCACTTATATTATACTGGATTACCAAAGGTATTTGAAAATAGGATGCAATTTCCGAGCATGTTTTTGGAGATGACTGTATGTATGTATTTACGCCTGTACGTCTGTATGTAATTACGTATGTATGTATATACGCCTGTATTTAAGTACGTATGTATGTAAGTACGCCTGTATGTATGTACGTCTGTATGTATGTACGTCTGTATGTAAGTACGTATGTATGTACGTACGTCTGTATGTAATTACGTATGTATGTATATACGCCTGTATTTAAGTACGTATGTATGTATACACGCCTGTATTTAAGTACGTATGTATGTAAGTACGCCTGTATGTATGTACGTCTGTATGTAAGTACGTATGTATGTACGTACGTCTGTATGTAATTACGTATGTATGTATATACGCCTGTATTTAAGTACGTATGTATGTATACACGCCTGTATTTAAATACGTATGTATGTAAGTACGTATGTATGTACGTACGTCTGTATGTACGTACGTCTATATCTGTACGTACGTATGTATGTCTGCATGTACGTACGTACATCCGTATGTACATATTATGCACGTCTGTATGTACTTCCGTCTGTACGTACGCCTGTATGTACGTACGTACGCCTGTATGTACGGACGTACGTCTGTATGCACGCCTGTGCGCCGGCGCAGGTGGTGAAGACGCCGAAGCGCACGCCGTCGTTCACGACGCGGCGCCGCACGCAGAGCTTTCGCCGCCACCGGCGCGGGGACATGGCCGACCTGCCGCCCGTCGAGATCGAAGGTACCCTACTCGCATTCACATATATACTAGTGAAGAAACGATGTCTACTAAAGTTTACGCTTAGTCTTTAGAAGGAACAAAATAAAATTAGAGCGTATTTTATTTAGAATTTGTTCAGAGACTAACTAAGTCTGCGGAACTCGATCGGATTGGTTAAGATTATAAAAGCTGTCGAAAAATAGTGCATAACGTTACGTTTTTGAATGTCTTTTGATTTTAGTAAATACGTTACCTTTCCCTTCCGGTAAACATGTTAAATTGTTCTTCGGTAAATACGTTAAATTACCCTTTGTTATTACGTTGACTTATCCTTCCGTAAATAAATTAAGTTACGCTACGGTAAACACATTAAATTACCCTTTGGTAATTACACGTTAACGTACCCTGCGATAAATACGTTAACTTACCCTAACGTATTTACACGTAACTTACCCTAACGTATTTACACGTAACTTACCCTTTGGTGTGTGGGCTACAAGATAAATCATTACTCTTTATTCTTTGGTAAACACGTTAAATTACTTTGATAAATACATTAAATTACTACAACTGCCCCCAGGATACTTGGAGCGTAAACAGGAGACGGGTGTGGGGGGTAAGCGCGCGACAGTGCGGTCATGGCGCGGGTACTACACCGTGCTGTGCGGCCAGCTGCTCTGCTTCTTCAAGGATGAGCTCGACTTCGCCAGCGCTAAGGCCGCCGCTCCGCCCGTCGCGATCCTACTGGTGAGATATATTTAAACTTACGCGATCTGAACACATTATTATTAGTATTGAACACTTTATTAAAGTAGACAGACTAAGTAGACTTTATTAGAGTAAGACAGTGTATAAACCTGTCGAAACGTCGGGAAAATAGGTAAATAAAACGCGATAAATACTTACTGGTGAGTTCTTGTTGTGTACTCTTTAATAAAAGTACCTCGATGACCGAGCTTTGTTCGGTTTTTTTTTTGGTAAACGACGTTTTCTAAAAATGAAACCTAGCTAGATAGATTTATCACCCCCGAATCACGATATCACTATCGAACCCATTATATTTATACCATTCCTCTTCTTAAAAGCTTATTATATTCACTGGAAACTCACGATTTTGGTCTTTATGCAAAGATTACTGGACATATAAACTCCTTATTCAAATAACTCTTCAAGCTTTGATTCGTTGACATTTTTGACAAGAAGTTTAGCATTTGAACAAAATTTCTTTTTCTCGGAGTCATGGTATAAAGTATCGTATGAAACTCTTGAATAAAACGGATTTATATAGAGGGCCATGAATCACTCGCGTTGATTAGGATTCTAACACTTAAATCACTCGCTACGCGCGTGATTCAATCATAATGAATCACTACCTACGGTCGTGATTCATGATGATCGTACGTATCGTTAAGTACGAGTGTTGTCGGTGCGCAGGCGCGCTGCTCGCCCGCGGCGGACTACACGAAGCGCGCGCACGTGTTCCGGCTGGCCTGCGCAGACGGCGCCGAGTACCTGTTCTGCGCGCCCGAGCCCGCGCTCATGGCGGACTGGGTGGCCAAGGTGTCGTTCCACGCCGCGCTGCCGCCCGAGCTGCAGCTCACGCCGTACAGCGCCGCCGACTCGCCCACCGCCGAGCTGAGGAGACGCCTGACGCAGTGAGTACTGTAGCACGACCTGCTCCGTGCGCCGAGCCCGCGCTCATGGCGGACTGGGTGGCCAAGGTGTCGTTCCACAAAATGACAAAAAAAGCAAAATGGCGGCTGTAAAAACTAATTTTTAATTACTTCCTGGGTTTGAATGGTTTCCTGGGCTGGGTGTGAAAATATTCTGCACGATTAAAGTGAATGTACTGCCCACCCCCAGGAACGCATCATCATCATCGGAGAGCAACACCCCCGAGCCGCAGCGCAAGGCGCGCTCGCAGGCCGACATCCTGCAGGAGCACCGGGCCAGTCTGCAGGCGCGGGACACGCCCACGCCCGAGGCGGGCGCCAACAGGAATATCGGTGAGGGGGTCAAATGGAGGGTCAGGATAATAGTATTTAAATAGGGGGTAATATATGCCGTCCACGCTCATCGCTGCAGATGGTGTGACCAGGAATATTGTTGGGGTCAAATGGAGGGTCAAGATTTTTAAGGGTAAATAGAGGGTCAGGATAATTTAAATAGGAGGGGCACGATATTCTGATTCACGCCGGTCTAGCTCATCCCCGCAGGTGGTGTTACCAGGAAAATTGGTGGATTGGGGATCAAATGGAAGGTCAAGATGATTTAATTTGAATAGGTGGTCCAGAATCCATATATTTGATATAAATGTGGATCAAGCTATCAAGATTTTTATGTTATGTTTATGATATTTAATTGGAAATTGAGTGGTGAAGTTATATAAGGAGGGTCAAGTGAGTTCATGACATACTAGAGAGAGATAAGCGAGGGTTCAGGGACCCTTTGTTAAACGTAGGTAAATAGGGGGTAAATGAGAGGGTCAATCTTGTTTTGATTTTCAGAATCATCAGTGCTCCCTTCCCTGCCGCCGCGACAAGTGCCGCAAGACGACGGCGACGACGTAGTTTTAAGGTAAATCAGAGCGGACATACCTCTGACTACCCCCTATTAGATATCCTCAAAGATCTAACTAACTAGAGATCTAAGGAGATATTTGTCGAGCCAGGGGACTACAATCGTGATCATGTTTTTTTCTTTTACTACTAATATTTATAGTATTACTAGCCCGTGGCTTCGCCCACGTGGTACCTTGAAAAACAATAACGAATCTATCCCACGGCAACCGTACATTTTTCCGTACTAAAAAGTAGCCTATGTGCTATTTCAGACTATAATCTATATCTGTGCCGAATTTCATCCAGATTCGTTCAGCCGTTTCAGCGTGAAAGAGTAACAAACATCCATACATACAAACTTTCGCGCTTATAATATTAGTGAGGTACATATTTCCGGGATAAAAAGTAGCCTATGTGCTATTCTTGTAGTCTACCTCTGTGCCAAATTTCATCCAGATCCGTTCAGCCGTTTCAGCGTGATTGAGTAACAACATCCATATATCTATACATACAAACCTTCGCGTTATAATATTAGTGAGGATATTAGTGGAACTGTGATGTGGTTGTTGTCTCCAGGAGTCAAGTGGAGCCGAGCGGCTCCTGGGGCCGGTCGCGGTTCTCGAACGGGCGGGACATTAACGCGGAGTTCATCAAGTCACAGCAGCAGGGTGAGTCAGACACTCTCAGAAGAGTCAAAAAAGAATTGAAATCCGCTGCGAAGGGGATTACTGGGTTTTTTTTATCCAGAAATCCCCTTCCGGTTCTCAAAGGGAAAGCAAAAGGCAACTGTCAAACTTGATTTACTCGTATTATCCACATAGGTTTATCTGTAAGAAACAAATGGAAAAAGTATTTTTTTTGCAATTTCGAAGATGACATTTCTTTTGTTGGTTTGGCTATATATCAAATATATAAATACCAAAGTATGTAAAGATATATAAAAATGACATGGGTAAGAAAGGAGTGAGTACTGAGATGACGTGGGAACACTTAACGTGGGAAAAGGGCTGGAAGATGATGATAAATACCAAAGTTAATAAAAGCAAAAAGGGGTTTTTGGAACTTTTGTGCAGTAATCCCTTTGTTTGCCCTTTGAGAACCGGAAGAGCATTTCTAGACAAAAAGTCCAATAATGCCCTTTGCAGGGGATTATTGGATTAAGTCTTTTTTAGACACGACTGTCATAGTTGAGTTTATAGTTAACTAATAAATTCGAATAGTGTCGAAATTGTGGGTCAAATGACTAAGTGTTTGAGCCAAAGTCGTTAATTAGTTAAAAGTCAGACTTTGAGTTAAAATTTAATTGCAATGAGTCAAAATCATGATTCCTTGAGTCATACATCAGTCTTTGACAATCATCATAGTTGGATGAGTCAAAAGTCGATAACTATTAGTCAAAGACGTTAATCATTTAGTTAAAGTCGGACATACATATTTGATGATTCAAAAGTTTATTACGATAGGTCAAAGTCATTAGTCAATTAGTCAAAAGTCGATAACAATGAGTCATAGTTATGAGTTCATGAGTCAACTATTTTAATGCATCGAGTGTGTTACAATGAGTCAAAATCGTTAGTCAAAATATGAGTCAAAAGTTAAACTTATAAAAGACGGCATTGTCCTAACGCGGAAGCGCTCAGCTGAAATGTTATGGTCACCCACCCAAGTGACCCTGCCGAACGTTGCATAACTTCGTGTGTCTGTTATAAAAATGCTTCTTAGGGATTTGCATGAAATTGTGATGTTTTGTGTATTTCAAATGTCCTGTCTTGTCTTGTTTGCAAACACATCATTTATATTTACATAATAGTTGCAAAACTGTGTAATATTTTATAATATAAGTTGTTAGGTTGGCTGGTAGAAAATGCTCCCTCAGCATTAAACGTGCGTCACATATATTTCTGAAATGCTTGTGGACAATAACGTTAATTATCCATACACTTATTTCATTAAAAATAATTAAATATATAGATATATCTATTTTTCCAAAATCCCTGGATGGTAATAGCAATTATTTTTACAAAGTTTCATTATAAAAATGTCATTATAAAAGCGAAATATAAAATGTTACACAAATTCAAATGATATTTGCCCGTTGAAGCTGCGGTCGCGCCCCCCCTACCCCCCTCGGGCCCGCCGAAGGTTCCCGAGCGCCCGCCGACTTTACCCGAGCGCGGCCCGAACATACCCGAGCGCATGACCACGATCACCGAACGAACTCACGACCGAGCCCCTACATTACCCGAGCGCTCAACTAACACTGAACGAATGACCGAAAGACCGAATGAACGGATGACCGAACGAAGCTCGAGCCAAGAGAAGTCGGTCATGGGACTCGTCAATAGCTACCAGCAACGAATGGGGGGTAGTCAGAGCAGAGACGTGAATAGAAATTCCACGTCCTGGTACGAGAGAGGAAACAACAATTTTCAGAATGTTGAGACGACTTTCTACTCGACGGGCGATGTTGGTCAGTCGACACGTAGCTAGCACCCGTATCTTTAGTCGCTCCTCATCTTTTCTAAACAATGGGCCATTCTACTCAACGTTTCGTCATTATTCTCACTTTCAGCATTGTTGCAACAAACTATTTTATTTATCTCTTAAAATATTAGTCAATTTTAAAAGTATCCTTCGTGAAATAACTTATTATCAACCAATATTTTATTGCTCCATCTTCATGCTATCAGCTTGAAAGACGAGCTCTAACATCAAGGTTCAAAAGTTTTTAAAATAACGGTAAAATATCAAATTGAGTAGAATATCCCAACACTCTTGGTTGTGGTGTGCAAGTACTAATTCAATTTTCCTGCTGTAGAATTCTTTAAGTGTAGTTTAGTTACTTAAAAGTTAACCTTTTCTGTAGAAATGACTTAAATACTACATATAAGTACTTTGGCACTGATTCTGGGTAGCAGTAGCAAAAGTTAATTTTAAAGTATACATGTGTCTCTTTCGTTTATTAAAAGAGAGAAGACAGGTAAGTTTTTTAAGCTGCCAAAGTAGTCTACATAGCCAAAAAAAGTCAATGTTTAACTATATTAACTATATACAATAATATATAGCTTTAGGTACTACTAACCAGAATCTGCGCCATTTTCTATTCTAATAAGTAATTAAATTATAATATACTGGTATTGTATACAGATAATTATGTACTACCCATTATTGTACCATGTATTCTATTTTTTCTACGCATTTAATGTTTTACATGTATTATAAAGTATATTTATTATTATAATGTAAGTATAAATAGCCCCCCCCCCCCCCCATTATAATTCTTATGTCTTATTATCTTTCTAAAACTGAATTTGTTTTGCGCAGTCACTCAAACTACTATTATAGATATATAACTGTAATATTTTAGCAGAATTTAACAAGCTTTAGTAGAATTTTGCAAATTATAGTAAAATTTTGCAAGTTTTAATAACTTTTAGTTACTTAACAACAGAATATATCACCTACACGTACTATTTCGTCCACACGCACTCAGGATCAAGCCACCTACTCTATGTACTACATCGCGTTAAATGTATGTCTTATGTACTATTATATATGTATATATAGACTGCCCTCACAGCTCAGTGGGTAGTAGCTCTGCCTCCTGCGCTGCAGGTTGTGGGTTCGATCCCCCAGCACTGACATTGTGTGAACGCACATGTTTGTTCTGTGTCTGGCTGTTATTGTATATTCTATGTATGTATTTACACTAAAAAAGTGTAGGTAAATTAGTCTATCAGGTTCTGATAGTACAAGCTTTGCTTAGTTTGGGGCTAGATGGCGTTGTGTGAACTGTCTACCAATATATTTATTTACTTATTTATGTATAAAAATATTTCATTTCTATTATTTAAATATTTTAATTTAAAAATGTTCAGCATTTTATGTGGTTCTGATCAGCTACTTATGAGGGTATAGGGGTTATGGAGGTTTTAAAGTGTTCATTGACTTTTGTTGGTAATTGTCAGTGAACGCAAAATACATGGGAAGTATTTCTCCTTCGTGGATTTTCCAAAATTTGATTAATGTTGATTCTATACCCTCCACGTTTGGGTTTAAATTGTCTTGTAACGTGTGATAGCTTATGAGAATTTTTGATATAATTTTTTGGCATAATTGACAAGCCCCGTCTACCACAGCTCATTTTTTATCGGGTCTTTTTTAGCTCAAAGAATGTTTCCATGTATTTTCCGTTCACAGGTGTTTGTAATATTATGTAGTGTTTAGATAGATTATATTACGTGTAATGTTGCTTTGCTTTGGGTTGTTTAGTGTCTCTATATGCTACGGGTGTTGTAGTAAATAATGTAGTTAGTGCATATAATATATGTGTGTAGTACACATATTATGTGTGTGTGGGTATATAAGAAGAGATGAATCCAAAGATATATATATATATATTTTGCTCAAATCGATACATTTTTGATACCATTTTAATTCATTTACATTGTAAATAGGCAGCCGCCATGTTAAATTTTGTGACATTTCATATAGCCTATATCACTTGTGATCTAGATAAATCCACCTACACCTCATTTATCAAAATCTGTCCAGCCGTTTGGGCTCCGACGACGTACAGACACACACCCCATACACATTACTTTCGCAGTGTGAAATATTAAGCTATAGTTTTGCTTCGGTGTGGGTAGCTCGATATTAATGTGCTGTCAATTGATTTTGAACCTTGTGTGTTACAGCGTACGGCGGGAATAGCGCCGGCAGCACGCGGCCCGCGTCGGTAGCCGGGAGCGGGGGATCCCCCGCCTTAGACCAGAGGCCTGCTTCTAGGTAACTTATCTTTCATATTGATACTAATAAAAATATATGAAAAAGGGGCCAGTACTTCTACCATGAGTTTTCACAATCTACACTCGCTAGCGACTGTAGTTAAAAGAATGTATGAAAACTTGTACAGCGCCTCTAGCGGATAGTTGGGTACTAAAACCTCACGTAGTTAACTATCCTACGTCACAGTACTACAGCGACTGTAGTTTGCGCTTCATTCATAGTAACGTACTATTACTACTGTAGTAACGTCAGCCGATCTAAACGTGACAACTCATGGTAGACGTACAGGTTCGGTACAAGCGGTGTTCGGGATTGACCTCGACATCGATAAAAGAGTAGAGATCTGTAAACTGTAAATATTCTACGCTAGCTTTTGCCCGTGACTTCCGCGTGGAATAGTTACTTTAAGCAGTATTTTTAATTTCTTATTGTTTTTATATAATACTAGCTGATGCCCGCAGCTTCGCCCGCGTGAATGTCGATTATCGCGACTTTTCATACAAACTTTCATCCCCTATTTTATCCCCTTGGGGGTAGAATTAATCAAAATCTTAGCGGTTGCCTACGTCATTACATCTACCTGCATGCCAAATTTCAGCCCGATCCGTCCAGTGGTTTGGGCTGTGCGTTGATAGATCGCTATGTCAGTCAGTCAGTCAGTCAGCCAGTCACCTTTGAGTTATATATATTTAGATGTTTGTTTGTTTGTTGCAGGTCGTCGGGGGAGTCCGAGCTGTCAGTCAGCGGAGTCACTAAAGACAAGAAGGACAAGAAAGGTGTCTTCGGAGGCCTATTCAGCAGGAAGAAGCGCCCACAGAGTCACATGTGAACGTAATGAAACAACTTTCCAACTGTAACATTTATTTATAACTTATACATTCGCCGCTACTTAACATACGTAATGTTATTCTATATCTTCAAACAATATTGCTCCTCTTAAAACGCGTCCACACTAGTGACAAACCGTGACCGCGTCGTAACAAACACGCGTGACAAATTGTTTCCAACAAATATAAAATGTTAGATTTGAATATAAAATGACAATTTTTTTGTTAGAGTATGTTAAAGTTGTCGAAGGACATTTTGTAACGTAAAAGATGTCAAGTAAGTTGTAAAATGACATTTTGTAACGTAAAAGATGTCAAGTAAGTTCTAAAATGACATTTTGTAACAAAAAAGATGTCAAGTAAGTTGTAAAATGACATTTTGTAACAAAAGATGTCAAGTAAGTTGTAAAATGACATTTTGTAACGTAAAAGATGTCAAGTAAGTTGTAAAATGACATTTTGTAACGTAAAAGATGTCAAGTAAGTTCTAAAATGACATTTTGTTACTGACAAAAATGAAGTATTGTTTGTCAAATTACATTTAGTAACTTCAAAATATATGTAAATGATATGCTAAATGACATTTTAGTAACTGACAGAATGTTTATTGTCAAATGACATTTTGTATTCGTCAATTACAGATGTAATTAGTTGTCATATTGTTAAAATTGTAACTGTCAAAAGGTTTCACGTAATAGACGTCAAATGACAGTTAACATTTGTTTTTATTGAATTCGACTCATTTAGTCAAATGAATGTCAGATTACTATATAATAATTAAAGAGTGCTATCAAAATGTTTAGAATCTGAAAAAAGTGCCTTTATTTAAACTTAAGTGCCTTAAACTTGTTTTTAACATTGTGTATGTGTATATTTATGTTATGTCTGTAGTTTAATCGACCATTCCCTAATATTGTCACAAATTATTCCATTGGGACCAGTCTTAATTGTGATTTCACAAAAAACCTTTGGACATTCCGATATATTTAAGCTCAGTAAAACCTTATTATGTATTGACTTAACGCCACGTTTACACGAAGATATAAAACAAGTATTATACATGCTCCATCCAATTGTCTTCATTTATTGTGTACACCTAATACAAGACGAAAATAATTGTAATCAATACTTGTAGAAAACGTATCAAACTCTGGCTACAATTTGTTTGTTTATAACAAAACATGTATAATACTCAAATAGAAGTTTGTTATCGTGTATCGAACATGCTGGTAGGTGTAGATGCGGGGTTTTGTTTAGATGGAAGGCTTTACAGAACCATCTTCTCAGCCTAGTTGGCTCACAATCTTTTGAGATACCTTATTTGATTATTGTCAATGTAGGTATTATTATTAGTTTTTATTATAATCATTACTTTCATCATGTTATTAATCCGTAACCTGTTATTCAGATAATCATAAGTCATATGTTTTTTATTATTGAGTAGCATAATAATAATTATTATGTCAAAGCCGTGTGTGACTTATTGATGTTGCATTCCAAAATAGTTAAGTTAACCTCTTGTAATTCATCATCACGCGTGCTATTATTAATATCTTCGCTCCATAAGTTTAGTAATTATTATGATCAAACGAACTTCATTGTGTGATGTTCGATCATTTTTACGAGTTGCTTCATTCAAAGTTTAAAGAATTAAGATATTGGGATACTTAAACCAGCAATGTTGATTTTTAAATATTTTATTGTTGTTTAAGCGTGATGGTGGCATTATAACATGTTTTATTGTTACAAGGAAATGAAATCAAGAGTTATTAACATGTCAAGTGTCAGTTTAAACTTCTCTTTAATGTCAAGTGTCAGTTCAAACTTGTCATTAATGTCAAGTGTCAGTTTAAACTTGTCATTAATAAGTTAATTTTCAGTTTAAACTTGATATTAATGACAAGTGTCAGTTTAAGCTTGCCATGTAAATACATGTCAGGTGTCAGTTACAACTTGCTCTTAATATGTCAAGTGTCAGTTTAAACTTGTCATTTGACTAATCGGCCTTATTATTAAGACAATAAAATTAAGTGAACTTGTGTCAAATAATAATGTAAGCTTCCAATAGTTATTATGAAATATATTTGTGTATTTAAAATTGGATTTCATTTAATTTTTGACTATATTCAAAGACGCCTCTAATTATTCCCAGTACTTCTTATTATCTGCTGTACTACTCATTATCTCCTGCACTACTAATTATCTCCTGCACTACTAATTATCTGCTGCACTACTAATTATCTGCTGCACTATTAATTATCTCCTGCACTACTAATTATCTGCTGCACTACTAATTATCTGCTGCATTACTAATTATCTGCTGCAACTACTAATTATCTCCTGCACTACTAATTATCTGCTGCACTACTAATTATCTCCTGCACTACTAATTATCAGCTACACTTCTAATTATCTTCTGCACTACTAATTATCTCCTGCACTACTAATTATCTCCTGCACTACTAAATTATCTCCTGCACTACTAATTATCTCCCGCAATACTAATTATCTCCTGCACTACTAATTATCTCCCGCACTACTAATTATCTCCTGCACTACTAATTATCAGCTACACTTCTAATTATCTTCTGCACTACTAATTATCTGCTGCACTACTAATTATCTCCTGCACTACTAATTATCTCCCGCACTACTAATTATCTCCTGCACTACTAATTATCAGCTACACTTCTAATTATCTCCTGCACTACTAATTATCTCCTGCACTACTAATTATCTCCTGCCCTACTAATTATCTGCTGCACTACTAATTATCAGCACCGCTTCTCAAAGTGCCAAACAACAGAGGATCCGGTATGAGGGGATTAAAGTTAGATCCATATCTCCTCACCGTCTCTATATTCGGGTTCAAGAATATCTGTTCCAAGCCCGCCCTGACCTGGCCAGCTTGGACAATATCTCTATTGAAGTTAGTTCCATCTTTATTCTTCACATAGTAACTGATGTCTTTGAACAGGTCGTCAGGGTCGCGTGGCTTGTCCACATCTGTCTCGTAAGTATACGATCGCTTGGTGCGAAAGAGTTTTGCGATACGTCTGGAATATTCCTTCGTTGAGACCTTGGAATTACTTATTTTAGCGATAAATGCTTTGATTTTATCGGCTTGGATCTCATCTTTGATGTAATTAATGCCTTTTTTACCCTTAACGTATTTACTGATGTCCTGGAAAGGATTTTCTGGGAGTTTAAGCTTGTTTGTAGCTCGCTTCGCTTCTAGTTTTGTGTCTCGCTTCGCTCTATCCGATTTTTGGTTGGAGATCATGTAATTAATGCCTTTTTTACCCTTAACGTATTTACTGATATCTTGGAAAGGATTTTCTGGGAGCTTTAGCTTGTTTGTAACTCGCTTCGCTTTTCGTAGTTTTGTGTCTCGCTTCGCTCTATCCGATATTCGGTTGGAGACCTCGAATTGTTCGAAACCCGGCTTCGCTTGCGATGGATTACTCTGCTCCCAAACTTTATGTTTGACGAAATATTTCAGAAAAGTTATCGCCTGATCTTCTGCGTCTCTTTTTGACATTGAAATTTTGACATCTGTCAGTGAGCGTTTCTTGACATGCGTGACAGCTGTCAGATGGTGGTATGGTAAGTAGATGGGGCGGTAGTCGGTGGCGATTAGCAGCTCTTGCTCGCTGATGGCCGGCTGCGGTGGGAGCACGCGTTCGTCGCGGTTGGACGATGATGGTAGCCCTCCAGGCATTGGATCTGCAGAAAGCAGTGATCTGGATCGATTGAGCTATCTTTAGATCGTTTGTAATGATCCTTAGATAGCTCAACTGTTTCACATTTGTGTTATAAATATAACAGAGAGCGCTGGTGGTGTAGCGTTAGCACCCCTGCCACACGATCCGAAGGTCGTGGGTTCAAATCTGGTCGTGCACCAATGAGTTTTTCCATTCGAAAAATTTATGTGCGCAATGCCAGTGCTCTTAAACGGTGAAGAAAAACATCGTGAGGAAACCGGCATACCTTAGAACCGAATATTCGAAGGTATGTGTCATAGGTTAGTAGTCTTATAAGCGGTGATGGGCTTGCAACCCGTCACGTACGGAATACTAACTACTGTGCGAAATGTGGGCATGCACCAAATATCATGTTTGGACGTGCTGACTACCCTCTTTAGATATCCTCAAAGATCTAAGTAACTAGAGATCTGAGGAGATATCTACCGAGTCTGGGGATTAATAGTGTGTTGACTTACTGGAGTTATTGATCATAAACTGCACAGCCCCCGGTATCTCCTGGGGGTAGGCACAGCGGATGGTGGCAGGCACGTCCGACTCCTGCTTGAGACAGTTCATCATTTTGACCTTCGTGTCCTCGGAGGCGTTCAATAAGCTCACCAATGGAGGCTGGACTGTTGTTGATGTGGCTAGTACAGAGTTAACTAGATTTGATCTATATCTATACTAATATTATTTATAGAAACAAAAGGCCACCAAGGGAACGGACGAGAAAAGAGTGCATGCGGCGGAGATGCGAATGTTGAGATGGATGTGTGGAGTGACAAGGATGGATAAAATAAATAAATAAATAAATAATGCTGGACAATCCACACAGCATCATCTAGCCCCAAAGTAAGCTACTCAAAGCTTGTGTTATGGGTACTAGATAACTGATATATTTAATACATGATATAGGTACATAGATAGATATTTTTTATTATACATACACACCCAGACCAACGGAACAAATTTCTGCAGATCGTACACAAATTTGTTCCAAGGCGGGAATCGAACCCGCAACCTCTTGCGTCGCAGGCGGACTCTTGCCCGCTGCGCCACTGAGGTCGTCAAAAAAGGAATGAGTATATCAGAGGAAGTCTGA
This sequence comes from Cosmorhoe ocellata, assembly GCA_963675405.1. NCBI lineage: Eukaryota > Metazoa > Arthropoda > Insecta > Lepidoptera > Geometridae > Cosmorhoe > Cosmorhoe ocellata. The sequence goes on along the minus strand of OY776271.1, from coordinate 6,000,450 downwards.
AAGTGGCACCGGTGACAGAAAAGATGAGGAGTAATAGGTTAGCGTGGTATGGACATGTTATGAGAAGAGATGAATGTCATGTGACAAGGAGAGTGTTAGGTATGAATGTAGATGGATACAGGGGTAGAGGTAGGCCAAAGAAAAGATGGATGGACTGTGTGAATAACATGGGTAAGAAAGGAGTGAGTACTGAGATGACGAGTGACAGAGGGAAGTGGAAGAAGATCACATGTTGTGCCGACCACACATAGCGTGGGATAAGGGCAGGAAGATGATGATGATTACAAAGAGGAAAGTTTTATATATTTTTATTTTTGTTTGTAACGAATAAACTCAAAAACTACAGGTGCGATTTCAAAAATTCTTTCACCGTTAGAATGCTACGTTATCCCTGAGTAACATAGGCTATATTTTATATAGATACCCCGCGAGCAAAGCCGCGAACGGAAGCTAGTTACAAATATGTAAAAAAACTCATCGTATCACGTAACTGAAAATAGATTTTTACAGCCGCCATATTGGATTTTTTGACATTTGTATAGCTTTAGTTTTTCTTGTGATCCAGACGAATCCAACGACATCTCATTTATCAAAATTTGTCCAGCCGTTTGGGCTACAGCGACAGCCAAGGAACTCACATTACATACAAACAACCTACTAATATCAAAGACATTAGAAACGCGCAAGTTTGTAAGAATGTATTACATGTTTGTTACTCTTTCACACTGAAACGGCTGAACGGATCTGGATGAAATTCGGCACAGATATAGATTATAGTCTGGAATAGCACATAGGCTACTTTTTATCCCGGAAAAATGTACGTTTCCCGCGGGAAACATTTGTTTTTGTAAAAAAAACTGCATCAAAATCCGTTGCGTAGGGATATGAGACAGAGAAAGCGACTTTATTTTATACTAGCTTCTGCACGCGGCGTCGCCCGCGAAGTACCTACATAAAATATAGCCTATGTTCATCCTGAAAGTTCATTCTACACATTGGTGAAAGAATTTTTCAAATCGGTTCAGTAGTTTCGGAGCCTATTCATTTCAAACAAACAAACAAACAATCAAAGTTTTCCTCTTTATAATATTAGTATAGAAGTATAGATAGACTATGTAGTGTTTCAGTAAAATCACAGGGATCAATTTGAATCGTCTTACACACTAGGTGAGAGATGCCAATTCCAGTCCTATCCCCAGTGCGAGGAGAACTGACTAGATACTCGCTGGGTCTAGCGCTTTTTTTCGATAATCACTTACAATAATCCTCTTTATAGTGTTGAGGGTGCGGATGGTAGCCGGTGTAGTGCGCCAGCCGGTCCAGGAACCACGCTAGTTTCAATATCAACTCATTCTCCTCCTTAGAAAGGTCGTACGGATCATCCTAGAAGACAACATGCGTGTGAGCGAAGCGAGCTACATTTATGGGTACATTTTCACATATTATTTAGGAATCTTTTCCTTTAATTTTTTTTGAAAGTTCGTAGGTTAGGTTTCATCCGTTTAATTAATAACAAAACGAATGTTTTAGAGCACACGACTGAAATAAAACTATGTAGGTATGTAGACGCACTGTCTTGATACCTATACGAAACGTAGGTACCCGGCTATGAGAGAAAGAGAAAAAGATAATGTGCGGTCGCACCTCTCTCTTGCCCCTACAGTAGATAGCAATTATATTATTGATATGTACCTACGTGTATTAAGTAAGTATAATTATATATTTATAATATGATTAGTACCTATGTATGTATGTATAGCATGAAATTGTCTCTATTATTATAATATTTTATTGTTTATTTGTGGAATATTTAATTAAGTTACCACCTACTTAGTTTTTAGTTTTACATTTGTTATTGTGCGTCGACCTGGTTTTAAACCGAATGGGTTGGCTGGTAGAAAATGCCCCTAGGCATTAAGCCCTCCTTTTGTAACACATTTTTTGTAATTGTGTACAATAAAGTATAAATAAATAAATAAATAGCATGAAGACGGAGAAATAAAAGATAGGTTGATAAAGCATATTAAAATGAACATTAAATTTGGAACAATTACTGATATTGAGAGTAATTTTCGTTACGTTAATCAAAACGCACATTAAAATTAGCACTATTACTAATATTAAAGACCAAATTCGAAAATGTCAACCAATCAAAGCTGTTGCGAACAAAAGTGAGAATAATGACAAAACTGTTGAACAGAATCATCCAGCCACGTATATTACCTTCATATACTTCCTCGAATAAGCGATATCTTGCAGCTCCTTCGTAGCCTTCGTCGCGAGCGCAGCGAGCCGTCTCACATGCTCACTCGCTTTGGTTACATTTCTACAACGCTCCGTTGTATTATTCCGTTGTATGTTATTAGTTCCGTTGACGCGCCCGTTGTTCGGCCGCCACGGCTCGGGGGTGGAGGAGGAGGGGGTGAAGTTGTACGAGGCAGAGCTGAAGGAAGTCGCATTGAATGCTGTCTCTTTAAACAAGTATCTTGAATTCTGTAAAAATAAAAAAATAAAATATATGATCACCGACTGTAATCCCCGGGCTCGGTAGATATCTCCTCAGATCTTTAGTTACTTGAATCTTTGAGGATATCTAAAGGGTAGTCAGAGGCACGTCCAAACATGACATTTGGGACATGCCCACATTTTGCACAGTAGTTAGTATTCCGTACGTGACAGGTTGCAAGCCCATCGCCATTTTGTTCTGTGATGATGACAAATACAAGTTCAATAATTGAGAGCATTTGTGCTGCGATTACTTTGTTGTTACTAACAAAACATTGATACTAATAGCTTCTATAGTAAGTAGAGATAAGTTTAAAGAAATAAACATCATGAAAATGCCATGTCAGTATATATATGAAAACTTGATGTATGTTCACAAAAACATTAATTTATTTAGGAAAAATAGTGATAATCATAATGTTAATACTAGACTTAAAAATAAACTCGCTGTTCCCACGGTTAGGCTCACTAAAGTAAGTAAATCCTTTAAAGGGCAATGTGTACGCTTCTATAACAAGATCCCAAGTGACATGCTTGATTTATCAATTGGAAAATTCAAAAATGTAATTAAACAGAAACTGTCTAGAAAAGCTTACTATAAAATATCAGAGTACTTAGATGATAAAAAAGCTTGGGATGAATCAGCTCCAACTCTGCTAGGTATTCCTTACAAAATTAACAAGGATCATACAAAAAAAGCGCTAGGACCAGCGAGTTTCTTGTCAGTTCTTCTCGCACTGGGGATAGGACTGGAACTGGCACTTAGACTCACCTAGTATGTAAGACGTTTCAAAGTGATCCCTGTGATTCTATTGAAAATAAACATATTTTGATTTGATTTGATTTGATTTGAGTAACAATATTTTAGTATCAGAATTACATAATCAGTAACCATAAAAGCTGTTAGTAACGATGTTTTGTTAGTATCAGAATTAAGTAATCGCAACACAAGTGCTCTCAATTATTGAACTTTTTAGTATTTTGTCTTCGTTACAGAACCCAACACTTGTAACAGCTTTTATAGTTACAGATTACGTAGGTAACTCTTGATACTAACAAAACACATTGTTACTAACAACTTCTATAGTTATCTACTGATTACGGAACTCTGATAAATAATAAATATTGGTGGACATTTCAGACAACGCCATCTAGCCCCAAACTAAGCAAAGCTTGTACTATGGGAACCAGATAGTTGATACATTAATTGTACATACATACATACATAAAATCACGCCTGTTTCCCGACGGGGTAGGCAGAGATCACGGATCTCCACTTGCTACGATCCTGACATACCTTTTTTGCTTCATTCACTCTCATTACATTCTTCATACATGCGCGTCGGTTTAGGGTACTCTGGACCTGGCCTTTCTCTAGTACGTCCCCAATTTGATCGAGGTACGTACGCCGAGGTCTTCCCCTTCCAACTGTCCCATTCAAACTCTCCTTATGCACCTGTTTCGTCAATCTCCTTTCATCCATCCTTTCTACATGCCCAAACCATCTTAACATACCCTTCTCAATTTTCATTGTACTTATACTTTATTATTGTAAACTAGCTGTTCCGGCAAACTTCGTACCGCCTTCTACATTGCTTAGACAACAGTGAGTGATTATAATTTAATATGAACTTTATTAAATAGTAATAAAGTTCAAATTGACTTTACATTTTATTTAGAAAACGTTTGTATGGGAAATAGAAAAGGGCTATTTTTAGGGTTTTCCCGGCAGTTATTCGAATTTTTCTTACCTTTTAAACCTTCCCTAGACCTCCACGAACATTGCAAGACCAAGATAAGATAAATCCGTTTAGCCGTTCTCGAGTTTTAGCGAGACTAACGAACAGCTATTCATTTTTATATATATAGATAGATACATAAAATACATAATACACAGACACAGAACAAACATGTGCGTTCACACAAATGTCAGTGCTGGGGGATCGAACCCACAACCTGCAGCGCAGGAGGCAGAGCTACTACCCACTGAGCTGTGAGGCCCTTGTGTCTTTGAACTTTTTAATTTCTTCATGCCGTTTCATGATGTTTTCCATCACCGTCTTACCGTTCGGTTCATCCTGGTGCAGTTCTCCAGAAGGTCAGTGAAGAGTTCTATAGATCGTCGCAGCCCCTCCAGGTATTGGCTACCATCGTATACTATGCCACGCACCTGGAATGCACCAACATTTAGATCTATACGTCTACCATGAGTTGTCACATTTAGATCGGCAGACGTTAGGTACTACAGTAGTAATAGTTGGCTCAACGAATCTAGGCATTCGTGAAGTTAGCCGCAAGAGCTGCGCAGTATCGTTTTTCGGGAGCAATGAGGTATGAGGGGGGAAGGAACTGTAGGTACATGCGCAAACTCACACCTGTGGCTAACTTCACGAATGCCTAGATCCGTTGGATGACATACGTTACTATGACATCTGTCGAAATTGTTACTCATGGTACCAAATTCTAAGGAAATGAATGAAGCGCAAACTACAGTCGCTGTAGTACTGTGACGTAGGATAGTTAGCTACGTGACGTTTTAGTACCCAACTATCCGCCAGAAGCGCTGTACAAGTTTTCATACAATTTTTTACTACAGTCGCTAGCGAGTGTAGATTGTGAAAACTCATGGTAGACCTACTGGCTCCTATTTGGCTCAATATACCAGCATTGTTATTCAATGGGGTAATTTAGTTATAGGTACAGGGTGTTACCAGACGACTACTGAAAACTTCAGGGAGTTAAAGTACCCATCAATATAAACAACTTTTTCTAAGGAACCAATATTGTGAGCGAGAAAAAAACAGCTGTTTCATACATTTTAGCCAAGTAGGTATTGAACTTTTTTTTTTCGCGCTCAAAAAGTTGTTATATTGATGGGTACTTTAACCCCCTGTAGTTTACGGAAGTAGTCTGGTAACACCCTGTACCTATAGTTATTTTAGTTTTACGGTATATTATCTACTGTGCAAAATGTGGGCATGTACCATATCATATTTGGACGTGCTTCTGACTATCTGAGATATCTACCGAGCCCGGGGATTGCAGTCGTGATCTTGTTTGTTTTTAAATTCTGCCAACGGACGGAGGTAAAACTGTTACAAAAAAATTCAAAAAGTTTCAATATCCCACTTCATAAAAATACTTATAAATATAAAACTAGATCACTTAGCTTGTTTCTGTAAAAAGTAATATAATCTTGGATATATTTACTGTGTTTTACACACAAAAACAAGGTCTATAAATTTACAAACATAAAATCTTATTGGAATTACGTAAATACATCCTGCAGGATATACACCTCCTTGGTCCTACTTGACATAAATACTTATAAAAAGAAAACTAGACCACGTAGCTTGTTTCTGTAAAAAGTAATGTCATTTGGGGTATTTTATCTGTGCTTTAGGACACTAAAACAACCGAGAATGGCAACAATTTATTTTTATGAGTGAACTGCCGACCCATTGTTTCGCTAGTCTATGACGTCATCCATGACTCACACTTATACATATTACCAAAGACGCAAGGAGATATTTTAACGGCTTCTACAGACCGGAAATTTATCCCTCTTGCTAATAACATAAACTTGTTCAAACAAAAGTAAACTCTATCACACCGAAATTTGAGTTTCAAGTGGCTCGGCTGCAAGAACGCCCCGGGGCGTTTCCGCCCGTTGACAGGCCCTGGTAAATATGGCCCTGACGATCATCTGCGCGTGTTTTCAATCACCTCGCACTGCATTCACGCGATGTTAATATAAACCACAAAACGTGTAAGTAATCTATAGTTACTAAATTATAAAGCTAAGGAGTTTGTTTGAACGTGCTTATCTCAGGAATTATAGTAGGTACGTCGATTCAGTAAAATTCAAAAATCAACTCGCATCTGCATCTCACATCGCTATTCACTCTCACTTCGCTTACGACGCTTTTTATATTCTTATAAGCGGCGATGGGCTTGCAACCTGTCACGTAAGGAATACTAACTACTGTGCAAAATGTGGGCATGTGCAAAATATCATGTTTGGACGTGCTGATTACCCTTATTATAGACATTCTCAAAGATCTAAGTATATCTAGAGATCTGAGGAGATATCTACCGAGCCTGGGGATTACAGTCGTGCGAGTTTTTATATGCTCACCTCTTTCTCCATATACGATTGGTATCCATAGTCCTTAGCGTAGGGGTCGTGATCGTGTTTTTCATGATGTTTACTGTTACTATCGTAGCGATTACTTAGGAATATCTGCTCATTTATTTCCGACTTAGAATATGGCTTCGTTTCATGCCGCTCTTTTTCCAAACGATCATTCTTCTCAAAAAGAAACTTCCTCGCTTCCGGTAGGTCTATGGTCCACGGCGTCACTTCCGCTAGCGCGAGCGCGAAAAAAAAACTCCCAAACGAGATCATTTTTTTTTCGGCAAAAGCAGAATACTTTTATTCTACCGCGAGTAATATAATGATTTCATCAAAGTGCATGTAACTGTGGATTATTGAATGTTATAATGAACTGGCGTTGAGAAACGCCACGCATAAAGGATGGTACTTGCGTTTTTTACTTAATTGTTCGTTTCCCGCGTTATTCGAAGGTACTGAAGGTCGATTGTGCAAGTTTCCAACTAGTAAGCACCTACCTACCTAAGTTATTGCTCACTGCTAAGTTATTGTCCCTCGGCTCTCAAAAATCGAGCTATTCAATTTTATGTAACTACCTACCTAAATCTATACAATTTAAAACCAAATAAGTAGGTAAGTACACCATTTATAACTCGAGAAATGCTCGAGACGGATGGACTGATTCTCATGATTTTTTTACTAGTTAGATTTGTACCCTGAATAAATATAAGTACCTAAATATTAAAACACTAGCTTCCGCCCACGGCTTCGCTCGCGTGGTACCTACCTTGAAAAACAAAAACATATCTATCCCACGGGAACCGTTCATTTTCTGGGATAAAAAGTAGCCTATGTGCTATTCCAGACTAAAATCTAAACCTGTGGCAAATTTTCATCTAGATCCGTTCAGCCGTTTCAGCGTGAAAGAGTAACAAACATACATCCTCCAGACATCCTCACAAACTTTCGCGTTTATAATAATTAGTTGGATAAGCTATCTGCTACCCATGCTACAAACTTTACATAATTTGGGACTAGGTGGCGTTGTGTGAACTGTCAATTTATTTGAATATATGAATAAAATGAGGTCGAAGTCGAGGGCAACAGCTAGCTAGCTATTACAAGATAGTTAACAAACTCAACTCTTGATTTCTCCAATTATGTATGGTTGACGGATAATTAAGCCGAGGACCGAGGTTAACTCATCCAGAAAAACACCGCGGCGAGATAAAGATAGATGAACTTGGGATGGATGAAATGGCGACGGGTCACTATGAGTGATCCGCGTATGCCTCCTTATGAAAAAAATCTAGTTGGATCAATGTTGGGCAGGCGACGGATGAAAGAAGGGTGATTATTTAATGAGATGACTGGTAATAGACCCCACTTGTGGGTTAAAGATAGGAAGATGATGATTTAGTTAGATGATTGATGACCATTAGAAAACTAATCTATTTTTGTCATGCCGATAAATAACGAAATGCGTGAACAAAAGGCGCGCCTAAAAAAAAACGAACTCTACACAACACGCGTAGAAATCAAAAAGAAAAGTGACATGTTAAAAGTTACGTTTATTCACTTGACTGACTGACACTGACAAAAAGTGACTTTTAATTTTGACCAATGCCAAAATAAAAGAAGGATAAATTTTACTTCGGATACAAAGCGATTTTCGAATTTTTATTAGCTTTTTGGCTAAAATGCGACGAGAATTCATATTCGTTTTACTAGGAATAATCTTTGTATCGACGTTATCGTCATTTCTGGCGGGCTACACTCAGGCGGACCCAGATAAAGTCCTGTTAGATACAGTAGCAGGAGCTGTCGGCGCCGGAAACTTCTCTTACTGGCAATTAGGACATTCTGGGCCTCTGCTTGTGGAACTCAACTCTATAACAGGAGACGCGGACTTGTATGTAGCTGATAACATCAGGTTTGTACGTAGTTTTGTATATTTACTAGTAAAACCGCGGCTCGTCCGCGTACGTAATATTTTTTTCATACAAAGTTCAACCTACCACTGGACCCTAAATAGGTTGAATTTCGAGATTTCCTTTCTTAATGCTCTTCTACATCTTGAAAGGAACTTATCCCCCAAATTTCAGCTTTCTAGGACATTAGTTTTCGCTGTACTCTGACAACTTGTTATAGCTATGTATAATGTCAGTTACTTCCTACCTCTGCAAAGAGTTTTATCTAAAGCACTTTTTCGTATAATTGATTTTAGTCCCAGTTATGAGACGGACCGGAACAACTACAGCTCGGTGACCTGCGGCCTGGATTTGGTCTACATTCCTGCTATCTTCCCCAGACCAATAGGTAAGTCTTCAAACACAAATTATCACTTTCACCATTAGAATACTACATTATCCCTGAGTAACACAGGCTATATTTTACAAAAAATACTGATACTTTTCTACCCATGTGTATTTACAGGCTGTGTTGCTAGTCTATACTAATATTTTATAGAGGAAAGTTTTGTATTTTTGTTTGTATCGAATAAACTTAAAGACTACTGGACCGATTTCAAAAACTCTTTCACCATTAGAATGCTACATTATCCCTCCTAACTAACATAGGCCATATTTTATATTAAAAAAAATAGAGATACTTTTTCTACCCATGTGGAGCCGGGGTGTGTTGCTATTCATTGATAAAAAAGTTCTCTTGCCTTCATATTCTACTTCATTACAGGAATAGGTGTTTTCGGCCACTGGTCTCATCGTCTCTCAGAGTACAGCATCCAGGTGTTCCTCGACACGAGCGTGGCACTGCCAGGCCAGATGCCACTGCAGTACAGAGGACCTGGTAAATTTGGTGAGACTCCAAACTTATCTTAAACTAGCAGACTCTCACGCAAGTTTGTCTGAGCATTTTCTATACTATTATTGACGACCTCAGTGGCGCAGCGGGTCAGTCCGACTGTAACGCAAGAGGTGGCGGGTTCGATTCCCGCCTCAGAACAAATTTTTGTATTACATATATCAGTTATCTAGTACCCATAACACAAGCTTTGAGTAGCTTACTTTGGGGCCAGATGATGCTGTGTGGACTGTCCAGCATTATTTTATTTATTTATTATTTATCCAGACATCCCGACATCCTGACATCCATACATCCACACATTCTTACAAACTTTATAATATTAGTAGGATATTAAATTATGTTCTATATTCTCCCAGATCCAAAGAAGCATGACGGGGAAGCCATTCCGAAGAAGGATAAGAAACAACCCATTGTCATGAAATTCTTGAATGTTGTCGACACTATACTAGATATGTTTGTACTCTAGGAAAAGGGCTGTCGTTTTTGATGGAATTCTGGAATTCTCTTTCCAAATATTTGGACATGTGTCTGACTACCATCGTAGGTATGCAAAGGTTTACTCTTCCAATAGCTTCGTTCATTAGCCCTGAGCATGTTATGAAGTAGAAATGAATGGGTATATTTTGATTTCTTATTTTTACCCGACAGCAAAGCGAAGGAGGATAATGTGTTTGGGGTGTGTGTATGTTTGTGCGAGTTTCATTGGCTGACGCTGGAACCCAAAACGGCTAGACGGATTTTGACAAATGAGGGGTTGTATTTGTCTAGATCACATGAGTGACATAAGGCTATACAAAATGTAAAAATATCTAATATGGTCGCTGTAAAAATCTTTTTTCAGTTGAGTGTTTTTTTGCAATAAAGAATAGTTACAAAAGATATGTTATAAGTGCCAGTGCTCTTAAACGGTGAAGGAAAACATCGTGAGGAAACCGGCACGCCCTAGAACCAAAAATTCGAAGGTGTGTGTCATAAGTTAGTATTCTTACAAGCGGCGATGAGCTTGCAACCTGTCACGTATCGAATACTAACTACTGTGTAAAATGTGGGCATGTACCAAATGTCATGTTCGGACATGCCTCTGACTACCCTCTTTAGATATCCTCAAAGATCTAAGTAACTAGAGGTCCTTAAGATATATCTACCGAGCCTGGGGATTACAGTCGTGTGAGTCTTTGTTTGTTTTTTGTTATAAGAATATAATATAATTTTGTGTAATCTAGTCATTAGTTTACGTCCATTATTGTAACTTTTAATCGGTAAGTAGGTAAGTACTTATTTATAATTTATGTTATAGGTAATAATACAATAAAAGTCATTCTGAATAACTTTGTTTTTATTTCGTTAAATTATATTTTTTTATTCTGCTTTTTTTTATACTGCTTGAAACTCTCAACAGAGGTGGAAAAAAATGGCGGATTATGTTAGATTTTAAAGAAAATGGAAGAAATTTATTTACGTAGACTAGGCAATAAGGTCTACGACTATAGCCTGCTCAAGTGAGCGAATAATGTAACAACAAATCAACGCTCAACAAAAACAACTATAATCTAAATAAAATAAGTAAAATAAACGCGTTCTCATACGAAAGGTCGTGGCCAAGGGAAATGGAATTCATTTTTTAAACTTATAGAAAATCCGAGTAGGTATTAATTAAATAACACAATTTGGCGCTTGTCTTTCGTTGCTTCCTTCAGCTGTGCACATTTTTTTTAAACTTATTCCAGAATTAGAATAACTTTATCCACAGATTCGCCTAGATGACAGTGACAGTGTAGGTATTTATTGCTTGCCCCCAGTCAAAACCAGTTAAAATCAAAAACCTACCAACTTTAGTACGTACCTAGCTGTACGTACCTAAATTAAAGATCACTCACTGTACCAGTTATTTTACTAAATAACCTGTTTTCGTAAAACAAAGGGTATATTCTGTTGGCCTTACTTAAGTACCCCAAGCCATCTTCTTCTTCTTCAATTATGGCATCTGTCTCTTAGAGAACAATTTTGCCAGTGTCAAGTGTATTTATTTATAAGTATTGTCAACGTCACAGAGTCATAGTCAAGTTGTCAAGTCAATTTTAAACAAAAGATGGCTGTTTTGTTGAAAATTTTAGGGATTTCCTCCGATGGAATTTGAAAAGAACTATTCACTCTAATTCACATACTTTACACTCGCGTCAAGAACCCGGGCTTTATTGGCAAAATAACCACCAAAATTACGCAATAAAACTCAAAATAACACGAGAAAACATATAAAAACCAGAGCGACGTAGTTGTCAGGCAAATACACCGCAGAAAATCCCCCCAAGCCATCTTACAAACTATCATGTATAAAAACGCCACATTTGAAGCTTGAAATAACACTGCTTCCTGCTTCTCTATCAGATCACTGTTCAATACCTGAGTTCAATACCAACAAATTTTAGGTCATGGTAAAATTTTCAGAGTTGCATTCGACTGTCAACTTTGTCGCTCTAATTTTTATATTTTTTCTCGTGTTATTTTGTGTTTTATTGAGGTTACTTTTCCAATTAAGCCCGGACGAGAGAGACGTGAGTGTAAAATATTTGAATTAAAGTGAATAGTTCCTTTCTAAATCCATCGGAGGAAATCCCGAGAATTTAAAAAAAAACAAACAATTTTTTTTTTTTAAATTGCCTTGACACTTTGAATGACATTGTGACATTGACAATAGTTTGAAAACTTGACACTGGCAAAATTGCTCTCAAAAGAGGGATGCCATAAACAAAGAAGAAGAATAACTGAAGAACTTGGAACATAACGAAACGCGTCGCGCAACGGTACAGTACAGATATTTGTGTGATTATGTGATTAGTGTTTTTGTGGAATTCGTTATTGTAACTTAGAATGCCCCGCGCTTTTTATGGAAAGAGAAACTTAGTATGGAAATACTTTCATAAAGTATCAAGAGAGCGAGCTGTGTGTTCGATTTGCAAACAAGATTTCAGCTATAGGTCGACAACAGGAAATTTGAAGAAACATTTGTATAATCGACACAACGATATATATACAGAGATCAATAACACTCTGTTTGAAATAAAGAACGACGGTGAGAAAACAGTATCAAAATAACTGAACACAATACCTAAAGATCAATCTCACAGTATCAATAGGTACCATTTATGTGGATTTGTTGAGGCACCTAATAGGCACCTATAGGGCTACCAATAGGCATGAGTCCGAATTATCAAAACGAATCTCAAATTAGAAATCATATCGTATCGATATTCGAAAACATAAAAACAATAACACGAAAACGCAAGCAAACCAAAACATTGAACTAACTTAATATTGATTAAGTACCTACCTACCTACACACCTTAAGTTAGTTATTTATTTTAAACTAATTTTCTCATTACCTATATCTAATGGAAAAAATATGAAAGGTGATTGAAAAGCTTACTTTTTTTACCCATTATAGGTAACTTTTGCAAGACCCGGCTGGCAGCACTGTTACAACCGTTACATCACTAGTGACGCATGCGAAACGATCAGTTGACGTCAGATCGCAACAGTAACAGCGATTAACGGATATTAATAGTTATTAAAGTGTTTCTGTGGATTCGTTTTTATCAAATAAAATGCCCCGCGCTTGCAATTCAGCAATATGGAAATACTATCGTAAAATATCGAGTGAGCGAGCCACGTGTATGGTGTGCAGCCGCTCTATAAGTTTCAGAACGACAACAGGAAATTTGAACGCGCATTTGAAGAAGCGACACAAATTTAATTATTTAAATGTCAATGAAGAGATTCGGCGTCCAAACAAAGACAACGGTAAGAAGGATAAAAGTATGAAAATAACTTAATACAATACCTAGGTACCTAATCATAACCTCAATATCACGGAATGAATAGGTATACCATTTTGTGAAGTTGTGAGGTTATGTTAATAAAACCTTTATTATACATCTTCATATTAACAAATATGTCTATACTATTACTATTACGGTAGCCCAAACTAATAAAATGTGACAACAAGAATAGGCTTTGCACTGCATTATTTCAGTGTTGATGACTAAAAATGGAATTATAAGTTTTTAAATGGTTCTTTAAAGGTTTTTTTAATCGGTAGATTAGATAAGAATTTTTTTATTATTTTTATTTCACTTGCAAATTAGATAAAAATAAAAAATGGAGAAAAAAGTAGCTGTTAATCATCATCTTCCTGCCCTTTTCCCACGTTATGTGAATGCTGGTAAATGCAACAAAAATGTAAAATATACTAAATTAATCATCTATCTATATCTATATAAGAGCTTAACCTGACTGACTGACTGACTGACTGACTGACTGACTGACTGACTGACTGACTGACTGACTGATTTATCATCGCCCAGCCGAAACCGCTGAAGCTAGAAAGCTGAAATTTGAAAGGTGGGTTCCTTTTATAACAAAACCACCCACTAAGACGGGATTTTTGGAAATTCCACCTCTAAGGGGGTGAAAAAGGGTGAAAACGTTAGTATGAAACTTTTTAACGCGTGGAACGATTTTCATGAAACTTTGTTTGTGCACTGTAAATGCAAAATTAATCAACACGTGTTTCAGGATTTTTCAATATAACTATCAAAAAGGGGTCAAATGTGGGGTCAATTTTTGTATGGGAACTTTTTAACGGGTAATGCGATTGTTCTGAAACTTTGTTTGTGTACTGTAAATGCAAAATAAATGAACACGTGTTTCAGGATTTTTCAATATAACCTTCAAAAAGGGGTCAAATGTGTGGTCAATGTTTGTACGTGAACTTTTTAACGGGTGGTGCGATTGGCTTGAAACTTTGTTTGTGTACTGTAAATGCAAAATGAATGAACACGTGTTTCAGGATTTTTCAAAATAACCTTCAAAAAGGGGTCAAACGTGGGGTCAATGTTTGTATGTGAACTTTTTAACGGGTGGAGCGATTGGTCTGAAACTTTGTTTATGTACTGTAAATACAAAATGAACGGACACGTGTTTCAGGATATTTCAATATAACCTTCAAAAAGGGGTCAAATGTGGGGTCAATGTTTGTATGGGATCTTTTTAACCTGGTGCGATTGGTCTGAAACTTTGTTTCGTGTTTCACGATTTTTCAATATAACCTTAAAACAAGGGGGTCAAATGGTCAATGGGGGGTCAATGTTTGTATAGGAACTTTTCAACGGGTGGTGCGATTGGTCTGAAACTTAATTTCGTGTTTTAGGATTTTTCAATATAACTCTAAAAAGGGGGTCAAAAGGGGGGGGGTCAATGTTTGTATAGGATTTTTTAACGGGTGGTGCGATTGGTCTGAAACTTAATTTCATGTTAAAGGATTTTTCAATATAACTCTAAAAAAGGGGGTCAATGTTTGTATGGGAATTTTTTAACGGGTGGTGCGATTGGTCTGAAACTTTGTGTACTGTAAATACAAAATGAATGAACAAAGTGTTTCAGGATTTTTCAATATGACCTTCAAAAAGGGGTCAAATGTGGGGTCAATGTTTCTATGGGTACTTACTTTTTAAAGGGTGGTGTGATTGGTCTTAGTTTTGGTTTGGATACTTTAAATGCAAAATAAATGGAAACGTATTCCTGAATATTTCAAAATAGCCCTCTAAAATGGGTAAAATTGGATGTCAAAGTTAATTATGAGATTTTTTTATTAGTGTCTGTGTGGTTTGTTTGAAACTCAATTTAGATACCTACTTTAAGTGAACGAAGTCGCGGGCGGGACAGCTAGTATTATTATAAATCTGCTGAAAAATATATGAAAGGTGATTTTTCATACCAAAAGCTTACTTTTTTTACCCATTATAGGTAACTTTTGCAAGGCCCGGCTGGCAACACTTGCAACCGTTACATCTCTAGTGACGCATGCGAAACGATCAGTTAGTGTCAGATCGCAACAGTTACAGCGATACGATACGGTTATTAATAGTTATTAAAGTGTTTTTGTGGATTCGTTTATATCAAATAACATGCCCCGCGCTGATATGAAAGTAGTATGGAAATACTATCGTAAAGTATCGAGTGAGCGAGCCTCGTGTACGGTATGCGGCCGCTCTATAAGTTTCAAGGCGACAACAGGAAATTTGAGGGCGCATTTGAAGAACCAACACAAATCTGTTTATTTAAAGATAGATGAAAAGATTCGGCGTCCAAACAAAGACAACGGTAAGAAGGATAACAGTATGAAAATATTAACAATACCTTATCATAACCTTAATACCTAACACGGAATGAATACCTACATTTTTGTGAAGTTGTGAGGTTATGTTAATAAAACCTTCATTCATTCAATATCCCACAGATTTAAATCGTAGATATGCCCAGTTATTCCACCATTCATTGTGCAATTATATTGCACGATCTTTCATAAAAAAAATACTTAGGTATTCCTTTTGTATCGTGAAATTGAAAATATTTGGTGTGCCAAACGAAAGAGCAACATTTCATTTCGTGTGGCAACAAAATGGCGCGGTCTCAGTAGGTACCGTACGGGCATAATCTACGATATAAATCTTTGGCGTCAATAGGTTTTAACTAGGCATAAGTCCGATATATCAAACGAATCTATAATCGATTTCAGTTAGTATCGATATTCCCGTATGGACAAACTGATTTAAGAAAACTTAAAAACAGTACTACCACGAAAACACAAGCAAACCAAAACTTTAAAACTTACCTACGTTTTCTTACTAAATTGTATTCATTTCTAAGTGGCTTGCGCAGAAAGAACCCGCTACTAGGTCGAATTGGAGGTAAGCGAGGGGTGCGGAGGGGGCTAGGGATGTGGCTCTTTACAATGAACAACAATCGAAAGATGACCGATTAATGCAACAATTTTAATCGATAATCGTATATTTTGTATTTGCAATTCTATAGAAAGTATATAAAAACAAGCTACAAAGTTGACAGTAGAATACATTGAGGTAAATCCACTTACCTATCTTATGTTAATTTAGTAACTATTATTAAATCGATGGTCGAATGCATCGCAGAAAATCACAATTTTGTCGTCACAAAATGTTACTACCGCGCTCAAGAACTCGATCAACTAGATGTCACTTAGTAACTATGATTATAATCTATGTGACGCCGACGCAACAACACTTGGTATCTCCAGCTCGTTCAAATGAAAATCACTTGTATTCCTCACGAAATAACGTCGACAATCACTTGCGTTTCAGACTTGTTTACATCGTGTTCAAATTTCGAAACGTTTAAAATATTGCCACATCCAAGCGAATTTCAGCTCTAAGTTTTATCCGTGAAGGTTTAAATTCTTGTGCGTGTAAAACTTGACTTGTAGGGAATCTCTAAGGCCCCTATAATAGAGAGTATGTTTTGAACGGCGAGCTGGCAACGTCGCGCGCGATCGATCGAGCCGTCCATTATAGGAATGAGGCTGTATACCCAAATCTGAAAACGGGAGATAAAATTATCGTGCGTTGCGTAGTGACAACTCACAAGAAGAGTTACTTTGTTATTTTATTCGTTTACCAGCTATTGCCCGCGACTTCGTCCGCTTGAATATCAGTTATCGCGGCACCTATAAATATTTTGTATGGGGAAATCAAGGGAAAATGTTTTTTCTTTTATTATATTTTAGGTCAATTTTCCATTGTTTTTAATAGTCAGTCTGCGGAGATAAATACAACAACCATCAAAATCGGTCCAGCCGTTCTAGAGTTAAGTATAAATGTTCGAACAAACCAGATTTTGTTATAATTATTAAGATTTAATTTAATACGAAATTTTTACCAACAAATTATAGACAGAAAACAAGTCACAAGGCCGCAGGGTGGTTCTTCTCAATTTATGATTTACTAGCTTCCTCTCGTGGCTTCCAGTACTGCTTACTAGATGATTCTCTAAGCAATAGCCTTATAATTATTGGATGTTATTGGAAGAACTTACAAGTTAAGAATAAGATAAATTGATGTGATTGGTCAATATTTGGTGCGGTCGGATTACCGAGTGCCGCAACAGAATACACATTCTAGAAACATTTCCATTCGGCTCGTGATGGAGGCAGCCTGTTTATCGTTCTAAAAATAGCTTCAAATTTAAAAGATGTTACTCGTTTCGACCCAATATTTCAATTAAACCATTATTACCAGACTGTGAAGCGAAGTAGGGTAATATGCTCGGGGTGTAAGTATGCATGTATGTTTGTTTGTATACGAGTTTCGCTGTAGCCTACACGGCTGAACAGATTTTGAATAATTATTCGTCTTGGCTATACAAAATGTCAAAAAAAATTGAATTATGGCGGCTGTAAAAACCTATTTTCGGTTAGGTACATTCCCTGAGGTTTTTTTAGTATTTTTTGCATTAATAATGTCACTCCTATATTTAGACGAATCCAATGACAGCTCATTTGTCAAAAACTATCTAGCTCTTACGGCTCTAGTAACAGCAAAAGGAACTCTCATACATACACTCCAAGCACTTTACCTTTATTGTTCGCTTCGCAGTCGGGTAAAAATAACGATGAATTACTTATATTTGGTAGGCAATTGAATTCTCACCCCACACATCGTAGCGTAGACGATATTAAAATAGGGGTCTCGGGTCTCGGCCCCTATTTTGACTTTAGTCGATCAATGAGAAAATGGTTATGTGTGGCTTTTTAAAAAGAATTCAAGATTTGACAAAATTCTGATATAACTACATTATTCTCAGAATAAATTAATCAAGGATTTTTCTGCGGTGTATTTGCCTGACAACTACGTCGCTCTGGTTTTTATATGTTTTCTCGTGTTATTTTGAGTTTTATTGCGTAATTTTGGTGGTTATTTTGCCAATAAAGCCCGGGTTCTTGACGCGAGTGTAAAGTATGTGAATTAGAGTGAATAGTTCTCTTCAAATTCCATCGGAGGAAATCCCGAAAATTTTCAACAAAACAGCCATCTTTTGTTTAAAATTGACTTGACTACTTGTCTATGACTCTGTGACGTTGACAATACTTATAAATAAATACACTTGACACTGGCAAAATTGTTCTCTAAGAGACAGATGCCATAATTGAAGAAGAAGAAGAAGAAATTAATCAAATGCATGTAAAGTATAAAATTACTTCGATTACTACGATTTATTGTTTTCTAGTTTCCGCTGCGGCTCCGCTCGCGTGGTACCAGATAAAAAGTAGCATTATGTACTATTACCGGTCATAAACTAGCGTATTCCAAGTTTCATCCAGATCTGTTCAGCCGTTTCAGCGTAATTGAGTAACAAACATCCATACATTATGTATAACTAGCTTCCGCCCACGGCTTCACCCGCGTGGTACCTTGAAAAACAAAAACAAATCTATCCCGCGGGAACCTTACATTTTTCCGGGATAAAATGTAGCCTATGTGTTATTCCAGACCATAATCTATAGCTGTGCCAAATTTCATTCAGATCCGTTCAGCCGTTTTAGCGTGAAAGAGTAACAAACATAGGTACATCCAGACATCTTGACATCCATCCATACATTCTTACAAACTTTCGCGTTTATAATATTAGTAGGATATATTATGTTTGAATGAATGGCAATCCATTCATCCAAACTTTCGCGTTTATAAATTAGGTCTTATATTAAGTAATCATTCAATATTTGTAATAGGCTCTATGAATGCCTACAACATTCTAGAAAAGTCTAAACAAGTCATAGAGTAGTCTCTAGTAGGTACCTACTGGTAGTGGCATTGATTTGAGAGTCGATTGTAAGCACACGGTACGTATTGCATAATATGTAGGTAGGTGCCTTCATATAATCATTATCTTTTTATATAAAACTCTTCCGTTACTGTCTGTCTGACTAACATCCAATTATCGGAATAATTGACGTGCAATAAATGATGTAAGTACTTACTTAACAAAATCAAAATATTTTTCTACAAGTACTAATAGGTATTATAAAGAAGAAAGTTTTGTATTTTTGTTTGTAACGAATAAATTCAAAAACTATTAGACCGATCTCAAAAATTGTTACACCATTATCCCTGTGTAACATAAGGCTAATTTTATATTAAAAAAAATAGAGATACTTTTGCTACCCGTGTGAAGCAGGGGCGTGTTGCTAGTCTATTCTAATATTATAAAGAAGAAAGTTTTGTATTTTTGTTTGTAACGAATAAACTCAAAAACTACTGGTCCGATTTCAAAAATTCTTTCATAACAACAGCCAGACAGAACAAACATCTGCGTTAATCACACAAATTTTAGTCCTGGGTAGGGATCAAACCCACAATCTACAGCGCGGAAGGCAGAGTTACTATCAACTGAGTTGGGCCAGACAACATGCAAACAAAGTGGCGGGGAGCACCAAACAAGACTATTACATAACAATAATAAATAACCTATTCAGTTTTCTCAACAAACTAGGTATATGCCTTTATAAAGATATCTTTATTGAAACACCCGTTAAAATACCTAGTCACCATAATATTTATTCAGTGAAACTTATCCTGATAATAATAAGATACAAAATCGCAATGATTCACGACTCTTTACAATGACACCACTGAATTCTGATAAACAACTGCGTCATTTCGAGTGTTATATTATTCAGCGTCCTATTTGACCAGCCGTCACCTCGCCATGTTGATTCCCTCCCTCGCGTGCGGAGCGGCAACGTCGCATTCTATCTAACCGGTTTAGTAAGTTAGTGTTGTGTAGTCTGTGGCGTGTGAGAGCGGCCCTTAGTTACCCTTTCTTTAACTGGTTTATTCCCATTTGTCCTCTTGGTGTGACAGATGGGACTTAAAAGTTCATAATGTCCCCCCGTAACATATAGAGGGTCAAATATGTACACTTTTATTAACATATTAGCGGAACCAAATTCATCAGCAGCTATTTCACTCTTTAAAATATTTATGAATCAGTGACTCCCTTGGAATATACTCCCAACAAATTGTTGACTAATTAGTTTAGTTTTATTGTTTTTTTTTCTCTTTTGTATGATAATAATAAGTTTAGGTTATAATAGGACTGACATACTTTGTAAAGTAAAAGTCCTTAACAATAAACAAGAATAAAAAAAATAAAAAATAAAAATACATATGTACACTTACATATGGCGTCAGTGGATTAAAAATATTTGTTATATTAACAGCTGAACTGTTAAAATAATATTTGTACAATTAATTGGGCCGTAGGTACCTATATCATATCACACTAGCTTCTGTCCTCGGCTTCGCATACATAATTGGGCTTTTCTACTCAATTTGATATTATACCGATATTTAAAAACTTGTCATCCTATTTACATGAACTTTTAGGTTTCATCTGTCCCCCCAAGAGGACAGAGCAGGAGGACAGATGGGAATAATTCGACATTAAGAATGACGGCACTTTGTAATAATTCAAATAACGAAGAGCGCTGGTGGTGTAGTGGTAGCGCCCCTGTCTCACGATCCGAAGGTTGTGGGTTCAAACCTGAACGTGCACCAATGAGTTTTTCCATTCGAAACTTTATGAGCGCAATGCCAGTGCTCTTAAACGATGAAGGAAAACATCGAGAGGAAACCGACGTATCCTAGAACCAAAAATTCGAAGGTGTGTGTCATAGGTTAGTATTCTTATAAGCGGCGATGGGCTTGCAACCTGTCAAGTACGGAATTTTAACTACTGTTTAAATCTGGGTATGTGTCAAATATCACGTTTGGACGTGCTAACTACTCTCTTTAGATATCCTCATAGATCTAAGTAACTAGAGATCTGGAGATTATCTACCGAGCCTGGGGATTACAGTCGTGGGTATAATAAAGATGGATTCTTTAAAATACGTATTATTTTTAAACTTACGCGATCTGAACACATAATTATTTGTATTAAACGAACGGGTATTTATCGCGAATCGCGTTTTATTTACCTATTTTTCCCGACGTTTCGACAGGTTTACACTGTCGTGGTCTAGACTATCAATCATATCAGCCTACCTGTGACTACGACAGTGTGTAAACCTGTCGAACCGTCGGAAAAATAGGTAAATAAAACGCGATAAATACCTACCCATTTAATACCTACTAATAATTATCATTATACAGTCTCCAAAAATATCGCTATTTTCGGCAGCCCCCACTAAGTCTATTTCAGTTTGATTTACATGCAGCCGAGAGATAGAAAATAATCTCGCGTGGGTGAGAATTTTTGTAAGAATTTTATGTCTTCCGATGTTCCGGTGTATCAGGGGCCTTACCACAAGCCAGGGCTTGGAAACCGGAAAAAAAATCAAACCGGTATCGCTCTAAACGCCTACAACCTTTTCTTTTCGTTTACGCTCTACCGTAACCTCTATTAAAACGGTAACCAAAAGGCAAGAACGATAAAACCAAAAGGGTTTCGCTCAATTAACCGGTTGCAACGAAATGATTTCGTTCTTTTCCATATTAGTGAGCTCCGCGACGCGCCCGCTCTTACATACGCAGCTCGCTTTAACCGGTTAATCTAAGTTCGAGTTAAGGATTTGAAAGAGGTTGCGCTCCGAACGCTATTATCGATATACCGGTTAACACCGGTTTTTTTGTACTAACCGGTTCCAAGCCCTGTCACAAGCTCTTCGGGCAGTATCAAAGTAATCTAACAAGTTTGTTATTTGACGTTTCTGAAACATGATGGTTTGTAAGGGCTTGTAGTAGCTCTAGGCAACCTAGGTATTAGAATAACTTAGGCAATTCAAATTTTATAACGTTAAAACGTAAAATACCGTAGTAAACTAAAATGCCGTACCGTAATTAAAATAAAATAAAAAATACTAAATTAGACCTGTGTCGATCACGATTGATTCGATCACACACAACCCATACGCGAGTGATTCGATCACGAATCTATATGTGATTCGATCATTTTTGACATATCATCTTTCACACAATCAAACCACTTTTTATATAAATCTTATCCTACTATAATATTAAAAAGGCAAAAGTTTGTAAGAATGTAGGTATGGATTGTTGCTCTGTCATGCTGAAACGGTTGAACGGATCTGGATGAAATTTGGCACAGATATAGATTATAGTCTGGAATAGCACATAGACTAGTTTTTATCCCGGAAAAATGTACGGTTCCCGTGGGATAGATTTGTTTTCGTTTTTAAAAGTACCTACACTTCACAGTCGGGTAAAAATAGTTTCGGAACAGTGCCTGATTTGTTTCAGACGACGAAGATTCCAACTCCTCGGCGAAGGTCACATCAGAGATATGGGGACACTTCGAGGTCCAGGGTATGGAGGCGCGCTGCTCGCTGTGCCAGAACACGCTCGAGAACACCGTGGAGGAGATGAAGTCTCACCTGGAGGAAGAGCATCCTGATGTCCTCATCAGTATCCTGAAGGGGAAGGAAGATGTAGGTGTTTTCCTTACCTCTTGTCTTGACATCCGACGATTGCCATCCATAAATTTCGTCACACGTTAAGGGGGAGGGAGGGGGTCGACGAAGTGTGAAGTTTGGTGGGAGGGGTCC
This sequence comes from Cosmorhoe ocellata, assembly GCA_963675405.1. NCBI lineage: Eukaryota > Metazoa > Arthropoda > Insecta > Lepidoptera > Geometridae > Cosmorhoe > Cosmorhoe ocellata. The sequence continues at coordinate 5,977,570 of OY776271.1, read as the reverse complement.
TAAACTTCGTGACGTCACATTTCAATATCTATCTAAGTGTTAACACGAACTTTAAAATACTACTTTACGAAAACCTATATCTGTGTTATAATACCAATTGTTTTGTCCGTCGACATAATATGTGACGTCACACTTGACTACCTTAGTGGCGCAGCGGGCGAGAGTCCGCCTGCGACGTAGAGGTTGCGGGTTCGATTCCCGCCGCGGAACAAATTTGTGTACTATCTGCAGAAATTTGTTCCGTTGGTCTGGGTGTTTTCTATGTATAATAAAAAATATCTATCTATGTATATAATGTATTAAATATATCAGTTATCTAGTACCCATAACACAAGCTTTGAGTAGCTTACTTTGGGGCTAGATGATGCTGTGTGGACTGTCCAGCATTATTGGTCAGTTGCACGTCCAAACATAAATAGGGGGGGTCTCACAAATGTGATCGGCTGTGACAAGGATGGGGGGAGGGGCAAAAAATCATGAAATTCGTGTGACGTCATTTATGGATGACCCCCCAGGAGTTCCATCAAGAATCGAAGTCAAAGTCAACATTCAAATTCAGTTTATTAAACTCAAAATAACATAAAATAAAATATAATATTTGACTGGCCCCACAGCTCAGATCTAAGTACCTAACTAGAGATCTGAGGAGATATCTACCGAGCCTGGGGGTTACAGTAGTACAGACACTCACACGACTGTAATCCCCAGGCTCGGTAGATATTTCCTCAGATCTCTAGTTACTTAGATCTTTGAGGATATCTAAAGAGTCAGCACGTCCAAACATGACATTTGGTACATGCCCACATTTTTCACAGTAGTTAGTATTCCGTACGTGACAGGTTGCGAGCCCATCGCCGCTTGTAAGAATACTAACCTACGACACATACCTTTAAATTTTTAGTTCTAGGGTATGTCGGTTTCCTCACGATATTTTCCTTCACCGTTTAATTGCATTGCATTGCGCACATAAATTTTTCGAATGGAAAACTCGACCGGTTCGAACCCACGACCTTCAGATCGTGAGGCAGGGCTCCCACTACACCACCATGGCTCAGTTTCGTTATTCATCTATACTAATATTATAAAGAGGAAAGATTTGATTGTTTGTTTGTTTGTTTGTTTGTTTGAATTGAATAGGCTCCGAAACTACTGAACCGATTTGAAAAATTCTTTCACCAATGTGTTGAATGAACTTTCAGGATGAACATAGGCTATAATTTATGTAGGTACTTCGCGGGCGACGCCGCGTGCAGAAGCTAGTATTAAATAAATCATTTCCCAGGACTCGGTAGCAGATAAAGACGAGTTCGAACCAACAGGCGATACGTTCACCGAAGTTGTCTACCTGGATGAAGAGGAAAAGGACGTAAAACCAAAAAGACCAAAATTTGTCACCTTAAAGAGAGAAGTGAAAGAGAAACCCAAAGTACCAAGAGAAGTCCAAGCTCCCGAGCCAAAAGAACAATTAAGACCCGAGATAGATTCATTCATAAACTATATTAGTTTTTTAATAAGAGATGTGCCGAAAGAATCTCTGCCTAAGTTACAATTGGATGTCATTAGTTTGATATTAAACGCGCAAATTGCTAAAACAACGATACTTGATGTTTCTAACGTGAATAATGGTGATTATCACATTACTATAGAAAATAAAAATACTAGCGAAACAAATACTTAATGTATTAATTTAAGGCAGCGGTCGACAACACGCGGCCCGTGAATGTTTTGTAAATAAGTTATTAATATCAAAATAAATGTATAAACGAACTGCGATCGACCGTATAGTTTGGATCCATTCTTAAGGCCAGGTATTCCGTAGCAACAGTAGATATTAGGCGCTGTCCCGGGCCGCCAAGCCACCGTGCTTATATATTTTGTAGTTATTCAAACAAGTGATTATAAAAATAATATTATCAGGCCAACTCTGCGAATTCGTTTAGATATAATTCTATTCTTTAGTTTAGTACAAAAAAATATGTAAAATGGCAGTAGTTCAGTCATAATTCTGAAAAATCAAATATAAAAAGGGTTAACTTTTGGATTTTTTTCAGAATTCTAAACGCTATTTTCCATATCTCAGATGATTTTAAAATTCATAAAAGCGCGGTCTCTACTGGAATACCAAGCCTTAAGAACGCGCTTCGCTCTAGGTTAATATCACAAGTGCCTTTAGTTTATTTTGCCACCTTGCGGCAAAGATTTAAATCGTGGATATGCCCGTACGGTACTGAGACCGCGCCGTTTTGTTGCCAAACGAAATGAGATAGCTCGCTCATTTGGCACACCAAATATTTTCAATTTCAGGGTACAAAAGGAATAAGTATATTTTTTTACGAAAGATCGTGCAATATAATTGCACAACAAATCGTGAAATAACTGTTTGGTTCATTTTTTACTAATCATTAGTGTGCGTGCATCGGCATTTTGTAAACACAGACAAGTAAAAACAGTGCCACAGTTTTTGGCGTCCGGGCATATCTACGATTTAAATCTTTGCCTTGCGGCCCTTGCCTGCTAAAACGTTGTCGACCGCTGATTTAAGGGGATTTCAAAATCTGTCGTCATGCCCATTGCATTTTGTTTGATAAAGAACTCCCTACCCTTAATTAGGATTATGTAAAAAATAAAGTAGTTCCTGTAATAAAAAATATTTCATGTAATTAGTTTGATATTAAACGCGCAAATTGCTAAAACAACGATACTTGATGTTTCTAACGTGAATAATGGTGATTATCACATTACTATAGAAAATAAAAATACTAGCGAAACAAATACTTAATGTATTAATTTAAGGCAGCGGTCGACAACACGCGGCCCGTGAATGTTTTGTAAATAAGTTATTAATATCAAAATAAATGTATAAACGAACTGCGATCGACCGTATAGTTTGGATCCATTCTTAAGGCCAGGTATTCCGTAGCAACAGTAGATATTAGGCGCTGTCCCGGGCCGCCAAGCCACCGTGCTTATATATTTTGTAGTTATTCAAACAAGTGATTATAAAAATAATATTATCAGGCCAACTCTGCGAATTCGTTTAGATATAATTCTATTCTTTAGTTTAGTACAAAAAAATATGTAAAATGGCAGTAGTTCAGTCATAATTCTGAAAAATCAAATATAAAAAGGGTTAACTTTTGGATTTTTTTCAGAATTCTAAACGCTATTTTCCATATCTCAGATGATTTTAAAATTCATAAAAGCGCGGTCTCTACTGGAATACCAAGCCTTAAGAACGCGCTTCGCTCTAGGTTAATATCACAAGTGCCTTTAGTTTATTTTGCCACCTTGCGGCAAAGATTTAAATCGTGGATATGCCCGTACGGTACTGAGACCGCGCCGTTTTGTTGCCAAACGAAATGAGATAGCTCGCTCATTTGGCACACCAAATATTTTCAATTTCAGGGTACAAAAGGAATAAGTATATTTTTTTACGAAAGATCGTGCAATATAATTGCACAACAAATCGTGAAATAACTGTTTGGTTCATTTTTTACTAATCATTAGTGTGCGTGCATCGGCATTTTGTAAACACAGACAAGTAAAAACAGTGCCACAGTTTTTGGCGTCCGGGCATATCTACGATTTAAATCTTTGCCTTGCGGCCCTTGCCTGCTAAAACGTTGTCGACCGCTGATTTAAGGGGATTTCAAAATCTGTCGTCATGCCCATTGCATTTTGTTTGATAAAGAACTCCCTACCCTTAATTAGGATTATGTAAAAAATAAAGTAGTTCCTGTAATAAAAAATATTTCATGTAATCTAAGTGTATTTGTATACCTAATACGTACTCGTAAGAAATATACCTGTGGCCTTACCACAAACTCCTACAAACAATAATGTTTCACAAACGTCACATCAAGCTTGAAGTAACTAATTCAATACAATGTTATCTATAGGTATTTGTACGAAACATCAAAGTAATATTGCTTTGATATTGCCCGAAGAGCTTGTGGTATGGCCCAGAAGTTGATCAAATTCACCGTAAAAATAAATAAATAAATATTGGTACATTTCACAAAACGCCATCTAGCCCCAAACTAAGCAAAGCTTTGTACTATGGGAACCAGAAATAGCTGATAGATGAATTATATACTTTTGTAGAATCCTACTAATATTATAAACGCGAAAGTTTGTAAGAATGTATGGATGGATGGATGTATGTTTGTTACTCTTTCACGCTGAAACGGTTGAACAGATCTGAATGAAATTTGGCACAGATATAGATTATGGTCTGGAATAACACATAGGCTACTTTTTATCCCGGAAAAATGTACGTTTCCCGCGGGATACATTTGTTTTTCTTTTTCAAGGAACCACGTGGGCGAAGCCGTGGGCAGAAGCTAGTTAATATAATACTTTTGTAGATTATGTACATAATAACTCCCAGACACAGAACAAACATCTGCGTTCACACAATGTCAGTGCTGGGGGATCGAACCCACAACCTGCAGCGCAGGAGGCAGAGCTACTACCCACTGAGCTGTGAGTCAACTCACAAGGAAGTAACTTTAGAATATTCCTCGTTGGTTGAGGAAAATACTACCGTAAGGCGTGACGCTAGCGGAAACAGGTGATGTACAATTAGTGTAGGTATAGACTCAATTATTATTGTTGCGTGACGTTTTGGAAAATAGTGACGCATGGGACGTCACGTATTCTGGTTTTAATTAATTTAATAGTACCTGGGTAGTTTTTTTTTTGGATCGAAGTTCCTTATCGCGCGTTGTGAAAGGGGGCTAGACGGAAAAAATTCTCACGAAAAGTTGTAACGACACTTTTTGCTATAGTTGTCAGCCGTGCGGCGTGCGCATGTTTCTCTGTCTGTCTCCCTCTCTCTCGTAGAAAGCAAGGAAAGGAACTTCGTTCCATCCGGGTGTCCCTTGACACCTCTCAAGTTTTTATTTTTTGCAAACGACATTTTCTAAAAATGAAACCTAGCTAGATCAGTTTATCGCCCCCGAAACCCCAAGAATCAAGTCGAATTGACTAAATATTATAGTTTAATGTAGATAGAAGTCTTGCTGTTATGCAGATTATAACTTTAAATCGTCTTTTCATCTCCTTGATAGTTTTTCTGGAGTCAAAAGTAGCTTAAGTATTATAAATCCCAACCCGCATAGTAATTAGTTACTATAATTACCTACTAATAGTAACTATGCAGGGTGGATCGATTGTTTTGCACGCAAGTGTATAATACCTACATTCATACCAAAGATTTTCAAACTTTTGAGATTTCTTCATGCAGATTGGATTAAGTTCTGAAGTTATGCTCCAACAAACATAAACCCAAACATACCTACGCCAAATCGCCCTATCTGCCACTGAGATTTTCGCTCGCTTCGCTCTCTCAATCAATTAATAGTAGGATTAGTAGGATATGGTTTTATAGTGAAGTGTAGATTACTAATGTAGGTAAAAACCACTTTTTGTGTTTCTAAATGCGTGACGTAGAATAGTATTTTCCATACATAATTAATTCATTATTATTTTTAATAAATCAGGTTACTTCCTCATAGGCCTTTCAATTCAATTCGATATTTTACCGTTACTTTAAAATCTTTTTAACCTTGATTTTAGAGTATTTCAAGCTGATAGCATGAAGATGGAGCAATAAAATATTGGTTGATAATAAGTTATTTCACGAAGGGTACATTTAAAATCTATAGAAAGAAAGAAAGAAAGAAAGAAAATGTTTATTTGCAACACACAAGAAGTTAAAAACAGAAAAAAATAAATAAAACAAATACATAAAAGATGTTGCAAAACGGACCCTAACTCAGCGTATGCTGGATGTAAACAACCAGCGCTGGTCTTCCGTTAGGGCCGTTTTGAGACCGGAACATACTTATTATTAGGGAGCGGACTAATAAACAAAATGATTAACAACAAAACATATACGAGATAAATGAGCGAAACAATGGTAAAACATGAATAGACAGGTAAATTTAATATTTGTAAGCACTGGGGTAGGAAAAAAAATAAAATAATAATAATAAATATACTATAGGTATATAAACACACATATTTTAAAATAAATTAAAAAAAAAAAAAAATATTAATAAAATAAAATAAAAATAATAATAATGATACAATTAAAGGATAATATATAAAAGTAAATAATTAAAAGTAAGGTAGGTAGTAAAAAGTAGTATTTCTTATGCTTTGCGACCTATATAGCACTTGTATCGTGTTTAAGATTTCCCTGCTTCTTTTGCCAGTCAAATAGGTATTTTTTAAGACGAAATTTAAACCCATAAATATTTTGTAGGTTCCTTATCGGCGGTGGTATGTTGTTCCAACATTTCGAAGCAGCATAGCGAAAGCTGCCTCTAAAGGCTGCTGTTCTGTGCTTCTGCGTTAAAAGCTGCATCGAACATTGGCGGGGCTCTCTAGACCGTAGGTTTGAGGCTTTGTTTAGCTTCTCGGTAAGATAAGCAGGCGAGTCGTGCTTGAAAATACCAAAAAGGAGACATGCCAAGTGAAGCTTACGTCTATGTCTCATTTTTAATATGCAGCGCTCATTTAAATATGGGGTAACGTGATCACGAAATGGTATGTCGAAGCAGAAGCGGCCACAGGCATTTTGGACTCTTTGTATTAGTCTTTGTGTTTTTTCTAGAAGTCGTGGACCAAATACCACATCTGTATAATTCAGCTTAGATAAAACAAGTGACTCTGCCAGCTGAATGCGTAGCTCTTCTGTTATATATGGCCTCATTCTGTATAACAACTTTAATCTATAAAAACAATTCCTAACAGATTCGGCAATATGCTCCCCGAACCGTAGATCACAATCTATTTGTAGGCCCAGATTGCGTGCCTTGTATACACGCTCAATGGGTTCACCCATGATTGCAACACTCACTGTTGGCCTTAAGGCCGCTAGCTGATACCGATTGCCGAAGATCAAATATTTGGTTTTTGTGGGATTTAGCAATAGACTATTATGTCTAGACCATAAAGCGATGTTAGCAAGATCAGCGTTAAGTTTATTAATGGCATCATCGACTTTGGAAGGCTTGCAGGAAATATATATTTGTATGTCGTCAGCATAAATATGAAATTTACAGAAATTAATATGAGATCCCAAATCCGACGTATATAAAATAAATAATAGTGGCCCCAAGATAGACCCCTGAGGGACTCCCCTATTTACAGCCATTGCAGTGGAAAGCTGTGAGCTACCACTATTATGTGTGATCTTAACATATTGAAACCGATTGCTTAGGTAGCTGTTAAACCACTGTAGTGCTTTTTGATCAAAACCATAATATGACAGCTTAGAAATTAGAAGATTAATGTTGATGGAATCAAATGCCCTTGAGAAATCAAGAAGCACCAGTAGTGTACACATGCCTTCGTCTTGTGCATTGAGTATGTTGTCGGTGACATCAAGCAGGGCGGTTACCGTGCTTCGACCTTTCCTAAAACCTGACTGCACTTCCGGTAGTATTCTATTATTTTCAAGAAATTCGGTTAGTTGAGCACAAACAGCCTTTTCCAGTATCTTTGATAGGCATGGCAAGATGCTTATTGGCCTTAGGTCTTTCAATTCTACCGGATTCGCTATTTTAGGTAAAGGGCGCACTATTGCCAACTTCCAGATATCGGGGAACGAAGACGTGCTTATCGAAGTGTTAATCAAGGCATTTAAAGTTTCCAATGTGTTGGGTAACGTTAAAATGATCATATCCAAACTAATAAGGTCACATCCTTCGGCATTTGATTTTAAACTTCCAATTATTTTGGCAACTTTGTCTAGGCTGACAGGCTCTATATGAAAAACTGCTTCACTAAATTTATGAAATTCAAAATAGGTAAGCTGTGAGATAGTTACATCTGATGTGCCAGGAATGTTCAAAAAATGATTATTAATTATGGTAGGATCTTGAAAATGTATGGGAAGGTCAATATTGTTCTTAGGCAACAGGGTACTTTTTATGTTCTTCCAGAGCTGCTTAGGGTCGTGGATCTTATTGTTAATATTTACTTTAAAATAAGCCTATTTTTCGTGATATAGTGCCTGATTAACGGTCGTCTTCAGGCTCTTGTAATAGTCCCTTTTACAGTCTGACTTGGTTCTACGATAGTTCGCCGCAGCTGCGTCACGCAACCTCATCATTAGTTTAATCGTATCAGTAATCCATGGGTAAGAGCGATTTTTTATAATAGTAGAGGTCACAGGCGCATGGAGATCAAAAAGGTTTACTACGCTGTGGTTAAATACGTCAACCATCTCGTTAACGTTTTCAAGTGTCGATATCAAATCCCATCGAGTAGCTTGTAGATCACTATTAAAATTATTCATAGAGATATTTTTGAGTGGCCTGTAAGTGACAGTTCTTGGTAAAGATTTTTCACGCCTAATATTAAATTCACAGACCACAAGACAGTGCCCGTACAGCTTACCCACATTATCCAAAGTAACATTTCTTGCATGGAGATCTGTGCAGACTACATCAATAAGGGACTCCGACGTCTTGGTGAAGTGAGTTGGCGATGTAACCAGCTGTGAAAGTCCAAGACACGCAAGGAATGAGTCAAATTTTGATTTAGGTTCTATTTCATTAAAATCTCCCAGTAAAATTAAATTATCATATATGGGAATTGAATTAATTGAATCAGTAAGGGCATCAAAAAATAAATCAACGTCTATCCAATCAGGTCGGTATGCCGTGCCGATCGCCAGCTTCTTCCCATTAACTGTCATGGTAAGCCACATTTGTTCTACCATCACGTGCATTGGATCGACCGGGTGAGGCCAGGTGCGTGCATTTATACCACGCTTGATGTAAAACCCGACTCCACCTCCGCGCTTCCTCTTGCCTTGCGGCCTGGGAGTGTGAAGCAGTCGATACCCCGCCAGAGTGGGGGCACGGCCCTCCTGGCCCTCATGCAGCCACGTCTCATTTATAGCTAACACATCCATATCGTGCCGGTCAACTGAGGCTACCAAGTTATCGTGGTTTGTGCCTAAGGAACCTGGGTTATACAAACCAACTCTCAGCAGTTTATTAACCATAATCATAAACAAAAAATCTCAAACAGAAGCAGTTCAAATAAATAACATATGTCCAAAGATACAGTGCAATAATAACAAAGCAAATAAATATTACGCTTATAAATTGTGATTTAATTTTTGAAATGTTACAGATTCTCCAAAATAATATAAATAAGATATAAATATATTTTCCTAAGTAATGTAAATAAAATATGAATAAAAATGATAATATTATGTAAATACATAATGAATAATTAAAGAAAGTTAAAAAAATATCTGAACAATAATAATAATAATAACATTGTAAAAGGGTAGATTTCCTATGGTAGTCACCTACGACCTTTTATCAGAGTGGTAAAGGGGTAGGCTTCTTATGGTAGTCACCTACGACCTTTTATTAGAATGGTATGGTATGGTCGGGTTGGAAGTAAAGTCACTTTGGTTTTAAGAGACTATAATATTAATGGTAAAATGGTAATATTAAACTTATAACAATAACTGGTAAATAATGGTTATGGTCTTAATGGTTTATGGTTAAAATGGTGTTTAAATGGTATATAATTGAGCACGCGAGTGTCTCAATTGGTAAGAGGTCGCGTACTGACGAAATCGTCAGCTTATGTAAAACTTGTGCGCGGAAACTGCATTACGATGCACAAAAGCATAATCGCTGATGTGTTCGATTTACTCCGAACATAGGGTAATAGGGTAGATTTCCTATGGTAGTCACCTACGACCTTTTATCAGAGTGGTAAAGGGGTAGGCTTCTTATGGTAGTCACCTACGACCTTTTATTAGATTGAACTCTGCTTCGATCACAGATGTCTGGTTCTTCCATAGATTGGAAAGGTGTTTCTCGTTACGCTGTATGGTTTCTACGTCCTTGACGTACTGGTCTGCGAAACGAGAGTCTAATACTCCGAACAGGTCGTTTGCTAGATAACCGACACCGTTGATAAGCCCTCGGCGCCGGCGGCGTCTAGCGTGAACGTCGAAATGCTGAATTAATAAAAGTTCATTATAGTATTCGAGTTCCTGGGAATCGTGCCGAGCCTGTTGTAGTATTATGTTACAATGTGATTGTTTTTCAATTGTGTTACATAATTTTTCTAAGTAGCTGGTTATTTTATTGTACGTATCTATTCCTGCCCAGTATGGTTTCATGTCATAATATACAACTAGGGTCCACTTATCCCTAATAAGTTGCAATTTTGTTATGGGGTCAAAATAGAGAGACTGGCTTGTAGGTATTTCTCTTATCTCATGCAATCCGTACGTAGGCGATACGAACATAGTTATCATAAAACAAAACAAAGCTGCCGCTACTGACATGCGTTTGTAAGCGGGCCTTTTTTGTTTCTCTCTTGGTATCTCTGTGGTTTGGTTTGGCTTTGGTTCATGGTCGATTGGTGATTTGGTTTTTATGGTTGATTGGTTCTCTGTGGCTGCTCGTCTTCCTTGTGGACAGGGAGCACCGATAGCTTGACGACTGGTCTTTTCATTACCCCATTTTTGGTCTTTAGGGTCACGGCACGGACCAGTCCATCGTCCCCCGGGTGCGTGTCGATCACGCGCCCAATTCCCCACTTTCCAGCTGGTAAGTTTTCGTCTTGAATCGTAACCAAGTCTCCGATTTCCACATTCATTCGCGATTCCATCCACTTGCCTCTTGCTGAAAGTAGGGTCAAATATTCTGTTTTCCATCTTTTCCACAGGTCTTGAAAGAGTTTTGAGGTCAGGTGCCATCTGGTCCGGGCATCTTTCTCCGTTTCAATTACTGTGAGACCTGGTCTTCCTGATAAAAAATGGGCTGGTGTAAGAAAGTTAAGATCCTCGGGGTCCTCTGATAATGCACATAGCGGACGCGTGTTAAGGCAAGCTTCGAGTTTGGCGAGTAGTGTGGTGTACTCCTCGAATGTTAATTTCTGGTTCCCTATTACTCTTTTAAGGTGGTGTTTAAGACTGCGCACTGCTCTCTCCCACAGTCCCCCGGCGTTTGGCAAGCTTGGTATGTTGAAGTGCCATTCTATCCCCATGTCTGTTATCTCGGTCAGGAATCCATCACTAATTACTTGTTGGAATTGGTTGGTTTCTTCTTGTAACATTCTATTAGCTCCCACGAAATTGGTTCCATTGTCGCTGTACATATGGCGTGGGGCTCCTCGCCGAGCGGCCATCCTCTGGAGAGCCGCCAAAAAAGCTGAACTGGTTAAGTCTGACACAAGTTCAATGTGAACAGCCTTGGTGACCATACATACGAATATCGATATGTATCCTTTAGTGGTTTTAATTCCGCGTCCTTTGTTGGCCTTTACTTCGACGAAACCCGTATAGTCTACGCCGCAGTGGTAAAAGGCATTTTCGGGGTTGACCCTTGACGCTGGTAAGTCCCCCATGAGCTGGTACTGCTTTATGGGATCATGTTTCTTGCACGTGACGCATTGTCTGATATACTTTTTGGTTGCCATGTACCCGCTAATTATCCAATATCTTTGCCGAAGATTTGCTAGTGTTAATCTCACTCCGCCATGAAAAGTTAATTGGTGAGCTTGGTCTATTAATAACGTGGTAAGCCGATGGTTGTGTGGCAGTATTATGGGGTGCTTCATCTCAGGATTAATATGTGCGTTTCTCAATCTACCACCCACGCGTAATATTCCTTGCTTGTCTATAATTGGTGTCAAATTTAATAATTTACTTTTCGAGTGTACCTTTTCATGCTTGCGTAAGTAATGGAGGTCATCAGCAAATTCCAAGAGTTGAACGTTTTGTATAATTAACATTTTCGCGCGACGCATTTCGTGCAATTCTAGGTACGGCTGGTGAACTACTTTATTGTAAGTAGGTACTCGTAGTATCCATGCAAATATGCGAATTATTTTCGTTATAGAACTGAATTTATCCCATTCATGGTTTAATTCTTCTGGTAAGCTCTCGTCCCAATCTAATTTTCTCATCCAAACATTCTGAAATAATATTTTCATGGTCGTGGTAACGGGTGTCAGCCACCCTAATGGGTCAAATAACTTCGAAATATCTGAGAGAAGAGATCTTTTCGTAGCTACGGATGTTCTTGGTTCGATCTTTGATTTGAAAATGAACTTATCTGTTTGAGGATTCCACCCTAGGCCCAAGGTTTTAGTAGAATCTATTTGTTTGAACTCGTACGTTGGTTGATTACGCTGGTCTATATCTAATCCTGATAAAAGTTCTAGTTTATTCGATGTCCATTTTCTCAGATTAAAACCTGCAGTTTTTAGCAATTCAATCAGATCACTTTTGAGTTTGGTTGCTTGTTGTATTGAATAGCTACCCCCGCAGTAGTCATCCATGAAAAAACATTCTTCTAACTCTTTTGCAGCTTCCGGGAATTTCTCCTTTTCATCTGCTGCTAATTTTTTCAAGCACATCATTGCTAACCACCCCGCTGGTTTGGTTCCGTAGGTGAGGGTATTAAGCTGGTAAGTTTGGATTTTATTGGTCGGTATATTTAAGCTCTTCTGGTCAGTATGGTCATTTCTGTGGATCGTATCATTAAGTGACATTCTCCAAATAATTTTTTGGTAAGCCTGGTCTTCTTTATGAACAATTATTTGTTTGTACATTTTCTCGATGTCAGCAGTGTACGCATATGGGTACCTGCGCCATTTCAAAATAAGTTCTTGGAGGTCCTGTTGCAGGTTTGGGCCTCTATACATGACGTCGTTGAGGCTGTAGCCTGATGACGACCTGGCTGACGCGTTGAATACTACCCTTAGCTTAGTGGTAGTTGACTCGGCTTTAATTATGGCATGGTGTGGTAGGTAACACTCTGGTGTTTGGTCACTGGTTACTTGTGCTGGCGTCATATGGTTTAGCTGAATATATTCTAACATGAACTGGTTGTAATCAGCTTGTAATTGATGGTCTTTGGCCAATTTCTTTTCCAAATTATGAAATTGTGCTAGTGCTTGTGGTTTTGTTGCACCCAATTTCTCCTTTAGATCTGGTTTAAATGGTAGGCGGACTTCAAATCTTCCGTTGTCAAGCCTATTTGTGGTTTTTGAGAAATATTGCAAGCATTCATGGTCATCGCTTGACATTTCTATTTGCTGGTTAATGTATTCGTTCTCCCAAAACCGGAGCAGATCATCCGTGTTATGCAGAACGACATTGCAATTGTAAGCTGGTTTTATGGTACCACAGAGCAGCCATCCTAGCTGCGTCTGTTGTGCTATTGGCTGGTTATCTGAATTTCCTCTCAAAATTCCACCCAACATTATTTTACTGTATACTTCCGCCCCTAGAAGTAAGTCTACTGGTCGACTAATATTAAATTCTGGGTCTGCAAGTGTGATGTTTTTTATGTGCGCCCACGATGGTCTGGTTATGGTTTTATTTGGTAGGTTTTTAATCAAACTGTTCATTATAATAACATTTGTTTCTAAATAAAAGTCATTATACATCGACTGTACTTCAACACTTATCATTCCCTTCGCGCTATTTTCTCGCTCTCCTACGCCGAAAATAGTACCCTTGCACTTAGATCTTTTTAACCCTAAGATCTGAGCCGCGTTTTCACTAATAAGCGAAACCTGTGAGCCCTGGTCAATTAATGCTCTCATGACGTGCCTTGTGCCGTCAGATCCTGTTATTCTGATCATGGCTGTAGCCAAAAGAATTTCTGAGATGTCATCCCAAGATACGTGAGCTGATTTGGTCACGTTTTCGTTGTTGGTAGGCTGTGACGTAGGTTTTGCTTGCGATGGTGACTTTTGCTTTATTAGCGCGTCATGCAATAATGTATTGTGCGCACCTAAGCATGCGCGACATCGTTTTGTTGATGTACACGATTCCTCCAAATGGTTAATTAAGCAGTTTTGACAATATTTTAAAGAATTTATTTTTCGCAATCTAGATTCGGGCTGTAAGCTTAAAAATTGCCTACACTGCCAAATGCTGTGGTCATTATTACACATACCGCAGGTGATTGACCGCGACGCGTGTAATGAATTCTTGATAGGTGGTCTATCTATTGATGGTCGAGAAACATTTCTCTGAAAATTATTATTTTTCATGTTTTGGTTTTGATGGTTGCAGGAAGTAGATGGTTGCGAAACTGCCTTTTGGTATGATGGTTCGTTCTTGCGGCGAGAGGCTTCTAATGTGGTAAATTTGGTCTCAAGAAACTCCAGAAATTCCTGTAAAGAGGGTAGCTCTCTGGGTTTCTTCACCGATTCGATATAGTCAGCGAACGATGCGTTATCTAACTTCTGTGCGAGCAAGTGCACTAAAAGTGGATCCCATGTCGCCGTATCTACGCCTAGGTTTTCGATAGCATGCAGACATTCCTTGGTGACGTCATGCAGCTTCTTAATCATCACAAGCGACTGCTGTTGCATGGTGGGAAGGCTAAGAAGTGTGTTGATATGGGAGGTAAAGATAAGCCGTCTGTTCCCGTAACGATGGTTTAATATGTCCCAACACGCTTCATAGTTCTCTGAACTAATGTGCAGATGGTGGATCAGACGTTCTGCCTCTCCTGTTACTTTACCCTTCAAGAATTGCATCTTTTGAGCATTTGACATGGAGGGGTTGTTGTGAATGGCTTCGGTAAATAGATCTTTAAACGAAACCCATTCCTGGTATCTCCCACTAAAAGTTGGAATCTCGATCTTTGGTGTCGAGTTCTCACGATGGGACACTGACCACATTTTGGTATTAATGGTTTTCTTTAACTGGTTAAAAATCTGTTCATGCTCGCTGAAATCTTCCTGGTACCGCCCGTCTTCGTCGCCGTTTTCTCCTTCAATCTCCCAATGCAGCCTATCAATAGGACCCCAGCGAGATTCTAGAGACTTGAGGGCGTCCTCAAACTCCCATTTCCTCTGCAACTCGCTAGTTTTTATGCTACCTACTGTTCTCATGAAGGCTCTCATATTTATCATCTGCTTTTTTATTAGTTCTTTCAGCTTGCTGTTGTCATCTGCCGCTGAAGAAATGTTTTTTATTTGTTGCCTGGGGGTCTCAGGCCGCGACGATGTTCCAGGCTGCGCTGGTGGCATCGCTTCTGGTGCGCGAAGGCTTCCTGGCTGTATAACTGGTTGCTGCCTAACTGCCTTCCCTAACTGCTCCGCGGTTGTGTTTAACACTTCCTTCATGGTTAAATAAGCTTCTTTAGCTGTCTCATAGCACTGTTTTTGAAAATATACATGGTCAAATACCCCTAAATCACGTATTTGCTTATGGTTGTTTAAATAATCTTGCCAATAGGTCTCTAATAAGTCATTTTTCCGCTTGCAATACTCATAAGTTTTCCTATCGGCTCCATCTTTCTTAAAATTGGTCAGCAGCTTGGTAATGGATTCGTAAATCTCTGTTTGGTTTATGAAAAGATTATCCATTTTGGTTACTAGGTTGTAAATCTATAATAATAAAGATAGATCTGACCTTGGTTTCTCCTTACGATTTCCTGCTCAATCCAACACTGCACTCCTGGTTTGAGAGGCACTGTATCACTTGGTTTGGTAATCACTGGTGTTTAAGTTTTCGAAGAGCCTTGTAAAAGGGTTCGAAGGTTCGAAGGACCATGTAAAAGGGTAGATTTCCTATGGTAGTCACCTACGACCTTTTATCAGAGTGGTAAAGGGGTAGGCTTCTTATGGTAGTCACCTACGACCTTTTATTAGAATGGTATGGTATGGTCGGGTTGGAAGTAAAGTCACTTTGGTTTTAAGAGACTATAATATTAATGGTAAAATGGTAATATTAAACTTATAACAATAACTGGTAAATAATGGTTATGGTCTTAATGGTTTATGGTTAAAATGGTGTTTAAATGGTATATAATTGAGCACGCGAGTGTCTCAATTGGTAAGAGGTCGCGTACTGACGAAATCGTCAGCTTATGTAAAACTTGTGCGCGGAAACTGCATTACGATGCACAAAAGCATAATCGCTGATGTGTTCGATTTACTCCGAACAAACATAATTTATACTGTACGTAAATAAATTCATAAGAACAATAAAGTAGCAAGTAGTGCGTGATTCCTATACATTTAATAAAACTGTTGAGGACAGAATTAAACACATATTGAAATATTATAGTCAAACTTGACCATGCCCAAAAACCCGTGAAAAATCTGCTTCGGACCTAATCGGATAAGCCGGCTTTCCGTCAGCCTGTCGCACGTATATGCGGCCTCTCTTCGTCCAAGAGAAGCGCCACTGTAGTCTGCGGCACTCCTCACGGACACGATGAAAGAGCTGCCGGTTCACGCGCGTCAGCCGCTGGTTCATAAAGATGCGGACACGAGACGTGGTGGCGGCGCCGGCGTCGGCAGCGGTCAGCGTACGGCGCACGCGCGCGGCTTGCAGCAGTTGGTCGCGCAGATGGCGCCTCGCCAACCGCACCACCACGCGGCGCTCGCGCGGCGCTTCACCCGCAGCCCCCACAACCTGCGCCACGCCCACGCGCTCAGCGAACATGACGTCGCGTTCCTCCAATTTGACGCCCAGCTTAGCGGCGAGGACGGTTACGGTGTGCAGAATGTTCTCACCTTTTTCTTCAGGTAGGTGCCCAATCTCCAGGTCTGATTGGAGGGCCTCTTGGTCGCGATAATTAAGCTCTAATTTAAGCTGGGTCACGGTGCACTCCAGTTCCGCGACCTCCCGTGTCGCGGGCTCCGCGCGTCGCTGCTCAACAGCCTCGAGCCTCTGCTCTATGCGGTCCATGCGCGATGTGATGCCTGCAACGGAAACCCTGAAGTCTGCCATTTCCTGCCGAAACTCCCGCATCACTGCCATGCACTCCGCGAGCTCGCGACGTAGTCCCCGGATATCCGTGGCATCGACGTCTTCAATGGCATCAAGCTGTAGTACGTCTGTGGGTTCTGTGTCTTGCGCGTAGCTGCTTTTAACAGGAGTGTCGCTATACCTATACAGGGTGTCCCAAAAAGTAGTGTCAAGCGAAAGTCCAGAGATAGAACACCCCTTGGGGTACCCGAATCACCCCCATGTATGTTCCGCGATTTTCTATAGTTTTCGAGTTATTAATTTTTTTCCGAATTTTTGAAAATTTACGACTTGAACAACTTAAAACATTCTTACAAAAAAAGTAGAAAACTTTCTTGAGATTTTTTTTTTGCTACTGAATTGTTATGAGTTGTTCATTTATGCATAAAATAATCAGCTACGTGACTTGGATGAAAACTATGGAAATGTTGGTGTAAAGTCAAATAATTACATTCGGTGAATTATGACAAAAATTTTCAACTTCAAATTAAAAATCTTAACAAGTGATTTTATGGTTCCTAAATAAGTCTAAAAAATTCTCCAGACTCCCAGCTTTCATAATCATTAAAAAAAAAGTAGTACTTAATAGGCTACTTTTGCTAAAATCGACCTTGAAAGACGGTGAGGTGGAAAATTCTTAAAATTAACTACCTGATTAAAAAATAGATTTTGGCCATTTTATCATTCCTAAGCTTAATTAGTTTGTTAACTAACCAAAAAGGACTGCAGGAAAGTAAGATTTCATTAATATTTGAAGGTTTTATTTATTTAGTTTAGCTTAATTTATGAAATTAAACAACAAGTAAAATTTATTAATTTTTTACAAAATGTTTTCAAAATGTCAACCTTCTAGGTCGATACAAATCCTACATCGTCTTAAAAAGGTTTCCTTAAATCGTATGAAAGCTATTTTAAGTTCCTTATTTTTTTCTTCGGCCTGTCTCAATTTTGTTCTTAATTCGGCCATATTGCTGATTTCTTTTGCATAAACTAATTCTTTGTAGTCGTTTTTGGTTAGTTAACAAACAAATTAAGCTTAGGAATGATAAAATGGCCAAAATCTATTTTTTAATCAGGTTGCTAATTTTAAGAATTTTCCACCTAATCGTCTTTGAAGGTCGATTTTAGCAAAAGTAGCCTATTAAGTACTACTTTTTTTTAATGATTATGAAAGTTAAGAGTCTGGAGAATTTTTTAGACTTATTTAGGAACCATGAAATCACTTTTTAAGATTTTTAATTTGAAGTTGAAAATTTTAGTCGTAATTCACCAAATGTAATTATTTGACTTTACACCAACATTTTCATAGTTTTCATCAAAGTCACGTAGCTGATTATTTTATGCATAAAAGAAAAACTCATAACAATTCAGTAGCAAAAAAAAAATCTCAAGAAAGTTTTCTACTTTTTTTGTAAGAATGTTTTAAGTTGATCAAGTCGTAAATTTTCAAAAATTCGGAAAAAAATTAATAACTCGAAAACTATAGAAAATCGCGGAACATACATGGGGGTGATTCGGGTACCCCAAGGGGTGTTCTATCTCTGGACTTTCGCTTGACACTACTTTTTGGGACACCCTGTATAAGAGCTTAACCTGACTGACTGACTGACTGACTGACTGACTGATTGATCATCGCCGAGCCGAAACCGCTGAAGATAGAAAGCTGAAATTTGGAAGGTGGCTTCCTTTTATAACAAAACCACCCACTAAGGCGGGATTTTTGGAAATTCCACCTCTAAGGGGATGAAAAAGGGTGAAAACGTTAGTATGAAACT
This sequence comes from Cosmorhoe ocellata, assembly GCA_963675405.1. Taxonomy (NCBI): domain Eukaryota; kingdom Metazoa; phylum Arthropoda; class Insecta; order Lepidoptera; family Geometridae; genus Cosmorhoe; species Cosmorhoe ocellata. The sequence goes on along the minus strand of OY776271.1, from coordinate 5,959,018 downwards.
TTTTAACGCGTGGAGCGATTTTCATGAAACTTTGTTTGTGCTCTGTAAATGCAAAATGAATGAACACGTGTTTCAGGATTTTTCAATATAATCTTCAAAAAGGGGTCAAATGTGGGGTCAATGTTTGTATAGGAACTTTTTAACGGGTGGTGCGATTGGTCTGAAATTTTGTTTGTGTACTGTAAATGCAAAATGAATGAATACATGTTTCAGGATTTTTCAATATAACCTTTAAAAAAGGGTCAAATGTGGGGTCAATGATTGTATGGGAACTTTTTAATGGGCGGCGCGATTGGTCTGAAACTTTGTTTGTGTACTGTAAATGCAAAGTAAATGAACACCTGTTTCAGGATTTTTCAAAATAACCCTTTAAAAAGGGTAAAATGGGGTGTCAAAGTTAGTATGGGATCTTTTTAACGGGTGATGCGATTGGTCTGAAACTTTGATCGTGTACTGTAAATGCAAAATGAATGGACACCTGTTTCAGGATTTTTCAATATAACTCTTAAAAAGGGGTCAAATGGGGGGTCAATGTTTGTATGGGATTTTTTTAACGGGTGGTGCGATTGGTCTGAAACTTTGTTTTTGTACCTACTGTAAATGCAAAATGAATGAACATATGTTTCAGGATTTTACAATATAACCTTCAAAAAGGGGTCAAATGTGGGGTCAATGTATGTATGGGAACTTTTTAACGGGTGGTGCGAGTTGGTTTGAAACTTTTTTCGTGTATTGTAAATGCAAAATGAATGGACACGTGTTTTAGGATTTTTCAATATAACTAAAAAAGGGGTAAAATGGGGTGTCAAAGTAGTATGGGATTTTTATGAGTTGCGTGATGTGTTTAAAACTCAGTTTAGATATTTTATGTGAACGAAGTCGCGAGCGGGACAGCTAGTTAACTAATATTTTACGAGATAAACAAAATTGTCTGTTGCGAACAATGACGAATAGTGAGAAAATTCAAAAATTCAAAATTCAAAATATATTTATTTTCAATAGAATCACAGGGATCACTTTGAAACGTCTTACATACTAGGTGAGTCTAAGTGCCAGTTCCAGTCCTATCCCCAGTGCGAGAAGAACTGACAAGAAACTCGCTGGGCCCTAGCGCTTTTTTTGTATGATCCTTGTTACTTTTGTAAGCTAGCAGAGTTGGAGCTGATTCATCCAATGACGAATCCTTTCAGTAGAATGGCCACAAAGATCTAAGTAACTAGAGATCTGAGGAGATATCTACCGAGCCTGGGGATTACAGTGGAGTGAGTGGTGTTTTTTAAATCTTTTACCCGACTTCGAAGTGAAGGAGGTTATGTGTTTGGGTAGTATGTGTATGAGAGTTCTTTTGTATGTCACTGTAGCCCAAACGGCTGGACGAATTTAGATAAATCAAGTGTTGTTGGATTTGTCTGGATCACAAGAGTGACTTAGACTATACAAAATGTAAAAAAAAAATATGGCAGCTGTAAAAATCTATTTCCAGTTACGTTCAGTCGGGTTTTTGCAATTTTTTGCAATAATATCTTCGAGGAGAGTGTTAGGTATGAATGTGTATGGATACGGGGGTAGAGGTAGAACGAAGAAAAGATGGACTGAGTGAAAGTTGACATGGGTAAGAAAGGAGTGAGTACTGAGATGACGAATGATAGAGGGAAATGGAGGATCACATGTTGTGCCGACCACACATAGTGTGGGAAAAGGACAGGAAGAAGAAGAAGAAGATTATTTACTATCTTAGTAACTGGATGATCCAGCTTTACTCGGTGAAACACAGTTAAAACGTTTTCTAAAAATGAAACCTAGCTAGATCGATTTATCGCCCCCGAAACCTCCTGCATACTAAATTTCATGAAAATCGAAATTTCATGAAAAGCTATGTCCGAGATTCAGATTATGTCTATATTTATTTACATACTAGCTTCCGCCGACGGCTTCGCCCGCTTGGCACCTTGAAAACAAAAAGAAACTATCCCACGGAAACCGTACATTTTTTCGGGATAAAATGTAGCCTTTGTGTTATTCCAGACCATAATCTATATCTGTGCCAAATTTCATTCAGATCCGTTCAGCTGTTTCAGCGTGAAAGAGTAACAAACATACATCCAGACACCCTTACAAACTTTCGCGTTTATAATATTAGTAGGAGTACCTGGATGACCGAGCTTTGCTCGGTTTCTTTTGGTAAACGACGTTTTTTAAAATGAAACCTAGCTAGATCGATTTATCGCCCCCGAAACCCCCTGCATACTAAATTTCATCAAAATCGTTGGAGCCGTTTCCAAGATTCAGAATATATCTACACTAATATTATAAAGAGGAAAACTTTGATTGTTTGTTTGTTTGTTTGAAATGAATAGGCTCCGAAACTACTGAACCGATTTGAAAAATTCTTTCACTGTTGGGAAGCTACATTATCAGCGGGTGACATAGGCTATATTATATTTTCAAAAAAATTAGGGATCCTTACTAAAACTTCAATAATGTAACCCAAGGTGTAAAAAAAATATCTACAATATTCTTTACATCGCGTGCGCTGCGAAAACTATTGACGATAGAATAAAATGATATACTACGACTTTGTAGAACACATCATTATTTACAAAAAGTGTCGCGATAGCATATGTTCAACTATTATAGTTATGCCACAATAGGAGTTCTTTTATTTTAACATTTTAATTGAAGGCTACTCTTAGAAATACGCTCTTTATTTGTATCTTAGTATTAATCCTTATCAAAATAAATCACATCATGTTCTAGACTGCTTCAATACCTTTATACAGCTTTTTGAATTAGTCAATTCGGACATTCCATGCGAAAGATACCACGAAATTAAAAATGTAAGTATTAGAATAAAGTTGCATGAGAGCCGCACCCTGCTCTCGGCTAGCTTTATGCAATGTAGGGGTCACTGGGTGTACGCCGTACGGGAGGGGAGTCAAAGTGAAAAAATAGCAAAAAAAAAAAAAAAAATATGATCACGACTGTAATCCCCGGGCTCGGTAGATATCTTCCTCAGATCTTTAGTTACTTAGATCTTTGACGATATCTAAAGAGGGCAATCAGAGGCACTTCCAAACATGACATTTGGTACATGCCCACATGTTGCACAGTAGTTAGTATTCCGTACGTGACAGGTTGCAAGCCCATCGCCGCTTATAAGAATACACAACTTCGAATTTTTGATTCTAGGGTATGCCGGTTTCCTCACGATGTTTTCCTTCACCGTTTAAGAGCACTGGCATTGCGCACATACATTTTTTGAATGGAAAAACTCATTGGTGCACGACCAGGTTTGAACTCACGATTTCGGATCGTGAGGCCGGGGTGCTACCACTGCATCACCAGCTAAAAAAAAATTCACTAAAATAATATAACTAAAACTTTCTATATAAATTCTTTCTTTAAAGAAGAGTATCATGGTTATGACAAGTGTGTATTATAATTTTGAATTTTGTTCTTTTTTTAAATTTGAGAGCTCTGGTGGTGGAGTGGTAGCACCCTTGCCTCACGGTCCGAAGGTCGTGGGTTCAAACCTGGTCGTGCACCAATGAATTTTTACATTTGAGAAAATTATGTGCGCAATGCCTGTGTTCTTAAACGGTGAAGGAAAACATCGTGAGGAAACCGGCATACCCTAGAACCAAAAATTCGAAGGTTTGTTTTACATATATGTTAGTATTCTTATAAGCGGCGATATCGAGTCAAATATCATGTTTGGACGTGCCTCTGAGTGTAAATATCCTCAAAGATCTAAGAAACTAGAGATCTGAGAAGATATCTACTGAGCCTGGGGATTACAGTCGTGACCATGTATGTATATACTAGCTGTCCCGCCCGCGACTTCGTTCACTTAAAGTAGGTATCTAACTAAACTGAGTTTCAAACAAATCACACTAATAAAAAAATCCCATAATAACTTTGACACCCAATTTTACCCTTTTTACGTAATCCAGGAATACGTTTCTATTTATTTTGCATTTAAAGTATCCAAACCAAAATAAAAAAATTGACCCCACATTTGACCCCTTTTTGAAGTTTACATTGAAAAATCCCGAAACATGTGTCCATTTATTTTGTATTTACAGCAAGTACACAAAGTTTCAGACTAATCGCACCACCCGTTAAAAAAATCCCATACAAACATTGACCCCTTTTTTAGAGTTATATTGAAAAATTCTGAAACAGGAAACAAAGTTTAAGGCCAATCGCACCACACGTTAAAAAAATTTCATATAAACATTGACCCCCCCATTTGACCCCCTTTTTTAAAGTTGTATTGAAAAATCCTAAAACACGAAATTAAGTTTCAGACCAATCGCACCACCCGTTGAAAAGTTCCCATACAAACATTGACCCCCCCATTTGACCCCTTTTTTTAAAGGTTTTATTGAAAAATCCTGAAACACGAAACAAAGTTTCAGACCAATCGCACCAGGTTAAAAAGATCCCATACAAACATTGACCCCACATTTGACCCCTTTTTCAAGGTTATATCGAAATATCCTGAAACACGTGTCCGTTCAATTTGTATTTGCAGTACACAAACAAAGTTGCAGACCATTCGCACCACCCGTTAAAAAGTTCACATACAAACATTTACCCCACATTTGACCCCTTTTTGAAGGTTATTTTGAAAAATCCTGAAACACATGTCCATTCATTTTGCATTTACAGTACACAAGCAAAGTTTCAGACCAATCGCACCACCCGTTAGAAAAATTCTATACTAACATTGACCCCCCTTTGACCCCTCTTTGAAGGTTATATTGAAAAATCCTGAAACACGTGTTCATTTATTTTACATTTACAGTACACAAACAAAGTTTCAGGCCAATCGCACCACCCGTTAAAAAGTTCCCATAGAAAAATTGACCCTAAATTTGACCCCTTTTTGATGGTTATATTGAAAAATCCTGAAACACGTGTCCATTCATTTTGCATTTACAGAGCACAAAGTTTCATGAAAATCACTCCACGCGTTAAAAAGTTTCATACTAACGTTTTCACCCTTTTTCACCCCCTTAGAGGTGGAATTTCCAAAAATCCCGTCTTAGTGGGTGCTTTTGTTATAAAAGGAAACCACCTTCCAAATTTCAGCTTTCTAGCTTCAGCGGTTTCGGCTGGGCGATGATAAATCAGTCAGTCAGTCAGTCAGTCAGTCAGTCAGTCAGTCAGGTTAAGCTCTTATATAGATATAGATAAATACCCGTGCGAAGCCGGGGCGGACTGCTAGTGTATAATATATACATATTATATACAATAATTGCTCGTTTAAAGGTATAAGATTTGTACATTTACAAGGTATAAGATTTCAAACTTAAATTATTAGTTAGCAGTTATTCAAAGACGATATGCGAAGACTTCAATACCTATTAGTAGATAGATAATGTGTTCAGATCGCGTAAGTTTAAAAACATCTATAGTAGGTATGTAGTATTCCAGTAAGTAAACTTTAGAGTGACCTACATTAACAGGTTATATAAATATAGCTTATCGTGAAGATTATTTATCGTAGGTGTAATTACTTATGTAGGTACCTATACCTACCTACAGACCTACTTGTACATTTAATTTTACCTTTTTACTCAATTGAGAGCGTTGGTGGACTTGGTGGTATAGTGGTATGAATTAAAACGGGTATTACACTACACGGTATTCAGGGCCCGGTAGTAAGGGAGCCTAACGCCTAGCCTCTACGCCTTACGCCCTAACTCTTATTACACCACTCTTATTTAGGGTAAGGGTCCCTGAATTCAGGGTAGTGTAATAAGTGCTTAACAAACAAACAAACACTCTCACGAGTGTAATCCCCAGGCTCGGTAGATATCTCCTCAGATCTCCAGTCACTTAGATCTTTGAGGATATCTATAGGGTAGTAAGTCCAAACATGATATTTGGCACATGCCCACATTTTGTATGCAAGTGGTTAGTATTCCGTACGTGACAGGTTGCAAGCTCATCGCCGCTTATAAGAATTCTATATAACCAATAACACTTTCGAATTTTTGGTTCTAGGGTATGTCGAATGTTTTCGAGCACTGGCATTGCGCACATAAATTATACGAATGGAAAAACTCATTGGTGCACGACAAGGCTTGAACCCACGACCTTCAGCTAGAGGCACTAAATTTAATTCAAATCTGTTCAGCGGTTAAAGTTGAGATTTAAATAAATAAAAATAAAATAAATACATATGATCGCGACTATAATCCCCGGGCTTATAAAATTACATGACCAGATTCGAACCCTTCTTCTTCTGCCCATATCCCACGTTATGTGGACGGCACAACACGTTTTCTTCCCCCATTTCCTCTGTCATCCGTCATCTCAGTACTCACACCTTTCTTACTCATCCTACTAATATTATAAACGCAAGTTTGTAAGAATGTATGGATGTCTGGATGTATGTTTGTTACTCTTTCACGCTGAAACGCCTATCGGATCTGAATGAAATTTGGCACAGATATACTCGTAGATTACGGTCTGGAATAACACATAGGCTACATTTTATCCTGGTAAAGGGTAGGTTCCCGTGGGATAGATATGTTTTTGTTTTTCAAGGTACCACGCGGGCGAAGCCGTGGGCGGCAGCTAGTCATCTATAACACAGTCCATCCATCTTATGACCTTAAAAGGCAGTGACTACCAGACCATTAGTGCACTATTGGCCCAACATCAATTCAGGCAAGGTCTTCACACAGTTAGATCCTTACATCCTTCATCATCAGATAGGGAAACTTACCAACAGACTCCTCGAATCTCCAGGAAACTTCAGCCTATCAGAATCTTGAGGTATTTCATCTGGTGTATGTTCAAGTACCTTTAGCTCCTGGCATTTGCATGTAGGCAGTATTCTCTATAGAAGAGAAGATAATCGTAGTAACATTGAAGAGAAGTGACATTTTCTTTGGCTAAACTTTTGTTTTTGTCTTCAATTCCTAGAAAATATTGTCATGCTCGGGGCAGTTGTGTTAATGTTTCTTCAGTTACTTTGGTCATGTTGGGGTAGTGATGAATGTTTCTCGAGTTCTTCTGCTCATGGTAGAGGGCAGAACGTTTCTTGAGTTCTTCTGCTCATGGTAGAGGGCAGAACGTTTCTTGAGTTATTCTGCTCATGGTAGAGAGCAGAGTGTGTCTTGAGTTACTCTTGAGTATTCATATTCTCCATAGTGCTAGAAATAAGGTTTAGCTCCACTCTTGAAGAGTGACGAGCCGTTTGACGTTCCAGTCAGAAACACAGAAACATTTGGCGGGCTCCGAAGAGCCCTGGGAGAAGAAAGGAATAGGGATGGGACAAGGGAAGGGGGGACGCTGGGACAGTATCCGGCACCAGGGTACCGTAACCATCTTCACTTAAAAGTATACTTTACAAACTAATTATAAAAATCTTGTAAATTCCAAATATACTTGTTTTTTTTGTACATCACAGAAACTCCTACCGACCGAGACGGCCGCAGCTGAGATCATATATACTATCTGTACAAACGTATTAATCTTTCCAATCGACAACAACGGCTCGGGTCCGCATGGTTACATTTTTAAATCTACAACTAGAATTAGGAGCGCCCGGCCTCGCTCGGTTTCATTTGTTAAAGCTCAAGTCTGGCGAGGTGGGTGCGCGTGACGGGCGCTGGGCTCGGGGCTCTCTCGCCGGAGCGGGCCGGACGCTTTACAAATAAAAATACATTGGTCTCGAGATAAATGAACGAGTAGCGCGGCCGCGACACCGGCTCGCGCCGACCGCCCTCAGTACAAAATATAATATAACGCCCTCACTGAACAAATGCAACAGACGCCTCGCGGCGGTCCGCGCGCCGCGGAACAATAATAATCGCAGGCGCCGTCGGCCGCGAGGGCGAGGCCCCGCGCCTGCACCGGCGCCTCCGCCGCTCGCTCCGCCTATTTTTTTGTGGTTTTCATCGTGTTTTGCGTCGGGAGCGCGGCGGCGGCGCCGGGGCTGGCGCGACCGTACACTTATCTACTAAAATTTTCACAAAATAATACCTAACGCCGGAATTTGATCTGCGGCGGGACGCGGGCGCCCCGCGGCTCGCGCGCCCTCAAACAGAAGCACGGCGCTCGCGCGGCGATAACTAACGATAGAGTCTCTAGGGCTACGCCACGTTCAGCAGCAGCTTGAGCGGCAGCGCGCGGTCGGGCTCGGGCCTGCAGCGGCCGTCGCGCCGCCAGTGCGTGGGCGGCGGCGGCAGCGCGGCGGCGGCGGGCGCGGCGCCCCACTTGCTGCCCGCGTAGCGCTCCTTGCGCGCGCCCGCCGAGCGCGACGGGCGGCGCCGCGCGCGCGAGCCCAGCGCGCCCGCCGCGGCGGCTTGCTGGCCGCAGTTCATGGCGCCGAGATGCGAGCGACCTCGCTCGGGTGACGGGCGAGCGGGCGTGGATGTATAAACTAAGATAGCGTAAGGGGTGCGTTGGGTTCCTCGGTGATCGTTTACCGAGCTGGAGTTCGGTGGACGGGCTCGCCGTCCGAGTTCGGAGCGCGCGGACCGCGTCGCGTTGCGTTCGCAAGATGGTGGCCGTCGCACGCGGAGCGATGGCGATGCCTCCTGACGGCCTCGAGCCGCTGTCGTCCGCTTGGATGACACGTCGAAACACTTCACTGCTGCACTTTCACGACTACGTCGACGGTCGCTGCTAGCTCCGGAATTGGCGATCGATTTTTATTAGCACACGAAATTGACGACACCTCTCCATTATTCGCACCTTCACCTCTCGATTTCGACTACGTGACGTCGGCGGCGCTCGCGGTATTTATACCGCGATGGCGGCTGCGTGACGGCGGATGCGCGGTGGGGTTTAAAGCCACCCATTCAAGGCACCTCATTTCCTCATTTGAAGTTGTGAAAATTTATGATGATTCAGATATTATGAATTACAATCACTTTAGTTATTTATTAATACAAGCAAGTGAACTTTTTTATAATTATAATAATATGATACATCATCAAAATAAAAATTATTCACCTACAATATTTTCACATGGGTAGGTACATTATTATAAAGGAGGGCAAAAAAAATCATACAAAATAAAATACTAGTAAGTAGGTAAGTTAATTTTGATATTCGAATATCAAAAAATACATAGCTACGTTACATAAATTTACGATTAATTTCATAGTAATATCCCTCTATGAAGAGTTTTTATCCATTCTGTTATACCTATGAAGAAAAAATAATAATAAACTAAACTAAAACTAATTAAACTAACTAACTAGTCGGCTAAAATGAAAATCTATATAATATATAGATTTTATCTATATAATATATACATTTTCAATTTAGCCGACTTAGGTTACAATTATTTTATTATTATTTTTTCTATAAATGAATTGCTGTTCGTTAGTCTCGCTAAAACTCGAGAACGGCTAAACGGATTTATCTGATCTTGGTCTTAAAATGTTCGTGGAGGTCTAGGAAAGGATTAAAAGGTAAGAAAAATTCGAATAGCTGCCGGGAAAACCCTAAAAATAGCCCTTTTCTATTTCCCATACAAACGTTTTCTAAATAAAATGTAGAGTCAATTTGAACTTTATTACTATTTAATAAAGTTCATATTAAATTATAATCACTCACTGTTGTCTAAGCAATGTAGAAGGCGGTACGAAGTTTGCCGGGACAGCTAGTATTATATACCTATTTAAAACAGTAGTATAAAACTAAAACGTCATCACTTTATTCCGTAGGATTATTAGGTAGACCATAAATTATTATGGTACCTACCTGAATAGAAAGATAATTATAATCTGTACCTACCTCAGTTAATTAGTTAGGTAGGTACCTAACCTACTAATTAGGTGCTATTATATTTATCTTAGAAATCGACTAATGAGTTACGAGTATATAATATAATATCTGTCCTGTCATTTACTAATCACAAATGGATTATAATAGTATTCAACTATTCACTTTGAATTTTAGAAGTACCCACCCAATCCTCATCAATCGTCATCATTCTGTTGATGTTGATTGATGACAATAATACATGAATAGCCGGCTTCACCGAGCCGAGTAGCACAAAACGGGTGGCAACATGGTGGCAACGTTGAAAAAAAAACACCGAACAAAACAAGGAGGTTGTTAGTATAATCCGACCAAAAACAGTAGGTCGCGGAAACAAAGAGTATAGTCAAGTTGCCACGGTTACGCAACTTTGTAGCGTAACAAAATGGCTGAATGCCGAGCGAACTCTATTTTCGTACGTATCGAGCGATAAGAATTTGTTTTGTTTTGCTCCGTTTCAATCTCTTTATCGGTAATAATGTCGTACACACGTAGTAAGTAGGTATGTAGCAATTTCAATCGGTTTTCGTAAATAATACGATTACGAAATCGATATGTCAATGAATAATAACCGACTTTATTACCTATGGTACTTATGTACCTATGTACTTACATTATTTTAATATTTATAATAGAAACATACACCTATAGCTAATCTATGGTACCTTTTTGTACCTAAAGCCAGAGAGAATAATTATTATTTCTGTGAAATGTGACAAGAAAATATTGAAAAATAATGATACTGACAAGCGCATTTTTGATTTCAGTAAACCACTTCAAACTCATATTTTGAAGTAGTTGTACGTTAAAAAAAAGAAGATAGGTCTATGTGTGATTTGAATTTTTTTATCCTAATTTGAGAATTCCTTTCCAAATTTCAAGTTTCTATTACCAGCGGTTAGGTATATTTATTTCCAATTTTCATCCTTACATTGGCAGGTAGGTAGGTATATTTAATTTGCATAATTTGTGTGTAGATATCACACAGACACAGTTTATCATCTTACATGTCAAAGAGCACGTACCTCGCCTCAAACTCGATACGTTTCTTCTCGTGTAGGTACCTATATTGTCAAACACGAAAGGAGCTTGAGACACGGAAAAGGATTTTTTTTTACAAAAATGATTGACAAATGAAGCCATTTATACCCCATCAAGGCCTAAATAGTTTGAGGCGTGTTATTTATCACTATATTTTATTTTATAAGTACACTACTTTGATAGTTATGTTGCTATTTCCTGGCTTTTGAATCTGTTTTCAGAGATTATTATTATTTACACCAAATACAACTCGAGAACGGCGGGAAAGATTTTCGTACTTAATTCTTTATTTGTTGGATTTTTCTCCGTTGGATAGCAGAACACCTATTACCTAGGTACCTAAAACATTTGAAAATGAATTACCTACATAAATGCGGACAAAGTCGCGGACAACTAGTTAGGTCATAGGTCATATACCTACCTATATCGTCTATATCTATCTACTTGGCCATGAGATGCATGGTCATTGGAATTAAGCAAACTAGAGTTGTTTGGTTCACTTCTAAAAAACAAGCCACGTAAAGGTACAGAGTCAATAAAAATATCACAATGAATAGACAGGGTGAAATTCTTCTAAATTTGATATTTTACCGTTATTTTAAAACTTAACTAACGATTTTGTTTTAATCTATCCTACTATCCTACTTTATAATAAAAACGCTAAAATATGGAATAAATGGATAGGTTATGAAGCAGCTGAGTATGCATCTGGAATTCTGGATGAAACTTGGAATAATAATAATAATTTACCTAAATTTTTATTTCGTTACCAGAGTTAGGTACTATGATTAAAGTTACTATAATATGTAAAAAAAATGGCGACCGATCAACATACGAGTAGGTAGGTAAGTTAACCTACCTATTATTATTATTATTATAGTACGTAGCTTAAGACCTGGAATAAAACATAAGCAAAGTATTTTTACTTTGTAAAATGCGAGCGGGGCCGCGCGCGATTGCTAGTAGGTATATAAATTTACATAAAAATAAACCTGTCTCGTACAATAACCATAGACAAAAGGAATAACCTGTCGAAGGATCTTCGTACCAACTTTCAAAAACAAATTTTGGTCGATGTAGGCCATTTGGAACTATAGATTTTTTGTTGCCATCTCCAACATTATCCCTCTGACCTCTCCCTCGCACCCGTAAATTGAAAAAGGACGGAAGTAACAGCTGTTTTTATTTTTAAAACAGGTTCCAACCAAGCAGATGTTTTGGTAAACATACAGATTCCAAGAGCCTTTAAAAATTCAGCTGTTCGTTGTTTGGGCTTTTCTGTCGCACCCTGTGAGAGTAATGAATAACTGGCTCAGATTTGTTACGCAGAGAAGGGCGTTTATTACGATAAACTTACATCCTTACGGTAGTTTATCGCGTGTTACAATAAGTAAAAACAGTCACGTACGTAATGATTGTTGTAACATTATTTGTAACGATGGCACAGAATAGAATTGTGTACGAATCGGTTACATACCTACACAAAACATCGGAGAAATTGCAAAAGAAATATTGAACGTTCTCATAGTTACACACATTGGTTTAAAATATGTTAGATTTTTAGTTTTAGGACAAAATTTATTTATATAGCTAAAAGAAAGCCAACAGAAAAAAAATGCTGAATTAATTAAGGGACTTTACAAAATTAGGTACCTACATACCTAATATTTCAAGTTCCTTCAATTTAAATTGTTAGGCACTTAACTACCTAGGTACTTACCTACCTACTTCTTTGATCGTTTTTTGAATCGGTTTTCAATATTTTGCCTACCTAGGTACTTACCTATAACTGCTCTATTTCATATTAATTCTGAATTATATACCTATTAAGAACAGATTATGTAGATAGTACCTACCTATATATTTATTAGTAGGTACCTACCTAGAGATCAACTTTTACATTAATTCTTTTTGTGGCAGCAAGTTTTAGAAACTTGTTTTCGGTTATTTGGATTGAACTTTGAGAAAACCTACCTATTTATTTCAAAACAGACAGACAGGTGGAGGACTTTGTTTTATAATAAATATAGTGATATTAATGTAAGGAACATTTAAGTTTAAACGTAATTTTGCCGCCCCAAATAGCTTTGTCTTCTTTTCCTTTATAATAATATAGATATAGATAGGAACTTAGTGATATTAAAGTAATATCAATAGGAATATTGTGCCGTCCCAAATAGCTTTGTCTTCTTTTCCCCAGACGGGCTGTCTACTTCAGCTGGATATCAAATATTTTTTCCTTCACGTTTATAATCATGTGTTATTTGTTTTAATCATTCCAATCGTAAGGTAACAATTGGCGTCACAATTTTATCAAAAGATTATGCTATCAGTGAATCAGTCAATGAAGAAATCTAATCTAACTATCATTACTAATAATATAAATGCGAAATTTATTGTTCTCTTTGTTTGTTACCTTTTCACGACTAAACGGATCTTAATGAAATTTGGCAAGGAGATAGATTATTGAGACGGACATAGGCTATCTTTTGTCTCAAAAAACAATCTTAAAGGGGCTGAAATAGGGGTTGAAAGTTGTATGGAACGCATGGTTAAGCAACGCTGGGCTCAGCCAGTTTTTGGATGGGTGACCGCCTCATAAGCCAGGAGCGTAGCAAGTGGAGATCCGTGGTCTCTGCCTACCCTATACATTTATAAAAATAGGTACTTAATTAAAACGCGATAAACAGTACCCGTTTAGTACTAAAAATTCTGCCTACCATGTCGGGAAACAGGCGGGATACTTATGTACCTACTGTGCAAAATGTGGGCAAGTATAGTTCGCTCGACGAATCCAGGCATTCGTGAAATTAGCCGCAAGAGCTGCGCAGTATCGTTTTTCGGGAGCAATTGGAGGTATGAGGAGGGGGGGGGGGGGGGGGGGAAGGAACTGTACAAGCGCAAACTCGCGCCTGTGGCTAACTTCACGAATGTCTAGAATAGAATAGAATAGATTTCTAGATCCGTTGTATAACCTATACCAAATGTCATGTTTGGACGTGCCTCTGACTCTTTAGATATCCTCAAAGATCTAAGTAACTAAAGATCTGAGGAAGATATCTACCGAGCCCGGGGATTACAGTCGTGATCATACTTTTTTTAGTTAAATGAAACGAATATGATAAAAAATAACACTTTTATTTATATTATACTTATATTCTTAGTGTACAAGCTGTAGCGGTGTTCCGTAGGCATTTAACTTAGGTATGAGTAGGTACATGCATTATTCGAGAGTAATTTACTTTACTAAATGCTTGACTTTAATATTAGGTATTTACCTTTCGAGTCGCGAACTAGTATCCGACCAGTATCGTATCCTACATACAAGTAAAGCACTTATTACACTACCCTGATTTCAGGGACCCTTACCCTAAATAAGAGTGGTGTAATAAAAGTCAGGGCGTAAGGCGTAGAGGCTCCCAGTTAGGCTCCCTAACTACCGGGCCCTGAATACCGTGTAGTGTAATAAGTGCTTAACGTAATGGGAGAAGGGCCTTAGTATTTGCTAAGACTCCCCCCTGTGACCAAGCGTGGTATTTTTAAAGACTCCCTCCCCTCCTGAACGGATCACGTAGTATGGGTACCTACTCTATCATACGGTTGAAACCGAGTCAGAAATGTAACATCATAAAACAATAATTAAATTATCTCTCGCCCTATTACATTCAGCGTAGGTACATAATTCACAAGTTTTGAAATAGTTTTAAATAAGTGCAAGTGCGATAAATATGTTATTTTTTATACAATACAATTTTTAGTCTACATTTATCACAATTTCAACATTTGTGCGTTTTATTTCGACGACTGACAATTCAGTTTTCATGCGAAGCACTTAACTTATGAAGTTTTATTCAAACTATTTGATACCCGCGACTACGTACGTACGTGTTAGATTACTTTTTAATATTCTGTGACTGGGGCTGTACGAATAGATAAGTTTTTTTTATCAAATTCTTATCTTTTTATTTGTCAACCGATTTCGATGAAATAAATTATTATTTATTATTTAGCCATTACTGTCCCACTGCAGGGCAAAGGCCTCCCTTCCCTTCTTCCACTCTTCGCGACTCGATGAAATAAAGCCAAGTTTTAAACCAAGCTTATCTTAATACATTAGTTGTTTACAAGGTTCAGTTGCGGAGATAAGCATGCACAAACGCAAAGATAAACGGTTTTATTATATTGAAATAACAGTAAACAATAATTGCCAAACTATTATAATATCTAACTATTAAGTCTGGGTGTTGTGGTGCCGTGAAGTACCATAGTAGTTTAGCGTAGTTTATGATACCCGCGACACAGGGATTCGTGTGGGTACATACCATAAGCTTTTCGGGCAATATCAAAGTAATATTGAAGCAGTGTTAGTAATGGAAGAAGATCAATGTTGTGCAGACCCCACATAGCGTGGGAAAAGGGAAGGAAGATGATGATAGCGTTACTTCCATCTTGAAATGTTACGTTTCTAAAACATGATGGTTTGTAAGAGATTGTGGTAAGGCTCCAGGTAATGTCTCCAAAAGGCTGACTACGTTATCTCGCTGGATAACTGTCCGAGTTATAAATAAGGTAATATTATTCATCAGACTTTGATCATTGATATTTTTTGTTAATAAACAAAAAAATATATAAAACATTTAAAAGATCCATTATATTATTTATTTAAACCTAAAATTAATGTTCCAATAATTTTTATCGTTCTTTAGCGATAAACCAAAATGTCAACCGTTAAGATAAAACGCACGTTTTCTATAATATATATAGCAATCTATTAATTAAGGCCAAATATTTAGAATTGGAAAGTATTTAACACAAACAAATATTATATTTACTAATCTGACTTTAACAATACTTTAATATTGTACTTATTAATAATTATTTGTACCTCAAACCCTCTATAAAATGATTTTTACTTTATTTTCAAATACAAGTAAAAAAATAATACAACTTGAAAACAAGTTTTAAATAAAAGTTGCAACTTAAAAGCACATCACATTATAAATAAAAATGCGAAAGTTTGTATGTCTGTTGCTAGCGTCTTAGCATCTAGCATGAACACCATAGTAGAGCGTTACTTTAGAAAAAATACTTCTGGCTGTCACAAACATACATTTGTGAGAGACACATTAACCGTCACAAGACTTCTCTTCCGTAATTTCTAACATGCGTTTGTGATTTAGCCAAAGAAAAGAGACACTTTAACCGTCACAAGACTTCTCTTCCGTAATTTCTAACATACGTTTGTGATTTAGCCAAAGAATAGAGACACTTTAACTGTCACAAGACTTCTCTTCCGTAATTTCTAACATGCGTTTGTGATTTACCCAAAGAAAAGAGACACTTTAACCGTCACAAGACTTCTCTTCCGTAATTTCTAACATGCGTTTGTGATTTAGCCAAAGAATAGAGACACTTTAACTGTCACAAGACTTCTCTTCCGTAATTTCCAATATAAATTTGTGATTTAGCCAAAGAAAAGAGATATTAACCGTCACTAGACTTCTCTTCCGTAATTTCCAACATAAATTTGTGATTTAGCCAAAGAATAATTACACTTTTTCCGTCACAAGTCTTCTCTTCTGCAATTTTCAACATTAATTAGTGATTTAGCCAAAGAAAACATACACTTTTGAAGTCACAAATCTCACTTTGTCATCTCTTCCCTAGAGAAACGTTGACTAACGACGCTCATGCTAGAGGCAAGTGTTTTGAATCACTAAATAGTTACATATTTCAAAAATGCTACTAAAAAATCAGGAGATAGCTCTTAAAATTGCAATAAAAATAAAAAACACGATGCAAAGGTTCTTACGAATAACATGTTTTTTAAATAAGTTAAATATATCTTTGATATAATGATTAATATCTAGGTATATGTTACTCCGCCCAGTCGTCTCCGCCAAAGTCGACGCTTTCAGTCACATGAACCTGAAAAAATATTTATTATAGTTTCCGCTCGTGGCTTTGCTCGCGTTGTACCTACATAAAATATAACCTACGTTACTCAGGGATAATGTAGCATTCTAATGGTAATTTCAAACATTCTTTTACCACTAAAGTGCTACATTAAAAACCTTCGCGTTTATAATATTAGTAAGATTGATCCATTATCTATAAGTATCTATACTAATATTAAAAAGATGAAAGTTTTGTATTTTTGTTTGTAACGAATAAACTCAAAAACTACTGGTCAGATTTAAAACTTTTAAATCGAACAAAACAATACAAAACTTAAATGATGGATTCAGGCGTGACTTTGCGGAAATCCATTACAAATACTGAAAAGGACGGAAACGTCTAGAACGTTTGAGCGGGAAAGTACTAGATATTTCCGTCCTTTTTAGTAATACAAAACTTTTCTCTTTAGCCTACTATTCTACTTCCTACTAATATTATAAACGCGAAAGTTTGTAAGAATGGATGGATGGATGTATGTTTGTTACTCTTTCACGCTAAAACGGCTGAACGGATCTGAATGAAATTTGGCACCGATATAGATTATGGTTTGGAATAACACATAGGCTACATTTTATCCCGAAAAAATGAACGGTTCCCGTGGGATAGATTTGTTTTTGTTGTTTAAGGTACCACGTGGGCGGAAGCCAGTATTTTATAAAGAGAAAAGTTTTGTATTACTGAAAAGGACGGAAACATCTATTACTTTCCCTATACTAATAAGTATAGACTACTTAGCATAAGTTAGGTTACCTCTTCGGTGGGGCTATCGCTGAAGCCCCCGCCGAGGGCGTAGCCCGCCAGCCCGCCGGCCGCCAGCGCGCCCACGCCCAGCCCCACAGCGGCGCCCGTGCCCAGCCCGCGCCGCGGGGGCTCCGCGTACGGCGCGCCGTAGCCCTGCATCTACATACATCATCATCATCATCTTCCTGCCCTTATCCCACTAGGTAGGGTCGGCACAACAGGTTCTCTTCCTCCACTCTCCCCTATCATACGTCATCTCAGTACTCACTCCCTTCTTGCACATATCGTCTTTCACACACTCCATCCATCTATTCTTAGGTCTACCTCTACTCTTTCTTGCATCTACATACATGAAAGGACAATAAAATGGTGCAAGCCTCTGGCCGCCTCATTTTTTCACACTGCACTGGTAAGGGAAAAGGAACAGAAAAATAACAGTACGTCTACCATGAGTTGTCACATTTAGATCGGCTGACGTTACTACAGTAGTAAGTACCGGCCATATAGGTAGGTACACTCGGAATTCCGTTTCGGAATTTTATCGAACGCAGTAAGTCCATACAAATCTATGGACCTTCTATTCCGTTTCGAAATTCCGAAACGGAATAGAAGGTCCATAGATTTGTAGGTAGGTATATTGTAAATTTGTAGATTTGAAGGTAGGTATGTGGCCGGCCTAATAGTACGTTACTATGACATCTGTCAAAATTGTTACCCATGGTATAGCTCATCCAACGGATCTAGGCATTCGTGAAGTTAGCTACAGGTGCGAGTTTGCGCGTACAGAGGGTCTACCATGAGTTTTCACAATCTACACTCGCTAGCGACTTTAGTTACAAAAATGTATTAAAATATTGTACAGCGCCTCTAGCGGATAGTTGGGTACTAAAACCTCACGTACCTAACTATCCTACGTCACAGCGTACTACAGCGACTGTAGTTTGCGCACATTAATTTGCTTAGAATTTGGTACCATGAGTAACAATTTCGACAGATGTCATAGTTACGAACTATTACTACTGTAGTAACGTCAGCTGATCTAAATGTGACAACTCATGGTAGACCTACAGTTCCTTCCCCCTCTCCTCATACCACCAGTTGCTCCCGAAAAACGGTACTGCGCAGCTCTTGCGGCTAACTTCACGAATGCCTAGATTCGTTGAGCCAACTAGGTATACAATGAAATCGTGCAAACCTCTGGCCGCCTTATCTTTTCACTACACTGGTCGATAAGAGAAAAGAAACAGAAATAGAAGAAGACGAAAGATGATTGGTCATCTTATTACGACACTAGCAGACTCACGCACATCTTTTTCTGATTTTTCGCCCGTTTTTGCAACACTGTTAACACTCTACAACACAGTGAATTGTAATAGTTACTAATTCTAGGGTATGTCGGTTTCCTCACGATGTTTTCCTTCATCTTTTAAGAGCACTGGCATTTTGCACATATATTTTTTTAATGGAAAACTCATCGGTACACGACCAGGGGGCCTACTCCGCAAAACGATCGACGATATATCGAACCATAGAACGACCGACATTACTTTTGACAATTGATCTCGTAAACCTACTATAGGATTACTTACGGAGGACACGAAATTTTAAATTACACAACGAAACATCTGTGAATTCAACTGAATTTAATGAACATTCGAT
Source organism: Cosmorhoe ocellata (assembly GCA_963675405.1). Taxonomy (NCBI): domain Eukaryota; kingdom Metazoa; phylum Arthropoda; class Insecta; order Lepidoptera; family Geometridae; genus Cosmorhoe; species Cosmorhoe ocellata. Next base: position 5,939,824 of record OY776271.1, on the reverse strand, counting down.
TCCGATTATATTGTTTTCGTTTTTCGGAGTAGACACCCCGGTTTGAACCTTCGGATCGTGAAGCAGGGAGGCTACCACTACACCACCAGAGTTTAATAATTTAAAAAACATACCACCTCTCCTCCGAAACCTGAAACAAAATATATCAATATAAAATACGCAAATAAATACCTACTCCGGTCTCGATAGTCTACACTACATTATATCGGGTTCGATGCCCACCCAGGACTGACATTTGTGTGAACGCACATGTTTGTTGTGTCTGGCTGTTATTATGTATTCTATGTATGTATTTACAAAAAAATAGTATATAATTATTAATTAGTCTATCAGCTATCTGGTTCCCAATGTATAGGCGACCAAGAAATTGGTTTACCACTTTTTATGACATCTCCCAGTAACATAATTATTCGCTAAGGATTACTATGACAGATTCTGAAGTAGCAGTTATTAATCTGTCAAGCGAAAATAGCCCTTGATGTTTTGTAAGTGCAAATGATATTCAGCCTTAGAGTGGTAAACCAATTTCTTGGTCGCCTATACAAGCTTTGCTTAGTTTGGGGCTAGATGGCGTTGTGTGAACTGTCCATCAATATTTATTTATTTGTCAAAATCTGTCTTGCCTTTTGAACTCCAGAGATAGCCAAAGCAACTGGCATACATCCCTAAATACGTTACCCTCCTTCGCTTCGCAATCGAGTAAATTAATCTGAATCTCGGAAACGGCTCCAACGATTTTCGTGAAATTTAGTATGCATCGTTTCGGGGGCTATAAGTCGATCTAGCTAGGTTTCATTTTTAGAAAACGTCGTTTTATCCGTGTTTTCAGGCAATGAAAAACTGCTGTTTTACCGACATAAACACTAAAGCTACTTCACAATAGATGGCGTTGTTAGCAATCGTCCTAAAAATATGTATGTATGGATGTTTGTTACTCAATCACGCTGAAATTGATAGAGTTATGGATAAAATTTAGCACAGAGATAGATTGTCATTTATCCCGGATAAATGTACGGTTCCCGTGAGATTTGCTCCTATTTTTCAAGGTACCACGCGGGCGAAGCCGTGGGCGGAAGGTAATAATTAAATAAAACACTAATATTCTCAGTAAATATGTATATTTTATTAACCTTTATATGAATAAATACATTTTAACAATATTTTATAAATGCAATAAAATGCATAAAGTATAGTATTTAACCGACTGCTGGATTGAGGTGGTGTATGCACTTTCATCATGTCATTAATAAGGTCAAACTACATTGCAATGTGCTACAGCATTTTGCTGTACAGTCAACATAGAAAGCAAGATATTATTTCACAAACATGTATATATTTTAAATTTATTAACTAGGTTTCCTATAAACGCTGTTGGATTAAGATAATTATAAATTAAGGCATAATATCATAAATATTTTTAAACTTACGCGATCTGAACACATTATTATTAGTATTAAACGGGTATTTATCGCGTTTTATTTACCTATTTTCCCGACGTTTACCCGAGAGTCTACCCGTGACCATGTAAGTGTGTAAACCTATCGAAACGTCGGGGAAAATAGGTAAATAAAACGCGATAAATACCCGTTTAATACTAATATTAATAATATCATAAGAAAATGAATTTTAAAATACAAATAGTTTTATAAAATATCACACTTTAAATTTATTAATTTTCAATTTAATTTTCAACACCACTTTTGGACGAAACAATGCTGTAACGTTTAAATTCATAATGTTTTTGGCATCATCTTAGTTTTTTATATAATTATTTAAGGCCAAAATAAAATTTACAAATAAAAAAGATGTATAATGAATGTATGGATGTATGTTTGTTACTCTTTCACGCAAAAAGTACTGAATGGATTTTGATGAAATTTCACAATAATTATAGCTTACACATCAGAACAACACATAGGCTATAATTTAACAAAGTACCACGCGAGTAAAGCCGCGGGCGGATGCTAGTACTCAAATAATTTTGAAAAATAAGTTAATTATGATTCAAGTAAAGAATTTCAAATAGATACAGCTATTCCAATGATTGATAACAAATATTAATGAAAAAATATCAAATTAAAATAATTGTATTGATGAAAAAACTTGGAAAAACCTATAAAAAAATTAATAATAAGTTAATAATTCGTCGTGACGCCATCCATAACAGACAGTTACATAATACAGACTAAGCATAGTTCAGCATGTACAACAAATGGTTGGGTGACCAATAGTTAAGCTGCTCGATAAACTAAAGTTAATAGTTACGAATATCTTTACTAGATGGCGCCACCGATAAACTATACGTAATAGATCATGATAGAAATGATTAAACTTATAAAATTAACTGTACTTTTACAGGGTGAACGAAAACTTGTGAGGGATGAAACGGGTTGAAACTTCAGGGGGTGAAATAAGAGGGGGTGAAAATATCGTCCACATTTTTAGTAATATCTGGTTGGTGTCAATTTGGACGGTGTCGGATAATTTCGCAAGACATATAATTCTAAATCCTACTAATATTATAAACGTGAAAGTTTTGTAAGGATGGATGTATGTTTGTTACTCTTTCACGTTGAAACAGCTGAACGGATCTGGATGAAACTTGGAACACGCGTAGTTTATAACCTGGAATAACACATAGGCTACTTTTTATCCGGGTAGTTACCACGGGTTGCTAGTTATAGTAATCTATCAATATCATAATTTTCCTGCCTTTTTCCACGTTATGTGGGGTCGGCACAACATGTGATCTTATGTGCTATAATTATATGTAATATGTTCTTGTGTAATATATCCATATATACATATAATAAAACGGTTAACCCCGGTCTGTCTGTAGATTGAGGAAAAGTGATACAAAAATAAAGAGGGGTTAACTAAAACCTAAAGAAAAGTGATAAAACAGAAATTTGCGATTTTCTAAAGTTATTTATATTAATTATTTGTTTGTTCGCTCACATCTCCGAAACTACTGAACGGAGTTTCATGCAGTTTCCACAGGTGCATAGTTGGGAGCAGAATATACGCTTTGTTCCATTAAAATTGGTCGTTATGCGTATGAAGGTAACAGCAACAGTTATTAAGTATAAGGCATCAACTTCGTTATTAAACCCCCTTTTCACAACCTTTTTTACACCCATATTTTATACCGTTGACTTAACTATATCTAAAGCTTTAGCTACACCCATTCGCCTTATACCGATTTCTAGTGGACAATTAAAAGAAGCAATCAAATATTTTCACCCTCCAAGTTTTCCGGATTACTTTTGGAACACCCTGTAGTGATGTGAATACGACTTTATATAAATCAACAAAGTGTACATACTTAAAATTCTAAAAACTAATAACATTATACCGGCACTGATTCTGCATAGTAGTAGCTTAAGCTAATTTTAATTTATACTGTCTCTCATACACTCTTTTGTTTATGTTCAGAGTAAAAGAGAGAAAAATATAATCACGACTGTAATGCCCAGGGTCTGTAGACATCTGTACCCCTAGTATGAGTTTTTGATTTACGAAAACTTTTTTCGAATAGTATCCTTTCATACATTTACCTCCATCGGAAATTTTAAGGAACTAAAATAAGGTCGATAATATCGAAAATATTATGTAATCGGCAGTCCCAGCAATGATTTTTAAATCAAGTTTTCACGATATCGACTTTATTTTAGTTCCTTAAAATTTCCGATGGAGGTAAATGTATGAAAGGATACTATTCGAAAAAAGTTTTCGTTAACTATCAAAAACTCATACTACCCCTAGTATGAGTTATATTACTGCTCAGATCTCCAGTGACTTAGATCTTCTAATTTTAATTTACATCATCTCTCATACACTCTTGTTCATACACTCTTCTTATATTCAGAGTAAAAGAAAGGGAAAAATATGTTCACGACTGTAATCCCCAGGCTCGGTAGACATCTCCTCAGATCTTTAGTTACTTAGATTTTTGAGGATATTTAATGACTACCCTCATTCCAAAAATGATATTTGGAACATGCCAACATTTTGCACAGTAGTCTAAAATGTACAATGTTTAAAATTAGCTTTCGCTACTGCTGCCCAGAATCAGGTCCACTGTAACAACAACGTCTATACTTCTCCACCTGTGATGACCCACGCACTTACATTCCTGAAATGTAAACTATCATTTACTACAATCGTGCCACCATTTTGGTAAAAGGACTTAAGTGAAACTCTTAACAGACGTAAGTTTAAAGACTTTTTTTTTAATTTAAATAGTTAATTTAATAATTTAGATAGAAAAATCTGGAAAAAAGGGAGGGAGGCTTTTGCCCTGCAGTGGGATAAAAACACAGGCTGAAATAAATAAATAAATAAATAAATAAATAAATAGGTTCGCGTTTCACCTCACTCTGTCTGATGTTAAGCACCTGTCAAGTTGTATGACATGCCGGTCTCCTCACGGTGTTTTCCTTCACCGTTTGAGAGTACAGGTTAAGCGAAAGTATTTTTTTCGAAATGTAAAATCTATTGGTAAACTCAAATTACAAGTCAAAATAGTTATCTTACTATCCGTGCGATGTTTCCCTTCACCGTTTATTCAAATGTAAAATTCTATATTATTCACGTGGAAGTTTATGCCAAAAGTGCTGGACAGATTTTGATGTTTTGATGTGTGACTTAGCATAACTTGTATGTTACGTACTACTGTAGGTACGCGTGCAAAGCCGGAGCCATAAGCTAGTATATATTACCTGTCTGGTAGCTTCGCCTACAAAAGCCCTTATTTAGTAGAAACCTGGGCCAAAAAAACACATAATTAAAATTAAAAAACTAAAAAAACAATCTCACTAATATTTAACTAACTTTTCCATAAAAGTAGTCTGTCTATGTGCTATTCCAGACTGTATTCTATCTCTGTGCAAAATTTCATACAAATCCGTTCAGCCGTTTCGGCGTGAAAGAGTAACAAACATACATCCATTCATACAAACTTTCACGTTCTACTAATATTATAAACGCGAAAGTTTGTAAGAATGTATGGATGTATGTTTGTTATTCAGTCACGCTGAAACGGCTGAACGGATCTGGATGAAACTTGGCACATATATAGATTACAGTCTGGACTAGCACATAGGTTGTAATTTAACAAGGTACCACGAAGAAGCCGCGGGCGGAAGCTAGTTTTAATAACTTATTTTTATTCTGCATGTTTGGATGTTTGCGAATCAATCACGTCTAAACGGCTGGACGGATTTTGACGAAATTCCGAGTCTGTAATTTGGAACAGTAGGTCTACCATGAGTTTTCACAATCTACACTCGCTAGCGACTGTAGTTAAAAAAATGTATGAAAAACTTGTACAGCGCCTCTAGCGGATAGTTGGGTACTAAAACCTCACGTAGCTAACTATCCTACGTCACAGTACTACAGCGACTGTAGTTTGCGCTTCATTCATTTGCTTAGAATTTGGTACCATGAGTAACAGTTTTGACAGATGTCATAGTAACGTACTATTACTACTGTAGTAACGTCAGCCGATCTAAATGTGACAACTCATGGTGGACGTACAGCTTATTGGCTACTCTATAATCTTAATGTAGGTACCACGCATGCGAAGCCGCAATCAAAAACCAGTATATTACATTTTAATCACACCATATTGTTAGTAATGTTATTTTTAAGTCAAAACTTATCTGGCCTCACAGCTCAGTCGGTAGTAGCTCTGCCTTCTGCAGGTTGTGGGTTCGATCCCCACCCAGGACTAACATTTTGTGTGAACGCAAATGTTTGTTCTGTGTCTGGGTACTATAATAATAATAATAATAATAATAAAGCTGGACAATCCACACAGCATCATCTAGCCCCAAAGTAAGCTACTCAAAGCTTGTGTTATGGGTACTAGATAACTGATATATTTAATACATTATATACATAGATAGATATTTTTTTATTATACATAGAAAACACCCAGACCAACGGAACAAATTTCTTCAGATCGTACACAAATTTGTTCCGCGGCGGGAATCGAACCCGCAACCTTTTGCGTCGCAGGCGGACTCTCACCCGCTGCGCCACTGAGGTCGTCTCTATGTACTCTATGTATGTATTTACAAAAAGGTATATAATTAATCTATCAGCTATCAGGTTCTGATAGTACAAGCTTTGCTTAGTTTGGAGCTAGATGGCGTTGTGTGAGCTGTCCACCAATATTTATTTATTATTTATTTATCTCCTTTCACCACACTGCCACTGTTCTAAAAGAACTACTAAATATTTCTTCTAATCTTATACCTTTAAACGAGCATTTCTTGTATATATATATAAATATATACTAGCTGTCCCGCTCGCGACTTCATTCACTTAAAGTATCTAAACTGAATTTTAAACAAATCACACTAATAAAAAAATTCCATACATAACTTTGACCCTCCTTTTACCCTTTTTAGAGGGTTATTTTGGAATATCCAGAAATACGTGTCCATTCATTTTGCATTTACAGTACACAAACAAAGTTTTACACCAATCGCACCACCCGTTAAAAAGTTCCCATACAAAATTGACCCCACATTTGACCCCTTTTTAAAGATTATATTGGAAAATCCTGAAATACGTGTCCATTTATTTTGCATTTACAGTGCACAAACAAAGTTTCATGAAAATCGCTTCACGCGTTAAAAAGTTTCATACTAACGTTTTCACCCTTTTTCACCCCCTTAGAGGTAGAATTTCCAAAAATCCCGCCTTAGTGGGTGGTTTTGTTATAAAAGGAAACCACCTTCCAAATTTTATCTTTCTAGCTTCAGCGGTTTCGGCTCGGCGATGATCAATCAGTCAGGTCAAGCTCTTATATAGATATAGATATATATTTATATATAATCGGAATCTCGGAAACGGCTCCAGCGATTTTCATGAAATTTAGTATGCAGATGGTTTCGGGGGCGATAAATCGATCTAGCTAGGTTTCGTTTTCCAAAAAACGCGATTTACCAGAAAAAAACCCGAGCAAAGCTCGGTCATCCAGGTACTCTCAATAAATAAGTGTATATATTTCTTTTCACTTATGGTTATAAAATCCATACTAATATTATAAATGCCAAGCTGTTACGTTTTCACGCATAAACTACTGAACCGTTTTTTATGAAATTTGGTACAAAGATAAAGCTTGAAAATGGACAAGTGCAACTTTTTATCGCGAAAAAATGATTGGTGGGGTTGTAAAAATGATGAAAGTTGAAAGTAAAATAAAAATCCTAAATATATTTAAACACTGCCTAAGGTAAACTATTCCATAGGTATAACATTAGTCTCTTGTGTGAATATTTTCTCGTCTCTTTTATGTAACTACCTTTACCTTATAATTTCTAGTTACCCAAAAATATATATTAATCTCTTTCCGGCTCTGTTTAAAACTATTTTTTCACTAATGTGTGTGTCTCAAATAAAATATTTTCAATTTTATTCTATTCATTAATAAACACTACATGAGCAAAGTCACCAGTATTCCAACTAGTTATAATTATATTAGCTTAATATAATAATAATACAATATAATATACTTATAATAACTTACCTTATAAGGCCATGCAACTGTATTATTTAAAAAGCAACACTCCCGCACAAGTTTTTTAATATATTATAATAATTTTTAATAAAAATCCGATATAATATTATATTGCAATTATTATTCAACGTATCAGTACTGCCTCTCTTTCGTTTATATAGATAAAGAACAGAGATAGGCCATTATGCGTGAAATTTATAGCTGTCAAAATAATGTAAAAGATATTATATTATTTTTATTCAACCCGACTGCGCATCGAAAGAGGTTATTGTGTGTGGGGTGTGTATATGTATACGAGTTCTATTGGCCGTCGCTGTAGCCCAAATGGCTGAACGGATTTTGATAAATGAGTTGTCGTTAGATTTGTCTGGATCACATAGGCTATACAAAATGTCAGATATCGAATATGGCAACTGTTTTATTTATTTTAATAAATAAAACAAATATAAAGCACCAAACAATTGCCTATACCGTATTATATATTCTTAAACTTACGCGATCTGTAGGTCTACCATGAGTTTTCACAATCTACACTCGCTAGCGACTGTAGCTAAAAATATGTATGAAAACTTGTACAGCGCCTCTAGCGGATAGTTGGGTACTAAAACGTCACGTAGTTAACTATCCTACGTCACAGCGTACTACAGCGACTGACTACGTGACGTTTTAGTACCCAACTATCCGCTAAAGGCGCTGTACAAGTTTTCATACAATTTTTAAATAGTCGCTAGCGAGTGTAGATTGTGAAAACTCATGGTAGACCTACTGAACACATTATTATTATTAAACGGGTATTTATCGCGTATCGTAACGTCGGGAAAAACAGATAAATAAAACGCGATAAGTTCTTTTAAACTTACGCGTACTGAAGACATTATTATTAGTATTAGACGGGTATTTATCGCGTTCAAATTACCTTTTATTTTCCCGACGTTTCGACAGGTTTGCACGCTGTCGTGGTCACGGGTAGACTGACGGGTAGACTTTCTACCCGTGACCACGACAGCGTGCAAACCTGTCGAGACGTCGGGAAAATAAAAGGTAATTTGAACGCGATAAATACCCGTCTAATACTAATAATAATGTGTTCAGTGCGCGTGGGACGAATCAGCTCCAACTCTGCTAGGTGTCCCTAACAATGTTAACAAGGTTCATAATACAAAAAAAGCGCTAGGGCCCAGCGAGTTTCTTGCCAGTTCTTCTCGTACTGGGGATAGGACTGGAATTGGCACCTAGACTCACCTAGTATGTAAGACGATTCAAAATGATCCTTGTGATATTACTGAATAAAGATTATTGACTATTGACTATTGACTATTGACTAATAATAAAACGCGATAACTACCCGTTTAATACTAATAATAATAAACCGTATTAAGCATGCATTAAAAGCAGTGATTAGTTTTATTAAAGCCATGATCCGATTCCTATCTGGATCAACAGTATCAACATTGCCATTTAAAGTGCTAATGCCTCAAGTGTTTCGGGGATCAGTTAAGCTATCTATAGATCGTTTGTAACGGTCCTTAGATAGCTAGTTTGGTTGTTACCTTGCGGCGCGCCGTAGCCCGGGGCTCCGTAGGCGGGCGGCGGGGCTCCGTAGGCCGGCTGGGCTTGTTGCTGGAACAAGATAATATCTTAATAAATCACATTAATTCGACGGGCCTCACAGATATACATAATCTATATCTATACTAATATTATAAAGAGGAAAACTTTGATTGTTTGTTTGTTTGTTTGAAATGAATAGGCTCCGAAACTACTGAACCGATTTGAAAAATTCTTTCACCAATGTGTAGAATGAACTTTCAGGATGAACATAGGCTATATTTTATGTAGGTACTTCGCGGGCGACGCCGCGTGCAGAAGCTAGTAATTATATAAAAATGAATTGCTGTTCGTTAGTCTCGCTAAAACTCGAGAACGGCTAAACGGATTTATCTTATCTTGGTCTTGAAATGTTCGTGGAGGTCTAGGGAAGGTTTAAAAGGTAAGAAAAATTCGAATAACTGCCGGGAAAACCCTAAAAATAGCCCTTTTCTATTTCCCATACAAACGTTTTCTAAATAAGTACGAAGTCTGCCGGGTCAGCTGGTTATAAATAAATATAAAAATTGGAGGATATTTCACACAACGCCATCTAGCCCCAAACTAAGCAAAGCTTGCACTATGGGAACCAGATAGCTGATAGACTAATTATATACATTTTTTTGTAAATAGCGCTGGTGGTGTAGTGGTAGCACCCCGGCTTCACGATCCGAAGGTCGTGGGTTCAAACCTGGTCGTGCACCAATGAGTTTTTCCATTCGAAAAATTTATGTGCGCAATGCCAGTGCTCTTAAACGGTGAAGGAAAACATCGTGAGGAAACCGGCATACCCTAGAACCAAAAAATTCGAAGGTGTGCGTCATAGGTTAGTATTCTTATAAGCGGCGATGGGCTTGCAACCTGTCACGTACGGAATACTAACTACTGTGCAAAATGTGGGCATGTACCAAATGTCATGTTTGGACTTGCCTCTGACTACCCCCTTTAGATATCCTCAAAAGATTTAAGTAACCAAAGATCTGAGGAGATATCTACCGAGCCCGGGGATTACAGTCGTGATCATATTTATTTTATTTATTTTATTTTTTTTTGTAAATACATACATAGAATACATAATAACTCCCAGACACAGAACAAATATCTTCGTTCACACAAATGTCAGTGCTGGGGGATCGAACCCACAACCTGCAGCGCAGGAGGCAGAGCTACTACCCACTGAGCTACATAATGAGTCCTAATATATTGAGCGGCCTCACAGCTCAGCCGGTAGTAGCTCTGCCTCCTGCGCTGCAGGTTGTGGGTTCGATCCCCCAGCACTGACATTTGTGTGAACGAAGATGTTTGTTCTGTGTCTGGGAGTTATTATTAATTCTATGTATGTATTTACAGACAAAATGTAATTAATCTATCAGCTATCTGGTTCTCATAACACAAGCTTTGCTTAGTTTGGGGCTAGATGGCGTTGTGTGAAATGTCCACCAATATTTATTATTTAACTAGCTTCCGCCCACGGCTTCGCCTGCATGGTATCTTGAAAAACAAATCTATCCCACAGGAACCGTACATATTTCCGGGATAAAAAGTAGCTTATTTGTTATTCCAGGCTATAATCTATATCTGTGCCAAACTTCATCCTGATCCGTTCAGCTGTTTCAGCGTGAAAGAGTAACAAACATACATCCAGACATTGTTACAAACTATCGCGTTTATAATATTAGTAGGATTTAGTATCTCTAGGTAAGTGTTTTAGGTTAGGTTTTATTATTTTTGATTTATCTATTTATTGGAAAACCAATTACAATTCTTCATATAACTATCAAATAGCATCAGAGAGCCAATTAAAGGTTTTCACGTGTATTTAAGCATATTAGAGGAAGTTTGAAAGTAGCGCCGGTGACAGAAAAGTTGAAGAGTAATAGATTGGCGTGGTATGGGCATGTCATGCGGCGGGAGGAAAGTCATGTTACAAGAAGGGTTATGGATTTGAATGTGGACGGATACAAGAGTAGAGGTAGACCTAAGAAAAGATGGATGGACTGTGTGAAAGACGATATGTGTAAGAAGGGAGTGACTACTGAGATGACGGATGATAGGGGAGAGTGGAGGAGGAGAACCTGTTGTGCCGACCCCACCTAGTGGGATAAGGGCAGGAAGATGATGACGTGTATTTAAACATTATATATAAGAAAAATGTGTATTGTATGTCGTATTGTATGGGTCTGAATGTTGGGCCACCAAGGGAACGGACGAAAAAAGAGTGCATGCGAATGTTGAGATGGATGTGTGGAGTGACAAGGATGGATAAAATAAGGAATGAGTATATCAGAGGAAGTCTGAAAGTGGCACCGGTGACAGAAAAGATGAGGAGTAATAGGTTAGCGTGGTATGGACATGTTATGAGAAGAGATGAATGCCATGTGACAAGGAGAGTGTTAGGTATGAATGTAGATGGATACAGGGGTAGAGGTAGGCCAAAGAAAAGATGGATGGACTGTGTGAAAGATGACATGGGTAAGAAAGGAGTGAGTACTGAAATGACGAATGACAGAGAGAAATGGAAGAAGATCACATGTTGTGCCGACCCCACATAACGTGGGATAAGGGCAGGAAGATGATGATATAAGAAAAATGTGAACTTAATTATAATAACATGGTAACTAATAACCTATCGAAAAAATGTAAACCTACTCGTTAACATAATAAAACTAATTATCGCCAAAAAATTCTGCATTCAACCGACCATTCGGGCCATTCATTTAATATAATAATAATAATATTAATGCTGGACAGTCCACACGGCATCATCTAGCCCCAAAGTAAGCTACTCAAAGCTTGTGTTATGGGTACTAGATAACTGATATATTTAATACATTATATGCATAGATAGATATTTTTTATTATACATAGAAAACATCCAGACCAACGAAAAAAATTTCTGCAGATCGTACACAAATTTGTTCCGCGGCGGGAATCGAACCCGCAATCTCTGTCGCAGGCGGACTCTCGGCCGCTGCGCCACTGAGGTTGTCAAAATTTAATACTCTTCACGTTCTCAGCTGTTCCAATACGGCGATCAGCGCGTGTTGAAATGTCATTTATCATCACGGTGCAGAGCGCAAGGAGTTCATCATAGAACGAAGAGTAGGTACCAGATGTATTCAATATATGTTAATACCATGCACAAATTGTTTCTAACTTAAACAACATTAAACTATAATATGCCTTAATAGTAACAGTAAGTGATTATTTAAGACGACCTCAGTGGCGCAGCGGGCAAGAGTCAGCCTGCGACGCAAGAGGTTGCGGGTTCGATTCCCGCCTTGGAACAAATTTGTGTACGATCTGCAGAAATTTGTTCCGTTGGTCTGGGTGTGTATGTATAATAAAAAATATCTATCTATGTACCTATATAATGTATTAAATATATCAGTTATCTAGTACCCATAACACAAGCTTTGAGTAGCTTACTTTGGGGCTAGATGATGCTGTGTGGATTGTCCAGCATTATTTATTTATTTATTATTTATTTTATAATATAGCACTGTTATCGCCTGAAACACAGGATTACCTAGTTCAGGCTACATTAGTTTACTGAGCTATGTTTAGTCGCTTAGTGCACCTTATGTACCCTTAGTCTTATTATGTTTGAATAAATTTTATTTTATTTTTTATACCTATCCGTGATTTTCATGAACATCGCTTCACACGCTAAAAAAAACTAACGTTTTCACCCCCCTAAAGGGTGGAATTTCCAAAAATCCCGCCTTAGGTTGGTTTAGTTATAAAAGGAAGCAACCAAAAGAGCGCTGGTGGTGTAGTGGTAGCACCCCGGCTTCACGATCCGAAGGTCGTGGGTTCAAACCTGGTCGTACACCAATGAGTTTTTCCATTCGAAAAATTTATGTGCGCAATGCCAGTGCTCTTAAACGGTGAAGGAAAACATCGTGAGGAAACCGGCATACCCTAGAACCAAAAATTCGAAGGTGTGCGTCATAGGTTAGTATTCTTATAAGCGGCGATGGGCTTGCAACCTGTCACGTACGGAATACTAACTACTGTGCAAAATGTGGGCATGTACCAAATGTCATGTTTGGACTTGCCTCTGACTACCCTCTTTAGATATCCTCAAAAGATCTAAATAACTAGAGATCTGAGGAGATATCTACCGAGCCTGAGGATTACAGTCGTGATCATATTTTTTTTTTTTTTTTTTTTTACATTTTATTTTATTTTTTATACCTATCCGTGATTTTCATGAAAATCGCTTCACACGCTAAAAAAAACTAACGTTTTCACCCCCCTAAAGGGTGGAATTTCCGAAAATCCCGCCTTAGGTTGGTTTAGTTATAAAAGGAAGCAACCTTTCAAAATTCAGCTTTCTACCTTGTGGTTTCGGCTCAGCGATGATGAATCAATCGATCAGGTTAAGCTCTTATACAAATTACAAGGTGATATTTTGGTCAGTTTAAAGCCGGCGCCCACGTAATCTATATCCCATCAAAAACATAAATGTGAAATGAGAGCCAAGTTCAATAAGTATGTTTTACTTAGTCGTTGACTTCAGCGACAAAAGAAGTGAGATCTAAACGGGTGCCAAGTACAATGGTCAGTCCTGAAACTTATTTATAACAATATGAAATATTTTTAACAACTTTAAAATATCATTTCATCTTAAAACTTAGGATATTATATTGAAGCCTAAGGTCTAACTTGGCTAGTTCTCATATAGGAATTAACTACTTACTTACTATGTCCAATCGCTAGTTTCTACCAGCAATCCAAATTTTTAAAAAGAATAAAATAAAAACTTGCAAAGGCTATACCTAATATAATTTGTACTCTTAAGAAAACTAGCCAAGTAAGACCTTAGGCTTCAATATAATATCCTAAGTTTTAAGATGAAATGATATTTTAAAGTTGTTAAAAATATTTCATATTGTTATAAATAAGTTTCAGGACTGACCATTGTACTTGGCACCCGTTTAGATCTCACTTCTTTTGTCGCTGAAGTCAACGACTAAGTAAAACATACTTATTGAACTTGGCTCTCATTTCACATTTATGTTTTTGATGGGATATCATTACTTTTTGTACAGAACTTATTAGTAAATAAGTACTTATTCTTATATTATTACACTTATATAATCTACCTGCATAAACGGCTCAAACTATTGGCACATTGTAGGTATACATACTAAGCAGGTAGGTAGGTACTTGAGTAGGTACTTACTGAATAAGTATACCTACCTACTACCTATCCGACAAGCCGAGACACACTATAATCTAGGCCTGAATAGTTATCTAGCCATATCTACCTACCTGCATAGACTGCTCAAACTATTGGCACATTGTAGGTATACATACCTATAGTCATACTTACCTATCTGCTTAGACGGCTCAACTATTGGCACATTGTATACCTAGGTACCTAAGTAGATAGGTTAACCCGATAATAGTAGGTACTTACCGAGAGTAGATATTAGTCTAAACCTAAATACTTATCTAGTCATACTTACCTATCTACATAGACGGCTCAACTATTAGCACATTGTATACCTAGGTACCTAAGTAGATAGGTTAGCCCGATAATAATAGGTACTTACCGAGAGTACTTTATTAGTCTAAACCTAAATACTTATCTAGTCATACTTACCTATATACATAGACGGCTCAACTATTAGCACATTGTATACCTAGGTACCTAAGTAGATAGGTAAGCCCGATAATAGTAGGTACTTACCGAGAGTGTACTACTTACCAATCCAAGACACTACTTCCACTCGTTATTATATTCACGTCAAGACCCTATTAAAATCCACATAATGACCGACTGTCATCTATTTAGATTGCTATTCTTATATTACAGGCGCTAGTAAGGGTTCCTAGGAGAATCAATTAATTGAAAAAGTACGATAAAAATAAAAAAAATTACAAGTTTCAGATTTTTTCCTTTGTATCCACCCCACTACCTACCTGGATGCCAAATTTGAACGTTCTAGGTCATCTAGAACTGGGTTATAATTAACGTCTATAGATCAGTCAGTGATAAAATTTTCCATAACCAGCCATTTTTGGACGTTAATATCTAAATAACCGTTTGAGGTGTGTTTATGAAATTCGGTGCACATATTTTACTCGCAAGTGGCAATAGATGAGCCAAATTTGACTTGTTTATGTGAAATAGTTTTTGAGTTACGAGGGGGTGAAAAATCACCCAAATGGTTCCTGTAATATTACACTAGGCGCGCATCGCCCGTTCGCTTCGCTTGAACTTGGCTGACACGCTGCCGCGTGTCTAGATCTGTAACCCTACTCAAAAAACAATATAAATAGTAAATCTATTTTTTGTTATCTATACTATCTATACTAATATTATAAAGAGGAAAGATTTGATTGTTTGTTTGTTTGAATTGAATAGGCTCCGAAACTACTGAACCGATTAGAAAAATTCTTTCACCAATGTGTAGAATAAACTTTCAGGATGAACATAGGCTATATTTTATGTAGGTACTTCGCGGGCGACGCCGCGTGCAGAAGCTAGTTAATAATAACACGAAACTTACTCGATAATATGAGAACCGATAGTAGTTGCTATTCGTTTGTCGGCATGCGAATTCGGCGCATAGCGCACGGCGGGCCGTAGGGACTAGGGAGTCTACGAGGTCGTTGACTTTACGCGCCTCACCATGTGTTTAACACACTTTTTTTAATCTTTTCGACTATTCAGTTCCGTAAATACTTATCAAATTCAAAAACTGAACCAACGACACAAATACGATTAAGTAATAAAAGAATTGGGCGCCGGCTTTAAACTGACCAAAAACTCACCTTGTTTATTTAGATTTAGGATAGACACAGGGGCCATACCACGAAGTCTTCCAGAACGATTCCGTTTTAATGTAACACTACTTCCATACAATTTGCATAGGTCACGGTACGAAATAACAAATAAATACTAATTCGTTAATGTATTATGAATTCGTGGCAAGGCCCCAGGTCTGTCCTAACACGCTCCCGCTCACCATGTACATCTGCTGCTGCGGCGGCGCCTGCGCACCCTCCCAGCCGATGAACTGGATCATGACGTCACCGTCCACGGTGAGGTGCGAGATGCGTTGGAACGGTACCCGGTGTGGGAACTCACAGAAATGCTGCCCGTTCAACGCTATCTGAAAACATCAACTGATATTTACTACAGGTCAGTGTATGATAGCATCTAGAGCAGCCTTTCCCAAAGTGTGCAGGCCTAAAGGGGGGCGGCAAGAGACCCAGCTTTCCCAAAGTGGGCGATAACGCCCCCTTGTGGACGCTGCAGGCCTAAAGGGGGGCGGTACGAGACCCAGCTTTCCCAAAATGGGCGATAACGCCCCCTTGTGGACGCTGCAGGCCTAAAGGGGGGCGGTACGAGACCCAGCTTTCCCAAAATGGGCGATAACGCCCCCTTGTGGACGCTGCAGGCCTAAAGAGGGGCGGCAAGAGACCAACTTTCCCAAAATGGGCGATAACGCCCCCTTGTGGACGCTGCAGGCCTAAAGGGAGGCGGTACGAGACCAACTTTCCCAAAATGGGCGATAACGCCCCCTTGTGGACGCTGCAGGCCTAAAGGGAGGCGGTAAGAGACCAACTTTCCCAAAATGGGCGATAACGCCCCCTTGTGGACGCTGCAGGCCTAAAGGGAGGCGGTCAGAGACCCAGCTTTCCTAAAATGGGCGATAACGCCCCCTTGTGGACGCTGCAGGCCTAAAGGGGGGCAGCAAGAGACCCAGCTTTCCCAAAGTGGGCGATAACGCCCCCTTGTGGACGCTGCAGGCCTAAAGGGAGGCGGTCAGAGACCCAGCTATAAATAAAATAAATAAATAAATAATGCTGGACAATCCACACAGCATCATCTAGCCCCAAAGTAAGCTACTCAAAGCTTGTGTTATGGGTACTAGATAACTGATATATTTAATACATGATATAGGTACATAGATAGATATTTTTTATTATACATACATACCCAGACCAACGGAACAAATTTCTGCAGATCGTACCTACACAAATTTGTTCCGAGGCGGGAATCGAACCCGCAACCTCTTGCGTCGCAGGCGGACTCTTGCCCGCTGCGCCACAGAGGTCGTCAAAGCTTCAAGCTTTCCCAAAATGGGCGATAACGCCCCCTTGTGGACGCTGCAGGCCCAAAGGGGGGCGGTACGAGACCCAGCTTTCCCAAAGTGGGCGATAACGCCCCCTTGTGGACACTGCAGGCCTAAAGGGGGGCGGCAAGAGACCAACTTTTCCAAAATGGGCGATAACGCCCCCTTGTGGACGCTGCAGGCCTAAAGGGGGGCGGCAAGAGACCAACTTTTCCAAAATGGGCGATAACGCCCCCTTGTGGACGCTGCAGGCCTAAAGGGAGGCGGTCATATTGGTATTATATAACAAATTAATACAAATAATGTACTACTATCGCCATCTAGTGTTCATTGCTGTTACTGTTTCTTGTCTGTCCGTATGTGGGTATCAAATAAAAAGTTAGTCTGTTCTATGCCACCTACTGTGTTTCATTCATAGGTTATGGGCCATTTCAATATTTTCATAAAAAAGTGTTAAAATTCAATCGCAGGACTATAAGCTATTGATTTATAATTAATTCGTGCTGTGTGACTCATGTTGGTTGGACTAGATTTGTTCAAAGTATAAACTGTGACGAGCAGAAAGTGTTTTTATTTTCGTCGTCGTTGAACAAATTGTTGAACAATGGCCGGCAGTTACATCGTCAACGTCCCCAAACTCAAGGGACGCGAAAACTATGACGAGTGGGCGTTTGCCGCCGAGAATTTTCTCATTTTGGAAGGCATGGACATTAAAAAGAAGAGAGAAGCTCTAACTGTTCCCGAACTTGATGACCAAAAAGCCAAAGCAAAGTTAATCATGACTATCGATTCATCTCTCTATGTCCATATAAAAAATGAGAAAACTGCAAATGATGTGTGGGAGCGTCTGAAATCACTTTTTGATGATTCGGGTTTTCAAAGAAAAATCAGTTTGCTGCGGCATTTGATTTCTATAAGACTAGAAGACAGTGAATCCATGACTAGCTATGTTACTCAGATTGTAGATACATCGCAAAAGTTGCGAGGCACGGGTTTTGCAATTACTGACGAATGGATTGGATGTTTATTATTGGCTGGACTAACGGAGAAATTTGCCCCGATGATCATGGCAATCGAGCATTCCGGCATGACAGTTAGTACGGACGCCATTAAATCGAAATTATTGGATATGAGCACGGAGGTTGGCAATAGTGGGAACGCCGAAAGCGCATTTTTATCTAAAGGTTGGCAGCAGCGCAATCATAAAGGTGGCAGCATTGCAGATACGTCAAAATCGTCAAATACGTCAAAAACGTCACAGTCACAAAAAACCGTAAAAACAATTAGATGTTATAAATGTAAACAACTTGGACATTTCAAAAACCAATGTCCTGAAACTAAACAAAAGCAAGTTAATGCTTTTAGTGCTGCATTTTTGAACGCAAAATTCAGTACAGAAGATTGGTACGTGGATTCAGGAGCGAGTGCTCACATGACCCCAAGAAAAGAAATGTTGTTGCGAGTTCGTGAAGTACGTGACGTGAAAGAAATCGTTGTGGCGAACCAAATGTCTGTGCCAGTTTTATGTGCAGGTGATACACAGATCACTACAAAAGTGAATAATTCTCAGTTTGACATCACAGTAAAAGATATTCTGTACATACCTAATAGGGCATGTAAACCGATTAACCGATTAACCGAAAAACCGATTAACCGACTGATTTTACGTCGGTTTTTAATCGGTTTTTTCTTGGCAAAAAACCCGGTTTTTCGAGTTTTTTTTAATGAGTAATATATGACAAATTCATTTAAAACTACGCATTTGCAGACTATATTTAGATCGGCCATAATTTTCCACCTAATTACATACATACATACATATATAAAATCACGCCTGTTTCCCGACGGGGTAGGCAGAGATCACGGATCTCCACTTGTTACGATCCTGACACGCCTCTTTTGCTTCATTCACTCTCACTACATTCTTCATACATGCGCGTCGGTTTAGGGTACTCTCGACCTGGCCTTTCTCTAAAACGTCCCCAATGTGCTCGAGGTACGTACGCCAAGGTCTTCCCCTTCCAACTGTCCCATTCAAACTCGCCTTATTCACCTGTTTCGTCAATCTCCTTTCATCCATCCTTTCTACATGCCCAAACCATCTTCGCATAGGTACCCTTCTCAATTTTCATCACTACGTCTTCTTTCACTCCACAACATTCTTTTATCACACTATTCTTCACTCTATCATTCAAAGTTAAACCACACAATACTTCTTAAAGCTCTCATTTCCACTGCATTTATTCTACTTTGATGCGTCTTCTGCCATACCCAACTTTCACTTCCATACATTAATGTCGGCACTAACACTCCACCATGCACAGCCAGTCGTGCCTTTTTAGACACGATCCGACTGCTCATAAATGAGTGAAGTGCCCCATTCACACGATTTCCAGCATTCACTCTCCTTTCAATATCATCATTATGTTTCCCATCATTCTTAAACAGCGTACCCAAATATACCTACAAACTCTTTCACTTGTTCCACTCTTTCTCCTCTGATCATTATTTCACATTCTGTAATGCATTCATCTCTTTCAAAAACCATAACTTTCTTCTTACTTACATTTATTTTCATTCCTTTCCTGTCAAATGCTACATGCATGTTACCATCTCCTGTAACTCCTCTGCCGACGACGCAAGTGTTACCTGATCGTCAGCATAGAGAAGACATTTGACGAGTAACTCATTCATTCTTAATCCACAATCACTTTCTTTCATATCTTGTAAGCAACTGTCCATGAATAGATTAAAAAGCCATGGTGACGCTACATATCCCTGTCTAACACCCTTTTCGATGTTAAACCATTCATTATATGACCCATGTATCCTAACGCAAGCCCCGGAACCCTCATAGAGAGATTTCAGAGCTCGCACCAGGTTGCTCTTTACCCCATACATCGACAGAGCCGACCACAGTTCATTCCTCATCACTCTGTCATAGGCCTTCTCCAGATCCACGAAAGCGCAATAGACCTTTAGACCTTTGGCCAAAAATTTCTCGGCTATGCATCGCAAGGAAAAGACTTGATCCGTACATCCCATATCCTTTCGAAATCCTGCTTGTGCATCCCATATCCTCTCATCAGTTTCTTTCATTCGATCAACACTTTCGCATACAGCTTACCGATGATGCTGAGTAGGCTAATGCCCCTGTAGTTTTCGCAGTCTTGCTGAATTATATTACAAGAAATGTTTTTAAAATTTGTGTCAGAGGTTTATTAAAATTTTAATTTAATTTAACTTGCTATGGTTTCATTTGAGTAAGAGAGAAAGAGTTTTTAATACTGCCGTATAAAGGAGTGAATTACATTACCTAGATAAGACTTTATCATGTTGTTCAATTTTTTTACTTTATTCGAGTAAGAGTGAGTTAAACATAATTACCTATATTAAAATATTTTAAAATTTAATTGGTACTTGCTTATTTAAATAATTACTTAGTTCATTTTTACTAAAATTTAAGGTTTTATTTTGTCCCAAGACACCTGTATTAAAAAACTGGAAAAATAACCGAATAACCGGTTTTTAACCGGTTATTGAAAAATAAAAATCGAAAACCCGGTTTTTTTAAACAACCCGGTTTTTACACGCCCTAATACCTAACCTAGCAACAAATTTGTTATCAGTCAGTCAGTTGATAGCAAGTGGAAATAGAGTAACATTTAGAAAAAATGTTTGTCACATCCATAATCAACAGAATGAGCTGATTGGAGTAGCAGATTTAGAAAATGGTGTGTACAAGTTGAATATGGTGAAATCAGAGAAAGTGTTGGCTGCAGCAGTCCAGACTATTGATGCTAACCAGTGGCATAGAAGGCTCGGGCATATAAATAGTAAAGACTTACAGAAAATGAAAGATGGCGCTGTAGAGGGAGTATCTTATGATGATAAGGCTGATATTCGGAAGTCCAACTGTGAAGTATGTTGTGAAGGTAAACAAGCTCGCTTGCCTTTCCTACATAAAGGTCATAGAAGTGAAAAACTGCTAGAATTGATACATTCAGATTTGTGCGGGCCAATGGAAACCCGTTCGATTGGTCAAGCAAGATATTTTCTTCTTTTTGTGGACGATGCAAGCCGAATGACCTTTGTATATTTTATAAAGGAGAAAAACCAGGTACTACAGTGTTTCAAGGAGTTTCAGAGGTTAGTCGAGAACCAAGTGGGAGCCAGAATTAAAATATTGAGATCTGACAATGGAGGGGAGTTTTGTTCCAAAGAGATGGAGAATTTCTTAGGAAATTCTGGAATTATCCATCAGAAAACGAATCCTTATACTCCGGAGCAGAATGGTCTCTGTGAGCGCCTCAACAGAACCATAGTTGAGCGTGCTAGGTGTTTATTGTTCGAAACAACACTAAGTAAAGCATTTTGGGCCGAGGCAGTGAATACGGCAGTGTACCTTAGGAATAGGTCGCCGGCTTCTGGGTTAGGTCAAATGACGCCTTATGAGAAATGGACAGGGCGGAAACCTGACCTCAGCCATATCAGAGTATTTGGCAGCCCAGTTATGGTCCACATCCCTAAAATAAAGAGAGCAAAATGGGATAAAAAGGCAGTGAAATATATCCTTGTGGGGTTTGCAGATAACATAAAGGGTTATAGACTATATAATCCAGAAACAAAGAGTGTTACCACTAGCAGAGATGTTGTTATCATGGAGAACAGTAGTAGAAGCTCAGACATGGTACAAGCTGTAGTGGAAGAAAAAGAAATCCCTAGTGAAAAAGGAAAACCAGAAGAATCTATATTGGATCCATTAGACAATACATTTGCACCAGAAGATACCATAAATTCTTCTAGTTCTGAAGAGTTTTTAGAAACTATATCCCAAGGGGAGTTGACTGATGTTGACCCTATAGAAGAAACTTGCTCAGGAAAACGCGAAAGAAAACCTCCGACAAGGTATGGATATAGCAATGTATGTGTAATCAATAATATGGAAATATGTGATGACAGCCTTACTTATGAAGAAGTGGTGCGTGGAATAGAATATGAAGAATGGTGCAAAGCGATGGAGGAAGAGTTACAATCGTTCCATGAAAATGATGCATGGGAATTAGTGGACAAACCAGACGATGGTAAAATAGTACAGTGCAAGTGGGTGTATAAAAAGAAGTTAAATAGTGACAACACAGTGAGATATAGGGCAAGACTGGTTGCAAAGGGTTTTACACAAAGAGAGGGAATTGACTATAAAGAAACCTTTTCACCTGTGCTTAAATATTCCACATTGAAACTGTTATTTGCTATTAGTGTTAGCTTAGATTTAAAAATAACCCATTTAGATGTCACTACAGCCTTCCTCAATGGCCTTCTTGATGAAACTGTTTACATGCAGTTACCTCCAAATTTTAAATGTAATAGTAATGAAGGTAAAGTTTTAAAATTAAAAAAGGCCATTTATGGACTTAAACAGTCAGCAAGGTCATGGTATAAAAAGGTAGATGACTGTTTACAAGAATTTGGCTATAAAAAATCTATTTATGAACATTGTTTATTTATAAAATCATCTGGGAATGACAAGACCTTTGTGGCTTTATTTGTTGATGATTTTTTTATATTTACTAACTGTTCTAAAGAAGTTAATCACCTAAAGTGTCAGTTAAGTTCCAGGTTTAAGTTAAAAGACTTAGGTGAATTAAAAAAATGTTTAGGTATGAATGTGAAGATAGAAAAAGATAAAATTTGTATTGATCAGAAACATTTTATAGAAACATTGTTGTGTAAATTTAATATGAAAAATTGTAGCGACATAAATACCCCCATGGAAGTTAATTTAAAGCTACAAAAGGGTAAAAATGTAACAAGTAAATATCCATACCAGCAGTTAATTGGTAGCTTAATGTACCTCTCTATCCTTACAAGACCTGATATATCATATTGTGTTAGTTATCTCAGTCAATTTAATAATTGTAACTCTGAAACACATTGGAAACATTCAAAACGAGTTTTGAAATATCTGATATCTACAAAATCTTTTGG
Source organism: Cosmorhoe ocellata (assembly GCA_963675405.1). Classification (NCBI taxonomy): domain Eukaryota; kingdom Metazoa; phylum Arthropoda; class Insecta; order Lepidoptera; family Geometridae; genus Cosmorhoe; species Cosmorhoe ocellata. The sequence goes on along the minus strand of OY776271.1, from coordinate 5,916,622 downwards.
TTTAATGTATGTTAAAAATAATAATTCTGATTTAGTTGGATTTGTAGATGCGGACTGGGCTTCAAACATTATAGATAGAAAATCCTATACTGGGTATTGTTTCAAATATTCAGGATGTGTAATATCTCATGAGAGTAGAAAACAGCAGACAGTAGCCTTGTCTAGCACAGAAGCTGAATATATGGCTGTCTGTGAGGCCAGCAAAGAAGCTATTTTTCTTAAAAACTTATTACATGAACTTGTTAATAGAGACAATATACCAATAATATTGTATAACGATAATCAGAGTGCACAGAAACTTTCAGAAAATTGTATGTACCATAGAAGAAGTAAGCACATAGATGTAAGATTTCATTTTATTAGAGAAGCTGTTGCAAATAAGCTGATAAAAATTGTGTACTTGAAAACTACAGAAATGCCAGCTGATATATTTACTAAAAGTTTATGTAAAATTAAACATTATAAGTTTATGCAAAGTATGGGCATAGTAAAATTGAATTAAATGTAATATAGTCTCAGAACAATTTTGAAAATATTTGTTGAGTCGTGGTAGTGTGTTGTTTTTTGTTATTCTAATGACTGGATTATTTTGTTAAGTCGTGGTATTGGTATTATATAACAAATTAATACAAATAATGTACTACTATCGCCATCTAGTGTTCATTGCTGTTACTGTTTCTTGTCTGTCCGTATGTGGGTATCAAATAAAAAGTTAGTCTGTTCTATGCCACCTACTGTGTTTCATTCATAGGTCAGAGACCCAGCTTTCCCAAGGTGGGCGATAACGCCCCCTTGTGGACGCTGCAGGCCTAAAGGGAGGCGGTCAGAGACCCAGCTTTCCCAAGGTGGGCGATAACGCCCCCTTGTGGACGCTGCAGGCCTAAAGGGAGGCGGTCAGAGACCCAGCTTTCCCAAGGTGGGCGATAACGCCCCCTTGTGGACGCTGCAGGCCTAAAGGGAGGCGGTCAGAGACCCAGCTTTCCCAAGGTGGGCGATAACGCCCCCTTGTGGACGCTGCAGGCCTAAAGGGAGGCGGTCAGAGACCCAGCTTTCCCAAAGTGTGCGATAACGCTCTCTTGTGGACGCTGCAGGCCCAAAGGGGGGCGGTACGAGACCCAGCTTTCCCAAAATGGGCGATAACGCCCCCTTGTGGACGCTTCAGGCCCAAAGGGGGGCGGTACGAGACCCAGCTTTCCCAAAATGGGCGATAACGCCCCCTTGTGGACGCTGCAGGCCTAAAGGGGGGCGGCAAGAGACCAACTTTCCCAAAATGGGCGATAACGCTCCTTTGTGGACGCTGCAGGCCTAAAGGGGGGCGGCAAGAGACCAACTTTCCCAAAATGGGCGATAACGCTCCTTTGTGGACGCTGCAGGCCTAAAGGGGGGCGGCAAGAGACCAAATTTCCCAAAATGGGCGATAACGCTCCTTTGTGGACGCTGCAGGCCTAAAGGGGGGCGGCAAGAGACCAACTTTCCCAAAATGGGCGATAACGCCCCCTTGTGGACGCTGCAGGCCTAAAGGGGGGCAGCAAGAGACCCAGCTTTCCCAAAGTGGGCGATAACGCCCCCTTGTGGACGCTGCAGGCCCAAAGGAGGGCGGTACGAGACCCAGCTTTCCCAAAATGGGCGATAACGCCCCCTTGTGGACGCTGCAGGCCTAAAGGGAGGCGGTAAGAGACCAACTTTCCCAAAATGGGCGATAACGCCCCCTTGTGGACGCTGCAGGCCTAAAGGGAGGCGGCAAGAGACCAACTTTCCCAAAATGGGCGATAACGCCCCCTTGTGGACGCTGCAGGCCCAAAGGAGGGCGGTACGAGACCCAGCTTTCCCAAAATGGGCGATAACGCCCCCTTGTGGACGCTGCAGGCCTAATGTCATAATACATAGAAACCGATGGTGTCGCTGTGATGTGACATGTCGCTGCTGCCTCATGTCATCCGCTACCAACTCGTCCCTTAACAGTTGTGTGTTTGTGTTTTGTTTACAACAGAATCACAACATGAAGACTTAATAGTTGGCTCAACGAATCTAGGCATTCGTTAGCCGCAAGAGCTGCGCAGTATCGTTTTTCGGGAGCAATTGGAGGTATGAGGGGGGGAAGGAACTGTTCATGCGCAAACTCGCACCTGCGGCTAACTTCACGAATGCCTAGATCCGTTGAATGACCTGTACCTTGATAGAGTTCATCTCGCAGAGCACCAGGGCTTCGAAGGAGTCCCCAGGGTTGAGTGGCATCCCCCCACTGGTCTCCTCCATCCCCCAGTTCATTGCAGTCAGGTGATTGCGAACCACACATTGTTCTGGAATAAACAACAGTTCCTATCAATGAGAGCGCTGGTGGTGTAGTGGTAGCACCCCTGCCTCACGATCCGAAGGTCGTGGGTTCAAACCTGGTCGTGCACCAATGAGTTTTTCCATTCGAAAAATTTATGTGCGCAATGCCAGTGCTCTTAAACGGTGAAGGAAAACATCGTGAGGAAACCGGCATACCCTAGAACCAAAAATTCGAAGGTATGTGTCATAGGTTAGTATTCTTATAAGCGGCGATGGGCTTGCAACCTGTCACGTACGGAATACTAACTACTGTGCAAAATGTGGGCATGTACCAAATGTCATGTTTGGACTTGCCTCTGACTACCCCCTTTAGATATCCTCAAAGATCTAAGTAACTAAAGATCTGAGGAGATATCTACCGAGCCTCTGGGGATTACAGTCGTGATCATATTTTTTTTTTTTTCCTATCAATCAAAGGCATTCTGATGATGGAATATAAGGGTGCGAGTTGGCAGCGGGCGACATGAGCGTGTATTCCCGTTGTACCCGAACGCCCTGTCCCCTATTCGGGGACAGCGGGACGTGAAAAAAATCTTTCCCGCTGTCCCCGAAACGGGGTCGGGGACAACGGGAAGGCAGCAGCGGACGACGCAGTGGTTTGTCTCTATAGAAGAGGTCGGACATGGGATACCTCAAAATTCAAAATCGTTATTTCAAAAACTAAAAAGGCCGTTCGATCTTTTTATCAAAGATAAGCAAATATTAATAGGATGCATATTTAGTTTGGACTTATAGTTTAGGAGTTAATCGCATAAAACTGTTTTTCATGTATTGAGAAGCCTAAGTATAAGTATTTAAGTATAAGTATATACATTATAAGTATTCATATCTCGTGATTTTGGCCCATTTTCGTTCTGAGACTTTTATGACCAATGAGAATTACTGATCTGTGATTTTTATTAGATTGATTTTCTGTCTAATTATTTATTGACAGACAGACAGACAGACAGACAGACAGACAGACAGACAGACAGACAGACAGACAGACAGACAGACAGACAGACAGACCGACCGAAGTAATCATATAAAGGTAACTTTTAAATTAAGGAACTACCAAAACTATGGTTTGTTGCATAAGTAGTGAGTATAGTTCGCTCAACGAATCTAGGCATTCGTGAAGTTAGCCGCAAGAGCTGCGCAGTATCGTTTTTCGGGAGCAATTGGAGGTATGAGGAGGGGGGAAGGAACTGTACATGCGCAAACTCACACCTGTGGCTAACTTCACGAATGCCTAGATCCATTGTATGAATTATACATTATGTACTATGCATGGTATATGGAGGTATATGTATATAATACAGACATACCAATGAATCTGAAGTTAAGATGTAGTGCTATGTCATCCCGGGGGTCAGTGTTGGGGCCGCACTGCAAATTAATGGCAAACCTGAAACAAACCATATCATACATATAGACCAAGGTCTACCATGACTTTTCATAATCTAAAATAGCTAGCGACTGTAGTTAAAAAATGTATGAAAACTTGTACAGCACCTCTAGTGGATAGTTGGGTACTAAATTGTCACATAGTTAACTATCCTACGTCACAGCGTACTACAGCGAGTGTATTTGCGCTTCAGTAACAATTTTGACAGATGTCATAGTAACATACTATTTCTACTGTAACAGCCGATCTAAATGTGACAACTCATGGTAGATTTGTTAGTACAGAGCTTTTGAAAGAGTTGACATAAATACTTTTTATGTTAAGAATCGCTCACCTCTGAGCTCCGGGAGGCGTCATACCCTGGACTCTGATCATGCGGCCCGGGAACAGACCGCCTGGAACTGGCTGGACGCATGGTATTACCTGAAATCGTAACAATTCACAGTAATTCCATTGTTGTTAGTGGCTTTTGTGGGAACCACAATTTGGCTGTCATGTTTTAAGTTTTCCTATGGAGTAGTGTAGAGTAGAGTAGTATGACGGGAGATGGACGATAAAGGCGATAACGGAGTGGTGGCCGAGAAGTGCCCAAAGGCCAAAAGGCAGACCACCCGCCCGATGGTCCAACGACATCGTCAGCGTAGTTGGCAACCACTGGACGAGACTTGCTGGGCACCGGAAAGAGTGGCGTAATAAAGAGGAGGCCTATATACTCAACAGTGGGTGCAACCGGGCTGAATGAATGGAGTAGTCCGTTAGAACAAAGATAGTTGATGAATCCACATTATCACCAGGCTCATTATCTCTATGCTTTATGGTCACAAATGCTTTTTTATTAATATCTGCATTCGGCTGTATAGCCATAATCAGATTGCTTCGTTGAAGTCATTGTTTTGAGGTGCTCTTCCATTGAGTGGTACCACACTGGCTAGTAGATAGTCAGCTTCTATGTCCAGGTTTAGCAAATGCCATCTCTTTAGACAATTTACACTCTCTCCGCTATTTAGAAGGTTCTGGGCTAGTGTTTGTGTTTTTAGTCTTTCCTAGTACTTTGGCATATTCAGACTTCCTCTTTGACAGTTGCTATTTCCAGCTATTCATGTATTTTGGTGTTTCTTGTTCACTAATGTGCCCATGTTTTTATTATATTTTGTAAGCTATCTAATCTAAGTATGGAAATGTGTGTAGAAATGGTTAGGCTCGTAGGGAGAAATCTCTACTTGGCATAAGCTTAGGTTATTCAAGGACTAACTCAAGGATATTTAAATTTGTTTTCTTTTGAAATTACTGCTTAGTCATTAACAGATGATGCTATGGATCTTTTATGTGAAAGTGTTGCACAACTGTTTCAGTATGACTACAAAGTTAGGTACATGGTAACATAGGTTTAAACCTCATCGCGGATGACCTAATTCTAGGTATTGTTTGCAATGTATGTGTATGGCGTACGTGAGGACGGATATCAGGAAAATACGCTAAGGTTTCGCCTTCACATGTAAATCGAGGCAGCCTTGTCGCTCAGCCCATATAGGGCTTTTGATAACGCGCATCTCAAACAATACGTTGTATTTACTCGTTAAATAATGTAGCTAATTCATCCATAGTGTTCTAGATGCCCTTGAAACTCAATGAGACATAAATACATCGAAATTTGTGAAGGTTGGTACTTACCGGGTTGTAAATCGGCGGTGAAGTCATGATTTAGGTAGATTTAAGCAGGGAATTGCACAAATATGGTATACTGGCTTAGTTAGATGGATTTACACTTAAAAACTACGATTCTAAACGCCTGGCGCCTAAAAATATAATTTCCGAAATGGTATTGGATGGAAAATGAATAATGGCGTCATACGTCAGTCAATGTGACGGATGACGGATGACCCACTGCTACTGATTGGTTGGATGTGTGTCGTGACGTCATTTACTGTAATTGTATCATGCAAGAGAGAGACAGAAACTAATACGCCTTGATAATCTACAAGTGCGACTGAAATCATAAATATGTATATGGAACTTGGAACTTAGAACATTCCAAACGTTTGGAACATGAATCACTAGAAAAATCTTTTTTCTTAAATTTTGACAAAGGCCTTGACGAAAATTATTATGTGTGCCATGTATAAAGTCATTTGCCAGTGTAAAGAGATATTTTATTCTATGGCATCTGTTAATCTCTAGATATTTTTTTAATCTTTTTAATACAATTGTCAGTGTCACCCAGTCTACGTTTCAGTGTTAGAACAATAATAATAGCATGAACAATGTCATCTATATAGCGCGAAAGAGACAAAAACTATCACAAGCCTGTCATCCCTAAAGTGCGAATAGAACGATTACAATGCTGTTAATACCTACCTACCGCTATTTTTGAAACATTTTATCTCAAAAAATAGCTGGGCACATAAAAAATTCAGTTTAAAAAAAAATAGGTTAAATAATAACTTTTGAAATAGTTTTCAGTTCCTTAATTATCATTTTTACAATAAGTTTTCTAGGTACCTAAGTAATAATATGGTAAATATCCTTTACCCAGCATAATGGTAAAAGCTTTAGTAACTCTAACAGATCACTGGGTAAAAGTCCCATTTTATGTGGAAAATAAGTTCAAACCTACTTATGATTTAATAAGTATTATTATTAACTAGCAGTCCCGGCAAACTTCGTACCGCCACCTTTGTATGGGAAATAGAAAAGGGCTATTTTTTGGGTTTTCCCGGCATTTATTTGAATTTTTCTTACCTTTGAAACCTTCCCTGGACCAAGATAAGATAATTATCCGTTTAGCCGTTCTCGAGTTTTAGCGAGACTAACGAACAGCAATTCATTTTTATACATATAGATAGATAGATAGATAAGGCATATAATAAAACAAACAACAAAGTATTAGGTATTGATTTTAATTGAAATCAAATAATTAAAAATGTAAGTTATATACAATTTTTCAATAAATAATATACTTATCTATATATAATTCAAACGTGTACTCCACTAGATAACAATCACATAAAATGCAAGAGATTATAACGTGATACGGGATAAATTAAAGTACTAAACATGCTTACGGCCCACCTGCTAGTAAATATTGCCAGTAGCATTTAAACGCCGACCTATTTGAACAGGTAACACATGCCAATTCAAAAACCTCAACAAATCATATTAAACTAACAATGCAAGATTTTGAAAACATGTTTAAGGGGTAATATTTTCTTCGCAGGGTATTAATTAACCATGACTCTATCAAACCCACCCCTTTTTGACACACGTACATACCTATTGGTCGCATCAGTGAAACCCACCAAGCATTCAGACTAATAGTCCAGGAACCTCTTTTTAACAAACAAACCCCAAACACTATTTTAAACAAAGATTTAAATTGTGGATATGCCCGTACGGTACTGAGACCGCGCCGTTTTGTTGCCACACGAAATGAGATAGCTCGCTCATTTGGCACACCAAATATTTTCAATTTCAGGGTGCAAAAGGAATAAGTATATTTTTTTACGAAAGGTCGTGCAATATAATTGCACAATAAATGGTGAAATAACTGTTTGGTTCATTTTGTACTAATCATTAGTGTGGTGCGTGCATCGGCATTTTGTTAACACACACAAGTAAAAACAGGGCCACAGTTTTTGGCGTCCGGGCATATCTACGATTTAAATCTTTGATTTTAAATCATATTGGTCTAAAACCAATTTGATTTCATATGAAACCCAACAAGCCAATATAGTCCAAAATATCTTTTTAACAAACCCCTTAGTACACTATTTAAAGCAGACTATTGGTCTATTTATCAAATAAAAGGTTTAATACACAATTTCGGTCAAGGTTTAACACAATAAGGTCTATTTATCAATACTACCCCATTTTCACACAAATTGAAACAGATTGGTCTATTTACCGAACCTACCCCCTTATTGAACCACAAATTTGAAAGAGTGATGGTCCTTTTCTCAAACGTACCCCATTTTATTACACAATTTGAAACCGATCGTTGTATTTACCGAACCTACCCCCTTATTGAACCACAAATTTTAGTCATATTTATCAAACCTACCCCCTTATTACAGTTTGAAGGTCTATTTAGCAAACCCAACCCTTTATTACAATTACCAATAAAATATCCAGAGTCAACCAGCTTATATTCATTGTATATTTTGTATTTTTACATGGTTTAAAGCTATTTTTCAGTGTTCAAATTCAGCAATTAGCTTTCAATAACAACAAATATATCATTTTGATAATTAATAATTATACTATAATAATCTTTAAAACAAGTGCGATCTAACCCGCTGTCCTAGGAGAGCGACGCGACGCGACGCGATAATAGCGCCAACAATGTCGTCGCAGACTCCGTATCGTGTCACTAGTCACTACACTACGTCCTTCGCACCGGTGCGGTGTGGTAGAAATAATTAAGGTGCACCTCACCACGCTACATCTACAAACATATTTGATATGTAAAAGCGATATATGAAAGGTCCTAGCGATCTTTTCTCTTCTAGGACTTGGTTGGAATTGGCACATAGATACACCGCATGTAAGACGTTTCAAAGTGATCCTTGTGATTTAATTAAATAAATATATTTTGACTTTAACTTTGTGATACACGATAACAAGAAATAAAATAAAAGAGTCTTATACATGTTTTGTAAGACAATAATTATGTTTGAGTGTCTTTAACAAGTTTTGTATACATTTATTCTAACAAAGTGTGATGTGTAATTAAAACATATCGATGTAGATAAGTGTGTAGATAAGTGTTTTATACTTGGTGTAAACGTGTATTCTAACTTTTTCGGTTCATAGGCTTTCCGTCACCGTTCAAGAGTATACTGGTAAAGCTTACATAATTTTTTTTACAATAGTCCATCGGTGCGCAACCGGACTCGAACCCACGATCTTATCATTACACCACTAGACCACCAGTGCTCTTCGTAGACTGATTAGCATAACCTAGGCCACACATACCTTCAAAGATTTTTATCGCTTTACCATGTCGTTCACCTAGGACAACGGGTCAGGGCCTATGACCCATTCCAAAAGCCTAGTCCAAAATCCAAACTGGAATGGACCAGTCACTGGAATCAGCAAATTCCAGTTCTCGACCACATTATTCCAAAAACATTCCAAAGTATTTTTTAACAAAAAAAACATTATTACATTCTAGGGTCTCACCACAAGCTCTTCGTGCAATATCAAAGTAATATAACTTTGATATTTCGTAACATAACCTATAAAAATTACATTGAAGTATTGTTACTTCAAGCTTGAATCATGAGTTCTACCATGAGTTTTCACAATCTACACTCGCTAGCGATTGTAGTTAAAAAAATGCATGAAAACTTGTACAGCGCCTCTAGCGGATAGTTGGCTACTAAAACGTCACGTAGTTAACTATCCTACGTCACAGTACTATAACGACTGTAGTTTGCGCTTCATTAATTTGCTTAGAATTTGGTACCATGAGTAACAATTTCGACAGATGTAATAGTAACGTACTATTACTAATGTAGTAACGTCAGCCGATCTAAATGTGACAACTCATGGTAGACGTACAGATCTCCAGTTTCAGACATTCAAAACCAAAAGGAGGGTAGTCAGGTCAGAGTCACGCCCAAATATTAGGTATACATTACACAGTAGTTAGTTTTATACGTGACTACCCTCTTTAGATATCCTCAAAGATCCAAGTAACTAGGGATCTGAGATATCTATCTGACTACCTCCATAAGATATCTTAAAGATCCAAGTAACTGGATATCTGAGGAGATATCTACCGAGGCCGGGGGATTACAGTTGTAAATCTATTATTAGTAATAAACGGATATTTATCGCGTTTTATTTACCTATTTTTCCTATATCATACAGTGTGTAAACCTGTCGAAACGTAGGGAAAAATAGGTAAATAAAAATACCCGTTTAATACTAACAATGTGTTCAGATCGCGTAAATTTATAAAGATATATGTTTTCAATCGTTGGATTGGAATGGAATATCTTTGGAATAATGTACACCGGGCATTGGGTACGGCCTATTCCATCAATATAGGGTGCAAGTGTCGCAGCACATTAGATTTAATATTTATTGCATTAAATTAAATCATAAATTGCTTAATTCTTCAAGATGAAATTCTAGTCTGGAACTAGACGGCTCAATCCTGAAACAATACAAATACTAATTATGTACATTATTAATACATAGTATCTTATACCTTTCAACAAGCAATTTTTGTATATATCTATATAATATATATTTATATTATATATATTTTTGTATATATCTATATAATATAATCTGAACCTCCGAAATGGCCAACGATTTTCATGAAATTTAGTATGCAGGGGGTTTCGGGGCGACAAATCGATCTAGCTACGTTTCATTTTTAGAAAACGTCGTTTACCAAAAAAATAACTGAGCAAAGCTCGGTCACCCAGGTACTGAATACTTTACATAAGAGATTCAGATTATATATATAGTCTAGCGGATGCCCGCAGCTTCGCCCGCGTGAATGTCGATTATCGCGACTTTTCATACAAACTTTCATCCCCTATTTTATCCCCTTGGGGGTAGAATTAATCAAAATCCTTTCTTAGCGGACGCCTACGTCATAACATCTACCTGCATGTCAAATTTCAGCCCGATCCGTCCAGTGGTTTGGGCTGTGCGTTGATAGATCACTATGTCAGTCAGTCAGTCAGTCAGTCACCTTTGAGTTATATATATTTAGAAATCATCGAGAATCATCTCGACGTAGTGTAATGAATGTTCGGTCGCCACTCACCGCCTACCGCTGCAGGTTGTTGAGCTTCTCGCAGGAGGGCGTGCGCAGGCGCTGCGCGTCCGCGTACTGCGCCGAGTCGCCGAAGTTGCGCGCCTTCCACGCCATGCTGTCGCGGTAGTTGCGCTCGCGCTGGCACGCGTGGCGAAGCCCCACTGCAAGTCACAGTAAAGGTTAAGGCCAATAGATATGCCCGGACGCCAAAAACTTTGGCACTGTTTTTACTTGTGTGTGTTAACAAAATGCCTGCGCACGCTCACTAATGATTAGTAAAAAATAAACCAAACAGTTATTTCACCATTTATTGTGCAATTATACTGCACGATCTTTCGTAAAAAAATATACTTATTCCTTTTGTACCCTGAAATTGAAAATATTTGGTGTGCCAAATGAGCGAGCTATCTCATTTCGTATATCATACATATCTGCGATTTGTTAAGGCTGTGTAATAGGCGAATTGTTGAACTGTGCGGCCGACTGAGTTTGCGGCGTATCGGTTTAGTAGGTACGCCCTTCCATATATGTACGAGACAACTTTTAAGAAATAACTGGCAACTGATCGAAGGTGGGAGATTGCTTAGCTTAAAATTTGTAACTTTTTCGGTCTGTATAACTGTGAGGGCAGAACCATGGGTGGCCCTACAAGGGTTAGGTAGGTTTATTTATTTATTTATTTATTTATTGCATACATATACATTATTACAATGTTTTAGCTTAGGTGGTAATTAGCTTAGAGGTGAGTACATGTACCCTGTAAGGGCGCAGCAATTTGTCTATTGGTATTATAATGAGTATGTAATAGATAGGTACATAATTTATTTATAGAAACATAGAAGAGGATATAATGCTATGTCAGCTACAAGAATCAAAACAGTTGTAACAATAACTCTGTAAGTATGTCAATTTTATAATCAGGCTGCCAAAATGTTAAAGTTTAGATTTGTCATTTAAAAATTCGTCAACCGAGTAGTAACACTTTGAGATAAGGTATTCTTTAATTTTACAACGAAAAACTGAGTCTTTTTTAAGGTCCTTTATGGAACTAGGTATATTATTATAAATATTTACTAATCGTGAGTAAGGGCTTTTGCTATATTGCGTAAGGGTAGTCATAGGTTGAATAAGTTTGTCTTTATTTCGTCTATTGTAGTTAATATTATGTTCAGATTTAGATTTGAAGAAATGTCGGTATTTTTTAACGAATGAGGTCCACAGTTTGGGTTTATTTGAAATGGAGTGTCCACAGTTTGCTAGTTTTGCGCTCACTTTACGCAGTTTGCAGCGTTACTTGCACCTTGTTGTTTTTCGCCAATGACGACACAGCCTAACAACATTATCTTCTTACTAGGTGAACCCGCGACTTTGTTCGCAATTGCCATTTATACCCCTCCCTACCCATCTTCCGCTTTCCACTGATACTAATAAATATTGTTGCATGGACATTTAACACAACGCAAAAAAAATATTAAATGTAAAAACTTGTTCCCCTATCTATATCTATATAAGAGCTTGACCTGACTGACTGATTGATCATCGCCGAGCCGAAACTGCTGAAGCTAGAAAGCTGAAATTTGGAAGGTGGTTTCCTTTTATAACAAAACCACTCACTAAGGCGGGATTTTTGGAAATTCCACCTCTAAGGGGGTGAAAAAGGGTGAAAACGTTAGTATGAAACTTTTAAACGCGTGGAGAGATTTTCATGAAACTTCGTTTGTGTACTGTAAATGCAAAACAAATGGACACGTGTTTCAGGATTTTTCAATATAATCTTCAAAAAGAGGTCAAATCTGGGGTCAATGTTTGTATGGGAACTTTTTAACGGGTAGTGCGATTGGTGTGAAACTTTGTTTGTGTACTGTAAATGCAAAATGAATGGACACGTATTTCTGGATATTCCAAAATAACCCTCTAAAAAGGGTAAAAGGAGGGTCAAAGTTATGTATGGAATTTTTTTATTAGTGTGATTTGTTTAAAACTCAGTTTAGATACTTTAAGTGAACAAAGTCGCGAGCGGGACAGCTAGTAAATAAATAAATAAACGCCATCTAGCCCCAAACTAATCTGGGAACTAGATAGCTGATAATACAATTTTGTTTATCTCGTAAAATATCAGTTAATTTTAAATGTACCCCTCGTGAAATAACTTATTATCAACCAATAAGAAAGAAAGAAAGAAAAATAATTTATTCAATAAAATCACAAGGATCACTTTGAATCGTCTCACATGCGGTGATTCTATGTGCTAATTCCAACCTAACCCAAGTACGAGAAGAACAGGCGAGGAACTCGTCTCGGTCCTAGCGCTTTGTATAATCCTCTTACAAAAATAGTAATCGAGATAATAATAATAAAATAAACAAATGGCTCACCAATGTACTCTTCCTCTATCGCCAGTTCCAGTCTCCTGAGCGAGCCCTGGTAGTCAGTGTGGAAGTTTTCTTTCACGTAGTAAGGAACCTGAAAAATTATTATATCAAAATAGTATATTATGCAACTAGTAAATAAAGAACGGATCTAAAGCGGGGGCCAAAGATGAGTCACGAGCAAGTGATTGAAGTGGATTCTAACGACTGAATCACGACCGTAGGGAGTGATTCATGATGATTGAATCACGACCGTATGATTCATGATGATTGAATGTTTATTCAATTTCAACATGATATTTGGCACGTGACCACGTTTTGCACAGTAGTTAGTATTCCGTACGTGACAGGTTGCAATCGCCGCTTATAAGAATACCTACTAACACATGACACAAATCGAATTTCTAGTTTTAAGGTATGCCGGTTACCTCACGATATTTTCCTTCACCGTTTAAGAGCACTGGCATTGCGCACATTATTTTTTGAATGGAAAAACTCAACGGTGCACGACTAAGTTAGACCCCGCAACCTATAGATCGCAAGGCAAAGGTGCTACCACTACACCACCAGTGCTCCGTGCAGCTCTATGTAGAACGCGTCATACCTTCATGTTGATGGTCTCCCGCGGCACGCTGTACTTGGCGGTGGGCGCCAGGCTGAACACTGGCTCGTTGATGAAGAAGCCCGACATCATGGAGAGCAGCACCAGCACGGCCACCGGCAGCAGCTGCACCAGGCCGCCGTGCGCCTCGCGCGCCTCGGGCTCGCGCGCGCGGCGCCGCGCGTACACGTTGCCGCCCGCGCCCGCGCCCGCGCCGCCGAACGCTGCGGCACAGCGGTCTCACTCCACTCGACTGCACCCCGTCCCTAGTCTCCTACCCCCGTCCCTAGTCTCCTACAGCCCCGTCCTTAGTCTCCTATACCCGCGCCCCTGTCCCAAAACTCCTACACCAGCGCCCCCGTCCCAAAACTCCTGCACCAGCGCCCCCGTCCCAAAACTCCTACACCAGCGCCCCCGTCCCAAAACTCCTACACCAGCGCCCCCATCCCTAAACTTTTACACCGGAACCCCCGTCCTTAAACTCCTACAACAGCACTCTCGTCCCTAGTCTACAACAACCGCACCCCCGTCTCTATTCTCAAACACCCGCGCCTCCATCCCTAGTTTCCTACACCTGCGCTCCCGTCCCTAGTCTCCTACACCTGCGCCCCCGTCCCTCGTCTCCTACACCTGCGCCCCCGTCCCTAGTCTCCTACACCCGCGCCTCCATCTCTCGTCTCCTATACCCGCACCCCATCTCTCGTCTCCTATACCTACACTCCCGTCTCTCATCTACTACACCTGCACCCCTATTCCTCGTCTCCTACACCCGGGCCCCTGCCCCCGCGCCCCCTGCCCATGCAACCCTAATCTACCTAGCTCAGGTCGCTCACACGAGCAAGAATCAACATCTAGATTTTCTTCGTGAATCGATAATCTGAGTCTGGGTGTTATAACATAGTATTTCAAAAAATATGTGCGCATTTCTAGTGATCTTAACCGGAGAAGGAAAACATCGCGAGGAAACCAGCATACTAGGACCAAAAATTGTAACGGCTCATAGGTTAGTATTCTTAAAAGCGGTGATAGGCTGGTAACCTGTCACGTACAGAATACTAACTACTAAAAATGTGGGCATGTGCCTAATATCATGTTTGGATGTGCTGAATCTCTTTAGATATCCTCAAAGATCTAAGTAACTAGAGATCTGAGGAGATATCTACCGAGCCTGGGGAGTGCAGATCAAGGTTATCTGGTCCGGGGTCTACCTGCAGCTCCAAAGAACATGTTGAAGAGTTCTTCAAAGATCTAAGTAACTAGAGATCTGAGGAGATATCTACCGAGCCTGGGGCACCCTGGGGTCCGGGGTCTACCTGCAGCTCCAAAGAACATGTTGAAGAGTTCTTCAAAGATCTAAGTAACTAGAGATCTGAGGAGATATCTACCGAGCCTGGGGAGTACAGATCACGGTTATCTGGTCTACCTGCAGCTCCAAAGAACATGTTGAAGAGTTCCTCGGCGGTGAGGTCGGACTCGAATCCCCGCGCGTAGTACTGGTGGTGGTGGTGCGTGGGGGCGACAGGCTCCGACCCTCGGATGTCGTACTGCTTCCGCTTCTCAGGGTCTGTGAGGATCGCGGCTGCGTTTCCGATGGCCTGCATCACAATTATTATTACCCCATGTCAACATCATCTTCCTGCCCTTATCCCACATGTATGGTTCGATAGCTTTTAAAGTTTGGATTTTTACAAATCGTAATGGCGTGATATACTTTGAAGACTCACCGTAGCAATTCCACAGCCAGAGCAGGTCCCGGGACGTAATAACACTGCTAAAGACTCACAGGCACTAGTATTATCGAATTTAGGTAGTTTGCACAACATTAGACAGAGTTTTGTATTTATTTTCAATAAAAAGTTCGAGAGCTGCGCGCGTATTTTCTCGAAGTTGCAGGACAGTGGCGCTTACGCCGGATTGACGGCAGCGCCCGGAAACTCCCGACCGTGTATTTATTGGTCGGGCGGTAGGCAAGCTCATTTTGGCGGGAATGTAGCGGTCTTCAAATCAGCCATTCAAATATAAACCCAACATTTCCCCCCACTGAAATCCGCTTCGGATTTCCCAGTTACAATACCAGGACAAGTGGAACTTGAAATAGTTATTTATAAATATACTTTGAGATCTGAAAGTGTATAGTGTAGTTGAAAATTTTGAGTAGTGGACTGTATAATAATTGAATATATAGTGTAGTGTACATAGTGGACTGTATAAGTTAAAATAAAATACTAAGATATAATAAAGAAGTTCTATGCATATAATATTTGCATAAAACTGTTGAATTTATTGCTTTATTAAACTATTCTGAGTCCTTATCCAACGGAAGAGGACTTACTTTAGAGACCGGACGAGTAAACTCGTGATTATTAGAATTTCGAACGCTAATTACTCGTACGATGCCATCCGGGCCACTGTGCAATTTGGAAACGCGGCCTAGGGGCCATTTTAACGTGGGTGCGTCTGAATTTATGAGCACAAGATCACCGATATTGAGGTTACGACAGTTGGTAAACCACTTTTGACGTTGTTGTAAAGTGTGCAAGTAATCTTGCTTCCACAGTTTCCAAAATTGTTGTGACATTTGTTGGACGTACTGCCAACGGTTTAATCTAGAAGTGGACAAATCTGTTAAATCGTACTCTGGTACTGACAAGAGTTCCCTACCTATGAGGAAGTGAGAAGGAGTCAGAACTTCAAACTCATTAGGATCGCTGGATAAAGCACAGAGGGGCCTTGAATTGAGCACAGCTTCAGCTCGCGAAAAGAGCGTAGAAAGTTCCTCAAACGATAAGACTCTAGAACCTGCTGTACGTTTCAGGTGCGCCTTAGCAGACTTGATTACGGACTCATAAATACCACCGAAATTACTTCCAGTCGGCGGATTGTGCCTCCATTTTACTCCACGAAAAACAAATCCGTTAGACAGATTGTCTGAATTTGTATTGAGAAAGTCTGTTATTTCCTTCAGCTGTTTGCCAGCTGAGACAAAATTAGTACCATTATCAGATATAATGGAGTGGCATAAACCCCTTCTTGCCGTGAAACGGTCGAAACATGCGAGAAAACACTCTGTGCTGAGAGCAGACAAGACTTCTAAGTGTACCGCTCGTGTGGCACAACACACAAAGACGCACAAATAAGATTTGGATACGTGAGCGTTTCTACGAGTTGACTCTTTGGTAGAAAAAGGTCCTCCTATATCTACTCCAACGGTGTGGAAAGCATGGACATCTTGCGAGCGAAATTTAGGCAGATCGCCCATTAGGGGTTGTCGATTTGTGGGAGACGCCCTGAAGCAAGATATACATTTGATTGTACGTGATCGAATGGCGCTACGCGCTGATATTATCCAATATTTTTGGATGATTAAACTTTGAAGGGTACGTGGACCCACGTGCAAATAAATTTTGTGAAAATGATCAATCAAGATGTTAGTGAAGTTAGACTTTTTTGGGAGCAGTAGCGGATGTCTTTTGTCATAGGTTAAATCCGATTGGGAAAGTCGACCCCCCACCCTGAGGAAATAGTGCGAATCTATGAAAGGGTTGAGCTTTCTCAAGGATTGACTGCAATTACCGTCCTTAGTTAGGCTCGCAATATCACTTGAGAAGTGATGCCGCTGAACTGATTTTACTAAAATATCATGAGCCTTTCTGATATCAGTGACAGAGAGCAAACTACGATTACGAACAGCCGATCTGCAATGACGAATGAACTGATAGCATCGAGCTACAACGTTGAGTAACTTGGCGAAACTTGAATATTTTTCGGTGAGACTATAGAGTGGCTCAGCCGAGTCGATCTCGGTACAAACGAGGACAGTCTTAGGACACTTGAGTTCTGGAGGCGTGCAATCGCGAAATTCATTCATGGTCTTTATCGGCCACTGTGACTGGTCTAGGTTGAGCCAGTCAGGCCCGTTGAGCCATTCATGAGTCGCTAGTAGTGCGGATGGCAACGCGCCACGAGAGCATACATCAGCTGGATTAGACACTCCACTAACGTGATACCAGCATCTGTTGGACACACTTTCATTGATCTTGGACACTCGTGTGGACACAAATGTCTTAAGCGTGTGGCTCGGCGTATTGAGCCATGCTAGAACGACGGAAGAATCAGTGAACAACAAAGTCTCGTTGACCTCAAGTCGATTATGCAGAATTGATTGGACATATTTCACAAGTTTTGATAGCAAATGTGCAGCCATGAGTTCCAGTCGAGGAATGGTGACAGTCTTTAATGGTGCTACTTTTGATTTAGCAATGACTAGACTGACCTTAGTCTCACCATCCGCGTTCTTTGACCTAAGGTAAACAACCGCGGCGTAACCAAGAGTGGAGGCGTCACAGAAACCTAATATCTGACAATAGGTATGGCGTACTACCTTGACATGCCGATCGTGTTTTATATTTGACAACAACGGAAGTTCATTGACATATGTCTGCCATTGAGATTCAAGATCTGACGGTAAACGTTGGTCCCAGTCAAGTTGACGAGCCCAAAGTTCTTGCATGAAACACTTGGCATAAAAAACACACGGAGCTACAAAACCCAATGGATCAAACTGTCTACCTATCTGGGACAAGACCGTTCGTTTTGAAACTACTGGGTTGTGCGGTGTGGTAGCAAAAGAAAATGCATCTAAGTTTGGCAACCACTGGAGACCAAGCACCTTGATGGACAAATTTGTTTCATCGTCAAATGCAACCGGTGTTTCGCGATGAGTCTCATCCAAATGCTCGATCACTTGTGGGCAGTTGCTTGACCACTTGCGGAGAATGAAGCCACCAGCCTTCAGCAACTCTATGAGCTCCTTTTGAAGTTCGAGCGCTTCGTCTACAGTAGAAACGGACCACAAAAGATCATCCATAAAGAATGCCGTTTTCAAAATAGGAGCGGCTTTTGGAAATTTGTCCGCTTCGTCGTTCGCTAAAGTGTGCAGCACCTTAATGGCCAAATATGGGCAACTAGCAACGCCGTACGTCAAAGTGTTCAGAGCGTATTTTTGGATCGGTTCATCCGAAGAGTAGCGCCATAGAATATGTTGGAAAGGTCGTTGATCCTGTTCCAAGAGTATCATTCTGAACATTTTGCAAACATCTGCAGAAAGGCATATTTCATGCAGACGAAAGTTGATTAATAGTTTATTAATATCAGCTTGAAGTTTAGGACCCGGTAGTACTAGTGAATTGAGCGACATATTATTCGACGTTTTCCCAGAGGCATCAAATACTACCCTATGAGACGTTGTGGTACTTGATGGTTTGACAATGCAGAAATGCGGGATGATATATTTCGAATCCACGTTCTGGACATCACCAAGACAAGTCATATGACCGAGGTTCTCATATTCACGCATAAACTTATGATATTCAGTTTTTAACTCGGGCTCCCGTTCTAGCTTTGACTCTAAGTTGAGAAGTCGACGAGTTGCCATTTGACTCGAGTCGCCGAGTTCAACGGAGGGTCGACATGGATATTTAACTACATACCTACCCGTGTCATCACGTCGATGATCCTTTGCAAACAAACACTCCGCTAGCTCTTCGTCAGGGCTGAAGCGGAGTACCTCAGACGGTACGTTTTCGACCTCCCAGAAAGAGTGCATTATTTGATCAAGACTCATGGAAAAACCACAAAAAGTACTATCCCTACCAGCGTCAGCAAAGAGTGAGACATCGGCGTGTTGAGATAAACCGAGTTCGGTTTGACCTAGAATGACGTACCCAAATATCGAACTCATCGCAACAGGTAAGCCACGTTCGCGCGGAAGGATTTTTTCACCGTCGTAGATATACGGGAAAAGATCACCTGCTATCAGTAGGTCGATTGGCGCGGGCGTATAGTAGGCCGGGTCGGCCAACACCAGATGTTGGAACTGGACAATAGTCCTATCACATAGAGGCATTGTAGGTAGGTTACCTGCAATGTTGGATACAATTACCGCATCGGTAGATAAAACCGGACTAACACAGTGTCGCGGCTTAATATTACACGTAGTTAAGCCGAACTCCCGCACTGGATTACCACCTAGACCGATGGGCTCAAAGTTACATTTACGTCGCGACAGCCCTAGACGTTTAGCACAATCTTGAGTAATATAGCTCGACATAGCGCCGCTATCAATTATAGCACGTACGGTTTGGTACTGGCCCCAACAATCTGCGACGTGAATAACCGCGGTACCGAGCAACACTGTCAAATTAGCTGAGCACGTCAATGCCACGGCGGCACTAGAACTCGAATTCGGTACAGAGTCTAAATGCAATGTATGATGATGCTTCTTTTTGCAGATCGTACAAAGTCCCTTGGACGTACAGTCGGCGACAGAATGGTTCCGTAAACAATTTTCGCACAGATTTAATTGTTTGATTTTGTCGCGACGCTGTGCCGGGGTCAGATCGGTGTAGTCACTGCATCGATAAATAGAATGAGCTTTTTTACAATACAAACACTCCATGGATTTATTAGATTTTACAGGAGGGTCC
Organism: Cosmorhoe ocellata; assembly: GCA_963675405.1. Taxonomy (NCBI): domain Eukaryota; kingdom Metazoa; phylum Arthropoda; class Insecta; order Lepidoptera; family Geometridae; genus Cosmorhoe; species Cosmorhoe ocellata. The sequence continues at coordinate 5,896,671 of OY776271.1, read as the reverse complement.
GCATTGACAACAGCAGACGACAGGGTTGGTCGCTGCGAGTTTGAATTATTTGATTTTGAACCAGTGGTAGGCTGGTTGACCTTTGACTGACCTCGAGTGTTCGGTACACTTTTCGTAGCAGTGGAGTTTGTCGTACACTCTGACATCTCGAGAACGCGCACATGTCTTTCGATAAAAGTTATCAGTTCGTCATAATTAGGTAGCTCATCTTGCCCCAACTCACGCTCTAACTCGCGCCTAGTGACCGGGTCAAGGTTACGCAATGCAACATAGAACAATAAAAATCCCGACAAATCTTTGATACCAAGCAGCTGGAGCGCTTTAATGTTTTCTTGAAATGTCTGTAAGAATTCATTAAGTCCAGAGATAGACTCGTTTGCCAAAGGTTTAAAGTTAAACAGTTTGTCGAGATAGGTAGTCGCTAATGCGCGCTTATTTTCATATCGTTTCACCAAAGCGCTCCAAACTATCTGATAGTTATCCGATGTAACCGGCATAGACTTTACAATGACCAGAGCGGACCCGCTAACCGCCGATAACAAATAGTAAAACTTCTCGATATTCGCTATTTGTTTGTTATTGTGAATCAGGCTAGAAAACGTATCACGAAAGGTAGGCCAGTTTTCAAGTTTACTGTCAAAGGGAAACAGTTCCAGTTTAGGTAATCTTGGTTTAACACAGTTGCCGTCCGACTTTGTGTCCGTTCTATTTTGTTTCGTGTCTATGTTCAGATTGTTTGAAACATTGCGAATATAATAATAAATTTGGTCAAAACTCTCAATCTCTTTGTATGAAGGTACATACTCAGGATAAAACTTCCTTTTTAATAGTGTGATATTAAGTATACTTTGTTCGAACTTGTCACGCCAACCTTGCAATTCACTCAAACGGACATTGAATTCGCCTAGCAACTCGGGTTTGTCATGAACACCTAGAGAAACTTGGTACAAAGTTTGCAATCTCATAAAACACATCTCTTTTGTGGCAATATGTGGTTGTACCAACTTATCGTACTCCTCAATTTGCTCAGAGTCAAGTTTAGGAGGCATATTGTCACACGGTAAATAACAATATTACGCACACGGCAAATTTCAATGGCGGCCGGACCGCGTCGGCGTAATTTTACGTAAAGGAATAATGAAATTGAGAATTCGAATTGTTGAGTTATGACTTAAAATAAACGTTGGATTAGGACATAGAACATATAAAAATGATTTTAGAAAAGGTTTGAGACTTGTAACTTGTGTAACTACCGAGATATTAGCAAGTTTGTGAGTGAAAATTATGATACGTACCTACCGGTGTGTGAACCTACCGGCTAGCAAAATAGACGAAATACAATAAGAATTATACCAATAAATACTTGTAAATAGCTAGATTTAGTTGTATTGATATCGTAACTGGATAATCCTGGCTCGGAGTGACCAAAATGTATGGTTCGATAGCTTTTAAAGTTTGGATTTTTACAAATCGTAATGGCGTGATATACTTTGAAGACTCACCGTAGCAATTCCACAGCCAGAGCAGGTCCCGGGACGTAATAACACTGCTAAAGACTCACAGGCACTAGTATTATCGAATTTAGGTAGTTTGCACAACATTAGACAGAGTTTTGTATTTATTTTCAATAAAAAGTTCGAGAGCTGCGCGCGTATTTTCTCGAAGTTGCAGGACAGTGGCGCTTACGCCGGATTGACGGCAGCGCCCGGAAACTCCCGACCGTGTATTTATTGGTCGGGCGGTAGGCAAGCTCATTTTGGCGGGAATGTAGCGGTCTTCAAATCAGCCATTCAAATATAAACCCAACACCACAGGTGAGGTCGGCACTACAGGTTCTCTTCCTCCACTCTCCCCTATCATCCGTCATCTCAGTACTCACTCCCTTCCGACACATACGTCTTTCACACACTCCATCCATCTTTTCTTCGGTCTACCTCTACTCTTGTATCCATCCACATTCAAATCCATCACCCTTCTTGTAACATGACTTTCCTCCCGCCGCCGTATGACGTGCCCATACCACGCCAAACTATTACTCTTAAGGCCCAGAATACTCGTCACACTATTCCTTACGTAAAAGTTACAAAAAAGTGACATAGGTCCGAATAGCAACGCGGATCTCCGCGGAATCAGACATAGCACGAAGCGAAATACCCAAATGACAAGTAAGTAGAGTGCGGCATGATAATATGGCTGCTCTGAATTATATAACGAAAGCGACAATTTATAAAATACATAAATATGTTCAAGTAAATAGCTTATTTCAAATTAACTGATTTATATTCATGTGAAATAGAAATTCAAAATACCTTACAGTTCTGGATAAATTAGGGAATTTCTGAATTTTCAGAGGTGTTTTTGACATGATTTTTAACCAAGGTTTTCTAACTAATTCGTGTTTTAGCTCCGGTTGATTTATCACTTATATCCTTGAATATCGTGCAGTTCAATTTCAATGTAATCTATTAAGCCGTAATAGAATGATTAGGGTTGCAATACTTTTAATTTTCAAAATGCTGGGCCTCAAGTTCGGGTTGGTCTTGGCCTATCCAACGTCCCCCCCGAGGGTGTAGTATTACTCTTTATTTTTAGTATTTTTTTATTTGTATAAAATCTTAAAAATTAATTTTATGTTAACATTATGTTAACATGATAACAACAAATGGTTTTGTTTTAAACAATACTTTTTTTGTCTTTGAAACATCCCTAAGTACTAATATTATTTAATAATAGCTTTCGTAGCTTGAAACACAAATCAAATCTATCCCACGGGAACCATACATTTTCCGGTATAAAAAGTAGCCTATGTGCTATCTATATCTGTGCCAAATCTCATCAAATTCCATTCAGTAGTTATTGCTATGGTATGGATGTATGTTTGTTACTCTTTCACGCTGAAACGGCTGAACAGATCTGGATGAAATTTTGCACAGATATAGATTACTAGCTTCCGCCCACTGTTTTACCTGCATGGTACCTTGAAAAACAAAAACAAATCTATCCCGCGGGAACCGTAAATTTTTCCGAGATAAAAAGTAGCCTATGTGCTATTCCAGACTATAATCTATATCTGTGGCAAATTTCATTTAGATCCATTCAGCCGTTTCAGCGTGAAAGAGTAACAAACATACATCCAGACATCCATACATTCAAACAAACTTTTGCGTCTATAATATTAGTAGGATTGTAATTAACCTTAAAAGCTTCCGAGGCTCCCGGAGCGTGGTTCTTGTCAGGATGCAGTTGGAGCGCCAGTTTCTTGTAGGACTTCTTGATATCAGAGTCTGTTGCTTCTTTGGTCACTCCTGTTGAAGATAATCATGCATATTAATAAAAATATATGTTGGCATGTGCCAAAAATAATGTTTGGGCGTGCCTCTAACTACCCTCTTTAGATATACACAAAGATCTAAGTAACTAGGGATCTGAGGAGATGTCTACCGAGCCTGGATCACACGTGAACGGCTGGACCAATATTGTTAATTCTTTTTTTGTTCTGTTTGTTATTGTAAGGAGAAGGTTCTTTTGAAAGAAAATATCAATACTAGTCATCTCAGTACTCACTAATTTCTTCCCCATGTCATCTTTCACACAGTCCATCCATCTTTTCTTCGAATTTCCTCTACCCCTGTATCCATCCACATTCACACCTAACACTCTCGTCACATGACATTAATCTCTTCTCATAACATGTCCATACCATGCTAACCTATTATTACTCATCATCTTTTCCATCACCAGCGCCACTTTCAGACTCATGTAATCCCACCAAAAACATTTTCATGTAAAATGTTGCCAAGACGAGACCTTATGACTCGCACTGTCAAACAAAAAGTTATCAGATCTCGGGTAGAGCCAAGCTCCTAACTCTACATGCCCTAACTGTACAAGGCCTAACTTTACAAACTCTACTCAGTCGAAACATGTAGCTTAGCCGTTTTTTTACTACAAGAACTCATCATACGCCCATGAATGTATTTAATTAAAGTATAGTTGGCTCAACAAATCTAGGCATTCGTGAAGTTAGCTGCAAGAGCTGCACAGTATGAGGGGGGGAAGGAAATGTACCTGTGCAAACTCACACCTGTGGCTAACTTTACGAATGCCTAGATAAAACCACCTGCATACTAAATTTCATGAGACGGCTCCAACTATTGGAGCCGTTTCCGAGATACAGAATATAATTATGTAAATACTAGTAGTCCGCCCCGGCTTCGCACGGGTATTTATATATACCTATAAATGGTCACGACTGTAATTCCCAGGCTCGGTAGATATCTCCCAGATTTCTAGTTACTTTGATCTTTGAGTAGGTACTCGTACATGACAGGATGCAAGCCCATCGCCGCTTATAAGAATACTAACCTATGACACACACCTTCGAACTTTTGGTTCTAGGGTATGCCGGTTTCTTCACGCTGTTTTCCTTCACCGTTTAAGAACACAGGCATTGCGCACATAAATTGTTCGAATAGAAAAACACATTGGTGCATGACCAGGTTTGAACCCATGACCTTCAGATCGTGAGGCAGGGGTGCTACCACTACACCACCAGTGCTCTCAAATTTAACAAAAATTTCAAAATTCAATATTTATAATACACATACGTCTAACCATACCCTGCGTCAGGTTACTAAAAAAGAAAATTGTAAGTATAGAAAGTTTTAGTATTATTATTTTAATGAAGTTTTTATTTATTATAATGTATTTTTTTGTTTATATTTTTATTTATTTTTTCACATTGACTCCATCCTGTACACACCTGTACACCCAGTGACGCCTACAGTGCATAAGCTAGCGCGGCTCTCACGCAACTTTTTTCTATTGCTTACATTTTTAATTTAATGGTATCTTTTGAATGGAATGTCCGAATTGAGTAATTCAAAAAACTATATAAAGGTATCGAAGCAGTCTAGAATATGATGTGATTTATTTTGATAAGGATTAATACTAAGATACAAATAAAGAGCATTTTTCTAAGAGTGCCTTTCAATTAAAATTTTAAAATAAAAGAACTCTTATTGTGGCATTTCTATAATAGTTGGACATATGCTATCGCGACACTTTTTGTAAATAATGATGTGTTCTACAAAGTCGTAGTACATTATTTTATTCTATCGTCAATAGTTTTCGCAGCGCACGCGATATAAAGAATATTTTAGGTAATTTTTTTACACCTTGGCTTACATTATTGAAGTTTTAGTAAGGATCCCTAATTTTTTTGAAAATATAATATAGCCTATGTCACCCGCTGATAGTGTAGCTTCCCAACAGTGAAAGAATTTTTCAAATCGGTTCAGTAGTTTCAGAGCCTATTCATTTCAAACAAACAAACAAACAAACAATCAAAGTTTTCCTCTTTATAATATTAGTTTAGATATACAAGAATTGCTTGTATAAAGGTATAAGATAAATACCGAGTATTTCGTAATAATCCTTGCACTTTGTCTTGATGCGGCGCACCGCCTCCAGCTGGTCCTGCGTGTACTCGCGCTGCGGCGCCGCGTGAGTCGGAGTCTTGCGTCTCCGAACTTCCTCATTACTCGTGACCTCGGCAGTTCGTTTGGGTGATGACGCCGTGGAGCCCGCCGCACGCACCGCCGTCAGGAGCTCTTTAGCGCGCGCGGACGGGTACAATCTCTCCGCCTTCAGCAAAAACTTTTCAGCTTTTTCAGGATTACCAGAGGAAAATGCACTTTGAGCTATTTCTATACACTTGTCAGCCTCGTCTTTGTTGCCGTCCAGCGTCATTTTAGAAGCCTCTGGCGAGGTGCTGGCCGACTATGAAGATAAACGACTAGATACGTATCACAGCAGAATAGTAGGTGGAGAAAAATTCGCGTAATTTAATTAGTGAATTAAATTTTTATTACAGGTACATTTCGTTGCGCAGTTCGTACTTTCTCTTCTTCTTCTTTTTCTTCTGCAATGTAGTGTAGATAGATTACAGTACAGAGTTGCCAACTGTAGACAGACATTCATATTTGAGTTTTGGCACATATTCATTCAACTAAATAGCGGAGTTTGCCATTTTGTTCGGTAAAATTATATTATAAAACCAAACTTTTAATTGAAGTTCTATTGTACCTACATACATTTAGTTTATCCGAAATATTTTTAGTACATTCAATCCAATAGCCTGTGTCGCGCCTGTAAAAAAAACAAAAACGTGTGTATATCCCTGGCCGTAGAACTAATTTTGATTTTGATTGATTGAACAATCATTCATTCTTTCGCGAATCGCTCGGCGCCATATTTTATCACAGAGTACTTCATTATATTTTATTTTGAAGCTAGCTTCTCTTGCAAAAGAAAGAAATATGAAAAGAGAATTATGGAAGAAAAAAACATGGACGTAATATATGGAAAAAGACGACTCCGGAAGCGTATCGGAAAGTCCGGTGGTTTCACCATGTGCTCAATTATTGCATATTGAGCCAGCCAGAGCACTTATTTTATTTTACAGAGTTAGCAACTATTACAAATTCACTGTTGTGGAGCCCAAGGATATAAATACGATCCACAAGACGTTGGTGAGATATTACGTCGACGTATTTACAGTACCGAATGGTTTACATACCAAGTAGATACTGTTGTATAAGTCATTATTTCCTGAAAATAAAGGCTTTGTGTCCAATAAAACTTGTCTAGATTGGTTCTGGTGGGTGGACCATTGCCGTGTGGAATGTAATGTCTTGGTCGGTGAAACAAAATTATGTGACGAGGAGAGTGTTAAGTATGTATGTGGATGGGTATAATATATACATATATATATATAAATACAGGGGTAGAGGTAGGCCAAAGAAAAGATGGATGGACTGCGAAAGATGAAAATGAGTAAGAGAGGAGTGTCTACAGAAATGACGGATGATAGAGGGAAATGGAAGAAGAAAAGGTGTTATGCTGACCCCACAGAGCATTGGGAAAAGGGCAGGAAAAAGAAAACTCCGGTGATAAAGATACTGCATATTAAATTGTAATCCATTTTACCATTTATTTTCTCAATTGTTTAACTAAATGTCAATTGATGAGATAAATGTCTATCTACTATAATTTAATTTTTCATCATAGAACAAATGTATGTCCAAGATAGAATCAAACCTGTGGCCTAAATCACTGAAGGCAGAGCCTACTATCCACTGAGATGTGAGCAGCAAAATCCTTCGCATAACAATGTTATCTGATATTTTATGTGCTTCAGGATAACCAGTTAAATGGTGTTATTGATCAGGTGAATAGGAACCTGAAGGAATATCTACCTTGTCAAAGGGTAACGGATGTTAGCTTGTTTCTAATATCATTAATAGTTGAGGTTGCCGGTGCCCTACTCGTTGTGCTTGTTGAACCAACATGCTTCAATTGATTGGTGTAACTGTTTTGTTCTTCCAGGTAACACACGCTACCCTTACAATTCTGTCTCTGAAAACAAAGCACAAATTAATGGCGACCCCTGTGCAGAACATGGATAGTATAAACAACTGTTCAAACACCACATGCACATCTTCTGTAGCTGTTAAAGAAGAACAAGTAGTTGTGAAAGAGGAAGAAACAGATGCAAGTGAAGAAATCCATGATGTGGTATTGAAGGTTGAAACGTTTGATGATCATGAAAATGATGATGATTCAAACAATACAGAAACCTATCAAGCTGTTAAAGAAGAACAAGTAGTTGTCAAAGTTGAAAAAAAAGCTGAAAGTGAAGCAATTCATAATGTGGTAGTGAAGTTGGAGACACTTGATGATCGTCATGAAATTGATGATGATTCAAACAATACAGACACCGTTCAAGAGTATGTAACTGAAGTGGCGACTAACCCCAGTAACATGCCTGCAGGCTTCTATTGTGATATCTGCAATAAACAAATTGACACTAAATATAAATTGGTGAAACATTTGAAGAGAGTCCACACTGTAGAAAAGCCATATTCCTGCAACAGGTGTGATAAGGCTTTTGCTCAAACAAATAGTTTGAATAGACACATGCGAGTCCACACTGGACAAAAGCCATATTCCTGCAACAGATGTGATAAGGCTTTTAATCAGAAAGATCATTTGAATAGTCACATGCGAGTCCACACTGGAGAAAAGCCATATTCCTGCAACAGGTGTGATAAGGCTTTCAGTGATCGTAGTACTTTGATAAATCATATGCCAGTCCACACTGGAGAAAAGCCACATTTGTGCAACAGGTGTGATAAGGCTTTTGCAAGAAAAAATGATTTGAATGAACACATGCGGGTCCACACTGGACAAAAACCATATTCCTGCAACAGGTGCGATAAGGCGTATACTAGAAAAAATGATTTAAACGAACACATGCGAGTCCACACTGGAGAAAAGCCATATTCCTGCGATAGGTGTGATAAGGCTTTTATAAGAAAAAAGGATTTCAATAAACACATGCGAGTCCACACTGGAGAAAAGCCATATTCCTGTAACAGGTGTGATAAGGCTTTTGCTCAAACAAATAGTTTGAATATTCACATGCGTGTCCACACTGGACAAAAGCCATATTCCTGCAACAGATGTGATAAGGCTTTTACTCAAAAAAGTCATTTGAATAGTCACATGCGAGTCCACACTGGGCAAAAGTCTTATTCCTGCAACAGATGTGATAAGACCTTTACTCAAAAAGGTAATTTGAATAAACACATGCTAGTCCACACTGAAGAAAACGTCCTGCAACAGGAGTGATAAGGCTTGTGCTAAAGTAGTTAGACAAACACAAGCGGGCTCGCTCGGAGGTCCATCGGCGGCTCCGAAGTCGGCGCTAGAGGCGAGCGCGCGGCGACACCCGGCGCGCTCCGACCGGCAGCTGTGCAGACGCGACTGACTCCGAGCCGCGGGAGAATGACCGCGCAGACAACACCTACTAACACCAGCGGAATGAGTTGCCTGTGGATATAAGAAAACCCAATGTGTTGTCCATAATATTTGTGTATATGTTTATTAGGTTTGAAGCATATTTAATTCTCAAAAATAATACATTTTATATTGAGGAAACATCATAAAGATAACTAAATTAAGTAAATAAAACTTCAAGCAACCAAACAGTTGTTTGGGACTTAACCTACCTATATTGTGTTATTAATGTTTAAACCATGTAATACCTATTCTCTTGTATAGAAATGAATTGTTGTTCGTAAATCTCGACTGGACTGATTTTGAGTGTAGGAGGCTAACAACAGTAGCGACAAATTTTTTTCGACGCATATTATGCAGACATTTTATCTACTGACGTAGATATTATGTCGCTCATATTATCTGAGAAAAGCGTGTCGTGGGGAAATCCCGAAAATTTTCAACAAAACAGCCATCTTTTGTTTAAAATTGACTTGACAACTTGACTATGACTCTGTGACGTTGACAATACTTATAAATAAATACACTTGACACTGGCAAAATTGTTCTCTAAATCTTTTGTTTAAAATTGACTTGACTACTTGACTATGACTCTGTGACGTTGACAATACTTATAAATAAATACACTTGACACTGGCAAAATTGTTCTCTAAGAGACAGATGCCATAATTGAAGAAGAAGAACCAGCCACTGCCAATGCAAAGAAGAAAAAGCATTCTGAAATTTAATTTAGGAGTTAAATTTGTAAACTTACGAAAACGTCTCAACAAAAACTGTGCATTTGCTTATTCTGTTCCATGTTCTCGTTATCTTGTGATTTCTCACAATAATTTTCGTCTCGGCATACGATAAGTGGCCTCTGTCTATTGAAATTTGAAAACTAGCTGCTGGCTAACAAGGCAAGGCAATGGCTACTGGTGTGTGCCGAGCGTGTTTGGTCGGCGATGTCAGGATGCTGATCGTCGACGACGGCCGCCTCCTGGAGACGTACGAGAAACTCACGAACACCAAGGTAGGTTCAACCCACGAGTGACCTGAAGCTGCAGCTGTTGACTGACTGAGTGCAAGCGTAGTGCAGCACGCATGTAGGTGAACAGATCACAACGTTGTTGCAGCTCAATGCAGGGGCGGACAATGGGATGCCGAGCGCAGTATGCTATGTGTGTCACCGCCTGCTGCAGAGGTGCCACAGGTTCTCCGATATGGCTCACAAATCCAACAGGATCCTTCAAGAGCTGCTGCACAATAACATTGAGGTATTCATTGTTTAATTTTTATAGAATTCATTGTAGGTTCAAGTTTATTATATTATTAGTGGAAGATTCACTCGGCATTATCTAATATAAACTAATGGAGCAATAGTGATTGTAAACACATCCTTATAACAACACTAGATTATAAATCAATCATCATTTCACAAATGTATGTCTGTATTTGGGAATCAAACTCATGGCCACTGAGATGTGAGCAGTAAAAATCCTCATAACAACTCTTAAAGGTACTACCTGATTTGGATGTGCCTCAGGTTAACCTTATTGAACAGTGAACAGGTAATAAGGACCCTTATGGAATGTCTACCATGTCAAAGCTTGTTTCTAATATCATTAATAGATGGAGCTGCCGGTGCTCTACCCCGTGTGCTCGTTGAACCAACATACTTCAATAGGTTGGTATAACTGATTTACTGTTCCAGGCAACACACGCCACACTTACAATGTTGGGTCTGAAAACTGAGCACAACTTAAGGGCGACCCCTGTGCAGAACATGCATATAAACACCACATGCACATCTTCTGTAGCTGTTAAAGAAGAACAAGTAGTTGTGAAAGAGGAAGAAACAGCTGAAAGTGAAGTAATCCATGATGAAGCATCAATGTTGGAGACACTTGATGATCATGAAATTGGTGATGATTCAAACAATACAGAAACCTATCAAGAGAATGTAACTGAAGTGGAGACCGACCCCAGTAACATGCCTGCACACTTCATTTGTGATATCTGCAATAAACAAATTGACACTGAATATAACTTGCTGAAACATTTGAAATTTCATACCAGAAATAATCCATTTTCCTGCCAGAAGTGTAATAAGGCTTTCACACGAAAAGGTCATTTGAATAGTCACATGCGAGTCCACACTGGACAAAAGCCATATTCCTGCAACAGGTGTGATAAGGTTTTTACTCAAAAAAGTACTTTGACTAGTCACATGCGAGTCCACACTGGAGAAAAGCCATATTTCTGCAACAGATGTGATAAGGCCTTCAGTGATCGTAGTACTTTTAGAAAACACATGCGAGTCCACACTGCACAAAAGCCATATTCCTGCAACAGGTGTGATAAGGCTTTTAATGAGAAAGGTCATTTGAATAGACACATGCGAGTCCACACTGGACAAAAGCCATATTCCTGCAACAGGTGTGGTAAGGCTTTTAATGAGAAAGGTCATTTGAATAGACACATGCGAGTCCACACTGGAGAAAAGCCATATTCCTGCAACAGGTGTGATAAGGCTTTCACTCAAAAAGGTAGTTTGACAATTCACATGCGAGTCCACACTGGACAAAAGCCATATTCCTGCAACAGGTGTGAAAAGGCTTTCACTCTAAAAAGTAATTTGAATAGACACATGCAAGTCCACACTGGACAAAAGCCATATTCCTGCAACAGGTGTGGTAAGGCTTTTAATGAGAAAGGTCATTTGAATAGACACATGCAAGTCTACACTGGAGAAAAGCCATATTCCTGCAACAGGTGTGATAAGACTTTCACACTAAAAGGTCTTTTGAATAGTCACATGCGAGTCCACACTGGAGAAAAGCCATATTCCTGCAATAGGTGTGATAAGGCTTTTAATGTGAAAGGTCATTTGAATAGACACATGCGAGTCCACACTGGAGAAAAGCCATATTCCTGCAACAGGTGTGATAAGGCTTTTAATGAGAAAGGTCATTTGAATAGACACATGCGAGTCCACACTGGACAAAAGCCATATTCCTGCAACAGATGTGATAAGGCTTTTAGTGAAAAAAGTACTTTGATAAAACACATGCGAGTCCACACTGGAGAAAAGCCATATTCCTGCAACAGGTGTGATAAGGCGTTTGCAAGAAAAAATGATTTGAATAAACACAAGCGAGTCCACACTGGAGAAAAGCCATATTCCTGCAACAGGTGTGATAAGGTTTTTACTCAAAAAGTACTTTGATAAAACACATGCGAGTCCACACTGGAGAAAAGCCATATACCTGCAACAGTTGTGATAAGGCTTTTACTCAAAATGATAATTTGAAAACTCATATTATGCAAAGTCACACTGAAAAAACTTCCTGCAACAGGAGTGATAAGGCTTGTGCTAAAACTAGTTTGACAAACACCGAGACACCGAGCCGCGGGAGAATGACCGCGCAGACAATACGTACCTACAGGCCCGCAAGCGGGCGTGCAAGGCGTGCACCGCACGCGGGCGGCACGACCGGGGGGGCGGAACATCTAGGGATCCATCACTTAACTTAATATTCTAAGTCATTGTCATTATACCCACCTACAGATACCTACTATTTTCTCGAAAATTTCGTTAGTTTCTGTCCGTGCACCCGCTCCAACAGGTGAAGGTTTATTAAATTTTGTTTTGGATTTATTTTCGCAATTAAAATCTCAACATTCAACACTTAGGGTATGATAATGATTCTATTAAGCGTGGAAAACAATTTTAAGTTCCATGCTCGGTCTCATAGTCATAATTTTTGGTAGTCAATGATGCAGAAAATATCACGCACGCTTAGATCATAAACCTGTCTAGATAGATAGTACGAGCGCGTGAACACCAAAAATAATTAGGGCCAATCGTTGGCCCTACGTCGCTCAGTGGCGACACAGACATCGGTCGGATAGCACGCGTTCTGCACCACAGAAGTAATGGGAGTTAGTGCCATAAAAGTGTGTCAAAATTACAGAGGACGAATGAAAACAACTAAGAAAATTACCTTTCATCGGTAAAGCCGCGTTGACACGATCAGAGCCAGCTCGGACCAAGCTCGGACCGAGTGGACTCGTAGGAGTAGCTTCATAAGAGTGTACTAGGATAGCTGTTGATACTATCATAGTTCACTCGGATCATTTTCGTCATTAATCCAATTATTTTTATCAGTCAACATCGAAAAATGACGGATTTAGTGCGAAATGGCATCGGAATTGTCGCAGACTTGCTGATAGAAGAGCTAAGACGGGAAAGAGATAAGGCATCTCTATTTTTTTAAATTAAAAAAAAAATTGAAGTCAAATCAGTAGTGAAATTTCCCATCTAAGCTTTCACTTATTTACAAAATTGTTTAATGGTACAAAAAGGTATTAATTTCAAGATTTTCGGGGTTATTCCCGTTCGACCCCACGTTTCGCCTTCGTGAATTTTTGTAAGGGTCCAGCGGGAAGTTTAGTTGTACATATTATTAGTTCTAGTTTTAGTGCTAGTTTTAGTTCTTTAGTACAATACCTTGTTGTTCTTGTGTTCTTGTTTTCAAATGCGACAGTTATATTTTTTGAGATTCCTACCTAGGTATCTCTGATTCATTAATTTAAGTACCTACCTACTTGTGAATATTGTATTTAAGAACTTGTAATTTGTAAATATTATAAAAAAGAAAAATTTTATTTGTGATTTTGTTATTGCTAGACTAGACTATTAAAATAAATAAACTTCAACAGTCTTATTCTATTTCATTTCAAATATATTTCACGGACCAAAAAGTCCGCACCGGCAACACTGCATTTGAAAATGACTTTGTGACATTGACAATACTACAGCATGATCAAAATTGATCTCAAAAGAGACAGTGATGTTTTTGACAAAGACGATATTTTCCTGCGAGCGTCTTCTCATACCAACTGTAATCGACTGTCGGATTTTCTGCGGTGTATTTGCCTGACAACTACGTCGCTCTGGTTTTTATATGTTATCTCGTGTTATTTTGGTGGTTATTTTGCCAATAAAGCCCGGGTTCTTGACGCGAGTGTAAAGTATGTGAATTAGAGTGAATAGTTCTCTTCAAATTCCATCGGAGGAAATCCCGAAAATTTTCAACAAAACAGCCATCTTTTGTTTAAAATTGACTTGATTACTATGACTCTGTGACGTTGACAATACTTATAAATAAATACACTTGACACTGGCAAAATTGTTCTCTAAGAGACAGATGCCATAATTGAAGAAGAAGAAGAAGAACTTATATCTTGACCTGCGTTGCGTTAATCCGTGCTGTGTTCTCGTCACAGAGTACATTATTATATGGTTCTCGTCTCGTTCGCGTTTGATTTCTCTCAATAAAATTGTCGTCTCGGCATATGAGCAGGTGCCTCTGTCGATTGAAATTTGAAAACTAGCTGCTGGCCAGGCAAGGCAAGGCAAGGCAATGGCTACTGGTGTGTGTCGAGTGTGTTTGGTCGGCGATGTCAGGATGCTGATCGTCGACGACGGCCGCCTCCTGGAGACGTACGAGAAACTCACGAACACCAAGGTAGGTTCAACCCACGAGTGACCTGAAGCTGCAGCTGTTGACTGACTGAGTGCAAGCGTAGTGCAGCACGCATGTAGGTGAACAGATCACAACGTTGTTGCAGCTCAATGCAGGGGCGGACAATGGGATGCCGAGCGCAGTATGCTATGTGTGTCACCGCCTGCTGCAGAGGTGCCACAGGTTCTCCGATATGGCTCACAAATCCAACAGGATCCTTCAAGAGCTGCTGCACAATAACATTGAGGTATTCATTGTTTAATTCTGTTTGAGTGTGGTCATGTTTAACCCTTTACCACCTACCACCTAATCTTGTCTCAACCACCTACTATACGTCTCACAGACGGACGAGTGGAAAGACTTTTGTATGTAAAATCTAAGGGTGTAAGGTTTGTTTTTGAATTAAAATCAATTTAAATAGGTACACATCAATGTATTTATTAATGCAAACAAAGCTCATAAAAATCAACGAATTTCCTTAAAATCTTTATTTCTTTGAAAAAACAAATAAAGATTTTAAGAAAATTAAAGCATAAAAAATGTCTAAGTCAGTAAAATAATCACATGACTTAGGAACTTCATTCTGTTTGTTTATAAAAATATAGTAATCAACAAGTAATATCAAATCAAAACTGTCTCTTGAGAATCAAAGATTGAAATCGTAGATATGCCCGTACAGTACTAAGACCGCACCCTTTTGTTGCCACACGAAATGACACAGCCCGCTTGGCACACCAAACATTTTCAATTTCACGGTACAAAAGGAATAATTATATTTTTTTTCGAAAGTTCGTGCAGTATAATTGCACAATGAATGGTGAAATAACTGTTTGGTTAATTTTGTACTAATCATTAGTGTGCGTGCATCGGCATTTTGTTAACAACACAAGTAAAAACAGTGCCACAGTTTTTGGCGACCGGGCATATCCACGATTTAAATCTTTGTTTATAAACATATCTTTAACAAAATTGCAGGGCATCGCTCTTTCAGATTTTCGCGACAGTGAATGTACATTTTGAGGGAACATTCAATACAAATCGGCTTACAATTCTTACCTAAATAGTTCTCTTTTCGGGGTCTCGATCGCATTTGTGACAAAGGCTCCTCATCTTCAGACGAAAATTCTTGCTCTGCAGGTAAACCCGGAGGTACAATGCTGTCATGATCCTCCTCAGTATTTGATCCTTCACCTTCCTCCAATGCGTACTGTACGCCTATGTCCAAATCCACATCGCGGCCTTTATCATTTGGTAGGTTTTCGTCGTCAGATACATATTGTTCTAACCAACGTTCAATAACACCATCATTAGAAGCCATTAAAACTAAAACACAAAAAGACACAATTTCAAAAATGTTTGCATTAAAACAAATGAATATTAACCGACAATTCACACAGCATCACCTAATCAAAATCCTACTAATATTATAAACGCGAAAGTTTGTTTGGATGTCTGGATGTATGTTTGTTACTCTTTCACGCTAAAACGGCTGAACGGATCTGAGTGAAATTTGGCACAGATATAGATTATGGTCTGGAATAACACATAGGCTATATTTTATCCCGAAAAAATGTACGGTTCCCGTGGGATAGCGATGTTTTAGTTTTTCAAGGTATCACGCGAGCGAAACCGTGGGCGGAAATAGTACTAAATATAGAGCAAAACGTAATTTAGACACATCCTAACAATACAACACTTGGTCGAGAAACAATCATCATTGCAAAAATGTATTTCTAAGACTCTGGGTTGGGAATCAAACCAATAGCCTATGTACTGAAGGTAGAGCCAACTATCCACTGAGATGTGAGAAGTGAAAACCCTTGTCATAACTATGTTATCTGAATTTGTGTGCTTCACTCAGGTTAACCTAGTTAAACAGTATTATGGTATATGTTAGCTTGTTACTAATAGAATTAATAGATGGAGTTGCCGGTGCCCTACCCCGTGTGCTCGTTGATCCAACATGCTTCAATAGTTCTGTATAACTGTTATCTGTTCCAGGTAACACACGCTACACTTACAATGTTTGATCTGAAAACTAAGCACAGCTTAATGGCGACCCCTGTACAGAACATGCATATAAACAACTGTTCAAACACCACATGCACATCTTCTGTAGCTGTTAAAGAAGAACAATTAGTTGTAAAAGAGGAAGAAACAGCTGAAAGTGAAGAAATCCATGATGAGGCATTGAAGTTGGAGATACTTGATGATCATGACATTGCTGATCATTCAAACAATACAGAAACCTACCAAGAGAATGTAACTGAAGTGGAGACCGACCCCAGTAACATGCCTGCAGGCTTCTATTGTGATATCTGCAATAAACAAATTGACACTAAATATAACTTGGTGAAACATTTGAAGTTTCACAGAGTCCACACTGTAGACAAGCCAAATTCCTGCAACAGTTGTAATAAGACTTTCACTCATAAAGGTAATTTGAATAGTTCCATGGGAGGCCACTCTGGACAAAAGCCATATTCCTGCAACATGTGTGATAAGGCTTTCACTCAAAAAGGTAATTTGAATAGTCACATGCGAGTCCACACTGGACAAAAGCCATTTTCCTGCAACAGGTGTGATAAGGCTTTTACTCAAAAAGGTCATTTGAATGAACACATGCGAGTCCACACTGGACAAAGGCCATATTCCTGCAACAGGTGTGATCAGGCTTTTACTCAAAAAAATAATTTGAATAGACACATGCGAGTTCACACTGGACAAAAGCCATATTCCTGCAACAGATGTGATAAAGCTTTTACTCAAAAAGGTAATTTGAAAATTCACATGCAAAGTCACAATGAAGAAAAGCTATCAGCAAATAAGAATAAGAATAATTTTATCATTCAAACTGTGTTATGTTAGGTACAGATGATGTTGGTCCCGGAAAGTTTCAACAGTTTTACCCGTTTCGCGCTTACAATGTGGTTAGTAGTATAATGTACAATTATTATAAATTACATAGACTATTACAAAATAAAATTATTTTTCAAAGTATTCAGAAAGATCATACCTACTTAATATACATCAATTCAATCAGAAATTTTCTTAAACTATTTTTAAACAAAGTATCTTGAAGAGATTTAATATTGATAGGTAAATTATTATAAATTTTAATAGCTATGGCAAAAGTACTATAACTTTACATAGAATTATTACTTTGTGGTACACATAAGTTGTATTTGTGTTTTGTTCTCAATGATTCAGACCTAGAGGATTTCTTTTCATAGAAGCATTCAACAATTTTCCTTACAATTAAGCATATTTTCAATATATGATACCAGTGAGAGTTTTTCAGTATTAAATATATTTCGAAGGGATTCGGTAGTCTTCATATTATAGATGGATCTAAGCATTTCTTTTGCATGATGAAGGTTGATTGGATTTCAACAGAGTTACCCCACAAGATAATCCCATAACTCAGCTGAGAATAGACAAAACTGTAGTAAGCTTGTTTTGCAATGCTTTTTGATGATATTGAACTAAGCCAGTGCATAACAGTATTTCGATATTTATTTATTAATTTTAGTAATGTGGGGTTTCCAATTAAGATATTAATCTATAGTTTTATACCTAGAAAATTTGTTTCATTTATTTCTTTAACTTGTTTATTTTTATTTATGATTTTAATATGAATTGGTGGAGTTTTATAATTCTAAAAACGAAGAATGTTGGTTTTATTTATATTTACTTGTAGGTTTATAGTTTCTAGCCAATTTACAACGGAATTTAGACAGCTATTTATCACAGCTTCATGTTGTGATGCAGATTTTTGTCCCTGAGGGATGAAAATAGTTGCATCATCAGCAAACATGACACATAAGTGTGGGTGGCTTTAGGTAGATCATTTATATAAAGTAAGAATAACAACGGTCCAAGAATACTATCTTGAGGTACACCAAGTTTAATATTTTCGAAGTTTGATTGGATGGTTTCTACTGTTCGCTTTTTTTATTATAAGTATCTATTACAGTTGACTTCTATCACTTAGGTATGAGGAAATAAGTGAGAGCGCGACTCCTCTTATACCTACTCTTTCTAATTTATTTACGAGTAGTAACATATCATGATCAACGCAGTCAAAAGCTTTTGACATTTCAAGGAAAAGAGCTACACCATATGATTTATTGTTTAGTTCATCCCAGGCTTGTTTTAACATTTTAAAAATAGCTAATTAAGTGTTTTTGTCTTTTTGAAAACCAAATTGATTAGTGTTAAGAATATCTACTATATAAAAGGATAAGTCCTGACTGATTTGAATAGATACAACACACAGCCTAAACCGCCGGTCGTACAGACTTGAGGTTTGGAGGGTATGTTCGTCTTGGTAGGTATGTAGGCGAGCAATAAGACGGGATTTTTGGAAATTCCACTTTTAAGGGGGTGAAAAGGGCTAAAAACGGTTGTATGAAACTTATTAACGCGCTGTACGATTTTCATGAAACTTTGTGTGTGTAATGTAAATACAAAACAAATGTATTCGTGTTTCGAGATTTTTCAATACAACCTTTAAAAAGGGGCAAAATGGGGGCTCAATGTTTCTATGGGAACTTTTTAAAGGGTGGTACGATCGGTCTGAATCTTGGTTTGGATACTTTAGATGCAAAATGATGTAGTTAATTAGGAATATTTTATTAAGTACCAACTTAGTTTTAGTTTTTAGTTTTATATTTGTTATTTTGCGCTGACCTGGATTTAAACCGAATGGGTTTGCTGGTAGAAAATGCCCCTAAGCATTAAGCCCTCCTTTTGTAACACATTTTTTTGTAATTATGTACAATAATGTATAAATAAATAAATAAATAAATAAATTGGCCCACTAATGGGTGTACCACTGAGCTGTGTGTGAGTGGCGTTTGAGGAAGGAGGCTTATCTATAGATAAGCCTCCTTCCTCAAACGTCACTTCTATCAGTCCTGTGCGGTTCTCGACCAAGAGTCTTCTCTTCTCCTCTTTGGCGTATAGCATGCACCCTTAATATATACTAGTGGTCGCCCGCGACTTCGTCCGCGTTTCATTTGTAAATATTTTGTTTATTACAAATACAACAAATCAAAAACCATGAAAATCGGTCCAGCAGTTCTGGAGTTATAAGTGTTCGAAGAAACCCGTCTTTTTTATGTATTTCGTATTTAGTGTATTTAAACCAATAAGTGTCCATTTATTTTGCAATTCATGTATTTAAATTGTGTTTCAAACTAATCACTCTTCTCGTCAAAAAGACCATACGAACTTTGTCACTTCTTTTTTCCCTTTGAGACGGTTATATTGAAAAACCCTTAAATATGACGTGTCTATTTATTTTGTCTATTAAGTATTTAAACCGAGTTTCAAACAAATCACACTACTCGTCGAAAAAACTTTAACACGGGGTGTTAAAGTTTTTTTGTAACCCTTTTTGGAGGGTTATTTTAAAAAATTCAGATATACGTTTTAAATTATTTCGTATTCAAAGTATCCAAACCAAGATTCAGACCGATCGTACCACCCCTTAAAAAGTTCCCATATAAACATTGAGCCCTCATTGTACCCCTTTTTTAAGGTTATATTGAAAAATCTTGAAACTCATGTACATTTGTTTTGTGTTTACATTACACAAACAAAGTTTCATGAAAATCGTACTACGCGTTAAAAAGTTTCATACAACCGTTTATAGCCCTTTTCACCCCCTTAAAAGTGGAATTTCCAAAAATCCTGTCTTATTGACAGCCTACATACCAAGACAAACAGTATTTCAACCGAGTTTCAAACAAATCACACCACTCGTTGAAAAAACTTTGACACCCCATTTAACACTTTTTGGAGGGTTATTTTGAAAAATCTAGATACACGTTTTAAATTGTTTTGCATTTAAAGTATCCAAACCAAGATTCAGACCAATCGTACCACCCGTTAAAAAGTTCCCATATAAACATTGAACCCCCATTTTACCCATCTTTAAAGGTTTTATTGAAAAATTTTGAAACACGTATACATTTGTTTTGTATTTACATTACACAAACAAAGTTTCATGAAAATCGTACTACACGTTACAAAGTTTCATACAAACGTTTTTAGCCCTTTTCACCCCCTTAAAAGTGGAATTTCCAAAAATCCCGTCTTAGTGGGCGCCTACATACCAAGACAAATAGTATTTCAACCGAGTTACACCACTCGTCGAGAAAACTTTGACACCCCATTTAACCCTTTTAGGAGGGTTATTTTGTAAAATCAAGATACACGTTTTACATCAATTTGCATCTAAAGTATCCAAACCAAGATTCAGACCGATCGTACCACCCGTTAAAAAGTTCCTTCCCATACAAACATTGAGGTCCCATTTTACCCCTTTTTAAAGGTTAAATTAAAAATCTTGAAACACGTGTACATTTGTTTTGTATTTACATTACACACACAAAGTTTCATGAAAATCGTACAGCGCGTTAAAAAGTTTCATACAACCGTTTTTAGCACTTTTCACCCCCTTAAAAGTGGAATTTCCAAAAATCCCGTCTTATTGCTCGCCTACATACCCTCCAAATCTCAAGTCTGTACGACCGGCGGTTTGGGCTGTGCGTTGATCTATTCAAATCAGTCAGGACTTATCCTTTTATATAATATACTAGCTTCTGCACGCGGCGTCGCCCGCGAAGTACCTACATAAAATATAGCCTATGTTCATCCTGAAAGTTCATTCTACTCATTGATGAAAGAATTTTTCAAATCGGTTCAGTAGTTTCGGAGCCTATTCATTTCAAACAAACAAACAAACAAACAATCAAAGTTTTCCTCTTTATAATATTAGTATAGATATTGATAATCGTCTACAATGTCGAAAATCAATTTAATATATTAGTAGGTAAATAATTATTTCTTCCCTCATGGTCGTAAGTGTGCGGTAGGTTTTTTTTTATTATATATATATATATATTTTTTTGTACATACCTATCAATAATTACTACAACATTCAGTAGGAATATTATAATGCAGGAGCTTTGGCATTATTCAATTAAATCGTGCGTGTTTGCCATTTTGTACGGTAAAATAACCGGCTTGGCATAAATATTTGAACTCGGAACGGTATCAAATATTGAGTTTATTGTACATAATTGATAAATAATGAAATTTATTTAATATACTTACCTACGTGTTATGAAATTATTTATGTACCTACTTAACTCTTGATCAAAATAATATTGTCTTTTATTGGTCTAATACTTGCATAAAAATCATTGAAAAAAACTCCTCTTTTCTCTGACACAATAGAACAAAATACTAGGTCAGTACAATACTCGCTTCTCTTGTTGTGATCTAGTCACAAAATCTTGTGACTCACATACACAGCACTGGCCTCTGTCTATTGAATACACAGGATCGTCAGCTAGCTGCTGACCAGGCAAGGCAAGGCAATGGCTACTGGTGTGTGCCGAGTGTGTTTGGTCGGCGATGTCAGGATGCTGATCGTCGACGACGGCCGCCTCCTGGAGACGTACGAGAAACTCACGAACACCAAGGTAGGTTCAACCCTCGAGTGACCTGAAGCTGCAGCTGTTGACTGACTGAGTGCAAGCGTAGTGCAGCACGCATGTAGGTGAACAGATCACAACGTTGTTGCAGCTCAATGCAGGGGCGGACAATGGGATGCCGAGCGCAGTATGCTATGTGTGTCACCGCCTGCTGCAGAGGTGCCACAGGTTCTCCGATATGGCTCACAAATCCAACAGGATCCTTCAAGAGCTGCTGCACAATAACATTGAGGTATTCATACGAGTTCATTGTAGGCTTAAATTTGATTGCAATAAAATAATTAAAATTAGTGGGCAAATCACTCGGGAACATCTAATTGAATAAAATGGAGCAATACTGAGTGTAACTACTTCTTAACCTCTGATGTGTTTTAAGCAGCAAAAGTAGCGAGCCCCACGTCTGCCCGGCTTATTTTTTCAAATCGAAACTTCAAATCTATCTAGAAGTGATTTTATCGAATGGATTTATTGAGAAATCATTGTATATTGTTCATTCGTTCAGTAAGATGTGCCAAAATAAAAAGAAACCCTAAAACATAGTTATACAGTTTAATATTCAGTAAAAACCAACAGGCGTCATTTGTCGCGGATCCGTGTCTAAGCAGACGACGGTAGTAACCAGGATCCGTGCTTAAACACACGAGAGGTTAATAATACAACACTCGGTCACAAAACAATCTTATTATTACACAAAATTTTATTTATTTTATTTTTATGTAATTATTATTAGACATGTATGTCCAAGATGGGAATCAAACCCATGGCCTACAGCATTGAAGGCAGAGCCTACTGTTCACTGAGATATGACCAGCAACAATCAGTGTCATAACTATGCAATTCAACATTGTATGTGCCTCAGGTTAACCAGATAAACAGTGATATTGGATAGATAATTATCACCCTATGGAATGTCTACCATGTCAAGGGGCAACAGACATTAGTTTGTTTCTAATATCATTTATAGATGGAGATGCTGGTGCCCTACCCGGTGTGCTCTTTGTACCAACATACTTCAATAGTTCTGTATAACTGGTTTACTCTTCCAGGTAACACACGCTACACTTACAATGCTCTCTCTGAAAACTATGCACAACTTGGTGGAGACCCCTGTGCAGAACATGCATATAAACAACTGTTCAAACACCACATGCACATCTTCTGTAGCTGTTAAAGAAGAACAAGTAGTTGTGAAAGAGGAAGAAACAGCTGAAAGTGAAGAAATCCATGATGAGGCATTGAAATTGGAGACACTTGATGATCTTGAAATGGATGATATTTTAAACAATACAGAAACCTATCAAGAGAATGTGACTGAAGAGGCGACTAACCCCAGTAACATGCCTGCAGGCTTCTATTGTGATATCTGCAATAAACAAATTGACACTAAATATAACTTGGTGAAACATTTGAAGTTTCACACCACAAAAAAGCCATATTCCTGCAACAGTTGCGATAAGACTTTTGTTCGAAAAGGTCCTTTGCATATTCACAAGCGAGTCCACACTGGAGAAAAGCCATATTCCTGCAACAGGTGTGATAAGGCTTTCACTCAAAAAGGTAGTTTGAATATACACATGCAACTCCACACTGGACAAAAGCCATATTCCTGCAACAGATGTGATAAGGCTTTTGCTCGAAAAAGTCATTTGAATATTCACATGCGAGTCCACACTGGAGAAAAGCCATATTCCTGCAACAGATGTGATAAGGCTTTTAGTGTAAAAAGTACTTTGATAATGCACATGCGAGTCCACACTGGACAAAAGCCATATTCCTGCAACAGATGTGATAAGGCTTTCACACAAAAAGGTCATTTGAATAGTCACACGCAACTCCACACTGGAGGAAAGCCGTATTCCTGCAACAACTGTGATAAGACTTACACTTGCAAAAGTCATTTGAATATTCACATGCGAGTCCACACTGGAGAAAAGCCATATTCCTGCAACAGATGTGATAAGGCTTTTAGTGTAAAAAGTACTTTGATAATGCACATGCGAGTCCACACTGGACAAAAGCCATATTCCTGCAACAGATGTGATAAGGCTTTCACACAAAAAGGTCATTTGAATAGTCACACGCAACTCCACACTGGAGAAAAGCCGTATTCCTGCAACAGCTGTGATAAGACTTTCACTCGCAAAAGTCATTTGAATATTCACATGCGAGTCCACACTGGAGAAAAGCCATATTCCTGCAACAGATGTGATAAGGCTTTTAGTGAAAAAAGTACTTTGATAAAGCACATGCGTGTCCACACTGGACAAAAGCCATATTCCTGCAACAGGAGTGATAAGGCTTGTGCTAAAACTAGTTTGACAAACACCGAGACACCGAGCCGCGGGAGAATGACCGCGCAGACAATACGTACCTACAGGCCCGCAAGCGGGCGTGCAAGGCGTGCACCGCACGCGGGCGGCACGACCGGGGGGGCGGAACATCTAGGGATCCATCACTTAACTTAATATTCTAAGTCATTGTCATTATGATTATACCCACCTACAGATACCTACTATTTTCTCGAAAATTTCGTTATTTTCTGTCCGTTCACCCGCTCCAACAGCTGAAGGTTTATTAAATTTTGTTTTGGATTTATTTTCGCAATTAAAATCTCAACATTCAACACTTAGTAGCGCGGTCAAGGGTATGATAATAATTCTATTAAGCGTGGAAAACAATTTTAAGTTCCATGGTCGGTCTCATAGTCATAATTTTTGGTAGTCAATGATGCAGAAAATATCACGCACGCTTAGATCATAAACCTGTCTAGGTAGATAGTACGAGCGCGTGAACACCAAAAATAATTAGGGCCAATTGTTGGCCCTAAGTCGCTCAGTGGCGACACAGACATCGGCATCGGTCGGATAGCACGCGTTCTGCACCACAGAAGTAATGGGAGTTAGTGATATAAAAGTGTGTCAAAATTACAGAGGACGAAAGAAAACAACTAAGAAAATTACCTTTCATCGGTAAAGCTGCGTTGACTCGATCAGAGCCAGCTCGGACCAAGCTCGGACCGAGTGGACTCGTAGGAGTAGCTTCATAAGAATGTACTAGGATAGCTGTTGATACTATCATAGTTCACTCGGATCATTTTCGTCACTATTCCAATTATTTTTATGAGTCAACATCGAAAAATGACGGATTTAGTGCGAAGTGGCATCGGAATTGTCGCAGACTTGCTGATAGAGGAGCTAAGACGGGAAAGAGATTTATAAGGCATCTCGCAATTTTTTTTTTAAATTAAAAAAAAAATTGTAGGCCTTCAACCGTACGTTCCAGAGAACCTCTTCTGATTCGAACAGTTCAACATATCTACTTGTTTCACGTTCAGACCACTTTTTTTTCGCACGAGACTCTTGGTTGTGGTTATTAGCCGCCATTTTGTTTTCCAACTCGTATACGAGCTAGCTCGGATGAGTAGAACACGGTCCGAGTCTACTTAGATCGGACGCCGTCGTCCGAGTGGGCTCGGATTAGAGGTTGCTACAATCCGAGTTGCGTCCGAGTAGGAGTTCACTCGGTCCGAGCTGGCTCTGATCGTGTCAACGCGGCTTAAGCAAATTTTAAATAACTAAAGCTGGTTACAGTGCTCGACCGATCGTCGGTCCGTATGTCGGTCGCGCTTGTCATTAGGCTGGTTACAGTGCTCGACCGATCGTCGGTGCGCACGGTCGGTCCTGACGATACGCACGACCGACCGTCAGTTTGTATCATTCAGTGCTCTCCTGACCAACAAACTGACCAGATATCGTCAGGACCATTCAGTGCTCTCCTGACCAACAGACTGACCAGATGAAAATTGATACAGACATCCGTCGTCGGTCCGCACGGTCGGTCGAACGATCGGTGCACCAACTGAACGCGTTCATTCGTTTCCATAGCGCGTCGGTCGACCGACGGCCGTATGCGGACGCGCTCGACCGACGGTCCTCGTACGCAGTGCGTAGCAATATACGCGTGCGTACGGTCGGTCCAGCACTGTACGAATTATGGATTTTCATATTAATGACAAGCGCGACCGACATACGGACCGACGATCGGTCGAGCACTGTAACCAGCCTAATAAGCTAATGAAACAATTAAACTTATATAATTTATAATTTTATCCGAAGATTCAACGCAATTTGACGCCATGTTTATAGGGTTGCCTGTTAAATGAATTTAAAATTTCCCATCTAAGCGTTCACTTATTTACAAAATTGTTAAATGTTTAAATATATACTCTCGGGACTTAATCGCGTATTGTGAAACATTCTATTTACCTCGACGTTTCGATGATCACCGTGGTCACGAGTAGACTCTGACCTGAGTCTACTCGTGACCACGGTGATTGTAATATCATCGAAACGTCGAGGTAAATAGAATGTTTCACAATACGCGATTAAATCCCGAGAGTATATATTTAAACATGTTTCCAAGTCGCGATAGTTTAAAAAAAAATTGTTAAATGGTACAAAAAGGTATTATTTTCGAGATTTTCGGGGTTATTCCCGTTCGACCCCACGTTTCGCCCTCGTGAATTTTATGTAAGGGTCCAGCGGGAAGTTTAGTTGTACATATTATTAGTTCTAGTTTAAGTTATAGTACTAGTTTTAGTGCTAGTTTTAGTTCTTTATTACACTGTTGTTCTTGTGTTCTTGTTTTCAAATATGTGACAGTTATATATTTTGAGGTTCCTACCTGATTCATTAATTTAAGTACCTACCTACTTGTGAATATTGTATTTAAGAACTTGTAATTTGTAAATATTATAAAAAAGAAAAAAAAAATTGTGATTTTGTTATTGCTGGACTAGACTATTAAAATAAATAAACTTACACAGTCTTATTCTTTTTCATTTCAAATATATTTTACGGACCAAAAAGTCCGCACCGGCAACACTGCATTTTAAAATGACTTTGTGACTTTGACAATACTACTCCTATAGCATGATCAAAATTGATCTCAAAAGAGACCGTGATGTTTTTGACAAAGAAGATATTTTCCTGCGAGCGTCTTCTCATACCAACTATAATCGACTGTCAACTTAGTCTAGTTTTTAAATATTTTAACGTGATAATTTGAGTTTTATTGCTTAATTTTGTTGGTTATATTTCCTATAAAGCCCGGCTTCTTGACGCGAGTGTAAAATATGTGAGTTAAAGTGAATAGTTCCCTTCAAAATCCATCGGAGGGGATCCCGAGAATTTTGAACAAAACAGCCACCTTTTGTTTAAAATTGACTTCACAACTTGACTATGACTCTGTGACGTTGACAATACTTAAATAAAATAACACTTGACACTGGCAAAATTGTTCTCTAAAGACAGATGCCTTAATTGAAGAAGGGATTTACTGCGGTGCATTTGCTAGACAACTACGTCGCTCTGGTTTTTAATAAAAACAAAATATAAAAACTTTTTATATTTTCTCTCGTGTTATTTTGAGTTTTATTGCGTAATTTTGGTGGTTATTTTGCCAATAAAGCTCGGGTTCTTGACGCGAGTGTAAAATATGTGAATTAGAGTGAATAGTTCTCTTCAAATTCCATCGGAGGAAATCCCGAGAATTCTCAACAAAACAGCCATCTTTTGTTTAAAATTGACTTGACAACTTGACTATGACTCTGTGTCGTTGACAATACATATAAATAAATAAATACACTTGACACTGGCAAAATTTGTTCTCTACGAGACAGATGCCATAATTGAAGAAGAAGAAGAAAAAAATAAAGAAAAAGAAAAGAAAGATAGAAGTGAAGTGAAGAGAGAACGTCCAAAAGAACGTCTTTCTTTTCTCTCAAATAAAAGTAACAAAACTGCCCACTTGCTTGTATTTTGTTCGGTCTGTTATCTTGTGATTCCTTCCTCACTCATAATTGTCGTCTTGTCATTCATGCAGTTTTTGCCTCTTGTTTATTGAAATTTGAAAACTAGCTGCTGACCAGGAAGGCAAGGCAATGGCTACTGGTGTGTGCCGAGTGTGTTTGGTCGGCGATGTCAGGATGCTGATCGTCGACGACGGCCGCCTCCTGGAGACGTACGAGAAACTCACGAACACCAAGGTAGGTTCAACCCACGAGTGACCTGAAGCTGCAGCTGTTGACTTTTGAAATTGAAATTGAAAAATATTTATTCAGTACAATCACAAGGATCACTTTGAAACGTCTTACATGCTAGGTGAATCTATGTGCCAATTCCAACCTAACCCAAGTACGAGAAGAACAGGCAAGAAACTCGTCTCGGTCCTAGCGCTTTTTTGCATGATCCTTCTTACAAAAAAATGTAATCAAGATTATCTCATAATAATAACATAAAAACAAAAGACAAAACAGAACAAATACATAAAACAAAAGGACAGCGTTTACATTGCAAATTGGTTAGCTATCGGAGGGCGGAGCGACATCGGGCCATGAGTTCCTATCATCAATATATTCATTTATATTATAATATGCTTTCTTTAAGAGATTATTTTTAATGAAGGCTTTGACTGACTGAGTGCAAGCGTAGTGCAGCACGCATGTAGGTGAACAGATCACAACGTTGTTGCAGCTCAATGCAGGGGCGGACAATGGGATGCCGAGCGCAGTATGCTATGTGTGTCACCGCCTGCTGCAGAGGTGCCACAGGTTCTCCGATATGGCTCACAAATCCAACAGGATCCTTCAAGAGCTGCTGCACAATAACATTGAGGTATTCATTGTTTAATTATTCATGTAGAGTTGTTCATTGTATTTTCAAGTTAATTATATAAACCCTCTGCTTACTAAATTTCATGAAAGTTGTCGGAACCGTTTCCAAGATCCAGATTATAATATACATTATATACTTGCAGAGCTGGCTACGCTTTGCTGTGGCTAAGGTTTTTGTTGTATTACATTGTAGTAAACAATTTAAGAGGAATGGTGGAAGTAGCTGTCAAGGAGGCGGAGGTCACCATATTTTTTACAAATGCCATTTATGTAAAAAAAGCATGGTGGTCCCCGTGACTGATGTTCTCCTACTAAAATTGCGGCAATAAATTAAGATGTAAGCTATCCTATCTTTCAAGTTGGATCAAACTGCACATGTTGTGCAAATTTAATTTAAAATCAGTTAAGTAGTTTAGGGAGTCCATCACGGACAAACAACGTGACATGTGATTTATATATTATATATATTATCTTAGGGGAGGCCTATGTCCAGCACTGGACTGCTATAGGCTGATGATATTATCTTATACCTTTAAACGAGCAATTCTTGTATATATACATATAATCGGAATCTCGGAAACGGCTCCTGCGATTTTCATGAAATTTAGTATGCAGGGGGTTTCGGCAGGCGATAAATCGATCTAGCTAGGTTTCATTTTCCAAAAAACAAGATTTACCAAAAAAAAAACCAAGCAAAGCTCGGTCAACCAGGTACTATAATATAATAGAACACAAATATATTATATTTGTGTCCTACTCACGACTTCCTCTGCCCTGAGTGGTGGGGAACTGGACTGAAACTAGGCCATAGCGCCATCTAGTTATGATTTGAGAATGAAATACAAAGCGACTAATTTAACTTTAATAATTTCGTTTATACTTCAAAATTGACGACCTCTGTGGCGCAGCGGGCGAGAGTCCGCCTGCGACGCAAGAGGTTGCGGGTTCGATTCCCGCCGCGGAACAAATTTGTGTAAGATTTGCAGAAATTTGTTCCGTTGGTCTGGGTGTTTTCTATGTATAATAAAAAATATCTATCTATGTATATAATGTATTAAATATATCAGTTATCTAGTACCCATAACACAAGCTTTGAGTAGCTTACTTTGGGGCTAGATGATGCTGTGTGGACTGTCCAGCATTATTTATTTATTTATTTATTTTATTTTATTTCAGCTAAAATGCAAAAAAGCTTAATGTAAGGTGACCAAAAGTTATGGGTATGAGTGTATGTGGGTACGCAAGTAGAGGAAGGCCGAAGAAAAAGTGGTTTGATTGTGTGAAAGATGATAATTATGAATGCAAGAGGAGTAGACTCAGAGTTGACGAATGAGAGTGAGTGGAAGAAGAAAACATGTTGTGCCGACCCCACTTAGCGTAGGATAAGGGCAAGAGAATCTTATACCTTTAAACGAGCAATTCTTGTATATATAAACACCATATATATATATTATCTTATATATATTCATACATATATAACCATTGCTTGTTTAAAGGTATAAGATGTGGCTTGGTTTTACCAGTTAGACATTATTATTGATGAGGTAATTAGGAACCTGATGGAATGTCTACCATGTCAAGGAGTAACAGAGGTTAGCTTGTTTCTAATATCATTCATAGAAGGATTTGCCGGTGCCCTACCCGGAGTGCTTGTTGCTCCAACATGCTTCAATAGTTCTGCATAAATTTTATATGTTCCAGGTAACACACGCTACACTTACAATGCACTCTCTGAAAACTATGCACAACTTAGTGGAGACCTCTGTGTGGAACATGGATAATATAAACAACTGTCCAAACACCACATGCACATCTTCTGTAACTTTTAAGGAGCAAGTACTTGTGAAAGAGGAAAACACAGCTGGAAGTAAAGAAATCCATGATAAAGTATTGAAGTTGGAAACCTATGATGACCATGAAATTGGTGTTGATTCAAACAATACAGAAACCTATCCAGCTGTTAAAGAAGAACAAGTAGTTGTCAAAGAGGAGAACACAGCTGAAAGTGAAGAAAACCATGATGAGGCATTGAAGTTAGAGACACTTGATGATCATGAAATTGGTGATGATTCAAACAATACAGAAACCTGTCAAGCGAATGTAACTGAAGTGGAGACCGACCCCAGTAACATGCCTGCAGGCTTCTTTTGTGATATCTGCAATAAACAAATTGACACTGAATATAACTTGGTGAATCATTTGAAGGTTCACACTGGACAAAAGCAATATTCCTGCAACAGATGTGATAAGGCTTTCACTAAAAAAAATGATTTGAATAGACACATTAGAGTTCACACTGGAGAAAAGCCATATTATTGCAACAGGTGTGATAAGGCTTTTACTCAAAAAAGTCATTTGAATATACACATGCGAGTACACACTGGAGAAAAGCCATATTTCTGTAACATGTGTGATAAGGCTTTTCCTCATGAAAGTAATTTGAAAAGTCACATGCGAGTCCACACTGGGCAAAAGCCATATTCCTGCAACAGTTGTGAAAAGGTTTTCACTCAAAAAGTCCATTTGAATGATCACATGCGAGTCCACACTGGGGAAAAACCATATCCCTGCAACAGGTGTGATAAGGGTTTTACTCGAAAAGATTATTTGAATAGTCACATGCGAGTCCACACTGGTCAAAAGCCATATTATTGCAGCAGGTGTGATAAGGCTTTTACTCAAAGAAGTAATTTGAATATACACATGCGAGTCCACACTGGACAAAAGCCATATTCCTGCAACAGATGTGATAAGGCTTTTACTCAAAAAAGTCATTATAATAAACACATGCGAAGTCACACTGAAGAAAACTTCCTGCAAAAGGTGTGATAAGGCTTGTGCTAAACTAGTGAGACAAACCACAAGCGGGTTCGCTCGGAGGTCCCTCGGCGGCTCCGCAGTCGGCGCTAGAGGCGAGCGCGCGGCGACACCCGGCGCGCTGCGACCGGCAGCTGTGCAGACGCGACTGCCGACAGCGCGGCCCCCGCACCCCGCGTGTCCCGCAGCAGAGGACTGCTGAGAGTTTCACTAAAGTAGCTTCAATTAAAAAAGTATGTTGGTACTACTAGATGTTGCACACAATGCAATAGAACAGGATAATTGTATCTAGGAAGTTTCATTTATTAATTCACAAGACTGCTCTTTTATAATCTAATGTTTTATCATAATCTTCCTGCTCTTATCCCGTGGGTGGGGTCGGCACAACAGGTTCTCTTGATCCACTCTCCCCTATCATCCGTCATCTCAGGAGGTACTCACTCCCTTCTTACACTTATCGTCTTTCGCACATTCCATCCATCTTTTCATAATGTTAGTCTTATTATAGGTACCTACAATTGCCAGACAGACAGACAGCCTAGCTAGACACATCGTAAATGACTCTAAATTTGTTAGTCTAAGAAATTCGCTATATTTGTTTGATAGTTAAACTTAATAAAACATTTCAAAAACAGCATTTTTCGTTTAGAACGTACCTTTATTCCTAATGTGGGTACCTAGTACGTACCTGCGGGTACTTAATGTACAAATCTTCGGGCTAACTCCAATACATTGAAATAAAAGGTTAAATGAAGTTCTGAAATTCACTACATTAGTATCATATTGTATCTATTGTTTGTCCATTAGATATTCCCGGGCTCGTTGGGGTAGAACAGACGGGGTACCTAATTATAAAGAGCGGTCAGGAGTGCAAGAGTCGGTCAGAGATGTCTCTCGGTCCCCTATGAGTACGAGGGCCCAGCGAGGGCCCAGCCTTCGCCGAGGCTCGCGGCACTCGTTCGTTCGTTGTACTCCATCATCCTTGGCAGCTCAGTTATTGGCCCACTAATGGGTATTAAATAAGCCTCCTTCCTCAAACGCCACTTCTGTCGGTCCTGTGCGGTTCTCAACCAAGTCTTCTCCTCTTTGGCCTATAGCATGCACCTATAATTAATAATATATATTGGGTATCGTCTATAGATGCCAAATATCAATTTTATTTGAAGTACCTTACCTACATCATTATATTTTCTTCCCTTACAACTAAGGTGGAGTGTGCGGTACAATAAACTACAACATTCAGTAATAAATAAGCAGTAGCTTTGGCATGTATTCAATTCAAACGTGCGTGTTTGCCATTTTGAACGGTAAAATAACCAGCTTGGCATACTAAATTTATGTTTGAACTTCAAACATAGCGTACACATGACATGACTGATAAAATAATGAAAATTATTTATTAGACGTGTTAAGAAAGTAGTTCAGTATTTATATTTAACTCTTGATCAAAATAATATTGTCTTTTATTGGGTTAATACTTACATAAAAATTAAAAAAAAACTATTCTTTTCTCTGACACAATAAAACAAAATACTACTCGCTTTTCATGTTGTGATTATTCACATAATCTTGTGACTCAGATTCACAGCACTGGCCTCTGTCTATTGAATACACAGTGTCGTCAGCTAGCTGCTGACCAGGCAAGGCAAGGCAATGGCTACTTCCGTGTGCCGAGTGTGTTTGGTCGGCGACATCAGGATGCTGACCGTCGACGGCGGCCGCCTCCTGGAGACGTACGAGAAACTCACGAACACCAAGGTAGGTTCAACCCACGAGTGACCTGAAGCTGCAGCTGTTGACTGACTGAGTGCAAGCGTAGTGCAGCACGCATGTAGGTGAACAGATCACAACGTTGTTGCAGCTCAATGCAGGGGCGGACAATGGGATGCCGAGCGCAGTATGCTATGTGTGTCACCGCCTGCTGCAGAGGTGCCACAGGTTCTCCGATATGGCTCACAAATCCAACAGGATCCTTCAAGAGCTGCTGCACAATAACATTGAGGTATTCATTGATCTATTCATACGAGTTCATTGTAGGCTTAAATTTTTTTGCAATAAAATTAATATAAGTGGACAAATCACTCGGGAACATCTAATTGAATCAAATGGAGCAATACTGAGTGTAACTACTTCCTAATAATACAACACTCGGTCACGAAACAATCTTATTAATACACAAAATTTTATATATTTTATTTTTATCTAATCACTAGGTGGTTGCCCGCGACTTCGTCCGCGTTTCATATATTGTATAAAACAAAAAAAACAAATCAAAAACCAAGAAAACCGTTCTGGAGTTATAAGTGTTCAAACCAACCCGTCTTTTTCTATGTACATACATACATTCATAAAATCACGCCTGTTTCCTGACGGGGTAGGCAGAGACCATGGATCTCCACTTGCTACGATCCTGACATACTTCTTTTTCTTCATTCACTCTCATTAAATTCTTAATACATGCGCGTCGGTTTAGGGTACCCTGGACCTGGCCTTTCTCTACAACGTCCCCAATTTGATCGAGGTACCTACGTCCCATTCACACTCTCCTTAAACAACTGTTTCGTCAATCTTCTTTCATCCATTCTTTCTACATGCCCAAACCATCTTAACATACCCTTCTCAATTTTCATCACTACGTCTTCTTTCACTCCACAACGTTCTCTTATCACGCTGTTCTTCGCTCTATCATTCAAAGTTAAACCACACATACTTCTTAGAGCTCTCATTTCCACTGCATTAATTCTACTCTGATACTTCTTCTATGTAGTGTATTAAAACCAATAGTGTCAATTTATTTTGCAATTCATGTACTTATCTAATTTGTGTTTCAAACTACTATCACACCTCTCGTTAAAAAGTCCTTTAGGTATAAACTTTGATACCCCTTTATTTCCGTTTGTGTGGGCTATTTTTGAAAACCCTTAAATATGTGTTTAATTATTTTGCATTTTAAGTATTAAAACCGAGTTCTCGTCAAAAGAACTTTGACACCCCATTTAACCCTTTTTGAAGGGTTATTTTGAAAAAATCCAGAAATATGTGTCCATTTATTTTGCTTATTAAGTATTTAAACCGAGTTTCAAACAAATCACACCACTCGTTGAAAAAACTTTGACACCCCATTTAACACTTTTTGGAGGGTTATTTTGAAAAATCTAGATACACGTTTTAAATTATTTTGCATTTAATGTATCCAAACTAAGATTCAGACGGATCGTACAACTCGTTAAAAAGTTCCCATATAAACATTGAGCCCTCATTTTACCCCTTTTTAAAGATTTTATTGAAAAATCTCGAAACACGTATACATTTGTTTTGTATTTACATTCCACAAACAGAGTTTCATCAAAATCGTACAACGCATTAAAAAGTTTCATACAACCGTTTTTAGCCCTTTTCACCCCCTTAAAAGTGGAATTTCCAAAAATTCCGTCTTATTGGGCGTCTACATACCAAGACAAACAGTATTTCAAACAAATCACTCCATTCGTCGAAAAAACTTTGACACCCCATTAAACCCTTTTGGGAGGGTTATTTTGTAAAATCAAGATTACGTTTTACATCATTTTGCATCCAAAGTATCCAAACTAAGATTCAGACCGATCGTACCACCCCTTAAAAAGTTCCCATATAAACATTGAGCCCCCATTTTACCCCTTTTTAAAGGTTATATTGAAAAATCTCGAAACACGTATACATTTGTTTTGTATTTACATTACACACACAAAGTTTCATGAAAATCGTACAGCGCGTTAAAAAGTTTCATACAACCGTTTTTAGCTCTTTTCACCCCATTAAAAGTGGAATTTCCAAAAATCCCGTCTTATTGCTCGCCTACATACCAAGACGAACATACCCTCCAAATCTCAAGTCTGTACGACCGGCGGTTTGGGCTGTGCGTTGTATCTATTCAAATCAGTCAGGACTTATCCTTTTATATAGTAGATCATTAGACATGTATGTCCAAGATGGGAATCAACCCCATGGCCTCCAGCGCTGAAGGCAGGTCCACTGAGATATAACCAGCAACAATCAGTGTCATAACTATGCAATTCAACATTGTATGTGCCTCAGGTTAACCAGATAAACAGTGATATTGGATAGATAATTATCACCCTATGGAATGTCTACCATGTCAAGGGGCAACAGACATTTGTTTGTTTCTAATATCAATTATATATGGAGCTGCCGGTGCCCTACCTCGTGTGCTCGTTGTACCAACATGCTTCAATAGTTCTGTATAGCTGATTTACTCTTCCAGGTAACACACGCTACACTTACAATGCTCTCTCTGAAAACTATGCACAACTTAGTGGAGACCCCTGTGCGGAACATGCATGTAAACAACTGTTCAAACACCACATGCACATCTTCTGTAGCTGTTAAAGAAGAACAAGTAGTTGTGAAAGAGGAAGAAACAGCTGAAAGTGAAGAAATCCATGATGTGGTATTGAAGTTTGAGACACAAGATGATCATGAAATTGATGATGATTCAAACAATACAGAAACCTGTCAAGAGAATGTAACTGAAGTAGAGACCGACCCCAGTAACATACCTGCAGGCTTCTATTGTGATATCTGCAATAAACAAATTGACACCAAATATAACTTGGTGAAACATTTGCAGTTTCATGCTAGAAAAAAGTCATATTCCTGCAACGGGTGTGACAAAGCTTTTACTCAAAAATTTCATTTGAATAGTCACATGCGAGTCCACACTGAACAAAAGCCATATTCCTGCAACAGTTGTGATAAGGTTTTTACACAAGAAAAAAAATTGAATATTCACATGCGAGTCCACACTGGACAAAAGCCATATTCCTGCAACAGTTGTGATAAGTCTTTCGGTGATCGTAGTACTTTGATAAAACACATGCGAGTCCACACTGGACAAAAGCCATATTCCTGCAACAGTTGTGATAAGACCTTCACACAAAAAGGTCATTTGAATGATCACATGCGAGTCCACACTGGGGAAAAGCCATATTCCTGCAACAGGTGTGACAAAACCTTCACACAAAAAGGTCATTTGAATATTCACATGCGAGTCCACACTAGACAAAAGCCATATTCCTGCAACAGTTGTGATAAGTCTTTCGGTGATCGTAGTACTTTGATAAAACACATGCGAGTCCACACTGGACAAAAGCCATATGCCTGCAACAGTTGTGATAAGGCTTTCACACAAAAAGGTAGTTTGAATATACACATGCGAGTCCACACTGGACAAAAGCCATATTCCTGCAACAGGTGTGATAAGGCTTTCACTCAAAAAGGTAGTTTGAATATACACATGCAACTCCACACTGGACAAAAGCCATATTCCTGCAACAGATGTGATAAGGCTTTTGCTCGAAAACTTGATTTGAATAGTCACATGCGAAGTCACACTGAAGAAAACGTCCTGCAACAGGAGTGATAAGGCTTGTGCTAAACTAGTGAGACAAAGCACAAGCGGGCTCGCTCGGAGCTCCCTCGGCGGCTCCGCAGTCGGCGCTAGAGGCGAGCGCGCGGCGACACCCGGCGCGCTGCGACCGGCAGCTGTGCAGACGCGACTGCCGACAGCGCGGCCCCCGCACCCCGCGTGTCCCGCAGCAGAGGACCGCTGAGAGTTTCGCTAAAGTACCTTCAATTAAAAAAGTATGAAGGTACTACTAGATGTTGCACACAATGCAATAGAACAGGATAATAATTTTGTACTTATCTAGGAAGTTTCGTTTATTAATTCACATGACTGCTCTTTTATAATTCAATTTTATAAACTAATGTTAGTCTTACATATTGTCATTATCATTATCTTCCTGCCGTTATCCCTGGTGGGGTCGGCACAACAGGTTCTCTTCCTCCACTCTCCCCCTATCATCCGTCATCTTGGTACCTACTCACTTCCTTCTTACACAATCGTCTTTCGCACATTCCATCCATCTCTTCTTTTTTTTTAGTCTTACTTAATAAATAACGAACTCACCCTTTCGGTACATGAGTCCTAATCAGGGCCGAGCCGCCCCTATGTGCGAAGTGTGCGGCGCACACAGGCGCCAAGACAATAGAGGCGCCGCCATCGAAATTATTTTTAATACACTTACACAAAAACATATTCTTTGTAGTGGAGTATCGATAAGTAAAACCTAAAAAATGTACACCACTTTTATAGACCAAATTTAAAATTTTTGCCTTATATATCAGGCGACACATAGGTACCGAAGTTGAAACATGAAGATTCGTGAAAAAAAGAGGCGCTTCATAGGTTTCGCACACAGGCGCTGTGGGGGTCGGCGCGGCCCTGGTCCTAATTACTTTAATTCACAATTCCCAAAATTCCCAATTACTAAAATTGAATGAATTGCCTGACAGACAGTTTAGACACATTATAAAATACCTACTTAATTATATCTTTGTTTGTCTAAGAAATTGTTCTATGATAGTTATGTAAACATAAAACATTTCAAAAACAACATTTTTCGTTTGGTACAAACAAGTTCATCCAACGGCTCTAGGCATTCGTGAAGTTAGCCACAGGTGCGAGTTTGCGCATGTAGGTACAGTTCCTTCCCCCCTCCTCGAAAACCGATACTGCGCAGCTCTTGCGGCTAACTTCACGAATGCCTAGATTCGTTGAGCCAACTACGTTTACTCCTCATTTCGGTACATAGTACCTACCTACGGGTAATGTACCTACGAATATCTTCGGGAATAATTCTCCAGTACACTGAAATAATTACTTACATTAGACTATTGAACTATTATTACTAAATGAAAAGAAAACGAAATGTGTTCGTTTTGTACTACCAAATGTTCGACATTTAGATACCAATATAAAAATAAATAACGAAAATATAGATCTTGTAGACACCACAGTATTCTTGGGCATAACTTTAGATAATAAGCTTCAATGGGGCCCGCACATTGATAAATTGTCGAAGAGACTTAGCTCTGCAGCATATGCAGTTAAAAAGATCCGTCATTTCACCGACGTAGAAACTGCTAGACTTGTATATTTCAGCTACTTTCATAGCATTATGTCTTACGGCATTTTGTTATGGGGGAGTGCTGCAGATATTAATACTATATTTGTGTTGCAAAAGAGGGCTGTTCGTGCAATTTATAACATGGGTCCTAGAGAATCTCTTAGAGATAAGTTTAAAGAAATAAACGTCATGACAATGCCATGTCAGTATATATATGAAAACTTGATGTATGTTCACAAAAACATTAATTTATTTAGGAAAAATAGTGATAATCATAATGTTAATACTAGACTTAAAAATAAACTCGCTGTTCCCACGGTTAGGCTCACTAAAGTAAGTAAATCCTTTAAAGGGCAATGTGTACGCTTCTATAACAAGATCCCAAGTGACATGCTTGATTTATCAATTGGAAAATTCAAAAATGTAATTAAACAGAAACTGTCTAGAAAAGCTTATTATAAAATATCAGAGTATTTAGATGATAAAAAAGCTTGGGATGAATCAGCTCCAACTCTGCTAGGTATTCCTTACAAAATTAACAAGGATCATACAAAAAAAGCGCTAGGGCCCAGCGAGTTTCTTGCCAGTTCTTCTCGCACTGGGGATAGGACTGGAACTGGCACTTAGACTCACCTAGTATGTAAGACGTTTCAAAGTGATCCCTGTGATTCTATTGAAAATAAACATATTTTGATTTGATTTGATTTGAGACAGTATAAGGTATACCTATTTCTACTAGATATTCCCGGGCTCATTGGGGTAGAACAGACGGGGTACCTAATTATAAAGAGCGGTCAGGAGTGCAAGAGTCGGTCAGAGATGTCTCTCGGTCCCCTATGAGTACGAGGGCCCAGCCGTCGCCGAGGCTCGCGGCACTCGTTCGTTCGTTGTACTCCATCATCATTGGCAGCTCAGTTATTGGCCCACTAATGGGTTTAGATTATAGATAAGCCTCCTTCCTCAAACGCCACTTATATCGGTCCTGTGCGGTTCTCAAGCAAGTCTTCTCCTCATTGGCCTTTAGCATGCACCCAATTCTTGTACATATTATTATACAATCTTTCGAAATTATGTGGAATATTACACTCTCGAAACTTTGTCCATCGAAGCAAAAACTCAGCCGGCACTTTCCGATAGAACACACAGTAGACAGTCCAATACCCGAAAGTTTGACGTTATCACTTTCACATACCGGTTTCCCGAGCGCTTCGTAGAAGTCCGATGATATAATATTAACCTCACTGCCGCTATCAATCAAAGTTTCAACGCAATAACCACCAATTTTCGTACTTACAACCGGCTTTTTCGTCTTACGAAATTCATTCGTGTAATTTACTTTGTTTACATTAACCATAACCTCACTCTCCGTATCTGACGATGTTGACATTGACAGTTCACTTTCGTTGTCACTTTGATAGTCCGCCATTTTGGGATCGCCGTTCCGTTCTACGCGATTAGCAGCAATAACTCCCTGCGCGGGAGTGAAGTCAGTCGCAGTCTCCGCCATCGTGCCGAACATCGCACGTTTCCTCGTTCCGGAGTCATCCGAAGCCTGCCGATTGTTCCCGATCGCCTCTTTTGGCTTTTTCAAGCTTTTCATTCGCTCACTCGTTCTCTTCGTACAGGTAGAACCAACATGGCCAAACTCGTTGCACTTGAAACACTTCAAGCCTTTATCTTTGTGTGGACAATTGAGCGATGCATGCCCATGCTAATACGCTTGATTTTCTGCTTACTGACATCATTTCTATTTTCCGCCACTGAATCTTTCTCTGTCGGTTTTTTAGTCATTTTACTTTTTATTGTTTCGTAGATCTTGATTTTCTCCTTTAACTCGCTATACGAAGTAACACCATACAGCATGATTTTGTTAGTCTCCATATCAATTATACCGTCGACTATGTATTTTATCGCAACATAGTCTGGCATTTTACCCCTTTTTCCAAGATCTTTCATGATCAGCATGTAATCTAGGCAGCTCTCGTTAGATTTCTTCTTTCTGGCACTCATCATTTCATGCACGGATTTAATATCTACCGTGTCAGGGAACTCTTTGGTAATAGCTTGCTTGAGGTCTTCCCAGTTCTTGTGAGTTTTTTCCGAACGTAACCAGAGTGCTGCTGTTCCTGTGAGTGATCTTCTCGCTACCAACAACTGTTGAAGCGGGGTCCAGCCAAATATTTCAGCGTTATCTTCAACATCGCAACTGCACAACTGGATAAGTCCCGTCTTTGCCGTTGAAACTCGGCACCAGTTCAGCGGCCATTTGCAGCATATTGTTGGCGGATGACGATGACGGCGCATTACGTCGTTTCGCCCCGTAGTCACCCTCAACTTCGTCGTAGTCGTCTTGCCGGCTCTTCCTTCTTTCTTCCTTAGACTTAGGCATGTTCTTGCGTCGTAAAGAAACACCTTAGCTTCGAATGAACCGGCGATTATGGCGGCAACCACGTTGCGGTATTTTCGTCGTCTTGATTTCTGCCTCGCGTCTATCCACCAAGCGTCTTCAATGAATATCCCGGACGAGCCCCCAAAATGTAGGATGGGATAGCGGACAGAAACACAGGTTCTAGTAGTCTTCTATATTTTTCCTTGTTAATTAGCTTATAATGTAACTTCTTCCGTTTCAACGTAGCGGCCATAATGACTCGCCCTCTCTGCCTCATTCATCTCATTCACACCATTCATTCCCTCGTTCACAACGTTCCCTTTCACTCAGACTTACTTACTACTTCATCTTTCAAATCCCACATGTATGTATATATATAATCTAAATCCCGGAAACGGCTTCAACGATTTACATGAAATTTAGTAGGTATACAGGGGGTTTCGGGGACGATAAATCGATATACTTAGCTAGAATTCATATTCCAAAGAACAAAATTTACCAAAAAAAACTGAGCAGAGCTTGGTCAACCAGACTATAATAGACTATACCTTGCTAATGCTAACTTCACTAATGCCTAGATCCATTGGATGAAGTAGACCGTAAAGTTCATCCAACGGATCTAGGCATTCGTGAAGTTAGCCACAGGTGCGAGTTTGCGCATGTACAGTTCCTTCCTCCTCTCATACCTCCATTTGCTCCCGAAAAACGATACTGCGCTGCTCTTGCGGCTAACTTCACGAATGCCTCGACTCGTGGAGTCAACCATAATAGTATATAATATATTGGGAATCCTCTTTAAATGCCAAAAATCAAATTTATTTTATGTATTAATTACTTACCTAATTATTTCATCCCTCATTTTAAGGTGGAAGTTTGCGGTAGATTAGATAACTATTAATTTAGTATTATAGGCAGTAGCTTTGGCATGTATTCAATTCAAACGTGCGTGTTTGCCATTTTGTACGGTAAAATAACCAGCTTGTCATAAATATTTGACTCAACTTAAAAAATAAAAAAAATAAAATTATTTTCTCTGACACAACAGAAAAAAATACTACTCGCTTTTCTTGTTTTGATTAGTCACATAATCTTGTAACTCAGATTCACAGCACTGGCCTCTATCTATTGAATACACAGTGTCGTCAGCTAGCTGCTGACCAGGCAAGGCAAGGCAATGGCTACTGGTGTGTGCCGAGTGTGTTTGGTCGGCGATGTCAGGATGCTGATCGTCGACGACGGCCGCCTCCTGGAGACGTACGAGAAACTCACGAACACCAAGGTAGGTTCAACCCTCGAGTGACCTGAAGCTGCAGCTGTTGACTGACTGAGTGCAAGCGTAGTGCAGCACGCATGTAGGTGAACAGATCACAACGTTGTTGCAGCTCAATGCAGGGGCGGACAATGGGATGCCGAGCGCAGTATGCTATGTGTGTCACCGCCTGCTGCAGAGGTGCCACAGGTTCTCCGATATGGCTCACAAATCCAACAGGATCCTTCAAGAGCTGCTGCACAATAACATTGCGGTATTCATTGTTTAATTCATGAAGAGTTCACTGTAGGTTCAAGTTTATTATATTAGTGGATGATTCACACTGCATCATCTATACTAATATTATAAAGAGGAAAACTTTGATTGTTTGTTTGTTTGTTTGTTTGTTTGAAACGAATAGGCTCCGAAACTACTGAACCGATTTGAAAAATTCTTTCACCAATGTGTAGAATAAACTTTCAGGATGAACATAGGCTATATTTTATGTAGGTACTTCGCGGGCGACGCCGCGAGCGGAAGCTAGTCTGATATAAACTAATGGAGCAATACTGATTGTAAACACATCCTAATAATACAACTCTGTCACGAAACCATCATCAATTTCATAACACAAATGTATGTCTGGGATAGGAATCAAACCCATAGCCTACAGCACTGAAGGTCGAGCCTATCCACTGCGATATGAGAAGGGGAAACCCTTGTCATAACTTAACTATGTTATCAGAATTTGTAGTGCCTCAGTATTATTGACCAGGTGAATACGAACCTTATAGAATGTCTACCATGTCAAGGGGTAACAGAGGTAGCTAGTTTCTAATATAATTCTTAGATGGAGTTGCCGGTGCCCTACCCCACATGCTCGTTGATCCAACATGTTTCAATAGTCCTGTATAACTGTTATCTGTTCCAGGTAACACACGCCACACTTACAATGTTGGGTCTGAAAACTGAGCACAGCTTAATGGCGACCCCTGTGCAGAACATGCATATAAACAACTGTTCAAACACCACATGCACATCTTCTGTAGCTGTTAAAGAAGAACAAGTAGTTGTGAAAGAGGAAGAAACAGCTGCAAGTGAAGAAATCCATGATGAAGCATCAATGTTGGAGACACTTGATGATCATGAAATTGGTGATGATTCAAACAAAACAGAAACCTATCAAGAGAATGTAACTGAAGTGGAGACCGACCTCAGTAACATGCCTGCAGGCTTCATTTGTGATATCTGCAATAAACAAATTGACACTGAATATAACTTGCTGAAACATTTGAAGTTTCATACCAGAAATAAGCCATTTTCCTGCCAGAGGTGTAATAAGGCTTTCACACAAAAAGGTTATTTGAATAGTCACATGCG
Organism: Cosmorhoe ocellata; assembly: GCA_963675405.1. Taxonomy (NCBI): domain Eukaryota; kingdom Metazoa; phylum Arthropoda; class Insecta; order Lepidoptera; family Geometridae; genus Cosmorhoe; species Cosmorhoe ocellata. The sequence goes on along the minus strand of OY776271.1, from coordinate 5,853,315 downwards.
AGTCCACACTGGACACAAGCCATATTCCTGCAACAGCTGTGATAAGGCTTTCACACAAAAAGGTCATTTGAATAGACACACGCAAGTCCACACTGGAGAAAAGCCATATTCCTGCAACAGTTGTGATAAGGCTTTTATTGAAAAAAGTACTTTGATAAAGCACATGCGAGTCCACACTGGAGAAAAGCCATATTCCTGCAACAGGTGTGATAAGGCCTTCAGTGATCGTAGTACTTTTAGAAAACACATGCGAGTCCACACTGGAGAAAAGCCATATTCCTGCAACAGGTGTGATAAGGTTTTTACTCAAAAAAGTACTTTGACTAGTCACATGCGAGTCCACACTGGAGAAAAGCCATATTCCTGCAACAGATGTGATAAGGCTTTTACTATAACATGTAATTTGAATCGTCACATGCGACTCCACACTGGACAAAAGCCATATTCCTGCAACAGGTGTGATAATGCTTTTACTCAAAAAGATAATTTGAAAACTCATATTATGCAAAGTCACACTGAAAAAACTTCCTGCAACAGGAGTGATAAGGCTTGTGCTAAAACTAGTTTGACAAACACCGAGACACCGAGCCGCGGGAGAATGACCGCGCAGACAATACGTACCTACAGGCCCGCAAGCGGGCGTGCAAGGCGTGCACCGCACGCGGGCGGCACGACCGGGGGGGCGGAACATCTAGGGATCCATCACTTAACTTAATATTCTAAGTCATTGTCATTATACCCACCTACAGATACCTACTATTTTCTCGAAAATTTAATTAGTTTCTGTCCGTTCACCCGGTCCAACAGGTGAAGGCTTATTAAATTTTGTTTTGGATTTATTTTCGCAATTAAAATCTCAATATTCAACACTTAAAAGCGCGGTCAAGGGTATGATAATGATTCTATTAAGCGTGGAAAACAATTTTAAGTTCCATGCTCGGTCTCATAGTCATAATTTTTGGTAGTCAATGATGCAGAAAATATCACGCACGCTTTGATCATAAACCTGTCTAGATAGATAGTACGAGCGCGTGAACACCAAAAATAATTAGGGCCAATTGTTAGCCCTACGTCGCTCAGTGGCGACACAGACATCGGTCGGATAGCACGCGTTCTGCACCACAAGTAATGGGAGTTAGTGCCATAAAAGTGTGTCAAAATTACAGAGGACGAAAGAAAACAACTAAGAAAATTACCTTTCATCGGTAAGCAAATTTTAAATAACTAATAAGCTAATGAAACAATTAAACTTAAATATTATAATTTTATCCGAAGATTCAACGCAATTTGACGCCATGTTTATAGGGTTGCCTATGAAATTAAAATTTCCCATCTAAGCGTTCACTTATTTACAAAATTGTTTAATGGTACAAAAAGGTATTATTTTCGAGATTTTCGGGGTTATTCCCGTTCGACCCCACGTTTCGCCCTCGTGAATTTTATGTAAGGGTCCAGCGGGAAGTTTAGTTGTACATATTATTAGTTCTAGTTTAAGTTATAGTTCTAGTTTTAGTTCTTTATTACATTGTTGTTCTTGTGTTCTTGTTTTCAAATATGTGACAGTTTTATTTTATTGAGGTTCCTACCTGATTCATTAATTTAAGTACCTACCTACTTGTGAATATTGTATTTAAGAACTTGTAATTTGTAAATATTATAAAAAAGAAAAAAAAATTGTGATTTTGTTATTGCTAGACTAGACTATTAAAATAAATAAACTTCTTATTCTTTTTCATTTCAAATATATTTTACGGACCAAAAAGTCCGCACCGGCAACACTGCATTTTAAAATGACTTTGTGACATTGACAATACTACTCCTATAGCATGATCAAAATTGATCTCAAAAGAGACCGTGATGTTTTTGACAAAGAAGATATTTTCCTGCGAGCGTCTTCTCATACCAACTGTAATCGACTGTCAACTTAGTCTAGTTTTTAAATATTTTAACGTGATAATTTGAGTTTTATTGCTTAATTTTGTTGGTTATATTTCCTATAAAGCCCGGCTTCTTGACGCGAGTGTAAAATATGTGAGTTAAAGTGAATAGTTCCCTTCAAAATCCATCGGAGGGGATCCCGAGAATTTTGAACAAAACAGCCACCTTTTGTTTAAAATTGACTTCACAACTTGACTATGACTCTATGACGTTGACAATACTTAAAAAAAATAACACTTGACACTGGCAAAATTGTTCTCTAACATTGAGGTATTCATTGTTTAATTCTTATAGAGTTCATGGTAGGTTCAAGTTTATTATATTAGTGGATGATTCACTCTGCATCATCTGATATAAACTAATGGAGCAATCCTGATTGTAAACACATCCTAATAATACAACTCTGTCACGAAACCATCATCAATTTCATAACACAAATGTATGTCTGGGATAGGAATCAAACCCATAGCCTACAGCACTGAAGGTCGAGCCTATCCACTGCGATATGAGAAGGGGAAACCCTTGTCATAACTTAACTATGTTATCAGAATTTGTAGTGCCTCAGTATTATTGACCAGGTGAATAGGAACCTGATAGAATGTCGACCATGTCAAGGGGTAACAGAGGTTAGCTTGTTTCTAATATCATTCTTAGATGGAGTTGCCGGTGCCGTACCCCACATGCTCGTTGATCCAACATGCTTCAATAGTCCTGTATAACTGTTATTTGTTCCAGGCAACACACGCCACACTTACAATGTTGGGTCTGAAAATTAAGCACAACTTAATGGCGACTCCTGTGCAGAACATGCATATAAACAACTGTTCAAACACCACATGCACATCTTCTGTAGCTGTTAAAGAAGAACAAGTAATTGTGAAAGAGGAAGAAACAGCTGCAAGTGAAGAAATCCATGATGAAGCATCAATGTTGGAGACACTTGATGATCGTGAAATTGGTGATGATTCAAACGATAAGAAGTGGAGACCGACCCCAGTAACATGCCTGCAGGCTTCATTTGTAATATCTGCAATAAACAAATTGACACTGAATATAACTTGCTGAAACATTTGAAGTTTCATACCAGAAATAAGCCATTTTCCTGCCAGAGGTGTAATAAGGCTTTCACACAAAAAGGTCATTTGAATAGTCACATGCGAGTCCACACTGGAGAAAAGCCATATTCCTGCAACAGGTGTGATAAGGTTTTTACTCAAACAATTACTTTGACTAGTCACATGCGAGTCCACACTGGAGAAAAGCCATATTCCTGCAACAGATGTGATAAGGCTTTTACTCTAACATGTACTTTGAATCGTCACATGCGACTCCACACTGGACAAAAGCCATATTCCTGCAACAGATGTGATAAGGCTTTTACACGGCAAAGTAATTTGAATAGACACATGCAAGTCCACACTGGACATATTCCTGCAACAGGAGTGATAAGGCTTGTCCTAAACTAGTTAGACAAAGCACAAGCGGGCTCGCTCGGAGGTCCCTCGGCGGCTCCGCAGTCGGCGCTAGAGGCGAGCGCGCGGCGACACCCGGCGCGCTCCGACCGGCAGCTGTGCAGACGCGACTGCCGACAGCGCGGCCCCCGCACCCCGCGTGTCGCGCAGCAGAGGACCGCTGAGAGTTTCGCTAAAGTACCTTCAATTAAAAATGTATGTAGGTACTACTAGATGTTGTCCACAATGCAATAGAACAGGATAATAATTTTGTATCTAGGAAATTTCGTTTATTAATTCACATGACTGCTCTTTAATAATTCAATTTTATAATCTAATGTTAGGCTTATTGTCATTATCATTATCTTCCTGCCGTTATCCCTGGTGGGGTCGGCACAACAGGTTCTCTTCCTCCACTCTCCCCCTATCATCCGTCATCTTGGTACCTACTCACTTCCTTCTTACACAATCGTCTTTCGCACATTCCATCCATCTCTTCTTTTTTTTTAGTCTTACTTAATAAATAACGAACTCACCCTTTCGGTACATGAGTCCTAATTACTTTAATTCACAATTCCCAAAATTCCCACTTACCAAAATTGAATGAATTGCCTGACAGACAGTTTAGACACATTTTAAAATACCTACTTAATTATATATTTGTTTGTCTAAGAAATTGTTCTATGATAGTTATGTAAACACTAGCTGTACCGCCAGCGACTTCGTTCACTTAAAGTATCTAAACTGAGTTTCAAACACATCACACAACTCATAAAAATCCCATACTAACTTTGACACCCCATTTGACCCCTTTATGAAGGTTATATTAAAAAATCCTGAAACACGTGTCCATTCATTTTACATTTACAGTACACAAACAAAGTTTCAGACCAATCGCACGACCAGTTAAAAAGTTCCCATACAAACATTGACCCCACATTTGACCCCTTTTTGAAGGTTATATTGAAAGATCCTGAAATACGTGTCTAATCATTTTGCATTTACAGTACACAAACAAAGTTTCAAACCAATCGCACCACCCGTTAAAAACATCCCATACAAACATTGACCCCACATTTGACCCCTTTTTGAAAGTTATATTGAAAAATCCTGAAACACGTATCCGTTCATTTTGCATTTAGGTACAGTGTACAATCAAAGTTTCATGAAAATCGCTCCACGCGTTAAAAAGTTTCATACAAACGGTTTCACCCTTTTTCACCCCCTTAAAGGTGGAATTTCCAAAAAACCCGCCTTAGTGGGTGGTTTTGTTATAAAAGGAAGCCACCTTCCAAATTTCAGCTTTCTATCTTCAGAGGTTTCGGCTCGGCGATGATCAATCAGTCAGGTTAAGCTCTTATATAGATATAGATAAATTATTTCAAAAACAACATTTTTCGTTTGGTACATACAAGTTCATCCAACGGCTCTAGGAGTCTAGGCATTCGTGAAGTTAGCCAGAGCTGCGAGTTTGCGCATGTAGGTACAGTTCCTTCCCCCCTCCTCATACTTCCAAATGCTCCCGAAAACCGATATTGCGCAACTCTTGCCGCTAACTTCACGAATGCCTAGATTCGTTGAGCCAACTACGTTTACTCCTAATTTCGGTACATAGTACCTACGGGTAATGTACCTACCTACGAATATCTTCGGGAATAATTCTCCAGTACATTGAAATAAAAGGTTAATTAAATTCATGTTTTTACTTTAATTACTTACATTAGACAGTATAAGGTATACCTATTTCTACTAGATATTCCCGGGCTCGTTGGGGTAGAACAGACGGGGTACCTAATTATAAAGAACGGTCAGGAGTGCAAGAGTCGGTCAGAGATGTCTGTCGGTCCCCTATGAGTACGAGGGCCCAGCCGTCGCCGAGGCTCGCGGCACTCGTTCGTTCGTTGTACTCCATCATCATTGGCAGCTCAGTTATTAGCAAACTAATGGGTTTTAGAATATAGATAAGCCTCCTTCCTCAAACGCCACTTATATCGGTCCTGTGCGGTTCTCAAGCAAGTCTTCTCCACATTGGCCTTTAGCATGCACCCAATTCTTGTACATATTATTATACAGGGTGTCCCAAAAAGTAGTGTCAAGCGAAAATCCAGAGATAGAACACCCCTTGGGGTACCCGAATCACCCCCATGTATGTTCCGCGATTTTCTATAGTTTTCGAATTATTATTTTTTTCCCAATTTTTGAAAAAATTACGACTTGAACAACTTAAAACATTCTTACAAAAAAAGTAGAAAACTTTCTTGAGATTTTTTTTTTGCTACTGAATTTTAATGAGTTGTTCTTTTATGCATCAAATAATCAGCTACGTGACTTTGATGTAAACTATGAAAATGTTGGTGTAAAGTCAAATAATTTCATTCGGTGAATTACGACTTAAATTTTCAACTTTAAATTAAAAATCTTAACAAGTAATTTCATGGTTCTTAAATAAATTCAAAGAATTTTCCAGATTCTCAGCTTTCATAATCATTAAAAAAAAGTAGTACTTAATAGGCTACTTTGGCTAAAATCGGCTTTCAAAGTCGGTAAGGTGGAAAATTCTTAAAATTAGCTACCTGATTAAAAAATAAATTTTGGCCATTTTATCATTCTTAAGCTTAATTTGTTTGTTAACTAACCAAAAATGACTACAAAGAGTTAGTTTATGCCGAAAAAATCAGCAATATGGCCGAATTAGAAACAAAATAAAGCGGGCCGAAAAAAAAAATTAAGGCACTTAAAATAGCTTTCATACGATTAAAGGAAACCTTTTTAAGACGATGTAGGATTTGTATTGATTAAGAAGGTTGACATTTTGAAGACTTTATGTAAAAAAATAATAAATTTTACTGGTTGTTTTATTTCACAAATTTAGCTAAACTAAATAAATAAAACCTTCAAATATTAATGGAATCTTACTTTCCTGCAGTCATTTTTGGTAAGTTTTCAAACGAAGTAAGCTAAGGAATGATAAAATGGCCAAAATCTATTTTTTAATCAGGTAGCTAATTTTAAGAATTTTCCACCTCACCGTCTTTGAAGGCCGATTTTAGCCAAAGTAGCCAATTAAGTACTACTTTTTTTTAATGATTTTGAAAGCTGAGAGTCTGGTAATTTTTATTTTTATATTTTTTTTTTTATTTTACAAAACTACAATTTTATAGAAAATACGTAGATTCTGGGACTGAAGTTCGTAGGTTTGCAGGAAAGGCCTAAAGTACGTAGATCTACGTAAAAAGACGTAGAGTTGGCAACGCTGGTTCCTCTCATACCTCCATTTGCTCCCGAAAAACGATACTGCGCTGCTCTTGCGGCTAACTTCACGAATGCCTCGACTCGTGGAGTCAACCATAATGGTATATAATATATTGGGAATCGTCTTTAAATGCCAAAAATCAAATTTATTTTATGTTTAAATTACTTACCTAATTATTTCATTCCTCATATTTAAGGTGGAAATTTGCGGTAGATTAGATAACTATTAATTTAGTATTATAGGCAGTAGCTTTGGCATGTATTCAATTCAAACGTGCGTCTTTGCCATTTTGTACGGTAAAATAACCAGCTTGGCATAAATATTTGACTCAATAATCACTTAAAAAATAAAAAATAAAAAATTATTTTCTCTGACACAACAGAAAAAAATACTACTCGCTTTTCTTGTTTTGATTAGTCACATAATCTTGTAACTCAGATTCACAGCACTGGCCTCTGTCCATTGAAAACACAGTGTCGCTAGCTAGGCTAGGCAATGGCTACTGGTGTGTGCCGAGTGTGTTTGATCGGCGATGTCAGGATGCTGATCGTCGACGACGGCCGCCTCCTGGAGACGTACGAGAAACTCACGAACACCAAGGTAGGTTCAACCCACGAGTGACCTGAAGCTGCAGCTGTTGACTGACTGAGTGCAAGCGTAGTGCAGCACGCATGTAGGTGAACAGATCACAACGTTGTTGCAGCTCAATGCAGGGGCGGACAATGGGATGCCGAGCGCAGTATGCTATGTGTGTCACCGCCTGCTGCAGAGGTGCCACAGGTTCTCCGATATGGCTCACAAATCCAACAGGATCCTTCAAGAGCTGCTGCACAATAACATTGAGGTATTCATTGTTAAATACTTATAGAGTTCATTGTAGGTTCAAGTTCATTATATTAGTTAATATTAATAAGATTCACTCAGCATCTATACCTATTTAAGAGCTTAACCTGACTGACTGACTGACTGATTCATCATCGCAGAGCCGAAACCGCTGAAGCTAGAAAGCTGAAATTTAGAAGGTGATTTCCTTTTATAACAAAACCACCCACTAAGGCGGGATTTTTGGAAATTCCACCTCTAAGGGGGTGAAAAAGGGTGAAAACATTAGTATGAAATTTTTTAACGCGTGGAGCGATTTTCATGAAACTTTGTTTGTGCACTGTAAATGCAAAATAAATGGACACGTATTTCAGGATTTTTCAATATAACCTTAAAAAAGGGGTCAAATGTGGGGTCAATGTTTGTATGGGAACTTTTTAACGGGTGGTGCGATTGGTCTGAAACTTTATTTCGTGTTTCAGGATTTTTCAATATAACTCTAAAAAAGGGGGTCAATGTTTGTATGGGACTTTTCAATGGGTGGTGCGATTGCCCTGAAACTTTGTTTCCTGTTTTAGGATTTTTCAATATTACTCTAAAAAAGGGGTCAATGGTGGTATGGGATTTTTTTAACGGGTGGTGCGATTGGTCTGAACTTTGGTTTGGATACTTTTAATAAGGGTAAAATTGGGTGTCAAAGTTATGTATGGGATTTTTTTATAAGTGTGATTTGTTTGAAACTCAGCTTAGATACTTTAAGTGAACGAAGTCGCGGGCGGGACAGCTAGTAATCATCTAATATAAACTAATGGAGCAATACTGATTGTAATTACATCCTAATAATACAATACTCTGTCACAAAACCATCATCAATTTCATAACACAAATGTATGTCTGGGATGGGAATCAAACCCATAGCCTACAGCACTGAAGGTAGAGCCTACTATCCACTGAGATGTGAGAAGTGGAAACCCTTGTCATATTTATGTTATCTGAATTTGTAGTGCCTCAGATTCCAGTTAAACAGTATTATTGATCAGGTAAATAAGAACCTGATAGAAGGTCTACCATGTCAAGGGGTAACAGAGGTTAGCTTGTTTCTAATATCACTCATAGATGGACTTGCCGGTGCCCTACCCAGAGTGCTTGTTGATCCAACATACTTCAATAATTCTGTACAACTGTTATCTGTTCCAGGTAACACACGCTACACTTACAATGCTCTCTCTGAAAACTATGCACAACTTAATGGCGACCCCTGTGCAGAACATGCATATAAACAACTGTTCAAACACCACATGCACATCTTCTGTAGCTGTCAAAGAAGAACAAGTAGTTGTGAAAGAGGAAGAAACAGCTGAAAGTGAAGAAATCCATAATGAGGCATTGAATTTGGAGACACTTGATGATCATGAAATGGATGATATTTTAAACAATACAGAAACCTATCAAGAGAATGTGACTGAAGAGGCGACTAACCCCAGTAACATGCCTGCAGGCTTCTATTGTGATATCTGCAATAAACAAATTGACACTAAATATAACTTGGTGAAACATTTGAAGTTTCACACTACAAAAAAGCCATATTCCTGCAACAGGTGTGATAAGGCTTTCACTAAAAAAAGTAATTTGAATAGACACATGCATGTCCATACTGGACAAAAGCCATATTCCTGCAACAGGTGTGGTAAGACTTTCACACAAAAAGGTCATTTGAATAGTCACATGCGAGTCCACACTGGAGAAAAGCCGTATTCCTGCAACAGGTGTGATAAGGCTTTTAGTGAAAAACGTACTTTGATACAACATATGCGAGTCCACACTGGAGAAAAGCCATATTCCTGCAACAGATGTGATAAGGCTTTTAGTGAAAAACGTAATTTGATACAACATATGCGAGTCCACACTGGAGAAAAGCCATATTCCTGCAACAGATGTGATAAGGCTTTTAGTGAAAAACGTACTTTGATACAACATATGCGAGTCCACACTGGAGAAAAGCCATATTCCTGCAATAAGTGTGATAAGGCTTTCACTCAAAAAAGTCATCTGCAAATTCACATGCGAGTCCACACTGGACAAAAGCCATATTCCTGCAACAGATGTGATAAGGCTTTTAGTGTAAAAAGTACTTTGATAAATCACATGCGAGTCCACACTGGAGAAAAACCATATTCCTGCAACAGATGTGATAAGGCTTTTAGTGTAAAAAGTACTTTGATAAAGCACATGCGAGTCCACACTGGAGAAAAACCATATTCCTGCAACAGCTGTGTAAAGTAAAGTAAAGTAAAGTAAGGTTTATTGCATCAAATACATGTAAATAAGGTACATAGGTGGTATATGCTTAAATATGACACAATGTATTTCTACCAGTATGGCGTGCAAAATTAAGGTACAGTCAATGTCAATCAAGAAATAAATTAAAATTAATTAGGTATTAAATAAAATGAAAATAAGTTAAGAAAAATAAAATTTACAATAAAAAAAAAAAAAACGTAATGCATTACATATTAGATTAGTTGCTATTATTTACTATTGTCCAACAAAAAAATATTTGTCCGTCATAAAATCATTTACTCTGTAATAGCATTTCCTTTCCAAACTGGCTTTCAACTTTTTCTGAAACAATGAACGTGGTAATTCTCTAAGTGATTTTGGTAGTTTATTATAAATGGAAGGAGCCATGCAAAAAATACTTTTGCGCATCAAAGTAGTTTTTGAGTTAGGCTCGCAGACTCTGTGTTGATCTCGCCGATTCCGAGGAACGGCATCAGATACCTGACAATATAGCTCGGGATTATTTTTAACAAACATAGCCGTTTCGTAAATATACAGAGATGGTAGAGTAAGAATGTTATGTTTTACAAAGTAAGGTTCACAGGAGTCCATTACCTTAAGACGAAACATAGCTCGCACACATCGCTTTTGGCACTTGAAAACCTTATCGAAATCAGTAGAATTTCCCCAAAATAATCTATACCTATATAAGAGCTTAACTGCTGATTTACGGGATAATTGTGATATAGAAAGGGAGTGTAGGGCACTGGCGGTACGAGGAAACATGTTGATCCGCAGGTTCGCACATTGTTCAGTAGATGTTAAAATTTCCTTATTTAAATCCTACTGTCAATCGTTTTACACCAGCGGCCTGTGGGTTACTTATAGCAAGGCGTCCATCAGTGCACTACGCGTCCTTTATAATAACTTGTTTAGAGCAATGGTGGGGCTGCCCAGGTACTGCAGTGCGTCCGGCATGTTTGCGGACGCACATGTTAAGGATTTTTACGCTATGATTCGCAATAAAATAACATCAATAAAACGCAGGATACTGGGCAGCACTAACTGCCTCATAGGGGTTCTGGCTGGAAGACATTGCAGTAATCTGCAAAGACACTGGACGTCAAGCCTGATTAACCCCTATGCAAAACATATTTATTACTTAAATTGATTCTGTGTGTATGACTTTTTGAAACTGTGTGACATTTAAATTTATTACTTATAATCTATGGATCTTTTTGTTGTCTGAATCAATAAACGAATTTAATTTTAATTTAATTTAACCTGACTGACTGACTGACTGACTGATTGATCATCGCCGAGCCGAAACCGCTGAAGATAGAAAGCTGAAATTTGGAAAGTGGCTTCCTTTTATGACAAAACTACCCACTAAGGCGGGATTTTTGGAAATTCCACCTCTAAGGGGGTGAAAAAGGGTGAAAACGTTTGTATGAAACTTTTTAACGCGTGGAGCGATTTTAATGAAACTTTGTTTGTGCACTGTAAATACAAAATGAATGAACACGTGTTTCAGGATTTTTCAATATAATCTTTAAAAGGTGGTCAAATGTGGGGTCAATGTTTGTATGGGAACTTTTTAACGGGTGGTGCAATTGGTCTGAAATTTTGTTTGTGTACTTTAAATGCAAAATAAATGAATATGTGTTTCAGGATTTTTCAATTTAATCTTCAAAAATGGGTAAAATGGGGTGTCAAAGTTAGTATGGGAACTTTTTAACGGGTAGTGCGATTGGTCTGAAACTTTGTTTGTGTACTGTAAATGCAAAATGAATGGACACGCATTGCAGGATTTTTCAATATAACTCTTAAAAAGGGGTCAAATGGGGGTCAATGTTTGTATGGGAACTTTTTAACGGGTGGTGCTATTGATCTGAAACTTTGTTTGTGTACTGTAAATGCAAAACTAATGAACACGTGTTTCAGGATTTTTCAATATAACCTTCAAAAAGAGGTAAAATAGGGTGTCAAAGTAGTTTGGGATTTTTATGAGTGGTGTGATATGTTTAAAACTCAGTTTAGATATTTTATGTGAACGAAGTCGCGGGCGGGACAGCTAGTATGGCATACCGTAGGTTTGACGCTATCAGCCCGTGGTAGGTTATGAGTAACGTCTCTAAGTTAACTACATGTGATAATTTGTACAAAATATAGACAAGACTATTAATTTTTTTACACAGGTATTCAATGTGTGGTTTCCAATTTAGTTTTTTGTCAATGTGTAGTCCTAAAAATTTAGTTGAGTCAATTTCATCGATTTTATTATTATTATATTGAATGTCAAGATGAGGAAGTGCAGCAGTATCGCGTTGTCTGAAATGTACAAGTTTAGTTTTATTAATATTTATTTTTAAGTTGTTGTTGTCTTGCCATTCTATAATAGAAGCTAAAGCTGAATTAATGTCTCTTTCGTAGGTGTCAATATTGATGCATGATATTGTTACTGTGCTATCATCTGCAAACAGGGCCATAGGTTGATTAGTTGCATTTGGCAGATCGTTAATGTATATTCGGAGGGCGTTGCAGTCGCGCGGTCAACACTAGCTCTATAGTAAAAATTAATTTTAAAATAGAAAAAGTTCGTAAAACAGTGCTAAAAGTGTAAAAACGTGTTTATAAACGTGCAATAACTAAGTGGTAATGTTTTCTTGGAACAACTGTGCCTAAATATAAGAAAAACATTGATTTGAAAAGTGATTAGCAAACTGAACTAACATTTCTACAAATACCAAAGCCACATTAAAAACAGTGAAGGGGACATGAAGAACAACAGGAATGCAATCGTACAATGAAACATTAAGGTCAGATAAACCCTTATTTTTGGTTCTGCGAACTAAAAGTGAAATTGTTTTCCTGTATTTGTGTTATTTTTTTCCAAAGACGGTATTAACAAAACAAACACAAACGTCATAATCCTGATTGAGCTGCCTCACTATTTCGACCTCTAATGTAACTGCTCCGTTGGTGAATACGGTAAAGCTGTTAGATACACGTTATTTGACAAAGTGGAAGCTGGTTCGAAACCATACAAAGGTAGATGACTTTTTGCGAATAAAATAAAAAGTACTAGATACCAAAAATTGTTCTGTGGAAGAAACTCAACATCTAGGGGCATTTTTCAAAAAATTACACCCCCCTTTGAAAATCAATGCTTTTTGAAAAGTTTTATTTTTTAAATTGTGTCTGGTCTCTTTATGTTAGAAATTCAATATATTTTTAGAAAAAATAGAATATAACGTGCTTGGAATAGTAATATTGTATAAATACTAAAACAAAATGGAAAGTCTCCAAAATTTATATCAGTTGTGTGACTATATTCATTAGTTGAAAAAACAGTGAAAATTATAAGAATATTCAAATATTGTTTACTTGATCACTTTTAAATGCTTATTCAATTTAAAAAACACTCACAATCCAAAATTGTTGTATCTGAGCTGATCAAAAATTCAATAAACTATTCAGTTATGTGACTTTGGGTACTTTATTTGTTGTAATTATCTTCATTATTAGATTTCTAGACACATTTTTAGAGAAACATATCTATAAAAATTATACAAAAAATAATTTTGCGTTTGAGAGAGTTGTTTAGAAAACCTGAAATGATAAATCTACTTAAATAATCAACATATTCAGCTTCGTAAATACGGGGACAGTCACGCAACCGAAACCTAAAACGGAAAAGACTGGGTTTACATGGCGCGAAAATAGTATGCAAACAGGACAAAAAACAAACTTTTCAAAACAAAACAATTTTTCTCTATATCGTCTAGTTTTTTCGGCCCCAGTAAAAGGCATTTTGATATTCGTTGCTATTCCTAAAACAAAATGCGTTCTTGAACTTGGACAAACATACAAACATAAAACCACACTTACACTCATCTAAATATATAAAACTCTTACGTTACTGACTGACTAACTAATTATATCAACACACAAAACCATAAGTCTTAGAGAGCTGAAATTTAGAGAATAGATTCTTTTCAATGTCTAGAGGTGCGCTAAGAAAGGAATTCTTGAAACTGAACCTCTAAGAGATGCAGCGGGAGGTTTAAGATTAGTATGAAAAAAAAAAACGTTTTGCGAAAAAAGTCGTGGGGAGTAGTACACTAGTAAATTGAAATTGAAATTGAAAAATATTTATTCAGTACAATCACAAGGATCACTTTGAAACGTCTTACATGCTAGGTGAATCTATGTGCCAATTCCAACCTAACCCAAGTACGAGAAGAACAGGCAAGAAACTCGTCTCGGTCCTAGCGCTTTTTTGTATGATCCTTCTTACAAAAAATGTAATCAAGATAATAATAACATAAAAACAGAACATAAATACATAAAACAAAAGGACAGCGTTTACATTGCAAATTGGTTAGCTGTCGGAGGGCGGAGCGACATCGGGCCATGAGTTCCTATCATCAATATATTCATTTATATTATAATATGCTTTCTTTAAGAGATTATTTTTAATGAAGGCTTTGAATTTTCTAACAGGAAGTTTAGTTGCATTTATAGGAAGTTTATTATAGAAACGTATCACGTTCCCCATAAATGACCCGTTCACTTTTTGTAACCGAAACTTAGGGATTAATAATTTATGTTTGTTCCTAGTATTGATTCCATGTACATCGCAGTTTTTCTGAAGTCTATCCCTATTCTTATGAGCGTACAGTAAATTTTCGTATATATATTGTGCCGCTACTGTGAGAATATTAATTTCTTTAAATTTTTCTTTTAAAGAGTCCCTCGGTTTCATTTTGTAAATGGCACGAATTGCCCTTTTTTGTAATACGAATACTGATTGTATATCCGCTGCTTTTCCCCAGAGAATTATACCATATGACATAACACTATGGAAGTAGCTAAAATAAACTAATCTAGCTGTAGCTTCATCCGTAAGCCACCGTATCGTACGAACTGCATATGCAGCGGAACTAAGCCTACCAGAAAGTTTATCGATTTGTGGTCCCCATTGCAGTTTGGCATCAATATTGATACCAAGGAAAACCGTAGAATCAACAAGATTCATTGCTTCCCCATTAATTTTAATATTAGTTGGCCTATGCACTACGTTGGGCAAAGTGAATTTAATACATTTTGTTTTGTTAGCATTCAGCAGAAGATTATTTACAGTGAACCAGTTCAGAATCAATGATAGTGACTCATTTACGTAGTCACAACTCGAATTGGTTCTGTCAACTTTAAAAACTAATGAAGTATCGTCAGCAAATAAAACTATGTCACAAATATCTTTTACAACAAATGGGAGATCATTAACGTACACTAGAAATAAAAAAGGACCCAGTATCGATCCCTGCGGTACCCCTATCTCAATAGTTGAACCTGAAGACCTTTCCCCGCCAACGTCTACTTTTTGGACTCTATTCGATAGATACGACTGTATAAGGTCTAAGGCCTGGTTTTGGACGCCGTAATACTTTAACTTTGAAATTAAGTTTGCATGACTCACGCAGTCGAAGGCTTTAGACAGATCACAGAATACACCGATTGCATCCTGCGACTTCTCCCACGCATCAAATATATGTTTCATTAAAGCTATACCTGCATCTGTTGTTGATCGACCTTTGGTAAATCCGTACTGATTACTATGAAGTAGTCCGTTAACGTTGAAGTGAGATAATAGCTGATTAAGAATTATTTTTTCAAAGATTTTACTTAGCGCGGGCAATATCGATATTGGTCTATAATTAGCGGGATCTCTTTCGCTTCCAGATTTGAACAAAGGAATGAGTTTACTATGTTTCATAAGGTCGGGAAAAACTCCGTCGTCAACGCACCTATTAAAAATATAAGCTAAACAAGGAGCAACATCTAAAATTATAGTACTTAACACCTTTGTAGACATTCCCGATAGATCTTCCGTATTTTTTATATTAAGTAATTTGAATGCTTTTACAATACTAGCTGCGTTTATATATGTAAAGTTAAACACACGTTCACATTTAGCAACATTAGATTCTAATAAAGTAAACGCATTAGAGACTGAAGAGTTTAACGATTGTGTCACAACTTTAGGTATATTCGAGAAAAAATTATCGAAAGCGTCTGCAACTTCCTGTTCTTTTGTTATAATTGTGTCATTTATTTTTAAACTTATTTGGTTATTGCGAGATTTCGATTTACCTGTTTCATTATTAATTAATTTCCACGTTGCTTTTATTTTGTTTGATGAATTTTCTATTTTATTTCTTATATGTAAAGATTTCGCTGCATGACAAACTTTTTTAAATATTTTTGAATAATTTTTAACGTGCGAAGTAAACGCTAAATCGTGTAGCACTGATTTCTTAGCAGCGTATAGATCATACAACTTATTTCTACTTTTATAAATACCCGGTGTAGCCCAGTCAGCAAACTTAACACTATTATTAACTTTGCATGTCTTAAGCTTGAATATTTCCGAATGTTCTTTGCTTACCAAGTTAAACAAAGTGGTGAAAAGGTCATCAGGATCATCGACGCATGGTATAAGGGACATTTTCTGTTCAATATTGGTTTGAAACTTCCTAATGCGGCTCTCTGTAATTGGTCGGTAGGTAAAGTTCTGAGCCTCATCTGCGAAACTACACGTGAAGATGGCGCTGTGACCGTAATGGTCAGAGCTAAAATGATTAACCACAAACTTATGTACTGGAGTGCAACTGCAATAAATATTATCTAAACAAGTGGCGGAAGTTAGGGTTACCCTTGTTGGTTCATTGAAAAGAGGAATTAAATTAAAACATTTAAATAAGTTTAGAAGTCTGTCTGAAAAATGATGAACCGGAATATCTACATTAAAATCACCGCAAACTATTATCGACTTATTACATACAAATATTTTGTGCAATACTTCTTCCATAGTGGATTCATACAAGGCGAAGTCTGCGTCGGGGGGACGGTAAACGCTCACAACGACATGTCGCTCCAGCTCTACACACGACAGTTCAATAACTCTCTCAACGGTGAGATTAACTACGTCTTTGCGCTCCCTGTGTTTTATGTTATTTTTTACAATAATTAAAGAGCCACCACGTATGGCGTTCCTACGTTTATAACAGCTAGCAATTTTATAATTGTCATAAAATGGAAGTAACTCTGATTGACCTATCCAGTGTTCTGTTATACACATGTGGTGGGTGTAATAGGGTGCAATTTAACTTTGCTATTTTGCTAATTTTACGGACTAAAAGAAACGTATATTTGCTTTGGTGTTTATTAGGCGACTGAGGTTAAATAAAGGTGGTGCCGGTATACTGACATTTCTATTATAGTAGGTAGGTAGGTATATACTTATTTACGGTTTCAATCAGAACTTAATATTAATATTAGATCAAACATACCGCCCACCAAAAGGACTATAGGTCCTTTTACTTAAATATGTTCATAATGCTTATCTTGAATCAACTTATAAATTTCAACACTAATTCACTTCTATTTGCTTAATCATTTGATTGAATTTAGTTAATGTCTATAGGTAATTCACATAATTTAGTGATAGGTCTTTTTGTAATGGAACTTCCGCTCTTGACACTATACACCCTCGTGTAACCATCTGAACCTGCATGTTTGTCGATGATACGGCCTAAAGACCATTTGCCAGGAGGTAAACCATCTGTTTTGATCAAGACTATGTCTCCTTTCTCAAGTTCTTTTTCTATCTTCAACCACTTAGGCCGCTGTTGGAGTCGTGATAAATATTCATCTTGCCATCGCCGCCAAAAGTCATTTACCAGCTTCTGTGCGTGTTGCCAACGTGACAAGGAAGATATTTTTATGTTCTTTATATCTGGTGCTGGAACAGTTATCGGTGCTTCACCAATTAAGAAGTGTCCCGGAGTCAGTGGGTTAATATTGTCTGGATCGGAGTCATCTATAGGGCACAATGGACGTGAATTCAGACAAGCCTCTATTTGACATAAAACTGTCGTCATTTCTTCATAAGTAAGGTGTGTTGTTATAATTCTTTTCAAGTGGTATTTTATAGATTTAACGCCTGCTTCCCATAATCCTCCGTGATGAGGGCTGTATGCTGGGATAAAGTGCCATTGTGTGCCTTCTGTTGCAAGAGTCTCTGCTATCTCGCCAGTGAATTGCAATTTAGCTTCATTCCATGCGTCTACTAGTTCTTTGTTGGCACCTACAAAATTTCTACCCTGATCACTCCACATATTGCTACATTTGCCTCTTCTGGCAACAAAACGTCTGAAAGCACCAATGAAGGCCTCTGAAGTAAGATCTCCTACTAATTCGATATGAATTGCTTTGGTAGACATACAAATGAATATTGAAATATAGGTCTTTACTGTTTTGTTTCCTCTACCCTTGGACATCAGAGTTTGAAATGGGCCTGCAAAATCTACTCCACTGTATAGGAAAGCCCTTGATGGAGTAACTCTGTTCTGGTAAGTCTCCCATGATTTGAACCTTTGTACTGGCCTTGATTTTAGCACATACGAGACACTTATGCACGTATTTCTTTACCATTGATTTAGCTTTCAGGATCCAATACTTGGAACGTAATTGACATAACATAAGTTGGATTCCTCCATGAAGTGTCTTAGTATGGGCGTCAGCAATTATCAAAGGCGTTAGTGAGTTTTCAAGCCCCAGAATAATTGGATTTTTTCTATCGTTTGGTAAGTTCGCATGTCTAAGACGACCGCCCACCCTGAGGATATTATCCTGATCGAGATATGGGGTAAGTGATTTTATGTGACTTTTCTTCTTTACTTGTTTCTTTGATTTTAATATTTCTATTTCCTCTGCGAACTCTTCTTCTTGAACTTTTCTTATACATATTTTGAGAGAAACTTCTAATTCTTGTGTCGTTAAATGATTTTCCATGCTTTTCCAATTCTTGTAGTTCAAAAATCTTCTACTGTAGGCTATTGCTTTTATTAATTCTGTTAAGTTGTCACATATTTCAAATTGCGATGTTAATGTTTTTTCTTGTTTTTCAGGTTCTGCTGCAGTCAGGTAAGTATGAATTTTTGTTGTTTTCATTTCCATTTCTGTTTCCATGATCTCTTGTTTACTAATCTTGATTTTCTTTTCAGATAACCACTTCGGACCTTTCCACCACAAGTCACAATCCTTCAGAGCTGAGAGCAATATTCCTCTTGAGGCTAAGTCAGCTGGATTTTCATGTGACTGCACGTGGTTCCAGTGTTTGTTGTTAAGATTCTCCACTATTTCAACGACGCGGTTGGCGACAAATGACTTCCACTGATTAGGTTCTCCAGAAAGCCATGCGATGACAATGGAAGAATCTGTCCATGCATTCATTTTAGATGTTGGTATCCTCATCGCTTGCCCAACTCGTTTCATGAGTTTCGATAAGAGTAGCGCACCGCAAAGCTCTAAGCGTGGTACAGATATGGTTTTAAGTGGAGCTACTCTTGTTTTAGCAGCGATAAGCTTTGTCTCAATGTTCTCATCTGCAGTTTCAATTCTTATATAGACAGCAGCTGCATAAGCACTTATCGATGCGTCTGAAAATCCGTGGATTTGTATATTGCTAGCGTTAGTTGTTCCAAGCCATCTATCTATTTGTATCTCATTAACATTGTAGAAATCATGTCTTATCTGTCTCCATTCTTTTTCTAGGGTTTCACTGATAGGTTCATCCCAGTTTACCTTTTCGAGCCACAATTTTTGAATCAGCATTTTGGCCATGACTGTACTCGGTGCTAGCCAACCAAGTGGATCGAAGAGTTTTTGTATGTCAGACAAGATATTGCGTTTTGTTATGACCTTTGCAATCGGAGTTAAGTTCAGTTTATATTGAAAGTTGTCTTTGTTTAGATTCCAATTGATGCCTAGTGCTTTGATCATTCCGTCAAGATTCATGTCTATTTGTATGTTCGTTGATCGTTTGTTTTCTTCAATGGACTGTATAAATTGAATGTTGTTCGATGACCATTTTGTTAATTGGAAACCGCCCTTTTCTAAAATGTTTGTTACATCTCTGGCTACTGCTATGGCATCTTCTGGAGTATCTGCGCCTGACAGAAGATCATCCATATAAAAATCTTCCTTGATTGTTTGAGCAGCCAGAGTCTGGTGTTTTCCTTCATCATCAGCTACCTTTTGTAAAGTTTTTACGCTTAGGTATGGTGCTGGAGCTGTTCCGAAAGTCACTCGGAGAAGACGATATTCCTCTATAGTTTCAGACTCGTCAGATCTCCAGAGAATTCGTTGGTAGTCTGCGTCTCTCTTATGTACCAGAATTTGACGGTACATCTTTTGAATATCTGCCACATAGCAGACCTTTCTCAGCCTCCATCTCATCAGAATATTTCTTAAGTCTTCTTGCAGTTGCGGACCAACCAGTAGTTCTTCATTGAGTGAAATGTTGTTTGTTCCTTTACAGGAAGCGTCAAACACAACTCTTGTTCGAGTGGTTTCCTTGTCTTCTCGTATTACCGCGTGATGTGGTAGATATACTGATTGTTTTGTTTCTTTTTCGTTCTCAGGAACCCTTTCCATGTGTCCTTGTTTTAAATAGTCATCTATTGCCTTAGCGTATTCTCTTTTTAAATCGGGTAATTTCTTGAATTTTCTCTCTAGTTGTAAAAATCTTTTAGTTGCTATATCTTTGGTATTCCCTTCGGGTGATTTTGGATACTCAGTTTTGAATGGTAGTTTTACTACATATCTTCCTTCTTCGTTTCTAGTTGTTGTCTGGTCATATATTTGTTCACATAGCTTTTCTTCGCTTGTTAAGTGTCTTTCGTGGTCTTCGTCTATTTCCCAAATTGTTTTTAACATGTCTTCTACATCGACTTGATGGTGCATTACTACGTGTGTTTCTTCTTGTGGGTTTGCTTTGATATCTCCAAACAGTATCCATCCTAAGCTGGTTTTCTGAGCGCATGGTGAGCCAGGTGGACCCTTAACGTAGTTGTTTTGTAGTATTTGGGCAAATTCTTTGACTCCGAGGAGCAAATCTACAGACCCTGGCGTGAAGTATGTTGGATCAGCCAGGTTGAGCCCCTTGAGGTGTGACCATGTTTGTTTATAGATTGTTTTGGTAGGTATCTTTGTGGTAAGTTGTTTCGACATCACGTAGGCCTTGATTGGTAGACTAAAGTTTGAGTCCCACTGTGATCTAATTTGTAGCTGTACCACATGCTTGATTTCTGTTTTCGTAGATCCTACTCCTATTACGTTTCCTTTCATAGGTTGTTTTTTAAGCTTTAGTAGTTGAGTCGCCTTCTCAGTGATAAATGTTGCTTGGGAACCTTGGTCTATTAGCGCGCGTAGTCGAATGTTGTGTCCTTGTTCGTTCCTTGCTTCGACAATTGCAGTTGCCAATAGTGCTACTCCTTGTCTAGTAGTGGGTTGTGGTTGTGACGTCACCATTGTATTGATTTGTACTTCTTCCTTTTCTTCTACTACATGTTGTGAAGCCAGCGGTTGTGTTTGTGAGGTGCTTGTTGAAGCCGCTGGTTCCTGTTTCTTGTTCAGATGTAGTAGTGAATGGTGACGACGTTGGCATATTCTACAGGACACAGGCAGTCTACATTGGTGTGCCGAGTGCCCTGGTACTAGACAGTTAAAACATAGTTGTTTGTTTGATGCATACTTGCTTCGTTCAATAGGTTCCATGTTCGTAAATTCCTTGCAGTGGCTTAGCGTGTGGTTATCTTGACATTTCATGCAACTTCTTGTAGTAGGCGTGGCAACATGAAAAGATCGTTGGTTGACAGGTTTTATTTCCTTGGTGGCGCTTGTAGTGATCAATTCCAATGTACGAAACTTTGATTCCAAGAATTTCTTAAATTCCGGCCACGAAGGCAAAGCTTCCGTGTCATCTTGATATGATTGTTCTTCCCAGCCCTTGTGAGTCTCTGGGTCCAACTTCTGGACTAGCAGATGTATAATAAAAGGATCCCAAGAGTCCGTTTTGATTTCCATATTATTTAAGTTATTTAGGCATTCAGTTGTTGTATCCAGTAGACCTTTCAACTGTGCAGCTGATTGGGAAGTTAACTTCTTTTGATTAAATAATCTTTTCATAGTGTTGTTTAGAATTAATCGTTTGTTGCCGTACCTTTGTTTAAGTATATCCCATGCATTGTTGTAGTTGTTGGATGTGATTTGTATTTGTTTCAGGAGTGACTCAGCTTCGCCGGTGACACTTGTTTTCAGATAATGTAGTTTTTGTACATCACTTAAGCTCTGGTTGTTGTGAACCAACGAAATAAACAGGTCGCTAAATGTTGGCCATGCTTCGTAGGTACCGGCAAAAGTGGGAAGTACAATTTTCGGCAAGTGTACTTTGCTTGTAGCAAACTGGCTGTTTAACGTTGTATCCATCGAACCAATCTCCCTTGCTTGCTCCGAACTTTCTGATTTTAAAAGCATATCTTTTAAATCACCCTGTAGAATGTTGTACAAGTCTTCAAAAATAAAATATTCTTCATTGAGAAAATATGGCAAAGATCCTTTGAATTCTTTCGGAGTAATTTTTACAAGTTCCTGGTGATAACCTCTAAAAGTCTTCCAGTGTTCGTCTATGATCTTCATACGTGCTTCTATGTATCCTCTTGTCAATCGCGCTTTCGGACATTTCTTCAAATTGCTTTGTATTTTTTGAAACGCAGAAGCACAATCTTCGAGAACCGTAAGGATCTGTTGTTGTTCTTTCGTAGCGGCCATATTTCGCGTTGCAGAAATATTTTATTCAGTTTGTCCAATCCAACACTATCATTAAATAACTATTTCTTCTTGTTATGATAACCACAATGTTCCGTAATAAGTTCGTAATAATATTCGTAAGTTACATGCACTTTTTATTGAATAGCACTCGCTTATCGCCTCAGGAATGCGGTCTATTGTTCTCGCGGACGGGAGCGCTGCACTGTTTTATCCGGCTCGATTGCGACCATATGGTGGGTGTAATAGGGTGCAATTTAACTTTGCTATTTTGCTAATTTTACGGACTAAAAGAAACGTATATTTGCTTTGGTGTTTATTAGGCGACTGAGGTTAAATAAAGGTGGTGCCGGTATACTGACATTTCTATTATAGTAGGTAGGTAGGTATATACTTATTTACGGTTTCAATCAGAACTTAATATTAATATTAGATCAAACAACATGATATCTACATTAAAACTCTTTAAAAACAATTCACATTCTAATATTTTGCTGGGAAGGCCTTGCATGTTTTGGTGGACTATATGTAAACTGCATGGCTTTCCCTTTGTCGCCAAATTTAGTTTAAATGCTGGTCAGTTGTCCGTTGTCCATTGTCACCCTCATTAGTACTAATACTAACTACGGGGTCGTCGGTAAACTGTGTTATACTACTTATAACAGGATCAAAAATATTGAATGCTAACAATTTAGCAATTATCAACTTATTATACCTACTCAAGTACAAAGTACCTTTTGTCAAAACAAAATTACTAATAAAATTATTAGTATCTAAATACAAAACGTCACTATGACGACATGTCAAATTATACATGATTAGGTTAAGATTATAAATGTTCAGATTTTCTTTCCTACCTAATGAATTTGCATATGGAAATGCGCATAATATTAGTTTTCCTAATCCTAAATCTAACTTTTCTAGTAAGGTTTCAATCAGCCTAATCAAGTCCGAACGCTTAACACCAGTACTGTCACCTAATTGCACGATCAAGGTGGTGTCATTGTCCAAGCATTTATCATCTTTTATTCTGCTAATACATTGGGTAAGAGGGGCGTCTGTATAGCAGTTATTTCTGACTGCCTGTCCTAATAGTCCACTAAGCAGCACTCCCATGTCAACACCTATCTTGTCCGAGTATAACACTGTCTTCCGGGTCTGGTGACTGGTTTTCATCTGCTTAACTGGAGGCTGTGGTACAAACCTACAAATATAAGAACAAACACAAACAAATTTCATATTAACGTACTAACATGGGAAAAAAGCGCCTGCTAGTTCACTTATGTAATAGGTAGGGTACAATACATTCATATTAACAAACGAATATTATTATCTAATATAATAACATACAAAAAACGACTTCCAAACATAGACATAAGACCAAATACAACTTCAAATAGTCGCAAGTTGTTTTTAATTTTAATATTTTTATAGCTTGAGAAAATCGCCATGTAAACCATACTTTATGTGTTCAGGCTTGTTGTGACTTTCCGTTCAGCGTATATGTGACTGCTCAAATAGTCACACACTGGAAGTCACATTTTATTTTCCTCTAGTAATAAAAACTGTTTAAAAATAGCCACAATATAAAAATTAATCAAAACTTTTGATTAACTTAGATATAATAAAATTTTCAAACTAATCAACTAAAAACGACACGATAAATAATAAGATACAAGACAAAATAATGGTCACATAACTGAGATAAAAAATCGTTCACACGGCTTGCAAACATACATGTTCTCCTTCAGAGCAGTTTTTGGGCACTGAAAGGTTTGTATCCTGATTTTTTTGGTAGCATTAGAAATAATGTTTATAATAATGCGAAAATATATTACTACCGTAATATATAATTTGTTAGAAAATCGGTGACAAAACTGATTTTTCCGGAAAGAACATGATTTCAAGTTTACACATATTTTAATTTTTTTCTCATTTTTATTCTTATGGCTCATTATATTTTACTAAATCTCAATAACTGATTGAATTCTTGATTCAATAAAACCTTAAAAGAGGGCATCTTTCTTACAAAAAAGTTATGAAATTTGGTAGTGTATCGTAGGATTTAGCGGGGGACAGCGCAAAATCACCCATTTTTCAATTGTTATTTTTAATTATCACGAAATATATTCGAGTTTAATGTATTTTTTTTGTATAAACAACAAATATGATATACGTTTATTCACTCTAATAACTAAAACAAATAACTAACATAACTAGGTACTTCTTAGATAAATATAATCGAAATCAAGGGACAGTTGTTAAACAGGGGGGTGCAATTTTTTGAAAAATGCCCACCTATCTAATATGGAGGAAGTTAGAGAAATGTTCTTACAATTACAAACTGACGCGAACGCGACCAAAATGTCTCTCAAAGAAATGGAAACAAATATCACAAACAACATTAACTCCAACATAAAAGAAATGTTCGGAAACATTCAACTGAAGATCCAGAACCTTGAATTCGCAAACGAACTTCAAGAGCGAAGACTTGACACAATCGAGAGGACACAGAGACAAAGAAATATCGTTATATTTGGGCTAGAAGAGGAAGAACAGTCATACAATGATCTTGCTCACAAAACACTGAGCTTCATAAACGAAACCATGCAAGTTAAATGTAATATGCTAGAAATACAAGCATGTAGACGAATTGGTAGAAGAGGAGAAAAAATAAGACCAGTAATTTTAACACTCACGACTCTAGGAAGAAAAATAGAGATTCAAAAACAGTGGAAAGCCTTGAAAAATACAAAATACGCAATATCAGAAGATTTTCCACCCAAGATCTTAGAAATTAGAAAAACCCTCTACGAGCAAGCAAAAATAGAGAAAGAAAAAGGAAATAGAGTAATTATTAAATATGACAAATTAGTGGTGCTACCTCCTTACCCGAATGAGCAAAGATCACAATCCGTAGTTCGAAACAATAAACGAACACTGCCACAAACACCTCCGCAAGCATACCAAGCGCACAGCCAAAAAGACAATAACGGAGCAAACAAACAAACTAACAAGAAAAATAAAATATCGTCCTACTGGAATACAACCTCTCGCACCTCTATGCTGGCGCTGACGTCAGCGGCTGATTTAACCGATAGTCAATAGTGTTAGCAATATCGTCCGACGATGACTAATAGGGGACAGCGCGCCTATAAAAGCGGGCGCAAAGCGAGCTGCAGGCCAGTTGCGCACGAGCCTTCGACGAGTGAACATCTAAGTAGTTACGATTATCGGTGATTGTGAGCTACCTACCTACTTACCTATGTGGTTAGATTACGAGTAAGTTACTCTGAGTTCATGTTAAATTTAACTGTGGTTTGTTGTAAGTTTGATTTGATTCCTTTTGGTTATCTTTATGTTTAATTTTTATTAAATTGTAAAGGATTTAAGTTAATCCGCCGTCCGTCTGTATTTTTTTTTATTTGAATCATTACTTGGTTCCTAAAATCAGAAGTGGGATAGGTCTGTGTCCACATACAGCTTTCTCTTTCTTTGCTCGATAAAACGTTACCTTTGCACTGATAAACAACCAGACAAAGGCCTATAAACCAGAAAGGAAGCATATATACAACTACCCACAGTTAGTAATTTTTGTGTTTTGTTGTTTAAATTGATGAATTGAGAACTTGTGTAAGTTCTAGACATTGTTTACGAGGTAGCTCACATAACCGTACACGTAGTCCTCGTTAACATCACAGATGTCGCATGTCTCGCATATCGAGGCAGTTCTCGTCCTATTAATTAGATAACGATCCCGTTCCCGATGTGTCACATCGTCGAACGCCGTGGCGCACATATAGGGCTCCACGGAGTAGGAGTGGGTTTCAGTCTCATTCTCGAAACGACAACAGGCGTCTTACATACTCCCGAACGATGCGTGACGCTGATCGTTCATATGACGTGATCTATGGCAGTTGTTATCTTGAAGCTAGTTTGCGATATCGCCGCTCTCTTACTCCTAGTCGGGAAAGGTGTCGCGAGCGTATCTGAGAACGGTAATCATCGTGTATGCCCGTTCCGATGAGCCGTGCTGTATTTCGACTACCCTCGAGTCGAAATGACCTTTCTTCTCCCGCTTATATAACGTGTACCTACTGACTTAACTAACTTGACACCAGCTGATTTCGCGTCTAACGAGACAACTCAACACTCTGAAGGCATTGCAAGCCTTACGCACTACTGGTGATCAAAGTAAACATGTTGACAATCGTATAACCGTTGTTTGTGAGATTTCAGAGGTATTAGACAAGGTCAGGTGAAGCCGAGCGTTTGAAGAGTGGAGTACGGCAGGCCGATCGCGAGGCGGTCGCTGTCGCTTTGCTGCTTCCGTCGCTCTGCTGTCGCTACTCGTACAGTGTTATCAAGGGTTTGCCAAGTGACCGTTATGAACTTAAACTACTGAGTGGTGCGCGGGGTAAAACTACCCAAGCCGCAGCTCAGTACAGTACTCCTTTGAAAAGAGAATGGTATCCCAAGAGGTTTGCTGCATTTTAAGTGTGTGTTAATCTGAATGTTTTATGTTGCAGTCACTTATTTGGATCACACATATCCTAGCGGTGTGTAAGAGTACGAATTATATTAGGTATAGCCTTTGCAAGTTCTTATTTTATTCTTCTAAAAATTTGGCTTGCTTGGAAACTAGCGATCGGACATAGTAGGTAAGTAGTTAATAATAGGAAGGTAATTCGTATAATGAGAACTAGCCAAGTTAGACCTTAGGCTTCAATATAATATCCTAAATTATGAGATGATAATGATATTTAAAAGTTGTTAAAAATATTTCATATTGTTATAAATAAGTTTCAGGACTGACCATTGTACTTGGCACCCGTTTAGATCTCACTTCTTTTGTCGCTGAAGTCAACGACTAAAACATACTTATTGAACTTGGCTCTCATTTCACATTTATGTTTTCTAAATTTATGTTGTTCTAAAATCGGCTTTCAAAGTCGGTAAGGTGGAAAATTCTTAAAATTAGCTACCTGATTAAAAAATAAATTTTGGCCATTTTATCATTCCTAAGCTTAATTTGTTTGTTAACTAACCAAAAATGACTACAAAGAGTTAGTTTATGCCGAAAAAATCAGCAATATGGCCGAATTAGAAACAAAATAAAGCGGGCCGAAAAAAAAAATTAAGGCACTTAAACTAGCTTTCATACGATTAAAGGAAACCTTTTTAAGACGATGTAGGATTTGTATTGATTAAGAAGGTTGACATTTTGAAGACTTTATGTAAAAAAATAATAAATTTTACTAGTTGTTTTATTTCACAAATTTAGCTAAACTAAATAAATAAAACCTTCAAATATTAATGGAATCTTACTTTCCTGTAGTCATTTTTGGTTAGTTATCAAACGAAGTAAGCTAAGGAATGATAAAATGGCCAAAATCTATTTTTTAATCAGGTAGCTAATTTTAAGAATTTTCCACCTCACCGTCTTTGAAGGCCGATTTTAGCCAAAGTAGCCAATTAAGTACTACTTTTTTTTAATGATTTTGAAAGCTGAGAGTCTGGTAATTTTATTTATTTATTTTTTTTTATTTTACAAAACTGTACAATTTTATAGAAAATACGTAGATTCTGGGACTGAAGTTCGTAGGTTTGCAGGAAAGGCCTAAAGTACGTAGATCTACGTAAAAAGACGTAGAGTTGGCAACGCTGGTTCCTCTCATACCTCCATTTGCTCCCGAAAAACGATACTGCGCTGCTCTTGCGGCTAACTTCACGAATGCCTCGACTCGTGGAGTCAACCATAAGTATATAATATATTGGGAATCGTCTTTAAATGCCAAAAATTAAATTTATTTTATGTATAAATTACTTACCTAATTATTTCATCCCTCATATTTAAGGTGGAAATTTGCGGTAGATTAGATAACTATAAATTTTTTATCTACAACATTTAGTATTATATAGGCAGTAGCTTTGGCATGTATTCAATTCAAACGTGCGTGTTTGCCATTTTGTACGGTAAAATAACCAGCTTGGCATAAATTTTTGACTCAACTTAAAAAATAATAAAAATAAAATTATTTTCTCTGACACAACAGAATAAAATACTACTCGCTTTTCTTGTTTTGATTAGTCACATAATCTTTAACTCAGATTCACAGCACTGGCCTCTGTCTATTGAATACACAGTGTCGTCAGCTAGCTGCTGACCAGGCAAGGCAAGGCAATGGCTACTGGTGTGTGTCGAGTGTGTTTGGTCGGGGATGTCAGGATGCTGATCGTCGACGACGGCCGCCTCCTGGAGACGTACGAGAAACTCACGAACACCAAGGTAGGTTCAACCCACGAGTGACCTGAAGCTGCAGCTGTTGACTGACTGAGTGCAAGTGTAGTGCAGCTGTGCAGCACGCATGTAGGTGAACAGATCACAACGTTGTTGCAGCTCAATGCAGGGGCGGACAATGGGATGCCGAGCGCAGTATGCTACGTGTGTCACCGCCTGCTGCAGAGGTGCCACAGGTTCTCCGATATGGCTCACAAATCCAACAGGATCCTTCAAGAGCTGCTGCACAATAACATTGAGGTATTCATTGTTAAATACTTATAGAGTTCATTGTAGGTTCAAGTTCATTATATTAGTTAATATTAATAAGATTCACTCAGCATCTATACCTATTTAAGAGCTTAACCTGACTGACAGACTGACTGATTCATCATCGCAGAGCCGAAACCGCTGAAGCTAGAAAGCTGAAATTTGGAAGGTGATTTCCTTTTATAACAAAACCACCCACTAAGGCGGGATTTTTGGAAATTCCACCTCTAAGGGGGTGAAAAAGGGTGAAAACATTAGTATGAAATTTTTTAACGCGTGGAGCGATTTTCATGAAACTTTGTTTGTGCACTGTAAATGCAAAATAAATGGACACGTATTTCAGGATTTTTCAATATAACCTTCAAAGAGGGGTCAAATGCGGGGTCAATGTTTGTATGGGAACTTTTTAACGGGTGGTGCGATTGGTCTGAAACTTTATTTCGTGTTTCAGGATTTTTCAATGTAACTCTAAAAAGGGGGGTCAATGTTTGTATGGGACTTTTCAATGGGTGGTGCGATTGCCCTGAAACTTTGTTTCCTGTTTTAGGATTTTTCAATATTACTCTAAAAAAGGGGTCAATGGTGGTATGGGATTTTTTTAACGGGTGGTGCGATTGGTCTGAACTTTGATTTGGATACTTTTAATAAGGGTAAAATTGGGTGTCAAAGTTATGTATGGGATTTTTTTATCAGTGTGATTTGTTTGAAACTCAGCTTAGATACTTTAAGTGAACGAAGTCGCGGGCGGGACAGCTAGTAATCATCTAATATAAACTAATGGAGCAATACTGATTGTAATTACATCCTAATAATACAATACTCTGTCACAAAACCATCATCAATTTCATAACACAAATGTATGTCTGGGATGGGAATCAAACCCATAGCCTACAGCACTGAAGGTAGAGCCTACTATCCACTGAGATGTGAGAAGTGGAAACCCTTGTCATATTTATGTTATCTGAATTTGTAGTGCCTCAGATTCCAGTTAAACAGTATTATTGATCAGGTAAATAAGAACCTGATAGAAGGTCTACCATGTCAAGGGGTAACAGAGGTTAGCTTGACTTGCCAGTGCCCTACCCAGAGTGCTTGTTGATCCAACATACTTCAATAATTCTGTACAACTGTTATCTGTTCCAGGTAACACACGCTACACTTACAATGCTCTCTCTGAAAACTATGCACAACTTAGTGGAGACCCCTGTGCAGAACATGCATGTAAACAACTGTTCAAACACCACATGCACATCTTCTGTAGCTGTTAAAGAAGAACAAGTAGTTGTGAAAGAGGAAGAAACAGCTGAAAGTGAAGAAATCCATGATGAGGCATTGAAGTTGGAGACACTTGATGATCATGAAATGGATGATATTTTAAACAATACAGAAACCTATCAAGAGAATGTGACTGAAGAGGCGACTAACCCCAGTAACATGCCTGCAGGCTTCTATTGTGATATCTGCAATAAACAAATTGACACTAAATATAACTTGGTGAAACATTTGAAGTTTCACACCACAAAAAAGCCATATTCCTGCAACAGTTGCGATAAGACTTTTGTTCGAAAAGGTCCTTTGAATATTCACATGCGAGTCCACACTGGAGAAAAGCCATATTCCTGCAACAGTTGTGATAAGTCTTTCGGTGATCGTAGTACTTTGATAAAACACATGCGAGTCCACACTGGAGAAAAGCCATATTCCTGCAGCAGATGTGATAAGGCTTTTGCTCAAAAACATAGTTTGAAAACTCACATGCGAATTCACACTGGAGAAAAGCCATATTCCTGTAACAGCTGTGATAAGGCTTTTAGTGTACATAGTAATTTGATAAAACATATGCGAGTCCACACTGGAGAAAAGCCATATTCCTGCAACAGCTGTGATAAGGCTTTTAGTGTACATAGTAATTTGATAAAACATATGCGAGTCCACACTGGAGAAAAGCCATATTCCTGCAACAGGTGTGATAAGGCTTATAGTGAAAAAAGTAATTTGATAAAACACATGCGAGTCCACACTGGAGGAAAGCCATATTCCTGCAACAGTTGTGATAAGTCTTTCGGTGATCGTAGTACTTTGATAAAACACATGCGAGTCCACACTGGAGAAAAGCCATATTCCTGCAGCAGATGTGATAAGGCTTTTGCTCAAAAACATAGTTTGAAAACTCACATGCGAATTCACACTGGAGAAAAGCCATATTCCTGTAACAGCTGTGATAAGGCTTTTAGTGTACATAGTAATTTGATAAAACATATGCGAGTCCACACTGGAGAAAAGCCATATTCCTGCAACAGCTGTGATAAGGCTTTTAGTGTACATAGTAATTTGATAAAACATATGCGAGTCCACACTGGAGAAAAGCCATATTCCTGCAACAGGTGTGATAAGGCTTATAGTGAAAAAAGTAATTTGATAAAACACATGCGAGTCCACACTGGAGGAAAGCCATATTCCTGCAACAGTTGTGATAAGTCTTTCGGTGATCGTAGTACTTTGATAAAACACATGCGAGTCCACACTGGAGAAAAGCCATATTCCTGCAACAGATGTGATAAGGCTTTTGCTCAAAAACATAGTTTGAAAACTCACATGCGAATTCACACTGGAGAAAAGCAATATTCCTGTAACAGCTGTGATAAGGCTTTTAGTGTACATAGTAATTTGATAAAACATATGCGAGTCCACACTGGAGAAAAGCCATATTCCTGCAACAGGTGTGATACGGCTTATAGTGAAAAAAGTAATCTGATAAAACACATGCGAGTCCACACTGGAGAAAAGCCATATTCCTGCAACAGGTGTGATAAGGCGTTTGCAAGAAAAAATGATTTGAATAGTCACATGCGAATTCACACTGAAGAAAACGTCCTGCAACAGGAGTGATAAGGCTTGTGCTAAACTAGTTAGACAAAGCACAAGCGGGCTCGCTCGGAGGTCCCTCGGCGGCTCCGCAGTCGGCGCTAGAGGCGAGCGCGCGGCGACACCCGGCGCGCTCCGACCGGCAGCTGTGCAGACGCGACTGATCGATGTATCATACCTTCACTACATAGTATAAAACAAAGTCGCTCTCTCTGCCCCTATAACCCTATGTATGCTTAAATCTTTAAAACTACGCAACGGATTTTGATGCGGTTTTTTTTAATAGATAGAGTGATTCAAGAGGAAGGTTTTTATGTATAACTAGCTTCCGTTCGCGGCTTTGGTCGCGAGGTACATACATAAAATATAGCCTATGTTACTCAAGGATAACGTAGCATTCTATCGGTGAAAGAATTTTTGAAATCGGACCAGTAGTTTTTGAGTTTATTCGTTACAAACAAAAATACAAATTTTTCCTCCTTAAAATATTAGTATAGAATAGATACATTCATGATAGTAGAGGAACACTGATCATTTTAAAGGTTTTTCTAATGCGATGTCGTAAATAAGCACATGTTAGTGTATATATTATCGACATTGCACCCGTGCGAAACTGGGATGGGTCGCTAGTATAATTATATAATACTAGCTGACCCGGCAGACTTCGTACTTATTTAGAAAACGTTTGTATGGGAAATAGAAAAGGGCTATTTTTAGGGTTTCCCGGCATTTATTCTAATTTTTCTTACCTTTTAAACCTTCCCTAGACCTCCACGAACATTTCAAGACCAAGATAAGATAAATCCGTTTAGCCGTTCTCGAGTTTTAGCGAGACTAACGAACAACAATTCATTTTTATATACAGGGTGTCCCAAAAAGTAGTGTCAAGCGAAAGTCGGGAGATAGAACACCCCTTGGGGTACCAGAATCACCCCCATGTATGTTCCGCGATTTTCTATAGTTTTCGAGTTATTAATTTTTTTTCCGAATTTTTGAAAATTTACGACTTGAACAACTTAAAAAGTTCTCTACAAAAAAGTAGAAAACTTTCTTGAGATTTTTTTTTTGCTACTGAATTGTTATGAGTTGGTCTTTTATGCATAAAATAATCAGCTACGTGACTTTGATGAAAACTATGAAAATGTTGGTGTAAAGTCAAATAATTACATTCGGTGAATTATGACTAAAACTTTCAACTTTAAATTAAAAATCTTAACAAGTGATTTCATGGTTCCTAAATAAGTCTAAAGAATTTTCCAGGCTCTCAGCTTTCATAATCATTAAAAAAAAGTAGTACTTAATTGGCTACTTTGGCTAAAATCGGCCGTCAAAGACGGTGAGGTGGAACATTTTAAAAATTAGCCTACGTGATTAAAAAATAGATTTTGGCCATTTTATCATTTCTAAGTTAATTCGTATGTATACTAACCAAAAATGACTGCAGGAAAGTAAGATTTCATTAATATTTGAAGGTTTTATTTATTTAGTTTAGCTAAATTTATGAATTAAAACAACAAGTAAAATTTATTAATTTTTTACAAAAAGTTTTTAAAATGTCATCTTTCTAGGTCGATACAAATCCTACATTGTCTTGAAAAGGTTTTTTTTAATCGTATGAAAGCTATTTTAAGTCCCTTAATTTTTTCTTCGGCCTGTCTTAATTTTGTTCTTAATTCGGCCATATTGCTGATTTTTTTGGCGTAAACTAATTATTAGTAGTCATTTTTGGTTAGTTAACAAACAAATTAAGCTTAGGAATGATAAAATGGCCAAAATCTATTTTTTAATCAGGTAGCTAATTTTAAGAATTTTCCACCTCACCGTCTTTGAAGGCCGATTTTAGTCAAAGTAGCCAATTAAGTACTACTTTTTTTTAATGATTATGAAAGCTGAGAGCCTGGAAAATTCTTTAAATTTATTTAGGAACCATGAAATCACGTGTTAAGATTTTTAATTTAAAGTTGAAAATTTTAGTCATAATTCACCGAATGTAATTATTTGACTTTACACCAACATTTCCATAGTTTTCATCAAAGTCACGTAGCTGATTATTTTATGCATAAAAGAACAACTCATAACAATTCAGTAGCAAAAAAAAAATCTCAAGAAAGTTTTCAAATTTTTTTTAGAGAACTTTTTAAATTGTTCAAGTCGTAAATTTTCAAAAATTCGGAAAAAAATTAATAACTTGAAAACTATAAAAAATCGCGGAACATACATGGGGGTGATTCGGGTACCCCAAGGGGTGTTCTATCTCTGGGCTTTCGCTTGACACTACTTTTTGGGACACCCTGTATAAGAGATAACAACCATCTTTTCTATATATTATAACAACCACCGAACTAAAAGTATAGAAGGGCCTTACAATACTCGGTTCCCTCTAAATTGTGTTCACATTGAACGGAGTGAGCTCACACCATTCGAATCAGTCGACTGGCAGACGCGGACGGTACTACATCGGAAGAATTTCTATGAAAAAAGTCATATAATGCCATCCTGTGCATTCAAAAAGTGTACCAATAACTCAAGGAACACCAACAAAGCTAATGGTGTAACATTTCATAGGTAATTACTCGATTTCTTAACATAATTAGTTTTTTCGTGATTATTTTATCCCATTCAAACAATATCGTGCTATTTTGATTGAAAGAGAACGAATGTCTTGGGAGTAAAAGAGACAACATGTATGCTTTTGTGACGCGCGACCATAACTAGTGAATCTTGACCCGCCGCCGTACTCAGTACACGGTAAGCCAGAGATCATGTTACGGTGGGCATAGTGAAAGTTAGAATATCGATGTGTGAGTGCGTGTAATCATATTTTTGCCACGTTTTTCAAGGTCATGGCCCTTCTATACTTTTAGTTCGGTGATAACAACCATCTTTTCTTTAAAATTGACTTGACAATTTGACTAGACTCGGTTACCTACTCGTATACCTATTGACAGATCTCTTTGATATTCCGTACCCATAACCCATCCATAAAAAATGTATTGAAGTAGTATTTCTTCAAGCTTGAACGTGACGTTTCTGAAACATGATGGTTTGTAAGAGCTTGTGGTGGGGCCTCTAGCTTCAAAGTAGCAGGTAGCTATTACAACTATATTCCTTTCATCGTAGCGGCATTATTCAACAGTTTTGTAACAAGGAGGTAACAAGATCCCAAGCGACATGCTTGATTTATCGATTACTACCTGACCACGGCAGTGTGTAAACCTCTCGAAACGTCGGGAAAAATAGGTAAATAAAACGCGATAAATACCCGTTTAATACTAATAAGTACCTGGGTAACCGAGCTTTGCTCGGTTTTTTTTTGTAAACGACGTTTTTTAAAAATGAAACCTAGCTAGATCGATTTATCGCCCCTGAAACCCTCTGCATACTAAATTTCATGAAAATCGCTGGAGCCGTTTCCGAGATTCCAAATATATATACAGGGTGTCCCAAAAAGTAGTGTCAAGCGAAAGTCCAGAGATAGAACACCCCTTGGGGTACCCGAATCACCCCCATGTATGTTCCGCAATTTTCTATAGTTTTCGAGTTATTAATTTTTTTCCGAATTTTTCAAAATTTACGACTTGAACAACTTAAAACATTCTTACAAAAAAAGTAGAAACTTTCTTGAGATTTTTTTTTGCTACTGAATTTGAATGTGTTGTTCTTTTATGCATAAAATAATCAGCTACGTGACTTTGATGAAAACTATGAAAATGTTGGTGTAAAGTCAAATAATTACATTCGGTGAATTACGACTTAAATTTTCAACTTTAAATTAAAAATCTTAACAAGTAATTTCATGGTTCTTAAATAAGTCTAAAAATTTTTCCACACTCTCAGCTTTCATAATCATTAAAAAAAATAGTACTTAATAGGCTACTTTGGCTAAATATAATATACTAGCTTCCTGTATAATTATAATATACTAGCTTCCGCTCGCGGCGTCGCCCGCGAAGTACCTACATAAAATATAGCCTATGTTCATCCTGAAAGTTTATTCTATATATTATTGGTGAAAGAATTTTTCAAATCGGTTCAGTAGTTTCGGAGCCTATTCGTTTCAAACAAACAAACAATCAAAGTTTTCCTCTTTATAATCTATATCTATATAAGAGCTTGACCTGACTGATTGATCATCGCCGAGCCGAAGCCGCTGAAGCTAGAAAGCTGAAATTTGGAAGGTGGTTTCCTTTTATAACAAAACCACCCACTAAGGCGGGATTTTTGGAAATTCCACCTCTAAGGGGGTGAAAAAAGGTGAAAACGTTAGTATGAAACTTTTTAACGCGTGGAGCGATTTTCATGAAACTTTGTTTGTGCACTGTAAATGCAAAATAAATGAACACGTATTTCAGGATTTCTCAATATAACTATCAAAAAGAGGTTAAATGTGGGGTAAATTTTTGTATGGGAACTTTTTAACGGGTGTTGCGATTGGTCTGAAACTTTATTTGTATACTGTAAATGCAAAATGAATGAACACGTGTTTCAGGATTTTTCAATATTACCTTCAAAAAGGGGTCAAATGTGGGGTCAATGTTTGTATGGGAACTTTTTAACGGGTGGTGCGATTGGTGTGAAACTTTGTTTGTGTACTGTAAATGCAAAATGAATAGACACGTATTTCTGGATATTCCAAAATAACCCTCTAAAAAGGGTGAAAGGGGGGGTCAAAGTTATGTATGGAATTTTTTTATTAGTGTGATTTTTTGAAAACTCAGTTTAGATACTGAACGAAGTCGCGAGCGGGACAGCTAGTATTAGTATAGATACAAGAATTGCTCGTTTAAAGGTAGTTATAAGATAACCTAATTTAGAATTTGAAAAATTAAAAGAAAAAATGTTTGTAGGTAGGTAGGTATATATAAATAAATACTTAACATTCTTCTCATTTTGATATACCTAGGTATTATTTTAAAAACTTATTTAACCTTGATGTTAGAGCTCGTCTTTCAAGCTGATAGCGTGAAGATGGAGCAATAGAAGATTGATTGATAATAAGTTAGGTATTTATTTCACGAAGGGTAGGTACCTAGGTAGGTACATTTAAAATGAACTAAGTAGGTAGGTACTTAATATTTTACGAGTTATCCAACATTGTTTGTTGCGAACAATGACGAATAGTGAGAACAATGCGAAACGGTTGATGAGAGTCACCCACCAGGTACGCGCACGTTAAGAAAAAGCATGTGGTTAAAATAATTTTTAATTTCGGTCAGTGGCGGATTTACACATTTGCCGCCAGTAGGCTATTAAATTTAGCGTTTAGTAATTTATCATGTAAAATCGTTGGATTATTTGGTATAGGTGTATAGTATTAAAATATTGCAATTTTGTTAAATTTTTTCTCCGTGTATATTATAATTTTTATTTATTATTTTGTGTAAGGTAATAAGCCAAATTTGCCGCCCCCTAAAATTTGCCGCCCTAGGCTCCAGCCTACTCAGCCTGGTGATAAATCCACCACTGATTTCGGTTCAAAAATTACACGGTAATTCTACATTAAGTAATAAAATAAGTATGTAGTATAATTGTACTTAATATATAGGTATATACTAACTAACTAACTGAATTCCTATCTGATAACAACCTTTTCAACCCATTTCAATCTGGTTTTAGAAAGGGGCATAGCACAACAACTGCTCTCCTAAATGTTACTGAGGACATTCGATCAAATATGGAAAAGTCCCATGTAACAGCGTTGGTGCTCATAGATTTTAGCAACGCCTTCAACGCGGTTGACCATGACCTTCTCTTAGCTATCCTTCCCAAACTGAACTTATCTATGGACGTTGTTGATTGGTTTTCCTCATATCTAAGTGGTCGTCGTCAAAAAACCCGGGACTTAAGTTACTACCTACTTAGTTTTTAGTTTTACATTTGTTATTGTGCGCCGACCTGGTTTTAAACCGAATGGGTTGGCTGGTAGAAAATGCCCCTAGGTATTAAGCCCTCCTTTTGTAACACATTTTTTGTAATTGTGTACAATAAAGTATAAATAAATAAATAAAATCTGTTGATGGTTTCTCCATGAAGCTTATATTGTGAGGTTATGGGTCTTGTTGATCGTGTAAAACTCATGACTCGACATTTAGTAATATTGAAATGAAGTCTATTTTGTATGCTCCATGCCTGAATGGCATCTATGTCTAGTTGCAAGGCCTCACAATCATGGTCAGATTTAATTTCTTTGAAAATCTTTACGTCATCTGCATATATCAGACATTGTGTTGTTTTTAAACATTTGGCTAAATCATCAATCCTATGGGAAAAGAGCAATGGGCCTAGTGATGATCCTTGGCTAACACCCGTAGTGCGATTACGGAACTCTGATACAATCAACACTTGTCAAATTTATTTAATAAACACTCATTATGTCATACCAAATCACTTGATTACAATGAAAACTTATTGACATTGATTGTAAGCAAAGATATGTAATCTGCGAAATTCCTATACTTGAGTCGATGGGAATCGAACCCGCTCAGTGGAGTAGGTTACTTATTTTAAGAAAATGAAAGGTATCCTAAAAGGGAAGGATATTAGATACGTGTGTGGTACAACTAAATAAAAGAAATTATTATTAGTATTAGACGGGTATTTATCGCGTTTAAATTACCTTATATTTTCCCGACGTTTCGACAGGTTTGCACGCTGTCGTGGTCACGGGTAGACAGTCTACCCGTAATTTAAACGCGATAAATACCCGTCTAATACTAATAATAATGTGTTCAGATCGCGTAAGTTTAAAAGTACATAAATAAAAGAAATGATTAATTTAATAAGAACAATGTGTTTTATTCAATTAGTTTTAAACACCCTATAACTTGACATAAACAATTCAGTGAAGTGCTAAAACACTTGAGCTAAATTAAACTAAAATAATCTGAGGTGGTAACACAACACCCCCTGGTCCAATTTGGGGAATCTCCCCTTTTCCGCAGAAGCGGTATGTGTCGAACCCGCCGAATCACTCGGGGCTTAAGGCCTTCGACACAACGTTCCGACTAGGTGTGCGGGAGATTCCTCACATTAGGCGGAAATACCTGGACGTACAAAATGACCAAGCGTACAAGGTCCTTTATTCGAGGTATCCACCTCGGATGAACAAAAAAATCGCCCCCCCGATCGTAACTAACCGTAACATAATTGACTTGACAACTTGACTATGACTCTGTGACGTTGACAATACTAAGGTATTTAAAAATACACTTGAAACTGGCAAAATTGTTGCCAAAATTTAAGAAGAAGAAGAAGAGCACGTCCAAAACAGCGTCTTTCTTTTCTCTGAAATAAAAGTAATAAAACTGAAACTGCCCACTTGCTGTTTGCACAATTCTGTTCGGCCTGTTATCTTGTGATTCCCCACAGTAATTGTCGTCTCGGCATTCATGCAGTTGCCTCTTGTTTATTGAAATTTGAAAACTAGCTGCTGACCAGGCAAGGCAACGCAATGGCTACTGGTGTGTGCCGAGTGTGTTTGGTCGGCGATGTCAGGATGCTGATCGTCGCCGACGGCCGCCTCCTGGAGACGTACGAGAAACTCACGAACACCAAGGTAGGTTCAACCCACGAGTGACCTGAAGCTGCAGCTGTTGACTGACTGAGTGCAAGCGTAGTGCAGCACGCATGTAGGTGAACAGATCACAACGTTGTTGCAGCTCAATGCAGGGGCGGACAATGGGATGCCGAGCGCAGTATGCTATGTGTGTCACCGCCTGCTGCAGAGGTGCCACAGGTTCTCCGATATGGCTCACAAATCCAACAGGATCCTTCAAGAGCTGCTGCACAATAACATTGAGGTATTCATTGTTTAAATGAATTAAATGTAGAGTTCATTTTAGGTTCAAGTTCATATTAGTGGAAGATTCACTCGGCATTATCTAATATAAACTAATGGAGCAATAGTGATTGTAAACACATCCTTAATAACAACACTAGATTATAAATCAATCATCATTTCACAAATGTATGTCTGTATTTGGGAATCAAACTCATGGCCACTGAGATGTGAGCAGTAAAAATCCTCATAACAACTCTTAAAGGTACTACCTGATTTGGATGTGCCTCAGATTAACCTTATTGAACAGTGAACAGGTAATAAGGACCCTTATGGAATGTCTACCATGTCAAAGCTTGTTTCTAATATCATTAATAGATGGAGCTGCCGGTGCCCTACCCCGTGTGCTTGTTGAACCAACATGCTTCAATAGGTTGGTATAACTGATTTACTGTTCCAGGTAACACACTCCACACTTACAATGTTGGGTCTGAAAATTAAGCACAACTTAATGGCGACCCCTGTGCAGAACATGCATATAAACAACTGTTCAAACACCACATGCACATCTTCTGTAGCTGTTAAAGAAGAACAAGTAATTGTGAAAGAGGAAGAAACAGCTGAAAGTGAAGAAATCCATGATGAAGCATCAATGTTGGAGACACTTGATGAACGTGAAATTGATGATGATTCAAACAAAACAGAAACCTATCAAGAGAATGTAACTGAAGTGGAGACTGACCCCAGTAACATGCCTGCAGGCTTCTATTGTGATATCTGCAATAAACAAATTGACACTGAATATAACTTGCTGAAACATTTGAAGTTTCATACCAGAAATAAGCCATTTTCCTGCCAGAAGTGTAATAAGGCATTCACACGAAAAGGTCATTTGAATAATCACATGCGAGTCCACACTGGACAAAAGCCATATTCCTGCAACAGATGTGATAAGGCTTTCACACAAAAAGGTCATTT
Organism: Cosmorhoe ocellata; assembly: GCA_963675405.1. NCBI lineage: Eukaryota > Metazoa > Arthropoda > Insecta > Lepidoptera > Geometridae > Cosmorhoe > Cosmorhoe ocellata. The sequence goes on along the minus strand of OY776271.1, from coordinate 5,812,726 downwards.
GAAACGTCACATGCGAGGCCACACTGGACAAAAGCCCTATTCCTGCAACAGATGTGATAAGGCTTTTAGTGAAAAAAGTACTTTGATAAAGCACATGCGAGTCCACACTGGACAAAAGCCACATTCCTGCAACATCTGTGATAAGGCTTTTAGTGTAAAAAGTACTTTGAATTGTCACATGCGAGTCCACACTGGACAAAAGCCATATTCCTGCAACAGATGTGGTAAGGCTTTTAGTGTAAAAAGTACTTTGATAAAGCACATGCGAGTCCACACTGGACAAAAGCCATATTCCTGCAACAGCTGTGATAAGGCTTTTAGTGAAAAAAGTACTTTGAATTGTCACATGCGAGTCCACACTGGACAAAAGCCATATTCCTGCAACAGATGTGATAAGGCTTTCATTGAAAAAAGTAATTTGAATCGTCACATGCGAGTCCACACTGGACAAAAGCCATATTCCTGCAACAGATGTGATAAGGCTTTTAGTGTAAAAAGTACTTTGATAAATCACATGCGAGTCCACACTGGAGAAAAGCCGTATTCCTGCAACAGCTGTGATAAGGCTTTCACTCGCAAAAGTGTTTTGAATATTCACATGCGAGTCCACACTGGAGTAAAGCCATATACCTGCAACAGTTGTGATAAGGCTTTTACTCAAAAAGATAATTTGAAAACTCATATTATGCAAAGTCACAATGAAAAAACTTCCTGCAACAGGAGTGATAAGGCTTGCTAAATACTGCTAAAACTAGTTTGACAAACACCGAGACACCGAGCCGCGGGAGAATGACCGCGCAGACAATACGTACCTACAGGCCCGCAAGCGGGCGAGCAAGGCGTGCACCGCACGCGGGCGGCACGACCGGGGGGGCGGAACATCTAGGGATCCATCACTTAACTTAATATTCTAAGTCATTGTCATTATACCCACCTACAGATACCTACTATTTTCTCGAAAATTTCGTTAGTTTCTGTCCGTTCACCCGGTCCAACAGGTGAAGGTTTATTAAATTTTGTTTTGGATTTATTTTAGCTTTTAAAATCTCAACATTCAACACTTAGGGTATGATAATGATTCTATTAAGCGTGGAAAACAATTTTAAGTTCCATGCTCGGTCTCATAGTCATAATTTTTGGTAGTCAATGATGCAGAAAATATCACGCACGCTTAGATCATAAACCTGTCTAGATAGATAGTACGAGCGCGTGAACACCAAAAATAATTAGGGCCAATTGTTGGCCCTAAATCGCTCAGTGGCGACACAGACATCGGTCGGATAGCACGCGTTCTGCACCACAAGTAATGGGAGTTAGTGCCATAAATGTGTGTCAAAATTACAGAGGACGAAAGAAAACAACTAAGAAAATTACCTTTCATCGGTAAAGCCGCGTTGACACGATCAGAGCCAGCTCGGACCAAGCTCGGACCGAGTGGACTCGTAGGAGTAGCTTCATAAGAGTGTACTAGGATAGCTGCTTGATACTATCATAGTTCACTCGGATCATTTTCGTCATTATTCCAATTATTTTTATCAGTCAACATCGAAAAATGACGGATTTAGTGCGAAATGGCATCGGAATTGTCGCAGACTTGCTGATAGAGCAGCTAAGACGGGAAAGAGATAAGGCATCTCGCAATTTTTTTTTTTTTAATTAAAAAAAAAACTGTTGTCAATACAGTAGTAAAATTTCCCATCTAAGCTTTCACTTATTTACAAAATTGTTTAATGGTACAAAAAGGTATTATTTTCGAGATTTTCGGGATTATTCCCGTTCGGCCCCACGTTTTGCCTTCGTGAATTTTTGTAAGGGTCCAACGGGAAGTTTAGCTGTAGGTACTTATTATTAGTTCTAGTTTAAGTTATAGTTCTAGTTTTAGTGCTAGTTTTAGTTCTGTACAATACCTTGTTGTTCTTGTGTTCTTGTTTTCAAATGCGACAGTTTTATTTATTGAGATTCCTACCTAGGTATCTCTAAAATTGTAAAATGGTTTAATGTAAACAACTTATTACTAAATGAAAAGAAAACGAAATGTGTTCGTTTTGTACTACCAAATGTTCGACAATTAGATACCAATATAAAAATAAATAACGAAAATATAGATCTTGTGGACACCACAGTATTCTTGGGCATAACTTTAGATAATAAGCTTCAATGGGGCCCGCACATAGATAAATTGTCGAAGAGACTTAGCTCTGCAGCATATGCAGTTAAAAAGATCCGTCATTTCACCGACGTAGAAACTGCTAGACTTGTATATTTCAGCTACTTTCATAGCATTATGTCTTACGGCATTTTGTTGTGGGGGAGTGCTGCAGATATTAATACCTAGGTACTATATTTGTGTTGCAGAAGAGGGCTGTTCGCGCAATTTATAACATGGGTCCTAGAGAATCCCTTAGAGAGAAGTTTAAAGAAATAAACATCATGACAATGCCATTTCATTTATTCATTTATTCATTTATTTATTCAACCTTAAATAATTAACTTACAGACTATTTAGTCCAAAACGTTAACTATCTCTAAAATACAAGGATACAAACTAAAGGATATAAAACTAATGAAAACTTAAATATGATCTGAACTGAGTATAGATTGATCTTAAGCTGTCATCAAATATGTCGACATGTTGGAACTCCAGGAGAAACTTGTTGAGGAGTGCAAGTGCCCGTAGTGTAGGTGCGTTATTCGCGTGCTGAGTCCGCGCTGCATGAAGAGCAAACAATCGATGATGCCTTCGGCCACTTCTAGTATAGTTATTTGGCACATATAAGGTGATGGTGCCAAGTATGGTCGGATTGTTCACTTTATTCCGCAGTATTAGGCAGTAGTGCATAGCTAACTGCAGACTACGCCTAAGCTCCAGTGTATCCAATCCAACCATGCCAGTCACGAAGGGAAAAGATATGGATAATATCCATACATACGTTTATATATATACCTAGCAAATTTACGTTGTAGCCTCTCAATCATAATGGTATATTTAGCTTCTCGTGGGTCCCAGCATAGTGCACTAAACTCGAGTTTGCTTCGAACGAAGGCATTGTACGTACAGCGTGATAGCTAAACCTATATCCTTAAAATGCGAAGCCGTCCTCATGATAAAACCTAGTGCTCTGTTGACTGCTTTGCACATAGCCATAATGTGATCACGAAAATCAAGGCGTTTGTCCTCAACAAGTCCCAAGTCTCGAATTTTCTCCACCCTTTCCATTGTGGAGATGCCTAGAGAGTATGTTTGGATTCTGGGTACTTGGAGTCTAGTAAAAGTCATCACCTTGCATTTTTCAGCATTAAATGCAAGTCTATTCGACACACTCCACTTTACAACCTCGTCAATGTCCCGCTGCAGCTCCATGCAGTCTGCCTCCGAACCAACAGATTTGTATATTTTTAAATCATCTGCAAACATCAAACAATTTGCCGCGTTTAGTACCGTAGGAAGATCATTAATCATTACTAAGAACAGGGTTGGCCCAAGTGTGCTGCCTTGACTGACTCCTGATCTTGTGTAGAACTCCTGTGACCTGATGTTTTTCAACTGCACATACTGCCTGCGGTCACATAAATAATGAGCAAAAAATCTCAATAATCGGGGTGAAAACCCTAACCTCGATAGCTTAACTAGCAGAATGTCGTTATCCACTGTATCAAAGGCACGTCGAAAATCAAGGTACACAGAGTCAACCTGCCTACCGTCATCCATCTGATTAGATATAAAATCAATGTAGGTGGTGAGGTTCGTAGTTGTTGATCTGGCATTACGAAAGCCATGCTGTGCTTCATCAAACATACATTCCAACTGCTGAGTCAAATAAAAATTAAGAATTGATTCAAACACCTTTGGAAAGACAGATAATACAGCTATATTTTTTTTAGCTATTTGCTTATTTTAGGGACAGGTGTGACTCTGGATATCTTCCAACAAGCTGGATAACGGCTACAGCTTAGGGAGAGGTTAAACAAGTAGAGTAGTGGTTCTACTAGTGCGTGAAAGCAGTCCTTAACCACAAAGGGTGGAATAGCATCTGGGCCAGCCGCAGAGGATGGCTTTAAATGGCGCACAGCACGACGTAGGTCTGTCTCTGATATGGACTCTATGCATATCAACCGCGAATCTACAGAGCTACTTGCCAACTGCTCAGCTGCCTTGGCTTCTAGAGATGGAACATCATCTAGGAAAACAGAACTAAAATATTCAGCAAATGCATTTGCTGCCTCTTGCTCTACAACTATTTTCCCATTTACTGAATAGCTCTTCGATTGACTTTTATCACAACGCCTATCTCTAACGTATTTCCAAAATGCCATGTCAGTATATAATATGAAAACTTGATGTATGTTCACAAAAACATTAATTTATTTAGGAACTAGCTTCTGCACGCGGCGTCGCCCACGAAGTACCTACATAAAATATAGCCTATGTTCATCCTGAAAGCTCATTCTACACATTGGTGAAAGAATTTTTCAAATCGGTTCAGTAGTTTCGGAGCCTATTCATTTCAAACAAACAAACAAACAAACAAACAAACAATCAAAGTTTTCCTCTTTATAATATTAGTATAGAAAATAGTGATAATCATCATGTTAATACTAGACTTAAAAATAAACTCGCTGTTCCCACGGTTAGGCTCACTAAAAAAAGTAAATCCTCTAACGGGCAATGTGTACGTAACAAGATCCCAAGTGACATGCTTGATTTATCGATTGGAAAATTCAAAAATGTAATTAAACAGAAACTGTCTAGAAAAGCTTATTATAAAATATCAGAGTACTTAGATGATAAAAAAGCTTGGGATGAATCAGCTCCAGCTCTGCTAGGTATTCCTTATAAAATTAACAAGGATCATACAAAAAAAGCGCTAGGGCCCAGCGAGTTTCTTGTCAGTTCTTCTCGCACTGGGGATAGGACTGGAATTGGCACTTAGACTCACCTAGTATGTAAGACGTTTCAAAGTGATCCCTGTGATTCTATTGAAAATAAATATATTTTGATTTTGATTTTGATTTTCTGATTCATTAATTTAAGATCTGTTCCAAATATATTCCCGCCCAATAAACCTCCGGCCACAAAATAAACTAGCTTTTCCATTCTCAAGACTACAAATGTTACACTCTGGCCCATATGCAATGTCTATCAAAATCTACAATAATATACCTCAATACATTCAAAATGAAAATAAATTACATAGGTTTAAACTGCCTTTAAAAAAATATTTAATTCAAAATAGTTTTTATACAGTAAAAGAATTTTTTGACGAAAATGTAAATAAAATAGTATGCAGATAAATATAATACTTAGGTAAGTACTTGCTATTTTAAGCACCTAATATAATATAGGAATAAGTAAACATAAATTCTACCCTAACTACACTAACACAAAAGAGAACACTTTAACGTTGCCCGACTGGCTATCTCAGGGTTCGGAAGGAAAACACTCACTAACACTTTAGGAGTATATTTAAATAACAAAAGTACACAATAAAACATATAAAATGACAATTTGCACACGTTTAAACCACCGAAAAACAACCAAAGTCCGTTAGCCGCGCACGCACAAGTAGTTTCGATGCCGCGCACTTGCGTTCCCGCTCGCTACTGTAGAAAACGCGCCGGCCGTTTAACTCTACGTGCGTGCCGTGTGGTGGCGCTAGTTGTAGGCGTCGGGGACGCGTCATCGTCACCGACGCGACATGGTCCGTTCGCGGCGGGTAATTCAAATGAAGTAGGTACAGAAATGGGTAGTCGCGCTATACACTCCCCTTCCAAGTTGGGAACACGTCTCGAGTCTAACTTGGGACTCACAGAACGACAGCGCGGTCTCCCTCTACGCTTCTTAGGCCTGACAGGGACTGCGGAACTCTCCGAAGAAGTAAATGGGGTCAAGTCCGTGCTATGGTACCTACCAATGATATTGAGCGAGAGATCAGCTAGAATGAAAGTAGTAGGACTAGTAACTTCGTGGATCCTATAAGGACCATCGCGCCTTGGCATAAACTTTCGCGTTTCACCTTTTGAAGCGTTACTAAGATCGTGCGTTCTGACCAACACTAAATCACCTACTTTATACTTAGGCTCCTTCTGACGAGAAGCGTCTGCTACCTCTTTACGGACGTCCTGAGACTTCTCTACTCGTTCCCTAATGTCTGAGAGAGACGAAATAAAAGATCGAAGATAAGGTGTGACCTGAGGAACAAAGTTTTCCTTGTCCAAGATACTACGCAAATCATGATGTACATCGAATGGCGTCCGCAACTCACGTGCAAAAGTTAAAAATGCAGGAGTCTTACCAGTTGTGGAGCACACGGCACTGTTCATCGCAAACCTGACTTGAGCCAAGTGCATAGGCCAATCAGTGTGAGTAGTTTTTACCAATATGGACAGCTGTAGCTTAAGGTCCCTATTTTTACGCTCAGCGGGGTTGGCTTCTGGATGATACAAAGGTATAAGCTCTTGCTTAACACCCATCAAGTGCATGCATTGTTGCATAACAGCAGATACGAATTGCGTGCCGTTATCAGAAACGACCCTTCGCGGCAAACCGTATCGGAGAAAGTACTCTTCTAAAAGAACTCTGGAGCACTTCTCAGCTGTAGCCTCAACCAGTGCGAAAAGCTCAACCTACCTTGTAGCCACATCTTCGATCAGGAGCACCCACCGCTCCCCTTGGTCTCCTTATAACGAACGGTTTATAACGAAGGCATTCAACGCACCTCTTGAGATAGTCGGTTACAAACCTACGCATACCGGGAAAATAGTAGCGTTTCTTTAGTCGTTGAAGGGTTCTTTCAACACCTTGATGACCAGCCGTGGGAGAATCATGCAACTGCTTCAGGATTTCATCCCTCAGCGAGTTTGGAACTACCAATTGGACATCTTCGGAGTCAGAATCGGGGTCGTAACGGTAGAGAACACCGTGAGACAGTACGTACCCTCTTTCCACCCATCGTCCAATGGTGAGTTCGTCAGGATCTTCCAAGTCATGAATAATCTTCTGTAAATCTGGATCTTCGAGTTGAGCAGCGCGCATATCAGCAGGGCTTGAAGAAGGTAAGTTCAAGACGACCGAACACAAACCTGACTCCTCTGCATCATCAGTACAAGGCGGGCGGCTCAATGTGTCCGCTACGACGTTAGCCTTGCCTGGAGTATACTGGTAGGTGATGTTAAATGACTGCAACTTAAGTGCCCATCGAACCAACTTACCTGAAGGCGATTTCAGTGTAAGTAGCCACTTAAGCGGTTGATGGTCACTTTTCACGATCACCTCGTGTCCGTCGATGTAACCTCTGAAGCGCTCAACAGCCCAGATGACAGCCAAGGCTTCTCGTTCCGTTGTACTGTAATTCTTCTCAGCGGACGTTAACAGACGGCTGGCATATTCTATGGGACGTTCTTGAACGTCAGCGCCTTGCAGGAGCACAGCACCTAAGGCGTAACCGCTTGCGTCTGTTCTGAGAACAAACGGCTGGGAATAGTCAGCCTGTATCAAAATTGGGGCAGAAGCGAGACGCTTCTTCAACTCATTAAAAGCGTCGACTTGATCGGACTTCCAAACCCAAGGCTGATCTTTCTTCGTCAAACGTGTTAGTGGCTCAGCAATGGTTGAGAAGTTAGGTACGAACTTTCGGAACCACGAACACGTTTGTAAAAAGGTTCTTAAATGTTTCAGATTTAATGGTGGCTTCATATCCACCACGGCTTGTACCTTGTCGTAGTCAGGAGACACGCCGTCCGGTGTGATGACGTGTCCGAGGTACTTTACCTGTTTGCGGCAGAATATGCACTTTTCGCGATTCGCCCTTAAATTGAAAGCGCGTAGCTTTTCAAAAACAGCATTCAATGCTGCGATATGACCCGAGTAAGTCTCTGTAATGAGCAGCAGGTCATCTTGATACGCCAGAAGCGTGACATTGTCACCTTCTATTTGACAGAACTCACGGTTAAGAGAAGAACGAAGCGTATCGATGAGACGCTGGAACGTGGAGGGAGCGTTCTTAAGTCCGAACGGCATCCGGGTAAAGCGATACGTACCGAATGGCGTCTGGAAGGCCGTTTTGTCCTTGTCACACTCTCTGACAGTTACCTGCCAGAATCCACTTCGCATGTCGAGCGTCGACATGAAACTGTTCCGTTTAGTCGACTGAACCAAATCATCGATGAGCGGCATGGGGTAAGCGTCAGTTTTGGTCACTGCATTTAATTTACGATAATCAACGCAAAACCTTACCTTGCCATCCTTCTTCGGCACGAGTACGGCGGGAGATGTCCAAGCGGACTCGCACTCTTCAATAATGCCGTCCTCGAGCATCTTATCCAGCTCAATTTTCATGAGTTCCTTTTTGGCAGGGGTGAGCCTATAAGGAGGGACCGATATGGGAAGATCACCTGTATCTATGTGGTGTTCCGCGAACGGTGTTGGCTCCCCCTGCATCTTAAAAATGTCGCTATTGTGCTGCAACAAGTCAGACAGCTGATGTCTGTCCTCAAGGCTCAGCATGACACCCTCATCATCGCGCAGACACTCAGCAGCTGAAATCGTCGTATATGGCCCGGTCGGACTTTCATACTCGATTGGGTATGTGATATGCTTACCTGAAAATTTCCAGGTCGACGAAGCAAAATCAAGAACAATATCCGCTGCTACCAAGAAATCCATCCCGAACAAAGTCTGATTATCTTGAGCGTCTGGGAATATAGTGAAATCCAGGGTCACTGACCTTTCCGGGGTTATCCTCACCTCCAGGGTAGTGAGGAGTACCTCTCGGGTGCGTGCGGAGCCGTCTGCAAGCCTCACTCGTCGTGAAGCCTCAACACACGGGTGATTGTGTTTTTGCAGCAGTTGGTAAAGCGAAGCGCCGACAATACTGCTCTTGGCGCCAGTATCTAATAAAGCTTTACCCCTAACCCCTAAAATTACGACGCTTAAAATAGGTCGCAAGCGTAACTGACATTCATTTTTACCGATAGTATTTACCGTGGAAAAATGTCCTACATTTTTCATGGAGTCCCTACTTTCGGTCATCATGGTCACCCTACTTTTGTTTGTAGGTATCGCAGAATGTTTGTCATGTCAGACGGAATCGCACGATCAAAATAACGCGTAGGTAATGTAGGTATTATAGAAGTACTAGACCTAGACCTAGCATTATTGTTAACCTTAAACTCAGGAAGTTTTTCCTGGTCAGTACCGAAAAAGCGTAATGGGAGAATCGCTGTAAAATCGGTCGGTACGTAATCGGTTGAATTTAGATTGTTAGAATTACAAAACAACATTGGTACCGCGGCTTTAAATTGTGCCGGAAAGTACATGCTGTCAGACGAATCGTTTTGTTTCTGTCTATGAACATGGGACTTTGCGCTTGGAAGGGAAGTGGACTCACCGGTACAGTGGGCCGACGCGGGAATAAACCATGTCGCGTCGACGGCGGCGTAGCTATCCACGTTGCACTTAGTACACTGAGACCTAGTAACACCTTTCGCGTTGCACCCGTAGCAAGTAGGTACAGCTTGCGTATCGGAGGGCGTGTCCTGTTTCGATTTTAATTTTAAGCACTCGTCACGTAGATGTCCGTGTTTTTTACAATAGACACAAAACCGATTCTGATTAGACGTAGAACTTCTGTGAGCCGAAGGACGAGCAGAAGTGCTGGCGCTGCTCGCAGGCGTCGCGGCAGGGTCGCTGCTGCTGTAAGGCGGGCCGCAGTTAGCGCTCGACGCATGAGGTCCGCGAGCGTCTCGCGGCGTCGTCGGCGCGGACCGCTGCGGATGCGACGGCGGCGCTGGTTTCCTGGCAGGGACTTCGCTCTGTGTAGACTGCTGTAATGACGTTCGACGTCGTTGTTGGAACTCAGCACTCTCGTCGGTAGCATCTTCGATGTCTCTCGCCTTGCGTAGTAACGAGTCGTATGTACTTATCTCGTCTCGTCGAAGGCGCTCACGAACCCGACGGTGTAAAAGGCCGTAGAGCATGTCCAGCTGTACTTTTTCGTTGACGTCACCAAGTGGAAGGCGGGCCAGCAGGGCTCGCACTTTAGCAACGAAAATCTCCGTTTTCTCAGAGGGACCCTGGGACATGTTGAATAGTTCCATGTAGATACGATGCGGCGGTCGACTGTCTCCAAAGGCACTTCGAAGTGAACTCACGGCTTCGCTCCAGGAGGTGATGGTGGACTTGATGCCCTGCCACCACACTGCTGCATCTCCTACCACCAGCATGGATAATCCTCGTAGGGCATTGACGTCTCCTACGCAGGCGCATTCCTTGTAGGCTTCCACAGCATCGATAAATCCATCGAGAGAGTCACCGAGCGCTCCGCTGAACCGCGCGCTGCACAGCGCGAAGGTTCCGTGATGAGCGGGCGCGTACGCCGAGGCGGCGGGCGAAGGTGTCGCCGCTGCCGGCGTCGTTGGCGACTCGCGACGAGACTCGTGTGTGAGGACTCGGTCGAGAAGGCGTTCGAATGCTGCGGTTTGAGTTTGCTGTAGCGATGCCATGATAGACGCCATTACGTCGATGTTGACGCTTGGCGTTGTCGGAGGCGGCGGCGTCGTCGGCGGCGGCGTGGGCGCCGCGTCGGCGTAATCCATTTCTATTGCATCTTCAAAGTCGGATTGACGACGCGATTGACGACGGGATTGACGGCGTGTACGTGGCATATTAGTAAAATTGTCTATTGGGTTCACTGTAAGCTGTAGGCGCAATGATCACAGTTCACAGGCCCTCGCTTGGGCTGCCAGTTTAAAGTTGCCCGACTGGCTATCTCAGGGTTCGGAAGGAAAACACTCACTAACACTTTAGGAGTATATTTAAATAACAAAAGTACACAATAAAACATATAAAATGACAATTTGCACACGTTTAAACCACCGAAAAACAACCAAAGTCCGTTAGCCGCGCACGCACAAGTAGTTTCGATGCCGCGCACTTGCGTTCCCGCTCGCTACTCTAGAAAACGCGCCGGCCGTCTAACTCTACGTGCGTGCCGTGTGGTGGCGCTAGTTGTAGGCGTCGGGGACGCGTCATCGTCACCGACGCGACATGGTCCGTTCGCGGCGGGTAATTCAAATGAAGTAGGTACAGAAATGGGTAGTCGCGCTATAACACCTATTTAACTTAAAACTAATACTAGCATAATTATTACCTAGATAGACCTACCTAATAGGTACTTTATTTACCTACATAGCATTATAATGTACTGCTAAGACTTAATTAACCACCTACCTATAAGTTCCCATTCCTTCTATACTACCTTATAGTTACTTTTTTGTTATTTTGTAAAGGCATTAAATGCCACAATTTTTTTTATATTACTAAGAGGGAACTGTTTATGTTAAAATTCTATATTCTATTGTCTAAGTTTTTCTGTGAATATTGTCTCTATTATTTTATTTTAGTTGCCGTGCCCCACCCGGGCCCATGTTAGATGTATACAATACATGTGTATTGTATATGGCTCATGAATGCAATATACTTTGAATTTGAATTAAGTACATAACTACTTGTGAATACTGTATTTAAGAACTTGTAATTTGTAAATATTATAAAGAAGAAAAATTTTATTTGTGATTTTGTTATTGCTAGACTAGACTATTAAAATAAATAAACTTAGGTACCGACACAGTCTTATTCTTTTTCATTTCAAATATATTTCACGGTCCAAAAACGGACCAAAAAGTCCGCACCATAATAAAGTACTCTGTGGTCCGCACCGGCAACACTGCATTTGAAAATGACTTTGTGACATTGACAATACTACTCCTATAGCATGATCAAAATTGATCTCAAAAGAGACAGTGATGTTTTTGACAAAAAAGACATTTTACATCTCTCATATTCGGTAAGTAGGTCTTTATTACCCCCAAATGGGGCTTGTAGGTGACCAATTAGCGCTCTAGGGTAATAATGTAGCTAGAAAAGCCCTAGGGCGGTAAGTAATTAATAAAAAAACCTCACTCTTTCAAAAAGTTCGCGTACATAACCATCATACTGGCAATAGACATCATGCATTCAGCCCAATGACAAAAGAGGTCGCTTCGCTATTCAGCTCTGTCTTCTTACGAGTATAATAGTCATCAATTATAAATATCGAACGGCGAAGCTCAATTTCGTTCTTGAAAAAAATAATTAAAAAAAAAGGCGGGAATAGACAACTTTTACTTTAAAATGTTTTATTCTTCTAGTGCCGGTTTTTTTCTACTTACCTCACAATCGAGATGTAAAGCAGAGTAGTTAGCTCGGGTGTAAGCATCAATTGCACCCTCGAACTATAGGCGCCCTCGCTGCGCTTGTGCGCCTAAATATCTCGGGCTGCAGTTGATGCCTTACAGTTACAGCCCTTGTCTACAAATCTACTATTACTGCGAGCGTCTTCTCATACTGTATGTAATCGACTGTCAACTTTAACTAGTTTTTAAATATTTTAACGTGATAATTTGAGGTTTATTGTGCAATGAAACTCCTTATCACACTTGAATAATATAATTAGACGTTATTAATTAACTATATTTAGACACTTGATATTAATTAACTATACTTAAACACTTGTTCTCTGCTCGACCTCTCGTTAGCACCGTTAACAAAGAACTGCCACGACGGCCATTACCCGTTCCCCACGGCACCTCCCCGCCATTTCTTTCTTTTTTTCCGTTTACCCTCTAATAATTTTTAATAAAGTTGCCATGGCGGCGAAGTGCCGTCCGAAATAACTACTTTTATTTTATTATACTTAACAAAATTACCATTTTAAATACCAAAATCACAACACTCGGTCATCCGACTGCGTGCTATCTCCGGAGCACGCGTAATTCACAACACTCTTCAGTTAATCCTTAATTCACAAATAAACATACAGGAAAGGGAACAAGAGACAGAGAAGAACAAACATACTAATAAATTCTGACAACCCCAATGTTACTCTTACTTAAACCTGTACCAATAGTTAACATTACATTTACTCGTCGCGCAAGTTTCATTGTTTTGCCTAAAGTTAGAACTAACTACGGAAAGAAGATGTTTACTTTCGAAGGAGCACAACTTTATAACAATATACCCGCAAGTATAAAAAATGTTAGCTCATTTTGCGCATTTAAAAAAGCACTAGCAAAATTCGTCATAGAAAATAACTAAATACCTAATATATTTTTAGTGTTAGTTTGTGTACTTAGGTTTTTTACCTAGGTACACGGATTGACACGGATTATTTTATTGATTCGTGTATTGGACAATGCGCAAGATGAGTACCTAGGTACACCTACTCTTAACTTTAAAACCATAATTATCGAGCGATCAACTAAATTTGTACCACCTAAGCATTTTATCACTTAAGTTAATTAAGTATTCTCATTTAAGTGACTACTGTCTTTTTGAGAATAAATGTCTTTAAACCTAACATTAGCATAAATATAAAATATATAAAAATATTTATTTAGGAACTTAAAATATGCCTTAATACTTTATACTTTTGCATATTACTTTAATTACATATTACAGATCACATAATGTTGAATATTTTATGAACCGTTCTGAATCATGCCATAAACATATTTATCCTTTACCTAATGGTTATACAATTTCGTAAAACAAAGCAATTTTAATATCTGGTAGTTTTCACCGCTTTAGTATACAATTTTCCACAAGCCCTATTCTGAACCTGAATCAGAGTCCGTTGACTCGGACCCAGATGACCTGTTTACCTGCAGTGCTTGTATACCGATCCAGGGACGCATTCTATCAGATGCTATCACACTATCATATTTTCTCGTGTTAAACCCTGGTACATTAGCCACCCTATAACGATCGTTACCTAGACAACTAGTAACTCTATATGGGCCAATGAACTTAGGTAACAGCTTTTTACTCTTTCCAGTGTTGGAAAAGCTGGTCTTCGTAAGCTTCACCAGATCACCGATCGAGTACAAAACTGCTGGAACTCTCTTTGCGTCATACGCTTCCTTCTGCCTTTCTTGACTATGTGCAATGTTGGCCGAAGCCTCTTTCCTAATTTCATCGACCTGCCTACCCGACTCTCCTACGACAGATACAGACTCGTCTGTTCCGTCCGCAAGTGGTGGCGAGATGTTGCCGTGACCCTCATCCAAAATCTCGTTAACTACAGGGGAACGGTGTGGGAACACTTCTTCACCTCCCGTGCCCACCGGTACAGCCGAAGCCGTGTCTTCGCAACTCGTTACGTCGTTATGATCCGTTGTTAATTTATTATCAATGGGACAGTTCGACTTAACCCCAAAAAGTAATTCGGAAGCACTTCTTTTTGTTGTGGCATTAATGGTATTATTGATACCCCATTGTACCTGACCCAGTCGCTTGTCCCAGTCGCGTTCACTACTTTCAAAATTCTGTGTAGACAAGGCAGTGAGGATGGTCTGATTATATCTCTCGGCCTGCCCATTTGCCCTAGGGCAAGCGACTGCGTTAAGCACATGTTTAACACCTTTTCTCACACAGAAGTCTTTGAATTGGGCTGATGTAAATGCAGTCCCGCGGTCCGTTATAATTCTGTGCGGTATCATAAAGTCGTAAAATAAACTATCTAGAGCTTTAACTACGTTTTTCGTTTTAGTATCTTTAACCGGCCTAGCAAAAACGTATTTAGTAAAGCCGTCTACTATAGTCAAAATATAGCTGTTGCCAGCTTTACTTTTGACAAATGGTCCCAAATGGTCCAAGTGCAAAGTGTGGAACGGTTGGGCCACTTTTTCTATCGGGTGTAAGAAGCCACTACTCGTCCTAGTCGCATTGTCTTTATTGTACGCGCAATCTATACAAGCTGCCACGTACTTTTTGACGAAACGTCTTAGCTTGGGGAACCAGTAGCGGCTTTGGATACGTTCCAACGTCTTGGCAAACCCGAAATGCCCAATTTCGTCGTGGTTCGCCCTACAAATCTGCCACCTGGCATCTTTGGGAACTACCAACCGCAACCCATCCTCCAATTTCCTGTGTAGTGCATGATTCTTGACAACAAAGTTGTTCTTAACATCTGTAACCTCACTATCTAAACCCGGTTTCAATATCTTAAAAATTCTTTCTAGCTTTGGGTCAGCCATTTGCAAGGTAAGAATCCAATTATCAGTATTTATGTGTAAAACGCTTGCCGGCAGTGATGGTTCCCTATTCCCCTGAGGATTGCGGCTAAGGGCGTCTACATGACTCATCCGACATCCCGGTCGATATTCGATGTTAAAGGTAAATTCACTTATTGTCAGCCACCAGCGCGCAATCCTCGGTATCAGGTCACGCTTTGTAAGTGTGGTACGTAGCGCATTACAATCCGTGTACACTGTGAAATCAAGTCCCACAAGATAGGGACGAAACTTTTTTAACGAGCAGACCACCGCCAAAGTCTCTAATTCGTACGAGTGGTACTGACGTTCCTCGGGTGTTGTCTGCCGGCTAAAGTATGCAACGGGTTTCAATACCCTAGGACTTATCTGCCACTGCATAAGGATTCCACCCAATCCCAGCGAACTGGCATCCGTGTGCACTTCAGTGTCTAATTCAGGATTATATAATGCCAACAAAGGACGTCTAACCAAACATTCCCTTAACGTTTCGAATGCCTTGATCTCCTCTATGCTCCACTGCCACTGGACATTCTTCTTAAGAAGCGAAGTTAGTGGTCTGGCAATTCCACCGAACCCTTTCACAAAGCGACGAAAATAGCTCGCCAGGCCCAAGAACTGTCGGACTTCATGGACATTACGAGGCTCGGGAAAATCTCGCACCGCCGATATTTTCCTTTCACTTGGTTTGATACCCTCGGCGGATATCTCATACCCCAAATACTCAATGCTTATGTCAAAGAAACTGCACTTTGACAATTTGAGAGTTAACCCAGCATCCTGGAGGAGCTTGAGGACATCCTCTAATCTCTCAAATCCTTCATCGATGGACGCAGCGGGAATGAGAAGGTCGTCCATATAAGCTAAAGCACTCTTGAACCTCCGTGTACCCAGTAGCCCATTCATCATCTTCTGGAACACGGCTGGCGCGTTTGCCAACCCAAAGGGCATGCGCTTGAATTCATAATGCCCGTCTGGGGTGACAAACGCTGTCAGGTGTCGACTGCCTTCTCCCATCGGGATCTGGTAATAGCCAGAGGCTAGATCCAGCGTGATGAAATATTTATTCCCGCTCAGATTTGTCAACTGGTCGTCAATTAAAGGTAGGGGATATTTATCTTTGATTGTTTTATTATTAAGAGCTCTGTAGTCCACACAGAGTCGAGACTCTCCATTCTTTTTCTTGACCAATAATATGGGACTAGCATAATTAGAGTTTGACTCCTGTACAATATCATTTGCTACCAACTCATCGACAATATCCCTTACCTTTTGACGTTCCTGGTGCGACAATCTGTAAGGTCTGTAGACCACCGGCGTATCATCGTGCAAATCTACGTTCATCGTCTCAACAATCAACTCTTCAAGGTTTTTAGCAAAGCATGATCTATACTTTTGGAGAAGCTGGTGTAGTCTTTCGCGGGTTTTCTCGTCGACCTTTTCGCCTACTTTAATTTCTGACTTGTCAACTGGCGTCATCGGCCTTTCACCTTGCTCAGTCTGCACCAGCAGAGTTTTAACTTCTCCCATCGGGTTGACCCTAGCTATCAACATCCCTGCCTTGAAGGTAAGCGGCATCCTAGTCAACGACGTAATAAACACTACCGCCTTATTCTCGGTCACCTCGTAACAACCCTGATGGAGGTGATACTCCTGATTGGGACTCATCCTGGTACCTCCATCTGAATAAACACTACCCGTGTAGGCTTCTTTGGTGCACACTTCCACTAATCCTCCTTTAATTATAGTAACGTCTTTGGAGACATAAAGACCAAGAGTCCGACTTTGGCTCAAGGAGGGATCGGTGGGAGTATGATAAAAGAATAGCCTCTCGTTATGCTTCAATACGGTAACTGACGACATTTCGGTAAAATTTTGTCCTATCAACAACGGAACCTGCAAATACGCGTCGTCAACCGCCAAAACATCCAGGTTAGTATCGATTTCGTCAATTCTAACACCCACAGTAGCCCTGAATTTCGGGATGACCGTAGAATTTCCGAAGCCTCTTATTGTGGGCAATGGCGTGCTTTCACCTTCAGCTAACCCCAAAGCGATTGCATCCGAATGCCGAATTAGGCTGCAGTCACTCCCAAAGTCAATGTAGGCGTTTAGCGTTTTTCCATTAGCGCTAACAGTTTTATGGAACTTATCATTTACCTCATTGGTTGCGCCATTGCACAGTGGAATAACATGGCTAGAGTGACCTTCTGGGATCGCAGGTTTAGTCTGATTTGACTTGGTTTCATCGGCCAATAAATTGTCCGTATCTACTATAACTTTTAACACCTTCTTATCAGCTGCCTGATTGTTCGTGCCGCTGGTTTCACGTGTTTGTTGTTGTGCCGATCTCCTAGTGCAGTTCTCAGTATTATGCCCTACTCTATAGCACCTCCCGCACTTGACAATAGGCTTGGTGCAATTTATATAAAGGTGACCCTGCTCGTTGCAATTAAAACAGGTAGAACCTGCTCCCCTGCTACTTGTGGCACTCCTACCGTTACTGCGAAAGTCGCGTCTCTTTGACGAGTTTGACGATAACGAGCCTCGTGTCGCGTCCCTTGATTGCGTGGATTGTTGCGACGCTAGGTAGTTTAACAGGTCTTCTGGTTCCTCACATTTGAGAGCTTGCGCACCGTTTCTAACTGAACTATCAATAATTCCATAAATTATACAGTCAACTGCTTTTCGACCGACAATCTCGCACCTACTCAATAGCGACAATTTCTCGTAAAAGTAATCTCTAAGGGTTTCGTCCGTGCGAGATTTTCGGTTCAGCATTTCATCTAATAGTTTACCATAATTCACGTCATTCGGGAAAGCTTTCATCAACTTACTTTGCCACACCTCCCACGAGTAATTAAGAGACGGAAGGGACTCGTACCAACTTTTGGCTAAACCGCGTAACTTCTGCAATGCGTAGTGAATTATCTGTTTCTCATCCCAAGAATAGATTTCTGCACACTCATTCACCTTTCTCAGCCAGCGTTCGACATCCTGTGCTTTGTTGTTGGGGTCGAATTCCGGAACTACATTATTGGATGAAGTACTCTTACTTGGTACACCTTGTAGCGCAGACACTATCTTCAGCAATTCATCGGCCGTTAGTCCCGTTCGGCTCCGCTGTGTAGGAGTGTCGTCAGCTTCTTCTGATGCCGAGCGCCGCCTTCTTTTGCGCCTGGGACGTTTCGGCGTGTAACTCGCCTCATCTGAAATTGTTAAACGCATTTCATATTCTTCCCTAAGAACCACACGCTTTAACTGACTTTGACTTTGACTTTGACTTTGACTTTGACTTTGACTTTGACTTTGACTTTGACTTTGACTTTGACTTTGACTTTGACTTTGACTTTGACTTTGACTTTGACTTTGACTTTGACTTTGACTTTGACTTTGACTTTGACTTTGACTTTGACTTTGACTTTGACTTTGACTTTGACTTTGACTTTGACTTTGACTTTGACTTTGACTTTGACTTTGACTTTGACTTTGACTTTGACTTTGACTTTGACTTTGACTTTGACTTTGACTTTGACTTTGACTTTGACTTTGACTTTGACTTTGACTTTGACTTTGACTTTGACTTTGACTTTGACTTTGACTTTGACTTTGACTTTGACTTTGACTTTGACTTTGACTTTGACTTTGACTTTGACTTTGACTTTGACTTTGACTTTGACTTTGACTTTGACTTTGACTTTGACTTTGACTTTGACTTTGACTTTGACTTTGACTTTGACTTTGACTTTGACTTTGACTTTGACTTTGACTTTGACTTTGACTTTGACTTTGACTTTGACTTCGACTTTGACTTCGACTTTGACTTCGACTTTGACTTCGACTTTGACTTCGACTTCGACTTCGACTTCGACTTCGACTTCGACTTCGACTTCGACTTCGACTTCGACTTCGACTTCGACTTCGACTTCGACTTCGACTTCGACTTCGACTTCGACTTCGACTTCGACTTCGACTTCGACTTCGACTTCGACTTCGACTTCGACTTCGACTTCGACTTCGACTTCGACTTCGACTTCGACTTCGACTTCGACTTCGACTTCGACTTCGACTTCGACTTCGACTTCGACTTCGACTTCGACTTCGACTTCGACTTCGACTTCGACTTCGACTTCGACTTCGACTTCGACTTCGACTTCGACTTCGACTTCGACTTCGACTTCGACTTCGACTTCGACTTCGACTTCGACTTCGACTTCGACTTCGACTTCGACTTCGACTTCGACCTCGACCTCGACCTCGACCTCGACTTCGACTTCGACTTCGACTTCGACTTCGACTTCGACTTCGACCTCGACTTCGACTTCGACCTCGACCTCGACTTCGACCTCGACCTCGACTTCGACTTCGACTTCGACTTCGACTTCGACTTCTTTCAAAACCTTAACTACGAACTTTAATTATCCGGTTAAAGCGAAATTTTAAACCGGTTAATTGAGCGAAACTCTTTTGAATTTATCGTTCTTGACTAACCGTTTCAATTGAGATTACGTTAGAACGTAACCGAAAAGAAAAGGTTGTAGGTATTTAGAGCGATACCGGTTTGATAATTTTTCGGGTTTCCAAGCCCTGCCTACGTGGCCGTTAGCTTACTCTAAACAGCACACCTACGTGGCCGTTAGCTCACTCTAAACAGCACACCTACGTGGCCGTTAGCTCACTCTAAACAGCACACCTACGTGGCCGCTAGCTCACTCTAAACAGCACACCTACGTGGCCGTTAGCTAACTATAACAGCACACCTAGGTGGCCGTTAGCTCACTCTAAACAGCACACCTACGTGGCCGCTAGCTCACTCTAAACAGCACACCTACGTGGCCGTTGGCTCACTCTAAACAGCACACCTACGTGGCCGCTAGCTCACTCTAAACAGCACACCTACGTGGCCGTTAGCTAACTATAACAGCACACCTAGGTGGCCGCACTCACGCTAAACAGCACACCTACGTGGTCGCTAGGTCTCTCTTGAAGCAGCACACCTACGCGGCCGCACTCACGCTAGACAGCACACCTTCGTGGCCGTTGGCTCATTTCAAAGGGAACACATGTACATACGTGGCTGCACTATTCTGAACAGCACACCTACATGGCTGTAAGCTCACTGTGCTGCGCACGTTCATACATAGTCGCACATTTTATCTCGTTAATTAGGTACACGTACAACTTCCACAATTCGTTAAGTTACGAGTAGTCATACAGTTGCTTTAATGCTCTAACCAAGCGCAACGTTACCACCTTTTGCGTGTACCTTACTTATGCGATCACTAATATATTGCCATGTAACCGTCTAATAAAAAAAAGATATTCAAGATTACTTACTGTTTTCGTCCGACATGGCGCGCGGGCTATCCCACTTCTGAAGTGCAATGAAACTCCTTATCACACTTGAATAATATAATTAGACGTTATTAATTAACTATATTTAGACACTTGATATTAATTAACTATACTTAAACACTTGTTCTCTGCTCGACCTCTCGTTAGCACCGTTAACAAAGAACTGCCACGACGGCCATTACCCGTTCCCCACGGCACCTCCCCGCCATTTCTTTCTTTTTTTCCGTTTACCCTCTAATAATTTTTAATAAAGTTGCCATGGCGGCGAAGTGCCGTCCGAAATAACTACTTTTATTTTATTATACTTAACAAAATTACCATTTTAAATACCAAAATCACAACAATTGCGTAATTTTGTTGGTTATTTTTCCAATAATTTGTTTCCAAAAATTTGCCCGGGTTATTGACGCGAGTGTAAAATATGTGAATTAAAGTGAATAGTTCCCTTCAAAATCCATCGGAGGGAATCCCGAGAATTTTGAACAAAACAGCCATCATTTGTTTAACATTGACTTAACAATGTGACAACTTGACTATGACTATGTGACGTTGACAATCTATATCTATATAAGAGCTTAACCTGACTGACTGACTGACTGACTGACTGACTGACTGACTGACTGACTGACTGACTGACTGATTTATCATCGCCCAGCCGAAACCGCTGAAGCTAGAAAGCTGAAATTTGAAAGGTGGGTTCCTTTTATAACAAAACCACCCACTAAGACGGGATTTTTGGAAATTCCACCTCTAAGGGGGTGAAAAAGGGTGAAAACGTTAGTATGAAACTTTTTAACGCGTGGAATGATTTTCATGAAACTTTGTTTGTGCACTGTAAATGCAAAATTAATCAACACGTGTTTCAGGATTTTTCAATATAACTATCAAAAAGGGGTCAAATGTGGGAGGTCAATTTTTGTATGGGAACTTTTTAACGGGTAATGCGATTGTTCTGAAACTTTGTTTGTGTACTGTAAATGCAAAATGAATGGACACGTGTTTCAGGATTTTTCATAATAACCTTTATAAAGGGGTAAAATGGGGTGTCAAAGTTAGTATGGGATTTTTATGAGTTGTGTGATGTGTTTGAAACTCAGTTAAGATACTTTAAGTGAACGAAGTCGTGGGCGGGACAGCTAGTATCTATCTAAGTGTTAACACGAACTTTAAAATATTACTTTACGAAAACCTATATCTGTGTTGAAATTGAAATTGAAATTGAAAAATATTTATTCAGTACAATCACAAGGATCACTTTGAAACGTCTTACATGCTAGGTGAATCTATGTGCCAATTCCAACCTAACCCAAGTACGAGAAGAACAGGCAAGAAACTCGTCTCGGTCCTAGCGCTTTTTTGTATGATCCTTCTTACAAAAAATGTAATCAAGATTATCTAATAATAATAACATAAAAACAGAACATAAATACATAAAACAAAAGGACAGCGTTTACATTGCAAATTGGTTAGCTATCGGAGGGCGGAGCGACATCGGGCCATGAGTTCCTATCATCAATATATTCATTTATATTATAATATGCTTTCTTTAAGAGATTATTTTTAATGAAGGCTTTGAATTTTCTAACAGGAAGTTTAGTTGCATTTATAGGAAGTTTATTATAGAAACGTATCACGTTCCCCATAAATGACCCGTTCACTTTTTGTAACCGAAACTTAGGGATTAATAATTTATGTTTGTTCCTAGTATTGATTCCATGTACATCGCAGTTTTTCTGAAGTCTATCCCTATTCTTATGAGCGTACAGTAAATTTTCGTATATATATTGTGCCGCTACTGTGAGAATATTAATTTCTTTAAATTTTTCTTTTAAAGAGTCCCTCGGTTTCATTTTGTAAATGGCACGAATTGCCCTTTTTTGTAATACGAATACTGATTGTATATCCGCTGCTTTTCCCCAGAGAATTATACCATATGACATAACACTATGGAAGTAGCTAAAATAAACTAATCTAGCTGTAGCTTCATCCGTAAGCCACCGTATCGTACGAACTGCATATGCAGCGGAACTAAGCCTACCAGAAAGTTTATCGATTTGTGGTCCCCATTGCAGTTTGGCATCAATATTGATACCAAGGAAAACCGTAGAATCAACAAGATTCATTGCTTCCCCATTAATTTTAATATTAGTTGGCCTATGCACTACGTTGGGCAAAGTGAATTTAATACATTTTGTTTTGTTAGCATTCAGCAGAAGATTATTTACAGTGAACCAGTTCAGAATCAATGATAGTGACTCATTTACGTAGTCACAACTCGAATTGGTTCTGTCAACTTTAAAAACTAATGAAGTATCGTCAGCAAATAAAACTATGTCACAAATATCTTTTACAACAAATGGGAGATCATTAACGTACACTAGAAATAAAAAAGGACCCAGTATCGATCCCTGCGGTACCCCTATCTCAATAGTTGAACCTGAAGACCTTTCCCCGCCAACGTCTACTTTTTGGACTCTATTCGATAGATACGACTGTATAAGGTCTAAGGCCTGGTTTTGGACGCCGTAATACTTTAACTTTGAAATTAAGTTTGCATGACTCACGCAGTCGAAGGCTTTAGACAGATCACAGAATACACCGATTGCATCCTGCGACTTCTCCCACGCATCAAATATATGTTTCATTAAAGCTATACCTGCATCTGTTGTTGATCGACCTTTGGTAAATCCGTACTGATTACTATGAAGTAGTCCGTTAACGTTGAAGTGAGATAATAGCTGATTAAGAATTATTTTTTCAAAGATTTTACTTAGCGCGGGCAATATCGATATTGGTCTATAATTAGCGGGATCTCTTTCGCTTCCAGATTTGAACAAAGGAATGAGTTTACTATGTTTCATAAGGTCGGGAAAAACTCCTTCGTCAACGCACCTATCTATATCTATATAAGAGCTTAACCTGACTGACTGACTGACTGACTGACTGATTGATCATCGCCGAGCCGAAACCGCTAAAGCTAGAAAGCTGAAATTTGGAAGGTGGTTTCCTTTTATAACAAAACCACCCACTAAGGCGGGGTTTTTGGAAATTCCACCTTTAAGGGGGTGAAAAAGGGTGAAAACGTTTGTATGAAACTTTTTAACGCGTGGAGCGATTTTCATGAAACTTTGATTGTACACTGTAAATGCAAAATGAACGGACACGTGTTTCAAGATTTTTCAATATAACCTTCAAAAAGGGGTCAAATGTGGGGTCAATGTTTGTATAGGAACTTTTTAACGGGTCGTGCGATTGGTCTGAAACTTTGTTTGTGTACTCTAAATGCAAAACAAATGGACACTTGTTTCAGGATATTTCAATATAACCTTCATAAAGGGGTCAAATGGGGTGTCAAAGTTAGTATGGGATTTTTATGAGTTGTGTGATGTGCTTGAAACTCAGTTTAGATACTTTAAGTGAACGAAGTCGCTGGCGGGACAGCTAGTTAAAAATAAAAGCTAAACAAGGAGCAACATCTAAAATTATAGTACTTAACACCTTTGTAGACATTCCCGATAGATCTTCCGTATTTTTTATATTAAGTAATTTGAATGCTTTTACAATACTAGCTGCGTTTATATATGTAAAGTTAAACACACGTTCACATTTAGCAACATTAGATTCTAATAAAGAAAACGCATTAGAGACTGAAGAGTTTAACGATTGTGCCACAACTTTAGGTATATTCGAGAAAAAATTATCGAAAGCGTCTGCAACTTCCTGTTCTTTTGTTATAATTGTGTCATTTATTTTTAAACTTATTTGGTTATTGCGAGATTTCGATTTACCTGTTTCATTATTAATTAATTTCCACGTTGCTTTTATTTTGTTTGATGAATTTTCTATTTTATTTCTTATATGTAAAGATTTCGCTGCATGACAAACTTTTTTAAATATTTTTGAATAATTTTTAACGTGCGAAGTAAACGCTAAATCGTGTAGCACCGATTTCTTAGCAGCTTAGTGTAATAATACCAATTGTTTTGTCCGTCGACATAATATGCGATTGGTCTGAAACTCAGTTAAGATACTTTAAGTGAACGAAGTCGTGGGCGGGACAGCTAGTATCTATCTAAGTGTTAACACGAACTTTAAAATATTACTTTACGAAAACCTATATCTGTGTAATAATACCAATTGTTTTGTCCGTCGACATAATATGCGATTGGTCTGAAACTTTGTTTCGTGTTTCAGGATTTTTCAATATAACCTTAAAACAAGGGGGTCAAATGGTCAATGGGGGGTCAATGTTTGTATAGGATCTTTTCAACGGGTGGTGCGATTGGTCTGAAACTTAATTTCGTGTTTTAGGATTTTTCAATATAACTCTAAAAAGGGGGTCAAACGGGGGGGGGTCAATTTTTGTATGGGATTTTTTAACGGGTGGTGCGATTGGTCTGAAACTTAATTTCATGTTAAAGGATTTTTCAATATAACTCTAAAAAAGGGGGTCAATGTTTGTATGGGAATTTTTAACGGGTGGTGCGATTGGCCTGAAACTTTGTTTTCTGTTTCAGGATTTTTCAATATAACTGTAAAAAAGGGGTCAATGTTTGTATGGGATTTTTTTGACGGGTGGTGCGATTGGTCTGAAACTTTGTGTACTGTAAATACAAAATGAATGAACAAAGTGTTTCAGGATTTTTCAATATGACCTTCAAAAAGGGGTCAAATGTGGGGTCAATGTTTTTATGGGTACTTACTTTTTAAAGGGTGGTGTGATTGGTCTTAGTTTTGGTTTGGATACTTTAAATGCAAAATAAATGGAAATGTATTCCTGGATATTTCAAAATAGCCCTCTAAAATGGGTAAAATTGGATGTCAAAGTTATTTATGGGATTTTTTTATTAGTGTGGTTTGTTGGAAACTCAGTTTAGATACCTACTTTAAGTGAACGAAGTCGCGGGCGGGACAGCTAGTTATTCATATTTCTGTAAGTTCATCTATCTATCGGCTGGTAGCACTGGTGTAGACGAAGAAACATGTCGAGTAGTGAAAGTGTGAGTGTCGAGTAGTATTATTTTAAGTTCCATAGACAATAATTTTTCAAGGGTCTGAATCCAACACTGCTGGCAGCACCGTCCGCGGACGATTCCAGATTGTTGTCGGACGTCTGAGCGCTCAAGGTCAGCCAAGGGCACGACTTACGTACGACTTCGTCCGATAGTGTGCAAGGCTCAGTGAAATTTCATTGTCCAGATACCGGCGAATTTGCGATGGAGGTTAGATTAAGTTAGATTATAGAAAACGGAAGAAATTAATTTACGCAAGACTAGGCAGTAAGGTCTATGACTATAAGCCTGCTCAAATGAGCGAATAATTTAACAACAACAATTGTCCAGATACCTCTCGGACTCGTCCATAAGTCGCGGCTGTAAAGTATGTAGGTTTAGTTGGCTCAACGAATCTAGGCATTCGTGAAGTTAGCCGCAAGAGCTGCGCAGTATCGGTTTTCGGGAGCAATTGGAGGTATGAAGAGGCGGGGAAGGAACTGTATATGCGCAAACTCGCACCTGTGGCTAACTTCACGAATGTCTAGATCCGTTGTATGAATTATACCTACTGCTAGATGTTGCACACAATGCAATAGAACAGGATAATTATTGTATCTAGGAAGTTTGATAGGTATAATAATTCACATGACTGCTCTTTTATAATTCAATTTTATAATCTCATGTTAGTCTTATTATCATTAATCTTCCTGCCGTTATCCCTGGTGGGGTCGGCACAACAAGTTCTCTTCCTCCACTCTCCCCTATCATCCGTCATCTCGGTAGTCACTTCCTTCTTATTCCTTCTTACACATATCGTCTTTCGCACATTCCATCCATTTTTTCTTTTTTTTTACTCTTAATAAATAACGAACTCACGAATTGAATGAATTGCCTGACAGACAGATTAGTTTAGAGTAGATTGTTCTATGATAGTTAGGTAAACTTAATAAAATGTAGGTACAGTTCCTTCCCCCCTCATACTTCCAACTGCTCCCGAAAAATTGCGCAGCTCTTGCGGCTAACTTCACGAATGCCTAGATTCGTTGAGCCAACTACCTTTAGGTACTCCTAATTTGGGTACCTAGTACCTTACCTACCTACGGGTAATGTACACGAATATCTTCGGGAATAAATTCTCCAATACATTGAAATAAAAGGTTAATTAAATTCATGTTTTTACTTTAATTACTTACATTAGACAGTATAAGGTATACCTATTTCTACTAGATATTTCCGGGCTCGTTGGGGTAGAAAAGACAGAATACTTGAAGAACGGTCAGGAGTGCAAGAGTCGGTCAGAGATGTCTCTCGGTCCCCTATGAGTACGAGGGCCCAGCCGTCGCCGAGGCTCGCGGCACTCTTTCGTTCGTTGTAGGTACTCCATCATCATTGGCAGCTCAGATATTGGCCCAATAATGGGTTTAGATTATAGATAAGCCTCCTTCCTCAAACGCCACTTCTATCAGTCCTGTGCGGTTCTCAAGCAAGTCTTCTCTTTGGCCTTTAGCATGCACCCAATTCTTGTACATATTATTATATGTAGGTATGTATTATATATAATCTAAATCCCGGAAACGGCTTCAACGATTTACATGAAATTTAGTAGGTATACAGGGGGTTTCGGGGACGATAAATCGATATACTTAGCTAGAATTCATATTCCAAAAAACAAAATTTACCAAAAAAAACTGAGCAGAGCTTGGTCAACCAGACTAATAATAGACTATACCTTGCTAATGCTAACTTCACGAATACCTAGATCCATTGGATGAAGTAGACCGTAAAGTTCATCCAACGGATCTAGGCATTCGTGAAGTTAGCCACAGGTGCGAGTTTGCGCATGTACAGTTCCTTCCCCCTCTCATACCTCCATTTGCTCCCGAAAAACGATACTGCGCTGCTCTTGCGGCTAACTTCACGAATGCCTCGACTCGTGGAGTCAACCATAATAGTATATAATATATTGGGAATCGTCTTTAAATGCCAAAAATCAAATTTATTTTATGTATAAATTACTTACCTAATTATTTCATCCCTCATATTTAAGGTGGAAATTTGCGGTAGATTAGATAACTATAATTTTTTTATCTACAACATTTAGTATTATATAGGCAGTAGCTTTGGCATGTATTCAATTCAAACGTGCGTGTTTGCCATTTTGTACGGTAAAATAACCAGCTTGGCATAAATATTTGATTCAATTTAAACTTAAAAAATAAAAAAGATAAAATTATTTTCTCTGACACAACAGAAAAAAATACTACTCGCTTTTCTTGTTTTGATTAGTCACATAATCTTGTAACTCAGATTCACAGCACTGGCCTCTGTCTATTGAATACACAGTGTCGTCAGCTAGCTGCTGACCAGGCAAGGCAAGGCAATGGCTACTGGTGTGTGCCGAGTGTGTTTGGTCGGCGATGTCAGGATGCTGATCGTCGACGACGGCCGCCTCCTGGAGACGTACGAGAAACTCACGAACACCAAGGTAGGTTCAACCCACGAGTGACCTGAAGCTGCAGCTGTTGACTGACTGAGTGCAAGCGTAGTGCAGCACGCATGCAGGTGAACAGATCACAACGTTGTTGCAGCTCAATGCAGGGGCGGACAATAGGATGCCGAGCGCAGTATGCTACGTGTGTCACCGCCTACTGCAGAGGTGCCACAGGTTCTCCGATATGGCTCACAAATCCAACAGGATCTTTCAAGAGCTGCTGCACAATAACATTGAGGTATTCATTGTTAAATACTTATAGAGTTCATTGTAGGTTCAAGTTCATTGTAGCCCACTCTGTAGAAAGACACATTGAGATAGCCTGTGTGGAGTTGGAGCAGTTCATTGTTATAAGCACTTATAGCCCACCAACCGCTTCATTTGATATTTTTGAAAGAAATATGGAGGAAATTTTGAACAATATTATATCAAAATCAAATAAACAAATCATAGTATGCGGTGACTTCAATGTAAACTTACTAGAGAAAAACTCTTTAAGTACCAGAATAATTAGTTTGTTCAAATCATTTAATCTTGAACCATTATTTATGGAGCCAACTAGAATAACGGCTACTTCAGCCAATTGCATAGATAATATTTTTACTAATATAAAAGAAATAATGAAAAAATTAATTAGCAATATTCAATCAGATCATCTTGGTCAACTAGTGACAATAGAAACAATAGTAAAAATAAATACTCAAAAAAAAATAACTTATACACCTGTAACCACTAATCGTTTGGAAAAAATGAAATTGAACCTAGCTACCACCTTACCTCGCTTATTATATTATAATGATGACAATCCAAATGATTAATATAATACTTTTTTCAATGAGTTTAATCAAAAGTTCAATGCAATTTTTAAATCCAAAACGGTTGTGGTCTCTAGCAGTTCTAAATTTTGTGAGTGGGCAACAGCAGGTATTCATAAAAGCAGGCGCACTTTGTATGAACTATACAGTGAAAAACAGTATAATTTTAGTGAAGAGTTTAAAACTAAAGTTAAAAATTACTCAAAAATTTTTAAGAATGTTTGTCGAATTGCAAAGTCTCAGCATATAAGTTCTAAAATTAAAACCAGTCAGGATAAAATCAAAACTACTTGGAAAATTATTAATAGTGAGACTGGAAAAGTCAAAACTCATAGTACTGTATTCAATTTTAACATTAACAATACAACAATCAACCAAGATAATGATGTAGCAAAGGCATTTGAAACATTCTTTACTGACATTCCAGTCTCTACTACAAAATCTCTAAACTCTTCACCTGTAATCGCGCAATCTATATTAAAAGATAGTTTAGCGGAATGTGATGTAACATTCCATTTTGATTATGTGAACAATAACGACATCATTAAGGCATTTAAACTGATTAATGTTAAAAAGACCACTGACCTCTGGGGCGTTTCTGTTAGCGTTGTAAAACCATTGATTGAAATTATTGCATCTGACCTAGCTTTTATATTTAACAAATGTATTGACAGTGGTGTCTTTCCTAATTTAATGAAACATAGCAAGATTACACCTTTGTTCAAATCTGGTAGTCATTCAGATCCTTGTAATTTTCGACCAATATCAGTGTTACCTACATTTAGTAAAATATTTGAAAAACTTATTCTTAATCAATTACAAAGACATTTTAACATTAATAATTTACTTGATAAAAAACAATTCGGATTTACAAAGGGCCGCTCAACCACTGATGCCGGTGTTGAGTTGGTATCACATATTTTCGATACCTGGGAGGAATCTCACGATGCCTTAGGTATTTTTTGTGATCTATCTAAAGCATTTGATTGTGTGCACCATGAAACATTAATCATGAAACTCCAGCACTATGGTGTTAGGGGGCTTGCACTTAATCTTTTAACATCTTACCTCACTGACAGACTACAGCGAGTTGAAGTAAATGGGAAACATTCTCCGGGGTCAGTGGTAACAATGGGTGTACCACAAGGATCAATATTAGGGCCATTTTTGTTTCTAATATATATAAACGATCTACCAAAACTTGTTAGGGATGATCAGGAGATTGTACTGTTTGCTGATGACACGTCACTTTTATTTAAACAAAAGCGGCGTACGACTAATTTTGACGATGTGAATAATGCAATCTCTAAAATTGTAAAATGGTTTAATGTAAACAACTTATTACTAAATGAAAAGAAAACGAAATGCGTTCGTTTTGTACTACCAAATGTTAAGCAGATAAATACCAATATAAAAATAAATAACGAAAATATAGATCTTGTGGACATCACAGTGTTCTTGGGCATAACTCTAGATAATAAGCTTCAATGGGGCCCGCACATAGATAAATTGTCGAAGAGACTTAGCTCTGCAGCATATGCAGTTAAAAAGATCCGTCATTTCACCGACGTAGAAACTGCTAGACTTGTATATTTCAGCTACTTTCATAGCATTATGTCTTACGGTATTTTGTTGTGGGGGAGTGCTGCAGATATTAACACCATATTTGTGTTGCAGAAGAGGGCTGTTCGTGCAATTTATAACATGGGTCCCAGAGAATCTCTTAGAGATAAGTTTAAGGAAATTAACATTATGACAATGCCATGTCAGTATATATATGTAAACTTGATGTATGTTCATAAAAACATTAATTTATTTAAAAAAAATAGTGATTTTCATAATGTTAATCTATATCTATATAAGAGCTTAACCTGACTGACTGACTGACTGACTGATTGATCATCGCCAAGCCGAAACCGCTGAAGCTAGAAAACTGAAATTTGGAAGGTGGTTTCCTTTTATAACAAAACCACCCACTAAGGCGGGGTTTTTGGAAATTCCACCTTTAAAGGGGTGAAAAAGGGTGAAAACCTTTGTATGAAACTTTTTAACGCGTGGAGCGATTTTCATGAAATTTTGATTGTACACTGTAAATGCAAAATGAACGGACACGTGTTTCAAGATTTTTCAATATAACCTTCAAAAAGGGGTCAAATGTGGGGTCAATGTTTGTATGGGAACTTTTTAACGGGTAGTGCGATTAGTCTGAAACTTTGTTTGTGTACTCTAAATGCAAAAAAAATGGACACGTGTTTCAGAATTTTTCAATATAACCTTCAAAAAGGGGTCAAATGTGGGGTCAATGTTTGTATGGGAACTTTTTAACGGGTGGTGCGATTGGTTTGAAACTTTGTTTGTGAACTGTAAATGCAAAATAAATAGACACGTATTTCAGGATTTTTCAATTTAACCTTCAAAAAGGGGTCAAATGTGGGGTCAATGTTTGTATGGGAACTTTTTAACGGGTCGTGCGATTGGTCTGAAACTTTGTTTGTGTACTGTAAATGCAAAACGAATGGATACGTGTTTCAGGATTTTTCAATATAACCTTCATAAAGGGGTCAAATGGGGTGTCAAAGTTAGTATGGGATTTTTATGAGTTGTGTGATGTGTTTGAAACTCAGTTTAGATACTTTAAGTGAACGAAGTCGCTGGCGGGACAGCTAGTACCAGACATAAAAATAAACTAGCTGTTCCCACGGTTAGGCTCACTAAAGTAAGCAAATCCTTTATAGGGCAATGTGTACGCTTCTATAACAAGATCCCAAGCGACATGCTTGATCTATCGATTGCGAAATTCAAAAATGTAATTAAACAAAACCTGTCTCGTAAAGCTTATTATAGAATATCAGAGTACTTAGATGACAAAAAAGCTTGGGACGAATCAGCTCCAACTCTGCTAGGTGTCCCTAACAATGTTAACAAGGTTCATAATACAAAAAAAGCGCTAGGGCCCAGCGAGTTTCTTGCCAGTTCTTCTCGTACTGGGGATAGGACTGGAATTGGCACCTAGACTCACCTAGTATGTAAGACGATTCAAAATGATCCTTGTGATATTACTGAATAAAGATTATTGACTATTGACTATATATATTAGTTAATATTAATAAGATTCACTCAGCATCTATACCTATATAAGAGCTTAACCTGACTGACTGACTGACTGATTCATCATCGCAGAGCCGAAACCGCTGAAGCTAGAAAGCTGAAATTTGGAAGGTGATTTCCTTGTATAACAAAACCACCCACTAAGGCGGGATTTTTGGAAATTCCACCTCTAAGGGGGTGAAAAAGGGTGAAAACATTAGTATGAAATTTTTTAACGCGTAGAGTGATTTTCATGAAACTTTGTTTGTGCACTGTAAATGCAATATAAATGGACACGTATTTCAGGATTTTTCAATATAACCTTCAAAAAGGGGTCAAATGTGGGGTCAATGTTTGTATGGGAACTTTTTAACGGGTAGTGCGATTAGTCTGAAACTTTGTTTGTGTACTCTAAATGCAAAAAAAATGGACACGTGTTTCAGAATTTTTCAATATAACCTTCAAAAAGGGGTCAAATGTGGGGTCAATGTTTGTATGGGAACTTTTTAACGGGTGGTGCGATTGGTTTGAAACTTTGTTTGTGAACTGTAAATGCAAAATAAATAGACACGTATTTCAGGATTTTTCAATTTAACCTTCAAAAAGGGGTCAAATGTGGGGTCAATGTTTGTATGGGAACTTTTTAACGGGTCGTGCGATTGGTCTGAAACTTTGTTTGTGTACTGTAAATGCAAAACGAATGGATACGTGTTTCAGGATTTTTCAATATAACCTTCATAAAGGGGTCAAATGGGGTGTCAAAGTTAGTATGGGATTTTTATGAGTTGTGTGATGTGTTTGAAACTCAGTTTAGATACTTTAAGTGAACGAAGTCGCTGGCGGGACAGCTAGTACCAGACATAAAAATAAACTAGCTGTTCCCACGGTTAGGCTCACTAAAGTAAGCAAATCCTTTATAGGGCAATGTGTACGCTTCTATAACAAGATCCCAAGCGACATGCTTGATCTATCGATTGCGAAATTCAAAAATGTAATTAAACAAAACCTGTCTCGTAAAGCTTATTATAGAATATCAGAGTACTTAGATGACAAAAAAGCTTGGGACGAATCAGCTCCAACTCTGCTAGGTGTCCCTAACAATGTTAACAAGGTTCATAATACAAAAAAAGCGCTAGGGCCCAGCGAGTTTCTTGCCAGTTCTTCTCGTACTGGGGATAGGACTGGAATTGGCACCTAGACTCACCTAGTATGTAAGACGATTCAAAATGATCCTTGTGATATTACTGAATAAAGATTATTGACTATTGACTATATATATTAGTTAATATTAATAAGATTCACTCAGCATCTATACCTATATAAGAGCTTAACCTGACTGACTGACTGACTGATTCATCATCGCAGAGCCGAAACCGCTGAAGCTAGAAAGCTGAAATTTGGAAGGTGATTTCCTTGTATAACAAAACCACCCACTAAGGCGGGATTTTTGGAAATTCCACCTCTAAGGGGGTGAAAAAGGGTGAAAACATTAGTATGAAATTTTTTAACGCGTAGAGTGATTTTCATGAAACTTTGTTTGTGCACTGTAAATGCAATATAAATGGACACGTATTTCAGGATTTTTCAATATAACCTTCAAAAAGGGGTCAAATGTGGGGTCAATGTTTGTATGGGAACTTTTTAACGGGTGGTGCAATTGGTCTGAAACTTTATTTCGTGTTTCAGGATTTTTCAATATAACTCTAAAAAAGGGGGTCAATGTTTGTATGGGACTTTTCAATGGGTGGTGCGATTGCCCTGAAACTTTGTTTCCTGTTTTAGGATTTTTCAATATTACTCTAAAAAAGGGGTCAATGGTGGTATGGGATTTTTTTAACGAGTGGTGCGATTGGTCTGAACTTTGGTTTGGATACTTTTAATAAGGGTAAAATTGGGTGTCAAAGTTATGTATGGGATTTTTTTATCAGTGTGATTTGTTTGAAACTCAGCTTAGATACTTTAAGTGAACGAAGTCGCGGGCGGGACAGCTAGTAATCATCTAATATAAACTAATGGAGCAATACTTTTTTTTTGATTGTAATTACATCCTAATAATACAATACTCTGTCACAAAACCATCATCAATTTCATAACACAAATGTATGTCTGGGATGGGAATCAAACCCATAGCCTACAGCACTGAAGGTAGAGCCTACTATCCACTGAGATGTGAGAAGTGGAAACCCTTGTCATATTTATGTTATCTGAATTTGTAGTGCCTCAGATTCCAGTTAAACAGTATTATTGATCAGGTAAATAAGAACCTGATAGAAGGTCTACCATGTCAAGGGGTAACAGAGGTTAGCTTGTTTCTAATATCACTCATAGATGGAGTTGCCGGTGCCCTACCCAGAGTGCTCGTTGTACCAACATACTTCAATAGTTCTGTACAACTGTTATCTGTTCCAGGTAACACACGCTACACTTACAATGCTCTCTCTGAAAACTATGCACAACTTAGTGGAGACCCCTGTGCAGAACATGCATGTAAACAACTGTTCAAACACCACATGCACATCTTCTGTAGCTGTCAAAGAAGAACAAGTAGTTGTAAAAGAGGAAGAAACAGCTGAAAGTGAAGAAATCCATGATGAGGCATTGAATTTGGAGACACTTGATGATCATGAAATGGATGATATTTTAAACAATACAGAAACCTATCAAGAGAATGTGACTGAAGAGGCGACTAACCCCAGTAACATGCCTGCAGGTTTCTATTGTGATATCTGCAATAAACAAATTGACACTAAATATAACTTGGTGAAACATTTGAAGTTTCACACCACAAAAAAGCCATATTCCTGCAACAGTTGCGATAAGACTTTTGTTCGAAAAGGTCCTTTGAATATTCACATGCGAGTCCACACTGGACAAAAGCCATATTCCTGCAACAGGTGTGATAAGGCTTTCACTAAAAAAAGTAATTTGAATAGACACATGCGTGTCCATACTGGACAAAAGCCATATTCCTGCAACAGATGTGATAAGGCTTTTAGTGAAAAACGTACTTTGATACAACATATGCGAGTCCACACTGGAGAAAAGCCATATTCCTGCAATAAGTGTGATAAGGCTTTCACTCAAAAAAGTAATTTGAATATTCACATGAGAGTCCACACTGGACAAAAGCCATATTTCTGCAACAGCTGTGATGAGGCTTTCTGTCAAAAAAGAAATTTGATTAGTCACATGCTAGGCCACACTGGACATAAGCCCTATTCCTGCAACAGATGTGATAAGGCTTTTAGTGAAAAACGTACTTTGATACAACATATGCGAGTCCACACTGGAGAAAAGCCATATTCCTGCAATAAGTGTGATAAGGCTTTCACTCAAAAAAGTTATTTGAATAGACACATGCAAGTCCACACTGGACAAAAGCCATATTCCTGCAACAGGTGTGATAAGGCGTTCGCAAGAAAAAATTATTTGAATAAACACAAGCGAGTCCACACTAGAGAAAATCCATATTCCTGCAACAGATGTGATAAGGCTTATAGTGAAAAAAGTAATTTGATAAAACACATGCGAGTCCACACTGGAGGAAAGCCATATTCCTGCAACAGTTGTGATAAGTCTTTCGGTGATCGTAGTACTTTGATAAAACACATGCGAGTCCACACTGGAGAAAAGCCATATTCCTGCAACAGATGTGATAAGGCTTTTGCTCAAAAACATAGTTTGAAAACTCACATGCGAATTCACACTGGAGAAAAGCCATATTCCTGTAACAGCTGTGATAAGGCTTTTAGTGTACATAGTAATTTGATAAAACATATGCGAGTCCACACTGGAGAAAAGCCATATTCCTGCAACAGCTGTGATAAGGCTTATAGTGAAAAAAGTAATCTGATAAAACACATGCGAGTCCACACTGGAGGAAAGCCATATTCCTGCAACAGTTGTGATAAGTCTTTCGGTGATCGTAGTACTTTGATAAAACACATGCGAGTCCACACTGGAGAAAAGCCATATTCCTGCAACAGATGTGATAAGGCTTTTGCTCAAAAACATAGTTTGAAAACTCACATGCGAATTCACACTGGAGAAAAGCCATATTCCTGTAACAGCTGTGATAAGGCTTTTAGTGTACATAGTAATTTGATAAAACATATGCGAGTCCACACTGGAGAAAAGCCATATTCCTGCAACAGCTGTGATAAGGCTTTTAGTGTACATAGTAATTTGATAAAACATATGCGAGTCCACACTGGAGAAAAGCCATATTCCTGCAACAGGTGTGATAAGGCTTATAGTGAAAAAAGTAATTTGATAAAACACATGCGAGTCCACACTGGAGGAAAGCCATATTCCTGCAACAGTTGTGATAAGTCTTTCGGTGATCGTAGTACTTTGATAAAACACATGCGAGTCCACACTGGAGAAAAGCCATATTCCTGCAACAGATGTGATAAGGCTTTTGCTCAAAAACATAGTTTGAAAACTCACATGCGAATTCACACTGGAGAAAAGCAATATTCCTGTAACAGCTGTGATAAGGCTTTTAGTGTACATAGTAATTTGATAAAACATATGCGAGTCCACACTGGAGAAAAGCCATATTCCTGCAACAGATGTGATAAGGCTTTTGCTCGAAAACATGATTTGAATAGTCACATGCGAATTCACACTGAAGAAAACGTCCTGCAACAGGAGTGATAAGGCTTGTGCTAAACTAGTGAGACAAAGCACAAGCGGGCTCGCTCGGAGGTCCCTCGGCGGCTCCGCAGTCGGCGCTAGAGGCGAGCGCGCGGCGACACCCGGCGCGCTCCGACCGGCAGCTGTGCAGACGCGACTGATCGATGTATCATACCTTCACTACATAGTATAAAACAAAGTCGCTCTCTCTGCCCCTATAACCCTATGTATGCTTAAATCTTTAAAACTACGCAACGGATTTTGATGCGGTTTTTTTTAATAGATAGAGTGATTCAAGAGGAAGGTTTTTATGTATAACTAGCTTCCGTTCGCGGCTTTGGTCGCGAGGTACATACATAAAATATAGCCTATGTTACTCAAGGATAACGTAGCATGCTATCGGTGAAAGAATTTTTGAAATCGGACCAGTAGTTTTTGAGTTTATTCGTTACAAACAAAAATACAAATTTTTCCTCCTTAAAATATTAGTATAGAATAGATACATTCATGATAGTAGAGGAACACTGATCATTTTAAAGGTTTTTCTAATGCGATGTCGTAAATAAGCACATGTTAGTGTATTTATTATCGGCATTGCACCCGTGCGAAACTGGGATGGGTCGCTAGTATAATTATATAATACTAGCTGACCCGGCAGACTTCGTACTTATTTAGAAAACGTTTGTATGGGAAATAGAAAAGGGCTAGTTTTAGGGTTTCCCGGCATTTATTCGAATTTTTCTTACCTTTTAAACCTTCCCTAGACCTCC
The DNA here is from genome assembly GCA_963675405.1 of Cosmorhoe ocellata. Taxonomy (NCBI): domain Eukaryota; kingdom Metazoa; phylum Arthropoda; class Insecta; order Lepidoptera; family Geometridae; genus Cosmorhoe; species Cosmorhoe ocellata. The sequence goes on along the minus strand of OY776271.1, from coordinate 5,775,489 downwards.
ACGAACATTTCAAGACCAAGATAAGATAAATCCGTTTAGCCGTTCTCGAGTTTTAGCGAGACTAACGAACAACAATTCATTTTTATATATAAGAGATAACAACCATCTTTTCTATATATTATAACAACCACCGAACTAAAAGTATAGAAGGGCCTTACAATACTCGGTTCCCTCTAAATTGTGTTCACATTGAACGGAGTGAGCTCACACCATTCGAATCAGTCGACTGGCAGACGCGGACGGTACTACATCGGAAGAATTTCTATGAAAAAAGTCATATAATGCCATCCTGTGCATTCAAAAAGTGTACCAATAACTCAAGGAACACCAACAAAGCTAATGGTGTAACATTTCATAGGTAATTACTCGATTTCTTAACATAATTAGTTTTTTCGTGATTATTTTATCCCATTCAAACAATATCGTGCTATTTTGATTGAAAGAGAACGAATGTCTTGGGAGTAAAAGAGACAACATGTATGCTTTTGTGACGCGCGACCATAACTAGTGAATCTTGACCCGCCGCCGTACTCAGTACACGGTAAGCCAGAGATCATGTTACGGTGGGCATAGTGAAAGTTAGAATATCGATGTGTGAGTGCGTGTAATCATATTTTTGCCACGTTTTTCAAGGTCATGGCCCTTCTATACTTTTAGTTCGGTGATAACAACCATCTTTTCTTTAAAATTGACTTGACAATTTGACTAGACTCGGTTACCTACTCGTATACCTATTGACAGATCTCTTTGATATTCCGTACCCATAACCCATCCATAAAAAATGTATTGAAGTAGTATTTCTTCAAGCTTGAACGTGACGTTTCTGAAACATGATGGTTTGTAAGAGCTTGTGGTGGGGCCTCTAGCTTCAAAGTAGCAGGTAGCTATTACAACTATATTCCTTTCATCGTAGCGGCATTATTCAACAGTTTTGTAACAAGGAGGTAACAAGATCCCAAGCGACATGCTTGATTTATCGATTACTACCTGACCACGGCAGTGTGTAAACCTCTCGAAACGTCGGGAAAAATAGGTAAATAAAACGCGATAAATACCCGTTTAATACTAATAAGTACCTGGGTAACCGAGCTTTGCTCGGTTTTTTTTTGTAAACGACGTTTTTTAAAAATGAAACCTAGCTAGATCGATTTATCGCCCCTGAAACCCTCTGCATACTAAATTTCATGAAAATCGCTGGAGCCGTTTCCGAGATTCCAAATATATATACAGGGTGTCCCAAAAAGTAGTGTCAAGCGAAAGTCCAGAGATAGAACACCCCTTGGGGTACCCGAATCACCCCCATGTATGTTCCGCAATTTTCTATAGTTTTCGAGTTATTAATTTTTTTCCGAATTTTTCAAAATTTACGACTTGAACAACTTAAAACATTCTTACAAAAAAAGTAGAAACTTTCTTGAGATTTTTTTTTGCTACTGAATTTGAATGTGTTGTTCTTTTATGCATAAAATAATCAGCTACTTGACTTTGATGAAAACTATGAAAATGTTGGTGTAAAGTCAAATAATTACATTCGGTGAATTACGACTTAAATTTTCAACTTTAAATTAAAAATCTTAACAAGTAATTTCATGGTTCTTAAATAAGTCTAAAAATTTTTCCACACTCTCAGCTTTCATAATCATTAAAAAAAATAGTACTTAATAGGCTACTTTGGCTAAATATAATATACTAGCTTCCTGTATAATTATAATATACTAGCTTCCGCTCGCGGCGTCGCCCGCGAAGTACCTACATAAAATATAGCCTATGTTCATCCTGAAAGTTTATTCTATATATTATTGGTGAAAGAATTTTTCAAATCGGTTCAGTAGTTTCGGAGCCTATTCGTTTCAAACAAACAAACAATCAAAGTTTTCCTCTTTATAATCTATATCTATATAAGAGCTTGACCTGACTGATTGATCATCGCCGAGCCGAAGCCGCTGAAGCTAGAAAGCTGAAATTTGGAAGGTGGTTTCCTTTTTGTTATGTATGCAAACCTATCATTGATTATTAGTTGTAGGGTAGACCGTGCTCCATATAAGGTTGAGTTTACTGACCAATAAAGCAGTGTGAATTATACCGTCTTTACGTTAACACCTCTGTAGGCTTCCTATACAACATTGGCGACGATTACCCACATTTACAAATAAAAAAGTAAAATGTTCGGTGCAAATTCTTCTTTGGGAGCTATTTCCAATTTTGATCACCAAACTCAAGACTGGAAGCTTTACATAGGACGGCTTCAGCAATGGTTCATCGCTAACAGTATTGACGAGGATAATGATAAAGCTGGAGTAAAAAGAAAAGCGGTATTGTTGAGCGCACTCACAGAGAACACGTTCCAACTAGCGTGTAATCTCGCTTTGCCTGAAGATCTAGACTCAAAAAACTACAAGGACATTGTGAAGATTTTTGATGATCATTTTCTTCCAAAACGCTGCGGTTTCGCGGAAAGGCACAAGTTTTATACAGCAGTGCAGCAACCCAGCGAGACACACTCGCAGTGGGCCGCAAGACTACGTGGCCTTGCTACCTATTGTGCTTTCAAAAATCTAGAAGACTACCTTCTCGACAAGTTTGTTATGGGAATGTTACCAGGGCATGAACGAGACAAACTCTTCGCCAAAGACATCAAGGACTTGACGTTGAGTAACGCTGTGGAGCTAGCTGAGAGCGTAAGAAGCGCACGCGCAGGTGCCGCCGTGTCGCCATCGGGTATCACCGACGTTAATCAGGACGCCGGTGCCGTGTTCAAGATCGATCAAAGAGAAAACACTAAAGAAACACCTAAACATAGTGAAAAGTGTTCGGTGTGTGGTTACCGGAATCACAAAGCAGCTCAGTGTCGTTTTTCTAACTATACGTGCAAATTATGTAACCGTAAAGGTCATCTGCGAAAAATGTGTTCGAGTAATAAAGTGAATTACGTTGAGCAAGGTAATGCCGATGACGAGGGAGACGATGGTGAGTTGCTTTTGAATATTAACTGTGTCAATGAAGTGCCTTTGACTGAAACTGTGAACATACAGGGTCGTAGCATAAAGTGCGAAATAGACAGTGGTTCCCCTGTTTCTGTTATTTCTGAAAGCTTATACAAGAGTAAGTTTTTTGAAGTTCCTTTGTCACCACCTACAAAGAATTTGTTGACTTATACTAGTACTAAAATGGTAGTAACAGGGTGTATGACATTGAACATTTCATACTTAGGACGTTCGTTAAAGCTACCCTTTTTTGTAATTCGTAACGGCGGCCCTCCTCTTCTGGGTCGTGATTTTATGCGTGCATTCGAATTACGACTCGTGTCTTCCAGTAATTACTGTAATAATATTACTGGTACCGATAATGTTTTACAAGAATTAAGTAAGTTGTATCCAAAAGTGTTTTCAGATGAATTAGGTTGTTTTAACAAATTCGACATCAAATTACCACTTAAATCAGATGCAAAACCTATTTTTTTTAAGCCACGTCCTGTTCCATTTGCGTTAAGAGATAAGGTTAACAAAGAGTTAGACCGATTAGTAGGCTTAGGTATTTTAAAACCGGTTACTTATTCTGAGTATGCGTCACCAATTGTGCCGGTTTTAAAGAAAGATGGCAGTGTTCGCATTTGTGCTGATTACTCGGTCACAATAAATAAACAGTTGCATGTGGAAAAATATCCTCTTCCTACTGCTCAAGAACTGTTTACGAAACTGCATGGTGGGATTGAATTTAGTAAACTGGATTTGTCAATGGCTTACAATCAGTTAAAAATTCAAGAAAGTTCACAAAATATTACTTGCATTAATACACCACGAGGTCTATTAAATTATACTCGTTTAATTTTTGGCCTAGCTAGTGCTCCTTCAATCTTTCAAAGAGTGATTGAATCAATTGTAGGTAGTATGGAAGGAGTTCTAGTTTTTCAGGACGATGTATGCGTTACTGGTCAAAATAAAATTGAACATTTAAATCGGTTGAAAGAGGTTTTGAAGCGTCTGCAAGATGCTGGCTTTACATTGAGAAAGGACAAGTGTGTTTTCTTTCAAAGCGAAATATCCTATTTAGGGTATATTATTGATAAAAATGGTATTAGAAAAAATCCATTAAAAGTAGAAGCCATCTTGAAAGCGGTCGTACCGAAAAATGTAAATGAATTGAAATCATTTTTGGGCTTAATAAATTATTATAGAAATTTTACACCTAGCGCGTCTTCTATTTTGAGCCCGCTGCACGAATTGCTTAAAAAGAGCGTACAATGGCACTGGGGGCGTGAACAGAGTATTGCTTTTAGCCGTGTAAAAGAAATTTTATCTTCTGATATGGTTCTAGCACACTTTGATTATAATGCAAAAATTATTTTAACAGTTGATGCTTCCCCGTTCGGTTTAGGTGCCATTTTATCACAAATAGGTAGCAATGGTGTAGAACAACCGGTTTCTTATGCGTCCCGCTCATTATCTACAGCTGAGAAAAAATATTCGCAAATACAAAAAGAAGCTACGGCTATTATATTTGGTGTTAGAAAATACCATCAATATCTTTATGGTAGGTCTGAACCTTTCAGTTTACGCACGGATCATAAGCCTCTGACGATAATATTTGGTAAAAATCGCGGAATACCAGAAGTTTCAGCCAATCGTTTGCAGCGGTATGCAATATTTTTGGGTGCTTATAATTATGTAATCGAGTTCATTAGCAGCACAGCGAACACAGCTGATTTCTTATCGCGCGCAGTCCCGGACAATAGCCGGGCGGACAGCTTTGTCGCCGCTAAGTCAGGTGACAGGGATCTAGCAGCGTATGTTCACTTTGCTATAGATGGTTGTTTACCAGTTACTGAGCGAGATTTACAAACTGAGACTGCAAGTGATTCACTTTTAAAGCTTGTTAGTAATTACGTTCAAAATGGTTGGCCCCGTAAAGTAACAGATGACTTGCTTAAACCTTTTTTTTTATGTAGGTTGCAGATTTCATTAGAGAATGGAATTCTATTACGAGGTCATAAGGTCATTATTCCATTAAATTTACGCTCAAAAATACTGAATGAATTGCATAGTTCACATTTTGGAATAGTGAAAATGAAGGCTGAGGCTAGAGCTCGTTTATGGTTTCCAGGAATAGATGCAGCTTTAGAAAAATTAGTTGGGTCCTGTAATATTTGTACACAGTTACGGCCGTCTCCGCCTCGCGCACCGCTCGCGCCTTGGCCACACCCTCCGCATGCATTCCATAGGATTCATTTAGACTTTTTAGGTCCAATGAGCAACAAAATGTTTTTAGTTGTAGTTGATGCCTATTCGAAGTGGGTTGAGTGTTTTGTGATGAATAATAATATTACGACAAGGGCAGTTTTAACGAAGCTTAGTGAGTTCATATCAAGATTTGGAATACCAAAAGTTATAGTGACTGATAACGGAACTTCATTTACTTCGGAGGAATTTGCTAAGTTTTGCAAGTTAAATGACATTTCGCATTTATTCTCTCCTGTCTATCACGCTATGAGTAACGGTCAAGCAGAATCTTTTGTAAAAATCATAAAAAAAGGGATTAATTCATTTCTAATATCGGGTAATAAAGATGATTTTCAAAATCGTTTATCGAAATATCTTTTTGATTATCGCAATTCAATCAACAGCACTACTGAGACATCTCCAGCTCAATTAGTCTTTGGCCGGAGTCTTCGCTCACGTTTGGATTTATTTTCTAAAAAGGTCATTGATCCTTCCTCGTCATCGGAGTTATCAGCTATAATAGATCGTAAACAGTGCTCACAGGTTAAAAACTATGGTGGTAAAAAACAAAATGATTTTAAGATTGGAGACATTGTATGGTTTAAACAGTTTGTAAACAAAAGCAAATTTAATTGGTCTAAAGGAACAATTATGAAGAAATTAGGAAAAGTTATGTATAAAATTGAACTTTCTGACTGTAGTAAAAACATTATGAGGCATAGAAATCAGCTCCATTCGTATAAGGGTAATGATATTAGCAAAGGTTTAGCTGATGTGTGGGACGTAACCTTGCCTCAAGAAGATGTGGATGAGGAGAAATGCAGCAACGATACGGGCGATGCAACTGAGTTACCAACACTCGCACAGGATGATCCACCTTGTTCTCCCTCAGACTCCCATGCTAATGTCACTGTAGAACATGATGATATGCGTTCTGACATCACGGTAATGGAAAACTTGAACATGGAGTCACCACGTTCAACAGCTACTTCAAAGCCAAATACTCCTGAGCCACTCTCAGATGATTCTACAGCCAGTGGCAGTCCCGAGTTCAGTACGCCGCAACCATCTAATGATAATGATAACCCACACACGCCTACGCCGCCAGTTCGTGCTCGTAGGAATAGACCAATTGTAGATTATAAGAAGTTTTTGTGATCCAGTTATATTGCCTATTTAAAGCAGGGGGGAAAAGTGTTATGTATGCAAACCTATCATTGATTATTAGTTGTAGGGTAGACCGTGCTCCATATAAGGTTGAGTTTACTGACCAATAAAGCAGTGTGAATTATACCGTCTTTACGTTAACACCTCTGTAGGCTTCCTATACAACACTTTTATAACAAAACCACCCACTAAGGCGGGATTTTTGGAAATTCCACCTCTAAGGGGGTGAAAAAGGGTGAAAACGTTAGTATGAAACTTTTTAACGCGTGGAGCGATTTTCATGAAACTTTGTTTGTGCACTGTAAATGCAAAATAAATGAACACGTATTTCAGGATTTCTCAATATAACTATCAAAAAGAGGTTAAATGTGGGGTAAATTTTTGTATGGGAACTTTTTAACGGGTGTTGCGATTGGTCTGAAACTTTATTTGTATACTGTAAATGCAAAATGAATGAACACGTGTTTCAGGATTTTTCAATATTACCTTCAAAAAGGGGTCAAATGTGGGGTCAATGTTTGTATGGGAACTTTTTAACGGGTGGTGCGATTGGTGTGAAACTTTGTTTGTGTACTGTAAATGCAAAATGAATAGACACGTATTTCTGGATATTCCAAAATAACCCTCTAAAAAGGGTGAAAGGGGGGGTCAAAGTTATGTATGGAATTTTTTTATTAGTGTGATTTTTTGAAAACTCAGTTTAGATACTGAACGAAGTCGCGAGCGGGACAGCTAGTATTAGTATAGATACAAGAATTGCTCGTTTAAAGGTAGTTATAAGATAACCTAATTTAGAATTTGAAAAATTAAAAGAAAAAATGTTTGTAGGTAGGTAGGTATATATAAATAAATACTTAACATTCTTCTCATTTTGATATACCTAGGTATTATTTTAAAAACTTATTTAACCTTGATGTTAGAGCTCGTCTTTCAAGCTGATAGCGTGAAGATGGAGCAATAGAAGATTGATTGATAATAAGTTAGGTATTTATTTCACGAAGGGTAGGTACCTAGGTAGGTACATTTAAAATGAACTAAGTAGGTAGGTACTTAATATTTTACGAGTTATCCAACATTGTTTGTTGCGAACAATGACGAATAGTGAGAACAATGCGAAACGGTTGATGAGAGTCACCCACCAGGTACGCGCACGTTAAGAAAAAGCATGTGGTTAAAATAATTTTTAATTTCGGTCAGTGGCGGATTTACACATTTGCCGCCAGTAGGCTATTAAATTTAGCGTTTAGTAATTTATCATGTAAAATCGTTGGATTATTTGGTATAGGTGTATAGTATTAAAATATTGCAATTTTGTTAAATTTTTTCTCCGTGTATATTATAATTTTTATTTATTATTTTGTGTAAGGTAATAAGCCAAATTTGCCGCCCCCTAAAATTTGCCGCCCTAGGCTCCAGCCTACTCAGCCTGGTGATAAATCCACCACTGATTTCGGTTCAAAAATTACACGGTAATTCTACATTAAGTAATAAAATAAGTATGTAGTATAATTGTACTTAATATATAGGTATATACTAACTAACTAACTGAATTCCTATCTGATAACAACCTTTTCAACCCATTTCAATCTGGTTTTAGAAAGGGGCATAGCACAACAACTGCTCTCCTAAATGTTACTGAGGACATTCGATCAAATATGGAAAAGTCCCATGTAACAGCGTTGGTGCTCATAGATTTTAGCAACGCCTTCAACGCGGTTGACCATGACCTTCTCTTAGCTATCCTTCCCAAACTGAACTTATCTATGGACGTTGTTGATTGGTTTTCCTCATATCTAAGTGGTCGTCGTCAAAAAACCCGGGACTTAAGTTACTACCTACTTAGTTTTTAGTTTTACATTTGTTATTGTGCGCCGACCTGGTTTTAAACCGAATGGGTTGGCTGGTAGAAAATGCCCCTAGGTATTAAGCCCTCCTTTTGTAACACATTTTTTGTAATTGTGTACAATAAAGTATAAATAAATAAATAAAATCTGTTGATGGTTTCTCCATGAAGCTTATACTGTGAGGTTATGGGTCTTGTTGATCGTGTAAAACTCATGACTCGACATTTAGTAATATTGAAATGAAGTCTATTTTGTATGCTCCATGCCTGAATGGCATCTATGTCTAGTTGCAAGGCCTCACAATCATGGTCAGATTTAATTTCTTTGAAAATCTTTACGTCATCTGCATATATCAGACATTGTGTTGTTTTTAAACATTTGGCTAAATCATCAATCCTATGGGAAAAGAGCAATGGGCCTAGTGATGATCCTTGGCTAACACCCGTAGTGCGATTACGGAACTCGGATACAATCAACACTTGTCAAATTTATTTAATAAACACTCATTATGTCATACCAAATCACTTGATTACAATGAAAACTTATTGACATTGATTGTAAGCAAAGATATGTAACCTGCGAAATTCCTATACCTACTTGAGTCGATGGGAATCGAACCCGCTAGCTCAGTGGAGTAGGTTACTTATATTAAGAAAATGAAAGGTATCCTAAAAGGGAAGGATATTAGATACGTGTGTGGTAAAACTAAATAAAAGAAATTATTATTAGTATTAGACGGGTATTTATCGCGTTTAAATTACCTTATATTTTCCCGACGTTTCGACAGGTTTGCACGCTGTCGTGGTCACGGGTAGACAGTCTACCCGTAATTTAAACGCGATAAATACCCGTCTAATACTAATAATAATGTGTTCAGATCGCGTAAGTTCAAAAGTACATAAATAAAAGAAATGAACAATTTATTTAACAAGAACAATGTGTTTTATTCAATTAGTTTTAAACACCCTATAACTTGACATAAACAATTCAGTGAAGTGCTAAAACACTTGAGCTAAATTAAACTAAAATAATCTGAGGTGGTAACACAACACCCCCTGGTCCAATTTGGGGAATCTCCCCTTTCCCGCGGAAGCGGTATGTGTCGAACCCGCCGAATCACTCGGGGCTTAAGGCCTTCGACACAACGTTCCGACTAGGTGTGCGGGAGATTCCTCACATTAGGCGGAAATACCTGGACGTACAAAATGACCAAGCGTACAAGGTCCTTTATTCGTCCAAGCGTGACCAAGCGTACCTCGGATGAACAAAAAAATCGCCCCCCCGATCGCAGCTAACCGTAATGTAGCCTCCATACGTTGGCCCAGGCCTGCCGGGCGAGGCCCAATCATGGCCAAGGCCCAGCGTGTAGTGAGGTGGTTGGCGTAGGGTCGCCGACGCCTGTACAGGCCTGTACAGGCCTGTACAGGCTGGCCGCCGATCCCGTCGAGTGTCGGTTTTTGGGCCAAGATCAAAGAGAATTGGCCGCGCGGCCCGCCTGCCGTCTACACGTTGGCTTGCTATTCAGTCTCTTGCAAACTAGCGCACGGGACGGACGTGCGTGTCTACTCGCCGAATGCACTATGATACGTGTCGCAAAATGAGCGACAGGTCCAATGAACGTATTTGATGTTTGTTGAGCTACTTTTTTATTTATTTATTTAGGTATGATCAATAAATGTAAGTAACTAGGTAGGTTCCATAGGTACAGCACTGGTTTCCATAACATCGCATAATGTAGGTGGTAGTCATTTTGACCAATCTACCTACTTTACCTACTGTTAGGTATGTACCTACCTAAGTGTACCTGTAAATGTGTGATATAAGATGGTAACAAAATAAGTACATAGACTTATTTTATACATAAATAATGCATTCAGGAATTGGTAGAAAAAGTAGGTAGTCATTTATACCTATCTACCTACTAGGTATGTAAGTACCTACTGTAAGTATGTGATATTATGGTAATAAAATAAGTAACTAGACTTATTTTATTTTATGTAATGCATTCAGGAATAGGTATATAGGCTGCATATTTCATTCCATCCATGACCTCAATTTTTTTTTTAAAAATATCGATCGTAATTCGCCGTCGCGCCGAGTCGAAATTGACGTGCGCCTTGCCTGCCTGATCGGAGCGCACTGAGGCGAGGGCCAACGTGTGGATGGCACGCCGGGCCTCGCCCGGTGTTATCGCCATCCTTGTCTAAATTTTTTGTCCTTGTCACTGTGACCAATCATCGCCAACATGTGGAAGCCCTATAACATATTTGACAACTTGACTATGACTCTGTGACGTTGACAATACTAAGGTATTTAAAAATACACTTGAAACTGGCAAAATTGTTGCCAAAATTTAAGAAGAAGAAGAAGAGCACGTCCAAAACAGCGTCATTCTTTTCTCTGAAATAAAAGTAACAAAACTGAAACTGCCCACTTGCTGTTTGCACAATTCTGTTCGGCCTGTTATCTTGTGATTCCCCACAGTAATTGTCGTCTCGGCATTCATGCAGTTGCCTCTTGTTTATTGAAATTTGAAAACTAGCCGCTGGCTAGGCAAGGCAAGGCAAGGCAAGGCAAGGCAAGGCAATGGCTACTGGTATGTGCCGAGTGTGTTTGGTCGGCGATGTCAGGATGCTGATCGTCGACGACGGCCGCCTCCTGGAGACGTACGAGAAACTCACGAACACCAAGGTAGGTTCAACCCACGAGTGACCTGAAGCTGCAGCTGTTGACTGACTGAGTGCAAGCGTAGTGCAGCACGCATGTAGGTGAACAGATCACAACGTTGTTGCAGCTCAATGCAGGGGCGGACAATGGGATGCCGAGCGCAGTATGCTATGTGTGTCACCGCCTGCTGCAGAGGTGCCACAGGTTCTCCGATATGGCTCACAAATCCAACAGGATCCTTCAAGAGCTGCTGCACAATAACATTGAGGTATTCATTGTTTAATTCATGTAGAGTTCATTTTGGATTCAAGTCCATTATACAATTATACAATACAATTAGTGGAAAATTCACTCGGCATTATCTAATATAAACTAATGGAGCAATACCTACTGATTGTAAACACATCCTTAATAACAACACTAGATTATAAAACAATCATCATTTCACATATCGTCGCCGTAGAGTGAAAACCTCATATGTGGTGATGTGCTAAGTTTTCAGGAACAAGAAAAAACGTCTGGTGTAAAATTTTGTTAGGACATGCGGTATTATTAAACGTGATAAAATTATTAAATCTGATCAGTTTTCAATCGTGTTAGTATATTTTTAATATTTGTTAGAATATACAGAGATACTGATACTTATGAGGTTTTCTAACTTATTTTAGGCTACTCACATGATACTTACGAGATTTTCATTGAGAAAAAAAAACTCTATTTGCAATATTTATTCGTTTTATTTAAGTTGAGGTTCTTTTTTTATTTCAAATACCTTCTGCATATTAATTGTTATCAAGTTTATATTAAAAAAAATAATCAATCTTTCGTATTTCTACCTACATCGAGATAAATCATCTCCTTCAATCCACACTTAAAACATAGTAAACTTTTCTAAACATCGTTTGTTCATCATGCAATAATATTATCTGGCCTTATATTAATACCTTATTTTAACCGTGATGAAGTCCACGCTCCGACCCAATCTGCTCCAGATCATGGCGGGCACCGAAAAGTTTCAGAAGCTTCTTGGTGATAGATTCGTTGCTGTGGAACTCACCGAGGACGTTGATGAGGCCCTACGAAACGTGGTTGGAGCACTAAGGGACGAGGGCATCAAATTCTGCCAAATGCAGCCTAAAGGCAAGAAGTCCAAACTTTCGGATGAGACTCTTCGGCTAATGACAAAAAGACGGGAAACCACTCAGGCCACTTCGTCAGAGAGGCCAGACCTGAACAAGCGAATTGCGAAGATGGTACGGCGCGACCTTCGGAGCTCCAACACACGTCTCATTGAAGAGGCAATAGAGCGAAACCGAGGGTCCAAAGTATTCACTCAGCAGCTTGGCAGGAGCCATCTGACGAAGTTAACAACACGTGATGGCCGAACCGTATTGTCAAAGCCGGAGATATTGTCAGAGATCGAGGACTTCTATGGCCGGCTATATGCGGCACATGCTCCTTGCCCCCAGCGTAACAGCCACGATTTCAGAGCCACCCTCACCCGCCACTACACCGACGATCTGCCGGAAATCAGCAAAGACGAGATCGTGTTGGCCCTGAGACAGCTTAAAAATGGAAAAGCCCCCGGTGAAGACGGAGTAACCTCAGAGCTTCTGAAGGCTGGAGGAGCTCCTGTTGTGCAGGAGCTGCAGAACCTCTTTAACTCCGTCCTTCTCTGTGGGAGAACTCCTAAGGCGTGGAACGAGAGCTTGGCGGTTTTGTTTTTCAAGAAGGGAGATAAGACTCTTCTTAAAAATTACAGGCCCATCTCGCTCTTGAGCCACGTTTATAAGCTATTCTCTCGGGTTCTCACGAATCGTCTCGCCAGAAGACTCGACGAATACCAGCCACCGGAGCAGGCCCGGTTTCGCGGAGGATATGGCACCATAGACCACATTCACACAGTGAGGCAGATTATACAGAAGTCAGAAGAGTATAATCAGCCCCTGTGTCTGGCTTTTGTGGACTATGAGAAGGCCTTTGACTCTGTCAAAACCTGGGCTTTTCTGGAATCCTTACAGCGATGCCAAGTAGACTATCGTTATATCGAAGTGTTGAGATGTCTGTACGAAGCCGCCACTATGAGTGTCCGAGTACAGGACCAGCAGTCTAAGCCCATCCAGCTGCGCAGAGGAGTGAGACAGGGAGATGTAATATCTCCGAAACTGTTCACAAGCGCGCTGGAGGATATGTTTAAGACTTTGGACTGGAAAGGCATGGGCATAAGCATAAATGGCGATCACATCTCACACTTACGATTCGCAGATGACATAGTCTTACTGGCATCCATCGCTCCAAAAAATAACATTCTCTACATCATCGTCAATGTTAATAATCAAAAAGTTATAAATGATGGTGGCAAATTCATCCGCAGTCACGCCACCTTCACTCTCATTCCAAATAAAGCAGTACCCGTCACTCGTGTTTAAATCAAATATTGTGAAGTTATGGACCTTTAATTTCGTCTTATAGTACAGAGCGGAAGCGTTTAATGCCGGTGCCAATAAAACAGCTTGTAAATCAAAAGTGAAAACTTTGGTTTTTGGATCGTTGATACTTTTATCATTAGCTTTTTCCTTTTTCCCACAACAGTTCTTAAATGACTTTCTCGGAGTAGCTCTTAAGGTAGTAATAGTAAGTCAGTGATCAGTTATAGTTACTAAAGTAGTAAGTTAACTAGCGTTACCTATTAATTATGGTGTACGAGACGTCCCACCTTAAGTAGGATGGCCAGCTTGATTGAATTATTCAGTTTTCTAAAGGGCTTGAGCCTTGTACGTGGTTTTCTACATAAAAATAGCGAAACTGAAAACCTCGGAAGTCGTTCCTGAACAAAATAAAATGTAGGATCGTGACTACTGGGTAGGTATTTAGGTACGCATACGCCTAAACTAAAGGTAGGTTGGCTGGCGGTTTTACAGTGACCGCTATTTGACAAGAAAACCTAGTTAAAAACAATTGTTTATGCTGTAATAACGTATGAATACCTTGGAACTGAGATCCGAGCTTTGAATACTTCTTTCGTGCTACAAGGCGATAGTCAGAATACCTCTTATGTGAGATACGAGTTTTTTCAAACCAAAAATCTCGCGGATTCGTGGTTTTCTTTTCAATTAGAGACAAAATCTGATATTTCTACTTAATTATATACTATTTCTACGGACATTTACTTTCAAAATATAACGGACACTTACCTCTAACTTTACTGCACTCGATAAGGCCGGTATCACTATTTTTTCCCACACAAAAGTTTGTTTTTAGCTCCGCACGCACTTGACTTCCGAGGTTTACACAGCAGACTGATCGTTGTCGCGAACTACGAGGTTCACATCGAAGGCAATATATGGCGTTAGGAGTGCCTAAAGCCGAGCTCGGTGATATAGAAAAATGCGGTACGAGGTTTTCTTTCGAATGACGCAAAAAAACTAAATTGGTCAAAATCTGACACCCGAGGTTTTCACTCTACGGCGACGCTATGTAGATAGGTAAGTATGACTAGATAAGTATTTAGGTTTAGACTAATAAAGTACTCTCGGTAAGTACCTACTATTATCGGGCTAACCTATCTACTTAGGGTACCTAGGTATACAATGTGCCAATAGTTGAGCCGTCTATGTAGATAGGTAAGTATGACTAGATAAGTATTTAGGTTTAGACTAATAAAGTAGGTATGTCCTTGGCGGCGGCCGTAGTGTCTTGGATTGGTAAGTAGTATACTCTCGGTAAGTACCTACTATTATCGGGCTAACCTATCTACTTAGGTACCTAGGTATACAATGTGCCAATAGTTGAGCCGTCTATGTAGATAGGTAAGACTAGATAAGTATTTAGGTTTAGACTAATAAAGTAGGTATGTCAGTACTAGTTTCCGCCCGCGGCTTCGCCCGCGTGATACCTTGAAAAAAAAAACAAATCTGCCGCAAGAACCTTATATTTTTCCGAGATAAAAAGTAAGTAAAGTAAGTAAACATACATTCACGCACCCTTACATTCTTACAAACTGTCGCGTTTAGTAGGATTTACATAGCAACCTAACTAACATGGACATTGGACAGTTCAAATTATTAGCACGTACCTACCTACGTAATTAGGTAGCTCAATGGTAGATAGATAGGTACTTACTGAGTATGTGTACCTAGATAGGTACACTTGCTCAATAGAATACTATATAGAACTTGTAAAATTAAGTAAGTAGGTACCTGACTATAAGTAGGTAGGTACCAACCTATCTGACACACTAAATACACAATACGTTATTTTATAGGTAGGTAGCTTATAATAACAATAACTCACTGTCTAGCTATTAAAGTTTCACTTTCAGGAGATTATTTACCATTTTACCATAATCTTAGGAAAGGAAAGGCAGATTTTTTTTTAAATGTACCTACATACTAAGCGTAAGTATTTATGTATGTCTGTATTTGGGAATCAAACACATGGCCTACCAGTAATGAAGGCATATCCACTGAGATGTGAGCAGTAGAAATCCTCATTACAACTCTAATAGGTACTACCTGATTTGGATGTGCATCAGGTTAACCCCATTGAACAGTGAACAGGTAATAAGGACCCTTATGGAATGTCTACCATGTCAAAGCTTGTTTCTAATATCATTAATAGATGGAGCTGCCGGTGCCCTACCCCGTGTGCTTGTTGAACCAACATGCTTCAATAGGTTGGTATAACTGATTTACTGTTCCAGGTAACACACTCCACACTTACAATGTTGGGTCTGAAAATTAAGCACAACTTAATGGCGACCCCTGTGCAGAACATGCATATAAACAACTGTTCAAACACCACATGCACATCTTCTGTAGCTGTTAAAGAAGAACAAGTAGTTGTGAAAGAGGAAGAAACAGCTGAAAGTGAAGAAATCCATGATGAAGCATTGAAGTTGGAGACACTTGATGATCTTGAAATGGATGATATTTTAAACAATACAGAAACCTATCAAGAGAATGTGACTGAAGAGGCAACTAACCCCAGTAACATGCCTGCAGGCTTCTATTGTGATATCTGCAATAAACAAATTGACACTAAATATAACTTGGTGAAACATTTGAAATTTCACACCACAAAAAAGCCATATTCCTGCAACAGTTGCTATAAGACTTTTGCTCGAAAAGGTCCTTTGAATATTCACATGCGAGTCCACACTGGACAAAAGCCATATTCCTGCAACAGGTGTGAAAAGGCTTTCACTCAAAAAAGTTATTTGAATAAACACATGCAAGTCCACACTGGACAAAAGCCATATTCCTGCAACAGATGTGAAAAGGCTTTCACTCTAAAATGTAATTTGAAACGTCACATGCGAGGCCACACTGGACAAAAGCCCTATTCCTGCAACAGATGTGATAAGGCTTTTAGTGAAAAAAGTACTTTGAATTGTCACATGCAAGTCCACACTGGAGAAAAGCCGTATTCCTGCAACAGCTGTGGTAAGGCTTACCCTCGCAAAAGTCATTTGAATATTCACATGCGAGTCCACACTGGAGAAAAGCCGTATTCCTGCAACAGCTGTGGTAAGGCTTTCACTCGCAAAAGTCCTTTGAATATTCACATGCGAGTCCACACTGGAGAAAAGCCATATACCTGCAACAGTTGTGATAAGGCTTTTACTCAAAAAAACAATTTGAAAACTCATATTATGCAAAGTCACTCTGAAAAAACTTCCTGCAACAGGAGTGATAAGGCTTGTGCTAAAACTAGTTTGACAAACACCGAGACACCGAGCCGCGGGAGAATGACCGCGCAGACAATACGTACCTGCAGGCCCGCAAGCGGGCGTGCAAGGCGTGCACCGCACGCGGGCGGCACGACCGGGGGGGCGGAACATCTAGGGATCCTTCACTTAACTTAAGGACGTAATTACAGATTTGACGTTCTCGAATACAGCTATCCGAGTCAGCACACGATAGTTCACACGCACACATTGAAGCCGCTTGACGCTCGATTTTATATATTAGCTAACTAATCTTGGTACTTGAAGGTCAGATAGGTAAGTTATGAAATTATATTTGTGATGTGGAACTCTGTGGTATGTTAGGTTGTCTGAGAGCCTGTGACGGCATCACGCGGGCTTAAGGCAAGTGGATTTTTTTCCCAACGAATCACACTTTGCTAACTTGACAAACTGAAGTACCCAAATGGTTTTCCTACGAGTACCATATAGAAATAAAGAATATTTTAGGTAATTTTTTTACACCTTGGCTTACATTATTGAAGTTTTAGTAAGGATCCCTAATTTTTTTGAAAATACATATAATATAGCCTATGTCACCTGCTGATAGTGTAGCTTTCCAACAGTGAAAGAATTTTTCAAATCGGTTCAGTAGTTTCGGAGCCTATTCATTTCAAACAAACAAACAAACGATCAAAGTTTTCCTCTGTATAATATTAGTTTAGATGATATAGAGTCATTTATACATATTTTTCGTATTATATCTGAAGGGATATTTCGTTTTGCATTGTTTACTATTCGCCGTGTAGTTTTTGATTGGTTTTTAGATGTCCTTATTTTATGATTATTCTGTGCTTTTTGCGTAAGTTTTACAATTTTATTGAGTATTTTGGTGTATTTTTTGTAGTCATTCATAATTTTTTCCGAAGGTTTTTTTTCTGTGTTCCCATAGAAGTTTTCTCTTATTTTTACAACATAACTTAATGCCGCGAGATATCCAGCGCACTGGCTTGGTGGTCTTAATAGTAATAATTTTAAAAGGAAAACATAAATCATAGAGCAGTTTAAAGATGTCAAAGAATATATTATAAGCTATGTTAGGGTCATTTTCACTGTATACGTCGGAGAAGGATACGCAATACGCAAGAGCACTTGAAAATTTATTTACATTTTCAATTGAGTAATCTCGTTTTTTTACCCGCCAATATTTAAGTAGGGCAAAGTTTTTGATAGGGAGTTTAATCTGTTGGGCCGTGTGGTCAGACAATGCGAATTCTATGACTTCGGTTGAACACGTTTTTTTAAAGTTATGGGCAAAGTTATCAATGCATGTTTGACTCTTCAAACGTGTTGGCTGTTTCAGAGCAAGTCTAAGATTGAAATTTAAAAGAAGATACTGAAAACAAAGAGACATATTCGTATATTGAAATCACCTGCTACAATAATATTATCATATGATTTTTTTGAAATTTCATGTAAAGCCTGTTCAAATTTAGTCATAAAAATGTCGAAATTAGAAACTTTAGGTATTCTATACACACATAATATAGCAATTTTATGTTGGTTTAATTCTACAGCACAGCATTCGAACAATCCTTTCACAGATAGTGTCGTTATTTTCTTGAGCTCTATCCATTTGTGCTCGTTGCGTATCAGAATGCAGGCTCCTCCTCTCTTGCTATCACTCCTACAGAAGCATGAGGCTAGCGTGTAGTTAGGGATCATTAAATGTTGCTCACAGCCCTGCATCATAAAGTGTTCCGTAATGCATATCACATCGATTTCTTTATTCTTTTCCTTGAGGTCATTTAGACATATAGATAGTAGATCCGATTTATTTAGAAGACCGGCAATGTTTTGGTGTAGAATAATTAACTGATTATTAGACAAGAAAAAGCTGATTTTCCTCCGTATTTTTCATAGCTTCTTCACTAATCAGTTCCACTTCATACGAGATTCTGTGTGTTGTTTGATTCCCAATGGTTCCTATGCAGAACATAATGTCCTTAAATATAGTACGTAATCCATAGTTATTTATTTTTCCTGACGCCCTATAAAACATGCTATTATCATAAATAAGGTTACTATTTGAGTCAACTAGGAAGGCGTATTTGTATTTATTATTGTCTCGTAGCAGCAGGTTGTTGAAATTCTGTATTCTTTTGTTTATATAATCTTTGCTGTTAATGTCTTCCATATTGCGTCATGATTTAGCGAGTCAAAAGCTTTTTTGAAGTCAATAAAGCACAAGTAAAGAGTGATGCCGTATTCGTTTGCTTTTTCTATTAATTGCGTGACGACTTGAATGTGATCCATCGTAGAGTAATTTTTCCGAAATCCTGCTTGTTCGCGTGGTTGGTTTTCATCCAAGGTTTTTGTCAATCTTTGTAGTATGACTTTTGAGAATATTTTATAAATATTGGTCATGAGGCTAATCGGCCTATAGTTAGCTAAATCTGAGCGGTCCCCTTTCTTGTGGATCAGTGTAATTGTCGATTTTGACCATTGTTCTGGTGTCGTTTCTTTCAGCAGTAGGTATATTGTCAAACAATAGTTGTAGAGGTTTTAGTAGTGGTTCGCAAATAGATTTCAGGACTTCATTTGCAATGTTGTCATTGCCTGGAGATTTGTTATTCTTTTGTGTTTTTATAGCATATTCTATTTCTGAAGTTAGTATACTTTGTGGTTCTGGTTTTGTAGTAGAGCCTAGTAGGAAGGGATCATCCTCGTATTGTTGTTTCTCTTCTTTGTACAGATCCTTGTAGAACAAAGTGGCCTCCTTTATTATGTCTGGACGATTCAATATTACTCTACCCTGTTTTGTTTTTAGATTCTCTGCCCACTCTGATTTTTCACGAAGCATTTTGTATTTTAAGAGCTCCGGACTCGGTAATGAGTTTTTCGAAAGTATCTTGTCTTTGCTTTATCTTTTCGTATTTTATTTTTCTGTTTATTTGTTTGCTGATTATTGTTATTTGTGTTTGTATTTCTTTTGTTCTTTTTTGTTTGTATAATAGTTTCCGTCGTTGAAAAAGCTCTTCAGTTTCTTGATTTATATAATTTTTTCTTTCTTTTTTCTCTCGGGGTAATTGTTGTAGTAATAGTTTTATCTCTTGTTCTAGGTTGTTGTATTGTTGTTGAATTGTGTTTGTCAAGTTAAAAGATTCCATAAATTTATTCTCCCAGTAGGTATTTACCGCCTTCACCTGTGACAACAGGCAGGTCTCTTGTGTATTTAGTTATGGGTTTACTATGTCTTTTTGTTCGGCTCTTATGTATTGATAGCTTGCATCGAATCATCCTGTGGTCGGTATTGAAATTCAAATTGTTTATTACATCGAATTGAGAAACATGGGATGGTTTTAGGAAAAATAGTGATAATCATAATGTTAATACTAGACTTAAAAATAAACTCGCTGTTCCCACGGTTAGGCTCACTAAAGTAAGTAAATCCTCTAACGGGCAATGTGTACGCTTCTATAACAAGATCCCAAGTGAAATGAAATGAAATGAAATGAAATATAAATGAAATATATTTATTTCTTACAAACCACAACAAAACCAAACATAAAATAGAAATAAGTTGCTTAAAAATATTATGTACCCACTTAACAAATGAGGTAGGTATAGAAGTTATCCTATCTTATATAAATCTTCAGTAATAAAAATAATATATTGTTGTGGCAGAGAAATGGCCCATAGCTCAGCTTGATGCTCCAGCATGTCTCCATGCTGTAGCGCTGGTATTCTGCTAGGGGCTGCATTTAGGTCACGGACACCTTGATACTACCCATAAACATAGTACTTATTATTAAAAATATATATTATTAAAAATGACTAAGCTAAACACAACACACTATGTACCTACACCAAAAAAAAAATCGAAATTAGAATATGAATATAAATTACTTACAATCCAAAGGAAGGTGCACTATAACACTAAACTACCTACTTGCCATATCATACGCCTGTGATATTGAGCCGTCAATTAAAAGACCTAAAAAACTTATTGAGAAATAGAAATTCACTATGCTAGCCAAGGCTGGTGAATTTGTAAATTTAAGAGATGTTTTTTAAATTTTATCCTGAAAGTGTTAACATTAAACATGTTTTTAAGCGGTGGTGGAATATTATTCCAACTCTTGGTGGCGGCATAGCGAAAGCTACCTCTGAAGGCTGCGGTTCTATGTTCAGGAATTGCCAGCGAGGACGAAGAAGCTGCTCTGGTTTTATACGTATCGTTATAGTCACAAAACCATCTTAGCTTTTTAAATAGGTAATCTGGCTTACGGCTCTTCATAACACCAAAAAGAAGAACGGATAGATGTAAGAGCCTTCTGCCATTCATTTTAAGAAGTTTAGAAGCATTTAAGAATGGTGTGACATGTGCTCTTGGTGGAATAAAAAACCTAAACCTGGCGCAGGCATTATGAACACGCTGAATGAGTTTTTGTGTTCGTGCAAGCAATCTGGGGCCATATACGGTATCAGCGTAATTCAATTTAGAGAGTACAAGTGATTCGCATAAGTTGATACGTATATCCTCGCTAAGACAGTCACGAAACCGATACAGTACCTTTAACCGATAGAAGCAGTTTCTTACGCAGTCTGCTATATGTTTTTCAAAGCGCAACTCCCCATCCATCATTACTCCGAGGTTGCGTGCCTCAGTCACACGAGTGATTGGCTCGCCTTGGATACAGACGTGAGGACCATTGAAAACAATACGATCCATTTGCTTTCTTGTACCCAAAACCATGTATTTTGATTTACTAGGGTTTAACACTAAACAATTTTTCTTCGACCATAGTGCGATTCGGTGTAGGTCACTATTTATCTGCGCCACAGCCTGTGATGTTTGACATGGAACGAGAAGTAGAGTTGCAAATCGTCTGCATATAAATGATATTGACAGTGACGAATGTTTTTAACTATATCAGAACAGTAGAGTATGAATAACAAGGGCCCAAGTATAGACCCTTGAGGTACACCTCTAGGCACGTGGCGCTGAGAGGATAGAGCCTTAGTACCGTCAGCTTTAGTGATCTCTACTATTTGCGAACGACCCCGAAGGTAGCTATCAAACCAGTTAATGACTGAGTTATGGAATCCATAGTAGGTCAACTTGGAAAGAAGAAGGGTAGAGTTGATACAGTCAAATGCGCGTGAATTGTCTAATAGAACCAATATCGAACCCATACCCTGGTCTTGCGCACAGAGGATATTATCAGTTACATCAAGCAGCGCTGTAGCGGTACTGCGTCCCCTGCGGAATCCAGATTGAAGGTCAGGAAGAACATCATTATGCTCTACAAAGCTATACACCTGTTCATAGACGATTCTCTCCAAAATTTTGGAGAGACAGGGAAGAATACTAATGGGCCTGAGATCCTTAAAGGTATTCACATCTGTTGTTTTAGGAATCGGTTTCACCATAGCTATTCTCCAAAGTTGAGGAAATGTGGAAGTTGATATAGATATGTTAATAATATATGTAATTGCTTCTAGAGAGTGCGGCAAAGTAAGCATAATCATGTCTAAAGTAAGGTCATCATTACCTTTAGCATTCGATTTTAGCAGTCTGAGGGCCTTTAGTACTTTGTCAGGCGTAACAGTCTCAAGTTTAAGGATGTTGCTACAGAACCGGCTGTGCTCAAAATATGTTAGCTGACTGATGTCTATATCATTTGATCCAGGTATAGTAAGAAAATGTTCACATATAGCCTCGGGGTCGTTTAAATGGTGGGGTAATTCAGTTCTTTCTTTCATAAGCACGGTTTTTTTAAGGTTTTTCCAAAGACTTACGGGGTTTTTTAAATTACTGTTAATGTATTTGCGAAAGTAAGCACGGCGATCCGATTCCAAGGCATGTGACACGGATTTTTTTAACTCCTTGTAATAGTTTTTATGTACGTCATTTTTTGTAGCACGATAACGCGCATGCGCTTTATCCCTGAGCTGCATCATGAGCAGCAGGGTATCGGTTATCCAAGGATACGACTGCGTTTTAATAAAAAACCTTTTTTTCGGGGGCATGCAAATCAAAAATATTAATAATCATTTCATTAAGAAGTAAGACCATATCATCGACATTATCAAGGGTTTTTATATAATTAAAATCAATATTATGCAAATCATTGTTAAAAAGCTCGGTTAAGATATCATTAAGAGGTCTGTGAATAAAGCAGATACTAGGAGGCTTTTTCTTTTTGAAGTTTAGATCGGCTGTGATGAAAGCATGCGCGCCAAGATCAGGAATATAACTGACTCGGACTTGTTTTACTGGGGCATCGGTGCAAAAAAGGTCAATAAGCGTCGCACTATGGTCGGTAAAATGAGTAGCTTCGGAAACAAACTGCGATAGGTTAGTAGTAGTCAGAAACATATTCAGCTTCCTATAATCAGTATGAGTGTTGACCAACATATCGATATTAAGATCTCCAAGAAGGACCAAATAATCATAGGAAGCAAAGGAAGATATCGACTCGGTTAACGCATCCAGAAAGACATCCGTATTTTGCCAAGGGGGTCTATACGTAGAACCAATAATAAGTTTAAACCCATTTACTGTGAGTGCTATCCACATTTGTTCAATAGAGGGATCAATCGGATATGAACGCGCAACAACTTTAAGCCCATTGCGAATATAGAATCCGACCCCACCACCTCTGGAGCGAGCAGAAGCGGACCGCTGCACACGACGAGGTGTGTGGCGGAGCCGGTATCCGGGAACTCTAGGCGCCAATTCTTCCTCTCCTCTCCGAAGCCATGTTTCGTTTATAGCTACAATATCAGGCGCATGACGTAGCACCGCAGAAATAAATTCTTCATGTTTAGTGTTCAGTGAACCAGCATTAAATAAACTGAGCTTTAAGAAATTACTTTTAGTAGTCATATAAAAAAGTACTTACCTACTTAACTAAAAATATGAAACTTATAGTAAGAAGTATTTCTATGTATAGTAATTAATTATATTTATACAAGTGTGTACCCAAATGGAGTGTTGCAACGGCAAGTGCAAATAAACAAAGAATAAAAACAAAAAAACACTAATTGGTATTAATAGGCATGGTAGAGCTTACGTACCTGCCCACTTATCCCTTAAAAATAAAAAGCCATACCAGATAAAGTGCGGAAAGTACTTTGCTAAAAAATACATAAAAGTGTCAATCTATTAGTCTGTACCAAAGATGCCATTAAGATTAGCTATGCTAGTGAGTGACACGGTACGCACCTTTGCCTTGTGCCTGGCGAACATGAGTGAGACCAGATTTGGTCCAAACAAATTTCCAATTGTGCACACGGCACTGCTGTCGCGCATGGTAAAATATCTGTTTATTATGTTTAGACAGTCTCTCGTTGACATAAAACCGACGCGAATCGCCACCAGCAAATCCTAGATCGGACGCAGTTAAACCGCGTCGCGCCCGCGCTGCTCGTACAAAGTCCTCTCGAAGCCCACGTCGTGCGAACCGGATTACAAGAGGACGTGGGCGAGGCCTCGCGTCCCGGGCCTGACTATCGCCTGGCATGATAGTGCTGCTCTCCCTCAAAGGACCAACGCGCTCGGCGAATATCAGGTCGCGATCATCTATTTTAATTCCAATCTTAGCACCAATAAGCGACGCCAGATGACAAGAGTTTTCACCAGCCTCCTCTGCCAGTCCAGAGATCTCAACATCATTTGCAAGAGACAGTTGATCGCGCTCATTAAGCTCATGGCGGAGCTGCAAAATCTCAGCGTTAATAGATTGTTCAGAGCTCTTAACATTATTTTCTAGCGCATCTATACGGGTGTCCGAAGTGTTCAACTTTGAACTATTTAACGTCAGCGTATTTTTCAGCTCAGCAACCTCACTTTTACAGCTCTCAATGTCGAGGCGCAAGCCATGGAACTCCGCTCGGATTTCTCTAAACTGAGCGAGTAGTTGGCTGTTCTCCTCTCGGAATTCTTTGAGCTGTGCGAGGAGAAGGCTGTTCTCCTCTCTAATCTCTTTGAAATCCGCCCGGAGCAAACTGCTCTCCTCTCCCACAGCGGGCGATGTTGCTGCATGAGGGCGGGAGCTCTGAATATTAGAGTTAGGAAGTGCTTCATTGTCCATACCTTCACCATGCAATGACTTTACAGGTGTATCAGCATCGATGACCTTTTTTGGCTTGCAATTCGGACAACACCACGAAGCGGAGACCGAAGAGTTAGCAGTCAAGCCAACACACGATCGATGATATTACGTGTTGACATTTTCCACACCTAGCGACCTCTGCCGTGGCAGCGATGAATCTTCCGCATCCATTGCATTTGGCCATTACGGCAATCGATTAAGAAAGAACCGCAAGCTTGGTTAAGTACTCACTAATGTAGTACAGAGCGCGTGGGATAGATGGCGCTTAGCTCCAATTATTTTTTCAAAATTTAAGAATCCAAAAAGTGGGTACTCAAATTACCAATAGCCGAAGCAGATTCACATTTGGGCACAAAATTAAAAGTTACAATACACTCACATTCATTGTCTTCCAAGATACGATAACACTGAAGGATGAAGTTCACTACGTAAAATTACCATTAAGGTGCTCAAAGTAGTGCTCTGACTGTGACAACTATTTTTAAGGATACAAAATATAAGGAACCCACAAACATGCAAGGCGTCCGTGACGTAACCTAACGTAATAAGTTAGATTATGGATTTTCTGCGGTGTATTTGCCGGACAACTACGTCGCTCTGGTTTTTATATGTTTTCTCGTTTTATTTTGAGTTTTATTGCGTAATTTTGGTGGTTATTTTGCCAATAAAGCCCGGGTTCTTGACGCGAGTGTAAAATATGTGAATAGTTCTCTTCAAATTCCATCGGAGGAAATCCCGAGAATTTTCAACAAAACAGCCATCTTTTGTTTAAAATTGACTTGACAACTTAACTATGACTCTGTGACGTTGACAATACTTATAAATAAATACACTTGACACTGGCAAAATTGTTCTCTAAGAGACAGATGCCATAATTGAAGAAGAAGAAGTTAGATTATAGAAAACGGAAGAAATTAATTTACACAAGACTAGGCAGTAAGGTCTATGACTATAAGCCTGCTCAAATGAGCGAACAATTTAACAAAAAAAAACAAATTAAGAAGAAGAAGCAGAGCACGTCCAAAACAGCGTCTTTCTTTTCTCTGAAATAAAAGTAACAAAACTGAAACTGCCCACTTGCTGTTTGCACAATTCTGTTCGGCCTGTTATCTTGTGATTCCCCACAGTAATTGTCGTCTCGGCATTCATGCAGTTGCCTCTTGTTTATTGAAATTTGAAAACTAGCTGCTGGCTAGGTAAGGCAAGGCAACGCAATGGCTACTGGTGTGTGCCGAGTGTGTTTGGTCGGCGATGTCAGGATGCTGATCGTCGACGACGGCCGCCTCCTGGAGACGTACGAGAAACTCACGAACACCAAGGTAGGTTCAACCCACGAGTGACCTGAAGCTGCAGCTGTTGACTGACTGAGTGCAAGCGTAGTGCAGCACGCATGTAGGTGAACAGATCACAACGTTGTTGCAGCTCAATGCAGGGGCGGACAATGGGATGCCGAGCGCAGTATGCTTTGTGTGTCACCGCCTGCTGCAGAGGTGCCACAGGTTCTCCGATATGGCTCACAAATCCAACAGGATCCTTCAAGAGCTGCTGCACAATAACATTGAGGTATTCATTGATCTATTCATACGAGTTCATTGTAGGCTTAAATTTGATTGCAATAAAATAATTAAGATCTAAGTAACTAAAGATCTGAGGAGATATCTACCGAGCCTGGGGATTACAGTCGTGATTATATTTATTTATTTATTTAAAATAATTAATATTAGTGGACAAATCACTCGGGAACATCTAATTGAATCAAATGGAGCAATACTGACTGTAACTACTTCCTAATAATACAACACTCGGTCACGAAACAATCTTAATAATACATAAAATTTTATTTATTTTATATTTATCTAATCATCATTAGACATGTATGTCCAAGATGGGAATCAACCCCATGGCCTACAGCGCTGAAGGCAGAGCCTACTGTCCACTGAGATATGACCAGCAACAATCAGTGTCATAACTATGCAATTCAACATTGTATGTGCCTCAGGTTAACCAAATAAACAGTGATATTGGATAGATAATTATCACCCTATGGAATGTCTACCATGTCAAGGGGCAACAGACATTTGTTTGTTTCTAATATCAATTATATATGGAGCTGCCGGTGCCCTACCCGGTGTGCTCGTTGTACCAACATACTTCAATAGTTCTGTATAACTGATTTACTCTTCCAGGTAACACACGCTACACTTACAATGCTCTCTCTGAAAACTATGCACAACTTAGTGGAGACCCCCGTGGAAAACATGCATATAAACAACTGTTCAAACACCACATGCACATCTTCTGTAGCTGTTAAAGAAGAACAAGTAGTTGTGAAAGAGGAAGAAACAGCTGAAAGTGAAGAAATCCATGATGTGGTATTGAAGTTTGAGACACAAGATGATCATGAAATTGATGATGATTCAAACAATACAGAAACCTATCAAAAGAATGTAACTGAAGTGGAGACCGACCCCAGTAACATACCTGCAGGCTTCTATTGTGATATCTGCAATAAACAAATTGACACCAACTATAACTTGGTGAAACATTTGCAGTTTCATGCTAGAAAAAAGTCATATTCCTGCAACGGGTGTGACAAAGCTTTTACTCAAAAATTTCATTTGAATAGTCACATGCGAGTCCACACTGAACAAAAGCCATATTCCTGCAACAGTTGTGATAAGGTTTTTACACAAAAAAAAAAATTGAATATTCACATGCGAGTCCACACTGGACAAAAGCCATATTCCTGCAACAGTTGTGATAAGTCTTTCGGTGATCGTAGTACTTTGATAAAACACATGCGAGTCCACACTGGACAAAAGCCATATTCCTGCAACAGGTGTGACAAGACCTTCACACAAAAAGGTCATTTGAATGATCACATGCGAGTCCACACTGGGGAAAAGCCATATTCCTGCAACAGTTGTGATAAGTCTTTCGGTGATCGTAGTACTTTGATAAAACACATGCGAGTCCACACTGGACAAAAGCCATATGCCTGCAACAGGTGTGATAAGGCTTTCACACAAAAAGGTAGTTTGAATATACACATGCGAGTCCACACTGGACAAAAGCCATATTCCTGCAACAGTTGTGATAAGTCTTTCGGTGATCGTAGTACTTTGATAAAACACATGCGAGTCCACACTGGACAAATGCCATATTCCTGCAACAGGTGTGACAAGACCTTCACACAAAAAGGTCATTTGAATGATCACATGCGAGTCCACACTGGGGAAAAGCCATATTCCTGCAACAGTTGTGATAAGTCTTTCGGTGATCGTAGTACTTTGATAAAACACATGCGAGTCCACACTGGACAAAAGCCATATGCCTGCAACAGGTGTGATAAGGCTTTCACACAAAAAGGTAGTTTGAATATACACATGCGAGTCCACACTGGACAAAAGCCATATGCCTGCAACAGGTGTGATAAGGCTTTCACTCAAAAAGGTCATTTGAATAGTCACACGCAACTCCACACTGGAAAAAAGCCATATTCCTGCAACAGATGTGATAAGGCTTTTGCTCGAAAACTTGATTTGAATAGTCACATGCGAAGTCACACTGAAGAAAACGTCCTGCAACAGGAGTGATAAGGCTTGTGCTAAACTAGTGAGACAAAGCACAAGCGGGCTCGCTCGGAGCTCCCTCGGCGGCTCCGCAGTCGGCGCTAGAGGCGAGCGCGCGGCGACACCCGGCGCGCTGCGACCGGCAGCTGTGCAGACGCGACTGCCGACAGCGCGGCCCCCGCACCCCGCGTGTCCCGCAGCAGAGGACCGCTGAGAGTTTCGCTAAAGTAGCTTCAATTAAAAAAGTATGAAGGTACTACTAGATGTTGCACACAATGCAATAGAACAGGATAATAATTTTGTACTTATCTAGGAAGTTTCGTTTATTAATTCACATGACTGCTCTTTTATAATTCAATTTTATAATCTAATGTTAGTCTTACATATTGTCATTATCATTATCTTCCTGCCGTTATCCCTGGTGGGGTCGGCACAACAGGTTCTCTTCCTCCACTCTCCCCCTATCATCCGTCATCTTGGTACCTACTCACTTCCTTCTTACACAATCGTCTTTCACACATTCCATCCATCTCTTCTTTTTTTTTAGTCTTACTTAATAAATAACGAACTCACCCTTTCGGTACATGAGTCCTAATCAGGGCCGTGCCGCCCCTATGTGCGAAGTGTGCGGCGCACACAGGCGCCAAGACAATAGAGGCGCCGCCATCGAAATTATTTTTAATACACTTACACAACAACATATTCTCTGTAGTGGAGTATCGATAAGTAAAACCTAAAAAATGTACACCACTTTTATAGACCAAATTTAAAATTTTTGCCTTATATATCAGGCAACACATAGGTAAGTTGAAACATGAAGATTCGTGAAAAAAAGAGGCGCTTCATAGGTTTCGCACACAGGCGCTGTGGGGGGTCGGCGCGGCCCTGGTCCTAATTACTTTAATTCACAATTCCCAAAATTCCCAATTACTAAAATTGAATGAATTGCCTGACAGACAGTTTAGACACATTTTAAAATACCTACTTAATTATATATTTGTTTGTCTAAGAAATTGTTCTATGATAGTTATGTAAACATAAATTATTTCAAAAACAACATTTTTCGTTTGGTACATACAAGTTCATCCAACGGCTCTAGGCATTCGTGAAGTTAGCCACAGCTGCGAGTTTGCGCATGTAGGTACAGTTCCTTCCCCCCTCCTCGAAAACCGATATTGCGCAGCTCTTGCTTCTAACTTCACGAATGCCTAGATTCGTTGAGCCAACTACGTTTACTCCTAATTTCGGTACATAGTACCTACCTACGGGTAATGTACCTACGAATATCTTCGGGAATAATTCTCCAGTACATTGAAATAAAAGGTTAATTAAATTCATGTTTTTACTTAAATTACTTACATTAGACAGTATAAGGTATACCTATTTCTACTAGATATTCCCGGGCTCGTTGGGGTAGAACAGACGGGGTAGGTACCTAATTATAAAGAACGGTCAGGAGTGCAAGAGTCGGTCAGAGATGTCTCTCGGTCCCCTATGAGTACGAGGGCCCAGCCGTCGCCGAGGCTCGCGGCACTCGTTCGTTCGTTGTACTCCATCATCATTGGCAGCTCAGTTATTAGCAAACTAATGGGTTTTAGAATATAGATAAGCCTCCTTCCTCAAACGCCACTTGTATCGGTCCTGTGCGGTTCTCAAGCAAGTCTTCTCCTCTTTGGCCTTTAGCATGCACCCAATTCTTGTACATATTATTATATGTATGTATATATATAATCTAAATCCCGGAAACGGCTTCAACGATTTACATGAAATTTAGTAGGTATACAGGGGGTTTCGGGGACGATAAATCGATATACTTAGCTAGAATTCATATTCCAAAAAACAAAATTTTCCAAAAAAACTGAGCAGAGCTTGGTCAACCAGACTAATAATAGACTATACCTTGCTAATGCTAACTTCACGAATGCCTAGATCCATTGGATGAAGTAGACCGTAAAGTTCATCCAACGGATCTAGGCATTCGTGAAGTTAGCCACAGGTACGAGTTTGCGCATGTACAGTTCCTTCCCCCTCTCATACCTCCATTTGCTCCCGAAAAACGATACTGCGCTGCTCTTGCGGCTAACTTCACGAATGCCTCGACTCGTGGAGTCAACCATAATAGTATATACATACATATATTGGGAATCGTCTATAAATACCAAAAATCAAATTTATTTTATGTATAAATTACTTACCTAATTATTTCATCCCTCATATTTAAGGTGGAAGTTTGCGGTAGATTAGCTATCTATTAATTTTATAACTACAACATTTAGTATTATAATAGGCAGTAGCTTTGGCATGTATTCAATTCAAACGTGCGTGTTTGCCATTTTGTACGGTAAAATAACCAGCTTGGCATAAATATTTGAACTTATAAAATAAAAATATTCTTTTCTCTGACACAACAGAAAAAAATACTACTCGCTTTTCTTGTTTTGATTAGTCACATAATCTTGTAACTCAGATTCACAGCACTGGCCTCTGTCTATTGAATACACAGTGTCGTCAGCTAGCTGCTGACCAGGCAAGGCAAGGCAATGGCTACTGGTGTGTGCCGAGTGTGTTTGATCGGCGATGTCAGGATGCTGATCGTCGACGACGGCCGCCTCCTGGAGACGTACGAGAAACTCACGAACACCAAGGTAGGTTCAACCCACGAGTGACCTGAAGCTGCAGCTGTTGACTGACTGAGTGCAAGCGTAGTGCAGCTGTGCAGCACGCATGTAGGTGAACAGATCACAACGTTGTTGCAGCTCAATGCAGGGGCGGACAATGGGATGCCGAGCGCAGTATGCTACGTGTGTCACCGCCTGCTGCAGAGGTGCCACAGGTTCTCCGATATGGCTCACAAATCCAACAGGATCTTTCAAGAGCTGCTGCACAATAACATTGAGGTATTCATTGTTAAATACTTATAGAGTTCATTGTAGGTTCAAGTTCATTATATTAGTTAATTCGACTTAAAGTTTATTCGACGAGTTAGTGTCAGCTGGTAGGGAAAATGGCCCTGATGCATGCTGTGATACCCCCACTGTAACGATAGATTTGACAAATGATGACTCGGTGAGAGTTGCAGCATGCACCAGAAATAAGCTTAGTAAAAATAAACTTAAAAAATATGTAAAGATTAATAAATTTATTAGTAAAACAAAAAGACAATTAAAAAAACAAAAACATATTGTATCTCATATCAGGACTAAGAGAGAAAAAATTGATTTAATAGATAAACTAAAAATGTGTACATTACAGTTGGAAAATTCAAAATTAGGACATGATTCTGAAATACAGCAACTTCAATGTGAACTTGCCAGTGTAGAAGAATCATTAAAATCAATCTCAAACCGATATGAAAAGTCCCAGGAAGTGATACGGGAGTACTCATTGGCCATGGATGAACTACTCAGGCTGTCAAATAGCAATCAACAGCGTTTTGACTCCCTTGTGGCTAACCACTCATGCCACTGTCAGCCTCCTGTGAGTCCGGGGCCAGTGAGTGCTGCCTCATCAACTTCTCAGCTGTGTGCCGAGCTGAACAAAAATAAAATTAAAAATAAAACTATAATGTTCTGCGATGAAATTGGAAAAACCATGGGCCAGTTATTAAATACTAGAATGGGACAGCCAATAATAAATAATTGCTTACCTTACTCCGACCTGCATGAAATCATGCAAAATATAAGTAAATATAACTTTGACCAGTGCTCTAATTTAGTGATATGGCTTGGAAATAGGGGTAATGTAAACAAATTTGATCTAATTAAATATGTTGAAACGCTTTTAACTTTACAAGTAAATAGAATTGTAATGTTTACATTCCCCTACAGCAACAGCTTGCCACAAGCAGAAAATGATCTTAGATATAAGTTAAATCAGACTTTGCATACAATGTCATGCAATAATAATTTCCATTTAATAGACATCAATAGTATTATTGATAAAAATTATTATCAGACAAAAGGTAAATACTACCTTCCCAATTATTACAAACGACAGGTAGCTGTGTCGCTATCTTACTATTTTAGTATAACAGCCAAAAATTTGGCTACTAATAATGCTTCTATTGAGCATATTATTGACATGACTCTGGACATTACTCCAAGTCATTTAAATTAAATGCAGAGACAATAGAGGAAATCTCTAGCACCAAATATTCAAAAAAAAGTCAATTTAACAATATGTCATGTAAAAATAAGTTTAAGTTTACTAACTTGGTGCATCAAAATATTCAAGGACTTAGCAAAAAAGAATTAGAGTTAGACTTATACATGAACTCAAACAACATTGACATAGTCTGCCTAACAGAACATTGGCTAAGAAGCCATGAGCTCATGTTTAATTTCCAGAATCACCAAGTTGGTAGTTCTTTCTGCAGAGTAAATTCTATAAGAGGCGGATCATTAATTCTAATAAATAGACAAATTAAGTTCAAAGAACGCAAAGACATTGTAGCCCACTCTGTAGAAAGACACATTGAGATAGCCTGTGTGGAGTTGGAGCAGTTCATTGTTATAAGCACTTATAGCCCACCAACCGCTTCATTTGATATTTTTGAAAGAAATATGGAGGAAATTTTGAACAATATTATATCAAAATCAAATAAACAAATCATAGTATGCGGTGACTTCAATGTAAACTTACTAGAGAAAAACTCTTTAAGTACCAGAATAATTAGTTTGTTTAAATCATTTAATCTTGAACCATTATTTATGGAGCCAACTAGAATAACGGCTACTTCAGCCAATTGCATAGATAATATTTTTACTAATATAAAAGAAATAATGAAAAAATTAATTAGCAATATTCAATCAGACCATCTTGGTCAACTAGTGACAATAGAAACAATAGTAAAAATAAATACTCAAAAAAAAATAACTTATACACCTGTAACCACTAATCGTTTGGAAAAAATGAAATTGAACCTAGCTACCACCTTACCTCGCTTATTATATAATGATGACAATCCAAATGATTTATATAATACTTTTTTCAATGAGTTTAATCAAAAGTTCAATGCAATTTTTAAATCCAAAACGGTTGTGGTCTCTAGCAGTTCTAAATTTTGTGAGTGGGCAACAGCAGGTATTCATAAAAGCAGGCGCACTTTGTATGAACTATACAGTGAAAAACAGTATAATTTTAGTGAAGAGTTTAAAACTAAAGTTAAAAATTACTCAAAAATTTTTAAGAATGTTTGTCGAATTGCAAAGTCTCAGCATATAAGTTCTAAAATTAAAACCAGTCAGGATAAAATCAAAACTACTTGGAAAATTATTAATAGTGAGACTGGAAAAGTCAAAACTCATAGTACTGTATTCAATTTAAACATTAACAATACTACAATCAACCAAGATAATGATGTAGCAAAGGCATTTGAAACATTCTTTACTGACATTCCAGTCTCTACTACAAAATCTTTAAACTCTTCACCTGTAATCGCGCAATCTATATTAAAAGATAGTTTAGCGGAATGTGATGTAACATTCCATTTTGATTATGTGAACAATAACGACATCATTAAGGCATTTAAACTGATTAATGTTAAAAAGACCACTGACCTCTGGGGCGTTTCTGTTAGCGTTGTAAAACCATTGATTGAAATTATTGCACCTGACCTAGCTTTTATATTTAACAAATGTATTGACAGTGGTGTCTTTCCTAATTTAATGAAACATAGTAAGATTACACCTTTGTTCAAATCTGGTAGTCATTCAGATCCTTGTAATTTTCGACCAATATCAGTGTTACCTACATTTAGTAAAATATTTGAAAAACTTATTCTTAATCAATTACAAAGACATTTTAACATTAATAATTTACTTGATAAAAAACAATTCGGATTTACAAAGGGCCGCTCAACCACTGATGCCGGTGTTGAGTTGGTATCACATATTTTCGATACCTGGGAGGAATCTCACGATGCCTTAGGTATTTTTTGTGATCTATCTAAAGCATTTGATTGTGTGCACCATGAAACATTAATCATGAAACTCCAGCACTATAGTGTTAGGGGGGCTGCACTTAATCTTTTAACATCTTACCTCACTGACAGACTACAGCGAGTTGAAGTAAATGGGAAACGTTCTCCGGGGTCAGTGGTAACAATGGGTGTACCACAAGGATCAATATTAGGGCCATTTTTGTTTTTAATATATATAAACGATCTACCAAAACTTGTTAGGGATGATCAGGAGATTGTACTGTTTGCTGATGACACGTCACTTTTATTTAAACAAAAGCGGCGTACGACTAATTTTGACGATGTGAATAATGCAATCTCTATAATTGTAAAATGGTTTAATGTAAACAACTTATTACTAAATGAAAAGAAAACGAAATGCGTTCGTTTTGTACTACCAAATGTTAAGCAGATAAATACCAATATAAAAATAAATAACGAAAATATAGATCTTGTGGACACCACAGTGTTCTTGGGCATAACTCTAGATAATAAGCTTCAATGGGGCCCGCACATAGATAAATTGTCGAAGAGACTTAGCTCTGCAGCATATGCAGTTAAAAAGATCCGTCATTTCACCGACGTAGAAACAGCTAGACTTGTATATTTCAGCTACTTTCATAGCATTATGTCTTACGGTATTTTGTTGTGGGGGAGTGCTGCAGATATTAACACCATATTTGTGTTGCAGAAGAGGGCTGTTCGTGCAATTTATAACATGGGTCCCAGAGAATCTCTTAGAGATAAGTTTAAGGAAATTAACATTATGACAATGCCATGTCAGTATATATATGAAAACTTGATGTATGTTCATAAAAACATTAATTTATTTAAAAAAAATAGTGATTTTCATAATGTTAATACTAGACATAAAAATAAACTAGCTGTTCCCACGGTTAGGCTCACTAAAGTAAGCAAATCCTTTATAGGGCAATGTGTACGCTTCTATAACAAGATCCCAAGCGACATGCTTGATCTATCGATTGCGAAATTCAAAAATGTAATTAAACAAAACCTGTCTCGTAAAGCTTATTATAGAATATCAGAGTACTTAGATGACAAAAAAGCTTGGGACGAATCAGCTCCAACTCTGCTAGGTGTCCCTAACAATGTTAACAAGGTTCATAATACAAAAAAAGCGCTAGGGCCCAGCGAGTTTCTTGCCAGTTCTTCTCGTACTGGGGATAGGACTGGAATTGGCACCTAGACTCACCTAGTATGTAAGACGATTCAAAATGATCCTTGTGATATTACTGAATAAAGATTATTGACTATTGACTATTGACTATTGACTATTAATATTAATAAGATTCACTCAGCATCTATACCTATATAAGAGCTTAACCTGACTGACTGACTGTTTCATCATCGCAGAGCCGAAACCGCTGAAGCTAGAAAGCTGAAATTTGGAAGGTGATTTCCTTGTATAACAAAACCACCCACTAAGGCGGGATTTTTGGAAATTCCACCTCTAAGGGGGTGAAAAAGGGTGAAAACATTAGTATGAAATTTTTTAACGTGTAGAGTGATTTTCATGAAACTTTGTTTGTGCACTGTAAATGCAGTATAAATGGACACGTATTTCAGGATTTTTCAATATAACCTTCAAAAAGGGGTCAAATGTGGGGTCAATGTTTGTATGGTAACTTTTTAACGGGTGGTGCGATTGGTCTGAAACTTTATTTCGTGTTTCAGGATTTTTCAATATAACTCTAAAAAAGGGGGGTCAATGTTTGTATGGGACTTTTCAATGGGTGGTGCGATTGCCCTGAATCTTTGTTTCCTGTTTTAGGATTTTTCAATATTACTCTAAAAAAGGGGTCAATGGTGGTATGGGATTTTTTTAACGGGTGGTGCGATTGGTCTGAACTTTGGTTTGGATACTTTTAATAAGGGTAAAATGGGGTGTCAAAGTTATGTATGGGATTTTTTTATCAGTGTGATTTGTTTGAAACTCAGCTTAGATACTTTAAGTGAAGCTAGTAATCTATATCTATATAAGAGCTTAACCTGACTGACTGACTGACTGACTGACTGACTGATTTATCATCGCCCAGCCGAAACCGCTGAAGCTAGAAAGCTGAAATTTGAAAGGTGGGTTCTTTTTATAACAAAACTACCCACTAAGACGGGATTTTTCGAAATTCCACCTCTAAGGGGGTGAAAAAGGGTGAATACGTTAGTATGAAACTTTTTAACGCGTGGAGCGATTTTCATGAAACTTTGTTTGTGCACTGTAAATGCAAAATGAATGGACACGTATTTCAGGATTTTTCAATATAACCATCAAAAAGGGGTCAAATGTGGGGTCAATTTTTGTATGGGAACTTTTTAACGGGTAATGCGATTAGCCTGAAACTTTGTTTGTGTACTGTAAATGCAAAATAAATGAAGACGTATTTCAGGATTTTTCAATATAACCTTCAAAAAGGGGTCAAATGTGGGGTCAATGTTTGTATGGGAACTTTTTAACGGGTGGTGCGATTGGCTTGAAACTTTGTTTGTGTACTGTAAATACAAAATAAATGGGCACGTGTTTCAGGATTTTTCAAAATAACCTTCAAAAATGGGTCAAATGTGGGGTCAATGTTTGTATGTGAACTTTTTAACGGGTGGTGCGATTGGTCTGAAACTTTGTTTATGTACTGTAAATACAAAATGAACGGACAAGTGTTTTAGGATATTTCAATATAACCATCAAAAAGGGGTCAAATGTGGGATCAATGTTTGTATGGGATCTTTTTAACCTGGTGCGATTGGTCGGAAACTTTGTTTCGTGTTTCAGGATTTTTCAATAAAACCTTAAAAAAGGGGGTCAAATGGGGGGGTCAATGTTTGTATGGGAACT
The DNA here is from genome assembly GCA_963675405.1 of Cosmorhoe ocellata. Classification (NCBI taxonomy): domain Eukaryota; kingdom Metazoa; phylum Arthropoda; class Insecta; order Lepidoptera; family Geometridae; genus Cosmorhoe; species Cosmorhoe ocellata. The sequence continues at coordinate 5,738,407 of OY776271.1, read as the reverse complement.
TTTCAACGGGTGGTGCGATTGGTCTGAAACTTAATTTCGTGTTAAAGGATTTTTCAATATAACTCTAAAAAAGGGGGTCAATGTTTGTATGGGATTTTTTTTGACGGGTGGTGCAATTGGTCTGAAACTTAATTTCGTGTTTCAGGATTTTTCAATATAACTCTAAAAAAGGGGTCAATGTTTGTATGGGATTTTTTTTGACGGGAGGTGCGATTGGTCTGAAACTTTGTGTACTGTAAATACAAAATGAATGAACAAGTGTTTCAGGATTTTTCAATATGACCTTCAAAAAGGGGTCAAATGTGGGGTCAATGTTATTATGGGTAATTACTTTTTAAAGGGTGGTGTGATTGGTCTTAGTTTTGGTTTGGATACTTTAAATGCAAAATAAATGGAAACGTATTCCTGGATATTTCAAAATAGCCCTCTAAAATGGGTAAAATTGGGTGTCAAAGTTATTTATGGGATTTTTTTATTAGTGTAATTTGTTTGAAACTCAGTTTAGATACCTACTTTAAGTGAACGAAGTCGCGGGCGGGACAGCTAGTCATCTAATATAAACTAATGGAGCAATACTGATTGTAATTACATCCTAATAATACAATAATAATAATAATAATAATAATAATATAGCCCTTTATTCTGAGTTACACAGGCTATTTACATAGAACAAATTACATATATTATAAAATATCTCGTAACTCAGTGTGCCTCTTGGCATAGGCCTCCTCTAACTGTTTCCATTGAGTTCTGTCTCTTGCTACCCTTCTCCAATGATCTCCAGCCGTTAGTTTAAGATCATCTTCCCACCTGAGTTTTTGGCGTCCTCTGTTGCGTTTGCCATCTCTGGGGTACCAGTCAGAGACAGTTGTGCTCCACTTGTTATGTGTGTCTCGGATCATATGACTGGTCCATCTCCATTTTTGTTGATCTATTCGAGTGAGTATATCGGCTACTTTAGTCTTTTCTCTAATTTTGCTACTTCTCACTTTATCTTGTTTCTTTGTTCCTGTCATGCTTCTCTCCATGGCTCTCTGGCAGCATTCCAATTTTTCTCTGTGGTATTTTGTGAGAGACCATGTTTCGCACCCATATGTAATGACCGGAAGTATACAGGTGTCAAAGGTTTTCCTTTTTATTGACATGCTTAACTCTTTTGATTTCATTACTTCTTTTATCGACCAGTACTTCTTCCATCCGTTTGCTATTCTTCTATTTATTTCCTTAGTGGTTTGATCTTCGTGAGATATTATCTGTCCTAGGTAGATGTATTCTTGAACATATTCGATAGGTTGGTTATCAATTTTAATTTCAATTTGTGCCGAATTTGTAAGTAGTTTTGTTTTGTCCTTATTCATAGTTAGTCCTACTTTCATACTTTCCTCGTTTAGTGATCTTATCATTTCTTCAAGACGTGTAGGTTTTTCTTCAAACAGTATGATATCATCTGCGAATCTTAAGTGGTTCAACTTCACGCCTTGCACATTTAGACCAAAGCCATCCCAATCCAGTTTGCGATATATATTTTCTAGTACAGCTGTGAACAATTTGGGTGATAGAGGGTCGCCCTGTCGCAACCCTCTCTCTATCGAAAACTTTTTTCCTAGGGTTTCTAATTGTATTCTCGCCTCACTATTTTTGTAAATGTTCCTAATGATTTCAATGTATGTTAGAGGTATCCCCTGGTTTTCCAAACTTTCCCATATGGCTTTGTGGCTTATACTGTCAAAAGCTTTAGAATAGTCTATAAATGCCATGTAAAGATTTTTGTTGTATTCCTTATATTTTTCTAGTATTTGTTTTACAGTATGTATATGGTCTAGGGTAGAATATCTTTTTCTAAACCCAGCTTGTTCACGTGGTTGATTTTCATCTAGTTTTGTACTAATTCTTTCTAGAATAACCTTGGAAAAAACCTTATATATATTTGATAACAAGCTTATAGGTCTATAGTTTCCGATATCTTCTTTTTGACCTTTCTTAAATATAAGGATGATATGCGATGTTTTCCACTGTATAGGTATTTTGCCCGTCTTCAGTATTTCATTGAATATTGATGTTAACATGGGTAATAGTTCTTCAAGAGTACCTTTAAGAAGTTCATTTGTGATTTTGTCCGGACCTGGAGCTTTTTCCATTTTTTGACTAAGAATAGCTTTTTCAACTTCGCTACAGAGTATTACTGGCTCTGGTTCCTTACTGTTTTGTTTTTCAATTGGCGTATTACTTTGTTCTTGTTTTAGGGTCTTGGCTGAGTGCGAGTATAGATCCTGATAGAACTTGGTAGCTATTTCGTTGATGCTTTTTCTGTTTGTAAACGTATTTTCCTTTTTCTTTAGCTTCGGTATCCATTCTTTGCTTGTTTCTCTAAGTTCCTTTAGTGCCTTCTTTACACCTCCCGTTCTTTTTATGTGCTTTTCTAAAGTTTGCAATCTTTTATACTTCCTATCTTTCCTGATGTTTTCTCTAATTTTCTTACTGAGTTCTGTGATTAGTTTTATATTTTCTTTCTTTGGGTGATTTAAAATCAGGTTTTTTCTATTTTCAATAAGTTGTATAGTTGTATCAGTTAGTTCGTATTTGTTTTGTCTATTTTTTTCACTTTTAGGATGTGTTAGTTGTTTTTCTAGCTTTTCATACTTTGTAAGAACATCGATGTCGTTTTCCATTTTTACGAAATCTTCAGTTGTTTTGCTCAAGGCATTACCAATTTCTTTTAGAATTTCAGTACTTTGAGTTTTGTGTGGAGCTATGTACTTTCTAGGTTTGCTTGGTGGTACTATTCTTAAGGAGCTTCTTACCATGCGATGATTTGTATTGAAGTTGAATTTTGATAGTACTGATGTATCCGTGAATGCCTTTGAGTAGTTTGTTGTTATGTAGTCAATCTCGTTTTTATACCGACCGTCGGGGGAAAGCCATGTCCACTTATTTTTCTTGTTTTTCTTATACATACTGTTGAGAATCGATAAGTTATGTTCTAATAGTAGTTCGAGTAGCCGTTCCCCATTTGGGCTTCTTTTTCCTTGTCCAAAATTCCCCAAGACATATTCTTCTTTACTTTGTTTTCCTCCTACCTGGGCGTTGAAGTCTCCCATTAGTATAATGTGATTGTGGGAGTACTTTATTAGCGTCTGTGTTAGGTTTTTGTAGAAACGTTCAGTTTCGCTCTTTATTGCTTGCTCCGTCGGAGCGTATGCCTGAATAATGGTCCATGATTTTTTATATCCTGGTATGTCCATGTTGAGTACAGCTAAGCGTTCGGATATTCCAATCAGCTCTTGAATGTGGCGTTTAAGAGATTGTTTAATTATGAATCCTACGCCTTTTTGACCGGCTGTCTCGCCTTTATGGAATAATATGTATCCTACTCGTTCTTCAATTTTTTCATCTAGTCTACGCATTTCTCTTATACCTAGGATGTCCCATTTAATGTCTTCCAGGGCTTTTTCTAATTCATGTAGGCTTTCATCCGTTCTAAGGGTTAAGGCATTCAGAGTTGCAATTTTAATTGTTGTGTTTCTTTTTGTTAGAGGGTGATGGTCTAAGTCTCCCGCGGGGACCGGCCGTAGTGGGAGACGTTGTGTTGTTTCGTTGTGTTTGTGGTTTGTTATTGCTGTTGTTGTTGTTTGTTTCCGGTGTCCCGCAGCTCTTAGTAGTTTTTTGGTGTGTTCAGTTCTGGGTCGGATCTTGCTCTTTCTACGTAATTTAGTATGTTAGGTCTGATAATATCTTTCGCATAAGTTTTGGACAGCGGTTTTGTGCGTTCCTGCTGGGCTTTGCTTGTGTTAGGTTTTTTCTGAGTCTCTGACTTAGGCGAGCCTGAGTTTTCTCTTTTTCGCTTCTCTCGGTTGTTGTCTTTCGGTTTTTTCACTATCAGTTTATCATACTTTAAATAAGCTGTGTTGCCTTTCTTTTTTTCTTCTTGCACTAGGGGTTGAAGTTGTTTCCGTTTTTCCAAGATATCTTTGGAGTAGTCCTCCTTCACATTGATTCCTGTTGGTAGGTTGGGCCTGTTTTTAAGTATAAGGTGTTTTTTCCATTGGGTTGTGGTGGACACTACTACTGGCCGGTTCCTATTTTCGGACTCTCTTCCGATTCGGTAGACATTACTAATTTCTTGGCTGTCCATGTGTACTCCCATGTCCAATATGATTTCTTTGATATAGTCGACTAATTCTGTTTCTGACTTGCCTTTTTCCTCGACCCCAAAGAAAACCAGATTATTTTTTCGCTTCTCTCTTTCCACTGATTTGAGTTTTTGTTCGAGTTCCGAAACTTTGTTTTTGAGGATATTATTTTCCTCAATAATCGTTTTCAGTTTATCATCCAATGCCTCCATTACGTTCCTAGTAACAGAGGACGTTATAAGTTCGGCTTGTTTTTCTAATTTCTCATCAAGTTTTGATAGCAATAATTCAATATTTTTTTCCATGATAGTAGAAATATTTTGTTGGGGAACTTTAATTTTTTATATGGTATCACTCAAAACAGTGGAATTCAAATTTCCCGCTACTGCTGTTGTTGCTGTCACACACAATTTTGGTTTGGTTGGCACTATGCAGATGGGTCTTGTCTTGTCTATGGTGATGTATTTTTAGGTTATAAAATTCTGAGCAGTAATTTTAGTTTTTCCGGCAAATTTCGCACCTACACTGTGTCCTTTGTAATGTGTGTTGTTATTAGGCTTAGGTTTTGTAGTTTTACGTTTCACAACACGAAAGTTTCACTGGTTCGCACAACTTTTAAATATATTTCGCGGAGGTTGTTGACGTACGTGTTTACACTTCGGCTACCGGAACCGGAAAAAATAATACAATAATACAATACTCTGTCACAAAACCATCATCAATTTCATAACACAAATGTATGTCTGGGATGGGAATCAAACCCATAGCCTACAGCACTGAAGGTAGAGCCTACTATCCACTGAGATGTGAGAAGTGGAAACCCTTGTCATATTTATGTTATCTGAATTTGTAGTGCCTCAGATTCCAGTTAAACAGTATTATTGATCAGGTAAATAAGAACCTGATAGAAGGTCTACCATGTCAAGGGGTAACAGAGGTTAGCTTGTTTCTAATATCACTCATAGATGGACTTGCCGGTGCCCTACCCAGAGTGCTTGTTGATCCAACATACTTCAATAATTCTGTACAACTGTTATCTGTTCCAGGTAACACACGCTACACTTACAATGCTCTCTCTGAAAACTATGCACAACTTAATGGCGACCCCTGTGCAGAACATGCATATAAACAACTGTTCAAACACCACATGCACATCTTCTGTAGCTGTCAAAGAAGAACAAGTAGTTGTGAAAGAGGAAGAAACAGCTGAAAGTGAAGAAATCCATGATGAAGCATTGAAGTTGGAGACACTTGATGATCTTGAAATGGATGATATTTTAAACAATACAGAAACCTATCAAGAGAATGTGACTGAAGAGGCAACTAACCCCAGTAATATGCCTGCAGGCTTCTATTGTGATATCTGCAATAAACAAATTGACACTAAATATAACTTGGTTAAACATTTGAAATTTCACACAACAAAAAAGCCATATTCCTGCAACAGTTGCCATAAGACTTTTGCTCGAAAAGATTTTTTGAATATTCACATGCGAGTCCACACTGGACAAAAGCCATATTCCTGCAACAGGTGTGAAAAGGCTTTCACTCAAAAAAGTAATTTGAATAGTCACATGCAATTCCACACTGGACAAAAGCCATATTCCTGCAACAGTTGTGATAAGGCTTTCACTCTAACATGTAATTTGAAACGTCACATGCGAGGCCACACTGGACAAAAGCCCTATTCCTGCAACAGATGTGATAAGGCTTTTAGTCAAAAAAGTGCTTTGAATCGTCACATGCGAGTCCACACTGGAGAAAAGCCGTATTCCTGCAACAGATGTGATAAGGCTTTCAGTGAAAAAAGAACTTTGATAAAGCACATGCGAGTCCACACTGGAGAAAAGCCATATTCCTGCAACAGCTGTGATAAGGCTTTCACTCACAAATGTCAGTTGAATATTCACATGCGAGTCCACACTGGAGAAAAGCCATATACCTGCAACAGTTGTGATAAGGCTTTCACACAAAAAGGTGATTTGAATAGACACATTCAAGTCCACACTGGAGAAAAGCCATATACCTACCTGCAACAGTTGTGATAAGGCTTTTACTCAAAAAGATAATCTGAAAACTCATATTATGCAAAGTCACAATGAAAAAACTTCCTGCAACAGGAGTGATAAGGCTTGTGCTGAAACTAGTTTGACAAACACATCTGAATTGTGGCATCGGAATTGTCGCAGACTGGCTGATAGAGGAGCTAAGACGGGAAAGAGATAAGGCATCTCGCAATTTTTTTTTTAAATAAAAAAAAAACTGTTGTCAATACAGTAGTAAAATTTCCCATCTAAGTGTTCACTTATTTACAAAATATTGTTTAATGGTACAAAAAGGTATTATTTTCGAGATTTTCGGGATTATTCCCGTTCGACCCCACGTTTCGCCTTCGTGAATTTTTGTAAGGGTCCAACGGGAAGTTTAGCTGTACTTATTATTAGTTCTAGTTTAAGTTATAGTTCTAGTTTTAGTGCTAGTTTTAGTTCTGTACAATACCTTGTTGTTCTTGTGTTCTTGTTTTCAAATGCGACAGTTTTATTTATTGAGATTCCTACCTAGGTATCTCTAAAATTGTAAAATGGTTTAATGTAAACAACTTATTACTAAATGAAAAGAAAACGAAATGTGTTCGTTTTGTACTACCAAATGTTCGACAATTAGATACCAATATAAAAATAAATAACGAAAATATAGATCTTGTGGACACCACAGTATTCTTGGGCATAACTATGGCATAACTTGGGCGTATCTATCGAATAGAGTCCAAAAAGTAGACGTTGGCGGTGAAAGGTCTTCGGGTTCAACTATTGAGATAGGGGTACCGCAGGGATCGATACTGGGTCCTTTTTTATTTCTAGTGTATGTTAATGATCTTCCATTTGTCGTAAAAGATATTTGTGACATAGTTTTATTTGCTGACGATACTTCATTAGTTTTTAAAGTTGATAGAACCAATTCGAGTTGTGACTACGTAAATGAGTCACTATCATTGATTCTGAACTGGTTCACTGTAAATAATCTTCTGCTTAATGCTAACAAAACAAAATGTGTTAAATTCACTTTGCCCAACGTAGTGCATAGGCCAACTAATATTAAAATTAATGGGGAGGCAATGAATCTTGTTGATTCTACGGTTTTCCTTGGTATCAATATTGATGCCAAACTTCAATGGGGACCACAAATCGATAAACTTTCTGGTAGGCTTAGTTCCGCTGCATATGCAGTTCGTACGATACGGTGGCTTACGGATGAAGCTACAGCTAGATTAGTTTATTTTAGCTACTTCCATAGTGTTATGTCATATGGTATAATTCTCTGGGGAAAAGCAGCGGATATACAATCAGTATTCGTATTACAAAAAGGGCAATTCGTGCCATTTACAAAATGAAACCGAGGGACTCTTTAAAAGAAAAATTTAAAGAAATTAATATTCTCACAGTAGCGGCTCAATATATATACGAAAATTTACTGTACGCTCATAAGAAGAGAGATAGATTTCAGAAAAACTGCGATGTACATGGAATCAATACTAGGAACAAACATAAATTATTAATCCCTAAGTTTCGGTTACAAAACAAGTAAACGGGTCATTTATGGGGAACATGATACGTTTCTATAATAAACTTCCTATAAATGCAACTAAACTTCCTGTTAGAAAATTCAAAGCCTTCATTAAAAATAATCTCTTAAAGAAAGCATATTATAATATAAATGAATATATTGATGATAGGAACTCATGGCCCGATGTCGCTCCGCCCTCCGACAGCTAACCAATTTGCAATGTGAACGCTGTCCTTTTGTTTTATGTACATTATTGTATTATGTTTTGTTTTGTCTTTTGTTTTTATGTTATTATTATTAGATAATCTTGATTACATTTTTTATTGTAAGAAGGATCATACAAAAAAGCGCTAGGACCGAGACGAGTTTCTTGCCTGTTCTTCTCGTACTTGGGTTAGGTTGGAATTGGCACATAGATTCACCTAGCATGTAAGACGTTTCAAAGTTTCCCTGTTATTCTATTGAAAATAAATATATTTTGATTTTGATTTTGATTTTCTGATTCATTAATTTAAGTACATAACTACTTGTGAATACTGTATTTAAGAACTTGTAATTTGTAAATATTATAAAGAAGAAAAATTTTATTTGTGATTTTGTTATTGCTAGACTAGACTATTAAAATAAATAAACTTAGGTACCTACACAGTCTTATTCTTTTTCATTTCAAATATATTTCACGGTCCAAAAACGGACCATAAAGTCCGCACCGGCAACACTGCATTTGAAAATGACTTTGTGACATTGACAATACTACTCCTATAGCATGATCAAAATTGATCTCAAAAGAGACAGTGATGTTTTTGACAAAAAAGAGATTTTACATCTCTCATATTCGGTAAGTAGGTCTTTATTACCCCCAAATGGGGCTTGTAGGTGACCAATTAGCGCTCTAGGGTAATAATGTAGCTAGAAAAGCCCTAGGGCGGTAAGTAATTAATAAAAAAACTTCACTCTTTCAAAAAGTTCGCGTACATAACCATCATACTGGCAATAGACATCATGCATTCAGCCCAATGACAAATGAGGTCGCTTCGCTATTCAGCTCTGTCTTCTTACGAGTAGGTATAATAGTCATCAATTTTAAATATCGAACGGCGAAGCTCAAATTCGTTCTTGAAAAAAATAATTAAAAAAAAGGCGGGAATAGACAACTTTTACTTTAAAATGTTTTATTCTTCTAGTGTCGGATTTTTTCTACTTACCTCACAATCGAGATGTAAAGCAGAGTAGTTAGCTCGGGTGTAAACATCAATTGCACCCTCGAAGTATAGGCGCCCTCGCTACGCTCGTGCGCATAAATATCTCGGGCTGCAATTGATGCCTTACAGCCCTTGTCTACTAATCTACTATTCCTGCGAGCGTCTTCTCATACTGTATGTAATCGACTGTCAACTTTAACTAGTTTTTAAATATTTTAACGTGATAATTTGAGGTTTATCGCGTAATTTTGTTGGTTATTTTTCCAATAAAGCCCGGGTTATTGACGCGAGTGTAAAATATGTGAATTAAAGTGAATAGTTCCCTTCAAAATCCATCGGAGGGAATCCCGAGAATTTTGAACAAAACAGCCATCATTTGTTTAAAATTGACTTGACAACTTGACTATGACTCTGTGACGTTGACAATATTTCAATAAAATAACACTTGACACTGGCAAAATTGTTCTCTAAGAGACAGATGCCATAATTGAAGAAGAAGAAGTGAAAAAAATAAGGAATAAAAAAAAGAATAAAGAAAATAAAGAAAGAAGTGAAGTGAAGAGAGAACCAAAGAGAAATAATCACTACGTTTTAGAGATGGGACAAAGAGACTTCTTATTGAACCTCATTTAACATACCATCCATTACCAATTTAAAAATAAAAACGTCAACAATGTAAAGCGTTAAACTCGCGTTAAACATGTGGTCGAGGGGTTCACCAATGTGGTGAGTGACCAAGGTCGGAGTCACCAATGTGGTCGACGGTTTCACTTATGTAGGTGTTAGTTCCTCAACCACGTATATATATGTATATATACGTTCCTGACGGTATTTGAGAGTTAGGTATTGGTAGAAGTCTCGGGAAGCGTACAGATTAAACACAGAGTATCACTTTAGATTAGAGTTTATTACAAACGGAATTTAACACGGAAATAAAGAGTACAGAGGTAAGTAAATGCAATATTAGTTAAGTTAGGAATGTCTATGAGCACTGTATATAGTCACTAGGTCACAATCACAAAGTTTAGGTATAGAACAGTCTAGATCACTGTCGCGTGAGTCGCGGGCGCGGCGCAAACGAACGTGCGTTCAGTACGAGGACGGGCTGACCACTGGCGGCGCGGGCGGCGCGAGCCACAGCGAGCCGTGCGCGAGAGTCCGCGCACTGCGCATGCGTAGCGTGTACAGGGCTACACTCAGGAATACCTACAGGGCTGGATTCAATTATGGTAAGTTTTGTATTTATTTGTTATTTTGAATTTTGTTGATAAATTATTTATGTTTTGTGTGTGTTTCTGATTTCAGATGGAGGAGCTCGCCACATCACCCCCTTCCAGAGACCAAGTAGGGCGATTAAGTTTCAAAATCACGATAGTGTTCAGGGAATCGGACGGATCTTCTTTCTGGAAGAATGTAGGCGGGCTTCAAGCGATCAATGGATACTGTCACAGGTTTGCCTTTTATCTCTAGTTTAAATATCTTATCATTTCTTTCCATTACAGGATGTGGACCAGTATACGCCGGTTGTAAGGAGCTTCTCAGCGCGTCTTCTCTCAAGAACACATGACTGGTGGTAGCGAGATCTTTATACACGAAGATGGATTGTCGGTTGTGTCTCGAAGCAGGTACCGGTTTCAAGTTGTTCGCGAATAGACGAAGGCGTGCTGTATAATCTGTGAGATCCGTCGTTCCAGATGTGCTAGGTTCGAAGAATTCGCAAGGTAAGCGCAGCGGTTCGCCATAAACTAGTTCGGCTGGGCTGGTTTTCAAGTCGTCTTTGACAGCACTCCGTATCCCGAGCAGGACGAGCGGTAGTGCTTCCATCCAATTTTCTGTTCCGTGACAAGTAATTGAAGTTTTCAGATGTCGATGGAATCTTTCTATGGCCCCGTTACATGCTGGATGATATGCAGTTGTCTTTTTATGCTGGAATCCGGCTGATTTCGATAGGTATTGAAATAGTGCCGATTCAAATTGACGTCCACGGTCTGTTACGATGGTGGCGGGACATCCGAATCTTGAGATCCATCCAGTGAGAAGGGCTTTGGCTACAGTTTCAGCTGTTGCATCGGGTATGGGCATTACCTCAGGCCATCTGGTAAACCGATCGATTGCTGTGAGGCAGTAGCGATTTCCACTGCATATGGGTAGTGGTCCGATGAGATCTATATGCACGTCCATGAATCGTGCACGAGGGAGCTGATATGTTCCAAGAGGTGCTGAAACGTGTCTGTTTATTTTAGACCGTTGGCATGCTAAGCAGGAACGAGTCCATTCTCTGCAGTCTTTCTTGATTCCTGGCCATATGTACCGTTCTGTAACAAGTTTTATCGTGGCGTTGGCTCCAGGATGACTAAGTCCATGCAGGCTTTCGAAGACTTGTTTTCGCATGATGGGTGTTACATAGGGTCTAGGTGTCTGGGAACTGACGTCACAGTATAGTTCTGCTCGTGTACCAGGGATTTTGATTTTCTCCAGGCGAAGTGCAGTTCCACTCTCCAGCAGTAGTTTAAGTTCTGGGTCCGAGTCTTGAGACTGAGCCAGTCTGGAGAAATCCATACAAAAATCAACCTCTTCAACACGCGAGAGCGTGTCTGCCACTACGTTGTTCTTGCCGGAAATGTGCTGGATATCAGTTGTGAATTGTGACATAAGGTCTAGATGGCGGAACTGTCTGGGCGAACACTTATCTTTGCGTGTGTGGAACGCGTAGCACAAGGGTTTGTGATCTGTGTAGATGGTAAAGTCTTTAGCTTCCAACATGTGTCGGAAATATTTGACAGCTTCATATATTGCTAACAACTCTCTGTCATATGGTGAATATTTCTTTTGAGCTGGAGAAATTTTGCGGGAAAAGAAAGCTAGTGGTTGCCACGCATCGTCTTTCAGCTGTTGTAAAGCCGCTCCTATCGCAGTATCAGATGCGTCAGTGACGAGAGCGAGTTTGCAGTTGCAATCTGGATGCGCAAGTAGCGCAGCACGGCATAGGCTATCTTTGCAGTCTTGAAAAGCTCTCAGTGTGTCATCTGTTAAATGCACTGGATGAGAACCTTTGACAGAACCCATCAAAAGAGCGTTCAGAGGGGTTTGACATTCCGCAGCTCCAGGTATAAATCTTCTGTAGAAGTTAATCATTCCTAAGAATCGTCGTAGCTCTCGCACGGTCTTCGGTACTGGGAATGACTTGATGGCTTCTACTTTAGTATCTAAAGGCTTGACTCCTTTTGCTGAGATGGAGTAACCTAGGAATGTGACTTCAGATACTCCAAAGTGGCATTTTGCAGTATTTATGACGACGCCGTAGTCCCTTAGTCTGCTGAACAGCTGACGGAGGTGGTCTTCGTGTTCCTGTTCGTCTTTCGAGAAGCATAAAAAATCGTCGACATAAGGATAGACGAAGTCGAGTCCGCGCGTCATCTCGTCCACAAAACGTTGAAATGTTTGGCAAGCGTTACGAAGTCCGAAGGTCATGAATGGGAATTCATAGAGACCGAAGGGAGTGGTGATAGCACTCTTCTGAATGTCGTCAGGAAAAATAGGTATTTGGTTAAAAGCTTTGACTAAATCTATAGTTGAAAATATTTTGCATCCTGCTATGCTGTGTGTAAAATCATGTACATGCCGTATAGGATATTTGTCGGGGATCGTTCTGGCATTCAGCATACGATAGTCCCCACAAGGCCTCCACTCGTTATCCTTCTTCGGGGCTAGATGGAGTGGAGAAGCCCAAGGACTCTCTGAAGGTCTGGCTATTCCAGACTTTAACATGGATTCGAATTCCTTTTTAGCAATTTTTAGTTTGTCAGGAGCAAGACGGCGGGGAGACGAAGATACTGGCGGGCCTGGCGTCGTTCTAATATAATGTAAAGTATTGTGCTTTACCTCGTTTTGACGACCCGACGGACGCGTGATCTCTGGAAACTCACGTAATATCTCGTGGTATCTGGACTCGCCGAGTGGTATCTTGATCGATGACATCGTGGTCGACGAGTTTACAGGTGTACCGATGGAGAATAGAGTTGTGTTGCTATCCAGGATACCAAGGCGGCGGTTGCGAATATCGACGATGAGTCCGTAATATTTCAGAAAATCGGCGCCGATGATGGCCTTAGTCACATCTCCCACTATAAAGCGCCATGGGAAGTCGCGTCGCAGTCCCAGGTCTAATTCCAGCTGAGCGTAACCATACGTACTTATAGGTGTGCCGTTAGCTGCAGATAATTGAAAATCCGATTTAGAACGTCGCTGTTGGAGGGCGGATCGCGGGAAGACGCATACGTCGCTCCCGGTATCTACGAGGAACGGCATCTTAGATCGGCGATCCGTAACAAACAGGCGACCAGAAGAGGGGGGGCAGTCGTCCGTCGCCATTACAGACTGCCCCTGGAGTTTTCCGCACTATGTCCGTCACGTGAATTTTCGTTTCCGTATCCGTCTTTGGATTTTGCGTTTCCGTATCCGCTAGATTTTTCCGCACCGTAATCACATGGTTTTACGCACACTTTTGCATTGCTTCCGTGCTTAGAATGGTACCAACATTCGGGGTACTTCCTGTAGTTGGATACGGATCGGGTCAATGACCTACCACGGTCGCGCCTCTGATTAGAGCGGGATCTCTGCTTCTGCGATCCGAGTTGCGAAGAAAGGTTTTGCATCTGCTTACGCAACTCCGCGATTTCACGTGCCATAGCTTCCATACTCGATCCAGGTCCAGGTGACTGAGCTGCTGCAACTTGAGGTGTTGGTGTGGCAATATCTTGTATCTTGTCTGCCAAGTCAGCGAGTACCTCTAGTGTGGTGGTGGGTTGGGCGGCGATCACTGTTTGAATGTTCCGCGGCAGCCGGCTGGTCCATATGGTCTTCAAAAAATCTTCGGGTACGCTTGGTCCAGCGAGGCTTTGAAGATGGCGAAGAAACTGAGATGGTCTTCGATCGCCCAACTCCTCATGCATTAATAACTGTTTTACCTTTTTATCGTGTGACGCACTCAATCTCTTTATAAGTTCCGATTTTAATTTCTGGTATTTTTCTGTTGCAGGTGGTGCTACGATCAGATCCTTCACTTCCTTGGAGAATTGATGGTCCAGCTGTCCAATAACGTAGTTGAACTTCGTGGTGTCAGAAGTGATATTCGAAATCGCAAATTGTCCTTCGACTTGTGCAAACCATATTTCGGGTTCGTCCGGCCAAAATGGCGGCACTCGAATTCCAACACGAAATAACTCTCCGGGTTTCTCGTCAGGTACGCGCTCTTCGCTTTTCTGCATGTTATTCAGTTTTCAATAGGGGTCACCAATGTGGTCGAGGGGTTCACCAATGTGGTGAGTGACCAAGGTCGGAGTCACCAATGTGGTCGACGGTTTCACTTATGTAGGTGTTAGTTCCTCAACCACGTATATATATGTATATATACGTTCCTGACGGTATTTGAGAGTTAGGTATTGGTAGAAGTCTCGGGAAGCGTACAGATTAAACACAGAGTATCACTTTAGGTTAGAGTTTATTACAAACGGAATTTAACACGGAAATAAAGAGTACAGAGGTAAGTAAATGCAATATTAGTTAAGTTAGGAATGTCTATGAGCACTGTATATAGTCACTAGGTCACAATCACAAAGTTTAGGTATAGAACAGTCTAGATCACTGTCGCGTGAGTCGCGGGCGCGGCGCAAACGAACGTGCGTTCAGTACGAGGACGGGCTGACCACTGGCGGCGCGGGCGGCGCGAGCCACAGCGAGCCGTGCGCGAGAGTCCGCGCACTGCGCATGCGTAGCGTGTACAGGGCTACACTCAGGAATACCTACAGGGCTGGATTCAATTATGGTAAGTTTTGTATTTATTTGTTATTTTGAATTTTGTTGATAAATTATTTTATGTTTTGTGTGTGTTTCTGATTTCAGATGGAGGAGCTCGCCACAAACATACGGTCGGACTCGTCCATAAGCCGCGTCCGACGGATGCGGCTTATGGAAGGTTACTTTTATTACCAAGCAAAAATCGAAAATATTACTCAATCTATACCTATATAAGAGCTTAACCTGACTGACTGACTGACTGACTGACTGACTGATTTCTCATCGCCGAGCCGAAACCGCTGAAGCTAGAAAGCTGAAATTTGGAAGGTAGTTTTCTTTTATAACAAAACCACCCATTAAGGAGGAATTTTTGGAAATTCCACCTCTAAGAGGGTGAAAAAGGGTGAAAACGTTAGTATGAAACTTTGTTTGTGCACTGTAAATGCAAAATAAATGGATACGTGTTTCAGGATTTTTCAATATGATCTTCAAAATGGGGTCAAATGTGGGGTCAATGTTTGTATGGGAACTTTTTAACGGATGGTGCGATTGGTCTGAAACTTTGTTTGTGTATTGTAAATACAAAATGAACGGACACGTGTTTCAGGATTTTTCAATATAACCTTCAAAAAGGGGTCAAATGGGGGGTCAATGTTTCAATGGGTACTTTTTAAAGGGTGGTGCGATTGGTCTGAATTTTGGTTTGGATACTTTAAATGCAAAATAAATGGAAACGTATATTTCAAAATAGCCATTTAAAATGGGTAAACAGGGTGTCAAAGTTATTTATAGGATTTTTTTATTAGTGTGATTTGTTTGAAACTCTGTTTAGATACTTTAAGTGAACAAAGTTGCGGGCGGGACAGCTAGTTATTCATATTTCTGTAAGTTCATCTATCTATCGGCTGGTAGCACTGGTGTAGACGAAGAAACATGTCGAGTAGTGAAAGTGTGAGTGTCGAGTAGTATTATTTTAAGTTCCATAGACAATAATTTTTCAAGGGTCTGAATCCAACACTGCTGGCAGCACCGTCCGCGGACGATTCCAGATTGTTGTCGGACGTCTCAACGCTCAAGGTCAGCCAAGGGCACGACTTACGACTTCGTCCGATAGTGTGCAAGGCTCAGTGACATTTCATTGTCCAGATACCTCTCGGACTCGTCCATAAGTCGCGGCTTATAAGCCGCATACGTTATACCAACGTAACGATAAGAAAATAGGGATCCTCCGATGGAATTTGAAGAGAACTATTCACTCTAATTCACATACTTTACACTCGCGTCAAGAACCCGGGCTTTATTGGCAAAATAACCACCAAAATTACGCAATAAAACTCAAAATAACACGAGAAAACATATAAAATCCAGAGCGATGTAGTTGTCAGGCAAATACACCGCAGAAAATCCTAAAAATATTTCACACAGAAAGCCAATAACTGACTGACAAGTTGACAACTGACAGCAGACAAAGTGAATCAGAGATGCAAAATCATAGACTGAGATAGCCTATAACACTGACAGACACCATCTTTGTTGCCTGCCATTACATTAATATAGTGCTACATTCTAACAACATTTTTGGCCAGCGTTATTATCGATACGGCAATTGCCGTAATATACGGTAATTCATGTATTTTTTTAGAAAATACGGTATACGGCAGCTTTTTGACTGCCGTATCATTTAATACGGCAATTCAGAATGCCTGAAATAACAGACATTTTGATTATGAAATGCAGGTGAAACGAAACGTAACTTTGGTATCCCCGTGGGGAATGATCGATATGAACGTTCCTTTTCTCTGTGTTATGCATGAACCATAGACTAGTATTGGTCAAGTTCTCGTTTGTTATCGGCCTTATTCTCTTTTTGACGGACAAAAGTCCGTCATCTGCAAGAGGCCTTACTTTTTCTTTGTAATCTGTGTTTTTGTTAAAATTTGATAATAAGTGTGTACATTATAAAATGTTATATTGTATTTACTTTTCCTTTTGTACGAATGTGTAATCTGTGTTTTTTTTTCAAAGGTAATTAAATTAAATCGCATATACGGCAATTTTGAATTTTTTTTTGATAAATACCTACGGCAATTTCAAAGTTTAGATAAGGCAACCCAGTTTTTTACGATAATCATAATACTGTTTTTGGCGTTCCTGCTTGCTAAGGCTGGAGAGAATGTTCAAAAGAACGTCTTTCTTTTCTCTCAAATAAAAGTAACAAAACTGCCCACTTGCTTATATATTGTTCGGTCTGTTATCTTGTGATTCCTTCCTAACTCAAAATTGTCGTCTTGTCATTCATGCAGTTTTTGCCTCTTGTTTATTGAAACTTGAAAACTAGCTGCTGACCAGGCAAGGCAAGGCAATGGCTACTGGTGTGTGCCGAGTGTGTTTGATCGGCGATGTCAGGATGCTGATCGTCGACGACGGCCGCCTCCTGGAGACGTACGAGAAACTCACGAACACCAAGGTAGGTTCAACCCACGAGTGACCTGAAGCTGCAGCTGTTGACTGACTGAGTGCAAGCGTAGTGCAGCTGTGCAGCACGCATGTAGGTGAACAGATCACAACGTTGTTGCAGCTCAATGCAGGGGCGGACAATGGGATGCCGAGCGCAGTATGCTACGTGTGTCACCGCCTGCTGCAGAGGTGCCACAGGTTCTCCGATATGGCTCACAAATCCAACAGGATCTTTCAAGAGCTGCTGCACAATAACATTGAGGTATTCATTGTTAAATACTTATAGAGTTCATTATAGGTTCAAGTTCATTATATTAGTTAATATTAATAAGATTCACTCAGCATCTATACCTATATAAGAGCTTAACCTGATCATCGCAGAGCCGAAACCGCTGAAGCTAGAAAGCTGAAATTTGGAAGGTGATTTCCTTGTATTACAAAACCACCCACTAAGGCGGGATTTTTGGAAATTCCACCTCTAAGGGGGTGAAAAAGGGTGAAAACATTAGTATGAAATTTAGTGATTTTCATGAAACTTTGTTTGTGCACTGTAAATGCAATATAAATGGACACATATTTCAGGATTTTTCAATATAACCTTCAAAAAGGGGTCAAATGTGGGGTCAATGTTTGTATGGGAACTTTTTAACGGGTGGTGCAATTGGTCTGAAACTTTATTTCGTGTTTCAGGATTTTTCAATATAACTCTAAAAAAGGGGGTCAATGTTTGTATGGGACTTTTCAATGGGTGGTGCGATTGCCCTGAAACTTTGTTTCCTGTTTTAGGATTTTTCAATATTACTCTAAAAAAGGGGTCAATGGTGGTATGGGATTTTTTTAACGAGTGGTGCGATTGGTCTGAACTTTGGTTTGGATACTTTTAATAAGGGTAAAATTGGGTGTCAAAGTTATGTATGGGATTTTTTTATCAGTGTGATTTGTTTGAAACTCAGCTTAGATACTTTAAGTGAACGAAGTCACGGGCGGGACAGCTAGTAATCATCTAATATAAACTAATGGAGCAATACTGATTGTAATTACATCCTAATAATACAATACTTTGTCACAAAACCATCATCAATTTCATAACACAAATGTATGTCTGGGATGGGAATCAAACCCATAGCCTACAGCACTGAAGGTAGAGCCTACTATCCACTGAGATGTGAGAAGTGGAAACCCTTGTCATATTTATGTTATCTGAATTTGTAGTGCCTCAGATTCCAGTTAAACAGTATTATTGATCAGGTAAATAAGAACCTGATAGAAGGTCTACCATGTCAAGGGGTAACAGAGGTTAGCTTGTTTCTAATATCACTCATAGATGGAGTTGCCGGTGCCCTACCCAGAGTGCTCGTTGTACCAACATACTTCAATAGTTCTGTACAACTGTTATCTGTTCCAGATAACACACGCTACACTTACAATGCTCTCTCTGAAAACTATGCACAACTTAATGGCGACCCCTGTGCAGAACATGCATATAAACAACTGTTCAAACACCACATGCACATCTTCTGTAGCTGTCAAAGAAGAACAAGTAATTGTGAAAGAGGAAGAAACAGCTGAAAGTGAAGAAATCCATGATGAAGCATTGAAGTTGGAGACACTTGATGATCTTGAAATGGATGATATTTTAAACAATACAGAAACCTATCAAGAGAATGTGACTGAAGAGGCGACTAACCCCAGTAACATGCCTGCAGGCTTCTATTGTGATATCTGCAATAAACAAATTGACACTAAATATAACTTGGTTAAACATTTGAAATTTCACACAACAAAAAAGCCATATTCCTGCAACAGTTGCCATAAGACTTTTGCTCGAAAAGATCTTTTGAATATTCACATGCAAGTCCACACTGGACAAAAGCCATATTCCTGCAACAGATGTGAAAAGGCTTTCACTAAAAAATGTAATTTGAATAGACACATGCAATTCCACACTGGACAAAAGCCATATTCCTGCAACAGTTGTGATAAGGCTTTCACTCTAACATGTAATTTGAAACGTCACATGCGAGGCCACACTGGACAAAAGCCCTATTCCTGCAACAGATGTGATAAGGCTTTTATTGAAAAAAGTGCTTTGAATCGTCACATGCGAGTCCACACTGGAGAAAAGCCGTATTCCTGCAACAGATGTGATAAGGCTTTCAGTGAAAAAAGAACTTTGATAAAGCACATGCGAGTCCACACTGGACAAAAGCCATATTCCTGCAACAGTTGTGATAAGGCTTTCACACAAAAAGGTGATTTGAATAGACACATTCAAGTCCACACTGGAGAAAAGCCATATACCTACCTGCAACAGTTGTGATAAGGCTTTTACTCAAAAAGATAATCTGAAAACTCATATTATGCAAAGTCACAATGAAAAAACTTCCTGCAACAGGAGTGATAAGGCTTGTGCTGAAACTAGTTTGACAAACACATCTGAATTGTGGCATCGGAATTGTCGCAGACTGGCTGATAGAGGAGCTAAGACGGGAAAGAGATAAGGCATCTCGCAATTTTTTTTTTTTAAATAAGTAAAAAAAAACTGTTGTCAATACAGTAGTAAAATTTCCCATCTAAGTGTTCACTTATTTACAAAATATTGTTTAATGGTACAAAAAGGTATTATTTTCGAGATTTTCGGGATTATTCCCGTTCGACCCCACGTTTCGCCTTCGTGAATTTTTGTAAGGGTCCAACGGGAAGTTTAGCTGTACTTATTATTAGTTCTAGTTTAAGTTATAGTTCTAGTTTTAGTGCTAGTTTTAGTTCTGTACAATACCTTGTTGTTCTTGTGTTCTTGTTTTCAAATGCGACAGTTTTATTTATTGAGATTCCTACCTAGGTATCTCTAAAATTGTAAAATGGTTTAATGTAAACAACTTATTACTAAATGAAAAGAAAACGAAATGTGTTCGTTTTGTACTACCAAATGTTCGACAATTAGATACCAATATAAAAATAAATAACGAAAATATAGATCTTGTGGACACCACAGTATTCTTGGGCATAACTATGGCATAACTTGGGCGTATCTATCGAATAGAGTCCAAAAAGTAGACGTTGGCGGTGAAAGGTCTTCGGGTTCAACTATTGAGATAGGGGTACCGCAGGGATCGATACTGGGTCCTTTTTTATTTCTAGTGTACGTTAATGATCTTCCATTTGTCGTAAAAGATATTTGTGACATAGTTTTATTTGCTGACGATACTTCATTAGTTTTTAAAGTTGATAGAACCAATTCGAGTTGTGACTACGTAAATGAGTCACTATCATTGATTCTGAACTGGTTCACTGTAAATAATCTTCTGCTTAATGCTAACAAAACAAAATGTGTTAAATTCACTTTGCCCAACGTAGTGCATAGGCCAACTAATATTAAAATTAATGGGGAGGCAATGAATCTTGTTGATTCTACGGTTTTCCTTGGTATCAATATTGATGCCAAACTTCAATGGGGACCACAAATCGATAAACTTTCTGGTAGGCTTAGTTCCGCTGCATATGCAGTTCGTACGATACGGTGGCTTACGGATGAAGCTACAGCTAGATTAGTTTATTTTAGCTACTTCCATAGTGTTATGTCATATGGTATAATTCTCTGGGGAAAAGCAGCGGATATACAATCAGTATTCGTATTACAAAAAGGGCAATTCGTGCCATTTACAAAATGAAACCGAGGGACTCTTTAAAAGAAAAATTTAAAGAAATTAATATTCTCACAGTAGCGGCTCAATATATATACGAAAATTTACTGTACGCTCATAAGAAGAGAGATAGATTTCAGAAAAACTGCGATGTACATGGAATCAATACTAGGAACAAACATAAATTATTAATCCCTAAGTTTCGGTTACAAAACAAGTAAACGGGTCATTTATGGGGAACATGATACGTTTCTATAATAAACTTCCTATAAATGCAACTAAACTTCCTGTTAGAAAATTCAAAGCCTTCATTAAAAATAATCTCTTAAAGAAAGCATATTATAATATAAATGAATATATTGATGATAGGAACTCATGGCCCGATGTCGCTCCGCCCTCCGACAGCTAACCAATTTGCAATGTGAACGCTGTCCTTTTGTTTTATGTACATTATTGTATTATGTTTTGTTTTGTCTTTTGTTTTTATGTTATTATTATTAGATAATCTTGATTACATTTTTTATTGTAAGAAGGATCATACAAAAAAGCGCTAGGACCGAGACGAGTTTCTTGCCTGTTCTTCTCGTACTTGGGTTAGGTTGGAATTGGCACATAGATTCACCTAGCATGTAAGACGTTTCAAAGTGATCCTTGTGATTGTATTGAATAAATATTTTTTCAATTTCAATTTCAAAACTTTAGATAATAAGCTTCAATGGGGCCCGCACATAGATAAATTGTCGAAGAGACTTAGCTCTGCAGCTTATGCAGTTAAAAAGATCCGTCATTTCAAAAATGTAATTAAACAGAAACTGTCTAGAAAAGCTTATTATAAAATATCAGAGTACTTAGATGATAAAAAAGCTTGGGATAATTTTATAAGGAATACCTAGCAGAGCTGGAGCTGATTCAGCTCCAGCTCTGCTAGGTATTCCTTATAAAATTAACAAGGATCATACAAAAAAAGCGCTAGGGCCCAGCGAGTTTCTTGTCAGTCCTTCTCGCACTGGGGATAGGACTGGAATTGGCACTTAGACTCACCTAGTATGTAAGACGTTTCAAAGTGATCCCTGTGATTCTATTGAAAATAAATATATTTTGATTTTGATTTTGATTTTCTGATTCATTAATTTAAGTACATAACTACTTGTGAATACTGTATTTAAGAACTTGTAATTTGTAAATACACTCAGCGGCACGGAATCTTGGCCAAGCACGAAACATGCGATAACAAACAATTCAAGTGTTTCTGATGAATGGTTACTATGAAGGTAGGTAAAAAAAGTATCAGTTTACGTTTGAGAGGGTAATTCATTTAGCTTGAGTGGAATTTAACACCAATTTTTGAGATTTAGTCGAAATAGGTCATTTCAGCGAGTTAGACGATTTTTCAATTTTGTGTGTTTAAAATCTTTAGCTAAGGTTATCATTTTTTTTTTATTTTGTGTTTGTTGTTGGGTATCTTAACAACCTGTATCACCACAAAAAATGCCATTAACAGCAGACCAGATCGCCCAAGCCGTCGCATTAGTCGACCAGGCACTGACACAGTGTGGAGTGGCTATTGTGTTAAAAGTAGCACGTTCCTCCATGCAGTATGCCCTGAAACAATATCAGGCGACAGGGACCTACACCCGGCGACCAGGTAGTGGTGGTGGAAGATGCACATCAGCTCGGGACGACAGGTTTATTGTCTTAGAATTTTTGAGAAACCGCTTCCTCACAGCCTTTGAGAGACGACAGCGGCTCCAAAACGTCAGAGGCATTCATGTGAACGAGCGCTCGGCGAGAAGACGAATGGACGAAGTAAATTTAAAAGCTAGTAGACCAGTGCGTGGCCCAGAACTCCCCAGGCAGCACCGAGTAGCTCGTCGTCGTTTCGTTTCCTTTGAGTTTTCGTGGTTTTCATATGGGATGCCTTATTTTTCATCTAAAGGCATTAATCAGTTCTGAAGGCAATAAAGAATACTGTAAATTATTTTTGAACCTCTGACTATAATTGATACAAAAAAAAAAAAATTAATAAAACTTAGCAAAAATTTCGGGTGGCCAAGTTTCCGTGCCGGTGAGTGTATTATAAAGAAGAAAAATTTTATTTGTGATTTTGTTATTGCTAGACTAGACTATTAAAATAAATAAACTTAGGTACCTAAACAGTCTTATTCTTTTTCATTTCAAATATATTTCACGGTCCAAAAACGGACCAAAAAGTCCGCACCGGCAACACTGCATTTGAAAATGACTTTGTGACATTGACAATACTACTCCTATAGCATGATCAAAATTGATCTCAAAAGAGACAGTGATGTTTTTGACAAAAAAGAGATTTTACATCTCTCATATTCGGTAAGTAGGTCTTTATTACCCCCAAATGGGGCTTGTAGGTGACCAATTAGCGCTCTAGGGTAATAATGTAGCTAGAAAAGCCCTAGGGCGGTAAGTAATTAATACAAAAACTTCACTCTTTCAAAAAGTTCGCGTACATAACCATCATACTGGCAATAGACATCATGCATTCAGCCCAATGACAAATGAGGTCGCTTCGCTATTCAGCTCTGTCTTCTTACGAGTATAATAGTCATCAATTTTAAATATCGAACGGCGAAGCTCAAATTCGTTCTTGAAAAAAATAATTAAAAAAAAAAGGCGGGAATAGACAACTTTTACTTTAAAATGTTTTATTCTCTTAGTGCAGGTTTTTTTCTACTTACCTCACAATCGAGATGTAAAGCAGAGTAGTTACCTCGGGTGTAAGCATCAATTGCACCCTCGAACTATAGGCGCCCTCGCTACGCTCGTGCGCCTAAATATCTCGGCCTGCAATTGATGCCTTACAGCCCTTGTCTTGCGAGTCCACGCTGGAGAAAAGCCATATTCCTGTAACAGATGTGATAAGGCTTTTGCTCAAAAACATAGTTTGAAAACTCACATGCGAATTCACACTGGAGAAAAGCCATATTCCTGCAACAGGTGTGATAAGGCATTTAATGGACATAGTAATTTGACAAATCATATGCGAGTCCACACTGGAGAAAAGCCATATTCCTGTAACAGCTGTGATAAGGCTTTTAGTGTACATAGTAATTTGATAAAACATATGCGAGTCCACACTGGAGAAAAGCCATATTCCTGCAACAGTTGTGATAAGGCTTAAAGTGAAAAAAGTAATTTGATAAAACACATGCGAGTCCACACTGGAGAAAAGCCATATTCCTGCAACAGGTGTGACAAGACTTTTGCTCGAAAACATGATTTGAATAGTCACATGCGAATTCACACTGAAGAAAAGCCATATTCCTGCAACAGGTGTGATAAGGCGTTTTCAAGAAAAAATAATTTGAATAAACACAAGCGAGTCCACACTGGAGAAAAGCCATATTCCTGCAACAGATGTGATAAGGCTTATAGTGAAAAAAGTAATTTGATAAAACACATGCGAGTCCACACTGGAGAAAAGCCATATTCCTGCAACAGATGTGATAAGGCTTATAGTGAAAAAAGTAATTTGATAAAACACATGCGAGTCCACACTGAGAAAAGCCATATTCCTGCAACAGATGTTATAAGGCTTTTGCTCAAAAACTTAGTTTGAAAACTCACATGCGAATTCACACTGGAGAAAAGCCATATTCCTGCAACAGGTGTGATAAGGCTTTTAATGGACATAGTAATTTGATAAATCATATGCGAGTCCACACTGGAGAAAAGCCATATTCCTGTAACAGCTGTGATAAGGCTTTTAATGTACATAGTAATTTCATAAAACATATGCGAGTCCACACTGGAGAAAAGCCATATTCCTGTAACAGCTGTGATAAGGCTTTTAATGTACATAGTAATTTGATAAAACATATGCGAGTCCACACTGGAGAAAAGCCATATTCCTGCAACAGGTGTGGTAAGGCTTATAGTGAAAAAAGTAATTTGATAAAACACATGCGAGTCCACACTGGAGAAAAGCCATATTCCTGCAACAGGTGTGATAAGACTTTTGCTCGAAAACATGATTTGAATAGTCACATGCGAATTCACACTGAAGAAAACGTCCTGCAACAGGAGTGATAAGGCTTGTGCTAAACTAGTTAGATAAAGCACTAGCGGGCTCGCTCGGATGTCCCTCGGCGGCTCCGCAGTCGGCGCTAGAAGCGAGCGCGCGGCGACACCCGGCGCGCTCCGACCGGCAGCTGTGCAGACGCGACTGATCGATGTATCATACCTTCACTACATAGTATAAAACAAAGTCGCTCTCTCTGCCCCTATAACTCTATGTATGCTTAAATCTTTAAAACTACGCAACGGATTTTGATGCGGTTTTTTTTAATAGATAGAGTGATTCAAGAGGAAGGTTTTTATGTATAACTAGCTTCCGTTCGCGGCTTTGGTCGCGAGGTACATACATAAAATATAGCCTATGTTACTCAAGGATAACATAGCATTCTAACGGTGAAAGAATTTTTGAAATCAGACCAGTACTTTTTGAGTTTATTCTTTACAAACAAAAATACAAAACTTTCTTCTTTAAAATATTAGTACTTATAGATACATTCATGATAGTAGAGGAACACTGATAACTTCAGAGGTTTTTCTAATGTGATGTCGTAAATAAGCACATTTTAGTGAATTTACTACCATTGCACCCGTGATAAGCTGGGACGGGTCGCTAGTATAATATATAATATAACAACCATCTTTTCTTTAAAATTTACTTGACAATTTGACTAGACTCGGTTACCTATATTGACAGATATAAATTTGATATTTCGTACCCATAACCCATCCATAACCTATAAAAAATGTATTGAACTAGTATTTCTTCTAGCTTGAACGCGACGTTTCTGAAACATGATGAAGTTGATTTTTCACAAGAGTCTACTTGGTTAGATCTTGCTTGGGTATTCTGCGTTTCAGTCGTCACGTAGTTTGTTTGTTGTTCTTGACCTTTAGCTAGAGTGTTAGGGTGATTTAGGATCGTATACATAAGTATTTTCGATACCTGGGAGGAATCTCACGATGCCTTAGGTATTTTTTGTGATCTATCTAAAGCATTTGATTGTGTGCACCATGAAACATTAATCATGAAACTCCAGCACTTTGGTGTTAGGGGGGTTGCACTTAATCTTTTAACATCTTACCTCACTGACAGACTACAGCGAGTTGAAGTAAATGGGAAACGTTCTCCGGGGTCAGTGGTAACAATGGGTGTACCACAAGGATCAATATTAGGGCCATTTTTGTTTTTAATATATAAAATAAACGATCTACCAAAACTTGTCAGGGATGATCAGGAGATTGTACTGTTTGCTGATGACACGTCACTTTTATTTAAACAAAAGCGGCGTACGACTAATTTTGACGATGTGAATAATGCAATCTCTAAAATTGTAAAATGGTTTAATGTAAACAACTTATTACTAAATGAAAAGAAAACGAAATGCGTTCGTTTTGTACTACCAAATGTTAAGCAGATAAATACCAATATAAAAATAAATAACGAAAATATAGATCTTGTGGACACCACAGTGTTCTTGGGCATAACTCTAGATAATAAGCTTCAATGGGGCCCGCACATAGATAAATTGTCGAAGAGACTTAGCTCTGCAGCATATGCAGTTAAAAAGATCCGTCATTTCACCGACGTAGAAACTGCTAGACTTGTATATTTCAGCTACTTTCATAGCATTATGTCTTACGGTATTTTATTGTGGGGGAGTGCTGCAGATATTAACACCATATTTGTGTTGCAGAAGAGGGCTGTTCGTGCAATTTATAACATGGGTCCCAGAGAATCTCTTAGAGATAAGTTTAAGGAAATTAACATTATGACAATGCCATGTCAGTAGGTATATATATGAAAACTTGATGTATGTTCATAAAAACATTAATTTATTTAAAAAAAATAGTGATTTTCATAATGTTAATACCAGACATAAAAATAAACTCGCTGTTCCCACGGTTAGGCTCACTAAAGTAAGCAAATCCTTTATAGGGCAATGTGTACGCTTCTATAACAAGATCCCAAGCGACATGCTTGATCTATCGATTGCGAAATTCAAAAATGTAATTAAACAAAACCTGTCTCGTAAAGCTTATTATAGAATATCAGAGTACTTAGATGACAAAAAAGCTTGGGACGAATCAGCTCCAACTCTGCTAGGTGTCCTAACAATGTTAACAAGGTTCATAATACAAAAAAAGCGCTAGGGCCCAGCGAGTTTCTTGCCAGTTCTTCTCGTACTGGGGATAGGACTGGAATTGGCACCTAGACTCACCTAGTATGTAAGACGATTCAAAATGATCCTTGTGATATAACTGAATAAAGATTATTGACTATTGACTTTTGACTATAAACAAAAACTGTCTCGAAAAGCTTTGGACGAATCAGCTCCAACTCTGCTTGATATCCCTAACAACATTAACAAGGATCATACAATAAATAAGCACCTAGACTCACCTAGTAGGTATGTAAGACGATTCAAAATGATCCCTGAGATTTTATTGATTAAGTACTTACCTAAGTAAATATAATCCCATCAAAAACATAAATGTGAAATGAGAGCCAAGTTCAATAAGTATGCTTTAGTCGTTGACTTCAGCGACAAAAGAAGTGAGATCTAAACGGGTGCCAAGTACAATGGTCAGTCCTGAAACTTATTTATAACAATAAGAAATATTTTTAACGACTTTAAAATATCATTTCATCTCATAACTTAGGATATTATATTGAAGCCTAAGGTCTAACTTGGCTAGTTCTCATTATACGAATTACCTTCCTATTATTAACTACTTACCTACCATGTCCGATCGCTAGTTTCTACCAGCAAGCCAAATTTTTAGAAAAATAAAATAAGAACTTGCAAAGGCTATACCTAATATAATTCGTACTCTTAAGAAAACTAGCCAAGTCAGACCTTAGGCTTCAATATAATATCCTAAATTATGAGATAAAATGATATTTTAAAGTTGTTAAAAATATTTCATATTGTTATAAATAAGTTTCAGGACTGACCATTGTACTTGGCACCCGTTTAGATCTCACTTCTTTTGTCGCTGAAGTCAACGACTAAAGCATACTTATTGAACTTGGCTCTCATTTCACATTTATGTTTTTGATGGGATTTCATTACTTTTTGTTCAGAACTTAGATATTAGTAAGTAAGTACTTATTCTTATATTATTACACTTAGGTATATAATCTACCTGCATAAACGGCTCAAACTATTGGCACATTGTAGGTATACATACTAAGCAGGTAGGTAGGTACTTGAGTACTTATTGAATAAGTATACCTACCTACTACCTATCCGACAAGCCGAGACACACTATAATCTAGGCCTGAATAGTTATCTAGCCATATCTATCTACCTGCATAGACTGCTCAAACTATTGGCACATTGTAGGTATACATACCTATAGTCATACTTACCTATCTGCGTAGACGGCTCAACTATTGGCACATTGTATACCTAGGTAAGAGTGTACTACTTACCAATCCAAGACACTACTTCCACTCGTTATTATATTCACGTCAAGACCCTATTAAAATCCACATAATGACCGACTGTCATCTATTTAGATTGCTATTCTTATATTACAGGCGCTAGTAAGGGTTCCTAGGAGAATCAATTAATTGAAAAAGTACGTTAAAAATATAAAAATTTGCAATTTTCAGATTTTTTCCTTTGTATCCACCCCACTACCTACCTGGATGCCAAATTTGAACGTTCTAGGTCATCTGGAACTGGGTTATAATTAACGTCTATAGGTCAGTCAGTGATAAAATTTTCCATAACCAGGCATTTTTGGACGTTAATATCTAAATAACCGTTTGAGGTGTGTTTATGAAATTCGGTGCACATATTTTACTCGCAAGTGGCAATAGATGAGCCAAATTTGACTTGTTTATGTGAAATAGTTTTTGAGTTACGAGGGGGTGAAAAATCACCCAAATGGTTCCTGTAATATTACACTAGGCGCGCATCGCCCGTTCGCTTCGCTTGAACTTGGCTTGACACGCTGCCGCGTGTCTAGATTTGAATTTGAGTTTCTGACCAATACCAAGAATAAAGCTATTTATCGAATGAAATCGTATCTAGTTCTGTATCTGAGGACGGAAAAATCGGCCATAAGAGAAATATAAGTAGATAAGTACCTAATCAAAAAATCTAGACCTAATTTAGAAGTCTATCCGTGACCACGGCAGTGTGTAAACCTCTCGAAACGTCGGGAAAAATAGGAAAATAAAACGCGATAAATACCCGTTTAATACTAATAATAATGTAATTTAGAATTTGAAAAATTAAACGAAAAAATCTTTTGTAGGTATATAAATAAATACTTAAGGCCCAGAATACTCGTCACACTATTCCTTACGTAAAAGTTACAAAAAAAAGTGACATAGGTCCGTATAGCAACGCGGATCTCCGCGGAATCAGACATAGCACGAAGCGAAATACCCAAATGACAAGTAAGTAGAGTGCGGCATGATAATATGGCTGCTTTAAATTATATAACGAAAGCGACAATTTATAAAAAACATAAATATGTTCAAGTAAATAGCTTATTTCAAAAAAAGGGCTGGGTTGATTTGTTTCAAATTAACTGATTTATATTCATGTGAAATAGAAATTCAAAATACCTTACTGTTTTGGATAAATTAAGGAATTTCTGAATTTTCAGAGGTGTTTTTAACATGATTTTTAACCAAGGTTTTCTAACTAATTCGTGTTTTAGCTTCGGTTGATTTATCACTTATATCCTAGAGTATCGTGTAGTTCAATTTCAATGTAATCTATTAAGCGGTAATAGAATGATTAGGGTTGCAATACTTGCAATTTTTCAAAATGCTGGTCCTTAACATTCTTCTCATTTTGATATATTACCGTTATTTTAAAAATTTTTTTAACCTTGATTTTAGAGCTCGTCTTTCAAGCTGATAGCGTGAAGATGGAGCAATAGAAGATTGATTGATAATAGGTTAGGTATTTATTTCACGAAGGGTAGGTACCTAGGTAGGTACATTTAAAATGAACTAAGTAGGTGTAGGTACTTAATATTTTACGAGTTATCCAACATTGTTTGTTGCGAACAATGACGAATAGTGAGAACAATGCGAAACGGTTGATGAGAGTCACCCACCAGGTACGCGCACGTTAAGAAAAAACATATGGTTAAAATAATTTTTAATTTCGGTTCAAAAATTACACGTGGCAATTCTACATTAAGTAATAAAATCATACATTATTAATAAAATAAGTATGTAGTATAATAGTACTTAATATATACATATACCTACTTACTTAAAAATAGCTTAGGTACTTAACTGATTTACGATCATTATACTGTAATATACGAGTGACAGAGGGAAATGGAAGAAGATCACATGTTGTGCCGACCACACATAGCGTGGGATAAGGGCAGGAAGATGATGATGATGATTATTATACTGTAGGTAGATACATCCCCAGGCTCGGTAGATATCTCCTCAGATCTCTAGTTACTTAGATCCTTGACGATATTTAGAGAGTCAGAGGCGCGTCCAAACATGATATTTGGCACACGCCCAAATTTTGCACAGTAGTTAGTATTTCGTACGGTTGCAAGCCCATCGCCACTTATAAAAATACTAACCTATGATACACACCTTCGATTTTTTTAGTTCTAGGGTAAGTATGCCGGTTTCCTCACGATGTTTTCCTTCACCGCACTGGCATTGCGCACATACCTACATTTTTCGAATAGAAAATCTCATTGGTGCACGACCAGGTTTGAACCCACGACCTTTCGGAGCGTGAGGCAGGTGCTACCACTACACCACCAGCGCTCTTACAGATACATTTCTGTAAATATAAATTTGAAATCACAAAATAATTTTTAGGTAGGTACCTACCTACTTAATACTTGATGATATTGTAAATACGTAATAAATGAAACTATGTTACTAAATTAGAATAATAATACATTTTCAATTAAAATAAATGCGTAGATTTAGGTAAAATAATTGATTTAGTAAAATATACTTAAAGCTTAACTTAAAATGGAAACATATCGACCAGTTTTTAACACTATTTTATAAAAAAATTATTCGACACTCGAGAAAAATAAAAAATCAAAACGAACCTCTATAAGATTTTTAGAAAAAATCTTTAACCTTAGGCACTTTATTGCTGTCATCACCACTACTACAAATAATCCAAATATAAATAAATTCCTTATAATTTGAACCTTGATTTTAGAGATTGTCTTTAGCATGCAGATAGAGCAATAAAAGATTGGTTGATAATAAGTTATTTCACGAAAGGTGTACATTTCACTTCACTTCACTTCTTTATTTTCGGCCTCTGTGTCATAACTTCATAAGCCACAATTCTGCCAAGGTGTACATTTAAAATAAATTAAAATTGACAATTGATATGCTTCTAAAATATACAAAGAAGACATTTTATCTTGGTGCAAAATTAATGAGTCTCCCTCAGAGAAACCGAACATCTTTCAATTTGCTTAAACCTCATAACATCTTACATAATTAAATCTTGCTGACATCGACATTGGCAAAATTGTGGAAAACTAAACCACAGACGCCATATCTAAAAGAAGAAGAAGAAGACATTTTATCTACTGAAAATAAATCGATCGCACGTCAGTTATGTCATATTATAAACTGTCATTTAAAATGTTTAGGTATAATGTTCAATAACCTAGTTAGGTATATAAAAATAAAAACTAAAAATACCCAGTTTACATTTTGTGACATTTTGTGCAAATATTTATTCTATTTTAAATGCTAATTATATCGAAATAAGTATCTAATTGTTGTCATAATATTATTTATTTGATTAAGTTGCTGTGGAGATAAGCGCGAACGAACGCACAGACAGACATTTTTTCAAAAATAGACAGATTTTTTTTCAAAAACTATTGTTTAAACTAAAGCATAAAGTAGCATGTCCTTTTTAGGTAGCATTCATATTCTTTTAGAAATATCAAAAATGACACGGCTTCTTGATGATTTTATTATAATATTATGTATAGATTAGGCGTGTACCTGCTTATAATTATTAATGTGCTAAAAACCGGTCAAGTAAGCTTAATAAATAAGTAATACAAAAATATGTTCTAAGTATTAGGCTGTATTTAGTCATATCCTGACTCTGACGGTGAGTAGGTAGGTAATGACGGTCAGAGCGTGCGAACTTCCCCTTATTTTTTTAGTCAGTGTGTTGCGTGCGAAACGCACGCAGTTTCTATAGCGATACCTACACTCAAAGGATGGTTCTCAATTTTCATTTTTGTCGTTATTTTAAAATCTTTTATAACCTTGTTTTTATAGCTCGTCTTTCAAGCTGATAGCACGAAGATGAAGCAATAAAAGATTGGTCGATAATAAGTTATTTCACGAAGTTTACATTTAAAATTAACTAATATTTTACGAGATAACTATTTGTTGCAAACAGTTGAAATCTGAGTGACCTTTTTGCTGTCTTAATTAATTTTAGTTAATATTAAGTTTCACAAAATAAACTTCATTGATTTTTTTTAACAATGATAAAACTGTAGAGGAAAACCTACCTACTGACGATCAGGATAACAATGTGAGCTAGCCTTAGTTTCAGCCGCATTTTTATGAACGAACTTACATAAATTTGTTCAAATATAACACTAATCTTTCTCTGCCTTACGAATTCGGTCGGCGAATGCGAACTTTTTTATATTGAACGCAAAGAAGACTGAAATGATCGTTTTTAGATCGGGAAAGGGTCCAGATAATATACCTATGGTCTGTCTTAGCGGACGGCCGGTTGAAATTGTCAGCAAGTTTAAATACCTTGGCCACATCGTTACTTCCAGCCTCAAGGATGATGCGGATATCGAGCGACAACGAAGGTCTCTGTGTATTGTGGGAAACATGATTGCTAGAAGGTTCTATCGAGCATCGTCTGACGTGAAAATCATGCTGTTTAAGACGTATTGTCAGTCGTTTTACACGTGTCAACTTTGGACGGATTATACAGTTGCGTCTCACGATGGCATAAGAGTTACATACAATAACATCTTCATCTAGGCACCTTATGGGCCTTAAGCGATACTGTAGCGTATCAGAAATGTACACTGAGGCCCGTGTACACTCTTTCAATGCCATCCAAAGAATGCGTATAGCATCTTTCATGTCTAGAGTTGACATGTGTAAAAACTCAATTATAAAAAGTCTAGCTGACCGCCTAATGTTTACCGAAACATATAGGAAATGGGTGTGTATCACCCACTAACTTTTTTTATAAATTTAGTAGTATTTAATTTACTTTAGTATTAAGTTTTTATAACTGCAATATTATTATTATAATGTTGTACTCTATTGTTTTGTATTATATTATATTGTATAAGTGTATTGTGTACCTATGGACCTCGTCTGCAATAAAGATAATAATATTATTTATTATTATTAATATTGAAAATATCTAATCGGCAGTCCCAGCAATGATTTTTAAACCAAGTTAACACGATATCGACCTTATTTTAGTTCCATAACATTTCCGATGGAGGTCAATGTATGAAAGGATACTAATCGAAAATAGTTTTCGTAAACTATCAAAAACTCATACTATTATCATACTGATTTGTGCTTAATTTAATTAATACTATGATTCGTATAAAATCTAAATAATTCAATAATTAGATGTAATAGCTCCAATTTTCTCGGTAATACCTGGAATAAAAAAATAACATTAGATTAATTAACGAATGTGGGGTACATTGAATCATACACTAGCTAGTTGTTTTCTTCATAAATATCTAAACTATTATTTGAAATACACCCTAAGTAGTAAAACTCGATTTCGGTGGATAAAACGCACAGTCGAAGCGTCAAAAGAAAATCCCAAAAACTAATTTCACTCGGATTTTTATATTTTTCTAAAATTAGTTTTGAAATTCGCTAAAATAATAACATACTTATCTAAAAGTATTCAACAGGAAGTTTAGTATCGATAAAGATAATAACGGCCTACGCATTAATGTTCAACTAATATTATAAACGCGAAAGTTTGTAAGAATGTATGGATGTGTGTTTGTTTCTCTATCACACTGAAACGGCTGAACGGATCTGGATGAAATTTGGCATAGATATTAAATAAATAAATATCGGTTGATTTTTTACACAACGCCATCTAGCCCCAAACTAAGCAAAGCTTGTACTATGGGAACCAGATAGCTGATAGATTAATTATACACTATTTTTTGTAAATACATACATTAGAATACATAGTAACACCCAGACACAGAACAAACATCTGCATATACATAGATTATAGCCTGGAATAGCACATAGGCTACTTTTTATCCCGGAAAATGTAAGGTTCCCGTGGGATAGATTTGTTTTTGCCTTTCAAGGTACCACGCGGGCGAAGCCGTAGGCGGAAGCTAGTAAGCAATGTTTTTACAAAGATTTCTGATTTATCAATTAATTCCATTATATGATAACTCTGATTAGTTTTATTACTATTGATAATATTATACTATCTAATCAGAGGACTTTTATGGAATCTAAATTTTATTAGTTTTTTGATAGATTTATGCGCCAGTGAAAATCACACAACTGATATACAGCCAAACAAACACACATGCCGTTGCTTTATATATCGACTAGCTCCCGCCCACGAGGGTACCTACTTTGAAAAACAAAAACAAATCTATCCCGCGGAAACCGTACATTTTTTCGGGATAAAATGTAGCCTATGTGTTATTCCAGAGTATAATCTATATCTGTGCCAAATTTCATACAGATCCGTTCTGCCGTTTCAGCGTGAAAGAGTAACAAACATACATCCATACATTCTTACAAACTTTCGCGATCATCCAGGTACTATTTTCTTATAATGAAAGATAGATACTTTTGCTACCCGTGCGAAGTCGGGGCGTGTTGCTACTCAAATATAAGTATGGATTGAAGATAATTGGCAATTGAGGTCTTCAATTGAGACGTGACGGGCCTTGAACCACACATATTCATGACGCTCACATACTTTTGTATTTAGAATAACCTTCGTGTTAGCTTTGACCTTACACCGGTATTTACAAACATTACTGTGCTGTGAGGTCTCACAGTGCGCGCGGACCCACAGGGTCCCAAAAACCTATTCATAGATACCTAATACTTGAGTGGCGATCGGCCAATGAGAATCGAGAAATGCCTTACTTCGCATTATCTTATATATAAAAATGAATTGCTGTTCGCTAGTCTCGCTAAAACTCGAGAATGGCTGGACTGATTTGGGTAATTTCGGTTTTGAAATATTCGTTCGAATTCAGGGAAGGTTTAAAAGGTAAGAAAAATTCGAATAATTGCCAGGAAAACCCTAAAAATAGCCCTTTTCTATTTCCCATACAAACGTTTTCTAAATAAGTACGAAGTCTACCGGGTCAGCTAGTAAATAATAAATACATAGTAATGCCAGTTTACTGAAGCAAGTATTGTTTGTGAATACCGGTGTCAGGGTGTCTACTGTGCAAATCGACAGCGATATAAAGCACTTATTACACTACACGGTAAATAAATAATAAATAATGCTGGACAGTCCACACAGCATCATCTAGCCCCAAAGTGAGCTTCTCAAAGCTTGTGTTATGGGTACTGATAACTGATATATTTAATACATGATATAGGTACATAGATAGATATTTTTTTTATTATACATAGTTACACACCCAGACCAACGGAACAAATTTCTGCAGATCGTACACAAATTTGTTCCGAGGCGGGAATCGAACCCGCAACCTCTTGCGTCGCAGGCGGACTCTTGCCCGCTGCGCCACTGAGGTCGTCAAACGGTATTCAGGGCCCGGTAGTAAGGGAGCCTAACGCCTAGCCTCTACGCCTTTCGCCCTGACTCTTATTACACCACTCTTATTTAGGGTAAGGGTCCCTGAATTCAGGGTAGTGTAATAAGTGCTATAATCGGAACGAAATGGCCAGCGATATAATCGGCCTTACCACAAGGTCTACGGGCAATATCACAGTAATATAACTTTAATATGTCGTACCATGACCTATAAAAATTGTATGGTAGTGTTATTTCAAGCCTGAAATGTGACGTTTCTAAAAATGATTCATTCATTCACGTACAGGTCGTCCAACGGATCTAGGCATTCGTGAAGTTAGCCACAGGTGCGAGTTTGCGCATGTACAGTTCCTTCCCCCCTCCTCATACCTCCGATTGCTCCCGAAAAACGATACTGCGCAGCTCTTGCAGCTAACTTCACGAATGCCTAGATTCGTTGAGCCAACTATACTTAAGCTGGCATTAACATTTCAATTCACTTAATACATAGTTTTGAAAATAAATAAATAAATAATGCTGGACACTATCACACAGCATCATGTAGCCCCAAACTAAGCAGAGCTTGTATTATGGTAACCACATGACTGATAAACTACATAGATATACTTTTTTTTTTTAAATACATACATATTATACATAGAAAACACCCAGACCTGAGACAAATATCTGCAAATAATGCAAACATTTGTCCCACGGCGGGATTCGAACCCGCAACCTTCTGCGTCTCAGGCGTTCCTTCGCCCGCTGCGCCAGAGGCCGTCAAATATGAATGGGTTTTCTACGATGCATTCGACTGTCAACTTTGTGGCTCTAGTTTTTATATCTATATCTTTTTTGTGTTATTTAGAGTTTTATAATGTAATTTCGTGTGGTTATTTTTCCAATAAAGCCCGAGTTCTTGACGCGAGTGTAAAATATATGAATTAAAGTTTAATTCCTTGCTAAATCCATCGGAAGAAATCCCGAGAATTTTGAACAAACAGCCATCTTTTGTTTAAAATTGACTTGACAATTTGACTGACATAGTGACATAGTGACATAAACATATTTTGAATTTTGAATTTTGAATTTTTTGACAATAGGTACTACTAATTTTAACATAAACACTTCAGGGCGTGAATGCAAGTGAGGATTGTGGACATCGAGCGCGATTTCTCAGTTCGGGGCAAACTAAAGAAAGAAAAACCATTTATTTACCACCACACATTAAAACGGAGTAAAAGTAATTAAATAAAACTACAAGTAACTAATATGAGTTGAACTTAAAATAAGAGTGGCGGTAAATTAAGAACTACTAGTATTCTAGAAGTTATTATTAAACGGGTATTTATCGCGTTTTATTTACCTATTTTTCCCGACGTTTCGACAGGTTTACACACTTTATTATTAGTATTAGACGGGTATTTATCGCGTTTAAATTATCAGTCTACCCGT
Source organism: Cosmorhoe ocellata (assembly GCA_963675405.1). Lineage (NCBI taxonomy): Eukaryota > Metazoa > Arthropoda > Insecta > Lepidoptera > Geometridae > Cosmorhoe > Cosmorhoe ocellata. The sequence goes on along the minus strand of OY776271.1, from coordinate 5,701,349 downwards.
GACCACGACAGCGTGCAAACCTGTCGAAACGTCGGGAAAATATAAGGTAATTTAAACGCGATAAATACCCGTCTAATACTAATAATAATGTGTTCAGATCGCGTAAGTTTAAAAGTACATATAGGTTTACACACTGTCATGTTCAATAAAACGCGATAAATACCCGTTTGAATACTAATAATAATGTGTTCAGATCGCGTAAGTTTAAAAATAATACAGAAGTTGTTCAAATCCTTTCGTAAAGTTAAAGCTTGCATAAAAAGAAAAATATCACGCGAAAGAAGTCGCGGTGAATGCACTATAGGTATTGTCTATATATATAAAACTAGTATGTCCTGTTTGTATTCTAACTTGTTTGGGAAAGTAATGCGATCATTGACATCCGATACAGGTTATGTTTGAGATACATAGCTAGCTGACTCTCGCGCTACTTTGTCTGCGGGTTTTATAAAAAAAAAATAAAAAAATAAATATGATCACGACTGTAATCCCCGGGCTCGGTAGATATCTCCTCAGATCTTTAGTTTCTTAGATCTTTGAGGATATCTAAAGAGGGTAGTCAGAGACAAGTCCAAACATGACATTTGGTACATGCCCACATTTTGCACAATAGTTAGTATTCCGTACGTGACAGGTTGCAAGCCCATCGCCGCTTATAAGAATACTAACCAATGACACATACCTTCGAATTTTTAGTTCTAGGGTATGCCGGTTTCCTCACGATGTTTTCCTTCACCGTTTAAGAGCACTGGCATTGCGCACATAAATTTTTCGAATGGATAAACTCATTGGTGCACGACCAGGTTTGAACCCACGACCTTCGGATCGTGAGGCAGGGGTGCTACCACTACACCACCAGCGCTCTTCTGCGGGTTTTAAGTGATATATTTTTCCGTTTTTGCAACATTTTTCATTGATGCTCCGCTCCTATCGGTCGTAGCGTGATGTTATATAGCCTATGGCCTTCCTCGAAAAATGGACTATAATGGACTATAATAACACAACAATAATGTTTCAATTCGAACCAGTAGTTCCTGATATTGCGCGTTCAAACAAACAAATATTACAAATCGTTTATATTTATATTTTTTTTGTTGACGTGATGCGCGAATGTAGTCCCCAGGCTCGGTAGAGATCTCCTTAGATCTCTAGCTACTTTGATCTTTTGAGGATAGTCAGACGCACGTCCAAACATGACATTTGGCATATGCCCACATTTTGCACGGTAGTTAATATTCCGTACGTGACAGGTTGCAAGCCCATCGCCGCTTATCATGAGTCAGTTAGTGAAGATGAGTCATCCGGAAACCATATGCTAATAATTACATCAGTTGGTTTCCAAGAACCAAGGTCTAATCACCATTTGGATAATCAAAGATCCAATTTTGCTTCGGGTTTTTACATCAGGACTTCATTCTGAGAAGTACTGGACCCTTACTACGAGCTCTTACAAACTATCATGTTTCAGAAACTTCTCGTTTCAAGATTGAAGTAACACTACTTCAATACAATTTTCATATGTCATAGTACAAAATATCAAAGATAATAATTACTTTGATATTGCCCGAAGAGCTTGTAGGGCCACTGGTGGCATTCTCAGTTGTCCCGTCGCGGGAATCGAACCCACACCTCCGTCTAAGCCGGAAACTCATGCCACCGTAAGCTGTAGCAAACCGTAAAAACGTACTGTACGCAGTTTGGTATGTTTTCTACAAATTGTGTATGTTGCAACGCCGCGAGACGTCATACTGTCTGTATAGTAAGTAGCTCAACGAATCTAGGCATTCGTGAAGTTAGCCGCAAGAGCTGCGCAGTATCGTTTTTCGGGAGCAATTGGAGGTATGAGGAGGGGGAGAAGGAACTGTACATGCGCAAACTCGCACCTGTGGCTAACTTCACGAATGCCTAGATCCGTTGGATGACCTATACGTTACTCGTTACTTCTGATACCTCATACATAACAGCATCCTACTAATTATAAACGCGAAAGTTTGTAAGAATGTGTGGATGTCTGGATAAAATTTGGCACAGATATAGATTATAGTCTGGAATAGCACATAGGCCAGTTTTTCATCATCATCTTTCTGCCCTTATCCCACTGGTGGGGTCGGCACAACAGGTTCTCCTCCTCCACTCTCCCCTATCATCCGTCATCCAGTAGTCACTCACATATCGTCTTTCACACAGTCCATCCATCCTTTCTTAGGTCTACCTCTACTCTTGTATCCATCCACATTCAAATCCATCACCCTTCTTGTAACATGGCTTACCTCCCGCCGCATAACATGCCCAGACCACGCCAACCTATTGCTCTTCATCTTTTCTGTCACCGGCGCTACTTTCAAACTTCCTCTAATATGCTCATTCCTTATCTTATCCATCCTCGTCACTCCACACATCCATCTTAACATTCGCATTTCCGTCGTCGCATGCACTTTTCACACATAGGCCAGTTTTTATCCCTAAATAATGTATGGTTCCCGCGGGATAGATTTGTTTTTATTTTTCTAGGGCGAAGCCGTGGGCAAAAGCTAGTGTTAAATAATATCGTAGCCTTTTTTTCAATCGTGACATGTTCTTTAGGACCATAGCATGTAGGTATTTAATATTATTATTTTTTTCGTCAATGTACAGACAGACAAACGAACGCACTGCTTTATTATAATAGAGATAATTTCAATTTGGCTTTTGCATATTTGTACAGGTGTACGAATTAAAAAAACCTTGGCATTTAAATCATACGGTTAGTTGAATCGGCAAATATTGCATCTGATAGGTATATTGCGAAACTTAAAGCCTAGAAATATCGGTAACAGTCTAACCCGACAATGCAAATTATCACATACATACATTCACATACCTTCCCTAGCAGTCGAGTAAAAATACAGAAGGTATTTAAAGAAGATCAGTGATTTTTACAACTCTTTTCTGTTATTCGGTTCGCGCATATCTCAGAAACTACTGTACGTCCACCATGAGTTGTCATATTTAGATCGGCTGACGTTACTACAGTAGTAATAGTACGTTACTATGACATCTGTCGAAATTGTTACTCATGGTACCAAATTCTAAGCAAATTAATGAGCGCAAACTATAGTCGCTGTAGTACTGTGACGTAGGATAGTTAACTACGTGACGTTTTAGTACCCAACTATCCGCTAGAGGCTGTACAAATTTTTAATACATTTTTTAACTACAGTCGCTAGCGAGTGTAGATTGTGAAAACTCATGGTAGACCCTCTGAACGGATTATCATGTAGTTTTCAGAGGACGGAGCATAATAAAAAAAAATACATGCTCTCGACTATAATCCCCAAGCTCGGTAGATATCTCCTCAGATCCCCAGTTACTTAGATCTTACCACTACACCACTAGGGCATAATTGGGAGCAGAATATAGATTTTGTTTATGTACCCTCCAATTTTAATATTTTTAAATAAGTTTGTAAGAATGGATGTATGGATGTATGTATGTTTGTTACTCTTTCACGCTGAACGGATCTGGATGAAATTAGGCACAGATATAGGTAATAGTCTGGCACATAGGCTACTTTTTTTCCTGGAAAAATGTTTTTCAAGGTACCACGCGGGCGAAGCCGTGGGCGGAAGCTAGTATTATATATTAGTACCTGGGTGACCGAGCTTTGCTCGTTTTTTTTTTGTAAACGACGTTTTATAAAAATGAAACCTAAATAGATCGATTTATCGCTCCCGAACGAAACCCATACTAAATTTCATGAAAATCGTTGGAGCCGTTTCCGAGATTCAGATTATATATATATATATATATATATATATACTTACATAATATACTAGCTTCCGCCCGCGGCTTCGCCTGCGTGATACCTTGAAAAACAAAAATCTATCCTGTGGGCACCTTACATTTTTCCGGGATAAAAAGTATCCTATGTTACTTCTAATACCTCCAAGAATATGTGTACAAAGTTTCATGATGATCGGTTGAGTAGTTTTCGCGTGAAAGCGTAACAAACAAACTTACATTCACATTTATTATATTAGTAGGGATAAGCAAGAATTGCTTGTTTAAAGGTATAAGATAATTACGATAGGATTGTTGCTAGTCTTTGATTATGAAAATAGATATAGATAGGTAAAAGGTGGCTAGGTAGGTAGGTACTTACAAAATTTAAGGCATTGTCTGGCTACCCTGTGCTCGGATACTGCATGTCCTTGCCAGTCTCTTCCCAATCGTCTGAACATGAAATCCAATCCGCTGCAACGCTTCATGATCCAGAATCTTCCTCCCATCGAAAAGATAAGCCGGCTTCATCATGACTTCATAGATCTTCTTAAAATTCAACTCTTTGAATTCGTCCCACTCGGTGCATAGAACTATAGCATGGGCTCCGGAGACAGCAGAGTATGCTGTGTCGTGGATTTCAACTGACTTTTTTATGTGTTCATGTTCTGACTTGACATAGGTGCCGGTTAGTTCGTAGTAAATCTGCTCCTCCTCCACTTTAGGGTCATATATGTGGAGCTTTGCCCCCTCATCAAGCAATGTCTTTGAGACATGGATTGCTGGAGACTCTCTGGTGTCTCCGGTGTTTTTCTTAAACGAAAAGCCGAGTATAGCAATATTTTTATCGGTGACCGTATTGAACAATGACTCAATGACCTTTCGTACAAATCTGGTCTTCTGGAACTCGTTTAAGCTAAGGACTTGCTGCCAATAAGCAGCTACTTCAGGCAAGTGAAGGCACTCGCATAAGTAGATAAGGTTTAGGATATCTTTCTGAAAGCAGCTTCCCCCGAAACCGATTGAGGCTTCAAGGAATTTCGGGCCGATACGAGTGTCTCGACCGACTGCTCTAGCCACCTCTGCCACATCAGCTCCAGTAGCCTCGCACACAGCGGATAAAGAGTTGATACTTGATATTCTCTGAGCGAGGAATGCGTTCGCAGCCAGCTTCGACAACTCGGAGCTCCAAGTATTCGTTGTTAGGATGTTCTTTGCTGGTATCCAGTGCTCATACACCCAACACAGTTCGTGGATAGCCTTCTGACCTTCAGGAGTTTCTTCTCCACCGATCAATACTCGATCAGCCTCAACTAAATCTACGATAGCAGTGCCTTCAGCCAAGAACTCCGGGTTCGATAGGATCTGATACTCAACCCCTGGCTTGGTGTTCGCTCGGAGAATCTTCATGATGATTTCAGCTGCCTTGACGGGCACCGTGCTTTTTTCCACCACTATTTTGTTGCTAGTAGCTATGTCTGCGATCATTCTGGCAGCACTCTCGACGTATTTAAGGTCGGCCGCCCGTCCCTTGCCGTTTCCTACGATTTTGGTCGGTGTATTAACGGATATAAAGATCAAATCAGCTTCCTGGATGCCTTTGATGATGTCAGTGGAGAAAAATAAGTTTCTGCCACGGCATTGTCTCACCACGTCGTCCAAACCAGGCTCGTATATCGGCAATTTGTCTGAATTCCACTGTCTTATCCTGTCCTCGCTTTTATCACACACAGTTACAGTAATATTTGGGCATTTCAGGGCTATGACACTGCATGTTGGGCCCCCGACATAGCCCGCGCCGAGGCAACAAATTTTCTCAATCACCATTTTTCAAATCACTTCCTACTTGCTATGTACTTGCGGAAGGATTAAAACTTTATGATTAGACAGGGCGACGGTGCGGCTATATTATGTGTTTTATGGCCGTATAAAGTAATAATAATCAGATATAATTAATTCAATTTGAATTTTTACTGTGTTTTATGATAGCGATCGCTGATTGCAATCTTTTGGATGACGCGGGCGGCGGTGATCACACAATGCACGCTCGTTCGTAATGTATACAAACGCACTGAGAGATAAGTGTAAAGTGAGTATTTAATAGTATTTTCTTATTCTCTTGGATCCTGAGCCCCGGACGGAGCCCTACCAGCCGCCAAGAGGATTTAAAGATCACTACTAGCCCCGAGAAACCTCCTAAATGCAATAAAGTCCTGCACACACACTGCCAGATGATACCTACTCTGCCTGCTCTGCCCGCCCCCTCACCTCACGAGTTTCTCCAGATGTCATTGACTTTATAGTGATGTGCTTTGCTTATAAGTTGTTAACCAGGGCTTGACAATTACCAGAAAATAACCGATATAAACCGGTATTTCGATTATAGCGTTCGGACTTGTAACATAATCTTAACCTATATTGAATAGAATAGAATAGAGCTTGTTTTATTGTGACCATACTAATGTAAATGGAGATTTAATACTTGTTTATACCTAAGGCGTAGGGCCAATATATTGGTTTGGAAGACGATAAAACCATCTGTTTGCAAGTTTTGTTATTAAGATGATATAATTCAAGAATCACATACATAATGTAATAAAAATACCAATATAAGACAATTCATACATGAATATGAATTAAAATAATATTGATTCAATTCAAAGCGTATCTTCATTGTCACAACACTTCAAATGTCAAAGTGACGTTACCCTTTTTCTGACAAAAAGAGTTCCGTGTCCTGATCAGCTGATGACATTAACGTCACAAATCAATGTCACTTTATCTTCTTCTTCTTAGAATATAGCATTTGCCTTTTTTAGAGATCACTTTTGCCAGTGTCATATATTCTTTTATTCTTCATAATATTATTTTTATATATTTCGTATCTTTTCAAATACAAATTCAGTTTATTATATTCAAAATAACATAACTCCTTTAATCTTATCGAACCCTTACGATGAAAGTACTGAAGTGTGCCTAATCTCCTTTCGTGCGAGTAGTTTCTATCGAATACTACCTATTGTCATAAAAACATAGCCACAATTGTATTATCAAGTAAATTGTAATAAAAGAAAATTAATCTATAAAGCCCCATTACCTAAATTGAGCTAATTATACCAGTAGGGGTTAGTATCTAGATATATCTAGGGATTTTTTTTGTTTTTTACCGAACCAGGGTGATAACTAGTAAGGGGGTTATTACCTAGATAAATCTGAGACATCTAACGAACAAGGGGTCAGCGATGTTTATTTTTAAATTTTAAGAATTAAATAAGGTGTCAATAAAAGCAATTATTTATATTAGAATATTTTATTTAATTCATTCTTACACAGAACTCACTATAGCTACTTACAATAGTATCATTTTACAGAATGGTTGAGCCGTACCGTGAATTTTGATTTATTAATTATCCCTAATTCTGGGTGTATAATAATTAATAACTAAAGTTAATTTTAAAGTATACTGGTGGTGATTCGGATGATCCACGGACTGACTAAAAAAATGCTGAAATTTAAACGACCTTATTTCGTTCACACCAAATACTGAATTAGCGTAACATTTTAAATGACAATCCTTAATCTGACTAAACTGACGTGTGATAGACGTGGTTTAGCTTATTTTAGTAGCCATGTAAATTGGTGTTGACTAAAGCCATGTGAAAATGGTGGAAAATTGAATAAAATTAGAATAATTTAGATTAATAAGAAGAATCTATCCCACGGGAACCGAACATTTTTCCTGGATAAAAAGTAGCCTATGTGCTATTCCAGACCATAATCTATATCTGTGTCAAATTTCATCCAGATCCGTTCAGCCGTTTCAGCGGTTTCAGCGTGAAAGAGTAACAAACATCCAGATATCCATACAAACTTTCGCGTTTATAATATTAGTAGGATTAACTGTAGACATTAAAATTAGCTTTAGCTACGCCAAACCCAGAATCAGAATTATGTTATACTAATTAGTATAGAATGTGCGGTGACTGTCTAGGGCTCCGTTAGGGCTCCGCTAGGGCTCCTCGGCGCTGCCCAGCACCGCGCCGCTGTACGCCAGGTCCCAGTAGTGTTCCACGCGGTGCTTCGTGAAATGTTCCCGCGCCATTTTCTCAGTCGGCATCACCTGAAAGTTATAACGGATTAGTAAACTAGTAAATAAAAAAAATTATTATGATCATCATCATCATTCTCCTGCCCTTATCCCACGCGTGGGGTCGGCACAACATGTTTTCTTCCATTCACCCCTATCATTCGTCAACTCTGAATAGTTTTTTTTTTCAATATTCTTCTTAGAGCGCTGGTGGTGTAGCACCCCTGCCTCACGATCCGTAGGTCGTGGGTTCAAACCTGGTCGTGCACCAATGAGTTTTTCCATTCGATAAATTTATGTGCGCAATGCCAGTGCTCTTAAACGGTGAAGGAAAACATCGTCAGGAAACCGGCATACCCTAGAAACAAAAATTCGAAGGTATGTGTCATAGGTTAGTATTCTTATAAGCGGCGATGGGCTTGCAACCTGTCACGTACGGAATACTAACTACAGTGCAAAATGTGGGCATGTACCAAATGTTATATTTTGACGTGCCCCTGACTACCCTCTTTAGATATCCTCAAAGATCTAAGTAACTAAAGATCCGAGGAGATATATCTACCGAGCCTGGGGATTACAGTCGTGATCATATTTTTTTTTATTTTATATTCTTCAATATAACAAAATTCAATACTCTCAATACTCAAATAACTTTATTCAGTGAAATCACAGGAATCATTTCGAATCGTCACATGCTAGGTAATTCTAGGTGTCAATTCCAGTCCTATCCCCAGTCCGAGAAGAACTGACAACAAACTCGCTGGGCCCTAGCGCTTTTTTTTGTATGATCAAGACTGTAATCCCCAGGCTCGGTAGATATATCTCCTCGGATCTTTAGTTACTTAGATCTTTGAGGATATCTAAAGGGGTCAGGGATAGTCAGGGGCACGTCCAAATATAACATTTGGTACATGCCCACATTTTGCACTGTAGTTAGTTTTATTATTAGTATTAGACGGGTATTTATCGCGTTTAAATTACCTTATATTTTCCCGACGTTTCGACAGGTTTGCACGCTGTCGTGGTCACGGGTAGACAGCGTGCAAACCTGTCGAAACGTCGGGAAAATATAAGGTAATTTAAACGCGATAAATACCCGTCTAATACTAATAATAATGTGTTCAGATCGCGTAAGTTTAAAAGTACAGTAGTTAGTATTCCGTACGTGACAGGTTGCAAGCCCATTGCCGCTTATAAGAATACTAACCTATGACGCATACCTTCGAATTTTTGGTTCTAGGGTATGCCGGTTTCCTCAAGATGTTTTCCTTCACCGTTTAAGAGCACTGGCATTGCGCACATTAATTTTTCGAATGGAAAACTCAACCTTCGGATCGTGAGGCAGGGGTGCTACCACTACACCACCAGCGCTCTATGTTTTGTATTACTGTTTTAAATTCCCACTCATGTTAAATTTTAGGTTTAATGTTAGATTATTAAGGTTATTTTTGTTGTTAGCACGCCTTCTGTATTTTTCCTACTTTACTTTGGTCAGCAGGTAGAAAATGCCTTCGGCATTATGCTCGCCAATTGTTTAAAATAGTGCCAATATTTTTGTATTTTGTGTGCAATAAAGAATTTAATAAATAAATAAATTGTACCTTGAACTTGATGTCTCCGAAGGCTCGCTGCTGCACGGTGCCCTCCCACACCAGGTGGCAGGAGTTGGGGACATCCGCGCCGTCGTTATCCTTCACCGTGTCCTCCTCCCATTTGATGCGGTTCATCATCAATCTGCGGCCAAAAACATTATTATTATGAAAGAGAGAAAGAAAGAAAGAGAAATATTTTATTCAGTAAAATCACAAGGACCACTTTGAAACGTCTTACATGCGGTGAATCTATGTGCCAATTCCAACCTAGCACAAGTACGAGAAGAACAGGCGAGGAACTCGTCTCGGTCCTAGCGCTTTTTTGAATGATCCTTCTTAGAAAAATGTAATCGAGATACATAATAAAAAAAGACAAAATAAGACATAATACAAAAGGACAGCGTTCACATTGCAAATTGGTTAGCTGTCGGAGGGCGGAGCGACATCGGGCCATGAGTTCCTATCATCAGTATATTCATTTATATTATAATATGCTTTCTTTAAGAGATTATTTTTAATGAAGGCTTTGAAGTAAGTTTAGTTGCATTTATATAAGTTTATTATAAAAACGTATCATGTTCCCCATAAATGACCTATTCACTTTTTGTAACCGAAACTTAGGGATTAATATTTTCAAATTATCAGCCTCACAGCTCAGTACGTCTACCATGAGTTGTCACATTTAGATCGGCTGACGTTACTACAGTAGTAATAGTACGTTACTATGACATCAGAGGGTCTACCATGAGTTTTCACAATCTACACTCGCTAGCGACTGTAGTTACAAAAATGTATGAAAATATTGTACAGCGCCTCTAGCGGATAGTTGGGTACTAAAACCTCACGTAGCTAACTATCCTACGTCACAGCGTACTACAGCGACTGAAGTTTGCGCTCATTAATTTGCTTAGAATTTGGTACCATGAGTAACAATTTCGACAGATGTCATAGTTACGTACTATTACTACTGTAGTAACGTCAGCCGATCTAAATGTGACAACTCATGGTAGACCTACTGTCGAAATTGTTACTCATGGTACCGAATTCTAAGCAAATGAATGAAGCGCAAACTACAGTCGCTGTAGTACTGTGACGTAGGATAGTTAACTACGTGACGTTTTAGTAGCCAAATATCCGCTAGAGGCGCTGGAGAAGTTTTCATACATTTTTTAACTACAGTCGCTAGCGAGTGTAGATTGTGAAAACTCATGGTAGATCTACAGTTGGTAGTAGCTCTGCCTTCTGCGCTGCAGGTTGTGGGTTCGATCCCCCAGGACTGACATTTGTGTGAACGCACATGTTTGTTCTCTACAGTTCATCCAACGGATCTAGGCATTCGTGAAGTTAGCCACAGGTGCGAGTTTGCGCATGTACAGTTTCTCTTCCCCCTCATACCTTCAATTGCTCCCGAAAAACGATACTGAGCAGCTCTTGCGGCTAACTTCACGAATGCCTAGATTCGTTGAGCCAACTATATGTATCTATACAAAAAAAAACACTCACACGACTGTAATCCCCCGGCTCGGTAGATATCTCCTCAGATCTCTAGTTACTTAATCTTTGAGGATATCTATAGGCGGTGGTGTAGTGGTAGCACCCCTGCCTCAAGATCCAAAGGTCCTACATTCAAACCTGGTCGTGTTCCAATGAGTTATTCCATTCGAAACATTTATGTGGACAATGCCAGTGCTCTTAAACGGTGAAGGAAAACATCGTGAGAAAACCGGCATACCCTAGAACAAAAAATTCGAAGGTGTGTGTCATAGGTATATATTCATATTCCTATAAGCGGCGATTGGCTTGCAACCTATCACTACTGTGCAAAATATCATGTTCAGGTGTGCCTCTGACTACCATCTTTAGATTCCTGAAACCTGTCACGTACGGAATACTAACTGTGACAAATATCATGTTTGGATGTGCTGATATCTTTAGATATCCTCAAAGATCTCAGTAACTAGAGATCTGAGGAGATATCTACCGAGCCTGGGGATTACAGTCGTGGTCATGTCTTGTTTAGTTTTTTTTTGTCAATAGTCGATAAATAAATATATAAATAAATAAATAAAATAAATAATGCTGGACAGTCCACACAGCATCATCTAGTCCCAAAGTAAGCTACTCAAAGCTTGTGTTACGGGTACTAGATAACTGATATATTTAATCTATATCTATATAAGAGCTTAACCTGATTGACTTTATCATCGCCCAGCCGAAACCGCTGAAGCTAGAAAGCTGAAATTTGGAAGGTGGTTTCCTTTTATAACAAAACCACCAACTAAGGCGGGATTTTTGGAAATTCCACCTCTAAGGGGATGAAAAAGGGTGAAAACGTTAGTATGAAACTTTTTAACGCGTGGAGTGTTTTTCATGAAACTTTGTTTGTGCACTGTAAATGCAAAATGAATGGACACGTGTTTCAGGATTTTTCAATGTAACCATCAAAAAGGGGTCAAATGTGGGGTCAATTTTTGTATGGGAACTTTTTAACGGGTGGTGCGATTGGCCTGAAACTTTGTTTGTGTACTGTAAATGTAAAATAAATGAACACGTGTTTCAGGATTTTTCAATATAACCTTCAAAAAGGGGTCAAAGGGGGGTCAATGTTAGTATGGATTTTTTCTAACGGGTGGTGCGATTGGTCTGAAACTTTGTTTGTGTACTGTAAATGCAAAATGAATGGACACGTGTTTCAGGATTTTTCAATAAAACCTTTTAAAAAAGGGGTCAAATGAGGGGGTTAATGTTTGTATGGGAACTTTTCAAAGGGCGGTGCGATTGGTCTGAAACTTATTTTCGTGTTTTAGGATTTTTCAATATAACTTTGTTTAAAAAAGGGGGTCAAATGGGGGGGGGTCAATGTTTATATGAAATTTTTTAACGGGTGGTGCGATTGGCCTTAAACTTTGTTTCCTGTTTCAGAATTTTTCAATATAACTCTAAATAAGGGGTCAATGTTTGTATGGGATTTTTTTAACGGGTGGTGCGATTAGTCTGAAACTTTGTGTACTTACTGTAAATACAAAATTTATGGACACGTGTTTCAGGATTTTTCAATATAACCTTCAAAAGGGTGTCAAATGTGGGGTCAATGTTTTTATGAGTACTTTTTAAAGGGTAGTGCGATTGGTCTTAATTTTGGTTTGGATACTTTAAATGCAAAATAAATGGAAACGTATTCCTGGATATTTCAAAATAGCCCTCTAAAAAGGGTAAAATTGGGTGTCAAAGTTATCATGGGATTTTTTTATTAGTGTGATTTGTTTGAAACTCAGTTTAGTTAGATACCTACTTTAAGTGAACGAAGTCGCGGGCGGGACAGCTAGTACATTATATTATACATAGATAGATATTTTTTTATCATACATAGAAAACACCCAGACCAACGGAACAAATTTCTGCAGATCGTACACAAATTTGTTCCGAGGCGGGAATCGAACCCGCAACCTCTTGCGTCGCAGGCGGACTCTCGCCCGCTGCGCCACTGAGGTCGTCTAAATAGTCAAATATATTTATTTCAATGAAATCACAGGGATCATCTTGAATCGTCTTACATACTAGGTGAGTCTAAGTGCCAATTCCAGTCCTATCCCCAGTCCGAGAAGAACTGACAAGAAACTCGCTGGGCCCTAGCGCTTTTTTTGTATGATCCTTGTTAATTTTCCTTGTTGCCTTTCGCCACACTGGTTGTTTGCCATTGGTGGGGTCACCTCTTGTATTTGGCGGACTGCTTCGGCCCCCCCTCCACTACGACGACGCAGCACCCGCGATGTAGCACGACGCACCCCGTCATATGAAGCTGCGAAGCATTCACTTCCACCTTGAACTTCGCCGAAGCGCACTCAAACAGGTCCTGTATCCTAATAAATAAAATAATCTATATTAATAACAAAACAAAAAAAAAAATATGTGCGCAATACCAGTGCTCTTAAACGGTGAAGGAAAACATCGTGAGGAAACCGGCATACCCTAGAACCAGAAATTCGAAGGTGTGTGTCATAGGTTTAGTATTCTTATAAGCGGCGATGGGCTTGCAACCTGTCACGTACGGAATACTAACTAATATGCAAAATGTGGGAATGTACCAAATGTCATGTTTAGACGTGCTTCTGACTACCCTCTTTAGATATCCTCAAAGATCTAAGTAACTAAAGATCTGAGAAGATATCTACCGAGCCCGGGGATTACAGTCGTGATCATATTTATTTATTTTATCTATATTAATATCATAAAGCTAAGGTTTGAATTGAAAAAAAATTTCAGTGTTGGATAATTCATTTATCAAAGGCTCAGTTGGTAGTAGCTCTGCCTTCTGCGCTGCAGGTTGTGGGTTCGATCCCCACCCAGGACTAACATTTGTGTGAACGCAGATGTTTGTTCTGTATCTGGGTGTTATTATGTAAAAATTAAATAAATAAATATTGGTGGACAGTTCACACAACGCCATCTAGCCCCAAACTAAGCAAAGCTTGTACTATGAGAACTAGATAGCTGATAGATTAATTATATATTTTTTTGTAAATACATACACAGAATACATAATAACACCCAGACACAGAACAAAAATCTGCGTTCATCACACTAATATTAGTCCTGGGTGAGGATCGAACCCACAACCTGCAGAGCAGAAGGCAGAGCTACTACCGTCTGAGCTGTGAGGCCAGTCATGTATTCTATGTATGTATTTACTAAAAAATGTATACAGGGTGTCCCAAAAAGTAGTGTCAAGCGAAAGTCCAGAGATAGAACACCCCTTGGGGTACCCGAATCATCCCCATGTATGTTATGGTTAGTTAACAAACGAATTAAGCTTAGGAATGATAAAATGGCCAAAATCTATTTTTTAATCAGGTAGCTAATTTTAAGAATTTTCCACCTCGCCGTCTTTGAAGGCCAATTTTAGCCAAAGTAGCCTATTAAGTACTACTTTTTTTTAATGATTATGAAAGCTGAGAGTCTGGAAAATTCTTTAGATTTATTTAAGAACCATGAAATCACTTGCTAAGATTTTTAATTTAAAGTTGAAAATTTAAGTCATAATTCACCGAATGTAATTATTTGACTTTACACCAACATTTTCATAGTTTTCATCAAAGTCACGTAGCTGATTGTTTTATGCATAAAAGAACAACTCATGAAAATTCAGTAGCAAAAAAAAATCTCCAGAAAGTTTTCTACTTTTTTTGTAAGAATGTTTTAAGTTGTTCAAGTCGTAAATTTTCAAAAATCGGAAAAAAATTAATAACTCGAAAACTATAGAAAATCGCGGAACATACATGGGGGTGATTCGGGTACCCCAAGGGCTGTTCGATCTCTGGACTTTCGCTTGACACTACTTTTTGGGACACCCTGTATAATTAGTCTATCAGCTATCTGGTTCCCATAGTACAAGCTTTGCTTAGTTTGGGGCTAGATGGCGTTGTGTTACCTGTCCACCAATATTTATTTACTAGATGAAAACCCGTCTTCGCTCGGGTGAAATGTGCCTCATCATAATACATAATATGTGTCTTTGAGTACCATTAGAATCTTATACCTTTAAACGAGCAATTCTTGTATATATATATATATATATATGTATATAATCGGAATCTCCGAAACGGCTCCAGCGATTTTCATGAAATTTAGTATGGAGGGGGTTTCGAGGGCGATAAGTCGATCTAGCTAGGTTTCATTTTAATAAAACGTCTGTTACCAAAAAAAACCGAGCAAAGCTCGGTCAACCAGGTACTTTAACAAAATACTCGACAATCCGAATTTTGCGGATATAATGCTACCAAGTTTGCGATTACCTAGGTACCTACCAACCTACGTAGTGCAGTAGAACAAAGAGGTTGGTTGCACTGTGCAACCAACCTCTTTGTTGTAGGTACCTACTTTGAGTTTTTTATTACCCAAGATGTCATCCGGTGTCAGTGACCAATATGGCGACGATTTGTCTCTCAGCACCATTAGAATTTTACAAAATACTCGGCAATCCGAATTTTGCGGATATATGTTGTCGACTCGAAATCTTTATTTTTTTATGTTTTATTATCCAGGTAAGGTTTCGATCGAGTCTACCGTACCCCTTGACGAAATTATTAATATAGATTTAATCTCTTCCAGTCAAACTCACCTATAAACAGTGACATGAACGCCAATTGATGTATCTTCTCGTACTTTTCGATCCACCTGCAATATTACAATGTAGGTATAATTAGCGGCCAACTCTACTGACTAGGCCGCGTCTAGGCCGCCTTTATAAAGATAGTAGATTGAGCGAGCGAAATCTCAGTGTCTTTGCCTTTTATTACAATTTGTGTACGTCATGGTACGAAATATCAAAGTTTCAATTATATGATACTAGCTGTTTCACGAGACTTCGTCCGCAAAAATCAATTAATTATTATTATCTTTACATTATTGAAGTTTTAGTAGGGATCCCTAACTTTTTCTTGTAATATATTATAACCTATGTTACTCAGGGATAATGTAGCATTCTAATGGTGAAAGAATTTTTGAAATCGGTCCAGTAGTTCTTGAGTTTATTCGTTACAAACAAAAATACATACAATACTTTCCTTTTATAATATTAGTATAGTATACAATTGATTGAGCGAAAATCTCAGTGGCAAGTAGGCCCTACTTGCCACTGAGATTTCGCTCAAACCCTACTAGGGTGATTTGTCGTTGTATGTTAGTGTATGTTTGTTAGAGCATAACTTAAGAACCGTTAATCCAATCTGCATGAAACTTGGAAGGTCTAGCTAGAGATTCTGCTGTAGATTTGCTGAAGCATATGAGCTAAATCGGTGAAGGGGTTGTAAACATATTGGGTTGCAAAGTTTTTAAATATATTGAGTGGGGTATCAAACGAAATGGCTTTACTTGTACATTCCAAAATTGGTTTTATTTTTTTTCTAGGATGGGTAGTTTTTGAAATATAACGTAAAAAGTAAAATAAGAAAATCGCTAACGTCTTAGCACGGGTATAAGTACCTACCTAGGTAAGATAATCAAATATTAGTTAGTGATTAGGAGCAACTTACGTAGACATAGACACCTTATTATTAGTATTAGACGGGTATTTATCGCGTTTAAAGTACAGGTAGGTGTCTATGTGTACTTTTAAACTTACGCGACCTGAACACTTTATTATAGTATAGTATTAGACTTATATTTTCCCGACGTCGAAACGTCGGGAAAATATAAGGTAATTTAAACGCGATAAATACCCGTCTAATACTAATAATAAAGTGTTCAGGTCGCGTAAGTTTAAAAGTACACATAGACACCTACCTGTATGTAGTACATACAGTGTGTCCAAACACTGCACGGGCTTTACCGTATGCTCTTGAAAACCATCAGTGAATACAAATGAGGATTGTGGACATCGCGAGATAAGAGGGTCTACCATGAGTTTTCACAATCTACACTCGCTAGCGACTGTAGTTACAAAAATGTATGAAAATATTGTACAGCGCCTCTAGCGGATAGTTGGGTACTAAAACGTCACGTAGCTAACTATCCTACGTCACAGCGTACTACAGCGACTGTAGTTTGCGCTCATTAATTTGCTTAGAATTTGGTACCATGAGTAACAATTTTGACAGATGTCATTGTAACGTACTATTACTACTGTAGTAACGTCAGCCGATCTAAATGTGACAACTCATGGTGGACGTACAGTTCGGGGCGAACGATTAGTTACCTTATCTCTCTTCTGGTCCTTGGTGAGGGCGCGCGCTTTGTTCGCGTCTTGGTGCGTCTTCTGTCTCTTGGCGATCTGCTCGCGGACTTTCGCCTCTATTGCCGTGGGGTCCTGCACCGCCTCCGTGCCTAAAGCACGCATCAGGTTCGATATCCTATGGACAAAGTGGCCATTTTAGGACGAAACACGAAAACGAAGTTTTTTATGCAAGTTTCCCGAAGAAAAATTAAATTTTTAAAAACCCGTATCATAGGTTTTTAAGTTTCGTCCGCCATTTTGAAATGGCGGCCATCTTTGATTTGAAATTTGTAATAGTGTATAGTATTCTACTTCTCAAGGCCTTTTATTTGATACGTATATTGAGGGAGTTGTGAAAAATATGTAATCCGTCATCTTGCGGCGGCCATCTTGGTCCGATTTCCATCAAACATAGCTAAGAATACTCCCAAGTAGTTCACCTTTCAAATACAATCAAAATCGGTTCATGCGTTTGGGAGCTATGATGTCACAGACAGACACACACAGACACTTCAAACTTATAACGCCCCGTCATTTTTGCGTACAATCTGTCTCAATGTGTACACGCCCTAAGTTCCTTATCTCTAACCAATGATGTCCAGCGCTTGATTTCCCTATTAGCAGTTGATTTCCCTATTAGTTCGTTTCGTTGGACAAACTGTAGGTTCCTAACCTGACCTTCTCGAGCTGTATAAAACAGTGTGTTGAGAGGACCACAGATCCTTAAACTTCCACTTACCTAAGCTTTGGTTCAGGGGGGGCTTCCAGCCCTAACCTGACCTTCTCCAGCTGTACAAACCAGAGTACCACAGACCCTTAAACTTCCACTTACCTAAGCTTTGGTTCAGGGGGGGCCTCCAGCCCTAACCTGACCTTCTCCAGCTGTACAAACCAGAGTACCACAGACCCTTAAACTTCCACTTACCTAAGCTTTGGTTCAGGGGGGGCTTCCAGCCCTAACCTGACCTTCTCCTGCTCCTCCTTCCAGGTCTCCCGGCGGCTCTGGCGGCGCAGCTTCTTGCGTTCCTTCTTCGTCAGGAATACGGGCATGTAGGTGGGTTTCAGGGGTTCCGCTGTACAAAAACATCATTACTTATCCCCAGGCTCGGTACACATCTCCTCAGCCGGGCTAACATGGCAGGCGTTCGCGAGAGAGCGAGACAGAACAGTCAACACTTTTTGTAGAGCATGTTGTCTCATATTCAAACGAGAGAGAGCGAGACAACATATTTTTAAAGTCACGCGATCTGAACACATTATTATTAGCATTAAACGCGTATTTATCGAGTTCTATTTACCTATTTTTCCCGACGATATAAGAGTCATCCCGTGACATGTCACATGTCGAAACGTCGGGAAAAATAGGTAAATAGAACGCGATAAATACCCGTTTAATACTAATAATAACGAGACAGAACAGTCAACGCTTTTGTTGAGCAAGTTGTCTCATATTCTCACGAGAGAGAGCGAGACAGAACAGACGAAAATATTTTATCATAGCGCTCATACTAGCCGGGCTGATTTCTAGTTACTTTGATCTTAAGATTGCCATTCAACGTGGTAATGCCCCCAGCGTCTTGGGGACATCCCTCTGGCAGTGATCTGGATCAGTTGAGCTATCTATCGATCGTTTGTAACGATCCTTAGATAGCTCTGTTTTTAGATAACTGTTTTTTTTAATATGTTTGTAAACATTTTTACTTAACTTACTTTTTTCGACTAAAGATACATAGATATTATATGACATGTAGACAGACTGATAGATAGACTGTCCTCACAGCTCAGTTGGTAGTAGCTCTGCCTTCTGCGCTGCAGGTTGTGGGTTCGATCCCCCAGGACTGACATTTGTGTGATGAATACAGATGTATGTTCTGTGTCTGGGTGTTATTATGTATTTACAAAAAAAAAAGTAAGTATTAATTAATCTATAAACTATCTGGTTCCCATATTACTAGCTTTGCTTAGTTTGGGGCTAGATGGCGTAGTGTGAAATATTCACCAATATGTAATTGGTTTTAATTTAATTAACTGCGATCGGATGTAGGAAAAAATATCGTAATACGGACAAAGTCGGTGGCAACAGTTAGTTTCGAAGAAGGCCTATTTATACTTGAAGAGGAAAATACATAATTGATTGAACGAGCGAAGCGAGCAAAAATCTCAGTGGCAGTATGTTAGTGTATATAATGTTCGTTAGAGCATAACTTAAGAACTGTTGGTCCAATCTGCCTGAAACTTGGAAGGTCTAGAGATTCTGCTGTAGATTTGCTGGGAAGCATTGAGCTTAATCGGTGAAGGAGTTGTAAAGATATTGGGTTTCAAAGTTGAAGAGAAACGCAAGATCTCAGTACGGGGCGAACTGCTAGTAATAGTATGGATAGATAAAGTGGTCGGTTAATGCTTGGTTTATCCTAATATTTGAATAACACACGTATTAGTTCAAGTTATGACGTTGAAAGTGATTGACGTGTGCGAAAAATTGTAACCAAAGAGGTAAAAGTTAAATTTATGTTCTTACTAGCTTCCGCCCGCGTGGTACCTTGAAAAACAAATCTATCCCACGGGAACCGTACATTTTTTCGGGATAAAACTTGTGTTACTCCAGACTAACCTTGAAAAACAAAAACAAATCTATCCCACAGGAACCGTAACTTTTTTCGGGATAAAAAGTAGCCTATGTGTTATACCAGACTGTAATCTATCTCTGTGCGAAATTTCATCAAAATCCATTGAGTAGTTTTTGCGTGAAAGAGTAACAAACATACATCCATAAATTCATACATTCTTACAAACGCGTTTCTGATATTACTCGTAGTAGGATTTTTTCTTATTGTCACTAGTTTTAAGCACTGGTGGTGTAGTGGTAAGCACTTGCCTTACGATCAGAAAGTCGTGGGTTCAACCTTCAATGAGTTTATATTCGTAATTTTTATGTGCGCAATGTCAGTGCTCTTAAACGGTTAAGGAAAACATCGTGAGGAAACCGGCATACCCTAGAACTAATAATTCGAAGGTGTGTGTCATAGGTTAGTATTCGGGCTTGCAACTTGTCACTTCTGTGCAACATACCATGTTCGGACGTGCCTCTGACTACCCTCTTTAGATATCCTCAAAGATCTCTAGAACTAACAATTCGAAGGTGTGTGTCATAGGTTAGTAGGTATTCTTATGGGCTTGCAACTTGTCACTTCTGTGCAACGTACCATGTTCGGACGTGCCTCTGACTACCCTCTTTAGATATCCTCAAAGATCTAAGTAACTAAAGATCTGAGGAGATATCTACCGAGCCTGGGGATTACATGCGTGATTATATCCAATCCTATTAATATTATAAACGCGAAAGTTTGTGAGGATGTCTGGATGTTTGTTACTCTTTCACGCTGAAACGGCTGAACGGATCTAGATGAAATTTGGCACAGATATAGATTATGCTCTGGAATAACACATAGGCTACAATTTATCCCGGAAAATGTACAGTTCCCGCGGGATAGATTTTTTTTGTTTTTCAAGGTACCACGCGGGCGAAGCCGTGGGCGGAAGCTAGTTTATTATATAATATTATAAAGAGGAAAACTTTGATTGTTTGTTTGTTTGTTTATTTGAAATGAATAGGCTCCGAAACTACTGAACCGATTTGAAAAATTCTTTCACCAATGTGTAGAATGAACTTTCAGGATGAACATAGGCTATATTTTATGTAGGTACTTCGCGGGCGACGCCGCGTGCAGAAGCTAGTTTATTATATTTTTGTAATTTCATTTATTCATTTCAGGAGAATCACCCTCAACATTAGAAAAATCGTAACTTCATTGTAACACTACAGCATACTAAGAATATAAACAGCCTACTCTAGACACGCGAGAGTGTGTGGGCTATATAGTGAATAATGTTCGAACCGGTGACATTAATAGTAGGGTTTGTAACTCTATGGGCGCAACTGAAAAATTACGGAATTGATACCGAAAAATACCCACATCTTAGAGATATCAGAGTCAGACGAGAAATACATTCTCAACCTTACCACCCACAGAATAGAGTGCACGATGCTAGCAGTTTGAAAGATTCCGTGATTATGAATAATATTATAAGTAACATTGGAAATTATAGAAAGAAGAGATCTAATAATAATAATTATTATAATAATAATGGTTATAATTATGTCGAAGCCAAGATACCTCTAGCCAATTATCCGCCAAATAGTCCCTATTATTCACAAAATACTGACGGCGTACCGTATTATTATAACGCTTATAATGGTAATAATAAAGATTATTATGGGAATAGTAATAATAATAATAATAGAAATGCTAATGGCTATAATATAAATAATAATAATGGTTATTACAATAATGGACATAATGGAAATACTAATAATGGCTACGTGAGTCCATACCAAGGTAATGGTCAAAGAACATTTTCTGGCCAAAATGAGTATAATAGAAACACACAAGAGAAAAGTGGAAACTACATTATATCAAGCAATGGTAACGCTGCACAAAACAACCAAAATGTTTTACCTCTAAATTATAGAGATGGTTATAATAATAATGGTTATATATATAATGGAAATAACAATACAAATAATGGTAATTTTAATACAAAAGCTGGTTATATTAACAATAATAATAACGGTTATACAAATAATGGGAATATAAATACAAATAATGGGAATAATAATAAAGATAACGGCAATAACAGTGCGACGACAGTGAAAGTAGCAAGTTTCATGACAAGCTTGGGTTGCCCTCAATTTATGCGCAGTGCCACGATATTTGGCACAAAAGTGTGTGTCGAAGAAGACTATGATTGAAGAAAACTGTGTTTTTAACATTTTTCTATACTAATAGTTATAAAGCTGAAGATTTTGTTTGCTTGGTTGAACGTGCTAATCTCAGGAACTCATCATCATCATCATCATCATCTTCCTGCCCTTATCCCACGTTATGTGGGGTCGGCACAACATGTGATCCTCTTCCATTTCCCTCTGTCACTCGTCATCTCATTACTCACTCCTTTCTTACCCATGTCATCTTTCACACAGTCCATCCATCTTTTCTTTGGCCTACCTCTACCCCTGTATCCTGATCTAATCTAATCTCAGGAACTACTGGTTCGAATTTAAATATTATTGTTGTGTTACGGAATACTAACTACTGTGCAAAATGTGGGCATATACCAATAAATGTCATGTTTGGTTTGAACGTGCCTCTGATTATCTTTAGATATCCTCAAAGATCTAAGTAACTTTTGAAATTGGATGAGTAGTTTTGTATATTACCTCCTACATACAAACAAACAAACTATACTTCTTTATAATATTAATATAGATTGAAAATACATAATTATTTTTTTATAATTAATTAAATATTTGTTTTATTAACTTCCTTCTATACTTATATTATCATAACAGGAAAATAACAACGAATATCATTTATAATAATATTCTATACATATAATAAAACTGTAAAGTTCGGTATGTCTGTACATTGAAGAAATATAATGAAACTAGCATTTATTGCAAAAATTAAGAAAACCCGACTGAGTGTAACTGAAAATATATTTTTTGACCACCTCAGTGGCGCAGCGGGCGAGAGTCCGCCTGCGACGCAAGAGGTTGCGGGTTCGATTCACGCCGCGGAACAAATTTGTGTACGATCTGCAGAAATTTGTTCCGTTGGTCTGGGTGTTTTCTATGTATAATAAAAAAATATCTATCTATGTATATAATGTATTAAATATATCAGTTATCTAGTATCCATAACACAAGCTTTGAGTAGCTTACTTTGGGGCTAATTGATGCTGTGTGGACTGTCCAGCATTATTATTATTATTATTATTATTATTGTTACAGCCGCCATATTGAAATTTTTGACATTTTGAATAGCCTATGACACTCTTGTGATCCACACGAATCTAATGACACTTCATTTGTCAAATTCCGTCCAGCACCCCAAACACAATTTCTTTGGCTTTCGCGTGTTTTATTTCTAACATACTTTGAGCATTGAAGTCGATTAACGCGGCGAGAATTTGCAGGCCGCCCTTAGGCCCCCGACACGGCCAATGATAAATAAATAAATATTGGTGGACATTTAACACAACGCCATCTAGCTACTAACTAAGCAAAGCTTGCACTATGAGAACCGGATAGCTGATATATTAATTAAATACTTTTTTTTGTAAATACATACATAGAATACACCACCTAGTGGGATAAGGGCAGGAAGATGATGATGATGATGACATACATAGAATACATAAAAACAGCCAGACACAGAACAAACATCTGCGTTCACACAAATGTTAGTCCTGGGTGGGGATCGAACCCACAACCTGCAGGAGGCAGAGCTACTACCAACTGAGCTGTGAGGACAGTCAATAAAGTCGATTGACGCGGTGACACCAAGGCCGCCCTTAGGCCCCCGAAACGGCCAATAATAGTTAAATAGGTACTTACTTGGAGGCCTTAACTGTTGAGGGTGCTCGACCAAGTTCGTGACAGAGTCTTCATTCAGGTTTTCAACTAGAAAAGAAAATGAATTTCATTAGTTCTACCATGAGTTTTCACAATCTACACTCGCTAGCGACTATAGTTAAAAATTTGAATGAAAACTTGTACAGCGCCTCTAGCGGATAGTTGGGTACTAAAACGTCCCGTAGTTAACTATCCTACGTCACAGTACTACAGCGACTGTAGTTTACGCTTCATGAAATTGCTTAGAATTTGGTACCATGAGTAACAATTTTGACAGATGTCATAGTAACGTACTATTACTACAATAGCAAGGTCAGCCGATCTAAATGTGACAACTCATGGTGGACGTACAGCGCTGGTGGTGTAGTGGCACCCCTGCTTCACGATCCGAAGGTCGTGGGTTCAAACCTGGGCCTTACCACGAAGTGTTCCAGAACGATTCCGTTTTAGAAACGTCACATTTGAAGCTTGAAGTAACACTACTTCAATACAATTTGCATAGGTCACGGTGCGAAATCACAATGTAATATTAATTCGGTAATGTATTATGAATTCGTTGTGGGGCCCCTGGTCGTGCACCAATGAGTTTTTCCATTCGAAAAATGTATGCCAACGCCAGTGCTCTTAAACGGTGAAGGAAAACATCGTGAGGACACCGGCATACTCTAAAACTAAAAATTCGAAGGGATGTCATAGGCTAGTATTCTTATAGGTGATGAGCTTGTAACCTGTCACGTACGGAATACTAACTACTGTGCAAAATGTGGGCATGTGCCGAATATCATGTTTGGACATGCCTCTGACTACCCTCTTATATTATATAGATATCGTCAACAGATCTAAGTAACTAGAGATCTGAGGAAGATATCTACCGAGCTCGGGGATTACAGTCGTGATCATATTAATTTATTTTTTCATTTTGATGAGTCTACCCGTGACCACGACAGTGTGTAAACCTGTCGAAACATCGGGAAAAATAGGTAAAAAAAACGCGATAAATACCTGTTTAATACTCATCATCTAAATATATATAACTCAAAGGTGACTGACTGACTGACTGACTGACATAGTGATCTATCAACGCACAGCCCAAACCACTGGACGGATCGGGCTGAAATTTGGCATGCAGGTAGATGTTATGACGTAGGCATCCGCTAAGAAAGGATTTTGATTTTCAAGGTACGTACCACGCGGGCGAAGCCGTGGGCGGAACCTAGTAAAACATATTTTTGAATTGAAATGAATGTTTGTAAATAAAATTCTCACCAATATCGTCCGGCCCGATGTGGCACGCTACGACGCGCTTCGCTTCGCTTCTGTAGTCCGTGTTATACTTCGTTTCTCTCTCCTCCGGTGTCATTAAAATAACGCTGTCCCACCTTGGAATCAAAATATATCTCTGTATAGGTCATCTAACGGATCTAAGCATTCGGGAAGTTAGCCACAGGTGCTAGTTTGCGCATGTACAGTTCCCTCCCCCCCTCCCCATACCTCCAATTGCTCCCGAAGAACGATACTGCGCAACTCTCGTGGCTAACTTCACGGATGCCTAGATTCGTTGAGCGAACTGTACGATACTGATATCTCATACATAACAGCACGTTATGAGGTATCAGAAGTAACGAGTAACGTACACTTTTTAAACTATCGTGACTTGAAAACATGTTTAAGTATATATTCTCGAGACTTAATCGCGTATTGTGAAACATTCTATTTACCTCGACGTTTCGATGATATTACAATCACTAATAATAATATTATTAGGAATCAAGTAATGATTTAAATAAAAAAAAATACAGACGGACGGCGGATTAATTTTAATCCTTTACAATTTAATAAAAATTAAACATAAAGATAACCAAAAGGAATCAAATCAAACTTACAACAAACCACAGTTAAATTTAACATGAACTCAGAGTAACTTACTCGTAATCTAACCACATAGGTAAGTAGGTAGCTCACAATGACCGACAATCGTAACTACTTAGATGTTCACTCGTCGAAGGCTCGTGCGCAACTGGGCTGGTGCTCGCTTTGCGCTCGCTTTTATAGGCGCGCTGTTGCCTACTACACTTCGTCGGACGATATTGCTAACACGGCCTCTCCTGACGACGGGTCGTCCTCGGCCCGCAAGCATGGTAGCAACAGGCAAGACTGGTGCCCGGAGCTGTTGAAGGTCCGGCTTCAGGATCAGCATCTAGCAGGGGCGTAGACCGCTGAACCATTGCTGCGGAGTCTGATGAGCTATCCTAGGTCTCATCAGATTCACCTTCTGTGAAAGAACAACATGTATAAATACGTGCGCAGTTTCTTTAAACTGCCACTTCATTATTCACTCTCAGTTCATAATCTCTTTCACTTAATTCATACATCGCACATCAATCGTCATCTCATAACTCGAATCTTACAGGCTTCACCTCAGAGACGTCTCAAATAATAAAAAATAGGGCCCTGATACTTTTCTCCATCATGTCTCGACGCAGCATCGGGTCTTCCACAGACCGCTCTGCATCACCTCACGTCGTGAAGGTCAGCGCACGTGCGTCACACGCGCACAGGCGTCTATCTAAGAAAGAGTCTGTCGTCTGCATGAAAGCAATTAGGTACAGGTAGTGTACCCACAAAACACATGGCAGAGGCACTTGCGTGAAGGCAATACAGGTCGCGTGCCAACACACCGACGATTACATCGTCTACCTGTTCTAGTGCTTACACACTAGCCACAGGTCTGCCGTCCACAACAAGGACTAGGGTGACGCACACAGTGCGCCTCCCTACTGCCGACATCGTCTACCCGTTCTAGTGCTATACACTAGCCACAGGTCTGCCAGCCGTTAAAACGGGACCGAGGGCCACCGCCCTATACATTGTCGAAGTACGCATAATAAAGTATAACACATTCAGTTGCAACAGTACATACTCGTAAAACCCATAACCATCATGCTTAATAAAACACACTGTGAACGCACGTCACACAGCGACTGATCGGTTTGCAAAGCCGACCAGCTTCCATGGCCATATGTAGACACCATCCAATGGACCGGTTCTACTGCCTCAAGGGCCACACACGCGTCATACCTCAGGGGCCATCGCGTCATACCTCAAGGGCCATCGCGTCATACCTCAGGGGCCATCGCGTCATACCTCAGGGGCCAAACGGGTAACATTTCACCCTCAAAGAAAGCGGAGCACGACTCGGGAGTCCACTCGCCTTTCCACGGGACCATGTACTGCACTGCAGCCTGGGTCTGCCCACAGCTATCGCTCGACAGCGCAGCGTCAGCTCGCACCGACTGCTCGGCAGAACGTTGACCATCTTGTAAAGGCCACGCACTCCCAGATCCAATTTCCCTGTTAAACAGAAAGCAAAAGCGTAATTTCAAGCAACAGCCTTTAAATAAGCTGCTGATTGCAAGTTGTTTCACCAATGAAGGAGTTCCGGACCTCGATCATTACCAAAACAACGGCAAAAGCACCGGGTAACTATTATCGAAATAAAAAGGTTGAAACTACGAATAGCAAGCTGCCACATTGTCAGGGTAAATAGCCACAATGTCGGGGCTGCTGGTATTACTCACTACTACCGAAAAATGTTTCATACTTCACCGGGGTCGACTTGCCACACCACTAAACCATAATGTTCTGCGGCAGTCAGAGTCTTCTTTCCGTACGAACCAGCCAACAGCTCGAGCTCGTATCGGTGATGCGTTAAAGATCACACGACCTCATAGGCACCGCGCATCCTGGAGTTCAGCTTCTGGATTGGTAAAAACAAAACCACACGTTAAAGTACACTGTTACAAAGTCCATATGCGTTTCAAGAACACGTCTGCAGGGCCAGAAGCCCAAGGGAAGCATCGCGCGCAGTAAGTAGAAAGTTCGCGTCGCATGCTCGTCCCACCACGCGAAGCGAAACGCCTCACGTATGTCATCACACACACCGCTAGGATATGTGTGATCCAAATAAGTGACTGCAACATAAAACATTCAGATTAACACACACTTAAAATGCAGCAAACCTCTTGGGATACCATTATCTTTTCAAAGGAGTACTGTACTAAGCTGCGGCTTGGGTAGTTTTACCCCGCGCACCACTCAATAGTTAAGTTCATAACGGTCACTTGGTAGAACCTTGATAACACTGTACGAGCATCACATACCAGAGTCGAGTTTACCCGCAGGTTTATTATGTTAAACCCCGCAGTAGCGACAGCAGAGCGACGGAAGCAGCAAAGCGACAGCGACCGCCTCGCGATCGGCCTGCCGTACTCCACTCCTCAAACGCTCGGCTTCACCTGACCTTGTCTAATACATCTGAAATCTCACAAACAACGGTTATACGATTGTAAACATGTTTACCTTAATAACATCACACTAGCAGACTGTTTACTTTAAGCACATCAGATGTGATGAGATTGTAAAAGCACTGCTATCAATTAAAACATTGATCGGAACACTATTCATCACAGATGTTGTTGATCGTCGACTCAGAGCGTCGAGTAGTCTCGTTTAGACGCGAAATCAACTAGTGTCAAGTCGGTTAGTCAGAACACGTTCTATTAGCGGGAGAAGAAAGGTTATTTCGACTAGAGGGTAGTCAAAATACGGCACGGCTCATCGGAACGGGCATACGCGATGACGACCGTTCACAGATGCGCTCTTTTGAAAAACAATCGTCAACTGCGTGACCGGCCGGGTTATTATGTTAAACCTTGCAGCAGTGACAGCAGAGCAACAGCAGATCGACAGCAGCAGCAAAGCAACAGCGACCGCTTACGCGATCGGTTGCAAGTTGTTACCGTAAACGGTATCACGGAAGGCAGTCATCTGCCTATCGCTAAGTTGTTGCCGAATGCACGTTGCCTTTGAACACTAGCGCCACTAGCGACAGAACAGAAATTGGTGGAAACAAATATTGTTCACAGATTGTCCAGCAGAGGGAGACATAGTGTTCAGTTGCTGTTGCCTGTTAGCTAATACAAAATTAAGGTTAGACTTCTTACTAAATGAGCAGACATTTGGTGTGAGGTCAGTAGTTACTCACCTCTCTTGGGACATTGTATCTGAGTATGGTCCTTTTGTCCACCACAAAAACATGAGACAGCACCTGCACTTATCTAAGGGTTACCTATTCCACGGATATAAGGAAATAAGGAAATTAGTGCCCTTAGTTCTTCACTAAGACCAGATACCGCTTGTAAACGCAGAGAAGTATGATACGACACGCGTATTCAGGGTATGTGGTGTATGAGTCAGATGTTTTCTTCATGGTTTCGAACAAAATATTGGCAAAGGCTAACTTACCTGGACAAAGAGGTTTACCTCCTCAAAGTTCGACCATGAACGGTCGCGGGTGACCCATTCAGATATCCAAACCTTCGCATCGTCTTTCAAACAAGACGCGACACGAGCGAGACCCACTACTTCTACGTGGAGCCCTATATGTGCGCCACGGCGTTCGACGATGTGACACACATCGGGAACGGGATCGTGATCTAATTGAACGAAAACTGCCTCGACATGCGAGACATGTTATATCTCGAGATGTGAACGAGGACTACGTGTACGGTTGCGTGAGCTACCTCGTAAACAATGTCTAGAACTAACACGAGTTCTCAACTCATCAATTTAAACAACAAAACACAAAAAATGACTAACTGTGGGTAGTTGTATTTTTTGCTTCCTTTCTGGTTTATAGGCCTTTGTCTGGTTGTTTATCAGTGCAAAGGTAACGTTTTATCGAACAAAGAAAGAGAAAGCTGTATGTGGACACAGACCTATCCCACTTCTGATATTAGGAATCAAGTAATGATTTAAATAAAAAAAAATACAGACGGACGGCGGATTAATTTTAATCCTTTACAATTTAATAAAAATTAAACATAAAGATAACCAAAAGGAATCAAATCAAACTTACAACAAACCACAGTTAAATTTAACATGAACTCAGAGTAACTTACTCGTAATCTAACCACATAGGTAAGTAGGTAGCTCACAATGACCGACAATCGTAACTACTTAGATGTTCACTCGTCGAAGGCTCGTGCGCAACTGGGCTGGTGCTCGCTTTGCGCTCGCTTTTATAGGCGCGCTGTCGCCTACTACACTTCGTCGGACGATATTGCTAACAATATAATATAACAGTACCTGGGTGACCGAGCTTTGCTCGTTTTTTTGGAGTAAACGACGTTTTCTAAAAATGAAACCTAGCTAGATCGATTTATCGCCCCCGAAACCCTCTGCATACTAAATTTCATGAAAATCGCTGGAGCCGTTTCCGAGATTCAGATTATATAAATGTCGCATCCGGTCATGAATATCGTTGCTAAACGAAACGTACGAAGCGCCCTCTGGCGTGCGCTTCGACAGAGTCGAGGTTGTAATCTCTCATCGGATGGACGATCAGTCTCAGCGCGATCACCATCGAGTGAAGACGTCTCGGAACTGTCCTCACGTTTCGTAATAAGTGCAGTCAAATTGTACAGTTAGTTCTCATTTTGATAATACGGTGTTTCAAACAGTAGCTACTTTATCATTTCACGAATACCTACACGCCGCCCACGGTATGACTGACGATAGTATACGAAAATCCTGACACCCAGACGACATATACAGGGTTATATGTATCTAATCAATAACCTCTTAAAGGCGACTTGGGTAAATCAAGACTAACAACTTTTGTTCTATGACTTTTGCCAAAACGTAACACATCTCAAGTTTTTTTTTTTTTAGTTTTTGTGAGAATTTCTACCAATTGTTAGCTCTATGTCTCGTAAATACCTACCTATGTTTCATTTATTTGATTCTGACGTATGCGCAGTCAGCTGAGTCACGCTGAGTGCTACGACTTTTACGCAATCGCTCGGCCGAGTGTGCTACACACGCAGCATCTACCGACTTGTCTTAATCTGTGACCGCCTAGAAAGAGCTAAGAAGATTAGAACTGGAAATTTGCCTATTTATTTTTTTGTATGGGAAGAAAAATCATTGAATTAGAAAAAATCGTAGAACTAAAGTTGTTAGTCTTGATTTACCCAAGTCGCCTTTAAGAGGTTATTGATTAGATACATATAACCCTGTATATATACATATATACAAGAATTGCTCGTTTAAAGGTATGAGATACCAATAACCACGGTGATTGTAATATCGAAACGTCGAAGTAAATAGAATGTTTCACAATAAGCGATTAAGTCTCGAGAATATATACTTAAACATAACGAGTAACGTGTTCGATTCAATAGTAACGAGTACTTATTATATTACCGAGTACATACGGGTACGCTTGTCGTTACTTTTACATCTCTATACATATGAGACTGGTAGAGATGATTCAGTCTAAAAATTCAAAATATATTTATTTTCAATAGAATCACAGGGATCACTTTGAAACGTCTTACATACTAGGTGAGTCTAAGTGCCAATTCCAGTCCTATCCCCAGTCCGAGAAGAATTGACAAGAAACTCGCTGGGCCCTAGCGCTTTTTTTGTATGATCCTTGTTAATTTTGTAAGGAATACCTACCTAGCAGAGTTGGAGCTGTTTCATCCCAAGCTTTTTTATCATCTAAGTACTCTGATATTTTATAATAAGCTTTTCTAGACAGTTTCTGTTTAATTACATTTTTGAATTTTCCAATTGATAAATCAAGCATGTCACTTGGGATCTTGTTATAGAAGCGTACACATTGCCCTTTAAAGGATTTACAAAAAATGCACGCCCCTGCACTTGTACTTGTACCGCATGTAGAGGTAAATACACTGGAGGGGCGTGCATTTTTAGACTGATCTACCTCTACGCTTGTTATCGTTACTTTTACACCTCTATACATATAACATACATACATACATAAAATCACGCCTGTACGTCTACCATGAGTTTTCACATTTAGATCGGCTGACTTTACTACAGTAGTAATAGTAAGTTACTATGACATCTGTCGAAATTGTTACTCATGGTACCAAATTCTAAGCAAATGAATGAAGCGCAAACTACAGTCGCTGTAGTACTGTGACGTAGGATAGTTAACTACGTGACGTTTTAGTACCCAACTATCCGCTAGAGGCGCTGTACAAGTTTTCATACATTTTTTTTAACTACAGTCGCTAGCGAGTGTAGATTGTGAAAACTCATGGTAGACCCTCTGTTTCCCATATAAATACACATAAGACTGGTACATACCATTCAATATCTGGCACTTTGTCGGAGTCTGGTGGGTCGGTGGTCAGCAGGGCGAGTTTGGTCGCTGAAGAGATGCCCGTCTTACGAGCGATCTGAGATATCTCGTTCTGCAGTTTCTCTAGTTGGGCCTGCCAATAAAAATAATATAAATCATCAAAGTGCGAAATTATTATGGAAGACGTGAGAGGCGCTTTTTAACACCAACAATAATCAATGAACAAACATTGAACAGGTGAATGAGTTTGTGTATCTGGGTTCAAAGTTTACAAGAGATGGAAAGTGTGAGAGTGATATTGAAAGAAGAGTGAATGCAGGAAACATGGTGAATGGGGCTTTGCACTCCTTTATGAACAGTCAGGTGTCTAACAAGGCTCGTTTGGCTGTGCATGAGGGGGTGTTGGTTCCGACACTCATGTACGGAAGTGAAAGTTGGGTATGGCAGAAGAAACATGAAAGCAGAATAAATGCAGTTGAGATGAGAGCGTTAAGAAGTATGATAGGAGTTAAACTGAGTGACAGGATAAAAAATAGTGAGATAAGGAAACGTTGTTGTCTGAAAGAAGATGTAGTGACGAAAATTGAGAAAGGTATGCTGAGATGGTTTGGCCATGTCGAGAGAATGAATGAAGAGCGATTGACGAAAAAAGTGTATAAGGCGAGTGTGAATGAAAGTGTTGGAAGGGGTAGACCAAGGCGGACGTTTCGAGACCAAATCAGGGACGTCTTGAAAAAAGGCCAGGTCAAGAGTACCCTAAACCGAAGAGCATGTATGAAGGGAATAATGAAAGTGGACGAAGCGAAACATGTATGTCAGGATCGTAGCAAGTGGAAAGAAATGGTCTCTGCCTACCCCTACGGGAAAGAGGCGTGATTATATGTATGTATGTACAATAATCAATGAGCCCCCGCATAACTTCCTTAACAGTGTAGCAAGTAAAAACTCATTGAAGACAAGCTTAAAGAAGCATTATATTAACATTATGTCCGTAACAGAAGGTATCAACCAAAAAAAAATGAGAAAAAAAAATGTGATTAGTGTTTAAATTTAAGTATATAGGTATATTTAAGTATATTTATATACAGGGTTATAGGTATCTAATCAATAACCTCTTAAAGGCGACTTGGGTAAATCAAGACTAACAACTTTTGTTCTATGACTTTTGCCAAAACGTAATACATCTCAAGTTTTAATTTTTTTTAGTTTTTGTGATAATTTCTATCAATTGTTAGCTCTATGTCTCGTAAATACCTACTTATGTTTCATTTATTCGATTCTGACGTACGCGCAGTCAGCTGAGTCACGCTGAGTGCTACGACTTTTACGCAATCGCTCGGCCGAGTGTGCTACACACACAGCGATTAGGGCCGAGCTAAGAAGATTAGAACTGGAAAGGACAATGGGCAAACATGTATGGAACCTGGGACCACCCTCCAATAGACATAAAATATATGTCGTTGGATAGGTCTAATCAACCGGAACAACTATTGCTTAGACAGCTTTGCAGTCACAGCTGTCCGTTCGAAGATATAAGACTTTTAAGTTTTGACAAAATGTTAAAATAAATAATATTGTTAGCAATATCGTCCGACGATGAGTCATAGGGGACAGCGCGCCTATAAAAGCGGGCGCAAAGCGAGCTGCAGGCCAGTTGCGCACGAGCCTTCGACGAGTGAACATCTATTTAGTTAGGATTATCGGTGATTGTGAGCTACCTACCTACTTACCTATGTGGTTAGATTACGAGTAAGTTACTCTGAGTTCATGTTAAATTTGACTGTGGTTTGTTGTAAGTTTGATTTGATTCCTTTTGGTTATCTTTATGTTTAATTTTTATTAAATTGTAAAGGATTAAAGTTAATCCGCCATCCGTCTGTATTTTTTTTTATTTGAATCATTATTTGGTTCCTAAAATCAGAAGTGGGATAGGTCTGTGTCCACATACAGCTTTCTCTTTCTTTTCTCTGTAAAACGCTACCTTTGCACTGATAAACAACCAGACAAAGGCCTATAAACCAAAAAGGAAGCAAAAATACAACTACCCACAGTTAGTCATTTTTTGTGTTTTGTTGTTTAAATTGATGAATTGAGAACTCGTGTTAATTCTAGACATTGTTTACG
The DNA here is from genome assembly GCA_963675405.1 of Cosmorhoe ocellata. Taxonomy (NCBI): domain Eukaryota; kingdom Metazoa; phylum Arthropoda; class Insecta; order Lepidoptera; family Geometridae; genus Cosmorhoe; species Cosmorhoe ocellata. The sequence goes on along the minus strand of OY776271.1, from coordinate 5,667,425 downwards.
AGGTAGCTCACATAACCGTACACGTAGTCCTCGTTAACATCACAGATGTCACATGTCTCGCATATCGAGGCAGTTCTCGTCCAATTAAATAGATCACGATCCCGTTCCCGATGTGTCACATCGTCGAACGCCGTGGCGCACATATAGGGCTCCACGGAGTAGGAGTGGGTTTCAGTCTCATCCTCGAAACGACAACAGGCGTCTTACATACTCCCGAACGATGCGTGACGCTGATCGTTCATATGACGTGATCTATGGCAGTTGTTATCTTGAAGCTAGTTTGCGATATCGCCGCTCTCTTACTCCTAGTCGGGAAAGGTGTCGCGAGCGTATCTGAGAACGGTAATCATCGTGTATGCCCGTTCCGATGAGCCGTGCTGTATTTCGACTACCCTCGAGTCGAAATGACCTTTCTTCTCCCGCTTATATAACGTGTACCTACTGACTTAACTGACTTGACACCAGCTGATTTCGCGTCTAACGAGACAACTCAACACTCTGAAGGCATTGTAAGCCTTACGCACTACTGGTGATCAAAGTAAACATGTTGACAATCGTATAACCGTTGTTTGTGAGATTTCAGAGGTATTAGACAAGGTCAGGTGAAGCCGAGCGTTTGAAGAGTGGAGTACGGCAGGCCGATCGCGAGGCGGTCGCTGTCGCTTTGCTGCTTCCGTCGCTCTGCTGTCACTACTCGTACAGTGTTATCAAGGGTTTGCCAAGTGACCGTTATGAACTTAAACTACTGAGTGGTGCGCGGGGTAAAACTACCCAAGCCGCAGCTCAGTACAGTACTCCTTTGAAAAGAGAATGGTATCCCAAGAGGTTTGCTGCATTTTAAGTGTGTGTTAATCTGAATGTTTTATGTTGCAGTCACTTATTTGGATCACACATATCCTAGCGGTGTGTATGATGGCATACGTGAGGCGTTTCGCTTCGCGTGGTGGGACGAGCATGCGACGCGAACTTTCTACTTACTGCGCGCGATGCCTCCCTTGGACTTCTGGCCCTGCAGACGTGTTTCTGAACGAGTACAGGTGTAATCCAAGCAGACGCATTTCTCAGTGCGTATGAACTCATGTCTGGCAGACCAGTGGCTAGTGTGTAACACTAGAACAGGTAGACGATGTAATCGTCGGTATGTTGGTAAGCTAAGTGTTCCTATTGTTTTTATAAATACCGCCGCGCTGGCGTTATTGGGTAAATTAGATGTGAGACACCGCACAGTGAGCGTGTCTAGTAAGTTTGCTATCGGTGCAGTTTGCAGTTAGTCTCATTATTTCGTGTATTTTTCATGGTAATTCACTGTTTGGTTTTATTGAGAAACAATGGTTAGCTGTTTCCAAATTAAAGTTAAATTAACAGAGACTAATAACTGGTAGAGTGAACTACAGGTTAGAGGTTACAACTGAAAACTGTAGGCCAAATTGTAAAGCCTTGCGTAAAATATTGAGATGTCGGACTCGACACCTTCTCGAGTAGAACCAAGTCTACCAAGACGAGTATTCCAAACGGAATAGACGGTTTGCACTTGATGTGATGTGATGACTTTGTGTTCGTGCTTAACCTTTCCTGTTCACAGGGAAGTTAGATCTGAGAGTGCGTGGCCCCTACGAGGTGGTCAACGTTCTGTGCGCTTACGCTGCGCTATCGAGCGGTAGCTGTGGGCAGACCCAGCCTGCAGTGCAGTCATTTAATAGGATCACACGTGTCCTAGCGAAGCTGAACTCCAGGATGCGCACTGCGCAGTCCCTATGAGGTCGTGTGATCGTTGCCGTATCACCGATACGAGCTCGAGCTATTGGCTGTTTGTACGGAAAGAAGACTCTGACTGCCGCAGAACATTATGGTTCAGTGGTGTGGCAAGTCGACCCTGGTGAAGTATGAAATATTTTTCTGTAGTAGTGAGTTATACCAGCAGCCCCGACATAATGGCTATTTGATCCGACATTTAGCAGTTTGCTATTCGTAGCTTCGACATTTTTGGCTACCTTTTTATTTCGATAATAGTTACCCGGTGGCTTTGCAGTTGTTTTGGTAATGATCGAGGTCCGGAACTCCTTCATTGGTGAAACAACTTGCAATCTGCAGCTTATTTAGAGGCAGTTGCTTGAAAATATGCTTGTGCTTTCTGTATGACAGGAAAACTGAAAATATACTTGTGCTTTCTGTATGACAGGAAAACTGAATCTGGGAGTACGTGGCCTTTACGAGGTGGTCAACGTTCTGCCGAGCGGTCGGTGTGAGCTGACGCTGCGCTGTCGAGCGATAGCTGTGGGCAGACCCAGGCTGCAGTGCAGTATGGCGCTGTGGCGAGGCGATCGATGTCCAGAGATGCGTACAGACTCCGGTCTGGCAGACGCGTCTAACGCGTACAGGCGCTGTCCTGGCAGACGCATTTCTCAATGCGTACAGACTCCGGTCTGGCAGACGTGTCTAACACGTACAGGCGCTGTCCTGGCAGACGCATTTCTCAATGCGTACAGACTCCGGTCTGGCAGACGTGTCTAACACGTACAGGCGCTGTCCTGGCAGACGCATTTCTCAATGCGTACAGACTCCGGTCTGGCAGACGTGTCTAACACGTACAGGCGCTGTCCTGGCAGACGCATTTCTCAATGCGTACAGACTCCGGTCTGGCAGACGTGTCTAACACGTACAGGCGCTGTCCTGGCAGACGCATTTCTCAATGCGTACAGACTCCGGTCTGGCAGACGTGTCTAACACGTACAGGCGCTGTCCTGGCAGACCCATTTCTCAATGCGTACAGACTCCGGTCTGGCAGACGCGTCTAACGCGTACAGGCGCTGTCCTGGCAGACGCATTTCTCAATGCGTACAGACTCCGGTCTGGCAGACGTGTCTAACACGTACAGGCGCTGTCCTGGCAGACGCATTTCTCAATGCGTACAGACTCCGGTCTGGCAGACGCGTCTAACGCGTACAGGTGTTGTCCTGGCAGACGTATTTTTCAATACGTATGGACTCATGTTCGGCAGACACGTGTGGGGGGTTTTAGTAGATTTGTACGTACAAAGTAAGAGAATGTGTGACACTTGTCAGAAGACGTATGTTGATACGAAGAATGTTAGTGAAGGACTAGGTACCTAGCTAAGTGTGTCTCGTTGAAAGAGGGCCTTGCCAGATGATGAATGAAAGAATAGGCAATTGCTTTTGATGTTATTACTTAACCCGTGTTTTACATCGACAGACTCTTAGATAGACGCTTGTGCGCGTGTGACGCACGTGCGCTGACCTCCACGACGTGAAGTGATGCAGAACGGTCTGTGGAAGACCCGATGCTGCGTCGAGACATGATGGAGAAAAGTATCAGGGGCCCTATTTTTTCTTTATTATTATTTGAGACGTCTCTGAGGTGACTCCTGTGAGACTCGAGTTACGAGATGACGATTGATGTGCGATGTATTAATTAAGTGAAAGAGATTATGAACTGAGAATAAATAATGAAGTGGCAGTTTTAAGAAACTGCGCACGTATTTATACATGGCGTTCTTTCACAGAAGGTGAATCTGATGAGTCCTAGGATAGCTCATCAGACTCCGCAGCAAGGGTTCAGCGGTCTACGCCCCTGCTAGATGCTGGCTGATCCTGAAGCCGGACCTTCAACAGCTCCTGGCACCAGTCCTGCCTGTTGCTACCATGCTTGCGGGCCGAGGACGACCCGTCGTCAGGAGAGGCCGTGTTAGCAATATCGTCCGACGATGAGTCATAGGGGACAGCGCGCCTATAAAAGCGGGCGCAAAGCGAGCTGCAGGCCAGTTGCGAACGAGCCTTCGACGAGTGAACATCTATTTAGTTAGGATTATCGGTGATTGTGAGCTACCTACCTACTTACCTATGTGGTTAGATTACGAGTAAGTTACTCTGAGTTCATGTTAAATTTGACTGTGGTTTGTTGTAAGTTTGATTTGATTCCTTTTGGTTATCTTTATGTTTAATTTTTATTAAATTGTAAAGGATTAAAGTTAATCCGCCATCCGTCTGTATTTTTTTTTATTTGAATCATTACTTGGTTCCTAAAAATATATTATTATTACAATAATGATTTATTATACAGTAACATATAAAAAAACACTGTTAAAACTGATAAAGCGTCTCTATTATGGTATATAAGGTATTCGTGTCCGACCGACTACGTATTTATAGGTTATCTACAATGACATCGTTTTAAGAACATTGCTGGTGCATTAAACCCTTCATGAATTGCATATCCTTAATACCAGATTATTGATATAATGTTTGCACATGTGCCCTCCCTTGCCTTCCTGATAAGCATGTACAATAATGCTCTATAATGTTGCCTCCATTTGGGTTGTTGTTCAATATTAAATAACAATAATATATTCTTTGTCTTACATGACGTGATTGGATTGGATACGTCCACGCAAAAGCTACACATTTTCCTGAATTCCGTAATCGGGCAGGTCATCTAACTGGTTTTCTCTCTATGTTTCAATTAGATATAAGCCAAATGAAGGCAACATTATAGACCATTATTGTACATACTTATCAGGAAGGCGAACGATGTGCACATGTGCACACTTTATATCAATAATATGGTATTTAGGATATGCAATTCATGAAGGGTTTAATGCACCAGCAATGTTTTTAAGCAATGTCATTATGGATAACCCATAAAATACGTCGTCGGTCGGACACGAATACCCTAAATACCAGAATAATTAAAAAAACACTGTTAAAACTGATAAAAGGGGGCCCCTTTTTTATGTTCCTGTGTAATAAATCATTATTATAATAATAATATTTTATTTATTTTAACATTTTATCAAAACTTAAAAGTCTTATCACTTTGAACGGACAGTTGTGACAGCAAAGCTGTCATGGCAATAGTTGTTCCAATTGAACAGACCTATCCAACGACAAATATTTTATCGCTATTGGAGGGTGGTTCCAATCTGCCCATTGTCCTTTGCCTATTTATTTTTTTGTATGGGAAAAAATCATTGAATTAGAAAAAATCGTAGAACAAAAGTTGTTAGTCTTGATTTACCCAAGTCGCCTTTTCAAGGTTATTGATTAGATACCTATAACCCTGTATAGGTACATTTACAGTTTGAGTATACACTGTGTCCACGAGAGCTGCTGCCGACAAACTGTTGTACAGTTTGGCAGAAACTTTATAATGTAATGTACTTACACTTTGAAATAAATAAATAAAATAAAATAAATCATCATCATCATCACAGCAGTCCGACTTCAACCACTGCTGGGTATAGGGCCTCTCTTTGCATATCCTAGCCTCATTCAGGGGCCTCACCATGAATTCATAATACACTAGCTGTCCCGCCAGCGACTTCGTTCACTTAAAGTATCTAAATTGAGTTTCAAACACATCACACAACTCATAAAAATCCCATACTAACTTTGACACCCCATTTGACCCCTTTATGAAGGTTATATTGAAAAATCCTGAAACACGTGTCCATTTGTTTTGCATTTACAGTACACAAACAAAATTTCAGACCAATCGCACGACCCGTTAAAAAGTTCCCATACAAACATTGACCCCACATTTGACCCCTTTTTTAAGGTTATATTGGAAAATCCTGAAACACGTATCCGTTCATTTTGCATTTACAGTGTACAATCAAAGTTTCATGAAAATCGCTCCACGCGTTAAAAAGTTTCATACTATCGTTTTCACCCTTTTTCACCCCCTTAGAGGTGGAATTTCCAAAAATCCCGCCTTAGTGGGTGGTTTTGTTATAAAAGGAAACCACCTTCCAAATTTCAGCTTTCTAGCTTCAGCGGTTTCGGCTGGGCGATGATGAATCAGTCAGTCAGTCAGTCAGTCAGTCAGGTTAAGCTCATAAATAGATATAGATAGTGACTAAACCAACTGAGCTGTGAGTCAGTCTATTGCTGGTGGGTGTTTGGATATATGGCGTTGTGTGAAATGTCCACCAATATTTATTTAATAACCTGCCGAAACTTCTACAAATCGCTAAGGTAGTGATTGAAATAAAATGTCTACCTTAGTATAGTAAATGTTTAGTCTTTTATTATTATTACCTACTTACATATAACATCGACTTAGGCTTACCTGTTGTGATGTTATATTGTCTTTTAAATAATTAAATAAATATTTATAGAAAACAGCGCCATCTATCCAAACACCACCGCAACATTTCCATCAGGACATACTTTCAGACAGCGCTATCTATAAACACCCACCGCAACATAAACACAGCGCCATCTATCCAAACACACCGCAACATAAAACAGCGCCATCTATCCAAACATCACCGCAACATTTCCAAACGACATAGAAGACAGTGCCATCTATCTAAACACCACCGCATCTTTTCTAGCACACACAGACAGCGCCACCTACCTTCATCCTCAGTCGCTCGGCCATCTGCGTGAACTTGCCGGGCTCGTGGAAGCGCAGCGGGCGGCGCGCTCGGGCCGCGGGCCGCGCCGCCAGCCGCCCGTCCATCCAGGCCTCGGAGCCCGCGGGCGCCTCCTCCGTCAGCTGGCCCGACAGCTGCGCCTTGAACTCCTCGCGCCGCTTCGCCCTGATGTTCGCCTGCGGGTGGATAAACAGTCAACTACGACAACTATATTCTAAGATCCGGCTGCAAAATTTTGCACTCATCGAGTATTTGCTAAAATCTAAATTTTTACGCTTATTTACCGGTGACAGAAAAGATGAGGAGTAATAGGTTAGCGTGGTATGGGCATGTTATGAGAAGAGATAATGTCAATGTGACGAGGAGAGTGTTAGGTATGAATGTGGATGGATACAGGGGTAGAGGTAGGCCAAAGAAAAGATGGATGGACTGTGTGAAAAATGACATGGGTAGGAAAGGAGTGAGTACCGAGATGACGAATGATAGAGGGAAATGGAAGAAGATCACATGTTGTGCCGACCCCACATAACGTGGGAAGAGGGCAGGAAGATGATGATGATGATGATGATTTATGACCAGGAGTATTTTTTTTTTTTTACGAATTATGAATATGTTCACGACTCTAATCCCCAGGCTCGGTAGATATCTCCTCAGATCTTTAGTTACTTAGATCTTTGAGGATATCTAAAGGGGGTAGTCAGAGGCAAGTCCAAACATGACATTAGGCACATGCCCACATTTTGCACAGTAGTTAGTTTTCCGTACGTGACAGGTTGCAAGCCCATCGCCGCTTATAAGAATACTAACCTATGACACATACCTTCGAATTTTTGTTTCTAGGGTATGTCGGTTTCCTCACGATGATTTCCTTCACCGTTTAAAAGCACTGTTATTGCGCACATAAATTTTTCGAATCGAAAGCCTCATTGGTGCACGACCAGGTTTGAACCCACGACCTTCGGATCGTGAGGCCGGGGTGCTACCACTACACCACCAGCGCTCTCGTCAAACGAAATATCAATGAACAAAATAAAAAAAAATATATCAGCGGCAATTAGGCAACCTGATAGATACGAGTATATCACTATCGCTGTATAGCACTACTATTGTAACGAAACGAGCTAATATGGCCTTAAGAGCACTGGTGGTGTAATGGCACCCCTGCCTCATGATCCGAAGGTCGTGGGTTCAAACCTGGTCGTGCACCAATGAGTTTTTCGATTCGAAAAATTTATGTGCGCAATGCCAGTGCTCTTAAACGGTGAAGGAAATCATCGTGAGGAAACCGACATACCCTAGAACCAAAAATTCGAAGATATGTGTCATAGGTTAATTTAATAATATTCTTGTAAGCGGCGATGGGCTTGCAACCTGTCACGTACGGAATACTAACTACTGTGCAAAATGTGGACATGTGCCAAATGTCATGTTTGGACGTGCTGACTCTTTAGATATCCTCAAAGATCTAAGTAACTAGAGATCTGAGGAGATATCTACCGAGCCCGGGGATTACAGTACGTCTACCATGAGTTGTCACATTTAGATCGGCTGACGTTACTACAGTAGTAATAGTACGTTACTATGACATCTGTCGAAATTGTTACTCATGGTACCAAATTCTAAGCAAATGAATGAAGCGCAAACTACAGTCGCTGTAGTACTGTGACGTAGGATAGTTAATTACGCGACGTTTTAGTACCCAACTATCCGCTAGAGGCGTTGTACAAGGTTTCATACATTTTTTTAACTGCAGTTGCTAGCGAGTGTAGATTGTGAAAACTTATGTTAGACCTTCGTGATCATTATGGAACTGCTAACCTTGAGTGTGGGGGCGACTTGTGTGAGTTGGACCCGTTTCCCGGTCGTGTCTATGGTCCGACCCTCGCGGTCCAGGATCAGAGGAGCCGGACCGGAGGTACATTGCAGCGCCCCCCCTGGACAAAACAACATGATCAAATCAAAATCAAATCAAATTCATTTATTTTGCGAAACATGGGTTACAGGGATGTTAAATAAAAAAATAGAATGGGAACAGCCATGATCAGCTTTACAGCATGCAAAGTCACGATAGATGTATATAAAACAAGGTCACTATCAACATTAATTAATCAATAAGTAAATTGTCTCATCTAGAATTTATCCATCAGATATTCATTGACATTATAATAGGCCTTCTTAATTAACAATTGTTTTAATTTGTGTTTAAAAATATGAATAGTACTGCTATCTTTAATGCAACTAGGTAAGTGGTTGTAGATAATAATAAGAAAGCCATTTATTCCCATTAAAACACTTGATTACAAATATCATAAAATTACATAAATTAATAGTTTGCTTGTCTATAAAGTTATTTATATTCTTTATTATGGAGAGCCCATTTGTGAGCCAAGGCCTCCTTCAATCCTTTCCAGTCGCTTCTCCGTTGGGCTAGCCGTGTCCAGGTAGCGCCAGCTATACTCATTATATCGTCGCGCCATCGGCGCTTTGATCTTCTTCAATATGATATTGTGATGTAAATAAGCGTAGTATACAGTAGGTCTACCATGACTTTTCACAATCTACACTCGCTAGCGACTGTAGTTAAATAAATGTATGAAAACTTGTACAGCGCCTCTAGCGGATAGTTGGGTACTAAAACCTTACGTAGCTAACTATCCTACGTCACAGTACTACAGCGACTGTAGTTTGCGCTTCATTAATTTGCTTAGCATTTGGTAACATGAGTAACAATTTAGACAGATGTCATAGTAACGTACTATTACAACTGTAGTAACGTCAGCCGATCTAAATGTGACAACTCATGGTAGACCTACAGGTTGTCACCAGACTACTTCCGAAAACTGCAGGTGGCTAAAGTACCCATCAATATAAACAACTTTTTCTAAGATAAATGATTGATTGACGACCTCTGTGGCGCAGCGGGCGAGAGTCCGTCTGCGACGCAAGAGGTTGCGGGTTCGATTCCCGCCTCGGAACAAATTTGTGTACGATCTGCAGAAATTTGTTCCGTTGGTCTGGGTGTATTCTATGTATAATAAAAATATATCTATCTATGTATATTATGTATTAAATATATCAGTTATCTAGTACCCATAACACAAGCTTTGAGTAGCTTACTTTGGGGCTAGATGATGCTGTGTGGACTGTCCAGCATTATTTATTCAGGGGTGACTTTGCGGAAATCCATTACAAATACTGAAAATTCACTTTTCTCTCGGCGCTCGGTGGAGCAATACCAGTGCGGAGCGCGTCAACGGCCCTAAGGATGCTTTGTGGAGAGGCGAAACACGTGTCGAGTCTCTATGTGAGGAATGGTGTTGGGCTTACCTGGGTGTACCTGGGTGACCGAGCTTTGCTCGTTTATTTGGGGTAAAAGACGTTTTCTAAAAATGAAACCTAGCTAGATCGATTTATCGCCCCCGAAACCCTCTGCATACAAAATTTCATGAAAATCGCTGGAGCCGTTTCCGAGATTCAGAAAATATATATATACATATATACAAGAATTGCTCGTTTAGAGGTATAAGATAATATTTCTTACTAGCTTCCGCCCGCGGCTTCGCCCGCGTGATACCTTGAAAACCAAAACAAATCTATCCCGCGGGAACCTTATATTTTTCCGGATTAAAAAGTAGCCTATGTGTTATTCCAGATCATAATCTATATCTGTGCCAAATTTCATTCAGATCCGTTCAGCCGTTTTAGCGTAAAAGAGTAACAAACATACATCCATCCATCCATCCATCCATACATTCTTACAAACTTTCGCGTTTATAATATTAGTAGGATAAGGCATTTTTAGGGGCTCATTAATATTAATAAGCTTAATTAATAACCGCATTAGATAATAGTTTAGCGGGAAAGTACTAGACATTTCCGTCCTCTTCAGTATTTTTAACTTTTTAGCCATGTCTGTATGAAACATTTGCATGGAACAGCTGTTTTTTTTCGCGCTCACAATATTGGTTTCTTAAAAATAGTTGTTTATATTGATGGATACTTTAACCCCCTGAAGTTTTCGGAAGTAGTCTGGTGACACCCTGTATAAACGTAGAAACTTACCAGCTAACTTCCGCTGTATCCGCGCCTGCAGCTCAGCTATTTTCTGCTGCTTCTCCAACTCCTCAGGAGTCAGGGGTGCCGGTACTGGAAAATATTTAAAACATGAACACTCACGACTGTAATCCCCAGGCTCGGTAGATAATTATATCCTCAGATCTTAGATCTTTGAGGATATCTAAAGAGAGGCACGTCCAAACATGATATTTGGCTCATACCAACATTTTGCACAGTAGCTAGTATTCCGTACGTGACAGATTGCAAGCCCATCGCCGCTATAAAATACACACCTTCGATTTTTTGGTTCTAGGGTATGTCGGTTTCCTCACGATGATTTCCATCACCGTTTAAGAGCACTGGCATTGCGCACATACATTTTCCGAATGGAAAAACTCATTGGTGCACGACCAGGTTTGAACCCACGACCTTCGGATCGTGAGGCAGGGGCGCTAGCCGTGAGCACAGGGGATCGAGAGCTAGTATATATGGGTTGCTGTCCATGATTACATGCCAAGCATTACATATATTGTTTACTAGCTGACCCGGCACACTTCGTACTTATTTAGAAAACGTTTGTATGGAAAATAGAAAAGGGCTTTTTAGGGTTTTCCCGGCAGTTATTCGAATTTTTCTTACCTTTTAAACCTTCCCCGGACCTCCACGAACATTTCAAGACCAAGATAAGATAAATCCGTTTAGCCGTTCTCGAGTTTTAGCGAGACTAACGAACAGCAATTCATTTTTATATATAAGAAGAAGAAGAAGATTGCTGGTCAATTACAAGATGACGGATGATAGGGGAGAGTGGAGGAGGAGAGCCAGTTGTGCCGAATGTAACAATGGGATAATGGTAGGGAGATGATGACTACGGATGATAGGGAAGATTTAACAAAGAAAATGGGTTGTCGTCCCTACCATAGGGATAAGAGCAGGGAGATGATAATGACAACGGATGACAGGGAAGAGTTGAAGAAGAGAAACTGTTGCCGTCCCTACCAGTGGGATTAGGGCAGATGATGATGACTTTACATCTCTTTTGTTTATTCTCCATTTTCTCTTGCGTAGAGAGATATGGTGACTACAGTGCTGGTGCTAGGATACTTACCAGGTCTAGAATATAGCGATGGTTTGATGACGCTGGGCGGGGCAGAGCTGTTAGGGCCCATTTGGGCCTTTAATAGTTGGGCCTGTCCGGCCGCGTTAGTGACTGCTTTTGAAGGCCCTTTCAGTACAGCTAGGGCCTTTTTACGTTCTTCTATCTCTTTCTGAGCGTTCACCATCATTTGCTGAAAAGAGAAAGATATAGAGTTAACTCTATCCAGTACTATCTATTCAAAGGTTGTCTGTAGAAATCTATTTATATCACACTAGCTTCCGCTCGCGGCGTCGCCCGCGAAGTACCTACATAAAATATAGCCTATGTTCATCCTGAAAGTTCATTCTACACATTGGTGAAAGAATTTTTCAAATCGGTTCAGTAGTTTCGGAGCCTATTCATTTCAAACAAACAAACAAACAATCAAAGTTTTCCTCTTTATAATATTAGTATAGACTAGCTTCCGCTAGCGGCTTCACTCGCGTGGTACCTTGACAAAAAAAAAACTATCCCACGGAAACTGTAAATTTTCCGGGATAAGTAGCCTATGTGCTATTCCAGACTATAAAGCTATATGCGCGCCAAATTTCATCAGATCCGTTCAGCCGTTTCAGCGTGAGAGAGTAACAAACATACATACATCCTCACAAACTTTTACGTTAGGATTGAGGTAAGAATTCATAGATATTTTCCAATTTTTATCTTGTATCATGGCTCAAAATGATGACCGCATCTGTCTCCCTCTCACCTTGAATCAGCCAATCAGAATTTAGCGCTCGAAACATAATTCGCAACGTTTAACTTTGGTTATCTCATAAAATATTGGTTAATTTTAAATGTACCCTTTATGAAATAACTTATTATAAACCAATCTATTATTACTACTGTGCAAAATGTGGGCATGTACCAAATGTCATGTTTGGACGTGCCTCTGACTACCCCCTTTAGATATCCTCAAAGATCTAAGTATCTAAAGATCTGAGGAGATATCTACCGAGCCCGGGGATTACAGTCGTGATCATATTATTATTATTATTATTATTACTATTATTGCTCCATCTTCATGCTATCAGCTTGAAAGATGAGCTCAAAAATCAAGGTTAAAGTTTTTAAAATAACGGTAAAATATCAAATTGAGTAAAATCTACCTCTAGCTGAAGAGTACTACTGCTTACCTTAATCCTATCAGCGCTTAACCCAACTCTTTTGGTCTCAGAATTGTTGGCTTCGGGTAAGATATCCAGTAAGTCCATGACATCTTTCTCTTTCTCTTTATCATTTTTATCCTTTTTCTCTTCCCGACGGCCGTCTCTCTCTTTGCCATCATGTCTTGATCTGTAATTCACATAATAAATAATAAATATTGGCTGTGAAATATCAAATTAAAAAGTTATCTTGATTAAATTGGATTTTAGCTAAGATGGTTTGGGCATGTAGAAAAGATGGATGAAAGGAGATTGACGAAACAGTTGTATAAGGCGAGTGTGAATGGGACAGTTGGAAGGGGAAGACCTCGGCGTACGTACCTTGATCAAATTGGGGACGTACTAGAGAAAGGCCAAGACCAGAGTACCCTAAACCGACGTGCCTGTATAAAGAATGTAATGAGAATGAATGAAGCAAGAGGTATGTCAGGTTCGTAGAAAGAGGAGATCCGTGGTCTCTGCCTACCCCGTCGGGGAACAGGCGTGATTCGATGCAAGAGTATACATTTCTACTTTTTATCTTTCGACCAATCTATCTTCTTTAACTTACTACTGTCAAATTCAAAATGTTTTATAGAGGAACAGATAAATTATAAACTTAAACTAACATGTCAACATACTAGTAATTATTTAAAATACACAATCTAAATAAAAAATCTACTGTTACATATTATACAAAACAATAATACAAACCTATGCATTACTAACCCTAAAAATAACAAAAATATTCACAAACAAAAACGTCAATGTTATGCACTGTCCCTTGTTAACTTATTACCTTTTGATATCTTTATCCTTGTCACTGGACTCATGTTTCCGTTTCTGTGTCTTCGAGGAGGAGATTAGCTCCTGAGCGAGCGCTATCACCTTGTCTGCTAGTTTACTCGCCTTCTTGGAGTCAATGTGAGATGAGAGACGATCTATTATCTTACGGCGTTCATATCTGGAAAAGTTTTTATTTAATATAAAAGAGGGACATTATCGGCGAAACATTCAATAAGTAGTACAGTAATTGGTACAGAAATTATGTATGTAAACTAAGAAACGCAAACAATCATACATGAATATTTTGTTATCGCTAGTATATTAGTGATTAGCTTCTGCCCGCAGCTTTGCTTGCGTGAAAAACAAAAACAATCTATCCCATGGGAACCGTACATTTTTTCGGGATAAAATGTAGCCTATGTGTTGTATATGTCTGTGCCAAATTTCATTCAGATCCGTTCAGCCATTTTAGCGTGAAAGAGTAACAAACATACATCCATCCATACATTCTTACAAACTTTCACGTTTATAATATTAGTAGGATAGGTTGCAAGCCCATCGCCACTTATAAGAATATTAACCTTTGACACACACATTCGAATTATTAGTTCCAGAGTATGCCGGTTTTCTCTAGACGTTTTCCTTCACCGTATAAGAGCACTGGCATTACTCACATACATTTTTCAAATGGAAAAACTCATTGTTGAATGACCAGATTTGAACCCACGACCTTCGGATCGTGAGGCAGAGGCGCTACCACTACACCACCAGTGCTCTATTTAAGTACAGTGATTATGTATGTGACTGTTATCTATACTAATATTATAAGAAGGAAAGATTTGATTGTTTGAATTGAATTGGCTCCGAAACTAATAGACCGATCTAAAAAATTATTTCACCAAGTGTAGAATGAACTTTCAGGATGATAATAGGCTTTATGTAGGTACTTTGCGGGCGACGCCGCTAGCGGAAGCTAGTTTGTTTATAATAACGAGTTAATGTATCACTTACCCATTATTCAGACAGGACGAAACAGTGGATAGAACGGAACTATCAGATTTCCCTAGAGTCCGGTAAATGGCGCGGTCTAGCGTAGGTCTCAGCTCTTCAACCTCCCGTCGGGATAGCTGGAGCGCCATATCTTCAACCACAATGAGATTACAAGCAAAATAACTCAAAATACAATCCCTTGGAGGTTATGTTTTATCTTATTGATTTGTCGATTGTATTACATTTTATTGACGGTTTGTGTGGAGAAATGGATTGTTTATACACTTTTTATGACTTGTTTTAGCAATAAAAACTTTGGTTTGTCGGATATTTTCGCGAATTTAGCAAATTATTTTGTGACGTAAACAACGACCATAGAGTATGCAGGACTTATTTGCTTGTTGTAGTAACTTTTTTTTTCTCTATGGCAACTTTTTTTAAAACAAAACATTTCTCATTGAGACAGATAAAAAGAAGAAGCATCATTTGAAACATTAAAAACTTATGTAGTGTAGAACCTCTGCCATGGATAATTGTTATTATAATTAAGGCCAGGTATTCCAGCAGCATTATATTCTCCTCTTTGCCAGCAGGCAGTAGATATTAGGCGCTGTCCCGGGCCGCCAAGCCACGGCGCTTATAAATTTTGTTTGTAGTGATTATGAAAATAATGTTATCAAGCCAAACTCTGCGAATTCGTCTAGAAATAGTTCTATTCTTTAGTTTAGTACAAAAAAAATATGTAAAATGTTAGTTTTTCAGTCATAATATTGAAAAAAACAAATACAAAAAGGGGTATCTTTGGGACTCTTTTTTAGCAAGGTAAGTTCATAGATCTTGTAACTGACTGCGATTTTGACTAGATTAGATCCATAAGTAATATATATATATTTTTCAGAACTCTAAACACTATATTCCATGTCTCAGGTGATTTTAAAAATCATAAAATCGCGGCCTCTGTCGGAATACACGGCCTTAGGTCAAGCAAGTCATCGATGTTAGAAACGTAGTGATTATATATTCTCTTTGGATGTTAGATCATAATTATTAATGCATTTTTAGTCTATGGGCAATAAAGTAATTTAGTTCTCTTTCTTCTGTTCTTTTTCGTGGAACGGAACGGCGGCGAGGCGGCGGCAATATTTTGATTGTTTGTTTGTTTGTATTTTTTAATGCAATTTTGTCGCTGCTTGTTTTGATTTGACCAATTTTAATCTTGGCGACTTGTTTCACAAACGTTCAATTAAAGTTCTACTAGAAAACTGATAAAATCTGTGTATACACATTTGCATTCAGTGCACATTTATTGGATAAACATAAACATAACCTCAAAATGTCTGATGACGATGATGTTATTCTGGTGAAAAGATCGAAGAATATCCACTATGGATCCCTGGAGGAGCAGGAGAAAACGCGGCTGGCGGCCCTGGCGACTGCCTCGAAGGACGACAATGAGGAAGAAGAACCCAAGGAGTTAGGCGATATACAGATTTCTAATGGTTAGTATAACCAGCAATAATCTTATACCTTTAAACGAGCAATTCTTGTATATATATATATATATATATATATAATTGGAATCTCGGAAACGGCTCCAGTGAAACTCATGAAATTTAGTATGCAGGGGGTTTCGGGGGCGATAAATCGATCTAGCTAGGTTTCATTTTTAGAAAACGTCGTTTACCAATAAAAAAAACCGAGCAAAGCTCGGTCACCCAGGTACTCTATACTAATATTAAAAAGAGAAAAGATTAGATTGTTTGTTTGTTTTTTTGCATTGATTAGGGTCTGAAACTATTGGACTGATTCTAAAATTCTTTCACCAAAGTGTAGAAAGAACTTTCAGGGTGAGATTGGCTGAATTTGATGTAGGTACTTCGCGGGCGACGCCGCGAGCGGAAGCTAGTTCTATCGAGGGGGATGAAACAGGCATGCCCTAAAACCATCAATCAATCAATAATTCTTTATTCAGTAAAATCACAGGGATCATTTTGAATCGTCTTACATACTAGGTGAGTGATGTCAATTCCAGTCCTATCCCCAGTCAGAGAAGAACTGACAAGAAACTCGCCTAGCGCTTTGTATGTTGTTAGGGACACCTAGCAGAGTTGGAGCTGATTCGTCTCAAGCTTTTTTGTCATCTAAGTACTCTGATATTTTACAATATTCTTTTTGAGACAGTTTCTGTATAAACATCATCATCATCTTCCTACCCTTTTCCCATGTTATGTGTGCACAACATATCCACCTCTATCATTCTTCATCTCAGTACTCACTCCTTTCTTACCCATGTCATCTTTCACACAGTTCATCCATCGTTGCATACCTTTGAACCAAAGAACCAAAAATTCGAAGGTGTGTGTCATAGGTTAGTATTCTCAATAGCACAATTGGATTAGAAACCATGACCTTTGGATCATGAGGCAGAGGTGTTAACACTACACCACCAGTGCATTTATATAAAATAAATAAATCAATATTGGTGGACATTTCACACAACGCCATCTAGCCCCAAACTAAGCAAAGCTTGTACTATGGGAACCAGATGGTTGATAGATTAAGGCGCGGTGGTCAGCTGATCGCGGAGTTTTGCTGTTTTTCAGATGCTTTACCCTCGGTAAATAAGGGTAGTGGAAAATAACTGAAAGGTCACTGAAAATAATCAATATTTTATCTCTAAAGTCTGAGTTTGAAATTTTGTTTAAACGTCGTACTAACTTTAGTATTAACTCTCGAAAAAACCTCAAAAAATAAACAAAATCTCCTTCTAAAGTTGAGGTCATTTCCATATTTTTTTTACACCAACGGGTAGATAATTTACTTATAAATAAAAGGTGTGTTTCATTTTTATTATTTAAATGTAACACAAATTATTATTTCTAATTATTACAATTCGAAGGGATAAAACTTAGACTTTTCATGCAACGGGCAGTATGCGCCGCTGGCCACTAGCTAGCTGCCGCGCCTTAAATATATATTTTTTTTATCGTAAATACTTTCATAGAATCTGCATACATAGAACAAGCATCTGCGTTCACACAAATGTCAGTCCTGGG
Source organism: Cosmorhoe ocellata (assembly GCA_963675405.1). Lineage (NCBI taxonomy): Eukaryota > Metazoa > Arthropoda > Insecta > Lepidoptera > Geometridae > Cosmorhoe > Cosmorhoe ocellata. The sequence goes on along the minus strand of OY776271.1, from coordinate 5,649,860 downwards.
GGATCGAACCCACAACCTGCAGCGCAGAAGGCAGAGCTACTACCAACTGAGTGAGGCCGGTCTATATAAATAGTATAACTGTTTCAGAATATCTAGAACTGGAAGATGAAGTGTCACGAGACAAGAAGGCACTACTCGAGGAGTTTGAGAGGAGACGAAAGGCTCGGCAGCTGAACGTCTCCACTGATGATGATGAGGTAAGAAACTTCAGTATGGTTTCTTCAGTGTTTTCTATGTATAACAAAAAAAATCTATCTATGTATATTATGTATTAAATATATCAGTTATCTAGTACCCATAACACAAGCTTTGAGTAGCTTACTTTGGGGCTAGATGATGCTGTGTGGACTGTCCAGCATTATTTATTTAAAGGGTTCATACATTAATTTATGAAAACTGGCATATCCACTACCTCCTCATTTTAATTACTCTAGGCAATCTTTCCCCCCAAATATATGGGGAACCATGATATTGTATGATGATGATGCAAGCATGTCAGGGTCAAATGTGTCTGGTTTCCAGGTGCGAAGGAGTCTCAGACAGTTGGGGGAGCCGGTGTGCTTGTTCGGTGAAGGCCCGGCTGAGAGGAGAGTCCGGCTCCGAGACTTACTCAGCTAGTATGTATAAATTAATTATGTATCCAACAACGGTTCCATCTGAAAACCAACTTATCACTTAGCATTCTTACCATCACGTTTGGAAGTATCTTTATCCTGAGATTGTACCTTTTTGGCCGCACTGCATGCTGGGAGAGACTAAAGATCACTGGTGGTGTAGTGGTAGCACCCTTGCTATGCGATCCAAAGATCGTGGATTCAAACATGGTCAATCTCGTACCTATGGATATTTATAATTGAATAATTATGTGCTTAAAGCCAGTGTGACTTCGCTTAAAATTGATACTTTATCACCTTATTCGTGGGACCTACCTCGATAAAAAGTAGCCTATGTGCTATTCCAGGTCATAAACTACGCGCATTCCAAGTTTCTTCCAGATTCATCCAGCCGTTTCAGTATGAAAGAGTAACACCCATAAATCTGCACAAGCTTACGGCTCGGCGCAAACGGGGAGCAGTATCTGCGACTCGCGTCAATACAAAATGTATGAAAAAGTGTGTTAAGTCCCTGCCGCTGGCCACCGGTGGCTGTGGTCGGTTTGCGCCGAGCCTTAAAGTTTGTAATATTAGTTAGATAGGCCACCGACCACCCACAGCCAAGTCGCGCCGCACACGTGTAGCCAGTGGCCGCCACTGGCTACAGCAGTGTCCGCGACTCGCGTCAATACAAAATGTACGAAAAAGTGTGTTAAGTCGCTGCCGCTAGCCACCGGTGGCTGTGGTCGGTGGCCCGTTTGCGCCCAAAAGTTTGTAATATTAGTAAGATGACATTTTTGAAATGTTTCAGTCTCGGCGAAGATGCCATAAACAAGAAGCTGGAGGAGGAAGAGGCCCGCATGTCCCTGACCAGAGCGCGGGAAGGCACCTGGTACCACGAGGGTCCGCCGGAGCTGCGGGTAGCCAGGCGAGCTATCGCTGCGTACAGTCTGCCTAAAGCTAAAGAAAGGTATGTTTAACGTGTCTGTCTGTGTGTCTGAGTGTCTGTGTGTCTGTGTGTCTGTCTGTGGCATCGTAGCTCCCAAACGGATGAACAACAGTCTGCCTAAAGCTAAAGAAAGGTATTTTGAACCCCCGACAAAAAGAGGGGTGTTAAGTTTAACGTGTCTGGCTGTGTATCTGTGTCTGTGTGTCTGTGTATCTGTGTGTCTGTGTATCTGTGTCTCTGTATGTCTGTGTGTCTGTGTATCTGCATGCATGCGTGTTCCTTTGGCTGACGCTGAAGCACAAACGGCTAGACGGATTTTTTTCAAGGTACCACGTGGACGAAGCCGCGGGTGGAAGCTAGTTTGAAATAAAAGTATTAATAAATAAATAAATAAATATTGGTGGACAGTTCACATAACGCCATCTAGCCCCAAACTAAGCAAAGTTGTACTATCCCATAGTACCAGATAGCTGATAGATTTATTAAATACTATTTCTTTGTAAATACATACATAGATTACATAGTAACACCCAGACACAGAACAAACATCTGCGTTCTCACAAATGTTAGTCCTGGGTGGGGATCGAACCCACAACCTACAGCGTAGAAGGCAGAGCTACTACCGACTGTGAGGTCGGTCAAATTTATTATTTACTAGCTTCCGCCCGCGGCTCCGCCCGCGTGGTACCTTGAAAAACAAAAACGAATCTATCCCGTGGGAACCGTTCATTTTTCCGAGATAAAAAGTAGCAAATGTGCTATTCTAGACTATATTCTATATCTGTGCCAAATTTCATCCAGATCTGTTGAGCCGTTTTAGCGTGAAAAAGTAACAAACATACATCCAGACATCCAGACCTCCACACATCCTTTCACACACAAATGTTCGCGTTTACAATATTAGTAGGAAGTGGGACTATTTCTGCGTTCATCACACATAACAGTTCTGAAATTGAAATTGAAATTGAAATTGAAATTGAAAAATATTTATACAGTACAATCACAAGGATCACTTTGAAACGTCTTACATGCTAGGTGAATCTATGTGCCAATTCCAACCTAACCCAAGTACGAGAAGAACAGGCAAGAAACTCGTCTCGGTCCTAGCGCTTTTTTGTATGATCCTTTATTTTATTTTATTGTACAAACAAAATCCTTCTTACAAAAAAATGTAATCAAGATTATCTAATAATAATAACATAAAAACAAAAGACAAAACAGAACATAAATACATAAAACAAAAGGACAGCGTTTACCTGGGAGATCTGGGGGATCGAACCCACAACCTGCAGCGCAGAAGGCAGAGCTACTACCGACTGAGCTATGAGGCTGGTCAAATTTATTGATGTTTGTTTGTGCAGACTAGCGAAGGCTCGCGAGGAGCTGAAGGTGGCCGGCAGCGTGCGAGCGGCGGCGCGCCAGGACTCGCAGCGGAAGGCCTCCGCCATGGCCATATACTGCAGCCAGGTACTTGTACTTATGTACATAAATCCACGATGGAGGAACCGATGACGAATTTACCCATAAAAAATAATATTTTATTCGACCGTGACAAATTTACTCTCCAAGTATGCAACTTAAAAGTAGCACAAAAAAAGGACCGAAGACGAATTTACCCTAACCCCTTGTCCGCCCTCCGACAGCTAACCAATTTGCAATGTGTACGCTGTCCTTTTGTATTATGTATTTATGTTCTGTTTTGTCTTTTGTTTTTATATTATTACTAGCTTCCGCCCGCGGCTTCGCCCGCGTGATACCTTGAAAAACAAAAACAAATCTATCCCGCGAGAACCTTATATTTTTCCGGGATAAAAAGTAGCCTATGTGTTCTTCCAGATTATAATCTACATCTGTGCCAAATTTCGTCCAGATCCGTTCGGCCGTTTCAGCGTGAAAGAGTAACAAACATACATCCAGACATCCATACATTCTTACAAACTTTCGCGTTTATAATATTAGTAGGATTATCTCGATTACATATCTTTGGAAGAAGGATCATACAAAGCTCTAGGACCGAGACGAGCTTCTTGCCTGTTCTTCTCGTACTTGTGTTAGGTTGTAATTGGCACATAGATTCACCGCATGTGAGACGTTTCAAAGTGATCCTTGTGATTGTACTGAATAAAATATTTTTCAATTTCGATTTCAACCGACTGAAATAATGATAACATGATTTTTGACTTGTTGAAGCAAAAGAGGTAAGTATAAGTATGTCAGGATCGTAGCAAGTGGAGATCCGTTGTCTCTGCCTCTCTCGGGAAACAGGCGTGATTTTATGTATGTATGTACATATGTATGTATGTACATATGTATGTATGTATGTTAACCGACTGTGAAGGAGAGTAATAAGAAAGAAAAATAAAACCGGAAAAGTGCGAGTCGGACTCACGTACGAAGGGTTCCGTACCATCCTTACTAAATTATAAATGCGAAAGTAACTCTGTCAGTGTCTCTGTCAGCCTAAACTACTGAAACGATTTTGATGAAATTGTACAAAGATGTACTAAAACTTGAGAAATGACATAGGCTACCTTTTATCCCGAAAATATGTACGGTTCCCGTGGGATAGATATCTTTTTTTTAAGGTAACAAGCGGGCGATGCCGCTGGCGGAAGCTTATCTATAATATATTACGGCAAAAAATCATGTTTGTTGTATGGGAGCCCCCTTAAATATTTATTTTATTCTTTTTTTTAGTAATTTTTTTTTTTTAGAAATACATCTGTGAAAATTTCAACTGTCTAACTATCACGCACGGCTTATGAGATACAGCCTGCTGACAGACGGACGGACAGACAGCGGAATCTTAGTAATAGGGCCCGTTTTAGCCTATGGGTACAGAACCGTAAAAACGAAATAATATAATGATTTTGACCAAAAAAATTGTATCAGATTTGGCTAAATACATTTTATTTTTCACAGATTGGCGACACGCGGCCCATAAGCTTCTGTAGATTCAGCAGTGACAGTAAAATGCTAATAACAGCCAGCTGGTGAGTGCTTCAATATATATCTAAATTTATATAACTCAAAGGTGACTGACTGACTGACTGACATAGTGATCTATCAACGCACAGCCCAAACCACTGGACGGATCGGGCTGAAATTTGGCATGCAGGTAGATGTTATGACGTAGGCATCCGCTAAGAAAGGATTTTCATTCATTCTACCCCCAAGGGGATAAAATAGGGGATGAAAGTTTGTATGAAAAGTCGCGATAATCGACATTCACGCGGGCGAAGCTGCGGGCATCAGCTCGTAAAATATAAAAGGCTTTGTCCAGTACCCCTAGTATGAGTTTTTAATTTACGAAAACTTTTTTCGAATAGTATCCTTTCATACGTTTACCTCCATCGGAAATGTTAAGGAACTAAAATAAGGTCGATAATATCGAAAATATTATGTAATCGGCAGTCCCAGCAATGATTTTCAAACCAAGTTTTCACGATATAGACTTTATTTTAGTTCCGATGGAGGTAAATGTATGAAAGGATACTATTCGAAAAAAGTTTTCGTAAACTATCAAAAACTCATACTAGGGGTACTGAATGACTGAGGTATCAACGTACAGCCTAAACTGCTGATCGTAGAGACCTGAAACTTGGAAGGTGTGTTCTTTGTATGACGTAGGCATCCGATAAGGAAGGATTTTCTGAAATTTCTACCCCTAAGGGGGTGAAAAGGGGGGCAAAGTTTGTATGGGACAACGTGATTCCTTAGTCCTATCTACTTCAAATTTTGCATAAACCTTTTTTTAACAGAATTGATGGAAGACGTGTTTCGTATTTTTTTGAAATTCACCCCCTAACGGGTTAAAAAAACCAATTAAAAATTCTATTAGAACAATTTTTTGACTTCTATGTGGACGAAGTCACGGGCAAAAGCTAGTATATAAAAAAAATATGTTTAAGATTTACTGGAAAGTGTCAATCCCTCGGGAATCAAAATTATATGGCCCACCTACATATCTTATACCTTTAACCTGTGACATGCCGGAACGCGAGACATAATAGATTTTCTATTGTGTCTGGAATCCCGGCATCCCAGAGGTTAAACGAGCAATTCTTGTATATATATATATATATATATATATAATCTGGATCTCGGAAACGGCTCCAACGATTTTCATGAAATTTAGTATGCAGGTGGTTTCGGGGGTGATAAATCGATCTAGCTAGGTTTCATTTTTAGAAAACGTCGTTTTCCCCAAAAAAACGAGCAAAGCTCGGTCACCCAGGTACTATGTATTATAGGTCCTATAATATTAAACCTTTCAAACAATAAAATATTTTTTGAAACTTGTCTTTTACTGACAGGAATGCCCGTAGTATAATATAAAAAGGTAATGATTGTGGTGTATGTCATGCCACTGAGATTATCGCTCGCTCAATCAAATAATGCCAAGGCTCTCAATGTGTAGTGGTGTCATGCAGTGTGTGTGCAGGTCCGGGCTGAGCAAGGTGTGGTCGGTGCCGGACTGCACCGAGCTGCAGGTGCTGAAGGGGCACACGTGCAACGTCAGCGGGGCAGCCTTCCACCCGGCCGCCGCCATCCCCCCCCACTTCCAGAACAAGGTAACATTAAGTAAAACATAAAGTTTACGGATACAATCCATTTGAATCTGGTTTAAACTTTTCAAATTCACTTTTACCGAGACAAAAGTTAACAAATTCGGTTCACTTATCTATACTAATATTATAAATTATTATACATTATATTATAAATTATTATTATTGTATTTCTTATTATTATAATATATTATACTAGCTTCCGCCCACGGCTTCGCCATCGTGGTACCATGAAAAACAAAATCAAACTTTCATCCCCTATTTTATCCCCTTGAGGGTAGAATTAATCAAAATCCTTTCTTAGCGGATGCCTACGTCATAACATCTACCTGCATGCCAAATTTCAGCCCGATCCGTCCAGTGGTTTGGGCTGTGCGTTGATAGATCACTATGTCAGTCAGTCAGTCACCTTTGAATTATATATATTTAAATAGAGTTACTTTTGCTACACGTGCGAAGCCGAGGCGTGTTGCTAGTCACAAAAGATAATAAATAATAATAACAAATAGAATAAAAAAAATAAAATAAAAATAAATATGATCACGACTGTAATCCCCAGGCTCGGTAGATAGCTCCTCAGATCTTTAGTTACTTAGATCTTTGAGGATATCTAAAGAGGGTAGTCAGAGGCAAGTCCAAACATGACATTTGGTACATGCCCACATTTTGCACAATAGTTAGTATTCCGTACGTGACAGGTTGCAAGCCCATCGCCGCTTATAAGAATACTAACCTATGACACATACCTTCGAATTTTTGGTTCTAGGGTATGCCGGTTTCCTCACGATGTTTTCCTTCACCGTTTAAGAGCACTGGCATTGCGCACATAAATTTTTCGAATGGAAAAACTCATTGGTGCACGACCAGGTTTGAACCCACGACCTTCGGATCGTGAGGCAGGGGTGCTACCACAATAATTAATAACAAATAGATTTTTCCTAAATCTGGAAATTTTACAAATAATTTAGTTTACAAATGCGATTAACTTATTTCCAGTTGGAAAGGTGTAAAGAGACAAGTGAAGTCCCAGAAGTGATGGATACAGAGGGCGGGTCTGAGGTGTGCAGCATGGCGACCTGCGCGTACGACGGGAGCGTGCATCTGTGGAACTTTGTCAGGTAACCTTCTGAACGATCTATGGATAGCTGAATTGATCCGGATCACTGTCAGAAAGTAGTTTTTTCTGAATCAATTGATTATCATTTACGTATATTCTAAACGATCTATAGGTAGCTCAACTGATCCAGGTCTACCATGAGTTTTCACAATCTACACTCGCTAGCGACTGTAGTTAAAAAAATGTATGAAAACTTGTACAGCGCCTCTAGCGGATAGTTGGGTACTAAAACGTCACGTAGTTAACTATCCTATGTCACAGCGTACTACAGCGACTGTAGTTTGCACTTCATTCATTTGCTTAGAATTTGGTACCATGAGTAACAATTTTGACAGATGTCATAGTAACGTACTATTACTACTGTAGCAAGGTCAGCCGATCTAAATGTGACAACTCATGGTAGACGTATATACGTCTACGTAGGATAGATATGTGACATAAGATAGTTAACTACGTGACGTTTTAGTACCCAACTATCCGCTAGAGGCGCTGTACAAGTTTTCATAATTTTTTTTAACTACAGTCGCTAGCGAGTGTAGATTGTGAAAACTCATGGTAGACCTACAGTATCTATACTTCTATACAAATATTATAAAGAGGAAAGTTTTGTATTTTTGTTTGTAACAAATAAACTCAAAAACTACTGGACCGATTTCAAAAATTCTTTCACCGTTAGAATGCTACGTTATCTCTGAGTAACATAAGCTATATTTTATGTAGGTACCTCGCGAGCAAAGCCGCGAGCGAAAGCTAGTGTTTAACATGTCGTTTTGACGACCTCAGTGGCGCAGCGGGCGAGAGTCCACCTGCGACGCAAGAGGTTGCGGGTTCAATTCCCGCCTCGGAACAAATTTGTGTACGATCTGCAGAAATTTGTTCCGTTGGTCTGGGTGTTTTCTATGTATAATAAAAATATATCTATCTATGTATATAATGTATTAAATACATCAGTTATCTAGTACCCATAACACAAGCTTTGAGTAGCTTACTTTGGGGCTAGATCATGCTGTGTGGACTGTCCAGCATTATTTATTTATTTTTTCGCAGCGAGTCTCCAATGGCGTCGCTGGAGGGGCACAGCCCTAGCCGCGTGGCGCGCGTGGAGTTCCACCCCTCGGGCCGGTTCCTGGCCACCACCGTCTTTGACCACTCCTGGCGGCTGTGGGACCTGGAGACAGGTCACTATACCATACACAAGCCCACGTTTTGCACAGTGGATAGTATTCCGTATATGACAGGTTGCAAGCCCATCGCCTTATCAGAATACTAACGTATGACACACACCTTCGAATATACTATACTATACACATACCCACGTTTTGCACAGTGAATAAATAAAATAAATAAATAAATAAATAATGCTGGACAGTCCACACGGCATCATCTAGCCCCAAAGTAAGCTACTCAAAGCTTGTGTTATGGGTACTAGATAACTTATATATTTAATACATTATATACATAGAAAACACCCAGACCAACGGAACAAATTCTGCAGTTCGTACACAAATTTGTTCCGCGGCGGGAATCGAACCCGCAACCTCTTGCTTCGCAGGCGGACTCTCGCCCGCTGCGCCACTGAGGTCGTCAAAAATAATATATTCAATAGTAGTCAATAATCTTTATTCAATAAGATCACAAGGATCATTTTGAATCGTCTTACATACTAGGTGAGTCTAGGTGCCAATTCCAGTCCTATCCCCAGTGCGAGAAGAACTGACAACAAACTCGCTGGGCCCGTATATGACAGGTTGCAAGCCCATCGCCGCTTATGTAACCTATGCTTATGTAGTATGTATGTTACTAACGTATGACACACACTTTCGAACTCGAATTATTAAAGTTTTAAAAAAAATTAAAGTGATAATTATTTGACCGGCCTCACAGCTCAGTCGGTAGTAGCTCTGCCTCCTGCGCTGCAGGTTGTGGGTTCGATCCCCCAGGACTGACATTTGTGTGATGAACACAAATGTTTGTTCTGTGTCTGGGTATTATTATGTATTCTATGTATGTACGTTAAAAAAAAATATATAATTAATCTATCAGCTATTTGGTTCCCATAGTACAAGCTTTGCTTGGTTTGGGGCTAGATGGCGTTGTGCGAAATGTCCAACAATATTTATTTATTATTTTTTTTATTTATATTTCCAGCGACGGAAGTATTGCATCAAGAAGGTCACGCAAAGCCGGTGTACGCCATAGCGTTCCAGGGAGACGGCTCGCTGGCGGTCACCGGGTGAGTTAAATAAATAAAAAAATAAAAAAGCCTTTTATTCCGTAACCTTAAGAAACAATTTCAATCGTGCATAATTATATAGAGAATAGCTTGTCGTAATTTAAAGTTAATGTAATTTTATGTCAGGTATACAATGAATTCATGTCAATATGTGATCTTAATAACTAATGTAGCTACTTATTATTGAATGTCAATAGATTATTTTCGATTGAGTTTAATATTAATATTTTGTAAGTAGTTAGGACCCCTCTCGGGTAAAGGCCTCCTCCAGTTTTGTCCAGTTATTGCGGTCTTGTGCGACGCTTGTCCAATTTGCGTTTTTAAGTATTTTCTAATTTCGTCTGTCCATCTTGCTAGGGGTCTGCCAATTCTTCTTTTGCCCTTAGGTCCTTTCCATGAGGTGACTAAGGTAGTCCACCTTTCTTTAGGCATTCTGGCTACGTGTCCAGCCCATCCCCATTTCAGTTTTAGAGCATGTTGTAGAGCATCTATAAATTTAGTTTTAGATCTGGTTTTTGATTTTGGATGATTGGTTGGATTTTTATATAAGGCGTTTGTGAAAGTCCTCGAAAATCGTATTTCTGGACAGCTAGACCTGGAACAACCAGCTGAACAGGCAGGCTTCCGCCGAGGTCTTTCCACAACCGACCATCTTCAAGCGGTAAACCTCATAATCGAAAAACACCAGGAAAATAATATCCCTTTATACCTTGCCTTCGTGGATTATACGAAGGCATTCGACAGCATTACACACTCTTCCATTTTTCAAGCACTGACGAACCAACATATTAAACTCACCTACATCCAATTACTTCGCAATATTTATTCCAATAGCACAGCATCAATAAAACTAGAATCGATGGGCCCATCTTTTAAAATCTGTAAAGGCGTCAAACAGGGTGACCCGCTTTCTCCAAAACTTTTCAATAGTACCCTGGAAGAGGTGTTCCGGAAGTTGGCAGCTGGATGGGAAGGAAGGGGTATTGACGTTGGCGGAGTGAGGTTAACAAACCTCCGCTTCGCTGATGACATTGTCCTATTTTCCTCATCATCTTCGGAGCTACAAGATATGCTGAAAGATCTTAGCATTGCAAGCCTTGAGGTTGGACTGAAGATGAACAGGTCGAAAACCAAGGTCATGACCAACAGCGTTAAATCCAGAGTAAAAGTAGACGGGGAAGAATTGCAATATGTCGAGGACTATATCTACCTTGGCCAAATAGTCTCTTTCAGTTCCAGGCAAGACAAAGAAATCGCTCGGCGAACTGAGAATGCCTGGAAGAGCTATTGGGCCAAGGGAGATCTGATGAAAAGTCCAGACTTTCCATTGTCGCTTAAGCGAAAATTAATGGACACATGCATTCTCCCCGTCCTCGTATATGGTGCGCAAACTTGGTCATTGACACATCTTCAGAAGGCCAAACTCAAGGTTTGCCAACGAGCGATGGAGCGCAGCATTTTGGGTGTCAAGTTAATGGATAGAATCCGTAACACCGAACTGCGCTCCAAAACGCAAATCACAGATGTCGCTACGAAGGCCGCCAAGCTGAAGTGGAACTGGGCTGGACATGTCTACCGCATGCCAAGTGAGCTGTGGGCGAAGGTAGCCACCGAGTGGCGCCCCGACCCGGCGAGAAGGCGACGCGGCAGACCGAAACGGAGATGGCGGGACGAACTGGACAAATTTCTAGCTGACTGGGAGAAAATAGCACAGGATCGCGGCATCTGGAAAGATTGGGGGGAGGCCTTTGCCCAGCAGTGGGACACAAACGGCTCATAATAAAATAAATAAATAAATTAGATCTGGTTTCTTTATGTCGTACTTTGTCTTTCAATCTTATTTTCACCGGGTGAGTTAGTGCTAGCTAATAGGCGGCGCGTGCGATTCGAATAGTACTTACAAGTCACGTGTAATGTTACTATCGTTCCTCACGTTTTCGAGTTGATAAATATTTTTAAGATTATTTTAGAACAAAAACAATTTTATTCTATTACTTTTACTCTATGTTTCGAAAGTACTCCTTACGGCAAGTTGTTCTGCCGCGGGAAAACAACCATTAAAATTTCACGGTGTATAATAGTTATATTTGTTGATGTAGCGGTATGGACGCGTTCGGGCGCGTGTGGGACCTCAGGACGGGGCGCTGCGTGATGTTCCTGGAGGGGCACCTGGGGCCCGTGCTGGCGGCCGACTGGGAGCCGCAGACTCCGCGCCTGGTCACCGCCGCCGCGGACCACCAGGTCACACCACACACTTACCCCCAGCTCTCACAAACCATCTTGTTTCAAAAACTTCACAAATAAATCACTCCTTTCTAATAATTTCACTTTTCGGCCTCTGTGGCGCAGCTGGCGAAGGTCCGCCTGCGACGCAAGAGGTTGCGGGTTCGATTCCCGCCGCGAGACAAATGTATGCATTATTTGCAGATATTTGTCCCAGGTCTGGGTGTTTTCTATGTATAATATGTATTTATTTACAAAATAAATAAATTAATGTATCTTTGTAATTTATCAGTCATGTGGTTCCCGTAATAAAACCTCTGCTTAGTTTGGGGCTATATGATGCTGTGTGATAGTGACCAGCATTTTATTTATTATTATTTGTTTATTTAACCTCTGGGATGCCGGGATTCCAGACACAATAGAAAATCTATTATGTCTCGCGTGGATCCGCGTTCCGGCATGTCACAGGTTAAATATTGGTAGACATTTCACACAACGCCATCTAGCCCCAAACTAAGCGAAGCTTGTACTAACACCCAGACTCAGAACAAACATCTGCATTGATCACACAAATGTTAGTCCTGGGTGGGGATCGAACCCACAACCTACACAGAAGGCAGAGCTACTACCGTCTGAGCTGTGAGGCCGGTCAAATTAAATATAAATACAGTAATGGATCACTGCTTGGACACAAGATATAAAATGTAATAATAAACAATAAAAAAAATACACAATATAATATACACAATATAAGCTTCCGTTCGCGGCTTTGCTCGCAAGGTACCTACATAAAATATAGCCTATGTTACTCAGGGATAATGTAGCATACTAATGATGAAAAAATTTTTGAAATCGGTCCAGTAGTTTTTGAGTTTATTCGTTACAAACAAAAATACAAAAATATAAAACTTTCCTCTTTAAAATACTCTTATTAGTATAGACAAACTGCGGTGAACTTAACAACAGACTTCAGCTAAAGCGTCCTTCCTGAAACATTATTATTTTTCAGGCTAAAATCTGGGATATGAGAAAACGTTGCTGTCTGTACACGCTACCTGCGCACACGCATCTCATAAGCGGTGAGATTTAGATGCTATTTCACCAAACTTTTGTTAAAAGCATTACGATCGGGCATGAAAACTAACAAGAATGTTAAAGTATCGTGATCTATTTTATGTTATTTCATTCTATGGCATTATGGAGAGCACTTGTGGTGTAGTGGTAGGCCTGCCTCACAATCCGAAAATCGTGGGTTCAAATCTGGTCGGGCACCAATGAGTTTTTCCATTTGAAAAATTTATGTGCGCAATGCCAGTGCTCTTAAACGGTGAAGGAAAACATCGTGAGGAAACCGGCATACCCTAGAACCAAACATTCTAATGTCATAGGTTAATATTCCTATAAGCAAAAATGGGCTTGTAACCTGTCATGTACAGAATACTAACTACTTTGCAAAATGTGGGCATGTGCCAAATGTCATGTTTGGTCTCTGACTACCCTCTTTAGATATCCTCAAAGATCTAAGTAACTAGAGATCTGAGGAGATATCTACCGAGCCCGGGGATTACAGTCGTGTGAGTGTTTGTTTGTATACCATGCAAAATGTGGGCATTTGCTATATACTATGTTCTGACTACCCTCTTTAGATATCAAAGATCTAAGCATAGAGATCTGAGGGTCTACCATGAGTTTTCACAATCTACAGTCGCTAGCGACTGTAGTTAAAAAAAGTATGAAAACTTGGTACAGCGCCTCTAGCGGATAGTTGGGTACTAAAACCTCACGTAGCTAACTATCCTACGTCACAGTACTACAGCGACTGTAGTTTGCGCTCATTAATTTTCTTAGAATTTGGTACCATGAGTAACAATTTTGACATATGTCATAGTAACGTACTATTAGTACTGTACGTCTACCATGAGTTGTCACATTTAGATCGGCTGACGTTACTACAGTAGTAATAGTACGTTACTATGACATCTGTCAAAATTGTTACTCATGGTACCGAATTCTAAGCAAATGAATGAAGCGCAAACTACAGTCGCTGTAGTACTGTGACGTAGGATAGTTAGCTACGTGAGGTTTTAGTACCCAACTATCCGCTAGAGGCGCTGTACAAGTTTTCATACATTTTTTTAACTACAGTCGCTAGCGAGTTTAGATTGTGAAAACTCATGGTAGACCAACTGTAGTAACGTCAGCCGATCTAAATGTGACATGACTGGTAGACGTACTGAGGAGATAATCTACCGAGGGATTTTCTGCGGTGTATTTGCCTGACAACTACGTCGCTCTGGTTTTTATATGTTTTCTCGTGTTATTTTGAGTTTTATTGCGTAATTTTGGTGGTTATTTTGCCAATAAAGCCCGGGTTCTTGACGCGAGTGTAAAGTATGTGAATTAGAGTGAATAGTTCTCTTCAAATTCCATCGGAGTTAATCCCGAAAATTTTCAACAAAACAGCCATCTTTTGTTTAAAATTGACTTGACAACTTGACTATGACTCTGTGACGTTGACAATACTTATAAATAAATACACTTGACACTGGCAAAATTGTTCTCTAAGAGACAGATGCCATAATTGAAGAAGAAGAAGAATCTACCGAGCCCGGGGATTACAGTCGTGCTTATTGTTTCAGATGCGCGGTACCAAAGGAGTAATGGTCATTTCTTGGTCACCTCGTCGTATGATAAGTCTGTGAAGCTGTGGTCCAACCCGTCATGGCATCCACTACGCACGCTCTCCGGCCATGATAACAAGGCAAGTACAGTTCATCCAACGGATCTAGACATTCGTGATGTTAGCCACAGGTGACAGTTTGCGCATGTTCAGTTCCTTCCCCCCTCCTTATACCTCCAACTAGCTGTCCCGCCCGCGACTTCGTTCACTTAAAGTATCTAAACTGAGTTTCCAACACATCACACAACTCATAAAAACCCCATACTAACTTTGACACCCCATTTTACCCCTTTTTGAAGGTTATATTGAAATATCCTGAAACACGTGTCCATTAGTTTGGCATTTACAGTACACAAACAAAGTTTCAGACCAATCGCACTACCCGTTAAAAAGTTCCCATACAAACATTGACCTCCCATTTGACCCCTTTTTTTAGAGTTATTGAAAAATTCTGAAACGCGAAACAAAGTTTCAGACCAATCGCAATACCCGTTAAAAAGATCCCATACAAACATTGACCCTACATTTGACCCCTTTTTGAAGGTTATATTGAAATATCCTGAAACACGTGTCCGTTAATTTTGTATTTACAGTACATAAACAAAGTTTCAGATTAATCGCACTACCCGTTAAAAAGTTCACATACAAACATTGACCCCACATTTGACCCCTTTTTGAAGATTATTTTGAAAAATCCTGAAACATGTGTCCATTCATTTTGCATTTACAGTGCACAAAGTTTCATGAAAATCACTCCACGCGTTAAAAAGTTTCATACTAACGTTTTCACCCTTTTTCACCCCTTTAGAGGTGGAATTTCCAAAAATCCCGCCTTAGTGGGTGGTTTTGTTATAAAAGGAAGCCACCTTCCAAATTTCAGCTTTCTATCTTCAGCGGTTTGGGCTGGGCGATGATCAGTCAGTCAGTCAGTCAGTCAGTCAGTCAGTCAGGTTAAGCTCTTATATAAATATAGATTGCTCCAGAAAAACGATACTGCGCAGCTCTTGTTATTTCGTACCACGACCTATGCAAATTGTATTGAAGTAGTGACGTCTCTATAACGAAATCGTTCTGGAAGACTTAGTGGTAAGGCCCCAGGTTCGAACCCACGACCTTCGGATCGTGAGGCAGGGCTACCACTACACCCCTAAAGCTCACATTTCTTTCATAATCATTCTTATTATTCACGAGCTGATGCCAGCTTCGCTCGCGTGAATATCGATTATCGCGACTTTTCATACAAACTTTCATCCCCTATTTTATCCCCTTGGGGGTAGAATTAATCAAAATCCTTTCTTAGCGGATGCCTACGTCATAACATCTACCTGCATGCCAAATTTCAGCCCGATCCGTCCAGTGGTTTGGGCTGTGCGTTGATAGATCACTATGTCAGTCAGTCAGTCACCTTTGAGTTATCTATATCTATATAAGAGCTTAACCTGACTGACTGACTGACTGACTGACTGACTGACTGACTGACTGACTGACTGACTGACTGATTTATCATCGCCCAGCCGAAACCGCTGAAGCTAGAAAGCTGAAATTTGGAAGGTGGTTTCTTTTTATAACAAAACCACCCACTAAGGCGGGATTTTTGGAAATTCTACCTCTAAGGGGGTGAAAAAGGGTGAAAACGTTAGTATGAAGCTTTTTAACGCGTGGAGTGATTTTCACGAAACTTTGTGTGTGCACTGTAAATGCAAAATGAATGGACACTTGTTTCAGGATTTTTCAATATAATCATCAAAAAGGGGTCAAATGTGGGGTCAATTTTTGTATGGGAACTTTTTAACGGGTAGTGCGATTGCCTTGAAACTTTGTTTGTGTACTGTAAATGCAAAATAAATGGACACGTGTTTCAGGATTTTTCAATATAACCTTCAAAAAGGGGTCAAATGTGGGGTCAATGTTTGTATGGGAACTTTTTAACGGGTGGTGCGATTGCCTTGAAACTTTGTTTTTGTACTTTAAATGCAAAATAAATGGACACGTGTTTCAGGATTTTTCAAAATAACCTTCAAAAAAGGGTCAAATGTAGGGTCAATTTTTGTATAGGAACTTTTTAACGGGTGGTGCGATTGGCCTGAAACTTTGTTTATGTACTGTAAATGCAAAATAAATGAAAACCTGTTTCAGGATATTTCAATATATCCTTGAAAAAGGGGTCAAATGTGGGGTCAATGTTTGTATGGGATCTTTTTAACCTGGTGCGATTTGTCTGAAACTTTGTTTCGTGTTTCAGGATTTTTCAATAATACCTTTTAAAAAAGGGGTCAAATGGGGGGTCAATGTTTGTATGGGAACTTTTCAACGGGTGGTGCGATTGGTCTGAAACTTAATTTGTGTTTTAGGATTTTTCAATATATCTCTAAAAAAGGGGATCTAATAGGGGGTCAATATTTGTATGGGAACTTTTTAACGGGTGGTGCGATTGGTCTGAAACTTCATTTCATGTTTCAGGATTTTTTAATATAATTCTAAAAAAGGGGGTCAAAGGCCCCCCCTATTTGTTAATGTTTGTATGAGAATTTTTGAATGGGTGGTGCGATTGGTCTGAAACTTTGTTTGTGTACTGTGCATAAATGCAAAACGAATGGACACGTCTTTCAGGATTTTTCAATATAACCTTCAAAAAGGAGTAAAATGCGCTAGCAAAGTTAGTACCTATGGGATTTTTATGAGTTGTGTGAGGTGTTTGAAACTCAATTTAGATACTTTAAGTGAACGAAGTCGCGGGCGGGACAGCTAGTATACATATATTTAGATTTCATTTCTTTATTTGCAGGTAATGAGCTGTGATGTGTCGTACGACAATAAGTATATCGCTACATGTTCATACGATCGTACCTTTAAGCTGTGGACTCCGGATTTATCTTAAGGAACTCTACCCAGCCTCCTAGAGCGTAGAGACAGCGACTACAGAAGTGACATTGATAATTTTTAATAAGCAAAGTTGATAATTGCGATAACTTTTACGTACCTGGATAACCGAGCTTTGCTCGTTTTTTTAGGGTAAACGACGTTTTCTAAAAATGAAACCTAGAATCGATTTATCACCCACGAAACCATCTTTGTAATGTGTATAGTTTTACTTAGTTTAGTTTAGTTTTAAAACCTCCAGATATCTTGTGTTGTTGTGTCGTTACTTTCCCTCTGTTCATCTGTGTGTGTGCTACAAATAAATTATCTTATCTTATCTTATCTTATCTTATCTAAACCCTCTGCATACTAAATTTCATGGAAATCGTTGGAGCCGTTTCCGAGATTCAGATTTTATACAAGAATTGCTCGTTCCGTTGTGCCGACCGATAAGGGCAGGAAGAAGAAGAAGAAGATACAATAATTGCTCGTTTAAAGGTATAAGATAAGCAAATTTGATAATTGCGTTTTCCAACCGGGCTAACATGATCACCACGACCAGTGAACGCTAAAAACATGAAGCTATATTACAAACTAGCTGTCCCGCCCGCGACTTTGTTCACTTAAAGTAGGTATCTAAACTGAGTTTCAAACAAATCACACTAATAAAAAATCCCATAAATAACTTTGACACCCAATTTTACCCATTTTAGAGGGCTATTTTGAAATATCCAGGAATACGTTTCCATTTATTTTGCATTTAAAGTATCCAAACCAAAACTAAGACCAATCGCACCACCCTTTAAAAAAATCCCATACAAACATTGACCCCTTTTTTAGTTATATTAACAATCCTGAAACAGAAAACAAAAATTCAGGCCAATCGCACCACCCGTTAAAAAAAATTTATGCAAACATTGACCCTCCCCCCATTTGACCCCCTTTTTTTGGGTTAGATTGAAAAATCCTAACACGCGAAATTAAGTTTCAGACCAATCGCACCACCCGTTGAAAAGTTCCCATACAAAAATTGACCCCCCCCCCCCCCCCATTTGACCCCTTTTTTATGGTTTTATTGAAAAATCCTGAAACACGAAACAAAGTTTCAGACCAATCGCACCAGGTTAAAAAGATCCCATACAAATATTGACCCCACATTTGACCCCTTTTTGAAGGTTATATTGAAATATCCTGAAACACGTGTCCGTTCATTTTGTATTTACAGTACACAAAGTTTCAGACCAATCGCACCACCCGTTGAAAAGTTCACATACAAACATTGACCCCTCATTTGACCCTTTTTTTATGGTTATATTGAAAAATCCTGAAACATGTGTCCATTCATTTTGCATTTACAGTGCACAAACAAAGTTTCATGAAAATCGCTCCACGCGTTAAAAAGTTTCATACAAACGTTTCCACCCTTTTTCACCCCCTTAAAGGTGGAATTTCCAAAAACCCCGCCTTAGTGGGTGGTTTTGTTATAAAAGGAAACCACCTTCCAAATTTCAGCTTTCTATCTTCAGCGGTTTCGGCTCGGCAATGATAAATCAGTCAGTCAGTCAGTCAGTCAGGTTAAGCTCTTATATAGATATACTAGCTGTTACCCACGACTTCGTACTCGTTAGGTTGCTTTTACGCGTACCTACCTATCGTAACCCTGGAGTACAGCGCGCGCGAGTAATAAGTAAAATTATCATATCACGATGAAACAAAGTAAATTTAAATTCAAGCATAGCTCAATACATTAGTGAAAACTGCGTTCGATTTAGTTCACCCGTTTTGCGGAGATTGGCGCACAGATAAATAGACAGACAGACAAACAGACACACAGAGAAATTAAAAAAAGGTTGTATAAGGCTAGGTAGCGTGTCGTCTTTAGGCGCTAATTTTTATTTAAAAATATCAAAAGTACAGACACGGCTTCTCAAAGATTTAATTATATTTAGAAGATACATATAAAAGTACTAAGTAGGTACTTGATACATAATTGTACATTATTCTAGGGAGTTTCCATCTATGAACGCATAGCGATTTTGTTTTGGTCTCAGTTAGCCTGTTAATAATCAAAGCTAACCCTAGTTAAATTGGAGATTGTAAATAAGTAAGTGAGGATGCGATTTTTTAAAACTTGAAAAGTTCCCAAACTACCAGTTACTTAGGTACCTAGGCACTGCTTACTTTTCTGTCATATAAAACACTCATTCGTACATTGCCAAGTGTTTCGTTGACAAAAATCGTACTTTTTTTCTGCTACAAACAGGCGTGACTTTTCCTATTTTTCTTCCGGTTTTTTCTTAGTGCATTGTAGTGGAAAAGAGTTTTATTCGTTTTACTCAAGTGGTGGTTTTACACACGATCTTAAGGCCCAGAATACTCGTCACACTATTCCTTACGTAAAAGTTACAAAAAAGTGACATAGGTCCGTATAGCAACGCGGATCTCCGCGGAATCAGACATAGCACGAAGCGAAATACCCAAATGACAAGTACGTAGAGTGCAACATGATAATATGGCTGCTCTGAATTACATAACGAAAGTGACAATTTATAAAAAACATAAATATGTTCAAGTAAATAGCTTATTTCAAAATAAAGGGCTGGGTTGATTTGTTTCAAATAAACTGATTTACATTCATGTGAATAATAAATTCAAAATACCTTACTGTTCTGGATAAATTAGGGAATTTCTGAATTCAGATGTTTTTTTGACATGATTTTTAACCAAGGATTTCTCACTAATTCGTGTTTTAGCTCCGGTTGATTTATCACTTATATCCTTGAGTATCGTGTAGTTCAATTTCAATGTAATCTATTAAGCGGTAATAGAATGATTAGGGTTGCAATACTTGCAATTTTCAAAATGCTGGGCCTTAATGTTCTAAACTCTAAGCCAAAGACTATATTAATTTAATTCAACTGACGTTTTATCGGCGTGCTTTAGCTTTTATATGCCATGTAAATTAAAGGTGTTGACTAAGGCCCAATTTCACTAAACTTTTATTGATCGGCCATCAAAATTAACAATAGTGTTTAATTAGCGTTATATTTTTAGGAACGTCATTTCATTTTACTGAAGATAATTCTTTATCAAGACATGGTTAAAAAAAAGAAAGTTGGTAGAAGATTAATTAAATTTAGACCAAAATGTCAATCTTAGCTTTTTAAACTGTCATTAATTTCGGTAATTTATTTAACTTTCTAGTGAATGAAAATAAGATTCTCCTATTTAAATACCTATTTCTTCAATATGAAATTTAGGACAAGGTTTGAACCCACGACCTTCGGATCGTGAGGCGGGGATGCTACCACTACACAACACCAGTGTTATTAATATAATTATATTTTGGAGCTAGTAGTTTATATCTACAATAGCTGTTCCGCCCGCGACTTCGTTCACTTAATAAAGTATCTAAACTGAGTTTCAAACACATCACACAACTCATAAAAATCCCATACTAACTTTCACACCCCATTTTACCCCTTTTTGAAGTTTATATTGAAAAATCTTGAAACACTTGTCCATTCGTTTTGCATTTACAGTACACAAACAAAGTTTCAGACCAATATCACCACCTGTTAAAAAGTTCTCATACAAACATTGACCTCCCATTTGACCCCTTTTTTTAGAGTTATATTGAAAAATC
Organism: Cosmorhoe ocellata; assembly: GCA_963675405.1. Classification (NCBI taxonomy): domain Eukaryota; kingdom Metazoa; phylum Arthropoda; class Insecta; order Lepidoptera; family Geometridae; genus Cosmorhoe; species Cosmorhoe ocellata. Next base: position 5,628,992 of record OY776271.1, on the reverse strand, counting down.
CTGAAACGCGAAACAAAGTTTCAGACCAATCGCACCACCCGTTAAAAATTTCCCGTACAAACATTTACCCCCCATTTGACCCCTTTTTGAAGTTTATATTGAAAAATCCTGAAACACGAAACAAAGTTTCAGACCAATCGCACCACCCGTTAAAAAGTTCCCATACACACATTGACCCCACATTTGACCCCTTTTTGAAGGTTATATTGTAAATTCCTGAAACAAGTGTCCATTCATTTTACATTTACAGTACACAAACAAAGTTTCAGACCAATCGCACCATCCGTTAAAAAGTTCCCATACAAACATTGACCCCACATTTGACCCTTTTTTGATGGTTATATTGAAAAATCCTGAAACACGTGTCCATTCATTTTGCATTTACAGTGCACAAACAAAGTTTCATGAAAATCGCTCCACGCGTTTAAAAGTTTCATACTAACGTTTTCACCCTTTTTCACCCCCTTAGAGGTGGAATTTCCAAAAATCCCGCCTTAGTGGGTGGTTTTGTTATAAAAGGAAGCCACCTTCCAAATTTCAGCTTTCTATCTTCAGCGGTTTCGGCTCGGCGATGATCAATCAGTCAGTCAGTCAGTCAGTCAGTCAGGTTAAGCTCTTATATAGATATAGAAGATAAATATCCACAAAATGTTGTCTCTCTTCCTCTCGTGCGATGAGACAACATGCTCGATAAAGTTTCGTCGCTATGTTATCCCGGCAGTTCGTGGTCACCATGAATAACACACCAACGTGTAACTGTGTGACTCGTTGGGATTTTTTTCCCAACGAGTCACACAGTTACACGTTGGGAATTCTTCTATTTAAAAAAGTTGAAACGGGTAACAGCGAGTCACACTGACTCGATCTGGTGTAACTCGTTGAGAATCCACCCTTTCCTTTGGCCTACCTCTACCCCTGTATCCTGATAATAAAAGATATTGATATTTTTTAATCATTTATTCTTACTTACGGCAATATACATCGAGTGCATTAATGCCATGCGATCACTATTTACAGTTTGCGGAATAGAAAATTATCCTAGAAAACATTTAGGGTGCGACGAACGTAGAACGTAGAATGATATTTTAACTACCACTTGGACGATTCTACTCAATTTGATAGTTTACCTCTCTCTCTTCCCGACTATTCATCCCACATGGTGGTGGGGTCAGCCTTCCTAACACTTCTAACACTTCGCCCTATCCATGACGTCATCATGGGAAACGTTGGATGCAGGGCTTGGAACCGGTTAACAATTTACCAGAAAAACAACGGTATTAACCGGTATTTCGATAATAGCGCAACCTCTTTCAAAACCTTAACTACGAACTTTAATTAACCGGTTAAAGCGAGCGCACACGCAACGAATATGGAAAAGAACGAAATAATTTCGTTCTAACCGGTTAATTGAGCGAAACCCTTTTGAATTTATCGTTCTTGGCTAACCGTTTTAATAGCTATACGTGAGAACCTCTCATTGGCTATCTAGCACTAAGCAGTTATTATTTTTATTGTAAAAGCTGTTGGTTCTCCTACAAATAAATAAATAAATAAATAAATAAATAGAGGTTACGGTAGAACGTAACCGAAAATAAAAGGTTGTAGGTATTTAGAGCGGTTTGAAATTTTTTCGGGTTTCCAAGCCCTGGTTGCATGCCTTCATATCTCGTTCCAACACAGCTGTCCAGAGGGTCTACCATGAGTTTTCACAATCTACACTCGCTAGCGACTGTAGTTAAAAAAATGTATGAAAACTTGGTACAGCGCCTCTAGCGGATAGTTGGGTACTAAAACCTCACGTAGCTAACTATCCTACGTCACAGTACTACAGCGACTGTAGTTTGCGCTCATTAATTTGCTTAGAATTTGGTACCATGAGTAACAATTTTGACAGATGTCATAGTAACGTTCTATTACTACTGTAGTAACGTCAGCCGATCTAAATGCGACAGCTCATGGTAGACCTACAGGTAGTTGTTGGTCTCCCTCTAGGTCTTTTACCGGAGATGGGACAGTCCCAGTACCTGGTTGCCAATTTGATAGTTTACCGTTATTTTAAACTTTTTGAACCTTGATTAAGCTCGTCTTTCAAGCTGATAGCGTGAAGATGGAGCAATAGAAGATTGGTTGATAATAAGTTATTTCACGAAGAGTACATTTTAAATTTACTAATATTTCACCAGATAACTAAAATTGTTACGAACAATGATAAAAGTGAGAACAATTATGAAACCGTTGAGTAGAATGGACCAATTTCCAACACAATAATATAAGTCATTTGTTCTGTTAGAACAATAGTGCAAACCAACGTTAGTTAGCTTTACGATGTAAAAGTAATTTATAATTGAAATAAATTATAATTATGAAATATTGACTTTTACTTATATTTTTATTTTTACCCCCTCATGGTGGTGTTATAAAAACCTACCCCAGTCTCTAAGTTCTAAAATAAGCTAACATTCAGTGAAAGTTCCATCAAAATTGTTGCAGTAAATTCTGCTTAATACGTGTATACAGACAGACAAATCACAATCGTGTATTTAAGTACTCATATTTTGAATGTATTTTGACTTTTTCTTATAATTTTTCTTACGTTCGTCACACTAACACCGAGAAACATTGAAACTACAATTAGCTACTTATAAATAGGCTGTAAAAAGATAAGTACAGGTGACCTCAGAAACGTCCAAGATTCATTGTCTTTATACACCCTGTAGGAGTTATTCAAAATAAATAAAAAAAACCCTTTAAATAACAAAAATACTTGAAATAGTTTTAAAATCTGTAGACTTGGAAGTTCTCAAAAAAACACTCACACGGCTGTAATCGACTCTGTAGATATCTTTGATTATATCTAGAGGTAGTCAGAGGCACGTCCAAACTATATTTGGCACATGCCTACATTTTGATCAGTAGTTAGTATTCGCGTGACAGGTCGCAAGCCCATCACCGCTTATAGGAATACTAACCAAAGACCTTCGAATGTTTGGTTTTACGAATGCCGGTTTCCTCACGATGTTTTCTTTCACCGTTTTTGTATTGCGATTAAAAAACCTATTGGTGCACGACCAGATTCGAACCCACGACCTACCACTACGCCACCAGTGCCATTATATACAAACTCAACCGAAACTAACATAAATGCCCATTTACATAACCTAATAACTTACATATATCTAATTAACATTGGTTGGCTGTTGAGCATAAGTATCTAAATAAAATAACTTTTGAAACAATATTTTGAATAACTCCTGAACTATTCGATCGACCGACGAACCGAGTTTTCAGTATCCGCGAGCTATATCTATTCCAAATTTCACCGAAAACTGTGCAGCTGAAACAGCGTGACATCATTTATTATTACTTATAAAAACAGACATCCTTATGCCTTTTTAATATTGATAAGTTTAGATTAAGCTGGGTATTATGTATTTATTCTGAAATAATAAATAGATATCTATTCGATTACTAAAAGAATCTGAATAAATATTTATTCGGTTTATTTATTGAACAGTGCGTTATTTATTCGGATCCGTTATAATATAACGAATATATTGGTTATTTGACACATTTTAAATCGCAATCGGTTCTCGGTCGTTACAATAGTATTTAACAATTAGATTTATAACAATATATATTTACACATTTTAGGAAACAAATTACATAAAATTGTTCCCAAATTTTTCGTTTCATTTTTTTTTACATACAGTTGAGAGATCAAACGCTTTAGGCTTACTGCGATTACTAACGAAATAAAATCGATCTATCGGACTATTCGAATGAATAATCGAATCGGAGCAATAGTTACTATTTACAAAAGTTCAAATCGTAATTGAATATTTCGGTTATTTGGTCATAATATTTTAGTTATATAATTAGTTATTTTACAGACTACATTCTCAAAATTGACTAAATTAGACAATTACACAATTCAATATTTATACTTATATACAAAAACAGATAAATCATTTTAAACACTTTTCTACAAACATTTTTACAAATTTCAATTTAATAATTTCTTACTGTGTTACTGGTCACTGCGGACAAGTGTGGCGAAAGGCAGACACTCCTTAGATTAGAATGTGTTAGTGAATTTCTATAGCTTACTAGCTATTGTGAGGAAATTGAAATTTTCAATTTATTCAGCTGTTTTGGGCAATTATAGTTTCATTTTTTGGATTTATGAGTTTTATTGTAGTTTTTTCAAAAACGCTTAAGGGAGAAAGGGAGGGTGGTGTTTGTGGTACGTGTGAGTTCCTTTGGCTGTCGCTGTAGCATAAACGGCTGAACAGATTTTGACAAATGAAGTGTCGATGATTCGTCTGAATCACTGACATAGGCTATACAAAATGTAAAAAAAAAACAATATGGCGGTAGTTTTTCGATACAAATTTTAGCTTAGTCCTTCCTTAGAATACAAAACAATTTCCTTGCTAAATTTATTCAAGATCCGTTCAGCCGTTTAGTCGTAAAAAGGTAACTAACAGTGTTACTTTCGTATTTATAATATTAGTATGGATTTGAATGAGACTAAATTACGGTAGGTCGTGTGAGCCAGTGGCCAACTGTAGTGGCGGAGGCCTAGGCCGCCTCAAGGCCGCCGACCTGACTAGTACTCAATTCTTAGTGGTAGGATTAGCGACCCCCATATTCAGTAAATGCGAATAACCTCTGAACTGATTGACCATCGCCTCTCTATACGCGGCCAGTTGTCTAGGGTCAACTTGGCCCCCCATAAGGTGCCTAGGGTCCATTTGACCCGCCAAACTGTATAAAGCCATGTAGGGGTCAAGGAATGACGTCATCGGAGCTGGCTTTTGGGGGTCCTTTTGGCTGTCGCGAGAGCTCGTGGAGTGTACAGAACCAGTGGGGGACGGGTCGTCTCTGACTTGGTATGTAGGAACGTTAATGGCTGGCTTTTTTTGGATTTTTGGGTCTTTCGGGGGGGTGGGGGTTTTGGCTACGAATTTGCCGTTTGAGGAGCGTTTCTGGGGGCGGACTGTGTCTTTCTTGGGGGGTGTTTGGGCTTTGTTGACTAGAGTTATCTCTAGATTAGAGCCGACTACTGCTTTTCCATCGACGATAGAATAGTTTTTGGGGGTGTTGTGACTTTGTGGTTTGGAAGGAGACGGCGCAGTAGGGACCCTTACGATCTCAACAGCAGGTTTCGTCAGCTTGCAGGTCAGGTCTAGGATATCCTGGGGGTGATTTGGGACGATGGGGGTGACTGGCGCCCTATGGGGTTTAATCGGGACCCCATGCAATGTGTGGGGGGGTGGCATGAAGGGGTCTTTGGGGTTGCCGTACACAGTTTTTTCAGGGCTGGATGAACCGTAGATGGATGTAGCTTGAATGACTCTGGGGGGTAACACCCCGTTGGGATACGCTGGAGCTACCACGACCGGGGGGTTGTAGAATCCGTACATCTGTGAAGCCATGATCTGCTGCTGTACAGGATTGAGGAGTAGGGGGTTGGGGGTGATGACGGGGGTGACGGGGTTGGGCCAGGGGGGGAGCGCGGTGACTTCCAACCCCCTCTCCTTGAGGATATCCAGTCTTTTCTTCTTGGAGCTGATGTCAGGGCTCTCCGTTTCAGGGTATTCGTCCAGGTCGATGATTTCAGGGGTTTTCGGCTTGTAGGGAACCTGAGGGTTAAAACAGAATTTAGTAAGTTTATGGATAATTTTTACTAAGTTGCTTTTGATAGAGTTTAGTGCAAATTGGTGGATGGTAGAAATTTATGGATGCCAGTGAAAATTTATGGATGGAAAGGGATATTAGTGGATTTAGGTAGAATTGATTGGAAATGGTAGATATTGATGGAGATATGTATGTGGATGAAAGAGTTCATTGGTAATTGCTGGCGGAAGTTGATGTAGATTGGTGGATGGAAGTGGAAATTGGTAGTTGCTGATGGAAGTTGATGTAGATAGGTGGATGAAAGAGTAAATTGGTAGTTGCTGATGTAAGTTAATGTAGATAGGTGGATGAAAAGTAAATTGGTAGTTGCTGATGTAAGTTGATGTAGATAGGTGGATGAAAGAGTAAATTGGTAGTTGCTGATGTAAGTTGATGTAGATAGGTGCATGAAAGAGTAAATTGGTAGTTGCTGATGTAAGTTGATGTAGATAGGTGGATGAAAGAGTAAATTGGTAGTTGCTGATGGAAGTTGATGTAGATTTGTGGAAGGAAGAGGAGTTTGATGTAGAATGGTGCATGGAAGTGGAAATTAGTAGATGATGATGTAGTATGGTGGAAGGAAGAGGATTTTGATGTAGAATGGTGCATGGAAGAGGAAATTGGTAGATGATGATGTAGAATGGTGGAAGGAAGAGGAGATTGATGGAGAATGGTGGATGCTGGTGGGTGTCGGCAGCTCACCTCGACTATCTCGTCGTCGCTATTGCTGCTGGCGGTGGCGGGCGGCGGCGGGTGGTGGATGCCGAAGTTGGTGATGGGGGGCGCCGAGCTGGGGGGCGCGGGGGGGGAGCTCGCTAGCGACTCCGCCAGGAGGGGGTAGCTAGTGGGCGCTGCGAGTTATTGAAACGCATTCGTTAGTTATCGTTCTTTCTGTTTTATTACTCTTTTATTTGTAGATAATATTAACTAATAATAAAGGAAAAAAATATGATCACGACTGTAATCCCGAGGCTTGGTAGATATCTTCTCAGAGCACTGACGGTGTAGTGGTAGCATCATGTCGTACGATTCGAAGCTCGTGGGTTCAAATCTGGTCATGCGCCATTCGAAAAATGTATGTGAGCAATGCCAGTGCTCTTAAACGGTGAAGGAAAACATCGTGAGGAAACCGGCATACCCCAAAACTAAAAATTCGAAGGCGTGTCATAGCTTAGTATTCTTATAAGGCGAAGGGCTCGTAGCCTGTCACGTACAGAATACTAACTACTGTGCAAAATGTGGGCATCTGCCAAATACAATTTTTGGACGTGCTGACTACCCTCTTTAGATATCTTCAAAGATATAAGTGACTAGAGATCTGAGGAGATTTCCCCCTCGCCCGGGGTGGGGGGCCCGCAGTACTCACGGGTGCTGGGCGCGGTGGCGGGCTGCGCGCCCTGCCGCGCCGGCTTCACGCGCACGGCGCGCAGCGAGCTGCGCCCCGCCGGCCGCGCCGCCTGCGCACGGGAAACACCCTAATATATCTAAATCTTAAGGTCCTTCTCCCATTACGATCCGCACAGGCGACTCGAGTCTCGGAGTCTAGTCACCACCAAGTATCTCACATACATTTGAATGCAGGCTCGCACCCTACGCTACTGGTATCCTACGCGTCCGCGACTAGTATCGCGCGACTCGCCGTGTCGGTCGCTTGGGCGTCGCGTCTCTTCGCGTCTCGACAAGATGACGGCGGAGCAAGAAATTATTATGAAATTTGTGCAAGTTGAAAAAATGCTTGTACATGTAACTACTAATTATCAGAATACATGCGAAAAAATAAAATGAACAGGACTTGGGCAGAAATCGGATTTTTTATAATTCAATATAAATGGATGAATCCAGTATTTTCTACCCTTGTGATGGATTTGTGTTTCTATAAAACAAAAAACCGCGAGTGCTACGTAAGTAAGATAAGATTATTAAGCTTACATAAGTAAAGTACGTCCACAAAAACGAGTAAGCACAAATGATGAATTTAGTCATTTTTCAGTAGCATAATATGCGAGCAGCGTCGAGTGGCGAACTAGTATCCAACCAGTATCCCGCTCGAGTATCGTTTCCTACAAGTATCGTAATGGGAGAAGGGCCTTAAACAACCAATCCTAATAATATTATAAACGCGAAAGTTTGTAAGAATGTATTATGTATGTTTGTTACTCTTTCACGCTGAAACGGCTGAACGGATTTGGATGTAATTTGGCACAGATATAGATTACTAGCTTCCGCCCGCGGCTTCGCCCGCGTGATACATTGAAAAACAAAAACAAATCTATCCCGCGGGAACCTTATATTTTTCCGGGATAAAAAATAGCCTATGTGCTATTCCAGACCATAATCTATATCAGTGCCAAATTTCATTCAGATCTGTTCAGCTGTTTTAGCATGAAACAGTAACAAACATACATCCAGTCATACTGACATCCATCCATACATTCTTACAAACTTTCGCGTTTATAATATTAGTAGGATAGTCTGGAATAGCACATAGGCTACTTTTTATCCCGAAAAAATGAACAATTCCCGTGGGATAGATTTGTTTTTGTTTTTCAAGATACGGGGCGCAATTTTGGGCGGAAGTTAGTTCTTGTATATATTATACTAGCTTCCCCCTGGGTGGGGATCGAACCCACAACCTGCAGCGCAGAGGGCAGAGCTATGACCAGCTGAGCTGTAGGGGGTACCTGGTCTAGAGGTCCGTTGTGCGCATGTCCGTTGAGGCTGGCGGGGGGGTAGGGCGCGGGGAGGGGGTGCATCGGGGCCGCGTCGCTTTGGTACTCGTGAGTTCCTGGAAATTATACAATATACTTAATACAGGTTAGCAAAAACAAACATGGCCACGTCTGTAATCCCCGGGCTCGGTAGATATCTCCTCAGATCTCTAGTTACTTAGATCTTTGAGGATATCTAAAGAGAGTCAGCACGACCAAACATGACATTTGGTGCATGCCCACATTTTGCACAGTAGTTAGTATTCCGTACGTGACAGGTTGCAAGCCCATCGCCGCTTATAAGAATATTAACCTATGACACACACCTTCGAATTTTTGGTTCTAGGGTATGCCGGTTTCCTCGCGATTTTTCCTTCACCGTTTAAGAGCACTGGCATTGCGCACATACATTTTCGAATAAAAATATTATTGGTGCTGGACCAGGTTTGTACTCACGACCTTCAGAGTGCTACCACTACACCACCAGTACGTCTACCATGAGTTGTCACATTTAGATCGGCTGACGTTACTACAGTAGTAATAGTACGTTACTATGACATCTGTCAAAATTGTTACTCATGGTACCAAATTCTAAGCAAATTAATGAAGCGCAAACTACAGTCGCTGTAGTACTGTGACGTAGGATAGTTAACTACGCGACGTTTTAGTACCCAACTATCCGCTAGAGGCGCTGTACCAAGTTTTCATACATTTTTTTAACTACAGTCGCTACCAAAAACAAGCTCCCGACTGTAATCCCCAGGCTCGGTAGATATGTCAGATCTCGAGCTAGTCAAGTGTTCCACCAATAAACTAAACGAAAATCGGTTCATCCGTTTGGGAGTTACGATGCCACAGACACACATACACTGACAGACATGTTAAACTTATAACATTCCTCTTTTTCGTTGGGGGTTAATAATAACATAAACAAAAGGTGCATTGCGCGAGAGTCCGCCTGCGACGCAAGAGGTTGCGGGTTCGATTCCCGCCGCGGAACAAATTTGTGTACGATCTGCAGAAATTTGTTCCGTTGGTCTGGGTGTGTATGTATAATAAAAAATATCTATCTATGTACCTATATCATGTATTAAATATATCAGTTATCTAGTACCCATAACACAAGCTTTGAGTAGCTCACTTTGGGGCTAGATGATGCTGTGTGGATTGTCCAGCATTATTTATTTATTTATTATTTATTTATTGCGCGAGAGTTCGCCTGCGACGCTAGAGGTTGCGGGTTCGATTCCCGCCGCGGAACAAATTTGTGTACGATCTGCAGAAATTTGTTCCGTTGGTCTGGGTGTTTTCTATGTATAATAAAAATATCTATCTATGTATAATAATGAATTAAATATATCAGTTATCTAGTACCCATAACACAAGCTTTGAGTAGCTTACTTTGGGGCTAGATGATGCTGTGTGGATTGTCCAGCATTATTTATTATTTATTGCAAATTGGTTAGTGAGCTGTCGGAGGGCGGAGCGACATCGGGCCATGAGTTCCTATCATCAATATGCATATTCATTTAAATTATAATGTGCTTTCTCTATGACGACCTGAGTGGCGCAGTGGGCGAGAGTCCGCCTGCGACGCAAGGGGTTGCGGGTTCGATTCCCGCTTCGGAACAAATTTGTGTACGATCTGCAGAAATTTGTTCCGTTGGTCTGGGTGTTTTCTATGTATAATAAAAATATCTATCTATGTATAATAATGAATTAAATATATCAGTTATCTAGTACCCATAACACAAGCTTTGAGTAGCTTACTTTGGGGCTAGATGATGCTGTGTGGATTGTCCAGCATTATTTATTATTTATTGCAAATTGGTTAGTGAGCTGTCGGAGGGCGGAGCGACATCGGGCCATGAGTTCCTATCATCAATATGCATATTCATTTAAATTATAATGTGCTTTCTCTATGACGACCTGAGTGGCGCAGTGGGCGAGAGTCCGCCTGCGACGCAAGGGGTTGCGGGTTCGATTCCCGCTTCGGAACAAATTTGTGTACGATCTGCAGAAATTTGTTCCGTTGGGTGTTTTCTATGTATAATAATATATATATCTATCTATATATATAATGTATTAAATATCAGTTATCTAGTACCCATAACACAAGCTTTGAGTAGCTTACTTTGGGGCTAGATGATGCTGTGTGGACTGTCCAGCATTATTTATTTATTTTATGAGTTTAAGAGTTCCACCATGTTACCTTTAGCGTGCATCCAATGCGCCCGGTCGCGCGGCTGCGTCACCATGTCCGCCCGCACGGCCAGCTGGGGCTGCTCCGGCAGCGAGGCGAGGAACTCCTGGTTCAGCTCGGACGCCGGCTTCGAGCTCATGTTCACATTCTCCTCTTTTATCTCGCCTGGAAAGATAGGTTTAGTTTTAAATTTGACCCCCCTTTTCACCCCCTTAGTATTTTGAGTTAGAAGTAAGGTCATGTTTAGATTCTCCTCTTTTATCTCCCCTGGAGAGATATTATATTTCGGTTTATATTTCGTTTTAAATTTGACCCCCCCTTGTCACCCCCTTAGCGTTTTTACTGGAATTAAATTAAAATCATGTTCAGATTATCTTCTTTTATTTCCTGGAAACATATTTTTACATATAGCGGCTCACAGCTGTCACCCACTTTTATATTATACCCCCTTTTTCACCCCCTTTACTGAAATCAAAAGTAACCTCATGTACAAATTGAAAAGATATATTTACAATTATACATGTTGCTGTTACAAATTTTTAAACTTAATTTTTTTTTTACCCCCTCAGAGTTTTACTGGAATAAAAAGTAATGTCATGTTCAGATTATCTTCTTTTATCTCCCATAGAAAGATATTTTTACATATAGTTACAGTTTTATATTTTACCCCCTTTTACTGAAATTAAAAGTAAGGTCTTGTTCAAATTCATATCTCTCTTGCGGTTGTCCCACATAATTTAAATTTTAACTCCTTTTTCACCCCCTCATCATTTTACTGGCATAAAACTAAGGTTATGGTTCATAATTCTCTTCCTTTATCTCCCGGGAAATATTATTTTACGTGTAATTCGCGCCCCGCTTTAAAAGCTCTACCTTCTGCGGTTGTGGGTTCGATCCCCAGAAGTAACATTTGTGTGATGAACGCAGATGTTTGTTCTGTGTCTGGGTGTTCTGACCTGTCTCAGAGTCGATGTTGGGCTTCGGAGGTGATGGAGGTTTCTCCTCCCGTAAGGGGGAGTCGCTGACGTGGATGGTGTCAATGGGAACAAGGCCGTTGGGCTTAGGGTAGTTGCACCTCTCATAATGCTCAAATGCCAGGAGATATCTGGAATGAAGTAAGGAAGTAAGGATGAAGCTACAAATTTTATATTCTGTGGTCTCACGCAGCTGTTTCTTGGCGCGAAATGTCAATGTCAAGATGACAGAGACTGTCACACGCAATATATTACTACTCCGTGCGATATGTCAATGTCAAGATGCCAGTGCCGTACATTTGGTAAAAGTTTATACTAGACTATTTTTTTATATACCCCTATATCGGGGTAAAGGGGTTATTATATAAGTTTGCATGAGAACGCTTTTTAACGCGTGGTCCGATCGAATTATAGAAAAAAACTGGAAGAATTTGAAAATAGTTTCTTACAGCCGCCATTTTGTATGCACATTTGACCCCTTTTTGAAGGTTATATTGAAATATCCTGAAAAAAGTGTCCGTTCATTTTGTATTTACAGTACATAAACAAAGTTTCAGACCAATCGCACCACCCGTTAAAAAGTTCACATACAAACATTGACCCCACATTTGACCCTTTTTTGAAGGTTATTTTGAAAAATCCTGAAACACGTGTCCATTCATTTTGCATTTACACTACACAAACAAAGTTTCAAGCCAATCGCACCACCCGTTAAAAAGTTCCCATACAAACATTGACCCCACATTTGACCCCTTTTTGAAGGTTATATTGAAAAATCCTGAAATACGTCTTCATTTATTTTGCATTTACAGTACACAAACAAAGTTTCAGGCTAATCGCATTACCCGTTAAAAAGTTCCCATACAAAAATTGACCCCACATTTGACCCCTTTTTGATGGTTATATTGAAAAATCCTGAAACACGTGTCCATTCATTTTGCAGTTACAGTGCACAAACAAAGTTTCATGAAAATCGCTCCACGCGTTAAAAAGTTTCATACTAACGTTTTCACCCTTTTTCACCCCCTTAGAGGTGGAATTTCGAAAAATCCCGTCTTAGTGGGTGGTTTTGTTATAAAAGGAACCCACCTTTCAAATTTCAGCTTTCTAGCTTCAGCGGTTTCGGCTGGGCGATGATAAATCAGTCAGTCAGTCAGTCAGTCAGTCAGTCGGGTTAAGCTCTTATATAGATATAGATATACATACACCCCAATTCCTCGTCGGCTAAAAATAAGCTAGCGTACAGTGAAAATCCCATCGAAATTGCTGCAGCAGTTTGTTGTGGACATGACCGACAGACAGGCTAATGTCAGACAGGCGTGCGACACTCTTGTATTGGTACCTGCGATTGTAGGCATCAGGCATACTGTCTAGGTATACTATAGCATAGTTAGGTAATACGTGATTTACCTCTCGTGTCAATGTTTTTTGTCTCTTCTATGTACCTAACTTAAGTACCTATGTTTTTGTTTATCTCTTTCCGGTTCTGTTTTAAATTGATTCTTACTATGTCATCATCATCTTCCTGCCCTTATCCCACGCTATGTGGGGTCGGCACAACATGTGATCTTCTTCCATTTCCCTCTGTCACTCGTCATCTCATTACTCACTCCTTTCTTACCCATGTCATCTTTCACACAGTCCATCCATCTTTTCTTTGGTCTACCTCTACCCCTGTATCCATCCACATTCATACCTAACACTCTCCTCGTCACATGACATTCATCTCTCCTCATAACATGTCCATACCACGCTAACCTATTACTCCTCATCTTTTCTGTCACCGGTGCCACTTTCAGACTTCCTCTGATATACTCATTCCTTATTTTATCCATCCTTGTCACTCCACACATCCTTATTATTATATTACTTATGTATTATTATATTACACAGATTCTTACTATGTGTGTGTGTCAAATAAAATATCTTTCTTTACCTCTCATAGTGTCTCCGCGTGTAGACCGGCTGGTCCGTGAACAATACTCGCCACAATTTGTGTCGGCAGACGGCGTCGTACCCGCCGCGGGACGACACTAACGCGTACACGGCGTTCAGGGAAACTGAAAAAGAGATACAATTGATGAACAAAAAAGAGGGTGAAGGTAAAAAAGGGGGTGAAGGTCAAAAGAGGGTAAAAGTTAAAAGGGGGTGAAAGTGCGAGAAATGAAAGTAAAAAGGGGTGAAAGGAAGAAAAGGGAAATAGTTAAAACAACTTACTATGCGATATTTATTTGTTGCGATTGTTATAAAACGCGATAAATACCCGTTTAGTTTAATACTAATAATAATGTGTTCAGATCGCGTTTTACAACAATCGCAACAAAATATTATCGCATAGTAAGTTGTTTTAACTTTCATCCCCTTTCTCCTTTCACCTCTTAACTTCCATCTCTCACTTTCACCCCCTTTCAACTTTTACCCCCTTTATGATCTTCACTCCCTTTTAACATTAATGTGTTCAGATCGCGTAAGTTAAAACAACGTACTATGCTTCAGCGTAATAGCCTTAGACAGAGATTCATTCCGTCCCTTGTAGAAGTGTTTGAGTCTCCGCAGGAAGTCCCTCTCCTCCTCCGGGATGTATTTGTGCTCTATCTCCTCCCCCGGGCTGGTCTTCTCGTCCCCCGGACTGGTCTTCTCCGGCCCGTTCCGGAGCGAGAGGCGGCGGGGGCCGGACGGCGGAGTCTGTAATACAAGGATACTATAATAAAATTCCTAATTCATCATCATCTTCCTGCCCTTTTCCCACGTTATGTGGTCGGCACAACATATGATCTTCTTCCATTTCCTTCTATCATTCGTCATCTCAGTACTCACACCTTTCTTACCCATGTCATCTTTCACACAGTCCATCCATCTTTTCGTTAAATTCCTAATTATAAACGTGAAAGTTTGTGAAGTTTGAAAGTGGCGCCTGTTACTGAAGAGATGAGGAGTGCTAGATTAGCATGGTAGGGAGGGACATGTGATGAGGAGGGATGAAAACCATGTCACCAAAATAGTTATGAGAATGAGTGTATCTGGGTACGCAAGTAGAGGAAGGCCGAAGAAGTGGTTTGATTGTGTGAAAGATGATAGAATGTAAGAGTAGACTCAGAGTTGACGAATGATAGGAGTGAGTGGAAGAAGAAAACATGTGCCGACTCTGTTTCTCTGTCTCTCTCTCTCTCTCATAGAAAGCAAAGAAAGGCACTTCGTTCCATCCGGGTGTCCCTTGACACCTCTCAAGTTTTTTTTCTATTCTATTCATGTTTGGTACTATGTAGTGTGGACGCGTTTACTTACGATACAAGTGTACTCCTCAGGTTTGTCGTCATCGCTCGAGTGTGATTCGGGCGAGTGCGTGCGCGAGCGCTGCTGGCGCCGGCGCCGCCCGCGCGGCCGCCCCTTCAGCTTGGGCGCGAGGTGGTTGCACACGAACTCGTGACCTTCCAGCTCGGGGTACTCGAACGTATCCTGGAATTCACAACACAACACATATCCATCATTCATACTTCCTTCTCAAGACGTCACAACACAACACATATCTATCATATTACTACTTTTGACTTCCTTCTCAAGACGTGTCTTGACCCCCTTATGTTTCTAGTAACCCCTTGCCTTGACCCCCTTACCTTGCTGTAGAGTATGTTAAAGCAGGTGTTATGTGTTTTGACTTCCTTCTCCCTAAACGTGTCTTAACCATCCCCTGCCTTGACCCCCCTCTGTCTTGACCCCTTTACCTTACAGTAGAGTATCGTGTATTGACCCTCCTTCTCGTGTATTGACCCTCCCCTGCCTTGACCCCATGTGTCTTGACCCGCCTATGTTTCTAAAATTCTCTTGTCTTGACCCCTTAACCTTACAGTAGAGTATGTTTCTTCTCTAAACGACTCCCGCCTTGACCGCACCCTGTGTCTTGACCCGCCTGTTTCTGGAATTCCTTTGTCTTGACCCCTTACCTTGCAGTAGAGTATGTTAAAGCCAGAGTCATGTGTTTTGACTACCTTCTCTAAACGTGTCTTGACCCTCCTCTACCTTGACCCCCTCTATTTTGACCCCCTTACCTTGCAGTAGAGTATGTTGGTGCGAGTGGTGGGCGCGGCGTAGCCCCCCAGCGCGGCGACCAGGGAGTCCCGCAGCCAGTCGGCCTGCAGACCCTCGAGCCTGGCGGCCACGGCGCGGTAGCGGCAGTACCGAGGGTACGAGAACACCACCACACCTGCCTCGTCAGGATCTACCACTGGAAGACAGGAGTTGATTATATAAATAAAATAGCTTCCTCTCGCGGCTATGCTCGCGAGGTACCTACATAAAATATAGCCAATGTTACTCAGGGATAACGTAGCATTCTAACAGTGAAAGAATTTTTGAATTCGTGGTAAGGCCCCTGTACGTCGATTCTGTAAAATTCAAACATCAACTCGCATCTCACATCGCTATTCACTCTCACTTCGCATAAGACGCTTTTTATTTGACACTTTGAATCGGGTTCGAGTGCGAAGCGAGCGTCGAAGTGACTTGGGAATTACCGTATAGAATGCCATTTCTTACGTCATCTCATACTTTATCTGTCAAAATCTCCCCGTCAATTTAGTTCAACTCGCTGACACGCTCGCAAGAGTGGCGCAAGTGTCAATTCGAATTATCAACTGAGTTTTTAGAATGCCAATCAAGAAACTCACGGCGGATTCAGATTCGAAGCTTAAAATGAGGTCTTACAGAAGCACACGGCAGGAGAATGATGATGACTATCTTATTTCAGATTACGGTGGAGTATCCGTGGTGGACGGTGCTGGTGGGGGCGTGAATGTGGTAGAGAGCCAGGACTACGGTGGTGGGGTGAATGTGGTAGAAAACCCAGGGTATGATCTTTTATATCCGACCTTTCCACCAACTGGTTGGTGATATCACTCACCGATAGCACTCTTCTCTTTGTCAATATCACTGAAGTCGAGTTTGGTGTGATGCAGTGCAGCCGTCTCCTTGTCCTCGGCTGGCGGGGCGCAGTCCCCGCGCCACACCGCGCGCATGCCCCAGGTCCACGACTCGCCCGAGCAGATCCAGCTCAGCAGGTCCTCAGCTTTGAGTACCACCTTATCATTGATGGCCAGGACCTCGTGCTGGAAAGAGAAAGATGAACATAAAACATCACGACTGTAATATATCGATAGATATCTCCTCAGTACGTCTACCATGAGTTGTCACATTTAGATTGGCTGACGTTACTACAGTAGTAATAGTACTGAGGGTCTACCATGAGTTTTCACAATCTACACTCGCTAGCGACTGTAGTTAAAAAAATGTATGAAAACTTGTACAGCGCCTCTAGCGGATAGTTGGGTACTTAAACTTCACGTACTTAACTAACCTACGTCACAGTACTACAGCGACTGTAGTTTGCGCTTCATTCATTTGCTTAGAATTTGGTACCATGAGTAACAATTTTGACAGATGTCATAGTAGGTGCCTATTTCTACGTAAGTTGCTCTTATTCACAAACTCATATTTGATTATAATATACTTATACCCGTGCTAATCAGCTTTTTTCTTAATTTTTCTTTTTTCGTTATATTTCAAAAACTATTTATCCTAGAATAAAAATAAAAACCATTTTGGAATGTACAAGTAAAGGCCTTTCATTTGATACCCCACTTTTTCAACTTTGGAGCCCAAAATCTTCACAACTCCTTCACCGATTTAGTTCATATGCTTCCCAGCAAATCTACAGCAGAACTCTCCCTCGGACACCCGCGACACAGACTTAAGCCTAGTGCGAGGTTTATTGTATATTATCTGCCCTTTGAAATTGATAGTCTTTATGTGTTTTTGTGTAACAATGTTTTATAGAAATAAATAATCTTTAATAATCTTTTATCTTTAATCTAGACCTTCCAAATTTCATGCGGATTGGATTAACGGTTCTTAAGTTATGCTCTAACAAACATACACAAACATACAACGACAAATCGCCTTACTTGTCACTGAGATTTTCTGTGAATACATAGATAGCATACATAGTGACACTCTAGACACAGAACAAACATCTGCGTTCACACAAATGTTAGTCCTGGGTCAGGATTGAACCCACAACCTACAGCGCCAAGGCAGAGCTACTACCAACTGAGCTGTGAGGCCGGTCTAGATACTTTAAGGTACTTGGTAAAATGCACAGACAAAGTCGCGTGCGAGTTAGCTAGTGATTAAATATTTTCGCCATAAATCGTAACACAGCCCTGGGATTTGAGTGGATGGAGAAAATAGACAGGGCTGCACTCAGGGCGTATCCTTTATTTAATTATTTATTTAATTACTCGTTTATTTATTATTTATTTTTAACGGCCATACTTAGCACGGGTGTACTTAATAAAAAAAATGAGACAAATCATCAGTTTGCTGAACGACCATTCAATAAAATTATAGTAAAAATGTTCTTTTGTACCTTTTAATCGTAGTAAGAAATTTTTTCAAAATCCGTCGAGCCGTTTGTGTGACAGCGACAGCCAAAGTAACTCACATACACCCCAAACATAACCCTCCTTTGCTTCGCAGTCAGTTAAAAATCAACTGAAGTAAAGGTTGTACATATATTCGAAAAGTACTGACTTCCCAAACGCTGTCATAAGTTTATTTTTGTTGGCGGGCATTTTGTCATTTTGAGCCCAAAATGAATGACCTCATTTATTTATTAAAGACTAGCTTTTGCCTGCAACTTCGTCCGCGTGGAATAGTTACTTCAAAGGATTTATAATTTTTTAGGATTCTTATTTTGTACTTAACTTTCATATCTATTTCAACTGCTCCAAACATATTTTCGCAATAAAAGGTAACCTATGTCCTTTCTCAAGCTCTAGTCTATCTTTCTACCAAATTTCATCAAAATCGGTTAAGCGGCTTAAGCGTGAAAGCGCAACAGACAGAGTTACTTTTGCATTTATAATATAAATTTAATATTTAGTATGGGTTTTCTAATCTGAATCTCGGAAACGGCTCTACCGATTTCCACACTGGTTCAAAATAACTGGTGACACGATCACAATACATATTAAGAAATGGAAAGCGTCGTATTTTAATACTTTTTATTATATTTTGCTGTGGATTTAAATATTATTTGTACAATTTAAAAAAGTTAATAAAAGGTTTAGTAAATATTTTTCTAATAAATCGATGCCAGCACAGCCCTGAGTTATAAATGGGTGGGGGTGGGGGTGGAGGCAGGGGGGGGGCAGGGCCGCACTCTGGACTTGCTTTGCAGAAAACGAGAGAATTCAGTTATGAGGTAAATTTAAAATAACGTTTTTAAAAATTAAAATGAAAACAGACTTTAATGTTCAAATAAAATAACACAGAACAATTGAAAAAAAACTATTTTGAAATATTTTTTATTTTTATTTTTATATTTACAGAGAAAAATAATAAATAAGTACTCTGTTTTTATTTATAAATAATTCGTTGATGGTATAATATTAATTTATATAAAGTTTTAATAATTACTTCTGCTATTCGGGACGGAGATAAATCTAAAAAATCAAAAATCATGAAAATAGATCCAGCCGTTCTAGAGTTATAAATGTTCGAACTTATTATATAGGACTAGCTTCCTCTCGCGGCTTTGCTCGCGAGGTACCTACATAAAATATAGCCTAAGTTGCGCAGGGATAATGTAGCATTCTAACGGTGAAAGAATTTTTGAAATCGAACCAGTAGTTTTTGAGTTTATTCGTTAGTCGTTACAAACAAAAATACGAAACTTTCTTCTTTATAATATTATGGTATAGATATAGATAAGTAATTTTTTTCTTGTTATGTTAATTAATTTTGTTTTTCAATGTTAAAAAAAATATATATATTTACCGAGTCCGTCCCTGGGTATTTCTAAATGAGAGAGGGGGGGGGTGGGGGCTGAACTAAAATTGCTTTCAAATAAGTAACCCACCCGCGGTGGTATTACGGCAGCTAAAAGCTATCTCGTTTTTGTCTCTCGGCGATATTGAAACGATAACGTCGTTCAGACTAGACTTTTGAACTGACAATAAAAAACGGAAAATAAGTTTAAATTTTTTAACCAACTTCCATAAAAAGAAGAAGGTTCTCAAGTCGATCGTTTTTTTTTCCCGATCGCGAATTTTAGGAGGGTAATTTCTTTAAGTTATATTGATGGATGGACTGTGTGAAAGATGACATGGGTAAGAAAGGAGTGAGTGAGATGACGAATGATAGAGGGAGAAGGAAGATCACGTTGTGCCGACCACATAACGTGGGAAAAGGACAGGAAGATGATATTGTATGTATGTATGTATGTGAGTTTATTTATCTGTCGCTGTAGCCCAAACGGCTGGACGAATTTTGAAAAATTAGGTGTCATTGGATTCGTATATATAACCGTATAAAATAATATCTCGTAGATATATAACCAAGGGAACGGACGAGAAAAGAGTGCATGCGGCGGAGATGCGAATGTTGAGATGGATGTGTGGAGTGACGAGAATGGATAAAATAAGGAATGAGTATATCAGAGGAAGTCTGAAAGTGGCACCGGTGACAGATAATATGAGGAGTAATAGGTTAGCGTGGTATGGACATGTTATGAAGAGATGAATGTCATGTGACGAGGAGAGTGTTAGATATGAATGTAGATGGATACAGGGGTAAAGGTAGACCAAAGAAAAGATGGATGGACTGTGTGAAAGATGACATGGGTAAGAAAGGAGTGAGTACTGAGATGACGAATGACAGAGGGAAATGGAAGAAGATCACATGTTGTGCCGACCCCACATAACGTGGGATAAGGGCAGGAAGATGATGATGTGTCATTGGATTCGTCTGGATTACAAGAGTGACATAGGTTATACAAATTTTCATTAAATCTTATATGGCGGCTGTAAAAATCTATTTTCAGTTACGTTTAGTCGGGTTTTTTATTTTATTATTAGTATTAGACGGGTATTTATCGCGTTTAAATTACCTTATATTTTCCCGACGTTTCGACAGGTTTGCACGTTGTCGTGGTCACGGGTAGACTAATAATACTAATAATAATGTGTTCAGATCGCGTAAGTTTAAAAGGGTTTTTTATTTTTTTCAATAAATTCTTGTAATATGTTTGTTACGCGATTAGTCCGCCAATAATGATCAGATTTTGATGATACTTTTATCGTTTGGTAGCTCATACTTCAGAAGTGAATATATGTCAAATTGATTTTTAAGGAATTGATAGTTTTCCCGTAAAATTAAAAAAAACTTTATATGACTTTTTAAATGTAAAATTTGTATGCAAATTACGATAAGCAAGCGAAGTCACGGTGAGTCCCGCTAGTGACCTTTAGGTTATTCAGAATAAGCCTCAATTTCCGCTGGCATTTTGTGAGAATGTTCTAAAGTAGAACCCTTTATGCTTACGAAACAGTCTGTCTGTCTGTTATCGAAATATTGAATTTACTTAGCTATTATAAGTCTAGATTAATTATTCAAATTATAGTATTAAGTCTAATTAGTTTTAAACGGTGAAGGAAAACATCGTGAGGAAACTGGCATACCCTAGATCCAAAAGTTCAAAGGTGTGTGTGTCATAGGTTAGTATTCTTAAAAGCGGCGATGGGCTTGCAACCTGTCACTACTGTGCAAAATATGGACATGTGCCAAATATCACGTTTGAACGTGCCTCTGACTACTCTCTTTAGATATCCTAAAGATCTAACTAAGTAACTAGAGAGCTGAGGAGATATCTACCGAGCTTGGGGATTACAGTCGTGATCATGCTTATTTTATTTATTTAGCTTTTTAAATTTTCATTTAATTTTTAATCAATGTAGAATTTAATCAATAACATTCAAAAATGGAATAAAACTCAATTCGTAGAGAAACCAAATCATTTCAAATTCGAATTGACGACCTATGTGGCGCAGCGGGCAAGAGTCCGCCTGCGACGCAATAGGTTGCGGGTTCGATTCCCGCCGCGGAACAAATTTGTGTACAATCTGCAGAAATTTGTTCCGTTGGTCTGGGTGTTTTCTATGTATAATAAAAAATAAATATCTATCTATGTATATAATGTATTAAATATATCAGTTATCTAGTACCCATAACACAAGCTTTGAGTAGCTTACTTTGAGGCTAGATGATGCTGTGTGGATTGTCCAGCATTATAAAAAAAAAAAAATGAATTTTAATCAAAATGGAATCGCATCAATATAATTAAAAAATGAAATAACACTCGATTCATAGATTATACCAAATAATTCCAAATTCAAATGAATTTGAATCGAATCAATAATATTCAAAAATGGAATACTCTCAAAACACGCGGTAAGTTTACAATTAAATTTAACATAAGTGTGGTAGTGTGCACGCACACAGGCGCACCGCGTCGTACGTACGTATGGATTTGTATAAACAATATGTGTGAGCTGTTTGCTTCCAACAAGGTGAAACTATACAGGGTGAATAGCGCCTTATTTTATTTTAATTTTTATTTTACACTAGCTTCTGCACGCGGCGTCGCCCGCGAAGTACCTACATAAAATATAGCCTATGTTCATCCTGAAAGTTCATTCTACACATTGGTGAAAGAATTTTTCAAATCGGTTCAGTAGTTTCGGAGCCTATTCATTTCAAACAAACAAACAATCAAAGTTTTCCTCTTTATAATATTAGTATAGACTAGCTGTCCCGGCAAACTTCATACCGCCTTGTACCGACAACAGTGAGTGATTATAATTTAATATGAACTTTATTAAATAGTAATAAAGTTCAAATTGACTCTACATTTTATTTAGAAAACGTTTGTATGGGAAATAGAAAAGGGCTATTTTTAAGGTTTTCCCGGCAGTTATTCGAACTTTTCTTACCTTTTAAACCTTCCCTAGACCTCCACGAACATTTCAAGACCAAGATAAGATAAATCCGTTTAGCCGTTCTCGAGTTTTAGCGAGACTAACGAACAGCAATTCATTTTTATATGTATATATAGACTAGTTTCAGCCCGCGTGGTACCTTCAAATACAAATCTATCCCACGGGGACCGTTAATTTTTCCGGGATTAAAAATAGCCTATGAGCTATTATTCCAGACTATATTTTACGTCTGTGCCACATTTCATCCAGATCCGTTAAGTAGTTTTGCGTGAAAGAGTAACAAACATACATCCATACATTCAAACTTTCACACTCATAATATTAGTAGGATTTGGACAGAACGTTTGTCGGGTAAGCTAGTATTATAATTAAATTTAATTTATACAAAACTTATTACAGAGTTCTAATTACATAAAGCTTATTATAGAATATCAGAGTACCTGCTTAGATGACAAAAAAGCTTGGGACGAATCAGCTCTAACTCTGCCTAACAACATTAACAAGGATCATACAAAGCGCTAGGGCCAGCGAGTTTCTTATCAGTTCTTCTCGGACTGGGGATAGGACTGGAATGAACCTTGTGTTTTTTTTTTTTTTTTTTTTTTTTTTTTTTTTTTTTTTTAACTTTTTAATGAAGTATTTTTCTTTTTATTTGTCTTCGAGACGTACTGTATACACCTTTCACCACACTAGTTAAAAATGACACGATATTAGGATTACTTCGATTAATCCTTGAAAAAACACCATCCTGTAGACGACATGTGACACGCACACAGACACAGCACGCACACACGCGCACTGATAGCGGCGGATCTATTCGGTGCAACGCCCGGGCTAAGGCGGCGTGCACACCGCCGGCGATCCTGGGACCTTATGTCGACTATGATCAGTGGTGGATTTATCACCAGGCTGAGTAGGCTGGAGCCTAGGGCGGCAAATTTTAGGGGGCGGCAAATTTGGCTTATTACCTTACACAAAATAATAAATAAAAATTATAATATACACGGAGAAAAAAATTAACAAAATTGCAATATTTTAATACTATACACCTATACCAAATAATCCAACGATTTTACATGATAAATTACTAAACGCTAAATTTAATAGCCTACTGGCGGCAAATGTGTAAATCCGCCACTGACTATGATAATCAACTTTGACTTTTTTGATAATCGACTTCAACTTTATTTTAAACTAGCTGACCCGGCAGACTTCGTACTTATTTAGAAAACGTTTGTATGGGAAATAGAAAAGGGCTATTTTTAGGGTTTTCCCGGCAGTTATTCGAATTTTTCTTACCTTTTAAACCTTCCCTAGACCTCCACGAACATTTCAAGACCAAGATAAGATAAATCCGTTTAGCCGTTCTCGAGTTTTAGCGAGACTAACGAACAGCAATTCATTTTTATATATAAGAAGAAGAAGAAGACTAGCTATTACCCGCAAAAAAACAATAATTCTCACATGACTGTGTGTTATGTAAACAAAGAATGAAAACAGCTTAAAACATGTAGGATACCTGTTTAATACTATGTTTTAAGCGTGGTGTTAGTAATAAAATAAATACTAATTTTAATACTTTTAGTTTTCATTCATTGTATAACTTGTTTTTGGTGTAAACTTGTAGGACACCTGTTTAATACTATGATTTAAGCGTGGTGTTAGTAATAAAATAAACACTATTTTTAATAATTTTAAATTATTGTTTAATGTTTTTTTGAAGTATTGTTAATACGAGTAATACATTTTAGTAACTATTAAAAGGTCTATTATTTTTAAATTTTTAACCAAATAGAGTTTAATTTCATTTTAATTTACCTTAACGAGAGATACTTTATTAGCAATACCTTATAGTATGTAATTATTTCATTAAGTTATTTATTATAGGAGCCGGTAAATATATAAACGGTGAAGGAAAACATCGTGAGGAAACCGGCATAGCCTAGAAAAAAAAAATCGAAGGTGTGTGTCATAGGTTAGTATTCTTATAAGCGGCGATGGGCTTGTAACCTGTCACGTACGGAATACTAACTACAGGGCCAAATACGTACAATGTTTGGACGTGCTGAATACCCTTTAGTATCCTCAAAGATCTAAGTAACTAAAGATCTAAGGAGATATCTACCGAGCCTGGGCATTTCAGTTTTTTAAATTATAGGTTATCTAAATTTGCAAACTTATCGAATAGCAAAACCGCCAGTGTGCACTCTGCCTTACCGACATAAATTCTCAATAACACGAAATGGCGGCGCGGGGCGCGGGGGGCGGCAGGGCCGGAGCGGGGGGCGAGGTTATTATTATTACTTTAAATAAATAAATTTATTCCACTGTCAACTTTTTTGCTCTAGTTTTTATGTTTTTTCTCTTTTTATTTTGAATTTTATTAGTGTAATTTTAGTGGTTGTTTTTCCAATAAAGTCCGCGTTCTTGACGCGACTGTAAAATAAATCATTCCCCAATATGTCAGATGTGATTCCTAAAAATTCTCACGTCTTATGAAAAGTTAATAACTAATAATATGAAAATAATTATTGAGGTAAGTATAAATAAATAAAATTATAATACGTAGATAATTTTATAAATTAATCCCTGTTTAATAAAATATTCTCTAAAATGTGATATAATCTATACTAATATTATATTATGCGAAAGTAACTCTGTCTGTTACCTTTTCACGTCTAAACGGCTGAGCGAATCGTAAAGAAATTTGGCAATTAGATAGATTATATCCTGGGGATGGACACAGAGTATCTTTTGTCTCAAAAAATAATCTTGAAGGGGCTGAAGTAGGGGTTGAAAGTTTGTATGAGAACGCATGGTTAAGCAACGCTGAGCGTAGTCAGTTTTTAGATGGTTGACCGCCTATTTTTGCACTCCATAGAAATAATTAATCCTAGTAATATTATAAACGCGAAAGTTTGTAAGAATATAATTATGGATGTCTAGATTATCTGGATGTATGTTTGTCACTTTTTCACGCTGAAACAGCCGTGGGCGGAAGCTAGTAGAATATAATATAAAATATTATAAAGAGGAAAGATTTGATTGTTTGTTTGTTTGTTTGTTTGAATTGAATAGGCTCCGAAACTACTGAACCGATTTGAAAAATTCTTTCACCAATGTGTAGAATGAACTTTCAGGATGAACATAGGCTATAATTTATGTAGGTACTTCGCGGGCGACGCCGCGTGCACAAGCTAGTAGAATATAATTATGACTATCTTCCGCCCACGTGGTACCTTGAAAAACAAAAACAAACCTATCCCGCGGGAACCGTACATTTTTTCGTGATAAAATGTAGCCTATGTGTTATTCCAGACCATAATCTATATCTGTGCCAAATTTCATTCAGATCCGTTCAGTTTTAGCGTGAAAGAGTAACAAACATACATCCATCCATACATTCTTACAAACTTTCGCGTTTATACTATTAGTAGGATTCTCACAACTTAAGTGTAAACAATAACTTAAATTAGTAAATGCAATGTTGGATAAAATAAAATTAGTATTGGACAAAAATCGTGTTAGACATTAATCCTTCGAAAAATTTATGTGCGCAATGCCAGTGCTCTTAAACGGTGAAGGAAAACATCGTGAGGAAACCGGCATGCCCTAGAACCAAAAATTCGAAGGTATGTGTCATAGGTTAGTATTCTCATAAGCGGCGATGGGCTTGCAACCTGTCACGTACGGAATACTAACTATCGTGCAAAATGTGGGCATGTACCAAATGTCATGTTTGGACTTGCCTCTGACTACCCTCTTTAGATATCCTCAAAGATCTAAGTAACTAAAGATCTGAGGAGTTATCTACCGAGCCTGGGGATTACAGTCGTGATCATATATATTTTTTTTTATTTTACATTAATCCTAGTTGGACATTTTGTATTTTGGACATGAGTCGTGCCAAGGTATTCTACTTGTTGTATACTAGTGTGTTAGTTTCCCGTATCTCCAGTTTACGGCCGGCCTGAGTGCGTCCCTGGCGAAAAGCAGTGAAAGATGAGAGTTGGGTCGAATACAACGATACAGCAATCTTGATACTTTAAAAGTCCTTGCGCATTACGTAACTTGATGACAAAGGATTTTTGATATTTTATTGTTAGTCACTTATGGTACAAAAATAAGAGTTTTTTACCAGATAAAGAAGGGAGGGTGTTTCGGGTGTATGTGGGTCTTACTACTCACCGGTTTCGTCATTATTCTCACTTTCGTCATTGTTCGCAACAATTTTGTTGATCTTGTAATAATATTAGTTAATTTTAAATGTACCCTTCAAATAATGATAGGTAACTTATAATCAACCAATCTTTTACTGCTCTATCTTCATGCTATCAGCTTGAAAGAGGAGCTCTAAAATAATGTTAAAAATGTTTTTAAAAAATCAAATTGAGTGAAAAAGCCCACTTATATACACAATACAAAAGTACACTTGTATGCGAGTTCCTTTGTCTGTCGCTGTAGCCTAAACGGCTGGACAGATTTTGACAAATTAGGATTAAAAATTAATATGCCTCCAGGAAATATAACGAAGAGATAAAAAATTTAAAAACCGCTAACGTCTTAGCACGGGTAAGTACCTACCTAGGTAGGACAATCAAATATTACTTAGTGATTAGGAGCAACTTACGTAGATATAGGCACTAGTTACTTAGATCTTTGAGGATATCTAAAGGGGGTAGTCAGAGGCAAGTCCAAACATGACATTTGGTACATGCCCACATTTTGCACAGTAGTTAGTATTCCGTACGTGACAGGTTGCAAGCCCATCGCCGCATATAAGAATACTAACCTATGACACATACCTTCGAATTTTTGGTTCTAGGGTATGCCGGTTTCCTCACGATGTTTTCCTTCACCGTTTAAGAGCACTGGCATTGCGCACATACATTTTTCGAATGGAAAAACTCATTGGTGCTCGACCAGGTTTGAACCCACGACCTACGGATCGTGAGGCATGGGTGTTACCACTACACCACCAGCGCTCTTTCCTAAGTATTTAATACATACAGTGTGTCCAAACACTCCAGGGCGTGTATACATGAGGATTGTGGACATCGCGAGATCTCAGTTCGGGTCGAACTACTAGTATAGATAAGTTAAAATCTATACCAAGTGTCAAGACCGAACGGTCGCACTGAACAACTCACGGAGTTTCAACGCGTATTGAACACAAAAGGGTGTTAGTACAAATTTGTACACGAGCCAATTTCAACCTTAACCCGAACGAAACAAAGCCCAAATCGATCGTTGTTTGTTTAACTTATTAATATACCTAGCTTTATACAGAATTTCGGAGATTAGGAAACCATGTTTTTTTTTATTTTTTTTTTTGCGTTTGTTTTTTTATCGGACTTTTTGCTGGCCAGTGTGCAATTGTGCATTCCTATTTTAAATAGGTTCTTAATTTGAATTCGAAATAGGTATTATTGTAGGAATTAACTGGCCTCCCTCATAGCTCAGTCGGTAGTAGCTCTGCCTTCTGCGCTGCAGGTTGTGGGTTCGATCCCCAGGACTAACATTTGTTTGATGAACGCAGATGTTTGTTCTGTGTCTGGGTGTCAATAATGTATTTATGTAGTTATTACAAAAAAAAGTCTATATTTAATCCTACTAATATTATAAAGGCGAAAGTTTGTAAGAATGTATGGATGTATGTTTATTACTCTTTCACGCTGAAATGGCTGAACGGATCTTGATGAAATTTGGGACAGATATACAGTCGTGGTCAACTAATTAGGGACATGCAAGATAGTGAAGAACAATAACCGGTTATGTACATACAAATATAAAACCCTATTGATTTCTCAGTAACTATTATTTGCATAATTTGGTCCGATTATTATGCTTTAAATGGCTGTAAATAAAAGAATAAATAAATAGAAAAAAGTATTTAATATCAAAGGTTGAACATGTATTCAATTTTAAGGTATAATTCTGTAGCTGGACATTTAATTAAGGACAGTAAACTATAATGAAAAATAGAGTTAAACAAAACTAATAATCTGCAGTATTATAATATCTTTAACAGCTCCATTTTATTACGTGTAAAATCAGTACCCAGTAGCAAAACCTTTGTTAGTAATTACCGCTTGACACCGATGTGGCATAGACATTATCAGTTTCTGGCATGTTTCGACAGGAATGTTTGCCCATGCCTCACAAAAAGCTTCATTAAGTTCATCTAAAGTTGTGGTACGATAAGTGGCTACTTTTTTCTTGATTTCGTGCCAAAGGTGCTCGATTGGGTTAAGGTCCGGGCTATTTGCTGGCCAATCTAGCACCGATACTGACTGACTGGTAAGAAACGACTTGACTGAACGGGCGGTATGTTTTGGGTCGTTATCATGCTGAAACGTCCATATAATAGGGAGATGCTCCTCAGCATAGGGAAGCATCGTTTCCTCCAATATTGCCTTGTATTGATGTTGGTCTAAGTTACCCTGAACTTTCCTCACAGGTCCCACTCCACGTCCAGAAAATGAACCCCACATTTTAATGTTTCCACCGCCATGTTTCACCTGCTTTTTTGTGAATCTTGGATTCATTTCCGCTTTTACTGGACGCCGTACGTATTGCCTTCCATCTGAAGAAATCAAATTAACCTTGGTCTCGTCAGAGAATAATACATGTTGCCATTGGGCGTAGGTCCAATGTCCATATTTACGTGCAAACGCCAAACGAGCATTTCTATGTTCTTTCTTCAACAACGGTACTTTGCGAGCCACTCTTCCGAACAACCCTGCTTCTACCAGACGTCGTCGAACGGTCCTAGCTGAGACACCAGCTCTTTCGTCTGTCCCAAACACTTCGTGTTTAATTAAAATAGAGCCTAGAAACGGATCTTTCTTAGCTAACCTGGCTATCATTCTATCTTCTTGCGGAGTTGTTTTTCTCGATCTTTTTGTTCTGGGCACATTTAAATCTGTGTTATTGCGTCTGACATGTTGCACTGCATTGTATACCATAGTTTTTGAACAATTTAAATGTTCTGCTATCCTTCGGTATGGCCAACCATGCTCGACAACAAACTTCATGATAATTTTTCGTAGTGTTGGATCGCAACTTTTATTTTTACCCATTTTTCTTCAAAATATTTTTCAAAACTTAAAATAAATATCGGGATTGCCGCCAAAACTACCACGAAACAATAAGAGAAGAAGTAAAAAAGTATTGAGATTCAAATTTTGAAAATAGAACGCAATATCTCAGTGTCCCTAATTAAATGGCCAGCCAGCATTATTTGAACAAATAGCACTACGATAATCTATCAGCTATACTGTAAAGAGGTTTAATGTTTAAGAAGTTGTTATTGTTTGTATAATCGGGCACATAAATGACTAATTATACTTACATGTAAGAGATATGGAATATGGTTTAGACTCGTTGGAAAATAAAAAATAAATTCACAATTCGGTTTAACCAAAGAGTGTCCCTAATTAGTTGACCACGACTGTAGATTATAGTCTGGAAATGCACATAGGCTATTTATTCCTGAAGAATGTACGGGTCCCGTGGGATAGATTCGTTTTTGTTTTTCTAGGTACCACGCGGACAAAGCCGTAGGCGAAAGTTTGTCTATCATACAGTATATCATATAGTCTATTTAAATTGCCCTTTTGCCCGAAAAGCTTGCGGTAAATCTCCAGGTTTGAACCCACGACGTGTGACTCCCCACCACTACACCGCCAGTGCTCTCATATTGAATTTCCTTTAGTCTAAGATTGGACCTTCGCCTCGACTCAAGTACTTACGCCAGGTAGGTCATTCTGATGGTCGTTAGGTATTCATTGTGGAAAATATGAATATTTTTTTACCCGACTGCGAAGTACGAAGTAATGTGTTCGGGGTGTACGTATACTAGCTTCTAGCGCGTGGTAACTTGAAGAACAAAAACAAATCTATCCCGCGGGAACCGTACATTTTCCGGGATAAAAAGCAGCCTATGTGCTATTCCAGACCATAATCTATATCTGTGCCAAATTTCATCCAGATCCGTTCAGCCGTTTCAGCGTGAAAGAGTAACAAACATACATCCATACATTCTTACAAACTTTCGCGTTTATATTAGTAGCATGTTTGTATGTACATAGTATGTATGCGAGTACCTTTGGCTGTCGCTATAGCGCAAACGGCTGAACAGATTTTGATAAATGACGTGTCATTGGATTCGTCTGGATCACAAGAGTGACATAGGCTAAACAAAATGTCAAAAAAATCAATATGGCGGCCGTAAGAAGCTAATTTCAATTAATTTCAGTCGAATTTTTTGATTTTTGCCAATATACTAGTTGATTCTACGAAATGCCGGTTTCAGCTTGAACCAAAAATGTCCGCGCTGAACCATGCTTAACTCAATACGACTAAGCAGCACCAAGAGCGACCAACGGATACAACATAAACAAAAGTAATTTGTTAATTACTGGCCGCCATCTTGATTATTCATAGCTAGGGTTTGAAGTACTTTCGGCTTCGGTTCCAAAAGGCCGAATTGACATTGGTGGTAATTCGGTTGTTTTGCAGACTAACTTAATAAATGCTACCATAGGTACGATCTTATTTGGCTTACTATAAAGACCAAATTAGCGTAACATTTTTGAATGACAGTTTTAAAAAGATCTAAAATTGACATAATCATTCTAATTTAATTAATTTTCCACCATTTTCACGTAGCTTTAGTCAACACCAATATACATCTTATATACATTTAAACGAGCAATTCTTGTATATATATATGTATATATATGTAATTGTTATCTCGGAAACGGCTCCAGCGATTTTCATGAAATTTAGTATGCAGAGGGTTTTGGGGGCGATAAATCGATCTAGCTAGGTTTCATTTTTAGAAAACGTCGTTTACCCCAAAAAAACGAGCAAAGCTCGGTCACCCAGGTACTGGCTTCTAAAATAAGCTAAAACACGTCAATCATACGTCAGTTTAGTCAACTTTAGAATTGTATTATTATTAGTATTAGACGGGTATTTATCGCGTTTAAATTACCTTATATTTTCCCGACGTTTCGACAGGTTTGCACGCTGTCGTGGTCAAAACGTCGGGAAAATATAAGGTAATTTAAACGCGATAAATACCCGTCTAATACTAATAATAATGTGTTTAGAATTGTAATTTAAAATGTTTACGCTAATTTAGTATTTGATGTGAACAAAATAAGGTCGCGTTTATTTCAACATTTTTTTAGTTAGTTTTAGTTAGTCCGCGGTACAACGGAATTACCACCAATATCAAATAAAAAATTACTAAAAACAACAATGATCACGACTGTAATCCCTCAGTAAATATTTCTATACTACTCAAAAGAAAATAAGGCCCAGCACTACATATTTTTTTCCGTTTTAATGCCATCCAGCTGCGTGATTCTGTAAAACCTCATTCTAAACTTCGAATCTGAATCCGCTGTGAGTTTCTTGATTGGCATTCTAAAAACTCGGTTGATAATTCGAATTTACACTAGCGCCACTCTTGCGAGCGTGTCGGCGAGTTGAACTAAATTGACGGGGAGATTTTGACAGATAAAGTATGAGATGACGTAAGAAAGGCATTCTATACGGTAATTCCCAAGTCACTTCGACGCTCGCTACGCAGTCCAACCCGATTCAAAGTGTCAAATAAAAAGGTCAATGTCAAATGTCATTTGCGAAGTGAGAGTGAATTGCGATGTGGGAGGCGAGTTGAACTAATATGACGGGGAGATTTTGACAGATAAAGTATGAGATGACGTAAGAAGGGCATTCTCTAAGGTAATTCCCAAGTCACTTCGACGCTCGCTACGCAGTCCAACCCGATTCAAAGTGTCAAATAAAAAGGTCAATGTCAAATGTCATTTGCGAAGTGAGAGTGAATTGCGATGTGGGAGGCGAGTTGATGTTTGAATTTTACAGAATCGACGTACAGATCCGTTCAGCCGTTTTAGCGTAAAGGAGTAATAAACATACAACCATACATTCTTACAAACTTTCATTCACGTTTATAATAAATAAATAAATAAATAAATAAATAATGTTGGACAATCCACACAGCATCATCTAGCCCCAAAGTAAGCAACTCAAAGCTTGTGTTATGGGTACTAGATAACTGATATATTTAATACATTATATACTATACATAGATAGATATTTTTTTATTATACATAGAAAACAATCAGAGCAACGGAACAAATTTCTGCAGATCGTACACAAATTTGTTCCGCGGCGGGAATCGAACCCGCAACCTCTTGCGTCGCAGGCGGACTCTCGCCCGCTGCGCCACTGAGGTCGTTATAATACTAATAGGATGTCGTTATAGCCCAAAGGTCAACATCAGTTTCGTTCGGCCTAGTTACATCAGTTTTTCGGCCATTTTTCGGCTTTAGCACGCTTCTATCGTCTCCTACGATGATCATTGAATTAGGTTAGTTATCTATACTAATATTATAAAGAGGAAAACTTTGATTGTTTGTTTGTTTGTTTGTTTGTTTGTTTGTTTGTTTGAAATGAATAGGCTCCGAAACTACTGAACCGATTTGAAAAATTCTTTCACCAATGTGTAGAATGAACTTTCAGGATGAACATAGGCTATATTTTATGTAGGTACTTCGCGGGCGACGCCGCGTGCAGAAGCTAGTTTTAAGAATAAACTTACACAACGTCCTTTTTATGAAAATATTATTTCCAATATTTCAGACAAGTGTGGTGAAAGGATACCATAATCTCTGAGAAGATGATAAGCGCTGGTGGTGTATTGGTAGCACCCCTGCCTCACGATCCGAAGGTCGTGGGTTTAAACCTGGCCCCTATTCAATAAACATTACAAGTCTACAAATTTGTAAAAAAGTGACAATATTGTCGAATTTTATGACAAGTGCTGTTTAATAAAACCTACAAATATGTAGAATTGTAAGAAAACTTTACAATTTTGTAAATTTTCCTCCAGTAAATCGTAGTTTTTTATTAAACAGAAACTTGTAGAATTGTAGCCGCTTACAATTAATTGTATTTTACAATTTGTAATGTTTATTGAATAGGGGCCTGGTCGTGCACCAATGAGTTTTTCTATTCGATAAATTTATATATCTTAAACAGTGAAGGAAAAGTACCCTAGAACTAAAATTTTGAAGGAGTGCCATAGATTAGTATTCTTACAAGCGGCGATGGGCTTGCAACCTGTCACGTACGGAATACTCACTACTGTGCAAAATGTGGGCATGTGCCAAATATCATGTTTGGACGTGCTGACTCTTTAGATATCCTCAAAGATCTAAGTAACTAGAGATCTGAGGAGATATCTACCGAGCCTGGGGATTACAGTGTCGGGATATTTGTTCAGCTAGAGCCCAGCGAGTTTCTTGTCAGTTCTTCTCGGACTGGGGTTAGGACTGAAATCGGCACCTAGACTCACCTAGTAAAATTATCCCTGTGATTTAACTGAATAAAGTTATTTGAGTATTGAGTATTGAGTGTCAGAGAAGGAACTAGTGTCATGATTAACAAGGCGTAAATACAAGTACCTACCAACATACTGTCACTAAGTACGTATTTTATCGATTGGCACTATTAATAGAATGGGGGGCCGCGGTCTGAGGCATAAGCAGAGCGATAAGCGGTTAGGACTCCTAGTATTACAACTATGTATACGTTTTTCCTATCTTTATATATAAAACTAGCTGACCCGCGCGCGACTTCGTCTGCGCGTTTTAAGTAAGTAATATACGTTTTCTTACCTTTTAAACCTTCCCTAGACCTCCACGAACATTGCAAGACCAAGATAAGATAAATCCGTTTAGCCGTTCTCGAGTTTTAGCGAGACTAACGAACAGCAATTCATTTTTATACATATATAAGAAGAAGAAGAAGAAGAAGAAGAAGAAGATAGATTTAATATACACCAAATTAAATAAATTCAGAATTACACAGTCAATGAAAAAAGCGGCGATGTGCATGCGACCTGTCACGTACGGAATACTAACTGCTGTGCAAAATGTGGGCATGTACCAAATATCATGTTTGGACGTGCTGACTGCTCTCTTTAGATATCCTCAAAGATCTGAACGTTTTGTATGGGAAAATCAAGATAAATGTTATTTCTTTCAATGTTTTTTCTTATTTTCGTTAATTTTCCAATGTTTTTAGTAGTTCTTCAGTCGTTCTAGAGGTTTTAGTGTTCGAACAAACCGAACTTAATCTATATAATATTTCAATGAATTGCTGTTCGTTAGTCTCGCTAAAACTCGAGAACGGCTAAACGGATTTATCTTATCTTGGTCTTGAAATGTTCGTGGAGGTCTAGGGAAGGTTTAAAAGGTAAGAAAACGTATATTACTTACTTAAAACGCGCAGACGAAGTCGCGCGCGGGTCAGCTAGTTATAAATAAAATAAGAATTCAAATTGAAATTATTAGAATAAATTATTATTATATTTCATACAGCTAATATAACTATGATGTTGTATTTTCATAAACGTTTTCAAAACGCTATTCTCTTGTACCATAGAAACAGCCATAAACCGGTACGTACTGGATAACTGACTGGGAGTAGATTTTAAGGTACGGCTTCCAAGCACCATCGGTCGTAAAATAACGCCCGTTATGTTACGGATTACGTTCACATGTACACGCTCATGACCTTTATCTTCACTAGAGGTCTGGGGATAATCTAACGAGTCTGGGGAATTGCAGTCTTGATCATGTTTTGAATGTTTTTATAATATTTTTTTTTATTTTATTTTATTATGAGCCGTTTGTGTCCCACTGCTGGGCAAAGGCCTCCCCCCAATCTTTCCAGATAATATTTTAATCATATTAAATTAAATTAAAAATTAAAAAAAACCCCGACACAAATTTGCCCGTCATTTTGTGGTGAGCGCTGGTGGTGTAGTGGTAGCACCCCGGCCTCACGATCCGAAGGTCGTGGGTTCAAACCTGGTCGTGCACCAATGAGTTTTTCCATTCGAAAAATTTATGTGCGCAATGCCAGTGCTCTTAAGCGGTGAAGGAAAACATCGTGAGGAAACCGGCATACCCTAGAACCAAAAATTCGAAGGTGTGTGTCATAGGTTAGTATTTTTATAAGCGGCGATGGGCTTGCAACCTGTCACGTACGGAATACTAACTACTGTGCAAAATGTGGGCATGTACCTACCAAATCTCATGTTTGGACGTGCCTCTGACTACCCTCTTTAGATATCCTCAAAGATCTAAGTAACTAAAGATCTGAGGAAGATAATCTACCAAACCCGGGGATTACAGTCGTGATTTTTTTTTTTGTGGTGGCCATCTTGCATTTTAAATTTGTCATAGTGTATAGTATTCTACAGTCTACTACTCAAGCCCTTTTATTTGATACCTATATGAGGGAGTTGTCAAAAATATGTAATCCGCCATTTTGTGGCGGCCATCTTGGATCGATCCATCAAACATAGCTCACACTCCCGACTAGTTCACCAACAAAATCAAAATCGGTTCATAAGTTCGGGAGCTACGATGCCACAGACAGACACGTCAAATTTATAACACCCCGTCTTTTTTGGGGGTTAATAAGTTGCCGTTGACCCGTTTATTGTCACCTTTGATATTTAAAACGCGTCCAGCTGTGTGATTCTGTAAGACCTCATTTTAAACTTCGAATCTGAATCCGCTGTGAATTTCTTGATTGGCATTCTAAAAACTCGGTTGATAATTCGAATTTACACTAGCGCCACTCTTGCGAGCGTGTCAGCGAGTTGAACTAAAATGACTGGGAGATTTTGACAGATAAAGTATGAGATGACGTAAGAAGTGGCATTCTATACGGTAATTCCCAAGTCACTTCGACGCTCGCTTCGCACTTGAACCCGATTCAAAGTGTCAAATAAAAAGCGTCTTAAGCGAAGTGAGAGTGAATAGCAATGTGAGATGCGAGTTGATGTTTGACTTTTACAGAATCGACGTACCGGATTGTCACGTTTTCTCAACAATACAATACGTTTTCTTACAAACAGTTTTTCCTTTAACCCTTAACCTTTCACCATTGTAGCTTTTCTACGGCATAAAACAATAGTCAATTGTGTTATCCAGGGTGTAACCTACATTCGTACCAAATTTTATTGAAATACGTTCAGCAGTTTATGAGATAAAGACGGACAAAGACACTTATACAAAACTATGTAGTGATAGTGACACAAGTAAGTCACATCATGTTTGGACGTGCCTCTGACTACCCTCTCTAGTTACTTGGATCTATGAGGGGATGATATATTATTCGTGTTTAAATAATAAAATTGATAGTGGCCTCACTATAAAATGGAGGGTTAGTTTTAGGAAAGGGGGTTAAACTGGATGAAAACACTCACACGACTGTAATCCCCAGGCTCGGTAGATATCTGCCCAGATCTCTAGTTACTTACAGCTTTAGGGATATACAAAGAGGGTAGTCAGCACGTCCAAACATGATATTATGTCAACATTTTGCACAGTATTCTATATTTAACCCCCGAAGAAAAAAGAGGGATATTAAAAGTTAAACGTTTTTGTCTGTGTATCTGTCTGTGGCATCGTAGCTCCCAAACGGATGAACCGATTTTCGATTAGCTTTTTTTGTGTCAAAGATATTTTAATCCCGAGTGTTCTTAGCCATGTTTCATGAAAATCTGTTCAGACGTTTGAAGATCATCAGCTCTTTAATAGTTGATGATCTGACTACCTTCCATTATGTCCTATCGATTCTAAATTTGGTACCGTATTACTTCAATGATATTGAAAGACCATGGTAAGGTTACCATGACTTTGAATATGACATGTTAGGGTAAAAAAAAATTAATTATTTAATTATTTTAATATTTATTTTAAAAATTTTTAATTTTGTATATTCATATATTTAGTATTCTGAATTAGTTTTAGGAACTACAGCTTATCTGGTATTGGGGAGGAAGGGGGGTGAGGGGGAGCAGATGACCTATTTCTAGACTGGGGTCTATCATGCAAAATCTAGGTGATTCAAAAATTGTTTCTAGACAGTAAGGTACAGACAGACGTGCTTATTACTAGCACGATAGCATGCTTTTATTGAGCACTAACTTCCGCCTGCGGCTTCGCCCGCGTGGTACCTTACCTAAGTCTGAACCCAAGCAAAATTCGAAACGTCTTTCGAATATTTAAAGTAAAACGTCTTTATAGCTAGACTTGGGGAGTGAGCTGGTGAATGCGCGACGAGAGCGTTACGAAAAGTGTGATCAGGCGCGGAGAACGGAAGTTGAGGGGAAGATATAAGTTAGTGAAGATAGAAAAAGAGAGAGTTACGTTTCGTATATTACAGTAGGGGCAAGAGAGCACATTTTCTTTCTCTCTTCCTCTCATAGCCAGTTACGTTTCGCATATCTAAGACAATTATTATAAAGAGGAAAACAGAGTACTTTTGTATTTTTGTTTGTAACGAAAAACTCAAAAACTACTGGACCGATTTCAAAAATTCTTTCACCATTATAATGCTATATTATCCCTGAGTAACATAGGCTGTATCCTACTATCCTACTAATATTATAAACGCGAAAGTTTGTAAGAATGTGTGGATGTATGGATGTCTGGATGTATGTTTGTTACTCTTTCACGCTGAAACGGCTGAACGGATCTGGATGAAATTTGGCACAGATATCTATACTAATATTATAAAGAGGAAAACTTTGATTGTTTGTTTGTTTGTTTGAAATGAATAGGCTCCGAAACTACTGAACCGATTTGAAAAATTCTTTCACCAATGTGTAGAATGAACTTTCAGGATGAACATAGGCTATATTTTATGTAGGTACTTCGCGGGCGACGCCGCGTGCAGAAGCTAGTATATTATAATCTGTGCTACATTTTATCCCGGAAAAATGTACAGATCCCGCGGGTTAGATTTATTTTTGTTTTTCAAGGTACCACGCACAAAAAAACTAACGTTTTATAAAGCACACTCGTTTTTTTCATCTCTAGACCTGCCGTGTGATTCTGTAAGACCTCATTCTGAACTTCGAATCTGAATCCGCTGTGAGTTTCTTGATTGGCATTCTAAAACGTCGGTTGATAATTCGAAATTACACTAGCGCCACTCTTGCGAGCGTGTCAGCGACTTGAACTAAGTTAACGGGGAGATTTTGACAGATAAAGTATGAGATGACGTAAGAAGTGGCATTCTATACGGTAATTCCCAAGTCACTTCGACGCTCGCTTCGCACTCGAACCCGATTCAAAATGTCAAATAAAAAGCGTCTTATGCGAAGTGAGAGTGAATAGCGATGTGAGATGCGAGTTGATGTTTGAATTTTACAGAATCGACGTACAGACAGTCTGTCAGTAATATGTTTTACATTATATAGATAATTGTGTGACCTTTATATTATTATTGACTGACTTTGACTGATCGCAATGTCGTTTTTTATAATAAAAATATATACTCAGTAAGTGTCGGGTGAGTCAGTGGTGGTAATTCCGCAGACTAACTTAAAATAGGTAATTATTATAAAGGTATTATATTAAAATATTATAATTTTATTAATATATTATTTTTATTAAATAAATATTGCTTAACTAGCTGTTGCCCGTGACTACGTCAGCATTAAATTAATTTTCAAATGTTTTAAAAAAATCTGCTATTCGGGGTGGAGATAAATCCAACAAATAGTAGACCGGTTTCCTCACGATGTTTTCCTTCACCGTCTGGCATTGCGCACATCATTTTTTCACATAATTAAAAAAAATAGTTTTGATACTTGTCGCAATCGATAATGTTCAAGTATCAAGCGGTCGCGGCCGGCGTACAGCGGACGGAATCCGAAGTCGCGCGTCGCTTACGAAATGTTAGCGGGCTCCCCGCGCACAACGCGGTACGCGCACGCGATGTTATATTCACAAATTGATAACATTAAATAAATAAATAAAATAAATAATGCTGGACAATCCACACAGCATCATCTAGCCCCAAAGTAAGCTACTCAAAGCTTGTGTTATGGGTACTAGATAACTGATATATTTAATACATTAGATACATAGATAGATATATTTTTATTATACATAGAAAACACCCAGACCAACGGAACAAATTACTGCACACAAATTTGTTCCGCGGCGGGAATCGAACCCGCAACTTCTTGCGTCGCAGGCATTTATATAGTATACTAGCTTCCGCTCGCAGCGTTGCTCGCGAGGTACCTACATAAAATATAGCCTGTTACTCAGGGATAACGTAGCATTCTAATGGTGAAAGAATTTTTGAAATCGGACCAGTAGTTTTTGAGTTAATTCGTTACAAACAAAAATACAAAACTTTCCTCCTTTATACCTAAATATTAGTCAATTCCTCCTAAACCTTTATAATATTAGTATAATAATAATAATAATATCCATTTATTTCGGTTTTCACCATATTGTATTAGTAAAATTCTTAGCCTAAATATTAGTCAATACAACACATTATAATAAAAATAAATAAATCAATCAGATCATGTCAACATTGCAATTAATTAAATTCAAAAAAAATAAAAACAAAAATAATAAAAGCTAGTCTATAGTATAGATATAGACTAGCTTCCGCTCACGGCTTCGCCCGCGTTGTATCTTGAAAAACAAAAACAAATCTATCCCACGGGAATCGTACATTTTTCCGGGATAAAAAGTAGCCTGTGTTATTCCAGGCTATAATCTATATTTGTGCCAATTTCATCCAGATCCGTTCAGCCGTTTTAGCGTGAAAGAGTAACAAACATACATCCAGACATCCATACATTCTTACAAACTTTCGCGTTTAGAATATTAGTAGGATAGTGATTTAACAAGTAAAATTCATAACTATTTAGGTAGTTTTTTTTTTTTAACTTTTGCATTAGTCAGCCCACAACTGTACCTATTCTACATTGTTTTTCTTTGTTCCTAATAAAGATTTTTGTATTTTTGTATTTTGTATTTTTAACTTATATTTGAAAACTTAATGACTCCAAAATAAACCATCATTGGTTAAATACTACATTTAATTTAAATTATATGTTTTAATGTATTAAATTTCATCTTGGATCAAAATAAGGTCTGAAAAAAAATATTTTTATTCAAATACGAGTATAAGCGACAAATAAAACACCGAAAAACGAGTAATAAACAGTTAAAACAAAATAAAATTTAAATATTCAATTTGATTTTGCATTTGCCACCTTTTGCGGTTGGAGCGTGTTAAGTAAAGCAAGCAAACGAAGCAAACCCGAGGGCACAGGGCTGTCTCTGAATTTGAAAATTAATTTATTATATACTCAAAACTATTTTAAATAATAAACATTTTAAACACGAGCAATTCTAGTAAATATGTATTATAAAATCTGAATCTCGGAAACGGCTCCAACGATTTTCATGAAATTTAGTATGCACGGGGTTTCGGGGCGATAAATTGATCTAGATAGGTTTCATTTTTAGAAAACGTCGTTTACCAAATAAAAACCGAGCAAAGCTCTATCATCCAGGTACATATTCCAAACTCTAAACTATTTATTTATAAAAACATTTGAGTAATAGCCAGTACATTCGATTAGTTAGACTATTGGAAAATTTACCTACCTAAAGAAGACAGGATAATTAGCCAATAACAAACGATTTTGGAAAAAAATACTGTTTCTTTATTAAAAATACGTTTGTGCACGCTAATCTCCACAACGGCTGAACCAAATCGAACGAAGTTTTCACTAAATTATTTAAATAAGCTTGGATTAAAACTAAGGTTTCATTTCATCGAAATCAGCTGACAAAAATAGATAAGCTTATTTTCTTTATTTTTCGCGCTCTTTTATTATTTTATTTATAGTAATAATAATAATAATGCGAGTCGCGCCAGCCCTACCGCGACGAGAATGCGCCGTCCGATATTTTTTCAGCGCAGCCGACAGAACCCGTGGAGTCGACACAACGAACAAATATAATTATAATTTAATATCGCTATTTTATCATTTTATTGTTAACTAGCTGATACGACGACGACTATTTTGAAAATAAATAAATAAAAAAAATTTTGTCATTATTTATTTAACCCCCGTCGCAAAAACGACGGGGTGTTATAAGTTAAGTTTGACGTGTCTGTCTGTCTGTCTGTCAGTGTGTGTGTGTGTGTGTCTGAGGATTTTGATTTTGTTTTTTTTGAGAGGTGAATTAGTCGTGAGTGTTCATTTATATATTTAATTTCAGGAATACAGCTAGGCTTAAGAATAATAATAATAATAATAAATTTATTTATTTGCATAAAAGGTTTACACAACAAATCATTGAATCCATAGGCTCCCGAACTAGTTAACAACTGTGTTTCGGGTGCCAGTGGCTTCTCCCATCTAGATTATCATAATTAATTATGCATACTATTTTATACAGGTTTTAACTAATCTGATATTTAATTTAAGAATATGTAACATTTTTAAATAATACATGTAAAAATACATGTATACATAAGGCCAATTACAAGTTTACAATTTAAATTTGATGGAAATCAGTCCAAGATGGCCGCCGCCACTAAATAATTAAATGTAATTACTTGAAATTTAATTTTACTTATAAATTAAGATTAAGATATAATATTTTACTATTATTTTAATTATCGTTTCTAAAATGATGTAAGTAAATATATACCTATATTAAAATGAATAGATGTCTGGTTGTCTGGATGTTTGTTACTCTTTCACACTAAAACGGCTGAACGGATCTGAATGAAATTTGGCACTGATATAGATTATGGTCTGGAATAACACATAGATGTGTTTTTGTTTTTCAAGGTACGCGGGCGAAGCCGTGGGCGGAAGCTAGTTCAACATTATTTTTGTATTACAACTAGCTGATGCCCGCAGCTTCGCCCGCGTGAATGTCGATTATCGCGACTTTTCATACAAACTTTCATCCCCTATTTTATCCCCTTGGGAGTAGAATTAATCAAAATCCTTTCTTAGCGGATGCCTACGTCATAACATCTACCTGCATGCCAAATTTCAGCCCGATCCGTCCAGTGGTTTGGGCTGTGCGTTGATAGATCACTATGTCAGTCAGTCAGTCACCTTTGAATTATATATATTTAGATACCTACTAACAATGCCATCACCTTAGTCTTACCTGTTGTGATTTTACACAATATCTTCTAAATATTTAATAAATAAAAAAATATTTTAATAAAAACAAAAATAAACTAAATGAGCGTACCTATTCCGCAATTGGCTACATCATTGCAACAAAAGGCGAGTGACAACAACAAAAACACGACTCCACGCCACCGAGTTGAGCACAAAAGTCGTCTGTCTCGCTCGCACCTCCCCCCCCCCCTGCAGTTCGAAGGGTTCATGACGCGTTGAGGTATGTAGTTGATTATAATTTTATTGATTGATATTAAACTTATTAGAGTTATTAGACAATATCCTATTTGAGCGCTGGTGGTGTAGCGGTAGCACCCCTGCCTCACGATCCGAAGGTCGTGGGTTCGAACCTGCCCGTGCACCAATGAGTTTTTTTATGCAAAAAAATTTTGGTGCAATGCCAGTGCTCTTAAATAGTGAAAGAAAACATCGTGAGGAAACCGGCTTACCCTAAAAATTCGAAGGTGTGTGTTGTTCTTATATTATAAGCGGCGATGGGCTTGCAACCTGTCACGTACGGAATACTAACTACTGTGCAAAATGTGGGCATAATATCATGTTAGGACAGGACATGCCTTGGACTATCTTTAGATATCCTCGAATATCTAAGTATCTAATTAGAGATCTGAGGAGATATCTACCGAGTCTGGGGATTACAGTCGTGTGAGTGTTTTTATCCAATTTAACCCCCCTTCCTAACATTAACCCCTCATTTTATTATGAGGCCAATAGGAATTTTATTTATAATTGTTTTAAACAGTAGTTTAATTAAAGTAATTTTGTTTTGTTTTTATTTAATAGCGTTAACCCCCTTTTTCGTAATAGGGGGTATTACGAAAAAGGGGGTTAACGCTAGCCATTACGTCACTACTACTTACCACACGTGGCACAACGCGGGGGCCATGTGACTGTGACGTATCATTACCTATAATATAACTTTTTTATTTAAATACTTATTATCTTTATGCAACAGATTTGGTAGAAGCATGCGGCCCATGTGATGGTAAATGGCTATGGCTACCGATGGGTTTGTAACACCAAAGGTAGTATCGATCATCATCATCTTCCTGCCCTTATCCCACTGGTGGGGTCGGCACAACAGGTTCTCTTCCTCCACTCTCCCCTATCATCCGTCATCTCAGTAGTCACTCCCTTCTTACACATATCGTCTTTCACACAGTCCATCCATCTTTTCTTAGGTCTACCTCTACTCTTGTATCCATCCACATTCAAATCCATCACCCTTCTTGTAACATGGCTTTCCTCCCGCCGCATAACATGCCCATACCACGCCAACCTATTGCTCTTCATCTTTTCTGTCACCGGCGCTACTTTCAAACTCCCTCTAATATGCTCATTCCTTATCTTATCCATCCTCGTCACTCCACACATCCATCTCAACATTCGCATCTCCGTCGCATGCACTTTTCTTTCATCCATCGCCTTAGTTGTTCAACATTCAGATCCATACAATACGACAGGTCTAATGATGGTCTTGTAGATTTTCCCCTTAAGCTTAAGGGGCATCCGCGGATCACACGTAGTTCCTGTGACCTGTCGCCATTTCATCCATCATCAAGTAGTGTCGATCCTATAGTCAATAATCAAAAAAAAATGATCACGACTACAATCACCAAGCTCGGTAAATATCTCCTCAGATCTCTAGTGACTTAGATCTTCGAGGATATCTAAAGAGGGTAGTCAGAGGCACGTCCGATCATGACATTTAGCACATGCCCACATTTTGCGAAGTAGTTAGTCAAATAGTCAATCCTACTAATATTATAAACGAGAAAGTCTGTAAGAATGTATGGATGTATGTTTGTTACTCTTTCACGCTAAAACGGCTGAACGGATCTGGATGAAATTTGGCACAGGTATAGATTAGTCTGAAATAGCACAT
The DNA here is from genome assembly GCA_963675405.1 of Cosmorhoe ocellata. NCBI lineage: Eukaryota > Metazoa > Arthropoda > Insecta > Lepidoptera > Geometridae > Cosmorhoe > Cosmorhoe ocellata. The sequence continues at coordinate 5,584,601 of OY776271.1, read as the reverse complement.
ATTAGGCTACTTTTTATCCCGGAAAAATGTACAGATCCCGTGGGATATATAAGTTTTTGGTTTTCATGGTACCACGCGGGCGAAGCCGCGGGCGAAAGCTAGTACTTAACTAAATTAATCTTTTCAGAGATTCAGTTGCGCTCAGTAAGTCATTGTTATCAACAAACATAAACCTTATCAAAATGAGGCTAGCAGGCCAGTCAACATGGTAAACGTGTAACTTAGCTATTGTAATGTACTTTTTAGAGAAATAATAATTTTGCTTTTACCCGACTGCGAAGTGAAGGAGGATAACTAGGGTGTATGTGTGTATGCGAGTTCTTATCTGTCGCTGTAGCCCAAACGGCTCGACCCTTTTTGATCACAATGGACGGATTTTGACAAATGAAGTCTTCTTATTATGAAGTGTTATTAAATGTAGTGTTCTTATTTAAATTAATATAATTTAACAATTAATTACATGAAGTGTTCTTATTTAAATTAATATAAATAATCAAATATTTAATTAAATGATGAAGTGTTTCTATATGAAGTGTTATTAATATTCGTATGAGTGTGACAAAGGCTATAAAAATACTATCATACAACTGTAATAAGCTAATTTCAATTAATTTCAGTAGTTTTTCAATTCTTGCAATAAATACCAGTTATAATACCTCGGCGGCGATGGATTTGCAACCTGTCATGGATAGAATAAATAAATAAATAAATAAATAATGCTGGACAATCCACACAGCATCATCTAGCCCCAAAGTAAGCTACTCAAAGCTTGTGTTGTGGGTACTATATAACTGATATATTTAATACATTATACTTATACATAGATAGATATTTTTTATTATACATAGAAAACACCCAGACCAACGGAACAAATTTCTGCAGATCATACACAAATTTGTTCCGCAGCGGGAATCGAACCCGCAACCTCTTGCGTCGCAGGCGGACTCTCGCCCGCCGCGCCACTGAGGTCGTCAGGTCGAATAAACTACTTACTGTGCAAAATGTGGGCATGTGCCAAATGTCATGTTTGGACGTGCTGACTCTCTTTAGATATCCTCAAAGATGTAAGTAACTAGAGATCTGAGGAGATATCTACCGAGCCCGGGGATTACAAGTTTTTATTTTTTTGTTTCAAAAAATCGGTTAAGTAAGTGTCTAAGTACCTATATTTTATTTAGTTTTATGTACTTACATTTCTATAAAAATCATATTTACCCATACTGAGATATTTAATTAGAAGCAAAAATCATGTTGGGACGCGCTTCTGACTACCCCAAGATCTATGTCACTAGAGATCTGAGGAGATATCTACCGAGCCTGGGGATTACACTCTTGATCATATTTTTTAAGGTTAAGGCCCAGAATACTCGTCACACTATTCCTTACGTAAAAAATACAAAAAAAAGTGACATAGGTACGTATAGCAACGCGGATCTCCGCGGAATCAGACATAGCACGAAGCGAAATACCCAAATGACAAGTAAGTAGAGTGCGGCATGATAATAATGTCTGCTCTGAATTATATAACGAAGGCGACAATTTATAAAAAACACAAATATGTTCAAGTAAATAGCTTATTTCAAAAAAGGGCTGGGTTGATTTGTTTCAAATTAACTGATTTTTATTCATGTGAAATAGAAATTCAAAATACCTTACTGTTCTGGATAAATTAGGGAATTTCTGAATTTTCAGAGGTGTTTTTGACATGATTTTTAACCAAGGTATTCCAAATAATTCGTGTTTTAGCTCCGGTTGATTTATCACTTATATCCTTGAGTATCGTGTAGTTCAATTTCAATGTAATCTATTAAGCGGTAATAGAATGATTAGGGTTGCAATACTTGCAATTTTCAAAATGCTGGGCCTTAAACTAGTAAAGTGAGATAAAATACGAGTGAACCCTGTATTTCTGTATAGTCAGAAGGAGAAACTACCTCGCAACATTGATATTTATGCCGCTGAGAGCCCAAACGTTGTAACTCTAGTTGTGAGCATTATACCGATCAAAACGACAAGGTCAAAATACCTAAGTATCTAATCTATCTCTCCTACTAATATTATAAACGCGAAAGTTTGTAAGAATGTATGGATGTATGTTTGTTACTCTTTCACGCTGAAACAGCTGAACGGATCTGGATGAAATTTGGCACAGATATAGATTATAGCTTCGAATAACACATAGGCTACTCTTTTTATCCCGGAAAATGTACGGTTCCCTTGGGATAGATATTATGTTTTTGTTTTTCAAGATACCACGCGGGCGAAGCCGTGGGCGGAAGCTAGTCTTAGATATAATAAAATCGTTGAGAAACCGTGTCTGTACTTAGATATTTTCAAATAAAAAATAGTGCTACCTAAAGAATTAACAAAAAACAATTATTGACAAACTGTCTGTTTATGTTTGTCTGTATGTCTGTGCGTTCGTTCGCGCTAATCTCCACAACTGAACCAAATCGAATGCAGTTTTCATTACTGTATTAAGATAAGCGTAGATTGAAACTTAAGCTTTGTTTCATCGAAAGCGGTTAACAAATAAAAGAGAAGAATTTGATATTGAAACTGTCTTTTAAATATTTACAACGCAGACAGATCCAACATAATCAAAAATCATGAAAATCGGTCGAGCCGTTTACGAATGTTTGTATACGTAGGTATATAAGGTAATCTCCTCAATTACCCATCCATTTCAAAAAATCTTTCACCAATGTTTAGAATAAACTTTAAAGACAAACATAGGCTACATTTTATGGAGGTATTCGCGGGTGAAGCTGCGTGCGGAAGCCAGTAAGAAGTTTTTTATTAAATTTTTCAAATATTCCCAAGTTGCAATGCTACACCAATCACTACAACCTTTAATATACGCACACTAGCGTATCTAATTTTATAGTCACCCACACATGCACAGTAACTAACGGCCATTCAAATCTCAACTTTAACACGATGACTTAAAGTTTATGTCTCAAAGTGAGGGAGATAGGCCTTTTCGCATCCAACTAAAATTTAATACTTTATCTACATGAACAGAGACCGACGTTTGCTTTCCGATTTGCGTCTCTCTCTCGCGAGAATAAGTTCGATATTCGTATAGCAAAGCGGAGTATGCACAGTAATCTTTATTAGCTTGTAATAAGGTTTGGTTTTGAATGCATTTTCTTTGTTGTAGGGTATAGGAAATGACGTAACACAATCCAATTAATCGTTTTATTATGGAGTTAGATTTTTTTATTGTTAAGTTTCTGTAGTTTTTTTATTAAGGGTGCCTTAAGTTAAGATGACAAACGGTCAACACTTACTGTATGTATGTATGTATATATATATATATATACTAGCTATTACCCGCGACTTCACCCGCAAAATCCGGTTAATTGGGTTACTTATGGAGTACATATTGAGGCGGTCACTAGAAAAGAGGAATATAACATAAATTTTCGGATCAAAGCCGAAAATATTATAGAGGGGTACATTTTAGAATCGAAGCATTAGGACATGTCAAGTATTTTTTCGGATCGTAGCATAACATCACATCACATAGTAAATACGTTTATGGATCGAAGCACGAGACCATAATCCTTTGTAAATCTATGTGTGTGCTAAAATAAGATTTTAATACATAATTTGGTTTTATTACATAAGCTACATTTTTGGATCAAGGCATATAAAGCATGTATACAAAGATACATTTTCGGATCAAGATAAGAGCATGTATATAAGATACATTTTCGGATCAATACAGGAGCATGTTTATAAGATACATTTTCGGATCAATACAGTACGTCTACCATGAGTTGTCACATTTAGATCGGCTGACGTTACTACAGTAGTAATAGTATGTTACTATGACATTTGTCAAAATTGTTACTCATGGTACCAAATTCTAAGCAAATTAATGAGCACAAACTACAGTCGCTGTAGTACTGTGACGTAGGATAGTTAGCTACGTGACGTTTTAGTACCCAACTATCCGCTAGAGGCGCTGTAGGCAAGTTTTCATACATTTTTTTAACTACAGTCGCTAGCGAGTGTAGATTGTGAAAACTCATTCATGGTAGACCTACAGGAGCATTATATAAGATACATTTCGGATCAATGCCCAAGAGCATTATATAAAATACATTTTCGGATCGATATAACATAATTGGACGTCACTGAAGCGATGTTAACGAATGTAATCCCCCGACAAACTTAAACCGGAACACATTAGTGCGTTGATTTGCAGCATTGAGGGTGAAATTACACCATGACGTCTCCAACCTGCGGCTGCCGCTATTTAACGGCAGTCAATGGCCACAAGACTTGAAGCAAGTAGCTGGGCCAGCTGTGTGATTCTGTAAGACCTCATTCTAAACTTCGAATCTGAATCCGCTGTGAGTTTCTTGATTGGCATTCTAAAAACTCGGTTGATAATTAGAATTTACACTAGCGCCACTCTTGCGAGCGTGTCAGCGAGTTGAACTAAATTGACGGGGAGATTTTGACAGATAAAGTATGAGATGACGTAAGAAGGGCATTCTATACGGTAATTCCCAAGTCACTTCGACGCTCGCTTCGCACTCGAACCCGATTTAAAGTGTCAAATAAAAAGGTCAATGTCAAATGTCATTTTGAACCCTAGGCGAAGTGAGAGTGAATTGCGATGTGAAATGTGAGTTGATGTTTGAATTTTACAGAATCGACGTACTGAATGGTTACATGCAGCAAAGGACAGAAACAAATGGAAATCCTTAGAGGAGGCCTTTGTCGAAAGACAAGCTGTTATGAGGAGAGATAAGCCGAATGTCGAGAATATGTTTTGTTTAAGTTAATTTTTAGTTTTCTTACCTCTATTGTTATCATTTTCTTTTAATAAGTAATGTTTAGTTATGTAAGTTAAAATCTAACAGCAATAAAGGCTTATTTTATTTATTTTAATGGCCACAAAGCTCAGCTCAGCGATATTCAGTGCGATCACCATTTGAATGATCGTGTTTGGAAAAGATTCTATGTTTGTATGCGAGTTCCTTTGACTGTCACTGAAGCCCAAATGGATTAACAGATTTTGACAAATGAGGTCTCACTGGATTCGTCTGGATCACTAACACTGAGATTTAGCTCGCTTCGCTCGCTCAATCAAATACAAAGACGGGTTTATTCGATCACTCATAATATTTTTTGTTCCTAACAAAGATTTTTGTATTTTTTTGTATTTTGTTTAACTCTAGAACGGCTGGACTGATTTTCACTGTTTTTTATTTGTTGTACTTGTCTTCTTCCCGAATAGCAGAATAACTATTAAAAACATTGAAAAATTGTCGAAAAAAGAGATTTTCCCATACAAAATGTTCATGGGTTGATAACTGATATTCACGCGGACGATGTCGCGGGCGGGATACATTTAGTATCTAATAGAAGAAGATATTGTCTATGGAATAGCGACAGAGCTAGCGACGCCATGTCAGTTGTTAAAACATTAATGTAAGGAGGCCAAGGCCGCCCTCCGATTACCTAATAGATGTAGGTATATTATGTACTTAGCACGAACACTTATAAAAACATTTTTTTATAAAAGGTTTAAGGTTTATGGACATTTATTCTCATTAAAGATTGATATGATAACTTACATCTAATCTAATAACTTTAAACGAACAAATCTCGTATCTGATAACTTCAAACGAGCAATTCTTGTAATATATGACTAGCTTCTGCCGACAGCTTCGCCCGCGTGGTACCTTGAAAAACAAAAACAAATCTATCCCGCGGGAACCGTATATTTTTCCGAGATAAAAAGTAGCCTATGTGTTATTCCAGACTATAATCTACTTATCATCATTATCATCATCATCTTCCTGCCCTTTTCCCACGTTATGTGGGGTCGGCACAACATGTGATCTTCTTCCATTTCCCTCTGTCACTCGTCATCTCAGTACTCACTCCTTTCTTACCCATGTCATCTTTCACACAGTCCATCCATCTTTTCTTCGGCCTACCTCTACCCTTGTATCCATCCATCCACATTCATATCTAACACTCTCCTCGTCACATGACATTCATAATCTATATCTGTGCTAAATTTCATTCGTTCAGCCGTTTCAGCGTGAAAGAATAACAAACATACATCCATACATCCACACTTCCATACATTCTTACAAACTTTCGCTTAAAATATTAGTAGGATATTAATAGTTTAGTATGATATTAATTTTGACTGCGACTGTACCGTCTCGTCTGTAAAGTAATGCCAATATCCAAGAAAGGGTGGCGGTACAGTCAGCAGAAAGTAGTAAGTAGGTAGAAATATATCATTCGTATATCTCAGCTAGAGACTGAGATGATCACAATAGTGACAAGCTATAAAAAATTACAAAATTCAATATGGCGGCTGCACGAAGCTATTTTCGAATACTTTCAGCCGGTTTTTTTTTTAACCCTTGACGCAAAAACGACGCCGGGCTGTTATATGTGTCTGTCTGTCTGTCTGTCTGTCTGTCTGTCTGTCTGTCTGTCTGTCTGTCTGTCTGTCTGCCTGTGGCAGCATCATAGCTCCCGAACGCAAGAACCAATTTTTATTTAGTTTTTTGGAACGAAGTTCTTTATCGCGCGTTGTGAAAGGGGGCTAGACGGAAAAAAATCTCACGAAAAGTTGTAACGACACTTTTTGCTATAGTTGGAAGCCGTGCGGCGTGCGCGTGGCGGCATCCAAGATGGCCGCCACTACAAAATGGCGGGCAAAATTTGTGTCGGGGTTTTTTTAATTTTTTAGTTTAATTAAACTTGTTTGCAATAAATACCTATTAGTTATAGTTATACTATTATACATATATATATATATATACCTAATAGGTACCTAGTTATTCTTAATGTTGGCCACTGACTTTTTAGTAGTAGGTATTCATTTAATTCAAGTTGTCTTACCAACAGTACCAACCATTGGCTGACTTCGGTTTCAGATGTCTCCCGGAGCAAAATAATAAAAAAGTATATTCCAATCCAACAGTTTCTACATTTGTTACATTTTTTACATTATTTTTACGAAAAACTCAATCAAAATTCTTTTTAACAAATATATCTAAACTAATATTATAAAGAGGAAAACTTTGATTGTTTGTTTGTTTGTTTGAAATGAATAGGCTCCGAAACTACTAAACCGATTTGAAAAATTCTTTCACTGTTGGGAAGCTACACTATCAGCGAGTGACATAGGCTATATTATATTTTCAAAAAAATTAGGGATCCTTACTAAAACTTCAATAATGTAAGCCAAGGTGTAAAAAAATTACCTAAAATATTCTTTATATCGCGTGCGCTGCGAAAACTATTGACGATAGAATAAAATAATGTACTACGACTTTGTAGAACACATCATTATTTACAAAAAGTGTCGCGATAGCATATGTCCAACTATTATAGAAATGCCACAACAAGAGTTCTTTTATTTTAAAATTTTAATTGAAAGGCTACTCTTAGAAAAATGCTCTTCATTTGTATCTTAGTATTAATCCTTATCAAAATAAATCACATCATATTCTAGACTGCTTCAATACCTTTATATAGTTTTTTGAATTACTCAATTCGGACATTCCATTCAAAAGATACCATTAAATTAAAAATGTAAGCAATAGAAAAAAGTTGCGTGAGAGCCGCGCTAGCTTATGCACTGTAGGCGTCACTGGGTGTACAGGATGTGTACAGGATGGAGTCAATGTGAAAAAATAAATAAAAAATATAAACAAAAAAAATACATTATAATAAATAAAAACTTCATTAAAATAATAATACTAAAACTTTCTATACTTACAATTTTCTTTTTTAGTAACCTGACGCAGGGTATGGTTAGACGTATGTGTATTATAAATATTGAATTTTGAAATTTTTGTTAAATTTGAGAGCACTGGTGGTGTAGTGGTAGCACCCCTGCCTCACGATCTGAAGGTCATGGGTTCAAACCTGGTCATGCACCAATGTGTTTTTCTATTCGAACAATTTATGTGCGCAATGCCTGTGTTCTTAAACGGTGAAGGAAAACAGCGTGAAGAAACCGGCATACCCTAGAACCAAAAGTTCGAAGGTGTGTGTCATAGGTTAGTATTCTTATAAGCGGCGATGGGCTTGCATCCTGTCATGTACGAGTACCTACTCAAAGATCAAAGTAACTAGAAATCTGGGAGATATCTACCGAGCCTGGGAATTACAGTCGTGACCATTTATAGGTATATATAAATACCCGTGCGAAGCCGGGGCGGACTACTAGTGATATTTTAAAGAGGAAAACTTTGATTGTTTGTTTGTTTGTTTGAAATGAATAGGCTCCGAAACTACTGAACCGATTTGAAAAATTCTTTCACCAATGTGTAGAATGAACTTTCAGGATGAACATAGGCTATATTTTATGTAGGTACTTCGCGGGCGACGCCGCGTGCAGAAGCTAGTAACAAATAAGAAAATTGAGAAAATATTGTCGTGTCCCTGATGTTAGGCCGGCAGTTCTTATTATTAACTCGAATAGTTAACGATCGCCATTAAACAATTATGAGAAAGTTTTTTTTATAAATTACCTATCCATTTACTATCCATTAAGTAGGTAGTCTTTTTAGGGTTCAGTGAATAATACTAATATTATAAACGCAAGAATTTGTAAGAATAGATGTACTAACTTCCGCCCACGGCTTCACCCGCGTGGTACCTTGAAAAACAAAAACAAATCTATCCCACGGGAACCATACATTTTTCCGGGATAAAAGATAGTCTATTTGCTATTCCAGACTATAATCTATCTCTGTGCCAAAATTCATCAAAATCCATTCAGTACTTTTTGCGTGAAAGAGTAACAAACATACATTCTTACAAACTTTCGCGTTTATAATATTTAGTATGTTTCTTATGAGCGGCGATGGGCTTACAACCTGTCACGTACTGAATACTAACTACTACCAAATGTCATGTTCCGATGTGCCTCTGACTACCCTCTTGAGATATCCTCACAAAATCTAAAATAACTTGAGTTCTGAGGAGATATCTACCGAGCCTGGGGATAATAGTCGTGTGGAAGTTTTTTTTAATTGTAGTCCGACTCTCGCTTGGCCGTATTGACATTTAGTACAACAGTACAGTGGAGAAAGTGTCGACAGCCCAAACTATCGATTGAAATAGGTAATAGTACTAACGTATGCACGTGTCTTTACTCGTTAAACAAACACTCACACGACTGTAATCCCCAGGCTCGGTAGATATCTCCTCAGATCTCTAGTTACTTAGGTCTTTGAGGATATCTGCTAAAGAGGGTAGTCAGCACATCTAAACATGATAGTTCGTACATGCCAACATTTTGCATAGTCAGTATTCCGTACGTGACAGGTTGCAAGAACATCGCCGCTTATAAGAATTGAACTAACCTATGACAAATCTAATTTTTGGTTCCAGGGTATGCCGGTTTCCTCACGATGTTTTCCTTCACCGTTTAAAGCACGCTTTAATCCTACTAATAAATTATAAACGCGAAAGTTTGTAACAATGTCTGGATGTATGTTTGTTGGTACTCTTTTTGACGCTGAAACGGCTGAACGGATCTGGATGAAATTTGGCACAAATATAGATTATAGTCTGGAATAGCACATAGCCTACTTTTTATTCCGAAAAAATGTACGGTTCCCGTGGAATAGATTTGTTTTAGTTTTTCATGGTACCACGTGCGTAAAGCCGCGGGCGGAAGCTAGCTAGTATTTTAATAAAAATGTCTCCGTCTGAACTCATTCGCACGCTCCGAGAGAATACTACGAAATTTGAATTTATTCGAATTAAATGACCATAGACAAGTTCGTAGAGTTTCGTTTTATTTTATTCCGATGTTGGCATCATTAAAAAATATAATCGGGCAGGTTGGCAGCCCTGGGCTGTGGAGCGCCGCGTCACTGGTAAATAATTGCTAAACTGAAAAACTATGGAGACTTCTATACGTTTGCTAATCAATAATGTATCTCTATCGGCCGATTTCTATATTCTATCTATCTACCGTTTTTGGATTGGGATAAGTATTTGACATTAATCTTATAGAAGTAATGTCAAATACTTATCTAAAATCCAAAAACCACAGATAGATAGAAATCGGCCGTATTTCTCTATCTCAGTGGTTCCCAAACTCTTTTGTTTCATAGACCATTTTCAAAATTTTGCTGGATCCGGTAGACCCCTGCATCTACATTTCTACCAATTTCTAAATCTCGAAAAAAAATTATTACCCACCCCTGAAGAATAATGTTTCAAGCAGTGTTACCACTTTTAGGGATTTCGCCCTTTTTCAGGGCCGACTTAGGGCTATTTTTATTGCAACAGGGATTTAGGGAATTTTAGTGAAAAGATGGAAGACACGAGTGAGATAGTAACCTTCTCCATCTCAAGATAAAGGAGAGAAGTCAGCGAAAGCCTGCAAAAGTAATGCTTCTTCTTCTTCTGAGTCTTCGATTGAATTAGTATTGTTAAATTTTTTTCGCATTAAAATTAGCTTTTTGCACATTTTAATGCGAAAAAAAATTGATGTGTTTTTTTTAATAGGGAATTAAAAAAAAATAAGGACTTTTAGGGATATTTTCCAAAGAATTTAGGGCAAAACCGAGGAGGATTTTCCTCAGTGGACACTGGTTTCAAGTATAAGATATCTGCACTCTACACAGCGCCTAGTATCTACAGGTAGGTACTTGACATCTAAAGTAAACGATATCGTCGCTTATCTTTCAGAATGCCTGAAAACTCGAAATTGGACGCCACTATTATTATTAAATACCGTGTAACATCACGAAGAAAATGTTAAAATTATCGTTGTAACACATTATCATCTTCCTGTCCTTTTCCCACGTTATGTGAGGTCGGCACAACATGTGATGTTATTCCATTTCCTCTATCATTCGTCATCTCACTCACACCTTTCTTACTCATACCACCTTTCACACAGTCCATCAATCTTTTCTCTACTTCTGTATCCATCCACATTCTGACATTCCACATGACTGACCTCACAGCTCAGTTGGCAGTACCTCTGCCTTCTGCGCTGCAGGTTGTGGGTTGGATCCCCACCCAGGACTAACATTTGTGTGATGAACACAGATGTTTGTTCTGTGTCTGAGTGTTACTATGTATTCTATGTATGTATTTACAAAAAAAAAGTATTTACCTAATTAGTCTATCCGTTATCTGGTTCCCATAGTACAAGCTTTGCTTTGTTTGAGGCTAGATGTCGTTGTGTGATATGTCTAACAATATTATTATTATATTCATACCTAACACTCGTCACATGTCATTCATCCTAGGTACCCACACCCACTAAAAAGTTTTTCTATTCTACTTCACCGCTCACATGTACAGTTGAGCGTTATCAGTTATTTGTGTAGAATGAACTCTAGATAAGATAGTTAACGGCTTCGAATGATATCCGCACGAACGATTTAAGAGTTGAATTGAGTCATTCAACTCACAAATTATATATTTAACGATTTAAGTGTTATTTATTATTACACGCATAAAACAATTTTAATTAATATAATCCCATCAAAAACATAAATGTGAAATGAGAGCCAAGTTCAATAAGTATGCTTTAGTCGTTGACTTCAGCGACAAAAGAAGTGAGATCTAAACGGGTGCCAAGTACAATGGTCAGTCCTAAAACTTATTTATAACAATATGAAATATGTTTAACAACTTTGAAATATCATTTCATCTTATAACTTAGGATATTATATTGAAGCCTTCGTATATGAGAACTAGCCAAGTCAGACCTTAGGCTTCAATATAATATCCTAAATTATAAGATGAAATTATATTTTAAAGTTGTTAAACATATTTCATATTGTTATAAATAAGTTTTAGGACTGACCATTGTACTTGGCACCCGTTTAGATCTCACTTCTTTTGTCGCTGAAGTCAACGACTAAAGCATACTTATTGAACTTGGCTCTCATTTCACATTTATGTTTTTGACGGGATATCATTACTTTTTGTACAGAACTTATTAGTAAGTAAGTACTTATTCTTATATTATTATACTTATCCATCTACATGCAATGGACGGCTGAAACTATTGGCACATTGTATACATACCTAAGTAGGTAGATCCGACACACTATAATCTTTGCTCTTACTTATATTATAGGCGCTATAAGAGTTAATGTAAAGTAAATGAATTAAGTAATTGAAAAATTATAATAAAAATATATAAATTTACTAGTTTCCGATTTTTTCCTTTGTATTCACCCAACCACCTACCTGGATGCCAAATTTGAAAGGTCATCTGGAACTGGGTTAGAATTAACGTCTATAGGTCAGTCAGTGATAAAAATTAGGATTTTTGGACGTTAATATCTAAATAACCGTTTGAGGTGTGATTATGAAATTCGGTGTACTTACTTAGGTCGCAAATATTAACAGATGAGCCAAATTTGACATGTTTACGTGAAATAGTTTTGGAGTTATGAGGGAGTGAAAACTGGCTCCAAATGGTTCGTGTAATATTACACACGGTGCGCGGTTCGCCAGCTTGAACTTGGCTTGACACGCTACCGCGTGTCTAGATACGGAGAGATGAATGTCATAATTATGACAAGGAGAGTGTTAGATATGAATTTGGATGATGAAAGATGGATGGGACTGTATGACTGAATAGATATAATTTTTGACTATTTTCTTTTTTTAATCCCGACTGTTATACTAAGTTTCCGTAGATATCTCCTCAGACCTCTAATGACTTAGATCTTTTGAGGATATCTAAAGAGGGTAGTCAGAGACACTTCCGACCGAACATGACATTTGGCAAATACCCACATTTTGCACAGTAGTTAATGTTCCGTACGTGACAGTTTGCAAGCCCATCACCGGTAATAAGAATACTACTATGAAACACAACTTCGAATTATTACTTAAATTTTATCATATTTTTTATCATAAAATTATAGTCTTGAAATACTCAACGGCTCTCTATGTTTAAAAGTCGTCACATGGCGACGCGGGCCGAGTGTATTGTGCGAAGGATACAAACGGTCTTGGTACTTGTGTTATTATTATTACTTTATATTTGATTTTTGAAAAGATTATTATTATCCGAGAGAATTTCACCTAATTTGTTTAACAATTTACTTCAAAGGATAGCCAGCAAAATGTATTAGGTATTAATCTAGTTTCACATTCATCTCATGTGATTTCGGTGGTATTATTGAAAAAATACTAATTTCAATCATTCATCATCATCTTCCTGCCCTTATCCCACGCTATGTGGGGTCGGCACAACATGTGATCTTCTTCCAATTCCCTCTGTCACTCGTCATCTCATTACTCACTCCTTTCTTACCCATGTCATCTTTCACACAGTCCATCCATCTTTTCTTTGGCCTACCGCTACCCCTGTATCCATCCACATTCATACCTAACACTCTCCTTGTCACATGACATTAACTAATTTCAATCATTATTTTCATAAAATTAAAATTTGGCTCTGAAATTTGATGTCCAATTACTTAATTGTTAAGTGTTAGTGTCCGTCCACACTCGTGACAAGTACACGAAGTCCCTTGTAAATCTATCAGTTACGCGTAACACGGTACGGAGACACGGTCACGGCAGTTTGTAACTTGTGTGGACGGACACATAGGTACGCAAGGATAATACAATCATCACAAAATATTATTATAACTACGAGACGAGTAGGTACAAATAATAAAATAAAATAATATAAAATCGATGGATCTAATAGATACGTAAGGTAGGTCAGCCAAGCCGACCTTTTTATCTACCTACTTTGTTTCTCTGTAAACTAATATTATAAAAAAAGCAGATAATTTCGTCTGTTTATAATGGAAGTGTAAAAAATACTAAAAACTCTTTTACAGGCAGCTACATTATCATCATAAGCTATATTTTAATTGCTGTTCGTTAGTCTCGCTAAAACTCGAGAACGGCTTAACGGATTTATCTTATCTTGGTCTTGAAATGTTCGTGGAGGTCTAGGGAAGGTTTAAAAGGTAATAAAAATTCGAATAACTGCCGGGAAAACCCTAAAAATAGCCCTTTTCTATTTCCCATACAAACGTTTTCTAAATAAGTACGAAGTCTGCCGGGTCAGCTAGTCTTTATATAGTTTACTACGGAGTACTAACCACTGCAAATGTGGGCAGGGGCAAAATATCATTTTGAACGTGCCTTTGATTACCCTTTTAAAAAATCCTCGAAAGATCTAAGTAACTAAAGATCTTAGGAGATTATCTACCAAGTCGTGCGTGATCATGTTTTTATACTTTTCCGTACGAAGACGGAGCGGATCGCTAGTATAATATTAACAATCACGCAGTGCCGTGCTGAATGAAGCACGTGATTAAATTAGTCAACCCTAAATTTTGAACATACTCAATCGTTCATTCACCAAAACTTAAACCTAATTACACGATATAAAACTTTTTTATCAAATACCAAGACTGCGCGGGCAGAGTGTAAAAATCCCATAGAGTTTACAAAATTACTCTTCAAGTAACGCAAGGGATTCTCACGGTTATTTGGATGGTATAAGAGTCAATTTGGCCTGCGAGTGGAAAAGCAATAGGTATTGGTGGATGGTACAAGTAGAAGCAAAGTATTACTTTTAATAAGTTTTAGAGAACAAAGGATTGTATATTTAGACTGTTTATTTTGATGAAAACATCTAAATTGCGACATTTTTAAATTCTGTTATTATTTGTATCACAATACTTGCTTCCTATTACACAATTCATGACCGTCAAATATTCAAATTGAAATTAACTTGTGATTGCCATGACATGCGCAGACACGGCTTTTAACGATAGTTATATTTCTTGTTATGTCTCTCTATGTTAATTTAACTATTTTTTTTTATTTATTTGAGTCTCTTTGTCTAGTAAATCTAGGTATAGTTGACATAGATCTTATTATTTAGATGATGGGCTAATCAATGGAAAATTATTATATTTTATTTTATTTTTTGTCAATGTTTCAATGTTTTTATTTTAATAGTTATTCTGCTATTCGGTACGGAGACAAAGACAACAAATCAAAAACCATGAAAATCGGTCCAGCCGTTCTAGAGTTAGTTTTATATATTAACATTGAATTATCTCTAAGCATTTCTATATAAATAACTAGCTTCCGTTCGCGGCTTTGCTCGCGAGGTACCTAAATAATATATGTATAGCCTATGTTACTCAGGGATAACGTAGCATTCTAACGGTGAAAGAATTTAAAACAAGACCAGTAGTTTTTTAGTTTATTAGTTACAAACAAAAATACAAATATACAAAACTTTCCTCTTTATAATATTAGTATAGATATAGATGAGTTCGTTACGAATATAATGTTAACTATTTTTTATATGTATAGACATAATAAAAATTATCTGCAAACCGCTATCGCTACAGCTTATACCTTAAACGTCATCTCAACAGTAATTTCATCCATGAAATAGTTGGCGCTACCAAATAGGGATTAGAGTGAGACAACGCGTTATACAACGAGTGCGAGCGAGACGCAAGATCGGCGTTCGTAGAAGCTCGCTCTCGATTTTTGAGGTTTCCTCAGATATACGGTTTTTGGGGTTCCGTAAACAACAAAGGGTTTACCCTAAGCCAAAAGGTACTCAAGTACTCATTTTTAACCAACTTAAAAAAAAGAAGAGGTTCTCAATTTGTCGAAATATTTTTATGTAAAGAAATTTCATCTATATCGGTTCAGTGTGTGTTTTTTCTACATAGTGCAATATTGGAGTTGCGTGCGGGGTCATTTTTTTTCTAAGTTTAACACGTAATTGATCGAGCGAGCGAAGCGAGCAAAAATCTCAGTGGCAGCTAGAGAGATTTTTCTTTGTATGTTTGTGTTTATATTTTGTTAGAGCATAAGCTAAGAACCGTTGATCTAATGTATTATTATTCACATGACGAACTATATAACTGTACGGAACTCCACGTGAGTCCGCGCACTCGCGCTTCGCTGTTTGTCCCCAAAGTTGTTTATTTGACAGATAAGATCGAGATGTAGGTTTAAAGACAGTTACACCAACATTATAATTAGCGGTTTAAGTAATCTTCTCGTACAGTAAGTCATCCAGGGTAGCTGCAGAATGAAAACGAAATCATTTTTATTGTATGTGTGAAACGAAATAAAATCTTTAAAGTTTTTAGTTAAACCAAAGATTTATCTTGAGTTAAACAATATTATGTTATAATTTTAGGTAAATAATAATCATTATCATCATCTTCCTGCCCTCTTCCCACGTTATGTGGGGGCGGCACAACATGTGATCTTCTTCCATTTCCCTCTATCATTCTATTTAGGTAAATAATAATAATAGTGAATATTAAATAATAATAAATAAATAATGCTGGACAGTCCACACAGCATCATCTAGCCCCAAAGTAAGCTACTCAAAGCTTGTGTTATGGGTACTAGATAACTGATAAATTTAATACATGATATAGGTACATAGATAGATATTTTTTATTATACATACACACCCAGACCAACGGAACAAATTTCTGCAGATCGTACACAAATTTGTTCCGAGGCGGGAATCGAACCCGCAACCTCTTGCGTTGCAAGCGGACTCTTTCCCGATGCGCCACTGAGGTCGTCAAATTATTGGTGGACTTATGACTATGAACTTACAACACCCTTTAGCCCTAAACTAAGACCTAGTAAATGAGGTCGTTTAATCTAACCGCAGCTTTAACGTCTAGTTAAATGTTGGTGGACGTGAACCCCCTGTATTATTTACTGCAAGCTTGACGACATTTTAAATTAAATCTAATGGTGAGAAAGCTTTAGATTAGGTACCTACCTAGTACCTACTGTCCCCACTCCCCCACTCCTACCTAGTTGGAAGGAGTAGAGTACTACTTTACTTACTGTAGATATATTTTTTTATTTTTTTTATTTTTTATAACAAAGGATATTTTTTATACAGTAGGTACCTAATGTTTTTCAAAAACAGTCAAACAAAAAAAAACGATGGTGAAAAAAAATTCAAACACGCCAACGGCTGATTCAACATTTTCTGAGAATAATAGGTTCAAAAAGGTCAAAAAGTTGTGTTAAAAACATTTCCTACTGATTATATCTTCTTCTTCTTCTTCTTCTTTATTTATTGCATCTCATTTGATAGTCATTTTTCCAGTCACAAAGTCATACTGCCAAGCCAAATTTGAAACAAAAGATGTCTCTAGAAGTTTCGAATAGGTACTGATTAGCAATCTAGATATATATAACTCAAAGGTGACTGACTGACTGACTGACTGACATAGTGATCTATCAACGCACAGCCCAAACCACTGGACGGATCGGGCTGAAGTTTGGCATGCAGGTAGATGTTATGACGTAGGCATCCGCTAAGAAAGGATTTTGATTAATTCTACCCCCAAGGGGAAATAGGGGATGAAAGTTTGTATGAAAAGTCGCGATAATCGACATTCACGCGAAGCTGCGGGCTGAATCAGCTAGTAAATGATAAAACTCACCTCTCCATGCAGATTTCTACCATCAGGCGTGTTCTCCGGGAGGAAGTAGAGGCGCAGGCTCACCAGGGTCTGTTCCGAGACCCTGTCCTTCCATAGCAGCTGGAGTTCCCCTGGAAACACCATCACACTCAGAGTTCCTGTCTATACACCGTGAAATTTGAATGGTGTTTTCCAGCGGCAGAACAACTTGCCATAAGGAGTACTTTCGAAACATAGAGTAAAATTAAAAAAATAAGGATGTTTTTGTTATAAAATAATTTAAAAAACATTCATCAACTCGAAAACGTGAGAAACTATAGTAACATTAGACGTAACTTGTAGGTACTATTCGAATCGCACGCGCCCCGGCCGCCTTCGCGTAGGTATCGGGATGAATTACTATTGGTTCGTGGTCGCTTTCGAATTAAATTTACACAATGGTATATCTGTATTTTTTGTTTCTAATATTTAATTTGTTTATACAACGATTGTATTACCAAGACAAAACCATTTCGCTGCGGGAAAACAACCATTAAAATTTCTCGATGTATATCTTTGGCACCAGCTGCCTGCAGCTTTGCATGATTACCTACAGGTCATCCAACTAATCTAGGCATTCGTGAAGTTAGTTAGATACGAGTTCGCGCATGTACAGTTCCTCCCCCCCCTCCTCATACCTCCAATTGCTCCCGAAAAACGATACTGCGCAGCTCTTGCGGCTAACTTCACGAATGCCTAGATTCGTTGAGCCAACTGTACATGAAACATAGTCTATACCTATTCGTTTTCAGATCAGGGTTCAGAAGCTACATCTATTCTGAATTTTGTCCAAATTCGTCCAGCCGTTTAAGCGGGATTGAGTTACGAAAAATCCATTCTGCTAATAGTTTTGACAAATTTTTTATTCAAAGTAGTGTTAGTAGTAGGTATGGTGGGTTACCAGCTACCTGAGGTCATTTTAGCTGTTTTTTCTTTGAATAATTTAAACACGCAATGCCTCTTTAACGGTGACGGAAAACATCGTGAAGAAACCGACGTCAGCTTCGCACGTATCCTACTAATATAATAAACGCGAAAGTTTGTGAGGATATCTGGATGTTTGTTACTCTTTCACGCTGAAACGGCTGAACGGGATCTGGGGCCTTACCACGAATTCATAATACATTACCGAATTAGTACTACTTACAATGTTATTTAGTACCATGACCTATGCAAATTGTATGGAAGTAGTGACGTTTCTATAATGGAATCGCTACGGAATCATTCTGGAAGACTTCGTGGTAATGCCTCTGGATGAAATTTGGCACAGATATAGATTAGTCTGAAATAGCACATAGGCCACTTTTTATCCCGGAAAAATGTACCTACAGTTCCCGTGGGATAGATATGTTTTTGGTTTTCAAGTTACCACGCGGGCGAAGCTCGTGAGTTATAATAAGGCTATTAGGATGGTATGGGCCCAAGCCCATTCCATCTGCACATGTCACAGCCAAAGATTTAAATCGTGGATATGCCCGTACGGTACTGAGACCGCGCCGTTTTGTTGCCACACGAAATGAGATAGCTCGCTCATTTGGCACACCAAAAACTTTCAATTTCAGGGTACAAAAAGAATAAGTATAATTTTTTACGAAAGATCGTGCAATATAATTGCACAATAAATGGTGAAATAACTGTTTGGTTCATTTTTTACTAATCATTAGTGTGCTTGCATCGGCATTTTAACACACACAAGTAAAAACAGTGCCACAGTTTTTGGCGTCCGGGCATATCTACGATTTAAATCTTTGGTCACAGCTGCCACTTACCGATGGAGACCAGCTCGGAATCCTGCCAGATCCTCACGAAGAAGAAGTCTCCGATGGCTATGATGCGCTCCTTGGGTCCTGTCAGCTTCAAAGCCTTGTAGAAGGTGTACTGGCTGTGCTGACCACATGGTTGTCCCACCACCTGGAATTAAATGACTTATTAAGTTGAGGCTGGACCTGTTTGCACACAGGGAAAGACCAAAAATTTATTTTTATGATCACGACTGTAATCCCCAGGATCGGTAGATATCTCCTCAGACCTCTAGAAAGTTAGATCTTTGAGGATTTCTAGAGGGTAAGCACGTCTAAACATGATATTTGGCACATGCCCACATTTTGCACAGTAGTTAGTAGCCCGCACGTGACATGTTGCAAGCCCATCGCCGCTTATGAGAATACAAACCTATGACACACACCTTCGAATTTTTGGTTCTAGGGTTTTCCTTCACCGTTTAAAAGCACTGGCATTGCGCACATAATTTTTTCGAATGGAAAAACTCATTGGTGTACGACGAATTCATAATAATAGACATTTCCGAATTAATATTAGGTACATTGTTATTTCGTACCATGACATATGTATGCAAATTGTATTGACTTCTAGCTTCAAATGTGACGTTTCTAAAACGGAATCGTTCTGGAAGACTTCGTGGTAAGGCCCCAGGTTTGAGCCCACAACCTTCAGATCGTGGCAGGGGTGTTAACACTACACCACCAGCGCTCCAACTTTATAGCAGAGTTTTACTTAAGTTTCGTTTTAAAACCCTTACTAAAAGATGAAGAGTGGTAGATTAGCATGGACACGTGATGAGGAGGGATGAAAACCACGTCACCAAAAGAGTTATGGGTATGAGTGTGACTATATAGTCAATAGTCAATAATCTTTATTCAGTTATATCACAAGGATCATTTTGAATCGTCTTACATACCAGGTGATTCTAGGTGCCAATTCCAGTCCTATCCCCAGTACGAGAAGTGCTGACAAGAAACTCGCTGGGCCCTAGCGCTTTTTTTGTATTATGAACTTTCTGGGTGCGTAAGAAGATATTTTCAATTACTTTCAAGTATTTTATTTTTTGCAATATTTATTAGTTTGTTTGATCAATTGTTACGAGTTGATATTACGAACGTATGTATAGTTAGCAAAATACTTTCCAATAACAAGTAATTACTTCAAAATCTACAAGCTGCCTAGGATAATTGAAATTGAAATTAAAAAAATATTTATTCATTGAAATCACAAGGATCACTTTGAAACCAAAGATTTAAATCGTAGATATGCCCGGACGCCAAACACTGTGGCACTGTTTTACTTGTTTGTTAACAAAATGCCGATGCAAGCACACTAATAATTAATAAAAAATGAACCAAACAGTTATTTCACTATTTATTGTGAAATTAAATTGCACGATCTTTCGTAAAAAAATATAATTATTCCTTTTGTACCCTGAAATTGAAAATATTTGGTGTGCCAAATGAGCGAGCTATCTCATTTCGTGTGGCAACAAAACGGCGCGGTCTCAGTACCGTACGGGCATATCTTCGATTTAAATCTTTGTTTGAAACGTCTTACATGCTAGGTGAATCTATGTGCCAATTCCAACCTAAACCAAGTACGAGAAGAACAGGCAAGAAACTCGTCTCGGTCCTAGCGCTTTTTTGTATGATCATTATCATGATCCTAATCATTATTAGTTAGTGATTAGGAGCAACTTACGTCGACATAGGCACCTACCTATGTATGTAGTACATACAGTGTGTCCAAACACTTCAGGGCGTTATACAAATGAGGATTGCGGACTTCGCGAGATCTCAGTTCGGGACGAACTATTAGTTTTTTTATTGATGCAACTAAAAAAAAATCAACCTAGAACTTTTTTTTTCCTATACTTATTTGCTATTTTCCATGTGTTTTTTATACTTCATATTTTTATAGTAACTCTTATCTACTAAATTATGTTTTATTTATTTATTAGTTAAGTAAGTACTTATTTATTTATTTTTTATTAGTTATCTGAGTAGATATTTATCATTTGTTAGCAACGCTCTAAGCTATACGGCAGAAAGTTAATATCTAGTAAAAAGTTAGAAAGTAAGTACTTATATTTTTTATAAATATTTCTCTGTAAGCGAATTTGTTAATAATTCATATATTTTACAAATGATAATTGGCGAAAAATACGCGTTACAAACATACAAAAAAAACACCAGTCGAATTGAGAACCTTCTTTTTGAAGTCGGTTTAAAATAGATGATATTTCTTAAATCTACTCATAGCTATCGCTCGCCGAGGCGAATTGATAATCTCCTCACTTGTAGAAGTCGTTTAAAAACTTAATCAATTTTTACTTTAAATGAAACTTAGGCAATTATTAGACAATTTGTGAATTGCTTCAAGTTCGGTGTAGCCGAATGCACGAGTTAGCAACAATCAACTCCGGATGTGGTCGATTTCTAATGTACCGTCAGGAAAAACATCTAAATCCATACTAATATTATAAGCTAAATTCCGCCCGCGTGCTACCATGAAAAAAAAACAAATCTATCCCACGGGAATGTAAAAAGAGTAAATAAATAAATAATGCTGGACAATCCACACAGCATCATCCAGCCATCCCAAAGTAAGCTACTCAAAGCTTGTGTTATGGGTACTAGATAACTGATATTTAATACATTATATACATAGATAGATATTTTTTATTATACATAGAAAACACCCAGACCAACGGAACAAATTTCTGCAGTTCGTACACAAATTTGTTCCGCGGCGGGAATCGAACCCGCAACCTCCTGCGTCGCAGGCGGACTCTCATAGTAACAAACATACCTACATCCATACATCCACACATTCTTACAAACTTTCGCGTTTTTAATACATATTAGTAGGATACAAAAGTAACTCTGTCTGTCTGTTACGCAATCACGCCTAAACTACTGAACCGATTTAAATAAAATTTGATTACAGATATAGGCAAGAGCTTGACAAATGTACAATTCCGGTGGGATAGATATGTTTTTGTTTTTCAAGGTACCACGCGGGCGAAGCCGCTGGCGGAAGCTAGTATGTAATAATGCTGATGGTGTAATGGTAGCACACCTACCTCAAGATCCGAAGGTCATGGGTTCAAACCTGGTTAAGTGGCACCGGTGACGGAAAAGATGAGGAGAAATAAGTTAGCGTGGTAAGGCATGTTATAAGGAGGAATGTCATGTGACGAGGAGAGTGTCAGGTATGAATGTGGATGGATACAAGAGTAGAGGTGGCCGAAGAGAAGATAGATGGACTGTGTGAAAGATGACATGGGTAAGAAAGGAGCGAGTGAGATGACGAATGATAGAGGGAAATAGAAGATCTCAGATCGAAGACCACATAACGTGAAGGAGTTTTAAGCGGTGGTTTTGAGTATGAATGTGGATGAATACAGGGGGAGAGGTGTGAAAGATGACATGATTAAAATAGGAGTGAGTGAGATGACGAATGATAGAGGGAGATAGAGGAAGCACAACACTCAGCTTGGGAAAAGGGCAGCCAGAAGAAGAATATTAGTAAGGATTTTTTTAGATGTTCTTTGTTTTGCGAACGCTACAATTATCGCATGACCTCTAAATCAATAAGTATAAAATAGAAACAGCCCCGAGAGTGAGACAGCGCGAGTGAGCGAGACAGCTGATAGACTAAGCAGCGATCATTTGAATGTGAGTGTCGCTCAAACATATTTATTTCAGACTAGCTGTCCCGCCCGCGACTTCGTTCACTTAAAGTAGGTATCTAACTAAACTGAGTTTCAAAAAAATCACACTAATAAAAAAATCCCATAATAACTTTTACACCCAATTTTACCCTTTTTAGAGGGTTATTTTGAAATATCCAGGAATACGTTTCCATTTATTTTGCATTTAAAGTATCCAAACCAAAATTAAGATCAATCGCACCACCCTTTAAAAAGTACTCATTGAAACATTGACCCAATATTTGACCCCTTTTTGAAGGTTATATTGAAAAATCCTGAAACACGAAACAAAGTTTCAGACCAATCGCACCAGGTTAAAAAAATCCCATACAAACATTGACCCCACATTTGACCCCTTTTTGAAGGTTATTTTGAAAAATCCTGAAACACGTGTCCATTCATTTTTCATTTACAGTACACAAACAAAGTTTCAAGGCAATCGCACCACCCGTTAAAAAGTTCCCATACAAACATTGACCCCACATATGACCCCTTTTTGAAGGTTATTTTAAAAAATCCTGAAACACGTGTCCATTCATTTTGCATTTACAGTACAAAAACAAAGTTTCAAGGCAATCGCACCACCCGTTATAAAGTTCCCATACAAAAATTGACCCCACATTTGACCCCTTTTTGAAGGTTATATTGAAAAACCCTGAAACACGTGTCCATTCATTTTGCATTTACAGTGCACACACAAAGTTTCATGAAAATCACACCACGCGTTAAAAGTTTCATACTAACGTTTTCACCCTTTTTCACCCCCTTAGAGGTGGAATTTCCAAAAATCCCGCCTTAGTGGGTGGTTTTGTTATAAAAGGAAGCCACCTTCCAAATTTCAGCTTTCTACCATCAGCGGTTTCGGCTCGGCGATGATCAATCAGTCAGTCAGTCAGTCAGTCAGGTTAAGCTCTTATATAGATATAGATAGACTAGCTGTCCCTGCAAACTTCGTACCGCCTTCTACATTGCTTAGACAACAGTGAGGGATTATAATTTAATATGAACTTTATTGAATAGTAATAAAGTTCAAATTGACTCTACATTTTATTTAGAAAACGTTTGTATGGGAAATAGAAAAGGGCTGTTTTTAGGGTTTTCCCGGCAGTTATTCGAATTTTTCTTACCTTTTAAACCTTCCCTAGACCTCCACGAACATTTCAAGACCAAGATAAGATAAATCCGTTTAGCCGTTCTCGAGTTTTAGCGAGACTAACGAACAGCAATTCATTTTTATATTATAGAAGAAGATAGACTAGCTTCCACCAACGGCTTTGTTCGCGTGGTACCTTGAAAAACATAAACAAATCTATCCCACGGGAACCGTACAATTTTCCGGGATAAAAAGTAGCCTATGTGCTATTCTAACCTATAATCTATCTCTGTGTCAAATTTCATCCAGATCCGCTCAGCCGTTTCAGCGTGAAAGAGTAACAAACAAACATCCATACATCCTGACATCCTTACATCCATACATTTTTACAAACTTTCGCGTTTATAATATTAGTAGGATAGTAGGATTTACTTTCATTTCAATCCCATCAAGTAGTTTTTCGCAATAAAAGGTACTTAGCCCTTTTCTCAAGCTCTAGTCTTTGTACCAAATTTCATCAAAATCAGTTCAGCGGATTTAAGCGTGAAAGCGTAACAGACAATTACTTTCGTGTTTATAATATTAGTTTGTTTTTTATAGGTAATTCGATATGTAGGTAATGTAGGGAATTTACCTTAAATAAATACTTACCTATTTACCTAACAAACTTTTTATTTTGACACATAATGTCAATGTCAATGTCAACTTTAAGTTTTTCAATGTTTTCCTTCACCGTTTGAGAGTAGGTACTGGGGCCTTAGCATGAGCTCTGCGGGCAATATCAAAGTAGTATAACTTTGATATTTTGTACTATGACCTATAAAATTGTATTGAAGTAGTGTTACTTCGATCTTGAAAGATGTTTTTGAAACATGATGGTTTTTAAGGCCCCTGGAATAGCGAACAATTTTTTTCCAAAAAAAAAATTATTATGCACAACCGGATTCAAACCTACGACTACACCAGTGCTATATCTTCTATCCATGTCACTCGTGATCCAGACGAATCCGACACCTCATTTTTCAAAAATTGTCCAGCCGTTTCTACACCGTCAGAGGAACTCGCATACATAGAAATTACCCTCCTCCGTAGTCGGGTAAAAAAACGACCTAAGTGACGTCAGTTTTACGAAGGCGACACGCGACAGTATCAATCCATACAATAATAACTCTTAAACACACGCAATAAAGTTCATTTTACATCGCAGCAGGCTGTTCTAAAAGCCAAACGTGACACTTTATCACATTATGAGCTATATTCCACAGATTTAAGATTCATTATAGCCTGGCACGTCACGGTAGGGTCTCGAACGAAGTTATCGAATCTAATCTTCTATTCTTCTCCGTTGTTCCAAATTCAAATTCTTAATTTCAAATTTCGAACGTATGAAAACAATATACTGTCTAAGCCGTGTCAGGTCAGATTATTTAAGTGTCCCGTATGCATTTAAATCGAAAGTACCTAGTCATCAATTTCTATCAATATCTACCTACCTAGATAAAATTACTCAATTCATGATCCTATTAAAATTTAAATCTTTGATTAAAATCCTATAGTATCTCTTCTACTAATATTATGAAGGGTTCTGTACTTCAAAAGGAAAAAACTATCTCTTTAATGTGTTATGTATGTGTATTTACAAAAGAAAAGTATCGGTTATCTGGTTCTTTCTTTACTTACTTTGTGGATAGATGGCGTTGTGTGAAATGTCAACCAATATGATTATTATTATTTATAGTATTAATTCGATGTTTTTCTGTCGATCTGTTTTTCTAGACCCAACAAATCTAAACCTATAGGGTAGGTGAGGTACCTACGTTATATTACGTACCTGGGCCATTCTACTAAATGGTTTCGTCATTGTCTCACTATTCGTCATTGTTAGCAATAACAAATTTTGTTTATCTCTTAAAATAAGTAAGTACTTACCTATTTAGTTAATTCCAAATGTACCCTTCGAAATAACTTATTATCAACTAATCTTATATTGTTCCATCGTCATGCTATTGTTTGAAAGACGAGCTCTAAAATCAAGGTTAAAAAAGTTTTTAAAATAACGATAAAATATAAAATTGAGGAGAATCGCCACCTATTTACTTAGTACCTACCTAGGTACCTACTTACCGTTTATCGTTCTTACCTACGTAGGTACGACCTAGAATCATTAAATTTGGCAAGAAACAATGTCTCAAAGCATAGCTACCTACCAACATTAAAAAAAAACAAAATCTTTTATTGCATTTTTATCACAAAAAATTTTTTTTTTACCGGAAACTCGTTTCACAAGTCAGACAAGTTTCTACGTAGATACTTTGTAGTAATTTTAAACTCAACGTCACTTACCTACATAATAATAAATAAACAAGGATCCTGCGGTTTACCTTCAGAACCCTAAAAATGGCTGAAGTCACAATGCCAACGAATGACGACGCGTTGTATAGTACTTAGTATGTAGGGATGGGGTAAAGCTAATATTATAATATTATCGACATTTGTATCTACTATAGGTACTATTACAAATGTATAATCTTCTATAGACATACATAATAGGTAGATTATATTAATGTGTGTCTAATGTCTATGTCTATAAAGTGTGAAATATACATTCTAACTACCTATAGGTACAATATGATAAGTATTGGGTTAAGATTTTTCCCTTATTCATTAAGGTAGGTATCTTATTGTGTCGTTAAGAATTTAGAATAATTAAATATTATTAATATTACTACTTATTATCCTAAATAGTAATTTTAGGTAAGTAAGTTACTTTGACTATTGTTAATGATTAAATTATAGTTTATCTTGTTATTTTAACGATATTTTACTTTAATATGTAGGTAGGTATCTACCTACATAGTTTCCAGGAAAATCATAGGAATGTCAATTATCAACTTTAAATAAATACTTACATAATTATGACATCAATAATTACTAAACTATAAGGTTAACTAGTACCTAGTTTATAGTTATATAATACTACCTACCTAGTACCTAGATCGATAATTATCAAGATCTACGTATTACCCCAGATCAAATATAGGTATTACTAATTAGGCACGTACATTTGTCATTGTTATGACATTCGATTACTTCCAGAATGTTATCAAACATCGATCGATTGTAATCATACCTTAACTACCCACTCTTACTTACGAAGAGAAGACTCCTATTACGTCTCTAACTCGACATTTTAATAAATGTGTGAATTTAAATTGGTAAATAATTAACTAAACACTTGTGTAAACCTACATACAATCCATAAAGATCTTTTGAAATATTATGAAAATAGTTGTGTAATGTCATCACTTCCCTAAGTCATGGCAAAATATAAGACAATGGTGTCGATAATCGATTAAAAAAATATTTACCCCAACACTAACTTATGCTGACGGCAAGCAGTAATACTGCGACATGTAGGTAATAATAATAACTTCTTTATTTTTAACGAATTTGGCAAGGTCTTATCAATATCCAAATAAATACTTTATAAATATTTTTATATTATAATAGCGCTAAAGTTAGTGACAATAACATCAAAAGACAATTATTTTAAAATAGGAAGCTGAATCGCTCGATGGCATTTTCTTTCTTCCGGTCAATAGAATTGTTATCGGAAACAATAGGTGACGTCACTTTGTTTATGAAAAAACAATAAGGTTGTGAACCGGTGAGAGCGGATTATCGATCGCGGGTTTCCTATCATCAAATTATAATTAATGTGCTTACCTTATAAGTAGGTTTTTCCATTTTATAATCCGAACAAATGCATCAATAATCCAAAAGCATGATCACAACACAACACTATTATAACACGATATATTTATAGAACAATGGCAAGTGCATTCTCAATTTAACTTTCTTAGACATTGCACTAAAATAAACACAAAACTGTTACGTTTATTTTTACACGATAACCTCACAAAACACTGGCGGAAATAAATAAATCACAATTTACTGATTCTCCAATTTCTCGAACCGAATAACGATAATTTCAAATTCAATCAATACGAATTACGAACACCTATTTGAAAATAGAACGCATCTTTTTTTTTTAATTTTGTATGCAACTGTAAGTAATAGGCATAGCGCGTTCGTTTTATTTTTTTATGTCAAAATTCGCGCGCGGTTCTGGCCCATATTGGCACGAACCAACCATTTCGAAGCGCGGCTGATCGCTGTGTGCGACTGCTCTGTTTCTTACCCGCTCACACGCTGGGCCTAGGGTTGCCAAGGGCGCCATTGTTTATTCATTTTTATTTGAATTCATTTGTTATATTAATTTTTTTTTTATACAGAATTTTTATTAGAATAATATTTCACTATCTTAAATCATCTGTTGTAACCTACCTAACATAATTTTGACAATTATTATTATTCTTATTCAGTAACAAACCATTTAAGGAAAGCTGAACTGATATTGACTTACGTTGCTAAAGAATGGATTATAACACTATAGTCATAGATAGCCATTGTGAAGCCACAGTGCCTCTTTAAAACTTTTGACACCTAAAGAAGAAGAAGAAGATAGCAATTTATCTGCGTAGGTATGTAACAATGATTAGGTAGGTACATAAATAAAAAGATTATGTAAGTAGTACCTACATAAAATAAACAATACTAGTACATATATCTGATATACGTATGTACGACCAATAATATTTTACTATATGTACCTAGGTATATTAAAAAAACATGATCACGATAACTATAATTTCCAGTTTCTTAGATATTTCTTCAAATCTCGAGCTAATTAAGATCTTTGATATCTAGAAGGGTGGTCAGAGGCACGTCCGAGAAATATATTCGGTACACCCACGTTGGCCTTACGAGTTTTACCTTATTTTGTATATAAAATAATATTCCCTTAATATAACGAAGATCTGATGACCCTGAATCAGTACAAACACAACACTCACACATACACAACCCCTGTATCTACACATTTTTTACGTAAATAATGATTGGTGTAGTACATCTATGCAAATGAGAGTATTTACTGTTTTTATTAATCTCTATTATTAGGTACAAAAATTATATAAATATCTATTAAGATGATTTTTGTATATGAATCGCTAACTAGGTAAGTTTATAATAATATAAATAGTGTCTATTATTAGGATTTAAAAATAAATTTAAACAACTAGCCTATACTTTTAAACAAATCACAGCTCCTTTATAGGTCTATGGTCTAATATAAGAGGAAAAATTTATTTTGCGTTTATAAGTTTTATCTGAAAAATTAAGGTATACTGAACCCCACTCATACTGTGTCCGGTGTTTTAGTCAATTTATTTTTAGTTTAGCATTTACAGAAAAAGTGATTGAATTAGGAACGATTTCAAAAGTTTATTTTAATTTTTTTTTCTAAATCGAATTTCGAACTCCTTGCTTTTAGCATGAAATGAGTTATGTTTTTTTTTTAATCGAACTCCTTATAGATAATACGATTTCTAAACTTTTTTAATCGATACGTAGTTGCGATTTCTGAATATGTATTAATCGATTTTCTTACTATTTTTATGACTTAAGTTAATATTATACCAATGACTCATTGTGATGACTGATGACGCTTTTTGCAATAATTTTGAGTTGTTTGTTTGTTATAAAACGTTGCTACAGATAATAAACATTAGTGTACTAGCTTGGATAACTAACATTCATTTACAATTTAAAATAGTTGATATGTTATTGCTTTGAATAATACCTAAAGATTATCTATCATATCATTCAACTGACAGAGAATAACGAATTTCTGGCTATTTTATGATAAAATTTCAAAAAAAAAATGATTACAGTACTTACCTAAACGTATTATTTTGATATGCATTTTAAAATATAATTTTGAACAAAATTACGTAAGTAGGTAGGTTAAATAAAATATTAAAATATCGAAATAAATAGGTAGGTAGGTACTTACCAAAATATATCTTTGTTTTATGAATCCATTGTTGTCATCATTTAATTAAATTACATTATTATTATTAAGTTTGTACCTACCTACCTACATAACTGAATAATATTATCTTGAAAAGGCATTATTAATTACCATAAATATGTTATTAGTTTTCATAAGGAACTAATTAGTTACTAAAAATCTCACCTAGTTACTAGATATTTAAAATGAAAAAAACCTCTACAATATTCCTAATTCGAACTGACTTTACGAGAATCACCACGTGTGTTCAAACTAAACGCACACCACCAAACGGCATTCGTTTTTCAAATAATCCTTACGCTAATAGACAGAGTAATGTACACTTTATGACTATGGTTATAAAGTTTACTATTGCATAAACGCGTTACTATCTTTATCACAAACAAAAGATTTGTACACGAACTAAATTGAACTGTAAATCATAGTAAATAAAGTTCATATTCGCAGTTTTTATGGCTGTGTTATCACTAGTAAACACTAATTCATAGTAGATACGTGAAAAAACGGAATATCTTCGATTTTAGTAACTTTTGTAATTGAATTTTGTGCATACAAGTGCTCTCACCACACTGGCCATTTCACGGTTACAGAGCGTCGTTATCCTTACTAATATTATAAATGCGAAAGTAACTCTATGTATAACACAATCACGCCTAAACTACCGAACCGATTTTTATGGAATTTGGTACAAAGATAAAATTGAGCTTGAGAAAGGACCCAGGCTAACCTTTTATCCCGAAAAAATGCACGGTTCCCGTGGGATAGATGTTTTTCAAGGTAATGCGGGTGAAATCGCTGGCGGAAGCTAGTAGGGTATTTAGAAAGGTTTCTTAAAATAATATTTTTATATATATTTACCTAAAATATTAGTAAAAATTTTGCACAGCGCCATCTAGCCGAAAAATAAGCCAAACTTGTACCTTAAGAACCAATTAGTTGATAAAATTACGACTATAATCCCTGGCTCAGTAGATATTATCAGATCTCTATTACTTAGATCTTTGAAGATATCTAAAGGGTATTCAGACGTCCGAAATAATATTATAGCCCACGTTCAGCACAGTAATTAGTATTCCGTACGTGACAGGTTGCAAGCCCATCGCCGCTTATAGGAACCTAACATTATAATTCCAATTTTTGTTTTGTTTATTAAGGTATGCCGGTTTCCTCACGATGTTTTGATAATCGATTATAATCGCATACCTAGATAGGTAGTAACTAGGTACTATTAAGCTTAGGTAGGTACTTAAGTAGGTAGGTACTTAGTAGATAAGGTATATAAGGTAAGTATATAATGGCATATTTGACAATGGTATTACATTGCTAGGTGTTGTAGTAGGTAAGTATTAAAAGTGGTAATTTTTATATTTGCAATTCAGATAAGATGGCTGAACCAATTTTAATAAAACTTTGAACAGTTTCAAGATTATTTATTTTATTTTAATACGTAAACTTCAAATAGCCTAGGACCCTATAATATAATACTTTATATTATAAATAATGCAATAGGTACCTACCTAATACCTAACACACGAGCGAAACCACTGTGTGTGTATATCCATATTATCTGTAGGTAATAATGTCTGTACAATGTATTTTTGCAATATAATTTAGACTTTATATTAAGTAATATAATATGCTTAATATTTAATATAATTTTTAACGTGAGTTCTGAAGAGATTATCTACCGAGCCTGGGGATTAGGTACAGTCGTGATCATATTTGTTTTTTTATGCAATATATTTTTTTTACAAATATAATAATATAAATTAAATAATAATATAAATTATATTACAAAAAATATCAAGTGCACAAAGGGGGCCTCCGGGACGCCCTTTAATCCTTTCACCACATTAGTAATTTCATTGTCACTGTAAGGGCAAATTATAAAAGTAATAATAATAATATAGTTGCACTGTGAACGCGACCTAAAGAGCAATTTTAACCAAATGGATACGACACGCGGCGCGGACACACGGGTCGATTTTATAGATACCTAATCTTTAATAATAATATATTATTTGAAACTTCAAATTCGTGCCTCTTGACTCCTCTTTTTAAATATCCTCAAAGATCTAAGTAACTAGAGATCTGAGGAGATATCTACCGAGCCCTATTACGGTCGTGTAAGTGTTTTTTTTATTTAGAGGTAAATCAGCAGCACATTTAATAAACAGAGATTGCAATACAAGAGATTAATATAAAACATAAACATACATAGGTACCTACCTACTTAGGTAGGTAGTAGGTACATAACAAAATAATAAAAAAGTCTACGAGTAGGTACTATACGAAAACAAAATATAAAATTTAAATAAGTACAATTACCTGAATTACAAGCATTTGTGAGTTTACTTACATCTTTGAGGATATCTAAAGAGTCAGAGGCACGTCTGAACATGATATTTATCACATGCCCACATTTTGAACAGTAGTTAGTAGGTACGTGACAGGTTGCAAGCCCATCGCTACAACAAATCTTTTTTTTATAAATATTTAGCATTACAATAAAAATAACAAAATTATTTCCAAAAAAATTACTAACTTTAGAAAATATGTTTATAATAAATACATTATTTAATTAATAAAATAAATATATATTAAATAAAGAATCGTGCCGTGTGCTCCGCTGACCCGAGCGCTACTCGCTCCGTCCAAATGAATGTGTACGAGCGTCGAGCACACGGGTGGAATATTTCGTAATCTCATTATTAATATTTAACTATTTAATATCTCTTTATTTAAAGTTTGTGTCTACAATCTACATTAGTTAATAATATCATGATATATAACTACTTAATAACTTTTTATTTAAGTTTTGTGTCTACAGTTAATAATTTCATGATTTATAGTTAACTATTGAATATCTATACATATAAAGTTAGTGTCCACATTAGTCAATAATATCATGATTTATAGTTAACTAGGTAATGAATATCTTTTTATTTAAAGTTTGTACCTACCTACATTATTTAATTTACATAATTAAATATATTTTTATTGTTTCATCAAATATTTATATCCATAAAACCTAAAGACTAGCCTAAAACTTCTTTCTAAGTAGGTAAGTTAAATATCTATGTTATTTTACTGTAGGTGTGTGAGACGTGGGACGCCATCTTGTCGTGTTTAAATATTTTAATATAGGTAAGTATTAAAATAATAATAATGATTTGATTATCTATTAATTCGAGTATTATGAATGCGAAAGTTTGTATTATGTTTATCCATTTGCAACGGCTGAACGGATTTGGATGAAATTCGGTATAAATACCTACCTATTCCTGCTCCTTCAAATTTTTGGTTCTTATACCTTTCGATGTTTTCTTCACCGATTAATTAGTGAAGTATGAAAACATCATTCATTTATCCCCGTCGTGAGGCTATGCGGGGGCCTTAAAGCGGCCTTAGGCCACCGTCACCTGACGATTTAACTTATTATTTATTTTCCAAAGGTGAGCTAAATGTAGAGTTAAAATGGAATTCAATATATTCAAGTAAAAACAGAACAGAGAACGTAATAGAGTCGCTTTAATTATGAAAAGAAAGAATAATAATTTATTTGACACTCAAAAAACAACTATTCAAATGAAACTGAAGTGGAAATTACTAGTAATATAAATATAAAGACCAAAAAAAACAAAGAAAATACATACATACATTCATAAAATCACGCCTGCTTCCCGACGGGGTAGGCAGAGATCACGGATCTCCACTTGCTACGATCCTGACATACTTCTTTTGCTTCATTCACTCTCATTACATTCTTCATACATGCGCGTCGGTTTAGGGTACTCTGGACCTGGCCTTTCTCTAAGACGTCCCCAATTTGATCGAGAAATAGTATAAACAAAGAAAATAAAGTGAAAAAATACTTAAAAATTGTAATAAGACATAATAAAAGCTTGTTTGTTTACCTTTTAACGACTCAACGGCTGAACGGGTCGTAATGAAATTTGGCAGATTTTATCCTGAAGACAGACATAGGCTACCTTTTGTCTCAAATAATAATCTTAAAGGGGCTGAAATAAGGTTTGAAAGTTTGTTCCTGTTTGTCTTTGCATGATTTGTTAGATTTATTAGGGTAAATGGTCAAAATGACTACCAAATTATAAACAAATCTTCCTGAACATAAAATTATGGTATTTTCGCGTAGTATAGGTACTTTCATTACGATATATCTATATAAAAATGAATCGCTGTTCGTTAGTCTCGCTAAAACTCGAGAACGGCTAAACGGATTTATCTTATCTTGGTCTTGAAATGTTCGTGGAGGTCTAGGGAAGGTTTAAGAATTTCGAATAACTGCCGGGAAAACCCTAAAAATAACCCTTTTCTATTTCCCATACAAACGTTTTCTAAATAAGTACGAAGTCTGCCGGGTCAGCTAGTAGGTAATACATTATTTATCATGAAAATATACGACGAATAGTACAATTATACTTCGAAATCCAACCTTAATAATAATAATAAAATCCAACCTAATAATATATTAACAAATAATAATAATAAAAATAATAATAATAGTTTTAATATTCTCCACATCTTTCTATACTCTACCCATCCGTATCTCGGAAAGGCTGTTGCGACAAAACTTTTAATTATATCTCTATCTCCTTCGCACGCTGTTTGCGTTGCTATGCCGCCGTCTCGCTCGCACCCCGGCTATCTCTCTCGCACGTGTTTTTGCATCACGGTAAAGATTTTTGAGACAATTTATAGATTTTGTAAACATATTATTTTAACTATTGATACCCGCGACTTCGTACGCGTTATAATTACTTTTTAATATTTTGTGACTGTACGAATAAATAAGGTTTTCATCAAATATATATCAATATCTTTTTTAATTGTCAACCGATTTCGATGAAACAAAGCATAAATTTTAATCCAAGCTTATCTCAATACATTAGTGTAAACTGCATTCGATTTAGTTTAGCCGTTGTAGAGATTAGCGTGCACAAACGCACGAAAAAACAGACAGTCATTTTTTCCATTAAAATTTCTTTAGGTATTATCACTAATTTTTATTTGAAAATACACGGGTGTCGACGAAATCGAAGGCAAAAGCTAGTAAATCAATAAATACTCCATTCGGGCCCCGAACCCGCAACCTTAGGATCACAGGCGCCACCCCACCACTACGCACAAGGTAAGTGAGTAATAATAATGAGTTATAATTGTTAAATAAATCAAATCTATGGATGTATTGTTATACCCTTGAGCAACGCATGCGACTCGGGCAAAGCCGCGTGCACACTGACCTTTTTAACCGACCGCAACCAAAAATAAGGTTAACATTTCAACAAAAAATAGCAATAGGGACCTTACCACGAAGTCTTCCAGAAAGATCCCGTTTTAGAAAAGTCACATTTGAAGCTTGAAGTAACACTACTTCAATAGAATTTGCATAGGTTATGGTACGAAATAACAATGTTATTATTAATTCGGTAATGTATTAATGAATTCGTGGTGAGGCCCCTGATTTTTAACCGACTGCAAAGCGAAGGAGTTAATTGCGTTTCGGGTGTATGTAGTATGCGAGTCCTTTGGCTGTCGCTCAAGCGGCAAAAGTCAAAAAATCTAAAGTGTCTGCAAAAATCAATTTTTTGTTACTTTCAATCGGGTTTATTAATTACAAGAGGAAAGTATTGTATTTTTGTTAGAAACTAATAAACTCAAAAACTACTGTACCCCAAGTATGAGTTTTTGTTTTACGAAAACTTTTTTCGAATAGTATCCTTTCATACTTACCTCCATCGAAAATGTTAAGGAACGAAAATAAGGTCGATAATATCGAAAATATTATCTAATCCAGCAAGTCCCAGCAATGATTTTCAAACCAAGTTTTCACGATATCGACTTTATTTTAGTTCCGATGGAGGTAAATGTATGAAAGGATACTATTCGAAAAAAGTTTTCGTAAACTATCAAAAACTCATACTAGGGGTACCTACTGGTCCGATTTCAATAACTCTGTCACCATTAGAATGCTACATTTATTACTACAAAAAATAAGGGATCCCTACTAAAACTTCAATAATGTAACCCAAGGTGTAATAATTATTGTATTGCGGATAAAGTCGCGGGTAACAGCTAGTCTATAATATAAAAATGAATCCCTTTTTTGTGAAAGGTTTTTTGAAGGTGTGTGTCATAGGTTAGTATTCTTAAGCGGCGATGGGCTTGCAACCTGTCACGTACGGAATACTAACTACTGTGCAAAATGTGGGCATGTACCACATTTCATGTTTGGACGTGCCTCTGACTACCCTCTTTAGGTATCCTCAAAGATCTAAGTAACTAAAGATCTGAGGAAGATATCTACCGAGCCCGGGGATTACAGTCGTGATCATATTTTTTTTTTTTTTTGTCAACGGCTGGACCAATTTCACACATTTTTACGAAGTTATATTGATGGATTTTTGCGGGTAAAGTCGCGAGTAACAGCTAGTCTATAATAAAAACTTGAGAGGTGTCAAGGGACACCCGGATGGAACGAAGTTCCTTTCCTTGCTTTCTATGAGAGAGAGAGAGACAGACAGAGAAACACGCGCACGCCGCACGGCTTACAACTATAGCAAAAAGTGTCGTTACAACTTTTCGTGAGAATTTTTTCCGTCTAGCCCCCTTTCACAACGCCCGATAAAGAACTTCCTTCCGAAAATTGTTCCCTCAAAAATAATATAAGAACACTCAAATGTAATCGCGCCCTTATCCAAGCTAATAATAATACCGAACGTGTACAGAGTACTGCACCTGTGCGGACATCGATATCGATAAAACTATCGATGAATTATATTTTTAACTACATACTGAAAAATAAAACATTGGTAGTAATTTTCTTGTTACGAACTTATTTGATTCACAGGAAAAAAAACCGTAATATCTTTAAATTGAATTGATTTTCCACCATTATCCCGTAGCTTTAGGTTCAATTTCACCTAACTTTTGTTAACAAAGCATTACCTGACCGGCATCCATATTAACAATAATGTTAAAGTATCGTTATTTATTTTACGTCATTTCATTTTTACTGAAGACAATACTTTGTAAGGCAGGACATGGTGCAACACAAAACAACTTTTACAGGCGATTAAAAGGCTAACAAGCTTTTAGTTTAAAACTAGCTACTAGAAACTAGCCCTAAAGCTACGGGAAAATGGTGGAAAATTAATTCAAATTAAAATAATATTTTAGCTTCTTTTTAAATCACTTAACATTTGGAAATTAACATTTCTAATTTACTAATTATTAACATCGCTAATTTGGTCTTTCTAGTGAACTGAATTAGATTATTTCGAGAATTTTGAACGAAACGGCCATTTTTTGTTTAAAAATTACAACATGATGACATTGAGATTGAGAATAAGTACCTACTACTAATTTAAAAACGCGCCACTGGAAAAATTGATCTCAAAAGAGACAGATGCCATAAATAAACGAAGAAGAAGATGAAGGAGCGTTTGAGGGAGTACCTACACTTAATTAGACCATAATCTGCTACGATGACGATGAATGATGATCGATATAAAAGTGTTGTGTGTAACGAAGAAGAAGAAGTAGCGTTTGAGGGAGTACACTTAATTATACCATGATCTACGATGACGATGATCGATATAAAGTCTGGTGTGGTGTGTCCCAACACTAGCCACGATATCCATTTAGTTTGACAAGCATTCGGTTTCATACATCCGCGTGTGAGTGGCCAAGGGTGTGTGCGTGAGGTCAGGGTTGTCTCGCGCTGACTCCGCAGATTTCACATTTTTATTTCTTTACTAGTTGATTCCCGCGTCTACATACGCGTTAGATTACTTATTAATATTCTGTGACTGGGGATAAAAAGCTATTCTGCTATTCCAGACTATAAACTATATCTGTGCCAAATTACCTACATACAGATCCGTTCAGCCGTTTCAGCGTGAAAGAGTAACAAACATACATACATACATATAAATTGGATTATTTATTACTAGCTTCCGCCCACGGCTTCGCCCGCGTGATACATTGAAAAACAAAAACAAATCTATCCCGCGGGAACCGTACATTTTTTCGGGATAAAAAGTAGCCTATTTGCTATTCCAGACTACAATCTATATCTTTGCCAAATTTCATGCAGATCCATTCTGCTTTTTCAGCGTGAAAGAGTAACAAACATACATTGATACATCCATACATTCTTACAAATTTTCACGTTAATAATTTAGGATTATTTATTATTTTTTATACCTTTCAACACACTGGTCGAACGAATTAGTGACGAAATAAGAAACTGGTCTATTCCCCACAGCCCTAACAGTAGGTACTCTGCTTATGTATGTGTGTTACATAGACACACCCAACAAACAAAACGATAATTTTTACAACTATACATAGGTATTCAATAAGAAAATGAAAATAGGAATCAATATTGTAAGTACATATTTTGTTGTCGACCTAATTTTGATCTAGAATTTTTTAATGAAATACACAAAAGCGGATCGTTTAATACTTTCAGCACTGGGTTCATAATAAAAAAATTAAAATAAATATTGGTGGACATTTATTTTCACACAACGCCATCTAGCCCCAAACTATGAGAACCAAATAGTTGATAGATTAATTACTTATACTTTTTTGTACCTAAATGAATACCTACATAGAATACATAGTAACAGCCAGACACAGAACAAACATCTGCGTTCACACAAATGTTAGTCCTGGGTGGGGATCGAACCCACAACCTGCAGCGCAGAAGGCAGAGCTACTACCAACTGAGCTATGAGGACAGTCAAAGTGATAAGAATTGAAAAATAATTAAATAGGTACAAACTACATCGTTAGCAACTGGCCCTGATTCTAAACAGCAGTAGCTTAAGCTAATTTTAAGGTAAGTAAAAAAAACAGGCCAAGTGCGAGTCGGACTCGCGCACGAAGGGTTCCGTACCGTTATCTATAAAAACAGCAAAAAAATCACGTTTGTTGTATGGGAGCCCCCATTAATATTTATTTTATTCTACTTTTAGTACCTATTTTTTGTTATAGCGGCAACAGAAATACATCTAACAAAATTTCAACTGTCTAATTATCACGGTTCATTAGATACAGCCTGAGGGTCTACCATGAGTTTTCACAATCTACACTCGCTAGCGACTGTAGTTAAAAAAATGTATGAAAACTTGTACTGCAGATATTTGGGTACTAAAACGTCACGTAGTTAACTATCCTACGTCACAGCGTACTACAGCGACTGAAGTTTGCGTTTCATTCATTTTCTTAGAATTTTGTACCATGAGTAACAATTTTGACAGATGTCATAGTAACGTACTATTACTACTGTAGTAACGTCAGCCGATCTAAATGTGACAACTCATGGTAGACGTACTGGTGACAAACGGACGGAGTCTTAGTAATAGGGTCCCGTTTTACCCTTTGGGTGCGGAACCCTAAAAACATGCTCTTGACTGTAATCCCCAGGCTCGGTAGATATCTCTTCAGATCTCTAGTTACTTAGATCTTTGAAGATATCTAAAGGGTATAGTATCCTATTACGAGTATATACATATACTCGTATAATATAAGAATTTTTCCTGAAATAAAAAAAATCTTATTATGTACCTAACTTATTTGAAACCTAACAAATGAAACCTAACAAATGAGATTACGTCGTACTTCTACGTGTTTCGTCGTGATTTCGCTAGATGGCGCTAGGTTCGCTATCTCGCTCTCGCCACCAATGTGGTGGGGAGCGGGCGGCATAAGGGGCGCGCGCGAGCCACTCTCGTCAGTTGCTCATTCACCATGCAGGGTTAATTTAGGTTTCAAATAAGTTAGGTATATAATAAGAAATTTTTTATTTCAGGAAAAAATCTTATATTATGTAGCCTGAACTTATTTGAAACCTAACAAATGAGAGAGTTGTTTACTATCGCATGGTGGTGATAGCGAGAACGCCAACTGTGATTGTATAAAAAATAAATCAAATAAAATAGCATTATTCAACAATTAGAAAATAGTTTATTACTATAGAAAAGTAAATTTACTTGGTGAGTAACATTTATTTTCATAAATAGTTTATTTAAAGAGCATGCGAATCAATGAAATAATTATTATGGAAATGACAAGCAGTACTTAGGGTATTGGGTTGAAAACCGACGCCACGGAGGGAATATTTCTTGTGGGCTGGTCCAATGGTCGTTTGTAGTAGCGCAACATGGTGTTACCGCGTTGCCAGTTACCCTTTGCCATGATGTCCTCGACTGGAACTTTCTCGACCCAGTTAAGCGACGCCACTGCTGATCGAATCGACCCAGCTGAGCTATGGATCCCTGCATCGATCAAAACGGTGCGTATCCAACCTCCTATTACTGTGCGGGAAGCTGGTTTGGGTTCACCCCTGGTAGAGATAAAAAGGTGAGTTAAACTTTTTGATGTGCGCCGATCGTGTAATTTGAGTAATTTTTTCACCCAGTAAACAGGGTTAATATTAGTGTGTAACCCAGATACCAGCTGCCAACCAGATTGTCTATGGCGGACAGTATCTGTCTTCGACCCGTACATTGGCCACAATACAACTTGATCCTCACTTATTATGCAGTGGTCTCTGGTCGATGACAGAAGCGTGAGGTCATGAACTCTACGCCCCGAAGCTAATAGTAGCAGTGTAGCGCAACGTCTAGAGATATCGAAGAGGCTATTCTCGTTTGGTTCGTGCCTTAGTAGCCAATCTACCACAGTCTGCGGGTTCCATATAGGAGCTTTGAGAATATTCGAGTTTTGAGCTGTTTGATTAGCTATTCCTTTTAAAGCTTGAGACACCAGTATGTGAGATCCAAGTTTTATTTCCGAATCCGGGTGACAAAAATTCGACACAACTGTTTTATGAACAAGTATGCTTTTGTAGCTCAATCCCTGTTGTTTATGTAAATAAATTAAATATTTTGCCAGTCCGCTTGCACCGGGGTTTTTAATTTCAGTACTGGTTGTATAACACCAGGCAATCCAGCGAGACCAAGCATTTTTATAAGTTTTTAACGTGGATGGTCTCCAGCTCGACTCAAGTAGTTTTCTTTCGTCAGGTGTCATATCCTTCACCAGTATTAACCATGCCTCCAAAACCAGTGCATCGACTTGAGGAGGAGGTTGATGAGTTCTGGTGTCTATCAGGACTTGTT
Source organism: Cosmorhoe ocellata (assembly GCA_963675405.1). Lineage (NCBI taxonomy): Eukaryota > Metazoa > Arthropoda > Insecta > Lepidoptera > Geometridae > Cosmorhoe > Cosmorhoe ocellata. Next base: position 5,543,434 of record OY776271.1, on the reverse strand, counting down.
CGAGGTTCATGATGGTAAGCGGTGCGGCTAGTGCTTGGGTCTTGAGATCTGATCTCCAAAAAACGTTTCTCCATCTGGGACAGATCACTACGTAATTCCCGGTTGCTTGTTTCAGCCACATCAGGACTTTGTGCATTAGACAAGGGGGTGGAAACACCCAGGCCAGTTTGTAATTCCATCTCCGGCTGAAAGCGTCGAAGAATTCTGCACTCCCGTCTCTCAGATCCCATGACGCGTACTGGGGCACTACATGGGCTTTGTTCGAGGCGAAGAGATCCATGGTTGGGGTTCCCCATCTGTTGAAGATCGTTAAGCAGGCTTGTGGAAGCAGATGCCACTCCGGTATGAATTTGTTCCTGGACAGACTATCCGCTGTTCCGTTCAAGGGCCCTGGTAGGTAGCTCGTTACAATATTGATATTCTTGTTCATCAGAATTTGGTAAATCGTCTGGGTTAGATGTAATAGATTGCGAGAACGAGTTCCCCCTTGATTGCGAAGGTAAGCGAGCGCAGTGCGATTGTCGCTTTGTACCATTACAGTCCTGTTCTTGAATAAATGTGCCATATCTTGAAGTATAAGGCAAATCACAAGAAGCTATTTCGTGTTCGAGTGCAGTTTGAGCTGTTTCGCATTCCACAAACCTTGGAGGTGAGTCCCGTCCACCTGAGCTCCCCAGCCTTCGTCTGATGCGTCTGTGACAACGAAGTGAGACACTGGAGCGTCCCAGATGTTGCTGTTCGTCTGAAGATTTGCTAGCCACCATTCTAGATTTAAAAGAGCTGGTGCTGACGGAGTCATCGGCTCTTCTAACCTCACTGCTTTTTGCATGACCGCCTGGATGCTCCGATGGTTCAGTCTTCCGAATGGAACTATGATGCTCGAGAAATTCAGTAGTCCCACGGTTTTCTGCAAATCTAGAATCGACCATGATTGAGCGTCTCTCATCTTTGTCAACTGCTGGTCTAGAGCCGTAATCTTTCGTGGGGGTAGAGTTTTCGTGTTCCTCACTGTGTTCCATTGTATACCTAAGAATTCCATGACTTGAGAGGGAAAGCTGGACGACTTTCTTTTGTTTATTACCCACCCTAATCTCTGAAGGATTTGGGTGGCCGTAGCTGCATGATGTTGAAGTGTTTGTGGGTTATGATTTGCCAACAGGAAGTCGTCTAGGTAGACCACGACACGTATGCCTTCTTCTCGAAGTTTTTGAGCGACCCAATTCGATAGTGTAGCGAATATTTTGGGTGCGCTTGAGAGCCCAAACGGCAGGCATGTCATTTGGAGGATACTTTTGCCAACAGCGAATCTCAGGAATCGGCGGTGATTCACTGCGACTGGTACGTGAAAATATGCTTGTATCAGGTCGATTTTCATCATGTAATCGCCAGGTTGTAAGAATTGACGAACCTTGCTCATGTTTATCAAACGGAACTTCTTGGGATTCAGATAACGGTTGAGACCTTTTAGGTTCAGGATAGGCCTGTGTGAACCTTCTGCTTTCTGAGAGAGAAACATTTGAGATAGGTAGCCTGCATTGAGAGGTGCTTCCTCTAGTATCCCTTGTCTCCTCATGTTTTGAAGCTCTAGTGCCATAGCTGGAGAAGCTTCTGATGGGCACATTTGAGGTCGCAGCCGAGCTAGGGGTGGCTTTGCAACAAAAGGTATACGATAACCTGTTATAATTTGAATTGTGTGGGGGGGCGCGCTCATGGATTGCCAAGTATTGACGAATCTCTTGAGCTGTCCCCCCTGAAAACTCACCGGATAGTCATTGATGTCTTGTGCGCCGTCCATCCTCCTTTGTTCCACTTGACGACGGTGGCTTGTTTTTGGCCGCAGAAAAGGGGCGTTTTCCTGCAGGATGCTTTCCTTTGCCGGAGGTAGTAAAAGCCTGCTGCTTAGAGGAGGAGTTTGAGGCACGAAACGACACCGCAGGGTCAGAAAACCGCTTTGGTGCAGCCTGGCTACCTTCAGCAGGTAGATATGGCCGTTTGATGACCTTCGAGCAGCCACCCATTTTTAATACGGCATCACTAAATTCCTTCTATTGAAACAGAAATTCACAACTCGGCGGTATGCGTTGTAAAACAGCACGATTATATCTATCTCTAACACCAGACAAAGCTTTGTCCCTGCACTGTTGAATTATATTTGCACGGCGGCCGCATACTACCTGCAGCATATCCTTTGATATTTCCTTAAATTTACAGTCATCTGAGAAGATTTGCTGGACCTTCTCATGAACTGAAGCAGATGTAAGTGATGTGTTTTTGTTTGAAGCCCATGTTAGCAAATCTTGAAGTGAATTTTGTAGTGCTTCGCGTTGAGCCAGCATCATATTTGTGAGTACACCGAACGTTTGGTCCAAAGACCTCAGGAAAAAAGGCTTATTTTCAAATGGTATTAGCTCATCATTTAATTCTAGGTTAGTAAATGCAGGGGTGGCAGCATATTTCTTTTGGACGTCCGAATAACGTACGTTCAACCACTCAGCATTATCGAAATGTTGTAGCTTTGAAATATATTTCAGCTTGGCGCTATCAGACTTCTTCACAGACTCAGTTAATGTAGTATTAGGCACGTCCCATTCAAAGGAAAATCTTTTTTCAGGCACTAGATGAGATGAAATTGATTCAATTTCCCCTGTATCGTCGGTGGTAGTCGAAAAAATATCATCGCGGAGATAACTGACTGTCATTATTTCTAGTAAGATGTTTAAGTTCGCTCACCTGCCGTTGCAAAAAGTCAAACCTTGAATCCAGATAATCCTCCGAGCGCATCCTTTTGGCTGGTGTAGGGATGTTTTCTTCCATACTGCCGTCTTCGTCGTCGCTGCGAGCTCGCCTTCTGTTGTCTCCGATGTCCGGTGAACTGCAGTCCACGTTGTCCATTTTCGTTGAAGAGGTAAGTCGCAAACAATTTAAAATACGAACTACTAGGAGTTAAATTTAGCACGACTAGCCACGGCGAAATACAAACGCCAACTGACGAGAGTGGCTCGCGCGCGCCCCTTATGCCGCCCGCTCCCCACCACATTGGTGGCGAGAGCGAGATAGCGAACCTAGCGCCATCTAGCGAAAGCACGACGAAACACGTAGAAGTACGACGGAATCTCATTTGTTAGGTTTCATTTGTTAGGTTTCAAATAAGTTCAGGCTACATAATATTACTAGCTGTCCCGGCAAACCTTATTAAATAGTAATAAAGTTCAAATTGACTCTATATTTTATTTAGAAAACGTTTGTATGGCAAATAGAAAAGGGCTATTTTTAGGGTTTTCCCGGCAGTTATTCGAATTTTTCTTACCTTTAAAACCTTCCCTAGACCTCCACGAATATTTGAAGACCAAGATAAGATAAATCCGTTTAGCCGTTCTCGAGTTTTAGCGAGACTAACGAACAGCAATTCATTTTTATATATAAGAAGAAGAAGAAGATAAACGCGAAAGTTTGTAAGGATGTACATAGGTATGTTATAGGGCGTGTAAAAACCGGGTTGTTTAAAAAAACCGGGTTTTCGATTTTTATTTTTCAATAACCGGTTAAAAACCGGTTATTCGGTTTTTTTCCAGTTTTTTAATACAGGTGTCTTGGGACAAAATAAAACCTTAAATTTTAGTAAAAATGAACTAAGTAATTATTTAAATAAGCAAGTACCAATTAAATTTTAAAATATTTTAATATAGGTAATTATGTTTAACTCACTCTTACTCGAATAAAGTAAAAAAATTGAACAACATGATAAAGTCTTATCTAGGTAATGTAATTCACTCCTTTGTACGGCAGTATAAAAAACTCTTTCTCTCTTACTCAAATGAAACCATAGCAAGTTAAATTAAATTAAAATTTTAATAAACCTCTGACACAAATTTTAAAAACATTTCTTGTAATATAATTCAGCAAGACTGCGAAAACTACAGGGACATTAGCCTACTCAGCATCATCGGTAAGCTGTATGCGAAAGTGTTGATCGAATGAAAGAAACTGATGAGAGGATATGGGATGCACAAGCAGGATTTCGAAAGGATATGGGATGTACGGATCAAGTCTTTTCCTTGCGATGCACAGCCGAGAAATTTTTGGCCAAAGGTCTAAAGGTCTATTGCGCTTTCGTGGATCTGGAGAAGGCCTATGACAGAGTGATGAGGAATGAACTGTGGTCGGCTCTGTCGATGTATGGGGTAAAGAGCAACCTGGTGCGAGCTCTGAAATCTCTCTATGAGGGTTCCGGGGCTTGCGTTAGGATACATGGGTCATAATTATAATGAATGGTTTAACATCGAAAAGGGTGTTAGACAGGGATATGTAGCATGTATGAACAATGTAATGAGAGTGAATGAAGCAAAAGAGGCGTGTCAGGATCGTAACAAGTGGAGATCCGTGATCTCTGCCTACCCCGTCGGGAAACAGGCGTGATTTTATATATGTATGTATGTATGTAATTAGGTGGAAAATTATGGCCGATCTAAATAAAGTCTGCAAAGGCGTAGTTTTAAATGAATTTGTCATATATTACTCATTAAAAAAAACTCGAAAAACCGGGTTTTTTGCCAAGAAAAAACCGATTAAAAACCGACGTAAAATCAGTCGGTTAATCGGTTTTTCGGTTAATCGGTTAATCGGTTTACATGCCCTAGTATGTTACTCTTTCACGCTGAAACGGCTGAACGGATCTGGATGAAATTTGGCAGATATATGTTATAGTCTGGAATAGCACATAGGCTACTTTTTATCCCGGAAAAATATTGGTTGCCGTGGGGTAGATTCCTTTTTGTTTTTCAAGGTACCACGCGGGCGAAGCCATGGGCGGAAGCTAGCTCTTTTATAAATATTTAAAAGGGACGTACCTAACCTATACATATAATTTAAATTTGCTAGAAGACTGCTCTCGAGAATCAGGACAAATGCCTAGATATTAAATTTCCGACCTAATTAATTTGGAATCTTGAGCTGAACATAGAATACGTTACAATTCTTCTTTGAAATATTAAATAGGAGCTTATAAAATACTTATCTAGTAACTAGGTAACCCAGTTTCTAGGTTAAGTATCTGCCCAGGTATTATTGGTAGTAGCTATTGCCTGCAGGTTCGTCTGTCTTTATCTATCCTACTAATATTATAAACGCGAAAGTTTGTAAGAATGTATGGATGGATGGATGGATGTATGTTTGTTGCTCTTTACGCTAAAACGGCTGAACGGATCCGAATGAAATTTGGCACAGATACAGATTATGGTCTGGAATAACACATAGGCTACATTTTATCCCGAAAAATGTACGGTTCCCACGGGATAGACTGTTTTTGTTTTTCACGCGGGCAGAAGCTAGTTGCTAATATTATAAAGAGGAAAGTTTTGTATTTTTGTTTGAACGAATAAACTCAAAAACTACTGGACCGATTTCAAAAATTCTTTCACCATTAGAATGCTACGTTATCCCTGAGTAACATAGACAATATTTTTTGTAGGTACCTCGCGAGCAAAGCCGCGAGCGGAAGCTAGTTACATATATTTTTACCAAAATTTGCATTTTTATAGCTAAGAGCACTGGTGGTGTAGTGGTAGCACCTCTGCCTCACGATCTGAAGATCATGGGTTCAGACACTCGTGCACCAATTAAATTGTGTTTAATGCCAGTGCTCTTAAACGGTGAAGGAAAACATCATGAGAAAACCGGCATACCCTACAACGAAAAATCGAAGGTGTGTGTCATAACTCATAAGTTAGTATTTTTATGAGCGGGGATGGGCTTGCAATCTGTCACGTACGGAATACTTGCTACTATTCCGTACGCTTGAACGAGCCTCTGACTAACCTCTTTATATTCTAAAAGATCTAAGAAACTAGAGATCTGAGGAGATATCTACCGAGCCTGGGGGTAACAGTCGTGATGTTTTTACACCTTATTTGAATGTTAGATTTACCTATTAAGTATTTACAATAAGGAAAATAACATTAAAGCAATTGTTAAACTTAAAATAAATTAGACTACATAGGTAGGGATATGTTTTCTAATTGCAACTATTTAATTCTAAGTATTTCCCCAACATTTGCATTAATTACTTCATTTGAATTCCTTGACCCCTATTTCTGTCACAATGTTTTTTTTGTAACTTCAATTAGGTAAGTATCAACCCATACTTACTTCCGCTATTATCCGCTTTCACTCATAAGCCGCTGAACAGATTTTGATCAAATTCGGCACGAACATAGACTAGAGCTTGAGAAAGGACATAGGCTACCTTATATTGCGAAAAAATGCTTTGAAGGGGTTGAAATAAGGGTGAAAGTTTTGATGGGGGTCCGTCATTTTCTAAATATACAATCGCAGATTCTTGTTCTAATAACTCTTATTAAGTTCGCCCTTTCCATTTTATTACTTTTCATTAATGTACAGACAAACATACCTGCCTTACCGTTTTATGTATGTATCTACTAGTTACCGCCCATGGCTTCGCCCACGTGGTACTTGAAAAACAAAAACAAATGTATCTCACAGAAGCAGTACTTTTCCGGGATAAAAAATAGCCTATGTGATATTCCAGACTATAATTTGAATCTGTGCCAAATTTCATCCAGATCCGTTCAGCCGTTTCAGCGTGAAAGAGCAACAAATATACCTACGTCCATACATCCAGCCAGACATTCATATTCTTACAAACTTTCGCGTTTAAATATTAGTAGGATATTTAATAGTAAAAAAATATGATCACGGCTGTAATCCCCAGGCTCGGTAGATATCTCCTCAGATCTTTAGTTACTTATAGATTGACGACCTCTGTGGCGCAGCGGGCGAGAGTCCGCCTGCGACGCAAGAGGTTGCGGGTTCGATTCCCGCCACGGAACAAATTTGTGTACGATCTGCAGAAATTTGTTCCGTTGGTCTGGGTGTTTTCTATGTATAATAAAAAAATATCTATCTATGTATATAATGTATTCAATATATCAGTTATCTAGTACCCATAACACAAGCTTTGAGTAGCTTACTTTGGGGCTAGATGATTCTGTGTGGATTGTCCAGCATTATTTATTTATTTATTATTTATTATTATAGATCTTGGAGGATATCTAAAGGGGTTAGTCAGAGGCAAGTCCAAACATGACATTTGGTACATGCCCACATTTTGCACAGTAGGTAGTTAGTATTCCGTACCTGACAGGTTGCAAGCCCATCGCCGCTTATAAGAATACTAACCTATGACACATACTTCGAATTTTTGGTTCTAGCGTATGCCGGTTTCCTCACGATGTTTTCCTTCACCGTTTAAGAGCACTGCCATTGCGCACATAAATATTTCGAATGGAAAAACTCATTGGTGCACGACCAGGTTTGAACCCACGACCTTCGGATCGTGAGGCAGGGGTGCTACCACTACACCACCAGCGCTCTTTAAGAGTTTGTTTCTATTGTTTAAGCAATCTACTTAGGTACCACGATCAATATACTATTATATGGGTACTTACGTACTCAAGTAGTGTAGGTAAGTATCTATTATACATAGTTGAGATATACATTATGTATGTAGGTAAGTAAATATCGCGTTACCCCACACAGTAGCTATCTGTAGGGTCTTATTCTGGATGACAGTAATTAATGTTAATATTAAATTTAAAAAAGTCAATACGTCTCTCGTTTAATTATTTAAGTAGGTATTAGAATCACAGAGTCAGTGATTTAGGTACCTATAGCATTTGAGTTTTTAACTTTTGAAAAATCATAAATGATTCAAATTATTTGAATTGGGTCCGATTTCACCAAACTTTTGTTATCAAAGCATTGTCTGATCAGGCATCAAAATTAACAAGAATTTTAAAGTTATCGTGATCTTTTTCACGTCATTGCATTTAACGGAAGATAAGACAAAACAATTTTAACAGTTGGTTAAAGGCTAACAAACTGTTAGTTTAATTAACAGAGCATGATGAAACTAGCCCTTAGGCATGGTTTGAAGAATTGTACAATATAGGTAGGTCCTTAGGTACCTACCTATCTACTTAAGTACCTACTTACCTTATACCTACCTACACCAAGGTAAAACATAACCCACCTTCGTGTTACGCAGTCGGTTCAAATCTTGTACCCTAACAATCTAATTCAGAGTTAGTGATTCCAATCCCAATATCTTTCGCCAGTTCGCCAGCCGTTGACAATCGATAGATAACCTACCTACTCATACCCCTACGATTCAGTAGGTAGGTAGGTAGGTATAGGTAGGTAGTAGGTACTTACCTAATAAACCGATATTAAGACAATGTTAAAAAAACCTTAATTATTGAAATGAAACTGTGTTAATTTTAATAATTACCTAGGTAAGTACTTAGTATGCCTATACCTACCTACTATAGCTTTCCCGGCGAACTTCGTATCTACCGCTTTAGATATTATAGATTCTTGAGTTATAGATGGTGTAACTAACACAAGTTTAGATTTATTACTAAAACTAAGACTCCTACAATTTTTTTTTAAATAATTTTCGAATTAAGTAGGTAGTAGGTAGTAATGTACCTACCTACCTAATTATTAGTCTAACCACCGAACTAAAAGTAGTCTAACTAAGAAAATGATCAAATTAAACTTAGCTAATATAACTACCTATACTTACTAGAGTTGCATAAAACATACGAGTAATATAAATCCACGTGAATGAAGTCATGAGCGTAATGCCAGTATTTGAAAACGTATCGCCCCGTCTCGAAAGGATATTGTGAAAGCAAAGTCAGCCATTTTGAAACTTTTACGAGAATCTGCCAAGAACCAAATGAGTAGATAGGTAACTATGGGTAATTCTACATAGATTTATTTCAAATTACCCTAGCTGTGGGTAATTATTAGTAAATAAATAATAATAAGGTGGTAGAAACTACCAAAACATGATATTTCTTAATGCCGAAAAACTAAAAAAAACTAAATAATTTTAGTATGGTGTTGTATGTAAATAAAAACAATACCTACCTACAATAAAGTCATATTAAAAACTTATTTTACTAATAACTATGTAAATTAAAACCTAGGTTACATAATATAAATGTTTAAAATTAATTTGATACATAGACATAATGTTTATAACAAGATATATTTAAATAATTATATTTCTGTGAGTAAATAAGGACATTGTATTGATCACAATCCCACAAATAAAGTCAAATTCAGTTTTTTTTATAAAAATCTACAAAAGTTCGAAGTTTTTCATGAATCATACGTAGTGTATAATGCCGTCTAAATATTAATGATGAATTATATTTTGTGAATTTATACAAAATTTTGACTTAACAATATGTGGCGACACGACACAGGACACTACGAAGTAAGCATCATAAAAAACCAGGCCGCAGCAGGGGAAAAGGGTGTAAATGTATTATTTATTATTATTATTTTTATACATTAAAAAACTGACAATGTAAACGCTGTCCTTTTGTTTTATGTATTTATGTTCTGTTTTGTCTTTTGTTTTTATGTTATTATTATGAGATAATCTTGATTACATTTTTTTGTAAGAAGGATCATACAAAATAGCGCTAGGACCGAGACGAGTTTCTTGCCTGTTCTTCTCGTACTTGGGTTAGGTTGGAATTGGCACATAGATTCACCTAGCATGTAAGACGTTTCAAAGTGATCCTTGTGATTGTACTGAATAAATATTTTTCAATTTCAATTTCAATTTGACCTAAACACTGGAGAAAGATGGATCCAGTGGAAAGGGTTACAGGAGGCCTATACTGGACATTCTCTAATTAAACCTACCACCAAAACTTGTAAATAAAAGTTCGGAATATATGATTATCTTAATTATACCTACATAAAAACTATAAGGTGAAAAACCTCGAAGGATAGAGATAGTTGATGTGATTCGGGGGAGACCTTTCCCAGTTGTGGAAGGAAACAGCTTAAAAAACAGTAAATACCTACAGAATTATTTTTATTTTTTAAATATTAAACAAAAACAAAACCACACTCACACGACTGTAATCCCCAGGCTTGGTCAATTTCTCCTCAGATCTTTAGTTACTAGGATCTCTTTTAAATATACAGATAGTAGGTACCTACCATCTTAATTACACTTAACTTAATCACCAGTCATCTAAGCAGCTCAGTTTTATACACTTAATAATAAAAGTTTAAGTTTATGTAACAATCTTTTAAGTTTAATTTACAAAGGTTAAGTTGGAAAAGGTTTTGTAGTATTACAAACTTAATCTATTTATTATTATGTGTATAAAACTGCATAAATGACATTATAAAACAAAACTTTGGTTAATTTTGCCAATATTTAATATTAATAATGACGATAAAAAAAAACAAAAAACAGTAATAGATCAAAGTTTATCAACAACTCAATAATATATTGGTGATAATTTTGAGGTAATAACCTACATTAATAAAATATTATAGGTAGTCAACATAATAAGATACGATAGGATAGGTAGAATAATTTTAACTAGGTACCTTTTTGTAGGTTTTTTAAAATAAAAATATTATTTTTTGTTTTTAGCCTGAGCTATCCTATTGTTGAATTATTTTTCTTAGGTATAATAGCCATGTTTGGTCACATAATGCACTTTATGTCTAGTTAGGTACTTTTGAATATGTTTTATTAGTATTAATAATTATAAAGGCCTCCCCCCATGTTTTCCCATTCGGTCTATAAAATAAATAAAAAATAGTTAAACATATAAATTCTTAACTTACACCACTTTACTTTGAAACTCGACTAGAGCCGACCCTAATTCGTTAGGTTTGTGCATGTGTGCGTGTATCCGCACAGATGTGAACTTACCTATGTGTGCAATCATATAACCGTAGGGCTGTCGCGATTGTAACATTTGATATTTTCTATTTATAAGATATCGATCAATAAGTCTCGAAGTATGAGATTAGAATTATGTGATACGCTCTAGTTATTATTATGTTATTATAATACTTCAAATAACGCTGTATTTATTAAATTCTCTGGTAGAAACTTGATTAACTCGAAAATCTACGATTAGAATTAATAATACCTACCTAAAATATAATTTATACACTTAGGTATTGATATTTATAAATACTTATTAATAAAGATTTTAGATAATAAACATAATTATTAGGTACCTACATTGTTATATATTTTGTGTCTATGTTAATAATAAAGTAAAAATTTAATTAAGTGACGTCATAATCTAGGTACCTACATTAAGTTATAATTGTTTGTGGTTTTGGTAATTTCTGTTTATTTCTATTTTGTATATCTGTTCTCTGTAATTTTTCTTTTTCTTCTTTGTTTGGCATCTGTCTCTTTTGAGGTCAATTTTGCCCGTGTCTAGTGTGTGAGTGTTGTCAATGTCATAAAGTCATATTTCTATTCACTTTAATTCACATGTATTACACTCGCGTAAAGAACTCGGGCTTTATTGGAAAAATAACCACCAAAATTACACAATCTAAATTTATATAACTCAAAGGTGACTGACTGACTGACTGACATAGTGATCTATCAACGCACAGCCCAAACCACTGGACGGATCGGGCTGAAATTTGGCATGCAGGTAGATGTTATGACGTAGGCATCCGCTAAGAAAGGATTTTGATTAATTCTACCCCCAAGGAGATAAAATAGGGGATGAAAGTTTGATTTTGTTTTTCAAGGTATCACGCATGCGAAGCCGTGGACGGAAGCTAGTAAACCATAAAATAACACGAGAAAAAAAACTAGAGCGACAAATTCGAGCCAAACGCATCAGGCCATTTCTACTCAATTGATATTTTTGTCGTTATTTTAAAAACTTATTTATCCTTGATTTTAGAACTCGTCTTTTAACTGATATCATGAAGATGGAGCAATAAAATATTATTATATAACTAGCTGACCCGGCAGACTTTGTACTTATTTAGAAAACGTTTGTATGGGAAATAGAAAAGGGCTATTTTGAGGGTTTTCCCGGCAGTTATTCGAAATTTTCTTACCTTTTAAACCTTCCCTAGACCTACACGAATATTTCAAGACCAAGATAAGATAAATCCGTTTAGCCGTTCTCGAGTTTTAGCGAGACTAACGAACAGCAATTCATTTTTATATATATAGATTTTAATAATAAGTTATTTAACAAGGAGTATAATTTAAATTAACCACCTAAATATATTTTACAAGATAAAACTGTTTGTTGTGAACAATGATGAAAGTGAGAAGAATAACAAAACCGTAGAAAGGTTGGATTAATAACCACAAAAATTACACAATAAACTCAAAATAATACGAGAAAAATATTAAAACTAGAGCGACAAAGTTGAGCCAAACGCATCATAGAATAAAATAAAATACGCAACGAAAATCTTGAAAGTTGTAAAGTAATAATAATAATAAGGGCGCGCCAGCCCTGTGCTGTTTAGTTTGCATTCCGCTCGCCAACACGCGCGCCACAATCAAGTACAATACCCTGGCGGCGCGGGACTAGTGTGGACATGACTTTATTATTTTAAACATATTATTGGAACGAAGTTCCTTATCGCGCGTTGTGAACGGGGGCTAGACGGAAAAAAATCTCACGAAAAGTTGTCACGACACTTTTTGCTATAGTTGTAAGACGTGCGGCGTGCGCGTGTTTCTCTGTCTCTCTCTCTCTCTCTCATAGAAAGCAAGGAAAGGAACTTCGTTCCATCCGGGTGTCCCTTGACACCTCTTAAGTTTTTTATGTATACAATATGAAATGTCATGTCATGTAGGTATTTACAAAAAAAGTTATAATAATTTAATTAGCCTATCAGTTATCTGGTTCCCAAAGTACAAGCTTTGCACAGTTTGGGGCGTTATAGTTCATAATTTCTATGCATTGTGCGAACTGTCCAACAATTTTTGTTTTTTTATTTTATTTTTATTTACTAGCTGACCCGCGCGCGACTTCGTCTGCGCGTTTTAAGTAAGTAATTTACGTTTTTTACCTTTTAAACCTTCCCTAGACCGCCACGAACATTTCAAGACCAAGATAATTAAGATAAATCCGTTTAGCCGTTCTCGAGTTTTAGCGAGACTAACGAACAGCAATTCATTTTTATGTTTAAAGATAGATAAATTTATTACAGTCTGTTTGAAATCCATAACGAGACTGCAACTGTTGTACTGTTGTAGAAAATTGCAAGCAAGGAAGGGTTTTTTTAAATTTTACGGAAAATGTATTAATTTCTCAGGAATCCAATTTATAAGGGAAGGAATAAGTACCTTGAAAAACATCCTTTTAAACTAAAAAAGGTTTTTTAAAATTACATGAACATAGGTAGGTAGGACATTATTGAATCAAATCAATAGATCTTTATTTTTTGTCACAAAATTCAGAATTAAAACATTCAAATTCAAATTCAAATTCAGTTTATTAAACTCAAAATAACATATTAATTGTATAAATTATACATTTATGTAGGTACCTTAATAACTTATTCACCTAATTATCTAAAGCAATGGTTAACAAATCGATACGCAAGAAGAAAAAGGTACAAAATAAAAAAAACAGTCTAATATAGTACCTCCTTTTAAAATCGATTAAAAACCCCTTGTCCTATCACCTCAACTCTTTCTGCCACCCCTACAGCGGTGATAACGCACACACACACACAGAGTATACATTATGTAAGCTCACTCACACCAGCACGCCACTCACACATACATACAGTTTTTAATTTTAAAATTGGTACCAAACGGTAAGTAGTTGCCATACTTGAATTTGTTTAGAATTATCTTTTTAATTTTAGGGTTCTTTCGGTTTTTGTGTAACCTAGGAATAATATTAACCTATAATATTTTATCTGCGAATAAAAATGGAAACAACAACGCAGCGATTGGATATCTAGATTAGTATATATTATTATACTATTTACTATATATTATCGATATATTTCGAATAATTTCCATAATCGAATGATCCTATTGTAATCTCTTCTATATTATATACCTACCTATATCTATTCTATATCGCATAATTTTCATTATTTAAATAATTGGGTAGAGCTAGGAGTCGACCGTTTCAATGCTAAGGTCGTAGGTTCAAATCCGATCGTGCACATGTATTTTATGTTCCAAAATGCGCGCTATACCAAAGAAAGAAAGATAATATATTTACGTATAATTATATTTTCACACTAAAATATAACACTGCAGTTTTCTATGTTAAAGTGCTATTATCGGAATATTGTTTAAAATTAAGCTGCTCATCACGGTGCCTCCTTTCACCACACTGGTTCCTAAAAACGATTAATAGGAAGAAGTTCCGAATAATTCCGAAACAAGGAAGCAAAACGAAACGTGAAGATAGTTGATTTAACTAAACCACTAGATGTCGCTACTAGACTATACTGATGTTATACTACTAAATACAATACCTACCCCTTTTGCTTAGCGGTACTTTTTAATTGAGCTAGACAGCTTTTTATGTTTTACAATATAGTGGTGTACAAACAAAATCACTGCTCTATTATTTAAAAATCAATAGACGCTTCTTTTTAAAGTGTAGTTTATTGTTTATAAAACTGTATAATTATGAATTCTTTGTACATTTATTTTAATCTGAACAAATAAAATATTATCCTACTTATTTAAAAATAGGATTCTTTTGCCGAATATAAGATGCGTTCTGCAACCAAAATCCTAAAGGTCACAGCTCATTAGAGCCACCCGACACCCACTCCGCACCGCCTCGCCTCGTGCGGTTAGTATTCTTGATATGGACTTGTATGGGTATGCGCTCACTACATCAACTCCGTAGCGTCACCGGATCGCCTCTATCGTAAGCCGTCCACGCGCGGACGGCGGGTGGACCACTCGGTGACAACTCGCTGCCCTGCGTTGACTGCGCATATCATTTGAAGGCTGAATTGGTTGATCGTGCAACGTTTTGGTGATAACGTGGCGTCCACCCGTGAACCACCTGTCGACAACGAGTGGACGCCGTACGACGAGGCGGTGCGGAGTGGGTGCCGGGTGGCTCTAATGAGCTGTGACCTTAAGGCTTACCGAATTTGTGTCTAAAGCCGTAATAAAAAAAAAATCTTGTTTTCCATGTCAAAAACATATAATATAGATTTTAAATGCAAATATATTTTTGTTCATCTTTTCTCTGAAACTTTAGCTAACAGAAATTGATTGAGTTTATATAGTTTTAGAAAACAATGTTTCGTGAATTTGGTTTCCGAACGCATTTATTTTGTCCTACATTTTTTATCTCCCAATTTTGACACTTGACAGTAGTACCTAAATCGGCCGGCCATCAATTTTTCTTATCATTCGTCGCAATTTTTGACAATTAATTTTCAGTATTTTTTCAGTGTTTTTGTTACAAATTTAACGGGTTTGAGTCTTTATTTGTGCCGAAGGATAAAAGCTAGCATCGTGGAGCCTAACGTAGGCTGTAAGTATGCATAATTTGTTTATTTACCTTATTATGCGGCATATAATTTGTATTGTTTTGGTTTGATAATTTTGAAAAACAGATATAAATCGGATTTAGGGTAAGTTATTTTGCTCAATTTAACTGCAGATTGGTCTAATTCTATTTAGCAAGTATTCCCTGCCGTCAAAAACTACTTATTTAGGCGAAAATTAATGAGCAAGTACCATTATGATGTAATATGTATGGTAGTCGCTTTACATTAAAAATAAAAAATCTTAGAAAAACACCCATAAAGAATGGTTTTTTTCTCAACTTTAGTAAGTTTAATAATATTTATCAAATCGTGAAAGTCGTGTCGACCCCATCGCACTTGTATTGTTTATATATTTATTAATTACGCCTACCATATTTGGAGCTACGGCGGCCTAAGACGCCCCACGATTATGCAGTTAGTAGGCCTAGGGCAGCCTATTTGAGCTCCATCTCTAGAAATGGCCACTCATCCAAACTCATCTAGCGGTACAAATCTGACGAAACTGTCTAGCTAGGCCGTTAGCTAAGTATAGCGCAGCGCCTTAAACTATACCTTCCAAGTTTCATGCAGATTAGATCAACGGTTCTTAAGTTATCCAACAAACATACGCAGACATACAAACGCCAAATCGCTCTACTTACCAATGTTTTCGATCTCTGTACTCGCTCAATCAATATAACATCTAGTAAATAATAAAAATAAATAAATATGATCACGACTAATCTCCAGGCTCTAGGTATTGGTTGATACTTACCTAATTGAAGTTACAAAAAAAACATTGTGACAGAAATAGGGGTCAAGGAATTCAAATGAAGTAATTAATGCAAATGTTGGGGAAATACTTAGAATTAAATAGTTGCAATTAGAAAACATATCCCTACCTATGTAGTCTAATTAAAGTTTAAATTAAAATAAATATTGAAGTTTAACAATTGCTTCAATGTTATTTTTCTTATTGTTTTTAATAAATCTAACAGTCAAATAAGGTGTAAAAACACCACGACTGTAATCCCCAGGCTCGGTAGATATCTCCTCAGATCTCTAGTTACTTAGATCTTTGAGGATATCTAAAGAGTTAACATCTATTTACAGTGGATATATGTGGGGGGGAGAGTTGGAGGGGAGGGGTGGCCAGGTCCCCCTCCCACGAGTCTGTCACAACCGATCTCTCACTCTTCAGCGTATCCTCTGCAGCATCAGATGCTAGGGTACTCCGTCTGCTCGCTTGCAAGGTAAGAATGTATTGAGAGTATTTATTTATTAAAACAGAACACAATCAAAGCATTAAAAATAGAAAAACACAATATTATGATCTAGATTGTATCCCTAAGTATTGTGTACATAGCATGATTTATCCAGAGCAGATCTGTGTATCCAAATATTGGAGACGAACATTAAACATGTTTAAAGCATGATTAAAATTAATGTACGATAATATTTTTACAATAAAAAGAAAAATTAAGATAGAGAAAAAAGTAGATAATAGTTGCAAAAAATTGAGACCACTCTCCTTAATGAGAATGGTTTCAATGTCCTTTTTAAAAGAGTATCAATGTAAGCTTGAAGTATTCCTACTTATCTTTACTTATCTAACACTAACTGTTACCTGTGACTTTGTCTGCAAAAATCCATCAATATAACATTGTTTTATGTTATTACTAGCTTCCGCCCACGGCTTCGCCCGCGTAGTACCTTGAAAAACAAAAACAAATCTATCCCGCGGGAACCATACATTTTTCCGGGATAAAAAGTAGCCTATGTGCTATTCCTGACTATAATCTATCCCTGTGCCAAATTTCATCCACATCCGTTCACCCATTTCAGCGTGAAAGAGTAACAACGAGCTTCTTGCCTGTTCTTCTCGTACTTGTGTTAGGTTGTAATTGGCACATAGATTCACCGCATGTGAGACGTTTCAAAGTGATCCTTGTGATTTTACTGAATAAACATATTTATTAATTTGAATTTGAATTTAACATATCTAGACACGCGGCAGCGTGTCAAGCCAAGTTCAAGCGAACGGGCGAGGCGCGCACCGTGTGTAATATTACACGAACCATTTGGAGCCATTTTCACCCCCTCGTAACTCAAAAACTATTTCACATAAACAAATCAAATTTGGCTCATCTATTGCCACTTGCGAGTAAAATATGTACTCCGAATTTCATAAACACACCTCAAACGGTTATTTAGATATCAACGTCCAAAAATGGTATTTTATGAAAAAAATTATCACTGACTGACCTATAGACATTAATTATAACCCAGTTCAAGATGACCTAGAACGTTCAAATTTGGCATCCAGGTAGGTAGTGGGGTATACAAAGGAAAAAATCTGAAACTTGTAAATTTTTATATTTTTATCGTACTTTTTCAATTAATTGATTCTCTTAAGGAACCCTTACTAGCGCCTGTAATATAAGAATAGCAATCTAAATAGATGACAGTAGGTCATTATATGGATTTTAATAGGGTCATGACGTGAATATAATAACGAGTGGAAGTAGTGTCTTGGATTGGTAAGTAGTACACTCTCGGTAAGTAGGTACCACTTAGGTACCTATGTATACAATGTGCCAATAGTTTGAGCTAGATAACTATTCAGGCCTAGATTATAGTCGGCTTGTCGGATAGGTAGTAGGTATACTTATTCAGTAAGTACCTACCTACTTAGTATGTATACAATGTGCCAATAGTTTGAGCCGTCTATGCAGGTAGATATATAAGTGTAATAATATAACTACTTACTAATAAGTTCTGTACAAAAAGTAATGATATCCCATCAAAAACATAAATGTGAAATGAGAGCCAAGTTCAATAAGTATGTTTTAGTCGTTGACTTCAGCGACAAAAGAAGTGAGATCTAAACGGGTGCCAAGTACAATGGTCAGTCCTGAAACTAATTTATAACAATATGAAATATTTTTAACAACTTTAAAATATCATTTCATCTCATAATTTAGGATATTATTTGAATCCTAAGGTCTGACTTGGCTAGTTTTCTTAAGAGTACGAATTATATTAGGTATAGCCTTTTGCAAGTTCTTATTTTATTCTTCTAAAAATTTGGCTTGCTGGTAGAAACTAGCGATCGGACATAGTAGGTAAGTAGTTAATAATAGGTAGGTTATTCGTATAATGAGAACTAGCCAAGTTAGACCTTAGGATTCAAATAATATCCTAAATTATGAGATGAAATGGTATTTTAAAGTTGTTAAAATATTTCATATTGTTATAAATTAGTTTCAGGACTGACCATTGTACTTGGCACCCGTTTAGATCTCACTTCTTTTGTCGCTGAAGTCAACGACTAAAACATACTTATTGAACTTGGCTCTCATTTCACATTTATGTTTTTGATGGGATTCATTATTACACCTTGGGTTACATAATTGAAATTTTAGTTGGGATCCCTATTTTTTTCTAGTAATAAATATAGTGTATGTTACTCAGAGATAATGTAGCATTCTAATGGTGAATGAATTTTTGAAATTGGTCCAGTAGTTTTTTAGTTTATTTGTTACAAACAAAAATACAAAACTTTCAAATATTATTACATTTGGTATACCACATATGGATGAAATGGCGACAGGTCACAGGAACCACGTGTGATCCGAGAATGCCCCTTAAACTCGCCCGGCTCGACTGAAAAACGCACGGATTTTTAACAATTTGTTTTGTGAAAAATTAAAAACGCATGATTTTTCCTAGAAGAAACGGCGAATAAGTCGATAAATAAATTATCTATTAACTGGTGTAAACCAAAAATAAAAATAACGACAACTTTATAAGACAATCACGATTTATTTATATTTTTAGTGGTATTTTTGTTGGGTTGTTATTACATAAATACAAAGATAAATAAACTTTTCAATCATGACATTTAAAGATAAATTGTTAAAGAAATTAGTTGAGTTTTCAGCTATTTCCTACTGACTATATTTTTTGAGCTTTAGATTTTTAAAAACAGCTTGTGGGCGAAATTGGCTCGGGGTACGGCCTTAAGGGGAAAATCTACAAAACGATCATAAGACCTGTCGTATTGTATGGGTCTGAATGTTGGGCCACCAAGGGAACGGACGAGAAAAGAGTGCATGCGGCGGAGATGCGAATGTTGAGATGGATGTGTGGAGTGACAAGGATGGATAAGATAAGGAATGAGTATATTAGAGGAAGTCTGAAAGTGGCACCGGTGACACAGAAAAGATGAGGAGTAATAGGTTAGCGTGGTATGGACATGTTATGAGAAGAGATGAATGTCATGTGACGAGGAGAGTGTTAGATATGAATGTGGATGGATACAGGGGTAGAGGTAGACCAAAGAAAAGATGGATGGACTGTGTGAAAGATGACATGGGTAAGAAAGGAGTGAGTACTGAGATGACGAATGATAGAGGGAAATGGAAGTAGATCACATGTTGTGCCGACCCCACATAACGTGGGAAAAGGGCAGGAAGAAGAAGAAGAAGATACCACATTTTGCTCAGTAGTTAGTATTCCGTACGTGACAGGTTGCAAGCCCATCGTCGCTTATAAGAATACTTACCTATGACACACACCTTCGAATTTTCGGTTCTAGGGTATGCCGGTTTCCTCACCATGGTTTTCCTTCACCGTTTAAGAGCACTGGCATTGCGCACATAAATTTTTCAAATAAAAAAGCTCATTGGTGCACGACCAGGTTTGAACCCACAACCTTCGGATCGTGAGGCAGGGGTCTAACTACACCACCAGCGCTCTTTTAACACACTTTTTTATTAATATTCCGTAAGTGATAGATGTTGGAAGCTTATCGCCGCTTATTAAAATACTAGTATAGATCATCTTATTTGTTCATCTAATAGGTTAGCGTGGTATGGACATGTTATGAGAAGAGATGAATGTCATGTGACAAGGACAGTGTTATGTATGAATGTGGATGGATACAGGGGTAGAGGTAGGCAAAAAAAAAATGATGGATGAACTGTGTGAAAGATGACATGGGTAAGAAAGGAGTGAGTACTGAGATGACGAATGATAGAGGGAAATGGAAGAAGATCACATGTTGTGCCGACCACATAACGTGGGATAAGGGCAGGAAGATGATGAGATAATCTAATTTGAAACTTACCAATATTGTGGCTCCAGGCGGGTCAGGGTCCGGATCCGTCGCTCCGGGTGGCCAGCCCCAACCCGGAGGGGAAGTCCTTGAAGTAAGTACCTAGTTGTAGCTCAAGAAACTGAATAATTTTTTTTCATAATGATTAGCTGTTACCCGCAATTTTGTCCACAAAAATACATCAAGCTAACATATTATTATTTCTAAAAGATATTGGTTAATAAGGATTGAATTCCTGTGGAGTGCAGAAAGGAGTGGTCACCCATCCAAAAACTAACTGTACTGAGCGTTGCTTGAAGATGCATTCCCCATACAAGCTTTTAACCCCTATTTCAGCCACTTGCAAGCAATAACTAAGTATAATTGGCTCAACGAATCTAGGCATTCGTGAAGTTAGCCGCAAGAGCTGCGCAGTATCGTTTTTCTGGAGCAATTGGAGGTATGAGGAGGGGGGAGGAACTGTACATGCGCAAACTCGCACCTGTGGCTAACTTCACGAATGCCTAGATCCGTTGGATAAGAATAATAAATAATGCTGGACAATCCACACAGCATCATCTAGCCCCAAAGTAAGCTACTCAAAGCTTGTGTTATGGGTACTAGATAACTGATATATTTAATAAGTACATTATATACATAGATAGATATTTTTTATTATACATAGAAAACACCCAGACCAACGGAACAAATTTCTGCAGATCGTACACAAATTTGTTCCGCGGCGAGTATCGAACCCGCAACCTCTAGCGTGCAGACAGACTGTCAGACTCTCGCCCGCTGCGCCACTGAGGTCGCCAAGGAGGTGGATGACCTGTATATCAGTAAAAAACAACTTTCAGACGTCCGGCATCGACTCTACCATTACAATCTAATGATAACTGCGTGAGTCTGCTGGCCGGGTGCGCAGCCCTATGCGCCCAGCTAGGGCTCCGCCGGTCCTTCAGTGCTGGAGACGTGACACTGGCTTGCGCCCGGAGCCCTACCAACTTGCGTGGGTAAGTAATGGTTCTACTCAATTTGTTAATTTTGTCGTTATATAAATACTGAGCCCTGGTGGTGTAGTGGTAGCACCCCTGCCTCACGATCCGAAGGTCGTGGGTTCAAACCTGGTCGTGCACCAATAAGTTTTTCCATTCGAAAAATGTATGTGCGCAATGCCAGTGCTCTTAAACGGTGAAGGAAAACATCGTGAGGAAACCGGCATACCCTAAAACCAAAAATTCGAAGGTATGTGTCATAGGTTAGTATTCTTATAAGCGGCGATGGGCTTGCAACCTGTCACGTACGGGATACTAACTACTGTGCAAAATGTGGGCATGTGCCAAAGTCATGTTTTGACGTGCCTCTGACTACCCTCTTTAGATTCAAAGATGAAACATGTTGTTAGGTTAAATGTTTAGAAAACTTGTAGAAAACGTGTCAAAGACTTTTAAATAAATTGTCTTTAAAATAAAAAATGTTTAAGACTGAAATTGAAATTGAAAAAATATTTATTCAATAAAATCACAAGGATCACTTTGAAACGTCTTACATGCTAGGTGAATCTATGTGCCAATTCCAACCTAACCCAAGTACGAGAAGAACAGGCAAGAAACTCGTCTTCGTCAAGACTCTTATATGCAAATGATTTGAAGAGAAATACTTAACTTTTCATTCTGTTCTAGGGCTACGTCGGAGATGGGCCTATGCGCGGCCTTGGAGGCCTTGACCCTTAGCGCTACGTCCCGCTCGTGCAGCACCTGGGTCGCTGGTATGTGATGTGATCCAACAGCAGTTCCAAATTTGAGAAATGGTGAAGGAAAACATCGTGTGGAAACCGGCATGTTGTCGTACCTAAAGATCGAAGACATGACATGTGTGAAGAAGATATTAAATAAACAAATATTGGTGGACAATTCACACAACGCCATCTAGCCCCAAACTAAGCAAAGATTTAATTATGAGAATCTTGGGCCTTACCACGAAATCTTCCAGAAAGATTCAGTTTTACACTACTTCAATACAGTTTGCATAGGTCATAGTACGAAATTACAATGTAATATTAATTCGGTAATGTATTATGAATTCGTGGTGAGGCCCTGGGGCCTCATCTGGATAGTTGATAGATTAATTATATACCTTTTTTTTTGTAAATACATACATCTAGATATAATAGAGATACACTCAGACACAGAACAAACATCTGCGTTCATCACACAAATGTTAGTCCTGGGTGAGGATCGAACCCACAACCTACACAAAAGGCAAAGCTACTACCAACTGAGCTGTGAGGCTGGTCTATACACCGAGAAATTTTAATGGTTGTTTTTCCGCGGATGAAATCTTGCCATAAGGACTTTCGAAACATAGAGTAAAAGTAAAAAAATAAAGATGTTTTTGTTTTAAAATAATTTAAAAAATATTCATCAACTCGAAAACGTGAGAAACGATAGTAACAGACGTAACTCGTAGGTACTATTCGAATCGCACGCGCCGTCGCTTTCGCGGATGAATTACTATTGGTTCGTGGTCGCTTTCGAGTTTAATTTTTGCACAATGGTATATCTGTATTTCTTGTTTCTAATATTTAATTTGTTTATCATCATCCATCATCATCATCATCATCATTGGCCTGTTAACATCTATTATAGATGATTTAATGTGGCGTCAGGCTAAAGAACAATACGAAGTGCTCGAACATTTCTGTTCGTGGCTATAAAGGCCTATGCGGGAGTGACAGCCGCGGCCGCAATTTTTTGTTTATCTTTTTCTTGGTCGCAGGTGAGACAAATAACGACACCATCCATCTAGTTATTATCCTAGTGTTCCCTTCACCCAAGGGGAACAAGACAGCACCGAGACGGACTAGTAACTTACTGGGCGGGGGCCGCCCGGCTTGAAGCGGGCGTTAACTAGTCGATGGGTTTACGATGATTTGTTTATACAACGATTGTATTACGAAGACAAAACCATTTCGCTGCGGGAAAACAACCATTAAAATTTCTCGGTGTATATTGAACTCTGTATTTATATTCTAGTGGGCGGTTCTCATCTGCCGTCTCCGCAAAGATCTCAGCCCTCTCAACCTTCCAGACAACTGCCCAGTGATAATAAGAAGGTAATATATAAGGAGCGTTGGTGGTGTAGTGGTAGCACCCCTGCCTCACGATCCGTAGGTCGTGGGTTCAAACCTGGTCGTGCACCAATGAGTTTTTCCATTGGAAAAATTTATGTGCGCAATGCCAGTGCTCTTAAACGGTGAAGGAAAACATCGTGAGGAAACCGGCATACCCTAGAACCAAAAATTCGAAGGTATGTGTCATAGGTTGGTATTCTTATAAGCGGCGATGGGCTTGCAACCTGTCACGTACGGAATACTAACTACTGTGCAAAATGTGGGCATGTACCAAATGTCATGTTTGGACGTGCCTCTGACTACCCCCTTTAGATATCCTCAAAGATCTAAGTATCTAAAGATCTGAGGAGATATCTACCGAGCCCGGGGATTACAGTCGTGATCATATTACTATTATTATATTAATTATTTAATATATATTTATAGAGATATTATTTTAAATATTATTATTAAGGAGGCCTATGCAGAGGCACACAGAAATTCGGGACATCTTATAATTAAACACACTACCTAAATGTATTTTGTAAACCTAAGTTCGGAATAAATGATCACGACTGTAATCCCCAGGCTCGGTAGATATCTTCTCAGATCTCTAGTTACTTAGATCTTTGAGGATATCTAAAGGGGGTAGTCAGAGGCAAGTCCAAACATGACGTTTGGTACTTGCCCACATTTTGCACAGTAGTTAGTATTCCGTCGTGACAGGTTGCAAGCCCATCGCCGCTTATAAGAATACTAACCTATGACACACACCTTCGAATTTTTAGTTCTAGGGTATGCCGGTTTCCTCACGATGATTTCCTTCACCGTTTAAGAGCACTGGCATTGCGCACATAAATATTTCGAATAGCAAAACTGATTGGTGCACGACCAGGTTTGACCTCACGACCTTCGGATCGTGAGGCAGGGGTTCTTCCACTACACCACCTGTGTCTTTTTATTAGACTAGCTTCCGCCCACTGCTTCGCCCGCGTGGTACCTTGAAAAACAAAATCAAACTTTCATCCCCTATTTTATCCCCTTGGGGGTAGAATTAATCAAAATCCTTTCTTAGCGGATGCCTACGTCATAACATCTACCTGCATGCCAAATGTCAGCCCGATCCGTCCAGTGGTTTGGGCTGTGCGTTGATAGATCACTATGTCAGTCAGTCAGTCAGTCAGTCAGTCACCTTTGAGTTGTATATATTTAGATAACTATAATTATTGTTACAGGTTCGCCAGAATTATATCAAACGTCGCTTGTTGACTACGTATCGGGCTTTGGAGCGGATGTCACAGTCTGAATTCAATCTAGATCGATTAGAGGTGAGGAGATAGGAATACTAGTCTTATCTTTACACTTATTCTTAACCAGTTGAGCTACCAATAGATCGTTTGTAAGCTAAAATCTCAGTGGCAAGACGATCTGGCGTTGTATGTTTGTGTATTATGTTTGTTAGAGCATAACTTAAGAACTGTTAATCCAATCTGCATGAAACTCTGAAGGTCTAGAGATTCTGCTATAGATTTGCTGAGAAGCATATGAGCTGAATCTGTGAAGGGTTTGTAAAGATATTGGGTTACAAAGCTGAATTATTATATTAACCCATTCAATTAATTTCAAAAAGTTTTTCTTATTTTTAAACTTCCGAACCCAACATCTTTACAATCCCTTCACCGATTAAGCTCATATGCTTCCCAGCAAATCTACAGCGGAATCTCTAGACCTTCCAAGTTTCATGCAGATCGGAACAACGGCTCTTAAGCAGTGGCGGATTTACACATTTGCCGCCAGTAGGCTATTAAATTTAGCGTTTAGTAATTTATCATGTAAAATCGTTGGATTATTTGGTATAGGTGTATAGTATTAAAATATTGCAATTTTGTTAAATTTTTTCTCCGTGTATATTATAATTTTTATTTATTATTTTGTGTAAGGTAATAAGCCAAATTTGCCGCCCCCTAAAATTTGCCGCCCTAGGCTCCAGCCTACTCAGCCTGGTGATAAATCCACCACTGCTCTTAAGATAAGCTCTAACAAATATATATATACACAAAAGTTGGGTATATGTTTGTTCGAGCTACAAACATGCAACACCAAATCGCTGTACTTGCCACTGAGATTTTAGCTTACTATGATCTATAGATCGCTCACCTAATCCAGATCATCGCCAGAAGGTAACCCTCGCAAGACACTGACATGGGAAAGGACATGGGGATAGCTATCGCAAGAATATTCCATCTAAATATGTTTTAGTCACTACATACATATGTACATACATAAAATCACGCCTGTTCCCCGACGGGGTAGGCAGAGACCACGGACCTCCACTTGCTACGATCCTGACATACTTCTTTTGCTTCATTCACTCTCATTACATTCTTCATACATGCGCGTCGGTTTAGGGTACTCTGGACCTGGCCTTTCTCTAAGACGTCCCCAATTTGATCGAGGTACGTACGCCGAGGTCTTCCCCTTCCAACTGCCCATTCACACTCTCCTTATACAACTGTTTCGTCAATCTCCTTTCATCCATCCTTTCTACATGCCCAAACCATCTTAGCATACCCTTCTCAATTTTCATCACTACATCTTCTTTCACTCCACAACGTTCTCTTATCACACTGTTTCAGTCACTACAACTTATGAAAAAGGAAATGATAGATATTTGTCGGTTGTCCTCAGGCGGCGGCCGTGTCCGTGAGCCGCGCGCCCGCGCTGCTGGCCGTGCCGGCTGCGCGCGCGCTGCTCGTGCACCCAGGTACGCGGGCCCGGCTCGGGAGACGGCTCCTCAGACCTCCGATCGCTTACACCTTTGAGGATATCTAAAGAGTAGTCAGCACGTCCGAACATTATAAAAAAGCGCTAGGCTCAGCGAGTTTGTTGTCAGTTCTTCTCGGACTGGGGATAGGACTGGAATTGACATCACTCACCTAGTATGTAAGACGATTCAAAATGATCCCTGTGATTTTTTTTGAATAAAGTTATGTTGAGTTTGAGTACGACTAATATTAAAAACGCGAAAGTTTGTAAGAATGTATGGATGTGTGGATGTTGGATGTATGTTTGTTACTCTTTCACGCTGAAACGGCTGAACGGATCTGGATGAAATTTGGCACAGATATAGATTATAGTTTGGAAGTACACATAGGCTACATTTTATCCCGAAAAAATGTAACCACTTTTGAATAGGCAAGCCATCATAGGCATATTTGTTTATCTATACTATAGGTACTAATATAACAAAGAGGAAAGATTTGATTATTTGATTGCTTGTTTGCATTGAATAGGCTCCGAAACTACTGGACCGATTTGAAAAAATCTTTCAGAAACGTGTAGAATG
Source organism: Cosmorhoe ocellata (assembly GCA_963675405.1). Lineage (NCBI taxonomy): Eukaryota > Metazoa > Arthropoda > Insecta > Lepidoptera > Geometridae > Cosmorhoe > Cosmorhoe ocellata. The sequence continues at coordinate 5,516,512 of OY776271.1, read as the reverse complement.
AACTTTCAGGATGAACATATATTTTATGTAGGTACCTCGAGAGCGAAGCCGCGAGCGGAAGCTAGTTTGATTTAAAATTTTCATAATTTATATTTCAGAAGCCGCCCACTTGGCTCTGACGGCTGATGATTTGGAGAGAGAACGCGGGCGTCCCCTCTCCAAGTATGAACGAAACATGATGATCTTCAATTGGCTCCATACCCTGGACGAAGCTGCTCCGTTCTAGAACCACCATACCTTCGTGGACTCTTCATTGTGAAGGAAACACCATACCTTCGTAAACTCTTCATTGTGAAGGAAACACCATACCTTCGTGGACTCTTCATTGTGAAGGAAACACCATACCTTCGTGGACTCTTCATTGTGAAGGAAACACCATACCTACGTGGACTCTTCATTGTGAAGGAAACACCATACCTACGTGGACTCTTCATTGTGAAGGAAACACCATACCTTCGTGGACTCTTCATTGTGAAGGAAACACCATACCTTCGTGGACTCTTCATTGTGAAGGAAACACCATACCTTCGTGGACTCTTCATTGTGAAGGAAACACCATACCTTCGTAAACTCTTCATTGTGAAGGAAACACCATACCTTCGTGGACTCTTCATTGTGAAGGAAACACCATACCTTCGTGGACTCTTCATTGTGAAGGAAACACCATACCTTCGTGGACTCTTCATTGTGAAGGAAACACCATACCTTCGTGGACTCTTCATTGTGAAGGAAACACCATACCTTCGTGGACTCTTCATTGTGAAGGAAACACCATACCTTCGTAAACTCTTCATTGTGAAGGAAACACCATACCTTCGTGGACTCTTCATTGTGAAGGAAACACCATACCTTCGTGGACTCTTCATTGTGAAGGAAACACCATACCTTCGTGGACTCTTCATTGTGAAGGAAACACCATACCTACGTGGACTCTTCATTGTGAAGGAAACACCATACCTACGTGGACTCTTCATTGTGAAGGAAACACCATACCTACGTGGACTCTTCATTGTGAAGGAAACACCATACCTTCGTAAACTCTTCATTGTGAAGGAAACACCATACCTTCGTGGACTCTTCATTGTGAAGGAAACACCATACCTTCGTGGACTCTTCATTGTGAAGGAAACACCATACCTTCGTGGACTCTTCATTGTGAAGGAAACACCATACCTACGTGGACTCTTCATTGTGAAGGAAACACCATACCTACGTGGACTCTTCATTGTGAAGGAAACACCATACCTACGTGGACTCTTCATTGTGAAGGAAACACCATACCTACGTGGACTCTTCATTGTGAAGGAAACACCATACCTACGTGGACTCTTCATTGTGAAGGAAACACCATACCTACGTGGACTCTTCATTGTGAAGGAAACACCATACCTACGTGGACTCTTCATTGTGAAGGAAACACCATACCTACGTGGACTCTTCATTGTGAAGGAAACACCATACCTACGTGGACTCTTCATTGTGAAGGAAACACCATACCTACGTGGACTCTTCATTGTGAAGGAAACACCATACCTACGTGGACTCTTCATTGTGAAGGAAACACCATACCTACGTGGACTCTTCATTGTGAAGGAAACACCATACCTACGTGGACTCTTCATTGTGAAGGAAACACCATACCTACGTGGACTCTTCATTGTGAAGGAAACACCATACCTTCGTGGACTCTTCATTGTGAAGGAAACACCATACCTACGTGGACTCTTCATTGTGAAGGAAACACCATACCTACGTGGACTCTTCATTGTGAAGGAAACACCATACCTACGTGGACTCTTCATTGTGAAGGAAACACCATACCTTCGTGGACTCTTCATTGTGAAGGAAACACCATACCTACGTGGACTCTTCATTGTGAAGGAAACACCATACCTTCGTGGACTCTTCATTGTGAAGGAAACACCATACCTTCGTGGACTCTTCATTGTGAAGTTAGCGGTTCAACAGATATTTAGACTGGCTTTGGGCTGAACACATACAAATACTGTAATCCCCAGGCTCGGTAGATATCTCCTCAAATCTCTAGTTACTTAGATCTTTGAGGATATCTAAAGAGGGTAGGCAAATGCCCACATTTTGCGCAGTAATTAGTATTCCGTACGTGATAGTCTGCAAGCCCATCGCCGCTTATAAGATTACTAACTCATAAAACACCTTAGAATTTTTGGTTCTAGGTAATGCCTTCCTCACGATGTTTTTCATCACCATTTGAGAGCTGTGACACTGCACATCATTTTAAAAAGCTATATTGGTGCATGACCTCTGGTCTTACCACAAGCTCTTACAAACCATCGTGTTTTAGAAACAAGCTTGAAGTAACACTACTTCAATATTTTATAGGTCATGATACGAAGTATCAAAGTTATATTACTTTGATATTCACCAGAGCTTGCGGTACCAGGTTTGAACCAAGCATAGGTTTAGATGGTAATGCTACCACTACACCAATAGTGCTCTTGATAATAGTTTAAATGAATTATGTAAAATAAAATGACAATAGAAGATAGAGATATATTTTATATCAATAACTATATATATTTTTAAAGTTACGCGATCTGAACACATTATTATTATTAAACGGGTATTTAACGCGTTTTATTTACCTATTTTTCTCGACGTTTCGACACAGGTTCACTGTTGTGGTCACGGGGTGACTGAAAAATAGGTAAATAAAACGTAAATGATTGATTCAGGCGTGACTTTGCGGAAATCCATTACAAATACTGAAAAGGACGGAAATGTCTAGTACTTTCCCGCTAAAACTATTATCTAATGAGGTTATTAATTAAGCTTATTAATATTAATGAGCCCCACAAAATGCCTTATAGAAATATTATTAATATTAATAATCCCAACACCACACCTCAAATAGAAACTCGACACGTGTTTCTGCTTCTCCACGAAGCATCCTCAGGACCGTTGACTCGCTCCGCACTGGTGTTGCTCCACCGAGCGCCGAGAGAAAAGTTTTTCTGATCGTGGTCCTGAGGATGCTTCGTGGAGAAGCGAAACACGTGTCGAGTTTCTATTTGAGGTGTGGTGTTGGGATTATTAATATTAATAATATTTCTATAAGGCATTTTGTGGGGCTCATTAATATTAATAAGCTTAATTAATAACCTCATTAGATAATAGTTTTAGCGGGAAAGTACTAGACATTTCCGTCCTTTTCAGTATAAATAAAACGTGATAAATACCCATTTAATACTAATAATAATAAACTATTTATTAACAATTCCAACGTAACTGAGTGGCTGAAAGATCAACAAACAGCCTAAAATATAAGTCCTAGAGATCTGGGATTTGGAGGGCAGGTTCCTAGGTTTAATCTAGACCTGAAAAGGTTTTCCAAATTTTTGAAAAATCTCTAGACTAGCATTTATCCGACTGAAAATAATTAAAAATAGCTTCTTACACACTATATTTTGGATTTTTTGTAATTTTGTATAGCCTATGTCACTCTTGTAATTGCGAACACAACACCTCATTTATCAAAATCGGTTTAGCCGTTTGGGCTAGACAGCCAAAGGAACTCGTACATTTCCCTTCTTTCCAGTCGGGTAAAAATTAAGCGAAGTTACGTGGAGTTACTAGTGATTAACATGATCTCATTTTTTTCTCTTAATATTGTAAAGAAAGATGATAATTAAATTTGTTATTTGGTCAAACAATTGGTATTAAAATAATCCTACTAATATTATAAACGCGAAAGTTTGTAAGAATGTATGGATGTATGTTTGTTACTCTTTCACGCTAAAACGGCTGAACGGATCTGAATGAAATTTGGCACAGCTATAGATTATGGTCTGGAATAACACATAGGCTACATTTTATCCCGGAAAAATATAAGGTTCCCGCGGGATAGATTTGTTTTTGTTTTTCAAGGTACCACGCGGGCGAAGCCGTGGGCGGAAGCTAGTATATAAACCATTCTGTTTGTGATTGTGTTACACTAGAGGTGTAAAAGTAACGACAAAAAGCGTACCCGTTACTATAACAATGAGTACTCGTTACTATCGAGATCTGCCATCTGCGCTGCAGGTTGTGGGTTCGATCCCCACCCAGGACTAACATTTGTGTGAACGCAGATGATTGTTCTGTGTCTGGGTGTTACTATGTATTTACAAAAAAAAGGTATATAATTAATCTATCAGCTATCTGGTTCCCATAGTACAAGCTTTGCTTATTTGGGGCTAGATGGCGTTGCATAAAATGATCACCAATACTATTTATTATATAATGTATTATAATTATGATCATGAGTGTGATTGGTTTAATAAATGTTATGTGAGAAATGAGTAGTTTTCTTTTAGAATAAATCCTAAATCCTGATTAAGGCCGGGACTCCACCAAAGCGGAGATGTGCTTAAACATCGCCGCACAGCGATCTCCACTGAAGCTGAGCAGAGAGAAGATGACATCTATTTATGATGTACTATTGGTTCTTTAAAAAAACATCTCTCCGCTCGTCTCGTCTCCTCTTTGGTGGAGTCCCGGCCTAATGGTGGGAAAAACAACAGATCACAAGAGATGCAACGGATATTCGGTATCGAGCTGTAGCATGGGTGTAAGAGCGGTTACGCACTGCGTCCGATCCGAGAGTCTACCATGAGTTATCACAATCTACACTCGCTAGCGACTGTAGTTAAAAAAATGTATGAAAACTTGTACAGCGCCTCTAGCGGATAGTTGGGTACTAAAACGTCACGTAGCTAACTATCCTACGTCACAGTACTACAGCGACTGTAGTTTGCGCTCATTAATTTGCTTAGAATTTGGTACCATGAGTAACAATTTTGACAGATGTCATAGTTACGTACTATTACTATTGTAGTAACGTCAACCGATCTAACTGTGACAACTCATGTGACGCACTTTATGTAACTACATATGCATAGTGTAAGGAAATAAGGTCTTATTATTAAAACAAATATATATATTAACTTCCAAACATTTTATTTTTGAAAATCATACATTTTTGTCATCCTTGGTTAGTACTAAAACTTAAATAATTTATACAGAAATAATACAAAAATATACATCGACTTTTAAATTAAATCTATAGCACATTAAAAACGCCTATCGAACCATCGAAGTTCTATAAAAAATGGTTTTACAATTTGACAGTATTCTTTGAAAACTATAAAAACAAAACGTCCAAGGGTACTTATGAAACTATGATTTAAGACTATCGCCGAAATATTTTAATTTAATTTTTATATAATAATAAAAATGTGGTATTTACATTGGATGAATCTTGTGTTCATTGCTGTGTAATATTACAATGTTCTTGAAAAATGTGTAATTGTATCTGTATTCTCTTCTCTTATTCATTGCCATGTAATTTCATGTGACTTATTTTCACAGCATCATTTTTTCTAGTTGGAAAATTCTAATAATCATTTATAATTAAAAAAATAACAGAATACAGTTTGAATTGAACAGGCAATAAACTAAATTGATTTTAACATTATCTATAATATTACAAAATTTCCTTTCGATCGAATTAAGGTTATTAAAGTTACAGTAACAAAAATTTGAATTTTTATCAAAAATTTCACATAGAATCTCCTAATAGGTTTGTTAAGTTTACTGTTAGAAAATGAGATTCTTTATATAATAATAAATTGCATGAAGCTCCGTTTTATAAACAAAAGTGAAGTTTTTTATCCAAAAGCTACAGTTACGGAGTCATAACAAAATATCAACAAGTAGTGTTTAGTGAAATTATTCAGTATTTAAGGGTCCGTCCATAACTGACCAAAAATACGTTGCGTAACGCCAAAAAAGATAAAATTCAGGCTGTTACCAGACTACTTCCGAAAACTACAGGGGGTAAAAGTACCCATCAATATAAAAAACTTTTCTCAATATTCAACAAAATTCTAATCAACGATCTTACTAATGCATAATCGGTTGAGTGTCAAAGGTTGAATATTTTATTATTAATTTGTCTGTTTCGGCATTACGCGACCGATAAAACGTGAAGTATCTTCGGTCAGATGTGAACCGACCTTAAAGGTTTACAAAAAGTGTTGAGTAAAAAAGGGATTTCGTATAAAAATCAGACTTAAGATTCATTGAGTGCTGATGTTGAGACAAGCGTAGAGAAATCGTTGTGAGTTGTACTTTTATTGACGGCCGCACCCGCAACTCGCGTTGTGCATAAAACTAAGTAAAAATATCACATCGTAACTTGTGTATATGGGCTATGGAGACTCTTATGGCAGAATGCTCTATCTTTACCCTACAATTGACAAAAAATCCTTCGTCAAATTTAATGACAAAATTGCTAGAAAAATATGCAAAAATATCGATTTTAAACGCAGATTTTTTTCCAATTGCTTTAGAATGAGAATAAAACATTCTGACAGATGAGTCTTTAAACTATTGTAGATTGTGGAGGATAAGGGGTAAGGGGTATTGTGTATATGTGTATAATAAATATATCTTTATTCACACTATATCTAAGTAAGTGGCACGAGATGCGGGTGTTGGCCAAAATTCAGTCTTATAAATGGCTGTGTCTTGAAGGTATATAACTATGTAAATGTGTATAAACTTGATGTATATAGTGATAAATAACAGTAAAAGTATATAAAGCAGTGATAAAGGTAAAAGAGTTGATCTAAATGTGTTCTACACAAATAACAAGATAACTTCAAAAAGAGATTTTTCATCTGATTTTACGGACTTTTTGGTTTGTTGTGTGCCCAAGCGGATGCCAGACAAATAAACGGATTTAAAGTATCATAGTGGCTGCAAAACGAGTTATTTCAAGTTCAAAAGGGTGTAGTTTGGGGTCAATAGTGACCAGACGAAAACGGTTTGCAAATGTCCAAAGCATTTTAATCTCCCCTTGAGAACTTTTGCAACTTTCTCTCAAGATTTTTTGGTTTTCTAGAATTAATTATCTTAAAATGTATTGTGTGGATGGGAACCATCGAATACCAGTTTTCACGTAGACTTGGACCCCCGATTCTGCGAACGCAGCGCATGACCTTTTGGCCAACGGTCCAAGCCACAGCGCGAAACTAGTAAGTATGTATCTTTCGGTTATCGGATCCCGGCAAATGTGAATTTAACAGTTTAACTGACGTATAGATAGTAGAATACAAGCTAAATACTAACGTATCGAAAAGATATAGGTTGTTGTTTTATTTTGTAAAAAATAGATATGCCTAGTTGATTTATCTTTGAGGATATCAAATGGGGATAGTAAGAGGGACGTCCAAACATTATATTATTCAGCACATGTTTGCGTAATTATTGTTCCGTCCTAAACATTATTAGAATTGACAGTTTATTCATAAGATACGAAACGAGCCAATGAGGCGCACTTTATCCACACACCTCACTGCTTTAACACTGCAAGAATAATTCTTATTAATATCTAAATAACAGTTTGAGGTGTGTTTATGAAATTTGGTACACCTACTTAACTCGCAAGTCTCAGTAGATGAGCCAAATTTGTCATTTTTATGAGTTATGAGGGGGTGAAAAGTCGCTCCAAATGGTTCGTGTAATCGTGTAATGTTAATGTTACACACGTACGGCTTGCCAGTTCTGTCAGCTTGAACTTGGCTTGTCACGCTACCGCGTGTTTAGATTTCAACGATAGTATTCATGCTTAAGCCTATAACAACTAATTCGCCGGGACCCAACGAAAGCTTGTTTCAAACGTGATTATATTCAAGACATTAGCACCATTGTACATATCACAACGACTCCTGTAGCTTCTTGGTGCGCTAGGCGCGTAACTGGGCCCGCGTGGGCGTTCGCTGCACGCGGGGACTGTATAACGGACTTAAACTATTGTACAGCTAAAATGATCCAAGCCACATTTCTGATGTCAACAATACGAGAATCAAATTAACGCAGACTTTGTAAAAGCAATCAGTAGTCCAGTAAATACTTTATAGGGCAATGTGTATGCTTCTATAACAAGATCCCAAGCGACATGCTTGATTTATCGATTGGGAAATTCAAAAATGTAATTAAACAAAAACTAGAAAAGCTTATAAAATATCAGAGTACTTAGATGACAAAAAAGCTTGAGACAAATCAGCTCCAACTCTGCTGTCCCCAACAAAACTAACAAGAATCTTACAAAAAAAGCGCTACCCAGTGAGTTTCTTGTCAGTTCTTCTCGCACTAGGGATAGGACTGGAATTGACACCTAGACGCACCTAGTATGTAAGACGATTCAAAATGATCCCTGTGATTTTATAGAATATTTTTTTTTTACTTTTGAGTGTTGGTAATTGCGAGAAGTTAACGTGTATTTCGACATCTATTGGATAATTTTAATCTTTACGACTATGGATGGTAATCGTCTAAGAACAGTTAATGCTCATCTAAGAATGGTTGAACGAGTACAGAAATATCTTTGGATTGTTGGTTGGATCCTTGTAGCATTGTTGTGGCTTGGACCACTTAAGCTTTCTTAAACTAATGTCTTGCCATGACTGTTCAATAATAGTTTGGTTGAGACTCGGGCAGTAGACTCTTGGAGAATAAGACAGGTGTATTAAACGGATGAGCTGAAGGTTAGCATAGAGAGTGTTGACTACTCCTAATTCTGTCATATTCAGAGTGTCTATTGTCAGAGTCGAGCAGTATAAAGTAAAAATGCAGAGTTCAACTTGTCTCCGGAACAAATATTTCAACATTTCACATTTGAGAACTTTAATTAGTCTTTTGATGTTATCGAAAAGATTTTTATATTGTTTGATATAAATTTGTTAGTGACATTTATTTTTGAAAATGCTACTAAATGATCTAGCAAAGATTTTGTTTATGATTCATTGATATTATTTCTTTGTTTAAGTTGTTCTTGAGACAAGTTTAATATTGATGTGAGTCGTTGGCAAGACTTCTGGTTTGTGCTGTATGACTGTGATATAAACTTTTAAGATTGCTTTAAACAGCCTATGAAGCATAGATTAAGTTATTCGAGCAAGCTTAGGCAATGGTGGTACAATGCTTGGAATATTTAGATAAAAATATTAAATAAAATATCACACAAATGTTTATCCTGGGTGAGGATCGAACCCACAACTTACAACGCAGAAGGCAGAGCTACTACCAACTGAGCTGTGAGGCCAGTCCCAAATACATTAGAACATTGTTTGAGAACATTGTTTGTGAATTTAAGCTCAATTTGAATTTCTATGTAAATTTATGATACCCGTGGCTTTGTATACATTAGTTTACTTTTATGAGTACTTACCTATGTAGTGCAGTAGGTAATTTATTACAGATGGAAATGGTGTTTTAGTGATTAAGTTTATATCACAGCCATACAACTAAGTTGCAGTAAAAGTAATTGTAGTAACACTTAAATCTAAGTTCAGTTTAAACACTTTCTTTATGTGAACACATTGAAGTCTGTTTCAACCGTTGCTTTATTAAAGGTTATCATATCCTCCCGGCATTTATTTATTTATTTATTAGGCAACGCCAACAGCACACACAAAACATTTAAATAAAAAAACAACATGAAAACAAATTATACTATGAAATGTGTGCCAATTACAGGCATGCACAACATTTACCATAATGTATAAAGAAACAGAATCTTAATTAACATTAAGAACTGTATAACCGTTAGTTGAGTATAGGCCTCCCTTTTCGGTTCTGGATGTCTTTCATCCAGGACTAACTGTTTCTAAGTCATTCTAAGTCATCAACTTAAACATTATTTAAATTTTGGTTTGTTAAATTTGTTCTTGTTATGAGTCAATTGAATCAACACTTAGAAAGCTTTTGATGAAAGATTTTGCCAATGTTTGTTTCATGAAATTAACTTTGTGAACAATATGGTTTGGGTAACAATTTGATTTATAATAAAGGGTTCAGGATCGTAGCATAGCATGCATATTTGGATGTCAATGTATTCACATAAAGCTTAGTGTTGTAGTATCACATTTACTAAACACGACAAGAAACCCTTTAGGTTGATCATGGCGTTCATGATTATGCTGTCGAGCGACCCTGCAGGTCTTAAGTGACTGGTGACTGAGCTACGCAACAAAATCCAGCGGCCTATTGAAACCTCCTTTCCGATTCATGTATTGTCTGTACTTTCTTTTTAAGACCACATGGACCTCTCCCTCAACATTGTCATTTACTTTCTTACCTTTGGTTGTATCAAAGCCGCAGAACCCCATCACTTTGAGCATTTCCTGTTCCTCAACAGACTTTCCTTCCAAGTCTGCTGGTGTGACTATGGGGCGTTCTCCGAAGGTTTTCTTTGGCTTGATGAAGGAGGTGCTGGGTCCTGGGGAGATTGATCTGGAGCGGCGGCGGCGTGGCGACGGAGAGCGTCGTCTTTCGGGCGGTGAACGCCGGCGACGTTCTAAAGACCGCGATCGGGACCTAGTTCTGGTCCTAGGCCTCCGCCTATCACGGTCCCTGTCTCGGTCTCGGCGGTCGTGCCGTCTGTCGTCGCGCCGACGCGGGCTCGGCGTTCGGCCCATGTTTCAGCTGTGATTAGAAAAAAAACTTTTGGGTTGGAAATATGAATCAATACTTACAGATTTCAACGTTTTAGTAGAAGTACATGTTTGTTACAGCGAGGAGAAAAAGTCTTACCTTAATTTTAAGTCAACAATGTTAAAAATTTAAAATAAAAAGAAATAACAACACGCACAATCTATACGAACGCCATTTTGAAAGTGAATGGTTTTTTTTTTCATTGTAGCATTTTGACATTATGCTGTCATATTTGACAACGAGAGCCCCCCTCTCGACCCCCCCCTCTCTCAGATTAACGGTTTTTGCGTTTTGTTTCATCTGACTTGCAAAAATATGGTTTGGCATTTAAGTCAAATCATTAGGCGTAACATTACATGGAGAATATCTATATTTCACTTTATTTTATAAATCATTTAATGCGCTTAATTTATTTAAATATAGATCGTGTTAGTTGGCTAAATTAGAATCGAATACCTACCATGACAATATTAACGAAACGCAGTTAACGTTTCATTTCACGTCTAACTAAATTATAGTTGTCATGTAATTCTTAAGTTAGATTGCTATGTTTAGGACATCAATGCGCTTTAAAATATAAAATTGATTACTATTACTTTTACTACCTACTATAATTGTTACTTCATTACAATTGGAATACATAAATAATATTTTCTCTTTAAAAATTCTGCTCTTGCAAACCCTTGATGGTGTGTGTATACAAACTTTTTTAGATGCGTTTATTGAAACGTTATGTTTTTGTGTTGCAAAGAAACGGTATTTTGCATACTTTTACGGACTCTTCTGTAATTTTTTTTCTAACATACCATGATAATGAAATATATTTACTACCTTCAAGATAATTATCATATATTAATAGTTAAATAATTATTATAATAATTATATAAAATCACACGAATTTTTACTATTGGTTTGGCTATGTACCTACTACGTAGATAGCTATCCAACAAGGTAACGTTACCAGCCTTTTGGATACATTTCCTGCGGTCAGTGACGTCAACTCTATATTTTTGGTTTATTATCACTTATTTTTCTCTGTTATTGAATAAAATTGTAAATAGTATTATAAAATAAATTAGGTACTTATACCTTGTCGGGTATTTTGCTACTAAAATATGGCAACATTATTCTACGCATGCGCCATCTACGTCCAAATTCCAAAACTACGAAACACTAGCGACGTCGCGGCGAATGCGGTGAAAAAGTGAAACTAACGCATCGATCTAGCCCGGTGGCGTGTAGGTTGAACCGAGGATTCTTTTCCCACGAACGAAATAAAAGTAATTATCGCGGTCACGCGTAATGAATGTGGTGCTAGCTTGTGCTTCGATAATAAACGAAGAACGTTCAGTGCATGTTATTTTATAACATGTTACTACGTCTGAGTGCTTAGTGTTGTAAATAGCTTGACAGTGCAGTGTACTGCAGTGATTGTGGAAGTGATTATAAATTCGACTTCGCCGTGTCTCGGAGTCCGCTGCCGGTACGTATTGCGTGTATTCAGCTTTCTTTTAGTCCAATTCGTTAACATTTCTAATAGGAACGCGTCAAACCTCGCGTTTACTTCGTAACTACTTCGTTTTTTTATCCGATGTGATTTGGGTGTGTCAATCCCAGACGAACAATAATTTAGGTCGCTGTTTTTACTCAAGATAGGTTTACTAGCTTTTAGACGCCTGATAAATGTGATTCAAGCTTGACCACCGCTTTTACAGCCATCCTCCCATCTCTATTGTTCCAAAACTTGGTCATCGTAACTTTATTTTTCATATGTAACCACAGATTTTGCATTCAAAACCCTTTTCAAACATTTATAGGCACCTTATTGAAGTTTTTTTCACATAATGGGCGTGCCAGAGTAATCAATTACACCTAACAACTGAAGCGGCTATGACATCACCCATGGGCCGGGCGCATGAATAAACCGACAAAATGCCGTATGTCGGCGCCTCGCTGCAAAACTAAACACTTTGCTCGTTACGCAATGTCGACGGGTAATAGATATTGAATTGAACTGATTTCAATGTGGACGGTTGATTACAGATAGTACTCTGATTCGGGCGAAGGCGTCAGTTAATGTCTCTCTCTGTCGAAGTTTACCGTCATTTTTTGCGATATAAAAGCTAATCTTTTCAAAGAACATAAAGATGCTATGGGCTTGTAACTTATCACTAACACATAACTCCTGTGCCAAATGTAGGCATGTGCCAGACATGATGTTTGGATGTGCCTCTGACTACCCCTGTTTAGATTAAAGACCTTAATGACTAGAGATCTTAGATGTCTACCAATTCTGGGGATTACAGTTGTGATCAGAATTTCCACCGTTTATGTCAAAATGGGTGGAAATGATCATACAAAGCATAACGATGCTTCACTAATTTAAACAAAGTTACTGTGTTAATGTTAATTGTTTGTCAAGTAGACTAATTAAGCTGTGAAATTACCATACTTAGGGTAGGTTTAGACTACTTCTGGTATTTAATACCTTTAAACAAGCATTGAATAATCAACCAATAATCTGAATCTCGGAAACGGCTTTAAAGTTTTTCATGAAATTTAGTATGCAGGGGTTTTCGGAAAAACCGAGCAAAGCTCAGTCATCCAGGTACTAATTAACAACATCAGTTCATCAGCCTATAGCAGTCCACTGCTGGACATAGGCCTCCCCTAATTAACAAATTAACAAATGCGAGTAAAATGTCAGTTTACTCATGATAACTACAATTTATTTTGGGTAGACCAAAGAAAAGATGGATGGACCGTGTGAAGATGATATAAGTAAGAAAGGTGTGAGTACTGAGATGACGGATGATAGAGGGAGATGGAAGAAGAAAATGTGTTGTGCTGATCCTATTATGTATAGCATGGGAAAAGGGCCGGAAGAAGAAGAAGACTACAATCTATTCTGGCGATAGTCAGGCCATTCCACTCAACAGTTTTGTCATTGCTCGCAACAAACAATATTAGTTATCTCGTAAAATATTAGTCAATTTTAAATGTACCCTTCGTGAAATAACTTATTAACAACCAATCTTTTATTGCTCCATCTTCATGCTTGAGAGACGAGCTCTAAAAATCAAGTTTTTAAAATAACAGTAAAATATCAAAATGAGTGGTAGTTAGTAATAGCTCACTTTACTGAAAATATGCTTGCATTTAACAGGTAAATGATCAAACAAGGAAAAATATAACTTCTGATATTAGTTTTGTGATAATCATTTGACTTTCCTTTAGTATATTATAATAGCTGTTACCTGTGACTTTGTCTGCAAAAATCCTTAAATTATTTTTATGAAGAAAAAGAGGCGAAAAGCTGACTGCGAACAGCATTTCTTAACCATGCATTCTCTGGGATGACATATATACACATAGGCTACTTTTATTCGGGTAGGTACCATGTGAACAGAGCCGGGAGTAGAAGCTAGTTCGACATAGATGCTATGGCTTGTTATGCTAGGGTGATACTTGGTACTTGGTGAACGGACTGGTTTCCGCAATTAGGCCGCATGCGTTGGCGCAGGCCCCTTTTGCGTGTCGGTGGAGGTTGTTGCTACTCCATCCATCCGATTCCCTCCAGGAAGGCCAGCACGTTGTTGATGTTGGTGCAGGCCTCTCTGGGTGTTCTTGGTGTCCCAAGGTGTTGAGCTCGTTGAGTAGCCACGCTATCGCACTCTGTCAGCACGTGCGCGACTGACTCTTCGTTGTTCATGCACCCCCTACATAGCGGGCTGTCTGTAATACCCAAATTAAGTAAGTGTTTGTTTAGTGAGCAGTGACCCGTGATTATTCCAACAGCTAGTCGGAGTTTGTCACGCTATAGACTGAGGAGCTTTCGGGAGTATCTCGCATTTAGGGTCGGGAACGCTTATGCTAGGGTCATCATCATCATCATCTTCCTGCCCTTTTCCCACGTTATGTGGGGTCGGCACAACATGTGATCTTCTTCGATTTCCCTCTATCATTCGTCATCTCAGTACTCACTCCTTTCTTACCCATGTCATCTTTCACACAGTCCATCCATCTTTTCTTTGGTCTACCTCTACCCTTGTATCCATCCACATTCATATTTAACACTCTCCTCGTCACATGTCAGGGTGATTTTGTAATATTAAAGTCTAGTCTTTATTTTTTTTTTAACTATCCTCAGCTCAGTTGGTAGTAGCTCTGCCTTCTGTGTAGGTTGTGGGTTCAACCCCCAATCAGGACAACTTCTGCGCTGAAGTTAGTGAGTTTGACTCCCACCCAGGACAAACATTTGTGTGATGAACACAGATGTTTGTTCTGTGTCTGGGTGTTATTATGTATTCTACTAGCTGACCCGCCAGCGACTTCGTTCACTTAAAGTATCTAAACTGAGTTTCAAACACATCACACAACTCATAAAAATCCCATACTAACTTTGACACCCCATTTGACCCCTTTATGAAGGTTATATTGAAAAATCCTGAAACACGTGTCCATTTGTTTTGCATTTACAGTACACAAACAAAGTTTCAGGCCAATCGCACGACCCGTTAAAAAGTTCCCATACAAACATTGACCCCACATTTGACCCCTTTTTGAAGGTTATATTGAAAAATCCTGAAATACGTGTCTATTCATTTTGCATTTACAGTACACAAACAAAGTTTCAAACCAATCGCACAACCCGTTAAAAAGTTCCCATACAAACATTGACCCCACATTTGACCCCTTTTTGAAGGTTATATTGAAAAATCCTGAAACACGTGTCCGTTTATTTTGCATTTACAGTGTACAATCAAAGTTTCATGAAAATCGCTCCACGCGTTAAAAAGTTTCATACAAACATTTTTCACCCTTTTTCACCCCCTTAAAGGTGGAATTTCCAAAAACCCCGCCTTAGTACCCACTAAGGCGGGGTTTTGTTATAAAAGAAAGCCACCTTCCAAATTTCAGCTTTCTATCTTCAGAGGTTTCGGCTCGGCGATGATCAATCAGTCAGTCAGTCAGTCAGTCAGTCAGGTTAAGCTCTTTTATAGATATAGATGTATGTATTTACAAAAAAATAATCTATCTATCTTTTCAACAATTTTCTTATGTTTGCATAGTTTGCGGCTAGATGGCGTTGTGTGAAAGGACCACAATATTTATATTTACTTATGATTGCAAAACCTGTGTTTATCAAATACAAAATGATTTCGAAATAAAGTAGGTAATTTGCTATCTTATCTCATTTCTGTTTGATTAACAGCACACAGGAATCTAGGTATTTGATACATCTAGAATTTTTAGATACTAGCTAGCATACTATATTATAACAAGCTTCCGCCCGCGGCTTCGCCCGAGTGGTACCTTGCAAAACAAAAACAATTCTATCCCGCGGGAACCGTACATTTTTCGTGATAAAAAGTCTCCTATATAATCGATATCTGTGCCAAATTTCATCCAGATCTGTTAAGCCGTTTTAGCGTGAAAGAGTAACACACATACATCCACACAGCCATACATTCTTACAAACTTTCGCGTTTATAATATTAGTCGAATTTACTTGCTTACATGCGGTCTTATCGCTAGGCGCTTACGCATGCTATCACTCTACAAAAGAAGCAATACTCCAACGATATCTTGGCAGAGAGCCAGGGTTGGCTGACGTCACGTTTTATTAAGTCTATTCGGGATTAGATGAAGCTACCTGAGTGACACCGGTGAATGCCGAACTATGGTGACGGAAGAAATAAAAAAAATCGTATTTCTTTTGACCAATCGGATACTTTTTAAGGTACCACACGGGCAAAGCCGCGGGCGGAAGCTAGCAAAAAATAAATAAATAAATATTGAGTATGTTAGAGGAAGTCTGAAAGTGGCACCGGTAACAGAAAAGATGAGGAGTAATAGGTTAGCGTGGTATGGGCATGTTATGAGAAGAGATGAATGTCATGTGACGAGGAGAGTGTTAGATATGAATGTGGATGGATACAAGGGTAGAGGTAGACCAAAGAAAAGATGGATGGACTGTGTGAAAGATGACATGGGTAAGAAAGGAGTGAGTACTGAGATGACGAATGATAGAGGGAAATGGAAGAAGATCACATGTTGTGCCGACCCCACATAAGTGGGAAAAGGGCAGGAAGATGATGATGATGAAAATGATGATTGTTGGAAATTTCACACAACGCCATCTAGCCCCAAACTAAGCATAGCTTGTACTATGGGAACCAGGTAGCTGATAGATTAATTATAATATATACTTTTTTGTCAATACATACATTGAGTAAACAATGACACCCAGACACAGAACAAACATCTGCGTTCATCAAACAAAAGCCTATTAGCCTTCCTCGATAAATGGATTCATCATCATCATCTTCCTGCCCTTATCCCACGTTATGTGGGGTCGGCACAACATGTGATCTTCTTCCATTTCCCTCTGTCATTCGTCATCTCAGTACTCACTCACTCCTTTCTTACCCATGTCATCTTTCACACAGTCCATCCATCTTTTCTTTGGTCTACCTCTACCCCTGTATCTGTTGTTGTATAAATGGATTATACAACAACAATAATATTTCATTTCGAACCATAGTTCCTGAGATTAGCGGGTTAAAAAAAAACAAACAAACTCTTCAGATTTTAATATTACTACAGATTCAAAGTCAATATAGCTACAACCAGACGCCATATTGTAAAAAAAATATGAAAGTCTCCGAAATGTGCGCGATCGGATTCGAAGCTACGGTCTTAGGAACTGAGGCGAGGATTACCACTAGGCCACCAGTATAGGTCATCCAACGGATCTAGGCATTCGTGAAGTTAGCCACAGGTGCGAGTTTGCGCATGTACAGTTCCTTCCCCCCCTCCTCATACCTCCAATTGCTCCCGAAAAACGATACTGCGCAGCTCTTGCGGCTAACTTCACGAATGCCTAGATTCGTTGAGCCAACTATACTCTTTATAGGCTGATGACCTCATCCTCATAGTAATAAGTACTACGCATTCACAAGATGAAGATGGCTATATGCCAAGTGCTATGTACGTCTAGTGTTGTTTAGTAAATAATGGGGTATCAGAATTGGATAATGTATATTTAAGAGTCGATTGCAAAGTTGTAGGTACCTATCTTATGACGACCTCAGTGGCGCAGCGGGCGAGAGTCCACCTGCGACGCAAGAGGTTGCGGGTTCGATTCCCGCCTCGGAACAAATTTGTGTACGATCTGCAGAAATTTGTTCCATTGGTCTGGGTGTGTATGTATAATAAAAAAATATCTATCTATGTACCTATATCATGTATTAAATATATCAGTTATCTAGTACCCATAACACAAGCTTTGAGTAGCTTACTTTGGGGCTAGATGATGCTGTGTGGATTGTCCAGCATTATTTATTTATTTTATTTATTTATCTGAGTTCATCACACAATTTTTTGTCTTGGGTGGGGATCGAACCCACAATCTACAGCGCAGAAGACAGAGCAACAACATTTTATTCTAATTTTAATTATTTTCCACCATTTTCACGTAGCTTGGTCAGACACCAATTTACATGGCTACTAAAATAAGCTAAAGCACGTCTATCACACGTCACGTCAGTTAAGTCAGATTAAGGTTTGTCACTATATTATATCACGCGAAGAATGCTGAGGGCAGTATCAAGTTAACTAGCAGAAGGTAGTAAACTACAAATTTTACGATCAAACCTCACTATTCGCCGGTTATTCTGCGCAAGCGCCGTTTATTCGCAATAAAAGTTGGATTCGCGTTGCGTCAGAGTTCAACCTTAGCGCAGACGCTTGCGCGAGACCGGCTGCGCAAGATTTGATGTTGCGATCCACTTAGATATAGTAAACCAGTCATATATTTGCTATAGCGAGCAAATTTGCGGCCTACTTTGGCGACGGATTTTATTAGGCCGCTTTAAGACCTCCGTCGTGATCTAATCTTTTATAACTGTTTCTTACAATTTTGTATTATACTACCTGTTGTAAGAGCGCTCGATCCGAAGTTCGTGGGTTCAAACCTGGTTGTGCATCAATGAGTTTTTCCATTTGAAAAGACGTTGAGGTTAGTATTCTAATAGGCGGCGATGGGCTTGCAACCTGTCACGTACGGAATACTAACTACTGTGCAAAATTTAGGCATTTGCCAAATGTCATCTTCTTACGTGCGTGTACCTTTAGATATCCTCAAAGATCTAACTAACTAGAGATCTGAGGAGATATCTACCGAGCCTGGGGATTACAGTCGTGATCATATTTTTATCTAAAAGAGTTCTATAGTAATTCTGGCTGCTATTTTTGAACTCGAAGCTATAAAATTAGTTTCTCTACGTGTGTAAGGCTGTCCTAAGTATACCGGTTGCGCAGACTATCACCTTTGTATGACTCCGCAACGGTACTGTTACGAGCTAATCCATTAGGCACTTACTTTATTATCCTATCTTAGACATAAATAGATAGATAGACAGAAATATTCTTACTTCTACAGGTACATTCATACAGGGTGTTATCATTAGGTACTTCTAGTATAAGTTTTTAATAGTTTATGAAAACTTTTTTCGAATAGTATTCTTTTACCTCCATCGGAAATGTTAAGGAACTAATTAGCTTAATTAATTAATTAGCTTGTTTAATACTTTAGTGCATGGTAATAGTGAGGTAGACTTATTCAACACAAGTACAAGTAAGCTTAGGCGCTTACTTAGTGACAATTTTTTCAAGGTATAAGCCGGTTAGGTTAGGTACTTAATACTTAAGCCATTAACTTAAGCCATTAGGTACTTAATTAACTTTGTTCATGTTTTCTTTGTTTTTTCCTTCTCAGTAATGTTTCTTTCACTATGTTTATATAAAGTCGTCAACTTGCTTTTTAGCTTGCTATTTTTAAGTATATCTTTACCTATCTGCGGAAACTTTTAATTGGCCGTCAACAAACATGCACTGGTCTGTCCAGGCATGTTCTATTATGTTCATCTAAATTTGTAAATCTAGCTGTTAGTTTCTCCAAAATTGTATAAATAAATAAATAAATAAATAAAATAAGGTCGATATCGTGAAAACTTGGTTTGAAAATCCTTGCTGGGACTGCCGATTAGATATTTTCGATATTGTAGACCTTATTTTAGTTCCCTAAAATTTCCGATGGAGGTAAATGTTTGAAAGGAAACTATTCGCAAAAAGTTTTCGTAAACTATCAAAAACTCATACCAGGGGTACAGACTAATTCCGAAAACTTCAGAGGTTTAAAGTACCCATCAATATAAACAACTTTTTCTAAGAAACCAACACTGAGTAAGAAAAAAAAACAGTTATTTCATACATTTTATTCAAGTATGTATTAAGAAATACGAGCTCTATAATGAAGATTAAAAAAACGGTAAAATATCAAATTGAGTAAAAAGGAGCGTGTGCTCGGCGATGAGCGCTTCGTATCCACCAAACGCTCAAAATCCAGAGCTCATTGTCGAATGTCAAGACCAGTCAAAGACCCAGAAACGCACAAAAACTCATCGTAACTCAAACTCCGAAATCATTAAAGTTTAAAGCTACGTAATAAATAACTACAGGCCCGAACGATGGCAAGTGGGAGTACGTGGAGCCTACAAAGGGTTCCGTTGGTGAGAGCTGGTCTTACCACAAGCTTTGGGCAATAACAAAGTAATATAACTTTGATATTTCGTACCATGTCCTATAATCATTGTATTGAAGTAGTGTTACTTCTAGCTTGAAATGTGAAGTTTCTAAAACATGATGGTTTGTAAGAGCTTGTGGTAGCACCGAAAGGTGTTCGAGAATTTTAAACAAAACAGTCATAATTTTGTTTAAAATTTATTGTCAATTTGACTGTAACTGTGACGTTGACAAATAAATAAATAAATAAATAATGCTGGACAAATCACACAGCATCATCTAGCTCCAAAGTAAGCTACTCAAAGCTTGTGTTATGGGTACTAGATAACTGATATATTTAATACATTAGATACATAGATAGATATTTTTTATTATACATAGAAAACACCTGGCTGATGCAGAGGCAAACTTAGGCTGATGATGATGATGATGATGATGATAGAAAACACCCAGACCAACGGAACAAATTTCTGCAGACCGTACACAAATTTGTTCCTCATCCAGAACGACGGTGAGGTAGACCGAGACGTGAAAAACAGAATGAATGCGGGATGGATGAAATGGCGACAGGTCACAGGAACTACGTGTGATCCGCGGATGCCCCTTAAGCTTAAGGGGAAAATCTACAAGACCACCATTAGACCTGTCGTATTGTATGGATCTGAATGTTGGACAACTAAGGCGACGGATGAAAGAAAAGTGCATGCGACGGAGATGCGAATGTTGAGATGGATGTGTGGAGTGACGAGGATGGATAAGATAAGGAATGAGCATATTAGAGGGAGTTTGAAAGTAGCGCCGGAGACAGAAAAGATGAAGAGCAATAGGTTGGCGTGGTATGGGCATGTTATGCGGCGGGAGGAAAGCCATGTTACAAGAAGGGTGATGGATTTGAATGTGGATGGATACAAGAGTAGAGGTAGACCTAAGAAAAGATGGATGGACTGTGTGAAAGACGATATGTGTAAGAAGGGAGTGACTACTGAGATGACGGATGATAGGGGAGAGTGGAGGAAGAGAACCTGTTGTGCCGACCCCACCTAGTGGGATAAGGGCAGGAAGATGATGATGTACACAAATTTGTTCCGCGGCGGGAATCGAACCCGCAACCTCTTGCGTCGCAGGCGAACTCTCGCCCGCTGCGCCACTGAGGTCGTCAAATATAAATAACAATACCATGCAATAACAATAAAAAAAAATTGACACACACTCACCTATTACCTACTAAATATGTGTATGTGTGTCAATTAAAATAAATTCTTTTTATAGGTAGATATTGTAAGAAGATTCACATGAGAAATAAATGATGTGATCACAATGAAATACTTGACTGGCAAAACTAACCTCAATAGACACAGATAAATAAATTAAAAAGAAGTACGTACAAAAAACATTCACACGAGAAATAAATGAAGAAATGACAATAAAAAAATTGACACTGGCAAAAACGACCTTTAGACAGATAAATAAATAAAACAGAAGTACGCTACCTACTTTACCTTTACTTTACCTACATACTTTCTTGTCATTAAATTCGAAGTTAACCCTAAAAAGTTCAAACACCGGCCGCATCCGTCTCCTTCCAACGTTGTTTTTGTCTCGCTCTGAGGATTTCGGGCGGACCGGTCCGTCTTGTTCTCTGGTAGGTACCTAACCCAAATCTTAAACTATGCTCGTGGACCGCAGGGTACTCCTGAATTGACCTTTATTACTGCGTGTCCTTTTAACCGTTACGCCAAAAACTGAATTACTATCAATGACTGACATAGTGATCTATCAACGCACAGCCCAAACCACTGGACGGATGGGGCTGAAATTTGGCATGCAGGTAGATGTTATGACGTAGGCATCCGCTGAGAAAGGATTTTGTTTAATTCTACCCCCAAGGGTATAAAATAGGGGATGAAAGTTTGTATGAAAAGTCGCGGTAATCGACATTCACGCGGGCGAAACTGCGGGCATCAGCTCGTATACAATAATGCCAGTGCTCTTAAACAGTGAAGGAAATATCGTGAAGAAACCGGCATACCCTAGAACCAAAAATTCGATGGTGTGTGTCATAGGTTAGTATTCCTATAAAAGCGGCGATGGGCTTGCCTGTCTCGTACGGAATACTAACCACTGTGCAAAATGTGAGCATGTGCCAAATATCATGTTTGGACGTGATTTGAGGATATCTAAAGAGGGTAGTCAGAAACTACCCTCCTTAGATATCCTCAAAGATCTAAGTAACTAGAGATCTCGTTTAAGAGCACTGGCATTGCGACCTTCGGATCGTGAGGCAGGGGTGCTACCACTACACCACCAGCGCTCTCACAAATGCGCTCAACAATATTAGACACTATTCCCTCAATACTCAAACATATCATTACTATTCCAGCTATGTTCCGGTCGCTATAAATAGCGGCGAATGTGTTACGAATGGTTGGACGGGTAACCTACTGAAGCGAAAAATTATATACGAGAGTTGCCCCCAGAATAAGCACCTCTTATCCTACTCCATGGAAAAAAAAATGATCTCGACTGTAATCTCCAGGCTCGGTAGATATCACGTACGAGATACTAACAGTAGTTAGTATCTCTGGCTTCCAAAGTCGAAAAAACCACACTGCAAAATGGTTTTTATTTTTATCCTAGGATGGATAGTTTTTGAAATATAACGAAAAAATTAAAATTAAGAAAACCGCGGACGTCTTAGCACGGGTATAAGTACCTATCTAGGTAGGATAATCAAATATTAGTTTGTGATTTGGAGCAACTTACGTAGGCATACCTACCTATGTATGTAGTACATAGGTAAAGTGTGTTCAAACACTTCAGTAGGTCTACCATGAGTTTTCACAATCTACACTCGCTAGAACTGTAGTTAAGAAAATGTATGAAAACTTGCTTACAGTGCCTCTAGCGGATAGTTGGGTACTAAAACCTCACGTAGCTATCTATCCTACGTCACAGCATACTACAGCGACTGTAGTTTGCGCTTATTAATTTGCTTAGAATTTGGAACAGTAACAATTTTGACAGATGTCATAGTAACGTACTATTACTACTGTAGTAACGTCAGCCGATCTAAATGTGACTGTGTGACAACTCATGGTAGACGTACAGGGCGTGAATAAAAATAAGGATTGTGGACATCGCGCGCGAGATCTCAGTTCGGGGCGAAATGCTGGCCTTTGTAGCATATCCAAACATTAATTTTAGCACATTCTACGAGTATAAGGCCAGTCAAACATTCTTAACGACTTGTCTTACCTCAAGTCCTGTACACAATTTCTAGTATCCGATTACTTAGTTATCTTATCGCTATCGGCACTTGTGAGTAACCGAAGCTACTGATAACTGTATTGATAATATATCTATCTATGCATACAATAAAACGGGTGAACCTTGCCTGTCTGTACATTGAAGAAAGGTAATAAAAAATAACATCGCTCGGTCATCTCCTCGGATCTCTAGTTACTTAGATCTTTTGATGATATCTAAGGATATCAGCACGTCTAAACATGATATTTGGCACATGACCTCATTTCGCACAGTGATTAGTATTCCGTACGTGACAGGTTGCAAGCCCATGGCCGCTTATAAGAATACTAACCTATGACTCACACCATTGAATTTTTAGTTCTAGAGTATTCCGGTTTCCTCACGATGTTTTCCTTCACCGTTTAAGAGCACTGGCATTGCACTTATACATTTTTCGAATGGAAACACTCATTGGTGCACGACCAGGTTTGAATCCACGGCCTTCGGATCGTGAGGCAGGGGTGCTACGACCACACCACCAGCGCTCTCAATAAAATTAATAAAGTGGATCTCTTGCTGTAGACCAGTGATTCCCAAAGTGGTCCAGGTGGACACCCAGGGGTCCACGGGAGACTCAACGGGGGTCTACGTTGGACGTGACAAAAAATGGGGGTCTACAATCGTAAACAGGGGTTCATCAAAATAAACTTGGTTTCGATAGTGAAGAACTAAAATGTTGGCTTGTTATTTTAAATAATATGATACTTAAATTAAACCTTCTCGATAAGACAATTTATAAATCAATTGAGAAAAAAATGGTAATTTGGAATGGAAGAGATTTTTTTTTTTCGAAATCTTCGTTGATACTCAGCCACAACGCAAGTTTCCATAGATAGATAGATCTAATCTTCACTTTTTTTTTCAAAATTTAGAAATTGGTAGTAATGTAGATGCAGGGGGTCCACCGGATCCAGCAAAATTTTGAAAGTTGTCTATGAAACAAAAGAGTTTGAGAACCACTACTGTAGACATTAAGTCCAGAATCAGTAACCTTGTCTCCACTTGCGCGGTGTGGTCATAGTTGATGTCATTACAGTCGGGAAGGTCGCCTCAATTTGCCAGAGGAACCAGTTTAAATAACTTCGCACTTATATCATGCCAGTGATCTGGGCTTACTAGCTGTACCTACGACTTCTTTTGCGATTGCCATTTATATGTACCTCTCCCTACCCTCTCCTAGATTCCGCTAGTACTAATGGTTGTGATGTTAGATGACCTTGAAATATTTACGTGACATCTTTAAAGTATCTTTTCTAATAAAAAAAGGATGAATGAAATCGGACTACGCGTTGATGAATTACAGCTAAGTGCATATTTTGACCACTATCCCCTCTTCCAAGGGAACCGTGCTGAATTCTGGGATAAAAAGTATCCGATGTCCTACCTCGTAGTATGAACTCAAACCGTGCCAAGTTACATTTGATTTCATTTATTAGTTTCCGCTTTATGCGCGGTCTTGAAACAAACAGACAGACAGATAAAAATGAAAATAAATACAGTTTTGGCTTCAGTATCGATTATAAAGTACCTTTCAAAGACATTTTCCAAACTAGGTTCAATGTACAGAATTTGACCTGTTACTTACTTTACTTACGTTACTTACTTTCACTATTTTATTTTATTTTAGAATAAATACTTGTACGGATCAACAATCAATGTATACCTAGATATCTCGGGGTGGTCTTCCGTTTAAAAATGGCCGATGGAACAATGGCCGCAGCTTTCGACTCGACCAATGGTAAAGTCAATGAACCCCATTGTGTCCTATAATTGACACCTAACTCTCACGTACATCAGTTTAGGATACCTGGATTGGCACCTGGGGAATATTAATGAGACGAAATATAGGCATACGAATGAGACGTGTATTAAGGCTGAGAATCGGAACTAATTTAGATAATTTTGAATAGTATAAATCTAGATGCCGATTCCAGTTCATATCTCAGTTCGAGAAGCATTAAAAAAAACTCGTCGGGACCTAAGATGCAAGAAATTAACGTCTGCGTGTTTTTGAGTTTTGATCTGAAAATAGATAATTTGCACACTTAATGCCGGCTTCACATTTTGGCGGTAGCTCGCCGAGCCATGGCCAACGCAAACTTAGACAAGGATAGAAGATAACACCGACTTACGCGAGCGTACAGTGCAAAGCTCGGCAAGCCTACGCAAGCAGAAACCATATATCCACCGGCATTTGTGGCTCGCCGTCAAGGCTCTTAAATGTACTTGCATACAAAATGTATGAGGCTGACGCGGCGCTAGCCAGACAGAAGGGGCGCGGCGCGTTTCGGGCACACCTTGGCTTTTGAGTTTTGATCCGACAATACGTAATATGCAGACTTTTGAGATGTGCTGTCAAGCAAGACGCCTCTTCAATGCATTACATCAGCGGTCGGCAACATACGGCCCGCGGGCCGCACACGGCCTGCGTACGTCTCACTTGCGTGCGGCTCATGAATGTGTGGGATATGATATTGACCAATTATACGTCGGTATATATTGAGCTTCTAGGGTTAATATCATAAGTGTTGCCCAGCCCGCCTTTAGTTTATTTTACCACCATGCAGCCCTTGCCTGCCAAAAGGTTGCCGACCGCTGCATTACATAAAAAATATTTAGGAATGACGCGGCGCAAGCTAGACAGAAGGGGCGCAGTGTGTATCGGGCACGCCTGTGTTGAGTTTTGATTCGACAACACGTAATTTGTTGACTGTTGAGACACGCCGTCTAGGCTCTTCAACATACTTGCATACAAAATCTATGAGACTGACGTGAGTCTCGCAAGCAAGCCATATAGAAAGGGCGCAACGCGTTTCGGGCATGCCATAGGCGTGCCGCTTCTATCTGGCTCTCGCTTGCGCCATTGAAGATGTTTGTGCAAATCCATGTTGCCATTTTTCTCCAAAACTACTCGTCCGATTTTGATGCGGTTTTCAGTTATGGGTTCGGGTTTGATTGGTGCATGTTTTTAGATAGGTGTTACGGTGACAATTCACTAGGGGGCGCTGCGTTAATCAAATTTCAAAATTAAATAAAATCTTTTTAACCTTCGTGGGTTTTTTGCTTTTACTTGTTAAATGATCTTTGTTAACTTTGTTATGGATGCCGAGACGAGTTGAAGCAGTATGCATATGCATACAATGAATACAATGAATCATGAAACGAATAGGGGCAATCCCTATTTGCCCCTGACCTGAAGGCGATATGAAAGTCGTCGTACTGTCTGACCTCAGTATTTGAAGCTCATTTTTATCACTCACTAATGAAGTTCTATTATAGACTGTGCTAGTGTGATTCCCCGCGACTTCGTCCTTTTTTAGGGTTCCGTATCCGTACCCAAAATGTAAAACTGGACCCTATTACTAAGACTCCACTGTCTGTCCGACCGTCTGTACAGGCCGTATCTCATGAACCGTGATAGTTAGACAGTTGAAATTCACAGATATTGTATTTCTGTTGCCGTAATAACAAAAAATACTAAAAAACAGAATAAAATCAATATTTAAGGGGGGCTCCCATACATCAGACATGATTTTTAGTGCCGTTTTTACAGGTATTGGTAAGGAAACCTTTCTGTGCGAGTCCGACTCGCACTTGTCTGGTTTTTTTTATATATCAGTATGCCTATACTCTGTAACGAATGCACCCACCGAATTTCAAGTCTCGTCTACCAGTTGTCTAGGTTGTAAGGAAGTGGTGACTCGGGCCATTGAGTCATATACTACATTTATATACTTACACTAATACATAAATTGGGAGGTGACGTTATTGACCTCGAAACTCTTTCGTGTCGATGATGATAAATTAATTAATAATATCTGTGTTATTTTCATTTGAGCACTGGTTGTGTAGTGGTAGCACTCCTGCTTCACCATCCAAAGGTCGAGAGTTCAAACCTGGTCGTGCACCAATGAGTTTTTCCATTCGAAAAATTTATGTGCACAATGCCAGTGCTCTTAAATAAATAAATAAATAATGAGCTTGCAACCTGTCACGTACGGGAATACTAACTACTGTGCAAAATGTGGGCAAATATCATGTTTGGACGTGCCTCTGACTACCCCCTTTGATATATCCTCAAAGATCTAACTAACTAAAGATTTGAGGAGATATCTACCGAGCCCGGGGATTACAGTCGTGATCATATATTTTTTTCTTTTTTTTAATTTTCATTTCTGTCTGTCTGTATCTGGGCTGGGCATCACGCCGAAACTACTGAATGAAATCAAATGAAACTTGGCACGGTTTGAGTTTATACTACGAGGTAAGACATAGGATACTTGTTATCCCGGAATTCAGCACGGTTCTCTTGGGAGAGGGGATGAAAGTCAAAATGTGTACTTGGCTGTAATTCATCAACGCGTAGTCCGATTTCGTTCATTATTTTTTCGTTAGAGGTACTTTAAAGATTGTCCAGTAAAAATTACAAGGTATTAGATCTGTTTTCCATTAGATCACCAACTAGTTCGAACCCACGACCTTCAGTAGGCGAAGCCACTACTAGACCACGTACCTTCATTGATATTTACGACTCCAATTGAGAATTTCAATCTGTGTATAATTTAGGACCAATTCGATACCACTTCACTGGCTATGTGTATGACTCATTACATCATACAATGTGGGATTGTGTAGTTTCCGCTCCAGTGGCCACGATGAGTGCTGACTGACCCTGGCATGGTAGAATTGAGACTGATTTCAGTAGGTCTACCATGAGTTTTCACAATCTACACTCGCTAGCGACTGTAGTTAAAAAAATTAATGAAAACTTGTACAGCGCCTCTAGCGGATAGTTGGGTACTAAAACGTCACGTAGTTAACTATCCTACGTCACAGCGTACTACAGCGACTGTAGTTTGCGCTTCATTCATTTGCTTAGAATTCGGTACCATGATAATAATTTTGACAGATGTCATAGTAACGTACTATTACTACTATAGTAACGTCAGCCGATCTAAATGTGACAACTCATGGTAGACGTACTGTGAGTCGGATGAGAATCATTCCCAATTTGCTCGCGTGGTAATAAGCGATAGAGATATTATCAGGGCGTCTACTGCGATCAACGATATATCGGCTCAATAATTGTTTATAAACTACTCTAAGTTACATCGTCTATCGCAGTTTTCACTAATGTATTGGGATAAGCTTAGATTAAAACTTAGGCTTTGTTTCATCGAGATCGGTTAACAAATAAAAAAGATATGGTAATTTTACTTATTCCTCGCGCGCGCTGGACACTATTCGTAAAATTTTAATAGATTTAAGTTCTAGTGAGTTCATTTCCATTACTCTTTGTTTCAGGGTTGTGCATGAAACCGAGGATACGCTGATCACGACTGACTAACGAGTGAGTTGCTTATCTTTAGATTGGCACTGGTAGTTTAGTGGCACCCCTGCCTCACGATCCGAAGGTCGTAGGTTCAAACCTGGTCGTGTACCAATGAGTTTCCATTCGATTTTTTTTCCGCGCATGCCGTTGCTCTTAAACGGTGAAGGAAAACATCGCGAGGAAACCGACATACCCTAGAACCTAAAATTTGAAGATGGGTGTCTTAGGTTATTATTCTTATTAGCGGCGATGGACTTGCAACCTGTCACGTACGGAATACTAACCACTGTGCAAAATATCATGTTGTTCGTAAGAAGAAGAAGGGAAATGTGTTTAAAGTGTAAGTATATATTTATGCAAGTTTTTTTGGCTGTCGCTGAAGCTCAAACGGCTGGGCAGATTTCGACTAATGACGTGTCGTCGGATTCTTCTGGATCACAAGAGTGACATAGGTTATACAAAATGTCAAAAAATCCAATATGGCAACTAAGAAGAAGCCATTTTGAATTACGTTCAGTCGGGTTTTTTATTTTTTTTGCAATGAATTATGTTTAATTGTTATGTCCAAGGAGCTCATTAAGCATATCAATGGAATGTCTGTCTGACTGTATGTAATTACCTTATCGTCTCCGGCGCCATACAGTCGTGCTCAATATTTTATTAGTCTAGCGTGGGGATATATTTTGCGTAAAATGAAACGAGAAAAGTTTTTATTTCACAGTAGGTCTACCATGAGTTGTCACATTTAGATCGGCTGACGTTACTACAGTAGTAATAGTACGTTACTATGACATTTGTCAAAATTGTTACTCATGGTACCAAATTCTAAGCAAATTAATGAGCGCAAACTACAGTCGCTGTAGTACGCTGTGACGTAGGATAGTTAGCTACGTGAGGTTTTAGTACCCAACTATCCGCTAGAGGCGCTGTACAAGTTTTCATACATTTTTTTTAACTACAGTCGCTAGCGAGTGTAGATTGTGAAAACTCATGGTAGACCTACAGGTATTGTTTATGGTTTCTTTGCACGCGGAAAATATTATAAAACTAGCTGTTACCCGCAACTTCGACTGCAAAAATCCATTAATTATTGCACCTTGGATTACATTATTGATGTTTTAGTAGGGATTAATATTTTTTTCCAGTAATAAATATAGCCTTTTCTGATGGTGAAGAATTTTTGTAATCGGTCGAGTAGTTTTTGAGTTTATTCGATACTAGCTTCTGCACGCGGCGTCGCCCGCGAAGTACCTACATAAAATATAGCCTATGTTCATCCTGAAAGTTCATTCTACACATTGGTGAAAGAATTTTTCAAATCGGTTCAGTAGTTTCGGAGCCTATTCAATTCAAACAAACAAACAAACAAACAATCAAATCTTTCCTATTTATAATATTAGTATAGACAAAGAAAAATACAAAACTTTTCTCTTTATAATTAGTAGTACCTGGGTGACCGAGCTTTGCTCGTTTTTTTGGGGAAAACGACGTTTTCTAAAAATGAAACCTAGCTAGATCGATTTATGACCCCTGAAACCACCTGCATACTAAATTTCATGAAAATCGTTGGAGCCGTTTCCGAGATCCAGATTATATATATATATATATATATATAACGAAAAAGTTGAGGATTAATCACACCACACTAATAATAAATGCAACGTTTTGCGTGTGTTCGTGTGTCTGTCTGTTTGTTACATCATAGTATTCCAAAGAAAAATGCAGGCTAACCCGCGGCAGAACTCGTAATGGTTATTCATCGCTGTAAGCGACAACCCTATTCAAGTATTCAACCCTAACGACATCCTTGAGACGGGACTCAATTTGTTTTTATTGCGAAGGGTTGGAAGTCCCGTCCCTCGTAGGGGTTGTTTTTATAAATTGACTGTCTGTTACCCGTGGCTTCGTCTGCAAAAATCTATCAATCACGACATATTATAAAACAAAGTCCTCTGCCGCGTCTCCCTGTCTGACTGTTCGATAATCTGATAAACGATGTTCGATAAACTGCACCGATTTTCATGCTGTATTCACAAATGGATAGAGTGGTTCTCGAGAAAGGTTTTAGTATAATAATTTGTCAAGTTTTTAAGTCGCGATAACTGACATCAACCGACTAACTGACGAAGCCGCAGGCATCAGCTAGTATAACATAATTAATTCTGAAATTATTGGTATCGGTTAATAAGGAAATTTCTATGGAGTGCAAAAAGAGGCGGTCACCCATCCAAAAACTGAGTGCACCCAGTGTTGCTTAACCATGCGTTACCCATACAAACTTTCAACCCCTATTTGAGCCCCTTTAAGATTATTTTTTAAGACAAAATATACTCGTAGTCTATGTCCGTTTTCAAGATATAATCTATCTCCTTGCCAAACTTCATTACGAGCTGTTCAGCCGTTTCAGGCGATGGGCATGTGCCAAATATCATGTTTGGACTCTTTAGATATCCTCAAAGATCTAAGTAACTAGAGATCTGAGGAGATATCTACCGAGCCTGGGGAGTACAGTCGTGACAATGTTTTTTTTACATGTTGAAACAATTTGTATGTATGTCTATAGCTTGACGACCTGAATATCAAAATACCATTGTAGTAGATATGTCATAGTCTACCATAACTGGACATTACCATAACAATCACGATACCTTTCACGGCTTAGTGGTGGTGAATGAAAACATCGTGAGGAAACCGGTATACTCTAAAACCAAAAATTCGAAGGTGCGTGTCATAGGTTAGTGTTCTTATAAGCGGCGATGGGCTTGAAACTTGTCACGTACGGAATACTAACTAATGTGCAAAATGTGGGCATGTGCCAAATGTCATGTTTGGACTCTGACTACCCTCTTTAGATATCCTCAAAGATCTAAGTCACTAGAGATCAGTAGTGCGATTACGGAACGATACAATCAACACTTGTCAAGTCAAATTTGACGACCTCTGTGGCGCAGCGGGCGAGAGTCCGCCTGCGACGCAAGAGGTTGCGGGTTCGATTCCCGCCACGGAACAAATTTGTGTACGATCTGCAGAAATTTGTTCCGTTGGTCTGGGTGTTTTCTATGTATAATAAAAAATTATCTATCTATGTATATAATGTATTCAATATATCAGTTATCTAGTACCCATAACACAAGCTTTGAGTAGCTTACTTTGGGGCTAGATGATGCTGTGTGGATTGTCCAGCATTATTTATTTATTTATTTATTTAATTGATTGAATAAACACTCTTATCATCATCATTCTCCTGCCCTATCCCACGCGTGGGGTCGGCACAACATGTTTTCCTCTTCCACTCACTCCTATCATTCGTCAACTCTGAATCTACTCCTTTTACATTCATATCATCTTTCACACAATCCAACCACTTCTTCTTCGGCCTTCCTCTACTTGCGCACCCAGCCACAGTCATACTCATAACTCTTTTGGTGACATGGTTTTCATCCCTCCTCATCATGAATAAACACTCTTATGGGATTTTCTGCGGTGTATTTGCCTGACAACTACGTCGCTCTGGTTTTTATATGTTTTCTCGTGTTATTTTGAGTTTTATTGCGTAATTTTGGTGGTTATTTTGCCAATAAAGCCCGGGTTCTTGATGCGAGTGTAAAGTATGTGAATTAGAGTGAATAGTTCTCTTCAAATTCCATCGGAAGAAATCCCGAAAATTTTCAACAAAACAGCCATCTTTTGTTTAAAATTGACTTGACAACTTGACTATGACTCTGTGACGTTGATAATACTTATAAATAAATACACTTGACACTGGCAAAATTGTTCTCTAAGAGACAGATGCCATAATTGAAGAAGAAGAAGAAGAAACACTCTTATGTAATACCAAATCACTTGATTACAATGAAAACGTATTGACATTGATTGTAAGCAAAGATCCATAATCGCCCCACTGAGGAGAATAGCAAGCCGGGGATTACATTCGTGATCGTGTTATTTTTTGTACAATGATTCCCATTTCGCTTACGTAAGGGGAAAGGTAAAGCCACCGTAGCGGTGAGACTCTGACAACTTCCGCCGCGCTCCCAATTGGACTCGTCCTGCGGAACGGCACCGGAAGTCAGCTGAGCGACTGTATATTCGCAATAGGTACCTCAGTTTGGGCTACAAGTACATACAGTTGATACAGTTGGCCCAACGAGTCGAGGCATTCGTGAAGTTAGCCGCAGACGCTGCGCAGTATCGCTTTTCGGGAGCAATTGGATATTCAAACAAAATTCAATTGAAATTATATTCCAAACACATTACCCTCCTTCGTCGCTGCGCAGTCGGGTAAAAATGTACTAACATTCAAACATTATATTATCGTATTTTTGATGTTGGTAGGTAATACGAGTGAGCGGCGTTAAATGCTAAGTTAACGCTCGTGAATAACAATTTAGATCAACAGATGTTGCAACCAGAGTACATTAAAGGTGAACGCGCATCTGGTCGAACCGACTGAGGCTTATATAGATAGAGTTTTTTAGTATATAAGGGCGATTCTAGTCAATTTGATATTTTACCGTTGTTTTAAATACTTCTTTTCCTTGATAATCCTCCTTTTCCTTGAAAGACGAGCTCTAAAGCTCGTATGGAGCAAAAAAAGATTGGTTTATAATAAGTTATTTCACGAAGGGTACATTAAAAATTAACTAATATTTTACGAGATAAACAAAATTGTTTGTTGCGAACAATGACGAAAGTGAGAAAAATGCCGAAACCGTTGAGTAGAAAGGCCCGTAAAATCCTATGAAATTTCGCGAACCAATACTCATTGAATGCGTTATAATGTTTTTGCAAGTACGGCACTGCCAGCTCGTCCAGATGGGCGTTCACCCTTAGCCACATTTAAAGTGCATAGAAACTATTTATTAACTCTCTAGTATGATGAATCTATGATTGAAAATTATAACATTAAATACCACAATTAACCGGTTTTAAATGAACGGTTTTTTCAATAATTATTGGTGGTTATAATAATATACGAGTCTAATTAGCGGCGATCAGCTTGCAACATGTCACGTACGGAATACTTAGCCCTAGTTCAGACACGGCGGGAATCGCGCTATTTCAGAATCGCATGGAAATCGCGCTATTTCAGAATCGCATGGAAATCGCGCGGGTTTTATTTGTATGAGTTATTTAGTAATCGAGCCTGGGGATTACAGTCGTGATCATATTTTTTTATTTTTTTTTTATTTAGTAACCGTTCAGACATAACCTCGCGGCTAATCAAGCCGCGCGGTTACCGCAACCCAACCGCCAGATAATAGAATCGCACTACTCCCGCGCGTTTCTATTACTATTAGATTAAATTAAAATTATAATTTATCTCAACTGTGAAGTTTAAAATAAAAATTTGAAAATAATTCTGTTTTACAATATTCAGATACAATGAAAACTTAACAACTAGCTTTATGTACGTTCATCTTTGCCGCCTAGAAGAGAATAATATGTTCAAATACTTCCCTCTGGTCATTTCTTTAGCTTCTTCAAGTCCTAACTGGTATGCTAAGTCGTGTAGCTTTTTAACTTCCATTATGAGTCCGCTGGCATACAGTGATCCTAATTGTTGCATGTATGCACAGTCTTCCTTCGTCAGTCCCTTATTCCATGATGCAGGAGTTTCGGTGGCGCTGGGCAGAGGCGTAAACTCGGAGACTCCAGGTACTGAAAAGTCAGCAGAACTATTTGACCCATTATCATCAACCTGCTCATCATCTGACCGAGTCAACGTAGTCACATTAACTTCACTTAACTATGAAGTTTTTACGGCGCGTTCAGTTGCGTTGCGGATACCGCGCGGTTAGCACGTTGCTCGTGAGTTCGCCAATAACGTTACGAACTGACCATGTACTAGTCGGTCACTTAATATAGGATGCACCCAATACCGCCTTTTTCTTTTCTTTTTTTTAAGGAGCAACCACAGTAAACAAACTTCTTCGTCGACCTTCATTTTCAAACTGACCACTGACGTTACGAAAATCGCATAATAACTGAATGGTGTCTGAATAGCATCACAATTTTGCGGTTTCAAACCACGCTATTAGTAAACGCGCGGTTCCCGCATTCTGAACTAGCGCTTATAGGCATAATGTGGGCACGTGCCAAATAGTATGTTTGGACGTTCCTGCCTTTAACTACCGGTATTTAGTAAATTCGATCTATGACGATTATTAAAGTCTACAAAGGCGGTAATCCTACTAATATTATAAACGCGAAAGTTTGTAAGAATGTATGGATGGATGGATGGATGGATGTCAGGATGTCATGGATGTATGTTTGTTACTCTTTCACGCTGAAACGGGTGAACGGATCTGGATGAAATTTTGCACAGATATAGATTATAGTCTGAAAGAACACATAGGCTACATTTTATCCCGGAAAAATGTACGGTTCCCGTGGGATAGATTTATTTTTGTTTTTAAAGGTACCGCGCGGGCGAAGCCGTGGGCGGAAGCTAGGATATGTATAAAAACCATAACTTCTCTTCACAGTTATTAAGCAACAGATTAATGTCGGCCGATCAAAAGTCTATAGTCTGCGAAGCTCTGACGTTGGACATGCGCTTACGCAAACATTTGTAAATAAATAGTACAAACACTGTCCGTGTATAACATAGGATGCGCAAGCGATGTAGGTACACGTACAGCTAATGTGCCTTTGTTGCTACCCACAATCGATTTTAGATCTCAACTACTTGGTGTTTAGAGTTGTTATTGAATGATGTTCGAAATGGGTTTATAGTGTGACTATATACACAGAGTACGTAGTACTGTTTGGACATGTCATTTGTACTCACTAAAACCTAACAGACCGCGTTGGATAATGCGAAACTAAAGAAAAAGATCAAAGCCCGCCATCAGAATGTAAATAACAATGCTTAGGAGAAAGAGAGAGAGTGAGAGTATTTTGAGCTCACTACTCAAGTTTCATCAAGAATGTTGAGATGGAAGTGTGGAGTGACAAGGATGGATGCAATAAGAAATGAGTGTATATCAGAGGAAGTCTGAAATGACAGGGGAATGGAAGAAGATCACATGTTGTGCCGACCACACATAACGTAGGAAAAGAGGAAGGAAGATGATGATGACTACTTAAGTTTCATCTTTGACCCACAGGTTCATCAAAATTCAAAAATCACAGGGATCATTTTGAATCGTCTTACGTGCTAGATAAGTTTAGGTGCCAATTCCAGTCTTATCCCCAGTTTGAGAACTGACAAGAAACTAGCTGGGCCCTAGCGTTTTGTTTGATCCTTGTCAATTTTGTTAAAGATGCCGAGCTGAGTTGGAGCTTCGTCCGAAGCCATCATACACCAGCTAATTAAACACTTAAACAATACAAATTAAACAATCCAAAGAAACACCCAAAGTCATTGACCTTCGGCAAATGTCTATAGCCTTGGTAACAAAGGCAGGGGGATAAAATTACTGCGCAAAAGGGTGACCTACTTTCTCGACCCTTGGAGTTAACCTACCTACTCTGTAAGTACTCTATCTGTACTCATTCTTAAAATGCCCTCAAGGACATATTTGCAAATGTTATTCGGAAGGTCCTTTAAGGCCTATTTAGGCGATGAAAACCATGTTACCAAAAATGTTATCGGTATGAGTGTATCTGGACAAGTAGAGAAAGAAGAAGTAGTTTGATTGTGTGGAAGATGATATGAATATAAGAGGAGTCTTAGAGTTGACGAATGATAGGAGTGAGTGGAAGAAGAAAACATGTTGTCCCAACCCCATGCTAGGGATAATGGCAGGAGAATGATGAGGAGTTATATAAATAGAATAAGGTTTGATTTGAAACAACTCAGAATCATGTATCTTACTGACTAACTAACAAGTCAACGCACAGCCTTAGTTTTAGTTCTGGAGAGCTGAAATTTGAGGCTTAAGTTTTTATGAAAAAAAAAAAACAATGCGAACGAAGTCGCGGAAAATTCTACTAGTGCTGTAAAAAATTGTGTGCAAAGGCTTTTAGCATAGATTTAGTTATTTTATTAGATTCCACTGATTCAATTGTTAGAAACAAAAGCATCTTATCTTAGTAATTGAATCAATTTAGATACGAAAGATCTTACATTCGGGACTCTGATTGGTGGAGTACAAGGAAACTAGGAAAATCCACCAATAAGGAAGCCTTGTTTTCCAATCCTTGCCTGCGCCGCGCAGTTTCCTTTGTTCTCTATATTATGTTACGAATCTGGATGTTGTATGGTATAATACGTCCCGATCTTTCTGATAACCAAGATTAGAGAACCAAGAAAATTCTAATGTTCTGAAACATGTGTTACTGAAATAATCTTGCCACATCATGTCCAATTATAGCAGGTGCGGCAAAAATACTGTAAAGTAGACGTGCGTGCGACAGCTATCGATCGACGCTTGTAGGACTTGTGGCGCCCAACGTGGTACGGTTACTATGCCGTGATTGTATAATGTAATTTGTGCCTTACGTCTTACTTAGTAAGAGGTGTTTTAGGATGCCAGTTTTGAAGGATAACTGAATTGATTTGTAATTTATAAGTTTGTTATTTGAAGAAAGTAGGTTTTGTGGCGCCCAACGTGGTAGTAAATTCACCTAGCATTTTTGCAAAGATTTTGACTTTGATAGTAATAATAGTTGCAAGCAGGATTGCAGATTCTTTTTTAATTGTATCACTTATTCTTCCGAACCAGTGTGGTGAAAGGAATAAAGTCTGCTTCAGAGACTCTTCATGCACTTTCAGAGATTCATTTCACTCGTAAATGAGCTCAAAACTTTATTTTTAATGGTGGAACTGCAGTTTTTTGTAAAGGTTAGACTAATTTCTGCCACACCCCTACGTGGGGGGAGGGAGAGCCGTCCGTCGACCCCGCATCGACCTGGATTCTACGAACGAAACTACAACTTCTGTCATGCATGTATGACGTCATGCTGCCGATAAAACTTAAAAGTAATTCTCAGGCTAGGTAGTCATCTCCTCAAATCTTTAGTTACTTCAAGAGGCTAGTCAGAGGCATGTCTAAATATGATGTTTGTACTTGCCCACATTTTGCGCGGCAGTTAGTATTCCGTACGTGGCAAGTCCTTCACTAATTAGTATATACGCTTCGATATAAATCGCCTTGCCTACAGCGTGCTGTGAGTGATATGTATAATCATTATCATCATCATCTTCTTGCCTGTTTCCCACGTTATGTGTGGTCGGCACAAAATGTGATCTTCCATTTCCCTCTTTCATTTCCCTCTGTCATTCGTCATCTCAGTACTCACTCCTTTCTTACCCATGTCATCTTTCACACAGTCCATTCATCTTTTCTTTGACCTACCTAACCCCTGTATTCATCCACATTCATATCTAACACTCTTCTCGTCACATGACATTCATCTCTTCTCATAACATGCCTATACCACGCTTACCTATTACTCCTCATCTTTTCTGTCACCGGTGCCACTTTCAAACTTACAATAATATCCTCATTCCTTATTTTATCCATCCTTGTCCACACATACATCTCAAAATTCGCATCTCCGCCGTATGCACTCTCGTCCGTTCCCTTGATAGCCCAACATTTAGACCCATATCATGACAAGAACCTAAAAACCAAGTGGTCCCACCCAACTCAAATTCCATGGGTCTATGACTCTCGGCTCGCACAATGGACGTCTATCGCGACGCTAATTGCCATAATCAAGGTATTTGGCCCGGTGCCCGTGACTCAGCCCCTTCATGGTATGCCTATTCACAAGTGTCTGAGCTGTGATTGTTGATGAGTGTTTGACTGTTTGATTCACTGGGGCTTTTGTCTGTAATCTTATCGAGCGTGGGTTTCACTTGAAGTTGTGTTCAATAGAATTAGAAATCATTTAGTTTACGGTAGTATGAAATTTACCTTATAACGTTATGACAGTAGAATAGAGGGCGATTGCGATAATTTAACTTATCTAATAAAGCCATTAAGAACACTAAGAGCACTGTTGGTATAGTGGTAGCTCCCCTTGCTTCACGATCCGAAAGTCGTGGGTTTAACCCCGGTCATGCACCAATGAGTTTTCCATTAGTGCGTAATTCCAGTGCTCTTAAACGGTGAACGGCATACCCTAGAACCAAAAACAAAGCTTGTTAGCCTTTTAATCGCCTGTTAAAGTTGTTTTGTGTTTCACCATGTCTTGACAAAGGATTTTCTTATGTAAAACAAAATTTTGGTGAAATTGAACCTAAACGGCATAGCGGTAGTGTGTTGGCTATTGGCTGTCTTCAGGCTAAGTCGCGGATTCAGTCCCGCCTTCGATAACATTAGATCACTAAAAAATTTGATGTCCCTATCAAAACCTTGTTATAAATTTGCGAAGTTCGCGACGAGGCCTCTCAGGCAAGTTCTAGGCGCCCACGTGGGGTCATCGACCCTGGTGTAGTGAGTCACCGCTCACCGCCCTTCGAATTTCCTTGCTTTTAGGTCCTAATA
This sequence comes from Cosmorhoe ocellata, assembly GCA_963675405.1. Classification (NCBI taxonomy): domain Eukaryota; kingdom Metazoa; phylum Arthropoda; class Insecta; order Lepidoptera; family Geometridae; genus Cosmorhoe; species Cosmorhoe ocellata. Next base: position 5,477,326 of record OY776271.1, on the reverse strand, counting down.
TTTTTGTACTAGCTTACACCACGGCTTCGCCCGAGTGGCATCTTGAAAAACAAAAACAAATCTATCCCACGGGAACCGTACATTTTCCGGGATAAAAAGCCTATGTGCTATTCCAGAATATAATCCTATACCTGTGCCAAATTTCATCCAGATCCGTTCAGCCGTTTCAGCGTGAAAGAGTAACAAACATACATCCACACATTCTTACAAATTTTCGCGTTTATAATATTAGTTGTATTTACAAAAACGGATCGCGAATTTTCATACAGTTTTCACAGCTAGATAGAATATAATTGGGAGAATATTGGCCTTGTTTCATTAAAATCGGATGTCGTAAAAAAACATACGGACGAAGTCGCTAGCAACAGGGCTATTCTATTCAACGATTTCATCATTGTTCTCACTTTCGTCATTTTTCGCAACAAACGATTTTGATTATCTCGTAAAATATCAGTTATATTTAAAACGTACCCTAGGTGAAATAACTTATTATCAACCAATCTTTTATAGCTCCGTCTTCATGACGGATCATTCTTTAAAATAACCGTTATATATCAAATTGAGTAGAATCGCCCAACAGCTAGTGTTACCTTAATACATTTTGTTTGATCTGGAAACCCGTACAATACACTTAGTGGTAGTCATTACCATTATTCCTAATCAATATCCTCGTATTGTGTAAGTATTATCGAAGTTAACGCTAAAATCGGTTTACGATTCCGAATACCGATAAATACCAGAATGACTGTACTGTCTAGCACTATCTAAGTCTGTGGTTCGTAAAATTCCGAGTCTGAGTAACTGCTATTGTATTGCTTTCATCCAAAAAAAAAAAAACAAAGCCGGAGAGCCGACTGGCCGTATACAAAAGAAATAAAGAAATAAAATTGGTGAAAATTTTAAAATTGGAACGTCGGAAGCGCATTCCTTAGCGTCACTTCGTCTATTTCGGTCGTGTTCGGTGCGCTCTAATGTTTTTATTATCTTTTTAAATATAAACTGGAGATCCCTATAGGGCGCTGTCACATTATTCATAATATGATTATCACGGTTTTTTGTTACTTAGATAATTTTAGATGTGAAGGTGGGTGTTTCTATGTATGGGAATTACTATTGCTGTCGCGCTAGCTAGACGGATTTTGACAAATGAGTTTTCATTGAATTCGCCTGAATCACAAGAGTGACTGACTATGCAGAATGCTTGCAAAATGTTAAAAACCCAATATGGCGACTGTAAGAAGCTAAATTAATGAAGAATGTAATGAGAGTGAATGAAGCAAGAGGTATGTCAGGATCGTAGCAAGTGGAGATCCGTGGTCTCTGCCTACCCCCGTCGGGAAACAGGCGTGATTTTATGTATGTACTAGCTTCTGCCCGCAGTTTCGCCCGCGTGGTACCTTGAAAACCAAAAACAAATTTGGATAACCTTTTCCTGGATAAAATGTAGCCTATGTGTTAATTTTTGTGCCAAATTTCATCCAGATCCGTTCAGCCGTTTCAGCGTGAAAGAGTAACAAACATACATCCATCCATCCATCCATACATTCTTACAAACTTTCGCGTATATAATATTAGTAGGATGTACGTAAGAAGCTAAATTCAATTACTTTCAATTTTTATATATTTTAAATAGACTTATAAAATGACTTATAGAGCGCTGGTGGTGTAGTGGCAGCACCCCTGCCTCACGATCCGAAGGTCGTGGGTTCAAACCTGGTCGTGCACCAATGAGTTTTTCCATTCGAAAAATTTATGTGCGCAATGCCAGTGCTCTTAAACGGTGAAGGAAAACATCGTGAGGAAACCGGCATACCCTAGAACCAAAAATTCGAAGGTATGTGTCATAGGTTAGTATTCTTATAAGCGGCGATGGGCTTGCAACCTGTCACGTACGGAATACTAACTACTGTGCAAAATATGGGCATGTACCAAATGTCATGTTTGGACGTGCCTCTGACTACCCTCTTTAGATATCCTCAAAGATCTAAGTAACTAGAGATCTGAGGAGATATCTACCGAGCCCGGGGATTACAGTCGTGATCATATTTTTTTTTTTATTTTTTTTTTTATTTTTATAAAATGCTGTTTGGAAATAGCACTTAAATTCACGCGTAACTCCGCGTGTAAGACGTGTCAAAGTTTTTAAGTAGGTACTTAAGTAATTTTTAATTTTTAAGAATTCTTACTTTGCAATTACCTTTCATCCCTTATTTCAACCTTCAAGCATTTTTTCGCGATAAAAGGTAGCCTATGTTCTTTCTCAAGCTTTAGTCTATCTCTGTACCAAATTTTATCAAAATCGGTTCAGCGGTTGAAGCGTGAAAGCGTAACAGACACTTACTTTCGCATTTATAATTTTTGTTGATTGATTGAAATAAAACCTGAAATTATAAAGACTTATTATAGATCAATGCGACAAAGAATAGACCCTTAGGTCAATACTCAATTGGGTGTCATTGACCCGACCGCCATCTTGAAAATGTCACTGACCAATTGTTTGTATGTATGATTTACGAGTGATTTGAATATTTGACCGCTATGTCAAAAGAATTCATTGTCCGACCGGACAGACAGACAGGACAATAGGGGATTGATACCGCTTTTATATAGATATTTTGCCATATTTTTTTTTGTATTAGAGCACTGTGGTAGCACCCCTGCGCACGATCCGTAGGTCGTGGGTTCGAATTTGGTCGTGCAGCGGGTTTTTCTATTTTAAAGATCTATGTTCGTAATGTCAGTGTTCCTCAACGGTGAAGGAAAACATCGTGAGGAAACCGGCATCTTAAAACTAAAAATTCGAAGGTGTGTGTTAGAGGTAAGTAATCTTAAAAGCGGAGATCGATTTGCCACCTGTCGTGTACGGAATACGAACTACTTTGGCATGCCAAATATCATGATTGGACGTGCTGACTACCCTTTAGATATCCTCAAAGACCTAAGTAACTAGAGACAACCTCACCACGAATTCATAATACATTACCGAATTAGTATTACATTATTATTTCGTACCATGACCTATGCAAATTGTATTGAAGTAGTGTTACTTCATGACGTTTCTAAAACGGAATCGTTCTGGAAGACTTCGTGGTAAGGCCCCTGAGGAGATATCCACCAAGCCTGGGGATTATAGTCGTGATAATGTTTTTGTTTTCATATAATCTATATTCTATATAATGTATATAAAAATGAATTGCTGTTCGTTAGTCTCGCTAAAACTCGAGAACGGCTAAACGGATTTATCTTAACTTGGTCTTGAAATGTTCGTGGAGGTCTAGGGAAGGTTTAAAAGGTAAGAAAAATTCGAATAACTGCCGGGAAAACCCTAAAAATAGCCCTTTTCTATTTCCCATACAAACGTTTTCTAAATAAGTACGAAGTCTGCCGGGTCAGCTAGTGTAGGTATATTTTTTCCGAACAACATCGATAAACTCCTAGGCTATAATTACGAAGTTTATCGCCAACGCACCATTGTTGTAAGAGTTCGTTGAACCCATGTAATGGCGTTACATAATGTAAGCTGTGAGTTCCGAACCACTCTTTTACAAGAGCGAAGATCTATCAAAGTAAAGATGTCTATTACAATCTATTGTAGGCACATCCTACTAATATTATAAACGCGAAAGTTTGTAAGAATGTATGGATGTATGTTTGTTACTCTTTCACGCTGAAACGGCTGAACGGATCTAGGTGAAACTTGGCACAGATATAGATTATAGTCTGGAATAGCACATTGGCTACTTTTTATCCCGACAATATATAACTTCTTCCCACGACTTCGCCCGCGTGGTACCTTGAAAAACAAAAACAAATCTGTCTCGCAGAAACTGTACATTTTTCCGGAATAAAAAGTAGCCTATGATTCAGACTATAATCTATATCTTTGCCAAATTTCATCCAGATCCGTTCAGCCGTTTCAGCGTGAAAGAGTAACAAATATACATCCATACATTCTTACAAACTTTCGCTTTAATAATATTAGGAGGATGTATAAAAATTGTATTGAAGTAGTAATACATCAAGCTTGACGTTTCTCAAACATGATGTTTTGTAAGAGTTTGTGGTAAGCCCCTTATGATAAAATAAATAAATAAATAATGCTGGACAGTCCACACAGCATCATCTAGCCCCAGTAAGCTACTCAAAGCTTGTGTTATGGGTACTAGATAACTGATATATTTAATACATCATATTCATAGATAGATATTTTTTTATTCTACATAGAAAACACCCAGACCAACGGAACAAATTTCTGCAATCGTACACAAATCGAACCCGCAACGTCTTGCGTCGCAGGCGGACTCTCGCCCGCTGCGCCACTGAGGTCGTCGATATTTGCTAAAGATCTCGTGTTCTGTTCCAGAGAGCAAGCCACAGACATGGCGGACGCAGATATAGAGACGCTGCAGAACGGCACTGCCACCCTGTCGTTGGAGGAGGAGGAGAGGCTGAAGCAACGTCCAGCTGACATTGACGCTGTAAGTATTAACAAAAAAACCCACCAACTTATGATTCGTCTCATTCGGGCGCGAAATAAAGAAAAAAATACCCAAAAACTTGAGGGCGTGAATACAAACGAGCATTGTGGACACCGCGCGCAAAATTTCAGCTGTGTGATTCTGTAAGACCTCATTCTAAACTTCGAATCTGAATCCGCTGTGAGTTTCTTGATTGGCATTCTAAAAGCTCGGTTGATAATTCGAATTTACTAGCGATACTCTTGCGAGCGTGTCAGCGAGTTGAACTATATTGACGGGGAGATTTTGACAGATAAAGTATGAGATGACGTAAGAAGGGCATTCTATACGGTAATTCCCAAGTCACTTCGACGCTCGCTTCGCACTCGAACCCGATTCAAAGTGTCAAATAGAAAGGTCAATGTCTAATGTCATTTTGAACCCTAGGCGAAGTGAGAGTGAATAGTGATGTGAGATGCGAGTTGATGTTTAAATTTTACAGAATCGACATACTGTTCGGGGGGAGCTACTAATTTATTTATTACTTGCTAATCCGCTCGCAGGTTGTTACTAAACAGGTCGTGGACGCAGGTTAGGATGATCAACAATCGATTGGGTCGCGCGCGAGCCTTGCAAGCTAGTCCAAACAAACGGGTATGCGGGTCAAAAATGATCGAATCACATATAGATTCGTGATCAAATCGGCTGGTACACTTATGCCTACCAAGCTATTCCTACTGGTGCACGTTTTTGTAGATCTATTTCTACCGGTAGGTATAGGTGCATAGTTTTTTTCAATCGCGTATGGATTGCGATCGAATCAAAATGATCCAATCAATCGTGATCGACACGATCTAATTCTTTTAAAAATATATCCATATCACTTCTACATTCGGCTTCACGATCACACTCTTTCCAGGATGTCCGCGAGATGGAACGTCGCAAGCGCGTCGAGGCCCTCATGTCTTCGAAGCTGTTCCGTGAGGAGTTGGAGCGGGTGCTCGACCAGCAGATGCACGAGGGCGGGGACGCGCCCCTACTGCAGCGCATCAGGGAAATGGTGGGCGGGCGGCTGCATAGCGGTTCTTTGAGGGTGAGTGAAAACTTCGCATCAGGGTTTCTTTTCAGAAGCAGTGGTCTTCTTTTAAGTCTTTTTACCCTGTGAAGTGAAGGAGGGTAATGCAATAAATAATAGTTATATATAAAATTTGTTATAAGTATAAATTAAAAGCAAAAACATGAAACAATATTACACGCATATCTGAAGGGGGCTAGTCAAAGGCATTTCCGATCCGAACATGATATTTGGCACATGCCCACATTTTGCATAGCAGTATTCAGGCTGCAAGCACATCAACGCCTAATAAGGATATATACTTCTTTGAATTTTTGGTTCTTTGATATCCCGGTTTCCTCACGATGTTTCCCTTCACCGTTTTGAGCACTAGCCGTTCTGTGAAAATAAACTATGTGGTTGAAGTTGAACGGTGAAGGAAAACATCGTAAGAAAACCGGCATATCCTAGAACATGAAATTGGAAGTTTTGTATCATAGATGAGTATTCTTATCAGCGACGATGGGCTTGCAACCTGTCACGTACAGAATACTAACTTCTGTGCCAAAATATGTGTCAAAAAGTGTCTCTGACTACCCTCTTTAGATATCCTCAAGTCTAAGTAACTAGAGATCTGGAGATATCCACCGAGCTTGGGGATTACAGTCGTGATCTGTTTTTGGATTATAATAGTTACGTGCCTCCGACTACCCTCTTTAGACCTAAGTAACTAGAGATCCGGCGTAGATCCTAGTATCTACCGAGCCTGGGGATTACAGTCGTGATCTGTTTTTGGATTATAATAGTTACGTGCCTCCGACTACCCTCTTTAGACCTAAGTAACTAGAGATCCGGCGTAGATCCTAGTATCTACCGAGCCTGGGGATTACAGTCGTGATCTTGTTTGTTTTTGGTTTATGGTACGTGGTTAAATTACCAGTATTTTCTCCAACTTCCGCCGGTTCCTGGACTAGCCTCACCGCTCGGTTGGCAGTAGCTCTGCCTTCTGCGCTGCAGTAGGTCTACCATGAGTTGTCACATTTAGATTGGCTGACGTTACTACAGTAGTAATAGTACGTTACTATGACATTTGTCAAAATTGTTACTCATGCTAACAAATTCTAAGCAAATAATGAGCGCAAACTACAGTCGCTGTAGTACGCCGTGACGTAGGATAGTTAGCTACGTGAGGTTTTAGTACCCAACTATCCGCTAGAGGCGCTGTAGGCAAGTTTTCATACATTTTTTTAACTACAGTCGCTAGCGATTGTAGATTGTGAAAACTCATGGTAGACCTACAGGTTGCGGGTTCGATCTCCACCCAGGACTAACATTTGTGTGATGAACGCAGATGTTTGTTCTGTGTCTGGGTGTTATTACGTATTTATGTATGTACATAATACATACATAAAATCACGCCTGTTTCCCGACGGGGTAGGCAGAGACCACGGATCTCCGCTTGTATGTATTTACAAAAAAATGTATTTAATTAATGTATCAACTATCTGGATCCATAGTACAAGCTTTGCTTAGTTTGGGGCTAGATGGCGGTGTGTGAACTGTCCACCAAAATTTATTTAAGTATTTATTTATTTATTTATTATTAGTTATTATTTTAGACGACCTCAGTGGCGCAGCGGGCAAGAGTCCGCCTGCGACGCAAGAGGTTGCGGGTTCGATTCCCGCCTCGGAACAAATTTGTGTACGATCTGCAGAAATTTGTTCCGTTGGTCTGGGTGTGTATGTATAATAAAAATTATCTATCTATGTACCTATATCATGTATTAAATATATCAGTTATCTAGTACCCATAACGCAAGCTTTGAGTAGCTTACTTTGGGGCTAGATGATGCTGTGTGGATTGTCTAGCATTATTTATTTATTTATTTATTTATTTATTCTCCAGGGTCCGACCTGCGTGCTCCCCATCAACGACATCCGCGGCATTGAGGGGGTCGGCTACGAGAAGGGGGAGAAGATCCTCAGATGCAAGCTTGCTGCTGTCTACCGGCTGGTGGACCTCTTCGGGTGGACCCAGAGTAAGTTCTTGGAACTGCTTCTTCTTTGAAATAACTTTCCGCTGTCTACCGGCTGGTAGACCTGGGGCCATACCACGAATTCATAATACATTACTGAATTAGTATAACATTGTTGGTTCGTACCGTGACCTATGCAAATTGTATGGAAGTAGTGACGTTTCTATAATGGAATCGTTCTGGAAGACTTCGTGGTAAGGCCCCTGTTAGGGTGGACCCAGAGTAAGTTCTTGGAACTGCTCCTTCTTTGGGATTGAGAGCAGTTTTTGACACCCCATTTTAATCTCCTAGCTTAGAGGGTTATTTTAAAATATCCAGAAATACGTAAGTATCCATTTATTTTGCATTTAAATTATTCGAACGCATCATCCGTTAAAAAGTTCCCATACAAACACTGACCCCTCATTTGACCCCTTTTTAAAGGTTATATTGAAAAATCTTGAAACACGTGTCGATTCATTTTGCTTTTACAGTACAAAGATAAAGATAACTTACAGTACACAAACAAAGTTTCATTAAAATCGCTCCACGCGTTACAAAGTTCAAAGTTCATACTAACGTTTTCACCCTTTTTCACCCCCTTAAGGGTGCAATTTCCAAGCTTCAGCGGTTTCGGCTCGGCGATGATGAATCAGTCAGTCAGTCAGTCAGTCAGTTTAAGCTCTTATATAGATATATACATAGATATCATAAGTAGCGAATTCATAAAAGCTTTTAAGTATATTTTAGAATCACAATCATAGTATTTTTTTTTATTACTCGTATTGTTTTGTGTTACTATGATTATTAAATACTAGCTACCGCACGCGGCGTCGCCCGCGAAGTACCTACATAAAATATAGCCTATGTTCATCCTGAAAGTTCATTCTACACATTGGTGAAATAATTTTTCAAATCGGTTCAGTAGTTTCGGAGCCTATTCGTTTCAAACAAACAAACAATCAAAGTTTTCCTCTTTATGATATTAGTATAGATTGACGTAAATACTCTCTCTATCGTATTAGGTTATCCTGTAATGATAGGGTTGAAGATTGTAAATAAATAAATAAATCTTCCAGCGGGCGTGAACGGTCAGATAACTGCACGTCTGAACACCGCCGTGGAATCCGTGCTGACCACTCCTCGGGGGCTACTCCCTCATGAGGTGACGGCATCCTCGCTGGTGAAGGTGGACATGCAGGGCGCGGTGCAGGACCAGGGCACCACCAACTTCCCTGTCAACGTTGAAGGTACAGCTACTGTCCACCATGCTGAGGGTATAGGGTCCGGCAAAAATGCCAATGCTCTCAAATGGTCAAGGAAAACATGTGAGGAAACAGGCATACCCTAGAACTTAATTCGAAGGTGTGTGTCATAGGTTAGTGTTCTTATAGGCGGCGATGGGCTTGCAACCTGTCACGTACGGCAAACTGACTATTCAAAATGTTGGCATGATTTTGTCTCTGACTACTAACCTCAAAGATCTAAGTAACCAGAGATCTGAGGAGATGTCTACCGAGCCTGGGGTTTACAGTCGTGATCATTTATATAGCCGTGTCTGTTTTAGGCCTATTATAATGTCAATGAATATCTGATGGATAAATTCTAGATGAGACAATTTACTTATTGATTAATTAATGTTGATATTGACCTTGTTTTATATACATCTATCGTGACTTTGCATGCTGTAAAGCTGATCATGGCTGTTCCCATTCTATTTTTTTATTTAACATCCCTGTAACCCATGTTTCGCAAAATAAATGAATTTGATTTGATTTGATTTTGATATTTTCAAATAAAAATTAGTGCCACCTAAAGAGTACATGCTACTTAGCCAAAACAAACAGTTTTAAAAAAAAAATCTGTTTGTCTGTGCGTTTGTGCACGCTAATCTCCGCAACGGCTAAACTAAATCGAATGCAGTTTTCACGTATGTATTAAGATAAACTTGGATTAAAACTTAGGTCTTGTTTCATCGAATACGGTTGGCAAATAAAATAGATATGCTTATTTTACGCGCGCGCTGGACACAACGCGTAAAAGTACTAACGACAAAGTCGCGGGTAACAACATTTCTTCAATATATTAATCAATTCCAGGGTTCTCTCTCCACGCCGCGGTGCACTCCGCCCGCCCTGACATCCGCTGCGTGCTGCACATCCGCTCGGCATCCGCTCTGGCTGTGTCCTGCATGACCGGTGGACTGCTGCCGCTGTGCCACGAGGCCGCTGCGTTGGGTGACTGCGTGTTGCATCGTGTGCCGCTCGGTCAGTATGATAATTACACTGGTGGTGTAATTGTGTAATTGTGTTACAAGAAGGGTGATGGATTTGAATGTTGATGGATATAAGAGTAGTAGTAAAAATTCGAAGGTGTGTGTCATGGGTTAGTATTCTTATAAGCAGCGATGGGCTTGTAACCTGTTACGTACGGTATACTAACTACTGTGCAAAATGTGGGCATGTGTCAAATATCATGTTTGGACGTGCTGACTACCCTCTTTAGTTATCCTCAAAGATCTAAGTAACTAGAGATCTGAGAAGATATCTACCGAGCCTGGGGATTACAGTTCAGATCATGAATGTGCCTATGTGCTATTCCAGACAATAATCTATATCTGTGCCAAATTTGATCCAGATCTGTTTAGCCGTTTCAGCGTGAAAGAGTAACAAACATACATCCAGACATCCTGACATCCATACGTCCACACATTCTAACAAACTTTCGTGTTTATAATATTAGTAGGATCTATCTATCAGTTAAAGAATTGTTAAACTCTGTTCCGCAGGAATTCTGGACAACGAGGAGAAGGATAAGCTGGTCCGTGCTCTTGGACCTTCCTCCAAGGTCCTGATCCTCTCGAACTCGGGCGCCCTCTGCTGCGGGGCGACCCTGGAGGAGGCGTTCCACCATGCCCGTCTGCTGACCGCCGCCGCTGATGTCCAACTACGTCTGGCTTCCATACCGCTGGACAGACTCGCGCTGGTGGATGAGGAGACCAGGAGACAGGTAATATATCATGAAAATAATAGTGGAACTGGGCCTAACACGTCAGCTGCATGGCGACTTGTGGGCGACCGACCACCACCGAGTGGAGCCCACCCAACGAGAGACGGCGACGTGGCAGACCCAGGAGGAGATGGCGAGACGAGCTCGACGCGTATTTACCATCTTGGCCTACATCAGCGTTAAATCGCGAGGAGTGGAAGGAAGGAAGGGAGGCCTTTGCCCTGCAGTGGGACAATAATGGCTCAAAAATAAATGAAAATAATACAAAATTTAAAATTTACACCACCATTGCTCACCAGTTACTAAAAGTTCGATTGTTTTGCAGATATTCGAAGCTGCCCACAAGGCGCCGAACGATCAGGCGAAGTGGCGCGTCGGAGGCGAAGAGTTCGAAGCTTTGATGAGGATGTTGGACAACGCGGGCTTCCGCACCGGTTACATCTACAGACACCCCCTGGTCAAGGTAACCAAACCCCCCAAAAAATATGAATCTTTATCTGTAGGTCTACCATGAGTTTTCACAATCTACACTCGCTAGCGACTGTAGTTAAAAAATTGTATGAAAACTTGTACAGCGCCTCTAGCGGATAGTTGGGTACTGAAACGTCGCGTAGTTAACTATCCTACGTCACAGCGTACTACAGCGACTGTAGTTTGCGCTTAATTCATTTGCTTAGAATTTGGTACCATGAGTAACAATTTTGCCAGATGTCATAGTAACGTACTATTACTACTGTAGTAACGTCAGCCGATCTAAATGTGACAACTCATGGTAGACCTACAGGTCATCCAACGGATCTAGGCATTCGTGAAATTAGCCACAGGTGCGAGTTTGCGCATATACAGTTCCTTCCCCCCCCTCATACCTCCAATTGCTCCCGAAAAAACGATACTGCGCAGCTCTTGCGACTAACTTCACGCATGCCTAGATTCGTTGAGCCAACTATAGTTAACTATCCTACGCCACAGCGTACTACAGCGACTGTAGTTTGCGCTTCATTCATTTGCTTGCAATTTGGTAACATGAGTAACTATTTTAACAGTTAAAAGGTGCTTTATTTTCTGTTCAGAACGATGTCCCGAAGCCCAAGAACGACGTGGAAGTTCCACCGGCAGTCTCCTCGCTCGGGTATCTTCTGGAGGAAGAGGAACTTTATAAGCAAGGGTGAGCTATCATTAGTTGAGCACTGGAGGTATAGTGGTAGCACCCCTGCCTCACGATCCGAAGGTCGTGGGGTACAAACCTGGTCGTGCACCAATGAGTTTTTCTATTCGAAATAATTATATGCGCAATGCCAGTGATGAAAAACATAAGGAAATCGTCATACCCTAGAACAAAAAATTCAAAGGTGTGTGCTATTGATATGTTAGTGTTCTTATAAGCGGTGGTGGGCCTGCAACCTGTCGTGTAAGGAATATTAACTACTGTGCAAAATGTGGGCATGTGCCAAATGTCATGTTTAGATGTGACTTGACTTTCTTTAGATATCCTCAAAGATCTAAGTCACTAGAGATCTGAGGAGATATCTACCGAGCCTGGGGATTACAGTCGTGATCATGTGCCAAATATCATGTTTCGACGTGCCTCTGACTGCCCTCTTTAGATATCCTCAAAGATCTAAGCAACTAGAGATCTGAGGAGATATCTACCGAGCCTGGGGATTACAGTCATGATCATGTGCCAAATGTCATGTTTCGACGTGCCTCTGACTGCCCTCTTTAGATATCCTCAAAGATCTAAGCAACTAGAGATCTGAGGAGATATCTACCGAGCCTGGGGATTACAGTCGTGATCATGTGCCAAATATCATGTTTCGACGTGCCTCTGACTGCCCTCTTTAGATATCCTCAAAGATCTAAGCAACTAGAGATCTGAGGAGATATCTACCGAGCCTGGGGATTACAGTCGTGATCATGTGCCAAATATCATGTTTCGACGTGCCTCTGACTGCCCTCTTTAGATATCCTCAAAGATCTAAGCAACTAGAGATCTGAGGAGATATCTACCGAGCCTGGGGATTACAGTCGTGATCATGTGCCAAATATCATGTTTCGACGTGCCTCTGACTGCCCTCTTTAGATATCCTCAAAGATCTAAGCAACTAGAGATCTGAGGAGATATCTACCGAGCCTGGGGATTACAATCGATCATGTTCTGTTTCAGATTGTGGAAGAAAGGTCAGGGCAAGGCTGGTGAGCGTACCCGCTGGCTGAACTCCCCCAACGTGTACCAGAAGGTCGAGGTCCTGGAGACGGGGACTCACGACCCGAAGAAAATCACCAAGGTAGAATATCTGAGGGTCGAGGCGGAGTAGGGCCTATGGTTTCTATATTCCTGCCCTGGCGTGAGCATTTTTGAATTAGTTTCGTGCGCGGAATTTGAATAATTGGTTTTTAATATATCCTGTGTATAGAATATGGCTAATGTAAATCTTAATATACCATGTAGAATACATTGTTGTGAGTGATTGAGCTATTCACAGACAATGTAGAGCCTAAACCGCTGGTACTAGATACTCGAAACTGTGTCGTGCGTGACTGACTGACTGAGTGACTGACTGACTGACTGACTGACTGACTGACTGACTGACTGACTGACAGACAACGCAGAGCCTAAAACGCTGGTCTTAGAGACTTGAAAACTTTCTCATGCATGACTGACTGACTGACTGATAGACTGACTGGATAAAAATTTGTGTGATGAAGGCAGTTTGTTCTGTCTGGTTGTTATTATGTATTCTATGTATTTACAAAAAAGTATATAAAGTATTTAGGTATTTATCTGGTTCCCTTAATACAAGCTTTGCTTAGTTTGGGGCTAGATGGCGTTGTGAAATGTCCATCATTATTTTATTCTTATTCCACCTACGCTAGCTATAGTATTCTGAGAATGCAGGTTATATTAAAAACAGCAAAATATTATAATTTCACGAAATTTTGTTTATGCTTTTCTGTCGTTTATAGAAAGCTGTATAATGCTCATGCTAAGGTATTATGGAATAGTCAGATTTGAATTAAAACTATGTCCAATTTGATAAAACTTAATTCCAAAATCAACTTTACTGAACTCAAAAAATCTTGTGTAGACAAAAAATAGTAGAATTTTTACAAAAAAAAACTCAAAAATTTCACAAAAATATCCTGAATTTCTTGTTAATTCCAAAATCAACTTCGCTAAACTCAAAAAAATTAGATTACACATAAAATAGATGAATTTTGCAAAATAAAATATAAATTCCACAAAAATATCTTAAATTTCTCGATATATTATCTTCATTTCGTCTAGGAAACATCAAAGTTATCTTAAAAAAAATATATATATTTTTAATCAATAATTTTAAATTCTTAGTAGTTTGTACGGAACTAATTATTTGGCATTGTAGACTACAGAAATTAAAAATTCACTTAATATCTCTATCATCACAATAATGTATTATTTATATTATAAGTATTCTTATAAGCAAGCGGCGATGGGTTTGCAACCTGTCAGTCAAAGAATACTAAAGTACAGGTGGGCACAGGCCATATTAAATTTTCGGACGTGCCTCTGACTACCCTTTAGATATCCCCAAAGAACTAAGTAACTAGAGATTGTAGTATGCTGTTGTTATCACAAATATTTCGTATATTATTTTATTAGATTAAAAATGTTTAATATTTCAAATGTAAGAACATTTTTATATTTCTTTACATTCCATGTTTTTTTATAAGTATATATTTTGGTTTTTGGTTAGTGATTTTTTTTATTATATTTAAATATATATTATGTGATATATATTACTAAAACTTGTATAATGGTAATTTTACACTTCTTATTAATTATAACTGATTATTCTAGTTACATCATAGTTATAAACGTTAACCATTACATAAAATAGTCTATTAACATTCCTTTTTATACCTGTTAAATATTAAGAGTTTTGTCATAAACAGTCAAGCATTTTGTGTCAGCGCTCAAAACTGCTCAAAAACTCTATTATTATTTGAGTTTTTGTAATAATATTAATGCTAAATCATCGAAATCGTGTTTATATTAAGTAAATAGATATTATCTGAAGATATTTATATAAATATTATTTAAAGTTTTTGCTTGTCGCTTCAGAGTGTATTCAAAGTTGTTAGAACGTATTCAACTTTAGGAGTATCAACTTTATCGTGATTTTTATTTAAAATACACTTATCATAAAAAAAAACTCGTGTTTCCCCTACATTTTTCATTCAGGACGAGTTCTCATTAGTGCGAAGATGTGGGTTCGATGCCCGCTGCGTAACTACAGCCCACCCACTATGTCGTCTACTTATTCTATATATATAAAAATGAATTGCTGTTCGTTAGTCTCGCTAAAACTCGAGAACGGCTAAACGGATTTATCTTATCTTGGCCTTGAAATGTTCGTGGAGGTCTAGGGAAGGTTTAAAAGATAAGAAAAATTCGAATAACTGCCGGGAACACCCTAAAAATAGCCCTTTTCTATTTCCCATACAAACGTTTTCTAAATAAGTACGAAGTCTGCCGGGTCAGCTAGTTCAAGATAAATAAATAAATATTTTTATTTTGTTCGTAATAGTTTAGATATTTTTTTGATTATTTCTTCTAAAAGTTAAGGCTCCTAAAGATTGAGAGAAATTGCTTTCCATATATTGTGCTTAGAGATTTTTTATTCAATAAAAATATATTTAAAAAAATTAACTCTTTTTATATCGCTTCACTCACAATGAAATGCTATTGACGGTTTACTAAAACTTGAATATATATTTCGGAAATCTTAATATAGTTTACTAATACTTTAATATAATTTACTAAAAACTTAATATAATATACTAAAAATTAATACATAATATTTAAAATCTTAATATAATTTACTAAAACTTTGATATAAGTTTGATGACGTGTTTTATTGTAATAATATTGTTTTTGTGTGACTAATGTTATAATATTTTGCAGTGGGTGGACGCTAACAACGACGAGGTAATTAAATAATAATGTAATTCAACAATTTCTTCTAATCTAACTTTCTTTTTTCAATTTCTACTTACTGGGATATTTGAGGGTTGCCATTTTATATTATCAATTTGGGTAATTTTGTTACCTTAAATTACAAAATTGCGATATATAAATAGCTATTATATTAACTTACTTAACAATAAAATATAATAATATATATTATATTAAACATTTTTGGATTGAAATAGTTTGTTACTTAATGTAATTGACAAAAAATTGTCTGATAAAAGACAAAATAATTATAATTTAAGATTCAACTTTTTATCATAATTTATCATTATTATTATCACTTCATTGTGCTTAGTCCAGTGCTTAGTCACTTTATTTAAAAAAAAAATTCAGTTAATTTCTTATACTTAATTTGTTTATTTGGGTCTTTACTTCATACTCTGGGTATTGTTGTGGTGTCCATTCTTTTACAATTCACAGGATAATTTTTCAGCTTTAAAAAAAATTTGCTTAAAAATATAAACAATTAAAAAAATGTTCATATTTTAAATTTAACAGCTTAAATTTTTTTGTTTAAAAAATACCGTATCAACAGCATTTCATTAACACCCTGGTTAGAATAAAGTTTAATTTATTCAAAACTTTACTCAAAACATCGAGTTTGTACAGTGAGAAAAGGAAATAGTACAAAATGTTGCCATGTTCTACCCTCCCGCACCCTTTTTTGTTTTTCCTCGAGATCCTATTCCGGAAATTCAATCTGGGCATGCTGTTGCACGATTAATTTTGATTTATTAACGATTAAATGTGATTCATTCTTAATTATCTTGAATTATTAATATATTATTTGTCAATTAATTAATTATTGTAACTTTCTTGTTGACAATTTCTTTTGATTTTTTTTATACTTAACGTAATTTTTTTATATTGTTTTAAAAATTTAAGTAAATTTCTCAGTAATAATATATGTAGTGTTGCGTCGAGCCTTTTAAGCGTTTTTTTATATTGAAATTACTTAAATCTGCAACAATATTGGAATAAAAATGCATGGGAAATGATCAAAAAACGCCTTATTTTAAAAAAAACCTCTACTGTACATGCTCGATGTTAAACCAGGTTGAAGCGACACATCGAAACCTACACCTATCTCTTTCTTGCACGACTGCAATAACCCAACCGCTCCTTAACAAAAACTAGCTTTATTTTTACAAATGGCAACATTTTTACTAATTTTTCTTTTTTTCTCTCCACAAACCATGGTCACCGCGCCACTTGACAATGGAATTTGGACCTTATTACGTACGGTAGTGGGTGCAAGATGGATCGCCGGCGCATTCCAGTACTCCAGTTAAGATTGACACATTACAATTTGTGCCTATGAAAACGAATCCTAAGGAATTCAAGAAGCTTCAACAGCAGGTATGTAATAAGATAAGATAAGATAAGATAAGATAAGATAGAAATGATATCTTTAGGTAAGAAGTAATATCTATAACTATAATAATCTATATTTTAGGTATGAATGTGGATGGATACAGGGGTAGAGTTAGGCCAAAGAAAAGATGGATGGACTGTGTGAAAGATGACATGGGTAGGAAAGGAGAGAGTGAGATGACGAATGATAGAGGGAAATGGAAGATCACATGTTGTGCCGAACACATAACGTGGGAAAAGGGCAGGAAGATGATGATGATCTATAATAACATTTTTGACGTGCCTCTGACTACCCTCTTTAGATATCCTCAAAGATCTAAGTAACTAGAGATCTGAGGAGATATCTACCGAGCCTGGGGATTACAGTCGTGTGATGTTTGTTTTGTATAATATATTTCCTCATTTCACTCAGACTTCATCTTTAAAATCCCATATATATAGATAAAGGAGAATCGTCGCGCCGATAAGATAAGTGCTGGTCCCCAATCCCACATCCTAGAGGGAGTCACGTGGGACGAGGCTAGCAAGATGGTGGGTGAAGACGCCGTCAACACTCAGACGGGTGACCATGTGGTGAGTTCCATACACGGACTAATACATATAAACTTAGCTAATTTATAGTTTTTAAAACTTGTAGAGGGAGCACCCCTGCCTCACGATCCGCAGGTCGTGGGTTCAAACCTGGGGCCTCACCACGAATTCGTAATACATTACCGAATTAGTATTGCATTGTTATTTCGTACCATGACCTATGCAAATTGTATGGAAGTAGTGACGTTTCTATAATGGAATCGTTACGGAATCGTTCTGGAATACTTCGTGGTAAGGCCTGGTCGTGCGCCAATGAGTTTTTCCATTCGAAAAATTTATTTGCGCAATGCCAGTGCTCTTAAACGGTGAAGGAAAACATCGTGAGGAAACCGGCATACCCTAGAACCAAAAGTTCGAAGGTGTGTCATAGGTTAGTATTCTTATAAGCGGCAATGGGCTTGCAACCTGTCACGTACGGAATACTAAACACTGCAAAATGTGGGCGTGTACCGAATGTCATGTTTGGACGTGCTGACTCTCTTTAGATCCTCAAAGATCTAAGTAACTAGAGATCTGAGGAGATATCTAACGAACCTGGGGATTGCACTCGTGTGAGTTTGTATGTTTGTATACTAAGCAAAATGTGGGCATCTGCCAAATATCATGTTTGGACGTGCCTCTGACTACCCTCTAGATATCCTTAAAGACATAGACATAGACATATCATTTATTCGCCACCACAATACACACAATATAAATGAACAAATATGAAAATTAAATACGTCATCAGTTACAAAATAGAAGCACGGAAACAAAAGATTGAAAAAGTAATTAACATTAAATAATAATAATAAGTAGGTGAGCTAGTGCGCTGCAGTAGCAAAATGGCCGAGGCTCAGCATAATGCCAACTGTAAAGAACAGAAGGCGCTGTTATTCTGCCTAGACCAAGACTAGAACAATCACAGGACCCTGCGATTACAAACTAATCAAACTATCAAATAGAAGAAAATATATTAAATACTCGCTCAGTTATAATAGAAAGCCTTATAAAAAATAAATAAATATTATGTGCATAAATAACAGTACAAAGAACACGAATAAATAAATAAATATTTAATAATAATCTACTAAAGTGTATGTGTACCTAATACTTACTATTTATAGAAACAATCTTAATAATATAGGTAAGCAGCAAAGACAATAATTACAGAAAACCTAACATTTAAAAGGGGCATCGGGATCAGGCAATCCAGACTTTTGTTGATCCAAAATAACACATTTTAGTCGTTTTCTAAAAGTGAATTTCGATTCTAACAACCTAAAGGGTGGAGGAATGTTATTCCAGCACTTGGTTGCTTGGTACCTGAAACTGCCACGAAACCTAACTGTTTTGTGATTATAATAATGCAGCAAATTTCTATTTGGCCTAGTGCTATATTTAGTGCGTGACTGATCAAGTTTAGAGAATAGATATATCATCATCATCATCATCTTCCTGCCCTTATCCCACGTTATGTGGGGTCGGCACAACATGTGATCTTCTTCCATTTCTCTCTGTCATTCGTCATTTCAGTACTCACTCCTTTCTTACCCATGTCATCTTTCACACAGTCCATCCATCTTTTCTTTGGCCTACCTCTAAACCTGTATCCATCTACATTCATACCTAACACTCTCCTTGTCACATGGCATTCATCTCTTCTCATAACATGTCCATACCACGCTAACCTATTACTCCTCATCTTTTCTGTCACCGGTGCCACTTTCAGACTTCCTCTGATATACTCATGCCTATTTTATCCATCCTTGTCACTCCACACATCCATCTCAACATTCGCATCTCCGCCGCATGCACTCTTTTTCGTCCGTTCCCTTGGTGGCCCAACATTCAGACCCATACAATACGACAGGTCTTATGATCGTTTTGTAGATTTGCCCCTTAAGTTTAATATATATAATAGAGAATAGATATATAGGGGTACCAAATGTCAAAATACCATGCACCAATGTGGCCATATGCAAAGCCCGTCGCGAGGCCATGTTTAGCGTTGAAGAATTGTTTAGGTATGGCGTGACGTGTGTTCGCGGCGGGATATGATAGCAGAATCTACAGCATGCGTTTAAAGATCTAAGTAACTAGAGATCTGAGGAGATGTTTTTAATTTCTTCAGGTATTGATGGGAGCTGCCTCCAAGGGTATCATACAACGTGGCTATCAACACAACGCTACGGTGTACAGCGCCCCTTACGCCCGCAACCCGTTCGACCACGTCACCGACAACGAGATAGAGGATTACAAACGTGCTGTGGAGAGAAAGAGACGCGGAAACGAATGTACGTATTAGAGTGCTGTGTCATTATCAACCGTGACAATTATGGCGCAGCGGGCATGAGTTCGCCTGCGCCGCAAGAGGTTGCGGGTTCGATTCCCGCCTCGGAACAAATTTGTGTACGATCTGCAGAAATTTGTTCCGTTGGTCTGGGTGTTTTCTATTTATAACAAAAAATATCTATCTATGTATATAATGTATTAAATATATCAGTTATCTAGTACCCATAACACAAGCTTTGAGTAGCTTACTTTGGGGCTAGATGATGCTGTGTGGATTGTCCAGCATTATTTATTGTTTATTTATCTATATCTATATAAGAGCTTGACCTGACTGACTGATTGATCATCGCCGAGCCGAAACCGCTGAAGCTAGAAAGCTGAAATTCGGAAGGTGGTTTCCTTTTATAACAAAACCACCCACTAAGGCGGGATTTTTGGAAATTCCACCTCTAAGGGGGTGAAAAAGGGTGAAAACGTTAGTATGAAACTTTTTAACGCGTGGAGCGATTTTCATGAAACTTTGTTTGTGCACTGTAAATGCAAAATAAATGGACACGTGTTTCAGGATTTTTCAATATAATCTTCAAAAAGGGGTCAAATGTGGGGTCAATGTTTGTATGGGAACTTTTTAACGGGTGGTGCGATTGGTGTGAAACTTTGTTTGTGTACTGTAAATGCAAAATGAATGGACACGTATTTCAGGATATTCCAAAATAACCCTCTAAAAAGGGTAAAAGGGGGGTCAACGTTATGTATGGAATTTTTTTATTAGTGTGATTTGTTTAAAACTCAGTTTAGATACTTTAAGTGAACAAAGTCGCGAGCGGGACAGCTAGTTTATTATGATGAAATTTGAGTACTATGTTATTATGACGCAATTTGAGTACTGTGTCATTTGACGCAATTTGAGTGCTGTCATCATAGTGTAGTTAACTTAACCTAAAACAACAGTTTTCAAATATGTCTGGTTCTGTTTGTCTGTTATTCTATGCGTTGTAAATTGACGTCACATGCGGTCACGTGACTGTTAGCGGGACTCGATATTATCAAAGTTTAAATGCCTGTAAAATCAAAACTAATAGGTATTTTTGACTACAACAAAACTAGTGAATTTGTATAGATACAAGCTTTACTGTAACAAACTTTCAACCGATTTGGCGTACCTAGTAAACATTTTTAATTCATTTTTGTTGTGTAAGAAGGTTTTGAGACGGGACAACGTCTGTCAGCTCAGCTGGTTTGTTTATATTAATACTAGCTTCCGCTCGCGGCGTCGCCCGCGAAGTACCTTCATAAAATATAGCCTATGTTCATCCTGAAAGTTCATTCTACACATTGGTGAAAGAGTTTTTCAAATCGGTCCAGTTGTTTCTGAGCCTATTCAATGCAAACAAATCTTTCCTCTTTATAATATTACTAGCTTCCGCTCACGACTTTGCTCGCGAGGTACCTACATATAATATAGCCTATGTTACTCAGGGATAATGTAGCATTCTAACGGTGAAAGAATTTTTGAAATCGGACCAGTAGTTTTTGAGTTTATTCGTTACAAACAAAAATACAAAACTTTCCTCTTTAAAATATTAGTATAGAAGTATAGATAGTATAGAAAATAATACTCGTAATTCTAATTTGCAGACGACACAGATCTGTCCGAGTCGGAGGCCATTAGCGGCGCGCAGATGACGTCACCGATCAGCGCTCCCTCCGAGACGGAGGAGGAGTCACGCGACGGTGAGTCTCATAACACATTTATTTTCTGCACGCCTCAGAAATATGTCTATACAAGGTGAGTTTTTGGTCAGTTAAAAGCCGGCGCCCACGTAATCTATATCTGTAACCCTACTCAATAATATCTTCTTCTATATATATAAAAATGAATTGCTGTTCGTTAGTCTCGCTAAAACTCGAGAACGGCTAAACGGATCTATCTTATCTTGGTCTTGAAATGTTCGTGGAGGTCTAGGGAAGGTTTAAAAGGTAAGAAAAATTCGAGTAACTGCCGGGAAAACCCTAAAAATAGCCCTTTTCTATCTATATATATATAAGAGCTTAACCTGACTGACTGACTGACTGATTCATCACCGCCCAGCCGAAACCGCTGAAGCTAGAAAGCTGAAATTTGGAAGGTGGAAGGATTTTTTTATTAGAGTGATTTGTTTAATACTCAGTTTAGATACCAACTTTAAGTGAACGAAGTCGCAGGGGGACAGCTAGTTTCCCATACAAACGTTTTCTAAATAAGTACGAAGTCTGCCGGGTCAGCTATACCCTTTGCATAGACGTAAGTGTAAAACCGAAGTGGCTAAATGGCTAAAAACTCTGACCTATCAAGAAACTGAAAACCTCCTATCCACTCATTCATAACATTGTTTTCTTTCGTACCCAACCTACAAACAATTTTTGGCTACTTCTTTAACTCCCAAACCTGAAACACATACACACATCACCTCACCCTCTCACGCTGTCACACAAATATCACTCACTCACCCTAAACACACCACCACTTCTCCACTACCTTTCAGCATTTTTATCTGCAGTCATACAGAAAATCAACCAAAGACTTTTTAATGTTTACACACACAACACTACACTACACTACACATACTACACACCCACCCTTACAACATTCTCAACTTTGGCTGTAAACAGTTTAAACTTAGTTTTTATCCTACATTACTTTTTCTTTCTTTAGGCAATTTACCTCAACCTGGTATTAAATCCGCGGAGTGAGAGCCCTGGTGACCTGTAATCACAGGTTTTTTATAAAACTTAAATCAGGCACCAGTCTCCCTCACAAAACAGGTTTTTACCTAGCTACACAGAACTATTTTAAGGACCAACCTAGTTTTTAAGAAACCTTTGTGAGGAGAAAATAAATGATTTTTATTAAAAAAAAAAAAAAAAAAAAAAGCTAGTAAATAATAAATCTATTTTTTTTTGTTATTAAAAATAACACGGAATACTAACGAATGTGCAAAATGTGGGCATGTACCAAATGTCATGTTTGGACGTGCCTTTGACTACCCTCTTTAGATGTCCTCAAAGATCTTAAGTAACTAAAGATCTGAGGAAGATATCTACCGAGCCTGGAGATTACAGTCGTGATCATATTTTAATTTTTTTTTAAATAACACGAAACATACTCGATAATATGAGAACCGATAGTAACAAGTATCAACTCAAATGGTGACTAAAAACATCATATTATTTTCGCAGAACACCGCGTGCTGAGAATCGAAACGACTCAAGCGCCCGTGAGAAGTCAACCGGAAGTCGTCTTGAGCGATGGTAAGTGAGATGCGCACTTCCGGTTATACCTATGACTTCAGGTTTTGCCTGAACTTTCTTCGATGAAACTCTAGAATTCACAAAAGTCATAGAACATTTTTTGTTCGCGTTAGTGTCCAGAATATTTTCTCTCAATATAATATACTTGTTTCGGGACACTCTGTATAGTGTATTATATGTTACAGTCACAAATACCCTAGAATAAAAAATTCTAGGGTGTGTGTCATAGGTTAGTATTCTTATAAGCGGCGATGGGCTTGCAACCTGTCACGTACGGAATACTAACTACTGTGCAAAATGTGGGCATGTGCCAAATATAATGTTTGGACGTGCTGACTCTTTAGATATCCTCAAAGATCTAAGTAACTAGAGATCTGAGGAGATATCTACCGAGCCCGGGGATTACAGTCGTGTGAGTGTTTTTTTTTCGTTTTTCTTCATGTTACAGTCTAAATTCGTAAGCGGTCGAAATCAATATTGACTAAGGTGATTGAAAGTGATTGAAATCAATATTGACTAATGTGTCAAAATTAATTTTGACTTCTTACGATCTTATTTTGACAGTAAAGTGACAGAAAAACAATGTTTTGAAAGCATCTTCTGAAATAATACTCAAATTGATATTAATTAAGTATTTAGGCATGGTATGATTTTTGCTTTTTGTTTTTGAAAAATTTTTTTTGAACAGTTTCTGTTTGGTTTTTTACTAATTTTATAACTGAAGTCAGAATCTTTACCAGTACGTCTACCATGAGTTGTCACAATTAGATCGGCTGACGTTACTACAGTTGTAATAGTACGTTACTATGACATCTGTCAAAATTGTTACTCATGGTACCGAATTCTAAGCAAATGAATGAAGCGCAAACTACAGTCGCTGTAGTACTGTGACGTAGGATAGTTAACTACGTGACGTTTTAGTACCCAACTATCCGCTAGAGGCGCTGTACAAGTTTTCATACAATTTTTAACTACAGTCGCTAGCGAGTGTAGATTGTGAAAACTCATGGTAGACAGTACTCTCGAACAGTGAAGGAAAACATCGTGAGGAAACCGGCAATCACGGAATGAGCTCTTTAATGTCACCACAGTAGTTCGAAAGAACTAGAAATGGTAAGAGGTTTAACTGGGGCTTACCACAAGCTTACAAACCATAACGTTTTAGAAACGTCTTCTTAGCTCGAAGTAATATTATAATCGCGAATGTTTGTAAGAATGTATGGATGTATGCTTGTTACCCTTTCACGCTGAAACGGCTGAATGGATCTGGATGAAATCTGGCACAGATATAGATTATAGTCTGGAGTAGAGGAAGGCCGAAGAAAAAGTGGTTTGATTATGTGAAAGATGATTGAATGTAAGAGGAGTAGACTCAGTGTTGACGAATGATAGGAGTGAGTGGGAGAAAACATGTTGTGCCGACCCCACGCGTGGGATAAGGGCAGGAGAATCACGATAGGTTATAGTCTGGAATAGCTCAGGCTACTTTTTATCCCGGAAAAAGTACGGTTCCCGTGGGATAGATTTGTTTTTGTTTTTCAAGGTACCACGCGGGCGAAGCTGTGGTTAGCTAGTATTTCAAAACAGGTTTTATAGGTCATGGTACGAAATATCAAAAGTTTGAAAGTGACGGAAAAGATGAGGAGTAATAGGTTAGCGTGGTATCCATACCACGCTAACCTATTACTAAGGGCATGTTATGAGGAGAGATGAATGTCATGTGACGAGGAGAGTGTTAGGTATGAATGTGGATGGATACAGGGGTAGAGGTAGGACAAAGGAAAGATGGATGGACTGTGTGAAAGATGACATGTGTATGAAAAGAGTGAGTGAGATGACGAATGACAGAGGGAGATGTAAGATCACATGTTGTGCCACATAACGTGGGATAAAAGCAGGAAGATGATGGTACAAAATATCAAAGTTATATTACTTTGATGTTGCCTGAGCTTGTGGTAAAGCCCCTGCGTCTTTCCACTCCTCCGCTTTGGTAGACGTTAGCCTTTATGATTGTTTTGAGCATGTAGGTAACGCATTATACCTCTTTTGTAGTTGATACCACTGATTTCTTGAATGCTGAGCGTTCTCACGCCGACAGGACAAAAGGTAAGATTTCTAATGTACCCTTAAATCTAACACCTTCCTTAAAGGTCGTAGCACACATTATCAACTCTTAAACGGAACGTAAACGTGTACTTTTAAACTTACGCGATCTGAACACATTATTATTAGTATTAAACAAGTATTTATCGCGTTCTAATTACCCATTTATTTTCCCGACGTTTCGAAAGGTTTACACGCTGTCGTGGTCACGGGTAGACTCTAACAGCGTGTAAACCTTTCGAAACGTCGGGAAAATAAATAGGTAATTAGAACGCGATAAATACCCGTTTAATACTAATAATGATGGGAACGTAAACGTGACACCGAGCGCCGAAAGATATGACCTCTCTTTCTTCGCTCGGTGGAGCAACACCAGTGCGAGCGAGTCAACGGTCCTGAGGATGCTTCGTGGAGAAGCGAAACACGTGTCGAATTTCAATTTGAGTTTGTGTTAAGCTCATTAGATAATAGTTTAGCGGGAAAGTACTAGATATTTCCGTCCTTTTCGAACCCTTTCCGAGTTGATTACGTGTGCTACGACCTTAAATCTACAAACATGTTATATACAAAAGCTTATTACCCCGCGTTTACATCTACAAACATGTTGGATACACGATAACAACGTCAAAAGAGTCTTATACATGCTCTGTAGAAAATCATTTTCTTTAACACGTTTTTCACTAGTTATGAGAACTTATATCCACAGAACTTGTTTCAATTGTAAACGTGGGGTAAAAGAACATGTTTACAACAAGAAAACCAACATTAATGACAGTCTTTGACATGTTTCTTACAAGTTTTGTACACACTTATGCTCACAATTTGTTTTAGGTGTAAAAAATTAACAGTTTGATACATGTACATACCTTTTATAGCATATTTATAGTACATTAAGACTTGATCAAAAATTTAATACTGCATGCATTTTATTTCTATCTCTACTTAATATTTCTTTATTAGAGTTATTTGATGGTATTTTGATAGTTAAAAAGAACTAGTTCTAAAAAAAATTAACTTTTTTATGTAAAAAAACAAATAAAGTAGAATATCATCAGGTAGTTCTATCTCTTTCTAACATATACACTTCTTTTTCTAACCTACCATAAGACACCCGTGATCCGACCATGTTGTCAGATGACGATGTGTTTCTACCGTCGGCGCCTGCGCCTATTGTGTCGCGGGCCCACCACAGAGGTGAGATTCTATTGGGTAGTGAATTCTCATTGCAAGTTTTTGTTGGGTAGTGAATTCTCATTATAAGATTTGGTTGGGTAGTGAACTTGTCGTGAAAAGTTTCACTTGGGTAGTGAGTCACTGTCACAATAATATTTACTTGGATTAAGGATTAAAAGTATCGCATAATCTGTCTTAAAATTTTTCGTTGGGTAGGATATTTTTATAAGTTTTAACTGGATAGTAAACTTGTCTAGAATAGATTGAATAGATGTGTGTAACAAAAATATAAAAATAATACATTTAAATAGTTAAATAATTCAGTTATCACTAATTTAAACAATTAGGTTGTAACTCACAACGAAATGTTTCAACCGGGTAGTAATTTTCCATGAAATGATTCAACCGGGTAGTGATTTAAATGAAATGATTCAGTCGGGTAGTGATTTGTCATGCATGACTTCTCCATTCGAAGATCCGAACTTGCTTTCTGATGATGAAGTGTTCCTGGACTCTGCGGCATCCGTTTCCTCCAGTACTGGTCTAGTGTCTCCACCCCCTGGGGTGGTGGTCCGAGCGAAGATTACTGTAGATCGAACTCTTAGAGGTACTGGTATAGGATGATTGTTTTTGGTGTATGGCAGATTTATCATGGAAATTGGTTTGTCATCGATTTGTTTATGTCGCAGTAAGACTGTGGTTTTTTTATAAAACTGGGAATATTATAAACTGCCGGACGATTGTGAACTTACAATATCTTCTAAATATATATTACTAGCTTCGGCTCGCGGCGTCGCCCGCCAAGTACCTACATAAAATATAGCCTATATTCATCCTAAAAGTTCATTCTACACATTTTTCGCGCTCACAGTGTTGGTTTCTCAGAAAAAGTTGTTTATATTGATGGGTACTCTAACTCCCTGAAGTTTTCGGAAGTAGTCTGGTAACATTTATACTATAATATACAAGATTGCTCATTTAAAGGTATTAGATTACGCGGACAAAGACGAGGGAAACTAGTAATATAGTTAGTTCACAATCTTTTGGTTTCGGTCGATAGTGTGGTTTGCTTTGGGTCCTGCGGTTTTTGTTGTCAGCCGTCTTTGTCTTGTCTATTACTAGTGGTCTGCCCCGGCTTCGCACGGGTATTTATATATGTCTATTATAGACGATAGTTAGGCATGTATCATTGCATGAACTACGCGAATTGGGCTGGATCTGTGTTATTACCGGAAAATTGTGAGAATCAAGAAACTAATAAAATAAGTTATATTTCGTAAACTTATAAAAGAAGATATACGTTATAGTGATAGACACAATCAGACAGTTAATAATCCTCCCAGTTTTATTATAAAGTGACAGTTTTCACAATTTTCCTGTAACATGTTGAAAGTTGTTGTGATGTCTTATCATTTTGTGGTAGTTCAGAGTGGCTATTACGGAACTCTAGTTGCAATCAATTACAATGAAAGTCTATCAGCAACAGTGCATTGATTACGTAGTTCTGATACTTACAAGCAATATACCCAAGGCAATAAACCAAAAATATAATAACAATAATTTTATATCAAAAAAATCCATAAAAATAATTCACCGCTAGTAACTAGAACCTTTTAGTAATAATGTTTTGTTAGTATCAAAAATACGTAATCGCAGCCAGTTCTTTGCGGACTAGCTAGAATTCTAAAATACACCGTGAAATTTTAATGGTTGTTTTCCCGCGGCAGAACAACTTGCCATGAGGAATACTTTCGAAGCATAGAGTAAAAGTAAAAAAATAAAGATGTTTTTGTTTTAAAATAATTTAAAAAATATTCATCAACTCGAAAACGTGAGGAACGATAGTAACATTAGACGTAACTTGTAGGTACTATCCGAATCGCACGCGCCGCCGGCCGCCTTCGCGTAGGTATCGGGATGAATTACTATTGGTTCGTGGTCGCTTTCGAATTAAATTTTATCAATGGTATATCTGTATTTTTTGTTTCTAATATTTAATTTGTTTATACAACGATTGTATTACCAAGAAAAAACCATTTCGCTGCGGGAAAACAACCATTAAAATTTCACGGTGTATATACGATCTTATTTTGTTGATACCAAAGACTAATTTAGCGAAAACATTTTGAATGATAGTCAAATCGAACAAAAGGTCAATAATTGGCCTTACAGCTCAGTTGGTAGTAGCTCCAATCCACAACCTAATGCACAGAAGGCAGAGTTACTACCAACTGAGCTGCGAAACCAGTCAAAATGTTATGCTAATTTAGCCTTTAAGGTGAATGAAATAAGTTCGTTTCGTTCATTTTTTGTTTCATTCATATCGTTGTAAATTCACGTGATCGGGTCGTGGTGTCTTTAGTATTACAATTATTATATTATTTATTATTATTACCAACCTCATTTTTGTTGCACTGTTTATTATGGGAGACTATTTTCTTATTACATTTTAGACCTTCTTCGTTTACATCCATATACATGTTTGATACACGTTTAAAACATGTAAAAGAGTCTTAAAAACATATTTCTGACACGTTTTTTTGCATGTTTTATAAGCAAGCATCAAAGGACCCTCTCAGGCACACCTTAATCCATTCACCCCACTAGTTTGAAATAACTGAGAACAATATATATCTTACAAACTAATTCTTACATGCTAGATCTTACAAATTAATTCTTACAAGCTAGGTCTTACAAACGAATTCTTACATGCAAGGTCTTACAAACGAATTCTTACATGCTAAATCTTACAAACTAATTCTTACATGCTAGGTCTAACATGCTATCCTCGCTTGCACGAACCATTCCTTACAGGTACTGATCCTAACGCCGAAGCCCTATCCTCATGCAAACGCTCCCTGCACGAATACACGCGAAGCACCAACTTTGACAATATCATCAAGATATACGACGCTCCAGAAAAATCTAAAACCAGCCCCAAATGTAAACTCAGTCTTAGTAATAGATTAGGCGCGATGGATAACGCCGGTAGTCGGTCCAGTCTATCTTCCATCCCGTCTATAGAATGGGATGGCAGATGCAAGTCAGATTGCGTGTTGCGTACTTCATCGTTGCCTAGACGGCTTGGTGGTAGCAAGTTGTATAGGACTAGATCACATAGCGGGTTCATTAACGCATATTTAAGAGATCCGGAACCGTTGCATTATCATCTACCTAGATGTAGATCATGCAGTGCCGTCAGCACACATTC
This sequence comes from Cosmorhoe ocellata, assembly GCA_963675405.1. Lineage (NCBI taxonomy): Eukaryota > Metazoa > Arthropoda > Insecta > Lepidoptera > Geometridae > Cosmorhoe > Cosmorhoe ocellata. The sequence goes on along the minus strand of OY776271.1, from coordinate 5,447,760 downwards.
TCGTGAGGATTATTTAGATGCATACAAAAACAAAGTTCCAACGTCAGTCTATTTGTCAGTAGATAATATACATCAAAGGTGTGTAGAAGAAACAGACAAAGTGAAAGTAAAAGAGACTGTGTTGCCAGTTTTCAAAGTGCCAGTGGTCCCGGAGTTTGTGGAAAGTCAGGAGTTTAATGAGGATAATTATTTGGGAGAATTGAACAGCTTTTCGTCTAATAATCAGACTGTTATTGAAAAAACTGTTAATAAACACGTGGATAGTGAGAAAGAGACGAACGATTATGTCAGCGAAACGTACAGAGCAGAATACGCGCAAATAGAGACTGACGAAAACGATAATACTCTAGATACAACAGAAGGGGAATACCACAGTTTTACAGACGATTTCGAAGAGGCCTACGAAAGTCCAGTAAAAGATCTAGTTGAGAAAGATATAAGAGACTATTCCGTCCCTATAAACTTTTACTGTGACGATTATAATCGCAAAAATGACAGCCCTAAGAAATCTCCGTTCAAACATCGCGAAGCACCTAAAGTTTTGGAGCCGATATTGGAGGAGTCGAAGAGCTCGTACGGCGATGATTCTGGAAATTTGTCGCAAGAGAAACGTAATTCCGATGTACAGTCGATTGCAGAGAAGACGATTGATGACGTTATAGACGCAGCAGTTGATGTTGTTTTGTCTAATGAGAATCGTGAACTGAAGATGACAAACCCTGAAAAAAAAGAAGATCTCACTAATTATATTGCTCCAATCATACGGAGGATAAGTGATGAGAATATTACTGGTATACTAAATATGTATGAAGGTATTGAAAATAATGATGGAATGGCAGCGAATATCATTGTTCTGTTAGGTGACGAAAGTAATGAAATAGTACAAATGAAAGAAATACAAGCTGAAGTAGGTATTAAGAAAGAAAAAGTAAAAAATGAAAATACAGAGATAGAGTTACCGTCAAATGATATCACTAAGCACGGAGAAACGTTGGATAATGAACCTAAATGCGTTGAGAATAAGGATGCAAGAAAAAGCTCCATAGATTACAGTATAACTAGCTCAACGCTCGGTACTTTAAGCTTTAACTCGACGGTAGAGTTCGAAAAATACGAAGCAGTAGTTGATTTATTAAGTAATTTGTTAAATAAAATTGATTATGAAGGGACAAACAGACACTTTTTCAGCTTGCATGAAAATCAAGACACGATTTATTCTGTTGAAAGTGGCTCTGAACAAAAAGTAATAGACACGTGTGAGAATAATGATAAAGGTGATGAGAATATTAATAAAGATGACGTTATAGAAAATGTAGATGAACATTTTTCAATTACGAAATTGATTCAAGAATTTGAAGAACAAACGGTCAATCTAAACGAAACTATACTTACAGAAATCAGTGATAGTAGCATCAATGAGCCTTTTAAAGTTGCTGAAAGTATTGTTTATTATATTTTCGATCGTGTGTTTATCGTGGAGAATGATAAAAATAGAAAGAGAAGTAACAAAAGAGTCGTAACTGTTGTGGATATAGAAGATATAATGTACACAGCTGTTTCATTATGGCCAGAGCTTGACGAAAACGAGAATTTTGATATACATTTGAATTTTGAAGAACTACCAAATTTCGAAAACGTACAACATGATTTTGAAGATGAGCACAATGTGGAACATAATAATTTAGATGAAGATCCAAACGTCTTGGATGATGATGTACAAAGTCGCTTTGATTTGGCAAAAAGTGAAGTCTTTGGTTACGATTTAGATGAAGAAGTTTGCGACCCAAGTGTTTTGGATTTGGTCTTTTCAAAATTCGACAATACATACTCTACTGATTTAGTCAATAAACATGAAAACGAGAGTAATGATGATTTAAATGAACAACCGTCGCATAATAATAATTTAGATGTAACAATTCATGAAGAATATAAAGTAACATATGACGATGCAGGGATTCAAAAAGATGATGAAGAAATTGACTCTTATATTCATAAAGACTGCTATAAATATGAAAAATATGATGAAGAAACAAAAATTGAGTTAGACAATGTTGTTATACAAAGAGAACTCAGTGTAAATGATACTGAAGACCATCTTACAGCGGAAAACATACTAGAAATGGTTCTCAACAACCCAATAAACTTACTGGAATCTCATCGTTATTCTGAATACAATAAAGACGATAATTCAACAACAGACGACGAGGATTGCAAGGAACTATCTGGAAACAGTATAGAAATAGCTGAAGATATTGTTTTTGAGATATTCGATAATGTATCTCAAGGTGTTAACATAACAAACGAAGATATGAATACCAAAATGTGCATAAATGATGATAATGATTATACAGCAACTGTAATCGAAAAGTCTAATGATTTCATTGAAGAAATGGCTGCAATTATCGAACATGATATGAACACTGCTTTCGTACATGATGGATTCCACAATCATGCGTCGTCGCCTAGAAAAGATTCAAAAGTTTTCGACGCGTGCGCCGAATCGCCAATACATAAACCCAATACCAGCTTTGTAGGCCAAGACTTATCGGTACTCTACGAAAAACAAGATACAATACTAGGCTCCCCATTCGTAAAACAACAGCCAGTTAGATCAATGTCTCAAACAGAAAATTCTGGAGGAATTAAATACTGGCTACGATTCGATGAAAGTGATACAGAGGATGCCAAATATTCTAGAAGGAGTTTGAGAAATGCTGATGATACAATCCCTAGCTTTTATGGAGTCAATTTTGATAACGAACAAGGAAATAAGAAGAATATACGACGACCTATTCTATTCAATGAAGAAGATGCAATAACAGAAACAGAAATAAATATAGATAGAGTGGAAACTACAGAAATAACAAATTTCACATCGCCTGGCAGCTCATATAATTACGACACTTGTGAATCAACTTTAGACGAAAGTCTACAGAAAAAAATTGATAACTCACAGATGCCATATGACTTTAATACTTCAGATCTGTATGATTTGGACAGTCCACAGAAAAAACTGTTGTATGAGGTACAAAGAAGACGTGACAGATTGTACCGAACTTGGCCCCCTTTTGAAGACACGCTATTCTACAGAATAATTTCCAAATTCAGAATGTCTGAAAGTTTTGATCCTAGTGAGCTAGAAAATGCTAGGATAGATAGCATGTAAAAGTGAAAATCTCATCAGAAACGATCCATCCAACGCGTTAGTTAGGTTAAAAATGCGTTATTTTGTATTATTTATTTAGATAATAATGTTTGTCTGTATGCATTTTGTGTTTTTAATTCGTTTTCTTGTTAAGCGTTTAATTTAGGCTGGTTTAGATTGTCTGTCACAATATTATTATCCGTGGTCCTTCTGTTAACAGATGCATGTGTCGCTTAGTTTAACACTGTTACATTATATTTACATGTTTTAATCCACAAAAATAACATTGTAACTCACGTAACTGATGTTTTTTGAAAGGAGATTGGACATTTAAATTTTTGAAAATGTTGAAATTGTTATGAACTAAAAATTCGAAAGTTTGCGTCAAAGGTTAGTATTCTTACAAGCGGCGATGGGCTTGCAAACTGTCACCTACGGAATACTAACTACTGTGCAAAATGTGCCAAATATCATGTTTGGACGTGCTGACTACTCTTTAGATATCCTCAAAGATCTAAGTTACTAGAGATCTGAGGAGATATCTACCGAGCCTGGGGATTACAGTCATGTATTTTTATATGGTCCATTTGATACATTAATGCCCAATCTCCCTAATAGTTTTAACTTCTGCTTTCTCGCATGCCATTTTTATGTTCTGTGTGTGTTTTTGTGTTATTAAAGTAAGTTTACAACTAATTGCATTTTATTTACTAATATGGTGGATTTGCACTATATATTCAGCACTGAAACGGAGCCACATTAACATAATAATCTTATTAATCGACTTTAAAGAGATTATCAATTCGGTTGTAAGAGACTAAGGGAAAAGTTATGTGTTTAGGGTGTATGTATGTACGCGAATTCTTTTGGCTGTGGTTGTAGCCTGAAAAGCTGGACTGATTTTGACAAATGAGGTGTGGTTAGGACCGTCTAAGTTCCAATAGTGATATAGGCTATACAAAATGACAAAAAAAAACAAAATGGCGGCTGTATAAAGCTATTTCTGAATTACTTTCAGTCAGGTTTTTTATTTTTGGAATTAATACTTGTTTATTAATAGGTAATTTGCAATAATAATTGAGGTTGTAATGTTTAGGATTAAATTGAAGTCGATTTTTAGATTTTATTATAAAAAATATTGTTTTATGTAAAGGATGTCTTTAATTTGAGCCCAAAATGTCAAAATGCCTGCCAAAAACGTTATATAAATATTTATTATAAATTGTATGAAAATCATTTTTTTAACCATAAGAAAAGGAATATTGCGCTGGTGGAAAACACTCAGGCTGACTTCCCAAACGTAGCGACACTTTTTTTTTGTTGGCCGCCATTTTAGGCCCAACCATACATATATGAAAATTCAATGACTAACCAAAAAAACCAACTTAAGGAATTCCGTCTAGTGAAAAATACTCAGACTGACTTCCCAAACGCAGCGACACTTTTTTTTGTTGTCCGCCATTATGGGCCCAACCATATATGCAACCTGAATGACCTCCTTTCTGGAAATGTGGCTTCGTTTATCTGCTTATTGCTGGCAACACTGCTTAATGTATACTTGCATGTCAGCTGCTGGGTGGCTTCGACAGAATCGCTTCGTTATAACGCGAAGTAAGTACATACCTACCTATCTACACATGGTTTCTTTTGGTCAGTAGGTCTACCATGAGTTTTCACAATCTACACTCGCTAGCGACTGTAGTTAAAAAAATGTATGAAAACTTGCCTACAGCGCCTCTAGCGGATAGTTGGCTACTAAAACCTCACGTAGCTAACTATCCTACGTCACAGCGTACTACAGCGACTGTAGTTTGCGCTCATAAATTGCTTACAATTCGGTACCATGAGTAACAGTTTTGACAAATGTCATAGTAACGTACTATTACTACTGTAGTATCGTCAGCTAATCTAAATGTGACAACTCATGGTAGACCTACTGTACCCCTAGTATGAGTTTTTGATAGTTTACGAAAACTTTTATCGACCTTATTTTAGTTCCTTAACATTTCCGATGGAGGTAAATGTATGAAAGAATACTATTCGAAAAAAGTTTTCGTAAACTATCAAAAACTCATACTAGGGTACAGTTCACAGCCAGCGTCCGGGCCTTTCTACTCAATTTGATATATTGCCGTCATTTTAAATTCGAGAGTGTGAATTAAGTTACTATTCTCATAAACGGCGATGGGCTTGCAACCTGTCGCGTACGGAATACTAACTGCTGTGCAGAATGTGGGCAAGAGCCTAATGTCATGTTCGGACGTGTCTATGAATACCCTCTAGATATCCACAAAGATCTAAGTAACTAGAGGTCTGAGGAGATATCTACCGAGCCTGGGGATTGCTCGTCTTTCAAGCTGATAGCATGAAGATGGAGCAATAAAAGATTAGTTGATAATAAGTTATTTCACGAAGGGTACATTTAAAATTAACTAATATATTACGAGATAACCAAAATTGTTTGTTGCAAATAGTGACGAAAGATAGAATAATGATGAAGTTGAGTAGAAAGGCCCTACTTTCGAATTGAAATAATAATTATTGTGTTGTATAGTCCATTTATCGAGGAAGGCTATAGGCTGTATAACATCACGCTACGACCGATAGGAGCGGAGCATCAATGAAAAATGTTGCAAAAACGGGACAAAATATACTACTTAAAAAACACAGACAAAGTTGCTAATAAGGTATTAAGTCAGGTAGTTAATAATAAAGTGCAAATGTCCCTTTTGTGGTCACAAATGTTACTGCCTATAGCCTTTCTAAATTTCCCCGAATTTTTTTCAATAATATTAAACAAAACAGCCATCTTTTGTTTCAAATTGACTTGACAATTCGACTGACTTTGACAGTACTACTAATTAAAAAAAGTTGACACTGCTAAAATTGATCTCAAAAGAGACAGATGCCATAATTTAGAGGATTGTAGAGCTGTACATTGTCATACAAAAAGCGATAAAGTTTTGCTCCCCTTATACTAATAATATGCTAATAACTTTTATGTTTAGCAATATTTCATTAAAATAAAAACGTACAAGCCTAGTTTTTCGTTGTATCTACAACGTTTCCAAAAATTATGAATATTGGACTAAGTTTAAGGGGAGCAAAACGTTATCGCTTTATGTATTAAAATGTACTTCACAATCATCTTAAAGAAGCAGTGTTAGGGGTCTGTCCTTGTCTCACGCTAGGTGTGATCAGCATCTATCTCTTTCTACCATTTCTTATGTTATATATTTGTTATTTACAGGCGAGCACACTGTCAATGGCGACCACTCGGACGCACATCAAAGCACATTTTCGCATAGCAGTAAAGAGGTATGATTTATAACAAAAAATATAATGTGAAAAGGGCCCAAGTTCGGTATAAACTGCGTTCGGAGTTGACGGTGACGTATAAAAAGTTGAGTTGAAAATGTGTCGCATAGCAGTAAAGAGGGAAGATTTAGCAAAAAAACAAGGGCCCAAGTTCGGTATAAACCGAAAAAATATATAAATATAAAAAAATATATAAATCTAACCTATTTATCATAAAACAAGTTAAATTAAATTAAAAAACCCCCGACACAAACTTTGCACGCCATTTTACAGTGGCAGCCATCTTGGATTTCAATTGTTTCATAGTGTATGTATAGTATTTTACTGCTCAATATGTAATCCGCCATTTTGTGGCGTCTATAATATGTTAAAAAATCCAATATGGCGGCTGGAAGAATGTATTTAATTACTCTGAGTAAAGTTTTTCAAATTTTTACTATAAATGCAACTTTGAGAAGTGGATATTTAATGTTGGTTTCCACTCCAGGGTTCTCCATCCAAGGATGTGTCCACTGAGGACTCTCCGAAGAAGGATAAGAAGAAGAAGAAGGGTCTCAGGACGCCCTCCTTCCTCAAGAAGAAGAAGGAAAAAAAGAAGGAAAAGTCCAGCACGCCTCAACCCGCCTAGATGTAAGTTTTTTATATAGTAGGTACCTGGTTGACCGAGCTTTGCTCGGTTTTTTTTAGGTAAATCTTGTTTTTTTTGGAAAATGAATCCTAGCTAGATCCTAGATCGATTTATCACCCCCGAAACCACCTGCTTACTAAACTTTATGAAAATCGTTGGAGCCGTTTCTGAGATTCAGATTATTTTATACAAAAATTGCTCGTTTAAAGGTAGAAATGTAGGTATAACACGAACTTTCAAAATTTTTACTTACTCGGGATTAAAGGGCATTTGAAAAGTGAAGTTAGCCAAATCGTTCTAGTTTCTTTAATATTGCTTATACAAACAGACATCATCTATTTTTATTTATATAGAGTTCGATATACCTACTAGCTGACTAGCGATCGATGTGTCCTGTCCAACTCTACCAATTTTGCAAAATAACAATTTCATTTATTTTCAGGTTTTATCTACAAACACTGCCATCGCTTCGAACCCGTTACTTTAAATCTAAAAGTTAAGAACCATAATACTGCTTATACAGTGTGTAGTCGTGTACATATTGTGTGGTTATTAAACACCCTGTATATGTGTCCGCCATTTTGAAAATTTGACTTAAATCTACGTAAATTAAATCATCACAGATTATTAATTCGTCGAAAATCTTTGACATATTGATAATATTTTAATATACATAAAAACTCTATCTCTACTGACTGACTGACAGATCAACGCCTAAATCGAGTTATATAGAGGATTTTCGCTCTAGTTTTGAGTATCGCTCTAGTTTTTATATTTTCTCGTGTTATTTTGAGTTTTATTGTTAAATTTCGGTGGATATTTTTCCAATAAAGACCGAGTTCTTGACGCCAGTCTAAAATATGTGAGTTAAAGTGAATAGTTCCTTTCTAAATCCATTAGTAAATCCCAAGAATTTTGAACAAAACAGCCATCTTTTGTTTAAAATTGACTTGACAGTTTGATGACAACTGACGTTGACACTTATATAAACATATACTTGACTCTGGCAAAATTGATCTCCTGGAGACACATGCCATTAATAAGAAGAAGAAATCCTAGAAAGCTGAAATTTAGAGGCAAGGTTCCTTTTTGAGTGTAGAGGTACATATTAAAAGGAATTCCCGAAATTCAACCTCGTGAGAGGAGCAGATAGGTTCAAGTATGAAAAAAAAAACATGACAAAGCGCGAGTTTGAACTTTAGTTGAAAGTGTATGCAATTGTTGATTTAAAGTTGTTAAAACAAGATGGCCGAACAAATACAAAATGGCCGCCGTGGAAAACAAAATGGCGGACGCGACGCCGCTCAAATAGCTCTGCTATTTAATTCGGCAATAAGAATGAGATAACTCAATCTTATGTTTAATTACACCCACCTATTGGCGTTTTGTTTGGTGCACTGTTGTAGGATATCTCCTTCCCTCTTATAGAAAACTATATTCCATCTCTGTCAGATTATATTAATGTTATCAGTGCTCTTAATGTTACACTAGATGGCGCTAAAACCAACTGCTCCATAGAGTTAAGCAGTAACAGCAGTGACAAGTGTCATTCAAAAAGTTTTTTTGTAATTTATTTTTTGATTTTTTAAAAAACCTATTGGTATTTTTTGTAAACTTAACTTGCCAACCGAGTTCTTATGTTGATGGAATATTTTTATTTTGTATAACTTTACGTAATTTTAACTATTTTTTTTCGTTTAGTGCGATTTTATCGAGAAAATGATTGGCAGCTTTTGATAATAACATCAATTTGTCTATAACATTTTTTAAAGAATAGTACAATCTGAAATTCTAGAATAACATAAGTCAGTAATTTTTGACAGTTAGCAACGTTGAGTGCGGTCATTTGGATGGGTGACCGTTATACACAAGCGCTTCCTTGGCAGTGTTAGGTCATTACGGAGACCTGATTATGCCCACTTTTGGACAAAGGTATCCAAAATTTCAATATTTAACTTAGAAATTAAAATATTTTGACTAAAAAAATAAAGTACAATTATTATTTTCCGATCGAAAATCGTGCTAAACCATTTTTGGTGCATTCTTAAGTACTCAATAGGCATTTGATGCTTGTGCGGGCCCTTAGCCATTCGTGCTTTTAAAATGTTAATATTATAATTAAAAAATAACTAGGGTTCGTTCACACAAACCTATATTCAAGAAACAAATATGATCACGACTTTATCTTTTAGGGCCTTACCACAAACTTCGAGCAATATCAAAGTAATATAACTTTGATATTTCGTACCATGCCCTATAAAATTGTATTGAAGTATTGTTACTTTTAACTTTAAAATTTCTAAAACATGATGGTTTGTAAGAGCTTGTGGTAAGGTCCCAAGGTTTAGTACCTTAGGTCATTTGTTATGTCGTTCTGAACTTTCTTAAATTTATTATTTTTTAAATTAAAATCATTTAAAAACAAAAAAATATTAGTTTTAAATTTAACGAACAAAGTTTTATATTGCTATAGTTTTGTGTGAGCGATAATTAGTTATTTAAAATATTAAAATATTAAATAATATAATATAAATGTTAGCAATTTATTTAAATTAAGATTCGGCTAGCTACGTATGTAGAACTTATATATTTTATTATTCGGACGTACTGGACGGGTTGACCTGACTTGATTATATTACTTTAATATATAATATGATATTTATTGATATAATTTTTTTGAATCAATCATTATATTAACCGATTTATCTACTTAGAGACCAATGAGCACTAGGTTTAGTGGTAGTGGCTTTCCGATCAGAAAGTTGTGGGTTCAAAAATATAAGTACCTACCCTACACCAATCTCTAAATGGTGAAGGAAAACATCTTGAAGAAACTTCCTCCTTTCGCCACACTGGTAAGAACTAGTGACTAGACCAATCAGTGTAAATTTTTTCGTACCGTTACGTAAAGCAAGTCAGGTCGGGACGTCATAGCAAAAGAAAATACTAATTTTGTACATTATAATACGGGGCCCTGTTCTATAAAGCGATAATATAATATTTCTTTCCTATAAAGGGCCCCGTACCAATTTGACATTACCTAGTTAATTCTAGTGTTGTTAAAATGACAAATTGAGATTATTCTAAATGCTCAGAATAAAAATATATATGCTCTTAAACGGTGAAGGAAAACATCGTGAGGAAACCGGCATACCCTAGAACTAAAAATTCGAAGGTGCGTGTCATAGGTTAGTATTCTTATAAGCGGCGATGGGCTTGCAACCTGTCTCGTACAGAATACTGACTGTGCAAAATGTGGTCATGTACCAAATATCATGTTTGGACGTGCTGACTACCCTCTTTGAGGAAAATGTGGGCATGTACCAAATATCATGTTTATACATGCCTCTGACTACCCCCTTTAGATATCTTCAAAGATCTAAGTAACTAGAGATCTGAGGAGATATCTACCGAGCCCGGGGATTACAGTCGTGAGTGTTTGTTTAAGTACCTACATATATATAATTTCTCCGGATTTGTTTGTTGCTGGCGTCCATGTGATGGTAACCGTAACATAAGGTGGGCCGTATACTCGTTTATTTATTATTTTTATATAAAAACTAGCTGATCCGGTGTACTTCGTATCACCTACTATTCTTCGCAATTTTTTTTATTTTCTCACCTTTTAAACCTTCCCTGAACTCGAACGAATATTTCAAAACCGAATCAGTCCAGCCGTTCTCGAGTTTTAGCGAGACTAACGAACAGCAATTCATTTTTATATATATAGATACAGAGACTGATGGTTTGAATTGCATAAATGAAGAAAGAGAATATTAAACATAATTTTCCTAAATCATTCATCAAAGAAAACCTTTGTTTTAATTGGTTATATATTATTTTTGCTGTGTATTTTAATATACAATTATATATTTTTATTCTGAGCGTTAACAAAAGGAGTTAAAATCGAATTAAAAGATTATTTTCTCGTAAATCGTTTGATATCTTGAAAATTGTGGTGTAATTTGACAATTAATTGCAATTTTTATTTAATTAATAAAAAACATATTAGTTTTAATGATTTTTTTCTTTGTTTTTCCTCACTGTTCAGCATTTTTTGAATTTCACTTTGAATTTTTAAGCTTTTATGTAGAATGTTTCAAGTAAAATTTTTATCAAAAAAATAGATTTTAAAGTAAAACAGTTGGTAACAATAAACTAGTGTAATTTGAAATTCGTAAAATGCTGAGCAGTTCTTGATAAAACCCTGTCACAAACAGAAAGTGGCGACGTTAGAATAAGTTCAGGCTTAAGACGTTACGTTATAAATTTTGTATGTAACGTGGTTTTTTTTAAATATATGCTATTTCGAAGATTATTATATTTGTTGTTTTATTCATTACTGGCTTCACCCTCCAATTATCCCCCATTTTCAGCCTCTTGGGGGTTCTTTTTTTCGTCCCCTCAGATTGGGAAAAGGGCAGGAAAAAAAATGGAGATTATCGCTTCACCATGCTCTGTTAATTAAACTAACAACTTGTTAGCCTTTTAATCGCCTGTTAAAGTTGTGTTCCATACATACTAAGGATTATTATTCGTGGTCACGGGTAGACTACCCGTGACCACGACAGCGTGCAAACCTGTCGAAACGTCGGGAAAATATAAGGTAATTTAAACGCGATAAATACCCGTCTAATACTAATAATAATGTGTTCAGATCGCGTAAGTTTAAAAGTACATATACTAAGGATTACCTTCCGTAAATTGAAATGACGTAAAATAGAAAACGATAGGTATTTTAACATTATTGTTAATTTTGATGCTCGATCAGGTAATCTATATAAAAGTTTGGTGAAATTGGCCTTAAATGTAGGCTGTGTTAATCCAGGGTTATGCTACATCCATACCAAATTTCATCCAAATACGTTCAGCTGTTACAGATATAGAGAGAAAATCACGCCTAGAATATTGAATTAATGTAAAAGTCTGTATTTTAATCATTTTTTCATATTGCTTCAAAATAAAGTATCATCATCATCATCATCAGCCTATAGCAGTCCACTGCTGGACATAGGCCTCCCCTAATGAGCGCCATTGCGCCCTGTCTTCAGCTCGACGCATCCAGTCTCCACCAGCAGCCTATAAAGTATATGATGAAGAAATAGAGTATTTTAATTACTAATACTATACATAAACGTGAAAGTTTGTATGTTTGTTACTCTTTCACACTAAAACGGCTGAAAGGATCCAGATGAAATTTGGCACAGAAATAGATTATATAGTCTAGAATATAATAGTACAAGGCTACTTCTTATCCCGGAAAATATAGGGTTCTCGTGGGATAGATTTGTTTTTTTTAAGGTACCACGCGGGCGAGGCCGTGGGCGGAAGCTAGTAAGTATAAGTACATATCCGAAATTCAATTTTTCTCTGCCTAGTGTCACAGTACAGGTAATTTCGTAAATTCTCCTTTCACAATAATATAAAAACCTCATTACTCACCAAAAAATGGATCTAAAACTCTACATCTGTCATATTTCTTTGACATCAGATTCAAAATTAAATTTCCTGTGAAATTATTTGTTAAAAATCATCAAAAATGTACAGAGCTTGTCGCCTACTGTCCTAGCCATGGACGTCAACATTCAAGCTTGGAGAGCTAAGGTAAACAGGAAATATAGGACCTATATTTTACGAAACGGTCCATTTACTTATATGCTGCCCGTACGCACATAGATTTATTATACATACCTACGTATACAATGATCACGACTGTAACCCCAGTTACAGGGCTCGGCAGATATCTCCGCAGATCTCTAGTTACTTAGATCTTTGAGGATATCTAAAGGTAGTCGGCACGTCCAACTCCAAACATGACATTTGGCACATGCCCATATTTTTCACAGCAGTTAGTATTCCGTAGGTACGTGACAGGTTGCAAGCCCATCACCACTTGTAAGAATACTAACTTATGACACACACCTTCGATTTTTAGTTGAACCTACGATATGTCACGACTGTAATCCCCGGGCTCGGTAGATATCTCCTTAGATCTTTGAGGATATCTAAAGGGGGTAGTCAGAGGCACGTCCAAACATGACATTTGTTACATGCCTACATTTTGCACAGTAGTTAGTATTCCGTACGTGACAGGTTGCAAGCCCATCGCCGCTTATAAGAATACCAACCTATGACACATACCTTCGAATTTTTGGTTCTAGGGTATGCCGGTTTCCTCACGATGATTTCCTTCACCGTTTAAGAGCACTGGCATTGCGCACATAAATTTTTCGAATGGAAAAACTCATTGGTGCACGACCTACGGATCGTGAGGCAGGGGTGCTACCACTACACCACCAACGCTCATTTACTTTTACTTACCTACGATATGTCGGTTTGCTCACTTGCTAGAAAGGGCTTGCTACAATTTACTAAGAATTTACAAAAAGGTCCTATTATTCTCAATATCTAGGTACCTACTACTAATCAAGGTACCGCGAACTGAAAAAAATTTAGGTAGCTGTAGGTACCTACTTATTTGTTACACCTAACGTAGGTACCTACAAGACAAAACATTGTTATCAGAAATTAAAAACTTATGTTTAAAACATTTCACATTAAGCAAGTTTTTCGCAAACGACCGAATTTTTTCAAATTGGTATCCGAATTGCAATAAAATCAAATTACCTACCTATCTAAGTATACTTAATTATTTTTATAAAAATTAAGGATCATTTTACAACGACATAAATTTAAGTGCCATTTCAAGCCTTACCAAAGTCTGAGGAGAATAATTATGTAAAAACTTAAGATCACATAATATAAACTAATACTTCAGTTTAATAATCATTTATTCTCAAAAAGATATAAATATCGCTTACATGAGAATCATAGAATATTTACAAAAATTTATAAGTAGCCGTTCAAATTAAGGTAGGTACCTACTCAGTTAACGCAGATATATCGCAATTTTTAGAGGTAAGTAGGTAGGTAATAAATTAATAGACACTATTTGTCATAAACAGTCATAATATACTATACTTACCTATTATAAAGCTGAAGAATTTGTTTGTTTGTTTGGTTGAATGCGCTAATATTACGAACTACTGGTATGAATTGAAATATTATTGTTGTGCAATGTTGTATAGCCCATTTATCGAGGAAGGCTATAGGCTGTATAACATCACGCTAAGACCGATAAAAGCGGAGCATCATATTAAAAAATGTTGCAAAAACGGGGAAAATATGTAATAGGTATTACTTAAAACGCACATAGGTACCTACCTACAAAGTTGCGCGAGAGTCATCTAGTGTAAAATAAAGAATAAAATGAATTTTGGATAAACGATAACCAATTGGGCGTTTATCCACTAGGCGGGGCCGGCGGCGCCTGCGGTGACAATGGCGATGGCGATCGGAGGGTCCTTTTTCACCTGGGGTCCGGTGCCGGCTCCCGCGCCGGTGCCGGGGGCCGTGCCGGAAGCGTCCCGGTGTTATAAAGCACCGCCAGCGGCTCCAGAGCCAACGCCAGTGCCTGAGTCAGCGCCGATCAATGAGTCAGCGCGCGTGAATGAGTCAGCCTGCGACAATGAGTCAGCGTGCGCCAATGAATCAGCGCCGGCCCCTGAGTCAGCACCGGAAACAGAGCCGGTGTCAACGCCGAGCCCGGTATAAAGAAGTCATTAGTAGTTTGTCAGCGCGCGTCAAGGAGTTAGCGCGCGTTAATGGTTCAGCGCGCGTCAATGAGTCAGCGTGCGTTAAAGAGTCAGCGCCGGCCACTAAGTCAGCGCCAGTATCAACAGCGTCCCCGGTATAATAGAGAAGTCATTAATAGGTTATCAGCGCCGGTCAATCAGTCAGCGCCTGTGTCAACGTCATCCCCGGTATAAATAGAGAAGTCATTAGTAGTTTGTCAGCGCGCGTCAATGAGTCAGCGCGCGTTAAAGAGTCAGCGCCGGCCACTAAGTCAGTGCCGGTGTCAACAGCGTCCCCGGTATAATAGAGAAGTCATTAGTAGTTTGTCAGCGCGCGTCAATGAGTTAGCGTGCGTTAATGGTTCAGCGCGCGTCAATGAGTCAACGTGCGTGAATGAGTCAGCGCCGGCCACTAAGTCAGTGCCGGTGTCAACAGCGTCCCCGGTATAATAGAGAAGTCATTAGTAGTTTGTCAGCGCGCGTCAATGAGTTAGCGTGCGTTAATGGTTCAGCGCGCGTCAATGAGTCAACGTGCGTGAATGAGTCAGCGCCGGCCCCTGAGTCAGAGCCAATGTCAACGCCGTGCCCAGTATAATATAGAAGTCATTGGTAGGTTAGGTGTTACGTAGCGATGATAGATATGATAGATATCTACTCTCTTGGATCTAGGATACCTACTAGAGATTTGAGATCAAATCTACGCTCGAAGATCACATAATTATTTTAGGCTACCTGTGTTCTGCGGATGAAAATAAAGAACCTAACGTTATAGGTACAATGAAATAAAGGTACCTACCTTGCCTGTTAGAATCATTATAATAATAATATATCTAATTAAAAATGAAGATTATATGAGCGGTATTGGGAGCGAAAGAATCTACTTATAGGCTTTAGTTGGCATGGCTAAAAATCTATTAAAGATGATAGGTATATACCATACCTATACCATATTCATCTATACCTAGGTACTAATATTATAAAGAAGAAAGATTTGATTGTTTGTTTGCATTGAATAGGCTCCGATTATAAGCGGCGATGGGCTTGCAAACTATCACGTACGGAATACTAACTAGGTACTGTGCAAAAAAAAATAATTTAGTTATGTTTGGAAGTGCCTCTGACGCTTTAGATATCCTCAAAGATCTAAGTAACTAGAGATCTGAGGAGATGTTTACCGAGCCTGTGGATTACAGTCGTGTGTGTTGAAAAAACAATTAATAAATATTTAAGGAGACTCCCATGCAATTTTTTTTATTACAAATTGAAATTGAAATTGAAATTGAAAAATATTTATTCAGTACAATCACAAGGATCACTTTGAAACGTCTTACATGCTAGGTGAATCTATGTGCCAATTCCAACCTAACCCAAGTACGAGAAGAACAGGCAAGAAACTCGTCTCGGTCCTAGCGCTTTTTTGTATGATCCTTCTTACAAAAAAATGTAATCAAGATTATCTCATAATAATAACATAAAAACAAAAGACAAAACAGAACATAATTACATAAAACAAATATTTTGTCTTTCCATAGCAACAGAGCTGTCGAGATAGTCGAGAATCAAAGAAACAAGTCGAGAAACCGCTGTGCACATCGTGCGAACCGCCATCTTGTGTCCAGAGCGAAGAGCAAGTCAGCAGCAAGATGAGCAAATCAAGTAAAAATGCGAAACGAAAGAGATATAAATGCAAGAAGTTGAAAAACGCATCAATATCTGCGTTGGGGAAGAACGCTCAGAACAATTGTTGCGCCTGCTGTGGAGTTCTTATGGATTATTTCAAGGAAGTGATGAATCTAATCATCAATCGAGGATGTCCGGATGGGGAGCCGAAGATAGCTGATCTTCTGAAGGAGCTTATGCAGGTCGCGGGGTGCATCTGTCAGGATTGTATCGGCGTCCTCAAGATTATTTTCAGGTTTTTGGTTGTTTATAAAAAGTGAGTGGTTTCGTGATTAAATTGTTTGAATGTTTGTAAATGTGTTTTTTGACTTCAGTCTAAATAATTTCCAATACAAAATTATAGAGAAGTTTGTTTGTTTGTATGAAGGAGAAGATTTCCGATGAATATAGGCTTTGTGTAGGAACCTCGCGGGGAAGTATTCAATGAACATACAAAAGGATATAATATTTTTTGTAGTATTTAGAAACTTATTTTAAAGCAAGATGGATGAGTCTGTCATAACTTTTGTGTTTTGTATACAGCACCATCTTTTGAGTGAAAATAGCAACTTTTAAACGCAGTTTCAAATATATTTGCTAATCGCCAATAGATGGCATTGGTTTGCTGTAGTCCCAGATCATATTGAAAATCTGTGATAAATATTTTTATACGTTTAATAATGTTAAACTGGTAAAACTTATAAATGTTATAAAATGTTTAACAAAAACACGACAGTTAAAATATCGAAATATTTATTGATACAATAAATCCAATGATATTATAATTACAACTAAATCTTCTCTTAAAACTAATTAACTGGTAACTTCTGAAATTATTATATTATTGTCCATTTTTCCATAGCTATGTACTTATATCTATCTAATGCATATATTTTCCTACACTGTAGCAATGGTCCTGAGGCCTTACCACAAGGTCTTCAGGCAATGGTGGTGATTCTGTTCCGCGGACTAACTAAAACTAACTATAAAAATGCTGAAATAAACGCGACCTTATTTTGTTCACATCAAATACTAAATTAGCGTAAACATTTTAAATTACAATTCTAAAGTTGACTGAACTGACGTATGATTGACGTGTTTTAGCTTATTTTAGAAGCCAGTACCTGGGTGACCGAGCTTTGCTCGTTTTTTTGGGGTAAACGACGTTTTCTAAAAATGAAACCTAGCTAGATCGATTTATCGCCCTCAAAACCCTCTGCATACTAAATTTCATGAAAATCGCTGGAGCCGTTTCCGAGATTACAATTATATCAAACACTATTACAAGAATTGCTCGTTTAAAGGTATATAAGATGTAAATTGGTGTTGACTAAAGCTACGTGAAAATGGTCAAAAATTAATTAAATTAGAATGATTATGTCAATTTTAGATCTTTTTAAAACTGTCATTCAAAAATGTTACGCTAATTTGGTCTTTATAGTCAGCCATATAAGATCGTATGGTAGCATTTTTTAAGTTGGTCTGCAAAACAACCGAATTACCACCAATGTCAAAGTAATTTAACTTTAATATTTCGTAGCATGACTAATAAGGAGTGTTACTTCAACCTTGTAAGACGTTTCTGAAACATGATAGTTTGTGAGAGCTTGTGGTACAGGCCCCTGATTTTACACGATACCTACAAGTCTCTTTTTTTATTTCTGAGTGAAAGAGAAAACAAATTGGTTATTTACTGTAATAACAAAAAAAAAAAACAGTCAAAGATTTTAAGATAAAAAAAATATTTTTACGTTAACTTTGCCCTAGCTAAAAAACGAATGATTCCCGTGACGTCGCGTAACATGACGATTTAACGTGGCGTCGCGAATAAAAATAAATTATTAGATCTTGCATATTTCAAATAGGTATGAGAAGATATTATCGCCCGACCAGCGGGTTGATTAAGAATCATCTAATTAAATATACCTATATGCACTATAATTGTGATCTGGATCAGTTGAGCTATCCATAGATCGTTTGTAACGTTGATTAGATAGCGCAACCGTTTCACATTATTTTATATTATCTGTAATATATTTTTTCTGTAAATTTATTCTTTCCTAAATATTGATAGGTATATTTATATAACATACATAAGTAGAAAATGAAAGTTTATTCAAGCAATATTAAAAAAATATAATATAATGCGCTTTAATGGACACTCGCCCTTAGAATGAATACTCAGCTTTACTAATAAATAATTATTTTAACAAAAATGCCTTTAGAAAATACTTGTCTGTATGAAACTTATTTTAAACTAGGTAGGCTCTTGCCCGCGACTACGTCCGCATTGCTTATTTTAATGTAGATATTATTTAGACAAAAAGTAATCTTTGTCCGTCCGTATGATAAATTAATACTATGCATGTATTTACAAATAAAATGTATATAATTACTGTCTGTTTCTATATTATATTATATTATATTATATTATATTATATTATATTATATTATATTATATTATATTATATTATATTATATTATATTATATTATATTATATTATATTATATTATATTATATTATATTATATTATATTATATTATATTATATTATATTATATTATATTATATTATTGTATATTATATAACATATTTTATTCAACAATTGCATTTGATTAAAGCCTCCTGAATTAAGTTCGTAAGCTCCGTGTACAGCAAACAGTGTCGGCTGGAGGGTTTGCATATTTCTCTGTGATCCACAGAGACCCCTAATAACGTGCCAACACCAGCATCTGAGAACAGAAAACTATAATTAAAATCTCAAGTTCAATCTGAAATTCATTGGTGAAAGAATTTTTGAAATAAATAAATAAATAATGCTGGACAGTCCACACAGCATCATCTAGCCCCAAAGTAAGCTACTCAAAGCTTGTGTTATGGGTACTAGATAACTGATATATTTAATACTTATATACATAGATAGATATATTTTTTTTATTATACATAGAAAACATCCAAACCAACGGAACAAATTTCTGCAGATCGTACACAAATTTGTTCCGCGGCGGGAATCGAACCCGCAACCTCTTGCGGCGCAGGCGGACTCTCGCCCGCTGCGCCACTGAGGTCGTCCTCAGTCGGATGAGTAGTTTTTGAAATTACTTACAAACAAACAAACTTTACCCCTTTATAATATTGTTATTGTACCTATACCTAATTAGTTCTTTCAAACCAGTGAAAAGATTATGTAGTGCGCCCAAGAGCTTCCTTTCGTGCACTACAAAAAGTACAAAATTGAGTAGATATTCATGTTTATATTCAAATATTCACATTAGGTAATATTCCTCTATATCAGTTGGGGTGTGACATTGTTTTAGAAATTATGATATTTCAGTAAGTACCTATATTATTATAATTAGGTATATTATCAGGTATGATAATATAATATTTAATAATATGGATATGAATATGAATAATATAATATTTAATCATCATCATCTCATCATCTTCCTGCCCTTATCCAAATGAATCTTATCCTTAATATTATAAAATTTAATATACTATATTATTCATATTCATATCCATTATTTCGTATTCATATTCATTTATCCACTGTTGGTACATGTAGATTCTCACCAGCAGAGTCCACACTGACTATTCTCAGCCAGAGCACCGACATGAGAGTTCTGCATGTCTCGACGAAGCCCCGCACGGCGGGACTGCGCCCTCGGGCTCCACTGGCGGCCAGCCAGCGCTGCTGCAGGTTTAGGACTAGGGGACAATCTAGGAATTTCAAAAAATAATAATAGTTAAGGCGCGGCGGGGATATTGCAACTAAAAGATGACTCCAAACTTCATCGCTTCATCCTACTAATATTATGAACGCGAAAGTTGGTAAGAATGTATATTGTAAAGACCTATGAGACGATTTATATAATCCATACTAGTAACTATTATAAAAATGTTATAAACTAGCTTCCGCTCACGGCTTCGCCCGCGTGGTACCTTGAAGAACAAAAACAAACCTATCCCACGGAACCGTACCTTTTTTCGGGATAAAAAGTAGCCTATGTGCTATTCCAGACTATAATCTATATCTGTGTCAAACTTCATACAGATCCGTTCAGCCGTTACAGCGTGAAAGAGTAACAAACATACACCCAGACATCCAGAATCCTTCCAAACTTTCGCGTTTATAATATTAGTAGATTTTAAGTCGCGAGTGGAATCTAGTTAAATAAATAAATAATCAACCTTTGCTGATCTCCAGCAGTTCCAGACTCCTGGCGGTGACTGGTGTCTTGATGTCCGCCAGCGGAGACCCTCGGTGTGGGACAGAGTAGAACATGAAGCCATGGCTTTGGAGGTAGAGGCTCGCGCGTGGGGTCAGACTTGCTTCTGGAACGATGAACGAAAATCTAAGATCCAAATTGTCTACGCAAACATAGATATTCATTTTCATCAGTCAAACACAGATATTCATTTTCGTCAGCCAAACATAGATATTCAAATTCATCTATTCATATTCATGTCCAACTTTATAAGTAAAGTATTACTTATTTACTTATGAGGGTTGTGAAGCTGTAAATTTTCATACAAAAAGCGATAAGGTTTTGCTCCCTTTTAACTTAGTTCAATATTTATATTTTTTGGAAATGTTGATACAACGAAAAACTAGGCTTCAAAATTCTCCTGCCCTTATCCCACACTAAGTGGGGTCGGCACAACATGTTTTCTTCTTCCACTCACTCCTAAAAAAAAACTAAAAACGAAATACTAGGCTTGTACCTACGTTTTTATTTTAAAGAAATTGCTTACAGCTTCACAATCCTCCTAAGTTTATTTCTAATCTTTATTCTTTTTATAGCTAAACATAGATATTCAAATTCATATTCATATGAATATTAACTACTGTCCAAATGTGTTTCTATAATATGTTTGTATATTATGTTTGGATGTGCCTGTGGCCCTATTTTAACAAGAATATTAAAAATAAAATAAGAACTTTATTGAAAAATATTGATTTTATCAACTTTACCTTCAATATTTGAAGATATATCATCATCTCTATTGCTTGCACTATATTCATTTTCATTTGCATCTGTTATGTTACAATTATTATCACTATCACTTAAAATCACATTTGTATCGATCACGTCGTTAGTACTTCTTAACTTTAATTCTATATCTTTGATCTTATTATTATATGTTATTTTGATATCTTTATCCATATTATATATTCTATTATTTTCATTGGCATCAACTTTACTTGTTATATTTGTAATATTTCGTTCTTTGTAATCATCAAAAGTCATATTATCATGTTCTGAATACATTTCTTTATTATCGAACATGTTTCCGACTATGTTATCTATCGTTTCAGCTATAACCGCATCGTTATTGGTCGAGTTCGATCTTTTAATATTTTCTAATCCATTCTTTGGTTCGGGTTTCGCTGGTTCATCATTTTTATTCATTTTCTTGTAGGCTTCGTATGCTGAAAATATGAACATATATTTTTAGACTGTAATAACATTACATACCTATTAGTTTTTACATATAGGTAGGTATAGTCCATACTTAATATTATAAATGCGAAAGTTACTCTGTTTTTTTTGTTTGTTACCTCTTTTCGACTAAACGGCTGAACGGATCGTAATGAAATTTGAACATACCTTCCTTCCGTCATCCTGCCCTTTCCAACATTATAGTTAATATCGACACGTTTTCTTCTTCCATTTCTTTCTATCATCCTTCATCTCTCTCACATCTTTCTTACTCATATTATCTTTTCAGAGGGACATACCTTCACAGTAAATCTCCTTTATAAACAGTCCCCCCTTAGAGTGTCCGACCCATACGATCGGTTTCTCCCCAACACCCATTTCTAGCAGCTGCTGCATCATTTGATCTGCCCTGACGTGCAAACTCAGCCTGAGGACATGTAAAAATACTTATAGGTATTTTAAAATGTGTATATTGATGGTGAGGTGGTAACACCCCTGCCTTACGATCCGAAATATTAATAGAAAACATGAATATTAAAATTTTGTCCCACTGCTGGGCAAAGGTCTCCCCCAAATCCCTGCAGAATACAATATTGGCGGACAATTCACGCGACGCCATCTAGACCCAAACTAAGCAAAGCTTGTACTATGGGAACCAGATAGCTGATTATTTTTTGTAAAAACATGCATAGAAAAAATATAAACAGAACAAACATCTGTGTTCATCGCACAAATCACAACCTACAGCGCAAAAATGCAGAGCTACTTACTACCAAATAAGGTGAAAGGCTAGTCAATATCAATATAAACATGAATATGAATATGAAGATGAACATGAATACCAACTAAATATGAACATGAATATTAATATTACATAAAATGAACATGAATATGAAAATGAATACCAATATGAACATGAATATGTAATACCTTTTATTCTCCTTTATCCATAGTGGTCTCCACAAATAAGGGTCGCTGGTGTAGTTAACAGAGATCACTCTTGCGCCGGGAAAGTCCATTTTGATCCAATCTTTCGGCCAACAAGAAGAATAACAGCCATCGCAGACGCACCCACATCCAACCAAGCACTCCTTGACACATTTACATTCATTTATTTCATTACTACATTTATCTTTATCAATATCATCGCAAATGGTCTCTCGTTTGAATAAATCGCGCACGAACTGCGCTTGCGTCTCGTAATTATCAATTATCTCCACTTGATCTAATAATGTGTTGTTATAAAATTGTTCTGTTATTAAATCATTTTCTTTAGGTATTATCTTCTTGAATAGTTTCTCGTTTATATTTTTGAATGTCATTTCTGTTTCGTTTGTATCTGGTATGTATATATCGTCATTGTTACATCTGTCGTTATTTTTGTTGGTTTGTGTGTGGGTTTTGTATGTGGTGTTAAGACAGTCGCATGATTTCTCAGAGTGTCTTCGTAATGTTAACTTTTTGGGTTCTGTCTGGTATTTAGGCCTCCAGTCTCCTTGTCGCCAGGTGTTCCCGAGGGACCCTGAAATAAAGTAGGCATACTTTTTACAAAATCTGAGAAACAACTTTAATTTGTGGATACAACACTGAATTGAAATAGTATTTATAGCAAAACCAAAAATTCAAAGGTGTGTGTCATAGATCAGTTCATATTCTTAAGCGGCGATGAGCTTGCAACCTGTCACGTACGGAATACTAACTACTAACTAAAAAATGTGGGCATTTGCTGGACGTACCTCTGACTACTATATCCTCAAAGATCTAAGTAACTAGAGATATACAAAAAGTGAACGGGTCATTTATGGGGAACGTGATACGTTTCTATAATAAACTTCCTATAAATGCAATTAAACTTCCTGTTAGAAAATTCAAAAGCATTCATTAAAAATTATCTCTTAAAGAAAGCATATTATAATATAAATGAATATATTGATGATAGGAACTCATGGCCCGATGTAGCTCCGCCCTCCGACAGCTAACCAATTAGCAATGTAAACGCTGTCCTTTTGTTTTATGTATTTATGTTTTGTTTTGTCTTTTGTTTTTATGTTATTATTATTAGATAATCTTGATTACATTTTTTTGTAAGAAGGATCATACAAAAAAGCGCTAGGAGAGGACCGAGACGAGTTCCTCGCCTGTTCTTCTCGTACTTGTGCTAGGTTGGAATTGGCACATAGATTCACCGCATGTAAGACGTTTCAAAGTGATCCTTGTGATTTTACTGAATAAATATTTTTCAATTTCAATTTCAATATCTACCGAGCCTGGGGATTACATCGTGATCATGTTTTGAACATACCATACAGTCCATGGACGAAGATGACATCGAGATCATGGTGTTCTGGTTGATGCAGGAGCTGGCATTCCACCGTGGGCTCCGGATGCAGGTGCTCGGTGCCGGCTGCGCGTTTGAAGACCTTGGCCTTGGCTGATGAGGATCTGGGACCTGGAACCAATATTTGGTTTTAGACTAGCTTCCGCTACTGAGCGCTGGTGGTGTAGTGGTAGCATCCCTGCCTCACGATCCGAAGGTCGTGGGTTCAAACCTGGTCGTGCACCAATGAGTTTTTCCATTCGAAAAATTTATGTGCCTTAATTTATTGCCAATGCCTGTGCTCTTAAACGGTGAAGGAAAACATCGTGAGGAAACCGGCATACCCTAGAACCAAAAATTCGAAGGTATGTGTCATAGGTTAGTATTCTTATAAGCGGCGATGGGCTTGCAACCTGTCACGTACGGAATACTAACTATTGTGCAAAATGTGGGCATGTACCAAAAGTCATGTTTGGACTTGCCTCTGACTACCCTCTTTAGATATCCTCAAAGATCTAAGTAACTAAAGATCTGAGGAGATATCTACCGAGCCTGGGGATTACAGTCGTGATCATATTTATTTTATTTTTACTAGCTTCCGCTCGCGGCTTTACTCGCGAGGTACCTATACAACATAGCCTATGTTACTCGGGGATAATGTAGCATTCTAACGGTGAAAGAATTTTTAAAATCGGATCATTAGTAAAAAAATAAAAATAAATAAAAAAACAAAAATACAAAAATTCAAAAATTAAATCTTTGCTCTTTATAATATCAGTAGGTATAGAGAGTTCTTGATAGTTTACGAAAACTTTTTTCGAATAGTATCCTTTCATGCATTACCTCCATCGGAAATGCTATGGAACTAAAAAAAGGTCGATATCGTGAAAACTTGGTTTGAAAATCATTGCTGGGACTGCCGATTAGATATTTTCGATATTATCGACCTTATTTTAGTTCCTTAACATTTCCGATGGAGATAAATGTATTAAGGGATACTATTCGAAAAAAGTTTTCGTAAACTATCAAAAACTCATACCAGTACTGGAGATATAGGTCGAGCCTTGGGATTACAGTTGTGATCATAGATAGGTAGGGCAGGTACCTGTGATTGGTTAGAAAGGTAGGGTAGGTACTTGTGATTGGTTATATTGGTAGGGTTATACCTGTGATTGGTTGGAGAGGTGTCGTCATCAATCTATGCAGGAGTACGGTTGCCGTACTCCAAAGGCAGGATACACACCATCGTCTGAAAACAAAATATTGAAGAATTATAGCTAAGTACACCTTTTGATTTTCATTCCCTCTCCCAAGGGAGCCGTGCTGAATGTAGGGATAACAAGTATCCTATGTCCTACCTCGTAGTATGAACTCAAACCGTGCCAAGTTTCATTTGATTTCATTCAGTAGTTTAGGCGTTATGCTCAGATACAGATACAGACAGACAGACAAAAATGAAAATAAATACAGTTTAGGCTTCAGTATCGATAATAGAGTGCCCTCCAAAAAAAAACTAAATATCTTCAATATACAGTATTTGACCTGTTACAGTTTTATAAGGTTATATTTTTTTTGACTGTCGCCGCAGCTCTGTCGGTAGTAGCTCTGCCTTCTGCGCTGTAGGTTGTGGGTTCGATCCCCACCCAGGACTGACATTTGTGTGATGAACGCAGATGTTTGTTCGGTGTCTGTGTGCTATTATGTATTTCGAAAAAATATCTAAGTATATCATTAATCTATCAACCATCTGGTTCCCATAGTACAAGCTTTGCTTAGTTCGGGGCTAGATGGCGTTGTGTGAAATTCACCAATATTTATTATACTGATATATAATCTGACGTTCCTACTGTATCATAAGTGGTTATATAATTATACCAGTAGGTACGTCTACCATGAGTTGTCACATTTAGATCGGCTGACGTTATTACAGTATGATATCTGTCAAAATTGTTGTCATGGTACCAAATTCTAAGCAAATGACTGAAGCGCAAACTACAGTCGCTGTAGTACCTACGCTGTGACGTAGGATAGTTAACTACGTGACGTTTTAGTACCCAACTATCCGCTATTTTATATAAGGTTATATATACCGAGATATAATCTGACGTTCCTGTATCACATAAGTGGCTATATACCAGGTGCTATGTACTGACGTCACTCGTTTATTCTTAGATAGGATCCTATTCAGCTCATTATGATAATGGCTCGCTTGTGGGAGCAAAGTATCTGCCTACTTATTGAAGGAAATACATCGTTTATGTTACAGCATTCCTTGTTTGTGGATAAAATAACTATGGACAGACAGGACGGTAGAAATTATTAATCAAGAATCAGTGTGAATAGTTATATGAGACAGTGAGAGCACTGGTGGTGTAGTGGTAGCACCCCTGCCTCACGATCCATATGTCACGAGTCGAGGGTTCAAACCTGGTCGTGCACCAATGAGTTTTTCTATTCGAAAAAATTATGTGCGCAATGCCAGTGCTCTTAAGGGCGTAATTACAGTTTCGACGTTCTCGAATTCAGCTATCCGCGTCAGCACACTACAGCAAAGTTCACACGCACACATTGAAGCCGCTCGACGCTTGATTTTATACATTAGCTAACTAATCTGGTACTTGAAGGTCAGATAGGTAAGTTATGAAATTACATTTGTAATGTGGACTCACTGTATGTTAGGTTGCCTGACAGCCTGTGACGGCGTTACGCGGGCTTTAGGCGAGCGGATTTTTTTCCCAACGAATCACACTTTGCTAACTTGGCAAACTGAAGTAGGTACTGAATGGTTTTCTTACGAGTAGCACCAAAACGAGTCGCACGCACTGTTGATTTTTTTTTGTTTTTGTTACTCGTTAGATATTTTTCCAACGAATAACACTTACAAACACACGATAAACTTCAAGCAGCCATATCTAGAAAACTAGATGTCCTACGTAGCGAAGAACATTTCCCGTGACAGATCGATATCATACGTACTAAAGCAATTGGAAAATAAAATAATAAAATAAGAACACTGGTGGTTATTCTGTATTTAGTTTAGTAACACATATTTACTAACATAGATTTTAATGATACCAATATTGTTCCAAAATACCATTAGCCTACGACGTCTAGTTTCTGAGATATAGCTGTTTGAAGTTTGACAGCTGTCACTTAAAATGTAGATTTCAATGATATCTATAACTTCTCCTAAGAACCACTAGCCTGCGACGTCTAGTTTCCGAGATATTGTTGTTTGAAGTTTGACAGCTGTCATTTGAAATGTAGATTTTATTGATAGCTATAACTTCTCCTAAGAAACCACTAGCTTACGACGTCTAGTTTCCAAGATATTGCTGTTAGAAGATTGACAGCTGTCATTTGAAATGTAGATTTTATTGATAGCTATAACTTCTCCTAAGAAACCACTAGCCTACGACGTCTAGTTTCCAAGATATTGCTGTTAGAAGATTGACAGCTGTCATTTGAAATGTAGATTTTATTGATAGCTATAACTTCTCCTAAGAACCACTAGCCTACGACGTCTAGTTTCCGAGATATTGTTGTTTGAAGTTTGACAGCTGTCATTTGAAATGTAGATTTTATTGATAGCTATAACTTCTCCTAAGAAACCACTAGCCTACGACGTCTAGTTTCCGAGATATTGCTGTTAGAAGATTGACAGCTGTCAAACAAAATGTAGATCTCGTGGATACCTATAACTCTTCCAAAGAAACCACTAACCTAGGAAGTCTAGTTTTTGAGATATTTCTGTTTTTATTTTGACAGCTATCAAACAAACTAGATCTCATATTATAACTATAACTCCTACACCTATTATAACTCCTATAATATACCAATAACATCGGCAACCTTGATTTAAAATTATACATAACGTGATGGATGAATGATTATGACGTGATGATGCTGATGATCTACCACAATGTCCAAAAAGTATCAACTTTATTCAGGAACAGTATACCACACACATGATGATTTAGAACTTTGTCGTTCTAAATATGTAAAAAAATATGCGTTACACCCGTGCTTCCATGACCGCGTCTGAGCGCGGAATGAGGAGCAAAATAAAATCCCGTCAATATAACAGCGCGTCGCCATACAAAAATGTATGGAGAAATTCTAGTGCATTTTCTATTGGCTGTTCTTTCTCATAAGTAAAAAAGTAATTTATTTGAAAACGAAATAATAACATAGACGTATAGAGGACTATATAAGCCACAATTTCTTATGATTTCCACTATATAATATGCAGTAGATTAAGCTATTTTGGTACCTAACCAGACCCCATTTTTCGTCATTTTTCGCGCATCTTGCGATGGTAAAACCATATTTATATGAAAATGTTGTATAAGACTGTCCAGTTTTTATTAGCTACCCGCAAAGATGAATATTTGACCTTTAATTTTATGTCATAGCATTTTTACAGTTGTGATTCCTGGTTCTTGAAATGGTACCTAAAAACCATTGATTTTTGAAATTTCACCCTTAAACGGTGTATCGCCTGTCACTCTTGTGATCCAGACGAATAAACGACACCTTACAAGCTATACAAAGTGTCAAAAAATCCAATATGGCGGTTATAGATAAAATATATTTAGTTATACGTTCAGTCGGGTTTTTTAAATTTTTGCAATAAATACTAGTTTGATGAAAACATATAAAAAAAACAAAATAAATCTCCAGGTTCTTGAGGATATCTAAAGGACAAGTCAGCACGTCCAAAGTTTGGACTTGCTGACTACCCTCTTTAGAATGCCAAATATCATGTTTGGACTCCAAACATGATATGTATTTGGCACATGCCCACATTTTGCACAGCAGTTAGTGCCGGGCGTGACAGGTTGCAAGCCCATCGCCGCTTATGAGATTACTAGCTTATGACACACACCTTCAAATTTTTTATTCTAGGGTATGTCAGTTTCCTCACGATGTTTTCCTTCACCGAGGCATTGCGCAGATATACATTTTTCGAATGGAAAAACTCATTGCACGACCAGGTTTGAACTCACCACCTTCGGATCGTGAGGCAGGGGTGCACCACTACACCACCAGTGCACCAGTATAGATAGCTATACCTACTTCTATACCATTATACTAATATTATAAAGAGGAAAGTTTTGTATTTTTGTAAATATTTTTGTTTGCAACGAATAAACTCAATAACTAATGGACCGATTTCAAAAATTCTTTCACAATTAGAATGCTACATTTTCCCTGAGTAACATAGGCTATATTTTATATACTTATATATAAAAAAAGATATACTTTTGCTACCCGTGTGAAGTCGTGTGTAAGTAGTTTATAAATTCGCCTTGAGACATGCGTGACTTGCGGTAGAAATAGCATCACAATTGGTAGAGTTACATCAATTGAGTGATAATGAACACAGCTGAGTGACCGATTTAACAAAGCACTGCCTATCGCTTGAATTGAGATTGAGCCACAGAAATGGTAGACGAATTTTTAAGACTTCATTAGGGATTTCTTCTGTTGCATTATTATTAATATTAAACGAGTATTAATGGCGTTTTATTTAACTTTTTTTCCCGAATTTTCGACAAGTTACTCACTTCTTGTCTTGCCTTTCAACTTTATCGCTATAGTTTTTATATTTTTTCTCGTGTTTATTTGAGATTAAGTGTTTTTTGTTTAATTTAGATTATTGGTTAATTTAGGTCTTGCAACCTGTCACGTACGGAATACTAACTCGGTAGATACCTACTGTGCAAAATGTGGGCATATCCCAAATGTTATGTTTGGATGTGCCTCTGACTAACCTCTTTAAATATCCTTAAAAGATGTAAGTAACTAGAGGTCTGAGGAGATTAGCGAGCCTGGGGATTACATGTTTTCAATTAAGCCCGAGTTCTTGACAAGAATGTAATATACGCGACTTAGGTATAAAGTGAATAGTTCCTTTCTAAATCCGTCGAAAAAAAATCCCGGGAATATCAAACAAAACAGCCATCTTTAATATTGACTTGATAATTTGAATGTAACTTTGTGACGTTAACGGTAGTGTACCTATGTAGGTACTAAATTAAAAAAAAGCTTATCTTATCTAATAATATATATATAAATCACGTGTCACGTTGTTTAATTGTCCGTGATGGACTCCCTAAATTTAATTTGCACACCGTGTGAGTTTGATCCAACTTGAAAGATAGGAGCTTACATCTTAATTTACAGCCGCAATATATAGGATAGGTGATACGAAGTAGGTACACTGGGCCATCTAGTAGCTTATAAAAGTTTATGCTAGTAATTAGTAAAACAGCTTGATCCCAAACAGTTGGATAGATTTTGACGAATGAATCAAAGTGTCAATGGTTTCGTCTGGATTACAAGAATGACACAGGCAATACAAAATGTCAAAAAATGCAATATGGCGGCAGTAAAAAGTTATTTTCAATTACTTTCAGTCATGTTTTTTTTTATTCTTCTTTAACTTCTATTTTCTATACTATAAAAATTAATTACTACCTATATCTATAAAAAATAATTGTTATTCGTTTGCCTCGCTAAAACTCAAGAACGGCTTTGTCGATTTCGCTATTTCTTTTTTGTTATTATAAGAGAATGATTACAGGACAAGTCATTCGGGTCAGCTACGAGTAGTTTCCAATAAATAGACCTATTTATTGGAAACTACTCGTAGCTAAAAAACATAACTGCTTTCAGTTATGTTATGTTTTAATTGAAAATAACTTTTTACTGCCGCCATAATGCATTTTTTGACATTTTGTATTGTCTGTGTCATTCTTGTAATCCAGACGAAACCATTGACACTTTGATTCATTCGTCAAAATCTATCCAACTGTTTGGGATCAAGCTGTTTTACTAATTACTAGCATAAACTTTTATAAGCTACTAGATGGCCCAGTGTACCTACTTCGTATCACCTATCCTATATATTACGGCTGTAAATTAAGATGTAAGCTCCTATCTTTTAAGTTGGATCAAACTCACACGGTGTGCAAATTAAATTTAAAATAGGTACTAGTTGATAAACAAATTCTTGTTTCTTGTAGGTACTATATTACGAGTTTAAGTAGTTCGACTGACGCCATTAATATGCCCTTCTAAGGTTTCACGATACCCTTGGCCATGTCGACTCCATTACCTGACGCAATGGCCGCGCGTGATCTAACATTTTATAAACGAATTATTATACAGTTCTTTGTAACATCATCTTCCTGCCCTTATCCCACTGGTGGGATCTATCATCCGTCATCTCAGCCTTTCATACATTTACCTCCATCGGAAATGTTAAGGAACTAAAATAAGGTGTTTAGAATGAATTTTCAGGATGAATATAGACTAATTATGTTATGTAGTAGGTTACATAATTTACGTTAAAATTTAATTTAGTGCTGAAATAATTAGTTTTTCGAAAATAGTAGACCTACCTAAGGTAGGTACATTATAATAAAATAATTGAATTTCAAAATCTACAATTATGCCGATTGGCATACCTACCTAATTATATCGAACCATAAACGGAACGATAAAAAAACACAACTGATACGACCTCTTTTTTGAAGACTGTTTGCTAAAAAAAAACAAAAACGTGTTCTAAGAAGAGTGTAACCTCTTCTATTGAAGTCGTTTTAAAATAAAAACAAAAACGTGACAAAGGCAGGAAATTGAGACTATTCAATTCATAACCTTGAAAGATTTCAAAACCCGCTTAGATATAGGCGCATGATTTTCTAATATTATCTAACACATTACTCAACCAATACCTATACCTACACAACAACACAAAGATACACACATACACGTGCGTTTTATCTTATCTGTGTACACACGTGTCGGTTCGATGACCTTTTGGCATTGGGCGGACGAACGGCAAATTTCGCCAAATGTTTTTTAAAAGAATGAAGATTTTCTCGTGTATTAATAGATGCGTTGTATTTTCGTATGTCACTAGCAGATACATCTTTATGTACTTAAAATAAAACTGTAACAGGTCAAATTCTGTGTTAATAGAGAAGATATTAATTTATTTTCGTAAGGCACTCTTCACTCTATAATCGAAAAAAAATATGATCACGATTGTAATCCTTAGGCTCGATATATATAATCCTCAGATCTTTAGTTACTTAGATCTTTGAAGGTATCTAAAAATGGGTAGTCAGAGGCACGGCCAAACATATTGGTCGACTATGAAAGACCTCTCTTCTCAATTTAATATTTTACCGTTTTTTTTAAATCTTTTTTATCCTCGATTTTAGCTAATCTTTCAAGCTTATAGCATAAAGATGGCACAATAAAATATTGGTTGAAATAAGCTACTTCACGAAGGGTACATTTTAAATTCACTTACATTTTACGAGATAAACAAAATTGTTTGCTGCGAACAATGACAAAACTAAGAACAATAAACTAAATCCGACACTAGAAATAAGACAAAGCTTAGATAATATAGTCAAAGTAATGGTAAGGTAAGGGGTAGAGATAGGCCAAAGAAAAGATGGATGGACTCTGTGAAAGATGATATGAGTAAGAAAGATTGAGTACTGAGATGACAGTTCTGAATGGAAGAAGATCACAGTTGGGCTGACCCCACATAGCGTGGGAAAGGGCAAGAATAAAAAGAAGTATGGTAAGATAACGAAACTATATTAATATTAGTTTATATACTCACACCAGTGTTACTAAATACGGATGTAATTTGACATTCCCCTGGCCATCTTGAGCTACACTGATGTCACCGGAAGCCGCCATTTTGCTTTTCTACGATGTTTAGATCTGAAAAAGTCAAAACACCATTCGTTACCTTGACTGACATTGTGTTGATTTTCCTTGATGCATTCGAGTGTGAATTTTGTCACTCTAGTTTTTATATTTTTTCTCGCTTTATTTGGAGTTTTATTGTGTAATTTTGGTGGTTATATTTCCAATAAAGCCTGAGTTCTTGACGTGAGTGTAAAATATTTGAATTCAAGTTCCTTT
This sequence comes from Cosmorhoe ocellata, assembly GCA_963675405.1. NCBI lineage: Eukaryota > Metazoa > Arthropoda > Insecta > Lepidoptera > Geometridae > Cosmorhoe > Cosmorhoe ocellata. The sequence continues at coordinate 5,414,654 of OY776271.1, read as the reverse complement.
CTAAAGAGCGCTGGTGGTGTATTGGTAACACCCCTGCCTCACGATCCAAGGTCGTGGGTTCAAACCTAATCGCGCACCAATGAGTTTTGCCATTCGAAAAATGTATGCGCGCAATGCCAGTGCTCTTAAACGGTGAAGGAAAACATCGTGAGGAAACCGGCATACCCTAGAACCAAAAATTCGAAGGTGTGCGTCATAGGCTAGTATTCTTATAAGCGGCGTTGGGCGTGCAACCTGTCACGTACGAAATACCTACTAAATACTGTGCAAAATGTATGCATGTACTAAATGCCATGTTTGGAAGTCCCTCTTTAGATATCCTCAAAGATCTAAGTAACTAAAGATCTGAGGAGATATCTAGCAACTCTATCGAGTCCGAGGATTACAGTCGTGATATGTATAATCTGAATTTCGGAAACGGTTCCAAAGATTTTCATGAAATTTAGTACCCCTGCATACTAGTTTCGGGGGCAATAAAATTGATCTAGCTAGGTTTCATTTTTAGAAAACGTCGTTTACCAAAAAAAACCGAGTAAAGCTCGGTCACCCAGGTACTTATTATTAATGTAAGGATATCCTCAAATTTGTAATGCGTGTGTGTGGTTTTTGGCATGCCATTGATTTTGCTATGACGCTAATTAAATTTATATGGTAATTCAATATTATAATACAATAATACCCAGCGTCATTGAAGAATTGTCATGGGACAGTTGGAAGGGGAAGACCTCGGCGTACGTATCTCGATCAAATTGGGGACGTACTAGAGAAGGGCCAGGTCGAGAGTACCCTAAACCGACGAGCATGTATGAAGAATGTAATGAGAGTGAATGAAGCAAAAGAGGTGTGTCAGGATCGTAGCAAGTGGAGATCCGTGATCTCTGCCTACCCCGTCGGGAAACAGGCGTGATTTTATGTATGTAGGTATGTTTGTATGTCATTGAAGTTTCCTTACCTAGGTACAACTAAACTAACTATTTCTGTTGCCGCTATAACAACAAATACTAAAAAAATTAATCAAATAAATATTTAATTAACTGTTTTTATAGATAATTAGCTTCCGCCCGCGGCTCCGCCCGCGTGGTGTCTTGAAAAACAAAACAAATCTATCCCACGGGAACCGTAAATTTTCCAGGATAAAATGTAGCCTATGTGTTATTCCAGACTATAATCTATATCTGTGCCAAATTTGAAAGAGTGCATGCAGCGTGAAAGAGTAACAAACATACCAGACATCCATACATACTTACAAACTTTCGCGTTTATATTAGTAGGAAGTAGGAAGTAGGATGGTACGGAACCCTTCGTGCGCAAGTTCGACTCGCACTTGACCGGTTTTTGTTTTGTAAATACGACAAATAATCAGGCACGCACGTATGTTGGTGAGTTAGTGCGTCGTTCGAACGCTACACCAAAGTAGGTAAGTCGTCACTCGCGCATTGTCAATTGTCAACACAAGGTAATAAATAGTTAGTTTATTGTCTCATTCACGTGTAATTTCACTTTGCAAGTGTCCTTCAAACAGTAATAAGTAAAGTTCACGTGTGTACATAAATTTCAAATAAAACATTCCTTTTTGCAAAGATTATCTTTGCCTTTTTGTCTTTTTTTGCCTACTTATCAAAATAATTTATACTTTGATATTTCGTACTCTGACATAATCCTACTAATATTATATCCTATACCTACTACTAATATTATAAACGCAAAAGTTTGTAAGAATGTATGGATGTACCTATGTTTGTTACTCTTTCACACAAAAACTACTGAATGGATCTGGATGAAATTTGGCACAGAGATAGATTATGGTCTGGAATAGCACATAGGCATTTTTATCTATAAAATATACGGTTCTCGTGGGATAGATTTGTTTGTGTTTTTCAAGGTAGGTATCCCGCGATCGAAGCCGTGGGCGGAGGCTAGTAAAAAATGTATTGAAGTCTGGTGGTGTAGTGGTAGCACCCCTGCCTCATGATTCGAAGGTTGTGGGTTCAAACCTGGTCGTGCACCAATTAGTTTTTCCATTCGAAAAATTTGAGAAAAATCGTGAGGAAACCGGCATACCTTAGAACGAAAAATTCAAGTGTTAGCATTGTTATAAGCGGCGATGGGCTTGCAAACTGTCACGTACGGAATACTACTTAATCACTGTGCAAAATGTCATGTTTGGACGTGCTGACTACCCTCTTTAGATATCCTCAAAGATCTAAGTAACTAGAGATCTGAGGAGATATCTACCGAGCCTGGGGATTACTGTCGTGATCATTTTTATATTACCTTGAGATGGAAACCATTCATCCACTAACAAAACCACTTGGACAAAGCCCTTTAAAATAGCACATTAACATAACACAATCAGAATGCCTATTTAAAATCGAGCACAGCACAAAGACTTATTTAAATTATTTTGAATACAATGTGAATTGTTTTCACTCGAAAGTTGATAAGTAAAGAGATCTATTTTTATATGCGCGCGCGTCCGTCCGTGTTCGTGTTTCCCGCGCGACTGTACTATGGATGGATTGAGTGATATACTGTGGAGTATCTAACCTATAGGTACCTATTTGTTGCTTATGGGTGGGTGGAGTTGATTCAATTGACTATAAACTATAGCTTACGCTCGTGACTCCTCTCGTCAGGTGAGACTAAGGCTGGTCACAAGCCCTTCAAGCAATATCAAAGTAATGTAACTTTTGATATTTCGTACCATCCTACTATCCTACTAAATTATAAACGCGTAATACGTAAAGAATGTATGGATGTATGTTTGTTACTCTTTCACGATGAAACGGTTGAACGGATCTGGATGAAATTTGGCACTGAGGTAGATTATAGTCTGGAATAACACATAGACAATTTTTATCCCGGAAAAGTGTACGATTATATAGATTATTTTATAGATATTTATGGATAGATTTGTTTTTGTTTTTCAGGGTACCACGCGGGCGAAGCCGTGGGCGGAAGCTATAAAACTTGTGATGAAGTAGTGTTACTTCAAGCTTCAAATGTGACGTTTCTAAAAAGGAATCGTTACGGAATCGTTCTGGAAGACTTCGTGGTAAGGCCCCTGGTATAGCGCAAACATTTTTTCGAATAAAGAATCCATAGGTCCTCGAGGTTCGAACCCACGACCTCGGGATCGGAAGGAAGAGCTACACCACTAGACAACCAGGCCCCTATTCAATAAACATTACAAGTCTACAAATTTGTAAAAAAGTGACAATATTGTCGAATTTTATGACAAGTGCTGTTTAATTAAACTTACAAATATGTAGAATTGTAAGAAAACTTTACAATTTTGTAAATTTTCCTTCAGTAAATCGTAGTTTTTTATTAAACAGAAACTTGTAGAATTGTAGCCGCTTACAATTAATTGTATTTTACAATTTGTAATGTTTATTGAATAGGGGCCTGGGCTCTGTATGTGCGGTTCTTTTATGCCTCTTACGGCACCAGAAGAAGTACCTGTATCTATCCGTTTTATCTAATCTACTAGTTAGGTACTTAAACAATAAAGATTCTCTGGCCTCACAGCTTAATTGGTAGTAGCTTTGCCTTCTGTATAGGTTGTGGGTTCGATCCCCACCCAGGACTAACATTTGTGCGATGAACGCTGATGTTTGTCCTGTGTTTGGGTGTTATTAACTCAATTCAACTCAAATCATATTTAAGTATTTAACAAAATCACAGGAATCATTTTGAATCGTCTTACATACTAGTTGAGAGGTGCCAATTCCAGTCCTATGCACTGGGGTGCAAGAAGAACTGACAAAAAAACTACTGGGCCATATAGCTTTTTTTATGTATTCTATGTATGTATTTACAAAAAAAAGTAGGTATACAATAAATAAATAAATAAATAAATAATGCTGGACAATCCACACAGCATCATCTAGCCCCAAAGTAAGCTACTCAAAGCTTGTGTTATGGGTACTAGATAACTGATATATTTAATACATTATATAGGTACATAGATAGATATTTTTTATTATACATAGAAAACACCCAGACCAACGGAACAAATTTCTGCAGATCATACACAAATTTGTTCCGAGGCGGGAATCGAACCCGCAACCTCTTGCGTCGCAGGTGGACACTCGCCCGCTGCGCCACAGAGGTCGTCAAAACATACAATAGTATATGCTTTGCTTAGTTTGGGGCTAGATGGCGTTGGCGTTGTGTGAAATGTCCATCAATATTTATTTATTTACGCTGTTCAAAGAGAGCTATATATCTATTTTTTTAAATTGCAGCCATTGCAACGTTGTACCTATGATTGGACCACTTAAAAAAAAACAAGGCTTAGGTACAAAAAACCGGACAAGTGCGAGTCAGAGTTCACCGAGGGTTCCGTACGAATTTTGTGGCAATAAAGCCCTTTCGTACGATACCCCACATGACACGGTTAAATTAATTCAAAATTTGGACCGCCGCTCCTTGCATAAAAGACACTGTTTTTTTTTGATTGAATTACAAATGTACAGTTTTCAGATTTTTCCCTATACTTGTAGTATAAGACGGTATTACTTGCCAAATTTCATAGTTCTAGGTCAACAGAAAATACCCTATAAAATTGATTCCTTTGAGAATGTCGAAATATACGTTTTTTGCGGCATAAACGGCCGTATCTTTTTTTTACGTTAAATTAGAAGATTAATTTTTTCACAGCTTCAAGAGACTGTTGTACTGAGTATATCGTTTTAATTTCAACTCTCCACGCGTTTCCGAGATAAAGGGTCTTGACAGACGGACGGACGGACAACAAAGTGATCCTATAACGGCCGGTTTCTATATTCTATCTATCTACGGTTTTTGGATTTTAGATAGGTATTTAACATTACTTCTATAGGATTTATGTCAAATACTTATCCTAAATCCAAAAACCGCAGATAGATAGAATATATTATAGAAACTGGCCGTAAGAGTATGATCTACGACCACTCCCCGGACCATATTTTCACGGATACTGATCGGATTCGGATCGGACGCAGTGCGTAACTTCTTTAAGGGTTCCGTTTTTCCTTTTGAAGTGCGGAACCCTAAAAACCAGACATTTCAACATATTTTATCTGAGTTGTTAGCAATGTATGATATAACATAGGTAGGTAGAATGATTGATTTGGTCATTAAATCTAGGTATTTAGATAACATGCAAAGGTTAAGGGCCTTTTATTTGGACTGACCTAACACATTTTGGTAGAATTTTGAGAATGAGGTTAATATGTAGGTGGCAATTCGACTCGATGTTAGAGCTCGTCTTTCAAGCTGATAGCATGAAGATGGAGAAATAAGAGATTGGTTGGTAATAAGTTATTTCACGAAGGTACATTTAAAATTGACTAATAAGTATTTTACGAGATAGCGAACAAAGACGACAGTGAGAACAATGATGAAACCATTGAGTAGAATTATCCTATTGTTAAAATCTACCTAAACCTTTAAGTACCTAGAGTACATTTATTTTAAAGTCAATAGATATATAACTAAACATCATTTTATAAATAAAGTCATCCAACAGCTTCTTAAAAATGGTAACAACACTGCTATAGCATCATCATATTCCAAGATTACGTTTTCACAAAAGAGTTGCTATATTAGTCTTTATCTCAATGCAATAACGACTAGAATAACTATCATTGATGTGTCATAACTTTGAATAGGTATAATCATATCACTACAAACTATCATGCGGCTATCGAAATAATTAGTCTTTGTAAATATAGCTGTTCATACAGTTTTTGAACGGCAAATCTAAGTTTGTAGGTATTATTCATATGTGGGTGAATACTTGAATAACTGATATGATAATAGGTACCTACTGTCTGTACAAGTACCTACTGTTAGTACAAAGATAGGTAAACTAGTTATTTTATGATAAAATTACTGTGGCGTGTGTAGCCTTAGATATACCTACCTACATTCTTACGAATCAGCTCCAACTCTGCTAGGTGTCCCTAACAACATTAACAAGGATCATACAAAGCGCTAGACCCAGCGAGTTTCTTGTCAGTTCTTCTCGGACTGGGGATAGGACTGGAATTGGCACCTCTCACCTAGTATGTAAGACGATTCAAAATTATCCCTGTGATTTTATTGAATAAAGATATATTATATTGACTAACAATTCATATATAAAGATCTACAAGTGGGGTAGGTACAAACTATATCTACATACATATTTAAATCCTGCCTGTTTCCCGACGGGGTAGGCAGAGACCACAGATCTCTACTGGCTACGATCCTGACATAGGTACATCCCTACTAATCCCTACTAATATATAAATGTGAATGTAAGTTTGTTTGTTACGCTTTCACGCGAAAACTACTCAACCGATCATCATGAAACTTTGTACACAATATATTCTTTGTATTAGAAGTAACATAGGATACTTTTTATCCCGGCAAAATTTAAGGTTCCCACGGGATAGATTTGTTTTTGTTTTTCAAGGTATCACGCAGGCGAAGCCGCGGGCGGTAGCTAGTTCTTGATACATGCGTCGGTTTAGGGTACCTACTCTGGACCTGGCCTTTCTCTAAAACGTCCCCAATTTGCTCGAGGTACGTACGCCGAGGTCTTCCCCTTCCAACTGTCCCATTCACACTCGCCTTATGCACCTGTTTCGTCAATCTCCTTTCATCCTTTCTACGTGTCCAAACCATCTTAACATACCCTTCTCAATTTTCATCACTACGTCTTCCCTCACTCCACAACATATTTAGACGAATTAAGTACCTACCTATCTACCTAAATTCGTCTAAATAGAGAGCTGTATAAATCGTTTGGCATTTGCTTTGTTTGTCTATTTGGGCAAAGTGAATACCTACGTATTAGTGGTATTAGTTTGCCGATAACAATAGGCTGCTTAGACTTTGTAGTCATAACACTATAATGTCATCATAACATAATGTAAAATGTCATAACACGTCGCTAATATCAGCGTTTTACCTACCAATAAAACGCTTATTAAGCTGAAAACGTTATTTAAAACCTTATTAAAATGAGAGAGCGAGTCTGTTTTTCTATAGCGAGTCTAAGTCGGTCTTAGTTTGAATTCTCCCGGTCTTATCTGTGGCTCCGTGTGACGTCACCCCGCCCCTTCCACTATCTGTCTGTAGGTAAGTTCACCAGGTGGGGAGCACTGCGAGCATGCCTCATTGGGTCTCAAAAATAAAATAAAAATATGTTAATATTTACACCTATTGCGATATACTATAAGTCAATAGGCTATTTACTAGGGTAGGTGTGTGTAGGTACTTTAGATAAGTTATTTTGAAATACACACCCTCATTGCCAGGCAGAAATAAAATATAAGGTTTTAAATAACGTTTTCAGCTTAATAAGCGTTTTATTGGTAGGTAAAACGCTGATATTAAGCATTTAAACGGTTATTTAAAACCTTATTAAAATGAGACCTGCTTGTTATCGCCTGGTGGACAGAATATTAAAAAACGCCAATGTGATAAAAATAAAAATACCTAGGTACTATTAAGTAGGTAGTAGATAGGTACATGAATCAACCTATGATAAGAAAAAACATTCAGTTTATAGAAAAAATCCAGAGTTTATTATTCCAAAAACATAGGTAGGCAATATATATAGGTATTCATTCAAAATTAGGTTACTTAGGTACATTCTACTTACAGGTAGGTTACCTAGGCATAAATTATATATAATCTCTAATACAAAATCTACTCAGTTAGATAGCAGTAACAAAATCAGTATTATCGAATTGTATGTAACAAAAAATAAATGAAAACTTCTTTCAAAAACATACATTTCCCAAAAAACTTAGGTAGGTATAACCACAGATTTTATAATAGTAGTATAACTAAAGATTGTATTATGACAATTTTATAAATCCTCTATTCATTCAACAACAGGAGTGAAAAGATTAGTTAAAGATTTGTTATTTTGTGTAAACGCAGTCGAAACAATCTCACGGCAGTAGTATTTTGCAAACGTGTTTTCTGATCGCCAGTTGCCACGTGCCAAAATCTCATCAATAGGACAATTTTGCAACCAGTTCTTAGATGCTACTGCAGGCCGAACACTACCAGGACTTGCCTTAATTCCTGCTCTGACTAAAATCTTTTTTATCCAGCCCGCTATGTTGGTTCGAGACGCTGCTTTGGGCGGACCACAAGTAGTTAAAAATATATTACTTTCATTGCAAATAGAGCGTCTACTTTGAGATAAATGGATAACTCTTTTTAGCCAAAATACTGGGTCAATGGTTTGATAATCTTTGTTCTGAAAAAGACGCCAGCCTGATTGCCTGTGTGATGCAGAGTCCGTCTTTGAACCATATTTTGGCCATAAGAGTACTGAATTTTCTGTAAAAACACAGCTTTCACCATCTACTGTCAACAAGGTTAAATCGTGAACCCGGCGACCTGAACACAATAATAACAAAATAGCAGCTCGAGATGAACACTCATACAAATTATTAATGTTTACAGAATTATCTTTCAGCCAGTTTGTGAGTAAATCAGTATCCCATATAGGAGCTTTACTTGGCCTAATATTTTGAATGTTTATTGATTTAAGAGCTTGTCTGACTAACAGGTGAGAGCTCAGCCTATCACTTACATTTGGATCACAGAGAGTTGACACAGCTGATTTATAAACCAAAATAGTATTGTAAGCTAAGCCATGTTTTAAATGAAGATCCAACAAAAACCTGCTTAAATCAGGGCCAGTAGGTTTTGAAATGTTAACGGAATTTTCGTTGGCCCATTCACGCCATTTTTGCCAAGCTACTTGATATGTCTTTAAGGACGAATCACGCCAACTTTTTTGTAAAAGTTTTTTATGATCTTGCGACCAACCTACTAAACTTTCCGACCACCCCCACATCTCCAAACTTCCAGAACCATGTTCTGTGTCATCGGAGGTGGCCGACCTGTTGTGGTGTCTATCAAAACCTGGTCCAGATTGTGTACCGTGAACGGAGGATCGAGGGCACGGTTCTTGAGGTCGGACCTCCAAAATACTTTGGTCCATCGTGGAGCAACTATTAGGTAAACTCCTTTTGCCGAGTTCAGGTGCTGTAATACTCGAGGCATTAGAAAGGGCGGTGGAAACACCCACGCTAGAGAGTAGTCCCATGCCTGACTGAAAGCGTTGTAAAGACAAGCATGTTGATCTGTCATATCTCGCGTCCCATACCTTGGCACCACGTTTGCTATTTCTGACGCAAACAGGTCTATCACTGGGACTCCCCACTTGGCAAATACTTTTTTGGTTAGCCTGGGTAACAGGTGCCATTCCGGTGGCTGGGTCAAACGAGACAGGTGATCTGCTTCGACATTGAAACGACCTGGTAGGTAATGTATTTCTATATGGACACTGAAGTGATCTAGAATAGTTAGAATTTGGTAAGTCAGATCCATCAGAGCCATCGATTTGGTGCCTCCCTCGTTTTTCAAGTACGAAACCAAAGATTTGTTGTCGCTCTGTATCAACAGTGTTGAGCCTGTCAGGCGCTGACAGTGATCTTTTAAAACATATAAAACGGCTAGCATTTCTTTTTGATTTGAATGTAAAGATATCTCTCGAGGTGACCAGTGTCCTGACAGTTTCACATTGTTCAGCTGAGCGCCCCAACCTACATCTGACGCGTCTGTCACTAGGAAATTGGATATTGGTGGGTAGTGAATTGGTGAGAAGCTCTCGACATTCACATGCCACCACTGTACCTCCATCAGCGCTCGCTGAGGGATCAGATACCGATGGTGCGGATTCTGTCCTAATAGTACATGGCAATGCTTGAGAAGTTCTCGATGGTTTAAGCGACCTCTGGGCACCGGGAAACTGGCAAAGTTGACAGACCCAACTATGCTCTGAATTTCTTTTAACCTGGCCTTTCTCTGTTGCAGTAAAACTAGTAACTTTTGACGCAGTTTTATGACTTTTTGGCGAGGAAGGTATTTTCTGTTTCTGTGTGGATCCCAAACTATTCCCAGGTACTCTATACTGGTTTGAGGGACTAAGATTGATTTTAAATAATTTACTTGCCATCCCAGATATTTTAAGATTTGGGTTGCTTCCCGAGCTTGACGGTAAAGGATGCGAGGATCCTGATTGGCCATCAAAAAATCGTCGAGATAGACTACTACTCGTATTCCTCTGTCTCGTAGGATCTGTGCCACCCAATTTGAAAGACTTGCAAATATCTTTGGGGCGCATGCTAGGCCGAATGGTAAACACGTCATCTGTAGTAACTTTTGTCGATAAATGACTCTGAGGAAGCACCTGTGTGCCCTGGATACTGGTAGATGAAAATAAGCATTTGACAGGTCTATTTTGACAAGCCAGTCTGCTGGTTGTAGAAAATCTGTTATTCGGTATACATTTATTAAGCGGAACTTGCTCACGCTTACGTATTTGTTTAGATTTTTCAAGTTGAAAATAGGGCGTGCCGAGCCATCGCCTTTTGGAATCATAAACATCGGGGAAACAAAACTTGGACCGAGGTTTGCAGGCTCCAATACTTTCATCTGTACCATTTGATTTATGACTTGGTCCATCTCTTGTGATGCAGGGGTACGAAACAAATGATTTTGCAATTTCGGCACTTGTAACGGGGGTTTTGCGAGGAAAGGTATACGGAAATTTTGAATAATTCGAACTATAGGTTTTGGAGCCTGCATACCCTTCCACTGTGCTATAAAATCTGTCAGTTGGCCCGCTTGAAAAATGTTCAAGTCATAATTTACGCTTTGATGGCATGCGCGGTCCGGACTGCCCTGAGAATCCAACCTGGTTTCTACTTGTGCTGGGATATGCGTCATATCCCTGAAAATTTCGATTCGACCTCGGACGCGAGGGTCTGGTATTTTGCGTGAATTGCTTTGGAGGGGGACGGGGATAGTCACGCCCTTGCATCGGAAAATGATTAGCTTGCGGTGGCAATCTGTTCGCAACGTCCGCAAAATGAGGGTAGTTATACATTCCTTGCGCAGGAATTTTATTGTTACCATAATGGTTAGCATAGCTAGGCAGGGCCTGAACTTGCTGTTGTTGCCGTGCTAGCGCAGCGGATTTATTTTGTGTAGGCACACGAGGCGGCCAGAATACTTTAGTAACACCACCCACTTTTTCAATAGCGGCACCCAATACATCTTTTTGAAATAAGTTTTCACAGCTAGGCGGGATCTTTCTTAAACTTGCTTTGAAATAATTATCTTTAACAGAACGTAAAACCAAATCCCGCCTCTGTTGTACTATCTCAGCCCTATGGCCGCAGGCTAATTGGAGCATATCACCGCTAGTTTTTTGAAAATTACCTTTTACAAAAATATCATTTATCTTTTCTACTAAACTTTTTGAAGACAAGTCACGAGTAGCACTAGCCCATTCTATTAATGATTTAAAACCAGCCTGCGAGGCTTCATTGTGCTTTATGATTGCTTGTGTGAGTGCAGCAAAACCACGCTCAATCAATGCGAGAGAGTTGGATTTGTCATAGGGCTTAAACTCGTCATTTGTCTCCAAATAATTAAAACCTGGGGACGAACAATACTGCTTTTGCACTTCTGCATACCTAACACTTTCCCAATCCTCACTTTCAAAATGTTGAATTAATTTTAATATTTCGAGATGAGCTGGTAATGATTTAGGCATAGATGGTTCTTTGAGAACCGTATTTAGTTCAAAAGTAAGAGGGGGAGCTGCCTCATCATGAGGGGCTACCTCGTTCTCGGAGTAAAGTTCTCCGCTTATGTCAGCACTAACCTCCGATTGACAATCGGGTTGATATTCAGGTACATAGGCACTTGAGTGCACTGTAGGTTGGAATGCCACGCTACTAATATAATCACTTAGACTACTAACTTGCTCCGCCAATCGGGCTATAGCGTCATCGGTGCGACGCCTCTTCGATTTTCTTTTTGAAGAACACGCCCTTCTTTTCTTCTTTGGTGAAGGTGATTGCTGATCTGCCGAGGCCTTATCGGGAGAATCTGAAGATGATTCTGAAGAATCCGAGGAATCTACTGTATCCTCCTTTCTAGAATCCATTGCTGAAACACGATAAATATATTAAATTCAAAAAGTAACGAACGGTATCACCGTTTATTTAATTTTAACATAATTAAAATATAATTATGTAGGTAGTGAGAAATTTCACAAAGACAAACTTTACTCACTTTGAAGTGAGCACGACCGATCGTAGCGAAAATCAAAACGCCAATGGGGCATGCTCGCAGTGCTCCCCACCTGGTGAACTTACCTACAGACAGATAGTGGAAGGGGCGGGGTGACGTCACACGGAGCCACAGATAAGACCGGGAGAATTCAAACTAAGACCGACTTAGACTCGCTATAGAAAAACAGACTCGCTCTCTCATTTTAATAAGGTTTTAAATAACCGTTTAAATGCTTAATAATCATTATCTACGATTGAGCGCAAAATAATAAATACCTATTATGGTGTACCTATTTGCCTGACAACTATGTACGTCGCTCTGGTTTTTATATGTTTTCTCGTGTTAATTTGAGTTTTATTGCGTAATTTTGGTGGTTATTTTGCCAATAAAGCCCGGGTTCTTAACGCGAGTGTAAAGTTTGTGAATTAGAGTGAATAGTTCTCTTCAAATTCCATCGGAGGAAATCCCGAAAATTTTCAACAAAACAGCCATCTTTTGTTTAAAATTGACTTGACAACTTGACTATGACTCTGTGACGTTGACAATACTTATAAATAAATACACTTGACACTGGCAAAATTGTTCTATAAGAGACAGATGCCATAATTGAAGAAGAAGAAGAAGAAGAATAATTTTATATTTATAATTTATTTATCATTGTCTTGTTTTACAATCTTGTTAAAACATCAATAATTCATTTATTATTTTCATAGCTAAAGAATCTAAGTACTTAAATGTAATGTCATCAAGAAAATTAAATAATATACAATAGAAACATCAGTTTTTAAAAACTACCAAGAAATTATTTCAAAAATTGCGCTCGAAAAATCTGTCAAAAATATTACGCTCCATTCCAAATATTATCATTAACTCTCTTGAATCTTAGATTAAACTTTAATATCTAGCCCCGATTTAATAATAATTTAAATAATTCAGATCAATTGAATGATAATTTGATAATACTACACAATTTTATTTTACAAAGAACGTTTCGTTCGACTGATTTTCATCGAATTTAATAGTAGATTATCCCGCCTTGAACTGCGTAGAATGGAACGCCTTAATTTCTGCTTGACAGATTATAATAATGCTGCCAGAGTATAAATAACTTACTACCGAGTTCAGTATCAATATGAAACTAAAACATAGAGAGTAAGAACATGGAAATAAAGTATGACCCCGTCTTGTGGGTTACATACATTTTTTTACATAATAATAAATCTCAAAATCCACTTTTCTACAGTTTAAAATGCTACCAATATATCATAATTGTTTATTATTTTAAATGAAGGGGTCTTACCCTTTCATTTACTGAACTAGGTACTATTATCCCACGAGATCAGGTTAGATAAGTACCTTAGAAATTTTAAACTCATAGTGACTAGTTACGGCAAAAATATTTGTCGATCCAATCTACTTTCCTTGATCTTTCGAGCTCGCCAGAGCGAAGTCTTAGGGTGTTATTGCATTTATTTGTGTATGTTTTGCGATGTTATTTCGCAATCCTATAATACCTACAATATAATAACTTTTGTTTTTGAAATGTCCAAGTTAAAAGTACATGTTAGGTTTTATGTACCTTCTCAAGGAACTCTGAAAATTTATAAAAACGTCAAAAAATGGGGAAAACAAAGATTTTTTTATTTAATGGCAACATTACCTTAATCTGCCATTGTAACTTATCGTCACGCAATGAAAAAAATGGGATTTTTCTTTAATTTATTCCTAGTTACAAACTTTAATTGAAGTTTAAAACCTAACTTGATTGTTGTTAAATTCACTGGCAACGTTTTGAAGTGAACAATATGTGTTTTGACGAGATTTGGAGGGAAAGGACTACAATTTTCATCAAATTGTCAAGGGAAACATAAAAAGTGTTTTTTTGCTAAAGAACTCGTCAGAGGTAAGTTTTTTTTGTACTCACAATATCGATTAACAGGCTTCGCTGTGGCATTGAGGTGTAAAACTATGGCTTTTAAAGTTATTTCGCTTTGAAACGGTCAAATTTGTTTGTTTACATTCGTTCCGTGAGTCTTTTCAATGTTAACATGGTACTAACAAACTTATAGACTATATTCGCTGCAATTTGAACCTTATTCTGCCTCACAGACCTACAGTTCAGTAGTTTCATACAATCTAACTAATTCAAATTCAAAATCTATATTAATACAAGCTTCTGCCGACGGCTTCGCCCGCGTGGTACTTTGAAAAACAAAAACAAATCTATCCCTCGGGAACCTTACATTTTTCTGGGATAAAAAGTAGCCTATGTGCTATTCTAGACTATAATCTATATCTGTGCCAAATTTCATCAAGATCTGTTCAGCCGTTTTAGTGTGAAAGAGTAACAAACATACATCCATACATTCTTACAAACTTTCGCGTTTATATTATTAAGATTATAAAGCTGAAGAATTTGTTTGTTTGGTGGAATGTGCTAATCTCAGGAACTACTGGTTTGAGTTTAAAAAATATTTTTGTGTTGGATAGTTCATTTATCGAGGAAGGCTTTCGACATATAACATCATGCTTTGACCAATAGGAGTTAAAAATCAATGCAAAATGTTGCGGGAAATATTATATCACTTAAAACCTGCAGACAAAGTTGTGTGCTGGTCAGCTAGTCTATACTAATATTATAAAGGGAAAGTTTTGTATTTTTGTATTTTCGTTTGTAACAAATAAACTCAAAAACTGCTGGTCCGATTTCAAAATTCACCATTAGAATGCTACATTATCCCTGAGTAACATAGGCTATATTTTATGTACGTACCTCGCGGACAAAGCTGCGAGTAGAAGCTAGTATTCAATAAAATCACACAGCTTTGAGAATATCTAAACAGGGTAGCCAGATGCACGTCCTATCCTAATATATACTAGGTGCATGCCCATATTTTGTAAAATATTATTAAGTGCTTAAAAGGTTGTAACTTTGTCGCTCTTAACCTGTTTTTATCCATTAATAATTTATTACAACCTTGAATTAAGCAAAGTACCTACCTATTATCTTTTATCTTAATGCAGCAATTGTACCTATGAGTCATTTCAATACCTACATAGTTTATCGAGAATGTTGTTAATTGCATAAATAACTCGAACTCAATATAATTTATTCATTAAAATCACAGGGATCATTTTGAATCGTCTTACATACTAGGTGAGAGGTGCCAATTCCAGTCCTATCCCCAGTCCGACGAACTGACAAGAAAATCGCTGGGCCTAGCGCTTTGTATGATCCTTGTTAATGTTGTTAGGGACACCTAGCAGAGTTGGAGCTGATTCCTCCCAAGCTTTTTTGTCGTCTAAGTATTCCTAATAAAATAAACCATAACTCTGTGTTACTCAATCACGCTTAAACTACTGCACCGATTTAAATAAAATTTGGTAATGAGATAGTCTAGAGGTTGAGAAAGAACATAGGCTACTTTTTAATGCGAAAAAAGGTTGTAAGGGGTTGAAATAGGGGATGAAAATTTGTATGGAAATTACGTCATTTTTAAAGATAAAGTCAAGCGGTTTTATCCATATTTTATTGATTCTATTTATAACATGGCCTGATAATACAATCTATAAGATAGTGTTTATAACATGATCAAATAATAGAAATATATATTTAAAAAAAATATAAGTCTAACTCTTGATACTAACGGCAACGTGGGCATGCGCCAAATATATTAATTAGACATGCCTCTGACTACCCTCTATACATATCCCCAAGATCCAAGTAACTAGAGATCTTAGGAGATGTAATTTAAATGAATATATTGATGATACTCATGGCCCGATGTCGCTCCGCCCGACAGCTAACCAATTTGCAATGTAAACGCCATTTGTTTTATGTAATTATTATCTGGATTACATTTTTTGTAAGAAGGATCATACAAAAAAGCGCTAGGACCGAGACGAGTTCCTCGCCTGTTCTTCTCGTACTTGGGTTAGGTTGGAATTGGCACATAGATTCACCGCATGTAAGACGTTTCAAAGTAATTCTTGTGATTTTGTAGTATAAATTATTTTTGAATTGAATGTCTACCGAGCCTAGGGCGTAACCTAAGCTAGGATACCTATGTTAATACCTACCTACGTATATCTAGCCATGGTCGATATTATGATATTAATAATTTCCTTGTATTTTTCAGCAAAATGAACACAAATATGGGTGATGTGGACCCACTGAGCTCTTACGAGCAATACAATACATATCAACCTCCCTATCACCCCCCAACTAGTGTCCCTACACAACCTCCCCCCCTTACACAACCCAACATCCCAATCACACAACCCGACATCCCACAACCTCTTCCCCTGACACAACCTAGCATACCCTACCCGTACAATAAAGATTATTATCCAACGTTACCCTTCAATCATAATGTAAATGGCATATTAAGTCAACCAGACGAGTCGAATCAAACTGAGCATTACACCGGGCTTTATAATGCACCTGTCAGTGGAATAGATCTCCCCGAACCGGTTCAAGATATTGAAGATATAAAACCAGATATATCAAAGATTAAACTTAAAAGATCAAAGAAACCCAAAGGTAAAATCAGTAGTTACTGGAATAAAAAGATCACGGATAAAGAATTCAAGTTCTTCGGATGTTCCATCTGTAATATAGCTTTCCAGGAGTTATCAGAACTTGATGCACATGTAACGGTCCACAGCAACCGTATTACCAGCTATGATATAAGAATACACAACCAAAAGAGAAAGAAAATGCTCAAGAAAGAGAAAAAGAAGAGGAAAAAGGATGCAAGAGTCAAGAAAGAGATGGATATAGAGATAAAACCAGAAGATGGGTATATTGGGACAGAGGTAGCTGGTGAATTTAATAGTCAAGCCAAAACAGTTGTTAAAAGTAGCGGACAGAGTAAAATTGGACAAACGGTTAAGAGTAAAAAGAAAACTGCTGTTACGTGTGGAAGTGGGAAGAATGAGGTTTACAAGTGCTTTGCTTGTAACAGACAGTTCGCATTAAGTTATTATTTGAAGATACATGTCAGATCTCATACAGGTAAGTGTATAACACTGTTGCCCGCTTTTTATTCATTTTCAAATCATACAATACATACAATACATGATCACGACTGTAATCCCTGGGCTCCGTAGATATCTCCTCAGATCTTTAGATACTTAGATCTTTGAGGATATCTAAAGGGGGTAGTCAGAGGCAAGTCCAAACATGACATTTGGGACATGCCCACATTTTGCACAGTAGTTAGTATTCCGTACGTGACAGGTTGCAAGCCCATCGCCGCTTTTAAGAATACTAAGCTTTGACACATACCTTCGAATTTTTGGTTCTAGGGTATGCCGGTTTCCTCACGATGTTTTCCTTCACCGTTTAAGAGCGCTGGCATTGCGCACATAAATTTTTCGAATGGAAAAACTCATTGGTGCACGACCAGGTTTGAACCCACGACCTACGGATCGTGAGGCAGGGGTGCTACCACTACACCACCAGCGCTCTCATCATTAATATATAAATTCATCATTATATATATTCAAATCATTAATATATAAAACAAAGTCTGGTTTGTTCGAACACTTGGCTGGACCAATTTTTAACCACCGACGAAAAAAGAGGAGTGTTAAAAGTTTAACGTGTTTGTCAGTGTATCTGTCTGTGGCATCGTAGCTCCCAAACGGATGAACCGATTTTCGTTTAGTTTTTTTTGTGTCATAGACAATTTTATCCCGAGTATTTTTTGCTATGTTTCATGAAAATCTGTTCAGCCGTTTGAAGATCATCAGCTCTTTTCTAGTTGATGAGGGGATCTGACTAACTTTCTTATGTCCAATCAATTCAAAATTTAGTACCGTATTACTTCAACGATATTAAAAGAACATGGTAAGGTAACCATGACTTTAAATATGACATGTTAGGGTAAGGTTTAGATGTCAAGGGGTTTTTAAAAATTTTAATTTTGTTTCTATAGTTTTTTAAATATGTTAAATTTTTCTCCACCCCTAATAGCAGAATAACTACTAAAACACTTGAAAATTAATCAAATGCGAACGAGGTCGCGGGCAACTAGTTATGTAAAATCGGGGATAATCTTTTTCTTTTCTCAATATAATGTATGTTTGTTTGTTTCAGATGAGAAACCGTATATTTGTAACTATTGCGGCCAAACGTTCATAACGGCGAGTAAACTCGGGAGGCACAACAAGAGAATACATCTCGCTATACGTCACCAGTGTAGAATATGCTTTAGATTCTTTAACAGGTTCGTCCAGACTGGGTAGCTGATAAACCTTTTTTACCCCTTTGATCCCCTTAGGGGTAATAAATCTGAGAATCCTTTCTGACTGTACTTTTACGTGTTTTAAGGAATACGAGTACAATCGGAATACGCGTTAAAAAGTTTTCATACAAACTTTAACACCCCCTACACCCCGTTATGGGGGTAATGTTTTAAATATTTTATTTATAGACTTATAAATAATATCGAAGAATATTTACGCTTAGTTTCAAGTTCGGAAGTTCAAGGAATACGATTTTTTTCGCTTTTTCACCCCCTAGAATTTTCAAAAATCCTTTTTTAGTTTACGACTACGTAGTACGTACTATAAAGAGTTCACCCTCCAAATTACACGTTTCTAGGACCAGCTGTTTAGGTTCTGCGTTGGCTGTAATATGTCACGTTAAAGATTGAAATTGAAATTGAAATTGAAATTTGAAATTATATTTATAGGACTAGCTTCCACACGCGGCTTCGCCCAACCTACCTAAAATATCACCTGAAAGTTCATTCTACACATTGGTGAAATATTTTTTTAAATTTGATGTGAATTTCAAATATTACCTCGTACATACAAACGAAGAACCGATAACCGTTGGGGTAAACGAGTTCTCGAGTGGAGACCGCGGCTCGGCAAACGTAGTGTAGGACGCCCTCCGGCTAGGTGGAGTGACGATCTGCGAAAGGCTGCTGGCGGAGGCTGGATGCGTCGAGCTGAAGACAGGGCGCAATGGCGCTCATTAGGGGAGGCCTATGTCCAGCAGTGGACTGCTATAGGCTGATGATGATGATGATGATGAAATACAAACTTTACCTTGGTGGTCCGCAATAGGCGCGACAACAATAAAGTCTGTGATATAAATAGGAAAACTACAATGATGGCTAAGAGTATCTTTGCCATGGCACCCTGCATATTTAATAAATTACCACAATCCATAAGACTACTGCCGAATATGGAGTTTCAGAGAAAGTTAAAAGTGATTCTTACAAATAAATGTTATTATGCTATTAATGAATTTTTAACTGACAAAGATTTTTTTGCTTGACATTTCGTTATTATTATTATTATTATTATTTTGTTAAGTTGCTTTCATCCAGATCCTTTTTATATTTAACTAGAATGCTTAATAGATTTAATTTAATTGTTAATCTTTTCACACAGACATTGCACACCGTAAAACCGGTAGGAATACATTGACTCACATTATATACATAAAACACCTGTTACCTACATGTATTTCATGCAATAAACGATACTTTACTTTACTTTACTTTACCTTTGGTTTATCTTCGAAAATGACAGACTTCTATCCCATATAAACTTTCATCCCTTATTTCAACCCTTTCAAGCATTTTATAAAAGCTAGCATGTCCTTCATGAAGCTCTAAACTATCTCTTTATAATATTAGTAGCATTATGATTTTGATAATGATTTTAGATTCGAGTTACTTACCAAACATTTTGACAAGAAGCATGCAGAACAGAAGTTGGAAGGTGAACCTTATGGTAAGTCTATTATAGAATAGACTAAAGAAATATAAAAATAGAATAAAGCTCTCAAAAAATTTCATGAAAATTTACGAAAAATCTATCGCCATATATATTTTTAAACTTACGCGATCTGAACACATTATTACTAGTGTTAAACTCAGTCATTTCAAAAAAAATTCATCTGGTGGCCACGACAGTTTGTAAACCTGTCGAAACGTCGGGAAATATAGGTAAACTAGCTGTCCCGCCCGCGACTTCGTTCACTTAAAGTAGGTATCTAACTAACGAGTTTCAAACAAATCACACTAATAAAAAAATCCCTTAATAACTTTGACACCCAATTTTACCCTTTTTAGAGGGTTATTTTGAAATATCCAGGAATACGTTTCCATTTATTTTGCATTTAAAGTATCCAAATCAAAATTAAGACCAATCGCACCACCCTTTAAAAAGTACCCATAGAATCATTGACCCCACATTTGACCCCTTTTTGAAGGTTATATTGAAAAATCCTGAAACACGTGTCTATTCATTTTGTATTTACAGTACACAAAGTTTCAGACCAATCGCACCACCCGTTAAAAAAATCCCATACAAACATTGACCCCTTTTTTAGAGTTACCTATATTGAAAAATTTTCAAACAGAAAACAAAGTTTAAGGCCAATCGCACCACCCGTTAACAAACATTGACCCCTCCATCTGACCCCTTTTTTTAAAGGTTTTATTGAAAAATCCTGAAACACGAAACAAAGTTTCAGACCAATCGCACCAGGTTAAAAAGATCCCATACAAACATTGACCCCACATTTGACCCCTTTTTCAAGGTTATATTGAAATATCCTGAAACACGTGTCCGCTCATTTTGTATTTACAGTACACAAAAAAAGTTTCAGACCAACGCACCACCCGTTCAAAAGTTCACATAAAAACATTGACCACACATTTGACCCCTTTTTCAAGGTTATTTTGAAAAATCCTGAAACACATATCCATTCATTTTGCATTTACAGTACACAAACAAAGTTTCAAGGCAATCGCACCACCCGTTAAAAAGTTCCCATACAAACATTGACCCCACATTTGACCCCTTTTTGATGGTTATATTGAAAAATCCTGAAACAAGTGTCCATTCATTTTGCATTTACAGTGCACAAACAAAGTTTCATGAAAATCGCTCCACGCGTTAAAAAGTTTCATACTAACGTTTTCACCCTTTTTCAACCCCTTAGAGGTGGAATTTCCAAAAATCCCGCCTTAGTGGGTGGTTTTGTTATAAAAGGAAACCACCTTCCAAATTTCAGCTTTCTAGCTTCAGCGGTTTCGGCTGGGCGATGATAAATCAGTCAGTCAGTCAGTCAGTCAGTCAGTCAGTCAGTCAGTCAGTCAGTCAGTCAGGTTAAGCTCTTATATAGGTATAGATAAAACGCGATAAATACCCGTTTAATACTAATAATAATGTGTTCAGATCGCGTAAGTTTAAAAATATATAATGCAGATAGATTTTTTGGATTAGTTAAAACATTTGAACAGCACGACTGTAATCCCCCCGGGCTCGGTAGATATCTCCTCAGACCTCTAGTTACTTAGATCTTTGAGGATATCTAAAGAGGGCAGTCAGGGGCACGACCGAACACGACATTTGGCACGTGCCCACATTTTGCACTGTAGTTACTATTTCGTACGTGACAGGTTGCAAGCCCATCGCCGCTTATAAAAATAATAGCTAATGACACGCACCTTCGAATTTTTGATTCTAGGGTATGCTTTACATGCGAAAAGCATAGCATAATAATAAAGCTTATTAATAAAGCTTATTATTATTATGCTATGCTTTTTGCATGTTTTCCTTCACCGTTTCAAAACGAATGAAATGTGAATGAAATCGCGGGTAAAAGCTAGTTATTCATTTTTTCAGATTACAATGCAATATTACCATATCTAACTGAATTGGAGGAACAGTTTAAGTTGGAGGCAGAGGCCAAGAAACCTAAGACGGAAGACCCCTGGAATTGGCCCCACGAGGCCCCAAAAGAGGCCCTCGATGCAAAGATTGAGGACGCCAAAGTTGAAAAGGAAGAAAAGGTAAATTTATTCTTTTTCTCTGACGGCTTCTGTGGCGCAGCGGGCGAAGGTCTGGTCTGAAGGCTGGTTCGATTCCTGCCGCGGGACAAATGTTTGCATTGCAGATATTTGTCTCAGGTCTGGGTGTTTTCTATGTATAATATGTATGTACTAGCTGTCCCGCCAGCGACTTCGTTCACTTAAAGTATCTAAACTGAGATTCAAACACATCACAGAACTCATAAAAATCCTATACTAACTTTGACACCCCATTTGACCCCTTTATGAAGGTTATATTGAAAAATCCTGAAACACGTGTCCATTTGTTTTGCATTGAGAGTACACAAACAAAGTTTCAGACTAATCGCACGACCCGTTAAAAAGTTCCCATACAAACATTAACCCCACATTTGACCCCTTTTTGAAAGTTATATTGAAAAATCCTGAAACCCGTGTTCATTTTATTTTGCATATACAGTACACAAAAAAGTTTCAGGCCAATCGCACTACCCGTTAAAAAGTTCCCATACAAACATTGACCCCACATTTAACCCTTTTTTGAAGGTTATATTGAAAAATCTTGAAATAAGTGTCCGTTCATTTTGCATTTACAGTGTACAATCAAACTTTCATGAAAATCGCTCCATGCGTTAAAAAGTTTCATACAAACGTTTTCCCCCTTTTTCACCCTCTTAAAGGTGGAATTTCCAAAAAACCCGCCTTAGTGGGTGGTTTTGTTATAAAAGGAAACCACCTTTCAAATTTCAGCTTTCTAGCTTCAGCGGTTTTGGCTCGGCGATGATCAATCAGTCAGGTTAAGCTCTTATATAGATATAGATTTACCAAAAAAAAATTATCTATGTAGTTAATCAGTCATGTGGTTCCCATAATACAAGCTCTGCTTAGTTTGGGGCTACATGATAATGTGTGATAGTGTCCAGCATTATTTATTATTAACTAGCTGTCCCGGCAAACTTCGTACCGCCTTCTACATTGCTTAGACAACAGTGAGTGATTATAATTTAATATGAACATTATTGAATAGTAATAAAGTTCAAATTGACTCTACATTTTATTTAGAAAACGTTTGTATGGGAAATAGAAAAGGGCTATTTTTAGGGTTTTCCCGGCAGTTATTAGAATTTTTCTTACCTTTTAAACCTTCCCTAGACCACGAACATTTCAAGACCAAGATAAGATAAATCCGTTTAGCCGTTCTCGAGTTTTAGCGAGACTAACGAACAGCAATTCATTTTTATATATATAGATTTTTCTTAGTAAACTTGCTGATCCGACAGACGTTGTCCTGTCTTAAAACCTTCTTCTTACAATAACAAAGACAGCAAAAAAAGAATTAGCAAAATCGGTCCAGCCATTCACGCGTGATGCCGTGACCAAGGGAAATAGGGGTTCATTTTTAACCCCCGACGGAAAAAGAGGGGTGTTTAAGTTTAACGTGTCTGTCTGTGTATCTGTGTGTCTGCGTGTCTGTGTATCTGTGTATCTGTCTGGTATCGTAGCTCCCAAACGGATGAACCGATTTTCGTTTAGATTTTTTGTGTCAGAGAAATTTTATCACGAGTGTTCTTAGCCATGTTTCATGAAAATCTGTTCAGCCGTTTGAAGATCATCAGCTCTTTTCTAGTTGATGAGGGGATCTGACTAACTTCCTTATGTCCTATCGATTCGAAATTTGGTACCGTGTTACTTCAATGATATTGAAAGTATATGGTAAGGTAACCATGACCTGATCAGCCGTTCGAAGATCATCAGCTCTTTAATAGTTGATGAGGGGATCTGACTACCTTCCATATGTCGGGGGTTTATAAATATTTTTTATTTAGGAAATTACATGAAAATCTGTTCAGTAGTTTCGAAGATGCGCGCGAACTAACAAATTAACAGATAGAAACGAAAATAATATGACCACGACTGTAATCCCCAGGCTCGGTAGATATCTCCTCAGATCTCTAGTTACTTAAATCTTTGAGGATATCTAAAGAGGGTAGTCAGCACGTCCAAACATGACATTTGGTACATGCTTACAATTTTTTTATGGTTTGAGATATTTATTTCTCTTAAGAATTACAAATTCACTTAAAGAGAAACTATATACTACAATATTACAATAGACAACCTCTGTGGCGCAGCGGGCGAGAGTGCACCTGCGACGCAAGAGGTTGCGGGTTCGATTCCCGCCTCGGAACAAATTTGTGTACGATCTGCAGAAATTTGTTCCGTTGGTCTGGGTGTTTTCTATGTATAATAAAATATATCTATCTATGTATATAATGTATTAAATATATCAGTTATCTAGTACCCATGACACAAGCTTTGAGTAGCTTACTTTGGGGCTAGATGATGCTGTGTGGATTGTCCAGCATTATTTATTTATTTTATTTATTTAGAGAAACTATATACTACAATATTTTTATCAGGAAATAATCCCGGCCAAGTTCGAGTTCGCCGATAACACGGTGAAAGAAAAAATCGAGGAAGTGGAAATCAAATGCGAGCCGGGCGACATGGAGGAAACTGATATGGCTCCGGAGACACTTCCGGACGCGGCGGTGGACGACGCCCTGGAGCCCCAGGACTCTTCAGATGAGGATGTCAAAGAAGAAAGGTATTTATATCAGTCCTGGATTTATAAATAGGCCGTTTAGGCCGCGGCCTAGGGGCGGCAGCGTCCTAGAGATCACTTGATTTCATTCGTTTATTTAAATAATAATTTTCCATTTGTAGTAAAATCCCCGTTAACGGGGATCGTCAACGGGGATTAGTGGAATAAGCCTAAAGGAAGCCCCTTTACTACAAATGGTAAATTATTATTTTAGAAAGGTATGTAGGTACATGGGGGGCGGCAGAAATAAAGTGGCCTACACTCATAAAAAATATAAATCTGGCACTGATTTATATACTAGCTTCCGCACGCGGCTTTGATCACGAGGTACCTATCTAAATACAGTGGACCCCCGGTAATCCGGCAAACATTATGCAGGGCAGTGTCGGACTATCGAATTTGTCGGATTATAGAGCACTGCCTAAGACCCCTATAGTCCGGATTTTTTTACGAAAGAGTACCTTGTAATCCGACAAATTACATATCTAATGACAAGAATCTATATATTATACGTACATATGTATGTACTTTGAAGTACAAATCAGACTTAATTTATGTAAGTCGAATTTAGTAAATTAAATAACAATTGAGAGCTTACGTTTTATTATAAAATTAAGCATAAATGCACATACATATCTACCAAAATAATCAACTAAGTAAAACAATGCATACGCGTCGAGCACAATAGCGGTGGCGCGTACGAGTTGTGACCTGTTCAAACCTGCGTGATCTATATGTATTAGCAAAGATTGTCAAACATACATGTAATTCTAAGTCATGTCGGATTACAGGGGGCGCCGGATTAGACAGGGGCCGGATTATCGGGGGTCCACTGTAGTACCTGGGTGACCGAGCTTTGCTCGTTTTTTTGGGGTAAACGACGTTTTATAAAAATGAAACCTAGCTAGATCGATTTATCACCAACGAAACCCTCTGCATGCTAAATTTCATGAAAATCGGTCGAGCCGTTTCCGAGATTCAGATTATATATGTATATATTTATACAAGAATTGCTCGTTTAAAGGTATAAGATATAAAAAACTTGAGAGGTGTCAAGGGACACCCGGATGGAACGAAGTTCCTTTCCTTGCTTTCTATGAGAGAGAGAGAGACAGACAGAGAAACACGCGCACGCCGTACAGCTTACAACTATAGCAAAAAGTGTCGTTACAACTCTTCGTGGGAATTCTTTCCGTCTAGCCCCCTTTCACAACGCGCGATAAAGAACTTCGTTACAACGTTTTCCAATAACTCAAAGGTGACTGACTGACTGACTGACTGACTGACTGACTGACATAGTGATCTATCAACGCACAGCCCAAACCACTGGACGGATCGGGCTGAAATTTGGCATGCAGGTAGATGTTATGACGTAGGCATCCGCTAAGAAAGGATTTTGATTAATTCTACCCCCAAGGGGATAAAATAGGGGATGAAAGTTTGATTTTGTTTTTCAAGGTACCACGCGGGCGAAGGCGTGGGCGGAAGTTAGTACTATATAAAATACTTTGACTGACTAACTAATTTTCGGACAGTCACGACTGTAATCCCCAGGCTCGGTAAATATCTCCTCAGATCTCTAGTTACTTAGATCTTTGAGGGTATCTAAAGGTGTAGTCAGAGGCACATCTAAACATGATATTTGACACATGAACACATTTTGCACAGTCAGTGTTCCGTACGTGACAGGTTGCAAGCCCATCGCCGCTTATAAGAATACTCATGACACACACCTTCGAATCTTTACTTCTAGAATATGCCGGTCTCCTCACGATGTTTTCCTTCATCATTTAAGAGCACTGGCATTGTCACCAACAATTCATAGTTGTTATGCTATGAGGCCGGATACCGGATAAATAAAAATGGCCGGATAAGCCGGATACCGAATAGTATTCGAAAACTCATCTCTAACAGAAACTGTAAATAAAACTACTTTTTCAGAACCCCCCCTACAGATGATGAAGAGGAATACTTCCCCCCGGAGGGCTGGGCGCGCTCCCCCCCTCCGGACTCCCCCCCAGCGCCCCCCTCCCCCTCGGTGAAGCGCAAGGGGGGTACGGGGGTGTGTGATCTGTGCAATAGAAGTTTTAGCAGCAATTCTTATTTGAAAGTTCATATGAGGACACATACAGGTATATATATACAAGACAAATACCTAAATATTAAATAAATAAAATAAATAAATAAATATAATAAATAGTCCCCAGGCTCGGTAGATATCTCCTCAGATCTCTAGTTACTTAGATCTATGAGGATATCTAAAGGGTAGTCAGCACGTCCAAACATGACATTTGGTACATGTTCACATTTTGCACGGTAGTTAGTATTCCGTACGTGACAGGTTGCAAGCCCATCGCCGCTTATAAGAATACTAACCTATGACACATACCTTCGATTTATTTTGGTTCTAGGGTATGCCGGTTTCCTCACGATGTTTTCCTTCACCGTTTGAGAGCACTGGCATTGCGCGCATACATTTTTAACACTTATGTTATACTAGCTTCCGCCCACGGCTTCGCCCGCGTGGTACCTTGAAAAACAAAAACAAATCTATCTCGCGGGAACCGTACATTTTTCCGGGATAAAAAGTAGCCTATGTGCTATTCCACACCATAATCTATATCTGTGCCAAATTTCATCCAGATCCGTTCAGCCGTTTCAGCGTGAAAGAGTAACAAACATAGGTACAGCCATACATTCTTACAAACTTTTGGTTTATAATATTAGTAGGATACATCATCATCATCTTCCTGCCCTTTTCCCACGTTATGTGGGGTCGGCACAACATGTGATCTTCTTCCATCTCCCTCTATCATTCGTCATCTCAGTACTCACTCCTTTCTTACCCATGTCATCTTTCACACAGTCCATCCATCTTTTCTTTGGCCTACCTCTACCCCTGTATCCATCCACATTCATATCTAACACTCTCCTTATTAGTAGGTTTATAAAAGAGCGCTGGTGGTGTAGTGGTGGCACCCCTGCCTCACGATCCGAAGGTCGTGGGTTCAAACCTGGTCGTGCACCAATGAGTTTTTCCATTCGAAAAATTTATGTGCGCAATGCCAGTGCTCTTAAACGGTGAAGGAAAACATCGTGAGGAAACCGGCATACCCTAGAACCAAAAATTCGAAGGTATGTGTCATAGGTTAGTATTCTTATAAGCGGCGATGGGCTTGCAACCTGTCACGTACGGAATACTAACTACTGTGCAAAATGTGGGCATGTACCAAATGTCATGTTTGGACGTGCCTCTGACTACCCTCTTTAGATATCCTCAAAGATCTAAGTAACTAGAGATCTGAGGAGATATCTCCTGAGCCTGGGGATTACAGTCGTGATCATATATATTTTTTTATAAATACGAAATATTTATTTTTAGGCGAAAAGCCGTTTTCTTGCTACGTCTGCGGTCGTGGGTTCATAACGGCGAGTAAGATGCATCGGCACGTGCTGACGCACGATGAAACTTGGGTCGGTACGTACGAACTGAAACAAATTAAATAGTATCAAAAACAATCTAGAACCGTAAAGAAAGTTAGACTCGCCTAGTATGAAAGACGATTCAAAATGATCTATACACCGTAAAATTTTAATGGTTGTTTTCCCGCACAGCGAAATGGTTTTGTCTTGGTAATACAATCGTTGTATAAACAAATTAAATATTAGAAACTAAAAATACAGATATACCATTGTGAAAATTTAATTCGAAAGCGACCACGAACCAATAGTAATTCATCCCGATACCTACGCGAAGGCGGCCGGCGGCGCGTGCGATTCGAATAGTACCTACAAGTTACGTCTAATGTTACAATTGTTATTCACGTTTTCGAGTGGATGTATATTTTTTAAATTATTTTAAAACAAAAACGTCTTTATTTTTTTACTTTTACTCTATGTTTCGAAAGTACTCCTTATGGCAAGTTGTTCTGCCGCGGGAAAACAACCATTAAAATTTCACGGTGTATTTTTATGACGACCTCAGTGGCGCAGCGGGCGTGAGTCCGCCTGCGACGCAAGAGGTTGCGGGTTCGATTCCCACCGCGGAACAAATTTGTGTACGATCTGCAGAAATTTGTTCCCTTGGTCTGGGTGTTTTCTATGGTATAATAAATATATCTATCTATGTATCTAATGTATTAAATATATCAGTTATCTAGTACCCATAACACAAGCTCTGAGTAGCTTACTTTGGGGCTAGATGATGCTGTGTGGACTGTCCAGCATAATTTATTATTTATTTATATATCCCTAAAATATATTTGACTTTGACTTTGTTTATTTTCAGGTGAAGATAGAATAAAACCAGAGAATTCTGATATTAAATCTGAAATAGATGAAGATGGTCCAGTCATAGAGAAGAAACAGAAGAAGTAAGTGCTCAAATAACTAGACACTCACACGACTGTAATCCCCAGGCTCGGTAGATATCTCCTCAGACCTCTAGTTACTTAGATCTTTGAGGATATCTAAAGAGAGTTAATCAGAGGCACGTCCAAACATGACATTTGGCACATGGTCACATTTTGCACAGTACCAAAATTGAGAAACCCGACTGAACGTAACTCAAAATTGATTTTTACAGCCGCCATATTTGATTTTTCGATATTTTGTATAGCCTATGTCACTCTTATGATCCAGACGCATCTAACAACATCTCATTTGTCAAAATTTGTCCCGCCGTTTGGGCTACAGCGACAGCCAAACGAACATACATACATATATTCTTTGTATATACAACCCCAAAACGCCCTACTTGCCACTGAGATTTTCTATCGCTTCGCTCGCTCAATCAACGATCACTAATAATTGTGTGTGCTATCCTACTAATATTATAAACGCGAAAGTTTGTAATAATGTGTGGATGTATGTTTGTTACTCTTTCACGCTGAAACGGCTGAACGGATCTGGATTAAATTTGGCACAGATATAGTCTGGAATAGCAAACAGGCTACTTTTTATCCCGGAAAAATGTACGGTTCCCGTGGGATAGATTAGTTTTGGTTTCTCAAGGTACCACGCGGGCGAAGCCGTGGGCGGAAGCTAGTATACATATATCCTTTGTACATACAAAGCCTAAAAGCCGTAATTAACACTGAGATTTTCGCTCGCTTCGCTCGCTCAATCAATGATCGCTAGTGCTATATACTTAAAAGTGTATTTTTATTATTTTCAGATCAAAATCAAAGATAGAAAAAGCAAAAATGAAACTTTTGAAAAAGCCTAAGAAGAAATTGAACGCTGGCGTAAAGAAAGGCCGCGGTCGGCCAAACTGCTGTGAATACTGTGGAAAGAAGTAAGGAATGATCTCACAGCTCAGTTGGTAGTAGCTTTGTTTTCTGTAGGTAGTGGGTTCGATCCCCACCCAAGACTAACATTTGTGTGAACGCAGATGTTTGTTCTGTGTCTGAGTGTTATTATGTATTTGCAAAAACAAATTAACACTCACAAGACTGTAATCCCCGGGCTCGGTAGATATCTCCTCAGATCTCTAGTTACTTAGATCTTTGATATCTAAAAGTAGTCAGAGCCACGTCCAAACATGACATTTGGTACATGCCCACATTTTGCACAGTAGTTAGTTTTCCGTACGTGACAGGTTGCAAGCGCATCATATCATTTACTGTTTGATATAAGAGCGCTGGTGGTGTAGTGGTAGCACCCCTGCCTCACATCCGAAGGTCGTGGGTTCAAACCTGGTCGTGCACCAATGAGTTTTGCTATTCGAAAGATGTATGTGCGCAATGCCAGTGCTCTTAAACGGTGAAGGAAAACATCGTGAGGAAACCGGCATACCCTAGAACCAAAAATTCGAAGGTATGTGTCATAGGTTAGTATTCTTATAAGCGGCGATGGGCTTGCAACCTGTCACGTACGGAATACTAACCACTGCAAAATGTGGAAATTTGGACGTGCCTCTGACTTTAGATATCCTCAAAGATCTAAGTAACTAGAGATCTGAGGAGATATCTACCGAGCCTGAGGAGATATCTACCGATCTGAGGAGATATCTACCGAGCCCAGGGATCAGTCGTGTGAGTGTTTGTTTTCGTTTGATATAATTATATTTTGTTTTATTAATTTCAGATTTCTACATATTGAAACATTACAAGTACACAAGAAGTCTCATGAGGGAGAGGAGTTAATATACAAGTGTAATTTCTGCTTGGAGCCACAATTGGACCAGGTATGAAACTTAACAAGCATTCGTCCCACCTGTTGGTACCAGGGGCCTTACAAACTCTTCAGGCAATATCAAAGTAATATCTATCTTTGATATCGTACTATCCTACTTTGTAAGAATGTATGGATGTATGTTTGTTACTCTTTCACGCTGAAACGGCTGAACGGATCTGGATGAAATTGGGCAAAGATATGAATTATAGTCTGGAATAGCACATAGGCTACTTTTTATCCCGGAAAAATGTACGGTTCCCGCGGGATAGATTTGTTTTTGTTTTTCAAGGTACCACGCGGGCGAAGCCGTGGGCGGAAGCTAGTAACATATAAAAGTTTTATTGAAATAGTGTTACTTCAAGCTTGAAAGACGTTTCTGAAACATGATGGTTTGTAAGAGCTTTTAGTAAGGCCGGGCGGAATCTTGTATATAATATTAGTATAGAAAAAGAACTGGGTAATAAAAACCCGACTGCTAGGCGAAGAAGAAGGTTAAAGTGTTAGGGTTGTATGTATTGTATGTATGTATGTATCTGAGTTCCTTTGTTATCGCTGTAACCCAAACGGCTGAACAGATTTTGATAAATGAGGTGTGGTTAGATCCGTCTAGATCACAAGATTGACATAGGCTTTACAAAATGTCAAAAAAAAAACAATATGGCGGCTGTAAAAAACTATTTTCAATGACTTCAGTCAGATTTTTTAATTTTGCAATAAATCTATACATTTTTTAAACTATCGCGACTCGGAAACATGTTTAAATATATACTGTATATATTTAAACAAATCTATACATATAAAATTTAGTACCGGGTTTTTTTTTATCGTAAATCTTGTTTTTTGGAAAATGAAACCTAGCTAGATCGATTTATAGCCCCCGAAAGCCCCTGCATACTAAATTTCATGAAAATCGTTGCAGCCGTTTCCGAGATTCCGATTATATATATATATATACAAGAATTGCTCATTTAAAGGTATAAGATTTGTAAAGTACGCGGCTTTAAGAAACTACTTTCAGTTACGTACAGTCGGGTTTTTTCATTTATTTTTAAACTAGCTGTCCCGCTCGCGACTTTGTTCACTTAAAGTATGTCTAAAAACCAATCGCACCACCCGTTAAAAAGTTCCCATACAAACATTGACCCCACTTTTGACCCCTTTTTGAATGTTATATTGAGAAATCCTGAAACACGTATCCACTCATTTTGCATTTACAGTACACAAACAAAGTTTCAGACCAATCGCACCACCCGTTAAAAAGTTCCCATACAAAAATTGACCCCACATTTGACCCCATTTTGAAGGTTATATTGAAAAATCCTGAAACATGTGTTCGTTCATTTTTTATTTACAGTGCACAAACAAAGTTTCATGAAAATAGCTCCACGCGTTAAAAAGTTTCATACTAACGTTTTCACCCTTTTTCACCCCCTTAGAGGTGGAATTTCCAAAAATCCCTCCTTAGTGGGTGGTTTTGTTATAAAAGGAAACCACCTTCCAAATTTCAGCTTTCTAGCTTCACCGGTTTCGGCTGGGCGATGATAAATCAGTCAGTCAGTCAGTCAGTCAGTCAGTCAGTCAGTCAGCCAGTCAGTCAGTCAGGTTAAGCTCTTATATAGATATAGATAAATACTATTTTATTTGTAGAGTGCGAAGGCCGAGCACGAAGCCACCCACACGGGACCGAAGCCCTATTTCTGCACACTCTGCGGCCGCCACTACAAGGATCGAGGCGCTATGGTAACAATATAATTAGAATAGAATATTTTTTATTAAAGGCACAGACACATACAACAGAACGAAACTAACACAAATACTTTAATATACGATGTTTTCCTTCACCGTTTAAGTAAATTGGAAATCTTAAAGTAAGTGCGGAAACCGGCATACCCAGAAACTAAATTCAAAAGTGTCATAGGTTAGTATTCCTATAAGCGGCGATGGGCTTGCAACCTGTCACGTACGGAATACTAACTATTGTGCAAAATGTGGGCATGTACCACATATCATGTTTGGACGTGATATCTTTAGATATCCTCAAAGATCTAAGTAACTAGAGATCTGAGGAGATATCTACCGAGCCTGGGGATTACAGTCGTGATCATACCTACCTATCTACCTACTCACCAGTACAGATATAATAATGTTTTCAGGTATATCACAGGAAGAATCACAAACCCAGCGATGAAAAACTATTTATTTGTGACATCTGTTCGAAGAGATTCAACTCGCAAGCCAAGCTCGCGAGACACATCATCACGCATTCCAGCGAGAAGTAAGTGTACTTAAATAACTATCTACATAATATCTATACTAGTTTCCGCCCACGGCTTCGCCCGCGTGGTACCTTGAAAAACAAAAAAAAGTCTATCCCACGGGAACCTTACATTTTTCCGGGATAAAAAGTAGCCTATTTGCTATTCCAGAATATAATCCATATCAGTGGCAAACTTCATCCAGATCCCTTCAGCTGTTTCAGCGTGAAAGAGTAACAAACATACATCCAGACATCCATACATTCTTACAAACTTTCGCGTTTATAATATTATAGTAGGATATTATTATAATAAGAATCAAAGTTCAAAATAATATAAAGTCGCAGAGACTAGAAATTTGGAGGGTCTGTCTTGGTTCGTAGAAAATACAAATAAGTACACTAATAATAAATCTTATTTACATTAGAAATACTATCATATTTTATCTTATCCATCTGTCTGTATGTCAGGTCTCACAGCTCAGTTGGTAGTAGCTCTGCCTTCTGCAGGTAGTGGGTTCGATCCCCACCCAGGACTAACATTTGTGTGAACACAGATGTTTGTTCTGTGTCTGGGTGTTACTCTGTATTTTATGTATGTATTTACAAAAAAATATATAATTAGTCTATCAGCTATCTGGCTCCCATATAATATAAGCTTTGCCTTATTTGAGGCTAGATGGCGTTGAGTGAACTTTCCACCAATATTTATTTGTCTGTCTGTCCTTTTGTATCTATCTATGTATCTAATAAAGTTGACGACCTCAGTGGCGCAGGGGGCGAGAGTCCGCCTGCGACGCAAGAGGTTGCGGGTTCGATTCCCGACGCGGAACAAATTTTTGTACGATCTGCAGAAATTTGTTCCGTTGGTCTGGGTGTTTTCTATGTATAATAAAAAATATCTATCTATGTATATAATGTAATTAAATATATCAGTTATCTAGTACACACAACACAAGCTTTGAGTAGCTTACTTTGGGGCTAGATGATGCTGTGTGGACTTTCCAGCATTATGTCCAGCACTATTTATTTATTTATTTATATCTATCTGTCTGTATGTCAGGCCTTACAACTCAGTTGGTAGTAGCTCTGCCTTCTGTAGGTAGTGGGTTCGATCCCCACCCAGGACTAACATTTATTTAGTTCTATCAGCAAGCTTTGCCTTATTAGGGGCTAGATGGCGTTGTGTGAAATGTACACCAATATTTATTTATTTATTTGTCTGTCTGTCTGTATTATATCTATTTATCTATCTAATAAAGTTAAAACACTATGATATTGTTGTAGATTCGTCCTTCGCTACGAGTGTCCAGTGTGCGCCAACATGTTCCACACGCGCTGGCATATGCAAATGCATCTCAAATCGCACCAGAAGGAAGGCCTGTGAGTATGCATACGGCCCACGTGGTGGCACTGGAAAAACAGCTGTTTCATACAAAAGTTCAATACCTATAAATAAATATATATAACTCAAAGGTGACTGACTGACTGACTGACATAGTGATCTATCAACGCACAGCCCAAACCACTGGACGGATCGCGCTGAAATTTGGCATGCAGGTAGATGTTATGACGTAGGCATCCGCTAAGAAAGGATTTTGATTAATTCTACCCCCAAGGGGATAAAATAGGGGATGAAAGTTTGTATGAAAAGTCGCGATAATCGACATTCACGCGGACGAAAATAATTTAAATTCTTAAATAAATAAATATGATCATGGCTGTAATCCCCAGGCTCGGTAGATATCTCCTCAGATCTCTAGTTATTTAGATCTTTGAGGATATCTAAAGAGGGTAGTCAGCACGTCCAAACATGACATTTGGCACATGCCCACATTTTGCACAATAGTTAGTATTCCGTACGTGACAGGTTGCAAGCCCTTCGCCGCTTATAAGAATACTAACATAAGACACACCTTCGAATTTTTGGTTTTAGGGCATGCCGGTTTCCTCACGATGTTTTCCTTCACCGTTTAAGAGCACTGGCATTGCGCAAATAAATTTTTCGTATGGAAAAACTCATTGGTGCACGACCAGGTTTGAACCCACCGACCTTCTTTACCAGCATCAATACCTATTTGGCTATAATGTATGAAACAGCTGTTTTTTTTTCAGTGTTGGTTTCTTAGAAAAAGTTGTTTATATTGATGGGTACTTTAACCCCCAGAAGTTTACGGAAGTAGTCTGGTAACACCCTATATAAAATAGGTACATACATATAAAACATTTAAGCTATCTAAAGACCATTACAACGATCTATAGATAGCTTATCCAGATCACTAAATACTGTAAATGAAGTTATAAAATTTCAAAAAACAAAAAATCCGACCTAAAAAAATTTAACTTTAGGTTGGGTTTTTTTTAATACATACAAACGATCTATAGATAGCTCAACTGATCCAGATCACTGGCCGTCCCCAAGACACCGAATTTTTAAAAAAAAATAAAGTTTTATTATTTATTTACAGAATACTAGAAGAAAATCGAAACGCAGTTCTAGCGATGGTTTTACAAAATGCGCGAAAGATCCCCAAATCAACAAACCCCCCTCCCACCACGGAGCTGCCCCCTCCCCTGCCGCACCTGCCCTTGCCCCTGCTCCCCTCCCTGCCTAACCCCGAAGAGAGGTCAAGAATATGCAATATATGCGGCCAAGTGTTCCAACATTTCTTTTATTTGGAGGAACATTTGAAGACGCATGGAAATAAAATAGCCGTTGAAGATCTGGATAAGGAAGAGGAGAAAAAATATACTTGTCAGGTAATCTTGATATTTATTTTGCCATTAGTGAAAAATTAAAGAAAAAAAAATGGAAAAACTTATTGGTGCACGACCAGGTTTGAACCCACGATCTTCGGATCGTGAGGCAGGGGTGCTACCACTACACCACCAGCGCTGTCACCAGAAATACTGATAATAAATTTTGGTGGATAGTTCACACAACGCCATCTAGCAAACAAACTAAGCAAACTTTTACTATGGGAACCAGATAGATTAATTATACAGGGTGTCCCAAAAAGTAGTGTCAAGCGAAAGTCCAGAGATGGAACACCCCTTGGGGTACCCGAATCACCCCCATGTATGTTCCGCGATTTTTTATAGTTTTCGAGTTATGAATTTTTTTCCGAATTTTTGAAAATTTACGACTTGAACAACTTAAAACATTCTTTAGAAAAAAGTAGAAAACTTTCTTGAGATTTTTTTTTTGCTACTGAATTTTTATAAGTAGTTCTTTTATGCATAAAATAATCAGCTACGTGACTTTGA
Organism: Cosmorhoe ocellata; assembly: GCA_963675405.1. Lineage (NCBI taxonomy): Eukaryota > Metazoa > Arthropoda > Insecta > Lepidoptera > Geometridae > Cosmorhoe > Cosmorhoe ocellata. The sequence continues at coordinate 5,378,383 of OY776271.1, read as the reverse complement.
TGAAAACTATGGAAATGTTGGTGTAAAGTCAAATAATTACATTCGGTGAATTATGACTAAAATTTTCAACTTAAAATTAAAAATCCTAACAAGTGATTTCATGGTTCTTAAATAAATCTAAAAAAAAATCCACACTCTCAGCTTTCATAATCATTCAAAAAAAAAAGTACTTAATAGGCTACTTTTGCTAAAATCGGCCTTCAAAGACGGCGAGGTGGTAAATTTCTTAAAATTAGCTACCTGATTAAAAAATAGATTTTGGCCATTTTATCATCGGATCACAAAAGTGATACCTACAGACAATACAAAATGTCAAAAAATCTAATATGGGTTTAAAAGCTTTTTTCAATTACTTTCAGATTTTGAAAATTTTAAAATACTTATTGTAAATACATCATAACACCTAGACAGAACAAACATCTGCATTCATCACACAAATGTTTGTCCTGGGTGGGGATCGAACCCACAACCTACACAATAATTACTAGCCAATAAGCAGCAAGCTTAGTCTAATATTCACCTCTCTTTCCAGGTCTGTTCAAAATCCTTCAAGCTCCACTATTACCTAAAACTGCACAGTTTCACACATACAAAGGAAAAGCCGTTCATCTGTCAGCAGTGTGGCAAGGGCTTTATAACTAAAGGCAAGCTCAAACGTCACCTAGAAACACACCAAGGACTGAAGAAGTATCAATGTCATATATGCTGCAAATTCTTTACTCGCCCTAGTTATATGAGAATACATGTAAGAACTATTCACGGGACGCAGGATTATAATTTCAGGGACTATGGAGTGGGGGTGCCTGTAGGGTTGGGGGGTCCTTTGGGGCAGTTAAGGGATAATATATGATAAGAAAAAGTTTAATTTTTACCTGGTTGAAGACAAAATTATTTACCTGATCAAGAGCAAAATTACCCGGTTAAGTACAAAATTTTATCCGGTCAAAGACAAATTTTTGATCTGGAAAAAGACACAATTTTTACCTGATCATGGGCAACATTTTGATCAAGGGTAAAATTTTACTTGGTTAAGGACAAAATTTTGTTGACACAATTTTTTGATCCGGGCAAAGGCACAGTTTTTACCTGAACAAGGGCAAAATGTTTTACCTGTTTAAGAACAAAATTTTAACCCATTTATAGAAACCATTTAGGCTATAATCCTTAATAAAGAATTGACACATCATTCAAAATATTTTCAAAAGTTGTTAGGCCATTATGGAGGCCTTAAGGCGGCCTAGTAACACCGTCATCAGAGTTGGCCGCTGGCTCATATGACTTAACATTCAAATGGCTGTTACCATAGTTTACTCGTACTAGTGGACATCCTGTGACCTCGTTCGCGTAATTTTAGTTTCTTACTTCAATCTGCACCTCCCAGAGATAAAATTTTAGAAATTTATTTCTTAGTTGCCTTTAGACCTAGATAGGAACCTATATTTCAAGTCTCTAGGACTTAAAAGTGCCTCTGACTACCCTTTAGATACCCTCAAAGATCTAAGTAACTAGAGATCTGAGGAGATGTCTACCGAGCCTGGGGATTACAGTCATGTGAGTGTTTTTTTTTTGCTTAGACTGTGCATTGATATTGTCAGCCACCTTCATAGTTTATTTTTTTATTTTCGTGTTAGGAGGAGGCCTATAGGCGGCCTAGGACCCCGTCATCGGCCAGTAAAGCATACAAACCTATCAAAAAAAATGTATTTTATTTTTTTAATACAAATGTGTTATGAAAGTGAGAAATTGTACCTCCTTATAATTAAGTATAATTAAGGTAGCTAGAAATAGTTTAATGGCACCTTCTTAATAGGTCACCCATCGTGATGGTACGATAATCAGTGTAAAACTAAAGTTATTTTATTGAGACAGGGTAGAATTAGTTAATGTTTAGTTCATTATTTTGTACATAGATGGCGCTGTTAATTTTCAAATGAAATTGGTGGATGGAAATTTTGAACAAATTTTCCATAATTGTTATATATTTTCTGGATTATAAATTAGTTTCAAATATATAATTTGTAAACCCTCAATTGGCATACCCTAGAAGCAAAAATTCGAAGGTGTGTGTTATAAGTTAGTATTCTTATAAGGCGATGGGCTTGCAACCTGTCACGTACGGAATACTGACTACTGTGCAAAATGTGGGCAGTACCAAATATCATGTTTGGACGTGCTGACTCTTTAGATATCCTCAAAGATCTAAGTAACTAGAGATCTGAGGAGATATCTACCGAGCCCGGGGATTACAATCTGTTTTTGTTATTTACAAAACTGTCTTGCCTAACTCCACGTATACACCTAGCTAGGTATAAAACAGTTATTCTACATGTATCAAACTTTTCATTTATTGTTTACATCTTAAACAAGTTGTGAGAATAATTTTGTACTTAAAACGTAAGATAATGTGTCGGAAATAACATCTTGTTTGAAACAAAACATGTATAAGACTGACGTTCTGTTGTTAACTTGTCTTACACATGTTTGTAGGTGTAAACGTGGAGGAATGGACGGTTAAATTGTTATCTTAGTATTGTTATTAGACAATGGCTAGGTAAATGTATATAAATTATGTAAAATATAGCCTTATGTATTTTAAAACTATGTAAAGGCCAGTAGCTACCACAGCGGAGAAGATATGTATGAAATTGGTGTAGTGTCGATACTCAGGACAAAATTACATGGAATATGAATTTGTTTGTTCTGTGGGTGTATTTATGTATGTATTTGATAATTATCTGGTAATAGTTATCTGGTTCTCATAACACAAGCTTTGCTTTGTTTGGGGCTAGATGGCGCTGTGTGAAATGTCCACCAATATCTATTTATTGATATCAAATTATTGGCGACCTCAGTGGCGCAGCGGGCGAGAGTCCGCCTGCGACGCAAGAGGTTGCGGGTTCGATTCCCGCCGCAGAACAAATTTGTGTATTATCTGCAGAAATTTGTTCCGTTGGTCTGGATGTTTTCTATGTGTAATAAAAAATATCTATCTATGTATATAATGTATTAAATATATCAGTTATCTAGTACCCATAACACAAGCTTTGAGTAGCTTACTTTGGTGCTAGATGATGCTGTGTGGATTGTCCAGCATTATTTATTTATATTTATTATATTATTGGTTTATTGTTTGTTAGTATCAGAATTATCTAATCACAGCACTGTTGCTGACCCTAATTGTAATTGATAGTAACAAGATTAGAGTTCCGTGATAGCCACTCCGAGATATTAACCGAGCCTGGGAAGTAGTGGTTGTTTGATGTTTATTTTACTTCTCCGCTTTAGTAGATGCTCGCCTCAAGGTTTTGTTAAATTTTTGGCACAGTTTTTCGGGTCGTTTTGAATCGTTAGTTAAGTTTCTATTGCTAGTAAATTCTTAATACAAGGTGTACAAAAAGGTTAGGTACTTATTCTTCTATACATAATCAGTATAATAAAGAGAGCACTGCTAGGTGGTAGTGGCTCCGCCTTCTGATCCTAAGGTCGTAGGTTCGAATCCGGGTCGTGCACCAATGGATTTTTCTGTTCAAAAAATGTATGTGCGCTATTGGTTATTCTACTCAATAGTTTCATCATTATTCTCACTATTCGTCATTGTTCGCAACAAACAGTTTTAGTTTTTCGTAAAATGTTGGTTAATTTTAAATGTACCCTTCGTGAAATAACTTATTATTAGATACTAGCTTCCGCCCACGGCTTCGCCCGCGTGGTACTTTGAAAAACAAAAAAATCTATGCCACGGGAACCGTAGATTTTTCCGTGATAAAAAGTAACTTTTTTTAACTACTGTGCATAATGTGGGCATGTACCATTTGTCATGTTTGGACTTGCCTCTGACTACCCCCTTTAGATATCCTCAAAGATCTAAGTAACTAAAGATCTGAGGAGATATCTACCGAGCCTGGGGATTACAGTCGTGATCATATTTTTTTTTTTTTTTTTTTAAAAGTAACTTATGTTTTATTCCAGACTATAATTTACATATATCTATGCCAAATTTCATCCAGATCCGTTCAGCCGTTTCAGCGTGAAAGAGTAACAAACATACATCCAGACATCCACACATTCTTACAAACTTTCGCGTTTATAAAGTTAGTAGGATTTTACCGTAATTTTAAAAACTTTTTGAACCTTGATTTTAGAGCTCTTCTTTCAAGCTGATAGAAGATAGAGCAATAAAAGATAAGTTGATAATAAGTTATTTCACGAAGGGTACATTTAAAATTAACTAATATTTTATGAGATAACCAAAATTGTTTGTTGCGGACAGTGACGAAAGTGAGAACAATGAACAAACCATTCAGCAGAATGTCCCAGCCGATATTAGGTTAAGATGGGCAGTAGGTACTATGAAATAAGCAATATTTTTCCAATTTAGTATTTTAGGCGGTGTTGTATTTTTGAAAGGTTGTTGATTTTGTAAAAAATTATAAAATGTCATTTTATTTTTGTGTTTTATTCTGTACTCCTGGTATAACATCCGAAGGTCGTGGGTTCAAACCTGGTCGTGCACCAGAGTTTTTCCGTTCGAAAAATGTATGTTCACAATGACATTTCTCTTAAACGGTAAAGGAAAACATCGTGAGGAAACTGGCATTCCCTAGAACCAAAAATTCGAAGGTGTCTCGTAGGTTAGTATTCCTATAAGCGGGGATGGGCTTGCAACCTGACACGTACAGTATACTAACCACTGCAAAACGTGGACAGCCAATTTTCATGTTTGGACGTATCTACCTCTGACTACCCTCTAGATATCCTCAAAATAAATCTTAGTAACTAGAGATCTGAGGAGATATTTACTGAGCCTGGGGATTAATCGTGATCATGTTTTTTCATTCTTAGTACATAGGTAGGTACATAAAATCACGCCTGTTTCCCGACGGGGTAGGCAGAGACCACGGATCTCCACTTGCTACGATCCTGACATACCTCTTGCATCATTTACTCTCATTACATTCTTCATACATGCGTTTTCTACCATGAGTTTTCACAATCTACACTCGCTAGCGACTGTAGTAAAAATTGTATAAAAACTTGTACAGCGCCTCTAGCGGATAGTTGGGTACTAAAACGTCACGTAGTTAACTATCCTACGTCACAGCGTACTACAGCGACCACAGAACAGAAAAAACAAGTAGAAATCGTAAGTAGGCGGAGCCCGCTTAACACCTAGTACGCGGAGTTCCGCGCACTTCAAGCTGCTTTCACATCAGTCGTGTTTGAATGTCATTAGGGTAAACGTGCCGCAAAAAAATTATTAAGGGCTTGTACACAAAACTGCGAAGCGAACATCGCATCGCAAAAATCTGCGATCTAGCCCTATCTTTTGTCACAAGAAATCAAATCGCGTCGCACCGATTCGCAGTTTTGTGTACAAGCCCTTAAAGAATATAAAAATGCTGTATTGTGCGGTTCTGGAGTGCAAAAACGATAGCCGAACCAAAAATTTAACGAAAGGGGGCATATCATATCACCGGTAAGTATTATTTTATTGTTTTTTGCTGGTTTTTTGATAGCTTTGCATTTGCATTTTTAAAATGCAAATCTGTCAAACAAAAACAGACTGATCTATAGCCATTAAGGTCGCGTTTCTCTTAAACCGAAGCCTTTGCTACTCAACTAGGGATGTGACCCCACTAAAACCCATGAATGTTTTATCGATAACTTTAATGGTAATATGAAAATTACAGAAATAGGTATTTTAAAGAAATATATATTTTACTCATGAATTCATCATTTATTAAGAAGTATATATTTTACTCGCAAGTGGCAATAGATGAACCAAATTTGATTTGTTTATGTGAAATAGTTTTTGAGTTACGAGGGGGTGAAAATGGCTCCAAATGGTTCGAGTAATATTACACACGGTGCGCGCCTCGCCCGTTCGCTTGAACTTGGCTTGACACGCTGCCGCGTGTCTAGATATCTTCTGGTTTTAGTTTTCCCAAGGCGCCAGACATTTAAAAAAAATGGATCGATGCAAAGCTGCTAAATAAGTACATTCTATTTCAAGGTCATTTAATTTTAATGTAGCTAAGCAGTGATCTGTTATAGTTACTAAAGTTTAGCTAAGTATCAGTTCCGATAATATAATTTAAAGAAAGAAGAGAAAAGCTTTTTATTTCGACCACCACAATTATAACTTGACGTACCTCGTTATCCGTCAGTAGGTAATAAGGTGATTGAATCTTTAATAACACAGATAAAATTAGATAATACCAATCGGAACCGTGCCCAAGATGCTGCATTTTGCATTTTGCTGCATTGCCCCGCTGTAGGTAGGTAATAATCGATATCGATAAATTCGTCTTGTATACTCATTGGTACATAACTAATGGAGTAGGCATGTTTTGTGGGTAAACGAGTAACAGTTATTGGATTATCAATCCTGTGTTCAAGTACGTAGAGGCTAAAATAAAAATCGATAGCGATAGCGCCATCTCTTGTTGAGTAGCTTTGTTTTGTGGGTAATCAAGTAACGTCCATTGCATTATAAATCTTACTACTTAGCAATAGAGACTATAACGAAAATATTTTGCAAAAGCGCCATCTTTTGCTGAGAAAACGAAAAAGACTTTAATTTTTAGTACTATTTTTTTCATTGAGTTTTGAACCATGTTCTGATGTCGCTAAGATTTTATATTAATTAATTAGTTTTATGGTTTTAGGCCCTTTTTAACCTTCACTTTCAACCAATTAGAACTTTTATTTCTAAGTGTGTTCGTTTTTACATGTTTGAGTTTAGCGACACTGGTTCTCCTAATAGAAATTCAACATGCTACTTCTACTTGTTTTTTCTGTTCTGTGACAGCGACTGTAGTTTGCGCTTCATTCATTTGCTTAGAATTTGGTACCATGAGTAACAATTTTGACAGATGTCATAGTAACGAACTATTACTACTGTAGTGACGTCAGCCGATCTAAATGTGACAGACAACTCATGGTAGACGTACTGGCCGATTTTCTGCGGTGTATTTGCCTGACAACTACGTCGCTCTGGTTTTTATATGTTTTCTCGTGTTATTTTGAGTTTTATTGCGTAATTTTGGTGGTTATTTTGCCAATAAAGCCCGGGTTCTTGACGCGAGTGTAAAGTATGTGAATTAGAGTGAATAGTTCTCTTCAAATTCCATCGGAGGAAATCCCGAAAATTTTCAACAAAACAGCCATCTTTTGTTTAAAATTGACTTGACAACTTGACTATGACTCTGTGACGTTGACAATACTTATAAATAAATACACTTGACACTGGCAAAATTGTTCTCTAAGAGACAGATGTCATAATTGAAGAAGAAGAAGAAGAAGACGTTCTGGCCTTTCTCTATAACGTCCCCATTTTAATCGAGGTACGTACGCTTCACTCTTCATTCCTAATAACATGTCAGGCCTTTCAGCTCAGTCGGTAGTAGCTCTGCCTTCTGCAGGTTGTGGGTTCGATCCCCACCCAGGACTAACATTTGTGTGATGAACACAGACGTTTGTTCTGTGTCTGGGTGTTATTATGTATTCTATGTATGTATTTATATAAAAGTAAATAATTAATCTATCAGCTATCTTATTCTCATAGTACAAACTTTGCTTAGTTTGAGACTAGATTCCGTATGAAATATATACTAATATATTTTTTTTACAGCCTTTCTATACATATAAAAAAGTAGAGTCTGGTGTGTCTGTATGTTGAAAAAAAGTAATAAAAGGTAACTAAATAAGATTAATATAATACGACTCAGTGATTTTTAGAATATCTTCTGTTTATTTTTTTTTCTCTGCAACTACTGAACGGATTTTCATGGAGTTTTAACAGGACAGAAGACAAGTTTGAGTAATAAAAAAATAAATTATTTAACAAACATTGTGCGTATATTAATTCAAAATTAATACTTAAAAGATCACAAAATAATTCTAATTCTACACTTAATCAACTCTTGAATTCGAGAATCTATATTCTTCTACTCTTAATGATGTTTTTCATCACCGTCTTCATCAGATCTTGTATACAAACATAAAAATAAATTTAATAAAGAAGTTAAATTAATTCTATAAGACAACGTGTATTTTATTGATTTATTAATTTTAATTAATCACTAGTTTTTGTCTCTGGCTTCGTTATTTTGTAATTATATAAATCAAAGAGTATTCTATTAATTGAGTGACACTATATGGGAAATATTGTTAGATGGCTATTTTCTTTTAATGTTCAGTGCAGTGAACGGAAAAAACATGGAAGCATTTCTTCAAGGGAAATATCCGCGAAACATGCCACCAAATTTCACACATCGAAACTCCCTCGTGGAATTGCCAAAAAAATATTAACGTCAACTTTATTCCCTCGACGTTTAGGTTTAAATTGCCGTGTAACGTGTAATAAGCTTATGTTCATTTTTGAATTTAAATCTTTGGAATAATTGACAGGCCCCACCTACCAGAGCTCTATTTTTGTGGGGTCATTTTTTAGCTCAAGAAATGCTTCCATGTATTGTCCATTCACTGGTTCAATGCAGCTAAATTTAATTCTGCTATTTGTTATAAACGACTGATTGATTTGACTGACGCTTGCATGAACGTGTAAAGGAGGCCTTATAGATTAAAGGCGAGTAACTAATATACTTATTAAATATAACGTTTTTTCTACTTATCAATAAAATACTATTATTATATATTCTAGATTTTAAAACTAACGATATTTTTTGATTTTGAAACAATTCAATCTTATATCTAACTCGATCCAGATAAGTGATCGATCGACGGGTTATGCAGACTCAAGACCTGTCATCGTGGCATTCTAGCACTACAATTCTGTCGCCAAGGATGGCGACGTTCTAACCGCGTATAAAACTATGCAGTTATTAAAATTGGTCAATGATTTTCGTTTTCTTATCATTGGTTAAACGGATTCATACAGCTTACGATCCAAGATCAAAATTACGATCTTAGATTACGGATGGATTATTTTAGTTCCATAACATTTCTGATGGAGGTAAAAAGGATACTATTCGAAAAAAGTTTTCGGAAACTTACAAAACTCATACTAGGTGTGGTACTGGTTTAAAAGAATTGGTGACACGTTTTGCGGAGATTTTTGATGAAATTGCTACTTTTTGGTTATCTAGAGCTTGACCCCCTCAAATTGAAATCCTGGATACGGCCTTTGACTGTTTTTCTGAGATTTTTTATAAATTGGTAACTTTGGGGGGTTATCTAGAGCTTGACCCCCTCAAATTGAAATCCTAGATACGGCCTTTGATTGTTTTTCTCAGATTTTTTATAAATTAGTAACTTTGAGTAAGTTGTCTTCTTGCTGTCACCCCCTCAAATTGAAATCCTAGATACGGCCTTTGAAATTGGTAACTTTGGGGGGTTATCTAGAGCTTGACCCCCTCAAATTGAAATCCTGGATACGGCCTTTGACTGTTTTTCTGAGATTTTTTATAAATTGGTAACTTTGGGGGGTTATCTAGAGCTTGACCCCCTCAAATTGAAATCCTAGATACGGCCTTTGATTGTTTTTCTCAGATTTTTTATAAATTAGTAACTTTGAGTAAGTTGTCTTCTTGCTGTCACCCCCTCAAATTGAAATCCTAGATACGGCCTTTGAAATTGGTAACTTTGGGGGGTTATCTAGAGCTTGACCCCCTCAAATTGAAATCCTGTTACGACCTTTGATTGTTTTTCGGAGATTTTTGATAAAATAGTTACTTTGGGTAGGTTGTCTAGAGCTTAACCCCCTTAAATTGATATCCTGTTACGGCCTTTGACTGTTTTTCTGAGATTTTTTATAAATTAGTAACTTTGAGTAAGTTGTCTTCTTGCTGTCACCCCCTCAAATTGAAATCCTAGATACGGCCTTTGAAATTGGTAACTTTGGGGGGTTATCTAGAGCTTGACCCCCTCAAATTGAAATCCTAGATACGGCCTTTGACTGTTTTTCTGAGATTTTTTATAAATTGGTATCTTTGGGGGGTTATCTAGAGCTTGACCCCCTCAAATTGAAATCCTAGATACGGCCTTTGATTGTTTTTCTCAGATTTTTTATAAATTGGTAACTTTGGGTAAGTTGTCTTCTTGCTGTCACCCCTTCAAATTGAAATCCTAGATACGGCCTTTGAAATTGGTATCTTTGGGGGGTTATCTAGAGCTTGACCTCCTCAAATTGAAATCCTGTTACGGCCTTTGATTGTTTTTCGGAGATTTTTGATAAAATAGTTACTTTGGGTAGGTTGTCTAGAACTTAACCCCCTTAAATTGATATCCTGTTACGGCCTTTGACTGTTTTTCTGAGATTTTTTATAAATTGGTAACTTTGTGAGGGTTATCTAGAGCTTGACCCCCTCAAATTGAAATCCTTGTTACCTGGTTACTTCCTAGCCTTTGACTGTTTTTCTGAGATTTTTGAAATTGGCAAATTTGGGGGGGGGGGGGGTATCTAGAGCTTGACCCCCCCATTGTGAAATCCTAGCTACGACCTAGCTCGACCTAGCTGAAAAGCTCCACCACCAGGTGTTTGGAACAGCTTTAATACTCGGACGATCAAAAACCAATGATATTTAATATGATATTATTTCGATGGTCAAAGAACTAAGTTATGCCTCGTTTACACCAAGTATAAAGCATGTATTATACATGCATCAAATTGTTTTCATTTATCGTTTACACCTAAAACAAGTTTAAGACTAGTTGCGTACAAAAGTTGCAGAAAACGTGTCAAAATGTTATCATGTTTAAGTCTCAAACACGTTTTGTTGGTGTATTAAACATTGCTTGTGGGTGTAAGAGTTATACGTGGACATGCTCGGAATATGGACGTGCCTCTGACTACCTCAGATATCATTAAATATTTAAGATGTCTTATAAATTTGGAGATTGCCGTATTGTGTATTTTTTGTTATAATTTTGTATTTAAAGTGTATTTTAAAGTGCTTAGATCAAAGTGATGTAGTAAGTAAGGACTTAATATTTTCTAATCTATCTTTCTCCTTTCAAAACTATATTTTCGAAGTATTTTTAATATGCATCCGGCCCATGTGTAGGTAACGCTATTCCAACCCCATGGACGTTTACAACACATTCCCAACCCATAAGTATTCAAGTCTGTTTAGACAATTCCATTTTTCTATCTGTTTCAATTTATATAATAGCATTCGTCCCATGCGTAGGTCACTGCTACCACAACTCATGGACGCTTACAATTTAAGTTTAATTCAAATCTTGCTTAATAATAGTTTTTCGTATACAATTGTCATTCTATATTTTTAAACTTATGCAATCTGAATACATTATTAGTATTAAACTGATATTTATCGCTTTTTTTACCTATTTTTCCCGACATTTCGACAGGTTTACACACTGTCACGGGTAGACTCGAAAAATAGGCAAAAACGCGATAAATACCCGTATAATAACTAATAATAATTGTGTTTCTCATTTACAATTTCAGAATCACTCTCTTTGTATTTGTTTAACTGCATTGTCTATATTTTGTTTTTTTTTAATGTATTATTTAAAATATCTTCAGATATCTTATATTTAAGTTAAGTTGGATACTGATCTGCGTTTGAATATTTGTCTCTATTAAAACTATTATTATAATCTCTTGGGCATCTACATTGGAAATTTTTATCTTTATTCTCAAAATACATAGTTTTTCTACGATATTCTTTACTTGTATGTGGAGTGATATCTTGTTCTTCACATATCTTATCATTTGTTCTTTTATTGTTTATATTAAGATTATCTTTTCTTGTATATTTATAATCAGTTTTCTCGATAGATTCATCTTTTTCAGCTTTATCTGTTTCTTTATCAGTTGTAATTTTTTCAGAATTATCTGATGTTGTATCTTTATTATCTTTTTGGAATGATCTGCTATTAGAAGCTATATCACATTTAGTGTTTCTCATTTTTAATTTGTTTAGTAGACTTGAGTTGGGCCTATTATTTTCTTTAGTATTTGAATTACTAGGTTTGGTACTTATGTAAGGTACTAGATCTAGATTAGCGTTGGGATGTGTGTAATACGCCATAGTTTCTCTGTTTCTTTTATCATTCTTTATATTGAAATCTTTTAAATTATTGACTAGGTCAGTGATTTGGCTACAGATTTTTACGGTTGTATTATTTTTTATTTCACTTTGTATGTTATTATCGTTGTTTATTTCACTTTGTATGTTACTATCATTATTTATTTCGCTTTGTTTGTTATTTATTACGATTTCTTCAACTATGTTCAATTGCGACTTATTTTGAACATTTTGCTTCGTACGATCGGAATTCCAAAATCTCTCCGCCTCTTCATAGTACTGGTATTTCAAATTCTCCATATTCTGATCAAGATTGCGATGGATATTTTTATTTTTCTTTTCAGTTTCTTTCAATTTATCGCTATCTGTTTTATTAACTGTAACTTCATGTTGGATAACATCAACTTCTACTTTCGTGTTAACGTTCACATTAATTTGATCAAAATCTGTCGAGCCTTTAGCGTTATTGGATTCATTAAGACATTCTTCGCTTTGACTGTCAACGCGTTTGACACTGCGTCTAAGCATATCCAAATACTTACTATTTCCGAGTAACTTAACTTCAGTTTTATCTATACTTACTTCGCTACTACCTACATTATCACTTTTAACCGATGATATATCAAATTCTTCACTATTATTAATAACATCTACGGAACTACACGGATCGATACTTTTAAAAACATTATACCGTTTATTTTCTACGTTAATTTCTATATCTAGAATACTTTCTCTCATTTGACTATTATCTACGAAATTTTGACCATTTTTTGTATCTACGCTTACTTTAACATTATGATATCTGTCCTCTTCTACGCCTCCTGTAGCTTTAACTCCATCATACTCCCCACTTTTCAAAACTAGACCTATTGCATCATCAATTCCTTTGACATTTAAATCTAATTCTCCCTTAATTTTAGTATTTTCTCCACCCCCTTTTTCTATTGTTCTATAACTTTCATCTCCTACTCCGCTGATTATGCCTGCAAGTTTCTTACCTACATTTCTCTTATCTATATCATTTCGACTATCTAAGCCTTTGACTAATTTTTCCTCAATGACACTTTGACCTTCACCCGCGTTTTGACCCCCCTCTCTTAGTCCCCTGACCATAGTATCAAGTATTTTCTGCATAGAGTTATATCCGCGTAGACCGTCGCCCGCCTAGGCGAACAGGAATCGAGGGTCTGCGTCCACCAGCTCGCACGAGAACTGGTCTTGCTCCTGTGGCTTCTTGATCCACCTTCCAAGCTTCGCGCGTTCGAACGCTTCGAACAGACGAGTTTTTGCTTCCTGTACGAAATTAAATACGGTTAAAGATTGTATAGTTCGCTCAACGAATCTAGGCATTCGTGAAGTTAGCCGCAAGAGCTGCGCAGTATCGTTTTTCGGGAGCAATTGGAGGTATGAGGAGGGGGGGGAGGAACTGTACATGCGCAAACTCGCACCTGTGGCTAATTTCACGAATGCCTAGATCTGTTGGATAACCTATAGGTAGTTTTATTTTATACTAGCTTCCGTCCACGGCTTCGCCCGCGTGGTACCTTGAAAAACAAAAACAAATCTATCTCGCGGGAACCGTACATTTTTCCGGGATAAAAAGTAGCCTGTGTGCTATTTCCAGAACCGTTCAGCCGTTTCAGCATGAAAGAGTAACAAACATCTAGCTAGACATCCATACATTATTACAAACTTTCGCGTTTATAATATTAGTAAGATATTTTTAAACTTACGCGATCTGAACACATTATTATTAGTATTAAACGGGTTATTTAACGCGTTTTATTTACCTATTTTTATAGGTTTACACACTTTATTATTAGTATTAGACGGGTATTTATCGCGTTTAAATTACCTTATATTTTCCCGACGTTTCGACAGGTTTGCACGCTGTCGTGGTCACGGGTAGACTGGAGTACTGGAGCTACCGCCTCCGCGAAGCGGGAGTCGCATTATTTGCAACTACCCTCACTTCGTTCTCGACATTAGGGATGTCCATCTGTACACTCGGACGACACACAACACTAACAGTATCCGCGACAAATATAAGGTAATTTAAACGCGATAAATACCCGTCTAATACTAATAATAATGTGTTCAGATCGCGTAAGTTTAGAAGTACATATAGTTTACACTATCTAGTACCTGATAAGCGGGACATAGTTGCTTAGCCTCGTTGTAAAGTAGATTTTCATCTATCTTCGTTGGACGTTGTTGGACAGTTGGATCATACTGAAACAAAAAACAATTAACATAAAACAATTTGACGACCTCAGTGGCGCAGCGGGCGAGAGTCCGCCTGCGACGCTTGAGGATGCGGGTTCGATTCCCGCCTCGGAACAAATTTGTGTACAATCTGCAGAAATTTGTTCCGTTGGTCTGGGTATTTTTCTATGTATAATAAAAATATATCTATGTATGTAATATAATGTATTAATTATATCAGTTATCTAGTACCCATAACACAAGCTTTGAGTAGCTTACTTTGGGGCTAGATGATGCTGTGTGGATTGTCCAGCATTATTTATTATTTATTATTATTAATTCAGTAAAAAATCGCTTCCAGTTATCTGGATCAGTTGATCTAAAGATCGTTTGTAACGGTCCTTAGATAGCTCAACTATTTTATATTAAGGCGGTACCCCGAGTCAAATTAGCGCCGCCACCTATTTTATCTAATTATTCTGTAAAATAAAGGAATTTTCAAAAAGTAATTGGGTAATTTGTGATACCTATCATAAGCTTTTTTTTAATACCTCTGTAATAGTTTTATTTTGTTTAATTTAGCAAGAGATACGAAGTTGCACTTGGTGGACACTAAATTCTTTTTTTCGCCTCTCTGCCTAAACTATACAAAATAAAATTATTACAGAGGTATTAAAAAAAAGCTTATGATTAGGTATCACAAATTACCCAATCACTTTTTGAAAATTCCTTTTTTTTTACAGAATAATTAGATAAAATAGGTGGCGGCGCTAGTTTGACTCGGGGTACCGCCTTAAGTTACATAATTAAGATCTGTATATTTCTGCAAATAAAAGACAAAAACTTAAATATTAAAATAAATAAATTTTGGTGAACATTTCACACAACGCCATCTAGCTCCAAACTAAGCAAAGCTTGTTCTATGGGAACCAGATAACTGATAGACTAATTATGTACTTTTTTTTTGTAAATACATACATAGAATATATAATATCACCCAGACACAGCACAAACATCTGCGTTCATCACACAAATGTTAGTCCTGGGTGGGGATCGAACCCACAACCTACATAGAAGGCAGAGCTACTACCAACTGAGGGTCTACCATGAGTTTTCACAATCTACACTCGCTAGCGACTGTAGTTAAAAAAAAGTATGAAAACTTGGTACAGCGCCTCTAGCGGATAGTTGGGTACTAAAACCTCACGTAGCTAACTATCCTACGTCACAGTACTACAGCGACTGTAGTTTGCGCTTCATTCATTTGCTTAGAATTTGGTACCATGAGTAACAATTTCGACAGATGTCATAGTAACGTACTATTACTACTGTAGTAACGTCAGCTGATCTAAATGTGACAACTCATGGTAGACGTACTGAGCTGGGAGGCGGATTTTCTGCGGTGTATTTGCCTGACAACTACGTCTCTGTGACGTTGACAATACTCATAAATAAATACACTTGACACTGGCAAAATTGTTCTAAGAGACAGATGCCATAATTGAAGAAGAAGAAGAAGATCTATCTATCTGCCTCACAGCTCTTCTTCTTCTTCTTCAATTATGGCATCTGTCTCTTAGAACAATTTTGCCAGTGTCAAGTGTATTTATTTATGAGTATTGTCAACGTCACAGAGTCATAGTCAAGTTGTCAAGTCAATTTTAAACAAAAGATGGCTGTTTTGTTGAAAATTTTCGTGATTTCCTCCGATGGAATTTGACGAGAACTATTCACTCTAATTCACATACTTTACACTCGCGTTAAGAACCCGGGCTTTATTGGCAAAATAACCACCAAAATTACGCAATAAAACTCAAAGTAACACGAGAAAACATATAAAAACCAGAGCAACGTAGTTGTCAGGCAAATACACCGCAGAGAATCGGAGATAGATAGATCAGAAAGGGTTCGAAGGTACCTTGACAGGCTGGAGTCTTTTCATCAGGTACTGCCAACGTGCGAACATGCTTTGTTTACAGAGCAACGATGGTTGACCGCTTTCCAGTTTTCCCGTCATTGCGTTCAGTATCTCTGGTATCTGTAACAAATATAGACTGTAATCCCCAGGCTCGGTAGATATCTTCTCAGATCTCTAGTTACTTAGATCTTTGAGGATATCTAAAGGAAGTATTCAGAGGCAAATCCAAACATAACATTTGGTACATGCCCACATTATGTACAGTAGTTAGTATTCCGTACGCAACAGGTTGCAAGCCCATCGCCGCTTATAAGAATACTAAATTATGACACATACCTTCGAATTTTTGGTTCTAGGGTATGCCGGTTTCCTCACAATGTTTTCCTTCACCGTTTAAGAAAGAAAGAAAGAAAGAAAAATGTTTATTTGCAACACACAAGAAGTTGACAGAAAAAAAATAAAAACAAATACATAAAAGATGTTGCAAAACGGACCCTAACAGCGTAACTAGGACCCTAAGAGCACTGGCATTGCGCACATAATTTTTTCTAATGGAAAAACTCATTGGTGCACGACCAGGTTTGAACCCACGACCTTCGGATCGTGAGGCATGGGTGCTACCACTACACCACCAGCGCTCTCTAGGCTCGGTAGACTCCTCAGATTTTCAGTTAATCAGATTCACCTAGCATGTAAGACGTTTCAAAGTGATCCAAAAAACAAACGAATATGATCACGACTGTAATCCCCAGGCTCGGTAGATATCTCCTCAGATCTTTGGTTACAATCTCTAGGGATAGATAAAATTGGTAGTCAGAGGCACGTCCAAACATGACATTTGGCACTTGCCTACATTTTGCTCAGTGGTTAGTATTCCGTAATGTGTATAACCAAAGTGATCCTTGTGATTTTACCTATATCTATGCTTCTATACTAATATTATAGAGGGAAGTTTTGTATTTTTGTTTGTAACGAATAAACTCAAAAACTACTGGTCTGATTTCAAAAATTCTTTCACCGTTAGAATGCTACGTTATCCCTGAGTAACATAGTCTATTTTTTATATAGGAATATGTATATATATTTTGACTTCGACTTTAGATCTTTGAGGATATCTAAAGGTATCTTAGATCAGAGGCAGGTCTAAATATTATATTTGACACATAAACACGTATTGAAGTCTTCTTTCATTTTTATACATTCAGATAATACCATTTGAAGGTCAAGTCAGTCAGTCAAAGTCAGTTAACCAGTTAGTTAGTTAGTTAGTCAGTCAGTCAGTCAGTCAGTCACTCAGTCGGTCAATCAGATACAGATACTTTGTAAGGTACTTACAGGCGACGTGGTGCTCCAACAGACACTGAACGACGGAGCCCTAGCCGGGGTCCGGGCCTCCGTGCTGGCGGCGCGCGCCAACACCGGCTTGTGCAGCTTGAAGGGCGGAGGGAGACATGAGATGAACCCTTCGATCCGACCACATAGGGCTCTGTAACCAATAATTAACAAGGATCATACAAAGCGCTAGGCCCAGCGAGTTTCTTGTCAGTTCTTCTCGGACTGGGGATAGGACTGGAATCGGCACCTCTCACCTAGTATGTAAGACGATTTAAAGTGATCCCTGTGATTTCAATTAATAAAGTTATATTGAGTTACAAACTGTAACAACCATTTTTGATCGACTAAGAAAGAGAGGAAAGAGAAGGTAGTCGAAGGCACGTCCAAACACGACATTTGGAAGCCTTCGATCCAACCACATAGGGCTCTGTAACAACCATTTGTGATCGACTAAGAGAGGCTAGTCGAAGGCATGTCCAAACACGACATTTGGTACATGTTTAGGTACATGTAGATAGTTATACTCGAGCTAAGGCGTCAGCGGTTTTCTTGATTTTACTTTTTTCGTTATATTTCAGAAATTATCCATCCTAGAATAAAAATAAAGACCATTTTGGAATGTACAAGTAAAGGCCTTTCATTTGATATCCTACTTTTTCAACTTCAGAACCAATATCTTCACAACCCCTTCACCGATTAAGCTCATATGCTTCCCAGCAAATCTACAGCAGAATCATCTAGACCTTCCAAGTTTCATGCAGATTGGATCAAAGGTTCTTAAGTTAGTTGACGACCTCAGTGGCGCAGCGGGCGAGAGTCCGCCTGCGACGCAAGAGGTTGCGGGTTCGATTCCCGCCGCGGAACAAATTTGTGTAAGATCTGCAGAAATTTGTTGCGTTGGTCTGGATGTTTTCTATGTATAATATAATGTATTAAATATATCAGTTATCTAGTACCCATAACACAAGCTTTGAGTAGCTTACTTTGGGACTAGATGATGCTGTGTGGACTGTCCAGAACTATTTATTTATTTTTTATTTTATTATTTATGCTTTAACAAACATATACACAAACTTACAACGACAAATCACCCTAATTACCACTAAGATTTTAGCTCGCAATGCTCGCTCAATTATTAAAAGACTAGCTGTCCCGGCAAACTTCGTACCGCCTTCTACATTGCTTAGACAACAGTGAGTGATTATAATTTAATATGAATTTTATTAAATAGTAATAAAGTTCAAATTGAGTCTACATTTTATTTAGAAAACGTTTGTATGGGAAATAGAAAAGGGCTATTTTTAGAGTTTTCCCGGCAGTTATTCGAATTTTTCTTACCTTTTAAACCTTCCCTAGACCACGAACATTTCAAGACCAAGATAAAATAAATCCGTTTAGCCGTTCTCGAGTTTTAGCGAGACTAACGAACAGCAATTCATTTTTATATATAAGACTAGCTTCTGCACGCGGCGTCGCCCGCGAAGTACCTACATAAAATATAGCCTATGTTCATCCTGAAAGTTAATTCTACACATTGGTGAAATAATTTTTCAAATCGGTTCAGTAGTTTCGGAGCCTATTTATTTCAAACAATCAAATCTTTCCTCTTTATAATATTAGTATAGATAGATCCATTGTTGCAAGGCCGGATTTGAACCCACGATAGGAAGGTAACCACCACCACTACACCACCGATGCACAACTAAGTTTCAAACTTGTTATATCAGTTACGATATACATTTCCTTGGACGACTGGTTTCAATAATTACTGTAAGTATGGTATGTGTCGTAATATCAGCTATCTAACACACACGACTGTAATCCCCAGGCTCGGTAGATATCTCCTCAGATCTTTAGTTACTTAGATCTTTGAGGATATCTAAAGAGGGTAGTCAGAGACACAAACATGATATTTGGTACATGTGCAAATTTTGCACAGTAGTTAGTATTCCGTACGTGACAGGTATGCCCATCGCCGCTTATAAGAATACTAACCTATGACACACACCTTCGAATGTATGGTTCTAGGGTATGGCGGTTTCCTCACGATGTTTTCCTTCATCGTGATCGTTGTATTAGCGCACTGGCATAATTGCGCAAATACATTTTTTCGATTAGAAGATTCATTGGTGCACGACCAGGTTTGAACCCATTACGGGACAATCTTTAAAGTAACTGATTTCAAACAAAAAAAAGTTAATGAAAATGAGTAAAATCGGACTACGTGTTAATGAATTACAGCTAAGTAACCATTTTGACTTTCACCCCCTCTCCCAAGGGAGCCGTGCTGAATGTAAGGAAAACAAGTGTCCTATGTCCTACCTCGTAGTACGAACTCAAACCGAGCCAAGTTTCATTTGATTTCATTCAGTAGTTTCGGCGTGATGCTCTGCTCAGATACAGACAAACAGAAATGAAAAATAAATACAGTTTTGGCTTCAGTATCGATAATAAAGTGCCCTCAGAAACAAAAATGTTCAAATTATCTTCAATGTACAGGATTTGACCTGTTACAGTTTTATTATAGGTATAGAAAATCTAAGTATAAAGAGCTGAAAATGTTAAATCCCCTCTCAAACTCTTAGAAGTGGGAATACAACTAAACGCTACCGGCCAATGCGTTCGAATCATCACACGCGTACGTTCGAATTTCAAACATTCAAATCAAATATCGAATTATAGAATAAATTTAGTAAAAAGTTTTAACTTCATAATCAAATATCGAACTTAAATTTAAACAGTCATTTTATAAAAAGTTTTAGCTTCAAATTTCAGACTAAAAAATAGTTCATAATCAAAATATATAAACTTTTGTCAAACATTCTAATTTCGAACAGAAATATTTTAGTAAAAAGTTTTAACTTCTAACATTTAAATTTAGAACTTATCAGTTATTGGCAGCCGCGTTTTTTAAAAACTTCAAATTTCGAACTGTTCAACGAACATTTAGTTCAAGGAACGCGTTTTTGAAGTTATTATAAAGTCATGTTTAGTTGGACATAGTATTTTGTGATTTTATATTTATTTCGGGATATTTTAAAGTGGTAAGATGCAGACAGTGGTGCCGTTGGCGTGTTTCCTGTCAGTAATACGTAAGTATACTTATTATAACTCGAATCATGTGTGTATTATTTATTTATTTAAATTCTTTATTGCACACAAAATACAAAATATGCACAATTGGCAGGCATAATGCCGAAGGCATTTTCTACCTGCTGACCAAAGTAAAGTAGGAAAAATACAGAAGGCGTGCTAACAACAAAAATAACCTTAATAATCTAACATTAAACCTAAAATTTAACATGAGTGAAAATTTAAAACAGTAATAAAAACCATGTAAGTAATTAAATATTAAAATTTAGCAAGAGGACGATGGAGACGATTCAAGAAATAACTCGAGTGTATGTGCGAGTATAAAAGCAGAAAAGAGTACAAAAAAGCGCTAGGGCCCAGCGAGTTTCTCGTCAATTCTTCTTATAGGACTGGAACTGGCACTTAGACTCACCTAGTATGTAAGACGTTTCAAAGTGATCCCTGTGATTCTATTGAAAATAAATATATTTTGAATTTGATACTTATCATATTAGATCACGAATGTAATCCAGTTTTGATAGATATCTCAGAGTCCTTACCACAAGCTTTTACAAACAAACATGTTTCAGAAACGACAATGTTTCAAGCTTGAAGTAACACTACTTCAAAACAATTTTTATAGGCCATGATACGAAATTTCAATGTTATGTTACTATAACATTGCCCAAAGACCTTGTGGTAAGGGCCCAGATTTCTTATTACTTATATCTTTGAGGATATCTAAGGGGTGACTAGAGACACGTCCAAACATAGTATCTGGTATAACCTTCGTTTTACACAGTAATCAGAACGTGACAGGTTGCAATATACGTTGTCTATATCTACGTAAGTTGGTCCTAATCAAAACTAATATTTGATTATCCTACGTTAAGGTATAGTTGGCTCAACGAATCTAGGCATTCGTGAAGTTATCCGCAAGAGCTGCGCAGTATCGTTTTTCGGGAGCAATTGGAGGAATAAGGAGGGGGGGGACAGAACTGTACATGCGCAAACTCGCACCTGTGGCTAACTTCACGAATGCCTAGATCCGTTGGATGACCTGTACTTATACTCTAAGCTAAGACGTTTTACTTTTTTTTTGTTATATTTTAAAAACTATCCATCCTAGAATAAAAATAAAAACCACTTTGCAATGTACAATTAAAGTCCTTTCATTTCATCCTCACTTATTTTTCTACTTCGGAACCCAATATCTTTACAATCTCTTCACCGATTAAGCTCATATGCTTCCCAGCAAATCTACAGCAGAATCTCTAGACCAGTGATTCCCAAAGTGGTCCAGGTGGACCCCCAGGGGTCCACGGGAGACTCGACGGGGGTCTACGTTGGACGTAACAAAAAATGAGGGTCCACAATCGTAAGCAGGGGTGCATCAAAATTAATTTGGTTTTGATAGTGAAGAACTAAAATGTTGGCTTGTTATTTTAAATAATATGATAAGTACCTAAATTAAACCTTCTCAATAAGACAATTTATAAATAAATTGAGAAAAAAATGGTAATTTGGAAATGGAAAAGATTTTTTTTTGGAAATCTGTTAATCGTCGTTGAAACTCGGCCACAATGCAAGTTTCCATAGATAGATAGATCTAATCTTCACGTTTTTTTTTCAAGATTTAGAAATTGGTAGTAATGTAGGTAGATGCAGGGGGTCCACCGGATCCAGCAAAATTTTGAAAGTGGTCTATGAAACAAAAGAGTTTGGGAACCACTGCTCTAGACCTTCCAAGTTTCATGCAGATTGGATCAACGGTTCTTAAGTTATTCTCTAACAAACATACAACGCCAAATCACCCTACTTAACATTGATATTGCTCGCTTCGCTCACTCAATCAATTAGCATGGATAGTTATATGTAAGTAGGGTTCTAATTAATTCACGTATAATTATAATGTCCCAGTTAGTTGTTTGGCAACCTGTCGCGGCCGGGTGGCTAAGTATTTAGCTCTCAACATTTCATAATTTCTGACCGATTTTTATGTAATATATCGATTCTTATGTGCTAATATTGATTGTAGGCGAGGGAGTAATGACTGTGACCATTATATATTCAATTAGATTATTGCAAACGAGTATTTTAAAAGTACTTGGCTTGGATTCGATCGAAGTAGTTACGAGTAAGTAGCATTTTCATAATCTAAAAAAAAAATATATATTATCACGACTGTAATCCCCAGGCTCGGTAGATATCTCCTCAGATCTTTAGTTACTTAGATCTTTGAGGATATCTAAAGAGGGTAGTCAGAGGCAAGTCCAAACATGACATTTAGTTTACGCCCACATTTTGCACAGTAGTTAGTATTCCGTACGTGACAGGTTGCAAGCCCATCGCCGCTTATATTAATACTAACCTATGACACATATCTTCGAATTTTTGGTTCTAGGGCATGCCGGTTTCCTCACGATGTTTTCCTTCACCGTTTCAGAGCACTGGCATTGCGCACATAAATTTTTCGAATGGAAAAACTCATTGGTGCACGACCAGGTTTGAACCCACGACCTTCGGATCGTGAGGCAGGGGTGCTACCACTACACCACCAGCGCTCTTCATTTTCATCATCTCTCTGCCCTTATCCCACAGGTGGGGCCGGCACAACAGGTTATCTTCCTCCACTCTCCCCTATCATCCGTCATCTCAGTAGTCACTCCCTTCTTACACATATCGTCTTTCAGAGTCCATCCATCTTTTCTTAGGTCTACCTCTACCCCTGTATCTATCCACATTCATACCTAACACTCCTCGTCACATGACATTCATCTCTCATAACATGTCCATACCACGCTAACCTATTACTCCTCATCTTTTCCGTCACCAGTGCTACTTTCAGACTTCCTCTGATATACTCATTCCTTATTTTATCTATCTTTGTCACTCCACACATCCATCTCAACATTCAGATCTCCGCCGCATGCACTCTTTTCTCGACTTTTTAAGGACTATATTACGGCAACTATTAAAAGCGTTACAGAGTTAAACTCTTGCGCAATGCAAACGTAATGCAACTCGAAACTGGAAAAACAAGGAAAAAGCTATTTACCTAGATATGGAAAGCCTAGTCTAGACCACAGGATATTAAGTAAAACCTAGATCGGTTATACAAGAATTTAAATGAGTACTAATAAAATAATCCTACTAATATTATAAACGCGAAAGTTAGTAAGAATGTATGGGTGTCTGGCTGTCTGGTATGTTTGTTACTCTTTCACGCTGAAACAGCTGAACGGATCTGGATGAAATTCGGCACAGATATAGATTATAGTCTGGAATAGCACATATGGTACTTTTTTCAAGGAAAAAGGTACGGTCCCGCGGGATACATTTGTTTTTGTTTTCAAGGTATCACGCGGGCGTAGCCGTGGGCGGAAGCTAGTATAAACATAAACGCTCACACGACTGTAATCCCCAGGCTCGGTAGATATCTCCTCAGATCTCTAGTTACTTAGATATTTTGAGGATATCTAAAGAGCGTAGTCAGAGACACGTCCGAACATGACATTTGGCACAAGCCCATATTTTGCACAGTAGTTAGTATTCTGTACGTGACAGGTTGTAAGCCTATCGCCGCTTATAAGAATACTAACTTATGACTTATGAATGACACACACGAATTTTTGCTTCTAGGGTATATATACCGGTTTCCTCACGATGTTTTCCTTCACCGTTTAAGAAGACTGCCAAACATGATAATTGGCACATGCCCACATTTGGCATAGTATTTAGCATTCCGTACGCATACCTTATGAACGTATGTTTAAGCATCGCTGGGCGCCGTTAGTTTTTGGATGGGTGACCGCCTCTTTTTCACTCCATAGAAATTTCCCAATAATTTATTAGAATTAATCCTAGTATTATAAATGCGAAAGTTTGTGAGAATGTATGGATGTATGTTTGTTACTCTTTCTCGTTGAAACAACTGAGCGGATCAGGATGAAATTTGGCACAGATAATAGATTATAGTCTGGAATAGCACATAAGGTACTTTTTATGCCGGATAAATGTACGGTTCCCGTGAAGTAGATTTGTTTCTCAAGGTACCACTCGGGCAAAGCCGTGGGCGTAAGCGAGTATGTGAAAGTGGCGGGCGACAGTTAGTTGATGTACAGTTTTGAAATCTAACCGCGAGATCTCAGTTCGGGGCGAACTACTAGTATATTTATGTATATAGCCTAGCTCTCAAGCCATAATCTAGGCTTTAGCTATAAACCTAGATAATATCTAATCACCTGTGGTTGCACACGTAACCACGAAACCACATATAGGGAATTACGCATCTGCCTTGCGTAAGAAAAGGCGTGAGGAGTTAAGGTGATCGCGCATCTGTTTAAAAACGGTTGTTTACCCCTTTTCACTGTTTTGTTTAAAAACGTTTTCACCCCTTTTGCCCTTTTTACGGGGTAGATTTTCAAAAATCTTATCCTAAGCTCACCTCTACACACAAAAACAGACAGACCGTCTAAATTTAAAGTCTCTGCGACCAGCGGTTTAGGCTCTGCGTTGTCTATAATCTGTAAGTGTCTATATATCAGTCAGGACTTTGATTCGTATAATAATAAACTACACTTATATAATACTAGCTTCTGCACGCGGCGTCGCCCGCGAAGTACCTACATAAAATATAGCCTATGTTCATCCTGAAAGTTCATTCTACACATTGGTGAAAGAATTTTTCAAATCGGTTCAGTAGTTTCGGAGCCTATTCAATTCAAACAAACAAACAAACAAACAAACAATCAAATCTTTCCTCTTTATAATATTAGTATAGATAGAAGTCAAGTTTGTTTGTATGTGGAACGTAATCTCAAAAAGTATTCATCCGATTACAAAAATTCTTTCACCATGAATAGAATGAAATTTCAGTATAAACATTGGCTATATTTTATGTAGATCTCTCGCGGGTAATACCAGTGCGAAACGGTGAAGGAAAACATCGTGAGGAAACCGGCATACCCCAGAACAAAAAAATCGAAGATGTGTGTTATAGGTTAGTATTCTTATAAGCGGCGATGGGCTTGCAACCTGTCACGAACGGAATACTACCTACTGTGCAAAATGTGGGCATGTGCCAAATATCTTGTTTGTGTCTCTGACTACCGTCTTTAGATATCCTCAAAGATCTAAGTAAATAGAGATCTGAGGAGATATCTACCGAGCCTGGGGATTACCACGTAAATAACTGATTGTGATACTTCCAGGACCTCCTGGGATCCAGTATGAAAACTCTCTTCTCCAAGTGGCACCGGTGGACAAATCCAAGTGTCCTTATATGAAGGGTGGAAATGATGTCGCCTTCCAACTCTTCACCAGGTAATCAAAGGCACAACAAGACTGGGTCCATCAATCATCATCTTCCTGCCCTTTTCCCACGTAGTGTGGTCGGCACAACATGTGATCTTCCATCTCCCTCTGTCATTTTTCATCTCACTCACTCCTTTCTTACCCATGTCATCCTTCACACAGTCCATCCATCTTTTCTTTTCACACAACATATTGTGATCTTCCATCTTCCTCTGTCATTCGTCATCTCAGTACTCACTCCTTTCTTACCCATGTCATCTTTCACACAGTCCATCCATCTTTTATTTTCGCACAACATATTGTGATCTTCCATCTTCCTCCGTCATTCGTCATCTCACTCACTCCTTTCTTACCCATGTCATCTTTCACACAGTCCATCCATCTTTTCTTTTGTCAATGTCGTGAAAGGGCTTTTGAGATTTTTTTCTTAATTGAGAGCACCTAGATTCAATCCGTAGCTGGTAATAACCTGGAGTCAGCCACCAGCTCATCGGGCAATGTCAAAATAATATAACTTTGATATTCCGTACCATGACCTATAACATTTTTTATTGAAGTAGAGTTACTTCAAGCTTGAAAGACGTTTCTGAAATATGATGGTGATGATGGTGACAAGCCCAACGCTCTCAATGAAGAACCACTTCCCTCTTTCAGACACAACCCAACAGTATTCCAGGACCTGAAGGTAGATGATGATGAAAAGCTGTTCGCATCCAACATAGACTTCCATGACCAGACGGTGCTGTACTTCCACGCATGGATGGAGACTCCTGAAGACGGCAGCGCGGTCATGGTCAGAGAAGGTAAATATCAACAAAAGTTTATCCATTCGAAAATTGCTATGCCAATGCTCTTAAATGCTGAAGGAAAACATCGTGAGGAAACCGGCATACCCTAGAACTAAAACTTCGAAGGTGTGTGTCATAGGTTAGTACTCAGCGGCGATGAACTTGCCAGCTGTCATGTACGGAATACTAACTACTGCGCAAAATGTGGGCATATGCCAAATGTCATGTTTGGACGTGCTGACTACCCTCTTAAGGTATCCTCAAAGATCTAAGTGACTAGAGATCTGAGGAGATATCTACATAGCCTTGGGATGACAGTCGTGAGCATGTGTATAAAACAAATATTATCACGACTGTAATCCCCAGGCTCGGTAGATATCTCCTCAGATCTCTAGTCACTTAGATCTTTGAGGATATCTAAAGAGGGTAGTCAGCACGTCCAAACATGACATTTGGCACATGCCCACATTTTGCACAGTGTTTAGCATTACGAGACGGGTTTATAAGAATACTAACCTATGACACGCCTCCGAATTTTTGGTTCCAGAGTATGCCTTCCTCACGATGTTTTCCTTCACCGTGTTTGTTATTTCAGCGTATATGCAGCGTGGAGACACTAATGTGATAATGGTGGACGCGCGCAGCCTGCAGGCCGGCCCTTGGTACTTCACAGCAGCCCAGAACACGTGGTACATCGGAAGATTTGCTGGCCAGTTCATTGACTACCTTGTCTCCAGGTAACTTGCTAACAGTAAACACGATAGACTTTTTCTTCTTCTTCCATCTCCCTCTATCATCCGTCATCTCACTCACTCCTTTCTTACTCATATCATCTTTCACACAGTCTATTCATCTTTTCTTTGGCCTACCTCTATCCCTGTATCCATCTATAGATAGACTATTATCGTGTTAATATGATCAAGACTGTAATCCCCAGGCTCGGTCGATATCTCCTCAGACCGCTAGTGACTTAGATCTTTGAGGATATCTAAAGAGGGAGTCAGAGGCACGTCCGAACATGACATTTGGCACATGCCCACATTTTGCACAATAGTCAATACTCCGTATACGTGACAGGCTGCAAGCGAATCGCCGCTTATAGGAATACTAAATTATGAATGACACACACCTACGATTTCGAATTTTTAGTTCAGTTTTTTCAGAGCTACTACCAACTGAACTGTGAGTGAAAATACTATATTTATATTTTTTTGACAGGGGTCTCAACTTGAACAACACTCATTTGGTGGGGCACAGTTTGGGAGCACATGTCGCCGGTGTCGCCGGGAGTGCCTTGAAGTCAGGTGAGAGTCGTGTGCAAGAACCTTCTGCGGCATACTTCAACCCTTTCACCCTGGTTCAAAAGAACTGTACAGGGGGTATATTTATTCGGAAATGTTAGATCCCATTTGAGATTGTAGACAGTGTAAGTATGAATGAGAGCTGGATCAGCAGTTTTGAGATTTTGGTCAAGAACGCAAGGGCATAAAATCGGGGATAATTAATCACATAAAATGTACAGTTTCATTTTTAAGTATGGTGTTATAATTTACCGTGTTACAAAAGAACATTAATACAGGCGGGTAGTATAACCAGGACGCCTATATCAATATGATATTTTTTTTTCACAGGTAAAGTGGCTAGGATCACCGGACTTGACGCTGCCCTGCCCCTGTTCGACAATTTGCCGCTACAGCAGAGACTGGACCCCACAGACGCGAAGTTTGTCGACATTATACATACGGACTCTGGGATATTTGGTGAGTTTTTGATTGAGAGAGCGAAGCGAGCGAAAATCTCAGTGGCAAGTAGGGCGATTTGTCGTTGTATGTTTGTGTATATGTTTGTTAGAGCATAACTTAAGAACCGTTAATCCAATCTGCATGAAACTTGGAAGGTCTAGAGATTCTGCTGTAGATTTGCTGGGAAGCATATGAGCTTAATCGGTGAAGGGGTTGTAAAGATATCGGGTTCCAAAGTTTTAAAATATATTGAGTGGGGTATCAAAAGAAAGGCCTTTACTTGTAGGTACATTACAAAATGGTTTTATTTTAGTTCTAGAATGGATATTTTTTGAAATATAACGAAAAAAGTAAAATTCAGAAAACCGCTGACATCTTAGCACGGGTATAAGTACCTACCTAGGTATGATAATCAAATATTAGTTTCTGATTAGGAGCAACTTACGTAGACATAGACAACGCATATTGCAACCTGTCATGTACTGTACGTCTACCATGAGTTGTCACATTTAGATCCGCTGACGTTACTACAGTAGTAATAGTACGTTACTATATGACATAAGTCAAAATTGTTACTCATGGTACCAAATTCTAAGCAAATTAATGAGCGCAAACTACAGTCGCTGTAGTGACGTAGGATAGGTAACTACGTGACGTTTTAGTACCCAACTATCCGCTAGAGGCGCTGTACAAGTTTTTATACATTTTTTAACTACAGTCTCTAGCGAGTGTAGATTGTGAAAACTCATGGTAGACCTACTGATTACTGTGTAAAACGAAAGTAATGCCAGACCAGATACCTAGATAGGTAATGCCAGACCAGATACCTAGATTGAATAATGAAATATGTAGGTATTAGTTTGTGGTTAGAACAAACTTACGTAGACATAGGCACCTACCTATGTATGTAGTACATACAGTGTGTCCAAACACTTCAGGGCGTGAATACTAATGAGGATTGTGGACATCGCGAGATCTCAGTTCGGGGGGTAATAGTTTATTTGGTCTTCTCAGGGTACAAGGCCCCAATAGGCCATGTGGACTTTTATCCCAACGCTGGGATCAGCCCCCAGCCAGGGTGTGAACTGGAGGTGGTGATACCACAACAGATGCTGCTCAACAAATGTACGTATATTTTAGGAGCACGTGATTTCAGTGGTAGCGGTAGCACTCCTGCCTCACGATCAAATCGAAGGTCGGGGGTTCAAACTTGGTTGTGCACCAATGAGTTTTTCTATTCGAAAAAATTATGTGCGCCAGTACTCTTCCCTCTTTTAATACTTTCACCCCCTTTTTATGCTTTTACCCTCTTTTAATACTTTGACCATCTTTTTTTGTTTGACTTGTTTGCGCCACACAGAGCTGTGGTTGGTACCTACTTGTTTGGATGTATTTTTTTTAATGTTATTGTTTATTCTCTTATTAAAAGTATTTGTGTTAATTCCGTTGTGTTTGTGTGTGTCAAACAAAAAATATTCTATCCATTCTTTTTATACTTTCACCCCTCTTTTACATTAACTCCCCCCTTCAGTTAAAATACTTTCACCCCCTCTTTTATATTAACACCCCCTACAGTTAAAAATACGTTCACCCCGTCTTTTATATTAACCCCCCCACCAGTTTTCTGCAGCCACTGGCGATCCTACCAATACTACACAGAGTCAGTGATACGCCCAATCGGGTTCAAAGCCACCGAATGTCGCTCGTGGCGTGATTACAAGAGCGGCGCGTGCGCGTTTGCGCGAACCATTCATATGGGATTTGGCGCGGATACCAAGTGAGACCTTATGTGATGGGAATAGGGTTGAATATAGCACTTTTTTATCGGTATCATGTCGGTTTGTTTTTTTTTTCACCATCATCTTCCTGCCCTTCTCTATTTATATATTTTTTATGTGGTCGGCACAACATGTGATTTTCTTCCATCTCCCACACTCCTTACCCATGTCATCTTTCACACAGTCCACACAGTTCACACAGTCCGGTCTTTTCTTTGGCCTTTGAATCTGTGCATTGATTGACGAGCGAAGCGAGCAAGGTTAAATGATTCACAAATCACTGTAAACTATAGCACTTGCACTTTCTGGTATTACAGGTGACGCACGCACACAAACAAATGGCTTCTACACGTATTACTTGAAGGGTAAACGAGAATCAACCTTCAGAACAAACAATTTAGAGTACAAACTTGAAAAACTATTCGCTTTTATACAAGCTGTTAGAGATAAGAGTGATAAAAATGATGGTAAGGTTACTTTAGATAAGGTTAAGGCTAATATTGTAAGTTTGAATGATTTTAAAGACGGTATTATTGGTTATTTGAATTCTGATGATGAAGAAACTGACGACAAAGATACTAAGAGTAGTAAAACTGATGATAATATGACTAAAGAGGTCACAGAAGATGACTATTATGAAAAAAATGATGGTAACGAACCTAAAAGTGGAAATAATGACGATAAAATTACAGAAGATGATAATAGTGGTGATAATGAAGGTAAAATTACTAAAGGGGCTACAAATGATGAAGAAAATGATGATGCTATAAAGAGAAGTGACAAAGAAGATGAAGTAGAGATGGTAGTTATTGAAGACGACATTACGCAAATAAATGAAACTTTGAGTGATACTACAGAAGTCATATTAGAAGATCAAATTGCTGAAGAATCCGATTTATATACGAAAACTAAAATAAATAAAGAAAATATTAGAATCGACGAGACATCAAAAGATGAATTTGAAATTAAAACACGTAGAAAACGAGACACTGATCTATCAAATAATAATAATGAGAATGTAGAACTGACAGTTCTAAGTGGGAATCTCACATTAATAGACAAAACAGAACAAAATTTAAAAAGTAATATAACTATTATTGAAAATGTCTCAGAAACAAATGTCCAAAATGAATATATTAATACTAAAGTTGATATAGTTAGTATAAAACCAGAATTAGATGCTAAATCCACAAGTTTAGACGACGAATTTGAAATAAATTTAGAAGATAGCGATGAAGACACTAAAGACACAACTAAACTCGATAAAAACAAACCAAATCCATTAAAATTCAACCTTTTCAGAAGAAGACCTATACTAAGACAAATAATAAGAATAATACCAAGAATCAATAACAAGAAAAGATCTAACAAGTACCCCAAATTTGCAATCAAAAACAAAGACAAAATAAATTTCAATCCATTTAAAATTGCAACAAAAACCAACCCGAAACCCTCAAAATTCAAGAAAATCTTAAAACGCCAAAAGAGATTCCTACCATTCTTCAATCGCGCAGACGACAGTAACAACATACTATTTAGAATGCTAGATTTTCTAGTGAAAAACAGAAAAAATGTGTTGCCAGTATTCACAGTTATGCGAGAAATAAATACCCTAGTAAAGAGCGCGAACGGGGAGTTAAATCATATAAGTAAGGAGAGTAATAACTACATAGGGGCAACACCGCCTGTTTTTACCCCAATAACTTACAATTTGGAGTTGGGTAATGAGAATAGGGTTATGGCATTTGTTAAGAAACTATTAGGGATTGTACCTAAGGGAGATAGATTAACTATTGGTACTGGGAAGTAATCTAAAATTCTATAGCTTTCTAGGTAAAGAAAAATCTAGATTCTAGCCTTGTAAATAAATGATTTGTTGTGTTGTGATTGCAAAGTTTGCGTACTGATACTATTATCAGTACCTGGGCGACCGAGCTCGGTTTTTTTTATTGGTAAACGACGTTTTCTAAAAATGAAACCTATCTAGATCGATTTATCGCCCCCGAAACCCTCCGCATACTAAATTTCATGAAAATAGCTGGAGCATTTTCCGAGATTTTCCGAGATATATATATATACAAGAATTGCTCGTTTAAAGGTATAAGATGTTAATTGATCGTGGTCTTCTTAACACTAGTATAAGTTTTCATGTGCCGTTATTTATGTCATGTGCCATTATTTGTACATTTTCATGGGCTATTATTGGTACGTTTTCATGGGCCATTATTTGTATATGTTCAAAGCCATTATTTGTAAGTGTTCATGAGCCATTATTTATATATCTCCATGAGCCATTATTTGTAAATGTTCATGAGTAATTATTTGTAAATCTTCATGAGCCATTATTTGTACATGTTCATGAGCCGTTATTTTTTGTCCATTTTCATAAGCCATTATTTGTACATTTTCATGGGCTATTATTGGTACGTTTTCATGGGCCATTATTTGTATATGTTCAAAGCCATTATTTGTAAGTGTTCATGAGCCATTATTTATATATCTCCATGAGCCATTATTTGTAAATGTTCATGAGTAATTATTTGTAAATCTTCATGAGCCATTATTTGTACATGTTCATGAGCCGTTATTTTTTGTCCATTTTCATAAGCCATTATTTGCTTATGTTCATAAGCCATTGTTTGTAAATGTTTTATAAACCAGCCAGCTTTTAGTTCTTTATATATTTTTATGTACATTTTATTTAATTTCATTTTATTTATAGGGCCCGAGGAACTTACTATTTGATGACAAGAAGATCATCACCTTTCTCTTTAGAATAGTTTTTAATTTATACAATTTTATTATAAAATAATTGAAAATAAATATTTTACTAAACTCTCGGAGAGTATATTCTTTTCACACTTTAGTTTCACACTTAGTAAGAGGTTATCAGTTTAGCAACTTTGCTGCCCCGGTGGGCCCGCGCCTTTACTCAGGCAATGCAGGAAATATTAAAAACAGTAAATTATTTCTTACTAGCTGACTCGGCAGACTTCGTACTTATTTAGAAAACGTTTGAATAGGAAATAGAAAAGGGCTATTTTTAGGGTTTTCCCGGCAGTTATTCGAATTTTTCTTACCTTTTAAACCTTTCCTAGACCTCCACGAACATTTCAAGAGCAGGATAAGATAAATCCGTTTAGCCGTTCTCGAGTTTTAGCGAGACTAACGAACAGCAATTCATTTTTATATATATAGATAGAAGATAGATAGATAGATGATGAGACGAACCACCATTAACTGTCTTTATCGTAGAAATACACACTACTGAAAGATCCCAGCAGTGGGTTCGTGGACATACCTGTACATATGATGCGGGTGTAGCAGCGAGCCCAGCACAAGCGAATGCAGATACACGGGTCGAATGAGACGCGACAGCAGAGCCCCCTGGAGCCCTACGACACACCACCGGGCCACCTTGTCCGAGCACGACATTGTTAGCAGACGCTCGCCCTGTAGAATATAAATAAATATTGGTGGACAGTTCACACAACGCCATCTAGCCGCAAATTAAGCAAAGCTTGATGAGAACCAGATAGGTAATATATTAATTATATGCTTTTTTTGTAAATACATTTATTTTATTTTATTTATTTATTTTAGGGGAAACATCGGTACAATAACATTTAAATAATACAGTGTTTAGCAATAAAATGACCATTAATAGGTTCCCACAAATAGCTACAAATTAAACACAACAAGACAAGTAAGCACTATATACCTACTTAAGTTAGATAAAGAATACATACTTAATTTAATTATCTAATTACCTGATTTACCTAATTATCTTACCTCTAATTACCTAATTTTCTTACCTAATTTAATTACCTATCACTTGGAATCACTCACATTCATAAACAAATATTTATATTTATTATGTTATGTTACATACATACATAGATAACTAATATTATAAACGTAAAAGTTTGTAAGAATGTATGGATGATTGGATGTATGTTTGTTACTCTTTCACGCTGAAACGGATGAACGGATCTGAATGAAATTTGGCACAGCTATAGATTATGGTCTGGAATAACACATAGGCTACATTTTATCCCGAAAAAATATACGGTTATTACGGAATTATAAAGTTCAAATTGACTCTACATTTTATTTAGAAAACGTTTGTATGGGAAATAGAAAAGGGCTATTTTTAGGGTTTTCCCGGCAGTTATTCGAATTTTCTTACCTTTTAAACCTTCCCTAGACCTCCACGAACATTTCGAGACCAAGATAAGATAAATCCGTTTAGCCGTTCTCGAGTTTTAGCGAGACTAACGAACAGCAATTCATTTATATATACATAGATATAGAATAGATTATTATTATTATTGGTGGATATTTCACACAACGCCATCTAGCCGCAAATATACTATATAAATATACGTATCAATATACTGCAAAATATGGTAATGTGCCAAATATCATGTTTGGACGTGCCTCTGACTACCCCTTCAAAGATCTAAGTATCTAGAGATCCTAGGAGATAATATCTACCGAGCCTGGGGATTGCAGTCATGATCATGTGCCAAATACCATGTTTGGACGTGTCTCTGACTTTTTAGATATCCTCAAAGATGTAAGTAACTAGAGATCTGAGGAGATATCTACCGAGCCTGGGGATTACAGTCGTGGTCATGCTTGTATACTTACCTGCATGACGCCATCCCACGTCTGGAGTACGTTGGAGCAGTTCTTCACAGGAATGGTACCTTCACCGGACTCTATCTTAGTTCTAAGCTGACCTCTTGCTTGGCTGGAACAAATAAAATCAGAATTAATATACTTGTGTATGGAGAACACTGGTGGTGTAGTGGTAGCACCCCTGGCCTCACTATCTGACGTGGGTTTTTCTGTTTGAAAGATCTATGTGCGCAATGCCAGTGCTCTTCAAAACATAGTGAGGAAACCGGCATACCCTAGAACTAAAAATTCGAACGTGTTTGTCGTACGTTATTTGCGTCGATGGGCTTGCAACCAGTTTTGCGGGAAATTAACTACTGTACAAAATGTGGGCAAGTGACAAATATCTCTAACTACCCTCTTAAGATACCCTCAAAGATCTAAGTATTAAAGATCTGAGGAGATATCTTCCGAGCCTGGGGATTACAGTCGTGTGAGTGTCTGTCGTGGCGGCGCGGATTCGGTGAGTTCGTGAGATGTCACATGTCTATTTACCGGTTCGGATGTCTATCAGGCGCGGGTTTGTTGAGTTCGTGAGATTTCACATGTCTATTTACCATTTCGGATGTCTATTAGTCGCGGATTTGTTGAGTTCGTGAGATGTCACATGTCTAGTTACCGGTTCGGATGTCTATCAGGCGCGGGTTCGTTGGGTTCGTGCGGCGAGAAGATCCGCCCGTCGCCGCACGGTGCTGTGCTGACGTACAGGTGTAAGTGCCGGTTCGGTTTCATCTGGTAACCACCACCCGGCACCGGTTCTAGGTCTGACTCCGCTATCACTGCTTGAGGGTCTGGAAGGTAAGAGATGTATATCATCATCATCGACCTCAGTGGCGCAGCGGGCGAGAGTCCGCCTGCGACGCAAGAGGTTGCGGGTTCGATTCCCGCCGCGGAAGAAATTTGTGTACGATCTGCAGAAATTTGTTCATTTGGTCTGGGTGTTTTCTATGTATAATAAAAAATGTCTATCTATGTATATAATGTATTAAATATATCAGTTATCTAGTACCCATAACACAAGCTTTGAGTAGCTTACTTTGGGGCTAGATGATGCTGTGTGGACTGTCCAGCATTATTATTATTATTATTATTATCATCAGCCTATAGAAGTCCACTGCTGGACATAGGCCTTCCATAATGAGCGAGAGATGTATAGCCAGTGGATAATCCAAAAAGAGTTTTTTTTATGTACTTTTAAACTTACGCGATCTGAACACATTATTATTAGTATTAGACGGGTATTTATCGCGTTTAAATTACCTTATATTTTCCCGACGTTTCGACAGGTTTGCACGCTGTCGTGGTCACGGGTAGACTAATAATACTAATAATAATTTGTTCAGATCGCGAAGTTTAAAAGTACACATATTATTTTTATTTTATTTTTTGGAAACACTGGGACAAATTTCTAGAGATGTAACATTGTCGCCACATACTTACTGGTTTGTGCCGCGTATTTTAACAGCTGAGCGTACAGGTACCTCTGAAGACAACGCCTCGCGGCCACCTGCAATTAAATATCGGGAATTTAGCTAAATATTTCAGAGTTATTTCATATCATGTTTACCATGTCTGGAAGAAGCATTATTTATTTGTCTAGAAAAGCTTATTATAAAACTAGCTGACCCGGCAGACTTCGTACTTATTTAGAAAACGTTTGTATGGGAAATAGAAAAGGGCTATTTTTAGGGTTTTCCCGGCAGTTATTTGAATTTTTCTTACCTTTTAAACCTTCCCTAGACTTCCACGAACATTTCAAGACCAAGATAAGATAAATCCGTTTAGACGTTCTCGAGTTTTAGCAAGACTAACGAACAGCAATTCATTTTTATATATTTAGATCATGTTTCATGTCTGGAAGGAGCATTATTTATTTGTCTAGAAAAGCTTATTATAAAATATCAGAGTACTTAGATGATAAAAAAGCTTGGGACGAATCACTCTGCTAGGTGTCCCTAACAATGTTAACAAGGTTCATAATACAAAAAAAGCGCTAGGGCCCAGCGAGTTTGTTGTCAGTTCTTCTCGGACTGGGGATAGGACTGGAATTGGCACCTAGACTCACCTAGTATGTAAGACGATTCAAAATGATGATTTCATTGAAAATAAATATATTTTGATTTTGATTTATTTATTTAGGAACAACAAACAATTACACTTTATGATTCTTTCTATTCTTCTTTTTCTTGTTTGTTTATGGCATCTGTCTCTTTTGATAACAATTTTGCTAGTGTCAAGTGTTTTAGTAGTAGTAGTAGTAGTATTGTCTACGTCACAAAGTCAGGGTTGGAAAAATAGCCACATAAGTTACACATTAAAACTCCAAAGAACACGAGAAAAAAATACTGTATGTTTGTTACTCTTTCACGCAGAAACGGCTGAACGGATCTGGATGAAATTTGGCAAAGATATAGATTATAGTTTGCAGACAGGCTACTTTTTATCCGGGAAAAATGTACAGTACGTCTACCATGAGTTGTCACATTTAGATCGGCTGACGTTACTACAGTAGTAATAGTACGTTACTATGACATCTGTCGAAATTGTTACTCATGGTACCAAATTCTAAGCAAATGAATGAAGCGCAAACTACAGTCGCTGTAGTACTGTGACGTAGGATAGTTAACTAAGTGACGTTTCAGTACCCAACCATCCGCTAGAGGCGCTGTAGGCAAGTTTTCATATTTTTTTTTAACTACAGTCGCTAGCGAGTGTAGATTGTGAAAACTCATGGTAGACCTACTGTTCCCGTGACATAGATTTGTTTTTTGTTTTTAAAGGTACCTCGCGTGCGAAGCCGTGGGCGGAAGCTAGTACTATATATTCTAAGAACTCACCTCTGCGTGGCTATCATTGACCGCTCGCCCTCTCACTGACATGTGCTCGCCGGAAACGCATTTAGTCCCCGTCGTGACAGCTATCACCTGTCAGATAACAAACATCTGTCAAAATATTATGTGTTTATTTACCTAGCTTGTTGTTAGCATGTTGACCGGCCTCACAGCTCAGTTGGTAGTAGCTCTGCCTTTGCGCTGTAGGTTGTGGGTTCGATTTCACCCTGGGGCTTTACCACGAAGTCTTCCAGAACGATTCCGTAGCGATTCCATTATAGAAACGTCACTACTTCCATACAATTTGCATAGGACATGGTACGAAATAACAATGTTATACTAATTCGGTAATGTATTATGAATTCGTGGTAAGGCCCCAGAACTAACATTTGTGTGAACGCAGATGTTGGTTCTGTGTCTGGGTGTTATTAGGTATGTATTTACAAAAAAAAATGTATTTAATTAATCTATCAGCTATCTGGTTCCCATAGTACAAGCTTTGCTTAGTTTGGGGCTAGATGGCGTTGTGTGAATTGTCAACCAATATTTATTATTGTTTTTAACTCTGTATTTACTCGACAGCGAAGCGAAGGAGTTTAATGTGTGCGAGGTATATATGTATTTTTTTTTTTTTTTTTTAACTGATTTATGTAATTAATTTGCTTATTGACATTTTTTTATTGAATTATTTAGTTTGTTGAATAACGTATTTATAAGTGTTTTATATTTAGAATAAGATGACTACTCTGTTGTATTAGGTCTTACCTGTAATAATAGATGTAATGTTTGAAAAATAAATAAATAAATAAATGTATGTATGCAGTTCTTCCTAAACGGCTGAACGGATTTTGATAAATGAGGTGTCGTTGGTCGTCTGGATCACAAGAGTGATATAGGCTATACAAAATCGAATATAGCACCAGTAATAAGTTATTTGCAGTTATTTTTTTTAGTCTTGGAATAAATACTAGTCGTTATTTATTTATATAGTTTTTACCTTAGCTCCTTCTGTTTTGTTGTCTATGGTTATCACGATGCCGGCTAATACTTTCCGCTTAGAATGAGTTAAGTCATCTTTCATTAATTCATTGAACTTTTCGTTCACCAATCTGCAAAAAAATATATTTAAAAAAAAAAAAAAAAAAATATTTTATTTATTTATTTATTTATGTTTTGGGAAAACTTACAGCTAGGTCTTAATAATAGTTTTTAATATTAAAAACAAGCCAGTAATGGACATGCATGCTGAGGGCCAATTACAAACGACCACAACCAAATATGATCACGACTGTAATCCCCGGGCTCGGTAGATATCTCCTCAGATCTTTAGTTACTTAGATCTTCGAGGATATCTAAAGAGGGTAGTCAGAGGCACGTCCAAACATGACATTTGGTACATGCCCACATTTTGCACAGTAGTTAGTATTCCATACGTGACAGGTTGCAAGCCCATCGCCGCTTAAAAAATATAAGTAAGTATATTATATCGATGGCCGTAGGTTCAATTGGTGTAACTGACAATACACGATTGTTCTGGAGAAGCATTTGAAGTTTTTTTCGTGCCAAATCTTACATAACTTTTGATGTATCAATCTTTTTTATGATCTGGTTTGACAGAAATCCTTAGAATTCTGCAGGCTTTCAGCTTATACAGTCGTGGTCAACTAATTAGGGACACTCTTTGGTTAAACCGAATTGTGAATTTATTTTTTATTTTCCAACGAGTCTAAACCATATTCCATATCTCTTACATGTAAGTATAATTAGTCATTTATGTGCCCGATTATACAAACAATAACAACTTCTTAAACATTAAACCTCTTTACAGTATAGCTGATAGATTATCGTAGTGCTATTTGTTCAAATAATGCTGGCTGGCCATTTAATTAGGGACACTGAGATATTGCGTTCTATTTTCAAAATTTGAATCTCAATACTTTTTTACTTCTTCTCTTATTGTTTCGTGGTAGTTTTGGCGGCAATCCCGATATTTATTTTAAGTTTTGAAAAATATTTTGAAGAAAAATGGGTAAAAATAAAAGTTGCGATCCAACACTACGAAAAATTATCATGAAGTTTGTTGTCGAGCATGGTTGGCCATACCGAAGGATAGCAGAACATTTAAATTGTTCAAAAACTATGGTATACAATGCAGTGCAACATGTCAGACGCAATAACACAGATTTAAATGTGCCCAGAACAAAAAGATCGAGAAAAACAACTCCGCAAGAAGATAGAATGATAGCCAGGTTAGCTAAGAAAGATCCGTTTCTAGGCTCTATTTTAATTAAACACGAAGTGTTTGGGACAGACGAAAGAGCTGGTGTCTCAGCTAGGACCGTTCGACGACGTCTGGTAGAAGCAGGGTTGTTCGGAAGAGTGGCTCGCAAAGTACCGTTGTTGAAGAAAGAACATAGAAATGCTCGTTTGGCGTTTGCACGTAAATATGGACATTGGACCTACGCCCAATGGCAACATGTATTATTCTCTGACGAGACCAAGGTTAATTTGATTTCTTCAGATGGAAGGCAATACGTACGGCGTCCAGTAAAAGCGGAAATGAATCCAAGATTCACAAAAAAGCAGGTGAAACATGGCGGTGGAAACATTAAAATGTGGGGTTCATTTTCTGGACGTGGAGTGGGACCTGTGAGGAAAGTTCAGGGTAACTTAGACCAACATCAATACAAGGCAATATTGGAGGAAACGATGCTTCCCTATGCTGAGGAGCATCTCCCTATTATATGGACGTTTCAGCATGATAACGACCCAAAACATACCGCCCGCTCAGTCAAGTCGTTTCTTACCAGTCAGTCAGTATCGGTGCTAGATTGGCCAGCAAATAGCCCGGACCTTAACCCAATCGAGCACCTTTGGCACGAAATCAAGAAAAAAGTAGCCACTTATCGTACCACAACTTTAGATGAACTTAATGAAGCTTTTTGTGAGGCATGGGCAAACATTCCTGTCGAAACATGCCAGAAACTGATAATGTCTATGCCACATCGGTGTCAAGCGGTAATTACTAACAAAGGTTTTGCTACTGGGTACTGATTTTACACGTAATAAAATGGAGCTGTTAAAGATATTATAATACTGCAGATTATTAGTTTTGTTTAACTCTATTTTTCATTATAGTTTACTGTCCTTAATTAAATGTCCAGCTACAGAATTATACCTTAAAATTGAATACATGTTCAACCTTTGATATTAAATACTTTTTTCTATTTATTTATTCTTTTATTTACAGCCATTTAAAGCATAATAATCGGACCAAATTATGCAAATAATAGTTACTGAGAAATCAATAGGGTTTTATATTTGTATGTACATAACCGGTTATTGTTCTTCACTATCTTGCATGTCCCTAATTAGTTGACCACGACTGTATATGAATTGAGATGCTATATTATGTCCTATTTTCAGAAATAAATGTCAGTTACACCAATGTGTTTCTTATTAGTATTAGACGGGTATTTATCGCGTTTAAATTACCTTATATTTTTAATTTAAACGCGATAAATACCCGTCTAATACTAATAATAATGTGTTCAGATCGCGTAAGTTTAAAAGTACACAATGTGTTTCTGTGGGGCGATTATGGATTTTTGCTTACAATCAATGTCAATACGTTTTCATTGTAATCAAGTGATTTGGTATGACATAAGAGTGATTATTCAATAAATTTGAGCCAGTTTTGACAAGTGTTGATTGTATCAGAGTTCCGTAATCGCACTACTATTTTCTTGCTAGTTACATCCACCTATTTTATCCTATTTCATCTGGTACAGTCGTGGTCTTGTAACTACTTGGTAAATGGTAACTCACTTGGAGACTAGAGATCTGAGGAGTTATCTACCGAGCCTGGGGATTATTCGTGGTCTGTAACTACTTGGTAAATGGTAACTCACTTGGAGACTAGAGATCTGAGGAGATATCTACCGAGCCTGGAGATCAGTCGTGGTCTCAGAATCCTTGGTAAATGGTAACTCACTTGGAGACGTGATCAGCCAGGGTCTGCGGTAGGGAGTCCTCGCTGACTTCAGAGGAGCACTCCACCCGGCCGTCCGACAGCACCGCTAGGGCTGCCCTGGCGGCCGCGAGCTTCGCGAGCTTCTTACTGGATCCTGCACATAAATA
This sequence comes from Cosmorhoe ocellata, assembly GCA_963675405.1. NCBI lineage: Eukaryota > Metazoa > Arthropoda > Insecta > Lepidoptera > Geometridae > Cosmorhoe > Cosmorhoe ocellata. The sequence goes on along the minus strand of OY776271.1, from coordinate 5,336,558 downwards.
TATGTATTACTAGCTGTTAACCGCGACTTCGTCCGCAAAAATCCATTAATTATTATTACACCTTGGATTACATTATTGAAGTTTTAGTAGAGATCCCCAATATTTTCTAGTAATAAATCTAGCCTATGTTACTCAGGAATAATGTAGCATTCGAATGGTGAAACAATTTTTTAAATAGGACCATTCGTTTTTGAATTTATTCGTCACAAATAAAATACAAAACTTTCCTCTTTATAATTTTAGTATCGAAGAACTACGCACGAGTAGTACCTACCAGGATAATAGTATATATTATTGCAAAAAACCGGGCAAGTGCGAGTCTGACTCGCGCACGAAGAGTTCCGTACCATGGGTGATGATGGGTGACCATATTCATCTAACCACTTGCGTGCTTAGGCCACGTTAAGCTGTCGATCTTGGCTTTTCTATTAGGCCGCGACGCGGCCTAGTAACTCCGTAAACGTAGGCCGCTGATACAATCTCACTTACCATAACCTTCGAAGGTCTGCTCCTTTATTTGACAGATGACTTTGAATCTCATACTGTGGCTTAACTGAAGTGGTGCTGTAAAAAAAACATTTTCAAAAGTGACCTATGTGCTATTCCAGACTATAATCTATCTCTTTGCCAAATTTAATCAAAATCCATTCAGTAGTTTTTGCGTGAAAGAGTAACATAAATACATCCATACATTCTTACAAACTTTCGTGTTTATAATATTACCATATATTTAATCTGGGATATTACTAACTTCCGCCCAAGGCTTCGCCCGCCTGGGACCTTGAAAAATAAAAACAAACCATCATGGGAACCATACATTTTTCCCGGATAAAAAGTGCTATTCCAGACAAAAATCTACGTAAGTATCTCAAATTTCATCAAAATCCATTCAGTAGTTTTTTATAGAGTAACAAACATACATCCATACATTCTTACACAAATTTCATCAATATCCGTAGTTTTTGCGTGAAAGATTAACTAACATAAATCCTTCTTACAAACTTTCTCGTTTATAATATTAGTAGGATTTTTATGTAGGTACCTCGCGGGCAAAACCGCGTGAGGCAGCTAGTACTAACCTTGTGGCCCATTCAAAGGTGACCCATCTCCGAATGTACATAAGAACGATAATCCTGGATAGTTTTCATAGAGCAGATTGATAGGGCTCTTTGAAAATGATGTTGCAGCCGGTACACCCCCGAATAAAGCCGTTGATGGAGACACTGTTGTTGGTGAATCTGAAAGAAAACAAGATTTTATTCTGTAGCACACCTAGGTAGGTACTATTTATTTATAATTATCTATACTAATATTATAAAGAGGAAAACTTTGATTGTTTGTTTGTTTGTTTGTTTGTTTGAAACGAATAGGCTCCGAAACTACTGAACCGATTTGAAAAATTCTTTCACCAATGTTTAGAATGAACTTTCAGGATGAACATAGGCTATATTTTATGTAGGTACTTCGCGGGCGACGCCGCGAGCGGAAGCTAGTACCTTATAACCAGCGCTACCTCCTTAACATTAGGTGGTAGCATTAAGCTGAGATTGGTCCTATTCAGCCACGCGACTTGCATGCAGGAAAGACAATTTATATCTTTTTTATTTTACTTTCTGTGTTACTTTTCTAATTTTGTTTGGTTTTACCTTTGTTTTGTTTATTTTTTCTACTTTTATTTTCCTGTATGTGTCCGTGTCTGAATAAAAATCTATTCTATTCTATTCTTATTTAAAAGTACCACACCTAGGTAGGTACTATTTATTTATAATAATATTATGTACCTTATTTAAAAGTACTATCCAACTAATATTATAAATGCGAAAGTTTGTAAGAATGTATGGATGTATGTTTGTTACTCTTTCACGCAAAATCGGCTGAACGGATCTGAATGAAATTTGGCATCGATATAGATTATGGTCTGGAATAACACATAGGCTTCATTTTATCCCGGAAAAATGAACGGTTCCAGTGGGATATACTTTTTTTGTTCTTAAGGTACCACGCGGGCGAAGCCGTGGGCGGAAGCTAGTATAACATAAGTGTTAAAAATGTATGCGCGCAATGCCAGTGCTCTCAAACGGTGAAGGAAAACATCGTGAGGAAACCGGCATACCCTAGAACCAAAAATTCGAAGGTGTGTGTCATAGGTTAGTATTCTTATAAGCGGCGATGGGCTTGCAACCTGTCACGTACGGAATACTAACTACTGTGCAAAATGTGGGCATGTACCAAATGTCATGTTTGGACTTGCCTCTGACTACCCCCTTTAGATATCCTCAAAGATCTAAGTAACCAAAGATCTGAGGAGATATCTGCCGAGCCCGGGGATTACAGTCGTGATCATATCTTATCTACCCGTGCGGTTTTCTTAATTTCCTTTCATCGTTATGCCACTGAGATTTCGCTTGCTTCGTTCGCTCAATCAATTAAGTAGTTCCACCGATAAAGATTATGTATATTAAATGCTCACCGGGTAGTGATATGACTTCTTCTGTTGGTGTGCTGGGTGTGGGGTTCAATTTCGACTCGAGGCATTGAAACTCTGAAACTGCAGAAACAACTGTCATTAATTTAAATAACAAGTTAAATTAATTAAAAATTAAAAAACCCCGACACAAACTTTGCCCGCCATTTTGTGGTGGCGGCCATCTTGGATTTGATATTTGTTATGGTGTATAGTATTCTACTACTCAAGCCCTTTTATTTGATACCTTGAAAAAATATGTAATTCGCCATTCTGCACAGTGTCACATGACAATTTGACATTCAAAATGTTTTGCTAACTCACTCCATAGAAATTTCCCAGTCTATCATCATCATCTTCCTGCCCTTTTCCCACGTTATGTGGGTCGGCACAACATGTGATCTTCTTCCATTTGCTTCTATCATTCGTCATCTCAGTACTCACCCCTTATTGTCCATAATCATCTTTAACAGTCCATCCATTTTTTCCTACTTCTCCTTTGGCCTACCTATCCACATTCACACCTAACACTCTCCTCGTCACATGACAAATTTCAGAAATTTCCCAATTCCATATCAATAATTTTAGAATTAATATGTTACTTTGATAATAATATTAACATTATGCCATTTACTCCGAACTTTCACAAAATAAATTTAGGTAGTGTGTTTAGTTATAATTATTATGATGTCACACAGTTTGGTGTGCCTCTTGGCATATGATAGTCCTCTAACCCTTTGCACTGGTTTCTATCAAGTGCTACCCTTCTCTGGTGTTTCCCAGCTGTAAGTTTAAGTCTTCCCATCTTGTTTGTTGTCGCCCTCTTGCGTTTACTATCCAGTGATATTCTTGCAGTTAGTATTAAGAATAAATAGTAAAAGAAGCAAGATTTGATTGTTTGTTTGCATCGAATAGGCTCTGAAACTACTAGACTGATTTGAATAATTCTTAAAAATGTTTAGGATGAACTTTCAGGATGAACATAGGCTATATTTTATGTAGGTAGAGATGATTCAGTCAAAAATTGCACGCCCCTGCACTTGTACTTGTACCGCATGTAGAGGTAAACACATTGGAGGGGCGCGCATTTTTCTAGATCTACCTCTACTTCGCAGGCTACGCCGCGGACGGAAGCTAGTTAATTAGTAAATTGAGATTTGTGATCTCTCACCCGTGAACTTGTCGCTGAGGTCGCTGGTAAAGTCCATGACCTGCGGCTGGTCGGCGGGCAGCACGCGGCCCGCGCGCGCCAGCAGCGCCGTGAGGCACGAGCGCGCGGCCACGGCGCGCGCGTCGCGCTTGCTGTGGCCCCACCCCTCGAATGTCATGTCCGCTACCTGTCACACCAAATATTATTATGGCGCGTGTGAACAGCTACGCTCGGCTCGGCTCGGCAAAGTTCGCACGATCCATCACTTTTCGGTTTTTTCGACACGGATCAAAGGCGCGCGAGCCATCTATGCTCAGCTCGTGTTAGTACGCGTCTGAACAGATGGTACAGAGCGGACAGCGCGGTTCAACAGCGCGATGCCGCATCTCCACGGACGGCTCGTGTTACCCCGCGCCGTTTAAACGCACCTTTAGTCATCATCTTCCTGCCCTTTTCCCACGTTATGTGATCGGCACAACATGTAATCTTCTTCCATCTCCCTCTGTCATTCGTCATCTCACTCACTCCTTTCTTACCCATGTCATCTTTCACACAGTCCATCCATCTTTTCTTCGTCCTACCTCTACCCCTGTATCCATCCACATTCATATCTAACACTCTCCTTGTCACATGGCATTCATCTCTTCTCATAACATGTCCATCCCACGCTAACTTATTACTCCTCATCTTTTCTATCACCGGTGCCACTTTCAGATTTCCTCTTATTTATTAACAAAATATTATTATTATTATTATCAAATTCAAAAACTAAACCAATGACACAAATACGATTAAGTAATAAAAGAATTGGGCGCCGGCTTTAAACCAAACAAAAATACACCATGTATAAGTTACATCTTTAAATTTAATTAGGAATTGGTTTAAAAAGTTTAATTCTAAAATTATTAATTATTTTTTGTTTTTGTTTTAATTAAGAGCCTGTAGAATCCCACTGCAGGGCAAAGGCCTCCCCCAAATTATTACACAATGTAAAACTTAAATTTGATTTATCTGTTTCTGTTTTAAATTGTTTATTTACTATGTTTGTGTGTGTGTTAAATAAAATATATTCTTTCTTTCTTAAGATATTTTTGTTTAAATTAAGTCTTATCTTGCTAACTGTACTTTTTAACAGATCTCAAAAAGAGGGTCTATGTTCAATTGTTTGTATATTTTAAGTTTTTGAATTATGTTCATTTCACTGGTCTCCGGCATTCCGGATTGATTTAAATAAATCTTTTTTCACTTGAAGAGTCCATATTATATTTGATTCCTGAAGGATTTATACTTTTTGAATAACTAGTAGTTTATGCGACTTTGTTCACATTTAGATACTTATCGTGTCACGAGTGCTTTCGAACTAGTGTGGTGATGGGATTTAAGTGGACCTTAGTGGCTTCTTTTATATACTTACATATTCAAACTTTTGAGGTTCTTTTTTTTATTACTCGTATTGTTTTTATTGTTACCAAATGTTGAGCTAAATATAATACTCTCTCTATCATATTAGGTTATCCTGTAAAGATAGAGTTGAAGATTGTAAATAAATAAATAAAATGCCAGTTTGGTGATGATGGTTTTTTAATGTTTTCCTTCACCGCTTTAGAGTACTGGTGTAGCACACATAAATTTCCAGAACAGAAAAATCTATTGGCGCACTGGATGCGAACTTAGGACCGTAAGATCGAAGGTCACTAGACCACCAGTGCATAATAAACATTCAATACAAACCTCCACAGCCACCCCAAAGATAGGCTTGTGATCTTGTCCCAGTTTAAGCAAATCTTTGAACACGTAATCCAAACGTAATTCATTCAGTATTGATATTGGATGCTTATATTTAATGTATGGTTCGATTTTAGATCTTATATTTGCCATTTTCAAAATATCTGCCTTCTGAAATGTGTACTTGGACGCAGTCTGCAGAATGTGTATAATTATTTGCGACACTAATTCATCCAAGCAAGTTTTTTGAAATAAAACACTTCAAGAACATACAGTAGGTAGTCTAACTTTCAAAATTCACTAAGTTTGTAAACTTTATCGAAACACCACCAACATTTATACGAACACTTACAGAGAATTTTAACACACACGCAATAAATACAGTAATTAGTAGTTTAGTTAGAATCTTAAAATAAGTATAATACTCTGAAATTTAAAAAACGCAAGTAAAGATTTTCGTTATCGCTTGTCAAGTCAAAGTAGTAGGTACAATTGCCGCCAATTCTCTACCAAAATTAAATGAAACTCAGCCAAAGACAAAAGTTTTTTTTTTAACGTTTTGTTATCATCCATCACGGCAAACACAATGTTGCAGACAATAAATTGTGTTTAATTAAACTACGAAATTGTTGTACATTTTAAACAGTGATCTGCACCGAACTAAAAGTACTTTTAGTTCGGTGGTGATCTGTTATAGTTACTAAAGTAACAATATTTTCTCTATGATTTTAAATGAGTAAATGAATTTATGATTTAACAATCAGGTATATGTATTAAATGAAGCCAATTAAAATTTCGTGATATATCAAAACCCCTAGGTACTAAGATCCCAGAAGTCGAATTATGTAATGAAATTGTTGAAAGTTCGAAACATAATTATCAGGTATATCAGTTTTAAAGTATTTATTTTTCAATTATGTATTTTATTACTCGTGAAGACATAATTTTTGTCGTTATTTATAAACTTTTTTAACGCTGATTTTAGAGCTCGTCTTTCAAGCTGACAGCATGAACATGAAGCAATAAAAGATTGGTTGATAATAAGTTATTTTACGATATATTATTATATATTCTATATTTAAAACAAACTTATAGGTATTTTAACCAAAAAGTAAAAATAACCCAAAATTGATTGTTGCGAGCATGACGAATGCATTAATAATAGTATTTATCGCGTTTTATAAACCTATTTTTTCCCGACGTTTCGACAGGTTTCCACACTGTCGTGTAGTCTACCCGTGACCACGGCAGTGTGTAAATCTGTCGAAACGTCGGGTAAAATAGGTAAATGAAACGCGATAAATACCCGTTTAATACTAATAATAATGTATTCAGATCGTAAGTTTTAATAATATACAATGGCGAAAGGTGAGAACAATGATCCGACGACCTCAGTGGCGCAGCGGGCAAGTGTCCGCCTGCGACGCAAGAGGTTGCGGGTTCGATTCCCGCCTCGGAACAAATTTGTGTATGATCTGCAGAAATTTTTTCCGTTAGTCTGGGTGTGTATGTATAATAAAAAAATAAAAAATATCTATCTATGTACCTATATCATGTATTAAATATATCAGTTATCTAGTACCCATAACACAAGCTTTGTGTAGCTTACTTTGGGGCTAGATGATGCTGTGTGGATTGTCCAGCATTATTTATTTATTTATTTATTTATGATAAAACTGTAGACGAGAATCGTCCATACTAGACCAGTTTCGGCTTGCAAGGTTACCTTGAGTGCGACAGTGAAGATGGGGCAGTGGGCGGGCCCGCCCTGCCTCAGCAGCGAGTAGCTGACGCGCACGCCGAGCTCGTTCAGGGCGGAGACTGGCGACTTGCCGCCCGACTGCACGGCGTCCGCCGCCGTCGTCAGCGCCTGCCACATACAGGCTGTTCAGAGATGCACGAGAGATGTCTCCGAGGCACACTTTAATACTTTCACCACATTGGTAAAGAACTAGTGACACTACACTTAATATTATTATTATCACTCTCCTATTTACATGGTGTATTTTTGGTCAGTTTAAAGCCGGCGCCCAAGTAATCTAATCTGCAACCCTACTCAAAAAACAATATTAATAAATAAAATAAAATATTTTTTTGTTATTAATAATAACACGAAACTTACTCGATAATATGAGAACCGATAGTAGTTGCTATTCGTTTGTCGGCATGCGAATTCGGCGCACGGGCGCGACGGCGGGTCGTAGAGACTAGGGAGTCTGCGAGGTCGTTGACTCTGTGCGCCTTACTATGTTTTTTTAACACACTTGTTAATCTTTTCGACCATTCAGTTTTGTAAATACTTATCAAATTCAAAAAGTAAACCAACGACACAAAACGATTAAGTAATAAAAGAATTGGGCGCCGGCTTTAAACTGACCAAAAATACACCGTGTATACTAATATTTTATGCTAAATCTCGAGCCTGGGGATTGAAAAAAAACAATATCACGACTGGATTATATTTTTTTAATATTATAAATATCTTACTAATATTATAAACGCGAATGTTTGTAAGAATTTATGGATGTGTGGATGTATGGATGTATGCTTGTTACTCTTTCACACTGAAACGGCTGGAAATTTGACACATAGGTATATTATAGTCTGGAATAGCACTTAGGCTACTTTTTATCCCAGAAAAATGTCTCTTGGGAGGAAGCTAGTAATATTATAAAGAGGAAGGATTGTTTGTTTGAATTGAGTAGGCTCCAAAAGTACGGGATCGATTTGAAAAATCCTTTAAACAATGTATAAAATGAAGTTTTTTTTTTAAAAAAATGAGAAACAAGATAGTGTATTTAATGCACCTAGGTCAATTAGCTCAGGTGAATAAAGTTGACGTAGCGGACGGGTTTATTCAACAGACCGAAAATGAGCTAAAATAAGGATCACCCTGTAGATATACAAAAGTAAAATGGAAGTAAATACAGAGATAGTAAATACAGAATTAAATTGTATTTATAGCCATTGAAAACCTGTTAAATATGGTATTGATAGACACAGATACCAATCATTATACAATAAACTGCGCTTTAACATGAATATTATCCCTTGCCTAAAAGTTTGTGTAAATATTGGTGCACGCAAGCTTGTTACCAGAAATTGAACCCGCAATATAATGGTTGGAAAACCGGGTTCGCCTCCACTGAGCCACTCTTCCCATAATTGAGATTACGACTATAGCCCTTAGATTATGACAGACATCTCAGGGGCCTTAGGTTCAACGGCAAATAAAAATTACCACAGTATCATCAGTGGTACTATCTAATGGTACCACGGTAAACGAAGGTACCACAAGCAATAAAAAGTAATAAAACTATGATATTTCGTACCATGACCTATAAAAATTTTATGGAAGTTGTCAATCAATCCAGCAATCAAAATATATTTATTCAATAAGATCACTATGATCACTTTGAAACGTCTTACTTATTGCTAGGTAAATCTATGTGTTATTTAGTGTATTTCAAGCTTGAAGTTGAAACTGACTTTCTGAAACATGATGTTTTGTAAGAGACTGTGGCAAATCCCCAGATCTCTAGTTATTCAGATCTTTGGGGATATTTAAAAAAGAAGTCAGGGGCAAGACAGTGTCATGAGAGTTGTACTGACCTGCAAGTTCCACTTGAATGCTCCTCCAACTCGTATGGAGGCAGCTGGTCTCTTGGCAGGTGGTTCCCCATCTAAGAATAGCATAAAACTTTATAAACAAACACGAAAAAATATAACAAGAATAATTGGATATAACGAATTGTCAATGTCACAAAGTCCCTTAAGCTTAGGGGAAAATATACAAGACGGTAATCAGACCTGTCGCGATGTAAGGATCAGGGTGTTGGGCAATGAAGAAGACGGATGAAAGAAGAGTGCATGGTATGGAGATGCGAATATTATGGTGGATGTGTGGGGTGACACGGTTTTACAAGATAAGGAATGAGTATGTCAGGGGAAGTTTGAAAATGGCGCCTGTTACTGAAAAGATGAGGAGTGCTAGATTAGCATGATGGACACGTGATGAGGAGGGATGAAAACCATGTCAGAGATGTGAGTATGAGTGTGGCTGGGTGCGCAAGTAGAGGAAGGCCGAAGAGGTGGTTTGATTGTGTGAAAGATGATATGAATGTAAGAGGATTAGATTCAAAGTTGACGAATGATAGGAGTAAGTGGAAGAAGAAAACATGTTGTGCCGACCCCCTCTCCCATGTCTTAAGCTTATGGTGATGACACAAACCTTCAAAATTTTTGGTTCTAGCTAGGGTATTTCGGTTTCCTCACGATGTTTTCCTTCATCGTTTAAGCGCACTGGTATTACGCGCATACATTTTTCGAATGGAAAACTCATTGTGCGCGACCAGGTTTGACCCATGAACTTCGGATCGTGAGGCAGAGGCTAATACTACACCACCAGTGCTTTAAAATCACCGAATTTGTGTATTTGATTCACGAACATTACGGTGTCTATACTAGAAGGACTGTATGAAAACTTAAGTTCTAATTTTTTCTAGTTTGAATTTGAATTAATTATTAAAAAAATACCTTCATCAACGTTCAAAATGATTTCAGTTTCACACATTATCTACGAAAAAAAATCGAAAATTATCAACAAAAAAGTTTAAATGTAAAGCTACACTATTAAAACTTTATTTGTTAGACGAACATGTAGACAAAACCACGAGTTCCACGCACAAAGCTCTGTGAACTACAGGCCCGGAAAAATACTTTTCTATCTACCCTCATATTTAGCGATATTTATTACGTTCCGTTATCTATGGAAAACGTCAGATTCAATCAATGTTTATAATGACAGAAGAACTAGGGATCCTTAAACTATTTCTGAAAACGCTTGGTGGGAGATTTTACTCAATTTGATAATAACCGATATTTAAAAAACTTTTCGAATCCTGATTTTAGGGCTCGTCTTTCAAGCTCAGAACATGGAGATGGAGCAATAATAGAATGGTTTATAGTAAGTTATTTCACATTTAAAATTAAATAGTATTTTACTAGATAACCAAAATTGTTGCAAACAATGACGAAAGTGAGAACAGAGGGTCTACCATGAGTTGTCACATTTAGATCGGCTGACGTTACTGCAGTAGTAATAGTACGTTACTATGACATCTGTCTAAATTGTTACTCATGGTACAAAATTCTAAGCAAATTAATGAGCGCAAACTACAGTCGCTGTAGTACGCTGTGACGTAGGATAGTTAGCTACGTGAGGTTTTAGTACCCAACTATCCGCTAGAGGCGCTGTACAAATTTTTCATACATTTTTCTAACTACAGTCGCTAGCGAGTGTAGATTGTGAAAACTCATGGTAGACCCTCTGTGACGAAACCGTTGAGTAGAAAGGCCCAAAAACCTGATTATTCATCAACCGCAACCAATATAATCAGCATTCGTGATATTAAGAACGATGAAGTTTTAAAAAAATACTTAACTGATTCGATAGCCTTTTTGTAAGTCGGTTAAAAACGTACGGAACTAAAAATGCGACGACCGACTCGCTCTTGGCTAAAGTTTTAAACAGTAAAAAATTCCGTTTAAAAATTAAGTTAATTGTTTACTAGTTCGATAGATATTCTTATATTATTGACTAGCTTCCGCCCACGGCTTCGCCCGCGAGGCACCTTGAAAATCAAAAACAAATATATCCCACGAGAACCGAACCTTTTTTAGGGATAAAATGTAGCCTATGTGTTCTTCCAAATTATAATCTATATCTGTGCAAATTTCATCCAGATCCGTTCAGCCGTTTCGGCGTGAAAGAGTAACAAACATACATCCAGACATCCACACATTCTTACAAACTTTCGCATTTATAATATTAGTAGGATACTAGCTGATGCCTGTGGCTTCGCCCGCGTGGATGTCGGTTATCGCGACTTAATAACTTCTCGAGAACCACTCTATCCATTGGTGAAAACATCATGACAATCGGTGCAGTAGTTTTTGAGTTTATCGCGAATGGTTCCCGCGGGATAGATTTGTTTTTGTTTTTCAAGGTACCTCACGGGCGAAGCCTTGGGCGGAAGCTAGTATCATATAGGGATATAGGGAATATCATAGCGTAGAAACTAAAAACATTAAAAGACAGTAAGGTGCCTCTTATTATTAGTATTACACGGGTATTTATCGCGTTTTATTGGAACGAAGTTCTTTATCGCGCGTTGTGAAAGGGGGCTAGACGGAAAAAATTCTCACGAAAAGTTGTAACGACACTTTTTGCTATAGTTGTAAGCCGTGCGGCGTGCGCGTGTTTCTCTGTCTGTCTCTCTCTCTCATAGAAAGCAAGGAAAGGAACTTAGTTCCATCCGGGTGTCCCTTGACACCTCTCAAGTTTTTTTTAATCTCACTTTATTAAATTACCATACTACCTAGTTCCAACTTGTGACAGGATAACAAGCCGCTACAAACTACGTATTCAACTATGGCTTGAAGTAAAAACTCGTAAACAGTGATATTAATTGTTGAGGGGCGATAGCGCTTGTAACATTATCTAAACGTTTTATGATTAGGGTAAGTAGAATTCATGAATAGCATGCTTTGTGCATTGGGAGACAAAGTATTTCTGTGACCAAATATAAAAAAAAAACTTTATCTATGGTCAGAGCTTAGGGTCAATAGCAATTAAAAAGATTATAAACGGAAAAAAAATTTTTACGTAAGATAAGGCAGTATGGTCTTTAGACTGTAGCCTGCTCAAATGATAAAAAAAAAAATTAATGGCAGCTAATAGGGTAGGTACCATAAATTCTCTTTCGCAGATAAATTCTCTTTGGGCTAGAGAGGGCAAGAGGCAAAAGATATCGATCATGTTTGAGTCAGTTAACTTAAAAAACAAACTTTATCGCTAGAGTAGTTTATTTTTCATAGTTTATAGACTATTTCTACAAATTTTAAGGTTGTAGGTTCAAATCCGATCGTGCACCAATAGATTTTATACCTCGAAAAATTTAAATGTGCGGAGTGAGCAAGCACTCTCAAACGAAGGCTAACATCGTGAAGCACCATTCTACTCAATTTGATATTTTACCGTTATTTAAAAAAAAATTAAACCTTGATTTTAGAGCTCGTCTAAGCTGATAGAAGATGGAGCAATAAAAGATTTGTTGATATTAAGTTATTTCACGTGGTACTTACATTTAAAATTAGCTAATATTTTACGAGAGAGAAACCGTTGAGTAGAATGGTAGGTAGGTAGGTATATCGTACAACCAAGAGTTTGAAGACTCGTCGAGTCAAGACGAACAAAGACTCCGAGACACTATAATCCGAAACAAGCTACGTTATGGCGGTTAAGTTAGGTTAGTTTTTAAGTTAGATTTTATAGAAAACGGGAGAAATTAATTTACGTAAGACTAGGCAGTATGGTCTATAGACTTTAGCCTGCTCAAATGAGCGAATAATGTCAAAGTCAAATATATTTATTTTCAATGAAATTACAGGGATCATTTTGAAATGTAACGGATTTTCTGCGGTGCATTTGACTGACAATTACGTCGCTCTGGTTTTTATATTTTTTCTCGTGTTATTTTGAGTTTTATTGCGTAATTTTGGTGGTTATTGTGCCAATAAAGCCCGGGTTCTTGACGCGAGTGTAAAATATGTGAATTAAAGTGAATAGTTCTCTTCAAATTCCATCGGAGGAAATCCCGAGAATTTTGAACAAAACAGCCATTTTTGTTTAAAATTGACTTGACAACTTGACTATGACTCTGTGACGTTGACAATACTTATATATAAATACACTTGACACTGGCAAAATTGTTCTCTAAGAGACAGATGCCATAATTGAAGAAGAAGAAGAAATGTAACGCACAAATCCTTTCAACATACTGGTGCTAAAAAAAAAGTAATGGTAGGTAGCTACTTACAGTTTCTGCCATTGTATGGTCTCTTCTGTATGACTGGCTCATCAGGCATTATGAAGTCTGAAGTGGAACTGATGTCGCGGCTTGACATCTGGAATCATCATGCAAATGACTGACTGACTGACTGATTGACTGACTAGCTGACTGACTGACTGGCTGGCTGGCTGGCTGACTAACTGAGTGACTGACTGACACAGCCTAAACCATAAGTCCTAAAGAGCTGAAATTTGAAAGATAGGTTCCTAGGTCTATTCTAGTCATAGGTACTAGGTCTAGACATGTATGAAGAAAGGAATTCTTAAAATTCATCCTTTAAAAGGTTTAGTGGGAGGTTAAAGTTGATAAAAAAATTAATATGACAAAGTAGCAGGGAATCTAACTTCCTAGGTACTTATAATATAACAAACGTGAAAGTTTTTATGAATGGTTGTTTATTACTCTTTCAAGCTGAAATGGCTGAACAGATCTGGATGAAATTTGGCACAGGGATAGATTAAAGTCTTGAATAGAACGTAGCCTACTTCTTATCCCAAAAAAAATATTTCTGATAGATTTATTTTTGTTTTTCAAAGTACCATGTGGGCAAAGCCGCAGGCAAAAGTTAGTTAAATAATAAATACTTACCATTGAATCAAAAGCTGCATCAGTTATGGAAAAAATAAATGATATTTTATTAAGATTCAATCTATGTTAATATTTAATTTGTCATTTCATAATTTAATTCATTTAATAATTTGTGGATAGACAACTGAAGTATAACTTCTTTAGCTCTATCTATATGTATGTAGGCCTGCACTGTGTCAATACGAAACATACAGTTCTTCCAACGGATCTAGGCATTCGTGAAGTTAGCCACAGGTGCGAGTTTGTGCATGTACAGTTCCTCCCCCCCTCATACCTCCAATTGCTCCCGAAAAACGATACTGCGCAGCTCTTGCAACTAACTTCACAAATACCTAGATTCGATGTTGAGCCAACAACAACTGGCTATAAGAGAAATAGAGAAAGAAAATGTGTGCTTGCACCTCACTCTCTTGCCCCTACAGTAAAATATATGAAATGAAACTTTCTCTCTTTCAATCTTCACTAACTTATATCTCTCTCTCAACTTCCGTTCGCCTCGCCCGATCACAGTTTTCGTCACGCATTCACCAGCTTACTTTCCAAGTCAAGCATGCTTAAAGAAGTTTTACTTCAATGGTATAGAATTGAAATAGTAATAAGCACTAATAATCATTTGACACTATAAATAGAGAGAGATGCATATTACTTAGATATGTTTTACTGACAGGATAATAACTTTTCTAACAACAAATAAAAATGCTACAGAATAAATAAAACATACTAAAAGATAAGTACATAAATAAAGTTCGCGCCATTTGTAGAGTGTATATTACATTGTGGCGAGTTATGATAATAAATTATGAAGATTATGAATTAAACTTACCATTAATAGCAAACTTTGAATTTTTAGCCTGAAAATCCTGGTAAAAATGCATTTAAAATCATTAATTATTTGATGTGCCTGGTAGATATTGATTTTTTGTCCCCTATTTGGAAATTTATTTAAAAAAATGCACATTTATCTATAGTAAAGGTGAAGCGAATATTCTAGATTAAATATTTATTTAATTCTTACCATTAAGATAATTAAAACTCAAACAAAACTGAAAAGAATCACAACAAAACAAATCAATCGATCTCCTTTTTTGACTATTCTAATTTTGACAGTTACTGAATGTTGCCAACTCAGTGATATAAGTCATGCCAAATCGAGGCGGACAAAGATATATAAAATTCGTATGTTCTAATCTGGTCCTTAGAAGAAAAGTTGTTATCATTTACATAAATGTCACCAGCCATCTATTCTATTTGAGAAGTCTCCAGTTATTTTAATTCAGAATATTAATACTTTATTTATGTGGATTGTCCATCAATATACATATATTTTTATTTTATTATTTTTTTGAATATCTTTATAAAATGCAATCGTAACATAAACTACACAACTTCAACAAAAGGAAAATACTAAACTTGATCATAATTACTAAATTTTGTATCTTGAAATGATGCTACTTATTGCATTAAAACTTTTAATCAGGTAACATTGATATGACGTTGACGTTATAATTTTCGTTCAAAACATTGCAACACAGCCATGCAAAATCTAAATTTTTGAGGCCATAGAAATGGGGGTTTATTTTTGAACGAAAATTTTGTATCGTTCCGTTCTACGTACCTACCTACACTAACCCTACACCTAACTTCATAACGTATCAATTCAATACTTAAATTTATAAGGCTTAGAGTGCGTCTCAGAGCCTCAGAGACTACGATACTAAAGGTACTACAGATTAAATAATAAGATCTTTTAGCTACTACCTACTTCTCTGTTTAATTGTAGATGTACAATACATAAAATCCACAGAACATATATACTCATAAAATCCCGCCTGTTTCCCGACGGGGAAGGCAGAGACCACGGATCTCCACTTGCTACAATCCTGACATACCTCTTGCTTCATACACTCTCATAACATTCTTCATACATGCGCGCCGGTTTGGGCTACTCTTCACCTGGGGCCTTATTACTACAAACTCTTACAAATCACCATGTTAAAACTACTTGGGCTACGACCTACCATAGATGGTACGAAATATTAAAGTTTTATTACTTCAATATTGCCCAAAGAGCTTGTGGTAAACCCTTGACCTTTAAAACACCCCAATTTGCTCAAGGTATGTACATTGTATAGATACGAATAAAAAAATAACTTAAGATCTATGTATTTTTAAACTTACACGATCTGAACACATTATTATTAGTATTAGACGGGTATTTATCGCGTTCAAATTACCCTAAATACCTCAATACCTGTCTAATACTAATAATAACTTAGGATCTGACTTCACAAAAATTTTATTCAACTATTCTTTGGTATATATTATGGCACATAAGTTTTGTTTCGACTTGAGGACATCTCAGATGTCTAATCATTCACAATTGTCCACTTTGATGGCTTTTCGCAGTTTCCATGATCAGGACAAAGCCGATTATAAGTAGTTTTGCTGTCAAACCCTAATATTTCCCGTTCTTCTTGAATCCTGAAAGAAAATGTACTTTCGTGTGTACCGATGAAGTATGCGCTACGGGAGCAAACAATCTGATCTACAATAGCTATTTCTCCATTTGAATATTCATCATCCTTATCAGGATTATAAAAATAGGCTGTTAGTTTATATTTTTTTAGCTCTAATTCTAACTCTTTTCGTTCAGCATCAGGTGCATCTGTAGCTATGAAAACCTTTTTAGTTATCAATTTGTTTTTTCTAATTGCTTTTTCTATTTGTCTCGCCGTTCCAGCTATAGATGGTATATCTTTCTTACGGTACTGAGCAAAGTCTTGCCTTCTCCAATGGACCGATATATAATTTGGACATTTCCGCGTGTAACATTTAAGGTGCGAGGATATGTATTCTTCTGCGGATTTAACCAGTTGGCGATTAAATTTCATGCTCTTACGACAGTCCCAGAAAGTTTTGGTGCCGTAATGATCATGTAGTGGTATTTCTCCGTGAGCGAACATGACTTTTTCATCGGACAAGTGTGTCACCATCAATTCCCAAATTTGAGATATCTTTCCTTGGAAACGGACGCAGATTATTTCCTTAGCGGTGATATTATTGTATCCCCAGTAGAACCCATCATATTCACAAGGGCCAATAACCTCCCATTTCTCTTCGAAGACCCCATTCATGAAAGCATCTTCATAATTTTTTAGGACATACAATGTGTCAATTTCAAGACCTTTTGCAGATGTTTCAGTGAATGCTTCGTGCATTTCGAGGACAGGGGCGTATGATTTGAGGGAGCTGATGTCGAAAAACATTCTCCAGGGCTTCGGTGCCGCCTCGTGAGGCTGGGACTTCCAGTGGTATATATTATACCAAGGGGGTAAAACTAAATGCCAGCTTAACTTAGATCCACTTTTTCTAGCCTCAGCGAGCATGATAGCGAACCTCATATACACGTCTCGCCTTAGATTAAAGCCTTCTGGAGGATTCACGTCGTAAAATACGAGTTTTTTGTGAATTAATTTGCCGTCGTCATCGGAGCATTTTTTTGATTCAATACCACAATAGCCGTCGATTGAGTTTACTTCCGCTGATACCATCAGTAAATGGGCGAAGAGCAGGCTTGCAAGAATCATTTTAGTAGTAACTGAGTAATTTTTATTTATGTGTAATTTTAGAAAAACATTGAAAATTCAATTTAAATCCAATCCAAACAAAACATATAAAAAACGACGAAATACATAATGTCATGTCATGAATGACATTGATTGATTAGCAGATAGCTACAGATAGATATACCTTGGACTGACATTAAGTTTTATTGTAGTTACACAAAGACTTATCAAAGAACATTGTAAAGAAATTACGTAAAAAGGAACGTTTCTTCTACATTTTTTGGAATAGCAACATTTTGTTTGACGAAAGAAAATTTGTTCCATTTTGAATTGGTATCTATTTATTGCATTAGAGTGAATCGTAAGACCATTTTTTGCACCTAAAACCCTGCAGACTGAAAGAGATAACAAGATTTAGGTCAGATGCCTGAGCTCCTTACAGAGACAACTGTCAATAACACAAACATCATCTGTCAATGTCATGCATGTCATGTCACCAAAAATCCTGAAACAAACTCGCAAATAATAAAAAATTACCTGCTTGGATTTTGCTGAAATTGCTGAATTAAATCAAAAAAGTCGAATTAGACTCATTGAAAACTCCATATAAATAGTGCATTATGGAGTTAAACGACGTTATAGTCAATCAGCCCGTAGTTATCGACAATGTAATTACGAAAACTTATATATATTGAAACCGTGCTTGTGAATTTATTTAAATGCAAAAGCTATTGAAATTGAGTACAAAAGCCAATAAATAATAAGACAGCGTCTTTGTAATACTTTCCCATGAATGTTGAGCGAATAATGTGTTTGTTTATTCATAATTTATGTATTTATGACTCACGAAATGACGTAGACACGATTCAATGTGTGTTGCTAATATAAAATGCCGGTTGTGTTTAGGGCTCCGGAGTCATCAAAGCGGGCTTCGCCGGTGATCAAATCCCGAAATGCAGATTTCCAAACTAGTAAGCATCGTTTCACATATATGTCCAAAAAAACATTACCAATTTAGGGTGGATTTGACTAACTTCTGGTATACCTAACTGTTCCTGTATTTACTTTACTCTTCGTTTACTCTTTAAATAACTACGATTTATTCAAAGGACAGTGCTTATTATTAATTCTTTAACTAGTTAAAGTTCAAAAACATGTAGAGATTAGCAAGTTTTTCATAACTTCTATGTATTTGCATATATCTCTTCCAGTATTGGTCGTCCAAAGCATGTACGAGTGATGGCTGGGGCGTTGGAAGGGGAACTGTTTGTAGGACCCCGTGCAGAAGAGCACCGAGGTCTGCTGACCATAAAGTATCCCATGGAACACGGGATAGTCACCGATTGGAACGACATGGAACGAGTGTGGAATTATATATACAGTAAGGTTAGTTGCTAGCCTGGTTTGAAGCTAACCTTTGAGGTAGGTACTTGGTACTTGGTGAATGGACTGGTTTCCGCAGGTGGGGCCATTTTGTGTGTGGGAGTTGGCTGCTACTAAGTCAAACTCAAAATATGTTTCACTACATAGTATTAAACAAAGTTGCTTCTTGCTGTCTGTGTGTCCCTATGTATGCTTAGATTTTTAAAACTATGCAACAGATTTTGATGCGGTTTTTTTAAATAGATAGAGTTATTTGAGAGGGAAGTTTATATGTATAATACATGCATAATAAAGTAGAGGAACATTGTGAGGAAACCGGCATACCCTAGAACCAAATATTTGAAGGTGTGTGTCATTAATTAGTATTCTTTTATGCAGCAAATGCTAACCACTGTGCAAAATGTAGTCATGTGCCAAATATAATGTTTGGACGTGTCTATGACTACCTTTAGATATCCTCAAAAGTCTAAGTAACTATATACAGTCGTGGTCAACTAATTAGGAACATGCAAGATAGTGAAGAACAATAACCGGTTATGTACATACAAATATAAAACCCTATTGATTTCTCAGTAACTATTATTTGCATAATTTGGTCCGATTATTATGCTTTAAATGGCTGTAAATAAAAGAATAAATAAATAGAAAAAAGTATTTAATATCAAAGGTTGAACATGTATTCAATTTTAAGGTATAATTCTGTAGCTGGACATTTAATTAAGGACAGTAAACTATAATGAAAAATAGAGTTAAACAAAACTAATAATCTGCAGTATTATAATATCTTTAACAGCTCCATTTTATTACATGTAAAATCAGTACCCAGTAGCAAAACCTTTGTTAGTAATTACCGCTTGACACCGATGTGGCATAGACATTATCAGTTTCTGGCATGTTTCGACAGGAATGTTTGCCCATGCCTCACAAAAAGCTTCATTAAGTTCATCTAAAGTTGTGGTACGATAAGTGGCTACTTTTTTCTTGATTTCGTGCCAAAGGTGCTCGATTGGGTTATTTGCCATTATTTGAAGGTCCGGGCTATTTGCTGGCCAATCTAGCACCGATACTGACTGACTGGTAAGAAACGACTTGACTGAACGGGCGGTATGTTTTGGGTCGTTATCATGCTGAAACGTCCATATAATAGGGAGATGCTCCTCAGCATAGGGAAGCATCGTTTCCTCCAATATTGCCTTGTATTGATGTTGGTCTAAGTTACCCTGAACTTTCCTCACAGGTCCCACTCCACGTCCAGAAAATGAACCCCACATTTTAATGTTTCCACCGCCATGTTTCACCTGCTTTTTTGTGAATCTTGGATTCATTTCCGCTTTTACTGGACGCCGTACGTATTGCCTTCCATCTGAAGAAATCAAATTAACCTTGGTCTCGTCAGAGAATAATACATGTTGCCATTGGGCGTAGGTCCAATGTCCATATTTACGTGCAAACGCCAAACGAGCATTTCTATGTTCTTTCTTCAACAACGGTACTTTGCGAGCCACTCTTCCGAACAACCCTGCTTCTACCAGACGTCGTCGAACGGTCCTAGCTGAGACACCAGCTCTTTCGTCTGTCCCAAACACTTCGTGTTTAATTAAAATAGAGCCTAGAAACGGATCTTTCTTAGCTAACCTGGCTATCATTCTATCTTCTTGCGGAGTTGTTTTTCTCGATCTTTTTGTTCTGGGCACATTTAAATCTGTGTTATTGCGTCTGACATGTTGCACTGCATTGTATACCATAGTTTTTGAACAATTTAAATGTTCTGCTATCCTTCGGTATGGCCAACCATGCTCGACAACAAACTTCATGATAATTTTTCGTAGTGTTGGATCGCAACTTTTATTTTTACCCATTTTTCTTCAAAATATTTTTCAAAACTTAAAATAAATATCGGGATTGCCGCCAAAACTACCACGAAACAATAAGAGAAGAAGTAAAAAAGTATTGAGATTCAAATTTTGAAAATAGAACGCAATATCTCAGTGTCCCTAATTAAATGGCCAGCCAGCATTATTTGAACAAATAGCACTACGATAATCTATCAGCTATACTGTAAAGAGGTTTAATGTTTAAGAAGTTGTTATTGTTTGTATAATCGGGCACATAAATGACTAATTATACTTACATGTAAGAGATATGGAATATGGTTTAGACTCGTTGGAAAATAAAAAATAAATTCACAATTCGGTTTAACCAAAGAGTGTCCCTAATTAGTTGACCACGACTGTAGATCTGAGGCGATTATCTACCGAGCCTGGGGATTACAGTCCTGATCATGTTATATTTTTGTCATTAGTTAATCAACCAATGTAGTGAAAGGTATTATAGTACGCCAAAGGCTCCTTTCATCTATTGACTCTGTAGGTCTACCATGAGTTTTCACAATCTACACTCGCTAGCGACTGTAGTTCAAAAAATGTATGAAAAACTTGTACAGCGCCTCTAGCGGATAGTTGGGTACTAAAACGTCACGTAGCTAACTATCCTACGTCACAGCGTACTACAGCGACTGTAGTTTGCGCTCATTAATTTGCTTAGAATTCGGTACCATGAGTAGCGATTTTGACAGATGTCATAGTAACGTACTATTACTACTGTAGTAACGTCAGCCGATCTAAATGTGACAACTCATGGTAGACCTACTGGTACGAAATGGTGGTTTCCTTCACCAGTAAGTCTACCATGAGTTGTCACATTTAGATCGGCTGATGTTACTTCTGTAGTAATAGTATGTTACTATGACATCTGTCAAATTTGTTACTCATGGTACCAAATTCTAAGCAAATGATTGAAGCGCAAACTACAGTCGCTGTAGTACGCTGTGACGTAGGATAGTTAACTACGTAACGTTTTAGTACCCAACTATCCGCTAGAGGCGCTGTACAAGTTTTCATACATTTTAACTACAGTCGTTAGCGAGTGTAGATTGTTAAAACTCATGGTAGACTTACTGCTGACACACACCTGTCCTTCTCGTACTTGGGTTAGGTTGGAATTGGCACATAGATTCACCTAGCATGTAACACGTTTCAAAGTGATCCTTGTGATTTTATTGAATAAATGGTTTTCAATTTCAATTTCACTTAAATTCCCCAGGATCAACTATCAACATTCTCCGAGGAGCATCCGGTGTTACTGACAGAAGCACCTCTCAACCCTCGCCGGAACCGGGAGAAAGCTGCTGAGGTGTTCTTTGAGACCTTCAATGTACCAGCCCTGTTCCTCTCAATGCAGGCAGTACTTAGTTTGTAAGTAAAAAAAAACTTGAGAGGTGTCAAGGGACACCCGGGTAGAACGAAGTTCCTTTCTATGAGAGAGAGAGAGAGAGAGACAGAGAAACAAGCGCACGCCGCACGGCTTACAACTATAGCAAAAGTGTCGTTACAACTTTTGGTCTTAATTTTTTCCGTCTAGCCCCCTTTCGCAACGCGCGATAAGGAACTTCGTTCCAAAAACAATCTTTTTAAAATCACAGGGATCATTATGAATTTTAAATACTAGGTGAGATGCCAATTCCAGTCCTATCCTCAGTCCGAGAAGAACTGACAAGAAACTCGCTGGGCCTAGCGCTTTTTTTAAAGGAATCCACAGTGAACGGAAAATACATGAAAGTATTCATTGAGCTAAAAAGTGTGTGCTGTGGTAGGCAGGGTTGTCATTTATGCCAAACAATTATATGAATAATGTATGGCAATTTAATCCCAAACAAAATCGACAAAATAAAGTCGGTGCGTCGCAAATATTAATCAATTTTTGGCAATCCACGAAGGAGTTTCAATGTGTGAAATTTGGTGTCAAGTTTCGCGGATATTTCTCTTAAAGTAGTGCTTCCATATTTTTTCTTTCTTTCTGTAAAAACAGCTCACCAAAAGAGTTATGAGTATGAGTGTGGCTGGGTACGCAAGTAGAGGAAGGCCGAAGAAGAAGTGGTTTGACTGTGTGAAATATGTAAGAGGAGTAGACTCAGAGTTGACGAATGATAGGAGTGAGTGGAAGAAAACATGTGCCGACTTCACGCGTGGGATAAGGGCAGGTGGATGATGATGATATTATCCATAGATACGCCACTGGGCGCACGACTGGCGTGGTGTTAGATTCCGGTGACGGCGTCACGCACGCGGTACCCATCTACGAAGGGTTCGCGATGCCGCACAGCATCATGAGGGTGGACGTAGCCGGCAGAGATGTGACCAGATACCTCAGGTAACTAAGCCGAGTGCAGCGCAGTCACTCGTATTCCCCCCTAAAAATTTAATTATGACATGTGTTAATCCAGAGTATTATAATACTTTCATATATATTTTTTTATCCAAATCCGTTCAGCCGTTACAAAGATAATGAGCGATAAAATATACTCACACACACCACTTCTTCTTTTTCTTATTCTTTTCTTCTCGAAAAGTTTATTACTAAGTAAATATTACTAATATTAATATTACTAATATTATAAACGCGAAAGTTTGTAAGAATGTATGGATGTATTTCAAAAGATGTATCTTTGTTAGTCTTTCACGCTGAAACGGCTGAACGGATCTGGATGAAATTTGGCACAGATATAGATTATAGTCTGGAATAGCACATAGGCTACTTTTTATCCCGGAAAAATGTACGGTTCCCGCGGGATAGATTTGTTTTTCAAGGTGCCACGCGGGCGTAGCCGTGGGCGGAAGTACACAATAAATATTCATATTCATATTAGTGTATACTAAGAAGTATACACTAATATTACTAGAACTAAATACATTTTTATATCTTCTTCTTCTTCTTCTTCTTTTAGATATGGCGTCTGTGGTTTAGTTTTCCACAATTTTGCCAATGTCGATGTCAGCAAGATTTAATTATGTAAGATGTTATGAGGTCTAAGCAAATTGAAAGATGTTCGGTTTCTCTGAGGGATTTTTATATCTTGCCAACAGATTGCTACTACGCAAAGAGGGTGTCAACTTAAGAACGTCTGCCGAGCTGGAAATAGTGAAAGCCATCAAAGAAAGATCCTGTTACCTGTCTCCCAACCCCCTGAAGGAGGAGACCCTGGACACGGAGCGAGCTCAGTACCAGTTACCGGACGGAACACAGCTGGAGGTGAGGAGTCGGTAGGGAGATGTGAGAGTTAAATAGAGTAGCTAATAGTCAAATGTGTGAGTTCAATAATTAAATGTGAGAGTTCTATAATCAAATGTGAAAGTTTAATAGTCTAATTTGAGAGTTTAATAGTCAAATGTGAGAGTTCAATAGTCAAATGTAAGACTTTAATAGTCAAATATGGGAATCATCATCATCATCTTCCTGCCCTTATCCCACGTTATGTGGGGTCGGCACAACATGTGATCCTCTTCCATTTCCCTCTGTCACTCGTCATCTCATTACTCACTCCTTTCTTACCCATGTCATCTTTCACACAGTCCATCCATCTTTTCTTTGGCCTACCTCTACCCCTGTATCCATCCACATTCATATCTAACACTCTCCTTGTCACATGACATTCATCTCTTCTCATAACATGCCCATACCACGCTAACCTATTATATAACCTATTAGTCAAATATGGGAATATAAGAGTCAAAAGTCAGAATTATATAGTCTAGTGTACGAGTTTAATAGTCAATAAATGTGAGAGTTTAATACTCGAATGTGAAAGTTTAATAGTCAAATGTGAGAGTTTAATAGTTAAATGTGATAAGTCAGTAGTCTATAGAAACACTATAGAATTTATGATTCTAATGAATATGCTGGTTCCCGCACGATGTTTTCCTTCACCATAAAGAAAATATACATTGCATGAATATATTCAAATCCATTGGTGCACGACCAGGTTCGAAGCTACGACCTACAGAGATGCTACCACCAGTGTTCTGATTAATTTGTGTAGTTAATAAATAGTACCTGGTTGACCAAGCTTTGCTCGGTTTTTTTTTGGTAAATCTTGTTTTTTGGAAAATGAAACCTAGCTAGATCGATTTATCGCCCCCGAAACCCTCTGCATACTAAATTTCATCAAAATCGCTGGAGCAGTTTCCGAGATTCCGATTATATATATATATATCAGAGGGTTTCGGGGGCGATAAATCGATCTAGCTAGGTTTCATTTTCCAAAAAACAAGATTTACCAAAAAAAAAACCGAGCAAAGCTTGGTCAACCAGGTACTATTTATTTATATATTTATACAAGAATTGCTCGTTTAAAGGTATAAGATTTTTGATTTTCAGATTGGCCAAGCGAGGTTCCGTGCACCTGAAGTATTATTCAGACCAGATCTCATCGGTGAAGAGTGTGAAGGTACATCCTTAATAATATAAGATACTAGCTTCCGCCCACAGCTTCGCCCACGTGGTACCTCAAAAAACAAAAACAAATCTATCCTGCGGGAACCATACATTTTTTCGGGCTAATATGTAGCCTATGTGTTATTCCAGACCATAATCTATATATGTGCCAAATTTCATTCAGATCCGTTCAGCCGTTTCAGCGTGAAAGAGTAACAAACATACATCCAAACAAACTTTCACGTTTATAATATTAGTAGGATTACCGAATTAATATTACATTGTTATTTCATACCATGACCTATGCAGATTGTATTGACTTCAACCTTCAATTTTATGAATTTACTAATAAATACTAACTTACCTGCGACTGACGAACAAACATACATCCAGACATCCGCACAATCTTACAGACTTTGGCGTTAATAATATTAAGTAGTATTTTTGACCGAGAATATGGAGAGCTAATATTCAAAACTAGGTGGTTGCCCGTAACTTCGTCCACGTTTCATTACTTTTTAAATGGTTTTGTTTAATAAAAATACATCAAATCAAAAACCATGAAAATCGGTCCAGCCGTTCTGGAGTTGTAAGTGTTCAAACAAACCCGTCTTTTTCGTATGTAGTGTATTTAAACCAATAAGTGTCCATTTACAAACTAATAACACCTCTCGTTAAAAAGACCAAACAAACTTTGACACCCCATTTAACCCTTTGTGAAGAGTTATTTTATAAAATCCAGAAAGACGTATTCATTTATTTTGCCTATTAAGTATTTAGACCGAGTTTCAAACAAATCACAACACTCATCGAAAAAACTTTAACACCCCATTTAACCCTTTTTGGAGAGTTATTTTGAAAAATACAAATATACGTTTTAAATTATTTTATATTCAAAGTATCCAAACCAAGATTCAGACCGATCGTACCACCCCTTAAAAAGTTCCCATATAAACATTGAGCCTCCATTCTACCCCTTTTTAAAATTCATATTGAAAAATCTTGAAATACGTGTACATTTGTTTTGTATTTACATTACACACACAAAGTTTCATGAAAATCGTACAACGCGTTAAAAGTTTCATACAAACGTTTTTAGCCCTTTTCACCCCCTTAAAAGTGGAATTTCCAAAAATCCCGTCTTAGTGGGCGCCTACATACCAAGACAAACAGTATTTCAACCGAGTTTCAAACAAAACACACCTCTCGTCAAATAAACTTTGACACCCCATTTAACCCCTTTTAGAGGGTTGTTTTGAAAAATCTATATATACGTTTTAAATTATTTTGCATTTAAAGTATCCAAACCAAGATTCAGCCCAATCGTACCAACCCTTAAAAAATTCCCATACAAACATTGAGCCCCCATTTTACCCCTTTTTAAAGGTTATATTGAAAATTCTTGAAACACGTATACATTTGTTTTGTATTTACATTACACACACCAAGTTTCATGAAAATCGTACAGCGCGTTAAAAAGTTTCATACAACCGTTTTTAGCCCTTTTCACCCCCTTAAAAGTGGAATTTCCAAAAATCCCGTCTTATTGCTCGCCTACATACCAAGACGAACATACCCTCCAAATCTCAAGTCTGTACGACCGGCGGTTTGGGCTGTGCGTTGTATCTATTCAAATCAGTCAGGCAGGACTTATCCTTTTATGTATAGTAGATAACAATCTAGTAAGTACCCATAACACAAGCTTTGAGTAGCTTACATTGGGGCTAGATAATGCTGTGTGGATTGTCCAGCATTATTTATATTTATTTATGGATAAAATAAATAAATAAATATAAATAAATAATGCTGGACAATCCACACAGCATCATCTAACCCCAAAGTAAGCTACTCAAAGCTTGTGTTATGGGTACTAGATAACTGATATATTTAATACATGATGTAGGTACATAGATAGATATTTTTTATTATACATACACACCCAGACCAACGGAACAAATTTTTGCAGATCGTACACAAATTTGTTCCGAGGCGGGAATCGAACCCGCAACCTCTTGCGTCGCAGGCGGACTCTTGCCCGCTGCGCCACTGAGGTCGTCAAAGGAATGAGTATATCAGAGGAAGTCTGAAAGTGGCACCGGTGACAGAAAAGATGAGGAGTAATAGGTTAGCGTGGTATGGGCATGTTATGAGAAGAGATGAATGTCATGTGACGAGAGTGTTAGATATGAATGTAGATGGATACAGGGGTAGAGGTAGGACGAAGAAATGATGGATGGACTGTGTGAAAGATGACATGGGTAAGAAAGGGACTGTGTGAAAGATGACATGGGTAGGAAAGGAGTGAGTACTGAGATGACGAATGACAGAGGTAAATGGAAGAAGATCACATGTTGTGCCGACCCCACGTAACGTGAAGAGGGCAGGAAGATGATGATGATGATTTATTTATTTCATTCCCAGGTCTTCATGAAGTCCTGATGTTCTCCATCCAGAAGTCTGATATGGACCTCCGGAAGGTGCTGTACCAGAACATAGTGCTGAGCGGCGGCTCCACGCTGTTCCGAGGGTTCGGAGACAGGCTGCTGGCGGAGATACGGCGGCTCGCGCCCAAAGATATGAAGATCAGAGTTAGTACCCATAGTATGAAAAAAAAAATAAAAATATGATCACGACTGTAATCCCCAGGGTCGGTAGATATCTCCTCAGATCTCTAGTTACTTAGATCTTTGAGGATATCTAAAGAGGTTAGTCAGAGGCAAGTCCAAACATGACATTTGGAACACGCCCACATTTTGCACAGTAGTTAGTATTCCGTACGTGACAGGTTGCAAGCCCATCGCCGCTTATAAGAATACTAACCTATGACACATACCTTCGAATTTTTGGTTCTGAGGTACATATGCCGGTTTCCTCACGATGTTTTCCTTCACCGTTTAAGAGCACTGGCATTGCGCACATAAATTTTTTATATGAGTTTTTAATAACGAAAACTTTTTTCGAATAGTCCTTTCATACATTTACCTCCATCGGAAATGTTAATACTAAAAAAAAACTTGAGAGGTGTCAAGGGACACTCGGATGAAACGAAGTTCCCTTCCTTGCTTTCTATGAGAGAGAGAGACAGACAGAAACACGCGCACGCCGCACGGCTTACAACTATAGCAAAAAGTGTCGTGACAACTTTTCGTGAGAATTTTTTCCGTCTAGCCCCCTTTCACAACGCGCGATAAGGAACTTCGTTCCAAAAAAAATATGATCCCGACTTATCCCCAGGCTCGGTAGATATCTTCCTCAAATCTTTAGTTACTAAGTTCTTTGAGGATATCTAGAGGTTAGTCAGAGGCACATCCAAACATGACATTTTGGTACAGGAGATAGAGGAGATATCTACCGAGTATGAGGATTACAGTCGTGATCGTATTTTTTTTTGGAACGAAGTTCCTTATCGCGCGTTGTGAAGGGGCTAGACGGAAAAAAATCTCACGAAAAGTTGTAACGACACTTTTTGGTATAGTTGTAAGCCGTGCGGCGTGCGCGTGTTTCTCTGTCTGTCTCTCTCTCTCATAGAAAGCAAGGAAAGGAACTTCGTTCCATCCGGGTGTCCCTTGACACCTCTCAAGTTTTTTAAAATACTTATTTATGTATTTCAGATCTCAGCGCCTCAAGAGCGACTCTACTCCACGTGGATAGGGGGTTCGATTCTCGCGTCCCTGGACACTTTCCGCAAGATGTGGGTGTCGAAGCGCGAGTACGATGAGGAAGGTCACCGGGCTGTGCTGCGGAAGACATTCTAGAACATTCTATTTATATAGTTAGATCGCTTTTAACACGGGTGTCTACTCTGCTAAACTATCAACGGTATATCGGTACAATAATACTACTAAATTCGACTGAATGAGACGAAAATTTCGGTATTTTTTTGCAGAGTAGGCGACCAGTAAGCCGTACCACGAGCTCTGCTTCTGTCACGCGGGCGGAAGGTAGTTACACAATTTAACTTAAAATAACACGAGAAAAATTATAAAAACTTAAGTTATAAGGTCACAGTTGAACACATCATAAGATTCTCCCCACAAGCTCTTTCAAACGGTTTATTGTCATAATCCCCACTAAGCTGTAATTAATGGGGATTATGACAAAACTCAAAATTTTTTTGGCGTACATATTGTTATTAATGCTCGGCGCTGTAGACTTTTGTCGACGAAGTGAAGACACTTCTCTTTCCGTCATTCTTCTTCTTCTTCTTCAATTATGGCATCTGTCTCTTAGAGAACAATTTTGCCAGTGTCAAGTGTATTTATTTATAAGTATTGTCAACGTCACAGAGTCATAGTCAAGTAGTCAAGTCAATTTTAAACAAAAGATGGCTGTTTTGTTGAAAATTTTCGGGATTTCCTCCGATGGAATT
Organism: Cosmorhoe ocellata; assembly: GCA_963675405.1. Classification (NCBI taxonomy): domain Eukaryota; kingdom Metazoa; phylum Arthropoda; class Insecta; order Lepidoptera; family Geometridae; genus Cosmorhoe; species Cosmorhoe ocellata. The sequence continues at coordinate 5,307,130 of OY776271.1, read as the reverse complement.
TGAAGAGAACTATTCACTCTAATTCACATACTTTACACTCGCGTCAAGAACCCGGGCTTTATTGGCAAAATAACCACCAAAATTACGCAATAAAACTCAAAATAACACGAGAAATAATATAAAAACCAGAGCGACGTAGTTGTCAGACAAATGCACCGCAGGAGATCCTCTTTCCGTCATTCTCTGAGATCGCCATGCTCGAGACGGTAGACAAATAGCTATGTCTTCACCCAAATGTCATTTGTCTTCTCTATTGTCGACAAAACCGTTGTCTACAGTGCTTATGCTAAGCGGGCTGATTGGTGGGGATTATGGCAATAAAAAAAATAGCTATGTCTTCACCCAAATGTCATTTGTCTTCTCTATTGTCGACAAAACCGTTGTCTACAGTGCTTATGCTAAGCGGGCTGATTGGTGGGATTTATGGCAATAAAAAAAATAGCTATGTCTTCACCCAAATGTCATTTGTCTTCTCTATTGTCGACAAAACCGTTTTCTACAGTGCTTATGCTAAGCGGGCTGATTGGTGGGGATTATGGCAATAAAAAAAATAGCTATGTCTTCACCCAAATGTCATTTGTCTTCTCTATTGTCGACAAAACCGTTGTCTACAGTGCTTATGCTAAGCGGGCTGATTGGTGGGGATTATGGCAATAAAAACAAACCATCGTGTTTCAGAAAAGTCTTTCAAGCTTGAAGTAATACTACTTCAATACAATTTTTATAGGTCATGGTACGAAATATCAAAGTTATTTTTTTTTCCCTAACCTATTTTTTCCCACTGCTGGGCAAAGGTCTCCCCCAAATCCCTCCAGTCGTCCCTGTTCTTGGCTGCATCCCACCATTCCTTCGTAAAAGCTGCGAGGTCATCCCGCAAAGTTATATTACTTTGATATTATCCGAGGAGTTTGTGGTAAGGCCCTGATCTTATAATAAGCATGCACTGATGTCAAATCACATTGGCGGTAATTCCGCTATCATTGGATTAGCTAAAATTTCCTAGAATACGGATGATCTTATATTGTTCATGTATCGTTATTATCGATGCTATAGTGATGTATTGATCGATATTTTGCGGTTTGAACCGGTAAAAACCGGTAAGAATCTGTGGCTGCTGTGCTTTTGTGGTGATATTGTAAGTCGTGAAGAATTTTTATTTATTGTACAATAAAAAAATCAGAACTTTTTTATATTGTTTATCTGTATGTATATTAGTTACGATGACCTTTGCGTGTTGGTTCGATTCCCGTGACGGGACAAATGTTAGATACAAATATATTTACTAGCTGCTATTGGTTAATGCAGTATTGAACATTTTTCTAATCTATACTAATATTATAAAGCTGAACAGTTTGTTTGTTTGAACGCGCTAATCTAAAGAACTACTGGTTCGAATTGAAATATGATTGTTGTGTTGTATAGTCCACTTAACGAGGAAGGCTATAGGCTGTACAACATCACGCTACGACCAGTAGGAGCGGAGCATCAATTAAAATTGTTGCAAGGGAAAAAATATACATAAAACGCACAGACAGAGTGGCACGAGAGCCAGCTAGTGTCCATATAACTATAAAAACTCCTCTTCATTCGCTTGAGGTTTTCTATACTAATATTATAAAGAGGAAAGATTTGATTGTTTGTTTGTTTGTTTGTTTGTTTGAATTGAATAGGCTCCGAAACTACAGAACCGATTTGAAAAATTCTTTCACGAATGTGTAGAATGAACTTTCAGGATGAACATAGGCTATAATTTATGTAGGTACTTCGCGGACGACGCCGCGTGCAGAAGCTAGTTAATATATAAATTACAAACGCCCGTTGCACCTTGTAAAAGATTTATAATGGATTTTAGGAATTCCATTGCATCTCTAGACTTAGAGGAACTATATTGTCATAATCCCCACTACGCTGACCCCACGAATGGGGATTATGACAATTTTCTAAAATTCACTGATAATCTTAATCCTGGTTGGTGGGGATTATGAAATTTCCAAATTTCAGCTCTCTAGAACTTTAATTTAGTCTATGGTTTATCTGTCTGTCAAACAGTAATGCAATTTTTATATAAATACATTAAATACATAGAGTACACTAAGTAAATAACATTTTAACTTAAAACACCAAACAAATATTTGATCACGACTATAAGCCCCGAACTCTGTAGACATCGGATCTTTGAGGGTAGTCAGAGGCACGTCTACACACTGGCACTGCCCATGATTCTTCTAAAAATGCTTAACTAATTATAGTTTTTATTATAATTAGACACAATTGTCGCAAACTATCAGGTGTCAAGAAGTAACCAGTGGGTCGAAGGAAGATTATTATTGTTACCTTATAACCAGTTTAATTTTTAGTAAGATTATTTTGTAAGCATGAATTTAAAGACTTTCTTTCTATTAATAAATTATTTTATCGAAAAGTTGTTTTATTTTATATATTTATAATAAAAATAGGTAACTATATAATATTATAAAGAGGAAAGATTTGATTGTTTGTTTGTTTGTTTGTTTGAATTGAATAGGCTCCGAAACTACTGAACCGATTTGAAAAATTCTTTCACCAATGCGTAGAATGAACTTTCAGGATGAACATAGGCTATATTTTATGTAGGTACTTCGCGGGCGACGCCGCGTGCAGAAGCTAGTATTTTATATATTTATAATAAAAATAGGTAACTAAAACGCGATAAATACCCGTTTAATCTACCTACCGTTTTATTATACCTTTAAACGAGTAATTCTTGTAATACATACATACATACATAAAATCACGCCTGTTTCCCGACGGAGTAGGCAGAGATCACGGATCTCCACTTGCTACGATCCTGACATACTTCTTTTGCTTCATTCACTCTCATTACATTCTTCATACATGCGCGTCGGTTTAGGGTACTCTCGACCTGGCCCTTCTCTAGTACGTCCCCAATTTGATCGAGATACGTACGCCGAGGTCTTCCCCTTCCAACTGTCCCATTCACACTCGCCTTGTAATATGTATAAAATATATATGTATAATATGAATCTCGAGAACGGCTCCAACGATTTTCATTAAATTTATTATGCAGAGGGTTTCGGAGTCGATAAATCGATCTAGCTAGGTTTAATTTTTAGAAAATGTCGTTTACCAAAAACAAAAAAAATCAAGCAAAGCTGGGTCATCCAGGTACCTACTACTAATAATTATTGTCTTATTTTGTTCCCGGACACCCTGTATAATGTACTAGCCTTCGCCCGCGTGGTACCTCGAAAAACAAAAACAAACCTATCTCACGGGAACCGTACATTATTCCGGGATAAAAAGTAGCCTATGCGTTATTACAGACTATAATCTATATGTGTGCCAAATTTCATCAAGATCCGTTCAGCCGTTTCAGCGTGAAAGAGTAACAAACATACATCCAGACATCCTTACATCCTGACATCCATACATCCACACATTCTTACAAACTTTCGCGTTTATAATTTAATAGGATGGTTCTCACAGTATTAGTCTCTTAGATAAAGTTGTTTATCTTGATGGGTACTAAAGCCCCTGAAGTTTTCGGAAGAAGTCTGTACCCCTAGTAAGTATAAGTTTTTGATAATCTTCTAATTTTTTTTTCGAATAGTATCCTTTCATACATTTACCTCCATCGGAAATGTTAAAGAAATAAAATAAGGTCGATAATATCGAAAATATCTAATCGCCAGTCCCAGTAATGATTTTCAAACCAAGTTTTCACGATATCGAACTTATTTTAGTTCCTTTACATTTCCGATGGTACCTAAATGTATGAAAGGATTCTATTCGAAAAAAGTTTTCGTAAACTATCAAAATCTTATACTAGGGGTACTGGTAACACCCTGCAGATAGAAAGAGCAAGACCACTGTGAAAAAGTGATGTAAGGCCAAAAGGACTAGCATCCAGGCCTAAACAAAAAAAAAAAAAAGGAAGATAAATTTATGGCAACAAAATAAATATTTATTTTACATTGCTACAACTCAAACACTATTCAGTCCAGAACTGCTTGATAAAGTGTTCATGCTTTATAATTTGCGTAAAGCTGGTGTAAGAGGCTGTATTACAGATATTGTCGTTGTTGGGGGCTGTGGAGACGACTCCTCGGAGGTAGAACCTTTGGACGCCTTGCTCGTAGCTGGGGAAGGCTAGGCCGCCGCCGCTGTCGCCTTTACAGAGGGCAGAGTTCGCTGTGAACAAATATATATTGTAAGGTTCAGACTATTTATTTCCTTATTTTATAAAGTTATTTCTGTTTTTATAATTATTTGTTGATTTTTATAATAATTTATTGGTACTAATTAAGATGACTGTCTTAGAATAGTTCGTTAATAATAGTTATCATGAAAGTTAATCGTAAAATATATAAAGAAGTTGTTAAAATCATGATTTATGGAAGGTATTCATACCTATATTTTAATTAATTTTAGAATATTATTTTGTGTATTTTCCGGTCAATCAGTATCCGTTTGATTCCCGCCGGCCGCCATCTTGTTGTTTACCGAATGAGGCTTTATAAAAGGCGATGGCGCCATAACCGGGGGCATTGGTTCACCGACTGCGATTCCAAGCAGATGTATTATTGTAACAAGCTACCTGTGATAATTGTGAAGCAAGTTTAAAATAAAGTATTTAATATTACTGTGGAGCTGCATTTTTAATTGGAGAGTTCTACATATCAGAAGTGGGATAGAACAGCGCATAAACTGCGTAAGTACACGTCCATTATTTGTAATTTTGGTTAATATGTTAATCAAGGGTTTATGCCAATGCATTTAAATACCTATTTTTGATATAGATTTTGTGTATTATAACATAAAATTATAAATACATTTATGTTTTGCTCAGCCTACCCACAATGATAATCATTAGCTTATACCTCTTTTTTTTTTTTTTTTTTTAACTTGCAATATATGTATGACTGTAGGTAACCATGTTTATTCGGGTAGAATTTTTTTTGCAATTCAAATTTGAAAATTTGTATACACGTGTAATTTAGATGATAATACATGGTTAGCATAGTTATACATGGTTATTTTGAATTTAACATGACGGACTATTAATTTATATGATATAATAGCTTGTTCAAAAGAGATTATTTTTATTTTTATTTTCTCTAGGTACTAAAGTTTGAAAATATTTGTGAGTTTTAGGAAATGGACAATCCTAATGATGAGCAACGACGAGTGAGTACTCCCAGACAAAGCCGGTCACGCAGCCGTCACAGCAGACGCAGCCGCCGTCGCAGCCAGAGCCTACATTTACGAGAAGATTTGGAGCAAGAACGAGAGCGTCTTCGTCGGTTGGAGCGCAGGCTTCAAGCGGAGCATGACGGGGATCATCGCTCCAGGGGCAGCGGGCACGTGGCGCATGCCGATCGTGTACGTGGCCGTCGCCTGGACAGCGAGCAACCTAGGCGTCGCCTGGACAGCGAGCAACCTGGGCGTCGCCTGGACAACGAGCAACCTGGCCGTCGCCTGGACAGCGAGCAACGCGGCCGTCGCCTGGACAGCGAGCAACGCGACCGTCGCCTGGACAGCGAGCAACGTGGCCGTCGCCTGGTCAGCGAGCAACGCGGGCGTCGCCGGGACTGCGAGCATCACTACAGGCAGCGTCGAGAAAGTCGGCGGAAGCACAGTCCTAGGCCCCGTTCAAGGTCATGTAGCCCATCTTTTTCTGCTAAAGACATTGTAAAAATAATACAGTCTATTAAGACTAGCTCATCATCACAGCCGAATGAACATAGTGTACATTCAAACAATAAACTTGATTTTAAAAATATTTTGCCAGAGTTTGACCCCTCTGGAAAAAACCAACGCATAGACGTATGGCTTAGAAAAGTTAACGAATGTGCCTCTGTTTACGGCTGGGATGATAAAACAACCATCCTTTTCTCCATGCAAAAACTACAAGGACTGGCCAAAACATGGTATCAAAGTCTCACCACAATCCTTTTTACGTGGCCAGAGTGGCAGGAAAAACTTCTCAAAGCTTTCCCCTGTGAACAAAACTATGGCCAGTCCTTGGAGGATATGTTAAAACGTAAAAGTAGATTCAGCGAACCAATCGAAAACTATTTTTATGAAAAACTCGCTCTTATCAATCAATGTGAAATTACCGGTAAACGAGCCGTTGATTGCCTTATTCACGGTCTTAGTGACAGAACTGCAAAATCAAGTGCACTAGCGTTACGGTGCACTGAGCCTGATCAATTACTGCAGTTTTTGATGAGCAACAAAGAAAACTCTTATCAGTCTCAGTTTAGGAATAAGGGTTCTGTAGATAATGCGGGTGATAACGGTCAACAAACTAAAAATAATACCAAACAAAACACAGGTCTATTTTGTTATAATTGTAAAGAAAAGGGGCACCCGTATCTCAAATGTACTAAGCCAATAGTTAAGTGCGATAATTGCCACAAAATTGGACACAAAACTGAAAATTGTCAGGCTAGACCAGGAGTCCAATCAACGAACGCTAGCACTGTTCACAAAACAATGTGTATATCAAGTTCAAACCCAAACGATAAATTTGTTAAGGAAGTTATAATTAACGATGTGACATTGCAAGCGTTCATTGATTTCGGTAGTGAGGTAACCTTGATTAGGAAATCTGATGCCGCTAAATTAAATGCCATACATGATGGCATACCTTCAACCATGAAAGGTTTCGGCAATGGGCTGGTACAGTCTGTGGGCTCAATGCTACTTAACCTAATGATTGATGGAGTTTCCGCAGTAGTTATATGTAAAGTGGTAGATGATCAGTTACTCGATAAACCAATGTTAATAGGTCAAACATTTTCGGAACAACCACACATCATGGTTGTCAAAGATTCAACTAAGTTGCAATTTCTGGATCTCGGAACTGAAATTCCTACTCAATGTTACCATGATCAAGGACGACCAATACAGCTCAAAATAGTAGGTCATAGTGAACTTTATGGTTCAGCTACTGTTAAAGCAGCAACAGAATCTGTATTGGACAGCAGTGTCCTGATCAATACAAACATTGTAGGAAAGCCTAATGAACAATTTGTGATACTGGGTGGAATCTATCAAGTTAGAAACGGCTATCTCTATGTCACAGTAGCACCTTGCTCTATACCATGTCTACTACAGGAGAACTTTATATTTTCTCGCGCTGATAAAATAGAAGTAGTGAATAGAGTAATTACTGTCTCATCTGAGCCGGACAGTTCTCGTTGTAACCAAATAGATGAGTGTCATGTGCAACTTGGTGATTCAGTTTCAGAAAAAGACAAAATTAGGCTCTTGGAATTACTCCAACGATATAAACATTGCTTTGCATTTGATTTAGAAGAGCTAGGTTGCACTGACGTCACTGAAATGAAAATCGAACTCAACAGTGATCGTCCTGTTGTTTATCGACCATATAGACTCTCACATCATGAGCGCGATAAAGTACGTATTATGATAGACGAAATGTTGGAAGCCGGCATTATTAAAGAATCTGTGTCAAATTACGCCAGTCCCATCATTTTGGTACGAAAGAAAGATGGAAAAATGCGTATGTGTATAGATTATAGAATGCTTAACTCTATCACCACAAAAGAGCGATATCCAATGCCTATTATTGAAGATGAGGTGTCTAGATTATCAGGCCAGGCATGGTTTATCACCCTTGATTTAATGTCTGGTTACTATCAAGTGCCTATTGCTGAACAACATAAACATCTGACGGCGTTTGTCACTCCGGACGGTCAATACGAATTCAATCGTATGCCGTTCGGGCTGGCAAACGCACCTGCAGTGTTTCAAAGGATGATGAACCATGTCTTGGCATCAGTACGATTTAATAAAGCCACTGTATATATCGATGACGTATTAGTTTACGGTAAGGACGCAGATGAAGCACTTACAAGACTAGAAGAAGTGCTACAGCTTCTTGATAACGCTAAATTAAAATTAAATCTGTCTAAATGTAGTTTTCTACAAAACCAAATAAATTACTTAGGATACGAGATAAGTTCGGCAGGTATGAGGCCATCACAGGTAAAAATTCAATGCGTAACTGATTTTCCTAAACCCCAAAACGTGCATGCAGTGCGTCAATTTTTAGGACTGGTAAGTTACTTCCGCAAGTTTATCCAAGGTTTTGCAGAGCTGGCATCTCCTCTTACAAGGCTGCTCAAGAAGGATGAGAAATGGGAGTGGAGTGACAACCAAGAAAAATCTTTCAACGAACTGAAAGCAAGGTTAGTGTCTAGACCAGTTCTTGTTATTTACAATCATACTGCAGAGACTGAACTCCATACAGACGCTAGCAGAGTCGGTATTGGTGGGATACTGCTGCAGCGTCCACAAGGTAGTATTGAATCATTTAAGCCCGTAGCATATTACAGTCGGCAAACTACCCCTGAAGAGAAAAATTTCCACTCGTACGAACTCGAAACCTTGGCGGTGGTTTGCTCTCTAAAAAAGTTTCGAGTGTACCTGTTGGGAAAAGAATTTAAAATTATCACAGACTGTAGTGCTCTACGCTCTACTTTTCAAAAACGTGATCTCATTCCTCGAATAGCGCGATGGTGGCTCGCACTACAGGAATTCGACTGTAATGTAGAGTACAGAGCAGGAACGAAAATGGCCCATGCAGATGCACTGTCACGAAACCCAATCCCGGACACTGGAATGCCAGACACTGTGCATTCTAGCGTATTAACAATAAGTAATGATGATTGGCTTCTTACTTTACAGTTAGGCGATACAGAGTTAGAAAGAATCCGTAACATCCTTAACAGTAACTTAGATACTAAAGGACTTGACTATATTCGGGAAAATTTTATAATCCGCGATAATAAACTTTTTAAATGTATCGATGGGGATAAAAATAATGTAAGATGGGTAGTTCCTAAGGGTTCGAGATGGCAGATATGCAAAATGAATCACGATGATATCGGACACGTAGGGTGTGATAAAACTTTGAATCGTATAAAAAAAAGCTATTGGTTTCCGAATATGTCTCGTTTCATAAAGAAATACGTTAGGTCATGCATTGAGTGCGCATACGCAAAAAAGAACGCCAGTAGCGCACATGAAGGTTTTTTGCACCCAATCAATAAGGTTGAAATTCCATTCCACACTTTGCATACCGACCATCTCGGGCCATTCGTAAAGTCAAAAAGGGGAAACACGCACATACTAGTGACTGTAGACGCGTTCACCAAATTCGTGTTCATACAACCAGTACGTAACACCAAGACATTAAATGTGATCAAAGTTTTGGAAAACATTTTTGATACTTTTAGGACACCTGACCGTCTTGTTAGTGATCGAGGTAGCTGTTTTACCTCTCACGCTTTTAAAAAGTTTTGTCTAGACAGAGGCATCAAGCATGTATTAAACGCTGTCGCTAGCCCAAGGTCCAACGGACAGGTAGAGAGGTACAACAGGACCATCTTGGATTCTCTTACTGCTCAAAATTTAAGGGATAATGAAAAATGTTGGGACGATAAACTAGGGAAGATTCAATGGGGTCTAAATAATACTTTGCAGAAAACAATAGGTAGAACTCCGGCCGAAGTTATGTTCGGGATAGTGATTGATAGTCAGAGTAATCCAACATTAAATGAAATCACAGATATCACCCGTGGTACGAGTGATCTATCATCTGTGCGTCAGGAAGTCAAAGATAGAATTGATAGGGAACAAGAAAAACAGAAGCAGTATTACGATAAAGGGCGTAGACCTGCACGGTTATATAGTTACGGCGATTTAGTAAAGTTAGCAAAGACAAATTTTCAAAATGACGGTAAAAGTACTAAGTTAATGCCTTCGTACGAAGGACCGTTTAGAATAGTTAAAGTAGTGGGTAATGACCGATATAAAGTGGCTCCTATTCCTGGATTTGCAGGAATGAAAAATAAACGCAAAACTACTGTTGCGTCAGATCGGTTACAACCATGGATACACGTAGCCTCTTTAGAGCTAGACGGTGATGATACTATGAATAATAAAAGCGATGATGAGAATATGTCAGAATAGTTAAGTTTGATATTGGATATTTTGTGACTACAAAAGAATTTTTGCTTGGTTTCAGGTCAAGAGCGAGAATTGACGGGTTCGCGACTTGACCCATGGTTTTGGATTGGTTCGTTAAAGTGTCAAGAGCGAGAATGGATGGGTTCGTTACTTGACTTAGTAATAAAGCGAGAGACAAGGGCGAGAATGGATGGGTTCGCAACTTGTCTTCGTCAGTTTGGTTAAATAGTTCTAGAAGCGAGAATGGATGGGTTCGCAAAAATTTTTTTTGTTATGATGAAAAATAATGTTTCAATTGATTAAGATTGCCTGTATTTAATATAAATATTCCCGAGTGTAAGGTTTTACAACAGAGGCATATATGGGGACATACATGATTATCAGGATGGTCGAGTGTAAGGTTCAGACTATTTATTTCCTTATTTTATAAAATTATTTCTGTTTTTATAATTATTTGTTGATTTTTATAATAATTTATTGGTACTAATTAAGATGACTGTCTTAGAATAGTTCGTTAATAATAGTTATCATGAAAGTTAATCGTAAAATATATAAAGAAGTTGTTAAAATCATGATTTATGGAAGGTATTCATACCTATATTTTAATTAATTTTAGAATATTATTTTGTGTATTTTCCGGTCAATCAGTATCCGTTTGATTCCCGCCGGCCGCCATCTTGTTGTTTACCGAATGAGGCTTTATAAAAGGCGATGGCGCCATAACCGGGGGCATTGGTTCACCGACTGCGATTCCAAGCAGATGTATTATTGTAACAAGCTACCTGTGATAATTGTGAAGCAAGTTTAAAATAAAGTATTTAATATTACTGTGGAGCTGCATTTTTAATTGGAGAGTTCTACAATATGATCACGATTTTATTTTAATCCTATAGTTTATACGATTTATAATTTCCCTTTTTGAAGTGAAACTTCTAATGCGACTTCCAAACTTCCAACAAGGTTGCGTTAAACGTTGAATGCTACCATGGAAGGGGTATGAAAGAGACAGTGGATGGATAAAATAAGGAATTAATATATCAGAAGAAGTCTGAAAGTGACGGAAAAGATGAGGAGTAAAAGGTTAGCATGGTATGGACATTGTTCAGAAAACTTCTAAACATAAAATGATTATTTTATTATGGCAATGTTCATTCTTAATTTGACAGCTTTGTATAAAAAAAACTACTTCCGCCCTTCCTGTTAAAAATTCCCTTCTGATGTGACGTGCATTTGTCAATAACTATTTCTAAATTAATTAAAATACAGTTCATTTTTATTAAACGCCTTTTATTATACAGACGTGTTATGATATGAGAGATGAATGTCATGTGACGAGGAGTGTTAGGTGTGAATGTGGATGGATACAAGGGGAAAGGTAGGACGAAGAAAAGATGGATGGACTGTGTAAAAGATGACATAAGTAAGAAAGGAGAGAGTGAGATGACGAATGACAGAGGGAAATAGAAGATCACATGCTGTGCCGACCACATAACGTGGGAAAAGGGCAGATAGATGATGATTATTTAAATGTTTACATACTTAGTTTTAGTTTTTAGTTTTTAAATTTGTTATTGTGCGTCGACCTGGCTTTAAACCGGAATGGGTTGACTGGTAGAAAATGCCTCCTAAGCATTAAGCCCTCCTTTTATCACACATTTTTTTATAATTTGTGTACAATAAAGTATCCTACTAATATTATAAACGCGAAAGTGTAAGAATGTATGGATGGATGGATGGATGTCAGAATGTCATGGATGTATGTTTGTTACTCTTTCACGCTAAAACGGCTGAACGGATCTGAATGAAATTTGGCACAGATATAGATTAAGGTCTGGAATAACACATAGGCTACATTTTATCCCGGAAAAATGAACGGTTCCCGTGGGATAGATTTTTTTGTTTTTCACGGTACCACGCGGGCGAAGCCGTGGGCGGAAGCTAGTAAATAATAATAATAGAATAGCACAGGATCGCGACATCTGGAAAAATTGGGGGAAGGCCTTTGCCCAGCAGTGGGACACAAACGGCTCATAATAACAATAATAATAAAAGTATAAATAAATATATTTATGTAGGCTTACGTTTTAGTGTGCCGGCGCATATCTTGTCACTAGTGATGAACGCGCGGAAAGTGAGCGGAGAATCAGCGAGGCAGGTTTCCACGTCCACGTAAGGTAGTTGGATCACCTGCAGCACGGGTGACGGCTTGCCATTCTCCGAGGTCAGACCCCAGCCTGCCACCTGTCACATTACGAATAAGATCGCAAACTCAAAAACTGTTTTTACTTCGGCCATTTTACTCAACGGGTTTGTCATTGTTCTCACTGTTCGTCATTGTTCGCAACAAACAATTTTGGTCATCTCGTACCTAAAGTATGTAGGTACCTACCCTTCATGAAATAACTTATTATTAACCAATCTTTTATTGCTCCATCCTCGTGCTATCAGCTTGAAAGACGAGCTCTTTTCAAAGTCGAATCAAATCGAAATCGAAATCAAGGTTTTAAATAACGGTAAAATATCAAATTGAGTAGAATGCTCGGATATTTCCCTTGAAGTCAGAGATAGCGCGCACGGGTTACTTTTGTCGCCGTGACTGATTTTTAGACTGATCTACCTCTACCTACCTATGAAGATGCGCGCATGTTACGGCGTGACACTGGGTAACATCTCCATACATAACCTAAATAATAAATAAATAATGTTGGACAGTCCACACAGCCAGGGCCGCGCCGACCCCCCACAGCGCCTGTGTGCGAAATCTTATGAAGCGCCTCTTTTTTTCACGAATCTTCATGTTTCAACTTAGGTATCTAGAATAATTTCGATGGCGGCGCCTCTATTGTCTTGGCGCCTGTGTGCGCCGCACACTTCGCATATAGGGGCGGCTCGGCCCTGCACACAGCATCATCTGGCCCCAAAGTAAGCTACTCAAAGCTTGTGGTATGGGTACTAGATAACTGATATATTTAATACATTATATACATAGATAGATATTTTTTATTATACATAGAAAACACCCAGACCAACGGAACAAATTTCTGTAGATCGTACACAAATTTGTTCCGTGGCGGGAATCGAACCCGCAACCTCTTGCGTCGCAGGCGGTCTCTCGCCCGCTGCGCCACTGAGGTCGTCAACTAGAGCAGGGCTGGCGAACCTTTATTTATCAAACGTGCCATTTTTTTTTAAAGTAATGTTAAATGAGGTCATAGACGTGTCATCACAATTTTGACTGTGATTACTGGGATAATAATAATAATAATAATAATAATCATCAGACTAATAATAGTCCACTGCTGTACGTCGATTCTGTAAAATTCAAACATCAACTCGCATCTCACATCGTTATTCACTCTCACTATTTTCACTCGTAAAATAGAGTTTGTTTAATAAAAGAACAGTCGCGAGTCGTTGCATTTTGCATCATACGCCATTGACATAAATTTCACTGGACGACTCTTCTTTTATTGAACAAACTCTAGCTGCTTATTATTTGACACTTTGAATCGGGTTTGAGTGCGAAGCGAGCGTCAAAGTGACTTGGGAATTACCGTATAGAATGCCACTTCTTACGCCATCTCATACTCTATCTGTCAAAATCTCCCCGTCAATTTAGTTCAACTCGCTAACACGCTCGCAAGAGTGGCGCTAGTGTAAATTCGAATTATCAACCGAGTTTTTAGAATGCCAATCAAGAAACTCACAGCGGATTCAGATTCGAAGTTTAGAATGGGGTCTTACATAATCACACAACTGGACATACCTAGCCCTCCTCTATTGAGCGCCATTCACTATGACATACATAGCCCAACGGACTTCAATAGAATGTCTGTACACACTTCACACTTTTTTTTGTAAGTGCTTATGAGTTTTTGTGATAGGTGACATGCAAAAATATAGTGTCGCGTGCCATTGGTTCGCCGTCCCTGACCTAGAGTGACGAAAAAGTCACGGCGACAAAAGTAAATCGTGCGCGCTATCACTTACAACCCGGTCACATTATCTCGAGACTTCGCTGGAATGCGAACCTCCCGCCCGTTCTCCTTTCACCTCCCCGCGCTCGCTACGGCGCGTCAGTACGGTTAGCACTTAGACGCGACGTGACGTCATCGACGCCAGTTCTCGAGATAATGTGACCGGGTTGTAATCTAAAATTAAAGGGTGATGCTCACTGTTCCCTTGTTTGACGTTGTTAGTTGCTGACTCTCGAATCCCACGTCAAAGCTAAGGCACACCGGCCGGATGAAGGTCTTGTACTCGAAGGGCTCCAGAGCTATCACCACGGCAATGTCATCTTGGAAGTTCCCACCGGCGCCTTGAAAGCGTTTCGGAATGTGAATTTGTTTAACCTGAAATAATTTGTTACCTACATAAAATATAGCCTGGTAAAATATAGGTAGTATGTTACTCAGGGATAATGTAGCATTCTAAAGGTGAATTTTTGAAATCGGCCCATTAGTTTTTAGTTTATCTAAACAAAAATACAAAACTTTCCTCTATTTGACCATTCTATTTGAGTTTGTATTGTTAAGCCCATTAGATAATAGTTTAGCGGGAAAGTACTAGTATACATATATACAGGGTTATAGGTATCTAATCAATAACCTTAAAAAGGCGACTTGGGTAAATCAAGACTAACAACTTTTGTTCTACGATTTTTTCTAATTCAATGATTTTTTTTCCCATACAAAAAAATAAATAGGCAAATTTCTAGTTCTAATCTTCTTAGCTCTTTCTAGGCGGTGACAGATTAAGACAAGTCGGTACCTACATGCTGTGTGTGTAGCACACTCGGCCGAGCGATTGCGTAAAAGTCGTACGTAGCACTCAGCGTGACTCAGCTGACTGCGCATACGTCAGAATCGAATAAATGAAACAAAGGTAGGTATTTACAAGACATAGAGCTGACAATTGATAGAAATTCTCACAAAAACTTAAAAAAAAAAAACTTGAGATGTATTACGTTTTGGCAAAAGTCATAGAACAAAAGTTGTTAGTCTTGATTTACCCAAGTCGCCTTTTCAAGGTTATTGATTAGATACCTATACCCCTGTATATATCCGTCCTTTTAAGTATTTGTAATGGATTTCCGCAAAGTCGCGCCTGAATCAATCATTTATTGTTGAAAAACTTACATCAGATTTCTGCGCTTCGTCCACCTTGTCATTCCAGGGGCGGTACAACTTGCCGACAGCCACCGCGAATTGGGACACGGGCAGTTGTTTAGTCACGTCATCCCAGAAACAGTGGGCGGCTGGATGGAACACGGGATAGCAATTATACTCAACACAATAATCGGAAAAAAGTAAGAAAACATGTCTTCAAGGGAAAAAAACAAGGTCACGACTGCAATCCCCGGGCTCGGTAGATATCTCCTCAGACCTCTGGTTACTAAGATCTTTGAGGATAATCTAAAGATTAGTCTTGATTTTAGAGCTCGTCTATCAAGCTGATAGCATAAGGATGGAGCAACATTCCTGTTGGCTCCCTCCCACAGCGCATGATGGGGCTACCGCTAACAATGCGCGAGCGAGAGGGAGTGAACATGCAAGCAGATGCAGTAGGTATGTTGGGCATAAAATGGTTATTTTTACTTGTAATATACAATACGTTAGACCAGACGAATGTGAGTACCAAGACAAACCTTACAGGGTTTTATGGTACCAATATAATGTATACTGTAATGTCTGTAATGAATAAAAAATAAAAAAAAAATAAAAAAAACAAAAGATTGTTTGATAATAAGTTATTTCACGAAGGGGACATTTACAAGATACTACACTATTACTACACATTATTATTAGTATTAGACGGGTATTTATCGCGTTTAAATTACCTTATATTTTCCCGACGTTTCGACAGGTTTGCACGCTGTCGTGGTCACTGTACGGGTAGACTGTCGTGGTCAGTCTACCCGTGACCACGATAGCGTGCAAACCTGTCGAAACGTCGGGAAAATATAAGGTAATTTAAACGCGATAAATACCCGTCTAATACTAATAATAATGTGTTCAGATCGCGTAAGTTTAAAAGTACATATTACTACACAACCACAATTCATGGCTAGGTACGTATTTGTTGTCTGTTTGTACTCGTTCTGCTCGCTCTCGATCAGGTTTTGGCTGAAAATCAGTGTTTTTGCAAAAGATGTCACTGAGCCATGGCCTATTTGTCGTGCTGCAGCATACACGAACTTGCCCACGTTCAAATATTCTTGCAAACTTACTTTTTAAGGAATTCGTTCAGTGTGTGTTTTTGTTAAAGTTGTATTTATGTTAAATTGTATGTGTGTCTGTGGTACGAAACAAATAAATTCTTTATCTGTCTATCTATCTATATCTATATAAGAGCTTGACCTGACTGACTGATTGATCATCGCCGAGCCGAAACCACTGAAGCTAGAAAGCTGAAATTTGGAAGGTGGCTTCCTTTTATAACAAAACCACCCACTAAGGCGGGATTTTTGGAAATTCCACCTCTAAGGGGGTGAAAAAGGGTGAAAACGTTAGTATGAAACTTTTTAACGCGTGGAGCGATTTTCATGAAACTTTGTTTGTGCACTGTAAATGCAAAATAAATGGCCACGTATTTCAGGATTTTTCAATATAACCTTCAAAAAGGGGTCAAATGTGGGGTCAATGTTTGTATGGGAACTTTTTGACGGGTGGTGCGATTGGTGTGAAACTTTGTTTGTGTACTGTAAATGCAAAATAAATGGATACGTGTTTCAAAATTTTTCAATATAACCTTCAAAAAAGGGTCAAATATGGGGTCAATGTTTATATGTTTAAAATATTTATGGGTTTAAATTTCGTCTTAAAAAATACCTATTTGACTGGCAAAAGAAGCAGGGAAATCTTAAACACGATACAAGTGCTATATAGGTCGCAAAGCATAAGAAATACTACTTTTTACTATGTACCTACCTTACTTTTAATTATTTACTTTTATATATTATCCTTTAATTGTATCATTATTATTATTTTTATTTTATTTTATTAATATATTTTTTTTTAATTTATTTTAAAATATGTGTGTTTATATACCTATAGTATATTTATTATTATTATATTTTTTCCTACCCCAGTGCTTACAAATATTAAATTTACCTGTCTATTCATGTTTTACCATTGTTTCGCTCATTTATCTCGTATATGTTTTGTTGTTAATCATTTTGTTTATTACGCCCGCTCCCTAATAATAAGTATGTTCCGGTCTCAAAACGGCCCTAACGGAAGACCAGCGCTGGTTGTTTACATCCAGCATACGCTGAGTTAGGGTCCGTTTTGCAACATCTTTTATGTATTTGTTTTATTTATTTTTTTCTGTTTTTAACTTCTTGTGTGTTGCAAATAAACATTTTCTTTCTTTCTTTCTTTCTTTCTTTCTATATGGGAACTTTTTAATGGGTGGTGCGATTTGTGTGAAACTTTGTTTGTGTACTGTAAATGCAAAATGAATAGACACGTATTTCTGGATATTTCGAAATAACCCTCTAAAAAGGGTAAAAGTCAAAGTTATGTATGGAATTTTTTTATTAGTGTGATTTGTTTAAAACTCAGTAAGTATAAATAATTTAAGTGAACGAAGTCGCGAGCGGGACAGCTAGTCTAAGATAAACAAAATTGTTTGTTGCGGACAATGAATAGAACAAGGGCGGAACTGATGAGAAGAATGACTCTATCTATACCAACTGAGCTGTGAGGCGGTCTACTCTACTCAACGCTTTAGTCAATATTCTCACTATTCTTCATTGTTCGCAACAATTTTGGTTATCTCGTAAAATAATAGTTAATTTTAAATGTACCCTTCGTGAAATGACTTACTGTCAACCAATTTTTTATTGCTCCATCTTCAAGCCTAACCTTGATTTTAGAGCTTTTCTTTCAAGCTGATAGCATGAGGATGGAGCCATAAAAGATTGGTTTTTGGAGGTGGGAATGTTGGTAGAAAAGAAACCTCCTTTATTTTAGACGTATATTAACATCGAATCTAATTAGTACACAATCACAATGTAGTGTAGGTAGCCTGAACGTCCGTCCGCCTCCGTGGCCCCGTAGCAAGAGGGTTGTCTTTCCGGGAAGCGGAAAGACATTCTTTTTTATAAACCCGGAGGCGGATGTTTCACATCGACAATATCTCTGGTCATAGATAATATAGATAACTTATTCTAAAGGTCACAGACTATACTAAGGGCGATAATATAAAACGCCACAGGTTAATAAGTTATTTCACGAAGGGTATTTTTAAATTGAACTAATATTTTACCAAAATCAAAATTGTTTGTTGCAAAAAATGACGAACCGATGAGGAGAATCGCCACTATCTTAAATACAATTCAATTTAACTCAAAAATAATTAATTCAATAAAATCACAAGGATCACTTTGAAACATCTCACATGGTGAATCTATGTGCCAATTCCAACCTAACCCAAGTACGAGAGGAACAGGCGAGGAACTCGTCTCGTCCTAGCGCTTTTTTGTATGATCCTTTTTCCTTTTTTTAAGAGCGCTGGTGGTGCAGTGGTAGCACCCCGGCCTCACGATCCGAAGGTCGTGGGTTCATACCTGGTCGTGCACCAATGAGTTTTTCCATTCGAAAAATTTATGTGCGCAATGCTGGTGCTTTTAAACGGTGAAGGAAAACATCGTGAGGAAAACCGGCATACCGTAGAACCAAAAATTCGAAGGTGTGTGTCATAGGTTAGTATTCTTATAAGCGGCAATGGGCTTGCAACCTGTCACGTACGGAATACTAACTACTGTGCAAAATGTGGGCATGTACCAAATGTCATGTTTGGACGTGCCTCTGACTACCCTCTTTAGGTATCCTCAAAGATCTAAGTAACTAAAGATCTGAGGAAGTTATCTACCGAGCCCGGGGATTACAGTCGTGATCATATTTTTTATTTTATATATTTTTTCTTCTTTTACGGCTTGTACCTGTGACAATGACATCTGTGCTGATGAGGGAGCCCCCGCAGACCTGCATGAACGGGTTATAGGTCTTCTTGAAGATCCCAGCATGCCAGGGTAGCTGTCCCTTCTTCGCCGGCAGCCCGCCGTATACCAACTCGATTCCTTCAGGCGTCACAGTCCCACATTCTGGAAACATTACATAAATAATGCTGGACAATCCACGCAGCATCATCTAGCCCCAAAGTAAGCTACTCAAAGCTTGTGTTATGGGTACTATAACTGATATATTTAATACATTATATAAATAGATAGATATATTTTATTATACATAGAAAACACCCAGACCAACGCAAATTACTGCAGATCGTACACAAATTTGTTCCGCGGCGGTAATCGAACCCGCAACCTTTTGCGTAGCAGGCGGACTCTCGCCTATTAAATTATGATGGCTACCTAACAGCTCAGTTGGTAGTAGCTCTGCCTTCTACGCTGCAGGTTGAGAGTTCGATCCCCAGGACAAACATTTGTGTTTGTCCTGTTATTATTTATGTATTTACCAAAAAAAATATATACTCGTTATTAATCTATCAGTTATTTGGTTTCCACAGTACAAGCTTTGCTTAGTTTGGGGCTAGATGGCGTTGTGTGAAATGTCCAGAGTTTTTTAAGCTTAAATTATTATTACCCGACTGTTTATCTACAAAACGATCATAAGACCTGTCGTATTGTATGGGTCTGAATGTTGGGCCACCAAGGGAACGGATGAGAAAAGAGTGCATGCGGCGGAGATGCGAATGTTGAGATGGATGTGTGGAGTGACAAGGAGGAATAAAATAAGGAATGAGTATATCAGAGGAAGTTTGAAAGTAGCACCGGTAACAGAAAAGATGAGGAGTAATAGGTTAGCGTGGTATGGACATGTTATGATAAGAGATGAATGTCATGTGACGAGGAGAGTGTTAGATATGAATGTGGATGGATACAAGGGTAGAGGTAGACCAAAGAAAAGATGGATGGACTGTGTAAAAGATGACATGGGTAAGAAAGGAGTGAGTACTGAGATGACGAATGATAGAGGGAGATGGAAGAAGATCATGTGCCGACCCCGCATAAAGTGGGAAAAGGGCAGGAAGATGATGTTAAGAAAATAAGGACGGTAAGGTGTTTGGGGTGTTTGTATGATGCGAATTTCTTTGGCTGTCGCTGTTGGATTTAGGTATTTGAATCACAAGAATGACAGACTATACAAAATGTAAAAAAATACAAAATGGCGGCTGTAAAAATCAATTTTCATAAACGAATTTTTTAATTTTTCAATAAATTGGTTTTATGGACGACCTCAGTGGCGAAGAGGGCGAGAGTCCGCCTGCGACGCAAGAGGTTGCGGGTTCGATTCCCGCCGCGGAACAAATTTGTGTACGATCTGCAGAAATTTGTTCCCTTGGTCTGGGTGTTTTCTATGGTATAATAAATATATCTATGTATGTATGTAATGTATTAAATATATCAGTTATCTAGTACCCATAACACAAGCTTTGAGTAGGTAGCTTACTTTGGGGCTAGATGATGCTGTGTGGATTGTCCTGCATTATTTATTTATTTATATTTATTATTTATTTATGTATGTTAACCGATATCTCTGTCAATGGGATACAAATTTTAAAAAGGGTTTTTTTTGAAAGAGTTATTTATTATTCTCTCGAGGTGGTCCCATTTCAAGTATTTCCTGAGGGAAACACCAAAAAAAACCAAACTTGTGATTTTCTACGTACAACACTGAATAAAATTATGTATCTAGGTAAGTACCTATGTAGGTATTTATCTACTTATGCGAGTTCCTTTGGCTATCGCTAAAGCCCAAACGGCTGGACGGATTTTGAAAAATGAGGTGTCTTCAAATTTGTCTGGACACTCACTTCATACACACACACCTCATAAAATTACGTGTAGTTGTATAACAGAAAGCCTATATAATTGGAACGAAGTTCCTTATCGCGCGTTGCGAAAGGGGGCTAGACGGAAAAAAATCTCACGAAAAGTTGTAACGACACTCTTTGCTATAGTTGTAAGCCGTGTGGCGTGCGCGTGTTCTCTCTCTCTCTCTCTCTCTCTCTCTCTCTCTCTCTCTCTCTCTCTCTCTCTCTCTCTCTCTCTCTCTCATAGAAAGCAAGGAAAAGAACTTCGTTCCATCCGGGTGTCCCTTGACACCTCTCAAGTTTTTTTTTAAACTTATGTGATCTGAACACATTATTATTAGTATTAAACGGGTATTCATCTCATTTCATTTACTATTTTTCCCGACGTTTCGACAGGTTTAATTAAACACTGTCGTGGTCACGGGATAACAGTGTGTAAACGTCGAAACGTTGGGAAAAATAGGTAAACAGAACGAGATGAATACCCGTTTAATACTAATAATAACAGAAGTCTAGATCTCAAGTGGACATAGGCTTTATAAAATGACATTAAATCCAATATGGCGGCTATTTCAATTAATTTCAGTCGAGTTTTTATATTTTTCTAATTAAATACTAGCTCAATAATTAATCAAACTTATCGAAATGCTAAGAGGATGGAGGTGAAGGAATAAATAAAACAAAAATATATAAATTAATAAAAATACTTTATTTATAAAATACCAATTCCATCCTGTTAACATTATTCCTCTACTTCCACAAACATGTTGAATACAATGTTAAAACGTGCTTAAAATGTAATCATGTTTAACATGTTCATGTTAAACATGATTAATATGTTCATGTTTATTTATAACATGTTTAATATTATTGTACATTTTTGTGTAATACCTATTCTGTATCATCAGATTTTTCTGGATCTTCTGAATCATCTTTTGATATACAGGGTGTTACCAGACTACTTCCGAAAACTTCAGGGGGTTAAAGTACCCATCAATATAAAAAAACTTTTTCTAAGAAACTAACACTGTGAGCGCGAAAAAACAGCTGTTTCATACAAAAGTTTAACACCTATTGACTAAAATGTTTGAAAAAGAAAATGTTTGCTGTTTTTGTCGCGCTCACTCACAGTGTTAGTTTCTTAGAAAAATTATTTATATTGATGGGTACTGTAACCCCCTGCCGTGTGATTCTGTAAGACCTCATTCTAAACTTCAAATCTGAATCCGCTGTGAGTTTCTTGATTGGCATTCTAAAAACTCGGTTGATAATTCGAATTTACACTAGCGTCACTCTTGCGAGCGTGTCGGCGAGTTGAACTAAATTGACATTGATTTTGACAGATAAAGTATGAGATGACGTAAGAAGGGCATTCTATACGGTAATTCCCAAGTCACTTCGACGCTCGCTTCGCACTTGAACCCGATTCAAAGTGTCAAATAAAAAGCGTCTTATGCGAAGTGAGAGTGAATAGCGATTTGAGATGCGAGTTGATGTTTGAATTTTACAGAAACGACGTACTGAAGTTTTAGGAAGTAGTCTGGTATAACACCCTGTATTGTCATAAGTATTTGACCATAACCTAGTTTTAGAAATTCCAACATGTTTTGTTCACTGTTCATAACAGTTTTTGACATGTTATCTACAAGTTTTGTATACTTTATTTTCACAACCTTGTTTCTGATTAAACATTGAATGCTAAACAGTGGATACTTATGAAGGTATTCTAATAATAATAATAATATAATATATGATCACGACTGTAATCCCCAGGCTCGGTAGATATCTCCTCAGATCTTTAGTTACTTAGATCTTTGAGGATATCTAAAGAGGGTAGTCAGAGGCAAGTCCAAACATGACATTTGGTACATGCCCACATTTTGCACAGTAGTTAGTATTCCGTACGTGACAGGTTGCAAGCCCATCGCCGCTTATAAGGTATTCTATAATGTTTTATACCTAAATGTTAACGTAGTATTCACTACATGAATACTTTTTAAGCTACTAATTAGTTTACCTAATTATCTAGTAGGTTGGAAATCGACGATTCTACTCAATTTAATATAGGCACTACCGTTATTTAAAAAACTTTTTTAACCTTGATTTTAGAGCTCGTCTTTCAAGCTGATAGCATGAAGATGGAGCAATAAAAGATTGGTTGATAATACCTAAGTTATTTCACGAAAGGTACATTTAAAATTAACTAATATTTTACAATATACCTAACCAAAAATTGCAAACAATGACAGTGAGAACAATGACTAAACCGTTGAGTAGAAAGGCCCAGGTGCTCGAAAAAGCCTCTGAGACGTAAGTTAATCCTATCACCACACTTGTTAAAAGAGCTAGTGATACGCTAAGAAATAGGAACTAATATTAAGCCTGCACAACGGGTAGCCTATGTGCTATTCCAGACTATATAAGTAATCTATATCTGTGCCAAATTTCATGCAGATCCGTTCAGCCATTTCAGCGTGAAAGAGTAACAAACATACATCCAGACATTCTTACAAACTTTCGCGTTTATAATAATAAACGCGCAAATGTAGGTAGTTGTGAGCGATCATAGGTAGGTAGTTATTATAATACTTAATTAATTTTATTCATACTTATTTGGTATTAGTATTGTAGGTATAGTTGGTAGGTAGGTAGGTAGGTATTGCTAAAATTATAATTGGTAATTTTAAAAACTACCTACCTTCATTAAAACTTGTCTTGTATGGCGAATGAGGAATAAATCTTAAAGTAAGTATCACAACTATCTAATTTAGGTATAAGCCAGTAGGTATTACATATTAAACTATCTATCTAAACCTAATTTAAAATAAAAAATCTTGAGAGGTGTCAAGGGACACCCGGATGGAACGAAGTTCCTTTCCTTGCTTTCTATGAGAGAGAGAGAGAAACAGAGAAACACGCGCACGCCGCACGGCTTACAACTATAGCAAAAAGTGTCGTTACAACTTTTCGTGAGATTTTTTTCCGTCTAGCCCCCTTTCACAACGCGCGATGAGGAACTTCGTTCCAAAAAAATAGTGCAAATATAAGTATATGCCTTTATAGCTAACGGTTATAAGTATAACCAGTGATCGGAATTGGGTGAGCTAATATACCTAAAGTTAAGAAAGATAGAAAAAATGGAGACTTTCTTACGACTAAATGTCTTTTCCGGAATATTTTTTTCCGGGTTTGAGGACATTACTTAAGGCCCAGCATTTTGAAAACTGCAAGTATTGCAACCCTAATCATTCTATTACCGCTTAATAGATTACATTGAAATTGAACTACACGATACTTAAGAATATAAGTGATAAATCAACCGGAGCTAAAACACGAATTAGTTAGAAAACCTTGGTTAAAAATCATGTCAAAAACACCTCTGAAAATTCAGAAATTCCCTAATTTATCCAGAACAGCAAGATATTTTGAATTTCTATTTCACATGAATATAAATCAGTTAATTTGAAACAAATCAAGCCAGCCCTTTTTTTGAAATAAGCTATTTACTTGAACATATTTATGTTTCTTATAAATTGTCGCTTTCGTTATATAATTCAGAGCAGCCATATTATCATGCCGCACTCTACTTGTCATTTGGGTATTTCGCTTCGTGCTATGTCTGATTCCGCGGAGATCCGCGTTGCTATACGGACCTATGTCACTTTTTTTGTAACTTTTACGTAAGGAATAGTGTGACGAGTATTCTGGGCCTTAAGGACATTAAATATTAATTTTATAGACACAGAAATGACATTTTGTTAATAGTTATAAGGAAGTCTCCACTTTCATCACTATTCTTTGAAGTTTAGGTATCTGTAGTGCGATTACGGAACTCTGATACAATCAACACTTGTCAAAACTTGCTCAAATTGATTGAATAAACACTCTTATGTAATACCAAATCACTTGATTACAATGAAAACGTATTGACATTGATTGTAAGCAAAGATCCATAATCGCAAATTTTTATTAGTTCACCCAATTCCGATCACTGTTTATAACATATAGTCACAATAATGGTGTCGTAACGTGGCAACGTAACACCGCACCGTGTCGTGAAAATCTACGACGTCCATCGTGAAAGCCTAGACTGGTTTGATTTCATCATGAGTTTTGTACGATGCCGGAGAACCCCGCGGTGTCGCATCGTGCCACGGCATCGTGTCGTGAGTTTTTACGATGGACATCGCCGATTTTCACGACGCAACATCGTTTGATTTTACGACGTCGCCTCGTCCCACGTCGCGTGCCTAAACGTGGATAATGTTTTGGCCTTAAGAAAGAACTAGCGTTGTAAGAAAAAGTATAAAAAATTATGCGTCTCTTTCCTTTACCTACTCATAAAAAAACCAGAGATAGAGTTCTGTCTTACAACTGTCAAAATAACGTAAAATTCCTTTTTCAGTCACATTAATATCGTGACACGGAACGAAAACTTACGATTCGACAAATTAATAAAACTAATTGAGAATCTTTTATCTCTTTTACTTTGATAATAAACGAAAGAGACGATCATAGTTTAGTTAGTGCTACCCAGAATTAATATTTAAATCGGTTTTTATACCATCATAGCTCAAGTTACGTTAAGAAATACTGGGTTTAAGAGATTCAATTAAAAAATCAAAATCTTTGCAATTCGAAGATATTAATATTAAACTACTTAATAGGTACTACCTATAGGTACACCAAAGACCTAGATTGGAAGAAAAAAGGAATAAAAATAGGTGAAAAATATCTAAACAACCTAAGGTTTGCAGATGACATCGTGCTTTTCTCAAATACACCTAAACAACTCGAAAACATGATAAGAGAACTAAGCACTGCCAGCGAAAACATAGGCTTAAAATTAAATATCTCTAAGACAAAAGTTTCAACGAACAGCACTCAGACAACAATAACTGTAAATAATGCACCAATTGAATATGTAATGGACTATTCATACCTTGGGAAACAGATCTCGTTCAAAAATTCTAGACATAAGGACGAATTAGAGCGAAGAGTAAATAACACTTGGAAAAAATATTGGAGTTTCAAAGAAATATTTAAATCAAAACTTCCAGTAAAACTAAAGAAAAAAGTCATAGATTCCTGCCTATTACCATGTTTGACGTATGGAGCGCAAACCTGGATCTTCAATAACAACACAAAGAAAAAAATACAAACATGCCAACGCGCAATAGAGAGAAGCATCTTGGGCATCAAGCTAATAGACAAAAAAAATAGCAAAAGCATCAGAGAAAAAACCAACGTATTGGATGCTCTTCAACATGCAAAGAGACTAAAGTGGAAATGGGCGGGCCACATAGCCCGTAACACGGACGAAAGGTGGACAAAGATAGTCTCGGAATGGGTAGGTCCTGATGGAAAAAGATCAAGGGGACGCCCCAAAGAACGTTGGCAAGACGAAATAGTAAGAGCAGCAGGAGGAAACTGGATGGAAAAGGCAAAAGAAAGAGACGAATGGAGGCAGATGGAGGAGGCCTATACCCTAGATGGGGCCTGACAACTAAATTAAGTGTGTTTAATATTTAAATAGTGTATTTCTTTTTTATGTTGTCATGGAAATAAAAGGCTTAATAATAATAATAATAGGTACACAGCGTAATTGTTTTATTTTACATGTATTTTTTGTATAGTGTAGGTAGATTAAGATTTAATTTGTATATTTTGTTAATAAAGTATAAATAAACTTAAAAAATTAGTAATTATTTGTTACCGCGATACCAACCCTTAATATAATTAATAATAATAATAATGTATAATAAGTAGGTACCTAAACATAATATAGTGTAGGTATGTAGGTACTTATCCATAAACAATCTTAATACTTAATACGCGAAAATCCAAATCTAGACTTTTCTAGCCAATATAGGCTTAAATGCAGGTGTCATGAACTAATTTAAATATTCATTTTTTATTTTGTTAATGTAGAATAGCTTGAACAACGTGTACCCAGTGAAAGGAAAATACATGGAAGCATTCCTTAAGCTATAAAATTACCCCAAAAAGTGGGCTGTGGTAGGCGGCACTTGTCAATTATGCCAAAGAATTATATCAAAAATTGACATAAGCTTATTACAAGTTACACGGCAACTTAAACCCAAACTTCTAGGGAATAAAGTCGACATTTGGAAAAACTTAAAGAAGTTTCAATGTGTGAAATTTGGAGTCATGTTTCGCGGATATTTCCTTTGATGTAATACTTCCATATTTTTTCCATTCACTGCGTGTACCAAATTCAAATGATGCGTGTGAAAAGCATTTTTATTTTCGGAAAAAAAATTTCTTCACTTTATCACCTACATTAATATAAACGCTGCTATTGTTGATACTGAAACTTATATTATCCGGCATTTCTGGTTCTTTCTTGGTCACTATATCCTTTCTATCTCCAGTACCCCCCATCCTCCAATCTATATCATCTATATCATAATCTACTGTGTTTTCATCTATAAAATAAGTATTCATATCATCTGTATCTGTACCATTATATACATCAGTTATGGGAATAAACTGTCCGTTATAATAAACGCTGTCATTTTTGTTACTAACCTCTCCAACTTGACCTTGGTTAATTTTATCTATCGCAATTACACTGCCATTTGTTTTATTATATTTATCAATTATAGCATCTCCACTGTCATTCGTTTTATTATATATATCAATTATCGTATCTTTACTGTCATTTGTTTTATTAAATTTATCAATTATCGCATCTCCACTGTCATTTGTTTTATTATATTTATCAATTATCGCATCTATATTGTCATTATTTTTATTATATTTATCAATTATAGCATCTCCACTGTCATTTGTTTTATTATATTTATCAATTATTGCTACTACACTATCATTTTCTTTACTATATTTATCAATTATCGCATCTCCACTGTCATTTGTTTTATTATATTTATCGATTATTGCTACTACACTATCATTTTCTATACTATATTTATCAATTATAGCATCTCCACTGTCATTTGTTTTATTATATTTATCGATTATTGCTACTACACTATCATTTTCTATACTATATTTATCAATTATAGCATCTCCACTGTCATTTGTTTTATTATATTTATCGATTATTGCTACTACACTATCATTTTCTTTACTATATTTATCAATTATCGCATCTCCACTGTCATTTGTTTTATTATATTTATCGATTATTGCTACTACACTATCATTTTCTATACTATATTTATCAATTATAGCATCTCCACTGTCATTTGTTTTATTATATTTATCGATTATTGCTACTACACTATCATTTTCTTTACTATATTTATCAATTATCGCAATTACGCTATCATTTCTTTGATTATCTTCATCTGTCGCTACCACACCTTCATAAACTTCGTTGAAAGGAACAGTATAATTAATTTCGCTTCTATAAATTTCTATATTATTCTTATCCTTTATAATTATAGTAATATTAGTGCCGTGTTTAACCAGACCTGGCTTACACCACGCCACGTAGTTCCAATACCCGTCGATGCATTTCATATTGGTGAATGTTCCCGGATAATAGTAGTTGGGTGCGCGGCACACGGGCCGGACCAGTGTGCCGACAGGCTCGTAGTCTTTGCAGGGTCTGGTGCCAGTCGTGTCGCCATCTGTCACGATGCAAATGTATTCTACTGATGGATGCGGGTCGAGACGGCATTGTCCTGTTGAAGAGATTTAAGAAACATTAAAAGCTACTTAGTTTCACCATGCTATGTTAATTGACCAACTCACAACTCAGTTGGTAGTAGCTCTGCCTTCTGTAGGTTGTGGGTTCGATCCCCACCCAGGACTAACATTTGTGTGATGAACGCAGATGTTTGTTCTGTGTGGGTGGTATTATGTAAGTTTTCTATGTATGTAGGTATTTAAAAAATAGTACCTATCTAATTTATCTATCAGCTATCTGGTTTTCATAGTAAAAGCTTTGTATAATTTGAGGCTAGATGGCGTTGAGTGAAATGTCTACCAATATTTATTTATCTTATACCTTTTATATATGTATATAAAGGTATATAATCTGAATCTCGGAAACGGCTCCAAGGATTTTCATGAAATTTAGTATGCTGGGGGTTTCGGGGGCGATAAATTGATCTAGCTAGGTTTCGTTTTCCAAAAAACACGATTTACCAGAAAAAAATCCGAGCAAAGCTCGGTCATCCAGGTACTTTATTTTATTAAACTAACAGCTTGTTAGTCTTTAATAGTCTTCTAAAGTTGTCTTTATTTTTAAGTCTTTTAAAGTTGTATTATTACTGTTTTTTGTTCCTGCTTATTTGTTCCCTTATTTGTTGATTTATATATTTTTTTTATGTCGTTCATTATACTTCTACATGATAATGATGATGACGATTGATGAAAATTGGATTTGATCCTTGCCAAAAGCTGTTTCTGACATCTGAGATGTAATTTTGACAGAGGCATTTCTTGACATTTGTTTGCATACATTTTTGTTCTCTGATTGGATTTCCTGTGATGTATTAGACTGTCAACTTTGTCGCTTTAGTTTTTATATTTTTTCTCATGTTATTTTGAGTTTTATTGCGTAATTTTGGTTTCAATAAAGCCCGGGTTCTTGAAGCGAGTGTGAATGTGAATTAAAGTGAATATTTCAAAATCTATCGGAGGAAATCCCGAGAACTTTGAACAAAACAGCCATCTTTTGTTTAAAATTGACTTGACTTGACTCTGTGACGTTGACAATACTTAATAAATACACTTGACACTGGCAAAATTGTTCTCTAAGAGACAGATGCCATAATTGAAGAAGAAGAAGAAGTTCTCTGATTATGACAAGATATGAATCAGAATAGTTCGTGCGTGATACATTAAAAGAAGTAAAAACACTTACGGATACATTTCGGTATGGTGTCTTGCCACTGGCCGTCTTGACAGCTGACAGTTTTAGATCTCTGCCCGCCGATGCCCACGCCATACTCCCGGAAGCATGTCACGTTGACAGTGACATATTTGTAGCTCATACCGGGCCCCGCGCCGACGATGTTGGTGGTGTACGCGCCGTGGTCCGGATAAGGTGGTAGAATGCAATTGCCGGACGTAGGCCTGTTGAAAAATTAAAAAATTGGTGGACATTTCACATTACGCCATCTAGCGTTCAAATAAGCTTGTGTTATAACCATAAACTTTTTGATAAATACTTAACACACTTATTATATACCTATGTAGGTATATATATATACATATATCTATACATACCTATACAAGATTGCTCGTTTAAAGGTATTATTATTTTTATTATAGGTACTAGCGACCCACCCCGGCTTCGTATTCGTACATGTGCCAGTGCTGATACTAAATATATAATGTGTTTGTTTACATCACATAAGATGTCTGTATCTTACCTGATGGTGACAACAGAACTTGTACCACAAATTTCATCTGATTCGTCCGAATTGTCCGCACATTCTTGAATCTGTAAGTAATATAAAATACAAATCAATAAAACAAAGAGTATAAATAATAATAAATAATAAATAATGCTGGACACATACCTACTTACAGCATCATGTACCTATTATTATTAGTATTAGACGGGTATTTATCGCGTTTAAATTACCTTATATTTTCCCGACGTTTCGACAGGTTTGCACGCTGTCGTGGTCACGGGTAGACTCTAATATAAAGTAAGTAAATACCCGTCTAATACTAATAATAATGTGTTCAGATCGCGTAAGTTTAAAAGTACATATCATGTACCTAGCCCCAAATTATGCAGAGCTTGTATTATGGGAACCACATGACTGATAAACTACATACGTAGGTAAATACATACATATTATACATAAAAAACACCCAGACCTGAGACAAATATCTGCAAATAATGCAAACATTTGTCCCGCGGCGTGAAACGAACCCGCAACATTCTGCGTCTCAGGCGGACCTTCTCCCGCTGCGCCACTGAGGCCGTCAATATTGTAAACTATATTGTGAACTAGCTTCCGCCCACGGCTTCGCCAGCGTGGCACCTTGAAAAACAAAAACAAATCTATCCCGCGGGAACCGTACATTTTTCCGGGATTAAAAGTAGCCTATGTGTTATTCCAGACTATAATCTATATCTGTGCCAAATTTCATCCAGATCCGTTCAGCCGTTTCAGCGTGAAAGAGTAACAAACATCCAGACATCCATACAAACTTTCGCGTTTACAATATTAGTAAGTGTACCTACTTATTGGATCCGCGAATAAATAAATTTATCCGCGAATATAGGAATTGGGTCGCATTTCTTTAATCCGCGAATAGTGAAAACGCGAATAAGGAGCTTTTACTGTATTGTGAACTTATTTACCTGATTGCAGTTAGCATCACTGTCGACGCACGCGCCGTACGCGCACTGAAACAGGTTCCCCTGGCAGACCTTCCCCGCGCACGCGCGTACTGTCTCGTCAGAGCCATCCTCGCAATCTTTGAGTCCATCGCAGAGGTTAGCCGCGGGGATCAGGCTGCCATCGATACATTTGAACTTACCACTAGAACAGAAACAAACACGATTGTAATCCCCAGGCTCGGTAGATATCTCCTCAGATCTCTAGTTACTTAGATCTTTGAAGATCTAAAGAGTCAGCACGTCCAAACATTACATTTGGCACATCATCACGACTATAATCCCCAGGCTCGGTAGATATCTCCTCAGATCTCTAGTTACTTAGATCTTTGAAAGTCTAAAGAGTCAGCACGTCCAAACATGACATTTGGCACATCATCACGACTATCATCCCCAGGCTCGGTAGATACCTATCTCCTCAGATCTCTAGTTACTTAGATCTTTGAGGATATCTAAAGAGTCAGCACGTCTAAACATGATATTGGCACATGCCCACATTTGACTAGTATACAACCAAACAAACATGCTCACGACTGCAATCCCCGGGCTCGGTAGATATCTCCTCAGATCTTTGACTGGCCTCACAGCGTATTTGGTAGTAGCTCTGCCTTCTGCGCTGTAGGTTGTGGGTATGATCCTCACCCAGGATAAACACAGATGATTGTTGTGTATGCTGCTATTAATAGTCTAGTCTAGGTAGGTATCAAAGGCTTCACTCATGGGTTGCGATCGAATTAAAATGATCCAATCAATCATGATCGACACAGGTCCAGTTTAGGTATCAATAGCTTCACTCATGGGTTGCGATCGAATCAAAATGATCGAATCAATCGTGATCGACACAGGTCCAGTCTAGGTATCAATAGCTTCACTCATGGGTTCCGATCGAATCAAAATGATCCAATCAATCGTGATCGACCCAGGTCCAATCTAGGTATCAATAGCTTCACTCACCGCACTTCCTGGGTCTCGTTCCTGCACCGGGGCAACAACTCGTCGGAGTTGTCAGCGCACTCCGAGATGCCGTTGCAAGGCGCCGTGCCGTCCACGCATGCGCCGTACGTGCATCGGAACCAGTTAGACTGACATCTGTCGGCGAAGGACGAGAATGTTTAATACACTTAGCAAGGACCTGTTGGTCTACCATGAGTTTTCACAATCTACACTCGCTAACTACTGTAGCTAAAAAAATGTATGAAAACTTGTAGACGACGTGTCGCAGCGACACTACTGAGGGTCTACCATGAGTTTTCACAATCTACACTCGCTAGCGACTGTAGCTAAAAAAATGTATGAAAACTTGTACCTACAGCGCCTCTAGCGGATAGTTGGCTACTAAAACGTCACGTAGTTAACTATCCTACGTCACAGCGTACTACAGCGACTGTAGTTTGCGCTTCATTCATTTGCTTATAATTTTGTACCATGAGTAACAATTTTGACAGATGTCATAGTAATGTACTATTAGTACTGTAGTAACGTCAGCCAATCTAAATGTGACAACTCATGGTAGGCCTACTGTATTCGAATATTCACTTACTGGGTTTTCCAACACACTCCATGAGTTTCGTCGCTGCCGTCAGGGCAGTCTATGACCCCGTCGCATTTACCATCGAATGGTATGCACGAGCCGTCGCGACAGCGCCACTGGTTTTTACTGCAAAGTAGACACTTTTCACCCGACTGCGAAGATAGAGGATAAAGCCGCGTTTTCACTAGGCGACATGTCGCAGATACTTAAGTATCTGCGACATGTCGCCTAGTGAAAACGCGCGCCAATATAGGCGCCAATATTTACTCATATACCGCCCTTTGAGCGCTCAAAGAGTTACTGAGAACTACTGTACCCTTAATTTAGCTCTCATATACCTCATGATTTCGTATTTTAGCTCTCTTGTATAGCGATTGAAGATCTTAAGCCTGCAAAAAGTTATGCCCAATCCGGGGGTATATTGGGGTTATAGCGTGCTATAACTCTAGACCTTAGAACTTGTCTATAGCCTAGAGATTTTAACGGCTCGTCTATGCATCTCTTATAACTCTCAAATTAGCGCCTAAATGTTACTTGGGTTATCGCTCGACATTCACGTTGTTGTCTCTGCAAAAGTTGTGGATAAATGTCCCGCGCAGTGTTGCTAGATGAGACAAATTATATTACAGTGTTTGGTGCTCAAAATGACAGTGTTTCATACAAACTTACAGTAAAAGTAAAAAAAATACAGTGAATTGATTTTTGCCCGTTGAAAAATTACAGTGTTCCCGTACACTGTAATTTTTTTTAGTATTACAGTGTACAGTGGATCGTGTGAAAATACAGTAGATCTGCTGTAATTACAGTGTATCTGGCAACACTGGTCCCGCGACATATGACTTGTTCACATTGGCCAGCCGTGATAAGTATGTCGCGTAATATTGTCGTTGGACCACACTACTGCCATTTTCAGAACACAAAGCGACACACATTCTCACTACTCAAAGCCTATCCGGCGACTGTCGTGTATCGACTAGCGACAAGTTGCGCGCAGGGGCGTATTTGATACGTTGGCCTTAGGCCTACGAAAGATTGCCGCCCCCTCCCCCCTATGTGCTGTAAAGCATGAAAAATTAAATCAAATATAGAAATTAATTAAATTTGAAAAAAAAAATACGGTAGTCAGTTAATGATTTAATTATCTCAATCCGTATTTCAGATACTGATTCTTACCATTTTTTATTTGTGAGAAGCAATGAATAGTTTTCGATAAATTGTCTGGTAATATTGGTCTGGCTTTCTGAGCAGCTTTTTTATCAAATCATCACAATCTAAAGACTGTAGCAACTGTGATTCGATGCAGAGGATAGCCAGAGCGTCCAACCTGTCCTCATTCATTTTCGACCGTAAATAATTTTCACGACCAAATTTTGCCGCCCCCTAAATTTTGCCTCCCTAGGCCCGGGCCTACTCGGCCTATAGGGAAATCCGCCTCTGGTTGCGCGACCCGTAAATGTCCCAAGCGACGACGGGCGACATCGCGCGGGACACATGAATTTCGTGTCGAGCGACAGAGTCGCAAAACAAATGTCTCCTAGTGAAAGCGCGGCTTTATTGTGTTACCAATTTATTTGAATCTGTGTGGTGAAAGGATTAATGTGTGCATCTCCGACACGGGTACGTACCGACAAGTGGACTGCCGCTTCGAGCGATGTAAAACGGTGTCGCCGGGAAAGGATAATCTGAAATGAAAATAAAATTGATGAAACATGAAACAATTTTAGAATAGTTTTTAGTTCTCGTAATTAGTGTTTTGTAATCTTGAGAGAATTAATAAAGATCTTACCATAATAACACTCACACGACTGTAATCCCCAGGCTCGGTAGATATCTCCTCAGATCTCTAGTTACTTAGATCTTTGAGGATATCTAAAGAGTCAGAGGCACGTTCAAACGTGACATTTGGAACATGCCCACATTTAGCACTGTAGTTAGTATTCCTTACGTGATAGGTTGCAAGCCCATCGCCGCTTAAGAATACTAACACCCGCCTTCGAATTTTTGGTTCTAGGGTATGCCGGTTTCCTCACGATGTTTTCCTTCACCGTAGCATTGCACACATAAATTTTTCGTATGGAAAAACTCATTGGTGCACGGCCAGGTTTGAAGCCACGTCCTTCGGATCGTGAGGCAGGGGTGTTACCACTACACCACCAGTGCTCTCCTCTCAAAACCTGTCAAAAACTGTTGGAAATATATTTTTTGTCCCTTACCCACTGGACTGACAGCTAAGCTCGTCGCTCCCGTCAGCGCAGTCACCGTGTCCGTCGCACACCAGCTCTGCGCTGACGCATGCGCCGTCACTGCACGGGAACTCGCTCAAACTGGAATTAAACATAGATACATAAGTAAATAAATATAGGTAAATTAAAGGACATTCATATTGGACATTTCAAAGAAATGTGTGTGTTTAATTTCGCAGTTCGATCGTACGATCGTTTCCATTTAGACCGCCGCTAAATTAAAGGACATTCATATTGGACATTTCAAAGAAATGTGTGTGTTTAATTTCGCAGTTCGATCGTACGATCGTTTCCATTTAGACCGCCGCCGCCTTAGTATTTCACCTTCTTCAAGGAAGAGACATTTTGTGACGATAAAAATCAAAGACATTCTATCTACTGACATAGAACAAAAATGTAATATTGTCGTTAAATGACACATTTGTCATTATTGTCCATTTCATTCGAACTTTCTGTCTACTGTTCTTCAGTGTCGTTCTGTGATAGTCATAATGACACTTTTCTCCATGAATGACACTTACTCAAATTACATTTTTGTCATTTTTGGACAATTACGACACCTTTTTCTTATACAAGTAGGACTTTTCTGTTACTGTGACATTCATTAGACTTGAAGTATTGTGAAAAGGAACATAAATTTGAATAAGTTTGGGACTAGATAGCGTTGTATGAAATGTCCACCAATATTGTTTGTTTATTGTTTTACTTAAGTACCTACATACCTGCACGAGTATACGACATCTTTCGCGACGGCAGACCACACCGATGGAACAACTAAAACAATCAAAACAAACGAATATTTTTTAGAGTTCCGTACCCAAATGGGGCCCTATTATGAAGAAGATAAAGTGTCATTTTTTTTAGCCAATTTAAAATATTTGGCACTGGCAAAATTGATCTCAAAAGAGTCAGATACCATAATAAAGAAGATGAAAAACAGTAGGTGTTTCTCCTAACTTTGTCTTCTCTCTCTTCTCTATAGAATCCACTTTCGACAGGTCCTGGTGATCAAGACACGTAGGTACTTATGTATACTGTTCTTCAGTGTCGTTCTATGACACAGTCATAAATGACACTTTTCTACATAAATGACTTATTAATGACATAAAGCCCTATTACACTACACGGTTGGCAGGGCCCTGCAGCAAGGGTGGGCGTGGCCTCTTGCAAGGGAGCAAGGCTTGCCGGGTACTCCCTGACACCCTTGTAAGAGTCCCTTGCTCCCTAGCTCTTATTACACCACACTTATTCAGGGTAAGGGTCCCTGGAGAAAGTGTAGTGTAATAAGTGCTATACCTATAATGACACTTATATGACATTTTTGTAATTCTTGGACAATTACGAGACTTTTGTCGTTATGGAATTATGGATCTTCTGAGGTGTAGTGATTTTAATTCTTTCACAACACTGGTTCGAAAGAACAGGGTAACACAATAAGCGAGGTCGTTAGATAATAACAAATTGATTGCTTTTAAATAAACACGCCAATGAATCTTTTAAGGAAAAAGTAAAAAATACAACAGATAACCAGTGAAGTAGGTATAACTACATAATGTCTAGGTTAGGTATAATAATACCTTTTATTGCAAATCGAATCAAGTTATGTTTCATCAAAAAAGGAAAATGATGAGTAGGTATTAGGTACATAGAATGTCGTTATCTCCGCCAATTTGTTAGGTAACATATCTCGATGATTCTATAATTACTGTTTTATAGAATTCAATCCCGCGGTTGTATTATAAAATTCAATTAAAAAAATGTATGATGAGCGAGAATGTATGACATTCTCATTAGGACAAGCATAGCTATATACAGTGGCGGATTTACACATTTGCCGCCAGTAGGCTATTAAATTTAGCGTTTAGTAATTTATCATGTAAAATCGTTGGATTATTTGGTATAGGTGTATAGTATTAAAATATTGCAATTTTGTTAATTTTTTTCTCCGTGTATATTATAATTTTTATTTATTATTTTGTGTAAGGTAATAAGCCAAATTTGCCGCCCCCTAAAATTTGCCGCCCTAGGCTCCAGCCTACTCAGCCTGGTGATAAATCCACCACTGGCTATATAAAAAGGGATTTTCCCGTATCCATAGTGTAACATGACGTCGCGAATAAACATCTATTCATTCATTGGAATTGGCACCTAGACTCACCTAGTACCTATATACCTACCTCCTTACCTAAGACAATTCAAAATGATCCCTGTTATTTTATTGAATAGGTAGGTAACTGAGTAGGGAAATATTTATTTTGGTTTGATTTGTAGGCCACTCGTGATATTCCCGTGCCTCCGAATCTTGCTCATAATACCTACGTTCTCATTTGCTTATCTTTCCTTGCTTAGGTAGGTATATATTTATTTCACCTGTGGGCCGTTAGACACCGCGACGTCACCCAGTTAGGGTCAGACTGAAAGTGTCGGTACCGTCTTCTGTCGGTATGTCTACTAATGTCTACTACTTTTTGCAGCACTGGCATTGCGCATCATTTTTCGCATGGAAAAACTCTTGGTGCACTTTGAACCCACGACCTGGCAGGAGTGTTACCACACCACCAATGCTCCTTTTACCAGAAAAATGTGTCGGAAAAACCACAACATGGTCATTGCCATTGTAGACAATTGTCTACATTTATGATAAGGCCAGCGGATCTAAAGGCTATCGGGGTTAATCGTTTTGATGCGCAGTAAACAAATTTAGTATGAAAAAGATGCACTGCACATCGGGACGTCTAACTTCACGATCGTAAAGTTAGAACTCTTAGAACTTAGAACTTGTTTATAACCTAGAGATTTTAACGGATCTTCTATGCATCTCTTATAACTCTTAAATTACCGCCTAAATGTTACTTGGGGATAGCATAGATCCACTGACCGTATTTATACTCCTTGTACAACAATCGCGATGGCTCTTAGATGGCTATCATTGGCTATTGTGAAGTGTACCTACAGCTTTAGATAAATTCAACTTTTATAAAATGCATCGGAACAAACGAAGTCACGGGAGTAATCTAGTCGAAAAAAAACCTTGTTTATGCCATCCAAAGATTATCAAAATCCGTCCAGCCGTTGAACCGTAATAAACACTTTACCTACTCACACACTAACACGACAGATCCTGTCGAACTTTACTTTCACAACAACAGTTCACACGATAAGATGACACAAACACCGCTTTATTATTTACGATTGATGATTGGAATATCATACTACCTACTGTCTTTAAAAAACATCAAAAAATAACTCACCAAAAATAAATAAACAAATAAAATTCACAATCATTTTCACTTTTAAATGCCTAACTTATATTATGACTAGGTTATTTGACTTTGAATTTACAAATTATTCATTATCGTTATTATATTGTAAGTCCTTCTCTCGTGAAGAACGCGAAGATACTAATATCTACCAGGTTTTGAACCAGTTTTTCCTTAACACAATCATCGCTTTATAGGTAGGTACCGTTATTATAAAGATACCTACATCTTATTCTGTGTTTTGTACCCAATACCTAGTGACGTCAAGTTTAGTGATTAAATTTTTGGTATTCGGGTATTTTATATTTAACTAGCTGATGCTAACGACTTTGTCTGCATGACTTAACTTTGTTTTCCAACTTTTCACCTATCTTTTATCTTATACCTTTAAACGAGCAATTCTTGTATATATATATATATATACAAGAATTGCTCGTCGGAAACGGCTCCATCGATTTTCATGAAATTTAGTATGCAGAGGGTTTCGTTGGTGATAAATCGATCTAGCTAGGTTTCATTTTTATAAAACGTCGTTTACCCCAAAAAAACGAGCAATAATACATGGCCACGACTGTAATCCCCAGGCTCGGTAGATATCTCCTCAGATCTCTAGTTAAGATCTTTGAGGATATCTAAAGTCCAAACATAATATTTGGCACATGCCCACATTTTGCACAGTAGTTAGTATCCCTTTCGATTTCGATTTCCGGTTCAACCTTGTAATTAATTAAATATCTATGAATGCAGTTTAATTTTTTTTTTAATTCATATTATGTCTTCTTTCATTACTTTCGCTTCATGTGGCATATCTGTGGGAAGCCCTATATAAAGATATAAAAAAAAAAGAATCGGACTGTAATCCCCAGGCTCGGCAGATATCTCCTCAGATCTTTAGCTACTTAGATCTTTGAGGATATCTAAAGAGGGTAGTCAGAGGCAAGTCCAAACATGACATTTGGTACATACCCACATTTTGCACAGTAGTTAGTATTCCGTACGTGACAGGTTGCAAGCCCATCGCCGCTAATAAGAACACTAACTTATGACACACACCTTCGAACTTTTGGTTCTAAGGTAGGAAGGTATGCCGGTTTCATCACGATGTTTTCCTTCACCGTTTAAGAGAACTGTCATTGCGCTCATCATCATCTTCCTGCCCTTTTCCCACGTTATGTGGGGTCGGCACAACATCTGATAGCGCACATATATATTTTTCAAATGGAAAAACTCATTGGTGCAAATTTGAACCAACGACCTTCGGATCGTGAGGCAGGGGAGCTACCATTACACTACCATCAGAGAGTCTACCATGAGTTTTCACAATCTACACTCGCTAGCGACTGTAGTTAAAAAAAAATATGAAAATTTGTACAGCGCCTCTAGCGGATAGTTGGGTACCTACTAAAACCTCACGTAGCTAACTATCCTACGTCACAGCGTACTACAGCGACTGTAGTTTGCGCTCATTAATGCGCTTAGAATTTGGTACCATGCATGAGTAACAATTTTGACAGATGTCATAGTAACGTACTATTACTACTGTAGTAACGACAGCCGATCTAAATGTGACAACTCATGGTAGACCTACAGTGTTCTCAAACATTACACCTAACAAAAAAAACCTACATAAAAATAGCCTCTAGGCAGGTATTCGTCCTGACCTGACACTTCATTGTTACATTGTTTAAAAGAATTTTTAAAATCGGATGAGTGTTTCGGAGATTAAGTACCTACATACAAACAAACAAAATTTATCTATTTATAATTATAAGTGTAGATCTATAGATTCGCCGAAGTATATAGGTAGGTATAGTATGTTTTTTCTGAGATTTATTTACAGACGTCACAAGGGGTTTTAGGTAAGAACCGCATCTTAAGTTGACCTTACCATAATCTTATGGTAATATATGATCGAAGTCTAAGGGATAGGTATCTATTATAAAAACTCATTGGTACACGACCAGGTTTGAACCCACGACCTTAAGATCGGAAGGGACCACTACCACCAGACCACCAGCGCGTTGCAATTAAGGTTGTAACAAATAAATCATTTGTTAATAATTAATAAAACAAACAGGATGGTCAAAATATTATTTATTTACAATTTTATTTCAATATGGAAGAGTGAAATTCTGTATTTATTCGACACAATACGAGAAACTATTAAGTTATTTATATTTAAGTTCAAAACCTTTATTCTGGATATCAGTAGCATAAGCTAACTTTAAATTATATTGTCTATCTATTGCGTTTATATATTTATACTTTATTGTACACAAATTACATAACATGTGTGAGAAAAGGAGGGCTTAATGCCTAGGGGGCATTTTCCACCAGCCAATTTCTTTATTCACATATTAAAAAGAATTTACTCTGCTACGGAAGACAAGATTAGAAAAAACCCCTAATGCCTTTTTTCTAGAAGTGTTCCTAACATGTTACACTTGTGTAACAGTGTAACTCGATGGGAAAAAAACTCCCAACG
Source organism: Cosmorhoe ocellata (assembly GCA_963675405.1). Taxonomy (NCBI): domain Eukaryota; kingdom Metazoa; phylum Arthropoda; class Insecta; order Lepidoptera; family Geometridae; genus Cosmorhoe; species Cosmorhoe ocellata. Next base: position 5,266,416 of record OY776271.1, on the reverse strand, counting down.
AGTCACACTGTGACCGGATCTGGTGTGACTCGTTGGGAATTAGTTTTTTTCGTGAACTGACTGAGTTAACCTGTCTTTATTTTTTACTAGCTTCCACCAGCGGCTTCGCCTGTGTGGTACCTTGGTAATAGCCTATGCGCTATTCCAGAGAATCTGTGTCAAATTTCATCCACATCCGTTCAGCCGTTTCAGCGTGATTCAAGCATTTTTGTCGCAATAGAAGGTAGCCTATGTCCTTTCTTAAGCTCTAATCTATCTACCAAATTTCATCAAAATCGGTTCAGCGTCCAGGCAGACAGATTTACTTTCGAATTTATAATGTGTATATAAATGCGAAAGTAAATCTGTGTATATAAATGCGAGAAAATCTAAGTAATACAAATGCGAAAGTGTGTATTTTTAAAGTTAGCTTTATAATAATAATAATAATAAATAATAATAAATAAATAATGCTAGACAGTCCACGCAGCATCATCTAGCCCCAAAGTAAGCTACTCAAAGCTTGTGTTATAGGTACTAGATAACTGATATATTTAATACATTATATACATAGATAGATATTTTTTATTATACATAGAAAACACCCAGACCAACGGAACAAATTTCTGCAGATCATACACAAATTTGTTCCAAGGCGGGAATCGAACCCGCAACCTCTTGCGTCGCAGGTGGACTCTCGCCCGCTGCGCCACAGAGGTCGTCTTTATCTACTGATATCCAGAATAAAGGTCATTGTAAATATTATCTATTCAAAATCACAACACATGAATGAAGTAAAACTGAATACAATAACAATGGACTTAAGCATGCGACTTCGCTTGCAAGACGAAAAATATATACCTAATCTACAAAAGTATTTAATGTTTTAGGTCACAGACTAGTTATGAATAAGTCGTCTTCTTCTTCTTCCTGCCCTTTTCCCACGCTAAGTGTGGTCGTAACATGAGATCTTCTTCCATCTCCCTCTATCATCCGTCATCTCGTACTCACTTCTTTCTTACTCATATCTTTCACACATGAAATTAGGTATGTATTGAAATCTAAATAAACCATCAGTTTTTTTTAACTATACTTAATTTAAGATTTTGGCTTTTGTTGGCATTTTGTAGTGGTAGCACCCCTGCCTCACGATCCGAAGGTCGTGGGTTCAAACCTGGTCGTGCACCAGTTTTTCGTGCATGAGTTTTTCCATTCGAAAAATTTATGTGCGCAATGCCAGTGCTCTTAAACGGTGAAGGAAAACATCGTGAGGAAAACGGCATACCCTAGAAGCGAAAATTCGAAGGTGTGTGTCATAGGTTAGTATTCTTATAAGCGGCGATGGGCTTGCAACCTGTCACGTACGGAATACTAAATACTGTGCAAAATGTACCAAATGCATGTTTGGAGTTGCCTCTGACTACCCTCTTTAGATATCCTCAAACATCTAGGTAACTAGAGAAGAGATATCTACTGAGCCTGGGGATTACAGGCGTGATCATATTTATTTATTTTATTTATTTATTTATTTGACGACCTCAGTGGCGCAGCGGGCAAGAGTCCGCCTGCGACGCAAGAGGTTGCGGGTTCGATTCCCGCCTCGGAACAAATTTGTGTACGATCTACAGAAATTTGTTCCGTTGGTCTGGGTGTGTATGTATAATAAAAAATATCTATCTATGTACCTATATCATGTATTAAATATATCAGTTATCTAGTACCCATAACACAAGCTTTGAGTGGCTTACTTTGGGGCTAGATGATGCTGTGTGGATTGTCCAGCATTATTTATTTTATTTATTTATTTATTTATTTTTGTTGGCATAACTGATGAATCTCTCTCTACTTAGTTCTCTCCAGGGCAACTTTCTTGACCTCTATACGACATGACAGCAACCTTCTCTTTCACTCGGCTTATATACCTTATCCTCTGTCTTTCTCTTTCTTTCCTTCCACTTTTCCTTTTATAATGTTCATGAAGAAAACTGGATACAGGGGTAGAGGTAGGCCAAAGAAAAGATGGATGGACTGTGTGAAAGATGACATGGGTAAGAAAGGAGTGAGTGAGATGACGAATGATAGAGGGAGATGGAAGAAGAAAACGTATTGAGCCGACCACACATAGCGAGGGAGATGGCAGAATGTTCTTAAAAAAATATAGTTTTACAAACTATATTTTTAAAGCAGCGAAAGCAGCGACCCCCACGTCTGCCCGGCTTTTTTTTTCAAATCGAAACTTCAAATCTGTCTAGAAGTTATTTTTTCGAATGGATTTATTGAGAAATCATTGTATATAGTTCATTCGTTCAGGAAGATGTGCCAAAGTAAAAAGAAACCCTAAAACGTAGTTATACAGTTTAATATTCAGTAAAAACCAACAGGCGTCATTGTCTAAGCAGACGACGGTAGTAACCAGTACGTCTACCATGAGTTGTCACATTTAGATCAGCTGACGTTACTACAGTAGTAATAGTACGTTACTATGACATCTGTCAAAACTGTTACTCATGGTACCAAATTGTAAGCAAATTATGAGCGCAAACTACAGTCGCTGTAGTACTGTGACGTAGGATAGTTAACTACGTGAGGTTTTAGTACCCAACTATCCGCTAGAGGCGCTGTACAAGTTTTCATACATTTTTTTAACTACAGTCGCTAGCGAGTGTAGATTGTGAAAACTCATGGTAGACCTACAGGATCCGTGCTTAAACACACGAGAGGTTAATCTATCAGCTATCTGGTTCTCAAAATACAAGCTTGCTTAGTTTGAAGCTAGATGGCGTTGTGTGTAATATGATCACGACTGTAATCCCCAGGCTGGTAGACATCTCCTCAGATCTTTAGTTACTTAGATCTTTGAGGATATCTAAAGAGGGTAGTAACAGGCACGTCCAAACTTAACATTTGGCACACGCCCACATTTTTCACGGTAGTTAGTATTCCGTACGTGACAGGTTGCAAGCCCATCGCCGCTTATAAGAATACTAACCTATGACACACACCTTCGAATTTTCGCTTCTAGGGTATGCCGGTTTCCTCACGATGTTTTCCTTCACTGTAAAATCACCGTGAAATATACACTAATATTTATTCGATTAAAGCTAAGTTAAATTATTAATACCTTTACTAAAGTCGGCCACTGACTCATACGATTTTACTTTGAAAATGAATAAGAGACACGAAGTATTAGTTTAAAATTAGCTTTAGTTACTTTTACCCAGAATTAAAGCCACTGAAACATTAAATTAAATATTCTTGTAATTTTTTATTGTTTTTTAATGTTCTTCTGTTTACAACTAATTAAAAGTACATGTAAACAGGCGAGCTTAACCCTAAAAGAGTTTTCTACCAGCAAACTCTTGAGATTAGGGAGAAGCTATAATATTAACAGTAAATATTCGAATATTATTAGTGGAGACTTATTAATTACCCGTTATTTACACCAAAAATATTGATACATTGTATTCAACGATTCTTGTAAAAATATTTAGGTATTGTAAACGTTTCAAAAACTAGTATTGACATAGTTTCAAATATGTTTTAAATTTTTACACTTTTTTGTTAGCTTGTTTAATATTTCAAACAATTTTTTGATACATTTTTTGCAAGTTTTGTTTATGCATAAATATTTTCAAAATGTTTCTAAAACTATATTTGCCTACGTTTATATTATACTAGCTGATGCCAGCAGCTTCGCCCGCGTGAATGTCGATTATCGCGACTTTTCATACAAACTTTCATCCCCTATTTTATCCCTTTGGGGGTAGAATTAATCTAAAATAAAATTTCAGCCCGATCCGTCCAGTGGTTTGGGCTGTGCGTTGATAGATCACTATGTCAGTCAGTCAGTCAGTCACCTTTGAGTTATATATATTTAGATTATACTAGTTGATACACGCGACTTTTTACGCGTTAGATTACTTTGTAATATTCTGTGACTAGGGCTGTACGGATGGATAAGGTTTTTGTACCGCGCACCTTGGCTCGCGTAGTACCTTGAAAAACAATATATTCCGCGGGAACGGTACATTTTTCTGGGATAAAAAGTAGCCTATGTGCTATTACAGACTGTAATCTATATCTGTACCAAATTTCATCTAGATCCGTTCAGCGTGAAAGAGTAACAAACATACATCCATACATTCTTACAAACTTTCGCGTTTATAATATTAGTAGGATTTATCTTTTTTATTTGTCAACCGATTTCGATGAAACAAAGCCTAAGTTTTAAACCAAGTTTATCTAAATACATTAGTGAAAACTGCATTCGAGTTGGTTCAGTCGTTGCTGAGATAAGCACAAACGCGCAGATAAACAGACATTTTCTTCACAAACGATTGTTTTAGGCTAAGTAGCGTGTCTTCTTTAGGTAGCACTAATTTTATTTGAAAACTATTTGTTGCCCGCGACTTCGCCCGCGTGAATATCAAACATTTTGTATGGGAAAATGTTTTTTCGGTAATTTTCCAATGTTATTAAAAGTTATTCGGGTCGGAGACAAATAGAAAAAATCAAAAAAGATGAAAATCTGTCCATCCTCTACAGTTTTAAGTGTTCTAACAAACCGGACTTTGTTTTATATATTAGATATATATAATTAATAAAAAGTATCCTATGTCCGTCTCCTGGTTCAAAGCTACCTCCCCACCAATTTTCAGCCAAATCTGTTCAGCCGTTCTTTAGTTATAAATAGTGTAACATGAATTTCTTTTATATATATAGATATGTAACGTACAGACACGGCTCCTCAACGATTTTATTATATGTACATTTCTTAATCATAATACTTTTGAAAGCTGTCAGCCCGTTGAGGTCTGCGCCCATTACAGCGGCTGTCAGGTGTCGAAACTCCTCGGCATGTATCTGAAAGGAAATTATATTAATACTAGCTGTCCCGGCAAACTTCGTACCGCCTTCTACATTGCTTAGATAACAGTGAGTGATTATAATTTAATATGAACTTTATTAAATAGTAATAAAGTTCAAATTGACTCTACATTTTATTTAGAAAACGTTTGTATGGGAAATAGAAATGGGCTATTTTTAGGGTTTTCCCGGCAGTTATTCGAATTTTTCTTACCTTTTAAACTTTCCCTAGACCTCCACGAACATTTCAAGACCAAGATAAGATAAATCCGTTTAGCCGTTCTCGATTTTTAGCGCGACTAACGAACAGCAATTCATTTTTATATATATAGACTATTGTGTTTTGAGCACTGATGAGTGATTTTCTGCGATGCATTCGACTGTCAACTTTGTCGCTCTAGTTTTTATATATTTTCTCGTGTTATTTTGAGTTTTATTGTGTAATTTTGGTGGTTATTTTTCCAATAAAGCCAGAGTTCTTGACGCGAGAGTAAAATATGTGAATTAATGTGAATAGTTCCTTTCTAAATCCATCGGAGGAAATTACGAGAATTTTGAACAAAACAGCCGTCTTTTATTTAAAAATTTTACAATTTGTCTATGAGTTTCTGACATTGACAGATTGGGGGTTCAGGGGGGGTCATGACCCCCCCTGGGCTGGGTCCAGGACCTAGGTGGACCACTAATTAAAATTATCTATACTTCTATACTAATATAGATATAGATTATAGAGGAAAGTTTTGTATTTTTGTATGTAATCAATAAAAAAACTACTGGTCCGATTTCAAAAATTAGTATGCTACATTATCCCTGAGTAACATAGTCTATATTTTATATAGGTACCACGCGAGCAAAGCCGCGAGCGGAAGTTAGTATAGTATAAGATAGTGTATATTATGTAGAAGAATAGTGTAAGAGCTTGTGGTAAGGCCTTTAAAGTGGAGAATATAGGTGCGGCCCACCTGAGGCTGACGTCGTGCAGGCGCAGCACGGCGTAGCGCGGGGAGCGGTACACGGGGAACAGGTGGGGCGCCCCCCCGCGCAGCAGGGCCCCGCACAGCGCGCGCCCCGCGCCCCCCGCACCCCCCCACATCTCCTCCAGCGAACAACCCTTACTGTAAACAAAGTAGTTTATAGCTACAAATACATTTACAAATTGTACCCGTAAAGGGGTAAAGTTTTCAAAACAAGTTAAATTAAATTATAATAAAAAAAAACCCTGACACAAATTTTGCCCGTTATTTTGTGGTGGCGGCCATCTTGGATTTGAAATTTGTCATAATATTCTACTACTCAAGCCCTTTTATTTGATAACTATATCGAGGGAGTTGTGAAAAAATGTAATCCGCCATTTTGTGGCAGCGGCTATCTTCGATCATCAGATCGGCGGATCGATTCATTTTGATTCGATCGCAATCCATACGGAGTGATTCGATCACGAATTTATGTGATCCGATCATTTTTGACCCGCATACCCGTTTGTTATGGCTATCTTGCAAGGCTCGCGCGCGACCCAATCGATTGTCGATCATCCTACGAGCCGCGACGACTCTTTGCGACCTGCTTAGTAATAAGTAATCTGCAAGTCAAGGGACCCATGGGTACAACAACTATATCTGTCTTCTAGATTGCATGGGTTTATCAATCAAATCTCTGTAATATCCCAATCACATAGCTGATGGGTCGCGATCGAACCGGGTCGCACGAAGTGATCGATTGACACAGATCAAAAGATGGAGTCTTTACCTGCTGACGCCATAGCAGTATGCGGTCTCCACAACCAGGTGTGTTGCTCGTAACTTGCTCAGCTCTTCATGCACTTCCGTAGCCGAGAATCGACCGTACACTTTATAAACAGCATACGCTCGCTCCCTGTTACAGAAAGGAGGTGTTTCATAATGGGCTATGATTGAACAGACATAATTGGTCTATATACACAATGACATAACAGACATAACGAGCGCTGGTGGTGTAGTGGTAGTACCCCTGCCTCTCGATCCGAAGGTCGTGGGTTCAAACCTGGTCGTGCACCATGAGATTTCCATTCGAAAAAGTTATTTGAGCAATGCCAGTGCTCTTAAACGGTGAAGGAAAACATCGTGAGGAAGCCCGCATACCCTACAACCTAAAATTAGATGTGGTTTAAGATATTTATTTCTCATAAGAATTTACATATTCACTTACATGAGATAATTTAACTTAAAACTTAACTAACTAGGCTAAACGTGCGTACTTAGGTTTATAGTTTGATAGGCAGGCACTAAGTTTTAATGGTTAAGTAAAAAGAATAATAAAAATCCTACCTAAATGTGCGCAATACCAGTGCTCTTAAGCGGTGAAGGAAAACATCGTGAGGAAACCGGCATACCCTAGAACCAAAAATTCGAAGGTACGTGTCATAGGTTAGTATTCTTATAAGCGGCGATGGGCTTGCAACCTGTCACGTACGGAATACTAACTACTGTGCAAAATGTGGGCATGTACCAAATGTCATGTTTGGACTTGCCTCTGACTGCCCCCTGACTAAATGTATACAGGGTTATAGGTATCTAATCAATAACCTTGAAAAGGCGACTTGGGTAAATCAAGACTAACAACTTTTGTTCTACGATTTTTTCTAATTCAATGATATTTTTTCCCATACAAAAAAATAAATAAGCAAATTTCCAGTTCTAATCTTCTTAGCTCTTGCTAGACGGTCACAGATTAAGACAAGTCGGTACATGCTGTGTGTGTAGCACACTCGGCCGAGCGATTGCGTAAAAGTCGTAGCACTCAGCGTGTCTCAGCTGACTGCGCATACGTCAGAATCGAATAAATGAAACAAAGGTATGTCTACGAGACATAGAGCTAACAATTGATAGAAATTCTCACAAAAACTAAAAAAAATTAAAACTTGAGAACTATTACGTTTTGGCAAAAGTCATAGAACAAAAGTTGTTAGTCTTGATTTACCCAAGCCGCCTTTAAGAGGTTATTAAATCAAATCAAATCAAATAAAAATATGTTTATTTTCAATAGAATCACAGGGATCACTTTGAAACGTCTTACATACTAGGTGAGTCTAAGTGCCAGTTCCAGTCCTATCCCCAGTGCGAGAAGAACTGACAAGAAACTCGCTGGGCCCTAGCGCTTTTTTTGTATGATCCTTGTTAATTTTGTAAGGAATACCTAGCAGAGTGGAGCTGATTCATCCCAAGCTTTTTTATCATCTAAGTACTCTTATATTTTATAGTAAGCTTTTCTAGACAGTTTCTGTTTAATTACATTTTTGAATTTTCCAATTGATAAATCAAGCATGTCACTTGGGATCTTGTTATAGAAGCGTACACATTGCCCTTTAAAGGATTTACTTACTTTAGTGAGCCTAACCGTGGGAACAGCGAGTTTATTTTTAAGTCTAGTATTAACATTATGATTATCACTATTTTTCCTAAATAAATTAATGTTTTTGTGAACATACATCAAGTTTTCATATATATACTGACATGGCATTGTCATGATGTTTATTTCTTTAAACTTATCTCTAAGAGATTGATTAGATACCTATAACCCTGTATAAATGTGATAATTAGTGAGAGTGAATGTTTAGTTATACTTTCACGTGAGTATAAACAACAAAAGTATGTACATAATAAGCTACAATTTTTAACGATATTGAGTTTACAAGCCAGTTGATAACAAACACAAATTGAGTCATAGATTAATATTCTTATAGGTGATAGGCTTTTAAGGGGGTGTCACACTCACCTCGCCTGCTTGTGCTCGTAGTGCGGATGCGCCACAATGGCTCGTCGGGTTATTAGCATGATGCTAGCCATGAGCGGCATCGAACCTGCGAACACGCTCTTACTGCTCTCAGACTTTATCCACTCCATCAATTGTTCTTGTTGGGGGTCACTGAACTCGCCTGAAATAGATCTATATTTAACAATAGTCAATCCTACTAATATTATAAACGCGAAAGTTTGTAAGAATGTGTGGATGTTGGATGTATGTTTGTTACTCTTTCACACTGAAACGGCTGAACGGATCTGGATGAAATTTGGCACAGATATAGATTACAGTCTGGAATAGCACATAGGCTACTTTTAATCCCGGAAAAATTTACGGTTCCCGTGGGAATAGATTTGTTTTTGTTTATCAAGGTACCACGCGGACGAAGCCGTGGGCATAAGCAAGTAAATCATACTAATATTAAAAATTCAAAAGTAACTGTCTGTTACGCTTTCACGCTTAAACCGCTGAACCGATTTTGATGAAATTTGAAACTTACCAATGTGTGACATTTCTATCGTGACATTTTGCATCAAGCTCTTCAGAACTGGTATTAAACTGATCAGCCAAAACAAAGGTAGGTACTTTATGTACTTGTTGGGTAACCTGGAAAAAAAGAAAATTATAAAAACACAAAGCTACCACCAAACGGTGAAGGAAAACATCGTGAGAAAACCGGCAAATCGCAGAACAAAAAAGGTATATCCTACTAATATTATAAACGCGAAAGTTTGTTTGGATGTCTGGATGTATATGTTGGTTACTCTTTCACGCTAAAACAGCTAAACGGATCTGAATGAAATTTGGCTCAGATATAGATTATGGTCTGGAATAACACATAGGCTACATTTTATCCCGAAAAAATGTACGGTTCCCGTGGGATAGCGATGTTTTTGTTTTTCAAGGTATCACGCGAGCGAAGCCGTAGGCGGAAGCTAGTAATAAATAAATCTATCAGATATCTAAGTTCCCATAGTACAAGCTTTGCTTAGTTTGGGTCTAGATGGCGTTGTGTGAAATGTACTAATATTTATTTATTATATTATTATATTAAAGAACTAGCGTTTGCTCGAAGTCGATGGTTTAATAGGGAAAAATGGTTTTAATAGGGTTTCTAATTGGTTTTTTAACCCCGTTAGGGGATAAATTTCAATAAAATACGAAACACGTCTTCCATCTATTCCGTTAAGAAAGGTTTATGCAATATATGAAGTACATTGGACCATGGAATCACATTGTCCCATACAAACTTTGCCCCTTTTTTTCATCCCCTTAGAGGTAGAATTTCGGAAAATCCTTTCTTATCGGATGCCTACGTCATACAAAGAACACATTTTCCAAGTTTCAGGTCTCTACGACCAGCGGTTTAGGCTGTGTCATTCAGGACAAAGCCTTTTAAACGTTTAGAAGACTAGTTATAATATAAGAAAGATAATTTATACATACTTGTAATAATTCCTGTTCAAAAACAGAGCTGATACAACACACATTTGCGGAACGAAGAGTAGTTTTAACCGCATCACCAGCGCCGCCATGACACCATAGACAACCATCTGCGATATATTATAGAACACGGCCGGGTCTATGGTCACATGCCTTAAGAAACACACCAGCTCGTCCCGTTCCGCGGTTTCAGACCTTAACCACTTGTTAATAAGGTCCAAGTCTTTAACTTCAGTGTTTTCGATGCCGCTATCTTCATCCGATGTGTTGTCCTTGTCTGACTCGTTATTCGCCTTATTGTCTTTCTCTGTCTTGCATTCATTAATCTCTTTTCTGTATTCACATAGAGCTGTTGTTATCCAGAATTTTAATACGTTTATTATATTAAACACCACGAAAGGTATTAGAAATGAATAACAAAGTTTCATAACTGAATTTAAAGGTAAAAAGTCAAATACATCAGAGCATGTATACAAAAGTGTATGGAAACTTCGAAAATCTGTAAACTTCGAACGGAGTATATCCCATATATGAGAATCTTCGTCCACTTCAAGAAAGTTACTGATGATTTTCTTCAAATAAACGGAACAGCAAGCTACTATACAGATCCTTAACAACACAAGCCAAGATTCCACCATCAAATCCACGCGATTCTCAACCTTAACGCTCAGAGAACTGAAGAACAGGCAATAAACAGACAGTACTATGAACAAGGATGTGTATAGAGATGATTTTAGCATGTCGTTTCCTTGCAGGAGTAGAACAGCTAAATGTAGACCGCAGAAATGTGAATGTAGAAGGATGCAGAGCGTCTTCAGGTCTATTATCCTCAGTTGTTCCATCACAAAGAATATAGCCAGCTGGGTGAGCAGGATGAACTGGGAGAACTGCCAGAAGAGGAGACAGAGGCAGTTCAGGATGAATATTGACACCTGGAACAGAAGAAGTAAAATATGATCACGACTGTAATCCCCAGGCTCGGTAGATATCTCCTCAGATCTCTAGTTACTTAGAGGATATCTAAAGATATCAGCACGTCCAAACATGACATTTGGCACATGCCCACATTTCCACGGTAAGTATTCCGTACGTGACAGGTTGCAAGCTCATCGCGACTTATAAGAATACTAGCCTATGAAACATTCGAATTTTCGGTTCTAGGGTATGCCGGTTTCCTCGCGATGTTTTCCTTCACCGTTTAAGAGCATTGGCATTGCGTACATATTTTTTTCGAATGGAAAACTTATTGTTGCACGACCAGGTTTGAACCCACGACCTTCGGATCGTAAAGCAGGTATGCTACTACTACACCACCAGTACTACAGGAGAAGTACTCGTACAATGTTATATAAAGGTATTGAGTACGTATTAAAAAAAATGATTGAGCGAGCGAAGCGAGCAAAATCTCAGTGTTAAGGTGATTTGCTTTGTATGTTTGTTAGAGCACAACTTATGAATCGTTAATCTGCATGAATCTTGGAAGGCCTAGAGATTCTGCTATAGATTTGCTGGGAAGCATATGAGCTTAATCTGTGAAGGAGTTGTAAAGATAATGGGTTCTAAAGTCGAAAATAAAAGAAAAACGTATAGCGTGTGACATGTCCACCGACATCTGTCTCTCTCTCACCTGCAGCTGTAGCGTGGTGCGTCTCTCTCTGTCTCGCAGCTGGAGCGTCCACCGACATCTGTCTCTCTCTCACCTGCAGCTGTAGCGTGGTGCGTCTCTCTCTGTCTCGCAGCTGGAGCGTCCACCGACATCTGTCTCTCTCTCACCTGCAGCTGTAGCGTGGTGCGTCTCTCTCTGTCTCGCAGCTGGAGCGTCCACCGACATCTGTCTCTCTCTCACCTGCAGCTGTAGCGTGGTGCGTCTCTCTCTGTCTCGCAGCTGGAGCGTCCACCAACATCTGTCTCTCTCTCACCTGCAGCTGTAGCGTGGTGCGTCTCTCTCTGTCTCGCAGCTGGAGCGTCCACCGACATCTGTCTCTCTCTCACCTGCAGCTGTAGCGTGGTGCGTCTCTCTCTGTCTCGCAGCTGGAGCGTCCACCGACATCTGTCTCTCTCTCACCTGCAGCTGTAGCGTGGTGCGTCTCTCTCTGTCTCGCAGCTGGAGCGTCCACCGACATCTGTCTCTCTCTCACCTGCAGCTGTAGCGTGGTGCGTCTCTCTCTGTCTCGCAGCTGGAGCGTCCACCGACATCTGTCTCTCTCTCACCTGCAGCTGTAGCGTGGTGCGTCTCTCTCTGTCTCGCAGCTGGAGCGTCCACCGACATCTGTCTCTCTCTCACCTGCAGCTGTAGCGTGGTGCGTCTCTCTGTCTCGCAGCTGGAGCGTCCACCGACATCTGTCTCTCTCTCACCTGCAGCTGTAGCGTGGTGCGTCTCTCTCTGTCTCGCAGCTGGAGCGTCCACCGACATCTGTCTCTCTCTCACCTGCAGCTGTAGCGTGGTGCGTCTCTCTGTCTCGCAGCTGGAGCGTCCACCGACATCTGTCTCTCTCTCACCTGCAGCTGTAGCGTGGTGCGTCTCTCTGTCTCACAGCTGGAGCGTCCACCAACATCTGTCTCTCTCTCACCTGCAGCTGTAGCGTGGTGCGTCTCTCTCTGTCTCGCAGCTGGAGCGTCCACCGACATCTGTCTCTCTCTCACCTGCAGCTGTAGCGTGGTGCGTCTCTCTCTGTCTCGCAGCTGGAGCGTCCACCGACATCTGTCTCTCTCTCACCTGCAGCTGTAGCGTGGTGCGTCTCTCTCTGTCTCGCAGCTGGAGCGTCCACCGACATCTGTCTCTCTCTCACCTGCAGCTGTAGCGTGGTGCGTCTCTCTCTGTCTCGCAGCTGGAGCGTCCACCAACATCTGTCTCTCTCTCACCTGCAGCTGTAGCGTGGTGCGTCTCTCTCTGTCTCGCAGCTGGAGCGTCCACCGACATCTGTCTCTCTCTCACCTGCAGCTGTAGCGTGGTGCGTCTCTCTCTGTCTCGCAGCTGGAGCGTCCACCGACATCTGTCTCTCTTTCACCTGCAGCTGTAGCGTGGTGCGTCTCTCTGTCTCGCAGCTGGAGCGTCCACCGACATCTGTCTCTCTCTCACCTGCAGCTGTAGCGTGGTGCGTCTCTCTGTCTCACAGCTGGAGCGTCCACCAACATCTGTCTCTCTCTCACCTGCAGCTGTAGCGTGGTGCGTCTCTCTGTCTCACAGCTGGAGCGTCCACCGACATCTGTCTCTCTCTCACCTGCAGCTGTAGCGTGGTGCGTCTCTCTCTGTCTCGCAGCTGGAGCGTCCACCGACATCTGTCTCTCTCTCACCTGCAGCTGTAGCGTGGTGCGTCTCTCTGTCTCACAGCTGGAGCGTCCACCAACATCTGTCTCTCTCTCACCTGCAGCTGTAGCGTGGTGCGTCTCTCTGTCTCACAGCTGGAGCGTCCACCGACATCTGTCTCTCTCTCACCTGCAGCTGTAGCGTGGTGCGTCTCTCTGTCTCACAGCTGGAGCGTCCACCGACATCTGTCTCTCTCTCACCTGCAGCTGTAGCGTGGTGCGTCTCTCTCTGTCTCGCAGCTGGAGCGTCCACCGACATCTGTCTCTCTCTCACCTGCAGCTGTAGCGTGGTGCGTCTCTCTCTGTCCCGCAGCTGCAGGCTAACTAGCCACAGCTGTAGCAGCAGTAGCGGCGCCGCCATGTTCTCCCGCTCGTTGGGCGCCCAGTGCACGCGCGTCGCCTCCGCGTGATTCGCGAAGTACTGCAGCACGGCCAGTAGGCCTCCAAGCACCGACTCACTGGAAACAGTACGTGTACCATGAGTTGTCACATTTAGATCGGCTGACGTTACTACAGCTCGTCGTTCTAGGCATTCGTGAAGTTAGCCGCAAGAGCTGCGCAGTATCGTTTTTCGGGAGCAATTGGAGTTATGAGGAGGGGAAGGAACTGTACATGCGCAAACTCGCAGCTGTGGCTAATTTCACGAATGCCTAGATCCGTTGGATGACCTGTACGTTACTATGACATCTGTCAAAAATGTTACTCATGGTACCAAATTGAGCGCAAACTACAGTCGCTGTAGTACGCTGTGACGTAGGATAGTTAACTACGTGACGTTTTAGTACGCAACTATCCGCTAGAGGCGCTGTACAAGTTTTCATACATTTTTTTAACTACAGTCGCTACCGAGTGTTGATTGTGAAAACTCATGGTAGACCTACTGAAGGCCAGGGGCCTTACCACGGAGTCTCCCAGAACGATTCCGTAACGATTCCATTATAGAAACGTTACTACTTCATACAATTTGCATAGGTCATGGTATGAAATAACAATGTAATACTAATTCGGTAATGTATTATGCATTCGTGGTAAGGCCCCTGTTCAGACCTACGTTGTCCAATAGATTTTTGTGTTCAAAAAATGTATGTACAGGGTGTTACTCTGTATACTCTGTATTTTATATTTTTTTTTACTCTGTATACATTTTTTGCTTCCAAAAACTTCAGGGGGTTAATACAAAATACAAAAATCTTTATTAGGAACAAAGAAAAACAATGTAGAATAGGTACAGTTGTGGGCTGACTACTGCAAAAGTTAAAAAACTGTGTAGCAGAGTCAGCGCCCTCCTCCGCTAGCGAAACAATATGTTCCATCTAAAGATATTAGAAGACAAAAATAACTAATCTAATCTAATCTAATCTAATCTAATGATAATAATGGTTAAAGTACCAATCAAGATAAACAACTTTTTGTAAGAAACTATCACTGTGAGCGCGAAAAAAAACAGCTATTTCATACATTTTAGCCAAGTACGTATTGAACTGTTGCATGGAACAGCTGTTTTTGTTTCGCACACCGTGTTTTTTGGCGTTTTTATAGATAACTAGCGACTTCCGCTATAATATTAGTAAGATTTATCAAAGAAGCAAAGTTGAAGATAATTTTTGCTTAACATCGTTCGCTTATACCTTAAAGCGGTAGCTTGTAGGAACAGCGCAGCTACATTCAGCCCTGCCAGGACCCACACAGCCTCCAAATAGAAGATGATCGGTTGACCGAGCCCCACGCAGCTCTCCACGGGGGATAGGCCTTCGCCCCTGTCCACCATGTGGCACTGGCGGTGCGCTGTCGTGTTCAAAACAGGCTCCAAGTAACGATATAACGCACCTATTAACACCTGTCAAGATGATATAAAATAAATAATCCTACTAATATTATAAACGCGAAAGTTTGTATGGATGTCTGGATGTATATTTGTTACTCTTTCACAATGAAACGGCTGAGCGGATCTGGATGAAATTTGGCACAAATACAGATTATAGTCTGGAATAACACATAGGCTACATTTTATCCCGGAAAAATGTTCGGTTCCCGTGGGATAGATTTGTTTTTGTTTTTCAAAGTACCACGCGGGCGAAGCCGTGGACGGAACCTAGTCTATACTAATATTATAAAGAGGAAAAATTTGATTGTTTGTTTGTTTGCATTGAATAGGCTCCGAAACTACTGAACCGATTTGAAAAATTCTTTCACCAATGTGTAGAATGAACTTTCAGGATGAACATAGGCTATATTTTATGTAGGTACTTCGCGGGCGACGCCGCGGACAGAAGCTAGTATGTAATAAAGATACTTGCCTCTGGATGTATATTGAAACGATTAAATGCATTAACTTCATTTGGAAACTCAACTAGACGGTCATGCATGAGTTTTGAGATGCCGGCCATGAACGGATGTTCCTGGAATTAAATAAGTCTATAGGTATATGAGAATTTCGCTGTTTTTTCTTTTATTTTTTCGTAAATTTTCCATTGTTTTTATAGTTATTCTGCTATTCTTCTTTCACTCCACAACATTCTCTTATCAACTATCATTCAAAGTTAAACCACACATACTTCTCAAAGCGCTACAGCATGGAGACATGCTGGAGCATCAAGCTGAGCTATGGGCCATTTCTCTGCCACAACAATATATTAGGTGTTACTGAAGATTTATATAAGATAGGATAACTTCTATACCTACCTCATTTGTTAAGTGGGTACATAATATTTTTTAAGCAACTTATTTCTATTTTATGTTTGGTTTTGTTGTGGTTTGCAAGAAATAAATATATTTCATATTTCATATTCATATTCATCATCTAGCCCCAAAGTAAGCTACTCAAAGCTTGTATTATGGGTACGAGATAACTGATAAATTGAATACATTATATACATAATAGATATTTTTTAGTATACATTGAAAACACATAGACCAACGGAACAAATTTCTGCAGATCATACACAATTTTTTTCCGAGGCGGGAATCGAACCCGCAACCTCTTGCGTCGCAGGCGGACTCTAGTGAACAATGACGAAAGTGAGAACAATGACGAAACCCTTGAGTAGAAATGGCCCAGTGCTCTCATTAGGAACAAAGTTTACAAACCTGTACAATTGTCTTGTAATATGAATAGTAGAATCCCATTTCAGTACGCAGAGACATCTCCCGCTCCATCTCAGACAGGAACGAGAAATTCCTGTCATTCTCAAACAGATGGGATACATAACGGTAGTGTATGTAACCTACTGAAAATGCTGAAAAATATATAATTCTATAGACTTCTTTGTTTAGGGCATCTGTCTCATAAAGAACAATATTGCCAGTGTCAAATGTATTTTTATAAGTGTAGTCAACGTCAAGAGCGCTGGTGGTGTAAGAGCGCTGGTGGTGTAGTGGTAGCACCCCTGCCTCACGATCCGAAGGTCGTGGGTTCAAACCTGGTCGTGCACCAATGAGTTTTTCCATTCGAAAAATTTATGTGCGCAATACCAGTGCTCTTAAACGGTGAAGGAAAACATCGTGAGGAAACCGGCATACCCTAGAACCAAAAATTCGAAGGTACGTGTCATAGGTTAGTATTCTTATAAGCGGCGATGGGCTTGCAACCTGTCACGTACGGAATACTAACTACTGTGCAAAATGTGGGCATGTACCAAATGTCATGTTTGGACTTGCCTCTGACTACCCCCTTTAGATATCCTCAAAGATCTAAGTAACTAAAGATCTGAGGAGATATCTACCGAGCCTGGGGATTACAGTCGTGATCATATTTTTTTTTTTTAGTCATCGTCACAAAGTCAAGTTGCTAAGTCAGTTTTAAACAAAAGATGTAATTTTCTAATGGATTTAGAAAGGTACTTTCACTTTAATTCACATATCACACACCCGTATCAAGAACAAGGGTTGTATTGGTAAAATAAACAGCAAAATCACACAAGATATATATAAAAACTAGCTGTCCCGCCCGCGACTTCGTTCACTTAAAGTATCTAAACTGAGTTTCAAACACATCGCACAACTCAAAAAATCCCATACTAACTTTGACACCCCATTTTACCCCTTTTTGAAGGTTTATATTGAAAAATCCTGAAACACATGTCCATTTATTTTGCATTTACAGAACACAAACAAAGTTTCAAACCAATCGCACCGCCCGTTAAAAAGTGCCCTACAAACCTTGACCCCCCATTTGACCCCTTTTTGAAGGTTAGGTATATTGAAAAATCCTGACACACAAAACAAAGTTTCAGACCAATCGCACCACCCGTGAAAAAGTTCCCATACAAACATTGACCCCACATTTGACCCCTTTTTGAAGGTTATATTGAAAATTCCTGAAACAGGTGTCCATTTATTTTGCATTTACAGTACACAAACAAAGATTCAGACCAATCGCACCACCTGCTAAAAAAATCCCATACAAACATTGACCCCCCATTGACCCCTTTTTAAGAGTTATATTGAAAAATCCTGAAACAGGTGTCCATTCATTTTGCATTTACAGTACACAAACAAAGTTTCAGACCAATCGCACCACCCGTTAAACAGTGCCCATACAAACATTGACCCCACATTTGACCCTTTTTTGATGGTTATTTTGAAAAATCCTGAATTATGTGTCCATTGATTTTGCATTTACAGTACACAAACAAAGTTTCAGACCAATCGCACCACCCGTTAAAAAGTTCCTATACAAACATTGAGCCCACATTTGACCCTTTTTTGAAGGTTATATTGAAAAATCCTAAAACACATGTCCATTCATTTTGCATTTACAGTACAAAAACAAAGTTTCAGACCAATCGCACCACCCGTTAAAAAGTTCCCATACAAAAATTGACCCCACATTTGACCCCTTTTTGAAGTTTATATTGAAAAATCCTGAAACATGTGTTCATTCATATTGCATGTTCAGTTCACAAACAAAGTTTCATGAAAATCGCTCCACGCGTTAAAAAGTTTCATACTAACGTTTTCACCCTTTTTCACCCCTTTAGAGGTGGAATTTCCAAAAATCCCGCCTTAGTGGGTGGTTTTGTTATAAAAGGAAACCACCTTCCAAATTTCAGCTTTCTAGCATCAGCGGTTTCGGCTGGGCGATCATGAATCAGTCAGTCAGTCAGTCAGTCAGGTTAAGCTCTTATATAGATATAGATAAGAGTAAGCAGAGAACACGGATCTCCACTTACTACGATACTGACATACCTCTCGCTTCATTCACTCTTATTACATTCTTCATACATGCGCGTCGGTTTAGGGTACTCTGGACCTGGCCTTTGATCAAGGTATGTACGCCGAGGTCTTTCCCTTCCAACTGTCCCATTCAAACTTTTAATATAAAATAAAATAAATATGATCACAACTTAAATCCCCGGGCTCGGTAGATATCTTCCTCAGATCTTTAATTACTTAGATCTTTGAGGATATCTAAAGAGGGTAGTCAGAGGCACGTCCAAACAAGACATTTGGTACATGCCTACATTTATCACAGTAGTTATAATTTGCATAGTAATACTTTTAATATAAATATGAACTTATTTACCTATTACAACGATGCTGAAGTATTTAATTAACTTTGTCGTAGATACTCTTCTTTTAATCGGCGCCGGCGCAGATGAGCTGTCATCTGTGGTTGTGCTATCACTCATTTTTTATCGTTGAAAACTAGGGTACTTGGAAAACTAATTCGCAGGAGGCCTATTCCAATGGTTCTTTCATTTCTAACCAATAGGAAGGTACTTTAGTAACATAATTTCATTGATTAGGGACTTATCCGGCCTTCACCTGGCCCTGTGTCTCGCTGTAATCTTGTTTACTCTGGCTGATAGCTTCAGTTCTGTAAGTTGTCGTACGCTGTTTGAATTACTTGCTAATTCTTCACAGTTCACAGTTTACAAGATAGCTTTACATCTGAGAAAAGAATCAGAATTCAATTTAACTGTCGCTGAATTATTATATTATTGAAGTTTGAGAAAAACTCTTCGAATTGAAACATGAAAATAGTTTCGTGTCCGAAAAACTCGAAGGATAGAAAGCCGACTCGTTATTTTTCCGTACAAAATAACCGCATATTGCTACTCCGCCCTTTCTGTCAGACAAAGCGCATGACAGATGTCATAGACATACAGGCACTTAAAAAATCATGTCTCCTACCTTCCGGCCCGGGCTAAAATGGCAGGGGTAGGTAGGGGTATGAACGAAGTCGCGGGTACAGCTAGTAACTACTAAAACTAAACATATTATTCTAAACAATAATATTATATTTTTATAACATAGGTAATTAAAATGTTACACACATTTATGACTACACTTAATTATTCTTGTAACATATTTAATTGTTAGGAGAATTTTCCTTATCAGGTGAGTAGGGCCAGCCGGGCGCTGCGGTGGCGTGGATCAGGGACCATAGGGCTTCGCTGTCCGTTGCAGACACTTCAAACGGCTGTAGCAGCTTACGGGACTCCGATTTGATGTCTGGAGTTTATGTTCAGGATATTAAAATTTAAAGGTGTGTGTCGTTATAAATATTTTTAAGTGGCGTTGGGCTTGCAACCTGTCACGCACGGAATACTGATAACCATAGACAGAAGATAGAATATTTTTTTTATCAGTAGCAAGATATTTAACAAGTTAGTAACAAGGTAAAAAAGTTTATCAGTAGCAAGATATTTAACAAAATAGTAACAAGATTTTTGATTATTCAAAAAGGATACATCCCTTGGCGACGTTGGGGGGAGCGCTGAAATCTAGCCGGATGCCGGTTAGTTCTTTTTCAAGCTGATAGGTTTCTCTGTAACATACAATTTCAAAATTTGTTAATAAATGAGTCAAAATATGAATTACTAGCAGTCCGCCCCGGCTTCGCACGGGTATTTATATATACATACATGGTCACGACTGTAATCCCCAGGCTCGGTAGATATCTCCTCAGATCTCTAGTTTCTTAGATCTTTGAGGATATTTAAAGAGGGTACTCACACTCAGAGGCACGTCCAAACATGATATTTGACTCGATATCGCCGCTTATAAGAATACTTGACACAGTATGACACAAACCTTCGAATTTTTGGTTCTAGGGTATGCCGGTTTCCACACGATGTTTTCCTTCACCGTTTAAGAACACAGGCATTGCGCACATAATTTTCTCAAATGGAAAAATTCATTGGTGCACGACCAGGTTTGAACCTACGACCTTCGGACCGTGAGGCAAGGGTGCTACCACTACACCACCAGAGATCTCAAATTAAAAAAAAAACAAAATTCAAAATTAGAATACACACTTGTCATGAATTTATATAGAAAGTTTTAGTTTTATTATTTTAGTGAACTTTTTTTTAGAAGAGCGCTGGTGATGCAGTGGTAGCACCCCGGCCTCACGATCCGAAATCGTGGGTTCAAACCTGGTCGTGCACCAATGAGTTTTTCCATTCGAAAAATGTATGTGCGCAATGCCAGTGCTCTTAAACGGTGAAGGAAAACATCATGAGGAAACCGGCATACCCTAGAATCAAAAATTCGAAGGTGTGTATTCTTATAAGCGGCGATGGGCTCGCAACCTGTCACGTACGGAATACTAACTACTGTGCAACATGTGGGCATGTACCAAATGTCATGTTTGGACGTGCCTCTGATTGCCCTCTTTAGTTATCCTCAAAGATCTTAGTAACTAAAGATCTGAGGAAGATATCTACCGAGCCCGGGGATTACAGTCGTGATCATATTTTTTTTTTTTTTGCTATTTTTTTTTTTCACTTTGACTCCCCTCCCGTACGGCGTACACCCAGTGACCCCTACATTGCATAAAGCTAGCCGAGAGCACGTGAGGCTCTCACGCAACTTTATTCTAATACTTACATTTTTAATTTCGTGGTATCTTTCGCATGGAATGTCCGAATTGAGTAATTCAAAAAGCTGTATAAAGGTATTGAAGCAGTCTAGAACATGATGTGATTTATTTTGATAAGGATTAATACTAAGATACAAATAAAGAGCGTTTTTCTAAGAGTAGCCTTCAATTAAAATGTTAAAATAAAAGAACTCTTATTGTAGCATAACTATAATAGTTGGACATATGCTATCGCGACACTTTTTGTAAATAATGATGTGTTCTACAAAGTCGTAGTACATCATTTTATTCTATCGTCAATAGTTTTCGCAGCGCACGCGATGTAAAGAATATTTTAGATAATTTTTTTACACGTTGGGTTACATTATCGAAGTTTTGGTAAGGATCCCTAATTTTTTTGAAAATATAATATAGCCTATGTCACCCGCTGATAATGTAGCTTCCCAACAGTGAAAGAATTTTTCAAATCGGTTCAGTAGTTTCGGAGCCTATTCATTTCAAACAAACAAACAAACAAACAATCAAAGTTTTCCTCTTTATAATATTACTAGCTTCTGCACGCGGCGTCGCCCGCGAAGTACCTACATAAAATATAGCCTATGTTCATCCTGAAAGTTCATTCTACACATTGGTGAAAGAATTTTTCAAATCGGTTCAGTAGTTTCGGAGCCTATTCATTTCAAACAAACAAACAAACAAACAAACAAACAATCAAAGTTTTCCTCTTTATAATATTATAGTATAGATTATTATTATTATTATTATTAGTGTAGATATACTGTTTTTGCAAATACATACATACATAGAATATATAACACCCAGACACAGAACCACCTGCGTTCATCACGACCTCAGTGGCGCAGCGGGCGAGAGTCCACCTGCGACGCAAGAGGTTGCGGGTTCGATTCCCGCCGCGGAACAAATTTGTGTACGATCTGCAGAAATTTGTTCCGTTGGTCTAGGTGTTTTCTATGTGTAATATATCTATCTATGTATAATATAATGTATTAAATATATCAGTTATCTAGTACCCATAACACAAGCTTTGAGTAGCTTACTTTGGGGCTAGATGATGCTGTGTGGATTGTCCAGCATTATTTATTATAATTTTATTATTATCATCACACAAATATTAGTTCTGGGTGGAGATCGAACCCACAACCTGCAGAAGGCAGAGCTACTACCAACTGAGCTGTGAGGACAGTCAACTGATGATGATTACAACTTGTTAATAATTAGCGTAGACTACTTACTTAGCGTTATCGAGGCGATTACGATCACTGTCTGCAATGGTGAGATGTGATTGGAAGTTGGCACACACTCTCTCGAGCTCCCCGCTGCGGTCTGTCAGCTTTGATAACCGCTCGTTTAGCTCATTCTAGAATTAAAATAAAGTAAATAAATCAAATGGCCTCACAGGTCAGTTGGTAGTAGTTCTGCCTTCTGCGCTGTAGGTTGTGGGTTCGATCCCCACCCAGGACTAACATTTGTGTGATGAACGCAGATGTTTGTTCCGTGTCTGGGTGTTATTATGTATTCTATGTATGTATTTACAAAAAGAATGTATTTAATTTATCTATCAGCTATCTAGTTCCCTTATTACAAGCTTTGCTTAGTTTGGGGCTAGATAGCGTTGTGTGAATTGTCCACCAAAGTTTATTTAATTTTTTTAGAAAGCAGTAAAGGTGAGTCGGCAACATGGTTAGATCCGCGGGTCGTACATGGGCGAGGTTGGGGTAAGATAGACGCGAATGGAAAAAGCGAAGAGGCCTATGCCCAGCAGTGGGATGAGAAAGGCTGATGATGAAGTAAAGCGGAGCCGCGCGCGGTTGCTAGCTTGCTATATGCTGTAATGTTAATACCAGACATAAAAATAAACTCGCTGTTCCCACGGTTAGGCTCACTAAAGTAAGCAAATCCTTTATAGGGCAATGTGTACGCTTCTATAACAAGATCCCAAGCGACATGCTTGATCTATCGATTACGAAATTCAAAAATGTAATTAAACAAAACCTGTCTCGTAAAGCTTATTATAGAATATCAGAGTACTTAGATGACAAAAAAGCTTGGGACGAATCAGCTCCAACTCTGCTAGGTGTCCCTAACAATGGTCATAATACAAAAAAAGCGCTAGGGCCCAGCGAGTTTCTTGTCAGTTCTTCTCGTACTGGGGATAGGACTGGAATTGGCACCTAGACTCACCTAGTATGTAAGACGATTCAAAATGATCCTTGTGATATAACTGAATAAAGATTATTGACTATTGACTATGACTATATTGAGAAACTTCTAAAAATCTCATTAACTAAATAATACTTACATGTATCTTCATTTCTTGGGCAAGTTTTAGTTCTAATTCAGTGTTCTTCTTACAGGCTTTCAGTTGCTGTTGTTCTTGGTCTATTCTTTCTGTAATTTAAAATAAAACAATGGAATTGTTAGCACAAATTGAGTTTCATTACGGCTACGGTACAACTACAATTTACCATCTAACTGCTTGCAAAATCCTTCTAGCTGATCTATAACATCCAGGCACAAGTTGAGGTGAACTTTATTTTCTATTTCTGTACCCATTTTGTCTACAAAATGTTCCGTAGTTCAAAATATCAAAGAAGAAAGACAACGGCGTTTTTCATTCAAATTCAATTCAAAACAAACAAGAACAACTGACTGAATTGAAAAATTACAAACAAACACAACACAGAGTAAAATTGTTGCACAGATTATCCAAAAAGCCAGTGGCTCTCAAGTGACTGGGTGGGTTCCTTCGAATCGAGTAAAGAATCGACTAAAATCTCTAGAGTAGTATCCGAAGTTCCGCTGAACCACAATAATCTCAAAAAAAATTATAGATTAGGTAGTGGCGCCCCACAACGTCAAGTAGTGGTACTTTTCACTCGCTCGCCATTTTTGTGATGGCGGCTGTTATTTATAGATTGTAGGGTGTTGTTTTTCAACAAATAGATGCTCTAAAATGGAGGAAACTAAAGTAATTTACTATATAGACGACGAGGAGACGCCGTATTTAGTGAAAATCCCCATATCCCCCGAGAAAGTTACGTTATTGGACTTCAAAAATCAGTTGAATAGGCCGAACTATAAGTTCTTCTTCAAGTCAATGGACGATGATTTTGGTGTTGTGAAAGAAGAAATAGTAGATGATAACGCTCATCTGCCGTGCTTCAACGGTCGTGTGGTATCGTGGCTAGTGTCCGCCGAAGGCTCGAACCCCTCAGACGGGGCCTCGCAGTGCACGGACAGTAATCCTGGCAAAGGTAAAACCACGAACCAGGGTGCTCCGCCCGCGCCCCTCACTCGCGACACATGCACAGACACCGACAGCACTATCAGCTCCCGACCGGGCCACAGGGCTTCCTGTGACAAATACAAGTATAGAGGCCTGAGAATCAATGGGCACTCGAAATACGGAAACCATGGGCTGGAGTACGAAACAGCATCAGTTCTCAGCTCAGATCTAGACTCCACCAGCTTATTCGACAGCCAATCAGAAATCACCACCACAACTGGCCGCCACACAAATGCCTCAGTAGACCGAGCTCTCACCGAGTGTAGTAGTGTCTCACACTTACAAGTGAGTTCACGTAAAAGACCTCAGCGAAGACGGAAAAGACCTCAAGTCATGTCTCGAACTTCCTCCTACTCCTCCATTACTGACTCCACAATGTCCATGCATATAATAACGGTTACATTGAATATGGATACTGTAAATTTTCTCGGGATATCTATAGTCGGTCAGTCGAATAAAGGTGGTGACGGAGGGATATATGTGGGGAGTATTATGAAGGGAGGTGCGGTGGCTTTGGATGGGAGAATAGAACCTGGCGACATGATTTTACAGGTATTTGTAGCCATAACACTTTTATAACTGGCCTCACAGCTCAGTTGGTAGTGGCTCTCTCTCTTTTAAACCAGGGTATGATCTGCATTAATTCCAAATTTCATCCAAATTTGTCTAGTAGTTTGAGTGTTAAAAAAATGACAGACTACATGCATGTAAAAACTTACATATTATGTAAGTGTGACATGTACCTAGTTGGCTGAATATTTATATCCTGAAATTGAAATTTCTGTTCGAAAAATTTACTAGTGCTATACAGTTCTCTTGAACAGTGAAGGAAAACATCGCAGAGAATACGACAAGTCATAGAACTTAGAAACTAAACTTCAAAGACAGTGTTAAAGGAGCCTCGGTTTAAAAAAAAACTAGTGACGATAAGAAAAGATTAAAAGATCATCTATTTACTACTTTTAAACATTCCAGGTAAATGATGTGAACTTCGAAGACATGACCAACGATGAAGCGGTGAGGGTGCTCCGAGAGGTGGTTCAGAAGCCGGGGCCTATCAAATTAGTGGTGGCCAAGTGCTGGGACCCAAACCCAAAAGGCTACTTCACCATACCCCGCACCGAGCCAGTCCGGCCTATTGACCCTGGTAAAATATTCATATCTCAATTTGCTTTTTATACATCCCAGCTTCACATGGGTAGCAAAAGTATCTATTTTTTTAATATAAATTATAGCCTTTGTCAACCGGGGATAGTGTAGCTACCCATCAGTGAAAGAATTTTTTAAATTGATTCAGTAAATAATAAATAAAATAAATAATGCTGTACAATCCACACAGCATCATCTAGCCCCAAAGTAAGCTATTCAAAGCTTGTATTATGGGTACTAGATAAC
Organism: Cosmorhoe ocellata; assembly: GCA_963675405.1. Taxonomy (NCBI): domain Eukaryota; kingdom Metazoa; phylum Arthropoda; class Insecta; order Lepidoptera; family Geometridae; genus Cosmorhoe; species Cosmorhoe ocellata. The sequence continues at coordinate 5,240,515 of OY776271.1, read as the reverse complement.
TGATATATTTAATAAATGATATAGGTACATACATAGATAGATATTTTTTATTATACATACACACCCAGACCAACGGAACAAATTTCTGCAGATCGTACACAAATTTGTTCCGAGGCGGGAATCGAACCCGCAACCTCTTGCGTCAGTAGTTTCGGAGCCTATTCAATGCAAACAAACACTCATGAAAAAAAGTATATAATTAATCTATCAACTATTATGGTTTCCATAGTACAAGCTTTGCTTAGTTTGGGACTATATTTAATTTATTTATATAACTTACTAGCTTCCGCCCACGGATTCGCCCGAATCTATACCACGGGAACCGTAAATTTTTCTATATCTATACTTCTATACTAATATTATAAAGTGGAAAGTTTTGTATTTTTGTTTGTAACAAATAAACTCAAAAACTACTGGTCCAATTTCGAAAATTCTTACACCATTAGAATGCTACATTATCCCTGAGTAACATAGGCTATATTTTATATAGGTACCTCGCGAGCAAAGCTGCGAGAGGAAGCTAGTCTGGGATAAAAAAGTAGCCTATGTGCTATTACAGACTATAATTTATATCTGTGCCAAATTCATCCAGATCCGTTATGCCGTTTCAGTGTGAAAAAGTAACAAACATACATCCATTCATACATTCTTAAAAACTTTCGCATTTATAATATTAGTAGGATTATTCAAAGAGGCAAAGTTAAAGGTAACTTGTTCAAGATCGTTCGTCACCTTAAGACTATAACCATTCGTTGTTTCCAGGAGCGTGGGTTGCGCACACGGCGGCGCTGCGCGAGGCGTACCCCCCTCCCCCGCCGTCGCTGTCCGCCCTCCCCTCGTCCGTCTCCGAGCGGGCCGAAGCCCCGGGGGGGCTGGAGACACAGCTATCTGTGAATATGGACATGGCGCTCGTGGTGCGCGCCATGCTGCGACCCGACTCAGGTGAGGATAATAAGCCTGAGTCAATCCATCATTTCGTGCGATCCGAGTCGATCGTGACCCATTGGCTAACGTCCGTTTTCTATATACTATCTTCGATTTTTGGATTTTGAATAGGTATTTGACATTGATCCAATAGAAGTAATGTCAAATACCTATCCAAAATCCAAAAATCGCAGATAGATAGAATATACATAGAAACCGTATGTGAACGGGTTACAAAGATTCGATCAATCGATCCATGAGGGTAATCTAGAAGACAGATGTATTTGTTTTATCCTTGTCGCGGGCGCAGGCGGTAGGTTAGGATGATCGACAATGATTGGGTCGCGCGCGAACCTAGCCCAAACAAACGGGTAGACGGGTTAAAAATGATCTAATCAATCGTGATCGACACTGGTCTAGAGGATACCAAAATAGGTTTTATTTTTATTCTAGGATGGATAGTTTTTGAAATATAACAAAAAAAGTATAATTAACAAAACTGCTGACGTTTTATCACGGGTATAAGTACCTACCTAGGTAGGATAATCAAATGAGTTTGTGATTAGGACCAACTTACGTAGACATAGGCACCTAGAGGTAGATCAGTCTAAAAATGCACGCCCCTCCAATGTATTTACCTCTACATGCGGTACAAGTACAAGTGCAGGGGCGTGCAATTTTAGACTGAATCATCTCTACCCATGTATGTAGTATATACAGTGTGTCCAAACACTTCAGGGCGGAAAATACAAATGAGAAAAATTTTGTATTTTTGTTTGTAACAAATAAACTCAAAAACTACTGGTCCGGTTTCAAAAATTCTTTCACCATTAGAATGCTACGTTATCCCTGAGTAACATACGTTATATTTTATATAAAGAAAAATAAAGATACTTTCGCTACCCGTGTGAAGCCGGGATGGGCCGCTAGTCTGTTATAAAGATACGAACCAATTGCACTTTCCAGGGTTGGAGATCAGGGACCGCATGTGGCTGAAGATCACGATCCCGAGCGCGTTCATCGGCGCGGACGTGGTGGAGTGGGTACTGCACCACGTCGCCGGCATCGCGGACCGCCGCGACGCGCGCAAGTACGCCTCGCACATGCTCAAGGTACGTCTCGCACATGCTCAAGGTACGGGCGCAAGTACGCCTCGCACATGCTCAAGGTACGCAAGTACGCCTCGCACATGCTCAAGGTACGTCTTGCACATGCTCAAGGTACGTCTCGCACATGCTCAAGGTACGGGCGCAAGTACGCCTCGCACATGCTCAAGGTGCGCAAGTACGCCTCGCACATGCTCAAGGTGCGCAAGTACGCCTCGCACATGCTCAAGGTACGCCTCGCACATGCTCAAGGTACGTCTCGCACATGCTCAAGGTACGGGCGCAAGTACGCCTCGCACATGCTCAAGGTGCGCAAGTACGCCTCACACATGCTCAAGGTTTTTAAATAAAGTTTCCAAAAAGCTTAAAATAATTGTAGCATAAAAAAACACACCGGGCTATACTGTTTTATTAAGTGTATATATTTATCTTTCAGGCTGGTTTCATTCGTCACACCGTCAATAAGATCACCTTCTCCGAGCAATGTTACTACGTGGCGGGCGAGCTGTGCGCAGAGCTGGCGTCGTTGCGCTTGCGCAGCGCCGCTGGGGACGCCGACAGCCTTCTCAGCACGGCCTTGCCCCTGCCTAACCCAAAGTACGTGCAACTTAGTAGTTGGAAGAAAATTAAATGATCTACAAAGTGTTCTACCTACAAGTTGGAAACAAAATTAAATGATCTATAAAGTATTATGCGCTGGGACGCCGACAGCCTCTCAGCACGGCCTTGCCCCTGCTTAACCCAAAGTATGTGCTACCTACAAGTTTGAAACAAAATTAAATAAACTTAAAAGTATTATTTAACTGTTAGTATTCATAGTATATTACTATTTAAGAGCGCTGGTGGTGTTAGTGGGCTACCTACAAGTTGGGAACAAAATTAAATGATCTAAGAAATTTTATTTAACTAGTATTCTTATAACTTAGAGTACTGGTGGTGTAGTGGTAGCCCTCACGATGCGAAGGTCGTGGGTTCAAACCTGGTCGTGCACCAATGAGTTTTTTATTCGAAAAATGTATGTGCGCAATGCCAGGTGAAGGAAAATATCGTGAGGAAACCGGCATACCCTAGAACCAAAAATTCGAAGGTGTGTGTCATAGGTTAGTATTCTTATAAGCGGCGATGGGCTTGCAACCTGTCAGTACGGAATAACTACTGAAAAAATGTGGGCATGTACCAAATATCATGTTTGGTCGTGCTGATATCTTTAGATATCCTCAAAGATCTAAGTAACTAGAGATCTGAGGAGATATCTACCGAGCCTGGGGATTACAGTCATGATCATATATTTTTTTTTTTAAACATAACTGAAGAGAACAGACAGAATCCGCAATACAACCTTGCACTTAGATCTTTGAGGATATCTAAAGTAGTCAGAGGCTAGTCCAAACATGACATTTGGTACATGCCCACATTTTGCAGTAGTTAGTATTCCGTACGTGACAGGTTGCAAGCCCATCGCCGCATATAAGAATATTAATCTATGACACACACCTTCGAATTTTTGGTTCTAGGGTATGCCGGTTTCCTCACGATGTTTTCCTTCACCGTTTAAGAGCACTGGCATTGCGCACATAAATTTTTCGAATGGAAAAACTCATTGGTGCACGACCAGGTTTGAACCCACGACCTTCGGATCGTGAGGCAGGGGTGCTACCACTACACCACCAGTTATGTTTCGGGTTTATTAATTTTTTAAATAAGTATTTAAGTAGTGTATAATAGTTTTTATAAGTACCCACGTTTCTGATGTTATGCCTACTTAATATTTTTCTGCTCTAACTTTTAAAATAGTTTTTAGTTCTCGTAAGTGGTTTGTAATCTTGAGAGAATTAATAAAGATCTTACTATACTACTAGCTTCCGCCCACTGCTTCGCCCGCGTGGTACCTAGAAAAACAAAATCGAACTTTCATCCCCTATTTTATCCCTTTGGGGGTAGAATTAATCAAAATCCTTTCTTAGCGGATGCCTACGTCATAACATCTACCTGCATGCCAAATTTCAGCCCGATCCGTCCAGTGGTTTGGGCTGTGCGTTGATAGATCACTATGTCAGTCAGTCAGTCAGTCAGTCACCTTTGCGCGTTAACCTATGACGTTGCTATACGTGTCCCGACTGCACTTCGCCACTAAGCCTACTGACCTGGTGGAGTATATGAAGGTGAAGACCAACGTCATATTGAGGGTGGAGAAGTTGCATTCGCACAACAATGTGAGTTTCAATACATTTGTTGTGCGAGTGCCGACTTCAAATCTCGCCCTCTATATGAAAGAGGATTTCTGGCCGAAAGATGTCATATTTCGGCGATTCCGTGGAAGGCTTGGTGACACCCCCCCACTTCCAGCTCCCAATAATTAAATAATTAGTTTATTATTATGTATGTTAGACTGTAAGGTATATATTTTATATGGGCCGTAGTTTTTAAGTATTTTCCATCTTGTACACTTAGACTAATGTTGCCTGAAATAAAGTTATTATTATTATTATTATTATTATTATTTGAGTTATATATATTTAGAAGTATTTTGTTGTGTTTCAGTATGATGGGAGCTAACTACATGCCGTACGCGGGTTCGTATGGATACCAGCCCATTCCTTTCAAATATGCCTCGTGTGTTAACAGCGAACACACAGTATATGGGTAAGTTAAACTCCATTTTATTCAATGCTAGCTTCCGCCCGCGGCGTCGCCCGCAAAGTGCCTACATAAAATATAGCCTATGTTCATCCTGAAAGTTCATTCTACACATTGGTGAAAGAATTTTTGAAATCGGTCCAGTAGTTTCGGAGCCTATTCAATGCAAACAAACAAACATTCAAATCTTTCCTCTTTATAATATTATTATAGACTAGCTTCTGCACGCGGCGTCGCCCGCGAAGTACCTACATAAAATATAGCCTATGTTCATCCTGAAAGTTCATTCTACACATTGGTGAAAGAATTTTTCAAATCGGTTCAGTAGTTTCGGAGCCTTTTCATTTCAAACAAACAAACAATCAAAGTTTTCCTCTTTATAATATTAGTATAGATTAAATAAATCTAAACGGTGAATGAAAACATCGTGAGGAAACCAGTATACCCATATATACAAGAAGAAGAAGAAAAATACGAAGGTTACGTTAATATTCTTGGTACGATAGTAACTATTCTTAAAAGCGGCGATGGGCTTGCAATCTGTCAGGTACGGAAAACTACCACTTTGAAATATCTAAACATGCGCCAAATGTAATGTTTGGACGTGCTGACTACCCTCTTTAGATATCCTCAAAGATCTAAGTAACTAGAGATCTGAGGAGATATCTACCGAGCCTGGGGATCACAACCCGGTCACATTATCTCGAGACCTGGCGTCGATGACGTCACGTCGCGTCGGCGCTGATCTCTCTCTCTCACTAACGCGCCGTGGCGAGCGCGGGGAGGTGAAATTAGAACGGGGCGGGGGGTTCGCATTCCAGCGAGGTCTCGAAATAATAATAATAATAAATAATGCTAGACAGTCCACGCAGCATCATCTAGCCCCAAAGTAAGCTACTCAAAGCTTGTGTTATGGGTACTAGATAACTGATATATTTAATACATTATATACATAGATAGATATTTTTTATTATACATAGAAAACACCCAGACCAACGGAACAAATTTCTGCAGATCATACACAAATTTGTTCCAAGGCGGGAATCGAACCCGCAACCTCTTGCGTCGCAGGTGGACTCTCGCCCGCTGCGCCACAGAGGTCGTCGTAATAATGTGACCGGGTTGTACATATATTTTGTTTTATCAGCTACAATCGCGAGGAGAGCGTGGTGTCCGGCAGCGGGGGCTCCAACTCCGGCTCGGAGCGGGACAAGGAGCCGCCGGCGGAGCGCCGCAGCACCTCCTCGGGCTCCGGCGCGTCGCTGCCGCCCGAGGCGCGTGCGCCCGCGCAGCCCGCGCCGCCCGGCATGCAGCGCCCCGTGCTGTTCCTCTAGGTCGGGGACTTTAATACATATTACCTCTACTGAGCATTGGTGGTGTAGTGGTAGCACCCCTGCCTCACGATCCGAAGGTTGCGGGTTCAAACCTGGGGCCTCACCACGAAGTCTTCCAGATTCCGTAACGATTCCGTTGTAGAAACGGCACATTTGAAGCTTGAAGTAACAGTACTTCAATACAATTTGCATAGGTCATGGTACGAAATAACAATGTAATATTAATTCGGTAATGTATTATGAATTCGTGTTGAGGTCCCACGTCGTGCACCGATGAGTTTTTTTATTCGAAAAGTTTAAGTGCGCAATGCAAGTGCTCTTAAACGGTGAAGGAAAACATCGTGAAGAAACCGGCATACCCTAGAACCGAAAATTCGAAGGTGTGTTTTATAATAAGTTAGTATTCTTATAAGCGGCAATGGGCTTGCAACCTGTCACGTACGAAATACTAGCTACTAAGCAAAATGTGGGCATGTGCCAAATATATTGTTTGGACGTGCTGACTACCCTCTTTAGATATCCTCAAAGATCTAAGTAACTAGAGATTTGAGGAGATATCTACCGAGCCTGGGTATTACAGTCGTGACCATGTATTAGGTAATAAATACCCGTGCGAAGCCGGGGCGGACTGCTAGTATAATATAATATCGGTGGACATTTCACACAACGCCATCTAGCCCCAAACTAAGCAAAGCTTGTACTATGATAACCAGGTAGCGGATAGATTAATTATATAATTTTTTTTGTAAATACATACATAGAATACATAGTAACACCCAGAACAAATATCTGCGTTCATCACACAAATGTTAGTCCTGGGTGGGGATCGAACCCACAACCTACACAGAAGGCAGAGCTACTACCACTGAGCTGTGATTAATTAATTAATATTATTTTAATATTTCAGGTATAAGCCGTGAAAGTACCCAACTGCCAAATATAATGGACTCCATATTGTATGTAGTATGTACATAACTATCATTAGATTTATTATTAGACCTAGGACACACCGAGGTGTCTGGATAAGTGCCTAGATAGGCTAGATTGGTGTTTGGTGCCTAGATTGGCAGCTTTATGTTTCCTACAGTTATTTACTATTATCATATAGTATTTTTCTAGTATATTATATTTAAATAGAAATATAATATACTAGCTTCCGCTCGCGGCTTTGCTCGCGAGGTATTTACATAAAATATAGCCTATGTTACTCAGGGATAACGTAGCATTCTAACGGTGAAAGAATTTTTGAAATCGGACCAGTAGTTTTTGAGTTTATTCGTTACAAACAAAAATACAAAACTTTCCTCTTTATAATATTAGTATAGATTTTTATTAAGACAGACCATTAACTGACTAGTGAGTTTGAGTTTGTTTGTTTGACCAAAAATTCGAAGGTGTGTGTCATAGGTTAGTATTCTTATAAGCGGCGATAGGCTTGCAACCCGTCACGTACGGAATACTAACTGCTGTGCAAATTTTGACGTCCCATTTAAAGTAGTTTTGCGAGATTCTGCCTCACCCAAGTCATAATTTACCTATAAAAGTTCTCTTAAACGATGAAGGAAAACATCGTGAGGAAACCGGCATAAATAAGAACCAAAAATGCAAAAGTGTGTTATAGGTTTAGTATATAAGCGGCGATGGGCTTGCAACCTGTCACGTACAAAAACTACCACTTTGAAATATCTAAACATGTTCCAAATGTAATGTTTGGACGTGCTGACTACCCTCTTTAAAACCCTCAAAGATCTAAGTAACTAGAGATCTGAGGAGATATCTACCGAGCCTGGGGATTACAGTCGTGTGTGTTTAAATCGCCATTCTAGGCAACAATCTAGGCACCAATCTAGGCACCAATCTAGGCACTTATCTAGACATATGTGTACCTTATCAGATAGGTATGTCATTGAATTTTGACGTATAAATACAACAGCTTATTTTCACGATTTGTATTAAGCTTAATATAATGATGTATAATGTAATTATTTTAGATATATTATTTAAGTTATTTTGTGCCATTTATACACAAATTGTTAATATCACCTGGGGTCTTACCACTCTTCGGGCAATATCAAAGTAATATAACTTTGATATATCGTGACCTGTAAGTTTGTATTGAAGTAGTGTTACTTCAAGCTCGGAATATGACGTTTTTGAAACGAGTGGTAAGGCTTGTGATTCTGAGTAACAGTAGCAAAAGCTAATTTTAAAGTTATACATGTCTCTTTCGTTTGTTTATAAACGAGCTGGTCCGTTCTACTCAACGGTGTCGTCATTATTCTCACTCGTCATTGTTCGCAACAAACTATTTTGGTTATCCCGTAAAATATTAGTTAATTTTAAATGTGCCCTTCGTGAAATAACTTATTATCAATCAATCTTCTATTGCTCCATCTTCATGCTATCAGCTTGAAAGACGAGCTCTAAAATCAATGTTCAAAAAGTTTTTAGAATAAAAAAAAATAAATAAAATAATGATCACGACTGTAATCCCCAGAGGCTCGGTAGATATCTCCTCAGATCTTTAGTTACTTAGATCTTTGAGGATATCTAAAGGGGGTAGTCAGAGGCAAGTTCAAACATGACATTTGGTACATGCCCACATTTTGCACAGTAGTTAGTATTCCGTACGTGACAGGTTGCAAGCCCATCGCCGCTTATAAGAAAACTGACCTATGACACATACCTTCGAATTTTTGGTTCTAGGGTATGCCGGTTTCCTCACGATGTTTTCCTTCACCGTTTAAGAGCACTGGCATTGCGCACATAAATTTTTCGAATGGAAAAACTCATTGGTGCACGACCAGGTTTGAACCCACGACCTTCGGATCGTGAGGCCGGGGTGCTACCACTACACCACCAGCGCTCTTTTAGAATAACGGTAAAATATCAAATTGAGTAGAATTATCACTAGCTTCCGCCCACGGCTTTCGCCCGCGCGTGGTACCTAGAAAAACAAACAAATCTATCTCGCTTGAACCGTACATTTTCCGGGATAAAAAGTAGTCTGTGTGCTATTCCAGACTATAATCTATCTGTGCCAAATTTCATCCAGATCCGTTCAGCTGTTTCAGCGTGAAAGAGTAACAAACATACATCCAGACAAATACAAAAGATTCTTACAAACTTTCGTTTTTAATATTAAGTGGGAATGTTTTTTTCGAAGTGACATAGGCTTTTAAAAGTATCAAAATATCCAATATGGCGTCTTTAAGAAGCTATTTTACACGCTATTTATTTTAATCAGTCGGGATTTTATTATTTTTGAAATTACCATGTACCTGTATTGATTTTTTGGTGCTGGTGGTGTAGTGGTAGTACCCCTGCCTCACGATCCGAAGGTCGTGGGTTCAAACCTGGTCGTGCACCAATGAGTTTTTCCATTCGAAAAATTTATGTGCGCAATGCCAGTGCTCTTAAACGGTGAAGGAAAACATCGTGAGGAAACCGGCATACCCTAGAACCAAAAATTCGAAGGTGTGCGTCATAGGTTAGTATTCTTATAAGCGGCGATGGGCTTGCAACCTGTCACGTACGGAATACTAACTACTGTGCAAAATGTGGGCATGTACCAAATGTCATGTTTGGACTTGCCTCTGACTACCCCCTTTAGATATCCTCAAAAGATTTAAGTAACCAAAGATCTGAGGAGATATCTACCGAGCCCGGGGATTACAGTCGTGATCATATTTATTTATTTTTATTTTTATTTGTATTGATTTTTTAATTAAATATAAAGTACCTGGGTGACCGAGCTTTGCTCGTTTTTTTTGGGGTAAACGACGTTTTCTAAAAATGAAACCTAGCTAGATCGATTTATCACCCCCGAAACCCTCTGCACACAAAATATCATGAAAATCGCTGAAGCCATTTCCGAGATTCAGATTATATATATATATATGTATATCTATACCTATATAAGAGCTTAACCTGACTGACTGACTGACTGACTGACTGACTGACTGATTTATCATCGCCGAGCCGAAACCGCTGAAGCTAGAAAGCTGAAATTTGGAAGGTGGTTTCCTTTTATAACAAAAGCGGGATTTTTGGAAATTCCACCTCTAAGGGGGTGAAAAAGGGTGAAAACGTTAGTATGAAACTTTTTAATAACGCGTGGAGCGATTTTCATGAAATTTTGTTTGTGCACTGTAAATGCAAAATGAATGGACACGTGTTTCAGGATTTTTCAATATAACCTTCAAAAAGGGGTCAAATGTGGGGTCAATGTTTGTATGGGAACTTTTTAACGGGTGGTGCGATTGGTTTGAAACTTTGTTTGTGTACTGTAAATGCAAAATAAATAGACACGTATTTCAGGATTTTTCAATTTAACCTTCAAAAAGGGTTCAAATGTGGGGTCAATGTTTGTATGGGAACTTTTTAACGGGTGGTGCGATTGGTTTGAAACTTTGTTTGTGTACTGTAAATGCAAAATAAATAGACACGTATTTCAGGATTTTTCAATTTAACCTTCAAAAAGGGTTCAAATGTGGGGTCAATGTTTGTATGGGAACTTTTTAACGGGTGGTGCGATTGGTTTGAAACTTTGTTTGTGTACTGTAAATGCAAAATAAATAGACACGTATTTCAGGATTTTTCAATTTAACCTTCAAAAAGGGGTCAAATGTGGGGTCAATGTTTGTATGGGAACTTTTTAACGGGTCGTGCGATTGGTCTGAAACTTTGTTTGTGTACTGTAAATGCAAAACGAATGGATACTTGCTAAACTATATATATACAAGAATTGCTCGTTTAAAGGTATAAGATAGTCATTTAATTAATTCACAACCTACTATCTCTTTTACTGTGAACATAAACGAAAGGGACGTGTGTTTTTATCTAAATCGGTTCAGCCGTTATGTGATTGAGTCGCAAACTCGCATTTATGATAATAGTATATTTCGGTGGTATCATCAGTTGCTCTGTCAGTGATTTTGAAGTTTTTTTTTATCAAAAATAGTATTTTTTGTACAATTATTAAAACGCCAACTAGATTTAGTAACGCCATAAGATATAATTATGCATTGTGTATTTAATTTTTGTAAATAAATATATAATTTTAATGTTCCACATTTTGTGATTGCTAATTTCTACCCGACTGTGAAGAAGGAGGGTAATGTGTCTATCTATGTGAGTCCTTTGGCTTTCTCTGGAGTTCAAACGGCTGCTGGTTGGATTTTGACAAATGAGATCGTTGGATCCGTCTAGCTGAAACTCAATAAAATGTCAAAAAAATAGCAAAAGATGACAAGGGCTGCTTATTAATTGTAGATGCGATGAGAAATTATGTCAAAGATCAATAACTATTGATAAATCATGTCAATCATCAATATACAGATAAATACGCGCTGAAAAATTATGTCAAAAATTCATAATTATTGATTATCGATGTCAATCATCAACCTACAGATGAATACGTGAAAGGAAATTATGTCAAACATCAATAACTATTGATAAATCATGTCAATCATCAACTTACAGATGAATACGTGATGAGAAATTATGTCAAACATCAATAATTATTAATAAATCACGCCAATCATCAATCTAAAGATGATTACGCGATGGAAAATTATGTCAATCATCAATCTAAAGATGAATACGCGCTGGGTAATATTGTCAAACATCAATAATTATTGATTAATGATGTAAACATCAATCTACAGATGGGTATATAATGTCATCTCAATCATCAGTAATAATAGATTATTGAAATTACTATATAATAACTGGATAATAATAAAAGTAATTGAAATTAATGAGAATTAAAAAATGACCGTTTCTCTGCCTACCTCCTATAAATAACCTGAAAGTTTTAAATAACTAGATACACCAAGGTATCAAACATGTATTTTACTTGTTATATCCACTGTTATGAGCAAAGTTTTATACAAAACTTGTAGAAAACTTGTCAAAAAAGTTGAAATAAAACACAAAGAAGCAAAGAAAATATGTTTAAAACAATGTCAATAATAGTTTATGATCAAAACATGTTTAAGACAAGTTTTTGTTGAAATATGTATTTGTAAACGAGATTAGGAATTTAAAAAAATGTATACGTAGAAATTGTCTATTACGCAAATATTTATATAATGAGGGTAAAATTAACTTATTTGATAACCGTAAAATTTAAATTTAAATATTAATAAGACATTTTGTAATCTTTACTTTGGCCTTACTAGCAAAGTTGTGGAAAAACTACAATCTAGATTTTAAATGGTGATGGAAAACATCTTGAAAGAACCGAAAATTCGAACTTGGTCAGAATTTTTCGGGCTATCAAAATTTTTCGATCTATTCGGAAATATGTACGTGTCACTTTAATATATCGTACGTAGTATTTCTAAGCGTTGATGGGTTTGCAACCTGTCACGCATTCTAACTACAGTGCTAAACGTAGGCATGTGCCAAATGTAATATTTGGACGTGTCTCTGACTAACCTTTAGATATCCTCAAAGATCTAAGTAACTAGAGATCTGAGGAGATATCTACCGAGCCCGGGGATTACAGGCGTGAGAGTTTAGTTTTTCGACCACAGTAGTAAGGCCAAATGTTTATAGCGCCATTTTAATTTAAAAATCAATTTAATCATTTAATAGTCATTAATTTGTGTACATATCAAAAGCTTTTTACCTGATTTTGCTAAAAATAGCGAGAAAAAATACTCTTTTAATGTTTCTAGTTAAGGTAGTTTCGTCACGCTCGGGCGCGAAATACAAACAATAATTATTAGTATTAAACGGGTATTTTGTTGACGACCTCAGTGGCGCAGCGGGCAAGAGTCCGCCTGCGACGCAAGAGGTTGCGGGTTCGATTCCCGCCTCGGAACAAATTTGTGTACGATCTGCAGAAATTAGTTCCGTTGGTCTGGGTGTGTATGTATAATAAAAAATATCTATCTATGTACCTATATCATGTATTAAATATATCAGTTATCTAGTACCCATAACACAAGCTTCGAGTAGCTTACTTTGGGGCTAGATGATGCTGTGTGGATTGTCCAGCATTATTTTATTTATCGCGTCTGAAACGTCTGGAAAAAATAAGAAAATAAAACGCGATAAATACCTGTTTAATACTAATAATTATGTGTTCAGGGGCCTCACCACGAATTCATAATACATTACCGAATTAGTATTACATTGTTATTTCGTACCATGACCTATGCAAATTGTATGGAATTAGTGACGTTTCTATAATGGAATCGTTCTGGAAGACTTCGTGGTAAGGCCCCAGATCGATTGACTTTATAAATATATAAATACAAATAATTCGCAGTTTTTATTATTTTCTACGTTCTGTAGGTAATATGGCTGAGAAAAATGTACACAAGGTGTTACCAGACTTACGAAAACTTCAGGGGGTTAAAGTACCCATCAATATAGACAACTTTTTCTAAGAAAATATAAAAAAATTGCTGTTTCACACATTTTAGCCAAGTAGGTATTGAACTTTTGTATGAAAGAGCTGGTTTTTTTCGCGCTCACAATGTTGGTTTTTTAGAAAAAGTTGTTTATATTGATGGGTACTTTAACCCCCTGAAGTTTTCGGAAGTTCTGGTGACACCCTGTATAGTAAATGTAGTTAAAAACAGCATTCTTTCTAATTCCGCGCCTGTGCGTGGCGAACTACCTCAAAGTCTGTTCATCGTAGCATTTGAGTTTGTCATTGGCAATACGAATTTACTTTTAAGTGCGCCAAAACCATCGTTTGAGAATACGGTCTCGCGGGCCATATTCTACAATCACATGACAAAACTATTTATTTTTTAGACATTATTTTAAATTAAGCAATCACTATAATACTCAAAATGTTAAATATGTTATTATATTTTTAGTGACATTCCGTATATCGCCAGTAGATGGCGCATCAACAAGTAACAAAAAATATTGATTTATGCAAGACTGAATATAACTCTGATTATTCCGATATTTTTCGAAAACGATTCGAAACAACCAAATTAAAAAAACCGGTCTAGTACGAGTCTGACTCCCGCACGAAGGGTTCCGTACCATTATCTATAAAAACGGTAAAAATTCACGTTTGTTGTATGGGAGCCGTCTTAAATATTTATTTTATTCTTTTTTTTAGTATTTGTTGTTATAGCGGCAGAAATACATCTATGTGAAAATTTCAACTGACTAAGATATAGCGCGCATGGGTTACTTATGTCGCCGTGACTGTTTCGTCACTCTTAGATTATGTATGACTGACGACCTCAGTGGCGCAGCGGGCAAGAGTCCGCCTTCCACGCATGAGGTTGCGGGTTCGATTCCCGCCTCGGAACAAATTTGTGTACGATCTGCAGAAATTTGTTCCGTTGGTCTGGGTGTGTATGTATAATAAAAAATATCTATGTATGTACCTATATCATGTATTAAATATATCAGTTATCTAGAACCCATAACACAAGCTTTGAGTAGCTTACTTTGGGCCTAGATGATGCTGTGTGGATTGTCCAGCATTATTTATTTATTTATTTATTTATTTATGTATGGAGATGTCAGCCTGTTGTCACGTTGTACTTGTAACATGCGCGCATCTCCATACTACATAACCACGGGCCTGATAAGAGTGACGAAACAGTCACGACGACAAAAGTAACCCGTGGCCCGTGCGCGCTAATATCTAACTAACACAGTTCTTGACATACAGCCTCGTGACAGACGGACGGACGGACGGAAAGCGGAGTCTTAGTAATAGGGTTCCGTTTTACCCTTTGTGTATGGAACCCTAAAAATTATGTCATTTTAACATTCTTTTGCCAATCCATTTTCGAGTATTAATTCGGAGTTATGAAATTCCGATTCAGAAGTATAGATATAATAAGAAAGAAGGAAAAAATGAAAAACAAACAGGCCATAATTATAATTAAAATACAAAAAGAACAAAGAATTATGTATTAATCTTTATTTTAACGGCAGTCTAAATACATATTTATCTTAAACACACATTTGTCCGGATCGGACGAGCGAAATTTTATAATTATTCTTTGTATTAAATGGTATCGTTTCGTGCCGAATAAATCGATCGGCCGAAATAATCGACTTCGAACGATTCGGACAGACGCGTGTCACCTTAATACTTGTAAATGTTATCTGCCTTTAGCGTCAAAAATTGTAGCCGGAGTTTTCTCTACGGAAGATAGTAAAAAGTAATTTATCCAAAAAAGTTAGGTTTTTACAGATTAATGTTATTTATTCTCTTCTGTACCCCTAGTATGAGTTTTTGAGTTTACGAAAACTTTTTCGAAATGTATCCTTTCATACATTTACTTCCATCGGAAATGTTGAGGAACTAAAATAAGGTCGATATCGTGAAAACTTGGTTTGTAAATCATTGCTGGGACTGCCGATTAGATATTTTCGATATTATCGAGTGCTGGTGGTGTAGTGGTAGCACCCCTGCCTCACGATCCGAAGGTCGTGGGTTCAAACCTGGTCGTGCACCAATGAGTTTTTCCATTCGAAAAATTTATGTGCGCAATGCCAGTGCTCTTAAACGGTGAAGGAAAACATCGTGAGGAAACCGGCATACCCTAGAACCAAAAATTCGAAGGTATGTGTCATAGGTTAGTATTCTTATAAGCGGCGATGGGCTTGCAACCTGTCACGTACGGAATACTAACTACTGTGCAAAATGTGGGCATGTACCAAATGTCATGTTTGGACTTGCCTCTGACTACCCTCTTTAGATATCCTCAAGATCTAAGTAACTAAAGATCTGAGGAGATATCTACCGAGCCTGGGGATTACAGAGTCGTGATCATCGACCTTATTTTAGTTCCTTAACATTTCCGATGGAGGTAAATGTATGAAAGGATACTATTCGAAAAAAGTTTTCGTAAACTATCAAAAACTCGTACTAGGGGACTGTAAAGAAACTCTGTCGACATTCTCACGCTAAGGGAACGTAGTTATTTTTTGATAATTTAAAAGCGCTATGCAATGTTTATATTATTGTGTAATTTTTAATAAAAAATAGCAATTTGTAATTATTTATTGAAGTTTTATTTTCTAAGTTATACATTATTGAATCTATTTAACTTAAACTACTTGTCCAAAGAGACTATCAACGCGTCTTTTAACGTGTCAGAGCTACTTAAAAGCTGGCCTTGATTCTGAATAGCAGTAACAAAAGCTAACTTTAAAGTATAAGTAGTACCTACTATACACTTTTCATTCGTTATCAAATAAAAATAAAATTGTGTCGCGAATTGACAATTCTTTTTATGCTCGTAAATTAGTACCTAATTTTCGTTTGGTAGTGTGTATGTAAATGTGATATGACACCTAAAGAGTGACAGTTTTTTTTAAGTTTAAACATAAGTTTATTATTAGTTAAGTAATTTTGACAGCTATAAATTTAACTGACAATGCCGTGTCTCTTCTTTTAGAGAAATATCATAGGCGTTCATGAAAGAATTATAAAGTGCATAAAACGAAATTGGTAAGCAAAGCACGAGGTTTTGCATTAAACGCCAATAATATACTTTTATAAATTTAAAATTAGTTTTAGCTACTGACACCCAGAATCAGTGCTGTCAAATTAGACTAAAGTTATTAATTAAAATCTAATTCAAAAATCACTTACAGCTAAACCCAGTAAGAATAACATGGACAAAAAAAATTATTGAATGATCTTCTAAATGATCTAAAATGCAGCGTTGAATGGATAATTCTTATGTGTGTCGCCCATTCTGTAACAAAAATAATGATTACTTCTTCTTCGTCTTTGTTTATGGCATCTGCCTCTTTTGAGATCGATTTTGCCAGTGTCAAGTGTTTAAATTAGTAGTATTGTCAACGTCAAAAGTCAGTCAAATCGTCAAGTCAATTTTAAATAAAAGATGGCTGTTTAGTTCAAAATTCTCAGGATTTCCTCCGATGGATTTAGAAAAGAACTATTCACTTTAACTCACATCTTCTCTACGGAAGAATATAATAAGAAAATACTGAAAAGGACGGAAATATCTAGTACTTTCCCGCTAAACTATTATCTAATGAGCTTAGCTTAGCCGGAAAGTACTAGATACCTATTTCCGTTGTTTTCAGGATTTGTAATGGATTTCCGCAAAGTCACGCCTGAATCAATTATTTATATTAAGGAACTAGCTTCTGCACACGGCGTCGCCCGCGAAGTACCTACATAAAATATAGCCTATGTTCATCCTGAAAGTTCATTCTACACATTGGTGAAAGAATTTTTCAAATCGGTTCAGTAGTTTCGGAGCCTATTCATTTCAAACAAACAAACAAACAATCAAAGTTTTCCTCTTTATAATATTAGTATCGATATTGGCTTGGACGTCTGACTAACCTTTAGATATTCTCAAAGATCTAAGTAACTAGAGATCTGAGGAGATATCTACCGAGTCTGGGGATTACAGTCGTGTGTCTTTTGTAACTAACCCTTTGAACGTAAAGGTACGTTTGTTCCTGTTAAGAGTGTGCAACGCGTCAACTTGAGCCGTGGTCAAGTTGAAGGTCAACGCTTGGAGATTGTCCCACAGGTGGGCACCGGTAGACGACTTCACCACTACGCCGTGCCCACACTCGATTTGGTACCTGAAGACGACAAAATATTAAATACTAACTGTTACCCGCGACTACATCCGTAAAAATCCATCGAAATTGAAATTGAAAAATAATTTATTCAATAAAATCGCAAGGATCACTTGGAAACGTCTTACATGCTAGGTGAATCTATGTGCCAATTCCAACCTAACCCAAGTACGAGAAGAACAGGCGAGGAACTCGTCATCAATATAACATATCAATTGTAACCCGAAGTGGGTTACATTATTGAAGTTTTAGTAAGGATCCCTATTTTTTTTCTAGAAAAAATGTAGCCAATGTTACTCAGGGATAATGTAGCATTCTAATGGTGAAAGAATTATTGAAATCGGTCTTGTACCTAGTTTGAGAGTTTATTCGTTACAAATACAAATACCTACAAAACTTTCCTCTTTATAATATTATTATAGAAGTATAGATTAAGTAGCTGGTTGCCAGTGACTTCGTCTTACGATAACTTTTTTTACAACTTTCGATCTTCTCAATTTATTAATTTTGTCTAAATTTTAGAAAATTTTTGAACCTTGATTTTAGAGCTCATCTTTCAAGCTGATAGCATGAAGATGGACCAATAAAGATTGATTGATAATAAGTTATTTCACGAAGGGTACCTATTTAAAATTAACTGATAGGTACTATTTTAATCCAAGATTATCTCAATACATTAATGAAAACTGCATTCGATTTGGTTCAGCCGTTGCAGAGATTAGCGTGCACAAACGGAAAGATAAACGATTTCATTATATCTACAGATATAGATTTTACGGGATAACCGAAATTGTTTGTTGCGAACTATTTACAGTACGTCTACCATGAGTTGTCTTCTTCTTCTTCTTCTTCTTCAATTATGGCATCTGTCTCAGAGAACAATTTTGCCAGTGTCAAGTGTATTTATTTATAAGTATTGCCAACGTCACAGAGTCATAGTCAAGTTGTCAAGTCAATTTTAAACAAAAGATGGCTGTTTTGTTGAAAATTTTCGGGATTTCCTCCGATGGAATTTGAAGAGAACTATTCACTTTAATTCACATATTTTACACTCGCGTCAAGAACCCGGGCTTTATTGGCAAAATAACCACCAAAATTATGCAATAAAACTCAAAATAACACGAGAAAAAATAAATATAAAAACCAGAGCGACCGACGTAGTTGTCAGGCAAATGCACCGCAGATAATCCCACCATGAGTTGTCATTGTCACATTTAGATCGGCTGACGTTACTACAGTAGTAATAGTACGTTACTATGACATCTGTCAAAATTGTTACTCATGGTACCGAATTCTAAGCAAATGAATGAAGCGCAAACTACAGTCGCTGTAGTACGCTGTGACGTAGGATAGTTAACTAAGTGACGTTTTAGTGCCCAACTATCCGCTAGAGGCGCTGTACAAGTTTTCATACATTTTTTAACTACAGTCGCTAGCGAGTGTAGATTGTGAAAACTCATGGTAGACCTACAGGTTATGATGTTTTCCTTCACCGGAACTAGGTTTACCTGATGAGGAGCTGTGCTGGAGACACGTTCAGTCCTGAAGCCATCACCTTCAGCAGAGGGTCGTCTATGGCAGCAGGATAGCCACTCTTCATCTCTATTGGGGTTCCCTGAAATTATAATTATCATAGTGTGGTTATGCATCGTTTAACGACACCTCATTTATCAAAATCAGTCCAGCCTTTTGGGCTATACTGCCGTCCTTTTGTTAAAAGACGGCTAAGTGACAAAACCAAATTTTTGGGTATGAGCAAAAACGTGGGAAAATGGTGTTTCTAGAAATTGTGAAGACTTACAATTTTTTTTGCTATACCAAATTTTTTGTATTATTATAAGCTTTTATTATTTATGTTACAATCAGGCGTAGCTTGTTTATTTAATTTTTAATTCAAGTTTTTGTGTTTTAGCCATCGACATATGTTTTTAAAATGCTATCATTTATAATACTAAAAAACGGCTGGCTGAAGTACAACCGTTGTATAGAGTTGGATACGATTGTAACTGCAGCACTCATTCCAAATGAGTCACAGTTTTAAACAATTACAATACTATATAACAGTTAAGTCACATAACCTTCTTCTAGAATTGAAACTTAACTTAATTACATTCAACATAATTTTTAAAAACAAGGTTAAAAGCCTAAAACCGTTTATTTACTGTTTTCAAACTTAATTTTTTTTTTATATTTTTACACTTAAACACAGTTTTAGAATGAACACACAATGAAAACTGTTTTTTAGCGTTGGCAATAATATTTGAAATGTTATGATGTACTGTCAAATGAACGGCTAAGCGTAACTTTTTCCTACATTAACAAGGTATTATATTATGAAAATGATTGTTAAATAAAATGAAATAGTACTTGTTAGTTAAAAAGCTTTCGATGATGAAGTCCTTACACTTATAAGGAGCTCTTACAAATAAAATGGCACAACTTTTTACTATTATAGTAACTTAATTAAGTCTAATCAATATGTTCCAAGGAACTAAATTAAATCAATTATTAATTTACTTAAAGTATTGTACGTCTTCACAGCTTAATGTTATGTGCTTACTAGCTGGCCCGCTCGCAACGGCATTTGCGTGTTTTATTTTAAATAGTTAAAAAGTTCATAGTCAATCATTACCACCCCGATGTACGAGTACTATATTATAATAATAATATAGGTATCATGTACTAACTATATTATAAAATTCTTGTGTCGTTTACACCACGCTATAAGGATATTTTTTAAATAATTGAATCATAAACATTGATGTCTTGAAGAGTATTTTTTGCTGAGTTTTAAACAAATCGCATCACACATTAAAAAGTTCCTATATAAACTTTAACACCCCTACCACCCCTTCGTAAGAGTAGCTTTGGGAAAAGATACATAAATTTATTCTTTTTTTATTTATCTTGAAGAATATTTTTTCCAAGTTTCAAGTGCATAGAATACGATTTTTCTTACAAACATATCCTCTTTTTTACCTCCTAAGAGATTGAATTTAAAAAAAATCTTCTTAGTGCACGTCCACGTACTAAGAAAGTCGTATCCTCCAAATTTCAAGTCTCTACGACCAGTGTTTTAGACTGTGCGTTGTCTATAATGTCAGCGTCTAGAATGAATATTTTAGTCAGGACTTTGATTTTTAGAATATAAAAAGATGTCCTTGAACTCCTATCTGTATCCTGCTTAATTATTATTTAGTAAATAAATAAGTTCAAGTTAATAAAACTCGCCAACGGTGTCTGAAAATAGTTAAATATTTAGATACATACATAAAATCACACTTGTTTCCCGACCGGGTAGGCGGAGACCACGGATCTCCACTTGCTACGATCCTGACATACCTCTTTTGCTTCATTCACTCTCATTACATTCTTCATACATGCGCGTCGGTTTAGGGTACTCTCTAAAACGTCCCCAATTTGATCGAGGTACGTACGCCGAGGTCTTCCTCTTCCAACTGTCCCATCCACACTCTCTTTATGCGCCTGTTTCGTCAATCTCCTTTCATCCATCCTTTCTACATGCCCAAACCATACATACGCTTCTCAATTTTCATCACTACGTCTTCTTTCACTCCACAACGTTCTCTTATCTTATCATACTGTTCTTCCCTATAATTCAAAGTTAAACCACACATACTTCTCAAAGCTTTCAAAGTTAAATATTTAATTTATAATAAAGAGTTACATAAGAAAATAATAAGTACCTACTTAACCAAACAAGTTTTATCGTTCTAGACTTACTTGCTTTCATTTAAGTTCACATTTGGTAATGATTCCGTACTTCTCTGTATTTCTTCTTTAAATCATGCATACATATAATCACGCCTGTTTCCCGACGGGGTAGGCAGAGATCACGGATCTCCACTTGCTACGATTCTGACACACCTCTTTTGCTTTATTCACTCTCATTCTTTAAATCAGATAGGAGGTAGGCGGCGAACAGACCATAATATTTTTATTTTCTGGGCCGTAAGTTTTTCAGCCAACGTCATCAAATAAATACTTTCATCTCCTATATTTACTCGCTTTAGGGTAATTTTTTTACAAACTTTGAATGTTGTATTTATTTATATCTAATCAAAGCCTAACAAATAATTTCCAAGCTTCTAGCTTTAAAAATGACGTAATTTTCACACAAATTTAATCGTCTATTTCAACTTCTTACACTTACTCCTTACTTTTTTCGCAGTAAAAAGTAGCTTATGTCCTTTCTCAAGCTCTAGACTATCTCTGTACTAAATTTTATATAAATCGGTTTAGTAATTTAGGCGTGATTGCCTAACACACACACAGACAGAGTTACTTTCGCATTTATAATATTAGTAAGGATTATGCCTATCATGAATCATCAATCATCTCAAGCCTATGAGAGAGAACAACTTCAACAACTATTTAATAATCTTCTATCTATTTAAAACGATACATAATATTGATAATATATCAAAATAATCATTCATCATTCTTCTGCCCTTATATCCATCCACGCTAAGTGGGGTCGGCACAACATGTTTTCTTCTTCCACTCACTCCTATCATTCGTCAACTCTGAATCTACTCCTCTTTCATTCATATCATCTTTCACACAATAAACCACTTCTTCTTCGGCTTTCCTCTACCTGCGCACCCAGCCACACTTATACACTTATACTGTTTTGGTATTCATCCCTCCTCATCACGTGTCCATACCATGCTAATCTCTAATAACGAGTGCGCGGATTGTACGGTACGTACGAGAAGGTACTGCAAATAGACGTTTTTTAGCGTTGGAATGTTGTTTAGTTAGTTTCTAATATTGTATTTATTAGCATTCAGTAATAACTTTCAAGACTAAAAAACAGTCACTGTATTTTAGAGTTGTAATAGTTTTATACCCACGTGAGGTGAAAAACAAATAAGCGGCAAAGTATGTCTAGCGGTGTTATAGAGTAGCAGTTGAAGGAAAACTGTCTTTTAGACGTAGTAGATCCCTTTGAGGATTACAATTTATAAATGACAAAAACACATCTAAAGTCGGGTAACGGCTAAGTAGCATAGTAACATCATTAAACCGTTTTTTAGGCTTGTTTCATAAATATAATTTAATGTTGAAATGTACTGTTAAGTGCATTTAAACGTATTGTAGTGTTTTAATACGAGTTAACCGTATTTAAGAATTGGACATGTCCAAAAAAGGTGTAGATAGCCGTGTACGAGGTGTCCAGAACTCAGTAACTATAAATGATAGAAACATGTGTCCAAGACTGGTCGATAGAGAAAAATGCGGGCTTTCGCGTGGTATATAAAAGTCATTTTTGACCAAATGTCACTTAACGGCCTTTTAGTGATCGGACGGCAGTATAGCGACAGCTAAAGGAATCAAGAATCAATAAATTAATAAACAGTTCATACAACGCCATCTAGCCCCAAACTAAGCAAAGCTTGTACTATGGGAACCAGATAGAACTGATAGATTAATTACTTATATACATTTTTTTGTAAATACCTACCTAAATAGAATTATTAATAAAAAAAAAAAATAAAAAAAAAATATGATCACGACTGTAATCCCCAGGCTCGGTAGATATCTTCTCAGATTTTTAGTTACTTAGATCTTTGAGGATATCTAAAGAGGGTAGTCAGAGGCAAGTCCAAATATGACATTTGGTACGTGCCCACATTTTGCACAGTAGTTAGTATTCCGTACGTGACAGGTTGCAAGCCCATCGCCGCTTATTAGAATACTAACCTATGACACATACCTTCGAATTTTTGGTTCTAGGGTATGCCGGTTTCCTCACGATGTTTTCCTTCACCGTTTAAGAGCACTGGCATTGCGCACATAAATTTTTCGAATGGAAAAACTCATTGGTTATTATTTACAACAGAATTATTAATAACCCCCTAAATAATGTTTATTTGCTATATAAGTTTTATATAATATGTAGGTTCTTTAATTAATTTGCCCTTGTCGAGCATTAAAAAAAATTATACGTAAGAACTCGCATATAGGTATACCTACGTACCTACATATACCTGCAGGAGTTACCAGACTACTTTCGAAAACTTCAGGGGGTTAAAGTACCCATCAATATAAACAACTTTTTCTAAGAAATCAACACTGAGAGCGCGAAAAAAAATCGCTGTTTCATACATTTTAGAATAGAATAGAATAGAATAGATTTTTATTCAGACAAGACACGGACACATACAGGAAAATAAAAGTAGATAAAAAAACAAAACAAAGGTAAAACCAAAATTAGAAAAGTAACACAGAAAGTAAAATAAAAAAAAGATATAAATTGTCTTTCCTGCATGCAAGTCGCGTGGCTGAATAGGACCAATCTCAGCTTAATGCTACCACCTAATGTTAAGGAGCTAGCGCTGGTAGGTTTAGCCAAGTAGTAAGCCAAGTGTAGCCAAGTTAGGTGTTGCACTTTTGTATGAAACAGCTGTTTTTATTCGCTCTCACAGTGTTAGTTTCTTAGAAAAAGTTGTTTATATTGATGGGTACTTTACCCCCTGAAGTTTTCGGAAGTAGTCTGGTATACGCAGGTACTTCTTCTTCTTCTTCTTCTCTTCTTACTTCATCCGTCATCTCAGTAGGTACTCAATATCACAGGCGTATGATATGGCAAGTAGTTTAGTGTTATAGTGCACCTTCCTTTGGATTGTAAGTAATTTATATAAATATGTATATTCTAATTTCGATTTTTTTTTTTTGGTGTAGGTACATAGTGTGTTGTGTTTAGCTTAGTCATTTTTAATAATATAAATTTTTAATAATAAGTACTATGTTTATGGGTAGTATCAAGGTGTCCGTGACCTAAATGCAGCCCCTAGCAGAATACCAGCGCTACAGCACGGAGACATGCTGGAGCATCAAGCTGAGCTATGGGCCATTTCTCTGCCACAACAATATATTAGGTATTACTGAAGATTTATATAAGATAGGATAACTTCTATACCTACCTCATTTGTTAAGTGGGTATATAATATTTTTTAAGCAACTTATTTCTATTTTATGTTTGGTTTTGTTGTGGTTTGCAAGAAATAAATATATTTCATTTCATTTCATTTCATTTTACTCACTTCTTTCTTACTCATAATAATTATCATCTTTCACACAGTCGATCCATATTTTCTTCGTCCTACCTCTACCCCTGTATCCTTCCACATTCTAACACTCTCGTCACATGACATTTATCTCTCCTCATAACATGCCCATACATATGTACATACCTACATACACCTCAAACACATTACCATCCTTCTCGCAGTCGGCTAAAAATCCAATATGGCGGCTGTGAGATGCAATTTTTCAACAACTTTCAGTCGGGTTTTTTTATATTTTTGCAATAAATAGACATAGACATAGACAAGTTTAATAGTTCCTGCCTCCCGATTATAATTACCTTCGAGCCTAGGACTCCGAAGCAGCTAAGGGTGATATTCCGTTGGCTACAGAAGTCACTCAATCTCTGTTGCGAGAGGTAAGGGTGGCATTCCACCTGCAAAATAAATGGACGATTATGGGCGATACTCCCCTATAAGTTAGGTGCGGGTATTAAGGCCTAGCTATATGGGATCTATACACATAATAAAATCATTTATCTGTGCGTTTGTGCACGCTAATCTTTGCAACGGCTGAACCAAATCGAATACAGTTTTCATTTATGTATTGAGATAGGCTTGTACTTATTCAAACATAGGCTTTGTTTCGTCGAAATCGGACGACGTTTTCTAAAAATGAAACCTAGCTAGATCGATTTATCGCCCCCGAAACCCCCTGCATACTAAATTTCATGAAAATCGTTGGAGCCGTTTCCGAGATCAGATTAGTATAATTATACAAGAATTGCTCGTTTAAAGGTATAAGATAACTTTTTCCGGTCGTAGCGTGGTGTTATAGATATAGCCTTCCTCGATAAATGGACTATCCAACTCAAAAATATTTTTTCAATTCGAACCAGTAAGTAGCTCCTGAGATACGCGCGTTCAAACAAACAAACTTTATATTAGTATAGATATACTATACTCATATTATAAAGCTGAAAAGTTTGTTTGTTTGGTTTTAGTTTAAAAAAAAACACTCACATCCCAGGCTCGGTAGATATCTCAAATCTCTACTTACTACTTTGTTAGATCTTTGAGGATATCTAAAGAAGGTAGTCAGAGGCACGGTTATAATAATGATTTAATTAATATTAATTTTATTAAAATTTTTGATTAAATTTGCCACTGCTGGGCAAAGGTCTCCCCCAAATCCCTAATATTAATTAAATTTTAATATTAATTACATTTCATTCTACACGTCGATTTATAAGATAGGAGCGTTGAACACTCCACGCACTCACTTGATTGACGACAGGTTTGACTTTGGCCTTGTCCAGCACTCGGCTTATCTGGGCAGAGTTGAAGTTACTGACGCCCAGGGCCTTCGCCCTGTGGCCCAGGGTCTCCAGCCCGAACCACGCATCCAGGTAGTCGTACTGCGAGTACTGTAGGACGGTCGCTATCTTGGGAAGTGGGGAGCCCCCTTCCTGGAATAGAATCTTAGTTATTAGTATTAAACGGGTATTTATTTTGATTTGATTTTATTTTCAGCTACAAATAAAGTACCTTTATCTCTATCTTCAGCTTACTGAGCTGTGAGGCCAGTTAAAAGCTTAATAAATAATAAATAATGCTGGACAATCCACACAGCATCATCTAGCCCCAAAGTAAGCTACTCAAAGCTTGTGTTATGGGTACCTACCTACTAGATAACTGATAAATTTAGTATATTATATACCTACATAGATAGTTTTTTTTTATTTATTTTTTTATTATTACTATACATAGAAAGCACCCAGACCAACGGAACGAATTTCTGCAGATCGTACACAAATTTGTTCCTTTTGAACTCGCAACCTCTTGCATCGCAGGCGGACTCTCGCCCGCTGCGCCACTGAGGTCATCAAACCTTACCTTGAATGACATGGGATTGTGGATCAGATACAGGTCAAAATAGTCAAGTCCCATGATTTCGAGCGATGCCTCGCAGGCGACCCTCACCAGGTCAGACCTGTGGAACGTACTCCATAGCTTGGAGATGATAAAGAGTTCCGCCCTGGAGAAAGAAATGTATTTTGAATAACTAAAAACGCTCACGACTGTATTCCCCAGGCTCGGTAGATATCTCCTAAGTATAGTTACTTAGATCTTTGAGGATATCTAAAGAGAGTCAGAGGGGCGTCCAAACATGATATGCACATGCCCACATTTTGCACAGTACTTAGTATTACGTACGTGATAAGTTGCAAGCCGATCGCCGCTTAAAGGACAACTAACCTATGACAATACCTTCGAATTTTTAGTTCTAGGGTATGCCGGTTTCCTCACGACGTTTTCCCTTCACCGTTTATGAGCATTGGGATGGCGGCGCACATAAATTTTTCGAATAGAAAGACTCATTGTTGCGCGAACAGGTTTGAACCCACGACCTTCGGATCGTGAGGCAGGGGTACCACTACACCACCAGATAGTTGATAGATTAATTATATATTTTTTGTTGTAAATACATATAGAGCGCTGGTGGTGTAGTGGTAGCACCCCTGCCTCACGATCCGAAGGTCGTGGGTTCAAACCTGGTCGTGCACCAATGAGTTTTTCCATTCGAAAAATTTATGTGCGCAATGCCAGTGCTCTTAAACGGTGAGGGAAACATCGTGAGGAAACCGGCATACCCTAGAACTAAAAATTCGAAGGTATGTGTCATTGGTTAGTATTCTTATAAGCGGCGATGGGCTTGCAACCTGTCACGTACGGAATACTAACTATTGTGCAAAATGTGGGCATGTACCAAATGTCATGTTTGGACTTGCCTCTGACTACCCTCTTTAGATATCCTCAAAGATCTAAGAAACTAAAGATCTGAGGAGATATCTACCGAGCCTGGGGATTACAGTCGTGATCATATTTTATTTTTTTTTATTTATTTTTTTTATTTATGTAAATACATAAGTAAATCCTACTAATATTATAAACGCGAAAGTTTGTAAAAATGTGTGGAAGTATGGATGTATGTTTGTTACTCTTTCACGCTGAAACGGTTGAACGGGTCTGGATGAAATTTGGCACAGATATAGATTATAGTCTGAAATAGCACATAGGCTACTTTTTATCCCGGAAAAAATTACGGGTATATTACGGTTCCCGTGGTATAGATTTGTTTTTGTTTTTCAAGGTAGAACGCGGGTGACATGGGCGGAAGCTAGTACTAGTTAAAACGGGTCTTTGATCAACTGAAAACTCACCGCGTAACTGTCCCATCATTGATCTTGGCTCTGATAGCTCTTCCTACAACTTCCTCATTTCCATAGATGTACGCTGTGTCGATGGCACGGTAGCCGAGATCAATGGCTGCCGACACTATGTGGAAAGCAAGGCGAGGCTCTAACTGAAAAAAAAATTAGAGTAAATTAGGTACCTACTGAGTAACAGTTGCGCCATCTAGTATTGAGTAACGAAATTTTACATACTAATGCATCTCGTTACTCGCGTTTCGTCATACTGTACGCGTACGCAATATGACTCTATTCGTTGCTCTAAAGCTCCGTACCTACTCACATACGGTTTTGCTCGATCGAGCTATCATGTCGAGCCTACATTTGATGCGGATTACTACTAGATGCGAGCCTTCGAGCCGTGAGTTTTACGGTCCACACGTTAATATTTACTCGTTCTCGAGTAAAACTATCGAGTAATACCGAATCTGAGTACGGACACTAACATAGCCCAGCATGCTATGACTTATGAGGTATCAGAAGTAACGAATACTAATTGATATAGTAACGAATACATACGAGTACGCTTTTTTTCGTTACTTTTACTCTAAATAAAATAATATAGGCTAAGTAGTAGTTCGTACAAACTGAGCTTTCGCGCGCGGCATGTTATGACATATGAGGTATCAGAAGTAACGAATACTAATTGATATAGTAACGAATATATACGAGTACGCTTTTTTCGTTACTTTTACTCTAAATAAAATAATATAGACTAAGTAGTAGTTCGTACAAACTGAGCTTTCGCGCGCGGCATGTTATGACTTATGAGGTATCAGAAGTAACGAATACTAATTGATATAGTAACGAATACATACGAGTACGCTTTTTTTCGTTACTTTTACTCTGAATAAAATAATATAGACTAAGTAGTAGTTCGTACAAACTGAGCTTTCGCGCGCGATGTCCACAATCCTCATTAGTATTCACGCCCTGAAGTGTTTGGACACACTGTATGTACTACATATGTACATAGGTAGGTGCCTATGTCTACGTAAGTTGGTCCTAACCATAAACTAATATTTGATTATCCTACCTAGGTAGGTACTTGCCATGTTCTTTCAATATCATTAAAGTAACACGGTACCAAATTTCGAATCGATCGGACATAAGAAAGTTAGTCAGATCCCCTCATCAACTAGAAAAGAGCTGATGATCTTCAAACGGCTGAACAGATTTTTATGAAACATAGCTAAGAACACTCGGGATAAAATTATCTATGACACAAAAAAAACTAAACGAAAATCGGTTCATCCGCGAGCTACGATACCACAGACAGATACACAGATACACTGACAGACACGTTAAACTTATCTCCTCTCTTTTTCGTCGGGGGATAAAAATAAGTTTATGAATATGGTAATAGGTACTTACCAGAGCAGTTCCAACAGCCAGGACCGGCATAGTCACCCCATTAGCCAGTTCAATTCTCGGCATATTTTTAACCTTGCCATATTTAACTTTGGCTTGTGCTAACTCTGTTATTTTCTCTTGTATTTCAGGTGTCAGTTCCTCTGGCGGTCTCTGTTCTGTCGTGGTCTTCTGGACCGGGGGCTGCGTTGTCTCGTTGGCAGATGTTAATTTTCTCTGCCGAAAATATGTGATCAGGATGGTTGGACCACAAGAGATAATTGATTCAAAATACGCTCATTATTTACTTTTTTTTGCTACTTCCTACTAATCCTACTAATATTATAAACGCGAAAGTTTGTAAGAGATTTTGCATTGTCACTTTTGTGATCTAGCTAGTTGAATCCAACGATAGATAAATTGTCAAAATTTAAAGCTGTTTGAGCTCGGGCGACAGTCAAAGGAACTCGCATACATAACAAACACAGTGGCGGATTTACACATTTGCCGCCAGTAGGCTATTAAATTTAGCGTTTAGTAATTTATCATGTAAAATCGTTGGATTATTTGGTATAGGTGTATAGTATTAAAATATTGCAATTTTGTTAAATTTTTTCTCCGTGTATATTATAATTTTTATTTATTATTTTGTGTAAGGTATAAGCCAAATTTGCCGCCCCCTAAAATTTGCCGCCCTAGGCTCCAGCCTACTCAGCCTGGTGATAAATCCACCACTGAACAAACATACAATCTTTTGCAAACACGGTGATTTCATATGATGACCGCACTAAATATCGCTGAAACAAGAAATAAACTAAGCGCTACACGCTTCACACGCTGTACAGGTACTGACAGACGTGCTTATTACTAGCACGTGTTTAAAACATTGCTAGTAGATAATATTGTGCATATAGGTACCTACATAATGATCACAACCTTGGTACTAATTATTATAAACGCGAAAGTTTGTAAGAATGTATGGATGTATGTTTGTTTCTTCTTCACGCTGAAACGGCTTAACGGGTCTGAATAAATATGGCACAGATAAAAATTATAGTCTGGAATTTATAGCGTATTATAGGATACTTTTTGTCTCGGAAAAATGTACAGTTCCCGCGGCATTGATTTGTTTTTGTTTTTCAAGGTACCACGCGGGCGAAGCCGTGGGCGGAAGCTAGTATACATATATAGTGGTATATTGTATATAAATATACTAATATAGTGTATAATTAAAGGTAGCAAGTAGGTAGTAGACAATGAGCATTTTTTCAATCAAATATCTCTTGTGGTCCAGCCATCCTGAAGCTCATGAAAAAAATGGTTTAATTATGGTTAGTTTAGATTAGGAGAGCGCTGGTGATGTAGTGGTAGCACCCCTGCCTAACGATCTGAAGGTGGGTTCAAACCTGGTCGTGCACCAATGAGTTTTTCCATTCGAAAAATTTATGTGCGCAATTCCGGTGCTTTTAAACATGTAAAGATGCTATGGTATCAAATTAAAGGTTATCTATTCATCTCTAAGAGTAGCCAATAAAAACTAGGCAATCATATTAAACATCCTACTAATATTATAAACGCGAAAATTTGTAAGAATGTATGAATGTATGTTTGCTACTCTGTCACGCTGAAACGGCTGAAGGGATCTGGATGAAGTTTGGCGCAGATATAGATTATAGTCTGGAATAGCACTAGGCTTTTAGCTGGAAAAACGGTTCGTGGGATAGATTTGTTTTCGTTTTTCATGGTACCACGCGGGCGAAGCCGTAGCCGGAAGCTAGTTTTCATATAAATACGGTTTTAAAATCGCAAGATGGGCTAAAATTAAAAATAAAAATCTAAATATATATAACTCAAAGGTGACTGACTGACTAACATAGTGATCTATCAACGCACAGCCCAAACTACTGGACGAATGGGGCTGAAATTTGGCATGCAGGTAGATGTTATGACGTAGGCATCCGCTAAGAAAGGATTTTGATTGATTCTACCCCCAAGGGGATAAAATAGGGGATGAAAGTTTGTATGAAAAGTCGCGATAATTGACATTCACGCGGGCGAAGCTGCGGGCATCAGCTCGTAAAATATAAAATAGGTACTCGTAAATGTAAATATCAAACGAATAAATGATAGACGCGGTAGATACATAAGTCGCACTTTAACCTTTTTACCACACTAGTTTCAAAGAAGTCTTGATTTGACCTTGTGTTTTATAAAACTTCTTGTTTTTTAACTAACTTCCGCCCGCGGCGTCGCTGCAAGGTACCTACATAAAATATAGCCTATGTTCATCCTTAAAGTTCATTCTACACATTGGTGAAAGAATTTTTCAAATCGGTCCAGTAGTTTCGGAGCTAATTCAATGTAACTAAATCTTTCCTCTCTAAAATTCTAGTGTAGGTAGATATTACAAAAAAGTTATGAGCGATTACATTTTTGTAACAAAATTGCCCATAACATAAAATAGATAATCAAAATATCACTTACAATGAGTAATATACCCAAAACTACACAAAACACTTTCATTATTGAAATATTTCCGTCACAAATTAAAGGTGTGTCTAGCTAGGTCGTTATTCTAACACTGTTTGTGTCATACAAAAACTATATTAATATTGTTAATTATTTATCAATCTACCCTCTTTATAATAAGTAATTTATATTTAAACAAGTAACGGATAAGTATTTATCTTCCACTAGTTGACCCGGCAGACTTCGTACTTATTTAGAAAACGTTTGTATGGGAAATAGAATAGGGCTATTTTTAGGGTTTTCCCGGCAGTTATTCGAACTTTTCTTACCTTTTAAACCTTCCCTAGACCTCCACGAACATTTCAACACCAAGATAAGATAAATCCGTTTATCCGTTCTCGAGTTTTAGTGAGACTAACGAACAGCAATTCATTTTTATATATACAGAGTGATACAGATGAACTACCAACACGTTTTCTTCTTCCATCTCCCTCTATCATTCGTCATCTCACTCACTTCTTTCTTACTCATTATATTTCACACAGTCCATCTTTTCTTTGGCCTACCTCTACCCCTGTATCCATCCACATTCACAACTAACACTCATCTGTTTAACTAAATTAGTTTCTAGAAGTTATTGTTTAGAAAATAGGTATAAGTAATAATTTTATCAAGGTAACTACGTGCCTTGTTTTTATAGAAAAATTGGTACATGACCGGATCCGAACCCACAACCTTAGGATCAGAAGGCAGAGCAACCATTAGACCACCATGCTCTCAACTTTTACTACGAGTACCTATATCTTACCTCAAACAGAGCAATCTTCTCTGAAACCGACCTCTTTCTTGGCATTTCTTTTATATTTATAGAAAGTTCTTTAGATTCATCAATTCGTTCCGCTGAATTCATTCTTATGATCATTTTGTTCACTTTCCCTTTCACAGCATCACCTAGATCTAATTCAGCTAAGGATTTGGTCCTTGTCAAATCATCTTTACCCTTAGATTGGTGATAATCTTGTATAAATTTCAAACTTTTGAAATTATCATCTATAGATTTAAGCGTTTTGTATTCTATAGATTTGAACGCTTTCAACTCCGTGTTGTCTTTGGTTTTGAAAACGTCATCGCTATTATGATTATCAGCATTTATATCTATATTAATCTCTGTAAATGGTATGTCAGCTATGTCTGGTTTCAAATTGTTGAGGATTTCATTTACTGGCGTGGCTTGGTGCGCAAACATAGCATCTAATTTATGGCTAGCTTCAGGCTTTAAGGCGTTTATAATTTCTTTAATCGGTCTTACTTTTGGTAAATCTTCAACTATCTTATTACTAACGTTCGATTCATCATGACTTTTGAGTGATTCATATCTTTTGAGCACTTCTTTTACTCGTTTGAATTTTGGTATTATAACCGGAGTATCTGCAACTTCTGTAAATGTGTCTCTCATGCCATTAACATTTGTAACGTCTTCGCTTTTAGGTTCAAAGTTCCTAAGCACTGGTGTCAAGACTTCTTCAGATACCGAAGACTTCTCCATAGGTAATGTGTTGGATTCAATTTGAACTTTGTTCCCTACTTCATAATGTACAATTTCCGGTGATTCAATCATAACCATTTCAGCTCTTACATATTGATTTATATCTTCATCAATGTTTGTTGTAATTTCAACGTTATTGTCACTTATTTTAAAGTCTTGATCAGCTTGAAATGGCTTGAATATTTCATCAACTACTAAAGGTGTGTGTACATGGATAGTTTCAGTAGTTAATGTATTAGTAAGAGGTTTGGGTAGTTTAAGATCTTTCTTAGGTATTTTGGATTTCGTTACTGGTTCTGCGTCTTTTCGCTGAAAATAAGTTTAACATTTAAAAATCAATTATTTGTCAATAGTTCCCCAATACATATATGTATTAAAAATATGGCTATAAGAACCGTGGAATATACATAAAATAGTTAATACAAACTTTTGCCCGCTGTTTCAAGCTACACCTTTTTCCAAATTTCGTAAAAATCGGTCCAGCAACAAACTTACAAACATCCTAATTTATTTTGATTATACTCGTATGCAAATATTAATATTGGTCTCATATTTTTTGTAGGTACACAGAACAATAGTTCTTTCACCACACTCGTCAGTGGAAATGAACCAATCTCAAATCAATAAATGGGATTATAACTATAATTACTATTATTATTATTGATTATTAATGAACTCACCTCAAATAATGCAATTTTAGACATAACAGATTTCTTTTTCGGCAAATCATTATTGACTTTTTGAGTTTCTTCATTGGATGACTCTTCTGAATTTAATTTGCTTATCAATTTGCTTAGTTTTCCTCTAAGCTTCAGTATATTAGCATTGCTGTCTTTTTCTTTCATCACCTTATCTATATCTTCAGATTCTGTCTCGTTTTGTTGCTCGGCTGGTTTTTCATTATCTGTAAGATCGTTCTTATCGGTCGGTTCAGTTGTTTCAGTTAAACTTATTTCAGCATCACTTACTATAGTGGTTTCAGGATCATTACAGATTTCGGTAACTTTACTCTCTTCAACTATGTCATTGCTCGCATCGATTGGTTCACTTAAACTTGATTCAGTATTACTGATTATTTCAGTAACGATGGGTTCATTACTGATTTCAATAATTTCGACATGATCTTCAACTTTATGAACTTTCAAGTCTTCGTTGTCAGTCGTATAAGAAAGTACTTTTTTGACTTCAACCGTTCTTTCCGTGTTACTTTTTTCTATATGCTCGTGTACATACGAGTCGAACACTGGAATCCCTACTTTGACATAACCTCTGTAAATATCTTCTTCTATAAGTTGCCCTTTTGTGGTTTCTATTTTATCACTACTGTCGTTTGTTTTTACTTCTGTTACCGTTGTAGTACCAACAACTTTTGTAGATTCCTCATCTTCATAGTCTTTTGACGATGTTCCGGTTATTGATATTGAGTGACTCGTCACTTCTATTTTATTTGGAGTAGTTTCATCCACTTCATTATCCACAGCTATATTTTCATCTGTTGCTTCAAGTTTTGTATTGTCATTTGTAGCTGGATCTTCCGCACTGATTGTTTCTTCTTGTTCTACATTTATAGCACTCCTATCAGACTTTGACTTGGTTGTGCCATTAGTGTTAGCTATCACAGGTTCCACATAATTAAGCTCACCAGATTTCAACGAGCTATGTCTCTTTCTCAGTTTATTTCTGGCGGCGATAATTTTAGTATTTTTATCACCGACGTCAATTTCGTGATGGCTCCTTCGTTTGAGAAATGGTATTTTCGTCTTCTTCACTTTCTCGACATCTGGCACATCCTCATTATAATCGTGAATTAACTCTTCGAATTTTTTCTCCAGTTTTTCTGGATCTTCTTCCTTAAGATCGAGTATTGATTCATCGATGTTTATCGGTGTTGACGTACCATCTACCACTTCTTCGTAAAGTTTATCAAACTCGTCAACAGGTGCAACTACTGATTCTTCAATTTGTGTAATGGCTTTTCTGATTGGCTTTATTGGTGCTTTGTTTGTCAACTTCGGAATCGACGATCTTCGGATTGGTATTTGTGACTGAAAGATAGAATTATGACTGGAGTTGGTTTTGAGATGATGAAACGACATTCAAAGATGGACTAGCGGATGTCTGGTAAAATGATTTTGGAAGAGTAATATAACTGATCAATTGAAGAATATAAACGAATAATTACCTCTTGTTCTCTTTTCTCTTCTTTTCTCTTGTCTGATGAGCCTCGTCTCTCTGCCTTCACTCGTTCAACTGTTTGTTTGAACCTCGACACGGGGATTCTCGTTTTTGTCTTCTTCTCATTAATTTTATCTGTTTATGGAAAATCGGATAATATCAACCATAGATAATTTATTAATAATTCACCATTTGTTCATCTTTCACCGTTCACCATTCACCACTCATCGTTCACCATTTATCATTCACCATACACCATTCATCGTTCACCTTTCACCGTTTACCATTCATCATTAACTATTCATAACTCATCGTTCACCTTTCACCACTCATCGTTTCATCATCATCATCATCATCATCAGCCTATAGCAGTCCACTGCTGGACATAGGCCTCCCCTAATGAGCGCCATTGCGCCCTGTCTTCAGCTCGACGCATCCAGCCTCCGCCAGCAGCCTTTCGCAGATCGTCACTCCACCTAGCCGGAGGGCGTCCTACACTACGTTTGCCGAGCCGCGGTCTCCACTCGAGAACTCGTTTACCCCAACGGTTATCGGTTCTTCGACAGATATGGCCAGCCCACTGCCACTTCAGCTTGCTAATTCTCTGAGCTATGTCGACAACCTTAGTTCTGTGTCGGATAGTCTCATTACGGATTCTATCCTTCAGAGAAACTCCGAGCATAGCTCGTTCCATAGCTCGCTGAGCGACTTTAAACTGGTGGACTAGCCGTACCGTGAGTGTCCACGTTTCGGCTCCGTATGTCATGACTCATCGTTTACCATTCATCATTCATCGTTAACCATTAACTGTTCATCATTTATCATTCACATAAAAATCAAATATTATACCTTCGTGTTGTTTTCGACCGAGCTTGCCATCGTCCAATGGCTTTTTAAGCTTATGTTGGCCTTGAGCCTGAAAGATTATGTAAATTTTAATAAGTACCTTAGCTTTGGTCCTATTCAGCCACGCGACTTGCATGCAGGAAAGACAATTTATATCTTTTTTATTTTACTTTCTGTGTTACTTTTCTAATTTTGTTTGGTTTTACCTTTGTTTTGTTTTTTTTTATCTACTTTTATTTTCCTGTATGTGTCCGTGTCTGAATAAAAATCTATTCTATTCTATTCTATTCTTAGTTTTACAACTTAAATTATAACTGTAATTTCATCATTTATGTGTATATGTAACTAGCTTCCGCCCGCGGCTTCGCCCGCGAGTTACTTCAAATATAGCCTATATGTTCATCCTGAAAGTTCATTCTACACATTGTTGAAAGAATTTTTCAAAAAGATCCAGAAGTTTCGGAGCGTATTCAATTCAAACAAACAAATCTTTCCTCTTTATAAATATCATATTTATGAAGAAGATGGGTAAGTAGGTACCTACCAAGGTAATCTACTAATTGATATTATGATTTCTAAATCTAACACAACATTTTATGGCAATAAAGAATTAATATTACTTTGATATTTCGTACCATGACCTATAAAAAAATTATTGAAGTACTTCAAGCTTGAAATTTAATGTTTCTGACACATGATTTGTTAAACATTCAATACTAACTCAAAATTTACTCAGCTGTCAGAAATTGACTTTGTTAAAACCTTCGTACTTAATATGATAAATTTTATTCTTTTTTCCATTAGACGGTAGTTAGAAATATAATATACCTAAGTAGAATCTCTTCCTACTAGAAACGCAATTTGAATTAGGTTATTTTAAATTATTTTAGATTTGGTTTAGGTTAATTTATAAAAAGGTATTTAGAAAATGAATTGAGTGAATGGAAAGCGTCTTAAAAAAGTGATTATAACTTATGGCCTATGGGTTTTAAAAAAAAACTCGTAAATAATAAAAGTGTTCTTGTTATTATGAATGATAACGAGTATATTTCAATTGTTATACTATTATAATTATATCAAAACATATTAGATACATGTGGTATTTAGATATTAAGCCAGAAATCATTTTTTGGATAAATAAGTACCTGTCTATGTAATAGTAATTATGATGTATTTTTATCTATGCACTTAATTTTTTTTATATAAATACCTACACAATGTACAAAAATAAAAAATACCAGATTTAAATCAAAAAAATTGCGCAAAAAAGTAAAAATTTTTTTAGGTATGTACCTAGATAAACTTAATCAATATTTATACTCAAACTTTTGTATCTGTGTAACAACAGTCTTTCCCGGCGCCGTCTGTTTCCTGAACAAATGTTGAAACGTCATCGAAATATCTTCTGTCACTGTCACTTTTTGAAGTTTCAAATCTCCTTTCGTGAACGTAGTCTCATTTCTCGTCACTTTGATAACCGGCTCCGCATGGAATGTATCGGGGCCCTCTGACTGGATACTTACTTGTCCATTCCCATTTTCAACAGCCTCTCTGAGTTTCTGTGAGCCTGGTACTTCAGCCTCAACATTGTTGGGGTTTGCGTATTCGAATTTGATTTTAACGGGGTCCGCCATCTTGTTTTTTTTTGCTGGAAAGAATGAGTTTTGACTTTTGAACATTTTGTTATTATGAATAGTTTTCAAAAGATTTTTTTTCATATAATACATTACATACATACTTAAAATCCCGCCTGTGTCCTGACGGGGTAGGCAGAGACCACGGATCTCCACTTGCTACGATCCTGACATACTTCTCGCTTCATTCACTCTCATTACATTCTTCATACATGCGTCGGTTTAGGGTACTCTTGACCTGGCCTTTCTCTAAAACGTCCCCAATTTGCTCGAGGTACGTACGCCGAGGTCTTCCTTCCAACTGTCCCATTCACACTCTCCTTATGCACCTGTTTCGTCAATATTTCATCCTTCCTTTCTACATGTTATTAATGTATTTCTACATCTATATTTCTTGAAAGTGGGTAAGTATTTTATTTTGGAAAATACCCCAAAAAAGAATGTAATGACAGTGAGTGAAGTAAGAGGTCTGTCAGGATCGTAGCAAGTGGAGATCCGTGGTCTCTGCCTACCCCGTCGGGAAACAGGCGGGATTTTATGTATGTATGTAGATATGTAGGTAGGTATATTATATAGAACTAATAGTTAGTGCACAAAATAACAAGCGGTAATTTATAACCGACAACATATGGTTGGTAATAGATCAAATATATTGTCCCGTAGCGTCGCGTAACATGGCGTCGCGAACGAAAATGTTTTGCTAATAAGTTAAAACGAAAAACTAAAGCTAGCACATCATAAAATCTAAATTTACTTAAATACAGTGAACTTACCAGTACGCTTTGAGTTGTGTGATATACTTAATATGTTTCAGTAGACTTCTGTATCAGAAATACCTAATTATTTTATCGATAGATACCGAGCCATTTCATTTAAAACACCTAGATACCTACGTATTGTGTCATTGTTAATATCGTCGTATTACTATTGGCTAAAAAAATTAGTACTTAATTAGGTAGCCTAGGTATATAATCGTACCTAAGTCTTTATCTACCTACATCTATATCTAATGTATAAAAATGAATCCCTATTTCCGTTGGTCTATCACGCGTGAACGGCTGGACCAATTACGGTAATTCTTTTTTTGTTGTGTTTGTTATTGTAAGGAGAAGGTTTTAAGGACAATGTCTGTCTGTCAGCACGTAATATATAATGGAATGTTTTATATATATTTTTTACCTATTTAAAATAAAATACGCAAACTCAGTTGCTAGCGGGACGATTAGTAATATATAATACTAATTATAAATGCGAAAGTAACTCGTGTTTGTCTGTTACCTTTTCACGACTAAACGGCTGAACGGATCGTAAAGAAATTTGGCAAGGAGATAGATTATATCCTGGAGATTGACATAGGCTATCTTTTGTCTCAAATAACAATCTTGAAGGGGCTGAAATAGGGGTTGAAAGTTTGTATGGGGAACGCACGGTGGGCGCAGTCATTTTTAAGATGGGTGACCGTTTCTAACAACTGAGCTGTAAGGCAAAAACTCACCATTAAAAATCCATAAAACACAATTATATCACATCATTATTAACACATAATGAACTGAAAGTAAATGAAGTTAAAAAACACTTAAGCACCAAATTTGGTAAATAAATAAAAAAAAAAAAAAAAAAATATCATCACGACTGTAATCCCCGGGCTCGGTAGATATCTCCTCCGATCTCTAGTTACTTAGATCTTTGAGGATATCTAAAGAGGGTAGTCAGAGGCACGTCCAAACATGACATTTGGTACATGCCCACATTTTGCACAGTAGTTAGTGACAGGTTGCAAGCCCATCGCCGCTTGTAAGAATACTAACCTATGACACACACCTTCGACTTTTTGGTTCTAGGGTGTGCCGGTTTCCTCACGATGTTTTCCTTCACCGTTTAAGAGCACTGGCATTGCGCACATACATTTTTCGAGTGGAAAAACTCATTGGTGCACGACCAGGTTTGAACCACGACCTTCGGATCGTGAGGCAGGGGTGCTACCACTACACCACCAGCGCTCTAAAAAAATAATAATAATAAATATCTAGTTATAAATATCACTTGTAAGAACGAAACACAAAACACACATGTAAATGTAAGTACATACTTACATACACTATTTTTTCAATGTTCACAAACTGAATACTTAATATTATATCTAGCTGTAGCCCGCGACTTAGCTCGCATTGAATTTTTTACCCGAGGGTCTACCATGAGTTTTCACAATCTACACTCGCTAGCGACTGTAGTTAAAATAATGTATGAAAACTTGGTACAGCGCCTCTAGCGGATAGTTGGGTACTAAAACCTCACGTAGCTAACTATCCTACGTCACAGTACTACAGCGACTGTAGTTTGCGCTTTATTCATTTGCTTAAAATTCGGTACCATGAGTAACAATTTTGACAGATGTCATAGTAACGTACTATTACTACTGTAGTAACGTCAGCCAATCTAAATGTGACAACTCATGGTAGACGTACCGACTGCTCGAGAGTATTGTTTGGGGTGTCTGTATAATAATTTTGAATTACTAGGTACTTATAGTAGGTATGTTATAAATATAAACCATTCTTACTTGTACACAAAATGTCAAAAAATCCAGTATGGCGGCTGCAAGAAGATATTTTCAATTACTTTCAGTTAGATTTTTTGCAATATTACTAGTTTACCTTCGCCTGGATCCTATAAATAAATAAATATCGGTGGACATTTCATACAACGCCATCTAGCCCCAAACTAAGCAAAGCTTGTACTATGGGAACCAGATAGCTGATAGATTAATTATATACTTTTCTTTTGTAAATACATACATAGAATACATAATAACACCCAGACACGGAACAAACATCTGCGTTCATCACACAAATGTCATACGTCGATTCTGTAAAATTCAAACATCAACTCGCATCTCACATCGCTATTCACTCTCACTTCGCTTATGACGCTTTTTATTTGACACTTTGAATCGGGTTCAAGTGCGAAGCGAGTGTCGAAGTGACTTGGGAATTACCGTATAGAATGCCACTTCTTACGTCATCTCATACTTTATCTGTCAAAATCTCCCCGTCAATTTAGTTCAACTCGCTGACACGCTCGCAAGAGTGGCGCTAGTGTAAATTCGAATTGTCAACCGAGTTTTTAGAATGCCAATCAAGAAACTCACAGCGGATTCAGATTCGAAGTTTAGAATGAGGTCTTACAGAATCACACAGCTGGGTGGGGATCGAACCCAATCCTTGCAAAATTTAATTAAGATCTGTTCAGCCGTTTAGTCATGAATTAGTAACAAACAGAGCTACTTTTGCATTTATAATATTAGTATGGATTAGTATCAGTGATAATATTGATAACAATAGATTATTATTGATTACTGACGATAGCCGTCTAGGTGAGGTGATAAGGGCGAGTTTAGTTTGAACACATCATCATTATTAAAGGTATGGAATGATAGAATCAATAACTACCAGAATTTTCGCAAATAGGTAAAAGTAAAAAGCACTTGGTGTAGTGGTAGCACCCCTGCCTTACGATCCGAAGGTCGTGGGTTCAAACCTGGTCGGGCACCAATTTATTCCTTATGAAAAATGTATGTGCGTAATGCCAGTGCTCTCAAACGGTGAAGGAAAACATCGTGAAGAAACCGGCATACCCTAGAATCAAAAATTCGAAGGTGCATGTCATAGGTTAGTAT
Organism: Cosmorhoe ocellata; assembly: GCA_963675405.1. Taxonomy (NCBI): domain Eukaryota; kingdom Metazoa; phylum Arthropoda; class Insecta; order Lepidoptera; family Geometridae; genus Cosmorhoe; species Cosmorhoe ocellata. The sequence continues at coordinate 5,198,944 of OY776271.1, read as the reverse complement.
TCTTATAAGCGGTGATAGGCTTGCAGCCTGTCACGTACACGAATACTCGGAATACTAACTACTGTGCAAAATGTGGGCATGTACCAATAGTCATGTTTGGACGTGCCTCTGACTACACTCTTTAGATATCCTCAATGATCTAAGTAACTAAAGAAAGATCTGAGGAAGATATCTACAGAGCCCGGGGATTACAGTCGTGATTACATTTTTTTTAGTTTTTTATTAATAAAACTAAATTTTTAGTTCATACACCCACATTTTATTAAAACATCGTAACATACCATTATAATAATAAAACAGTTACAATTTAATAATAATATATCAATATCTAAATATTTAAATCAAATTTAATAATAAATAATTATTTAAATTAACTATTTTGGACTTTTATCGGGACAGGATTGTAATGTGATGAGTAACATAGTGTTTAAATACTTATTAACTAATTTGATCATAGCACATTATATTTATTATAGTAATACAACAAGGAATACTAACGATTATTATTGAATATTATAATAATATTATCGTTATTTATTGTAAATAACGGCACACAAATGACTTAAAATAATAATAATAAAAATAATTATATTGATAATAATAAAAACATAACTACCCAACTGTAATAATAAATGTACGCACGTAATATTCTTTATAGATATAAAATGTATAAATTATTTAATTTTTTAAGACATATTAAATAATAAATAAATATATCAATAACTTATTAAAAATCGGTACTTATAAGTACTTATGTACTTACCTAATTATTTAAATTTCAAAGCACATTCCTAGGCTGCGATTTCAACTCTACAAGCATTTAATAACACTAAACATCTATCACATGTTAATATTGGTAACATTAGTATTAGCATTATTCAGCGATAAAATTCACTACTAATTATTAAAATATATGAATATATTCGAAGTATATTAAGTTGTATATTACAAAGATTCCAATTTATTACTACGATACACTTTCAGCTCTTTTTCTTGATATTACTACCTAATATTGATATAATTTACTAATAATTAATACGATTATTTTTATAATATTTAAATTAAAATTAACTAAAGTATCGAGATCTAAAAAAGTACTGATTATAAATAATTTATGTAAGAAGACTAAAGTACATTTTGAGGACCCAAACCCAGCTATTGTATATTATTTTAATTTGATATAAAGATTTTAAAATTTAATCATCAATTATGACTGATTATAATAATATAACATTATTATCATTATTACATCTAAGTAACTTGTTATAACAACTATTGATAATATAATTATTAATGTTTCAACTACGCATAATGAACTATTTAAATTCATAATGAATATTTTTTACGAACATGCTATTTCTAAAAATGGAAGAGTTAGAGAACATTCTATATAAAATTAATTATGATTAAAAAATAGTAATACTAGTAGTGAAAATACGGGTTAACTCGTATTCTGCGGATAGTTATATTATTATTTTTTATTAGTTTGTAATTAATTAAAATATTGCATAAAAAATGTAACGTTTTAAAATTCAATTTGTAGAATTACGTGGATAACTTTCAACAAATTTAACTGGACACCAATCTAGCAGCCATACAAGAATGGGCCTTATTGTGTCTTTGTCAATGCTAACAAAACATAATTACTAATAAAAAACCTGAAATTAACTTTAAATATAAAAGTATGTAACAAAACTTCTAATTAATAACAAAAAAATAAATGTATTTAATTTCAATAAACGAATTAAACTTTTTATTTATCCTTTGATGAATACAAACCATTTTAAATAATAATAAGTTGATCAAAAAACAAACTTGATTAAAGGATGATTTTTGAACATCTAAAAAGTGTCTGATTGAAAAACTCATTTAAAAGACACAATTTGAAGAAATATTATCCACAGTGATTCCTATTGTGTTAGTGTTAGACCATAAACTACTTTACTACTACGTAATAGAACTACATTTAGAACATCACATATTACAAAACACCTACGAAATATTTTTAAGCCGATTATAATTATATTTAATGCAAGAAATACGAAAAGTTTTATACGTATCTGTAAATTGTAATTAGTTATCTATTTATTTTAATGCGTAAATTATTATTTAAAAAAAAGGTAGAAGTAAGAAAAAAAATACCATTATATTTATATGGTATTTCTTATGAAACTTAAAACTTCATTAAAAAAATGTGTATAAATAGATAGTAAATCGTAAAATAAAATAATATTTAAGTAGAGTATAAGAAATCTTTAGTTACTTATAATAAGTTTATCAGCTTTGTCTTGCTAGTATTTGTAAATACTTATTATGTATTACAACACGCCTAAATAAGTTAATAAGATATTAATATAATCTATTAACCAGTCATAGTTGATGACTTAAAAAAATCATTTAAAATAAATATTACCTAGATTAGATTATAAAGAAATTTCATTTTGAGGCAATCAAGAGACAACATTTTTAAATATTAAATTATTTATCTTAGTATAATATATTTAGATTAATATTCTGGAATACTTTAATATTTATTTATTTATTTACAAGAGGAATAAGCCTTCAAAATTAATTTATACGAACTCATTGGTCAAACTAAAGGACAATGGGCAGATTGGGACCACCCTCCAATAGAGATAAAATATATGTCGTTTGATAGGTCTGTTCTTCTTCTTCTTCTTCAATTATGGCATCTGTCTCTTAGAGAACAATTTTGCCAGTGTCAAGTGTATTTATTTATAAGTATTGTCAACGTCACAGAGTCATAGTCAAGTTGTCAAGTCAATTTTAAACAAAAGATGGCTGTTTTGTTCAAAATTCTCGGGATTTCCTCCGATGGAATTTGAAGAGAACTATTCACTCTAATTCACATACTTTACACTCGCGTCAAGAACCCGGGCTTTATTGGCAAAATAACCACCAAAATTACGCAATAAAACTCAAAATAACACGAGAAAACATATAAAAACCAGAGCGACGTAGTTGTCAGGCAAATACACCGCAGAAAATCGATAGGTCTGTTCAATTGGAACAACCATTACTATGACAGCTTTGCTGTCACAACTGTCCGTTCAAAGACTTTTAAGTTTTGATAAAATGTTAAAATAAATAAAATATTATTATTACAATAATGATTTATTACACAGTAACATAAAAAAGGGGCCCCCTTTTATCAGTTTTAACAGTGTTTTTTTAATTATTCTGGTATTTAGGGTATTCATGTCCGACCGACGACGTATTTTATGGGTTATCCTTAATGACATTGCTTAAAAACATTGCTGGTGCATTAAACCCTTCATGAATTGCATATCCTAAATACCATATTATTGATATAAAGTGTGCACATGTGCCCATCGGTCGCCTTCCTGATAAGCATATACAATAATGGTCTATAATGTTGCCTTCATTTGGCTTATATTTAATTTAAAGATGGAGAGAAAACCAGTTCGATGACCTGCACGATTACGGAATTCAGGAAAATGTGTAGCTTTTGCATGGACGTATTCAATCACGTCATGTAAGACAAAGAATATAATATTATTGTTATTTACTTTTAAACAACAACCCAAATGAAGTCAACATTATGGAGCACTAATGTACATGCTTATCAGGAAGGCAACGGAGGGCACATGTGCACACTTATATCAATAATCTGGTATTATGGATATGCAATTCATGAAGGGCTTAATGCACCAGCAATGTTTTTAAACGATGTCATTGTAGATAACCTATAAATACGTAGTCGGTCGGACACGAATACCTTAAATACCAGAATAGAGACCCTTTATCAGTGTTTTATTGTATGTTACTGTATAATAAATCATTATTGTTATAATAATAATTTATTTATTTTAACATTTTATCAAAACTTAAAAGTCTTATATCTCTGAACGGACAGCTGTGACTGCAAAGCTGTCTAGGCAATAGTTGTTCCGTTTGATTAGACCTATCCAACGACATATATTTTATGTCTATTGGAGGGTGGTCCCAGGTTCCATACATTTTTGCCCATTGTCCTTTCTAATATAATCGTCCAAAGGTGCTCTAAAAACATGTGATTTAAAATTTAGTATTATATATTATTGTCACATTATTATCGGCCAGAATATACAAAATTATTGTCCTACAAAATTTAGTTAATGATATATACGATAAACTATATTGTCAAAGTCACATTTGCAAAACTATATAACTAAAATTATTGTAAAATCCATTAATATATATATAATAGTATAACAAATAATGTAGGTATACTTTTAAAATATTTGATTATGCTGAATATTAATATTATCTATATAAATATTTTGATATAATATTATTGAGTACAATAGCTATATTATATAAATTACTAAAACACACCCTGGCTATACGGCAACTTTATATATTTTATAAGCTTAATATATATTACAAAATATGTATTTGATAAATTTATATTTATGAAAATTGGTCAGGAAACAGTACATAAAGGATCAATAGAATATGTTGGAGATATGCGGCGAAAATATACTTTGTCATCTACAGTATAAGGTATATTTTAGGTTACAGTATTTGGTCATAAATCATAAATAGATTAAATATTATAATATTTTTAATATTCTTAATCTAAATTCGGCACGATACATTGGCACTTATTACTAAGCTAACCTCTTTAGCTTATCCTAACTTACCACTCCAAAGACAATTTAAAAATAAAATCAAATATGGCGGCTTTCAAGATGGCGTCGTCGTTTTGGCGGGCTTTATTCTTCTTCCTCGTTTTGGTAGCTCACGTAGCGCACTGATGACTTCTCACTGACAATCAGGCTCTGGAATTAAATATTATTATTTAATAGATAGCCAGACAGACGTCCATCTAAATTTTCTAAATTTGTGAAATTTTCGTTTTCAGTTTTCACTTTCAGTTTTTCTCGTATTTTCTAATATTTCGGCCACTTTACCAATTTTTTTTTCTTTCAAAAATCGTAAATAATAATAAAGAATTAAATAGTACCTACTTAGGTATCACTTATTTTTTTTTTATTTAAAATAGTAAACTTATTTAAATAATGACGTACAGGCTAAATTAACCTTTTAAGTTCCTTAACATTTCCGATGGAGGTAAATGTATGAAAGGATACTATCGAATAGTAAAAAGGATTCGTAAACTACCAAAAACTTATACTAGGGGTACTGACGATTATCTGGAGGGTTCACCTTATCTGACAATTATAAAATTTTATATAAATGGCGGCCATTATGGGGCTCATATTTGATGGAGGTACTTAACCGGGTACAAGGTATCCCCCTGTTGATTAATCTGCCGTGATTTAGTAAATCCCGAAATCCAATCATGGGCTCCACTACTTTATTTTATTTGTGCCTGTATGTATAAGGATGTTACCAGACCAATCGATCGACGTTGATCGATGCCATCGACCGGCAATCGATCGATTGGTTAGTCGAACAGTATCTGTCAATCAATTAAAGTTACTAAACCTGTCGATAAGCTTCGATCGATGCCGTCGAGCGACAATCGATCGATTGGTCTGGTAACACCCTAAGTGTTACACGGTCCAAAATTCACCTGTTTCTCGTTAGTGGCCGGTGGTGACCTCAGTAGGAGGAGCAGGGGTGCGTACGCGAAGTTCAGGATCGCTATGATGACCAGCATCCACTCGAAACCAATGCTATTCATCAGGGCGCCGGAGAACGCGGGTCCTGGACACAAAAGATCATTATTTATTTATTACTAGCTTCCATTCGCGGCTTTGCTCGCGAGGTGCCTACATAAAATATAGCCTATGTTACTCGGGGATAATGTGCATTCTAAGGGTGAAATAATTTTTGAAATCGGACCAGTAGTTTTTGAGTTTATTCGTTACAAACAAAAATACAAAAATACAAAACTTTCCTCTATATAATATTAGTATAGATTTAGCACACAAAACAAAACACAAGCATTGAAAATAGAAAGACACAATATTATGATCTAGCTAGATTGTAAACTAGTGTACTAAATGTTATGTATTGTACATAGTGGTGATTCTATTGTTCCGCGGACTAACTAAAAAAAACAAAAAAATGCTGAACTAAACACGACCTTATTTTGTTCACATCAAATAGGTACTAAATTAGCGTAAACATTTTAAATTACAATTCTAAATTTGATTAAACTGACGTATGATTGACGTGTTTTAGCTTATTTTAAAAAGCCATGTAAATTGGTGTTGACTAAAGCTACGTGAAAATGGTGGAAAATTGATTAAATTAGAATGATTATGTCAATTTTAGATCTTTTTAAAACTGTCATTCTGGGAAAAGATCAAGGGGACGCCCCAAAGAACGTTGGCAAGACGAAATAGTAAGAGCAGCAGGAGGAAACTGGATGGAAAAGGCAAAAGAAAGAGACGAATGGAGGCAGATGGAGGAGGCCTATACCCTAGATGGGGCCTGACAACTAAATTTAAGTATTTAAATAGTGTATTTCTTTTTTATGTTGTCATGGAAATAAAAGGCTAAATAATAATAAAAAAAACTGTCATTAAAAAATGTTACGCTAATTTGGTCTTTATAGTAAGCCAAATAAGATCGTACCTATGGTAGCATTTTTTATGTTAGTCTGCAAAACAACCGAATTACCACCAATATTAGTATAGATATAGATTTAGCACACAAAACAAAACACAATCAAAGCATTGAAAATAGAAAGACAATTTATGATCTAGCTAGATTGTAAACTTATGTATTAATAATAAAATTCATTTATTTCAGGCAAAAAACCCTTTGTATTGTAAACCTTTGGTATTGTATATGATTTATACAGATCAGTTGTATGATTCTGTAAGACCTCATCCTAAACTTCGAATCTGAATCCGCTGTGAGTTTCTTGATTGGCATTCTAAAAACTCGGTTGATAATTCGAATTTACACTAGCGCCACTCTTGCGAGCGTGTCGGCGAGTTGAACTAAATTGACGGAGAGATTTTGACGGATAAAGTATGAGATGACGTAAGAAGGGCATTCTATACGGTAATTCCCAAGTCACTTCGACGCTCACTTCGCACTCGAACCCGATTCAAAGTGTCAAATAAAAAGCATCTATTTTACGAGTGAAAATAGTGAGAGTGAATATGAGATGCGAGTTGATGCTAGAATTTTACAGAATCGACGTACAGATCAGTGTATCCCTATATTGGAGACAAACATCACACATGTTTAAAGCACGAGTAAAATAATGTACGATAATATTTATGATACTTTATTGTTAATGGAAACTAGAATTTATTGCATAAAAATAAATAAAAACACCCAACTGAAAGTAATTTAAAATAGCTTCCAACAGCCGCCATATTAGATTTTTTGATATTTTGTATACTTATCCTACTAATATTATAAACACGAAAATTTGTAAGGATGTATGGATGTATGTTTGTTACTCTTTCACGCTCGAATGGCTGAACGGATCTAGATGAAAAAAGCACAAAACCGCTGTACCTACAAGTAACTACGCTGGTTGAGTAACAAACATCCATACATCGAAACTTTCGTAAGACTATATAAGTACCTATTTATAATTACTAGAATCCTACTAATATTATAAACGCGAAAGTTTGTAAGAATGTATGGATGGATGTATGTCAGGATGTCATGGATGTATGTTTGTTACTCTTTCACGCTGAAACGGTTGAACGGATCTGGATGAAATTTGGCACAGATATAGATTATAGTCTGGAAGAATACATAGGCTACATTTTATCCCGGAAAAATGTATGGTTCCCGTGGGATAGATTTGTTTTTGTTTTTAAAGTTACCACGCGGGCGAAGCCGTGGGCGAGCTAGTAATACATAATATCCAAAGTCGGGTTTATTCGAATACTTATAACTCTAGAAAGACTGGACCGATTTTCGTGATTTTTGATTTGTTGAATTTGTCTCCGTTCCGAATAGCAGAATAATTAAAAACATTGAGAATTTGAAAAAAAAATTAAAACAAAACAATGAAAACAGCGGACAAAGTCTCGGGCAACAGCTAGTATAATCTAAAGAAGAAAGTAGTATACTCACCAACAGCATATCCTAGACAAAACGCGGTGTCTCCTATAGCGTATACGCTCCCGTAGACAGCGGCATGGCGGATGTCGACAAGAAAGCCCAGCTCCGGCATCATCGAGGAGTCTACCATGCCGATCGCGAAGCCCAGGCCTGCGTTGGGGATTATGAGATGCTCCAATTTACGGGCCATTGGGATCTGGAACGTAAGATTTTTAGGGTTCAGCAACCCTATTCGGTCAACATTTATTGGGACAGAGTGTCTCAATTGACACTTTTAATTTTAATATTTTTGTTACTGTCAATTCGGACACCATTAAAAAAAACTTAATTGTACAGTCAGTTTAAAAACTGTTTTTATTTTATTTCGTTGATTTGAAAGTGTTTATTAGGTAAAATATTGTGCCAAATGCTGTGTAAAATACTGTGATTGTGGGTTCTGTACTTATCTTAGAATAAACAATTGATTGAACAAGTGAAGCGAGCGAAATCTCAGTGGAAAGTAACGCGATTTGGCGTTGTATGTTTGTTAGAGCATAAAGAACTAGAGATTCTGCTGTAGATTTGCTGGGAAGCATTTGAACTTAATCGGTGAAGGGGTTGTGAAGATATTGGGTTCTCAAATAGAAAAAAAATAAAAAATATATGATCACAACTGTAATTAATGTGCGCAATGCCAGTGCTCCTAAACGGTGAAGGAAAACATCGTGAGGAAACCGGCATACCCTGAAACCAAAAATTCGAAGGTGTGTCATAGGTTTGTATTCTTATGACTGAGTACTGTGCAAAATGTGGGCATGTGCCCAAATATAATGCTTGGACGTGCTGACTCTCTTTAGATATCCTAGATCTAAGTAACTCTGAGATCTGAGGAGATATCTACCGAGCCCGGGGATTACAGTCGTGTGAGTGTTTTTTTTAAACAACAGAACCCTTATTTTTTGTTTCCAAAGTAAGTATTATACTCGGCTGTTTTGTCTCGCTCTTTCTCGAGCATAAGACAGCATGCTCGACAAAAGTGACGACAAAATTTTAGTCTGGCAGAAGTTGGTTAAATACTCACCAATATAAGACAAACGCCGATAATGACCAGTCCAGAGCAAGCCGCGAGCCAACGTCCCATCTTATGGCCGAGGGGTCCGAATAGATTGGTTCCTGTACATTAACACATTTTTTGGAAGCTTATTATACAAGTAACAACAAATCTACCCCTTTCAGGGTGATATTCTAAATATTATACCTTTATATTCCATACTGACAACGACAAAGCGATTTCAAATATTACCCCTGCGATTTACATAATCTTACCCTAAAAATATTTTGATTTCATCACCCACAAAAGATAAAAGTGTAAAGTTACACGTTAGCGCGAAAGGGGTAATCTTTATCGTGATTAAAATATTTTACCCCTAAAAGGGTAAACTTACCGATCAAGTAGCAAATGCTGGCGGGTAGAAAGGCTACGCCTTGTTGCCAGCGCCGCGCTTCCATAGTATCTGCCATCCAAATGGGTAAACTCGGCTCTAACATGGCAATACCAACGTTTGCGAATGTAATGGCACCTGTGAAATTTAGTCCCGTATTACTATCATCTTCAGAGCTCTCAAATCATTCTCAAACGGCGAAAGAAAACATCACGATCTTGATAACATCAATTTAGTTTCTAAGAGTTTTTTATTATTCATCTTCTCTACCTGACACGTACGGAATACTAACTACTGTGCAAAATGTGGGCATGTACCAAATGTCATGTTTGGACGTGCTGACTCTCTTTAGATATCCTCAAAGATCTAAGTAATCTAAGTAAGAGATCTGAGGAGATATTTACCGAGCCTGGGGATTAGGTACAGTCGTGTGAGTGTTATTTCTTTCTTTTCTTATTTTCCTTATCTTACCTGCAGCTACAAGGATGTAAGGGTCAGTGACCAGAGCTTTCAAAGATGGCGGCTCCGACTCTTGTCTCACTACACCAGGTTGTAATATCATCAGTTGCAGGACTGTGAGAGAAAGAAAAACGTTCATTTTGTGTAACATAACGGTAAAAACGTTTATTTGTGTAACATAACGGTAAAAACGTTCATTTTGTGTAACATAACGGTAAAAACGTTTATTTTGTGTAACGTAACGGTAAAAAACGTTTATTTTCTGTAACCAAATGGTAAAAAATGTTTAATTTTGTGTTGTAACACTGTAAAATCGTTTGTTTAGCGCCACAAAACGGTACTGGATGAATTTTATGCAGCGTCAGCTGGCTAACATGAACGCCACGACAAAATGTTGACGACTGTTTTGTCTCGCTTTTTCTCGTGCGCATATGAGACAGCATGCTCGACAGCTGTTCCTTGCCCAAACGGCTGGGCAGATTTTGACAAATGAAGTGTCGTTGGATTCGTCTGGATTATAAGAGTGACATAGGCTTTATGAAATGTAAAAAATAATAATATGGTGACTGTGAGAAGCTATTTTCTATTACTTTCAGTGTTTTTTTGATTTTTGAATTTTTTTTAGTTTTATACTCACGTCCATCGCCAAGAGCCAAGGCCGAGAGCATCAAGAACGGAGCAGTCTTGCCTACGAACTCGTACATTAGGCCTCCAAAAGGCGGCCCTATTAGGACTCCTAGGGCGAGACCGCCCAAAGCGATGCCCATAGCGTTGCCTCGTTCCTGAAAAATTGGTAATTTAGGTACACAATTTGAAATCGTTAACAGTACTAACGCTTTTTTAGTTTTGAGGTTAAGGTTAAACCGAAAAAACCGGTTTTCAATTTGTTATATTGAAAAACTTTTTTTGTTACCTTACCATCAGGGAACCGTAGCCTCTGTTACCTTATGATCAGGGTACCATGTCTCCTGTCACCGTTTTATTTCATTCAATGTATCAGGGTATTATGGCTTCAGTTACCTTATCATCAGGGTACCGTAGCCTCGTCACCTTATCATTTATTAAATGTATCAGGGTATTGTCTGCGCTACCTTATGATCAGGGTACCGTGGCTTCTGTTACCATTTCATCAGGGTAGGTACTTACCGTAGCTTCCGTCACTCTATCATTTATTCAAAGTATCAGGGTATTATGGCTTCTATTACCTTATCATCCGGGTATCGTTCAGCCAGCATGCCCATGCCCGAGACAGAGGAGCATGATGACCCAATGCCTTGCAGGGCGCGGGCTATGAATAGCACGCTGTATGATCGACCGAATGCGAATACTGGAAAAAAATAATCAAATCAAATCATACATACATACATAAAATCTCGCCTGTTTCCCGACGGGGTAGGCAGAGACCACGGATCTCCACTTGCTACGATCTGACATACCTCTTGCATCATTCACTCTCATTACATTCTTCATACATGCGTCGGTTTAGGGTACTCTTGACCTGGCCTTTCTTTATAACGTCTAAATCCAGGTACGTACGCCGAGAGCTTCCCCTTCCAACTGTCCTATTCACACTCGCCTTATGCACCTAGCTCTTTCGTCATTTCCTTTCATCCTTTCTACATTTCCAAACCATCTTAACGTACCCTTCTCAATTTCCATCACTACCACTTCTTTCACTCCACAACGTTTTTTTAGCACACTGTTCTTCACTTCTATCGAATCAAATTATATTTATTCAATAAAATCACAAGGATCACTTTGAAACGTTTTATATGCGGTGCATCTATGAGCCCACTCTAACCTAATCCGAGTACGAGAAGAACAGGCGAGGAACTCGTCTCGGTCCTAGCGCTTTTTTGCATGACCGTTACAAATATGTCCGTAGAACAAAGTTTTGTTTTTATTATAACTTAATATCTATTAACTTACTCAATGTAGACAGAAACATCAGGATGAAACCGGTAAACATGGGCACGCTGTATCCAATCCTACAAAAAAAATGGAGACAGATGCAATATAAAGAGTAAAGAGGAAAAAAATACGAAAGCACATGACTGAAGTAAAACTTCTTTAGCTCCATCTATAATGTATGTAACCTGCACTGCCTTAGATATACGAAACGTAACTGGCTATGAGAGGGAGAGAGAAAGAAAATATGTGCTCGCATTTCTCTCTTGCCCTTGTAATATTCGAAACGTAACTCTCTCTTTCTATCTTCACTAACTTATATCTCATATTATCATTCTTATATCTCTCCCTCATATTATCTCTCTCAACTTCCCTTCGTCTCCCCCGATCAAACTTTTCGTAACGCTCACGCATTTGCCAGTACGTCTACCATGAGTTGTCACATTTAGATCGGCTGACGTTACTACAGTAGTAATAGTACGTTACTATGACATCTGTCAAAATTGTTACTCATGGTAACAAATTGTACGTAAATGAATGAAGCGCAAGCTACAGTCGCTGTAGTTCGCTATGACGTAGGATAGTTAACTACGTGACCACGTACCTAACTATCCGCTAGAGGCACTGTACAAGTTTTCATACAATTTTTTAACTACAGTCACACTTACAACCCGGTCACATTATGTCGAGACCTGGCGTCGATGACGTCACGTCGCGTCGGCGCTCTGATATGGTACGAAAGTGCTAACCGTACTGACGCGCCGTGGCGAGCGCGGGGAGGTGAAACGAGAACGGGGCGGGAGGTTCGCATTCCAGCGAGGTCTCAAGATAATGACCGGGTTGTACTCAAGTCAAGCGTCAAAGAAGTTTTACTTCGAAAGAAATAAAGAAGAACCAACCTGTGTGTGAGTGGTCCCACGAAAGGGTTGGCCAACAACTGCACCAGGGCCTTGCTGGCGAACATGACTCCCACAGCCACGGTCTCATGGATCAACTCCTGGTGGCGGGCCTCCTTTTGAGCTGTCACGTTTACTGTCAAACAAAAAATAAGAGAATTCTAATTCATTTTCAAAATTTTGGAGCCGCGGGTGCGCGCACGGGTTACTTTTCTCGCTGTGACTGTTTCGTCACTCTTAGTGATAGCGCGCACGAATTACTTTTGTCCATCTTCATGCTATCAACTTGAAAAGCGAGCTCTAAAATCAAGGTTCAAAATGTTTTATAAATAACGGTTAAATAGGAAATTGAGTAGAATCGAGGTACTAAGCTGAGCCTATCTGTCCACCATGAGTTGTCAGTTGTCACAGTTAGATCGGCTGACGTTACTACAGTAGTAATAGTACGTTACTATGACATCTGTCAAAATTGTTACCAAATTATAAGCAAATGAATGAAGCGCAGGATAGTTAACTACGCGACGTTTTAGTACCCAACTATCCGCTAAAGGCGCTGTACAAGTTTTCATACATTTTTTTAACTACAGTCGCTAGCGAGTGTAGATTGTGAAAACTCATGGTAGACCTACTGGACCTGTGCTTAGCCGCAAGCATAGGGAAATACCAATGTCCAACTTTGTATTGTGTATAGTTTTACTTATACTTTTAAAAACCCCTAAATATCTTGTGTTGTTGTGTCGCTACTTTCCATTTGTCATCTGTGTGTGCTAGAAATAAAATGATTTTCTTCTTCTTCTTCAATTATGGCATCTGTCTCTTATAGAACAATTTTGCCAGTGTCAAGTGTATTTATTTATAAGTATTGTCAACGTCACAGAGTCATAGTCAAGTTGTCAAGTCAATTTTAAACAAAAGATGGCTGTTTTGTTCAAAATTCTCGGGATTTCCTCCGATGGAATTTGAAAGGAACTATTCACTCTAATTCACATACTTTACACTCGCGTCAAGAACCCGGGCTTTATTGGCAAAATAACCACCAAAATTACGCAATAAAACTCAAAATAACACGAGAAAAAATATAAAAACCAGAGCGACGTAGTTGTCAGTCAAATGCACCGCAGAATATCCTAAAATTATCTTATCTTAGCCTATCTTACTTACCATGGGTGACGTTTTCCGGGATGACAGTGACATTTCTCTCGAGGCAGGGGCAGTAGGGCGTCGGCGGCGGCGGCGGCGTGGTTACCTCATCCAGTGACATTGATAGAGGCGCGTCCGGGTGACGTATGTCATACAAAAACTCCGGGATGATTGGCACTAAGGAGGTAGACAACAATTTTCTGTTATAAAATTATATTGTACTAGCTTCTGCACGCGGCGTCGCCCGCGAAGTACCTACATAAAATATAGCCTATGTTCATCCTGAAAGTTCATTCTATACATTGGTGAAAGAATTTTTCAAATCGGTTCAGTAGTTTCGGAGCCTATTCATTTCAAACAAACAAACAAACAAACAAACAAACAAACAATCAAATCTTTCCTCTTTATAATATTAGTATAGAATTATATTGTACTAGCTTCTGCACGCGGCGTCGCCCGCGAAGTACATACATAAAATATAGCCTATGTTCATCCTGAAAGTTCATTCTACACATTGGTGAAAGAATTTTTCAAATCGGTTCAGTAGTTTCGGAGCCTATTCATTTCAAACAAACAAACAAACAAACAATCAAACAAACAAACAATCAAAGTTTTCCTCTTTATAATATTAGTATAGATAACCTAGCAGCAGTGTTTCCACTTTTAGGGTAACGACTTAGTTCATGTACGACTTAGGGCTATTTTTATTGCGACAGGGATTTAGGGAATTTTAGGGTAAAGATTAATTGAGGTGGTAAACCTTTTTACCTATTAAGTGATGGAAGACACGAGTGAAAATAGTGAGCTAGTAACCCCTTCATCTCAAGTTATAGGAGAGAAGTCAGCGAACGCCTGCAAAAGTAATACTTCTTCTTGTGAGTCTTCGAATTTGTTTTGTTATTTTTTGCATGAAAATGTGCAAAAAAGATGTATTTTTTTTATAATTATTCATGCGCCCTAAATTAAGGATTTTCCATAAAAGTAAAACTCCATTGGTGCATGACAGGATATGAATCCACGACCTTAAGATCGGAAGACGGGTCGTAACCACTATACCAGTGCTCCGATTTGATCGTTATCTGGCCACAGTTCGCTGGTTTCATGTGGGCGGCTGGAATGGACACTTAGTAGGTAGATATTAGGGTATACCTACCTACTTATAACTAGTAATTCGCGCCGAACTGAGATTTCGCGCGCGATGTCCACAATCCTCATGTGTATCCACGCCCTGAAGTGTTTGGACACACTGTATGTACTACACACATAGGTAGGTGCCTGTCTACGTAAGTTTCTCCTAATAATAATAATAATAATGCTGGACAGTCCACACAGCATCATCTAGCCCCAAATTAAGCTACTCAAAGCTTGTGTTATGGGTACTTGATAACTGATATATTTAATACATTAATATACATAGATAGATATTTTTTATTATACATAGAAAACACCCAGACCAACGGAACAAATTTCTGCAGATAATACACAAATTTGTTCCGAGGCGGGAATCGAACCCGGAACCTCTTGCGTCGCAGGTGGACTCACGCCCGCTACGCCACAGAGGTTGTCAAGGTCGTAGGTAACGCCTATGTCAACGTAAGTTGGGCTTAATAACAAACTAATATTTGATAAAAAAAAAAAAAATATATATGATCACGACTAATCCCCAGAGGCTCGGTAGATATCTCCTCAGATCTTTAGTTACTTAGATCTTTGAGGATATCTAAAGGGGGTAGTCAGAGGCAAGTCCAAACATGACATGGTACACGCCCACATTTTGCACAGTAGTTAGTATTCCGTACGTGACAGGTTGCAAGCCCACCGTCGCTTATAAGAATACTAACTTAAGACACATCTTCAAAGTTTTGGTTCTAGGGTATGCCGGTTTCCTTACGATGTTTTCCTTCACCGTTTCCGAGCACTGGCATTGCGCACATAAATGATCATGTTTTTTTTGTTGGAACGAAGTTCCTTACCGCGCGTTGTGAAAGGGGGCTAGACAGAAAAAAATCTCACGAAAAGTTGTAACGACACTTTTAGCTATAGTTGTAAGCCGTGCGGCGTGCGCGTGTTTCTCTGTCTGTCTCTCTCTCTCTCATAGAAAACAAGGAAAGGAACTTCGTTCCATCCGGGTGTTCCTTGACACCTCTCAATTTTTATTTTTAATAATGCTTTTATTTTTAATTAGTACCTGGGTGACCGAGCTTTGCTCGGTTTTTTTTATTGGTAAATGACGTTTTCTAAAAATGAAACCTAGCTAGATCGATTTATCGCTTCCGATACCCTTTGCATACTAAATTTCATGAAAATCACTGGAGCCGTTTCCGAGATTCCAATTATATATATATATATACATATATATACAAGAATTGCTCGTTTAAAGGTATAAGATTATTTCATTTATCAAAAGCCAAAACGCCAACACCACTGCGCTGATAGAAAAAATATTTTCATCGTAAAGTAATTTCATCGATAAATAGCAATCGAAAAGCAATCTGCAGGCAGCACTACACAGAATTAGCTGTCATATTCACGCACGAGAGACTAGAGGGTCACTTGAAATAAAATCCACCGCCCACAGCTATACCTATGAATATAGTGATGGACCTAAAGGCTAGTCTACACAGTGCGAGCTACCGTACGAGTCAGCCTGCCGAGTAGCTGCACTGTAGTAACTCGCACAGTTTGGACGTCACTTACGAGTAACGCACGTGCGAGTTGGACAATACTCGCATCCGAGTAACTTCAAGATTTTTTGTTTTCACTCGCATGCTCGCCTTGTTATCATAGAGCGTATCACCGCGTATTTTATAACACGTTCACTCGACATCGCGGTAAGTGTCCGTACTCACATTCGGTATTACTCTTGTAATATAATTTTCGTAGTAGTAATTTACAAGCAAATTTTTACTTAATTTATTTTTTAAGTTTTTTTTTTTTTACTAGTTTCTGTACCTAAAACCGATTCCTTCCGGGGCGGGGGGCATAGGTACGCCATCTCACAGGTTCTCCTAGTTTGGGTACCTATGTTTTTCCATTCAGGTCACACCATTAGGTTTATACATATAAATAAATAACTCCGATGTACCTACTTTTAGCATTATATAAGTTTGTTACTGAAATAAATTTATCTTTATCTTTATCTTTATCTTTACTCGATAGATTTACTCCAAAACGCGTAAATATTAACGTGTGAACCGCAAAACTCACAGCTCGAAGGCTCGCATCTAGTAGTTATCCGCATCAAATGTAGGCTCGACATGATAGCTCGATCGAGCAAAATCGTATGTGAGTGCGGAGCTTAACTTGCAAGACTGGACAGCAGCTCGTGTGTCGTGTAGACAGCAAAGGCGAGCCGAGCTACTGGCGTACGAGTAGACAAGCCGAGTAGCTGTCTACTGTCTGGTCAGCAGCTCGAATCGTCTAAACTAGCCTTAATACTCCACGGTTTCATAATTGTTCACAACAAAATGTAAAATGTGAGCATGTGCCAAAATATAATGTTTAGACGTGCCTCTAACTACCCCTTAGATCCTCGAAGATATAGCTAACTAGCGATCTGAGGAGATATCTACCGAGCCCGGGGATTGCAGTCAAGATCATGTATGTTTTTTGTTTTGTTTTGAAATGTTTTAAAGTGTTTGTTGACTTTTGTTGGTCCAAAGTCGTAGTTTCTGATGCTCACAATACAAACAACTCAAATGGGCTTTTCTACTAACAGTTTCGTCATTATTCTCACTTTCGTCATTGTTCGCAACAAACAATTTTGTCTATCTCGTAAAATATTAGTTAATTTTAAATGTACCCTTCGTGAAATAACTTATTATCAACCAATCTTTCATTGCTCAATCTTCATGCTATCAGCTTGAAATACGAGCTGTAAAAGGATAGAAAAGTTAAAAAAAGAAAGCATGGATGGACTGTGTGAAAGATGACATGAGTAAGAAAGGAGTGAGTACTGAGATGACGATGGATATGGAAGAAGATCACATGTTGTGCCGACCACATAACGTGGGTAAAGGGCAGTCTGTGCGTCTACCATGAGTTGCCACATTTAGATCGGCTGACCTTGCTACAGTAGTAATCTAGACACGCGGTAGCGTGTCAAGCCAAGTTCAAGCTGGCGAACCGCGCACCGTGTGTAATATTACACGAACCATTTGGAGACAGTTTTCACCCCCTCATAACTCCAAAACTATTTCACGTAAACATGTCAAATTTGGCTCATCTATTGATATTTGCGACCTAAGTAAGTACACCAAATTTCATAATCACACCTCAAACGGTTATTTAGATATTAACGTCCAAAAATCCTAATTTTTATCACTGACTGACCTATAGACGTTAATTCTAACCGAGTTCCAGATGACCTAGAAAGTTCAAACTTGGCATCCAGGTAGGTGGTTGGGTGAATACAAAGGAAAAAATCAGAAACTAGTAAATTTATATATTTTTATTATAATTTTTCAATTACTTAATTCATTCTCTTAGGAACTCTTATAGCGCCTATAATATAAGTAAGAGCAAAGATTATAGTGTGTCGGATCTACCTACTTAGGTATGTATACAATCTGCCAATAGTTTCAGCCGTCCATGCACGTAGATGTATAAGTATAATAATATAAGAATAAGTACTTACTTACTAATAAGTTCTGTACAAAAAGTAATGATATCCCATCAAAAACATAAATGTGAAATGATAGCCAAGTTCAATAAGTATGCTTTAGTTGTTGACTTCAGCGACAAAAGAAGTGAGCGGGTCAGTGGTCAGTCCTAAAACTTATTTATAACAATATGAAATATGTTTAACAACTTTAAAATATCATTTCATCTTATAATTTAGGATATTATATTGAAGCCTAAGGTCTGACTTTTTTTTTTCGTAATTTTTCTCCGAAATTTTGAAAATTTACGACTTAAAAAATTCTTCTAAAAAAAGTAGAAAACTTGCCTGAGATCTTTTTTAGCTACTGTTTTTTTGAGTTGTTCTTTTATGCCTAAAATAATCAGCCACGTGACATTGATGAAAACTATGAAAATGTTGGAGTAAAGTCAAAAATATATTATAGGTCAAAACGTGTAAGCCCTCAAAAAGCATCTTACGCCAGTGCTGTGACTCATTATACATCAGTGTTGGAGAGGTCACGCTTTTAGTGGAGGACGGAAGCAGAAGCAATTTCCCAGTCGAGATCAAAGTGAAATTCACTTAGCAGTCTCATCAAAGGCGCAACTAGGGAAGGGACGCGACATTTTCCATCCCACTAGAAACATCGATGATTAACGAGTCTCTATAAATAAATAAACTAAATAAAAACAACGCCATCTAGCCTCAAACGAAGCAAAGCTTGTACTATGGGAACCAAATGGTAGATTAATTATTCTTTTTTTTGTAAATACATAGTAACACTCAGAACAAATATCTGTGTTCATCACACAAATGTTTATCCTGGGTGTGGATCGAACCCACAACCTGCAGCGCAGAAGGCAGAGCTACTACCAACTGAGCTATGAGGACAGTCTAAATACTGATTGATAATTTGCTTGTGGACATCTTGCTATATACATTGCTTCTATAATAAGATCCCAAGCGACATGCTTGATTTATCGATTGGGAAATTCAAAAATGTAAAAACAAAAACTGTCTCGAAAAGCTTATTTTAACAAAGTACTTAGATGACAAAAAGCTTGGGACGAATTAGCTCCAACTCTGCTAGGTGCCCCTAACAACATTAACAAGGATCATACAAAGCGCTAGGCCCAGCGAGTTTCTTGTCAGTTCTTCTCGCACTGGGGATAGGACTGGAATTGGCACCTAGACTCACCTAGTATGTAAGACGATTCAAAATGATCCCTGGAATTTTACTGAATAATGATGATTTGATTTGATAGACGACTTACGGTATAGGCTGTTTGTTAATAACTCACTCATTATTAAAAACATCAGTGTCAATTAATAACGTAAGATTTTAATATATTAGAAAGGATTTTCTGCGATGCATTTGGCTGTCAACTTTTTCGCTCTAGTTTTTATATATTTCTTGTGTTATTTAAGTTTTAATGCGTATTTTTCCAATAAATCCTGAGTTCTTGATGCGAGTGAATCACAGCCATCTTTTATTTAAAATTGTCTTGATAATTTGACTATGATTTTGTGACATTGACAATCTACTAATTTAAACACTTGATACTGGCAAAATTGATCTCAAAAGACAGATGCTACAAACAAAGAAAAAGAAAAATATCATCATCTTCCTACCCTTTTCCCACGTTATGTGACCAACATGTGATCTTCTACCATTTCCTTCTATCATTCGTCATCTCAGTACTCACTCCTTTCCTCATGACATGGTGTCATCTTTCACACAGTCCATCCATCTCTTCTTTGGTGGTAGAAGAAGAAAATATTATTGACATCGATAAAATTTTATCGACACAGTCCCATCCCTAGTCCAACTTGAAGTCTCACAAAATCAAATTTGGTCCAGTTTTGAGTTGAACAGCCATGTTTTGATATTGCGCTCAGATATAATGTTATTTGGAACTCGTCTACTTCATTATTAGCCGAGACAGCGCGCTAAATTCAATTATTATCTAGTATACGAGAGCACTGGTGGTGTAGTGGTAGCACCCCTGCCTCACAATCCGAAGGTCGTGGGTTTAAACCAGGCCCCTATTCAATAAACATTACAAATTATAAAATACAATTAATTGTTAGCGGCTACAATTCCAAAAGTTTCTGTTTAATAAAAAATTACGATTTACTGGAGGATAATTTACAAAATTGTAAAATTTTCTTACAATTCTACATATTTGTAGGTTTTATTAAACAGCACTTGTCATAAAATTCAACAATATTGTCACTTTTTTACAAATTTTTAGACTAGTAATGTTTACTAGAAGTCTTCCAGAACGATTCCGTTTTAGAAACGTCACATCTGATTTTTTTATATTAAGAAGGTTAATAGATATGCCAAATCAGTTGAAAGTTTGTTACAGTAAAGCTTGTATAATATACAAATACACTAGTTTTTGTTGTAGTCAAAAATACCTATTAGTTTTGATTTTACAGGCATTTAAACTTTGATAAATATCGAGTCCTGCTAACAGTCACGTGACCGCATGTGACGTCAATTTGCAACGCTCCGCTTAGTAGCTGTTGTGCGATGACGTCACACCGTCACACGTACGGTTACAGTTTAACGGTTACAGGTTTCGGTTACAAAAAGTGAACGGGTCATTTATGGGGAACGTGATACGTTTCTATAATAAACTTCCTATAAATGCAACTAAACTTCCTGTTAGAAAATTCAAAGCCTTCATTAAAAATAATCTCTTAAAGAAAGCATATTATAATATAAATGAATATATTGATGATAGGAACTCATGGCCCGATGTCGCTCCGCCCTCCGACAGCTAACCAATTTGCAATGTAAACGCTGTCCTTTTGTTTTATGTATTTATGTTCTGTTTTTATGTTATTATTATTAGATAATCTTGATTACATTTTTTGTAAGAAGGATCATACAAAAAAGCGCTAGGACCGAGACGAGTTTCTTGCCTGTTCTTCTCGTACTTGGGTTAGGTTGGAATTGGCACATAGATTCACCTAGCATGTAAGACGTTTCAAAGTGATCCTTGTGATTGTACTGAATAAATATTTTTCAATTTCAAATTTCAATTTTCAATTTCAATTACGAGTCCGCATCGCACGTTTACTTCTATAAATCGGAAACTAATTGACGTATCGAGTATTTCTTTCTCTAGTATTTTTTATTTTTGACCGAGAATATGGAGAGCTAATATTCAAAATTAGTGAACATTCTTTTCATTCTACATATTTGTAGGTTTTATATTCGACAATATTGTCACTTTTTTACAAATTTGTACACTTGTAATGTTTATTTAATAGGGGCGTGATTTAACTTGTACAGCAAAGCAGAATCTCCGCCACAAACTACAGAGATACTAAAATGAAACTTGCCGTTGAATAACTACATTTTGTGTTTGACAAACAAGCCGCAAAGACTTAGCGGTGGGTTTGTAGTACGAATTTAATATACTGCACTAAGTATGTTTTTGCTCTATACCTGGGGCCTCACCACGAAATCTTCCAGAACGATTCCGTAACGATTCCATTATAGAAACGTCACCACTTCCATACAATTTGCCTAGGTCATGGTACGAAATAACAATGTAATACTAATTCGGTAATGTATTATGAATTCGTGGTAAGGCCCCTGTACAGGGCTGTGCACACTCGTTGCGCTGAGATTGTAAAGCTTTAAACCAATGAGTTTTATTTAGGTTTTATTTCGTTGTTCTTATTGCTAGATAGACAACTGTAGCTACGTCATATCGATATTACGTCGAACTGATAATAAATAAATCGTTTATTGCATTTTTGTACATAACATTTTTATATAGCCCTACTTACCAAACTAAGTTAAAAAACTTGTGTCTTGGCAATTAGTGCCTCTCCTTAAAAAAAGCAGATGTATGTACTATAATACTCTTAGATTCAAAATTATTAATATTGTTGATATTGATTAATTAATTAAAACATGCAAGATGGAAACTACTAAATTTAAATGAACTATAACAACCTACTTGAAAATGATTTCAAAGATTGTGATTGTGTTCATAATCAAACATAATTAACCTTTCGTGTTCTACTACTTAAACAATCAATCCAATACATGCTTAAGAGCTTAATACAATAAATATACCTACTTTCATTTAATACACTTCATTCATATATTTATCAAACCAATCAGTACACATTATGGTTAAATTATAAATCAAATAGGACAATAATATGACGTAAGCATAATTATGGTCGAACAGCTATTTAACCCCAACGCGATATAGTCATATCGCGATTTAGTCTTAAAGCGATCTAGTCATATCTACTGCCTAGTCAAATAAAAAAAAAAGTCAAAAGAGATGTAGTAGTAAAGCTCCTAACCCTCTCTGTCTAACATTCTATCTATCTTTATCTAGAACTATAGCTAAAACTATTCCCTATCTCTTTCTAATTAACTACCTATCTTTTTCTAAAGCTATAGGTATAAACACCGACCACTCAAGAGAATCTATGAACTTCGCCCTAACAAAAGGTACTCGGAGGTATATTTCACGATAAACACAATCTCTGGAGTGGTTGATTTGAAATTCATTGACTTGGCTCTTATACAGGGTGTCTAAGTATTTATTTATTACACCCAACAGACGTAGTTCTGTCTATATTTCAACACTTTTGTCATTCTGACTAATGAAGTCGTTTGAGCAAAGTCAAAGTCAAAATATAATTATTCAAAAGCCCTTTTGAGCTCTCCAAATATCTGCTCTCTAGGAGTTATGTATGTATTAATATGTCAGCCAATCAGTCAGTCAGTCGGTCAGTCAGGCATTTCAGTCAGTCCAGTCAGTCTAGTCAGTCTAGTCAGTCCAGTCAAACCAGTTAGTCCATTCCAAAGACGTTCTATCTACTGACGTAGGTCCATTCAGCCCAGTCAATCAGTCCAGTCAATCAGTCTAGTCAGTCCAGTCAATCAGTCTAGTCAGTCCAATCAGTCCAGTCAGTCCAGTCAGTTAGAAGCAGTCACTAGCAATAAGTAGAGTTGTAGGTATATCTTTAGAAAATAAAGATCAACATGTTTTGTGTAATGTTGAAGCAAAACGTTTGAGCCAATGCTTCAGAGAAGTGGTCTCGGGGTGATTGAGTGGCTCATTTGCGATTCATGAGCCACAGTACCTACCTCCCAAATTATTCGCTGACGCAACACTTTATGATTGACCTGGCTTTACCTGTGTCATCGAAATTGGGAAAATTACATAAGATAGGAATTATATAGCTACTTGACCGGCCTTACAGCTCAGTTGGTAGTAGCTCTGACTTCTGTGTAGGTTGTGGGTTCGATCCCCATTCAGGACTAAAATTTGTGTGATGAACGCAGATGTTAGTTCTGAGTGTTACTATGTACCTATCCTATAATCCTACTAATATTATAAACGCGAAAGTTTGTAAGAATTTATGAATGTATGGATGTCTGGATGTCTGGATGTATGTTTGTTCCCACGGTTAAG
The DNA here is from genome assembly GCA_963675405.1 of Cosmorhoe ocellata. NCBI lineage: Eukaryota > Metazoa > Arthropoda > Insecta > Lepidoptera > Geometridae > Cosmorhoe > Cosmorhoe ocellata. Next base: position 5,175,006 of record OY776271.1, on the reverse strand, counting down.
CTCACTAAGGTAAGCAAATCATTTATAGGGCAATGTGTACGCTTCTATAACAAGATTCCAAGCGACATGCTTGATTTATCGATTGCGAAATTAAAAAAAAAACTGTCTCGTAAAGCTTATTAGGTATAGAACACAGAGTACTTAGATGACAAAAAAGCTCGGGACGAATCAGCTCCAACTCTGCTAGGTGTCCCTAACAATGTTAACAAGGATCATACAAAGCGCTAGGCCCAGCGAGTTTCTTGTCAGTTCTTCTCGCACTGGGGATAGGACTGGAATAGGCACCTCTCACCTAGTATAAATAAATAAATAAATAATGCTGGACAATCCACACAGCATCATCTAGCCCCAAAGTAAGCTACTCAAAGCTTGTGTTATGGGTACTAGATAACTGATATATTTAATACATGATGTAGGTACATAGATAGATATTTTTTATTATACATACACACCCAGACCAACGGAACAAATTTCTGCAGATCGTACACAAATTTGTTCCGAGGCGGGAATCGAACCCGCAACCTCTTGCGTCGCAGGCGGACTCTTGCCCGCTGCGCCACTGAGGTCGTCGATGTATGTAAGACGATTCAAAATGATCCCTGTGATATTACTGAATAAATAATTATTGACTATTGACTATCTTTCCCGCTGATCGGCTGAACTGATCTGGATGAAATTTGGCACAGATATAGATTATAGTCTGGAATAGCACATAGGCTACTTTTTATCCCGGAAAAATGTACGGTTCCCGTGGGATAGATTTGTTTCTGTTTTTCTATGTACCACGCGTACAAAAAAAGTATACTTACCTATAATTCGTCTATCATAATTTATTTAGAGATGTTAAAAACTGTACGACTACCATGAGTTGTCACATTTAGATCGGCTAACGTTGCTACAGTAGTAAAAGTACGTTACTATGACATCTGTCAAAATTGTTACTCATGGTACCGAATCCTAAGCAAATGAATGAAGCCAAACTACAGTCGCTGTAGTACGCTGTGACGTAGGATAGTTAGCTACGTGGCGTTTACTAAAACGGCGGCCTCTAGCGGATAGTTGGGTACTAACCCAACTATCCGCTAGAGGCGCTGTACAAGTTTTCATACATTTTTTAACTACAGTCGCTAGCGAGTGTAGATTGTGAAAACTCATGGTAGACTGAAAAAAATCGGTGTTGGAACTCACCGACGGTGGTGAGCAGCATGTTGTCGAGGAGCAGCGCGATGGCGACTATCACCAGCACGAGCTTCCGGCTCTCCCGGCAGGCGGCGATCTTGGCGCGCCAGCCGTAGCCGTTGCAAAAGCCATCGGAAGCTACGCCCATCGTAGCTCTGGAAGTACAATAATAAAAAAATCGGCTGTCTGTAAAGTCGGTTTACTGACCATAGTTGAACGTGACAACGTCTGGAATGGAACGCCTCAGAGCGAGGTATCGTCGTATGAAGGTGACAAATCAATATCGAGCTATGCTGCGCTGTACTGCCGTGTGATTCTGTAAGACCTCATTCTAAACTTCAAATCTGAATCCGCTGTGAGTTTCTTGATTGGCATTCTAAAAACTCGGTTGATAAATCGAATTTACACTAGCACCACTCTTGCGAGCGTGTCAGCCAGTTGAACTAAATTGACGGGGAGATTTTGACAGATAAAGTATGAGATGACGTAAGAAGGGCATTCTATACGGTAATTCCCAAGTCACTTCGACGCTCGCCTCGCACTCGAACCCGATTCAAAGTGTCAAATAAAAAGGTCAATGTCAAATGTCATTTTGAACCCTAGGCGAAGTGAGAGTGAATTGCGATGTGAGATGCGAGTTGATGTTTGAATTTTACAGAGGGATTTTCTGCGGTGTATTTGCCTGGCAACTACGTCGCTCTGGTTTTTATATGTTTTCTCGTGTTATTTTGAGTTTTATTGCGTAATTTTGGTGGTTATTTTGCCAATAAAGCCCGGGTTCTTGACGCGAGTGTAAAGTATGTGAATTAGAGTGAATAGTTCTCTTCAAATTCCATCGGAGGAAATCCCGAAAATTTTCAACAAAACAGCCATCTTTTGTTTAAAATTGACTTGACTACTTGACTATGACTCTGTGACGTTGACAATACTTATAAATAAATACACTTGACACTGGCAAAATTGTTCTCTAAGAGACAGATGCCATAATTGAAGAAGAAGAAGAAGAAGAAGAAGAATTTTACAGAATCGACGTACTGCGCTCTGCTATGTTTGGTCAACCGCTCGTCTAATATCTTAATGAGGACACAAACAAGCCATGCTGTGCTGCGCTGTGTGAGGCTACGCTCTGTTTAAAAACGCAGCAGTCTCAAGCGAGGCGCGCTACCCGCCGTGCTGAGCCGCGCTGTGCCGAACTGTGCTGTTTTTGACGAGATAAACGACTACACGAGCTGCTACTTTTAATACTGAGCTAAGCAAAGCGCAGCACAGCTTGATGTTGATTGTTAAAAAAACGTAGCTTAGAAACACAGCACAGCACAGCGCAGTACAGCGCAGCATAGCTCGATGTTGATTTGTCACCCTGAGTCATGTTTTCGTGCGTGCAGCCGGCTCCATCGAACTACAAGACGTTGTCACGTCAAAAAATGTCTAAATAATTATTGACTGGCCTCACAGCTCAGTTGGTAGTAGCTCTGCCTTCTGCGCTGCAGGTTGTGGGTTCGATCCCCACCCAGGATAAACATTTGTGTGATGAACGCAGATGTTGTTCTGTGTCTGCGTGTTATTAATTATGTATTCTATCCTAAGAGCGCTGGTGGTGTAGTGGTAGCACCCCTGCCTCACGATCCGAAGGTCGTGGGTTCAAACCTGCTCGTGCACCAATGAGTTTTTCCATTCGAAAAATTTATGTGCGCAATGCCAGTGCTCTTAAACGGTGAAGGAAAACATCGTGAGGAAACCGGCATACCCCAGAACCAAAAATTCGAAGGTATGTGTCATAGGTTAGTATTCTTATAAGCGGCGATGGGCTTGCAACCTGTCACGTACGGAATACTAACTACTGTGCAAAATGTGGGCATGTACCAAATGTCATGTTTGGACGTGCCTTTGACTACCCCCTTTAGATATCCTCAAAGATCTAAGTAACTAAAGATCTGAAGAGATATCAACCGAGCCTGGGGATTACAGTCGTGATCATATTTTTTTTTTTTTTTTTTTTTTTATTCTATCCTACTAATATTATACTCGTAAACGTGAAAGTTTGTAAGAATGTCTGGATGTATGTTTGTTACTCTTTCACGCTGAAACGGCTGAACGGTACTGGATGAAATTTGGCACAGATATAGATTATGGTCTGGAATAACACATAGGTTACATTTTATCCCGGAAAAATGCACACTACCTGCGATATATATTTGTTTTTGTATCTCATAGACGTCAGCGGTTTTCTTAATTTTACTTTTGTTATATTTCAAAAACTGGATAGTTTAATTAAGGATGGATATCCTAGAATAAAAATAAAAACTATTTTGCAATGTACAACTAAAGGACTTTCTTTGATATCCCACTCAATAAACTTAAAAGAGACTTTTTCTACTTCAATACCCCTAGTATGAGTTTTTGATAGTTTACGAAAACTTTTTTCGAATAGTATCCTTTCATACATTTACCTCCATCGGAAATTTTAAGGTACTAAAATAAAGTCGATATCGTGAAAACTTGATTTAAAAATCATTGCTGGGACTGCCGATTACATAATATTTTCGATATTATCGACCTTATTTTAGTTCCTTAACATTTCCGATGGAGGTAAATGTATGAAAGGATACTATTCGAAAAAAGTTTTCGTAAATCAAAAACTCATACTAGGGGTACAGAACCCAATATCTTTACAACCCCTTCACCGATTAAGCTCATATGCCCAGCAAATCTACAGCAGACCTTCCAAGTTTCATGCAGATTAACGGTTCCTAAGTTATGCTCTAACAAACATATACACATACAACGCCTAATCACCCTACTTAACACTGAGATTTTGCTCGCTTCGCTCCCCAATCAACTATGGTATATTTGTTTCAAGGCTACACACATTTAGAACTATCAAGTTTCGTATCACATCACTGTAATAGGAATCTAAATTAGACATAAATGTGTAAATGGTAGGTTCTTATCTTAGCGTGGGTCCACTTGTGATATTCTGCCGTGACTGTGTCTGAAACACGCCGTTTGTTACGGTACGGAGTATAAATCTATATCTATATAAGAGCTTAACCTGACTGACTGACTGACTGACTGACTGACTGATTTATCATCGCCCAGCCGAAACCGCTGAAGCTAGAAAGCTGAAATTTGAAAGGTGGGTTCCTTTTATAACAAAACCACCTACTAAGACGGGATTTTTGGAAATTCCACCTCTAAGGGGGTGAAAAAGGGTGAAAACGATAGTATGAAACTTTTTAACGCGTGGAACGATTTTCATGAAACTTTGTTTGTGCACTGTAAACGCAAAATTAATCAACACTTGGTCAGGATTTTTCAATTGCCCTATAAAGGATTTACTTACTTTAGTGAGCCTAACCGTGGGAACAGCGAGTTTATTTTTAAGTCTAGTATTTAAATATTGGTGGACAGTTCATACAACGCCATCTAGCCCCAAACTAAGCAAAGCTTGTACTATGGGAACCAGATAGTTGATACATTATAATACTTTTTTTTTGTAAATACATACATACATGGAATACAAAATAACGCCCAGACACAGAATAAACACAAGTGACGACCTCTGTGGCGCAGCGGGCGTGAGTCCGCCTGCGACGCAAGAGGTTGCGGGTTCGATTCCCGCCGCGGAACAAATTTGTGTACGATCTGCAGAAATTTGTTCCGTTGGTCTGGGTGTTTTCTATGTATAATAAAAAAATATCTATCTATGTATATAATGTATTAAATATATCAGTTATCTAGTACCCATAACACAAGCTTTGAGTAGCTTACTTTGGGGCTAGATGATGCTGTGTGGATTGACTGACTGACTGACTGACTGACTGATTTATCATCGCCCAGCCGAAACCGCTGAAGCTAGAAAGCTGAAATTTGAAAGGTGGGTTCCTTTTATAACAAAACCACCCACTAAGACGGGATTTTTGGAAATTCCACCTCTAAGGGGGTGAAAAAGGGTGAAAACGTTAGTATGAAACTTTTTAACGCGTGGAACGATTTTCATGAAACTTTGTTTGTGCACTGTAAATGCAAAATTAATCAAACGTGTTTTAGGATTTTTCAATATAACTATCAAAAAGGGGTCAAATGTGGGGTCAATTTTTGTATGGGAACTTTTTAACGGGTAATGCGATTGTTCTGAAACTTTGTTTGTGTACTGTAAATGCAAAATAAATGAACACATGTTTCAGGATTTTTCAATATAACCTTCAAAAAGGGGTCAAATGTGTGGTCAATGTTTGTACGTGAACTTTTTAACGGGTGGTGCAATTGGCTTGAAACTTTGTTTGTGTACTGTAAATTCAAAATAAATGAACACGTGTTTCAGGATTTTTCAAAATAACCTTCAAAAAGGGGTCAAATGTGTGGTCAATGTTTGTACGTGAACTTTTTAACGGGTGGTGCGATTGGCTTGAAACTTTGTTTCGTGTTTCAGGATTTTTCAATATAACCTTAAAACAAGGGGGTCAAATGGTCAATGGGGGGTCAATGTTTGTATAGGAACTTTTCAACGAGTGGTGCGATTGGTCTGAAACTTAATTTCGTGTTTTAGGATTTTTCAATATAACTCTAAAAAGGGGGTCAAAAGGGGGGGGTCAATGTTTGTATGGGATTTTTTAACGGGTGGTGCGATTGGTCTGAAACTTAATTTCATGTTAAAGGATTTTTCAATATAACTCTAAAAAAGGGGGTCAATGTTTGTATGGGAATTTTTTAACGGGTGGTGCTATTGGCCTGAAACTTTGTTTTCTGTTTCAGGATTTTTCAATATAAATGTAAAAAAGGGGTCAATGTTTGTATGGGATTTTTTTGACGGGTGGTGCGATTGGTCTGAAACTTTGTGTACTGTAAATACAAAATGAATGAACAAAGTGTTTTAGGATTTTTCAATATGACCTTCAAAAAGGGGTCAAATGTGGGGTCAATGTTTTTATGGGTACTTACTTTTTAAAGGGTGATGTGATTGGTCTTAGTTTTGGTTTGGATACTTTAAATGCAAAATAAATGGAAACGTATTCCTGGATATTTCAAAATAGCCCTCTAAAATGGGTAAAATTGGATGTCAAAGTTATTTATGGGATTTTTTTATTAGTGTGGTTTGTTTGAAACTCAGTTTAGATACCTACTTTAAGTGAACGAAGTCGCGGGCGGGACAGCTAGTTATTAATAACTAGCTTCCGTTCGCGGCTTTGCTCGCGAGGTACCTACATGAAATATAGCCTATGTTACGTAGCATTCTAACGGTGAAAGAATTTTTGAAATCGGACCAGTAGTTTTTGAGTTTATTCGTTACAAACAAAAATACAAAACTTTCCTCTTTAGAATATTAGTATAGATAACTGTTACACGCGACTTCGTACGCGATCATTAAGTAAGCGTAGGCACCTTTTTTGATTGTCATCCTATTTCGATGAAATATGTCAATAAATTAGTGAAAACTACATTCAATTTGGTTCAGCCGTTTTCTTAGATTATGTATGGAGATGTCACCCAGTTGTCACGTCGTAATAGGCGCACATCTCCATACATAACCACAGACTTGATAAGAGTGACGAAACAGGCACGGCGACAAATTAACTCGTGTGCGCTATCACTAAGAGTGACAAAACAGGCACGGCGACAAATTAACTCTAGCGCGCTATCACTAAGAGTGACGAAACAGTCACGGCGACAAATTAATTCTAGCGCGCTGTCACTAAGAGTGACGAAACAGTCACGGCGACAAATTACTCTAGCGCGCTGTCACTAAGAGTGACGAAACACTCACGGTGAAAAATGTAACTCGTGCGCGCTATCACTAAGAGTGACGAAACAGTCACGGCGACAAATTACTCTAGCGCGCTGTCACTAAGAGTGACGAAACACTCACGGTGAAAAATGTAACTCGTGCGCGCTATCACTAAGAGTGACGAAACAGTCACGGCGACAAATTACTCTAGCGCGCTGTCACTAAGAGTGACGAAACACTCACGGTGAAAAATGTAACTCGTGCGCGCTATCACTAAGAGTGACGAAACAGTCACGGCGACAAAAGTAACTTGTGCTAAGTAGTGTAAGTTGTATATACATAAATAGATTTCCACTCAGAATACAGTTTAAAATAATAATAATAAATAATGCTGGACAATCCACACTGCATCATCTAGCCCCATAGTAAGCTACTCAAAGCTTGTGTTATGGGTACTAGATAACTGATATATTTAATACATGATATAGGTACATAGATAGATATTTTTTATTATACATACACACCCAGACCAACGGAACTAATTTCTGCAGATCGTACACAAATTTGTTCCGAGGCGGGAATCGAACGCGCAACCTCTTGCGTCGCAGGCGGACTCTTGCCCGCTGCGCCACTGAGGTCGTCTATAAAAGCACCAAATAAACCAATTAAAACAACAATAGAACTGCTGACAATTCAAGATGGCGGGCGGAAGTGAGGTCGCTAACGACGCGCTTCCATGCAATATGGCGGTGCTTCCGGTTCGCCTCTTTTGTATCCATATACCGTTTGATGCAAATTTTGAAAAAAAGTTCTGTTATTTTTGTATCATTTTGCAAAAGATTAATTCGTTGAAAACTTATGGCTTTATCCTTACTGCTAATATTTTTATTTATTTATTACTAATATTATAAACTAGCTATTGCCCGCGACTTCGTTCACGTGAATCAGTTTTATATGGGAATATCAAGGGAAAATGATTTTTCTTTTATTTTATTTTTTCGTCAAATCTCCAATGTTTTTAATAGTTATTCTGCTATTCGGGACGGAGACAAATACAACAAATCAAAAACCATTAAAATCGGTCGAGCCCTTCTAGAGTTATAAGTGTTCGAACAAACCCGACTTTGTTTTATTGATCGAGCGAGCGAAGCGAGCGAAGATCTCAGTGGCAGCTATGCGATTTGGCGTTGTATGTATGCATATATGTTTGTTAGAGCATAACTTGAGAACCGTACATCCAATCTGCATGAAACTTGGAGGGTTTAGAGACACTGCTAATCAAATTTACTGGGAAGCATATGAGCTTAATCGGTGTAGTATTACTATTTATTTCTATTTATAAATAAAAACTTATTATAATAAAACCTTTTTACTGTTATCTCGAACTGAAAAGCAAATGAAAAAACGTCATATTTGAAGGAATGAGCAGAAAAAGTATAATATTTACATCGATGGAAAAAATGAACATATAAAAGATCGGACGCTCGGAGATCTGAGTGAAGAAACCATCCTACGAGGAATCGCTGAAAAATGTTTTCTGAGGACTTCCGAGGATCTTAACAACTCAAGTCCTGGAAAATATTTTAAAACCTTGACCAGTCCAGTGCTTACCCCAGGCTAACCCCGTTAAATTTCAGATACCTACTGTAATACTATAAAGCAGGGGTCGGCAACCTTTTGGCAGGCAAGGGCCACAAGGTGGCAAAATAAACTAAAGACGGGCCGCACTTGTAATATTAGGTAACCCTAGAAGCTCAAAATATGGCTCTCAAATGCCCATCTGTGAGACGAGAAGCATATTCATTTTTTCTTTAATTAATAATTGAAAAAGTGTTCGCATAAATTATAAGTGCTACCAAAAATTGTAATGAACTCGCGCTTCGCTCATTTGTTCGTTCGCGGTCAAGCGAAGCGCGTTTTAAGGCTGGGTCCACACTTATACGGTCGATCGTGGTTCGTTCATGCATTTATCTTGATATTTAACTTATATAAAAAACATTCACGGGCCGCAAGCAAGACGTCCGCGAGCCGCATGCGGCCCGCGGGCCGCGCGTTGTCGACCCCTGCTATAAAGCATAACTAATTCGGGACCAATATCTTGAACAAAGCCTGGTGAGGCCCTGAGGACGAAGCTTGGAAAGCTTGAGGAACGAACCACAGTAAATTAAGTTAGTTTCTACCAGCGCGACCAACAGAGTCATACAGAATCATGAATATACTTAATAGGTAGGGACTAATTTGTGATATACATACATAATATATCTTTATTATCATAATATGCATTTTTTTTTTGTTTGATAAATAGCAGTAGGGAGATAGTTTTCCTTTCTTAGGTAGGATAATCAAATATTCTTTTGTGATTAGGTTACGTGGCATAGTACATAAAGTGTGTCCAAAAACTTCAGGTCGTGAAAATACGAATGATTGTGGACATCGCGCGCGAGATCTCAGTTCGGGACGAACTACTAATATATTAAGATGCAAAAGTAACCTGTCTGTCTGTTACACAATCACGCCTAAATCACTGAAACGATTTAAATGAAATTTGGTACAGAGATAGACTAGAGTTTGAGAAATTTTCTTTCCTAAAGGTTACGACTTTAATCCCCAGGCTCGGTAAATATCTCCTAAGACCTCGAGTGACTAAGACCTTTGAGGATATCTAAAAAGGGGTAGTCATAGGCAGGTCCAAACATAACATTTGGCACATGCCCACATTTTTCACAGTAGTTTGTATTCCGTACGTGACAGGTTGCAAGCCCATCGCCGCTTGTAAGGAGATAACCACACACTTTCAAACTTTTTGTTTCTAGGGTATGCCGGTTTCCTCACGATGTTTTCCTTCACCGTTTAAGAGCACTGGCATTGCGCACATAATTTTTTCGAACAGAAAAACTCTTGGTTCACGATCAGGTTGAACCCACGACCTTCGGATCGTGAGGCAGGGGTGCTACCACTACACTACCAGCGATTTTAACCACCAGGTTATCTATATCTATACTTATACTTATTACTTACTAATATTATGAAGAGGAAAGATTTTTATTTTTGTATTTTTGTATTTTTGTTTGTAACGAATAAACTCAAAAACTACTGGTCCGATTTCAAAAATTCTTTCACCGTTAGAATGCTACGTTATCCCTGAGTAACATAGGCTATATTTTATGTAGGTACCTCGCGAGCAAAGCCGCGAGCGGAAGCTAGTTTTTTATAAAAATGCTTCAAGGAGTTGAATAAGGGATGAAAATTTGTATGGGAGTCCGTTATTTTTGAACGCGGACGAAGCCACGGGCAAAGCTAGTAAATCATAAACCAATCTTTAATATCGGAAATCTTTTAAAAGATAAGCACTTCAAAGCTTTCAATCAACGATTCTCCCTCGAGAAATCTTTGTAACGGTGCTTAGAGATCCGCGGGAGATAAAGAAAACCCACAATGATTTATTTGTGATATCTTCTCGAAGTAAGTCTGAAAGTGGCGCGGGTGACGGAAAAGATGAGGAGTAATAGGTTAGCGTGGTATGGACATGTTATGAGAAGAGATGAATGTCATGTGACAAGGAGAGTGTTAGGTATGAATGTGGATGGATACAGGGGGAGAGGTAGCACGGAGAAAAGATGGATGGACTGTGTGAAAGATGACATGGGTAAGAAAGGAGTGAGTGAGATGACGAATGATAGAGGGAAATGGAAGATCACATGCTGGCCGACCACATTACGTGGGAAAAGGGTAGGAAGATGATGAGTTTCTTATCTTGAGAGCACTTGTGGTGGTAGTGATAGCACCCTTGCCTCACGATCCGAAGGTCGTGGGATCAAACCTGGTCATGCACCATAAGTTTTTTAATTCGAAAAAATTATGTGCGCAATGCGAAAACATCGTGAAGAAACCGGCATACCTTAGAACTAAAAATTTGAAGGTGTTTGTCTTATGTTAGTATTCTTATAAGCGGCGATGGGCTTGCAACCTGTCACGTACGGAATAACTACTGTGCAAAATGTGGGCAGTACCAAATATCATGTTTGGACGTACCTCTTTGATATCCTCAAAGATCTAAGTTACTATAGATCTGAGGAGATATCTACCGAGCCTGGGGATTACAGTCATAAGCGTGTTTTTTTTAACAAAATAATACTTGAATGTTTAACTAAAAGTTTTTTTTTAATCTCTTCCAGGTAACCTTCGCATTTTTATTATTGTAAAAAGTAGTAACAGACTAACACACAGCCTAAACCGCTGGCTATAGAGACTTGAAATTTGGAGGGTAAGTTATTAGAGGGTGTAGGCGTACACTGAGAAGGGAATGCCAGAATTTCAACCTCTAAAGGGTCGAAGAGTCAAAGTTTCCAAGACAAACATTACGAGTACAAATTGCGGGGAGTTTCATAAGTTTCAATTTGTTTCAGTATGGTATGAAGGTATAGGTCAAATAGTTTTGAAAAGGTTTAATATTTTTTTCAAAATCCTATCTTACTAATCCTACTAATATTATAAACGCGAAAGTTTTTGAGGATGTCTGAATGTTTGTTACTCTCACGCTGAAACGGCTGAACGGATCTGTATGAAATTTGTCACAGAGATAGATTATGGTCTGGAATAGTACATATGCTTTTTATCCCGGAAAAATGTACAGTGGGATAGTTTTTTTTTGTATTTCGAGGTACCACGCGGGCAAAGCCGTTGGCGGAAGCTAGTAATATTATAAAGTTTGTGAGTATGTATGTTTGTTACTCTTTCACGCTGAAACGGCTGAACGGATCAGGATGAGAATTGATACAGAGATAGATTATTGTCTGGAATAGCACATAGCCTACTTATGATCCCGGTACAGTTCCCGAGGGATAGATAAGTTTCTGTTTTTCAAGATACCACGCGGGTGAAGCCGTGGGCGGAAGCTAGTCTAAAATAAAAATATCTTGTACGGAACTCCAACAGGTGTTAGATAGTTTAATGTTATTTTAACATATTATATCTGAAATTATTGATATCGAATTGGGATATTTCTATAAAGTGCAAGAAAAGGCGGTCACCCATCCAAAAACTGACTGCACCCAGCGTTGCTTAACCATGCATTCCCCATACAAACTTTCAACCCCCATTTCAGTCCCTTCAAGATTATTTTTTGAGACAAAAGATAGCCTATTCTAGAATATAATCTATCTCCTTGCCAAATTTTATTACGATTATACGTGAAAAGGTGAAGAGTTTCTTTATTAATATTAGTATATTTAAAATACTCACTCTAAATAATAATCTTCAGACAATTCTTCATCTCGGAACACGTCTCCACCCTACGAGCGACGGCGCTCAACTGAATTTAACAGGGCGATTCTAAAGCCAAGCATGAAATCGTCCAAATTACCATGAGCCCGGACTTCCACTCGAAATCCCCTTTTATTCATTGGTTTATTTGAAACCCCGCGGGGGTGGGAAGATCTTCTTATAATTGTCAGTTGTTATCATTCTACGCGCGTGCAGTAACTATCAAATCGCTCTAATGTCTATAGTGTTTAGGTTCATTTTCGCGCTTGAATGGCTGTTTCGTTGTGCTGTTGCTTCCTCAATGCGAAATGGATTGTGTTTCTAAGGCGTTAAGGTTGGTTTTGAATTGATTATATGTGAAAGCTACAGGTCTCCTATAAGTTCACACTGAAAGTGGGATTGGTTTTCAGGATAATAGCGTAAGTGCACTTTTTATTATTTTTATTGTTAGTTTTATGGATCGAATAAGAATAATAGTAATTTCAATAAAAAAACTTACACAATAGAAGCATCTTAAGCTCACTAGATTACTGGTGGTGTAGTGGTAGCACCTCTGCCTCACGATCCGAAGGTCGTGAGATCAAACCTGGTCGTGCACCAATGAGTTTTTCTTTAAAAAAAAAATATGTGCGCAATGCCAGTGCTCTTAAACGGTGAAGGAAAACATCGTGAGGAAACCGGCATACCCTAGAACCAAAACTTCGAAGGTGTGTGTCATTTTAGTATTATTATAAGCGGTGATGGACTTGCAACCTATCACGTACGGAATACTAACTACTGTGCAAAATGTGGGCATGTACCAAATATCATGTTTGAACGTGCCCACTAACTACCCTTTAGATATCCTCAAAGATCTAATTACTAAGAGATCTGAGGAGATATCTACCGAGCCTGGGGATTACAGTCGTGTGAGTGTTTGTTTTTGTTTTTTTTTTAAAAAGTCCATCATTCTCCGTCCCTTATCCCACGCGTGGGGTTGGCACAATATGTTTTCTTCTTCCACTCACTCCTATCATTCGTCAACTCTGAGTCTACTCTTACATTCATATCTTTCACACAATCAAGCCACTTTTTCTTCGGCCTTCCTCTACTTTTTTGTAACACTAAAAAGATATAAACTGTTTTCATAATAAATAAATAAAATAAATAAATAAATAATGCTGGACAATCCACACAGCATCATCTAGCCCCAAAGTAAGCTACTCAAAGCTTGTGTTATGGGTACTAGATAACTGATATATTTAATCTTATACCTTTAAACGAGCAATTCTTGTATATACATATATATATAATCGGAATCTCGGAAACGGCTCGAGCGAATTTCATGAAATTTAGTATGCAGGGGTGTTTCGGGGGCGATAAATCGATCTAGCTAGGTTTCATTTTCCAAAAAACACAATTTACCAACAAAAAAAGCCGAGCAAAGCTCGGTCACCCAGGTACTACATTATATACATAGATAGATTTTTTTTTTATTATACATAGAAAACACCCAGACCAACGGAACAAATTTCTGCAGATCGTACACAAATTTGTTCCGCGGCGGGAATCGAATCCGCAACCTCTTGCGTCGCAGGCGGACTCTCGCCCGCTGCGCCACTGAGGTCGTCAAAAATAATTTTTAACTCAAATCTCATTTTATCTTAAACCTATCAAAACTACACCTCATAACATTTTACAAGCATTTTTTAGGACCAATTCAGCCTTGCGAAAGTATAAATTTTTATTAGGTATCCCAAAATATCACATTGCATTTACGACCCTATACCCCGAGACCGGCGAAAAGGTCCTCAATTTATATTGCTGACTCTTTCTAACGCAAAGCAGCTATCTCTTTCCAACTCTGTAGACGCGAATCTATCCTTTAGATGATACTAGTTGTTGCCGGCGACTTGGCACGCATTTAATTCCTTTAAAGGTATGTGTCATAGGTTAGTGCTTATAAGCGGCGATGGGCTTGCAACCTGTCACGTGCGGAATACTAACTACTGTGCAAAATGTGGGCATGTACCAAATGTCATGTTTGGACTTGCCTCTGACTACCCTCTTTAGATATCCTCAAAGATCTAAGTAACTAGAGATCTGAGGAGATATCTACCGAGCCTGGGGATTACAGTCGTGGTCATATTTATTTTTATTTATTTATTTTTATTCCTTTAATTATTTTACCAAAAAATCGAAGGTTAGTATTCTTATAAGCGGCGATGGGACTGCAACCTGACACGTAAAAGTTGTGCAAAACTTGATAAATTAATATTTGGACGTGCCTTAACTACCACTCTTTAGATATCCTCAAATAATGGAGTACTTTGGGCAACTTATTAATAAGAGATATAGCCACAGCTCAAACAAACAATTTTTTTGTTAGTAGATATCTTCTCTCCCTCTCTTCTATCTCACTCACAAAACGCTTCAATGCTTTTTCATGTCCTTCTGTGACAGTAAAATTTTCAATATATATAATCATTACATACTAACTGACTGAAACGGGGTCTTACCACAAGGTCTCCTGACAATATCAAAGTAATATAACTTTGATATTTCGTACCATGACGTATAAAAATTGTATTGAAGTACTTCTACCTTCAAATATGACGTTTCTTAATACATGATGTTTTGTAAGAGGTTGTGGTAAAAAACAATATTATGCAGAAAACATAGAATGAACACAAAAGAGTACACAAAAATAAAAGAGATTTACATTAAAAGTTTTTATATACACAATTTTGCTATAACACAAGGTACCTACATCAAACCTGATAATAGAATGAATTATGTTTAATTTTGCTAAATCAGTTCTACGATAGTGCTACATATGCTACGTCTACTGCTACACATGCTACGCTTAGTGCTACACATGCTACGCCTAGAGCTACTCATGCTACGGTTAGTGCTACACATGCTAAGCCTAGTGCTACACATGCTACGGTTAGTGCTACACATGCTACGATAATGTTTCACACGCTACAATTAGTGCTACGCTAATACTACACATGCTACGCCTAGTGCTACACATGCTACGATATTGCTACGATTAGTTTTACACATGCTACGCCTAACTTTACGCACGCTACGCTTAGCATCAGACATGCTAGGCAAATACTACGCATGCTACGCCTCGTGCTACACATGCTACGCCTAGTGCTACACATGCTACGATATTGCTACGATTAGTTTTACACATGCTACGCCTAACTTTACGCACGCTACGCTTAGCATCAGACATGCTAGGCAAATACTACGCATGCTACGCCTCGTGCTACACATGCTACGCCTAGTGCTACACATGCTACGATATTGCTACGCTTAGTTTTACACATGCTACGCCTAGTGCTTCTTTTGTGCTACTTTTGTTAAGTGTTGCGTTCATGGGCAGGAGACTAAGAGGCCTTAAATAGAATCCTACACTCGAGCATTGATCTTTTAATGATCCCATCATAGATTATTGCGGCTAGCACTAGTTTTTAACGTTTTCGACGAAAACTAAAAACAGAAAAAATATTATCACGACTGTAATCTACAGACCTGGTAATATCTCAGAGCTCTGAGTCTGGTGCACGGCCAGATTTGATCCCACGACCTTTGGATCGTGAGGCAGGGGTGCTCCACTACACCACTCTTGAATAAAACATCGATACAAGTGAATAAAAGTGTATCTAATATCAACATATCAGCTTTATATTTCAGTGGCGCAGCGGGTAAGAGTCCGCCTGCGATGCAAGAGGTTGCGGGTTCGATTCCCGCCTCGGAACTAATTTGTGTACGATCTGCAGAAATTTGTTCCGTTGGTCTGGGTGTGTATGTATAATAAAAAATATCTATCTATGTACCTATATCATGTATTAAATATATCAGTTATCTAGTACCCATAACACAAGCTTTGAGTAGCTTACTTTGGGGCTAGATGATGCTGTGTGGACTGTCCAGCATTATTTATTTATTTATTTATTTATGTGTATGAAAGAAACACAAAAAACTTTTGTCTGTCTGTTTGTTCCGGCGAATTTCGGAATCACCTGGACCGATTTTGACAGGAATTTCACTGGCAAATAGCTGATATTATAGAGGGTAATGTAAGCTACTTTTATTTTAGAAAAATAATTAGGGTTCCGCGGAAACAAATAACAAAAACTGCACAATTGCGGATAAAACCGCGGAACACAACAGCATTAGAATGAACTAGTCATTATTAGTGTGTTGGTTCGCTATGTATTTTCATACAAAGTTAAACCTCCCTCTGCACCTCTCAGAGGTGAAACTTCAAAAAATCCCCACTTAGTAAACCTCTACGAACCAAGACAGATATATCTTCCAAATTTCAAGTTTCTACGACCAGCAGTTTAGTCAGAACATCGATTCTTATAATAATAGACTAGCTGTCCCGCTCGCGACTTCGTTCACTTAAAGTATCTAAACTGAGTTTTAAACAAATCACACTAATAAAAAAATTCCATACATAACTTTGACCCCCCCTTTCACCCTTTTTAGAGGGTTATTTTGGAATATCCAGAAATACGTGTCCATTCATTTTGCATTTACAGTACACAAACAAAGTTTCACACCAATCGCACCACCCGTTAAAAAGTTCCCATACAAAATACAAAAAAATACAAAAATACGTTTTCACCCTTTTTCACCCCCTTAGAGGTGGAATTTCCAAAAATCCCGCCTTAGTGGGTGGTTTTGTTATAAAAGGAAACCACCTTCCAAATTTCAGCTTTCTAGCTTCAGCGGTTTCGGCTCGGCGATGATCAATCAGTCAGGTCAAGCTCTTATATAGATATAGATAGATAGATATCAATGATTTAAATGACTTAGTGTAGTGGCATACAAGACAGTGTTTTTATCAGTTTCAAGCGAAAGATGCGGGTTCGAGTCTCTACAAAATATTTTAGATCACATTTAAATTTTAGTTGGTAAGAATTATAGGCCATAACTTACTTGTATCGCAGTCGAGTAAAAACTGGTACTAACTCCTCAAATCGTTATTTTATGTCACAGCTGGTAGAGTCATCAAAGACAAACCTCGAAGGTCACCTTTCCAAAGGTCACCTTCCAAGGTCAACATACAATCGAAGTTCTACAAAGAATACTTTATTTACTATATATAAAAAATATATGATCACGACTGTAATCCCCA
This sequence comes from Cosmorhoe ocellata, assembly GCA_963675405.1. Taxonomy (NCBI): domain Eukaryota; kingdom Metazoa; phylum Arthropoda; class Insecta; order Lepidoptera; family Geometridae; genus Cosmorhoe; species Cosmorhoe ocellata. The sequence goes on along the minus strand of OY776271.1, from coordinate 5,157,700 downwards.
GGCTAGGTGGATATCTTCCTCAGATCTTTAGTTACTTAGATCTTTGAGGATATCTAAAGAGGGTAGTCAGAGGCACGTCCTAACATGACGTTTGGTACATGCCCACATTTTGCACAAGTGACAGGTTGCAAGCACATCGTCGCTTATAACAATACTAACCTATGACACACACCTTCGAATTTTTGGTTCTAGGGTATGCCGGTTTCCTCACGATGTTTTCCTTCACCGTTTAAGAGCACTGGCATTGCGCACATAAACTTTTCGAATGGAAAAATTCATTGGTGCACGACCAGGTTTGAACCCACGACCTTCGGATCGTGAGGCAGGGGTGCTACCACCACACCACCAGCGCTTGTTATATCACTATACAGGGTGTCCCAAAAAGTAGTGTCAAGCGAAAGTCCAGAGATAGAACACCCCTTGGGGTACCCGAATCACCCCCATGTATGTTCCGCGATTTTCTATAGTTTTCGAGTTATTAATTTTTTTCCCAATTTTTGAAAAAATTACGACTTCAACAACTTAAAACATTCTTACAAAAAAAGTAGAAAACTTTCTTGAGATTTTTTTTTTGCTACTGAATTGTTATGAGTTGTTCTTTTATGCATAAAATAATCAGTTACGTGACTTTGATGAAAACTATGAAAATGTTGGTGTAAAGTCAAATAATTACATTCGGTGAATTATGACTAAAATTTTCAACTTCAAATTTAAAATCTTAAAAAGTGATTTCATGGTTTCTAAATAAGTCTGAAGAATACTCCAGACTCTCAGCTTTCATAATCATTAAAAAAAAGTAGTACTTAATAGGCTACTTTTGCTAAAATCGACCTTCAAAGACGGTGAGGTGGAAAATTCTTAAAATTAGCAACCTGGTTAAAAAATAGATTTTGGCCATTTTATCATTCCTAAGCTTAAATTGTTTGTTAACTAACCAAAAATGATTACAAAGAATTAGTTTATGCCGAAAAAATCAGCAATATGGCCGAATTAGGAACAAAATTAAGCGGGCCGAAAAAAAAAATTAAGGCACTTAAAATAGCTTTCATACGATTAAAGGAAACCTTTTTAAGACGATGTAGGATTTGTATTGACTAAGAAGGTTGACATTTTGAAGACTTTTTGTAAAAAATTAATAAATTTTACTAGTTGTTTTATTTCACAAATTTAGCTAAACTAAATAAATAAAACCTTCAAATATTAATGAAATCTTACTTTCCTGCAGTCATTTTTGGTTAGTTATCAAACGAAGTAAGCTAAGGAATGATAAAATGGCCAAAACCTATTTTTTAATCAGGTAGCTAATTTTAAGAATTTTCCACCTCACCGTCTTTGAAGGCCGATTTTAGCCAAAGTAGCCAATTAAGTACTACTTTTTTTTAATGATTATGAAAGCTGAGAGTCTGGAAAATTCTTTAGATTTATTTAGGAACCATGAAATCACTTGTTAAGGTTTTTAATTTAAAGTTGAAAATTTAAGTCGTAATTCACCGAATGTAATTATTTGACTTTACACCAACATTTTCATAGTTTTCATCAAAGTCACGTAGCTGATTATTTGATGCATAAAAGAACAACTCATTAAAATTGAGTAGCAAAAAAAAATCTCAAGAAAGTTTTCTACTTTTTTTGTAAGAATGTTTTAAGTTGTTCAAGTCGTAATTTTTTCAAAAATTGGGAAAAAAATTAATAACTCGAAAACTATAGAAAATCGCGGAACATACATGGGGGTGATTCGGGTACCCCAAGGGGTGTTCTATCTCTGGACTTTCGCTTGACACTACTTTTTGGGACACCCTGTATATACTATGTTAATATACACACTATATACTGAAATATATGTGGGCATGTGCCAAATATGTATGTGATAAGAGAACGTTGTGGAGTGAAAGAAGACGTAGTGATGAAAATTGAGAAGGGTATGCTAAGATGGTTTGGGCATGTAGAAAGGATGAAAGGAGATTGACGAAACAGTTGTATAAGGAGAGTGTGAATGGGACAGTTGGAAAGGGAAGACCTCGGCGTACGTACCTCAAGCAAATTGGGGAAGTTTTAGAGAAAGGCCAGGTCTAGAGTACCCTAAACCGACGCATGTATGAACAATGTAATGAGAGTGAATGAAGCAAAAGAAGTATGTCAGGATCGTAGCAAGTGGAGACCCGTGGTCTCTGCCTACCCCGTCGGGAAACAGGCGTGATTTTATGTATGTATGTGCCAAATATCATATTTGGACGTGCTAACTACCCTCTTTAAAATTCCTCAAACATCTGTCACTAGAGATCTGAGGAGATATCTACCGAGCCAATTAGAATCATCAATTATAATGAAAATAGGCTATATTTCATGTAGGTACCTCGCAAGCAAAGCCGCGGACGAAAGCTAGTCTTACTAATATAATAAACGTGAAAGTTTGTAAGAATGTATGGATGTATGTTTATTACTCTTTCACGCTGAAACGGCTGAACGGATCTCGATGAATTGGCACAGAGATAGATTATAGTCTGGATTTTTGTTCCGGAAAAATGTATTATTCCCGTGGGATAGATTGGTTTTGGTTTTTCAAGGTAGGTAGGTACTACGCGGGCGAAGCTGTGGGCGGAAGCTAATTTTGAATAAAACCGTCCAAGTGTTGACTGCGCTGAGTATGCTTAGGAACTAAGCAATCTACACGATGCTTGCATATCTCTAGAAAGCTTTGAGTCATGATTGATTGACTCATTACTGCTGCGGTTAGGGCTTCTGTCCACTAAACCAGAGCGATATAGGGTTAATAGTCAAAGTCAATCTTATACCTTTAAACGAGCAATTCTTGTTTATATATATATATGTATACTAGCTGATCCGGTGAACTTCGTATCACCTACTATTCTTCGCAATTTTTTTTATTTTTTCACCTTCCCCGAACTCGAACGAATATTTCAAAACCGAAATTACCCAAATCAGTCCAGCCGTTTTCGAGTTTTAGCGAAACTAACGAACTTCATTTTTATATATAAGACTAGTTTCTGCACGCGGCGTCGCCCGCGAAGTACCTACATAAAATATAGCCTATGTTCATCCTGAAAGTTCATTCTACACATTGGTGAAAGAATTTTTCAAATCGGTTCAGTAGTTTCGGAGCCTATTCATTTCAAACAAACAAACAAACAAACAAACAATCAAAGTTTTCCTCTTTATAATATTAGTATAGATTATATATATAATTGGAATCTCGGAAACGGCTCCAGCAGTTTTCATGAAATTTAGTATGCAGAGGGTTTCGGGGGTGATAAATCGATCTAGCCAGGTTTCATTTTTAGAAAATGTCGTTTACCCCAAAAAACGAGCAAAGCTCGGTCACCCAGGTACTAATTATTAATTCAGTAAAATCACAGGGATCATTTTGAATCGTCTCACATACTAGGTGAGAGGTGCCAGTTCCAGTCCTATCCCCAGTGCGAGAAGAACTGACAAGAAACTCGCTGGGTCCAGCGCTTTGTATGATCCTTGCGTTAATGTTGTTAGGGACACCTAGCAGAGTTGGAGCTGATTTTTCCCAAGCTTTTTTCTGACTAACCATCAGAAGTTCTCACTAGGGGTATGTCAGCGAGCCATGGAGCGCAGCATCCTAGAAATAAAGCTATCAGACCGCGTGCGGAACAGCATGATGCGCTGACGTCAGCCGCATGACGAGCGACTTGTGGGCGAACACTACCACCGAGTGGAGCCCACCCAACGAGAGACGGCGACGTGGCAGACCCAGGAGGAGATGGCGAGACGAGCTCGACACGTATTTACCATCTTGGCCTACAGCAGCGTTAAATCGCGAGGAGTGGAAAGAAGGAAGGGAGGCCTTTGCCCTGCAGTGGGACAATAATGGCTGAAAAATAAATAATAAAATAATTTTTTTCTGGTGGTCTAGTGGTGGTAGCCCCGCCTTTCGATCCTAATATCGTGGATTCAGAACCGTATAATTCTATACAATTTGGTACAGCTAGTAGTTCGCCCCGAACTGAGATCTCGATGTCCTCAATCCTCATTTGTATTCACGCCCTGAAGTGTTTGGACATACTGTATGTACTACACACATAGGTAGGTGCCTATGTCTATGTGTAAGTTGCTCCTAATCACAAACGAATATTTGATTAACCTACCTAGGTAGGTACTTGTACCCGTGCTGAGACGTCAGCGATTTTCTTAATTTAATTTTTTTTATTGGAACTATAGTGATTAGGGGGAGACCTTTGCCCAGCAGTGGGACGATATAGGTTAGAAAAAAAAAAATTGGAACGAAGTTCCTTATCGCGCGTTGTGAAAGGGGGCTAGACGGAAAAAATTCTCACGAAAAGTTGTAACGACACTTTTTGCTATAGTTGTAAGCCGTGCGGCGTGCGCGTGTTTCTCTGTCTGTCTCTCTCTCTCATAAATTAATCGAAAGGAACTTCGTTCCATCCCTTGACACCTCTCAAGTTTTTTTTTATATTTCAAAAACTGTCTATCTAAATATATAAAAATGAATTGCTGTTCGTTAGTCTCGCTAAAACTCGAGAACGGCTTAACGGATTTATCTTATCATGGTCTTGAAATGTTCGTGGAGGTCTAGGGAAGGTTTAAAAGGTAAGAAAAATTCGAATAATTGCCGGAAAAACCCTAAAAATAGCCCTTTTCTAATTCCCATACAAACGTTTTCTAAATAAGTACGAAGTCTGCCGAGTCAGCTAATCTAAAAGTCCTAAAATAAAAATAAAAACCATTTTCGAATGTACAAGTAAAGTATTTTTCTATTTTCTACTTCAGAACCCAATATCTTTACAACCCCTTCACCAATTAAGCTCATATGCTTCCCAGCAAATCTACAGCAGAATCTCTAGACCTGCCAAGTTTCATGCAGATTGGATTAACGGTTCTTAAGTTATGCTCTAAAAAACATATCTAAATATATATAATTCAAAGGTGACTGACTGACTGACTGACTGACTGACTGACTGACTGACATAGTGATCTATCAACGCACAGCCCAAACCACTGGACGGATCGGGCTGAAATTTGGCATGCAGGTAGATGTTATGACGTAGGCATCCGCTAAGAAAGGATTTTGATTAATTCTACCCCCAAGGGGATAAAATAGGGGATGAAAGTATGAAAAGTCGCGATAATCGACATTCACGCGGGCGAAGCTGCGGGCGGAAGCTAGTTATACATAAACATACAACGCCAAATCGCCTACTTGCCACTGAGATTTCGTTCGCATCGCTCGCTCAATCAAAAATGAATCCCTATTTATCTTGGTCACTACATCACGCGTGACTGGACCAATTTCGTTGCAATTTCGCAATCCTTTTTTGTTGTGTTTGTTATTTGTAAGAAGGTTCATAAGAAAGAAAAAATCAATATTCATAGTAAAGACAGGATACGAGATAACTAAAATTGCTTGTTGCGAACAATGACGAATAGTGAGAACAAAGACTAAATCGTTAAGTGGAATGGCCCTGCTGCTGATAAAATAAAATTACAAAATATATCTTGCAGTGTAGACGCGTCCTAATTTGAGTGGTTAGACCAGAGTGCGGAACTATGTAATGGTCTGAACAGAAAGAGATGGAGACACTCTAATATATTTCTTACTAAGAGCTAGAAATGTACTGAAAAAAATACTCACACGACTCGGTAGATTTCTCCTCAGACCTCTAGTTACTTAGATCTTTGAGGATATCTAAAGAGTCAGAGGCCATCCTAACATGATATTTACCCATATTTGCGCAGTAGTTAGTATACGTACGTGACAGGTTGCAAGACCATCGCCTCTTATAACAATACTAATCTATGACACACACTTTCGAATGTTTGGTTCTAGCTAGGGCATGCCGGTTTCCTCACGATGTTTTCCTTCACCGTTTAAGAGCACTGGCATCAAGCACATATATTTTTCGAATGGGAAAACTCATTGGTGCGTGACCAGGGCCTTACCACGAAGTCTTCCAGAACGATTCCGTTTTAGAAACGTCACATTTGAAGCTTGAAGTAACACTACTTCAATACAATTTGCATAGGTCATGGTACGAAATAACAATGTAAAATTAATTCGGTAATGTATGAATTCGTGGTGAGACCCCAGGTTTGAACCCACAACCTTCGGATCGTGACCACTACACCACCAGTGCACATTGAAAAAAATTTTGTTTGTTTAGTAATCTTCCCAACAGAACAGCCAATGATTCGATACTAAAAAAGTTGTGCCATTTAATTATTATCCTACTAATATTATGGTAGCGAAAGTTGGGTATGGCAGAAGAAGCATCAGAGTAGAATAAATGCAATGGAAATGAGAGCTTTGAGATGTATGTGTGGTTTAACTTTGAATGATAGAGTAAAGAACAGTGTGATAAGAGAACGTTGTGGAGTGAAAGAAGACGTAGTGATGAAAATTGAGAAGGGTATGCTAAGATGGTTTGGGCATGTAGAAAGGATGGATGAAAGGAGAATGACGAAACAGTTGTATAAGGAGAGTGTGAATGGAACAGTTGGAAGGGGAAGACCACGGCGTACGTACCTCGATCAAATTGGGGACGTACTAGAGAAAGGCCAGGTCCAGAGTACCCTAAACCGACGCGCATGTATGAAGAATGTAATGAGAGTGAATGAAGCAAAAGAAGTATGTCAGGATCGTAGCAAGTGGAGAGTGATCTCTGCCTACCCCTTCGGGAAACAGGCGTGATTTTATGTATGTATGTATGTATGTAATATTATAAACGCGAAAGTTTGTATGAATGTATGGATGTCTGGATGGTTTGTTACTCTTTCACGCTGAAACGGCTGAACGTTTCAGCTGAATGTGGATTGTTCAACGCTCCTATCTTATAAGTCGATGTGTAGGCAATGAGGGACTCAGAGTTAAGTTCAAGGTAGATACATTAATTGGTCCACAAATAGTTCAATAACGAATTATTACAAAAATGTCTTGTTCTTCTTCTTCAATTATGGCATATGTCTCTATCTATTTTGCCAGTGTCAAGTGTATTTATTTATAAGTATTGTCAACGTCACAGAGTCATAGTCAAGTAGTCAAGTCAATTTTAAACAAAAGATGGCTGTTTTGTTGAAAATTTTCGGGATTTCCTCCGATGGAATTTCAAGAGAACTATTCACTCTAATTCACATACTTTACACTCGCGTCAAGAACCCGGGCTTTATTGGCAAAATAACCACCAAAATTACGCAATAAAACTCAAAATAACACGAGAAAACATATAAAAACCAGAGCGACGTAGTTGTCAGGCAAATATACCGCAGAAAATCCCTACAAAAATGTCTACAAATGCGTTAGATAATGACAGATCTTCAAAACCGTAATGGCCGACCTTGTGTCTCTCCTAGTGACGGGACAAATTTTTAGGGATGTGTCACTATGGTCGCCACACCACCCCCCCACGGAGAAACACGAGGTACACCGAGAGAAAATCTGGACGAAATTTGGCACAGATATAGATTATAGTCTGAATAGCACATAGGCTACTTTTTATCCCGGAAAAATGTGCGGTTCCCGTGGGATAGATTCGTTTTTGTTTTACAAGGTACATTTATCTATGTAGTTTATCAGTCATGTGGTTCCCATAATACAAGCTCCGCTTAGTTTGGGGCTACATGATGCTGTGTGATAGTGTCCAGCATTATTTATTATTATTATTATTATTATTTATAACAGACTGACAATATGGGCAATATAAATAGTCTACCCGTGACCACGACAGCGTGCAAACCTGTCGAAATGTCGGGAAAATAAGAGGTAATTTGAACGCGATAAATACCCGTCTAATACTAATAATAATGGGCAATATTCTCAGTGTTTTTGTAGTCAAAATAAATACTTGTCTCGATATTATTTACATCTGCAGCTGCTCTACGCCTTTCCTGTCTCTCCCAACTGTCCCAAAGGTCGTGTTAAGTGTTAGAGCGAGAGGCGCGGACAGTGCGAGCGACAGAGAAAGACAATATCTATTTCTATAGACCTAGATAATATACTTTAGCTGGATTTATTCAACTTCATTTGATTGTTCTGCTGAGTAGGTGTTTTTCGCCTAGTGACGATGGGCTTGCAACCTGTCACGGAATACTAAATGGTAAAATGTGGATTATGCCAAATTTAAGTAGGTAATGTTTGGCAATTCTCTTTAGATATACTTAGACACTCAAAAATCTAAGCAACTATAATATACAGGGTGTTACCAGAGTACTTCCAAAAACTTCAGGGGGTTAAAGTACCCATCAATATAAACAACTTTTTCTAAGAAATCAAGACTGTGAGCGCGAAAACAAAAGAAGTTTCATACAAAAGTTCAATACCTACTTGGCTAAAATGTATGAAACAGCTGTTTTTTTCGCGCTCACAGTGTTAGTTTCTTAGAAAAAGTTGTTTATATTGATGGGTACTTTAACCCCCTCAAGTTTTCGGAAGTAGTCAGGTAACACAATAAACATATTCTAAAAAAAATATGATCACGACTGTAATCCCCGGGCTCGGTAGATATCTCCTCAGATCTCTGGTTACTTAGATCTTTGAGGATATCTAAAGGGGGTAGTCAGAGGCAAGTCCAAACATGACATTTGGTACATTCCCACATTTTGCACAGTAGTTAGTATTCCGTACGTGACAGGTTGCAAGCCCATCGCCGCTTATAAGAATACTCACCTATGACACACACCTTCGAATTATTGGTTCTAGGGTATGCCGGTTTCCTCACGATGTTTTCCTTCACCGTTTAAGAGCACTGGCATTGCGCACATCAATTTTTCGAATGGAAAAACTCATTGGTGCACGACCAGGTTTGAACCCACGACCTTCGGATCGTGAGGCCGGGGTACTACCACTGCTCCACCAGCGCTCTTCTATTCTATAATAATATTCTATAATCTGTAGGTTTCAGTTTTCTAGCTGATGCCCGCAGCTTCGCCCGCGTGAATGTCGATTATCGCGACTTTTCATACAAACTTTCATCCCCTTTTTTATCCCCTTGGGGGTAGAATTAATCAAAATCCTTTCTTAGCGGATGCCTACGTCATAACATCTACCTGCATGCCAAATTTCAGCCCGATCCGTCCAGTGGTTTGGGCTGTGCGTTGATAGATCACTATGTCAGTCAGTCAGTCAGTCAGTCAGTCAGTCAGTCAGTCACCTTTGAGTTATATATATTTAGATAATATACTATAATCTGTAGGTTTCTGTTTGAGTGTTGTAGATAGATTAATTTTGAAAGTAACAGCCTACAGAACCTACAGAATATTGAGGAGTAGAGAGGTACCTAAGTATCCATGTCCGTTGCTAGGCAACACGTGACTATACCATTATTTAACTAATCACACGACTTGGCGAAACTTTTCAGCACAGAATAGTAAGATTATACATCTAATACCTCGTAAACGAGCAATACTTGTATGCATTAATACCTAATCTGAATCTGGGGAAACCATTCAAAATTTTATTTTCGACGGACTGTGTAAATCAATTTTATAACAAATTTATAACAAAGGTATTTCGAAAATCATTCATTTTGGGAAAAGTTCATTTTGGGATTTGTACCAAACGAGATTAGTACTTCATGAATCAAAATGAATAAAATCCTATCTGTTAAAACATATTATACAGTTAAAGAATTTATGGATAAGAGTTTTGACAAATGATATAATTAGCATTAATTACCTACTATTTTCTTTTTTTCTTCACTCTTAATAATATAACTATGAATTTCAGTCCAAACAGACCGCAAATCCTTTGCGATTCAATCGCGATAGCCTAACACGATCGAACTTAAATAGCCAATAGACTCAACAGGTCAACCTTTTATAGACAATATAATTTAAATAGTGTTTTCGCATTGATTTCGTCTGTCACTTGACATACAACCTTATTCATATATCCAAAACAAAACCTTATTTCGGAAAGCGTAATAGTCACTGGTCGAATATCAGTTTTATTTTTAAATTTACTAATTACCTGCAAGTGTTTTAGACACAATTTAAAAAGGTTTCATTCTAGATTGTCCAAGAAGTATTTATTGATTACATTCAAATTCCACACTTTCAAATTGAGACATTCTTTTGAAAAGCGTTAAAGTTAAGATCTACGATCATCGCTGTTATTATTTTGATGGGTGACCGCGAATAGCACTTAAAGTTCCTGACAAATTTATTTTATTCGGAAGATCTATTTAATTTCGCTCGATTCAACTCTATAACCTATTTAAATAGAATTTAGAGCCTTTCGAGCCCGATGTCCCTATTGTTAAGAATTCGACCCAACATTCTAAAGGAAAACAATTTTCAACCCAATATCAACCTTATTTCTTGCTACATAAACTCCAAAACCACATCAACGCTTCCAAGCTGAAATAATTTTAAGTTTTAAAGTGAAACGTACCTTATCCTAATAGATATAGAATAGAAAATTCCATGAGAAACTTTCTGTAGAAATATGAAGAAGTTTCGCCAAGCAAGTTTAGGCCTTATGTTTATGGGATAAAGATGATTATGTTTGAGCAAAGTTTGTTGATGTTAAGTTGTTAATAGGGTGACAATGAATTAAAAAGGGGTTATATAAATAAAAAAATATAAACTTTTTACAATTTTTTTAATTTTTTTTCAAAATCAGTTCAAATTTTCTATTACCCAACTGAGCGACGAAGGAGGGTAATTTTTTTAGGGGTGTAGGTATTTATTTATTTATTTAACACTTTCACACAAATTATTTATGCTAGGAGAACTTAATGCTAAAAGCATTCTCTACCAGTCATCCTGGGCGTGCTGAATGATGGTGAGGCGTGATAAATATAAAGAAATACCTATAATAATAAACATATATATACCTACCTATTTAATATAAATAAAAATACCTACACAATCTACAATTACTTAAATAATATAATATATAATCCTATTAATAATACCTACTTATTTCTATTTACTTATTATATACTGAAACAATTTATAAAAACTATGAGGTATGTACATATGTATGTATTTAAGTATGTATATTTGTATGTAGGCGTGTTTTTTTGGCTGTGGCTATAGTACAAACAACTAGACTTTCGACAAATAAGGTATAGATTCGTCTGAATCACAAGAGTGAATTAAAAAATGACAAATAACTTAATATGGCGTCTGTAAATATCTATCTTCACTTACGTTTGGTTGATTTTTTTTTGCAATAAATGCCAATAATGTTAGGTATGTGTAGATGGATACAAGGGTAGAAGTAGGCCAAAGCAAAGATGGATGGACTGTGTGAAAGATGACATGGGTAAGAAAGGAGTGAGTGAGATGACGAATGACAGAGGGAGATGGAAGATCACATGTTGTGCCGACCACATAACGCGGGAAAAATGGCAGGAGGATGATGATGAAATACCTACTAATTTTTTAAATATTAAATTTAATGAATTTTTGCTTAAATACTATTCCTTTATATATTCCTAACGCATGGTCACATGCCACTGACTATCTGAAATGCGGAGCTCGTCACTCATTCAATAAGTGGGGGTAGATACGCATTCCGACAGCTCCCCCGACCTATGCGAGCCTGGTACCTGGAGACACCTGGGGCCTTACCACGAAGTCTTCCGGAACGATTCCGTAACGATTCCATTATAGAAACGTCACTACTTCCATACAATTAGAATAAGAATAAGAATAAGAATAATTTTATTTTAAACTGTGTTAAGTTAGTACAGATGTTAATAATAGTCCTGGCGGAAAGTTTCAACAGTTTTGCCCATTTCGGGCGTACAATTTGGTAGTATTTGCATAGGTCATGGTACGAAATAACAATGTAACACTAATTCGGGAATGTATTATGAATTCGTGGTGATGCCCCTGGGGTCTCACCACCAGCTTTTACAAACCACCATGTTTCAAAAACGTCATATTTCGAGCTTGAAGTAACACTACTTCAATACCATTTTATAGTCTTGGTACGAAATATCAAAGTTTCATTACTTCTTCCGCGAAACGTGAAAGTGTGGTTTATTGTGATGACTTACATCTAAAATCCTATTCTATAGTATAGACTAGCATTATGTCAAGTTTCATCAAAATCCATCCCGTAGTTTCGACTGTATGCGATTTCAAAGACATACAGACAGACAAAATATCTAAAGAGTGTTGTTTCGTCATTAAATTAATTATTTATTTCTTATCTTATTAATTCCCAATTAAAATTTACTAAAAATACTTCATGTAGGTACCTACAGATTTTTATCAGTTACTGTTTTATCTATATAAGAGCTTGTCCTGACTGATTGACTGATTCATCATCGCCAAGACGAAACCGCTGAAGCTAGAAAGCTGAAATTTGGAAAGTGGTTTCCTTTTGTAACATAACCACCCACTAAGGCGGGATTTTTGGGAATTCCACCTCTAAGGGGATGAAAAAGGGTGAAAACGTTAGTATGAAACTTTTTAACGCGTGGAGCGAATTTCATGAAACTTTGTTTATGCCCTGTCAATAAAAAATGAATGGACACTTATTCCAGGATTTTTCAATATAACCTTCAAAAAGGGTCAAATGTGGGGTCAAAGTTTGTATGGGAACTTTTTAACGGGTGGTCCGATTGGTGTGAAACTTTGTTTGTGTACTGTAAATGCAAAACAAATGGACACGTGTTTCAGGATTTTTATATGTAACTTTCAAAAAGGGGTAAATTAGGGTGTTAAAGTTAGTACTTATGGGATTATGGGAGTTTATGATGTGTTTGAAACGCAGTTTAGATACTTTAAGTGAACGAAGTCGCGAGCGGGACAGCTAGTTATTGTATATATAGACTAGCTTTTCCCGCGACTTCATTTACGTAGAAGTCATTATTGATATTAATAACTTTGAAGTAAATCACTACCAAACTAACTTTCTACCCCTTTTTTACCCCTTAGGGGTAGAATTTCGAATAATCCCTTCTTATCGCATGCCTACGTCATACAAAGAACACACCTTCCAAGTTTCATGTCTCTATAACCTTCAAATTTTTCGTTCTAGGATATTTCGGTTTCTTCACGATATTTTCCTTCGCCGTTTGAGAATATTATTATATAATGTAGGTACGTATGTATGGGTCACACTCGCACTTGGCTGTTATTTATTCTATGAGCAATGTTGAGGCATTCAAATAAAATGAAATGTCTTTACCAGAGATGTATAATGGACAATAATTGAGATAGCGATAGGGGCAAAGATAGTTAAGAACAGATAAGACCACAATAACCTAGGAAATAATGAATGAATGAATGAATTTCGAGTGAATGAATGATTTTTTTTAGTGTAGGTACTTGCACTAAATATCAACAATTTAATCTATACTAATATTATAAAGAGGAAAACTTTGATTGTTTGTTTGTTTGAAACGAATAGGCTCCGAAACTACTGAACCGATTTGAAAAATTCTTTCACCAATGTGTAGAATAAACTTTCAGGATGAACATAGGCTATATTTTATGTAGGTACTTCGCGGGCGACGCCGCGAGCGGAAGCTAGTAACTGATACATAGACTGTGATTACTGGGAGTGGACCAATAACCTATGAATGAATATCGAATGGATGAATGAATAAAAACTTTTTTGACAAGTTAAGGCCCTAGGAGATATCCACCGAGCCTGGGGATTACAGTCGTGATAATGAACACCGCCCTATCAAAATCAAAATCAAAATATTATATTTATTTCAATAAAATCCCAGGGATCATTTTGAATCGTCTTACATACTAGGTGAGAGGCGCCAATTCCAGTCCTATTCCCAGTCCGAGAAGAACTGACAAGAAACTCGCTGGGCCCTAGCATTTTTTTTGTATGATCCTTGTTAATTTTGTAAGGAATACCTAGGTATTCCTTACAAAATTACTCTGCTAGCAGAGTTGGAGCTGATTCGTCCCAAGCTTTTTTATTATCTAAGTACCTACTCTGATATTTTATAATAAGCTTTTCTAGACAGTTTCTGTTTAATTACATTTTTGAATTTTCCAATTGATAAATCAAGCATGTCGCTTGGGATCTTGTTATAGAAGCGTACACATTGCCCATATCTATTGGAGTATCTGCACTTGTATTCTTTGACCCAGGGGGTGGGGGGTGGGGGGTGCCGGCACGTAGGAGCGGTCTCACACGGCCGTCTTTATTAAATTCCTTCATGAGTTCATCATGGAACCTTAACGGTGAGGTTTCCTAAAAACAGTCGCTGTCATATAGCGGAGAACGTAATGGGATAGCGGAATGGGTTTGCTGGTAGAAAATGCGTCCAAGGCATTAAGCCCTTTTTTGTCACAATTTTTTTTTGTAATTTTTGTAGGTAGGTACAACAAAGTTTATACCTATAAATAAATTAATTAAATTTGTATTAGTAAAATTCACAGTTTGGGGCGAACTAGGTGCCTACTCTTATTTTAGTAAGTACTATTATTACTACCTATACTATTATCCTATTTTAATACCCCTTATAATACTACTAGCTATTTTGAGTTTGTCTTCTTCTTCTTCTTTGTTTATGGCATCTGTCAATTTTATCAGTAGGTAGATACATATATTTTTAAACTTACGCGATCTGTACGCATTATTATTAAACGGGTATTTATCGAAATTGAAATTGAAAAATATTTATTCAGTACAATCACAAGGATCACTTTGAAACGTCTTACATGCTAGGTGAATCTATGTGCCAATTCCAACCTAACCCAAGTACGAGAAGAACAGGCAAGAAACTCGTCTCAGTCCTAGCGCTTTTTTGTATGATCCTTCTTACAAAAAAATGTAATCAAGATTATCTCATAATAATAACATAAAAACAAAAGACAAAACAGAACATAAATACATAAAACAAAAGGACAGCGTTTACATTGCAAATTGGTTAGCTGTCGGAGGGCGGAGCGACATCGGGCCATGAGTTCCTATCATCAATATATTCATTTATATTATAATATGCTTTCTTTAAGAGATTATTTTTAATGAAGGCTTTGAATTTTCTAACAGGAAGTTTAGTTGCATTTATAGGAAGTTTATTATAGAAACGTATCACGTTCCCCATAAATGACCCGTTCACTTTTTGTAACCGAAACTTAGGGATTAATAATTTATGTTTGTTCCTAGTATTGATTCCATGTACATCGCAGTTTTTCTGAAGTCTATCCCTATTCTTATGAGCGTACAGTAAATTTTCGTATATATATTGTGCCGCTACTGTGAGAATATTAATTTCTTTAAATTTTTCTTTTAAAGAGTCCCTCGATTTCATTTTGTAAATTCGCGTATTATTTACCTATTTTTCTCGACGTTTCAACAGATTTACATACTGTTGTGCTCACGGGATGAATCATCAGTCAAAAATAGGTAAAAAAACGCGATGAATACCCGTTTTATACTAATAATAAATTGCCAGTGTCAAGTGTTTAAATTAGTATTGTCAATGTCACAAAGTCAGTCAAACTGTCAAGACAATTTTAAACAAAAGATGACGTTTTGTTCAAAATTCTCGGGATTTCCTCCGATGGATTAAGAAAGGAACTTTTCCCTTTAATTCACATATTTTACACTCGCGTCAAGAACTCTGGTTTTATTGGAAAAATAACCACCAAAAATACACAAAAAAACACAAAATAACACGAGAAAATATAAAAACTAGAGCAACAAAGTTGACAGTCGAATCATCATCTTCCTGCCCTCTTCCCACGTTATGTGGTCGGTACAACATGTGATCTTCCATCTCCCTCTATCATCCGTCATCTCACTCACTCCTTTCCTACCCATGTCATCTTTCACACAGTCCACCCCTGTATCCATCCAAAGTTGACAGTAATAGCAAAAAATCGAGTTTGAATTTACAATCTATGTAAACCAAGACCATAACTATCTGCGATAAATTGAAATCCTTCTTGCGGGATTAAGTTTAATATTGCATTACTGGCGTACCGGCAATTAAACGAAGATCTAGTAGAAAATGGTGATGGAAAACATCAATAGGTACCTACCATAAGACTGAAAATTCAGCGTGTAGTTTGCGCTTTACTCTGCTAAATGTGGGCATTCACCAAATTTAATGTTTGGACGTGCCTTTGACTACCCTCTTTAGATATCCTCAAAGATCTAAGTAACTAGAGATCTGAGGAGATATCTACCGAGCCTGGGGATTACAGTCGTGATCATACTTCTTCGCAATTAGGTAAAAATATTTTTATTAGTCTCTAAGGTTTGCTGGTAGAAAATATAGGGTTAAGCTCGCCTCTGTACATGTATTTTTTCAATAACTTGATTGTAAATATTTTACAAGAATTACAAAAAAAACAAATAAACTTTTGAATCATTATTTAATATCACAAACAATACTTAATATAATTATATCATAAGTAAATATTATTTCGTTAAGATTCTGAACCTATTATATACTTAATTCCTTATTAATTAAATATCTCAGTATGTTACTGATTACAATAATTTATTCGCGTTAGATTTTAATAAAACTATATTATTTATTACATTCTTTGCTTTTTGAAACAATACTATATTAGTCAAGTAAAAAAGACTAATATTTCTGAAACCACTGACATAGAAATAGGCACACATTTAAAAAACCCTAATCCCCACATTTACATGCACAAACATGTGGAAAACAAGCATCAACAAAACGTCTAAAAGAGTCTTAAACATGTATTGTTTTAAACAAAAAACATTTCTGTAGGTCTACCATGAGTTGTCGCATTTAGATCCGCTGAAGTTACTACAGTAGTAATAGTACGTTACTATGACATCTGTCAAATTGTTACTCATGGTACCAAATTCTAAGCAAATTAATGAGCGCAAACTACAGTCGCTGTAGTACGCTGTGACGTAGGATAGTTAGCTACGTGACGTTTTAGTACCCAACTATCCGCTAGAGGCGCTGTACCAAGTTTTCATAATTTTTTTTTACTACAGTCGCTAGCGAGTGTATATTGTGAAAACTCATGGTAGACCCTCTGACAGTTTTAAACACGTTTTACAAGTTTTGCATACAGCTATTCTTATAAATTGTTTACCAGACGATTTTTGTCCAACATTAATTTTGTCCAATATAAAAATTGTCAAACTTAGTTTCTAGTTTCTACTTTTCCAATTAGGACCATTATCTGATAATTTTAGTTAAAACACCAATGAATATGTACTTAGCACAAAACATTTTATTGAACCAAAACTAATTTCTCTTGTTTCTCAAACATAAATTAAATCTTACTAATTTAAAACATTGAATAAAAACATGGGGTTACGTGAACTCTAATTCTTTCTTAACAGACACGGTAAGAACTGGCATAATATAACTTTACCCACAGGCACAAAACTAATGGGGATTATGGTTATTTTAAGTAATAATTTCCCCATAATATTATCAGTGTGAAATTCCCTTATCCTTGGAATGAAAACGCGTATCCACCACCGAATGTGTGAGGTCCTTTCTCTCGTACATCGTTCTCACGATACTGAAAAAATAAAAATCAAAAAATTACAATGATATTCGAAAGATAATTTGTAAGGATCATACAAAAAAAATATTAGTTGTAAAGAATTTCAAGTCTCTAAAGCCAGTGGCTTAAACTATGTGCTGTTAGTCTGTTACTACTTTTTACTATATTAAAAATTCAAAGGTTAACTGGAAGAGATTACTTTAGGCTATGAGGCCGTTCATTTGTATCATGTATAATTTTGTAAAAAAAAATATGATCACGACTGTAATCCCCGGGCTCGGTAGATATCTCCTCAGATCTTTAGTTACTTAGACCTTTGAGGATAATTTCTAAAAAGGTTAGTCAGAGACACGTCCAAACATGACATTTGGTACATGCCCACATTTTGCACAGTAGTTAGTATTCCGTACGTGACAGGTTGCAAGCCCATCGCCGCTTATATGAATACCTACTAACCTATGACACACACCTTCGAATGCTTGGTTCTAGGGTATGCCGGTTTCCTCACGATGTTTTCCTTCACCGTTTAAGAGCACTGGCATTGCGCACATACATTTTTCGAATTTAAAAACTCATTAGGTAAGGTTAAGTTTTTTTATAATTCGTCTCGAAACGATACTATCTGATCAATAAGTGTCTGGCACTAATAAAATACTAATTCTGGGGACACCTATAAAAATAATTGGACAGTGAACTGAACAAATGAGAAAATAAATCTCACTAGTTCAGTTAACTGATCTGGACAACTGAACTAGTGGGAAAAGACGTGTATACCTGTCCATCGTCTTCAGGTCCACCTGCCTGGCTCCAGTTCTGGTTGAAGTACTGCCCACCAGCGCCGGTGCTCGCTTTCTGGTTACCTTCACCCCCCTGAAAATATACAAAAAGTCAAATACTGAAATATACGGAATATCTAGTACTATTACTTTCTCGCTAAACTGTTAAGTATCTAATGAGCTTAACAACACAAACTCATATAGAAATTCGACACGAAGTTAACTGCTTTAAATTTTAAACGGCTTTAACACTTATTTATAAAAGTAGTGTTTAATTAAGTGCTTTTCGTTTAAACGACCACCTCTAGTCAAGGGACTTATGGATACAAAAAATAAATCTGTCTCTTAGATTATCGATTGATTGATCG
Organism: Cosmorhoe ocellata; assembly: GCA_963675405.1. Taxonomy (NCBI): domain Eukaryota; kingdom Metazoa; phylum Arthropoda; class Insecta; order Lepidoptera; family Geometridae; genus Cosmorhoe; species Cosmorhoe ocellata. The sequence goes on along the minus strand of OY776271.1, from coordinate 5,139,117 downwards.
AATCTTTGTAACCCGATCACATAGCCGATGGGTGACGATCGACCCGGGTCGCATGAAATGATCGATTGAATCAGGTGTAAGAAGAACCACTGGCAGGCAACAGCAACCGAACACTATGTCTCCCTCTGCCGGACAATCGGTGAACAATATTTGTTTCCACCAATTGCTGTTCTGTCGCTAGTGGCGCTAGTTTTCAAAGGCAATGTGCATTCAGCGACAACTTAGCGATAGGCGGGTGACTGCCTTCCGTGATACCGTTTATGGCAACAACTTGCAACCGATCGCGTAGCGGTCGCTGTCGCTTTGCTGCTATCGCTACTGCAAAGTTTTACATAGTAAGCTTGCGGTTCCGTTGCGTGGTCAACTGTCTCGCTCGCACCGCACTCGTTGCGGGCATCGGCATCCGTTAGAGATCGATCGGGATCGGAGTTTTCACAATCTACACTCGCTTGCGACTGTAGTTAAAAAAATGTATGAAAACTTGTACAGCGCCTCTAGCGGATAGTTGGGTACTAAAACGTCACGTAGTTAACTATCCTACGTCACAGCGTAGTATTATTTATTTTTTATCAGGCGACTGTAGTTTGCGCTTCATTCATTTGCTTACAATTTGGTACCATGAGTAACAATTTCGACAGATGTCATAGTAACGTACTATTACTACTGTAGTAACGTCAGCCGATCTATATGTGACAACTCATGGTGACGTACGGATCGCGGCATCGTGTACTGGCATCGCTTTTACAAAAACGACCACCACTAGTCGTCACGCTATGGGCCTACCTGCGCCTGCGCTGTCCACCGCGGCTGGCTGTCCGGCTGTCTCGGCTGCAGGTTGTACTGTTGCTGCAGCTCATACTGCTTCTTCTGCTGCTCGTAAGCTTGCTGATAGTGGTTTTCTGAAAACAAAGTCTTCTTACACAAAACGACAATATACATACATACATAAAATCACGCCAGCTTCCCGACGAGGTAGGCAGAGACCACGGATCTCCACTTGCTACGATCCTGACACACCTCTTGCTTCATTCACTCTCATTACATTGTTCATACATGCGTCGGTTTAGGGTACTCTAGACCTGGCCTTTTTCTAAAACGTCCCCAATTTGCTCAAGGTACGTACGCTGAGGTCTTCCCCTTCCAACTGTCCCATTCACATTCTCCTTATTCACCTGTTTCGTCAGTCTCATCATCATCTTCCTGCCCTTATCCCACTAGGTGGGGTCGGCACAACAGGTTCTCTTCCTCCACTCTCCCCTATCATCCGTCATCTCAGTAGTCACTCCCTTCTTACACATATCGTCTTTCACACAGTCCATCCATCTTTTCTTAGGTCTACCTCTACTCTTGTATCCATCCACATTCAAATCCATCACCCTTCTTGTAACATGGCTTTCCTCCCGCCGCATAACATGCCCAGACCACGCCAACCTATTGCTCTTCATCTTTTCTGTCACCGGCGCTACTTTCAAACTCCCTCTAATATGCTCATTCCTTATCTTATCCATCCTCGTCACTCCACACATCCATCTCAACATTCGCATCTCCGTCGCATGCACTTTTCTTTCATCCGTCGCCTTAGTTGTCCAACATTCACAGTCTCTTTCATCATATCTACATGCCTAAACCATCTTAACATACCCTTTTCAATTTTCATCACTACGTCTTCTCTCACTCCACAACGTTCTCTTATCACATAGTTATTATAACAACTATATTGATAACATTAATAAACGTCCATTGATTGTTTTTTTCATTTAATTGATACATGTACAAATTTGTGTACGATCTGCATAATTTTGTTCCGTTGGTCTGGGTGTTTTCTATGTATGATAAAAATATATCTATCTACGTATATAATGTATTAAATATATCAGTTATCTAGTATCCATAACACAAGCTTTCAGTAGCTTACTTTGGGGCTAGATGATGCTGTGTGGACTGTCCAGCATTATTTATTTATTTATTTTATTTAATCATTTTTTTCTCTATTGAAAACCTACGGCCATCAATTTTGTTATCAACGAAATTGATTTTAAAGTTTGGCCCGCAACTTTTGAAAGGTTGCCCATATCTGCTCTATGTTAAGGAGTGGTTTAAAACAACTTACCCTGATTTTGAGGGGCGACAGGCTCTGGACTTTTTGGCAAATGGCTGCCTTCGAGGATCTGTCAACAAGGGAAAGGAAGTTGTAAGATCTAAAATTCAGGTTTAAGATAATAGGTAACTAATATACTAACTAATATAAATAAAACCGGCCAAGTGTAAGTCGGACTCGCGCACGATAGGTTTCGTACCATCCTACTAATATTATAAACGCGAAACTTTGTAAGGTTGTCTGGATGTAGGTATGTTTGTTACTCTTTCACACTAAACGGATCTCGATGAAATTTGGCACAGATATAGATTATGGTCTGGAATAACACATAGACTACATTTTATCCCGGAAAAATGGTGACACGGTAAGATCTGGAGGTATCACCTGAAAGCCGTCCTTCCCCGCCCGGTACTTTAGTTTCACCAGTTGTCCACTGGGATCCTTGTACTGGTAGGCGCCGACGCGGGAGCCGTCAGGCTCGATCTGCTCTCCAGCAGCCAGGCCGTTGTCGGATGCGTACTCAAACCGGAATGCTCCATCTGAGGTCATATAACATGTTAGGTCATATAACGTGCAAGGTCATAACATGCGAGGTCATAACACTTTAGGTCATATAATATCTGATGTCATACAACTTGTTAGGTCATATAATATCTGAAGTCATATAACTTGTTAGGTCATATAATATCTGAGATCATGTAACATCTGAGGTCATATAACAACTGAGGTCATATAACATGCAAGGTCATATAATATCTGAGGTCATAACATCTGAGGTATATTATTATTAATATCCCCATATTTGCATAGCTCAATAGCGCATAGGCTATTAAAAAAACATCTCAGGTTATATATCTGTGAGGTCATAATAAGATCTGAGATCATATATAATCTGAGGTTATTTTAACATCTGAGGTCATTATATAACACCTGAGATCACATAACATGCGAGGACGTATAATATGTGAGGTCATAATAACATCGGGGTTACATATACACACATCAACAACGTCTAGGGATATTTCGGATTTTCTCAATTTACTCAAAATTTGTTGTAAATAACATGCAACATTTATACATTTTTGAAAAGCCCAATTATTAGACTAGATCTTAAAATGAAATAAAATCATTTTTGATGCGTAAATAAAATTTTATTTAAATTAAAACAAAAAGTGAAAAAATGGTCAAACTAAGGATAAATGTGTTTTGTAAGAAAAAGTGAAAAATTAAGCGTAATGATTCCGTTTTTTGTAATTATTCCAAAGATCAGTCCTCAGTTAAGCCACCCATGACGTTAACAACGGTCCTGCAATGGTTTTTCATGCTTTGACTCAAGTTTTCAAAGTCTTCCTAGAGTATTGCCTCAGTTCCTGCTAAGATGCAAAAAAAGTTGCTCTTCAGTGGCAATGTTTGCAGGAAAATTATTCACAGCCCTTCTTTGGAGAATGTTGCATGCGTGCTTTATGAGGTTTAGGTCTGGTGATGGCGCGGGCCAGTTCAAGACCGACAAGTCGTGATCCTACCGCCTGCTGATCACCGCTCGCGCTGGGTGCGGACGGGCTTAGTCGTTCATGAGCTTCAATTCTTGGCCCAATTTTAATCGATGGGGGTAGACTATTGGTACTAGCAACTGGTTACGGTATTTTTCAGCGTTCATGGTGATTCTGATCCAAACGAGGTCTGTTTTTCCACCAACACGAATTCCCGCGCAAACCATAATTGTCCCATCGTGGTATGGATGGACTTCCTGAGGGTGTTGTAGTCGGCTCTCATGACCAGGAACTCGCCATACACGTAATTTTTTTGAATCGAGATGAAAACCCAGTCAGGACTCATCGGTAAACAGCACTGCAGACCACTGGTTATCTTCCCAGAGCAAATGTTCACGAGCCCACTGTAATCTTCGTCCACGATTTCCTCGGCGTAGTGCTGGAGTACGAAGCAGCCTGCGAGCATGAAGGTTAGCTTCAAGCTGTCTTCTCATCACAGTTTGGTCGCTCACAAGTAACTGGTGCTCTGACTGGAGCCTTTGAACCAACTGCAGGGCCGTAAGATTTGGTTGTCTTCTCGCGGCAACTTGCGAAAATCGGTCTTGCTATTGGGTGGTTATGTGCCTACTGCTTAGAGTCTCTCAGCCTCTTCACTGGCAACACGAAACCGTGACCATAATCTTGATATCACGTTTTGGTTTGTTCCAATCTCCTCAGCAATAGTCCACTGAGTATCCCCAGCTTGGAGCATCCCTACTGCACCCTACTGCATCCCTACATTTCATCTCTAGTTAAATGGCACTGCTGACTAATGCATTAAGTAGCATAAACTCGAAATCAATCGATAACTTGTTTTAAAACTTTAATTTGACCAAAAAAATACCAAAAACTATGGTTGGTAAAGTTAAACTTTCGACCTTCGCTAGAATAATGCCCCGCAAATCTTCAGTTTTTAAGTTATTTCAAATTCTTATTTTAAATCATTCATAAAAGCCTATTAAATAAGGTCTCTTCAAAAGATTTTAAAATCGGTAAATATTTTTGGATTTTAAGAACTTTTTACAAAATATCCCTAGACGATGTTGATGTGTGTATTATGATTATAATATCTTAGGTGAGGTTTTTTATTAGATTTGAAGTCCCTATATTTAAAAACTGCTTTTTCTTATCATGAAATGATCAAAGACTTATTTCGTGCACCAGTAATAGCTGACCTGAAGAGAGCGCCTGCTTGTGATGCAAGATGGTGGCCTGCTGTTCCTTGCTGACGGAGAACGGTAGCCGCCAGGGCTCCTGCTTCGGGAACACGGCGGGACCCGTCGAGCTCGGACCTGTGGGGCGATTATGGATCTTTGCTTACAATCAGGGTCGCGACTCGTGGTCCCACTGGGATTGTACCACTATTACTCGTGGTCCCACTATCCCTGAAATCATGGGTTCGTGGTTCCACTGCTTAGTGGGACTACCAGTCATAGTTAAAATCGTAGGTTCGTGGCCCCACTGCATCAAGTTTATACGTAGAGTAAACAATGTCAATACGTACTTTTAAACTTACGCGATCTGAACACATTATTATTAGTATTAGACGAGTATTTATCGCGTTTAAATTACCTTATATTTTCCCGACGTTTCGACAGGTTTGCACGCTGTCGTGGTCACGTTTTATCTACCCGTGACCACGACAGCGTGCAAACCTGTCGAAACGTCGGGAAAATATAAGGTAATTTAAACGCGATAAATACCCGTCTAATGCGTTTTCATTGTAATCAAGTGATTTAGTATGACATAAGAGTGTTTATTCAATCAATTTGAACCAGTTTTGACAAGTGTTGATTGTATCCGAGTTCCGTAATCGTACTACTGGACGTCGACGAAAGTAAAAATAACGTGATTACGACTAATCCCCATTCTCCAATCTTGCTTTATGCTATTTCTGTAGAGATTACTTTAAGTTTGTCTTCTTTTTCTTTGTTTTGATTGGTTAAATATTGTAAATATTTACCAACGAGCTGATGCCCGCAGCTTCGCCCGCGTGAATGTCGATTATCGCGACTTTTCATACAAACTTTCATCCCCTATTTTCCCCTTGGGGGTAGAATTAATCAAAATCCTTTCGTAGCGGATGCCTACGTCATAACATCAACCTGCATGCCAAATTTCAGGCCGATCCGTCCAGTGGTTTGGGCTGTGCGTTGATAGATCACTATGTCAGTCAGTCAGTCACCTTTGAGTTTTATATATTTAGATTAGGCGGTGTGGTTGCTCAGCGACAAAGCCTTTTGTTTTGTGTGGTGTTAAATTTAAAAAAAATCCCCAGGCTCGGTAGATATCTCCGCACATCTCTAGTTACTTAGATCTTTGAGGATATCTAAAGAGTCAGCATCTAAACATTATATTTGGCACATGCCCACATTTTGTGCAGTGGTTAGTAGTCGTTGTAGTAAGTCTATACCACTATTAGTCATCTAGACCAGTGGTTCCCAAACTCTTTTGTTTCATAGACCACTTTCATTTTTGCTGGATCCGGTGGACCCCCTGCATCTACATTACTACCAATTACAAAATCTTGAAAAAAAGAAAAAAAAAGTGGAGATTAGATCTATCTATCTATGGAAACTTGCGTTGTGGCTGAGTTTCAGCGACGATTAACAGATTTCGAAAAAAAAATCTTTTCCATTTCCAAATAACCATTTTTTTTCTCAATTTCTTTATAAATTGTCTTATTGAGAAGGTTTAATTTAGGACAGTTTAATTTAAGTCAACATTTTAGTTCTTCACTATCGAAACCAAATTAATTTTCATGCACCCCTGCTTACGATTGTAGACCCCCATTTTTTGTCACGTCCAACGTAGACCCCCGTCGAGTCTCCCGTGGACCCCTGGGGTCCACCAGGACCACTTTGGGAATCACTGATCTAGACTCTAGACGAACCCAACGATACCTTATTTGTCAAAATCTGTCCAGCCGTTTAGGCTCTAACGAAAGTCAAAGGAACCCTCCCCCCCCTCTAACATACAACATTTTCGCCAGACGATGCTAATTAAGAATACGAAGTAAATTTTTGAGACAGGGCAGTGAAAATGTTTTTGCATCGCATCGATATAAATATTACTAAATTAACTGCCCATTTTCACAGTAACCACGTATTACAATTTATAAACAAAATATCTTCTACAATGGTACCTTAATGTTTTACTGCCCCGTCTCAAAAACACAATAAATGCGAAACTAGCTAGGCCCGCGACCTCATCGTTATTTTTTTGAGACAAAAGCAGCTTATTTTTTTTGCCTTTAGTGCCCCGTCTCAAAAATCCTGTATTTTCTGAGCAGTCTTACCGCCCCATGCTTCTTTGGCAGCGGGTGTCCAGGACTGCGCACTGCTCTGTGACACCACGTCCCGCCCCGCCGGCGTGAACAGCCCGCTCTGATAGCCGTCTAACTGTGGACAATTAACATAATATTTGACTTTCCTCCAATTTTTACAACATATAAAAATATCATCATCTTCCTGCCCTTTTCCCACACTATGTGGGCTCGGCACAACATGTGATCTTCTTCCATTTCGTCTGTCATTCGTCATCTCATTACTCACTCCTTTCCTACCCATGTCATCATTTCACACAGTCCATCCATCTTTAATTTGGCCTACCTCTACCCCTGTATCCATCCTTATTCATACCTAAGACTCTCCTTGTCACATGACATTCATCTCTTCTCATAAATTGAACGAAAATTGCAATAAGTTCAATCAAAATATGTTTAAGTGGACTGGTGGTAGTGGTAGCCCTGCCTCACGATCTGAAGATCGTGGGTTCAAACCTGGTCGTTCAAACCAATGAGTTTTTCCGTTCGAAAAAAATATGTGCGCAATGCCAGTGCTCTTAAATGAAGGAAAACATCGTGAGGCATATACCCTACAAACAAAAATTCGAAGGTGTGTCATAGGTTTTTCACAGGCTTGCAACCTGTCACGTGCGAAATACTAAATACTGTGTAAAATATGGGCATGTGCAAAATATCATGTTTGGACGTGCTGACTACTCTCTTTAGGTATCCTCAAAGATCTAAGTAACTAGAGATCTGAGGAGATATCTACCGAGCCCGGGGATTACAGCCGTGATCATGGTTTACTCATTAGCAACATTCGCATCCATTACTTTTCTAATCTACCTACTGCCCATCACATAAAACCCAGTCTTCAAAATGTCTACTGCCCACTGCCCCAATGCCTTGTGCCCCTTGTGCCACGTACTTTATCTGTGACGGCGTCCCATGTACCGAGCATCGGACGGAACAGACCAGGACTGCCAATCCTCCCTACCTGAGACACAAATTCTATATTAAATACTTATATTATCTACTAGCGACCCGCCCCGGCTTCGCGTTTTCGATTTACGACATCACATTAAAAACTTCTAAAATTATCAATGTTCCTCTACTATATTATGTATGTATTAAACATATAAACCTTCTTCATGAATCACTCTATCTATTAAAAAAAACCGCATCAAAATCCGTTGTGTAGTTTTAAAGATTTAAGCATACATAGGGATATAGGGACAGAGAAAGCGATTTAGTTTTATACTATGTAGTGATTTATCTATCTGAAACAGAAACACTCACACGACTGTAATCCCCAGACTCGGTAGATATCTCCTCAGATCTCTAGTTAGGTATTTAGATCTTTGAAGATATCTAAAGTGGGGTAGTCAGAGGCACGTCCAAACATGATATTTAACACATGTTCACATTTGCACAGTAGTTTGTATTCCGTACGTGACAGATTGCAAGCCATCGCAGCTTATAAGAATCCTACTAATATTAGAAACGCGAAAGTTTGTAAGAATATATGGATGTATGTTTGTTACTCTTTCACGCTGAAACGGCTGAACGGATCTGGATGAAATTTAGCACAGATATGGATTATTTATAGTCTGGAATAGCACATAAGTTATATAGCTATTTTATCCCGGAAAAATGTACGTTCCCGTAGGATACATTTGTTTTGGTGTTCAAGGTACATTTCAAACAACTTGATTGTTTTGGGTCGAACGGGGAAAAATACGAAATGGCCCCTATTCAAACATTACCTACAAGTCTACAAATTTGTAAAAAAGTGACAATATTGTCGAATTTTATGACAAATGCTGTTTAATAAAACCTACAAATATGTAGAATTGTAAGAACATTTACAATTTTGTAAATTTTCCTCCAGTAAATCGTATTTTCTTATTAAACAGAAACTTATAGAATTGTAGCCGCTTACAATTAATTGTATTTTACGAATTGTAATGTTTATTGAATAGGGGCCTGGTATTTTAATCTTGGGTCGAACGGGGAAGCACTCTCCGTAAGTGGTGTTATAGTTTTACGACAATGTCAAAAGTAATGTTAAATGATAGTTGAAATGATGTAACTTTTTTGATTATTGTACCGATATATCGTTGATCACTTCGCTTGTAACCTAATTACTTTGACCGATTAAACTCAAAGACCAGTGAGGGTTGCGTACGCGCAGAATTATACACACGACTGGCTTTGTTAATAACCTACCTGCATACCTAAATGTTATGTAATCTTACATTAGCTAGGTAAAAAGACTAGTGTACTGGCAACACTGTTTCCAACCAATCCCAAGTTGTGTGTCAACAATTCTGTCGGATTAGTGTGGTGAAAGGAAATAAAATAAAATAAATAAAAAAATAAATTTAATTATTAGACTATTAAAAAAAAACGTTTATTACATTTTTGTACATAACATTTTTATATAGCCCTACTTACCAAACTAAGTTAAAAAACTTGTGTCTTGGCAATTAGTGCCTGTCCTAAAAAAAAGCAGATGTATGTAGGTACTATAATACCTACTCTTAGATTCAAAATTATTAATTATTAATTAGTACCTGGGTGACCGAGCTTTGCTCGTTTTTTTTATTGGTAAACGACGTTTTCTAAAAATGAAACCTAGCTAGATCGATTTATCGCCCCCGAAACCCTCTGCATACTAAATTTCATGAAAATCGCTGGAGCCGTTTCCGAGATTCAGATTATATATATATATTTTATTTTTTTTATTTTATTTTATATATATACATATATATATACAAGAATTGCTCGTTTAAAGGTATAAGATAAGATTAATATTGTTGATATTGATTAATTAATTAATTAATTAAAACATGCAAGATGGAAACTACTAAATTTAAATGAACCAATACAACCTACTTGATAATGATATATATTTATATTTATTAACTATGTATTGCATCTAATTATTATCAGCGTATGCATTCAATACAATCTTTCCTTGAAAAAACTTTCTTAACTTTGGGTTTAAACCTACGAACTTGGATTGGAAGGGAGGCCATTTACCACTAGACCAAGGGCCTCACCACGAATTCATAATACATTACCGAATTAATATTACTTTGCTATTTCGTACCATGACCTATGCAATTTGTATTGAAGTAGTGACGTGTGACAAGGAGAGTACCTACCTACTTATTAGGTATGAATGTGGATGGATGCAGGGGGAGAGGTAGGCCAAAGAAAAGATGGATGGACTGTGTGAAAGATGACATGGGTTGGGTAAGAAAGGAGTGAGTGAGATGACGAATGATAGAGGGAAATGGAAGAAGATCACATGTTGTGCCGACCACGTAACGTGGGAAAAGGGCAGGAAATGATGATGATTGACGTTTCTATAATGGAATCGTTACGGAATCGTTCTGGAAGACTTCGTGGTAAGGCCCCAGGGTAGGTACCTAGGTACTTACGTTCTGCCTGAAGGTCTGCGGGGCATAGTAGTCACTCTGGGCACCCACCACACTCACCAAAAAGCACCAAAAACATATCAACTGTAACAAAAATACATTACAAATTACTTATTTACATAAAAATAGTCATCTAATAATAAAAATATGATCACGACTGTAATCCCCGGGCTCGGTAGATTATCTTCCTCAGATCTTTTGTTACTTAGATCTTTGAGGATAGTAGATATTCTTAAGAGCGGCGATGGGCTTGCAACAATCCCAGGTACGATAGATATCTCCTCAAATTTCTTAGAGATATTTATTTAAAAAAGGTATTTAGAGGCACGTCCAAAATTACCCGCTCCAAAAAAATCCCGCACGTGACGCGACAGGTTGCAAGTTTATCGCCGCTTTTAAGAATAGGTAGGTACTATCCTATGACACACAACTTCAAATTTTTGGTTCTAGGGTAGGTATGTCGGTTTTCTCACGATGTTTTCCTTCGCCGTTTAAGAGCACTGGTATTGCGCACATAAATTTTTCGAATGGAAAAACTCATTGGTGCACGACCAGGTTTGAATCCACGATCCGTGAGGCAGGGGTGCTACCACTACACCACCAGCGCTCTTTTTTTATTCTTATAACTCACCCTCATATTGAAAAAACACACACGACTCTACAGTCGGACACACAATGCGGTCCATTTAGCTATCCATACCTTATAAATAGGCGTTGGGCAATGGCGCGGTGATCCGAAAACTTACGGGTTTGGCCAAGCGTTTAGTTCGTAGCACCTAGTATTATATTATCTGGGGTAGCCCACAGCAGCGAGTTACCTACACCTGTTCTTACCCGACTGCGCGACGTGTAGGAGGGTAATGTATTTATCGACTTGTATCAAAATACTTTGTATAAAATTACTCTAAAGAAAATGTTTAATAGATTATGTAAAGTACCAATATATAATACGAGCTGATGCCCGCAGCTTCGCCCGCGTGAATGTCGATTATCGCGACTTTTCATACAAACTTTCATCCCCTATTTTATCCCCTTGGGGGTAGAATTAATCAAAATCCTTTCCTAGCGGATGCCTACGTCATAACATCTAGGTACCTGCATGCCAAATTTCAGCCCGATCCGTCCAGTGGTTTGGGCTGTGCGTTTGATAGATAACTGTCAGTCAGTCAGTCAGTCACCTTTGAGTTATAATATTTACATACAACCTTACTGAATACTTTGAAAAAACAAAGGTTTATTTTGCGCAGCTTTATCAGCGCGTTTTATAAAAACTTTTTGAACTTGATATTAAAACTCGTCTTTCAAGCTGATAGCATGAAGATGGAGCAATAAAAGATAAGTTGATAATAAGTTATAACACGCAGGGTTAAAAATTGACTATATTTTACGAGATATCCTAAATTGTTTGCGAACAATGACGAAAGTGAGAACAATGACGAAATTGAGTAGAGTTGAGTAGAATGGTACGACTCTGTCCCCACTTTTTTTGGTAATGAAGTAAGTACCTACTCCTTTTTTGGTTATTACAAAACAGTAATGTATCCTTTTTAGGGTTCCGTATTTCAACAATAAAATAAATCATTTTCAACCCTTTCTCTTCCACGCTATGGTATAATACCTAGGGATAGTTAAGGATAAGGATGGTATATACACAAATATTTTGAATAATTTATATTTTTACATACCTTTAAATCTAGAATACAATAGAATAATGTTTTTATACATACCTTTACATCTACAATAAAATAGATTAGTGTTTTTTTATTCGATACAATTAAAAAATAACTAAAAACATTTATTTAGAGACATTCAAAGCGGTTTCGCACTACGTCCGATCTGAATCCGATCCGGACCCGTGAAAATATGGTCCGGAAAAATTTAATATAATCCAATATTGCAGCTGTGAGCATCTATTTTAAGTATAGGCGACCAAGAAATTGGTTTACCACTCTAAGGCTGAATATCATTTGCACGTACAAAACATCAAGGGCTATTTTCGCTTGACAGATTAATAACTGCTACGTCAGAATCTGTCATAGTAATCCTTAGCGAATAATTATGTTACTGGGAGATGTCATCAAAAGTGGTAAACCAATTTCTTGGTCGCCTATACTTTCAGTCGGGTTTTTTGATTATTGAAATAAATACTAATCGTAGACGTAAATATTATAATTTATATGGGAGTTTTCATGTGTGTAGGTAGTCCATGACCCAGGGTGACATGTGGGCTTCGTATTTGGTTGGTGGTAAGTCATAGACCAGAGGTAACTTCACGTCTCCATTCAGCGGGAAGAACTCTCGATTTATCTGCGGAAAAAAAAATACTTCGATTTCAAAAACTCTTTCACCAATGTGTAGAATGAACTTTCAGGATGAACATAGGCTATATTTTATGTAGGTACTTCGCGAGCGACGCCGCGAGCGGAAGCTAGTTGTAGATAAACAGATATAGACTCACCACGAACTGCGGCAGGAATAGGACTCCGACCTCGTAGCTGAGGATGCTGAGCTGGTCGCCGGCCTTGTTCACGGAGCCCCAGGCCGCCTTGCTGGTGTTCGCTGACGTGAGTAGGTAGTACGCTGCGCTCGCGCAGTCCGGAGACACGCGGGTGTAAGACTTGACGTGCGGCATCGCGCGATTCCGACCTGACGACACCGCGCGCCATTGGCTACAAAATATACTCGTAAATATACTAGCTTCCGCCCGCGGCTTCACCCGCTGATATCATGAAAAACAAAAACAAATCTATCCCGCGAGAACCGTACATTTTTTCGGGATAAAATGTAGCCCATGTGTTATTCCAGGCCATAATCTATATCTGTGCCAAATTTCATTCAGATCCGTTCAGCCGTTTTAGCGTGAAAGAGTAACAAACATACATCCATCCATACATTCTTACAAACTTTCGCGTTTATAATATTAGTAGGAAGTAGGATACTTATAATAAAACTGTAATTGGTCAAATTCTGTACAGAATATAATCGATGCTGGAGCCAAAACTGAATTTATTGTCAAGTCTCTTTGTTGGAACGAAGTTCCTTATCGCGCGTTGCGAAAGGGGGCTAGACGGAGAAAATTCTCACGAAAAGTTGTAACGACACTTTTTGCTATAATTGTAAGCCGTGCGGCGTGCGCGTGTTTCTGTCTGTCTCTCTCTCACACAAATTAATCGAAAGAAACTTCGTTCCATCCGGGTGTGCCTTGACACCTCTCAAGTTTTATTTTGTCTATCTGTCTGTCTGTCTCCTGCCCGTCTCTCTGTTTGTCTGTCTGTCTCTCTGCCTGTATCTCTGTTTGTCTGTCTCTCTCTGCCCGTCTCTCTGTTTGTCTATCTGCCTGTCTCTCTGTTTGTCTGCCTGTATGCCTGTTTGTTAATCTGCCTGTCTCTCTGTTAGTCTGTCTGTCTGTCTCTCTGTTTGTCTGTCTGTCTCTTTGTTTGTCAATCTGTCTGTCTCTGTTTGTCTACCTGTCTGTTTTTGTTTTTTCGTTAGAAAGGAGGAACTTTAAGGATTGTCCCGTAAACTTACTATAGGAAATCGTTCAGCCAGGGCTGCTTGGTATGCGTTAGGGCTCCGTAGGGCAGGCACCCTCCACCCAGAAGCCCGTCGTGAGACTGACGCACGTTCTCTGAAACAAATAAATATTGGTGGACATTTGACACAACGCCATCTAGCCAAAAACTAAGAAATTGAAATTGAAATTGAAAAAATATTTATTCAATACAATCACAAGGATCACTTTGAAACGTCTTACATGCTAGGTGAATCTATGTGCCAATTCCAACCTAACCCAAGTACGAGAAGAACAGGCAAGAAACTCGTCTCGGTCCTAGCGCTTTTTTGTATGATCCTTCTTACAATAAAAAATGTAGTCAAGATTATCTAATAATAATAACATAAAAACAAAAGACGAAACAAAACATAATACAATAATACAATAATGTACATAAAACAAAAGGACAGCGTTCACAATGCAAATTGGTTAGCTGTCGGAGGGCGGAGCGACATCAGGCCATGAGTTCCTATCATCAATATATTCATTTATCTATACTAATATTATAAAGAGGAAAACTTTGATTGTTTGTTTGTTTGTTTGTTTGTTTGTTTGTTTGTTTGAAATGAATAGGCTCCGAAACTACTGAACCGATTTGAAAAATTCTTTCACCAATGTGTAGAATGAACTTTCAGGATGAACATAGGCTATATTTTAAGTAGGTACTTCGCGGGCGACGCCGCGTGCAGAAGCTAGTATTATAATATGCTTTCTTTAAACGGCAAAGCAAAGCTTGTACTATGGGAACCAGATAAGTGATAGATTAATTAAATACTTTTTTGTAAATACATAATAACACACAGACACAGAACAAACACCTGCGTTCATCACACGAATGTTAGTCCTATGTGGGGATCGAACCCACAACCTACACAGAAGTCAGAGCTACTACCAACTGAGCTGTGAGGCCAGTGATGAAATTATACTATCTAATCGGTGCACTGGTGGTGTAGTGGTAGCACCCCTGTCTCACGATTTGTAGGTTGTGGGTTCAGATAGTTTGAAATATTTATTTATTTAACTTACCTAGCGATGGATATATGAGCTTAAGTTCTGGCGGCGCGCTGAGGACTTTTGGTATTATAATCACCTTCGTAAAATTTTTTAGAAAATCACCAGTCAACCATTTCTGTGAAAGGAAAAATATTACATTTAGCAACAAGAAAATAATTTTCACTCGACTGCAAAATGGAGATTTTTTTCTCAAAAAATTAATCTCGTTTGGGGTTGAAATTTCAAATATCGTTTAAAAAAATCGCATAAAAATCCGTTGCGTAATTTTAAAGATTTGAAAAGGTCAGGGTGTTTTCTATGTATAAAATGTATGTATTTACAAAAAAAAAATGTATCTATGTAGTTTATCAGTCATGGTGGCTCCCGTAATACAAGCTCTGCTTAGTTTGGGGCTACATGATATTGTGTGATAGTGTCCAGCATTATTTATTTATTTATTTCTTTAATTCTTTATATTATACGGAAGCTGTAAGACGTATGCTGGGCTGCGGGCCGAAGCTGTAAGATACGTACGCTGGGCTGCGGGCCGAAGCTGTAAGATACGTACGCTGGGCTGCGGGCCGAAGCTGTAAGATACGTACGCTGGGCTGCGGGCCGAAGCTGTAAGATACGTACGCCGGGCTGCGGGCCGAAGCTGTAAGATACGTACGCTGGGCTGCGGGCCGAAGCTGTAAGATACGTACGCTGGGCTGCGGGCCGAAGCTGTAAGATACGTACGCTGGGCTGCGGGCCGAAGCTGTAAGATACGTACGCTGGGCTGCGGGCCGAAGCTGTAAGATACGTACGCTGGGCTGCGGGCCGAAGCTGTAAGATACGTACGCTGGGCTGCGGGCCGAAGCTGCCCAGGCTGGAGGCTTGCGCCAGCAGCGGCCAGCGCGCGGCGCTGCCCGTGCAGTGCTGGCGCAGCACGTCGCCCAGCCGCCACAGCCCCCAGTCCGCCGTGCGGGACGGACCCGGCACGGAAGCGATCAGGAACACGCTGCAAGACAGGGTCTACCATGAGTTTTCACAATCTACACTCGCTAGCGACTGCAGTGTTAGTTCGGCTAGGCGGCGGCGGAATGCAGGTAATTAGTTTTAATATTATGTTTTCCTTAATGGCCTTATTCTTTTTTTTCTTACTAATAAAAAAAAATATGATCACGACTGTAATCCCCGGGCTCGGAAGATATCTCCTCAGATCTTTAGATACTTAGATCTTTGAGGATATCTAAAGGGGGTAGTCAGAGGCAACTCCAAACATGACATTTGGTACATGCCCACATTTTGCACAGTAGTTAGTATTCCGTACGTGACAGGTTGCAAGCCCATCGCCGCTTATAAGAATACTAACCTATGACACATACCTTCGAATTTTTACTTACTGTTTTTTATATTATATTTTTTTGTACCGCTGTTGGAAAACCTTTAAGGAAAATATAGTAAAAAATAAAAATTATGATAACTAGTAGGTTTACATTTTTTTCGATAGATAATATTTAGTTATGTTATTACATTAAGTTATACGATGAAGGAAAACATCGTGAGGAAACCGGCATACCCTAGAATCAAAAATTCGAAGATGTGTGTCATAGGTAAGTATTCTTATAAGCGGCGATGGGTTTGCAACCTGTCACGTACGGAATACTAACTACTGTGCAAAATGTGGGCATGTACCAAATGTCATGTTTGGACTTGCCTCTGACTACCCCCTTTAGATATCCTCAAAAGATCTAAGTAACTAAAGATCTGAGGAGATATCTACCGAGCCCGGGGATTACAGTCGTGATCATATTTTTTTTTTTTTAATATTTAGTTATGTTATTATATTAAGTTCACATTTTTTCTTATATACTGTTTAATTACACGTGAAAACCTTTAATTGGCTCTCTGATGATATTGATAATTATATGAAGAATTGTAAGCTGTTGCTTTTCCAATAAATAAATAAATAAATAGACTGTAGTTAAAACAATGTATGAAAACTTGTACAGCGCCTCTAGCGGATAGTTGGGTACTAAAACGTCACGTAGTTAACTATCCTACGTCACAGTACTACAGCGACTGTAGTTTGCGTTTCATTCATTTGCTTAACGTACTATTACTACTGTAGTAACGTCAGCCGATCTAAATATTACAACTCATGGTAGACGTATAGTTCATCCAACGGATCTAGGCATTCGTGAAGTTAGCTACAGGTGCGAGTTTGCGCATGTACAGTTCCTCCCCCCCCCCTCCTCATACCTCCAATTGCTCCCAAAAAACGATACTGCGCAGCTCTTGTGACTTCACGAATGCCTAGATTCGTTGAGCCAACTATACTATTACTACTGTAGTAACGTCAGCCGATCTAAATGTGACAACTCATGGTGATTTTTAAGGATATCTAAAGGGCGATAGTCTGAGGCACGTCTAGACAATAATTTTGGATGGTGCTCGATCTTCAATTTACATAATATATATATATGATCACGACTGTAATCCCCGGGCTCGGTAGATATCTCCTCAGATCTCTAGTTAGTCTATCTCTTTTGAGGTTATCTAAAGAGGGTAGTCAGAGGAAAGTCCAAACATGACATTTGGTACATGCCCACATTTAGCACATTACTTAGTATTCCGTACGTGACAGGTTGCAAGCCCATCGCCGCTTATAAGAATACTAACCTATGACACATACCTTTCAATTTTTGGTTCCAGGGTATGCCGGTTTCCTCACGATGTTTTCCTTCACCGTTTAAGAGCACTGGCATTGCGCACATAAATTTTTCGAGTGGAAAAACTCATTGGTGCACGACCAGATTTGAGCCCACGACCTTCGGATCGTGAGGCAGGGGTGCTACCACTACACCACCATAATATATTTTTTGATAAAATAGGTACAGCTTGGTACAATTTTATTTTCATCATGACTGTCCTTAAGCGTGCTTGACGTATAGCTCATTGGACGAACCAAGTATTAAGATATTTAAGAGCTTGACGAATCACGTATTTGACAAATTTAGGTTTGGATCAGTCTCTAGTTTGACAAATCAATAATTTGACGACTGTCTGCGTAATCTGTACGTCTACCATGAGTTGTCACATTTAGATCGGCTGACGTTACTACAGTAGTAATAGTACGTTACTATGACATCTGTCGAAATTGTTACTCATGGTACCAAATTCTAAGCAAATGAATGAAGCGTAAACTACAGTCGCTGTAGTACTGTGACGTAGGTTAGTTAGCTACGTGAGGTTTTAGTACCCAACTATCCGCTAGAGGCGCTGTACAAGTTTTCATACATTTTTTTAACTACAGTCGCTAGCGAGTGTAGATTGTGAAAACTCATGATAGACCCTCAGAGCGCTGGTGGTGTAGTGGTAGCACCCCTGCCTCACGATCCGAAGGTCGTGGGTTCAAACCTGGTCGTGCACCAATGAGTTTTTCCATTCAAAAAATTTATGTGCGAAATGCCAGTGCTCTTAAACGGTGAAGGAAAACATCGTGAGGAAACCGGCATACCCTAGAACCAAAAATTCGAAGGTATGTGTCATAGGTTAGTATTCTAATAAGCGGCGATGGGCTTGCAACCTGTCACGTACGGAATACTAACTACTTTACAAAATGTGGGCATGTACCAAATGTCATGTTTGGCCTTGCCTCTGACTACCCTCTTTAGATATCCTCAAAGATCTAAGTAACAAAAAATCTGAGAAGATATCTACCGAGCCCGGGGATTACAGTCGTGATCATATTTATATATATATTTTTTTTTTTTATTTGGACCCTCATTTCACTACTAACTCACGATAGACCCTCAGCTCCTTACTTGATATGTGAGAAATCACATCGTATGACGAGTTCAATGTAATCCTTGATTCCCGGAAATTCATATTGATTTAGATACTGCAGAAGGCTGCGCTTGAAGAAAGTCGGGGACTCCCCGTCGTGCGGCGCGGAGCCCGGGGGCAGGGGCCGGCAGGCCGGGCTGAACCATAGTCTGAGTATAAATATACAGATACAGATTACAAAATATACTGGTGGAAATAAAAAATATATGTGGATGGATACAGGGGTAAAGGTAGACCAAAGGAAAGATGGATGGACTGTGTGAAAGATGATATGGGTAAGAAAGGAGTGAGTACTGAGATGACGAATGACAGAGGGAAATGGAAGATCACATGTTGTGCCGACCCCACATAACGTGGGATAAGGGCAGGAAGATGATGATGATGATGATGATGACTGGTACAGGGTACAGATAAAGATAACATGCTACTCTTGAGTTCTGTTCTTCCGGTCATCCCAGATAATAGATACAGATACAGATTGAGATACAGATACATAATAAATTATTAATAAATAAATAAATATTGGTGGATATTTCACACAACGCCATCTACCCCCAAACTAATCAAAGCTTGTATGATGACCAGATATGTGATAGATTAATTATATAAGTAGTTTTTGTATAAATACATACATAGAATACAGTAACACCCAGACTCAGAACAAACATCTGCATTTATCACACAAATGTTTATCCTGTTTGGGGATCGAACCCACAACCTGCAGTGCAGAAGGCAGAGCTACTACCAACTGAGCTGTGAGGACAGTTTTGACTGTCCATCCATCTTTCCTTCGTCCTACCTCTCCCCCTGTATCCATCCACGTTAACCTAACACTCTCGTCACATGCCATTCATTTCTCATAACATGCCCATACCACGCTAATATATTATCTCTATCTGTATCTATAGGTATATATTTGTATATACCTATAGATACAGATAGAGAAAGGAGGAAGAAAGTACAGATAGAGATACAGATAAATATACAGATACAATTATATACAGATAGAGATACATACCCTTGAGTCCTGTTCTCCCAGTCATCCAGGTATATACAAATATATACCTATAGATACAGATAGAGATAATATATTAGCGTGGTATGGGCATGTTATGAGAGATGAATGGCATGTGACGAGAGTGTTAGGTTAACGTGGATGGATACAGGGGGAGAGTTAGGACGAAGGAAAGATGGATGGACTGTGTGAAAGATGACATGGGTAGGAAAGGAGTGAGGACTGAGATGACGAATGATAGAGGGAGATGGAAGAAGATCACATGTTGTGCCGACCACACTTAGCGTGGGAAATGGGCAGGAGGAAGAAAGTACAGATAGAGATACAGATACATATATACAGATAAAGATACAATTATATACAGATAGAGATACATACCCTTGAGTCCTGTTCTCCCAGTCATCCAGGTATAAGTTAGCTGTCGATATGACTATACGTAGGGAACCATCTTCGTACCATAGTATCATCATTTTCCTGAAACATTGATGAAGATTGATGATGATTGATGGTGATTGATGCTGATAATTGAAGCTTTAACCTGTGACATGCCGGAACGCAGATCCACGCGAGACATAATAGATTTTCTATTATGTCTGGAATCCCGGCATACCACAGGTTAAGTTGTTTAAATATTGATAAATCTAAATATTTAAGGCCCAGAATACTCGTCACACTATTCCTTACGTAAAAGTTACAAAAAAAAGTGACATAGGTCCGTATAGCGAAATACCCAAATGACAAGTAAGTAGAGTGTGGCATGATAATATGGCTGCTCTGAATTATATAACGAAAGCGACAATTTATAAAAAACATAAATATGTTTAAGTAAATAGCTTATTTCAAAAAAAGGGCTGGCTTGTTTTGTTTCAAATTAACTTATTTATATTCATGTGAAATAGAAATTCAAAATACCTTACTGTTCTGGATAAATTAGGGAATTTCTGTATTTTCAGAGGTGTTTTTGACATGATTTTTAACCAAGGTTTTCTAACTAATTCGTGTTTTAGCTCCGGTTAATTTATCACTTATATTCTTGAGTATAGTTCAATTTCAATGTAATCTATTAAGCGGTAATAGAATGATTAGGGTTGCAATACTACCAATTTTCAAAATGCTGGGCCTTAAAGCTCTTAAGGTATTAACTGGCACTGGTGGTGTAGTGGTAGCACCTCTACCTCACGATCCGAAGGTCGTGGGTTCAAACCTGGTTTGCACTAATGAGTTTTTCCATTCGAAAAATTTATGCGCGCAATGCCAGTGCTCTTAAACGGTGAAGGAAAACATCGTGAGAAAACCGGCATACCCTAGAAGTAAAATGTCAGTTTACTCTTTATTCTAGAGATAATGCTTAAGACTATTCTGGTCGAATCTGCTCTGATCAGCTATGCCACGAGAACTTATTGACGGATGATTATTGGTGGTGATTGATGAGGGATGATGACATAGCTTATTGAAGGATGATGATTGGTGGTGATTGGTGAGGGTTAATGATGATTGATGATGACAGAACTTATTGATGGATGATGATTGGTGGTGATTATTGAAGGTTGATGATGATTGATGATGACAGAACTTATTGACGGATGATGATTGGTGGTGATTATTGAAGGTTGATGATGATTGATGATGACAGAACTTATTGACGGATGATGATTGGTGGTGATTATTGAAGGTTGATGATGATTGATGATGACAGAACTTATTGACGGATGATGATTGGTGGTGATTATTGAAGGTTGATGATGATTGATGATGACAGAACTTATTGAAGGATGATGATTGGTGGTGATTGGTGAGGGTTAATGATGATTGATGATGACAGAACTTATTGATGGATGATGATTGGTGGTGATTATTGAAGGTTGATGATGATTGATGATGACAGAACTTATTGATGGATGATGATTGGTGGTGATTATTGAAGGTTGATGATGATTGATGATGACAGAACTTATTGACGGATGATGATTGGTAGTGATTGATGAGGGATGATGACAAAACTTATTGATGGATGATGATTGGTAGTGATTGATGAGGGATGATGACAAAACTTATTGACGGATGATGATTGGTGGTGATTGATGAGGGATGATGACAGAACTTATTGGTGGATGATGAGTGGTGATTGATAATGACCACTTATTGATGGATGATGATTGGTGGTGAAGTGGTGATTGATAAGGGTTGATGATGACTTACGTATGGTGAGTGCCGAATTTGGTCGGCATGACGACTTTAAACGTTTCCACAGAAGGCCTCTTAAGTTTTATAGTTTTAAGGTCTTCGGATTCTTCACCGTAGATTATTGTTAGTTTCTTGTTGCTATAAATAAAAACAGGATAAATAAATAAGGCCTTTATTTCCAAATTTACATACATACATAAAATCACGCCTGTTTCCCGACGGGGTAGGCAGAGATCACGGATCTCCACTTGCTACGATCCTGACATACCTCTTGCTTCATTCACTCTCATTAAATTCTTCATACATGCGCGTCGGTTTAGGGTACTCTGGACCTGGCCTTTCTCTAAAACGTCCGAAATTTGATCGAGGTACGTACGCCGAGGTCTTCCCCTTCCAACTGTCTCATTCACAAATTCCAAATTTACAGTAGGTAATAAAAATAGGATGCAGAATATTATATACTACTAGCTTCTGCACGCGGCGTCGCCCGCGAAGTACCTACATAAAATATAGCCTATGTTCATCCTGAAAGTTCATTCTACACATTGGTGAAAGAATTTTTCAAATCGGTTCAGTAGTTTCGGAGCCTATTCAATTCAAACAAACAAACAAACAATCAAATCTTTCCTCTTTATAATATTAGTATAGACTAATATTATGAACGAGCCCGAGCCCACAGCTTCGCCCGCGTGGTACCTCGAAAAACGAATCTATCCCGCGGGAACCGTACATTTTTCCGGGATAAAAAGTAGCCTATGTACTAATACAGACTATAATCTATATCTGTGGCAAATTTCATCCAGATCCATTCAGACGTTTCAAAGTGAAAGAGTAACAAACATACAACATAAGCTAGACCCAGCGAGTTTGTTGTCAGTTCTTCTCGGACTGGGGATAGGACTGGAATTGGCACCTAGACATATGTAAGACGATTCAAAATGATCCCTGCGATTTAACTGAATAAAGATCTATTGACTATACCCCAAACACATACCCTCCTCCTTCGCAGTCGGGTAAAAAGAATCATTTTGAAACGACTTACATGTGGTTACTTTAAATACCTGTATCCAGCGAAATAGTATTGTGCCATTAGCCATCCCAGCTCAACCATAAAGTTAATTTGCAACGAACACTTCAACTCGCCCAAACTTGAGTCCAGAATTTCTGAAAAAACATGTATTAGTTCCAACCACCACCATGACTTTTTATTGTGGGTTCGATCCCCCGCAGGACAAACATTTGTGTGATGAACGCAGATATTTGTTCTGTGTCTGGGCGTTATTATGAATTTACAAAAAAAAAGTGTATTATTCATCTACCAGATAAGAGTGCTGGTGGTGTAGTGGTAGCACCCCGGCCTCACGATCGTGGGTTCAAACCTGGGGCCTTACCACGAAGTCTTGTAGAACGATTCCGTTTTAGAAGCGTCACATTTGAAGCTTGAAGTGACACTACTTCAATACAATTTGCGTAGGTCATGGTACGAAATAACAATGTTATATTAATTCGGTAATGTATTATGAAATCGTGGTGAGGCCCCTGGTGGTGCAGCAATCAGTTTTTCCATTTGAAAAATTTATTTGCGCAATGCCATGCTCTTAAACGATGAAGGAAAACATCGTGAGGAAACCGGCATATTCTAGAACCACAAGTTGGAAGATGTGTGTCATAGGTTAGTATTCTTATAAGCGACGATGGGCTTGCAACCTGTCACGAACGGAATACTAACCACTGTGCAAAATGCGGGCATGTACCAAATGTCATGATTGGACATGCCTCTGACTAGGGTAGTCATAGGCACAAGATCTAAGTAACTAGAGATCTGAGGAGATATCTACCGAGCCTGGGGATTACAGTCAGGATCATGTTTATTTTTTTTTAAGAAGGATCATACAAAAAAGCGCTAGGACCGAGACGAGTTCCTCGCCTGTTCTTCTCGTACTTGGGTTAGTTGGAATTGGCACATAGATTCACAGCAAGACGTTTCAAATTGATCCTTGTGATTTTACTGAATAAATTATTTTTCTTTCTTTCATTTTTTTACCTACATATAAATTCCATGTGACAAGGAGAGTGTTAGGTATGAATGTAGATGGATACAGGGGTAGAGGTAGGCCAAAAAAAAGATGGATGAACTGTGTGAAAGATGACATGGGTAAGAAAGGAGTGAGTACTGAGATGACGAATGACAGAGGGAAATGGAAGAAGATCACATGTTGTGCCGACCCCACATAACGTGGGATAAGGGCAGGAAGATGATGACCTACATATAAATTCCTACCTAGAAATGTGATAGAATTAGGCTGCGCGTGAGTCTCGCTGGCTGCCGTGATGGTAGTGTAGAACACGTGGTAGGGCGCCGTGGCCGCGTGCTTGGCCGCCATCTGGCCCTTAGGCCGCACCACACTCAAAAAGTCTTCGACGCGACGTGTGGGAAGGACTATGGGTATATAGTCAGGTGCTGAAATGTATTTTATCCTGGTTATCATACATAGAGCGCTGGTAGTGTAGTGGTAGCATCCCTGCCTCACGATCCGAAGGTCGCGGGTTCAAACCTGGTCGTGCACCATGAGTTTTTCTATTCGAAAAATGTATGTGCGCAATGTCAGTGCTCTTAAACGGTGAAGGAAAACATCGTGAGGGAACCGGCATAGCCTTAGAACCAAAAATTCGAAGGTGTATGTCATAGATTATTCTTATAAGCGGCGATGGGCTTGCAACCTGTCACGTACGGAATACTAACCACTGTGCAAAATGTGGGCATGTGTTAAAATTAAATATCGTGTTCGGACGTGCCCCTGACTCTTTAGATATCCTCAAAGATCTAAGTCACTAGAGGACTGAGGAGATATCTACCGAGCCCGGGGATTACAGTCGTGATCATTTTTTAACAAGCATGTGACAACACTGGTGGTCTAGTGGTAGTAACGCCCGCCTTTCGATCTCAAGGCTGTGGGTTCGAATCATGCACCAATGAATTTCTCTGTTCGAAAAACCTGTGCCAGTACTTTCAAACGGTGAAGGAAAACATTGGTATGGAACTGGGGCAATTTAATCATCTCACTCACTCCCACACACACTAGCACACCCGACTAATCCATCTTTCAAGCAAAAAAACCAAAACAAAATCGGTCCATGCGGGAGCTACGATGCCACAGCAGACACACACCTACATACACACAGACAGAACTTTACCTTTTCTATAGTCGAAATTTTCACTATCATTATTATTATAGCCGCTGGGTTTGCTTGTATTGTCACCGCTTACAGCATTTAAACTGCTCATCTCCAGATCTCCACTGCTCAATCCATCGTTTCTACTGCTCGTTCCAGCATTGCTGATCATTTCAGCATTTCTACTGATCACTTCAGAATTTCCACTTCCTGTGTGTCTGTTTAAATTCTGTTGTGAATGAGCGGCTGTTGAGTTAGAAGTTGTAGCCTGTTGTGTGGACACTGGCCTGAAAATATTTAAACGACTTCCTATTAAACCTAGAGTTACATTATTGTAGTTTTAGTAGTGATCCCTTGTTTTTTCTAGTAATAAATATAGCCTATGTTACTCAGAGATAATGTAGAATTCTAATGGTGAAAGATTTTTTTAAATCGGTCCAGTAGTTTTTGAGTTTATTCACCAGAAACAAAATACAAAAATACATAACTTTCCGCTTTTTAATAAACCAATTTTAAAAATTCTTTCACCATTAGAATGCTACATTATCCCTGAGTAACATAGACTATATTTTTTGTAAAAAAATAGGGATACTTTTGCTACCCATCTGAAGCCTAGTTGTGTTAAGTGTTGCTAGTCTGATATAAACTTACTTATCTTTCCATGGTGTGTAGAGTGCTTTTTCAACTATAATATCCAGCTGTTCCATGATCGAGAGCCGTTCCATGACATACTTCTCGGGTATCGGATAGTCCCCAGTGCCGGAGTACTGGTCTAGAATTGTTTCCACTGAAATATGGAGATGAAAATGTTTATTGGATAATAGATTCTCATTCATACATAAATAAATAAATATTGGTGGGCAGTTCACACAACACCATCTAGCCCCAAATTATGCAAAGCTTGTACTATGGGAACCAGGATTACTGATACTCTTTTTTTGTTAATACATACGTAGAATACATAACACCCAGACACAGAACAAATGTCTGCGGTCATCACTCATCACACAATTGTTAGTCCTGGGTGGGGATCGAACCCACAACCAGCAGCGCAGAAGGCAGAGCTACTACCAACTGAGCTGTGAGGCCAGTTTAGAAAACTGAATTTGAATGTCGGTAGTTTGTTGTAATTTGTCTTGTTGCAGTGGACATATAAAACCTTTGATATTCAAGATGGTGATAAATATAATATTTTAAAATTTGTATTATCTTACAATGCTTATGACTGAATTCTCTGAAATGCGCCGGATTCCTTCTGTAACATCTTTCTCCGTAATCGCACGCCTTTTTTACTCGTTTTGGCGCATTTAAATCTGAAATGCGTCCACACGTTTACAAAAACAGATGATAGTTATCAGAAGAATCGAAGTAAAATGTATGAATCTATTGGTTCTTATGTATTTTACCTCCCGTAGCATCTTTCCGTTTATTTCCGATATTCATACTTCGAAGTCACAATTAATTCTTGGCTTGGACCTTTGCATAAGTTTCAAAAAGCTTGAAAAACAAAAACCGCAACCGCGAACCCCGCAAAATTCGCTATTTCGCGGCTGACTGAAGTGAAGATAAGAATAGATGAAGTGAAGAAAGAAGGGGGAAGGAGCATGGAAAGAGGGAGAAAGATATAAAACAAATAACAACAATGATTATGACATTTAGGCACTGATGACAACATAGAGAAACTAATAACGTAACGCAGAACCTCAGCGCAGAACGTAGGTACATACTTGTACGCGGCTTCGCTTGTGGTAAAATATTTGTGATGATGATGATGACCTTTTGATGATTTAGTAATAAATTAATAAATGATAGAAAAATCTTGCGATACCTACATGGAGTACTTATATTTTTTATTGGGCAGAGTAGGTACATACTAAGGCAAATATTTAAATGCTTATAATAAGTACATATATATTATGTAGCTAATATATTTATATGCTAGTTATATAGAATAAAACAAGATTTTTCAACCAATTTTCTATCTTTCAACTTTATTTTGTTTTTTTTTGTTACATTATTTATTCGCTCATTTGAGCAGGCTATAGTCATAGACCGTAATGCCTAGTGTAAGACTAGGCATTATGGTCTATGACTATAGCCTGTATATAATTAATAGTAAATTAATTACTTCCGTTTTCTTTAAAATCTAACTTTTAATCTAGCCTAACTCACCATTTTCTGTACTTACATATACAGGGTGTCCCAAAAAGTAGTGTCAAGCGAAAGTCCAGAGATAGCTTATAGAGATAGACCCTTGGGGTACCCGAATCATCCCCATGTATGTTCCGCGATTTTTTATAGTTTTCGAGTTATGAATTTTTTTCCGAATGATAAAATGGCCAAAATCTATTTTTTAATCAGGTAGCTTATTTTAAGAATTTTCCACCTCACCGTCTTTGAAGGCCGATTTTAGCCAAAGTAGCCTATTAAGTACTACTTTTTTTTAATGATTATGAAAGCTGAGAGTCTGGAAAATTCTTTAGATTTATTTAGGAACCATGAAATCACTTGTTAAGATTTTTAATTTAAAGTTGAAAATTTTAGTCATAATTCACCGAATGTAATTATTTGACTTTACACCAACATTTTCATAGTTTTCATCAAAGTCACGTAGCTGATTATTTTATGCATAAAAGACCAACTCATAACAATTCAGTAGCAAAAAAAAAATCTCAAGTTGTTCAAGTCGTAAATTTTCAAAAATTCGGAAAAAAATTAATAACTTGAAAACTATAGAAAATCGCGGAACATACATGGGTGATTCGGGTACCCCAAGGGGTGTTCTATGTCTGGACTTTCGCTTGACACTACTTTTTGGGACACCCTGTATAATAGTGACATAATATAATATCTCATTTTTTTCTTGAATTGCGTTCTACTATTAAACATTTTTGATGGCTATTGCATGCAATATTAAATTTAAATGTCATTAGACAAGACATACAATTAGTCAAAGTCAACTGACTGACTGACATAACAACTCTGACAAGTCAAAAAATGAAAAATTATGGCCGCGAATCAATAGGTAGGTACCAATTTGTCAACGCACATTCGTTCGCTAACAAAACCGATGAAAAATGGAAATTTAACGATTGAAAATAATTGTGATGTGTCCAGAATAAAGAAAGACTGATTGTGATTGTTATTAATAAATAATTAAAGCTTTTTATGTGCTTTAGTACCGAAGCTCTAACAGTTTTGGGTAAGTTGGCTAGCCGATCATTTTATAAATTTATAATAACAAGCTAGTTTTTCTGTATTTGTAAGTAAAAGTGGGGCACGGGCGGGTAAAATCAATAAGCTTGACAGCTGCGGCACAGATGTTAGTTTCCCAGGCTTCATAAATACTTAGGAGAAACGTTAAACCTAGAATGGGGCTTAGAATTTTGTCTCTAAGTTTGGTCTATTGAGTGATACAAGATGCTTTAGAGACTTTCAGAATAGTATCATTTTATTGCATTATTAATATAATCCATACTTAGTATTATAATGTGAAGGTAACTCTGCGTCTGTTACACTATTATGCATAAACCGCTGAACCGATTTTGATGAAATTAGGTACAAAGATAGACTAAAGCTTGTAAAAGGATATAGGCTACCTTTTATCGTGAACAAAATGCTTGAAGGAGTTGAAATAAGGGATGTAAATTTGTGTGGGAGTCCATCATTTGTAACGGCCAGAATTATAGGCTCAAACTATACTTTCCTCTTCCGCCCTGATGAAAGTATGTGACGATCTTGCTATCAAATCTAGTCCTATAACACCGCTATCATAAGTTTTCCAAGTTATAAACACGGCAATCCTTGCAATGTGAATGTCCTCAGGCACCTTATCCTGACACCTTCACATCAGCTTCGTCAAATCATTGTGGATCATTAAAAAAAGTGCTAGGTCCGAGACGAGTTTCTTGCCTGTTCTTCTCGTACTTGGGTTAGGTTGTAATTGGCACATAGATTCACCGCATGTAAGACGTTTCAAAGTGATCCTTGTGATATTACTGAATAAATTATTTTTCTTTCTTTCTTTATATCTGCAGCCTAGTAGTAGTGTCTTCCTTTCGATCCTAAGGGTGTCGGTTCTAATCCAGTCACACACCAATGGATCTTTCTGTTTAAAGAAATTTATTTAATGGAAGTCTGAAAACCCAACAGCTAATACACGATGACCTTATAAACATGAATAATAATAACTAGACAATAATAGGTCTTCACTAATAGAAGCAGATTAGAAACTTAAATGATCACTTACTTAATTATGTGAATCTATAACACAAATAGATCATTACGATCACATTTGGGATAGTACCTACACAAGTTCAGTCTTTCAGCCAATGTTTCTTCCAGCAGTATGATGAACACACGAGACTCTTCGGATAGTGAAGACAGCATTCCACTTGGTAGTATCAAGTCTCTTAATAGTAGCTCCAACACCGGCCTGTACAAGCCAGTGCGGGAACAATGTGATTTTTGTGACCAGATATTTAATACAAGGTAATCTATACTTATAATTTGTAATGGTTCAATCCCCACCCAGGATAAACATTTGTGTGATGAACACAGATGTCTATTCTGTTATTATGTATTTACAAAAAAAAAGTATTTAATTAATTTATTAGCCATCAGTGGGGCGATTATGGATCTTTACTTACAATCAATGTCAATACGTTTTCATAGTAATCAAGTGATTTGGTATGACATAAGAGTGTTTATTCAATAAATTTGAGCTAGTTTTGACAAGTGTTGATTGTATCAGAGTTCCGTAATCGCACTACTGGTTCCCATAGTACGAGCTTTGCTTAGTTTGGGGCTAGATGGCGTTGTGTGAACTGTCCACTAATATTTATTTATTTATAAAAGGCTTTGTTTCCTCACGATATTTTCCTTCACTGGCATTACACACTGAAATTTTTTGAATAAAAAACTCATTGGTGCACATCCAGGTCTGAACCCACGACCTTCGGATCGCGAGCCAGGGGTGCTACCACTACACCACCAGCGCTCTATATAACAGTTATAACTACATTATTTGCAAACTAATAAAAATGTTTTTTTTTTTACAGAATTGCACACATCAAACACAGCGCTACACATATAATAATCCCGCTTATAAAACTATCTCTGCACCAATGTGACGAGTGTCTGTTCCACTTCTGGTCACTTGAAGACCTCCACGTTCATACCACAACCAAGAATCACAAGACATCACAATTTCCAGAAATATTTGAAGAAATAAACACAATAAAATACAAAGAGATATTAAAAAATATAATCGAAAAGCAGGTTGTAGTGACATGTAATGATACATTAAGCAATATTTTACCTAAGGTTAATGGTAGTACAAATATTAAAACACCAAGCTTGGCTATAAGCCCTAAAGAGTCAGACTCTATACCTGAAGTTGGCAAGACAAGTCCTGAAGAAGTCATATTTGAAATTAGTAGTGATTCTGACAGAGAAAGTCCGGACAGAGAATACAAAAACCTAGGAAGGAAAAGATGTATACCAGTACGGGAACAAAGTAAACCACTATGGGAACTAAGTATACCAGAGCGGGAAAGTAGTGAAGACAAAGACAGAAGTAGCCCATTTAGTAATAACTCTAAAGAACTAAGCAGCCCTAGTCAAAGAAGAGATTTAAGCAGTCCTATAGAACCTATTCAAAGTAGAATTACATTTGAAGATGATATTGATGAAGATGATTTGATTGAAACCGAAGAATTAACCGAGCCGTACCAGGCAACTAAAAATTCATATATATTTGGTAATTGTAATAATAATGATAGAAGAGTAAATTCTATTATTATTGGAAGTCAGAAATGTAATGGGAGTTTGCTAGTGCCATTGAATGTAACTCATAGCAGTGATGATGAAGCCAAGAGCTTTGCGGAGAGTGTGCATTATGAGGAGCTGATAGAAC
Source organism: Cosmorhoe ocellata (assembly GCA_963675405.1). Classification (NCBI taxonomy): domain Eukaryota; kingdom Metazoa; phylum Arthropoda; class Insecta; order Lepidoptera; family Geometridae; genus Cosmorhoe; species Cosmorhoe ocellata. The sequence goes on along the minus strand of OY776271.1, from coordinate 5,108,091 downwards.
CGGAGATATGTGACTGTAGATATTGTGGACGATGCTTTTGTAATAGGTAAGCAGTTTTTGATGTACAACCCGGTCACATTATCTCGAGACCTGGCGTCGATGCTCTGATATGGTGTGCGAGAAAGTGCGAGCGCGGAGAGGTGAAAGTAGAACGGGGCGGGGGGGTTCGCATTCCAGCGAGGTCTCGAGATAATGTGACCGGGTTGTAGATAAGTCATTGGTGCAGACCTGAGTGGCTATTACGGAACTCTGATTACAATCAATTACAATGAATGTCTATCATAACTGTACTGTGATTACGTTATTCTGATATTTACAAACAATATACTTATGGCAATAAACAAATAATATGATAATAATTTTATGGCAATAAACTTTCCATTATATAATTTACCGCTAGTAACTAGAAGCTGTTAGTAATAAATATTTGATAGTATCAGAGTTGCGTAATCGCAGCGCAGGTTTGAACCCTCGACCTTTGGATCGTGAGGCAGAGGTGTCTCCACTGAGACCACTACACCAGCAATTTATGTGCTCTTAAAACTGTGATGGAAAACATCGTGAGAAACCGGCATACCCTAGAACCTTTCGAAGGTGTGTCATAGGTTAGTATTCTTATAAGCGGCGATGGGCTTGCAACCTGTCACGTACGGAATACTAACTAGTGCAAAATGTGGGCATGACATGGAAGCATTCCTTGAGCTAAAAAATGACCCCAAAAAAAATGAGCTCTAGTAGGCGGGGCTTGTCAATTATGCCTCGAATATCATCATCATACCATACAACTAGCTTCCGCTCGCGGCTTTGCTCGCGAGGTACCTACATAAAATATCATCTATGTTACTCAGGGATAATGTAGCATTCTATTGGTAAAAAATTTTTTGAAATCGGACACTAGTTTTTGAGTTTATCCATACAAACAAAAGTACAAAGATACAAAACTTTCCTCCATATAATATTAATAGGTAGGTATAGATCATCTCAGGTAGAATTTTCTTCTTCATCTTCTTTTAGATATAGCTTCTGTGGTTGAGTTTTCCACAATTTTGCCAATGGCAATGTCAGCGAGATTTAATAATGTAATCAGTATCAGTTTAAACAAATTATTTATTTTTCAGATTGGAATTGATTAAGCATGAAAGTTCACATATGCGAGCCAGACCGTCCCGGCCTATGCTATGTTATGAATGCGAGAGATACATAGCAGGCAACTACCGCAGCCTACGCAAGCATATAGCAGAACAGCACCCAACACCACATCATAATAAGTTACAACTGCACCGTTGCAATATCTGTCACCTAAACTATTACAACTATACCCGACACGTTCAATACTACCACGATTCAAAGTGTAAATTGTGTAAACGAAGCTTTGATTATCAATCATTTGATTCACATAACTGCAATCAATTTTACAATAAATGTAATACATGTTATAAGATATACGATCAATTTAAAACTCATGTGTGCGAGCCCGAGTTGATCTCGGATACATATAAAGTTATTAAAATGTGTCAGGTGTGTTTAGCGTTTGTTAAGAATAAACAGAATATACATTATGAGGTTATTAAGGAGTATAGCGAGTTGGGTGCAAGGCAACAATGTGATCAATGTAATAAAAAGTACTTTGGAGTGTTTCTAGTGAATAGGAAGGTTAAAGTAAGAGAAGGTGTAGAATGGAAGAAGAGAAAGCCAATGTCGAATCAAGAAAGGTTGAAAAGAATGCAGAATAGGTTGAAAATGGTGAATAAATTGAATAAATGCTATCTTTTTTTTTATTTCGTCTCGTAACCTACGTCGTATCTAAATTAGGTTTGTGATAATCACGACTAATCCCCAGGCTCGGTAGATATGTCCTCAGATCTCTAGTTACTATGAGTATATCTAAGTAGAGTCAGCGGCACGTCCAAACTGATATATTAGTATTCCGTACGTGACAGGTTGCAAGTCCATCGCCGCTTAAAGGAATACTAACTTATGACACACATAGGAAGGTTTGGTTCTAGGGTATGCCGGTTTCTTCACAATGTTTTCCTTCACCGTTTAAAAGTTTTGCGCACAAATTTTTTGAAACAAAAACTTATTGGCACGACCTGACCTTCAGATCGTGAGGCAGGGTAGGTACCAATTCAATTCTTATTCTATTCAAAGCTCGCGGGCTTTTTTATTGTATTTTTTTGGCGTCTGTGCATACGTGCTATATCTTAGAATTGATATTCAAAATTAAAATGACTTTGACAATGACATAAATGATAGCATATTCACTTCTTTACTTTACCAAATCCTAACCTCAAAATTGTATTGAATAGTAAAATTTGTTACTTTTTGGTTTGTTGATTACGAATATATTTACTCATAAATGTCTGCCAGCAATTTGTTTATGAAGCCCGGCTTTGTCCGGGCTCCGCTACAGAACGGTGTAGGGCGTTACGTTTGTCAATTGCAAAGGATAGTGCTGAAATTCTGCAAAAGTTACGGAGGAAGTAAAGGTTTGAGGTAAATATTTATAGATTGGGCTAAGGCCCTGCGCTCAGTTCTTGCCTCGCAGTATGGGTATACGCTATACATCTTCTCATGTCACTAGTTGTTTCAAACCAGTGTTTGAAATGCCTCTTTCATGCACTTGACACAAATGTTTTCAAACTAAAGCTTGCGACAGGTCGATTTTCTCGTCTTGTTTTCTTTCACCGTTTGAGAGTAACTACCTACTGGTATATCTACATAAACCTTAATAATCTCACTGAATTTATGACAATTCGATATTAATCGATACTTAACTCTAAATGGTATGGGCATGTTATGAGAAGAGATGAATGTCATGTGACGAGGAGAGTGTTAGATATGAATGTGGATGGATACAAGGGTAGAGGTAGGACGAAGAAAAGATGGATGGACTGTGTGAAAGATGACATGGGTAAGAAAGGAGTGAGTACTGAGATGACGAATGACAGAGGGAAATGGAAGAAGATCATTTTGTGCCGACCACATACCGTGGGAAAAGGGCAGGAAGATGATGGGTACTTAACTCTTAAAAAGGTGTGTATTTACAGAGACTTCATCGAACAGGACTTGGTGGAGTTTGCCAAAGAGAATCCAAGTGTGGTGGTCTACCTGAAGCCGAGACGGCATCGTGCTCCTGTCGTGGTCGCTGAATACTGTAAGATTTTTTATCTAATACCTTTTAACAAGCAATTGTTGTATACATATTGTATTTCTATACTAATATTATAAAGAGGAAAGTTTTGTATTTTTGTATTTTTGTTTGTAACAAATAAACTCAAAAACTACTGGTCCGATTTCAAAAATTCTTTCACCGTTAGAATGCTACATTATCCCTGAATAACATAGGCTATATTTTATGTAGATACCTCGCGAGCAAAGCCGCGAGCGGTAGCTATTAATTTATAATCTGAATCTGGGAAACGGCTCCAACGATTTTCGTTAAATTTAGTGTGCAGGTGGTTTTCAGAGCTATCGATCTAGCTAGGTCATTTTTAGAAAACGTTGTTTACCAACAAAAAAAATCATCCAATCAAAGTCATCTGGATGACTTTGATTGGATGATTTTATGATTGGATTCTGGAATCCAGATGCTATTTATTAATACCAGAATTGTGTATCATGTCTTTAATCACACTGAAAATCTTATACCTTTAAACGAGCAATTCTTGTATATATATATATATATATATATATATATAATCTGAATCTCGGAAACGGCTCCAACGATTTTCATGAAATTTAGTATGCAGGGGCTTTCGGGGGCGATAAATCGTTCTAGCTAGGTTTCATTTTCCAAAAAACAAGATTTACGAGAAAAAAAACCGAGCAAAGCTCGGTCAACCAGGTACTGTATATTATAAGCATAACCCTTTTCATTTCAAGTTTAAAAATACACCGAGAAATTTTAATGGTTGTTTTCCCACAGCGAAATGGTTTTGTCTTGGTAATACAATCGTTGTATAAACAAATTAAATTTTAGAAACAAAAAATACAGATATACCATTGTGAAAATTTAATTCGAAAGCGACCACGAACCAATAGTAATTCATCCCTATAGCTACGCGAAGGCGGCCGGCGCGGCGCGTGCGATTCGAATGCCTACTAAGTTACGTCTAATGTTACTATCGTTCCTCACGTTTTCGAGTTGATGAATATTTTTTAAATTATTTATAGCTATTTCGCAAAAACAATCATGAAACTATTTCTTGCAGTAAACGGAGAACGAGTTTGGATGCATATGCACAACAAAACGCACTCCGAAATCACAAAATGGATCGAAACTCTTCGAACGCAACAAGGAGATGTATCAGCGGTACGATACCGGAAATACCAGTACACCACCCACCCTTCAGTGCAGGGACCCTGGAATCCTTTCATCTTCAAGAACCCTGAGCTGAATGTGGCCGAACTCCCTGATACCAAGTTCGGGGGGAACAATAGATTGCCAAAATCAGCAACGGAAGAACTGAGAAGTTTATTTGAGAAGCAAAAACTTATAGATGTCCAGGAGAAAACAGGGGAATGAGCGTAGTTTATACTATTAACTTAAATTTGGTGCATTACAGACTACCCTATTATTCATAATCAAAAGTCCTACATAAATAAACAATAAAGAACTTTTACATCTCTCATATTCGGTAAGTAGGTCCTTATTATCCCAAATGGGGCCTGTAGGTGACCTATTAGCGCTCTAGGGTAATAATGTAGCTAGAAAAGACCTAGGGCGGTAAATAATTAAAAAAAAACTTCACTCTTTCAAAAAGTTCGCGTACTTACATCTAACCATCATACTGGCAATAGACATCACGCATTCAGCCCAATGACAAAAGAGGTTTCGGTTTTCTTTTTGACAAAAGAGGAGGAGGCTTCGCTATTCAGCCTAGCCTTGTTTTCGTATGAGTATAATAGTCATCAATTTTAAATATCGAACGGCAAAGCTCAATTTCGTTCATGAAAAAAATAATTAAAAAAAAAGATGAAAAAAGGAGGGAATAGAAAACTTTTACTTTATAATGTTTTATTCTTGTAATGCCGGTTTTTTTCTACTTACCTCACAATCGAGATGTAAAGCAGAGTAGTTAGCTCGGGTGTAAGCATCAATTGCACCCTCGAACTATAGGCGCCCTCGCAGCGCTCGTGCGCCTAAATATTTCGGGCTGTAATTGATGCCTTACAGCCCTTGGCTACTAATCTACTAATGTTACTGACTGACTGACAGATTAATGTATAGCCTAAAGTTCTAAACCATAAACAACATAGTATTTTTCTCTATGGAAAAGAAAATATTTGTACCAATAAGATGATAAAAGTGTTTCTTTAAGACAATAATGTCAGAAATTATCGAAGACATTAATAGTAGTATAATTAATATAGACCTGCCTCACAGCTCAGTTGGTAGTAGCTCTGCCTTCTGCGCTGTAGGTTGTGGGTTCGATCCCCTTCCAGGACTGTGTGCTAGCTATTACCCCCAGAACGTAAGAAATTTACAGAAAAAAAAAAAGAATAGCAATTTTTTGCATTGAGCGACAAAAAACCATCTTAAGAATAATAGCTGGTATCTGTAAAGCCATTTTTCATTGAGCATTTTAGGATAAGCTGTAGATATTTAGTTGTACCTACCTATATTAAATGTTAGAATGTTAATTTGTAATCTTTTATTTATCTTTCTTTCGTACATAATGTAGACAAATCTCGCAACTGAAATTTAAATCAGGACGTTTCTACTCAATTTGACATTTTACTGTTATTTTAAAAACTTATTTAACCTTGATTTTAGAGCTCGTCTTTCAAGCTGATAGCATGAAGATGGAGCAATATCAGGTTGATGATAAGTTATTTCACGAAGGGTAGGTACATTTAAAATTAACTAATATTTTACGAGATAAACAAAATTGTTGTGAACAATGACGAAAGTGAGAATAATGACGAAACTGTTAGTAGAAAGGCCCATTTGAGTTGTTTGTATTGTGAGCATCAGAAACTACGACTTTGGACCAACAAAAGTCAACAAACACTTTAAAACTTTTCAAAACAAAACAAAAAACAAACATCTCAGATCGTTAGTTACTTTGAGGATATCTAAAGAGTAGGTACTTTTAAACTTACGCGATCTGAACACATTATTTATTATACCCGTCTAATACTAATAATAAAGAGTAGGTACTTAGAGGCACGTCCAAACATTATATTTAGTACATGCCCAGATTTGCGCAGTGCCTAGTTAGTATTACGTACGTGATAGGTTGCAAGCCCATAGCCGCTTAAAAGAATACAAACCTATGACACACTTTCGAATTTTTAGTTCTAGGGTACCTATGCCGGTTTCCTCACGATGTTTTCCTTCACCGTTCATTCACCGTTCCTTAACCGAGCACTAGCATTGCGCAGAAAAATCTCTCGAATGGAAAAACTCATTGGTGCACGACCAAGTTTGAACCCACGACCTTCGGATCGTGAGGCCGGGGTGCTACCACTACACCACGAGTGCTCTGATTTCAGTAAAAGCCAGCTACTCGCCCTAATTACAAATAAGTTATGTTGAAGAGTGCGCATTGTCACGCGTAATAATAGACGCAGGCGCATCGCGCATTTGGCTAACGCGTAGAACACGAAATCCATTGAGTCATCTATTTTTTAAGAACACATAACTTCTTTACGCACGCTTAAATTGGAAAGTTAGCTGGTGAATGCGTGACGAGAGCGTTGCGAAAAGTGTGATCGGGCGAGGCGAACGGAAGTTGAGAGGGAGATAAGTTAGTGAAGATAAAAAGAGAGTTACGTTTCGTATATTACTGTGAGAGAGAGAGGTGCGAGCACATTTTCTTTCTCTCTTTCTCTCATAGCCAAGTTAGGTACGTTTCGTACCTACTAATACGAGTATCTAAGACTAGCAGTCCGCCCCGGCTTCGCACGGGTATTTATTACCTATACATGGTCACGACTGTAATACCCAGGCTCGGTAGATATCCTCAGATCTCTAGTTACTTAGATCTTTGAGGATATCTAAAGAGGGTACTCAGAGGCACGTCCAAACATGATATATGACACATGCCCACATTTTGCACAGTACTTAGTATTCGTACGTGACAGGTTGCAAGCCCATCGCCGCTTATTAAGAATACTAACCTATGACACACACCTTCGAATTTTTGGTTCTAATGTATGCCGGTTTCTTCAAGATGTTTTCCTTCACCGTTTAAGAACACAGGCATCGCGCACATAATTTACTCAAATGCAAAAATTCATTGGTGCACGACCAGGTTTGAACCCACGACCTTCAGATCGTGAGGCAGGGGTACTACCACTACACCACCAATGCTCTCAAATTTAACAAAAATTTCAAAATTCAAAATTATAATACACACACATAACCAACCCTTCTATTTGCGTCAGATTACTAAAAGATGAAAATTATAAAGAAAGTTTGAATAGGTATTATTATATTTATGATTTTATTTTTATTTAAAAGATTTTTTTGTTATTATTTGAAATTTACTCTCCTCCCGTCCCGTACGTACATACGTACGTACACTATGGTGCTGTCTAGCTAGCCGAGCAGGGTGAGCGGCTACCACGCAACTTTTTTCTAATACTTACATTCTTAATTTCGTGAAATCTTTCGAATGGAATGTCCAAATTGAGTAATTCAAAAAGTTATTTATAGGTATTGAAACAGTCAAGGATATGATGTGATTTATTTTGATAAGGATTAATACTAAGACACAAATTAAGAGCGTTTTTTAACAGCGGCCTTTTAATTACAATTTTAAAATAAAAGAACTCTTATTGTGGCAAAACCATAATGAAAATGAAAAATGAAAAAATGAAAATGAAAATTATTTATTTACAGTAAAAATATATATACATAATATAATGTATGTATAGAAGCTTATTATTATAGTAGTAACAATAGTACAATCTACTAGTTTTATATTTTTACTGAGATGAGAAATCAGGGCTTAATTAATAATGGTTCCCACACTAGATAAATCTGTATCGTGGGTACCTGTATATGATTTACAAAAGTTTGGAGCCTCGGTTTCAGTAAGGTATTAACTTAATATTAATATAATTTGACACGGGAGTTAAATAGTCTCTTATACAAAATACATGGAGGTAGTTATTTTAAATACATTAAAATGATATACAATAAATAAATAAATATAGGTACTCATACATGCATCCATTTATACATATTTTGATGAGGGTAGTAGGGTTTCTGTGCAATTGTAATCAAGGGATTTAAGCCATTTTATTAATTTGAGCTTTGCTTCAAATATTGTGCTAGATTTAATATCACATAGGTTGATGACCTTATTATAAATGGACCTGTTCATGAAAGGGCTGAAACGTTGAGCAAAGGTGGTGCTAACATAATCAATCTGTAATTTAAAAACACGCCGTTTTAGCATTTTCTCATAATTAACATCGTGAATAACTGTCTTGTGCGTTTCTAGGCAAGCTTTAAGTATAAAAAGCTGACGAACGCTTAGTACTTCACTTTCATTATAGACGTCGATGGTGGGGTATCTAAATGGTTTATTTAGCATAGTTTTTAAAACTGATCTCTGCGCCCTTTCAGCCAGTAACATAGTGGTTTTGTGAGTGCCACCCCAACAGTTGATGCAGTAAAACAAGATTGATTGACAGAGGGCAGTGTAAGTTGATTTAAGTGTCTCAAAATCAGCTGAGTTTCTAAGCTGCCTCATAACATTTACAATTTTACGTGTCCTGGCAGAAATGTATTTTATGTGCTCTTTAAAATTAAGGTTTTCATCTAATAGAATGCCAAGGTATTTAATGTGTTCTGTTCTAGAAATTTCAGTGCAGTCGCAGTTTGTGGATAAAGTGTTACAAGAATGTATTTTCAAAGCAGATATAGAAACAGGTGGCTTTGAGGCTAGCGACTTGTGGAAACAGACAAATTTCGTTTTATTTGTGTTTAATGTTAACAGGTTACACTGAAGCCAATAATTAAGTTTCATAAGGCCATTTTCCGCATTTCGAAATACATCAAGCCAGGTAGGACCATGAAAAATAACAGCAGTATCATCTGCGTAACATATGATGTCAGCGTTTTCCAAATTTAGGTGATGAATGTTATTAATGTATAAAATAAAGAGGGTGGGCCCTAATATACTACCTTGTGGTACCCCAAAATTTATCTGTTCCGTCGCACTCGTTATGTTGTTTAGCCTTAGACACTGTTTCCGAGTTGTCAGATAACTTTTGAACCACTCAAGCGCAGTGCCTCTTATGCCAATGTTTTCTAATTTCTTTAAAAGTATCGGCACGGAAACAGTGTCAAATGCCTTGGCGAGGTCGAGGAATACTCCTAGGCAGTTCCTTTTTTTTGTCTAAGTTAGAGACTGCCTTATACAGTAAAAGTGAGAGAGCTTGTTCTGTGGATTTTCCTTGTCTAAAACCAAATTGCTTCTCAGAGAATAATTTATTACTTTCTGCATATTGAAATAGTCTTTTGTTAACAATTTTTTCAAGCAGCTTGGAGAAAACACCAAGTAAAGAAATAGGTCGGTAGTCGGTATAATAGTTAGACATATGCTGTCGCGACACTTTTTGGAAATAATGATGTGTTCTACAAAGTCGTAGTACATTATTTTATTCTATCTTCAATAGTTTTCGCAGCGCACGCGATGTAAAGAATATTTTAGGTAATTTTTTTACACCTTGGGTTACATTATTGAAGTTTTTTTTTACACCTTGGGTTACATTATTGAAGTTTTAGTAAGGATCCCTAATTTTTTTGAAAACATAATATAGCCTATGTCACCCGCTGATAGTGTAGCTTCCCAACAGTGAAAGAATTTTTTAAATCGGTTCAGTAGTTTCGGAGCCTATTCATTTCAAACAAACAAACAAACAAACAAACAATCAAAGTTTTCCTCTTTATAATATTAAGTCTAGACACAGTACCATACCTACATTAGATGGTTTTCTTTTTTCGCTTTTGAAGCGTTTTCTTATCATTTTAGAAGTTTTACTTCAGTCGTGTGTTCAGAACACTCGTTTTTGGTGTTTCCAATAGTTATTTAGGTATCAGAAATTGGTAAAATCCTCTCTGAAATGTAAATTACTCTAATAGCGACTCCATAGGTTTTTCATCGAACTAAAACCGAGCAAACAAAACGCAGTCAGTGCGTACGTGGTCTCAAACAAAACGCGCGGTGCGTCCAAAATAAGTAGCAAAAGTTTGTGTCGTGAAGTGTGATTATTTTCGTAATATTACTTTATTATTGCATACCTTAGAACCAAAAATTCGAAGGTGTGTCTTATGTTAGTATTCTTGTAAGCGATGGGCTTGCAACCTGTCACGTACGGCTAACCACTGCGCAAAATTAACGTGCCAAATATCATGTTTGGACGTGCCTCTGACTCTTTAGATATCCTGAAAGATCTAAGTAACTAGAGATCTGAGGAGATATCTACCGAGCCTGGGGATTACAGTGTGATCATGTTTTTTTTGCACGAAAGGAGTTTCTTAGGCTAACTTTACCTTTCACAATACTGATTCAGAATAACTAGTGACACTAAGAACTTTATACTGTAAAACCAACATTTAAACTATTTTAATAAACACGCGAAAATGTTCTCCATGAAAATCCATTCTACTCATAATTATTCTCACTTTTGTCATTGTCCGCAACAAACAATTTTGTTTATCTCGTAAAATATTAGTTAATTTTAAATGTAGGTAGGTACCTACCCTTCGTGAAATAACTTATTATCAACCAATCTATTATTGCTCCGTCTTCTTGCTATCAGCTTGAAAGACGAGCTCTAAAATCAAGGTGAAAAAAGTTTTTAAAATAATGGTAAAATATCAAATTAAAAATAAAAAGTACCTAGCCTATGTGCATAGGCTACTTTTATCCGGAAAATGTAGGCACCGTACCTACGTTTTGTGGTTTATTTGATTATCCCGTGGGATAGATTTGTTTTTGTTTTACAAGATACCTAATACACGCGGGTGAAGCCCTGAGCGGAAGCTAGTAACGAATAGTAACTAATATTTTACGAGATAAACAAGATTGGTGCGAACAATGACGAATAGTGAGAACCGTGTCAACGAAGATTTTGGTTTTGCCCTAAATTCTTTGGAAATTATCGCTAAAAATCCTTAATTGTTTATGAAAATTTCCTAATTTTGGGTGCATGAATAATAATAAAAAAAACACATCTCTTTTTGCACATTTTATTGCAAAAAAAATTGAACAAAACTAATTTATTGGAAGACTCAGAAGATTCAGGCTTTTGCTAACTTCTCTCCTTTATCTTGAGATGAAGAAGATTCACTATTATCACCTTTATCTTCCATCCCCTATAGGTAGCGCTATTGAGCATAGAATAAAAAGGTTTACCACCTCAAATAATCTTTATCGTAATATTCCCTAAATCCCTTAGCAATAAAAAAGCCCTAAGTCGTACATGAACTAAGTAGTTTCGCCCTAAAAAAGGGCGAAATCCCTAGTGGAAACACTGGTGAGAACAACGAACCGTGGAGCAGAATCGTCCCGTGAGGTGATTGCGTTCAGCTGTTGCAATGAATCGGCCAACTCAGTCGACATTTGAAGCTATGTCCCAGAATAAAATGGCGACCTAAATATCTAAAACCTTCCTGGTTGAATGATCAATCAATCATTTGTATTTGTTTACTTACTGTTAGTTAGTGGTGTAGTGGTAGCAACCCTGCCTCACGATCCGAAGGTCGTGGGTTCGAACCTAGTCGTGTACCAATGTGTTTTACATTCGAAAAATTATGAGCGCAATACCGATGCTCGGAAGGAAAACATCGAGAGGAAACCGGCATACCCTAGAACCAAAAATTCGAAGGTATGTGTCTTTTAGGTATGTGTTTTATTCGAAGGTTAGTATTCTTATAAGCGGCGATGGGCTTGCAACCTGTCACGTACGGAATACTAACTACTGTGCAAAATGTGGGCATGTACCAAATGTCATGTTTGGACTTGTCTCTGACTACCCTCTTTGGATATCCTCAAAGATCTAAGTACCTACCTAACTAAAGATCTGAGGAGATATCTACCGAGCCTGGGGATTACAGTCGTGATCATATTTATTTTTATTTTTTACTAGGTGGTTGCCAGTGACTTCGTCCACGTTTCATTCGTTTTTAAATAAATAAATAAATGAATAAAACTCAAAAACTCAAAAACTATGAAAATCGGTCCAGCCGTTCTGGAGTTATAAGTGTTCGAACAAACCCGTCTTTTTGTACCTATGTATTTCGTATGTCTTTTTATCAAAACCGATCTATCAATGACTAATCACACCACTCATAAAAAGATCATACAAACTTTGACACCCTTTTTTCCCTTAGTGAGGGTTATTTTCGAAAACGATTAAATACTGGTTATTTTGCCTTCTAACCGAGTTCTCGTCAAAAGAACTTTAACACCCCATTTAACCCTTTTTGGTGGGTTATTTTAAAAAATCCAGATATACGTGTCTATTTATTTTGTCTATTAAGTATTTAAACCGAGTTTCAAACAAATCACACTACTCGTCGAAAAACTTTAACACCCCGTTTAACCCTTTTTGGAGGGTTATTTTGAAAAATTCAGATATAACTACGTTTCAAATAATTTCGAATTCAAAGTATCCAAACCAAGATTCAGGCCGATCGTACCACCCCTTAAAAAGTTCCCATATAAACATTGAGCCCTCATTTTACCCCTTTTTAAAGGTTATATTGAAAAATCTTGAAACACGTGTAGGTACATTTTTTTTGTATTTACATTACACAAACAAAGTTTTATGAAAATAGTAGTACGCGTTAAAAAGTTTCATACAAACGTTTTAAGTCCTTTTCATCCCCTTAAAAGTAGAATTTCCAAAAATCCCGTCTTAGTGCGCGCCTACATACCAAGACAAACAGTATTTCAACCGAGTTTCAAACAAATCACACCACTCATCGAAAAAACTTTAACACCCCATTTAACCCTTTTGGGAGGGTTATTTTGTAAAATCAAGATATAAGTTTTACATCATTTTGCATCTAAAGTATCCAAACCAAGATTCAGACAGATCGTACCACCCGTTAAAAAGTTCCCATATAAACATTGAGCCCCCTTTTCACCCCCTTAAAAGTAGAATTTCCAAAAATCCCGTCTTAGTGGGCGCCTACATACCAAGACAAACAGTATTTCAAATAAATCACACCACTCGTCGAAAAAACTTTGACACCCCATTTAACCCTTTTGGGAGGGTTATTTTGTAAAATCAAGATATACGTTTTACATCATTTTGCATCTAAAGTATCCCAACCAAGATTCAGACCGATCGTACCACCCCTTAAAAAGTTCTCATATAACATTGAGCCCCCATTTTACTCCTTTTTAAAGGTTAAATTGTAAAATCTCGAAACACGTATACATTTGTTTTGTATTTACATTACACACACACAAAGTTTCATGAAAATCGTACAGCGCGTTAAAAAGTTTCATACAATCATTTTTAGCCCTTTTCACCCCCTTAAAAGTGGAATTTCCAAAAATCCCGTCTTATTGCTCGCCTACATACCAAGACGAACATACCCTCCAAATCTGAAGTCTGTACGACCAGCGGTTTGGGCTGTGCGTTGTATCTATTCAAATCAGTCAGGCAGGACTTATCCTTTTATATAGTAGATTTGTTACTCATTATTGGGATGGGTGACCGTTTGCAAGAATTCAGGCATAGAATTTTCAACCCTGGATATAAGTGGGCCCCTTTGATATAAAAGTTTTGGGGTGGGGTCATTCTACTCAATATTGCTAGCTTAGAAGTTAGACAAAGATTCGTCTTAATTATTATAAACGCGAAAGTTTGTAAGAATGTATTGGTGTATGGTTGTATGTTTCTTACTCTTTAACGCTGAAACCATGTGCCAAATATCATGTTTGGACGTGCCACTACCTCTTTTAGATATCCTCAAAGAATTAAGTACCTAACTAGGGATCTGAGGAGATATCTACCGAGCCGGGGGATTACAGTCGTGATCTTGTTATTTTTGAACAAAGTATCTTTAACTATTGTTCATAATTCCTTTATCAGAGATGCCCCTGTAGTAGGTAGGTACCTAGTGCTGATAAAAATGCGCAAACGCATCCTTATGCACACACTGACACACCCTCCCTCACATACACCCACACATATACACAACCATGGACCTTAAATCTAAATTTAAACCTAGAAACATATAACCTAATCTTAGTTAGATATAATTAGTCCATAACACATAAAGTGTTACCAAACCAAAGAAAAATAATACGGTAGAAATGTGGACAAAATATCGGTAGAAAACGGGAGTTTTTCAAAGTTGTAAATAAAATAAAAATAAAGCTCTTTTGTACAGATTTATTAAGAAAATTCAATCAGTTTTGTCATACCAACGTTCTTTTGACATATTAATATACATGTTTTTGTCAATATTAAAATCGAAATAAATCATACATCATACATCTATCTACTTCGTTTACAATATGAAACAGATTACATTACACTCTACAAAATTTGTACGAGAGAGAGAGATCACAATATTTCATTTGTTCATTTTACCACAACACTCAGTGACGTACAAGTGCAAGCAAACATACAATTCGTTCGGCCCGGTAAATCCCCTGCCATCGGCTTGTGTTGTTAAAGGTGCGTTCTAAGCTTATTTAAAAATTCAATGGATGCATTCATATTTTTTTGTGGGTAAAAAATGGGAGAACTTGATCGCTTTACGGTAGATCGGGAGATAGGTTTAGAAATCAGTAGATCTCCCGTTTTATCGGGAGGTTCGGGAACGCTTGACATAATCATTATGATGAGAGTCCGAAGCGAATCACTGTAACCCTACAACACAGGCTCGTCAGAGACCTAGTGTAGGGGACAGAGTTACGTTAGGTACATACTCTGCTCATCTGGTGCCCATTTAATAACATAAATATACTACTGTACTTAACTATGGGTAATATAAGACCATACTGTACCTTTTCATTTGTTGAACCAAATAAAGTTATTATTATTATTATAATATGGAGCTAGCTAATAATAGATTTAATGTTGATAAATTACAATAGCTTCATCTAAATATTGTGTCACATAAATAGAACAAACGAATCGACCCGTGATTGCCAATTCAATGTGACGTCCGTCCGAATTATTATATTGCATAATAGTCATAATATTATTATCATCATCACGATCGGCTGATAATTTTCTTCTTATATTCTGACTTATATTCTAGACTAGCTTCCGCCCACGGCTTCGCCCGCGTGGCACCTTGAAAAACAAAAACATATCTATCCCACGGGAACCGTACATTTTAGGGATAAAATGTAGCCTATGTGTTATTTCAGACCATAATCTACATCTGTGCCAAATTTCATCCAAATCTGTTCAGCCGTTTCAGCGTGAAGAGTAACAAACATACAGCCAGACATCCACACATTCTTACAAACTTTTGGATGTGGTCCTCACAGCTCAGTTGGTAGTAGCTCTACTAGGTAATAGTAGGTAGGTAGGTACTAGGTACCTATGTACATGCTTAGTTAGAATAATTGACGATGTATCTGGGATTTAGGCAACTAAACGGATTTATATCGCGTTCATATTTTATTTGCCCATATTATAATTATGTATGTATACCTATAATTAATTTTAAAATCGCAGAAAATCTAGTCTCGAGTCAACCAAATGCTCCGCCATTGCTAGTAGGTATTGCTATAGTCAAAACCTTATTGTAGTTGACTCTCGCGCAACAAAGTGCGTGTTTTTAATGATATATTTTTTTCCGGTTTTGCAACATTTTTCATTGATGCTCCGCTCCTATCGGTCGTAGCGTGATGTTATACAGCCTATAGCCTTCCTCGATAAATGAACTAACCAACACAATAATATTTCAATTCGAACCAATGGTTCCTGAGATTAGCGGTTCCAACCAAACAATCTCCTCAGCTTCATTATATTAGTATAGATTTCAAATAAACTCCGGCATATCAGTGCAGTAAAATCGAAAAATAGTGCGCGAAATCTTCATAAGCCTACGTGGTATCGATGAGCCTACGTGGTATCGATGAGTTACGTGGACTCGGGCTCCAGTTCTGAGGAGGACGTGGACTCTGGGATCGCGGAGGAGAGCGGAACACGCCAGGATCCCGACTGCATGGAGCTAGCGGACTTTTTCAACTATTGGTGAGTTTAAATCAATTTTTAAATCAACTTATTTTGGCAAGCAATAAAATAAATGATTAACCGGTTCCACCGAAATACCGGTCAATACAGTTTTTTCTGGTAAATACCAGAAAAAAACCGGTATCAACCGGTATTTCGATAATAGCGTTCGGAGCGCAACCTCTTTAAAGGTCGATTTACACATATCAGTGAAGCCATAGTTCCGTCAACTGTTCGCTCAGTTCGGTATCAGTGCTACAGTGTTACGTCAGTGATTTAATTCACACATGTCAGTACTCAGTTCACGGAGCTTCAGTGAAAACGTGTCCAATTCTATCAATCGCTCGTCCTTCATTTTGTTTTTGATGCCGCGGCGTCCGTGATCCGACAAAAATATCGTCGTCACCGAATACGTCCGTGATTGCCGGTATCGGCACTGACACTGAAAGTACTGTGTCGTCACTGACACTGACAAGGGATGCGTCCATAGATAATGAATGAAAGAATATTTCGCACTGTGCCGGTAGGTACTGTGTCGGAACTGTGACTTCACTGATGTGTGAATTGACCTATCAACTTATTCTTATTGGCATGCAGTTACCGTATTAACCGGTATTTCGATAATAGCGTACAGAGCGCAACCTCTTTAAAACCCGAGTAATGCCCGCCTTCCACTGCGAGAGGACTCCGCTTAACTCGCAACGGCTTTCTTCATAGGAGTGCTTCCACTGTGAATGAGCGGATTTAAATACTATTTCAATCCGCTCAGATCATTAGCTCAGTTTCCGCTCATTAATTACCCTTTTTTAGTGGAAGGCAGGCATTAAGGTTTTGAAAGATGTTGCGCTCAGTAGGTCTACCATGAGTTGTCACATTTAAATTGGCTGCAGTACTACAGTAGTAATAGTACGTTACTATGACATCTGTCAAAATTGTTATTCATGGTACCAAATTCTAAGCAAATTAATGAGCGCAAACTACAGTCGCTGTAGTACGCTGTGACGTAGGATAGTTAGCTACGTGAGGTTTTAGTACCCAACTATCCGCTAGAGGCGCTGTACCAAGTTTTCATATTTTTTTTTAACTACAGTCGCTAGCGAGTGTAGATTGTGAAAACTCATGGTAGACCCTCCGAACTTAGATTATCCGGCTAAAGCGAGCATCGTTTGTCGTCGTGAGAGCGGGCGCGTGGCGGTGCTCACTAATATGGATAAGAACGAAATCATTTATTTCTAACCGGTTAATTGAGCGAAACCCTTTTTTTGGATTTATCGTTCTTATAACTAACCGTTTTACTACGGTGGAACGTAACCGAAAAGAAAATGTTGCAGGTATTTAGAGCAATACCGGTTTGATTTTTTTTCCGGTTTTCTAGAGTTTCTGTTGTGTAGATTTGCTGGAAACAGGTATTCTATTATTGATCATTTGCTAGGGATCTAGGATGGTAACAACGTTGCGATACAGCGTCGTGGAAATCCACGATGTGCATCGTAAAAACACAGACGTATGTTTTAGTCGTGATCTGTTCTTACCTACCTGCCTATGTACCTACCTGTTTGTGATAAAATAAAACTCAGTTTTAATATTTGTATTTAATTTTTTTAGGTTTTTTATTGTAAAATATATAAACGAACAATCACAAATTATAAATAAATATTATTCAGTTGCTTCTTCTTCAGGTGACTCCCCAGATCTTCCCTGAAAATAACATTATTTCATTATTATTAAGTAGGTACCTACTTACCCCAAGTAACATATAGGCGCTAATTGAAGAGTTATAAAGAGATGCATAGAAGAGCCGTTAAAATCTCTAGGCTATAGACAAGTTCCAAGGTCTAGAGTTATGGCACGCTATAACCCCAATATACCCCCAGATTGGGTATAACTTTTTGCAGGCTTAAGCTCTTCAATCGCTATACAAAAGAGTTAAGATCGAAATCAAGAGGTATATGAGAGCTATAGTAAGGGTACAGTAGTTTTCAGTAACTCTTTGAGCGCTCAAAGGGCTAGTAAAGCTAGTACTAGCTGTTCTGTTACACGTGACTTCGTCTGCAGAAATCCATCAATATACCCATAAGGCATAATCGAATCAAAGGTTCACGAGCGCTAAACACTTTACTTGCTAACCCTACTTTATGATGAACTTTACTTACCTGTGACGAATTTACACATCTTTTTTATGCATGTGACGAATTTATTTTCAATGTATGGAGTTTACAAAAATGTGACGAATTTACTTTGTGGCAAATGTACAACAACCCAACAAATTACCCATGTCATCTTTCACACAGTCCATCTTTTCTTTGGCCTACCTCTACCCCTGTATCCATCCACATTCATCTATACCTATATAAGAGCTTAACCTGACTGACTGACTGACTGACTGACTGACTGACTGATTTATCATCGCCCAGCCGAAACCGCTGAAGCTAGAAAGCTGAAATTTGTAAGGTGGCTTCCTTTTATAACAAAACCACCCACTAAAGCGGGATTTTTGGAAATTCCACCTCTAAGAGGGTGAAAAAGGGTGAAAACGTTAGTATGAAACTTTTTAACGCGTGGAGCGATTATCATGAATTGTTTGTGCACTGTAAATGCAAAATGAATGAACACGTGTTTCAGGGTTTTTCAATATAATCTTCAAAAAGGGGTCAAACGGGGTGTCAAAGTTAGTATGGGATTTTTATAAGTTTTGTGATGTGTTTGAAACTCAGTTTAGATACTTTAAGTGAACGAAGTCGCTGGCGGGATGGCTAGTCTATAATATCTATACTTAATATTATAAAGAGGAAAGTTTTGTACCTACTTATTTTTGTTTGTAAAGAATTAACTCAAAAACTAATCGTCCGATTTCAAAAATTCTTTCACCATTAGAATGCTACATTATCCTTGAAAAACATCGGCTTTGTTTATCACTAGAAAAAATTAGGGATCCCTACTAAAACTTCAATAATGTAACCCAAGGTGTAATAATTAATGGATTTATGCAGACAAAGACTAGCAATTAATAATATTAATCTTACTCACACTTCCACCATCGACGATGTTTACTCCGCCACCATATTCTGCGTCTTCTACCACGTTAACGCCACCATACCCTGGGTTTTCTACCACATTAACCCCACCACCGAAGTCCGGGCTCTCAACCACATTCACGCCCCCACCAGCACCGTCTACCACGGATACTCCACCGTAATCTGAAATAAGATAGTCATCATCATTCTCCTGCTGTGTGATTCTGTAAGACCTCATTCTAAACTTCGAGTCTGAATCCGCTGTGAGTTTCTTGATTGGCATTCTAAAAACTCGGTTGATAATTCCAATTTACACTAGCGCCACTCTTGCGAGCGTGTCAGCGAGTTGAACTAAATTGACGGAGAGATTTTGACAGATAAAATATGAGATGACGTAAGAAGTGGCATTCTATACGGTAATTCCCAAGTCATTTCGACGCTTGCTTCGCACACGAACCCGATTCAAAGTGTCAAATAAAAAGCGTCTTAAGCGAAGTGAGAGTGAATAGCGATGTGAGATGCGAGTTGATGTTTGAATTTTACAGAATCGACGTATTATCCTTATCCCACGCGTGGGGTAGGCACAAAATGTTTTCTTCATCCACTAAATTTCAAATAATACATTCCTTTTTGTCTCTTCTTGACGACCTCAGTGGCGGCGCAGCGGGCGAGAGTCCGCCAGAGACGCAAGAGGTTGCGGGTTCGATTGCCGCTTCGAAACAAATTTGTGTAGGTACCATCTGCAGAAATTTGTTCCGTTGGTCTGGGTGTTTTCTATGCATAATAATAAAATAACTATTTATGTATATAATGTATCTATTAAATATGTATATCAGATAACTAGTACACATAACACAAGCTTTGAGTAGCTTACTTTGGGGCTAGATGATGCTGTGTGGATTGTCCAGCATTATTTATTTTATTATTTATTATTTTTTTGACAGCGGGATGAGTTGACCGATTCATAATATGTATTAGATCAACTCATCCCGCAGGCATGTCCAAACATATTTGGCACATGGCCACATTTTGCACAGTAGTTAGTATTCTGTACGTGACAGGTTGTAAGCCCATCGCCGCTCACGTATGGAATACTGTAAGTTCACTGTGCAAACATGTGGTCATGTTCCAAATATCATGTTTGGACGTACCTCTGACTACCCCCTTTAGATATCCTCAAAGATCTAAGAAGCTAGAGATCTCAGGACGTTATCTACCGAGCCTGGGGATTACAGCCGTGATTATTTTTATTTAAATTTAAAATAAATTTTAAAAAATAATATTAATACAAAATCGCACACACTCACCTTAAGACTTGTAAAGCACTCTCACTTTGTAATGTGATTAAAAATGAATATCTAACCTGGACTGTCGACGACATTAACCCCACCGGGGCCCCCGTCCACGACATTGACACCCCCAGGGGCCCAATCCACGACATTGACCCCCCCAGGGCCCCCCACTACATTGACCCCCCCACCCGGCGCGAACCCCATATCGTTAATTATGTTGAGGCCTCCATCCACAACCTGAAATTATAAAAAAAAGGTTTTGTCTATGAAAGCACTGATGGTGTAGTGGTAGCAACTCTGCCTCACGATCCGAAGGTCGTCGGTTCAAACCTGGTCGTGCACCAATGAGTTTTCCAAATAATCTATATATATAAAAATGAATTGCTGTTCGTTAGTCTCGCTAAAACTCGAGAACGGCTAAACGGAATTATCTTATCTTGTTCTCGAAATGTTCGTGGAGGTCTAGGGAAGGTTTAAAAGGTAAGAAAAATTAGAATAACTGCCGGGAAAACCCTAAAAATAGCCCTTTTCTATTTCCCATACAAACGTTTTCTAAATAAGTACGAAGTCTACCGGGTCAGCTAGTTATAATTATAATCCTTTGTCAGGACATGGTGAATGGAACACAAAATATCTTTAACAGGCGATTAAAAGGCTAATAATTTGTTAGTTTAATTAACAGAGTGGTGAAACTAGCCCTTAAACACAGAAAGAACCCTTCAAATTTCATGGGTAGTTTTGAAAATATTTCATCGTAGAATTTTGCGCTTTTAAAAACGTTTATACCCCGTTTCATCCCTTTAGAGCGGTGGCGCACTACGTCCGATCCGAATCCGATCCGAACCCGTGAAAATATGGATCCAGAAAACTCTGACCGAATTCGGATATTGCTTACGCACTAGTCCGATCTCTTCTTCTTCTTCTTCTTCAATTATGGCATCTGTCTCTTAGAGAACAATTTTGCCAGTGTCAAGTGTATTTATTTATAAGTATTGTCAACGTCACAGAGTCAGTCAAGTTGTCAAGTCAATTTTTATTTGAAGAATTTGGAATTTTGGAATTTGGAGAGAACTATTCACTCTAATTCACATACTTTACACTCGCGTCAAAAACCCGGGCTTTATTGGCAAAATAACCACCAAAATTACGCAATAAAACTCAAAATAACACGAGAAAACATATAAAAACCAGAGCGACGTAGTTGTCAGGCAAATACACCGCAGAAAATCCTAGTCCGAGCTCTGATACAAATCCAAGCAATTCAGGAGCCACCTTTTGGCATACGTCATTGTACGTGACGGGAATGACGAATGACGGAAAGAAATCGGATGACGGAAATCGGATGTAGTGCGTAAGCTACCATAGAAATAGTTCTACAACTAACTGCGGACCATATTTTCTCGGGTTCAGATCGGATTCGGATCGGACGCAGTGCGTAACCGCTCAGGGGTAGAATTTACAAAAACCCTTAGGCTGGTTACAGTGCTTCACTGACCGTCGGTGCGTATGTCGGTCGCGCTTGTCATTAATATGAAAATCCATAAAATCGTACAGTGCTGGACCGTCCGTACGCACGCGTATATTGCTACGCACTGCGTACGAGGACCGTCGGTCGAGCGCGTCCGCATGCGTCCGTCGGTCGGCCGACGCGCTATGGAAACGAATGAACGCGTTCAGTGCTGCACCGATCGTTGGACCGACCGTACGGACCTACGACGGATGTCTGTATAAATTTTCATCTGGTCAGTTGTTGGTCAGGAGAGCACTGAATGATACAAACTGACGGTCGGTCCGTGTGTATCGTCAGGACCGACCGTGCGCACCGATGCCGATGGTCAGTGAAGCACTGTAACCCGCCTTATACGATACCTTACTTAGATTACGAGTTACTCTGAGTTTATGGAATCAATACTAGGAACAAACATAAATTATTAATCCCTAAGTTTCGGTTACAAAAAGTGAACGGGTCATTTATGGGGAACGTGATACGTTTCTATAATAAACTTCCTATAAATGCAACTAAACTTCCTGTTAGAAAATTCAAAGCCTTCATTAAAAATAATCTCTTAAAGAAAGCATTATTATAATATAAATGAATATATTGATGATAGGAACTCATGGCCCGATGTCGCTCCGCCCTCCGACAGCTAACCAATTTGCAATGTAAACGCTGTCCTTTTGTTTTATGTATTTATGTTCTGTTTTGTCTTTTGTTTTTATGTTATTATTATGAGATAATCTTGATTACATTTTTTTGTAAGAAGGATCATACAAAAAAGCGCTAGGACCGAGACGAGTTTCTTGCTTGTTCTTCTCGTACTTGGGTTAGGTTGGAATTGGCACATAGATTCACCTAGCATGTAAGACGTTTCAAAGTGATCCTTGTGATTGTACTGAATAAATATTTTTCAATTTCAATTTCAATTTCATGTTAAATTTAACTGTGGATTGTTGTAAGTTTGATTTGATTCCTTTTGATTATCTTTATGTCTAATTTTGATTGAATTGTAAAGTATTAAAGTTAATCCGCCGTCCGTCTGTATTTTTTTTTTATTTATTTATTTATTTATTTATACTTTATTGTACACAATTACAAAAAAATGTGTTACAAAAGGAGGGCTTAATGCCTAGGGGCATTTTAATCATTAGTTGATCCCTTAAATTAAAGCTACAATAATAGGACTTACGGAAACGCTGCCATCCCCATCGACAAAATTTACATCACCCATATTTTAATATACCTTACGGATATAAATCGATAAATAGGCCTAGTACGTTCGAACACGATAACGTATGAAGTAAAAAGGCCCTGAAATTGGTACTTGACTAATGACCAGGTGCTATCTATAGATAGCTGATATCAGATAAAATGTTTAACATTAGCAATATCCTACTAATATTATAAACGCGAAAGTTTGTAAGAATGTATGGATGTATGTTTGTGCCAGTGTTTTTTTGCCAGTGCTCTTAAACGGTGAAGGAAAACATCGTGAGGAAACCGGCATACCTACCCTAGAACCAAAAATTCGAAGGTGTGTCATACGTTAGTATTCTTATAAACGGCGATGGGCGTGCCACCTGTCACGTATCGAATACTAACTACTGTGCAAAATGTGGGCATGTACCGAATGTCATGGTCGGACGTGCCTCTGACTACCTTCTTCAGATATCCTCAAAGATCTAAGTCACTAGAGATCTGAGGAGATATCTACCGAGCCTGGGGATTACAGTCGTGTGAGTTTTTTTTTTGTTAAGTTTACCTACTCTTTCATGCTGAAACGGCTGAACGAATCTGGATGAACTTTCGCACAGCTATAGATTATAGGCTACTGTTTATCCCGAAAAAATGTACGGTTGCCGCGGGATAGTTTTTTTTTTTTGTTTTTTAAGTACCTACCTACCACGCGGGCGAAACCCTGGGCGGAAGCTAGTCATAGATAAACCTATATATTATAAAATACTTAGAATGGATAAGCTTTGGTTTTGGCGCAAACAAACAACACTATCTAATTGATTGGTGAGCGAAGCGAGCGAAAACATTATAAGTACCATTATTAAGTACCTACTATGTCCTCGTATGTTGAAGCTTATATACCGCTTGCCTGGTGAGGAGAAATGAAAATAACAGTTCTGTTTGTAAACTAATAGGTCGGCCATTTTTCTCAATGATTTCGTCATTGTTCGCAACAAACTATGTTGTCTAGATCGGAAAATATTCGTTAATTTTAAATGGACTCTTCGTGAAATAACTTATTATTAACCAATCTTTTATTGCTCCATCTTCATGCTATAGCTTGAAAAGTTTTTAAAATAACGACAAAAATAATAAATTGAGAGGAAACGCCAGATAGGTAAGTAGATGCTCTAATTTACTTAGATTCTAAAGTTCAATGAGTCAGCCGAATGATCCCAGAAAGTGTATAAAACGGAAAGTGCAAGCATATAACCAGACGCAACGGAAATAGTAAGATTTTCTAAACATTAACTGGTCTCTCAGTCGCACGACAGATGTCGGCGCGCGCCCGACGTTTGCCTGCTCGGTCGCGAATAAAAAAAAAACTTTCCCGCCAAAATACCGATGCAAATGTCAAAGTGACAATGTTTGTTTTTTGACGGATTGAAATGTCAGTGATAGCTTTTGGCGCGATTGCCAGAGCTTAGTAAGAAAGTGCGTTCGGAGTGTGTGCGAAAAATCAAAATGTTTCAGTGATGTAGGTACCTACCTATATCTTTATTTTTGTGCTGTGCTGTTAGTTTTTGATAAATATTACGGCTAGTTTTTGATATTTATTAAGAATCGCCTCTAAAAACCTTATTTCCTTAATATAAAATGGAGTTCAGTCCGTATCTTTGCTAAAATTAAATCTATTTCATTTTGAGATGTTTCGTTGATTTAGTATTTGAGCGCAACCTAACGACGATAACTTTTTTTTTTGGCATAGATTTTTTTGCATTTTATTTTCAAAAAAAAAATAGGGAAACAATAATCTATAAAAGTACGCGGGATTATGTAAAAACGGGAGAAGGACTATGAGTTATTTTAGGTAATACAACTATTTGGTTATAGATAATATTGATAATAATGTATTTACGAAAAAAAAAAATATTTTGCGTATCTTATTCACAAGAACAAGGCCGCAGACATTAATAAATGAAAGAAAATAATTTAAAATTAAACCAAATGGCCAAGAGCGTGTCATTCGAGTCTCCGCAGGATGTCGTCAACTTCAAAAGATGCAGCGGAAGTCAAAATTTAGTTAGAAAAAAGTAGAAATTTCTAACCATCTTATCATAAACCTTATTTCTGTGGAGCTAAAGGATATAGTCGTATGTCGTTATTTTTTCTTCAGTTTATGGTGCGAAAGTGTTCGAACTGAACGGAAATGAAATGACATTTAGGAAATCAGTTTCGAGAATTTTCTAAAAAGTAAAACTTAAATAGAATAGACTTTTAACGAAATTTCAACACGATACTTTGCGGTCAGATGGCACTGAATGTTGCTCAAAACAGAGAAGATTATAGTGTTGGCACTCAGCCTCATCTCTCATACTTACCTATGTAGGTACAGTTAGCTCAACGAATCTAGGCATTCGTGAAGTCAGCCACAGGTGCGAGTTTGCGCAAGTACCTACAGTTCCTTCCCTCCCTCCTCATACCTTGCTCCTGAAAAACAATACTGCGCAGCTCTTGCGGCTAACTTCACGAATGCCTAGATTCGTTCTGCCAACTATACCTTAGTAATTACTCTCGTAACAAGTTTTGACTGATGGAAAGGTACAGATGCCTTAGTATCTACCACAAGCTCTTACAAACCATTCTCTTACTGACAGCATGAAGATGGAGCAATAAAAGATTGGTTGATAATAAGTTATTTCACAAAGGGTACATTTAAAATTAAGTAAGTAAGTACTTTTTATTTTACGAGATAACCAAAATTGTTTGTTGCGAACAATAACGAATAATATAATATATATATAATAATATAATCAACCTAGTCGATTTCGGCTACAGTGTCTTGGCTTTAGGACTTCAATCAATTAGGTAGAGCTTGGATGTTTTGCCCTTAAATGGCTAATATAGCCTATTTTTGCACTAAATGTTGAACAATAACGAATAGTGATACCATGAAGAAATCATCATTCTCCTGTCCTTATCCCACGCGTGGGGTTCTTCTTCCACTCACTCCACATTCGTCAACTCTGAGTCTATTCCTCTTACATTCATAATCATCTTTCACACAATCAAACCACTTTTTCACCACATAACTATGATGTGATGAAACAGTTGAGACTCGTCGACCTAATTATTTATTTATTTATTTAAATTCTTTATTGCACACAAAATACAAAATATGCACAATTGGCGAGCATAATGCCGAAGGCATTTTCTACCTGCTGACCAAAGTAAAGTAGGAAAAATATATCTAAATATAACTATCCACCTACTTTATTAGGTATATCCTTAGTGTCCTTTCTACGTCTGTTTTATTTAACGACGTTTTTGGCATTACTCCAAATCTATATCTATCGTAAAAGCACTTGATAAACGAAACACTGATAGATCATGTTTATTTTAAGTTTAATTCGATTCAATCAATGAGTAGAAATGTTCTACATAAATAGATTATGGTAGTAATTCTCTTGTTCCGCGAAATAATTTATAAAATGTTTAACTACCGATCTTATTTTGTTTACCTACCTCAAAGACTAAATTGGCGTAAAAATTAATGTTTACTATATTATAAGCCAATAAAGCCCGAGTTCTTGTCGCGAGTATAAAATAAAATAATGTGAACTAAAGTGAATACCTACCTAGTTTCTTTCTAAATCCATCGGAGGAAATCCCGAGAATTTTGAACATAATTACAGCCATCTTTTGTTTAAAACTGTCTTGACAACCTAACTATGACTTTGTGACGTCACAACACATACAAAATATTTTATATCTGACGTTTTATGCATTATTTTGACATTACATTATTCTAAGAGTTACTTACCGGAAGTTGGTCAAATCCACCCTAATTATTTTTATTAAATAGGTTAGTAGCTAAATATATAAGACAAGTAGGTATGTAGGTATATATAAATACTCAGTCTCAAAAGTCGAGGTTAAAATCTAAAATGAAAACAAACAAAGTGTTATTTCTAAAGAAGGAAAGGTCACTGGCATGACTAAATATAAAATAAGGCGCCAAATCCGTGCGCGCGCAGCGGGAACTTAGAGATGCAACATTCTAATTAAATTGTATTTTATCGATGAAATTTGGAAAAGTTTAATACCTGCTCAATTTTAGATGGGACAATTTTATCTATGAATTCATTCGTATTTTTGAAACTTTTGCGATTATCTCACATATTAATAAACTAGAATTAACATGTTTATACCTATCTCGTTTACTTTCTAATTTTTCTATGTTTCAGAAAACATTATAAATTATTATAAATTCGCTATGTTAAAATGTGATGGTCAAACTACGGCCCATTCGTTATCAATCCCCATTCGTTAACCTAATTACCTATTTACTATTTTATTATGGTAGGTACTTATTCATCGAAGGTACCTATTTACTTAATATAACTTCCTACTATCCTACTTCCTACTAATATTATAAACGCGAAAGTTTGTAAGAATGTATGGATGGATGGATGGATGTCAGAATGTCATGGATGTATGTTTGTTACTCTTTCACGCTAAAACGGCTGAACGGATCTGAATGAAATTTGGCACAGATATAAACTATGGTCTGGAATAACACATAGGCTACATTTTATTCCGGAAAAAGGAACGGTTCCTGTGGGATACCTATTTTTTGTTTTTCACGGTACCACGCGGGCGAAGCCGTGGGCGGAAGCTAGTTCTCCATATTTTTTTAATTGTAATGTACCATCCAACGTAACAATGTTATGGCATTAGTAAAAGCCAGTTAAAAAAAATCTGGCTCCCATTACATTTGGCCCCTAATTAAAAACATTTGCCTAACGCTAGTCTAGAGCTTGACCCCCATCCCCATACGTGACATAGACTGGTTAATTTTAGGAGACGGTATGCGTCTCCATCATCAGGCACTACCCTGAAACAAACGCGTTGACACACGAACACCTGATGCTCAGAGGGTTAATATTGTAGAGCGCAAAAATAAATTGTTATGCTCAAGTTTCTGTTGAAATTATATTATTTTTAACTGATGATCCGTGTTTATGTGTATCATGGTTTTGACGTTATGTTTTAGCTTTTCAAATTGATTATTTTTTGAATAATTATAGTATTTTTTTTTTATATTTTCTATATTTTTATCGTCCCAACGTTGGGCAAAAGTCTCTCCCGAATCCTTCCAATCATCCCTGTTCTTAGTTGTATCTCAGCATTCCTTCCTTCTAAAGTACTAAGACAATTTTTAGTTCTTTTAAAAACACACCTATTCTTGGAAAAATTTTGTCGAACAGGTTACATACAATAAAAATACCATCAGTGTAATAAATAATCTACTATTTAAACTAAAAAATTTGGTTTAGCAAAAATACGATGCCGTAGGTAGGTACCAACATAAATAAATCTTTAAATAAAAAAAAATATTTATCACAAATACGATGCGATGACGAATTTAAAACTAAAAAAAAATGATTTTTCAAAAAATCGATTACTAATTTGAAAAAAATAAAAAAAATGGTATCCTATAAAACCCAAGATGTCGAAAATATATCGCGTTCAGTAATGTCTAATATTTTCCCTCTTATCTGAGTATCACGTCATACAACCACCTGCCAATTAGATCAACTATTGTCACATGCGTTCGTAGTAAAAAATAGGTACATGTAGTATTTATCACGTGGCGACCTACATAGGTAGGTACACAATACGAGATTTGTTGGTCAAATTCCATACCACAAACTCTTACAAATTATCATGTTTCAGAAACCTTGCATTTCAAGCTTGAAATAAAACTTATGATAAAAAAGCTTAAAATAAATAATAAATAATGCTGGACAATCCACACAGCATCATCTAGCCCCAAAGTAAGCTACTCAAAGCTTGTGTTATGGGTACTAGATAACTGATATCTAGACACGCGGCAGCGTGTCAAGCCAAGTTCAAGCGAAGCGAACGGGCGATGCGCGCCTAGTGTAATATTACAGGAACCATTTGGGTGATTTTTCACCCCCTCGTAACTCAAAAACTATTTCACATAAACAAGTCAAATTTGGCTCATCTATTGCCACTTGCGAGTAAAATATGTGCACCGAATTTCATAAACACACCTCAAACGGTTATTTAGATATTAACGTCCAAAAATGCCTGGTTATGGAATATTTTATCACTGACTGACCTATAGACGTTAATTATAACCCAGTTCCAGATGACCTAGAACGTTCAAATTTGGCATCCAGGTAGGTAGTGGGGTGGATACAAAGGAAAAAATCTGAAACTTGCAAATTTTTATATTTTTAACGTACTTTTTCAATTAATGATTCTCCTAGGAACCCTTACTAGCGCCTGTAATACAAGAATAGCAATCTAAATAGATGACAGTCGGTCATTATGTGGATTTTAATAGGGTCTTGACGTGAATATAATAACGAGTGGAAGTAGTGTCTTGAATTGGTAAGTAGTACACTCTTACTTAGGTATACAATGTGCCAATAGTTGAGCCGTCTATGCAGATAGGTAAGTATGACTATAGGTATGTATACCTACAATGTGCCAATAGTTTGAGCAGTCTATGCAGGTAGATAGATATGGCTAGATAACTATTCAGGCCTAGATTATAGTGTGTCTCGGCTTGTCGGATAGGTAGTAGGTAGGTATACTTATTCAGTAAGTACTCAAGTACCTACCTACCTGCTTAGTATGCACCTATACCTACAATGTGCCAATAGTTTGAGCCGTTTATGCAGGATTATATAAGTGTAATAATATAAGAACAAGTACTTACTTACTAATAAGTTCTGTACAAAAAGTAATGATATCCCATCAAAAACATAAATGTGAAATGAGAGCCAAGTTCAATAAGTAAGTAGGTATGCTTTAGTCGTTGACTTCAGCGACAAAAGAAGTGAGATCTAAACGGGTGCCAAGTACAATGGTCAGTCCTAAAACTTATTTATAACAATATTAAATATTTTTAACAACTTTAAAATATCATTTCATCTCATAATTTAGGATATTATATTGAAGCCTTAGGTCTGACTTGGCTAGTTTTCTTAAGAGTACGAATTATATTAGGTATAGCTTGCACGTTCTTATTTTATTCTTCTAAAAATTTGGCTTGCTGGTAGAAACTAGCGATCGGACATAGTAGGTAAGTAGTTAATAATAGGAAGGTAATTCGTATAATGATAACTAGCCAAGTTAGACCTTAGGCTTCAATATAATATCCTAAATTATGAGATGAAATGATATTTTAAAGTTGTTAAAAATATTTAATATTGTTATAAATAAGTTTTAGGACTGACCATTGTACTTGGCACC
Source organism: Cosmorhoe ocellata (assembly GCA_963675405.1). Classification (NCBI taxonomy): domain Eukaryota; kingdom Metazoa; phylum Arthropoda; class Insecta; order Lepidoptera; family Geometridae; genus Cosmorhoe; species Cosmorhoe ocellata. The sequence continues at coordinate 5,077,639 of OY776271.1, read as the reverse complement.
CGTTTAGATCTCACTTCTTTTGTCGCTGAAGTCAACGACTAAAGCATACCTACTTACTTATTGAACTTGGCTCTCATTTCACATTTATGTTTTTGATGGGATATTTAATACATTAATATACATAGATAGATATTTTTTATTATACATAGAAAACACCCAGACCAACGGAACAAATTTCTGCAGATAATACACAAATTTGTTCTGAGGCGGGAATCGAACCCGCAACCTCTTGCGTCGCAGGTGGACTCTCGCCCGCTGCGCCACAGAGGTCGTCGGGACGAATCAGCTCTAACTCTGCTAGGTCGCCAGTCCTGGATTTATAAATAGGCCGTATAGGCCGCGGCCTAGGGGCGGCAGCGTCCTAGGGGCGGCAGATTTCAGAGGACGGTCACTTGATTTCATTCGTTTATTTAAATTATAATTTTCCATTTGTAGTAAGGCCCCTTTACTACAAAATGGAAATTATTATTTTAGAAAGGTATGTAAGTAGTTAGGTATTCACCGGAACTGGCTCATGTGATCCAAACCCGAAATAAATTCACCGACTCAGGCTAAAAAAAAAAAAAAAAAAAAAAAAAAAAAAGTTTGGTGTCTTTTCCTAGGTTTTCGGGGTCGCTGAATCGGTCTATTGCATCCGTTTTTTGATAGCTTACACAGATCATGAGATAGCTAACCAATCTAAAGCTCTCCACTACATTGCTAATCACCTATTGATAAAATTAACCTAAATGTTTCCTTATCACCCAGTGAACACGGCGCGCCATTGTTTGTTTATCACCTCTGACGTCACGGCGCACCATTGTTTGTTAATCACCTCTGACGTCAATCTCAGACTAATTAGCTTATTAGGATGTTCTAGCAAAACAACATTTTTTGGATCAATCACAAACCTTTATTTCCTCTAAAATAAGTACAGAATAGTTTGTATAAAAATATATCATTATTTATTGTATTGTTACTGAATAATTTAATAAAATCCATCATTGTATTTCCATAAAATTTGTTATAAAGATATGTTACACAATATTCTCCGCAAACTGATGTAAAATCATCTTGTAATCTATACCTATTAAAATCCCACCGCTTTGAATTCCTGATCAAGAAATCTCTATGATATCCTGTAGGCGGTCGTCCATATGAATCGAAATACTGACCAAACCTATTTCTATCTATGTGTATGGCCACCCAATGAGAACCTGGCATGCTGTCGGTGTCCAAATTGCTTATCAGGTACATAGGAACTTTAACATGTAAAGGTAACCTGTTTGCTGCATATACATTTTTTTGTAAAGAAGGATGGATAGTGTTCAAATATTTTTGAATCTCAATTGTGTTCATGTTTAATCAGCCTTTCGCATAAAGCTGTGCTATGCTTAACCTTCAAATCAAGAATGTGGAACTAAATATACTGAACTTCTTTATAAACATTGTGCAAGGACATAAATAAAAAGATTGGAATATGTGCAGATTATTTTTATTAGGTACTAACACTTATATATAGACAATAGTTACCTATTTAACTGCTATAGTCTACGGTTACATTACGGTTCTTATCTATTTCAATAACATTATCAAATTCTGCATAAACAATACAATTTATAGTCTGAGTAAGAGTAGACTCAAAACGAACTTCTAATCTAACACTACCATGTTTTATAAGATTCCAATGTGTATTTGAATTTGAACTAAGGTCGGCCGTTAGATCAAACGCCAACAAACAGTATCCTTTCGCATATTTTTCCCTAGATATCCCATTACCTTCATTAACAAAATGTATACCTGTTCCTGAAAATAGTGTGTGATAAGCAGCAGTAAAAATATTACTCTCAAACGATGGTTGCAAAGCTTTTGAAGGTATTTGCTGACCATCAATGTATAAACAAAATGTATTTAAATCATAGTTTTCAAAATTGAATGGATTTTTAGTCAGACACCCATTAAACGCTGCATTGTTTACAAATCCAACTATACATCTTTTAGGAACTTGTCCTAGAAAAATATTGTCAAGAGTCTTGCCCTGAATCCCTGAAGGTATGGTTAAAACTTTGACTTCAGCACGAGTAATAGGATATTTAGCGGTAGTAGATGCTAAAACTTTCTGATGTGCAAGTAATACAGTTGGATTGATTCGAGCTCTACGAACAATAAGAGTTGCATCTGTAATGCATACTTTAAATTTTAAATCGGATGAAGATGCCATTAGATTAAACGTTTCTCTAGAACGAACTAATTTGACACTCATTTCAACACCATTTATTAAAAACTTTTCCTGGTTAAATATATCACCATGAAGATGTCCAATCATTTCTATTTCCTTACTTTGACTTACTAACTGTTGTCTTTTAACGAATCCTTCATTTTTTTCATCAGTTGAGTTCATTTTCCCAGCAGTATCTTCATACCATAGACTACAAGTTAGGTGAGATTCTTTAGCTGCGGGAGCATAGTTTAATAAAGTTTCCATGTATGCTCGATATGCATATGTATTGTTTGGAGGTGATACTAGCTTCTGATTCAAATATACATCTAGTTGACTGAAGATTGAATGAAGCCAATTATTTATGGGTGATACAGTTGTTGATTCAGCTAGTTTTGTTGAGTCTTGGTTAAGTATTTTAGCTTTGATGTGTATCAACGTGTGGGATAAATCTATGTAATCATCACCGGTTCCGGGTACTTGAAATTCTATAGGACCATCGTCAGCAAGGGATGAAATGGGTTTGTAGTGTATCCATAGTCCATTTTCGATACTAGTTTGTGTGGATGGCAAAGCAAATAAATCTAACTCTGATTTAATGCACTCACAAGAATGACTATGTAAAAAAGACATCTTTAATTATTAATTAAATATATCTTTTAAATTATTAGGTCTAGCTCTTGATTTTTTAGTAGCTTTCACTTTGGCGATCGGTAGTGGATTGAATGAGGAAAGACGTTTTCTCTTTGTTATATATCCAGAGCCAGACATATTCAATCGATCTATTTTACTATCTGCTTTTCTTTTCAAATTTGAACTAGCTTCTTTAAGTCGAGATTTAATTGAATCCTCCATTGGTCTAGCACTTATCATATCTGATAGAAGGCCGACACCAGCATTTAAGGCTTCCTTGCCTATTACTCGAGCACCACTAGAAAGTAATGGTAAAACTGATCTAAACAATCCTCCTAAGAAGCTACCAATACCATGACCACGTTGATAAGGAGCCCCTTTATAAATTACTCCGATCCCAGAACCAGCTTGATGTGAATAATAATGTTCATATGGACAAGTTATATCATCACGAGAATGCATTATAATTTTCTGAAATGTAGTTTAACACACACCGTTCCAAATTGAAATGGTATTTTTTGACCTGTGTTAGATCTTATATCCACTTCAAGCGTGTCGAATTCTCTACGCATAACAGGTAAGTAGTGAGGTGGTGAGAAAACATGCATTTTATTTGCTCCATAAATATACTTTGCAGGATCCAAAGGTATAATTCTCAAGAGAGGAGTCATAACATCTCCAACTATCTGAGGTTCGATAATATCACAATAAACAAATAATTGAGATGGTAACCCCAAATGTAAATTTGCAGGACATTTTCCAAATCCATTTTCTACAAGATTTCTATCGGGTTCAAAACCAAGTTGAATACCAAGCTTGGGTGATAACTTTAACGATTTGATATTTTCATCCATTACCGTAGCGGAAACAAACTTTGATATATCATCATATCGAAATCGAATTTTTTCCTTTATGTTATTCAACGCTGATAGAATGTGATTAATATTATCATAATTCGTGGCTGGAATGTGGGTCTTATAATAAACCAGTGAAGGTTTTTCTTCATGTGGCATTAATATCCATTTTGTTATGTAAATAATATTTTCATGATCTTGTACAGTAAACATGGTACAAGGGTATTGAAATTCAACCACTCCAACTGACCATTCTCCCTCCAACTTGATAGATTTTGGTAATTTCGTTGAAAATCTTGTAGTCATGTTGTTTGGATAATATTCCATAGAACTGTTACTGAGTAATGTTAAATAAAAACTTTCTTTAATCATAATTCTTTTAATTCAGAAACCAAAACCCAACTATTAAATTTATCTGGATAACCTTTCCACTTCACTAACACTTGCTTTCTGTTATTGGAATAGCGAGAACCAATTATTTTATCAATCTTATAGTTAGAGGTGGGATCATATGACACTTTCTGTAATTCCCTTTCATAAAAAGTTCCAATGATATCTTCTTGCTGTAAATCTTTTAGTGTATACACAACCAATGGAGAACGATCTATAACTGAAGTTATTATAAATATTTCATCACTCCAATTAGATTCATAACCCTTTTGAAAAATGTGTTTGTATTTTGTTATTCTTACATAGTCTCCAACGAGTAATTTCGGTAAGGATTTTGTAATTATTCGATAGTTTGTTCTATGATACAGGTTGTTCCAAACAGTCATTAAATTATTTGAATTAACATCACAAGGACACATCTTAATACTAGAATGGTAGCTATGGTTATAAGCATATAATAAATCCTGTAAAATGTCAATGTATCTATATGTATTTTTGTGGGTAAAATAACGCCACATCCTCATTTTAAGTGTCCTTTGAAATCTTTCAACAATGCTAGCTTTAATATCAGGGTTATTTGTTGTATAGTAATTAACATTTTTAATTTTTAAGTATCTCTGAACATCCTTGGAAACAAATTCAGTTCCTTTGTCAGATTGTATATGAGTTGGTGTTGTACCAGCCTCATGAAATATGCTTTCTAAACATGTTTTAATGGTGCTCGAATTTTTACTTTTCATTGGTCGGGCATATGCATATTTGGTAAAGACATCAATAATACAAAGAATGTAATTAAAACCATCATTATATTTTGAATAAGTTCTCAAATCACTTAAGTCAGCTTGCCATAGTTCATTAAGATTAGATAATACATATTTGTTTCGTGGAAACTTCCTATGTACCGGTTTATGAAGTGTGTATGTTTCTTGTGATTGCAACCATTTTATTACATCTTTTCTGTTCATTTTACCCTTCATGGCTTTAACTAGTTTGTTGATACCAGCATACCCAGCTGGATGCGATGGATTATAGTAGATATTATTTATTTCTAATAGGGAGTCCATTTCTCCCAATCTATCTTCTGTTGGACTTTTCGAACGTGTTTATACCTGTTGCGGGATTTTGGTGTTGAAAAAACCTCCTCTTGCTGTGGTGTGGTTTGTTTAAGATCTTTTATCTGAAGCTGTTTTATAAATTCACTTCTTTTTGCGTTTCCAATGTAAGTTAATGGTATTTGTATTTCTTTTAATGCGGTAGCAAACTGTTGCCACCCTATTGGATCATTATTTTTCAGTGGTCTTACACAATCATTTACCAAGTCTAAAATATTGCTTCCAACAATTTTTTCTTTGTTAATAATAACTGTACCTACATCATCCCAATCAATTTTGTCTGTATTTGAAGCCACCAAATTTAATAATAACTCACCTTTTCTTGTATAAGTTTTCGGTATTAAACTGAGTATATGTCGAGGTGTGTATGTATTTTTTTTATTCAAAAATATATTTGTATCCTGTTTCTCTTCTCCGTTTGATGTCTCTATAGCAACTGCATCGTTAGTGTCAATGTCTTTGTTTTTATCATCTGGTACGTCTTCTGGTAGATTAGTATTTGAAAGTAATGGTAATTCGAGAGGTTGACGTCCTTCTTCAGTAAAATGTAAGTATCTTTGTAAAATTTGTAAGTATAAAATACACTTCTTTCTATCTTCCATATGACTATTCAAAATATTTTGCATTTCTATGTCTAATCGTGATATGGGACTATCAGTAGAATTTTGTTGTTTTATTTTTTCAAATATACTTGGATCAACGAGTAACATTTTTTTAGCGTGTTCCATATTTCAAATGATAGAACCAACTAATGCACTCAAAATTGAACCCAATATAATTGGTAAAAAAGATCCTCCTTTTTGAACAATTATGTGTTTACGAATTTTGTTTGTACTTTTACGCACTAGTTTGCGAAGTATTTCTTTATATTTTTGTAACTTTTTCTTTGCCTTTTCGTCAAGAGGTACTTTACCTTTTAAAACGTTATGGATGATTTCACAAATGCAATTGATTTCATCTTCATCACATGACTTTAAAAGTGCTCTTTGATATTTTGGTTTAAGTGTATGTAGAGCACTTAGTAAATCTTTATGCGTCTTTAAGCTTCGATGCATTATTGATGAATGATTTGAATTTGTTGATTCTTTGCATATTTAAATGATTTTGTTGGGATATAAACTGTACAATATCCATCTGAAGGAAATATTTTTGTTTTAAATCGACACATTTCACTAGTGTCTTGTTTTAGATCTATCATCAAATATCCATGAGCTTCTTTTGTTGCATCTTTGTATGAATCTTCCATAAACTTTGTATTTTCTGGTGACACTTGACGTGCTAGATATCTGATTTGAGTTTTATCTCGAGGATTTTTAAAATAGATAATATAACTAGAATTCAAAGATATATCTCTCTGTCCTTTACCTTGATGAAACAAGTTTTGTGTTATATAAAAAACACTTAGGTTTCTGTGATGGCTGCCTTTTGTAAATATATCAACAACACGTCCATCTGATTCTCTCATGAGATCATCAATGATTACTAGTTGTGCTTCCTTTCCATCAAACATACTGAGATCTGGTATGCCTTGACAATAATTTACGTTTTTGAGGTTATACAAAGGTTGCATTTCATCAAAACACCAAGTTATTTGGGTAAAATCAACACTACAAATTTCTTTTACATACTTTATAAACTTTGTTACAAAGTTAGATTTTCCACAACCACTTGGACCTGCTACTATTGCACTAAAAGGATGATTAAAATGGTACATTTTAATGTGTTGTTTGTGAGGGGTATGTTTAAATAATGAAACAATCTATTTAATCATCATGTATTTATATTTTTAAAATTAAAACATTAACCATCAGTATGAACAAAATTCTTATAGATAACATGAAAAACACAATAATGGTATAAACATAAAATAACCTATAACTGTGTAACTGACGGCCTCTGTGGCGCAGCGGGCGAAGGTCCGCCTGAGACGCAGAAGGTTGCGGGTTCGATTCCCGCCGTGGGACAAATGTTTGCATTATTTGCAGATATTTGTCTCAGGTCTGGGTGTTTTCTATGTATAATATGTATGTATTTACAAAAAAAAAAAAAAGTATATCTATGTAGTTTATCAGTCATGTGGTTCCCATAATACAAGCTCTGCTTAGTTTGGGGCTAGATGATGCTGTGTGATAGTGTCCAGCATTATTTATTATTTATTTAACTTAAAAATAAAACAAATTCATATTCATCGTACCTATTTAAAATAACTTTACATTTACTAACTAAATAGGAAACTAAAGTATTGTTAAATAGCTGATACATTATAGTTTTGTTTTTACAATACAAACTTAAAATAAATTACAATCTATCACTATGATAACATTATCTTAGTTTATAATGACCCCATGCTAATGTGTCAATATTATTAGGTAAAATGTAACGTTTGGTGTCATTATAAGACAAACATATTTTGTTTACTTGTTGAGTAAATATTCTATGTTTTAAAGATTTAAATAGATTCATGGTGCCATACAGAATTTTTTTGTTTAAAAGACATGATCTATAATTTTCAATATTCAAATTCTTTGTAACACATTTCTTTACACCTTTAGCTTTCGCAATAAATTTATCATCAACATCTAATGCATACATTTTAGACCTTAACCCAATGAATTCTCGAAAAATTTTACCATTATTTTCATCTTTGAAAAAACCTAACTTCTTTTTATTTATTTTTGGATAACCAAATATGTTATCATCTGCGTAATCGGATGTATCAAACTTAGAAGATAGATCTGGTTTAATATCTTCATAAAAGTTATTTGTAAAAACTTGATATATCAAACTATCAGTATCAGTGTAGAGCAATTTTATGTTATTGTTAAACTTTTTAAGCATGTAGTTGTAATGAAAATCATACATTAAAGTTTTTGAAATATCCAAAATGCAAAAACCTAAGTATATCGGTTTGTTATGATACAATTTAGTTTTTCTTAACTGAACCGCTACTAAATTCTCTCCAAAAATGGAGGAATTTTTAAATTCTGGTTTCGCAACAAAATCTTGTACACCAAGCTTTTTACCTCGATTTTCCCAATGTGTTAATAGTTTGACATTCACCCTCTTTTCAATATTTTCCATTGTCTTCCCAAATACAGAATTATTCATTAACTTGTAAAAATCTTTTTCGAAATCAGATTTTGCAGATGTTCGTAAAGTTGTGTTTAAATCGATGTAATGTTTTAACCAGGGACTTTGTTTGAATTTTAATATCCTGTGAACCTTCGTTACTTTGACACCCAATTCAATGCATTGTTTCAAATTCCTATAATGGATTTTATACTTCATCTTATTGTGTAAGTTTGGGACTAACTTGATTTCTTTAGAATTTCCTATTTTTATGTTTTCAGGACAAAGAGGTAAATCTGAATGCAAATCATGTAGTTCAGTGGGGTACTCCAAATCAACTTCTAAAATAAAACCATATTCTGAATTGTCTGGCACATCAAAATTTGTATCAACGTTTACCCACTCAAACCCACCAACTGGAAGAAATTGAGACATAGCCCAACCATATAGATTATTAGCATCGAAATAAGTCAAAAATGATTTTTGTTTATCTTTATCATAATCTTCCATGAACTCATTATTAGCTTTTGCATGGCGATTACTGCATTGAGACACACCTCCTCGTATACCAGCTCTAATAAAAGCAATTTTTTCGTAATCTGTTAAAAGTTCTAACTCTATTTGAGTGTATTTCAACATAGCGTCCCAACTTAACCCAGGAGCTGTGTAGTAATGAACCGGATCCAAACCATATGTTTTTAAACACAAAGTTCTAAAGTTTTCAAACACATCCGTCAGCAGTAAAACATCAGTTTTGAGGTACAGATCTGAATAATCTGACATATTACGACATTGAAAGTGCTGCCAAACATCTTTAGCATGGTTGTAATCATCATTTGATACATGTGAATTAGTTAGTGAACTATAAAAATTTTCTTGACTAGGAAGTGTTGTTTTTTTCAAACAGTCTTCAGATGATATGAACTCATATGGGTATATACCTTTTTTTCTTAGACGATTAAAATCTTCATTATTAGGAAAGCTATTTCTTAAAGTTTTAAATTGTTCATTGCTTAAATTTTTTGCTAGCTGATCAAGACTACATGGTAAAAATTTAAAGGAATCTACAAATCTTAAACAAATTTTTTGATTATTTATACTCATGGTTTTGGAAAAAGAAATGTATTTTTCTTTGGTTTGAGGAATTACATAAATTTCTCCTTCAACAAAATTTAAGGAATGGACTATGAAATGAGCATCATAATTGCTTAGATTGTGTAGAAAAACTGGGATGTAATGTGGTGGTCGAAACTTTTTTACACATATTTCATGTGCAACACCTCGAAAATCACCAGTTTGCCAATCATAATCTAATGTGTTTTCACCATTTAAATTACTCTCACAGATATGACATGTTGTTGCAATTGAAACTTTATTTTCATCTATAGCTGATAAAGGTTTAGGACAAATTTGAAAGCTATTTTTTCTACATATTTTTTTTAAATCTTCATGCAAACGTTTCATGAATACTTGTGCACAATTTTTTCCACTGTAAGTCTCATATTTTGACAACTTATCATCATATGAACATTTGATGTAATAACCAAAACTATACGGTTTGTGCTCATGAGTATTGCGAGTGTATGGTTTTGAGGGATCGTTAAAACATGATTTGATTGGGTTTAAAAAAGCTTCGAAATCAGCATATATAACAAATGGTATTTTTAGCTTTTTATTGTATTTTTCGAATTTCAATTTATCATTGGATACTGGTTGACCAAACCAATCCTTTAACGTTGTATCACCATTTGGTAATTCTGTTGCAATATGAGCACAGTCATATTGTTGATGATCAATCAACCTTTCTTTTGTTGAAAAGTGTAGCAAACATCCATCACAAATATGGACTGCATGATCTTGATTTGAAATCTGTTTACTAACGAGACGCGACATGTTTTTAATATAGCAATAGTGTTTATTTATTCCGTTTGAAATTAATAATAAATTGATGTGAACATCTTTACGAGTTTTGGTTAAATACAATGGACCAACAACGCTATGACACTTTTTATCTTTATTAAATTCTAAACCAAACACATTAATGCTAATGTTGTTTAGTTTTTCAACTTTGGATATATCAACCAGCTTTACAGGAAAATCCACTCCATTAAATTTTAATTTGTTTGAATGTACTGTGTATGATGATACTCGATCAACATTTTTGTTAACTGGATACAAAGCGGAAAGCAATGCCCATTTGAAACATAAATTGTCAGCATTTTTAACATTAACTACAGCTTTTTTAGTTCTTATATCCTTTGGCAACTCAATATATGAAGTACCGCGCAGAGGATTAAATTTATTAACATTCATATCCAATGCTTTTATTTCCTTAAGACTCCAACCACTGTCTTTTTTCTCAAAAGAACTGATTTTATTTATCAAAGTGTCACACAAAGATGAATATAGAAAATTTAGATCATCCCCCTGAAATACTATGTAATTATATGTTTGGAAATCAAAAGTTTGAAATGAATCCTCTTTAGTTTGTTGAATAAAATCGGCATGCAGAACAAAGTTTACTTTAAAAACTGTTAGCTTTTGAATAGACTCTTCAATTAGAAGCATAATTTCATTTTTGATAGAATTCAAATACAACTCAGGTGTTTCAAAGTTATTTAAATGTTGATCATTCTTTCCACGTATCTTATAAGAAATTATTCTATTACCAAAAGCTGATTCGATTATAGAAACATTTTGTAGTGAGTCATGTACTTTTTCAAGTTTACTTTTATGAAGTTTACTCTTTAAATGATTTGCAAAATACCTTCTACTAACAAGAACTTGACAAATGTCACAATTTACCTTATCATCACGTTCATTTCCATTGTTAGATGTTGTTTCGTTTGTGTTGTTAGATCCCATTGATGATGTAGATGGTCCATCTTCATATCGCGCTCGTTTCACAACAATGTCAGCATTTTCAGAGTCATTCACTCTCTTAAGAGATCCCCCCGATTGTAGACTGCAATAATAAATTAAAAGGGTTGAGATATGAATTCAGTTTAGGATAAACAAAAGTACTAGAAGGAGAAGATATAGATATCACTTACTTTATTTTTCCTTCAACCAGAGCGCATTCTTCAAATAAGTATTCATCGTATTCATCTTCAAGCATCACACAATGTTTGAATTCGGATTCAGCATTTATTTTTTCTTCAACCAGAGCACATTCATCATATAAGTATTTATCGTATTCGTCTTCTAGCATCATATGGTTATCAAATTTTTGACAAATTTCATCACTAAAATCGGTATCCATCGTATTGAAAAAGATACTAACACAGTTTACACTCATATTTTCCATTTTTGGTGGAGATGGAATCACAGTAAGTATCTGCACGTAAGCGTCTACAAGAAGTATCTACATGTAAGCGTCTACAAGAACTATTTATAGTAAGAACAGGTAGAAAGATCTCATGTTATAAGTAATACTTACATAATGAGGTATGTCTAATTAGGTACTTACTAAAGCAACCCCACTGATGAGATATTGTTTCCTAAGATTCTATTATGAGGTAAGTATTTGTATTCTAATATTTTTTCTAATGACTAAAATTTGTAAATGAGGGATAAGTAAATTTACTAAGAATGAAATTTTATCGAAACTTATAAATAAAAATTGGTAAACTACTACTACTTATTAAAATGATATTTTTTACATGTTGGGTTTGATGCTATTTCTTTTGATATGCAGTATATTATTTTTTTTATACTTTCATAATTGTTATTGCATTCATTTGTAAAATATTTTACTCTATAGCTTGCATGTTTCCACTGTTCTGTAGGCGTGATTTTATTTATTTTGTGCATGTTATAAACTTCTATTTTTATCATATGATTCGATCGATGACCATCATCTTCATTGGTAGTTATAAAAACATTACCACCTTCTTGGTGGGCACGAGAAACTGTTGATGATAACTTTCTCTTCTTTATTTGTTTCACTTCAAACAAATTATCTAAGCTTTCAGTTGATTTGTTTCTTTTCATTTGTTTTTTAGGTGGTTTTTCTTCACAAATGTTAAGGGGTTCTTGAGTCTTATCTTCATCATCTGAACAAGTGTAATAATATTGTTTGAATGTATTTTCTTCGAAAGAGTTCTGCAACAATATAATAACCACTATCAACGTTTTGAATCTATATGCATAACAAATTATAGAAAAGTTTTAAAGAAGTACTTACATCCATTGTTCTGTAGATCACTTTAAACACACTTCACAAAATGTAATCTGGAGACTTATAGTTCATATGAACAAGCACTCGACAGTGAATGTTTGAAAAAAATTACGACTTATATAACCAACTAAACTTATCAGGATCATTAGGGCAACATTCAAACAGCATTCCTTATTTGTATAGAATTTGATAATGTTATCTAAACTATCAGGATCATTAGGTTGTGTACATATTTTAACAACTGACTAATGGGCAACATTCAAACAGCATGAGTCTACTCTTACTCAGACTATAAATTGTATTGTTTATGCAGAATTTGATAATGTTATTGAAATAGATAAGAACCGTAATGTAACCGTAGACTATAGCAGTTAAATAGGTAACTATTGTCTATATATAAGTGTTAGTACCTAATAAAAATAATCTGCACATATTCCAATCTTTTTATTTATGTCCTTGCACAATGTTTATAAAGAAGTTCAGTATATTTAGTTCCACATTCTTGATTTGAAGGTTAAGCATAGCACAGCTTTATGCGAAAGGCTGATTAAACATGAACACAATTGAGATTCAAAAATATTTGAACACTATCCATCCTTCTTTACAAAAAAATGTATATGCAGCAAACAGGTTACCTTTACATGTTAAAGTTCCTATGTACCTGATAAGCAATTTGGACACCGACAGCATGCCAGGTTCTCATTGGGTGGCCATACACATAGATAGAAATAGGTTTGGTCAGTATTTCGATTCATATGGACGACCGCCTACAGGATATCATAGAGATTTCTTGATCAGGAATTCAGAGCGGTGGGATTTTAATAGGTATAGATTACAAGATGATTTTACATCAGTTTGCGGAGAATATTGTGTAACATATCTTTATAACAAATTTTATGGAAATACAATGATGGATTTTATTAAATTATTCAGTAACAATACAATAAATAATGATATATTTTTATACAAACTATTCTGTACTTATTTTAGAGGAAATAAAGGTTTGTGATTGATCCAAAAAATGTTGTTTTGCTAGAACATCCTAATAAGCTAATTAGTCTGAGATTGACGTCAGAGGTGATTAACAAACAATGGTGCGCCGTGACGTCAGAGGTGATAAACAAACAATGGCGCGCCGTGTTCACTGGGTGATAAGGAAACATTTAGGTTAATTTTATCAATAGGTGATTAGCAATGTAGTGGAGAGCTTTAGATTGGTTAGCTATCTCATGATCTGTGTAAGCTATCAAAAAACGGATGCAATAGACCGATTCAGCGACCCCGAAAACCTAGGAAAAGACACCAAACTTTTTTTTTTTTTTTTTTTTTTTTTTTTTAGCCTGAGTCGGTGAATTTATTTCGGGTTTGGATCACATGAGCCAGTTCCGGTGAATACCTAACTACTTATGTACATGGGGCGACAGAAATAAAGTGGCCTACACTCATAAAAAATATAAATCCGACACTGGGTGTCGCTAACAACATTAATAAGGATCATACAAAGCGCTAGGGCCAGCGAGTTTCTTGTCAGTTCTCCTCGTACTGGGGATAGGACTGGAATCGGCACCCTCACCTAGTATGTAAGACGATTCAAAATGATCCGTGTGATTTTATTGAATAAAAAGATTTTGATATTGATAGATACGAGTAGACAGTGTGGGAAACACATGACTGTAATTCCCAGGCTCGGTAGATATCTCCTCAGATCTCTAGTTACTTAGATCTTTGAGGATATCTAAAGGTAGTCAGAGTCGCGTCCAAACATGCTATTTGGTACATGTCTACATTTTGCACAGTAGTTAGTATTCCGTACGTGACAGATTGCAAGCCACCGCTTATAAGAACACCTTCGAATTTTTGGTTCTAGGGTATACCGGTTCAACATCGTGGAAAACCTATCCTTTTCTATGTAAGAAAAAAAAGCAAATGGAAGAAAATTTATGGCAAGCATGGAGACGTCATTCATGTTTTTTACTTTGTATTTTCGTCTTTAAAACAATTTTATTAAAATACTAGCTGTAAACGCGACTTCGTCCGTGATACGCGCAAATGTCGTGAGTGAGCGTGATGACTTAGGTATATCTATATCTATATAAGAGCTTAACCTGACTGACTGACTGATTGATCATCGCCGAGCCGAAACCGCTGAAGCTAGAAAGCTAAAATTTGGAAGGTGGTTTCCTTTTATAACAAAACCACCCACTAAGGCGGGGTTTTTGGAAATTCCACCTTTAAGGGGGTGAAAAAGGGTGAAAACGTTTGTATGAAACTTTTTAACGCGTGGAGCGATTTTCATGAAACTTTGATTGTACACTGTAAATGCAAAATGAACGGAAACGTGTTTCAAGATTTTTCAATATAACCTTCAAAAAAGGGTCAAATGTGGGGTCAATGTTTGTATGGGAACTTTTTAACGGGTGGTGCGATTGGTTTGAAACTTTGTTTGTGTACTGTAAATGCAAAATGAAGGGTGTCAAAGTTAGTATGGGATTTTTATGAGTTGTGTGATGTGTTTGAAACTCAGTTTAGATACTTTAAGTGAACGAAGTCGCTGGCGGGACAGCTAGTCTTACATAGATTCTTTTCTATACCTAGAGGCTAGCATTATGTCAAGTTTCATCAAAATCCGTCACGTAGTTTAGACAGTACCTCTATGCGATTTCAAAAAGACATACAGGTGTTTTGCAGACTAACTTAAAAAATGCTACCATAGGTACGATCTTATTTGGCTTACTATAGAAACCAAAGTAGCGTAACATTTTTAAATGACAGTTTTAAAAAGATCTAAAATTGACATAATCATTCTAATTTAATTAATTTTCCACCATTTTCACGTAGCTTTAGTCAACACCAATTTACATGGCTTCTAAAATAAGCTAAAACACGTCAATCATACGTCAGTTTAGTCAAATTTAGAATTGTAATTTAAAATGTTTACGCTAATTTAGTATTTGATTTGAACAAAATAAGGTCGTGTTTAGTTCAGCATTTTTTTAGATTTTTTTAGTTAGTCCGCGGAACAAAAGAATCACCACCACAGACAGACATTCTAAAAAGCGCATCTATATCTTATGTTATGCTATCCCAAATTAAATTTACTAACTACATTAACGTTTTCACCCTTTTCACCCTCTTAATGGTAGAACTTCCAAAAATCCCGCCTTAGTGGGTGGTTTTGTTATGAAAGGAAGTCACCTTTCTATCTTTCGATGAATCAGTCAGTCAGTCAGTCAGTCAGTCAGTCAGTCAGTCAGTCAGTCAGTCAGTCAGTCAGTCAGTCAGTCAGTCAGTCAGTCAGTCAGTCAGTCAGTCAGTCAGTCAGTCAGTCAGTCAGTCAGTCAGTCAGTCAGTCAGTCAGTCAGTCAGGTTAAGCTCTTTTAAAGTTATAGATAGATAGATAGATAGATAGATAGGTATAATATAGTTAGAATTATCACCTTGAAAAATAATTCATGACATCAATTTTATCGACTGTTTACGTAAACACCGGATGCGGACGTCACTACTGATGAGACAGAAACGGAAGCGTTCGGAAATTTTTGTTTTAAAATTGGAATCCTGGAATCACGGATGAATTCATCTCGGCCATTTCTCAGCTCGATAATACAAATTTTCTCTGCTTTGGATTTTTATTAGTGTTACCAGAGACGAGTTCGTCTCTGGTGTTACTTAGATCTTTAGAGTCAAAGTCAAAAATATTTTATTCAATAAAATCACAGGAATTATTTTGAACGAGCTGATGCCCGCAGCTTCGCCCGCGTGAATGTCGATTATCGCGACTTTTCATACAAACTTTCATCCCCTATTTTATCCCCTTGGGGGTAGAATTAATCAAAATCCTTTCTTAGAGGATGCCTACGCCATAACATCTACCTGCATGCCAAATTTCAGCGCGGTCCGTCCAGTGGTTTGGGCTGTGCGTTGATAGATCACTATGTCAGTCAGTCAGTCAGTCAGTCAGTCAGTCAGTCAGTCAGTCAGTCAGTCAGTCACCTTTGAGTTATATATATTTAGATTGTCATAAGGATATATCTAATGAGAGTTAGTAGTCAGTAATGTTTTTCAGAATGGACAAAAAAATACATAATCACGCTGTAATCTGCAGGCGTGGTATATCTCCTCAGATCTCTAGGTACTTGGATCTTTGAGGATATCTAAAGAGAGTAGTCAGAAGCACGTCTAAACATGATATTTGGCACATGCCCACATTTTGTACAGTAGGTAGTATTCCGTAAGTGACAGGTTGCAAGCCCATCGCCGCTTATAAAAATACCAACTATGATACATCTTAGAAATTTTGGTTCTAGGGTATGCCGGTTTCCTCACGATGTTTTCCTTCACCGTTTAAATAATAATCTAGGAAAGATAAATAGTCAATGTTACCCGGTCACCCAACCTAGTGCATACACGTTGCTTAAAACATTTTCGAGAATGAGTCATTCTTGCGTATTTATCTTGTTTTCACGTTTTGCTAATTAGCGTTTTTAGGGTTCAATATAGTAATAGTTAAACAAGTTTAATAGTTTTTTTACATTTCGTGTTGCGTCACTCTCTTGTAATCATGAATCAATAGCGCATTTATCAAAATATGTCCAGCAGTTTGGCTGTAGCGACAGCTAAAGTAACTCGCGATGGTTCTTTTCAATTTATTTTAAAAACTTTTATACATACATACATACATACATATAATCACGCCTCTTTCCCGTAGGGGTAGGCAGAGACCATTTCTTTCCACTTGCTACGATCCTGACATACTTGTTTCGCTTCGTCCACTTTCATTATTCCCTTCATACATGCTCTTCGGTTTAGGGTACTCTTGACCTGGCCTTTTTTCAAGACGTCCCTGATTTGGTCTCGAAACGTCCGCCTTGGTCTACCCCTTCCAACACTTTCATTCACACTCGCCTTATACACTTTTTTCGTCAATCGCTCTTCATTCATTCTCTCGACATGGCCAAACCATCTATAAAATAAAGGTTATCGAAAATTGAGAAAGGTATGTTGAGATAACATACCTTTCTCAATTTTCGATAACCTTTATTTTAGAGCTCGTCTTTCAAGCTGATAGCATGAAGATGGAGCAATAAAAGATTGGTTGATAATAAGTTATTTCACGAAGGGTACATTTAAAATTAACTAATATTTTACAAGATAACTAAAATTGTTTGTTGCTAACCATTACGAATAGTGAGAACAATGATAAAACTATTGAGTAGAATCGTCCGCATACATACAAAAAATACATACCAAAAACATTACTCTCCTTCGCTTCGCAGTCGGGTAATAAGAAAAAAAGCAGAACCCATTATTTCCAAGTCATAACTCTAACTAATGACCGATTTATTTTGGGTTCCCTACGTAAAGCTGACAAGTCAATGAATAGGTAGGTACTTTACAAAAATAATATAATGAACATTTTTCTGAAGGTTATTGTAGCTATACCTATGTAAGTACCTAGATGGAAGTACCGAGTAAAGCAGTACTATTATGTATGTATTTCGATAAAAATGTTACAAAAATTCGATATTTTTTGCAAATTTATTTATTGACAAAGATTAAAGATATGTATTTTTTAAAGTCCTTTCTGTGTTTTTAATTTTAAATATTCATATTTGTTATACCATAATTAAATTAATAAATACTAAAATGACTCCGGAAGTACCGCCAACAGAAAATATACAACCGAAAGGAGGGAGAATTTGAATTTGTTCCATTTACCATCGCATCCTAAACTATAATGTATTTACCAGTGATCTGTTATAGTAGAGATATGTAGTTGCCATGGCAACGTAATAAAAGCCTGAGGGAGGCCTGCAAGCCTAATTTTGTGTAATTGTCCATCAGTGACAATATGGACGTCGATCAAATAATTAGTAAACAAAAATGGCCAAATGTATCGTGAAAACGTGTAATTCGCGAGCGCAAACTTATACTATAGCAAGCACAATGCCTTTTATAACTTGTTGCTTTCCTTTTCTTTAGTTCGTCATTGTAAATAACAGGAGAAATTGAATTTTATTTAAAATATCATTTAGTGTTTCCAACGAAAAGAGTGCAGATTTTCCATAATAATAACGGAGAATTGTGAGTGAATAGAGTTATTGAACAAGCTTACTGGGGACTAAGTTGATAAATTATATTTTTAGTTAATTATTTTTTTTTACTTTTAAAAGACTCAGAGCGTTGAATTTTGATTTTACTTACACATGATTATTATGTTGAAATAAAATATTTTAACATAAGCTAAATACTTACTAGCTTTTCATTTTATTTTTTAACTCCAACAAATTTTAGGTAGGTGTTTTTAGTTGGTGTAACACAATGTTATTTTCAAAAATTATGTCACGTTAGGTAATCATGGCATAAATGGCGTCAAAGATGCCTAGTCAATTAGAACATATAAAAGTTAAAATACACGATGATGCAGAGTCTATGAAAAGAGCATCTGAGGCGTACTTTAATCTTTTTACCACACTGGTCCCAAAGTACTAGTGATTTTTTGTGGCAAAATTTACTAAGAAGTTGGTAACTCCAAGTTTCTTATTTGAAGCAATCTATCTATCTCTATCAAAATCAATGTCACTTTCGAAGTAGGTTATAAGGAGTAAAAGAGTTAAGCTGTGCGTTTGGTTCAAAATGTCAATGGTTTCAAAGCTACGTCGTCAAAACATAAAAGCAGTTACACTATTTTAAGGCTTGACAAAAGGAGTTTGTTACTCTATACTTTAGTAAATTTATCTCTATGGTATTTACATTCTAAAGTCAATTTAAGTACTTTTTTGTTCCTCACCAAATAATAATTCTTTGTTTTTTCTTTTCTTTGTTTATGGCATCTGTCTCTTTTTCTACAATGTGTTACCTACTTACACCAGTGATCTGTAATTTACACTTACACCTACAAAAAACCCTTGCCAAGTAACTCTTTAACTATATGTAGCGCGCATGCGTGTTTGAAAACATGGCTTTATTTTTAAAAGCCGCCATTTATATCGACTTTCTTCTTAAAGTATGGGTTCGCGTGATTATTAAATTGTATTTACTGAGAAAACTGTTACTTAAGTAAGTTTGTAAGTTTCTAACTGTAATGTAGGTATTAGCCACCTTATTCAAGAAAGTGTTGAGATAAATTTTGATGATGATTTTAGATAATTAAAAAAAAACTTTCATATTTTGGTATGATTACTAGAGAAACTCCCCGCGATTATGTCCCCTTTTAATATTTTTCATATAAACATCACCCTCCCGCTGCACCTCTTAAAGGTGGAATTTTGAAAAATCCCCTCTTAGTGTATGTCCACGTGCTATAAGGAACGCACCCTCCAAATTTCAAGTCTCTAGGGCCAGCAATTTAGATTCTGCGTTGCATCAATAAGTCACGACAAAGATTCTTTTAAAGTATTATTTTGATTAATAATTCATTTATCCTCAGCATAATACTTACCTAAACACAAAAAATAATAAAAAATAATAGGTATGTATGTAGGTTAACTTATTTCATAATCTTTTTAAAAAAATATATAAAAGAAAAGTCATTGACTTGTTACTGACTGCGGCAATTATTCATAATATTTAGTATACATTTTCTCCAACTCAATAAAATTTACAGACTCAAACAAATCAACAAAACCTCTCAGAGCCGACGACATAAATAATCTGTTCCGAAACAGTAACAGTTGGTGTAACAGCGGCGACGCGCGCACACGATTCCCGAACGAAAATATTATTGACAGCCATGTTTCAATTTTTCAAACGAAAAGGCGGGAATAGCGGGAAGGTCGAGCCGCACGCGCAGGCGTCCGCGTCAGTCGGCCGCGCGCCCAACGACACAACGAACGAAAAACGCAACTTACGTAAAGATGTAGTTAACCTACTCCTACCTGAAACAGACTACAAGAAAACAGCTTCGATCTTCCAAATAATGGCCAGGAGGAAGAGAAAGGGAAGAAAGAAGAGCAAGTCAGAATCCTGTGCTATAAATCCTGAGATACACGTACAAACAGAATCAGTTGCGACCGACGTCACGACGGACGAAAATAGCGCGGCCATTCCACGCGCGGAGTGCGATCAAGCGGAGTTCGTCAAAGCTCTAGTGCTGCAAAAATACGCAAAAACACCAACGGAAAACAAGCAACACGTGTCGACAGTGTACGTCTCGCACGAGCCGCATTACGACGAGAAGCGGCACGCAGAAGCATTGCTGCGCGAGATCGCGCGAAGCATAGACTGTACAGTAGACCAGATAAATGATAAACAAATGGGTGCTGCCGATTCTAAGACGCGCGAACCAGTCTATCAGACAATCGAAGACGAAAACAGAATAGACACTTACAAACACGATCTGAGAGACGAGTTGAACCGACTCACCGAAGCTCAGACTGAAACTGAATCTCCGAACAGTATTAAGAAATCTAATTTGAAGCCTCCTAAATCGGATACGGAAGGCTGTTCCGATGACGACAGATCTGATAATGGGAAAAAGAAAGTCACATTCAGGAAACACATCATCTTCGATGATGGAGAGGAACAAACAGATGAAGAGAACGACTCTTTCGAATCATTATCATCTGAAGAGGAAGAGTTTTTAGAAGATATAGATTTAAACGATGAAAATAAAAGTGTTTTAAAATTAAACGAACCAGTAAATGTAAATATAGATGAAGATAAAAGGATTTTTAGTGATAACAGTGATAGTGGATTTTTAGAATGTGAAAGAAATGGTTCTGGAGATGATTTGACTACAGTGAAGAGTGGACTGGAGAGTGAGAGTGAAAGTGAGACTGAGGAGGAGATAATTGAAGAGATTATCGAGGAGGAGATCAGCGGGGAGGAGTTCGAGGAGGAAGTGATTGAAGAGGAGGTTGAAGAAGAAGAAAGCACGTGAGTTTATGGTTTAATCTTAATGGCAACGATATTATTTGCAATAATTTTGCATCTTATGCCTTAAACAGTCCGAGTTATTTTTGACTCGATGGAGCGAATCCATAAAATGGCGCTAATTAATTTTATGTGGTGTTAAAACTAAATTTAATTTTGTTAGATATATGTCATTGGTTAGTATTTAGTATTTCTATAAGCGGTGATGGGCTTACGTCCTGTCACGTACGGAATACTAACTACTGTTCATCTAAATCTGTCCAGCCGTTGCTTTTTGAACGTCAGCGATTATAAACCACAAAAACAAAGTAGAAGAATAAAAATTATGAAGTAAATAAAAAAATAATATATAAATCGGAGGAGTAAAGCTTGATTGGTGTATAAAAACATTAAAAAATGATATGCATGTCTTGATAATTTCATTTTTCACAATTGAAAACAAACAAAAAGCAAAGTGAACCTATTTTTTTCACCGGTTCCTTAAAAATATCAAAAAAAACGCGAGATTTATGCGTAATACGCGTTTTTACAATTAGATGTTTTTGACTCAATAATGTTGAGATGGGTTCACAATATTGACTGACGTGGCTTGTTTACAGTCACGTGACTAATATAAACATGCCTTTACATCAGGTATGGGCAACCTTTGTAAAGATGCGGGCCAAACTTTAGAATGTTAACGAAATCACGGGCCGTAGGTTTCAGTTGAGAAAAAAATGTGTTTTGATTTATTTATACATTTATCAAGTTAATACAAAAGTTACCTTGGATATCAAAGAGTTTTTTATGTTTTCATCAGATATGGTTATAAAGCGATAAAGTTGTGACTTTCTCATGTTTTTCATCGTATGTATAAGCAATTTCATGCGTACAATGGAACAAGACAATAGAAAAAACATGTTCACGACTGTAATCCCCAGGCTCGGTAGATATCTCCTCAGATCTCAGGTTACTTCGATCTTTGAAGATAACTAAAGATAGTCAGAGGCACGTCCAAACATGATACATGGCACATGCCCACAGTTTGCTAGTAGTTAGTATTCCGTACGTCACAGGTTGCAAGCCCACCGCCGCCTATGACCAGTTATCAGTTTTGTCGCTTTATGTAATAGAAATATTGACTTTCTTTCGCGCGCGGTTTCAAAATGTTCCGCAGTCCGGATCAAAAATTGAAGCGGGCCGCATCTAGCCAGCGGGCCGGGCGTTGCCCGCCTATGCTTTACATAAAAGAAAATTTATCTTGAGAATTTATAAATAAGTACTGATACATACATTTCCGGAAAACGTTAAGAAAAACACAACATTTGTAAGAAAAGCTCAGAGAGTAACTGCAAATAAACTTTCTTTGTTCTAAATTCAAAACTCATTAAATCGGCACAAAGGTCTTTGTCCAAATCACTTACGATTGCATGTTCGCGCGCTTTTTGACAGCTCAAGGCCGCCATCTTGAATTGACGCACGCGTGACGTTCGATCTATGAACTCATAAATCTCATGCGTTCATTATTTTATTATAATAAAGAAAAAATTCGTATTTTGCGTAGATACTAACGATTTAAATTTAAAAATATTTACTAGTTTTACAATTTATCTTATGTAGAAAGATACTTAATTATAATACCTATTGGAAAACTAGCTGTTACCCGTGACTTCGCAAAAATCCATCAATATAAATATTATTATTATTTCTGCAATGATTGATAATAATATTATAAAATAACTTATTATATAATAATATAATAATTATATAAATAACAAATTGGGATTTTTTTATACAGTGCAAAAAGAGGCGGTCACCCATCCAAAAATGGATTACCCCCAGCGTTGCTTAACCATGCGTTTATACAAACTTTCAAGCCCTATTTGAGCCCATTCAGGATTATTTTTTGAGACAAAAGATAGCATATTATGTCCGTCTCTAAAATTATATCTATCTCCTTGCCGAATTTGATTACGACCCATTCAGCCGTTTAGTCGTGAAAAGATAACAAAACAAACAGAGTTACTTTTGCATGTATAGGCGACCAAGAAATTGCTTTACCACTTTTGATGACATCTCCCAGTAACATAATTATTCGCTAAGGATTACTATGACAGATTCTGACGTAGCAGTTATTAATCTGTCAAGCGAAAATAGCCCTTGATGTTTTGTACGTGCAAATGATATTCAGCCTTAGAGTGGTAAACCAATTTCTTGGTCGCCTATACAGATAAGTAGGTACCTAATATTAGTATGTATAATTTAAACTGTCCTAGGCAAAAATTAAACCGAAACGGACATCATCATCTTCCTGCCCTTTTCCCACGTGAGGTCGGCACAACATGTGATCTTCCATTTCCCTCTATCATTCGTCATCTCACTCACTCCTAACTTACCCATGTCATCTTTCACACAGTCCATCCATCTTTTCTTTGGTCTACCTCTACCCCTGTATCCATCCACATTCATATCTAACATCTAAACCCAAACGGACAATGGTACCTACCTAATTATTTTACCACCAACATCTTAAATTTTGTAGTCATGAACGGATAATGGTAAATTATTTGCCCCCAGTAAAACTACCCCATCTCCTATTTTTTTTTTAATTTTGCATTAAAATATGAAATGAGTGACCCACAATTACCCAAAACCCAATGCAACTCTAAAAAAAATATTCATACTGACTCGCATTTGTTTAAGGGTTACCTATATTATAGCCTATTTTCATCCTGAAAGTTCATTCTACACATTGCTGAAAGATTTTTTTAAAGCGACCCAGTAGTTTCGGAGCATATTCAATTCAAACAAACAAATCATTCTTCTTTATAATATTAGTGTAGATAAATACACCCCAAACAAACACAACTCTCCTTCAGAGTCGGGTCAAAATAATACTTCATCTACATTTTAGTGTAGGTACCTACTTTCCTACTTACCTAATAATTAACACAAAGTATTTGTAGTTACATTATAATGTTATTAAATCGTGTAGGCTATTTCTTGTGTAACATTAAATATAAATGATTGATTCAGGCGTGACTTTGCGGAAATCCATTACATTCTCCACGAAGCATCCTCAAGTCCTGAGGATGCTTCGTGGAGAAGCGAAACACGTGTCGAGTTTCTATTTGAGGTGTGGTGTTGGGATTATTAATATTAATAATATTTCTATAAGGCATTTTGTGGGGCTCATTAATATTAATAAGCTTAATTAATAACCTCATTAGATAATAGTTTTAGCGGGAAAGTAGGTACTAGAAATTTCCGTCCTTTTCAGTATTTTTAACATTAAATATTTAATTTTAAGAGTTCCGGAGAAATTTTTGTTTTTATTTAAGGCGGTGGTCAGCTGATCGAGGAGTTTTGCTGTTTTTCAGATGCTTTACTTTCGGTAAATAAGGGTAGTGGAAAATAACTGAAAGGTCACTGAAAATAATCAATATTTTATCTCTAAAGTCAGAGTTTGAAATTTTGTTTAAACGTCGTACTAACTTTAGTATTAATTCTCGAAAAAACCTCAAAAAATAAACAAAATCTGCTTCTCCTTCTTAAGTTGAGGTCATTTCCATATTTTTTCACACCAACGGGTAGATAATTTACTTATAAATAAAATGTGTTTCATTTTTATTATTTAAATTTAACACAAATTATTATTTAAATTATTACAATTCGAAGGGATAAAACTTAGACTTTTCATGCAACGGGCAGTATGCCGCTGGCCACTAGCTAGCTGCCGCGCCTTAAATGCTACAATATACCTAGTCGGCGAAATATAATCAATGCAAAAATAAACCTTCCAGCTTTAGGTAGAAATGGACCTATGTATAAATAATATCTCAACACGAAGTCGTGAAACCTCATTAAGTAGGTACTCAGGGAACGTAGAAATTAAGTTGAATTAAAACTTTTTTTTTTTTTAACACCACAAAACAAAAGGCTTTGTCGCTGAGCGACCACACCGCCTAATTGGTACCTACATATTTACAATATTTAAAAAATCAAAACAAAGAAAAAGAAGAAAAATTAAACTAACTACGGAAATAACACAAAGCAAGATTGTACATTTTGCGAGCCTCTTTAGACAATGGAAAAAAAATATTAAAAAACCCTCGACACAAAATGTTGCCCGCCATTTTGTGGTGTCAGCCATTTTGGATTTGAAATTTGTCATAGTGTAATAGTATTCTACTACTAAAGCCCTTTTTGATACCTATATTAGGTGAGTTGTGAAAAAATTTATCTGCCATATCGTGGCGGCGACCATTGTGAATTTTAAATTTGTCATAGTGCATTTAGTATTCTACTACTCAAACTCTTTATATTATTCTTATGATTAAAAACTGCATTTTTTTTAATTCGTGCCCACAATGTGTCAAACCACCATAAATTTTATGCATGAAAACGTTCTTTCAATGTTCTTTGGTATTTCGAGTTTAGATATTTCATTATACCTACCTACTATACCTACCTACAGTAGTTTTTGTAGATTTAAAAGAACTGAATTTGTATATTTTATTTTTTGAATCAAAAATAGCTCAGTTCAAGTGGTAGCTCTGGCCTCGTTCGTACATGTTTATGCCTTTATCTACGTCTAGATTTATTTTCAATATCGGATTAAGATTGTATCAGGCCTTGACTTGAAATACAGTAGTGTTTCTATGAATATATCCAGTAGGTAGATTAATTATCTGTCTTCTTCTTCTTTATAGAGACCATTTTTGCCATTTTAAAGTGTTCCTTTCTAAATCCGTCCGGAGATTTCCCGAGATTTGTAAACAAATCGGCCATCTTTTGTTAAAAATTGACTTAACAATATTATGAATTTTTCCCTACTACTAGGTGGTTGCCCGTGACTTCGTCCACGTTTCATTTATTTTTAAATGGTTTTGTTTAATAAAAATACATCAAATCAAAAACTATGAAAATCGGTCCAGCCGTTCTGGAGTTGTAAGTGTTCAAACAAACCCGTCTTTTACATTATGTAGTGTATTTAAACCAAAAAGTGTCCGTTTACAAACTAATAACACCTCTCGTTAAAAAGACCAAACAAACTTTGACACCCCCTTTAACCCTTTTTGGAGAGTTATTTTATAAAATCCAGAAATACGTATTCATTTATTTTGCCTAGTAAGTATTTAGACCGAGTTTCAAACAAATCACACCACTCATCGAAAAAACTTTGACACCCCATTTAACCCTTTTTAGAGGGTTATTTTGAAAATTCCAGATATACAATTTGAATCATTTTGCATTCAAAGTATCCAAGCCAAGATTCAGATTGATCGTACCACCCCTTAAAAAGTTCCCATATAAACATTGAGCCCCATTTTACCCCTTTTTAAAGGTTACATTGAAAAATCTCGAAACACGTGTAAATTTGTTTTGTATTTACATTACACACACACAGTTTCATGGAAATCGTACAGCGCGTTAAAAAGTTTCATACAACCGTTTTTAGCCCTTTTCACCCCCTTAAAAGTGGAATTTCCAAAAATCCCGTCTTAGTGGGTGCCTCCATACCAAGACAAACAGTATTTCAAACAAATCACACCACTCGTTGAAAAAACTTTGACACCCCATTTAACCCTTATGGGAGGGTTATTTTGTAAAATCAAGATATTATACGTTTTACATAATTTTGCATCTAAAGTATCCAAACCAAGATTCAGACCGATCGTACCACCCCTTAAAAAGTTCCCATATAAACGTTGAGCCCCCATTTAACCCCTTTTTAAAGGTTATATTGAAAAATCTCGAAACACATATACATTTGTTTTGTATTTACATTACACACACAAAGTTTCATGAAAATCGTACAGCGCGTTAAAAAGTTTCATACAACCGTTTCACCCCCTTAAAAGTGGAATTTCCAAAAATCCCGTCTTATTGCTCGCCTACATACCTAGACGAACATACCCTCCAAATCTCAAGTCTGTACGACCGGCGGTTTAGGCTGTGCGTTGTATCTATTCAAATCAGTCAGGACTTATCCTTTTATATAGTAGATTAGGTCATTTTTCTTAGTTATTCGTTTATATTCTTTATTTGAACAGGTATTATTATTCCCATGATTTTGGGATGAAATTTCCATAATTATTATCTCAAAGCCAGCTTCCTTCAACAAAAAGGTCGTTAACTACACGAATGAGGTTCTATTTTTTAATACAATTTGGTTGTGGTAATATGACTTGACGCTAAACATTTGACACTGACATTAATGATCAAATGAGACAGATGCCATAAATAAAGAAGATGACGCTTGAAATACTAGGTATCCTGTGTTGAAGCGATTCAAAACCTATCAATCTGACTTATTTATAGTACCGTTTTATCTAAATCCAGATTTGTTTGTGCGCACTAAGATACCAGGCAGTAAGAAGTAGGTAGGAGTAACTAACCGTTAGAAGAAAAGGAGGTGTAAAAGGGTAGATTTCCTATGGTAGTCACCTACGACCTTTTATCAGAGTGGTAAAGGGGTAGGCTTCTTATGGTAAATTTGGTCTCAAGAAACTCCAGAAATTCCTGTAAAGAGGGTAGCTCTCTGGGTTTCTTCACCGATTCCATATAGTCGGCGAACGATGCGTTATCTAACTTCTGTGCGAGCAAGTGTACTAAAAGTGGATCCCATGTCGCCGTATCTACGCCTAGGTTTTCGATAGCATGCAGACATTCCTTGGTGACGTCATGCAGCTTCTTAATCATCACAAGCGACTGCTGTTGCATGGTGGGAAGGCTAAGAAGTGTGTTGATATGGGAGGTAAAGATAAGCCGTCTGTTCCCGTAACGATGGTTTAATATGTCCCAACACGCTTCATAGTTCTCTGAACTAATATGCAGATGGTGGATCAGACGTTCTGCCTCTCCTGTTACTTTACCCTTCAAGAATTGCATCTTTTGAGCATTTGACATGGAGGGGTTGTTGTGAATGGCTTCGGTAAATAGATCTTTAAACGAAACCCATTCCTGGTATCTCCCACTAAAAGTTGGAATCTCGATCTTTGGTGTCGAGTTCTCACGATGGGACACTGACCACATTTTGGTATTAATGGTTTTCTTTAACTGGTTAAAAATCTGTTCATGCTCGCTGAAATCTTCCTGGTACCGCCCGTCTTCACCGCCGTTTTCTCCTTCAATCTCCCAATGCAGCCTATCAATAGGACTCCAGCGAGATTCTAGAGACTTGAGCGCGTCCTCAAACTCCCATTTCCTCTGCAACTCGCTAGTTTTTATGCTACCTACTGTTCTCATGAAGGCTCTTATATTTATCATCTGCTTTTTTATTAGTTCTTTCAGCTTGCTGTTGTCCACTGCCGCTGAAGAAATATTTTTTATTTGTTGCCTGGGGGTCTCAGGCCGCGACGATGTTCCAGGCTGCGCTGGTGGCATCGCTTCTGGTGCGTGAAGGCTTCCTGGCTGTATAACTGGTTGCTGCCTAACTGCCTTCCCTAACTGCTCTGCGGTTGTGTTTAACACTTCCTTCATGGTTAAATAAGCTTCTTTAGCTGTCTCATAGCACTGTTCTTGAAAATATACATGGTCAAATACCCCTAAATCACGTATTTGCTTATGGTTGTTTAAATAATCTTGCCAATAGGTCTCTAATAAGTCATTTTTTCGCTTGCAATACTCATAAGTTTTCCTATCGGCTCCATCTTTCTTAAAATTGGTCAGCAGCTTGGTAATGGATTCGTAAATCTCTGTTTGGTTTATGAAAAGATTATCCATTTTGGTTACTAGGTTGTAAATCTATAATAATAAAGATAGATCTGACCTTGGTTTCTCCTTACGATTTCCTGCTCAATCCAACACTGCACTCCTGGTTTAAGAGGCACTGTATCACTTGGTTTGGTAATCACTGGTGTTTAAGTTTTCGAAGAGCCTTGTAAAAGGGTTCGAAGGTTCGAAGGACCATGTAAAAGGGTAGATTTCCTATGGTAGTCACCTACGACCTTTTATCAGAGTGGTAAAGGGGTAGGCTTCTTATGGTAGTCACCTACGACCTTTTATTAGAATGGTATCGTATGGTCGGGTTGGAAGTAAAGTCACTTTGGTTTTAAGAGACTATAATATTAATGGTAAAATGGTAATGTTAAACTTATAACAATAACTGGTAAATAATGGTTATGGTCTTAATGGTTTATGGTTAAAATGGTGGTTAAATGGTATATAATTGAGCACGCGAGTGTCTCAATTGGTAAGAGGTCGCGTACTGACGAAATCGTCAGCTTATGTAAAACTTGCGCGCGGAAACTGCATTACGATGCGCAAAAGCATAATCGCTGATGTGTTCGATTTACTCCGAACAGGAGGGTCAATAATAAATAGTAACGCGATATGGGGTAAAACAAAGGGGGTCAATATCATTATTATTGTCCTAATTATTATATTATACACTATTAAATAATGCGTGATGAATGTTTGCTCGGTGTCTTAATAGGGGGGAGAAGATTACTTACATACCTACATACTATATATTATTTATATATACCTACACTATGTATTGGATAAAACAATGAAATTGTGTAATAAATGATGTTTGCTCTGTTAATATTCTAGGTATCGGGTTCTCACAGTACAAGCTTTGCTTAGTTTGGAGCTAGATGGCGTTGTGGGAAATCTTCCACCGTTCTTAATTTAAATATTTGTTTCCAGGAAGTCGCTGGTGAGCCATGAGGGGAAGTTCCAAAGCCAGGTGGAGTGCCGGGCGGAGGAGGCGGAGAGGACCAGAGATCTCATCGCGGCATGCAGGAAACAGATCGAAGCAAAGGACCAGGAGATTGAACGTGAGTGTAAATTATGTGGTATCTACCCTCGATTTTATTTTTTTATGTTTAACCGTCCCTTGACTTTTAAAAGTGAAAATTAAGTGGTATCCATCCGTGATTTCATTTTAATTTAAACCCTCCGTAAAAAAATTAACTTCCGTTGAGCCCTATAAAAGCGTTGAAGTACCATAGTTACGAGTTTTGACTCCCCCGCTGACCCCTATAAAGTTGTTAATTATTTGAGTTATTTTGACCCCATCTTACCCCTATAAAGTTATAAGTAGCTAAGTAGTAATTTTATTATAAGTTTTAAACGTATATATTTACGTACGTATTTTAAGCTGATAGCATTGAGATGGAGCAATTAAAAGATTGATAAAAGTTATTTCACTAAGGATACATATAAAATTAACTAATATTTTACGAGATAGCCAAAATTTTTTGTTGCGAACATTGACGAAATCGTTGAGGAGTATCGTACTAGTTAGTTTATTATGTTATACCTGAGATGAGTCACAGTGTCACGATGTCTGTGGAGGCACCGTTGGCATAGTGCCAGAGCGAGCGTGTGTGGTTGGAATTCAATTTTAAAAGTTACGACGTGCTACGTATTTGTAAACTTTTAGCTGTGGCTTTCTGTCATATTTTCTTTGTTTGGCCACAGAGATAATAAAATGTAGATTACAAATTCTTCTTCTTATGTATTTATTTAGGCCAGTGTCAAGTTTTTATTGTTTGTATTTTTTTGTACGTCACATAGTGACAGTCAAATTGTCAAGTCAATTTAAAAAAAAGATGGCTGTTTTGTTTTTTCTCATTAAGCCAGTGTCAAGTTTTATTGTCAACGTCACAAAGTCAGTCAAATTGTCAAATCGTTTAAAAAAAAAAGAAAATGGCTGTTATCTCTAGAGAGGAAAAATTATAAAGGAAAGTTTTGAATTTTTGTTAACGAATAAACTCAAAAACTACTGGTCACATTTCAAAAATTCTTTTACCATTAGAATGCTAATTACCTCTGAATAAATAGGCTATATTTCCAAATTAATATGTTAAAAAAAATCAGAGATAATTTTCTAACCGTATGAAGCCGGGGCGGGTCGCTAGTGTTTAATATTCTCGGGATCTTTTACCGATATTTCACCGCCTAGTAACTAGAAGATATAGTCAATAGTCAAACATTTTTTATTCAATGGGATCACAGGGATCATTTTGAATCGTCTTAAATATTAGGTGAGTCTAGGAGCCAATTCCAGTCCTAACCCCAGTCCAAGAAGAACTGACATGAAACTCGCTGGGCCTAGCGCTTTGTATGATCCTTGTTAATGTTGTTAGGGACACCTAGCAGAGTTGGAGCTGATTCGTCCCAAGCTTTTTTGTCATCTAAGTAGGTACTCTGATATTCTATAATAAGCTTTACGAGACAGTTTTTGTTTAATTACATTTTTGAATTTCCCAATCGATAAATCAAGCATGTCGCTTGGGATCTGAAGCTTGGAAGCTGTTAGTAACAATGTTTTGTTACTATCAAAATTACGTCATCGCAACACAGATATCTACCGAGCCTGGGGATTACAGTCGTGATCATGCTTTACTTCGCCAGACTATCCTAAACAGAAGCGCGGAACACATGGCCGTAGCCGACTCGCACTTGACCTTATTGCTCACAAAGCGAAATGCTCGGCTATTTTTGAACAGTATACGATTTCATGCACTCTCTGTTGACGGGTTTATGTGTTAGTTATTTTGGGAAATGTTTTATTTTGGCTAAATAAATAATAAATATTGGTGGACAGTTAACACAACGCCATCTAGCCCCAAACTAAGCCAAGTTTGTACTATGGGAACCAGATAGTTGATAGATTATTAAAGTAATTAAATAAAAATAAATAATGCTGGACAATCCACACAGCATCATCTAGCCCAAAGTAAGCTACTTAAAGCTTGTGTTATGGGTACTAGATAGCTGATATATTTAATACATTATATACATAGATAGATATTTTTTATTATAGGTACATAGAAAACACCCAGACCAACGGAACAAATTTCTGCAGATCGTACACAAATTTGTACACACAACAGGTATTCTACAGAATAAATTTGTACGAAACTTGTTGAATACATTAAATAAAATACCGTGATCATTTTTTTTCTTACAAAACCCCTTTTTCCTCTTTATAATATTAGTATAGATAGATAGTATAGATTATAGATATAATTTAAAAAAACAAATATGCCTATGATAGCTTGCCTATAAAAAGTGTTCATAGGTACCTATTTTTTTTTTATTTTTTTTTTTTTTTATTAAACGGGCCTATCGCGTTATTATTTACTTACTTACCTATTTTTCCCAACGTATATATATATACCTTTATATACCATTTATATATACCCGTTTAATTCTAATGTGTTCAGATCGCGTAAGTTTAGAAACATGAAGCATTATGAGTTCTTAATTCCAGAGTTAAAATGCGAGCTGGCATCAGCTTACAAGGAGTCGGAGCTGATACGACAGCGCAGCAGATCCCTGGAGGAGGACCTGGCTGCGGCCAGGAACTGTTCCGCAGACCTGGCTGATCAGCTGCAGAGGAGAAACGGTGGGTTCCAACACTAACAGCTCATCGAATTAGTCATCATTTTCATCATCATCTTCCTGCCCTTTTCCCACGTTATGTGGTCGGGTCGGCACAACATGTGATCTTCCATTTCCCTCTGTCATTCGTCATCTCACTCACTCCTTTCTTACTCATATCATCTTTCACTCAGTCCATCCATCTTTTCTTCGTCCTACCTCTACCCCTGTATCCATCCACATTCATACCTAACACTCTAGGTCAGCGGTGGGCAATCTTTTGGCAGGCAAGGGCCACAAGGTGGCAAAATCAACTACAGGCGGGCCGGGCTGCATTTGCGATATTTAGGTACGCAAGAAGCCCAAAATGTATGGCTCTCAAATGCCCATCTGTGAGACGAGAAGCATTTTTATTTTTTCTAGTATTGACAATTTCAAAAGTTTGTTCGCATAAATAATTGCTACTAAAAATTGTAATGAACTCGCGCGTCGCTCGTACTTTGTTCGTTCGCGGGCAGAGCGAAGGCTGAATCCACACTTATACGGTAGATCGTGGTTCGTTCATGCATATATTTTGATATTTTAACTTATTTTTCACGGGCCGCAAGTAAGACGCCCGCGCGCCGCACACGGTCTGCGGGCCACGTGTTGCCGACCGCTGCTCTAGGTCAGTCACGAAGTCCTTAATAGTTAAGTTATTGTGGTTTTGTATTTTACAGAGGAGTGTATGAAAGAGATCCGAGCAGAGTTGGAAGATGCTGTCTCAAGACGAGCGGCACTGGAGGCGCGTGCGCTCGCGTTAGAGCGAGACAGAGACAGACTAGAGCAGGAGAAAAAATCCAGCGAGCAAAAGGCACTTGAGGTGAGCCAAAAGTTGTTATCACTTGCAAAAAGGTCCTAATTATATTTTTATACTAGCGTCCACCAGCGGCTTCGTCCACGTGGATAAGATAGGAAGTAGGATAGGATAGAATATATTGATTATATTGGCTAAACCTACTCAGTTTACAATAATCATCAACATAAATAAAGTCATAAATAAAATAAAATAAAATAAAAAAGCCTTTATTCTACTACATACTAATCTTATCATATTAACAAAACTAAAGTTATTCTAATTTTTATATTTTACTTATGAACTATTCACTTTTAGTTTTCCAGCTCCTCAGCAGTATTCGCCTCTGTGACGTAGGCCCCCTAAATCCCTCCATTCACCTCTTTTTCTCGCCTTTCTCATCCATTCCGGTCCGCATCGCTGTGTAAATAGGCCTCCCCACCTCATCT
Source organism: Cosmorhoe ocellata (assembly GCA_963675405.1). Lineage (NCBI taxonomy): Eukaryota > Metazoa > Arthropoda > Insecta > Lepidoptera > Geometridae > Cosmorhoe > Cosmorhoe ocellata. Next base: position 5,043,727 of record OY776271.1, on the reverse strand, counting down.
TTGGTCTCCCTTGTTTAAGGCCCGGCAGCTAGCTAGTGGCCAGCGGTATACTGCCCGTTGAAAAGTCTAAGTTTATCCCTTCAATTTGTAATAATTTGAAATAATAATTTGTGTTAAATTTAAATAATAAACATTAAACACACATTTTATTTATAAGTAAATTATCTACCCGTTGTTGGTGTAAAAAAAATATGAAATTGACCTCAACTTTAGAAGGAGAAGCAGATTTTGTTTATTTTTTGAGGTTTTTTAGAGAATTAATATTAAAGTTAGTACGACGTTTAAACAAAATTTCATACTCAGACTTTAGAGATAAAATTTTGATTATTTTCAGTGACCTTTCAGTTATTTTCCACTACCCTTATTTACCGACGGTAAAGCATCTGTAAAACAGCAAAACTCCGCGATCAGCTGACCACCGCGCCTTAAAATGAAGTCATAGGCTAAAACAAATTTCATACCAGATATACCTACTCGTACCAGACTCAGTTTACAATATCATCAACGTACAAAAAGTCAAAGCAAATTTTCATTCCAGGCGTTATCAGCCGCCGAAGCGACGACGGCGAAATGGCGGTCTGCGCACGAAGCGGCGCGCTCGCAGGCCGCCGCACGCGCAGAACGGATGCTGGCGGATTGCGAGTGGAAGATGCGCGAGCTGGAGAAACGGGCCAGGGATGCTGAAGGGAAGAATAAACAGGTCAGTTGAAGTTGAAGAGATTCGTCTAAACATTTTGTTTAATGGCGTCTATAGTTTGTTGAACGAAACGAACTAATAGAGAAATCAAGCGCTGAACATCATGGGTTGAAGATAAGGAACTTAGGGCGCGTACACGTTGAGTCCGATTGTGTCCGCACCGTGTCCTTCCACCACACTTATACATAAACACTATCAATAAGGATACAGGCCAAAGATACTGGGAGAAGAATAATCAGGTTTTCTTTTGTTAATGAAAATGTATGATCATGTTTGTCGCTCCGCCCTCCGACAGCTAACCAATTTGCAATGTAAACGCTGTCCTTTTGTTTTATGTATTTATGTTCTGTTTTGTCTTTTGTTTTTATGTTATTATTATGAGATAATCTTGATTACATTTTTTTGTAAGAAGGATCAATACAAAAAAGCGCTAGGACCGAGACGAGTTTCTTGCCTGTTCTTCTCGTACTTGGGTTAGGTTGGAATTGGCACATAGATTCACCTAGCATGTAAGACGTTTCAAAGTGATCCTTGTGATTGTACTGAATAAATATTTTTCAATTTCAATTTCAATTTCAATTTCAAATGAGATTTACAGAAATATTTTATTCATGTCTTCCAAAAGACTTTTTGAAAACATCGTGAGGAAAAGTTGAAACACAATGCCTAGTGACGCGATATTTAACTTTTTCTTTCACACGCTAAAAACTAAGTTTTTAACAGGAATACAAATTTAAGAGGACGACACGTGAAATGTTTACTTCCCGTTGTCCCCGTCCCGAATTTACGTTACGGGGACAACGGGAAAGACATTCAATCACGTCCCGCTATCCCCGTGAATGGGGACATGGCGTACGGGGAAAACGGGAATACAAAAAACTTGAGAGGTGTCAAGGGACACCCGGATGGAACGAAGTTCCTTTCCTTGCTTTCTATGAGAGAGAGAGAGAGACAGAGAAACACGCGCACGCCGCACGGCTTACAACTATAGCAAAAAGTGTCGTTACAACTTTTGGTCGCAACCCTTTCGCAACGCGCGATAAGGAACTTCGTTCCAAAAAAAATATCCCAAATGATTTCCAGCTGACAGAAACGGTGGAGAAGCTACAGTCGCATGCAGCGACGCCTGCGCAGATGGCCGAGTTGCAGCAGCTACGGACATTGGCTACTGAACAGCAAAGATCTGTGCAGGTGAATTAAACAAAAAATATTTGTAAAAATGTAATTAAACAGAAACTGTCTCAAAAGGCTTATTATAGAATATCAGAGTACTTAGATGACAAAAAAGCTTGGGACGAATCAGCTCCAACTCTGCTAGGTATTCCTTACAAAATTAACAAGGATCATACAAAGCGCTAGGGCCCAGCGAGTTTCTTGTCAGTTCTTCTCGCACTGGGGACAGGACTGGAATTGGCACCTTTCGCCAAAATGATCCCTGTGATTTTACTGAATAAAGAATTATTGATCATTAACATGAAAAGACTCTTTATTCCTTTCACCACACTCGTTCAAAAGAACTGGCCCCTATTCAATAAACATTACAAATTGTAAAATACAATTAATTGTAAGCGGCTACAATTCTACAAGTTTCTGTTTAATAAAAAACTACGATTTACTGAAGGAAAATTTACAAAATTGTAAAGTTTTCTTACAATTCTACATATTTGTCGGTTTTATTAAACAGCACTTGTCATAAAATTCGACAATATTGTCACTTTTTTACAAATTTGTAGACTTGTAATGTTTATTGAATAGGGGCCTGGTGATAGTAAGAATGTTTCCAGGCATTAAGTCTTCAATTACAACGGTTAGAGACACGCGAAGAGGCGTTGAAGTTAGAGGTCCACCGACTGAAGGAACTCCTGGAGCGAGAGGAGGGGAGGGTGAGGGAACGGGACGCTGCGCACGCGCAGGTTAGTACCAATCAGTAGACTGGGGTGTATGGTGTTTAGTGAAATGTATAGTACCTGGCAAAGATTTAAATCGTAGATATGCCGATACGGTACTGAGACCGCGCCGTTTTGTTGCCACACGAAATGAGATAGCTCGCTCATTTGGCACAACAAATATTTTCAATTTCAGGGTACAAAAGGAATAAGTATATTTTTTTACGAAAGATCGTGCAATATAATTGCACAATTTATGGTGAAATAACTGTTTGGTTAATTTTTTACTAATCATTAATGTGCGTGCATCGGCATTTTGTTAACACACACAAGTATTTTGTTAACAACAAAACAGTGCCACAGTTTTTGGCGTCCGGGCATATCTACGATTTAAATCTTTGGTACCTGGATGACCGAGCTTTGTTCGGTTTTTTTTGTTAGAGGTTAGAGGTTTTTGTTCTGCGTAGAGGGACTAAGTCGCTTAATGACTAGTCATAGTGCGAAGAAGGTATTACATTAGTTAGACTTACTGCGATATAGGTTAGAAGAGAGGAAAGTAAATAAAGTAGTTCAACTTTAAACAAAATTTTAAAACAAAATTTATTTCACTAAGCACATAATTATTAGTATTAAACGGGTATTTATCGCGTTTTATTTAACTATTTTTCCCGACGTTTCGATAGGTTCAGACACTGTCTTACAGGCTACAGTCTACCCGAGACCACGACAGTGTGTAAACCTGTCAAAACGTCGGGAAAAATAGGTAAATTAAACGCAATAAATACCTGTTTAATACTAATAATTATGTGTTTAGTGAAATGTCCACCAATATTATATTTATTTATCTTATACCTTTAAACGAGCATTTATTGTATGTATATAATATATGATCTGAATCTCAGAAACGGCGCCAGCGATTTTCATGAAATTTGGTATGTAGGGGGTTTGGAGGGCGATAAATAGATCTAGCTAGGTTTCATTTTCCAAAAAACCCGATTTACCATAAAAAAATTCGAGCAAAGGTCGGTCAACCAGGTACTTTTAGTAAAGTGCGGATGTCATAAGCAAAAATCTAAACATCTTTACAAAAACATAATATTTTTTTCAGAAAATACAAACTTTAGAAGAATCTCACTGCAAAGTAGTGGAGACGTTGAAATCGCAGCACGCGACCACTCTCGCGTCGACTAGGGCTGCGCTTGCGCAAGCGCGCAGCGAGAGTGAACAGGCAGCTAAGAGTGCCGAGAGAAAACTACGAGAGGTGTCTAATAGAGTGAGTAGTTCTATTCTGCAAGTGATAATACTGTCATTATTTTATATTTGTGTCAAATTGTGTCATACATAAAACAATTATGTCATATTAGTGTGTCATCATGTGTCATGTCATGTAGGTATGTAGACTATGTAGATGACACAATATGACATAATATCTACGATCCAACTTTAGATACGAACAGTTAATACACATATATCAAAAATTGTGTCTAAGAGAGTGTCTTGCTTGACATACTATTATAAAGATACTTAGATAAAAGTCAAAAAAAAGTCAAAAGTGTTAATGTTATTCGTGTGTAGGTAATTTATGACTTTCATGGTCAGCTGTGTGATTCTGTAAAACCTCATTCTAAACTTCGAATCTGAATCCGCTGTGAGTTTCTTGATTGGCATTCTAAAAACTCGGTTGACAATTCGAATTTACACTAGCGCCACTCTTGCGAGCGTGTCAGCGAGTTAAACTAAATTGTCGGGGAGATTTTGACAGATAAAGTATGAGATGACGTACGAAGTGGCATTCTATACGGTAATTCCCAAGTCACTTTGACGCTCGCTTCGCACTAAAACCCGATTCAAAGTGTCAAATAAAAAGGTCAATGTCAAATGTCATTTTGAACCCTAGGTGAAGTGAGAGCGAATTGCGATGTGAGATGCGAGTTGATGTTTAAATTTTACAGAATCGACGTACTTGTCATCATTAGGATACAATACTTAAAATAGTATCTAACTATCTAAATTCACTAATTTGATATTTTAAGCCCTTGTGTGGAGTCATTATCATGTTATGTAGTCATGTATCATGTTAGGTATATTTCATAATTTTGTACTTATCACATTTTATACAGTGTAATTTTTTGTTTAATGAAATTTATGAGTTTAATTGTCAGTAAGGTACAATTAAAAAATATTAAATTGAATATAGTCCTTTTGTGCAAGTCATGTAAAATGTTATTTTGTCATATATCATGCGTGTCATGTTTCATGTGTGTTATAGTGTGTCATGAAATACTGTTTTCTTTGCAGTTCGAGAACCTAAAAGAGGTTCTAGCGAATAAAGAGGCACAGTTTGAAATGGCAGTGACAGAAGCGCGCAGTAAGGTGAGATATTCGGAAATTATATGCAAAAAAATAGATTTGATAATCTATGGCAACATCCTCATTTCTCATAAGATCATGCTAAAATTTGATTCCCAAAAATTTTTTTAATTTTCAAGTACCATTAAAATAATAGGATCAAAAAATTTTCAATTATGTTATTAGGTTGCACTTTTTTTGAAAATTTCAACAAAGAAATAAAAAACGTCTGTTGAATTCTATTTCAATGTTGTATTGTTTTTCTTTATTTATAAATATCAAACGATATTTTTGAAAAAAAGTCCAACCTAACATAGGCTGGACTTTTTTCGAAATTTTTGAAAAAAAAAACCAACCTAACCTAGGTTGGACTTCTTACTCGAAAATTTCGAAATGAAAAAAAAAAATTGTTGGACCCCATTTTAAATATTTTTAATTTTTTTTAAGGTTTTTAAGTATTTACTCACTTTAAAAATAATAAAAAAGATAATAAATAATTTAATATTTCTAATAACTTCTACGAGTATATTGTTTTATATTCATTATCTCTCCGTGACAAAGTATTGTTCATTCTATAAATGTCTCAACGAACCTTAAAAAGTTCGATGACACGGTGTGTCAAAAGAATTATGACATTCTGCTGTGAGGCAGACGTGTGGACGCGTTTAAATGGTTGCAGGCTGACTGGGACACGATGCAGCTACGCCATCTATTGGACAAAGCGGACATCGACTATGCGAATAAAGTCGATACACTCACCAACACATTTGAGGCCGAGAAAGGTATTTTTTTATATTATACTAGCTTCCGCATACGGCTTCGCCCGCGTGGTACCTTGGAAAACAAAAACGAATCCATCCTACGAGAATCGTAAATTTTTTCCGGGATTCATGTAGCCTTTGTGTCATTTCAGACTATAATCTGTGCCAAATTTCATCCAGATCCGTTCAGCCGTGAAAGAGTAACAAAAATCCATACATACAAACTTTCACGTTTAAAATAATATTATATTTACTTAAGTAGGATTCTTTCATTCTTAAAAAAAGCAAATAAGTAGGTACTTAGTTATATTTATAAATAAAAAAAACTCAGTTGAAAATACCTTCTCGAAGCCGCCATATTCGATTTTTTGTCTTCTTCTTCTTCTTCTTCTTCTTATATATAAAAATGAATTGCTGTTCGTTAGTCTCGCTAAAACTCGAGAACGGCTAAACGGATTTATCTTATCATTGCCTTGAAATGTTCGTGGAGGTCTAGGGAAGGTTTAAAAGGTAAGAAAAATTCGAATAACTGCCGGGAAAACCCTAAAAATAGCCCTTTTCTATTTCCCATACAAACTTTTACTAAATAAAAAATAGAGTCAATTTCAATACAATCGATCATTTAATCGATCATTCAATCGATTATTCAATCGATCATTAAATCGATCATTCACTCGATCATACAATCGATTATTCAATCGATTATTCAATCGATCATTTAATCGATCATTGAATCGATCATTCAATCGATCATTTAATCGATCATTAAATCGATCATTCACTCGATCATACAATTGATTATTCAATCGATTATTCAATCGATCATTTAATCGATCATTGAATCGATCATTCAATCGATCATTCAATCGATCATTTAATCGATCATTTAATCGATCATTCAATCGATCATCCAATCGATTATTAAATCGATCATTCAATCGATTATTAAATCGATCATTCGATCGATCTTTATCGATTATTAATTCAATCATTCAATCGGATCACTTAATCGATCATTCAATCGATTGATTAAATCGATCATTCAATCGATCATTTAATCGAATATTGAATCGAACATTGAATTGATCATTCCATCGATCATTCAATCGATTATTTAATCGATCATTCAATCGATTATTAAATCAATCATTCAATCGATCATTCAATTGATTATTGAATCGATCATTGAATTGATCATTCCACCTATCATTCAATCGATTATTTAATCGATCATTTAATCGATCATTCAATCGATCATTCAATCGATCATCCAATCGATTTTTCAATCGATCATAAATCGATTATTCAATCGAGCATTAAATCGATCATTCAATCGATCATTCAATCGATTTAATTAATCGATTATTTAATCGATCATATAATCGATTATTAAATCGATTATTTAATCGTCCATTTAATCGATCATTCAACCAATTTATTATTCAATCGATCATAAATCGATTATTCATTCAATCGATCATTTAATCGATTATTAAATCGATAATTTAATCGATTATTTAATCGTCCATTTAATCGATCATTCAACCAATTTAATTGAACATTCAATCGATCATTTAATCGATTATTAAATCGATAATTTAATCGATTATTTAATCGTCCATTTAATCGATCATTCAACCAATTTAATTGAACATTCAATCGATCATTCAATCGATCATTTAATCAATAATTTAATCGATCATTTAATCGATCATTCAATCGATTATTCAATCGATCATTCAATCGATTATTCATTCGATCATTCAATCGATCATCCAATCGATTATTCAATCGATCATTCAATATTCTAAGAGACTTTTTCTAACGGCGGCCTTTCAGTTAACTAACTATAATTTATTAATTATATTATAACTAACTAACTAAGACTAACTGTAACTAATAGTCTCGCTAAAACTCGAGAACGGCTAAACGGATTTATCTTATCTTGGTCTTGAAATGTTCGTGGAGGTCTAGGGAAGGTTTAAAAGGTAAGAAAAATTCGAATAACTGCCGGGAAAACCCTAAAAATAGCCCTTTTCTATTTCCCATACAAACGTTTTCTAAATAAAATGTAGAGTCAATTTGAACTTTATTACTATTTAATAAAGTTCATATTAAATTCGAAACAGACGACCTCTGTGGCGCAGCGGGCGAGAGTCCGCCTGCGACGCAAGAGGTTGCGGGTTCGATTCCCGCCGCGGAATAAATTTGTGTACGATCTGCAGAAATTTGTTCCGTTGGTCTGGGTGTTTTCTATGTATAATAAAAAAAATATCTATCTATGTATATAATGTATTAAATATATCAGTTATCTAGTACCCATAACACAAGCTTTGAGTAGCTTACTTTGGGGCTAGATGATGCTGTGTGGATTGTCCAGCATTATTTATTTATTTATTTATTTATTTTTATTTAATTATAATCACTCACTGTTGTCTAAGCAATGTAGAAGGCGGTACGAAGTTTGCCGGGACAGCTAGTAATAGATATATACATATATGAAAAAACTAAAACTATATCTAAAACAAACTTACTAAAAACTAAAGTACCCATACATATAATTTAAGAAAATTTATATTATACAAAGGTACATACATAATATTAATGTGCACTTTGACCATACTTGTTCCAAAGTACTAAAACAAAAAACCATAAGATTTATCTATTTTCAGAACGACTAATAGAAGAATGGTCGGAGAAGCTAAAAGAAGCAGAAGAGCAGGCAGCCGCAGAAGCGACAAACGCGAAGCAGCTTCTAGAAGCGTCAAGACTGAAGCTATTGGCAGAGAAGATGGACCAAATTAACAAGTTAAAAGAGAAGCATAGACAAGAAATGGGTTAGATTAACTCACATTAGTTTTATTTTCAAAGTTTTAGAAAAATTACAGCTAGGTCTTTAGTGGCCGATTTCTATATTCTATCTGTGGTTTTTGGATTTTGGATTTGACATTTACTTCTATAGGATTAATGTCAAATACATATCCAAAATCCAAAAACGGTAGATAGATAGAATATAGAAATCGGCCGTAAAATAGTTATAATTATAATTGAATAACGGGTATTTATCACGTACCTATTTTGTTTTTATTCCCGACGTTTCGAACACATTACAGCGTTCGTGGTAAACAAAATAGGTACGTGATAAATACCCGTTATTCAATTATAATTGTATCATCAAATCACGGAAGTTTAAAACGCGTAAAATAGTTATTAAATAAAGCACCATTTAAAAAGGTTTCCGCAGATATTTAAATTAATAGAATAAAAAATGACGCACAGCGAAAGTAGACGACTGCAAAATAAAAGTTTTTCATAACAAAAGGAAAATAGGTTCGTAAAAGTGAATAATCGTTTTTATCCGGGCGGGACTCGAACCCATTTCTTTACCAAAAACCGGTAACCCACTAACAAACAGTCCGAGCAATGTTAAATATCTTAAAGGCAATAATAATGCTTTGAACGATTTTAGAACGCTTTTAACACTATTCTAAGAATTATATATTTTTTTAAGAATCTGATTTTTTTCGAAGGTGTGTGTAGGGTTGGTATTTTTATAAGCGGCGATGGGTTTGCAACCTGTCACGTACGGAATACTAACTACTGTGCAAAATGTGGGCATGTACCAAATGTCATGTTTGGACGTGCCTCTGAATACCCTCTTTAGATATCCTCAAAGATCTAAGTAACTAAAGATCTGAGAAAGATAAATCTACCGAGCCGCATATTTTTTTTTTCTCATAACTACATTTTAAAGTAAAAGACAAACAAGGAAAAATAATTTCAGATGACCAATGGGAACGGTTTATGACAGACAAAGAGAACTGTCTCGAACGAATGAAAACAGAGTGCAGGCAAGAGGGAGACGAGGAGAGAGTTAAGAGAGAGAAAGAACTTCTTGAAGAAATCGCAGGTAAGTGTGCTAAGTCTTGTACACAAAACTGCGAATCGGTGCGACGCGATTTGATTTCTTGTGACAAAATATAGGGCTAGATCGCAGATTTTTGCGATGCGACGTTCGCTTCGCAGTTTTGTGTACGAGCCCTAAAGAAGGTCACCCATCCAAATATTCCGTCCGCCCGTTCCCGATACAAACTTTCAAGACCTAATTTCAGCCTTTTCGAGATTATTTTTGAGACAAAAAATAGCCTATATGCGTCTCCAGGATATAATCTATCTCCTTGCCAAAATTAGCTACGATCCGTTCAGCCGTTTAGTCGTGAAAAGGTAACAAACAAACAGAGTGACTTTCGTATTTATATTAGTACTAGCTAGTATATTAGTACTCGCCCACGGCTTCGCCCGCGTGGTACCTTGAAAACAAAAACAAATCTATCTCGCGGGAACCGTACATTTTTCCGGGATAAAAAGTAGCCTATGTGCTATTTCAAACTATAATCTATCTGTGCCAAATTTCATCCAGATCCGTTCAGCCGTTTCAGCGTGAAAGAGTAACAAAATAACATCCAATATATCTATACATTCTTATAAACAATCGCGTTTATTATTACTTGTATGAAACGGGTATTTATCGCGTTTTATTTAACTATTTATTCCTGACGTTTCGACAGGTTTACGACAGGGTAATCTGCAGTGGCGGATTTACACATTTGCCGCCAGTAGGCTATTAAATTTAGCGTTTAGTAATTTATCATGTAAAATCGTTGGATTATTTGGTATAGGTGTATAGTATTAAAATATTGCAATTTTGTTAAATTTTTTCTCCGTGTATAGGTATTATAATTTTTATTTATTATTTTGTGTAAGGTAATAAGCCAAATTTGCCGCCCCCTAAAATTTGCCGCCCTAGGCTCCAGCCTACTCAGCCTGGTGATAAATCCACCACTGGTAATCTGTCGAAACGTCGGGAAAAAATTGGTAAATAAAACGCGATAAATACCCGTTTAATACAAATAATAATATTGTGCTCATATCGCGGAGGTTTAAAAACATAAATCGCTTTTATAATAATTAGGATAGTAGGATAGATAATAGTGGTGATTCTTTTGTTCCGCGGACTAACTAAAAAAATCTAAAAAAATGCTGAACTAAACACGACCTTATTTTGTTCACAATATCAAATACGTACTTTTAAACTTACGCGATCTGAACACATTATTATTAGTATTAGACGGGTATTTATCGCGTTTAAATTACCTTATATTTTCCCGACGTTTCGACAGGTTTGCACGCTGTCGTGGTCACGGGTAGACTGGGTAGAGAGTCTACCCGTGTAGGTAATTTAAACGCGATAAATACCCGTCTAATACTAATAATAAAATATCAAATACCTACTAAATTAGCGTAAACATTTTAAATTACAATTCTAAATTTGACTAAACTGACGTATGATTGACGTGTTTTAGCTTATTTTAGATGCCATGTAAATTGGTGTTGACTAAAGCTACGTGAAAATGGTGGAAAATAAATTAAATTAGAATGATTATGTCAATTTTAGATATTTTTAAAACTGTCATTCAAAAATGTTACGCTAATTTGGTCATTATAGTAAGCCAAATAAGATCGTACCTATGGTAGCATTTTTTAAGTTAGTCTTCAAAACAACCGAATTACCACCATTGTATCACCAGTTGATAATAGTGAAAATGTATTGGCAAATATGCCTTTTCCAGAATTGAAATCTCAAGTTCATTTGAAATCGAATGATCTTGACAACTTGGCTGTCAAAGCCGCGGCTTGCGGACGCACCTTAGCTGTCACCGAGCAGGAACTAAGGTTAGTTGTGTTTAATAACGTCATAATTAATATTTACTTAAGAAAAACTTCCATTAGGTACCTACTCATAGACAAAGTTGTTTATACACCGAAAAATTTTAATCGTTGCTTTCCCGCAGCGAAATGGTTTTGTCTTGGTAATACAATCGTTGTATAAACAAATTAAATATTAGAAACAAAAAATACAGATATACCATTGTGAAAATTTAATTCGAAAGCGACCACGAACCAATAGTAATTCATCCCGATACCTACGCGAAGGCGGCCGGCGGCGCGTGCGATTCGAATACCTACAAGTTACGTCTAGTTACTATCGTTCCTCACGCTTTCGAGTTGACGAATATTTTTTAAATTATTTTAAAACAAAATCATCTTTATTTTTTTACTTTTACTCTAAAAGTACTCCAAGGCAAGTTGTTCTGCCGCGGGAAAAACCATTAAAATTTCACGGTGTATTACGACTTGATAGCACGTCGCATGTGCTTTTAATATAAATCAGTTTTTTGTGTTGATAGCTTTTTCTGCCTTAGCAGCCACTTAGAGATAGCGCGCACGGGTTACTTTTGTCGCCGTGACTGTTTCGTCACTTTTAACAAGTCCATGGTTATGTAGGTACAGATGCGGGCATGTTACGACGTGACAACTGACTGACATCTCCATACATAGTCTCGGACTTGATAAGAGTGACGAAACAGTCACGTCACGGCGACAAAAGTAACCCGTGCGCCATCTCTTAAAGTTATAAAATGAAAATATTTTTGACATACTTGTAAAAACTGATTGACTGATTTTGATCATTTGTTTCCACCCAAACGAAATTGGTAGCGAAATTTAGTCCTTACAATTTCTAATAGTTCTAAGTTTTACGTATCTTTTTATTATTTTGCATCCTTTTTATATTACGCGTCAAAATACAAAGTTCCTTCCATAAAATTCAACTGACAGACAGTCATCGACGCAGCGAAAAAAAATATATAATTACCTATTTAAGGCCCAGAATACTCGTCACACTATTTCTTACGTAAAAGTTACAAAAAAAAGGGACATACATAGGTCCGTATAGCAACGCGGATCTCCGTGGAATCAGACATAGCACGAAGCGAAATACCCAAATGACAAGTAAGTAGAGTGCGGCATGAAAATATGGCTGCTCTGAATTATATAACGAAAGCGACAATTTATAAAAAACATAAATATGTTCAAGTAAATAGCTTATTTCAAAAAAAGGGCTGGGTTGATTTGTTTCAAATTAACTGATTTACATTCATGTGAAATAGAAATTCAAAATACCTTACTGTTCTGGATAAATTAGGGAATTTCTGAATTTTCAGAGGTGTTTTTGACATCATTTTTAACCAAGGATTTCTAACTAATTCGTGTTTTAGCTCCGGTTGATTTATCACTTATATCCTTGAGTATCGTGTAGTTCAATTTCAATGTAATCTATTAAGCGGTAATAGAATGATTAGGGTTGCAATACCTGCAATTTTCAAAGTTCTGGGCCTTAAATCTTGGAATCTTTGTCTTTTGACGTACCTAAAGTATGTAAGGCGGAAACATACTATTAACACGCTACAACCCGATGAAATGCGACGCGTGTCGACTCGAATCAAATGAGACACGTCAGATGTTCATAGTATGATTCTAATCATAGAAAATAGTACAATTTGATTCGAGTCGACACGCGTCGCGTTTCATCGGGTCGCGTAGCGTGTTAATAGTATGTTCCCGCCCTTAAGGCGGTACCCCGAGTCAAACTAGCGCCGCCACCTATTTTATCTAATTATTCTGTAAAACAAAGGAATTTTCAAAAAGTGATTGGGTAATTTGTGATACCTATAATAAGCTTTTTTTAATACCTCTGTAATAGTTTTATTTTGTTTAATTTAGCAAGAGATACGAAGTTGCACTTGGTGGACACTAAATTCTTTTTTTCGCCTCTCTGCCTAAACTATACAAAATAAAATTATTACAGAGGTATTAAAAAAAAGCTTATGATAGGTATCACAAATTACCCAATCACTTTTTGAAAATTCCTTTGTTTTACAGAATAATTAGATAAAATAGGTGGCGGCGCTAGTTTGACTCGGGGTACCGCCTTAAGTATTGTTTTAATACCGTCTTTTGGACCAAATTTGGCTACTGTTGCACGCGCTTTCGTATCTAACATCATAAATTTACTAATAAAACACAATCACGAAATTCACTCACTCATCATCATGCATTATGATCGAAAATGTAAAAAAAGTCCAAAAGGCAGTATTTTTGATAACACAATCCGTGTATCTAAGAAAAATACAATAAATTAATAATAAAAATCTCAACTGACTGAGAAGACTTTACAAGGGTTTAATTAAATCACAGAAATAAAAACAATTTAGGTATTTTTTTAGAAATTTGACGAATATTTATAACCATTTTTAGACAATTATGAAGCAAAATTCAATAAATTAATACTAAAATTCTCAGCTGACTGAGAATATATCGCAAAGATTTTTTTTAATCACAGAAATAACAAAAAACTAGATATTTTTTTTGAAATTTGACAAATATTTCTGACCATTTTTAGACAATTATGAAACAAAATATAATAAATTAATACTAAAATTCTCAGCTGACTGAGAATATATCGCAAGGATTTTATTAAAGCACAGAAATAACCAAAAAATAGATATTTTTTTTAATTTGTCCAATATTTATGACCATTTTTAAACAATTATGGTCGATTGTTGCCAGTTGCAGTATTCTGGGAGCTGTGATGACAGTCCTCTCCTGCGTCATCACCGGCTCGCTCCGTCTCGCTCTAGCGGCGTTTCTGCTCTCGCTCGCACTTTATATTTACCTCCACACATTTGACAGTAGAAATAAAAATAAAATTAATAAAAATTAAGATGCCCTGATTTAAACTAACAAAACTAGTGAAATGTACACTTTCATGTTGGAAACCCTGCCTGATAAATTTTGCTTATTTAAATTTAACTTTAAAAAAATACTCAAAAAATTAGCCTTCGATTACTTAAAATATTTATATTTTTTTAAGTCAAATGTGTAAATTTAATTAAATGACTCAATTTTGGCAAATTTCCAACATTAGAATCGAACAAGATTACTTTGACTTGGCTGCTACCCTTTTGCTTAGCTAACTTTAACAGGGACTAAAAATCTATTAATCCAGATTGGGTTGGCTGGCAGAAAACTCCCCTTGACATAAAGCCCTTTTTTACACAGTTTTTATACAATATTTTATTATTCATAAATTAAAATTAAAAATAATTATAATGGCAACACTGAAAGCCTTACAGTCAGAATAGGCTATGCATTTTTATTAGATTTTCTTATCAAAATACTGCCTATATATTTGGACTGAATTCATTAATTTATATTGTTTAATAATTTCATACGTTAGCTAATTAATATCCGCCATTTTCATACGTATATTTTTTCATACCGACTTCAACTTTGCATCCATAAAATTCTTTCTAACTGAAAATATCGTGAGGAAAACGGTATACCCTAAAACCAAAAATTCGACTATGTGTCATAGGTTAGTATTCTCAAAAGCGGCGATGGGCTTGCAACCTGTCACGTACGGAATACTAACTACTGTGCAAAATGTGGGCATGTACCAAATATCATGTTTGGACGTGCCTCTGACTCTTTAGATTATCCTCAAAGATCTAAGTAACTAGAGAGATCTGAGGAGATATCTACCGAGCCCGGGGATTACAGTCATGTGAGTGTTTGTTTTTAAAATAAATAAAATTGTTTTTGTTTGTCCATATTTCATCTGACTCTAAAAATGTCTTTAAATGACTTCAAATTTAGGCTCAGTCAGTCAGTCAATAACGCAAGTGTTTTCATATATAGATAATATTCATTGTATCACTTTATTAATTAAATTTTCATTATAAATTTTAGCGATATAAGAATTTGTTATGATTTTGAAAAAAAAAATGTAAAATAAGTTTCTAGCTTCAAGCAATTGTTTTTCTATTTCAAAGCTTATAGATATTTTTTTATTTCTTGTAAAAAATGGATTGTTTAGAAAAATAAAGTTTTTCTATCTTCTTATTTTTTTGATTCTTTTAATGCAATACTTAATTAAACTTTACAAAATAGATTCTTACGAAACATTGTATTTCATTGATTCTTACGAAACATTTGATTTAAATTTAAATATTTAAAATAAATTGTTAAATATCATAAGACGTCCAAACATGATAATTCAGCAATTTATTAATAATAAAAAAAAACAATTTGAGAAGAATAGACTTTCTATTGAGATAATTATCAACAAAACCTACTGATATTTTATAGAGCTGTTACAACAAGATTTGTCAAGAGCTGTTACAACAAGAATTTCGGCCATGATCATAATTTTTTTACAATGTTTCGTACGAATTACAACTTACACAAAAGCAATTTTTAAATCCCGTATTTTGACTCCAAACTAATATAACAAACTGAATAAACCCTATCTCCCTCTCCCACTAACACAGAGAAGCGCTCGCGAGAGAGAAAGAGCTGAGAGATAAGAGGTCCGAAGACGCGACGAAGATAAAACAACTGGAGAGGAGTGCCAAAGACCAGGTTGAGCATTTGACCAGAAAGTGTGCCTGCTTGAGAAAGCTGTAAGTATCAATCTATCTCTTCTTCGTCTTCTTTTAATGGCATCTGTCTCTTAGAGATCATTTTTGCCAGTGTCAAGTGTATAAAGTATTAGTAGATTGTCACTAAGTCAGTCAAATTGTCACGTAAATTTTATTTTATTTTATTATTTTTTGGAAAACTTACAGCTAGATAAAACATAGAGATAAATAATTGAATTAACATGTACCTACTTACCTATTTAGTGTAAGTACCTACATGTTTACTGATGGCCAATTAAAAGTTTCCACTTATAGAAAAAGTATGTTAAAAAAAGAAGAAAAGTAATGTAGACGACATAGAAGTAGGTACAAAAACAGAAAATAAATGTAAGTTTAGAGCAAAGCACAAAAATATAAATTTAACTATGTGTACAAAAGATGGCTGTTTTGTTTAATATTCTCTGGATTTCCTCCGATGGTCCCACGACGAGAAAGGAACTTCTCACATAATTTACACTTTTAATTCACATATTTTACACTCGCGTCAAAAACTCTGGTTTTATTGGAAAAATAACCACCAAATCAATATATCATAGAAACCAGTACGTCGATTCTGTAAAATTCAAACATCAACTCGCATCTCACATCGCTATTCACTCTCACTTCGCATTATTTACACTTTGAATCGGGTTCGAGTGCGAAGCGAGCGTCGAAGTGACTTGGGAATTACCGTATAGAATGCCACTTCTTACGTCATCTCATACTTTATCTGTCAAAATCTCCCCGTCAATTTAGTTCAACTCGCTGACACGCTCGCAAGAGTGGCGCTAGTGTTCATTCGAATTATCAACAGAGTTTTTAGAATGCCAATCAAGAAACTCACAGCGGATTCAGATTCGAAGTTTAGAATGATGTCTTACAGAATCACATGGCCGGGCTTTATTGGATAAATAACCATATCAATCTATCTCTTCTTCTTCTTCAATTATGGCATCTGTCTCTTAGAGAACAATTTGCCAGTGTCAAGTGTTTATAGTATTAGTAGATTGTCACTAAGTCAGTCAAATAGTCAAGTAAATTTTGGGATTTTCTGCGGTGTATTTGCCTGACAACTACGTCGCTCTGGTTTTTATGTTTTCTCGTGTTATTTTGAGTTTTATTGCGTAATTTTGGTGGTTATTTTGCCAATAAAGCCCGGGTTCTTGACGCGAGTGTAAAGTATGTGAATTAGAGTGAATAGTTCTCTTCAAATTCCATCGGAGGAAATCCCGAAAATTTTCAACAAAACAGCCATCTTTTGTTTAAAATTGACTTGACTACTTGACTATGTCTCTGTGACGTTGACAATACTTATAAATAAATACACTTGACACTGGCAAAATTGTTCTCTAAGAGACAGATGCCATAATTGAAGAAGAAGAAGAAGAAATTTTAGAAAAAGATAGCTGTTTTGTTCAATATTCTCTGGATTTCCTCCGATGATCCGACGACGCGAAAGGAACTTTTCATATTCTTTTCAACATAATTTACAGTTTTAATTCACATATTTTACACTCCTTAAAAAATAACCACCAAATCAATCTATCATAGAAAACCAGTACCTAGTGTCGCTGCGACACGTCGTCCGCTGCTGCCTCATGTCGTCCGCTGCTGCCTCATGTCGTCCGCTGCTGCCTCATGTCGCCCGCTGCCTACTCGTACCTTAAGAATCTATTTTAAATTTGATAATTTCAGTTTCGATGACATCCGCGCACGGCTGGTCGCTAAGGAGCGCGCGGCGGAGACCGAGGCCCGTAATAAGGACAAGGAGTTGCATCAGCTGAGAGGCGAAGTCGCCAGACTCACCAAGCTACTGGTGGAACAGAGGTGAGTCTTCATTACTTACTTACTTACGTACTTACTTACCTACTTACTACTTACTTACTTACTTACATACTTACTTGCTTGCTTGCCTACTTACTTACTTACTTATATTCGTAAAACCAACAGCTAATATACAATGTGATTAAAAAAGAATGAATAGAAATAGCTAGCCAATTAAAGGTCTTCATTAATAAAAGCAGATTAGAAATTAAATGTGAAACTTACTAAAACTACGCGTACCTTCACCACAATTAGATCAAGCGCCATGCTGTCAATAACAAACTATTTACGTTCTGTAAGTCTACCATGAGTTTTCACAATCTACACTCGCTAGCGACTGTAGTTAAAAAAATGTATGAAAACTTGTACAGCGCCTCTAGCGGATAGTTGGGTACTAAAACGTCACGTAGTTAACTATCCTACGTCACAGAGTACTACAGCGACTGTAGTTTGCGCTTCATTCATTTGCTTAGAATTTGGTACCATGAGTAACAATTTTGACAGATGTCATAGTACTATTACTACTGTAGTAACGTCAGCCGATCTAAAAGTGACAACTCATGGTAGACGTATGTCCCTTGACACCTCTCAAGTTTTTGGAACGAAGTTCCTTATCGCGCGTTGTGAAAGGGGGCTAGACGGAAAACATTCTCACGAAAAGTTGTAACGACACTTTTTGCTATAGTTGTAAGCCGTGCGGCGTGCGCGTGTTTCTCTGTCTGTCTCTCTCTCTCCTAAATTAATCGAAAGGAACTTCGTTCCATCCGGGTGTCCCTTGACACCTCTCAATGTTTTATTTTATTTTATTTATTTTTACCGTGTTTCCCCCCAGTTCTCCAAAGCTTGGCGCCCGCACCAGAGCTGATGGCTGCGAGATGGTCCTCCTGGACGAGGCCAAGGAGCGACGTAAGGGTATGTGAGGTTATGGTGAGTGTTGTGCGCATCGCTTTATAACATACATAACACAAAACACTGAATAAATGAGTAAGTGTTAAAGGAAATGAAGTGTTAAAATTAGTGAATGTTACGTATTCATAATATAGATTGATATTAGATAGTAATATAGATTTGAAAAGATTATAACAATCATACATAACACAAAACACTGAATAAATGAACAAAGTGTTAAAGGCAATGAAGTGTTAAAATTAGTGAATGTTACGTATTCATAATATAGATTGATATTAGATAGTAATATAGATTTGAAAAGATTATAACAATCATAACACAAAACACTGAATAAATGAACAAAGTGTTAAAGGCAATGAAGTGTTAAAATTAGTGAATATTACGTATTCATAATATAGATTGATATTAGATAGTAATATAGATTCGACAGGATACAAGTTGGTATATTGTCTATGGTTGATCGGGCTGACCCTTTCCCATCCCTATTTTTATTCGTTCTCTTCAAAACAAAGAAATAAAGTGTTAAAGAAAATAAAGTGTTAAAATTAGTGAATGTTACGTAATTTTGGTTAATTTTCGATTCGACAAGACACAATTTGGTATATTGTCTATGGTTGATCAGGCTAACCCTTTCCCATCTCTATTTTCATCTCTTCAAAACAACTGGGTATTTCAATCGTGCGGACGCTAAATTATCATTTTCACGTAGGTATATAATTATCAAAACACTAAATCCTTGTTGTTTCTAGGCTCCTGCCCAGCCGCATAAGCTAAGCTCTTAAAGTCACTGACAGTGAATAAATTAATAACGTGTTAAAAACAGTGAATAAATGAATATTAATAAGTTACGGCCAAAACACATAGCTCCGACACGCAACTAGGTATAAAACAGGTATTCTACATGTTGCGTCAAACTGCTATTATTTATGTTTACACCACAAGTTGTGAGCATAATGTATTTAATTTGCAGAAAACGTGTCAGAGACTGTCAAAAATGTTTTTAAGAAAAACATAACTCAATGTGTTTAAAAGACTCTTTTAGCCTCTTTTTGTTTTTAGCGTGTATCAAACATGGTTTGTGGATGAAACGAGTAATAATTTACCCTCGTCTTTGCCCACAGAAGAGAAGACAAATTAGTTGGACAAATCGGATAAAACTGACAGAATTGTTCAAGCAGTTGATCATAATGTTGTTAATGTAGCGACGATATTGTAACACTTATTCTGATTCTTGCTTATTTTTCTCAACTATCTCTCTCTTACTTTGTAAATAGATTTAACATTTATTTTCCTTCCAAATTAAAAGCTTTGAAATGTTTTTTAACTTACCTACATTTATTTTGATTGATTTTTTGCAATAATACTAAGTAGTTATTATACTCGTATTAATTTAGACATGTGAAACAGTTAAAACTTTCGATCGTGTGGTACTTTTAAAAACAAAAACGAATCAATCCTACGGGAACCGTACATTTTTCCCGGATAAAAAGTATTCTATGTGCTATTCCAGACTATAATCTATATCTGTGCCAAATTCCATCCAGATCCGTTCGGCTGTTTCATCGTGAAAGAGAATCATACATACATTCAACTTTCACGTTTAGAATAGAATAGAATAGAAAAGAATTTCGCGCTCAGTGTTGGTTTCTTAGAAAAAGTTGTTTATATTGATGTATACTTTAACTCCCTGAAGTTTTCGGAAGTAATCTGGTAACACCCTGTATTATGCCCGCCTTCCACTAAAAAAGTGTAATGAGCGGAAACTGAGCTAATGATCTGAGCGGACCGGAGTAAAAATAGTTGTGCACTTCCACTAAGAGTTTCAGATTTTGCCTTCCATTTTCCTTCCTTTGACCACTTTTGTAACTCTTTGTACTCTTTTGATCCGCTCCGTCCGCTCATTCACAGTGGAAGCACTTCTATGAAGACAGCCGTTGCGAGCGGAGCGGGCTCCGTACGGACTCCGTTTAACTCGCAACGGCTTTCTTGCGAGTTAAACGGAGTCCGTACGGAGCCCGCTCCGCTCGCAGTGGAAGACAGGCTTAGGGAATGTAACTATCTTTCTGTTATTATTATAGATTTTAATACTAAATTCTATACACCAGGTTCATTAAGAAATCCCGAGATTGTCCGGAAACGGACATGCCCGCTCCCCGAGCTTCCGGTGAAGAGCGAGGTCCCGTGCGGGCGCCCCCGGGCCGCCAGTGTCGATTTACCCGCCGTACAAGTACCTGTTAGGATCAAGCAATTGGAACAACGAGGCGCCTAATAATCGCTTCTTCATTGAGATGTCAAAGTTGACATCAGACTAAAGAAAAGATGACATTTGTGACGACAAAAGTGTCGTTTTTGTCGTCACGAGTCTCTCTTCACGGGCGGCCATGACAGTCAAATAGTTCGTTTGAAAATATAATTTTTATTTAATATGAAATTGAAATTGAAAAATATTTTATTCAATAAAATCTCAAGGATCACTTTGAAGCGTCTCACATGCGGTGAGTCTATGTGCCAATTCCAACCTAACACAAGTACGAGAAGAACAGACAAGCAACTCGTCTCGATGCTAGCGCTTTGTATGATCCTTCTTACAAAAAATGTAATTGAGCGATGCTCAAATTCTTATTATTTCAAACTTAGCCTGTCTTCTCTATTATCGGTACGGATATAATGTTCTGAAGCGATAAATGTTATCCCAACATTAGCGTGGTGTCGATAGCAAAATAAAAGAATAATGAATGCGATTTTCACGTATTACCTATGGCTGATTTAAATATTTCTATTTTGATCATGTTTAATACAACTTACCAGAACAGTTTGTGAACAGCTGTCAAAACATTTCAAAGCCCCGCTATAATGCAAATGTCGTTTTTCGCGCCATTGAAGACATGACAGTGACATAACAGAAAGCGGAAGTCAAGATAGGTCATGAATACGAAGGAGGGAAACGTAATCTCTAGTTTCGATGAAACCAAAGAATTTTAAATATTTTTTATTCATACTATGGGTTTTAGATAATCAGAATATTAATTTGTAATCTTTTAAAAATCTGTTGGGAGTTATTTTTAAAATAATTATAAAAGTCGGTTTGTGTGCATCGAAAACCTACGCCACTAAAATATATAACCTATCAACCTACCTACTTGCTTACTCTATGTACTTACTAGCTTCCGCCCGCGGCTTTGTTCGCGAGGTACCTAATATAAATGTTTGTCCTGAAAATTCTAAACATTGGTGAAGGAAATTTTCAAATCGGTAGTTTCGGAGCCTATTCAATTTAAACAAATATTTCCTCTTTATAATAATAGTTTAGAAGTGTAGATACCTTACATAATTTTTATATAAGTATCTACGCGTTATGTTATATAAACTGATATATTAATTATCTTGTAAATAATACCTTACTTAGGTTGGATTTGACCAAACCTGTATTAATCACTATTCTCAGAATAAATCGTAGAATTATTGAAGAGTAAAGTGACATTTTACTTGCATTTGACATAACATTAATAAAATAGTTATACCGGAAGTTGGTCAAATCCAACCTTAGTTAATTTTTTAATAAAATGTGTGAAATATTGATTTTGTTTTATTGTTGTACCTACCTTCCTAGTTAGGTAGGTACTTACTTGAAATTCGTTGCATTTTAGGGAAAGAAATTACCTTTTAGATACCATAATATTATGCATTTTATAGAAAGACCGGGGCCTTACCACGAAGTCTTCCAGAACGATATCTTTTTAAAAACGTCACATTTGAAGCTTGAAGTAACACTACTTCAATATAATTTGCATAGGTCATGGTACGAAATAACAATGTAATATTAATTCTGTAATGTACCTATTAGATATGAATTCGTAGTAAGGCCCCAGGTCAAGAGTACCCTAAACCGACGCATGTATGAAGAATGTAATGAGAGTGAATGATGCAAGAGGTATGTCAGATCGTAGCAAGTGGAGATCCGTGGTCTCTGCCTACCCCGTCGGGGAACAGGCGTGATTTTATGTACCTATGTATGTATGTATACTTGATGTATTCTACACATTTGAAGTAATTTTTTGTAGCCACGGAAACCGGGATCAGTGGATAAAAATATTTGATCGTTTTTCATTGGAAACCGATCCCGGTATCGGTGGATAAAACTTGGCGGTATCAGTGGCCAATCAAATCTGATCCCGGGATCCGTGGACACAAACCCATAAATAAATAAATAAATATAAATAAATACTGCTGGACAATCCACACAGCATCATCTAGCCCCAAAGTAAGCTACTCAAAGCTTGTGTTATGGGTACTAGATAACTGATATATTTAATACATGATACAGGTACATAGATAGATATTTTTTATTATACATAGAAAACACCCAGACCAACGGAACAAATTTCTGCAGATCGTACACAAATTTGTTCCAAGGCGGGAATCGAACCCGCAACCTCTTGCTTCGCAGGCGGAATCTTGCCCGCTGCGCCACTGAGGTCGTCATAAATATACCTAGGTATCATTTAGCTGTGACATTAATGAGTGTAAGTAATAAATAATGAAAAAAAAACAATATCACGACTATAATCCCCAGGCTCGGTAGATAATCTCCTCAAATCTCTCAATCCTCAGATCTTTTTTTAAAGACATCTGAAGGGGGTAGTCAGGCACATCCAAACATGATATTTTGACCACATTTTGCACAGTGATTAGTATTCCGTACGTGACAGTTTGCAAGCCCATCGCCGCTTATAAGAATTCTACCTATGACACATACCTTCGAATTTTCTGTTCTTAGGCTATGTCGGTTTCTTCACGAAGGGAAATTAACTAATATTTTACGAGATAACCAAAATTGTTTGTTGCGACTATTGACAAAAGTGAGAATAATGGCGAAACCGTTGAGTAGAATGGATACAAAATTGACTCAGGCGTGACTTTGCGGAAATCCATTACAAATACTGAAAAGGACGGAAATGTCTAGTACTTTCCCGCTGAAACAATTATCTAATGAGGCTATTATCAATAATCCCAACACAATACCTCAAATAGAAACTCGACACGTGTTTCGCTTCTCCACGAAGCATCCTCAGGACCGTTGACTCGCTCCGCACTGGTGTTGCTCCACCGAGCGCCGAGAGGAAAGTCAAAAAGTCACTTTCCTTCCTTTTCAGTATTTAGAATGGATACTACTAGGATAGGACTAACTTTGAATAAAACAACAAATAATAATTTATCCATAAAGGCCTATATTTATTTATTTATATGACATAATCCGTGTGCCCGAAACAACTCTCAAAATCAAGTCAAAAATTACAATAATTTTTTGACATGTCATCAAAAGTCGAGGTGTCAGCGCCGCTTATACAGGTTGTATACGCGGTTGCCGTCAACCAATAGTCGCCTCATGAGGCAACTCTAACCAGGGTTTCTAAAGGCCCGTCTACACTAGAGGACAAAACGGAGCGACATGTTGCGTAACATGTTTTCGACAATTACGTGAATGTCTCGAGAGACCATGCCTTCTAACATTTTGCAGACTGTAGGTATAGTAACAACGTCACGCGTCACGTAAAATGTTGCGGAACTCGTTGCGAGACACTTTGCAATGTTACGACACTTAGTTTGAGTGTTGCGCGTCATGTTGCGGGACAAAATGTCTCCTAGTGTATCTGAGGCTTTAATCAACCATGTTTTCTCATTTACATCCGGGTTGTATAAATGGTTACCTCACGTGAGGCAACCTTTGAGGCACTGTTTATACCAGGCTTAAGGAAACGGTTACCTGAAATGAGGCGGTCATGAAGCACCAGAGATATATAAATGGTTACCTAACGTGAGGCAACCTTTGAGGCACCACGTATATGAACTGTAAAGTTAGAGATAGCGCGCACGGGTTGCCTTTGTCGCCGCCGTGACTGTTTCGTCACTCTTATCAAGTCCGTGGTTATGTATGGAGATGTCACCCAGTTGTCACGTCGTAACATGCGCGCATCTCCATACATAGCCATGGACTTGATAAGAGTGACGAAACAGTCACGGCGACAAAAGCAACCCGTGCGTGCTATCTCTTATGGTTGCCTCAGTGGTTGCCTCGCCCGAGGTAACCGGGTTGGAAATTATTTTCATTATGGTTGCCACTGACATGGCAGTTGTTGCGGTGATGAATATTTTTCAATGCCTCATTTTTTGTTGTCTGTTGCCTCAATTATGGTTATACATTGCCTCATTTGTAGTACGTTAGCTATTGTATATTGCCTTATTTGTGGATGTGCAATTGTGCATTGCCCCATTTGTGGTTGTATATTGCCTCAGTAGCGTTCATACATTGCCTCATTTGTGGTTGTACCTTCCCTCATTTGCGGCTATACATTGCCTCATTTGTGGTTGTACGCTACCTCATTTGTGGTTGTACGCTACCTCATTTGTGGTTGTACGCTACCTCATTTGTGGTTGTACGCTACCTCATTTGTGGTTGTACGTTGCCTCAGTTGGTTGTGGTTGCCTCAACTGTACATTTAACGGTCTGTTCATATATTTTCCTTCAATAATAACACTATTCATACATCTCTTTAGTGATAGTTCCAGAATGCCTCAACAATATTGAAACTCAACATTTTCTTAAGATAAAACTTGACCACTCCGTTCCCCCGATCCGTCCGCACGATTCGGCCAACGAACCTTAATACAACTACCTACATTATTTTACACCCATATAATTAACTGAAAAATAGTTAATTTTCGATATTTTGATTTATAAGTACGTCAGCCGAATCGTGGCGTTGAATCGGGGGTCGGTTCTCTGTGGGAATAACCCATAATAGTCTTTTATTCTAGCCCTGATTTAACTAGTCTTTACATGCCTAGCCTAGTTTGGATGTATCGATATTTTGACATCGATATTTCGATATCGATATTTCGACATCGATATTCGGTCAAATGAAACACGAAGTCACGATAAATAGAGATCTATGACGTCACTCTATGCTCGTGACCTGTACACTTGTACAGTCAACAACAAAAGACAATTAACGCGTTAAAATCTCGAATACTTTGATATTGACCAATAGCCCTATATAGTTTGACCGAAAATTAGAACCGGCAAACAAATTTAAATATTCGGCCAAATATCCCACGCTCATTTGACCGAACATTACTTTCGGCCAAATATCCCACGCTCATTTGACCGAACATAATTTTCGGCCAAATATCCCACGCTCATTTGACCGAACATAACTTTCGGCCAAATATCCCACGCTCATATGACCGAACATAACTTTCGGCCAAACATCCCACGCTCATTTGACCGAAAATTTCGACATTCAGCCAAAAGATTACGCTCAAACGTCTATACCATCCGACCGAACATTACGGTCAAATATCCCACGCTTGACCGAACATTTCCACATTCGGCCAAACGTCCATCCGACCGAAAACATTCCATTTGACCGAACAGTCGAACTCCCGAATATCGTTCATCGTTCAAACAATTACTATAACCGACCAAAAGTCCCATTCACTTCATCGAATACATTTGACCGAAAATTTTCTTGTTCATTTCATCGAAATGTGCTAAGCTGGGCTGGTCGGCTTGTGACGTGTGTCAGTGGGGCCCGGGGGGGGTCTTGGCGGGCGAGGCGGGGGGGGGCGCGCTCCATTCAACGCCGTCACCTTCGTACTGAGTGTTCTCGAGTCGTGTTATCAGTCGCTCATCCTCATCCCCGAACTCTCCCCCCATTAGTGATGGCTCCCCCACCACCATGACATCCTGGGAACAATAGACACAATCATTGATGAGCGAAGCGAGCGAAAATTTTGTATAATTGATTGAGTGAGCGAAGAGAGGGAAAATAAATAAATAAAATATTGTTAGCAATATCGTCCGACGATGAGTCATAGGGGACAGCGCGCCTATAAAAGCGGGCGCAAAGCGAGCTGCAGGCCAGTTGCGCACGAGCCTTCGACGAGTGAACATCTATTTAGTTAGGATTATCGGTGATTGTGAGCTACCTACCTACTTACCTATGTGGTTAGATTACGAGTAAGTTACTCTGAGTTCATGTTAAATTTAACTGTGGTTTGTTGTAAGTTTGATTTGATTCCTTTTGGTTTTCTTTATGTTTAATTTTTATTAAATTGTAAAGGATTAAAGTTAATCCGCCGTCCATCTGTATTTTTTATTTGAATCATTACTTGGTTCCTAAAATCAGAAGTGGGATAGGTCTGTGTCCACATACAGCTTTCTCTTTCTTTTCTTTGTAAAACGCTACCTTTGCACTGATAAACAACCAGACAAAGGCCTATAAACCAGAAAGGAAGCAAAAATACAACTACCCACAGTTAGTCATTTTTTGTGTTTTGTTGTTTAAATTGATGAATTGAGAACTCGTGTTAGTTCTGGACATTGTTTAGGAGGTAGCTCACGCAACCGTACACGAAGTCCTCGTTCACATCTCGAGATGTCACACATTATGTGCACATGTCTCGCATGTCGAGGCAGTTCTCGTACAAATAGATCACGATCCCGTTCCTGATGTGTCATATCGTCGAACGCCGTGGCGCACATATAGGGCTCCACGTAGGAGTGGGTCTCACTCGTGTCACGTCTTGTTTGAAAGACGATGCTAAGGTTTGGCTATCTGAATGGGTCACCCGCGACCGTTCATGGTCGAACTTTAAGGAGGTAAACATCTTTGTCCAGGTAAGTTAGCCTTTGCCAATATTTTGCGAAACCATGAAGAAAACATCTGACTCATACACCACATACCCTGAATACGCGTGTCATACTTTGCTGCGTTTACAAGCGGTATCTGGTCTTAGTGAAGAACTAAGGACACTTATTATTATCCGTGGAATAGGTAACCCTTAGATAAGTGCAGGTGCTGTCTCATGTTTTTGTGGTGGACAAAAGGACCATATTCAGATACAATGTCCCAAGAGAACAAAGGTGAGTAACTACTGACCTCACACCAAATGTCTGCTCATTTAGTAAGAAGTCTAACGTCAATTTTGTATTAGCTAACAGGCAACAGCAACTGAACACTATGTCTCCCTCTGCTGGACAATCTGTGAACAATATTTGTTTCCACCAATTGCTGTTCTGTCGCTAGTGGCGCTAGTGTTCAAAGGCAACGTGCATTCGGCGACAACTTAGCGATAGGCAGATGACTGCCTTCCGTGATACCGTTTACGGTAACAACTTGCAACCGATCGCGTAAGCGGTCGCTGTTGCTTTGCTGCTGCTGTCGATCTGCTATCACTCTGCTCGCTGCAAGGTTTGACATTGTAACCCATCTGGTCACGCAGTTGACGATTGTTTTTCAAAAGAGCGCATCTGTAAACAGTCGTCATCGTGTAGGCATGCCCATCCCAATGAGCAGTACTGTATTTCGACTACCCTCTAGTCGAAATAACCCTTTTTCTCCCGCTAATATTACGTGTACTGACTTAAGGCACGAAATCAGCTGGTTTCAAGTCAGTTAACGAGACTACTTGACGCTCTCGAGTCAACGATCAACAACAGCTGTGATGAATAGTGTTCCGATCAATTTTTAATTGATAGCAGCGCTTTTACAATCTCATCACACCTGATGTGCTTAAAGTAAACAGTCTGCTAGTGTGGTAGTTATCAAGGTAAACATGTTGACAATCGTATAACCGTTGTTTGTGAGATTTCAGATGTATTAGACAAGGTCAGGTGAAGCCGAGCGTTTGAGGAGTGGAGTACGGCAGGCCGATCGCGAGGCGGTCGCTGTCGCTTTACTGCTTCCGTCGCTCTGCTGTCGCTACTGCAGGGTTTAACATAATAAGCCTGCGGGTAAACTCTACTCTGGTATGAGAGGCTCAAACAGTGTTATCAAGGTTTTACCAAGCGACCGTTATGAACTTAAACTACTGAGTGGTGCGCGGGGTAAAACTACCCAAGCCGCAGCTCAGTACAGTACTCCTTTGAAAAGAGAATGGTATCCCAAGAGGTTTGCTGCATTTTAAGTGTGTGTTAATCTGAATGTTTTATGTTGCAGTCACTTATTTGGATCACACATATCCTAGCGGTGTGTATGATGGCATACGTGAGGCGTTTCGCTTCGCGTGGTGGGACGAGCATGCGACGCGAACTTTCTACTTACTGCGCGCGATGCTTCCTTTGGACTTCTGGCCCTGCAGACGTGTTTCTGAACGAGTACAGGTGTAATCCAAGCAGACGCATTTCTCAGTGCGTATGAACTCATGTCTGGCAGACCAGTGGCTAGTGTGTAACACTAGAACAGGTAGACGATGTAATCGTCGGTATGTTGGTAAGCTAAGTGTTCCTATTGTTTTTATAAATACCGCCGCGCTGGCGTTATTGGGTAAATTAGATGTGAGACACCGCACAGTGAGCGTGTCTAGTAAGTTTGCTATCGGTGCAGTTTGCAGTTAGTCTCATTATTTCGTGTATACTTCATGGTAATTCACTGTTTGGTTTTATTGAGAAACAATGGTTAGCTGTTTCCAAATTAAAGTTAAATTGACAGAGACTAATAACTGGTAGAGTGAACTACAGGTTAGAGGTTACAACTGAAAACTGTAGGCCAAATTGTAAAGCCTTGCGTAAAATATTGAGATGTCGGACTCGACACCTTCTCGAGTAGAACCAAGTCTACCAAGACGAGTATTCCAAACGGAATAGACGGTTTGCACTTGATGTGATGTGATGACTTTGTGTTCGTGCTTAACCTTTCCTGTTCACAGGGAAGTTAGATCTGAGAGTGCGTGGCCCCTACGAGGTGGTCAACGTTCTGTGCGCTTACGCTGCGCTATCGAGTGGTAGCTGTGGGCAGACCCAGCCTGCAGTGTAGTCACAGTAATAGGATCACACGTGTCCTAGCGAAGCTGAACTCCAGGATGCGCACTGCGCAGTCCCTATGAGGTCGTGTGATCGTTGCCGTATCACCGATACGAGCTCGAGCTATTGGCTGTTTGTACGGAAAGAAGACTGACTGCCGCAGAACATTATGGTTCAGTGGTGTGGCAAGTCGACCCTGGTGAAGTATGAAATATTTTTCTGTAGTAGTGAGTTATACCAGCAGCCCCGACATAATGGCTATTTGATCCGACATTTAGCAGTTTGCTATTCGTAGCTTCGACATTTTTGGCTACCTTTTTATTTCGATAACAGTAACCCGGTGGCTTTGCAGTTGTTTTGGTAATGATCGAGGTCCGGAACTCCTTCATTGGTGAAACAACTTGCAATCTGCAGCTTATTTAGAGGCAGTTGCTTGAAAATATGCTTGTGCTTTCTGTATGACAGGAAAACTGAAAATATACTTGTGCTTTCTGTATGACAGGAAAACTGAATCTGGGAGTACGTGGCCTTTACGAGGTGGTCAACGTTCTGCCGAGCGGTCGGTGTGAGCTGACGCTGCGCTATCGAGCGATAGCTGTGGGCAGACCCAGGCTGCAGTGCAGTATGGCGCTGCGCTGTGGCGAGGCGATCGATGGGCGTACACACTCCGGCCTCGCAGACGTGTCCTTGACGCGTAGGGGCTATGCCTCGCAGACGTGTCCTTGACGCGTAGGGGCTATGCCTTGCAGACGTGTCCTTGACGCGTAGGGGCTATGCCTCGCAGACGTGTCCTTGACGCGTAGGGGCTATGCCTTGCAGACGTGTCCTTGACGCGTAGGGGCTATGCCTCGCAGACGTGTCCTTGACGCGTAGGGGCTATGCCTTGCAGACGTGTCCTTGACGCGTAGGGGCTATGCCTCGCAGACGTGTCCTTGACGCGTAGGGGCTATGCCTTGCAGACGTGTCCTTGATGCGTAGGGGTTCTGCCTCATGAACGCTTTAGCGTGTTAGAGCTCTCAGGGCCCTAGCCCCGTAGGAAAGGGCTCTCGCCCCATAGACGCGTTCCTAACGTGTAGTAAATTGTTTAGGCACATGTAGGAAGGATGAAC
The DNA here is from genome assembly GCA_963675405.1 of Cosmorhoe ocellata. Taxonomy (NCBI): domain Eukaryota; kingdom Metazoa; phylum Arthropoda; class Insecta; order Lepidoptera; family Geometridae; genus Cosmorhoe; species Cosmorhoe ocellata. Next base: position 5,013,027 of record OY776271.1, on the reverse strand, counting down.
GATCTTGTGTCTGATGATGAATGTTACTGCACCAAGGTGATGAATATGCGTCTGTGTAGAAAATAGGAAAAACAGCTACGTGTGCGTCTTTGAATGAGGGCCTTGGATGTGTGATGAATGAAAGAATAGGCAATTGCTTTTGATGTTATTACTTAACCCGTGTTTTACATCGACAGACTCTTAGATAGACGCTTGTGCGCGTGTGACGCACGTGCGCTGACCTCCACGACGTGAGGTGATGCAGAACGGTCTGTGGAAGACCCGATGCTGCGTCGAGACATGATGGAGAAAAGTATCAGGGGCCCTATTTTTTCTTTATTATTATTTGAGACGTCTCTGAGGTGACTCCTGTGAGACTTGAGTTACGAGATGGCGATTGATGTGCGATGTATTAATTAAGTGAAAGAGATTATGAACTGAGAATGAATAATGAAGTGGCAGTTTTAAGAAACTGCGCACGTATTTATACATGTCGTTCTTTCACAGAAGGTGAATCTGATGAGTCCTAGGATAGCTCATCAGACTCCGCAGCAAGGGTTCAGCGGTCTACGCCCCTGCTAGATGCTGGCTGATCCTGAAGCCGGACCTTCAACAGCTCCTGGCACCAGTCCTGCCTGTTGCTACCATGCTTGCGGGCCGAGGACGACCCGTCGTCAGGAGAGGCCGTGTTAGCAATATCGTCCGACGATGAGTCATAGGGGACAGCGCGCCTATAAAAGCGGGCGCAAAGCGAGCTGCAGGCCAGTTGCGCACGAGCCTTCGACGAGTGAACATCTATTTAGTTAGGATTATCGGTGATTGTGAGCTACCTACCTACTTACCTATGTGGTTAGATTACGAGTAAGTTACTCTGAGTTCATGTTAAATTTAACTGTGGTTTGTTGTAAGTTTGATTTGATTCCTTTTGGTTTTCTTTATGTTTAATTTTTATTAAATTGTAAAGGATTAAAGTTAATCCGCCGTCCATCTGTATTTTTTATTTGAATCATTACTTGGTTCCTAAACTTATGTCGAATATTATTTTGGTAGAAAAATATTACTTATTGTTATTCTATATCTATTTTGAATGTTAAAGATATGTCAGTGTCAAAAAATGACAATCGGTCTTGTAATTGAAAAAGTTGGAAGACGTAGCATGATTGTTTGAATGCTTATTCAAAAAAAAAGGATTTAATAAGGTAAAGTGAGTGTTTCGCGTTCAATTTTCCAAATATTCCCACATAATATTGGTGAACATTTTACACAACGCCATCTAGCCCCAAACTAAGCAAAGCTTGTACTATGGGAACCAGATAGTTGACAGATTAATTGATTAACGAGCGAAGCGAGCGAAAATCTCAAAGTCAGCAAGGGCGATCTGGCGTTGTATGTTTGTGTATATGTTTGTTGGAGCATAACTTAAGAACCGTCGATCCAATCGGCATGAAACTTAGAAGGTCTAGAGATTCTGCTGTAGATTTGCTGGGCATATGAGCTTAATCGGTGGAGGGGTTGTAAAGATATTGGGTAGGTACCGAAGTTGAAAAATGACATCAAATGAAAGGACTTTACTTTTACATTCCAAAATGGTTTTTATTTTTATTCTAGGATGGATAGTTTTTGAAATTTAACTTTGATATTGCTCGAAGCGGTGAGGGTGGTTAAGGTGGTCGCTCACCTGGCTGGCGAGGCTGAAGTTGGGTCCGGGCGAGCGCTTCTTGGCCGGCGCGGGCGGCGCGGCGTTGGCGCCCGCGCTGCCCTTGCGCTTGCGCCGCTTGCTGGCGGGCCGCTGCGACTCTGGGGGCAAAATCAAAAATATATTTCCTCCTTTTTTGTCTAAAAAACTTGAGAGGTGTCAAGGGACACCCGGATGGAACGAAGTTGCTTTCCTTGCTTTCTATGAGAGAGAGAGAGAGACAGAGAAACATGCGCACGCCGCACGGCTTACAACTATAGCAAAAAGTGTCGTTACAACTTTTCGTGAGAATTTTTTCCGTCTAGCCCCCTTTCACAACGCGTGATAAGGAACTTCATTCCAAAAATATTTGCTTAAAAAAAGGTGGCAACCCTAATACCAACTGGTATAGCGCATAATTTTTGAACGGAAAAACCTGTTGATGCAAGACTACGACTAGCGATTAACGGCCGATTTCCATATTCTATCTAGGCATCTGTGATTTTTGGATTTTGGATAGATAGTTGAAATTACTTTTATAGGAACGTCAAATACATATCCAAAATCCAAAAACCACAGATAGATAGAATATAGAAATCGGCCGTGTTAAGCTCCGTACTCACATACGGTTTTGCTCGATAGTTTTACTACAAAACGAGTAAATATTAACGTGTGGACCGCAAAACTCACAGCTCGAAGGCTTGCATCCAGTAGTAATCCGCATCAAATGTAGGCTCGACATGATAGCTCGAGCAAAACCGTATGTGAGTACGGAGCTTAACACGGCCGATTTCTATATTCTATCTATCTGTGGTTTTTGGATTTTGGATATGTATTTGACGTTCCTATAAAAGTAATTTCAACTATCTATCCAAAATCCGAAGTACATGAGTTGTCACATTTAGATCGGCTGACGTTACTACAGTAGTAATAGTACGTTACTATGACATCTGTCAAAATTGTTACTCATGGTACCGAATTCTAAGCAAATAACGAGCGCAAACTACAGTCGCTGTAGTACTGTGACGTAGGATAGTTAACTACGTGACGTTTTAGTACCCAACTATCCGCTAGAGGCGCTGTACAAGTTTTCATACATTTTTTTAACTACAGTCGCTAGCGAGTGTAGATTGTGAAAACTCATGGTAGACCTACAGAGCTTTAGGCTCTGCGTTGTCTGTCATTACGTCACGCACGACATGGTGAGTTGTGGAGTGGTGGTGTGTGGGTCTCACCAGGGGGCGCCACCATGCGCTGCCATTTCTGGAACAGCGTGGTCTTCAGACAGTCCCGCGGCGACAGCGCGTACGCCTTGTGCCGGGACATCAGCTCCTGCATTGGCTCCAGGATCACGCAGAGCTGTGGACCAGAACAAACATTACGACTTATCCCCAGGCTCGGTAGATATCTCCTCAGCTGTGTGATTCTGTAAGACCTCATTCTAAACTTCGAATCTGAATCCGCTGTGAGTTTCTTGATTGGCATTCTAAAAACTCGAATTTACACTAGCGCCACTCTTGCGAGCGTGTCAGCGAGTTGAACTAAATTGACGGGGAGATTTTGACAGATAAAGTATGAGATGACGTAAGAAGGGCATTCTTTAAGGTATTTCCCAAGTCACTTCGACGCTCGCTTCGCTCTCGAACCCGATTTAAAGTGTCAAATAAAAAGGTCAATGTCAAACTCAAATGTCATTTTGAACCCTAGGCAAAGTGAGAGTGAATAGCGATGTGAGATGCGAGTTGATGTTTGAATTTTACAGAATCGACGTACAGATCTCTAGTTACTTAGATCTTTGAAGAGATCTAAAGATACCGTCAGATACTTGAGCGTTAAAGTGATGGACAGATACTTAAGCGTGAAAATGATCGTCAGATACTTATGCGTGAAAGTGATTGTCAGATACCTGAGCGTGGAGGTAATCATCATAATATTTCAGTGTGTGAAGTAATCGACACTCGCTTAAGCGTGAAGTTATTGTCATTTTCTCAAGCGTGTGAAGTGTTAGATACTTCATCGTGAAAGTGATCGTCATATACTTCAGCGTTAAAGTAATCGTCATTTACTTCAGCTTGTGAAGTGATCGTCATTTACTTCAGCTCGTGAAGTGATCGTCATTTACTTCAGCTTGTGACGTGATCGTCATTTTTGTGAGCGTATGATGTAATCGTCATATTGAGCGTAAAAGTGATCGTCATTTTCTCGAGCGTGTGGAGTGATTGTCAGATACTTGAGCGTAAAAGTGATCATCATTTTTTCAGCGTGTGAAATAATCGACACTCACTTAAGCGAGAAGTTATTGTCATTTCCTCAAGCGTGTGAAATGAACGTGAGATTCTTGAGCGTAAAAGTGATCGTCAGATACTTGAGCGTAAAAGTGATCGTCAGATACTTGAGCGTAAAAGTGATCGTCATAATATACCTGAGCGTAAAAGTGATCGTCACTTACCCTGAGATAGTTGAGGGTGGAGTTGGTGATGCCTTGCCGCGTGATGTTCTTGGCGAGTTGGTCTAACGCTGCGTGATCGGGCGGGTGTACTGCCTGGAATAATAATAAAACTTCATTTGGTAAGTTCGTTCGAGCCCGGCTGTCTTAGCACGGGTATAAGTACGAGTGTTTCCAATTTTAGTTTGTTAACTACTGTCTTTGAGACCCTTCTTTTTTGAAGTTGGCTAACTACTGACCTTGAGAGCCTTCTTTTTTGAAGTTGGTTAAAAAGCACTACTGACCTGCCGTGGTATTAGCTCGCGATGCGCGCGCACGGCAAGATGCCACGACTTAATTCGCATCAGATCATCAAAAGTGAACTCCAGAATGAGACGCCCCTCCGTACACACCTGCAGACGAAATTAACAAAATCTTTATATTACCTTAGTACCCAAACATGGGTTTACCTTAGTGAAATGGTCTATTTTTAGTGGACATGAGTACCTTAGTGAACAGGGTACCTTAGTGAACATGTACTTATCTTAGTGAACATGGGTAACTACCTTAGCGAACATGGGTACCTTAGTGAACATGGGCGGGTAGGTACCTTAGTAAACATGGATATTTTGGTAAACATGCACTTGCCGTAGTGAAATGGGGTTTTCTTAGTGGACATGGGTACCTTAGTGAACATGTCCTTAGTGAACATGGGAATGTTAGTAAACATGAGCTTTTCTTAGTGAACATGGATACCTTAGTGAACATTTGTGCCTACCTTAGTGAACATGGGTACCTTAGTGAACATGTCCTTACCTTAGTGAACATGGGTACCTTAGTGAACATGTGCCTACCTTAGTGAACATGGGTACCTTAGTAAACATGTCCTTACCTTAGTAAACATGGGAACCTTAGTGAACATGGGTACCTTAGTGAACATGTGCTTACCTTAGTGAACATGTGCTTACCTTAGTGAACATGTGCCTACCTTAGTGAACATGGGTACCTCAGTGAACATGTCCTTACCTTAGTGAACATGTCCTTACCTTAGTGAACATGGGTACCTCAGTGAACATGTCCTTAGTGAACATGTCCTTACCTTAGTGAACATGGGCTTGCCGTGGTGCGTGACCATGGTGCAGTGGTCGCAGTCGAGCGTGATGCTGGTGTTGTGGAACGACTCCTTGGGCTGGCGCATCGTGTAGTAAAGCTCTGAGACGCCACCCTCGTATATACTCCGGAAGTATCGCGGTATTAGCGTCCGTCCTATCGCTGGAATTGAACAAATGGTATGTGTTATGGCAAGGGGTAGTGTTATTTACGACCTCTGTGGCGCAGCGGGCGAGAGTCCGCCTGCGACGCAAGAGGTGCGGGTTCGATTCCCGCCGCGGAATAAATTTGTGTACGATCTGCAGAAATTTGTTCCGTTGGTCTGGGTGTTTTCTATGTATAATAAAAAATATCTATCTATGTATATAATGTATTAAATATATCAGTTGTCTAGTACCCATAACACAAGCTTTGAGTAGCTTACTTTGGGGCTAGATGATGCTGTGTGGATTGTCCAGCATTATTTATTTATTTATTTATTTATTTATTTATTTATTTAGTGCTACTGTTGTTCTTCTTCTTTAATGATGGTATCTGTCTAATGGCTATGTGAACTTGGCAACCGACTTTGGAAAAGTTTAACTTTTTTTGTTTTATTTGATAGATTTAGGTTAGTAGTGGATAGTAGTGAAGTTATTTTCGTTTGTAGTTGCGTCAAAAAAAAGTTATAGTCGAAAAAAAAAAGTCGTCCCCCGACATTGCAAAAATAAACTTTTTCCGGCTGATTCTTATAGAGAATCGTTAGTAGAGGTTTGTAGTGAAAGAATTTTCAAAATAAGTGCATTAGAAGTTGATCAAAACCGACTTTAACTAATTAAGATATATATTTTTTTCGATAACTTCCGTTTTAAGGACACTACGACTACTACAAACGCTAAAACTGACAGAGAGACACTAGTAGAGGTTTGTAGTGAAAGAATTTTGAAAAAAAAATCATAAATAGTCGATCGAAACCGACTTTAACTCTTTTAAGAGTGTTTTTTTTTCGATAACTTCTGTTTTAAGGACACTACGACTACTACAAACGCCAAAACTGACAGAGGGACACTAGTAGAGGTTTGTAGTGAAAGAATTTTCAAAATAAGTGCATTAGAAGTTGATCGAAACCGACTTTAACTCATTTTGGAGTGTTTTTTCTTGATAACTTCCGTTTTAAGGACACTACGACTACTACAAACGCTAAAACTGACAGAGGGACACTAGTAGAGGTTTGTAGTGAAAGAATTTTGAAAAAAAAATATCATAAATAGTCGATCGAAACCGACTTTAACTCTTTTAACAGTGTTTTTTTTCGATAACTTCTGTTTTAAGGACACTACGACTACTACAAACGCTAAAACTGACAGAGGGACACTAGTAGAGGTTTGTAGTGAAAGAATTTTGAAAAAAAAATCATAAATAGTCGATCGAAACCGACTTTAACTCTTTTTAGAGTGTTTTTTTTCGATAACTTCTGTTTTAAGGACACTACGACTACTACAAACGCTAAAACTGACAGAGAGACACTAGTAGAGGTTTGTAGTGAAAGAATTTTCAAAATAAGTGCATTAGAAGTTGTTCAAAACCGACTTTAACTAATTTTGGAGTGTTTTTTTTCGATAACTTCCGTTATAAGGACACTACGACTACTACAAACGCTAAAACTGACAGAGGGACACTAGTAGAGGTTTGTAGTGAAAGAATTTTGAAAAAAAAATCATAAATAGTCGATCGAAACCGATTTTAACTCTTTTTAGAGTGTTTTTTTTCGATAACTTCTGTTTTAAGGACACTACGACTACTACAAACGCTAAAACTGACAGAGGGACACTAGTAGAGGTTTGTAGTGAAAGAATTTTGAAAAAAAAATCATAATTAGTCGATCGAAACCGACTTTAACTCTTTTTAGAGTGTTTTTTTTCGATAACTTCCGTTTTAAGGACACTATGACTACTACAAACGCTAAAACGGACAGAGAGACACTAGTAGAGGTTTGTAGTGAAAGAATTTTGAAAAAAAAATCATAATTAGTCGATCGAAACCGACTTTAACTCTTTTAAGAGTGTTTTTTTTCGATAACTTCTGTTTTAAGGACACTACGACTACTACAAACGCCAAAACTGACAGAGGGACACTAGTAGAGGTTTGTAGTGAAAGAATTTTCAAAATAAGTGCATTAGAAGTTGATCGAAACCGACTTTAACTCATTTTGGAGTGTTTTTTCTTGATAACTTCCGTTTTAAGGACACTACGACTACTACAAACGCTAAAACTGACAGAGGGACACTAGTAGAGGTTTGTAGTGAAAGAATTTTGAAAAAAAAATATCATAAATAGTCGATCGAAACCGACTTTAACTCTTTTAACAGTGTTTTTTTTCGATAACTTCTGTTTTAAGGACACTACGACTACTACAAACGCTAAAACTGACAGAGGGACACTAGTAGAGGTTTGTAGTGAAAGAATTTTGAAAAAAAAATCATAAATAGTCGATCGAAACCGACTTTAACTCTTTTTAGAGTGTTTTTTTTCGATAACTTCTGTTTTAAGGACACTACGACTACTACAAACGCTAAAACTGACAGAGAGACACTAGTAGAGGTTTGTAGTGAAAGAATTTTCAAAATAAAAGCATTAGAAGTTGTTCAAAACCGACTTTAACTAATTTTGGAGTGTTTTTTTTCGATAACTTCCGTTATAAGGACACTACGACTACTACAAACGCTAAAACTGACAGAGGGACACTAGTAGAGGTTTGTAGTGAAAGAATTTTGAAAAAAAAAATCATAAATAGTCGATCGAAACCGATTTTAACTCTTTTTAGAGTGTTTTTTTTCGATAACTTCTGTTTTAAGGACACTACGACTACTAAAAACGCTAAAACTGACAGAGGGACACTAGTAGAGGTTTGTAGTGAAAGAATTTTGAAAAAAAAATCATAAATAGTCGATCGAAACCGACTTTAACTCTTTTTAGAGTGTTTTTTTTCGATAACTTCTGTTTTAAGGACACTACGACTACTACAAACGCTAAAACTGACAGAGAGACACTAGTAGAGGTTTGTAGTGAAAGAATTTTCAAAATAAGTGCATTAGAAGTTGTTCAAAACCGACTTTAACTAATTTTGGAGTGTTTTTTTTCGATAACTTCCGTTATAAGGACACTACGACTACTACAAACGCTAAAACTGACAGAGGGACACTAGTAGAGGTTTGTAGTGAAAGAATTTTGAAAAAAAAATCATAAATAGTCGATCGAAACCGATTTTAACTCTTTTTAGAGTGTTTTTTTTCGATAACTTCTGTTTTAAGGACACTACGACTACTACAAACGCTAAAACTGACAGAGGGACACTAGTAGAGGTTTGTAGTGAAAGAATTTTGAAAAAAAAATCATAATTAGTCGATCGAAACCGACTTTAACTCTTTTTAGAGTGTTTTTTTTCGATAACTTCCGTTTTAAGGACACTATGACTACTACAAACGCTAAAACGGACAGAGAGACACTAGTAGAGGTTTGTAGTGAAAGAATTTTGAAAAAAAAATCATAATTAGTCGATCGAAACCGACTTTAACTCTTTTAAGAGTGTTTTTTTTCGATAACTTCTGTTTTAAGGACACTACGACTACTACAAACGCCAAAACTGACAGAGGGACACTAGTAGAGGTTTGTAGTGAAAGAATTTTCAAAATAAGTGCATTAGAAGTTGATCGAAACCGACTTTAACTCATTTTGGAGTGTTTTTTCTTGATAACTTCCGTTTTAAGGACACTACGACTACTACAAACGCTAAAACTGACAGAGGGACACTAGTAGAGGTTTGTAGTGAAAGAATTTTGAAAAAAAAATATCATAAATAGTCGATCGAAACCGACTTTAACTCTTTTAACAGTGTTTTTTTTCGATAACTTCTGTTTTAAGGACACTACGACTACTACAAACGCTAAAACTGACAGAGGGACACTAGTAGAGGTTTGTAGTGAAAGAATTTTGAAAAAAAAATCATAAATAGTCGATCGAAACCGACTTTAACTCTTTTTAGAGTGTTTTTTTTCGATAACTTCTGTTTTAAGGACACTACGACTACTACAAACGCTAAAACTGACAGAGAGACACTAGTAGAGGTTTGTAGTGAAAGAATTTTCAAAATAAGTGCATTAGAAGTTGTTCAAAACCGACTTTAACTAATTTTGGAGTGTTTTTTTTCGATAACTTCCGTTATAAGGACACTACGACTACTACAAACGCTAAAACTGACAGAGGGACACTAGTAGAGGTTTGTAGTGAAAGAATTTTGAAAAAAAAAATCATAAATAGTCGATCGAAACCGATTTTAACTCTTTTTAGAGTGTTTTTTTTCGATAACTTCTGTTTTAAGGACACTACGACTACTAAAAACGCTAAAACTGACAGAGGGACACTAGTAGAGGTTTGTAGTGAAAGAATTTTGAAAAAAAAATCATAAATAGTCAATCGAAACCGATTTTAACTCTTTTTAGTGTGTTTTTTTTTCGATAACTTCTGTTTTAAGGACACTACGACTACTACAAACGCTAAAACTGACAGAGGGACACTAGTAGAGGTTTGTAGTGAAAGAATTTTGAAAAAAAAATCATAAATAGTCGATCGAAACCGACTTTAACTCTTTTTAGAGTGTTTTTTTTCGATAACTTCTGTTTTAAGGACACTACGACTACTACAAACGCTAAAACTGACAGAGGGACACTAGTAGAGGTTTGTAGTGAAAGAATTTTGAAAAAAAAATCATAAATAGTCGATCGAAACCGATTTTAACTCTTTTTAGAGTGTTTTTTTTCGATAACTTCTGTTTTAAGGACACTACGACTACTACAAACGCTAAAACTGACAGAGGGACACTAGTAGAGGTTTGTAGTGAAAGAATTTTGAAAAAAAAATCATAATTAGTTGATCGAAACCGACTTTAACTAATTTTGGAGTGTTTTTTCTTGATAACTTCCGTTTTAAGGACACTACGACTACTACAAACGCTAAAACTGACAGAGGGACACTAGTAGAGGTTTGTAGTGAAAGAATTTTGAAAAAAAAATCATAAATAGTCGATCGAAACCGATTTTAACTCTTTTTAGAGTGTTTTTTTTCGATAACTTCTGTTTTAAGGACACTACGACTACTACAAACGCTAAAACTGACAGAGGGACACTAGTAGAGGTTTGTAGTGAAAGAATTTTGAAAAAAAAATCATAATTAGTCGATCGAAACCGACTTTAACTCTTTTTAGAGTGTTTTTTTTCGATAACTTCCGTTTTAAGGACACTATGACTACTACAAACGCTAAAACGGACAGAGAGACACTAGTAGAGGTTTGTAGTGAAAGAATTTTCAAAATAAGTGCATTAGAAGTTGATCAAAACCGACTTTAACTAATTTTGGAGTGTTTTTTTTCGATAACTTCCGTTATAAGGACACTACGACTACTACAAACGCTAAAACTGACAGAGGGACACTAGTAGAGGTTTGTAGTGAAAGAATTTTGAAAAAAAAATCATAATTAGTCGATCGAAACCGACTTTAACTCTTTTTAGAGTGTTTTTTTTCGATAACTTCTGTTTTAAGGAAACTACGACTACTACAAACGCTAAAACTGACAGAGGGACACTAGTAGAGGTTTGTAGTGAAAGAATTTTGAAAAAAAAATCATAATTAGTTGATCGAAACCGACTTTAACTAATTTTGGAGTGTTTTTTCTTGATAACTTCCGTTTTAAGGACACTACGACTACTACAAACGCTAAAACTGACAGAGGGACACTAGTTGTAGAGGTTTGTAGTGAAAGAATTTTCAAAATAAGTGCATTAGAAGTTGATCGAAACCGACTTTAACTCATTTTGGAGTGTTTTTTCTTGATAACTTCCGTTTTAAGGACACTACGACTACTACAAACGCTAAAACTGACAGAGGGACACTAGTAGAGGTTTGTAGTGAAAGAATTTTGAAAAAAAAATCATAAATAGTCAATCGAAACCGATTTTAACTCTTTTTAGTGTGTTTTTTTTTCGATAACTTCTGTTTTAAGGACACTACGACTACTACAAACGCTAAAACTGACAGAGGGACACTAGTAGAGGTTTGTAGTGAAAGAATTTTGAAAAAAAAATCATAAATAGTCGATCGAAACCGACTTTAACTCTTTTTAGAGTGTTTTTTTTCGATAACTTCTGTTTTAAGGACACTACGACTACTACAAACGCTAAAACTGACAGAGGGACACTAGTAGAGGTTTGTAGTGAAAGAATTTTGAAAAAAAAATCATAAATAGTCGATCGAAACCGACTTTAACTCTTTTTAGAGTGTTTTTTTTCGATAACTTCTGTTTTAAGGACACTACGACTACTACAAACGCTAAAACTGACAGAGGGACACTAGTAGAGGTTTGTAGTGAAAGAATTTTGAAAAAAAAATCATAATTAGTCGATCGAAACCGACTTTAACTCTTTTTTGTGTTTTTTTTCGATAACTTCTGTTTTAAGGACACTACGACTACTACAAACGCTAAAACTGACAGAGGGACACTAGTAGAGGTTTGTAGTGAAAGAATTTTGAAAAAAAAATCATAATTAGTCGATCGAAACCGACTTAAACTAATTTTGGAGTGTTTTTTCTTGATAACTTCCGTTTTAAGGACACTACGACTACTACAAACGCTAAAACTGACAGAGGGACACTAGTAGAGGTTTGTAGTGAAAGAATTTTCAAAATAAGTGCATTAGAAGTTGTTCAAAACCGACTTTAACTAATTTTGGAGTGTTTTTTTTCGATAACTTCTGTTTTAAGGACACTACGACTACTACAAACGCTAAAACGGACAGAGAGACACTAGTAGAGGTTTGTAGTGAAAGAATTTTCAAAATAAGTGCATTAGAAGTTGATCAAAACCGACTTTAACTAATTTTGGAGTGTTTTTTTTCGATAACTTCCGTTATAAGGACACTACGACTACTACAAACGCTAAAACTGACAGAGGGACACTAGTAGAGGTTTGTAGTGAAAGAATTTTGAAAAAAAAATCATAATTAGTTGATCGAAACCGACTTTAACTAATTTTGGAGTGTTTTTTTTCGATAACTTCCGTTATAAGGACACTACGACTACTACAAACGCTAAAACTGACAGAGGGACACTAGTAGAGGTTTGTAGTGAAAGAATTTTGAAAAAAAAAATCATAAATAGTCGATCGAAACCGATTTTAACTCTTTTTAGAGTGTTTTTTTTCGATAACTTCTGTTTTAAGGACACTACGACTACTAAAAACGCTAAAACTGACAGAGGGACACTAGTAGAGGTTTGTAGTGAAAGAATTTTGAAAAAAAAATCATAAATAGTCGATCGAAACCGACTTTAACTCTTTTTAGAGTGTTTTTTTTCGATAACTTCTGTTTTAAGGACACTACGACTACTACAAACGCTAAAACTGACAGAGAGACACTAGTAGAGGTTTGTAGTGAAAGAATTTTCAAAATAAGTGCATTAGAAGTTGTTCAAAACCGACTTTAACTAATTTTGGAGTGTTTTTTTTCGATAACTTCCGTTATAAGGACACTACGACTACTACAAACGCTAAAACTGACAGAGGGACACTAGTAGAGGTTTGTAGTGAAAGAATTTTGAAAAAAAAATCATAAATAGTCGATCGAAACCGATTTTAACTCTTTTTAGAGTGTTTTTTTTCGATAACTTCTGTTTTAAGGACACTACGACTACTACAAACGCTAAAACTGACAGAGGGACACTAGTAAAGGTTTGTAGTGAAAGAATTTTGAAAAAAAAATCATAATTAGTCGATCGAAACCGACTTTAACTCTTTTTAGAGTGTTTTTTTTCGATAACTTCCGTTTTAAGGACACTATGACTACTACAAACGCTAAAACGGACAGAGAGACACTAGTAGAGGTTTGTAGTGAAAGAATTTTGAAAAAAAAATCATAATTAGTCGATCGAAACCGACTTTAACTCTTTTAAGAGTGTTTTTTTTCGATAACTTCTGTTTTAAGGACACTACGACTACTACAAACGCCAAAACTGACAGAGGGACACTAGTAGAGGTTTGTAGTGAAAGAATTTTCAAAATAAGTGCATTAGAAGTTGATCGAAACCGACTTTAACTCATTTTGGAGTGTTTTTTCTTGATAACTTCCGTTTTAAGGACACTACGACTACTACAAACGCTAAAACTGACAGAGGGACACTAGTAGAGGTTTGTAGTGAAAGAATTTTGAAAAAAAAATATCATAAATAGTCGATCGAAACCGACTTTAACTCTTTTAACAGTGTTTTTTTTCGATAACTTCTGTTTTAAGGACACTACGACTACTACAAACGCTAAAACTGACAGAGGGACACTAGTAGAGGTTTGTAGTGAAAGAATTTTGAAAAAAAAATCATAAATAGTCGATCGAAACCGACTTTAACTCTTTTTAGAGTGTTTTTTTTCGATAACTTCTGTTTTAAGGACACTACGACTACTACAAACGCTAAAACTGACAGAGAGACACTAGTAGAGGTTTGTAGTGAAAGAATTTTCAAAATAAGTGCATTAGAAGTTGTTCAAAACCGACTTTAACTAATTTTGGAGTGTTTTTTTTCGATAACTTCCGTTATAAGGACACTACGACTACTACAAACGCTAAAACTGACAGAGGGACACTAGTAGAGGTTTGTAGTGAAAGAATTTTGAAAAAAAAAATCATAAATAGTCGATCGAAACCGATTTTAACTCTTTTTAGAGTGTTTTTTTTCGATAACTTCTGTTTTAAGGACACTACGACTACTAAAAACGCTAAAACTGACAGAGGGACACTAGTAGAGGTTTGTAGTGAAAGAATTTTGAAAAAAAAATCATAAATAGTCAATCGAAACCGATTTTAACTCTTTTTAGTGTGTTTTTTTTTCGATAACTTCTGTTTTAAGGACACTACGACTACTACAAACGCTAAAACTGACAGAGGGACACTAGTAGAGGTTTGTAGTGAAAGAATTTTGAAAAAAAAATCATAAATAGTCGATCGAAACCGACTTTAACTCTTTTTAGAGTGTTTTTTTTCGATAACTTCTGTTTTAAGGACACTACGACTACTACAAACGCTAAAACTGACAGAGGGACACTAGTAGAGGTTTGTAGTGAAAGAATTTTGAAAAAAAAATCATAAATAGTCGATCGAAACCGATTTTAACTCTTTTTAGAGTGTTTTTTTTCGATAACTTCTGTTTTAAGGACACTACGACTACTACAAACGCTAAAACTGACAGAGGGACACTAGTAGAGGTTTGTAGTGAAAGAATTTTGAAAAAAAAATCATAATTAGTTGATCGAAACCGACTTTAACTAATTTTGGAGTGTTTTTTCTTGATAACTTCCGTTTTAAGGACACTACGACTACTACAAACGCTAAAACTGACAGAGGGACACTAGTAGAGGTTTGTAGTGAAAGAATTTTGAAAAAAAAATCATAAATAGTCGATCGAAACCGATTTTAACTCTTTTTAGAGTGTTTTTTTTCGATAACTTCTGTTTTAAGGACACTACGACTACTACAAACGCTAAAACTGACAGAGGGACACTAGTAGAGGTTTGTAGTGAAAGAATTTTGAAAAAAAAATCATAATTAGTCGATCGAAACCGACTTTAACTCTTTTTAGAGTGTTTTTTTTCGATAACTTCCGTTTTAAGGACACTATGACTACTACAAACGCTAAAACGGACAGAGAGACACTAGTAGAGGTTTGTAGTGAAAGAATTTTCAAAATAAGTGCATTAGAAGTTGATCAAAACCGACTTTAACTAATTTTGGAGTGTTTTTTTTCGATAACTTCCGTTATAAGGACACTACGACTACTACAAACGCTAAAACTGACAGAGGGACACTAGTAGAGGTTTGTAGTGAAAGAATTTTGAAAAAAAAATCATAATTAGTCGATCGAAACCGACTTTAACTCTTTTTAGAGTGTTTTTTTTCGATAACTTCTGTTTTAAGGAAACTACGACTACTACAAACGCTAAAACTGACAGAGGGACACTAGTAGAGGTTTGTAGTGAAAGAATTTTGAAAAAAAAATCATAATTAGTTGATCGAAACCGACTTTAACTAATTTTGGAGTGTTTTTTCTTGATAACTTCCGTTTTAAGGACACTACGACTACTACAAACGCTAAAACTGACAGAGGGACACTAGTAGAGGTTTGTAGTGAAAGAATTTTCAAAATAAGTGCATTAGAAGTTGATCGAAACCGACTTTAACTCATTTTGGAGTGTTTTTTCTTGATAACTTCCGTTTTAAGGACACTACGACTACTACAAACGCTAAAACTGACAGAGGGACACTAGTAGAGGTTTGTAGTGAAAGAATTTTGAAAAAAAAATCATAAATAGTCAATCGAAACCGATTTTAACTCTTTTTAGTGTGTTTTTTTTTCGATAACTTCTGTTTTAAGGACACTACGACTACTACAAACGCTAAAACTGACAGAGGGACACTAGTAGAGGTTTGTAGTGAAAGAATTTTGAAAAAAAAATCATAAATAGTCGATCGAAACCGACTTTAACTCTTTTTAGAGTGTTTTTTTTCGATAACTTCTGTTTTAAGGACACTACGACTACTACAAACGCTAAAACTGACAGAGGGACACTAGTAGAGGTTTGTAGTGAAAGAATTTTGAAAAAAAAATCATAAATAGTCGATCGAAACCGACTTTAACTCTTTTTAGAGTGTTTTTTTTCGATAACTTCTGTTTTAAGGACACTACGACTACTACAAACGCTAAAACTGACAGAGGGACACTAGTAGAGGTTTGTAGTGAAAGAATTTTGAAAAAAAAATCATAATTAGTCGATCGAAACCGACTTAAACTAATTTTGGAGTGTTTTTTCTTGATAACTTCCGTTTTAAGGACACTACGACTACTACAAACGCTAAAACTGACAGAGGGACACTAGTAGAGGTTTGTAGTGAAAGAATTTTCAAAATAAGTGCATTAGAAGTTGTTCAAAACCGACTTTAACTAATTTTGGAGTGTTTTTTTTCGATAACTTCTGTTTTAAGGACACTACGACTACTACAAACGCTAAAACGGACAGAGAGACACTAGTAGAGGTTTGTAGTGAAAGAATTTTCAAAATAAGTGCATTAGAAGTTGATCAAAACCGACTTTAACTAATTTTGGAGTGTTTTTTTTCGATAACTTCCGTTATAAGGACACTACGACTACTACAAACGCTAAAACTGACAGAGGGACACTAGTAGAGGTTTGTAGTGAAAGAATTTTGAAAAAAAAATCATAATTAGTTGATCGAAACCGACTTTAACTAATTTTGGAGTGTTTTTTCTTGATAACTTCCGTTTTAAGGACACTACGACTACTACAAACGCTAAAACTGACAGAGGGACACTAGTAGAGGTTTGTAGTGAAAGAATTTTCAAAATAAGTGCATTAGAAGTTGATCGAAACCGACTTTAACTCATTTTGGAGTGTTTTTTCTTGATAACTTCCGTTTTAAGGACACTACGACTACTACAAACGCTAAAACTGACAGAGGGACACTAGTAGAGGTTTGTAGTGAAAGAATTTTGAAAAAAAAATCATAATTAGTCGATCGAAACCGACTTTAACTCTTTTTTGTGTTTTTTTTCGATAACTTCTGTTTTAAGGACACTACGACTACTACAAACGCTAAAACTGACAGAGGGACACTAGTAGAGGTTTGTAGTGAAAGAATTTTGAAAATAAGTGCATTAGAAGTTGATCAAAACTGACTTTAACTAATTTTGGAGTGTTTTACACTTTACAACTTCGAAACTTCGAAATTTCGTATGCAGGGGATTTCGGGGGCAATAAAACGATCTAGCTAGGTTTCAAAAAAACTAAATTTACCAAAAAAAAACCGAGCAAAGCTCGGTCAACCAACTTACTTATATGTACAAACATTGATACATGCTTTTTTTTCGTCAACTGTACTTTACCCTTTTGTAGGTACCTTTTGTAATGTGGGGCGAAAGCGGAACGATTTTTGACGTAGGGCGAAAGCGGAATTTTTTGGAATGTGGGACGAACATGTGGGGCGAATGCGGAATAAATCTTTTGAATTTTGAAATTTTTGTTAAATTTGAGAGCACTGGTGGTGTAGTGGTAGCACCCCTGCCTGACGATCCGAAGGTAGTGGGTTCAAACCTGGTCATGCGCCAATGTGTTTTTCTTTTCGAACAATTTATGTGCACAATGCCTGTGTTCTTAAACGGTGAAGGAAAACAGCGTGAGGAAACCGGCATACCCTAGAACCAAAAATTCGAAGGTGTGTGTCATAGGTTAGTATTTTTACAAGCGGCGATGGGCTTGCAACCTGTCATGTACGAGTACTAATACTAACTACTGTGCAAAATGTGGGCATGTGTCAAATATGTTATGACACAAAAATAAACCAACAAAAAAAACGGCTTAAAGTAACACACTCGACCCCTAGAGTAGCTGATCCGGTTGATGAAACTGCGTATGATCGTAAACGAGCATGTGAAGATGACGGTGATGGTAGAAACGAAAGTGATTTAGACCAAAACCTTAGCAACCTTGAAGGCCCTTCTCTAATAAATGACCCATCTTTAGACGATGTTACGACCGAACCTTCTATGACACATACATCTTCTTTGGCTTTTTTAAATGAGATTGAAGATTGGCGTGGCCTCATAAAAAAGACTGAACCGATTCAACCGATTCAACATCGACCAAAAAAACGTGGAAAATACCTAACACCGTGTCCCGACATAGACGTTATACATCAGCGGCCAAAATTCTGTTTATCTTTGCCTTTACTTCTCAATGGCAATAGTTTGGGACCTGTTAAAATCGGAAAACGAATAATTGCTGTGCGGAACACGTGTGCTTTCGACTCCATCATGCAGAGTATGCTAGCCGCTTACCACGACTTCGGTCCGTATAACGAATATATCAAGCACTCGAATATTGTCGTGCATGATTTTATAGAAACGTTATCGAAGTCTGGTGTGTGTTCAAAAATTTATACCATGCGATGTCAAATTTTAAAAAACACTCAAGACATAAAAAATGGTGTGTTGGATTGCGAGACCAACGTCGCTTCTTTGATAGAGACACACATTCTACCCAACAATCCATCACTTGAAATCAAAATTCATTGTAGAGATTGTGAGTTCCAAAAAATAAGCAGCATCCCTGTCCTCGATCTCAATCCCGATCCAATTTTTAGAGAAGCCATGAGGGGCCTACAAGAAGCTGTAGGTCAATCTGCTAAATACTATCTTTCTAAAACTAAAAGCGAGTGTACCCTTTGCAAGGGAACTGATGTAACTAAGACGTTAGCCGGCGGAAGTCACATTTTCCTCAATCTTGAGGCTGCCGAGATTGAGATGATTGCTGCACGGCGTGGTCTAGCCAACTGTAGGAAGAAATTTACACTCTACGAAATTCCTGACAAAATAAACTATTGCGATCGCGAATATAAATTAGTTTCAGCGATCATTTTCGTTGATGGGCATTACTATGCTTGTGTTAAACGAGTGTCAGGTACTTGGGAAGAGCATGATGATCTCTGTTCTTCCCAAAGAGTAATGGCTATAACCAAACGAGAAGCGCTGAAACAACGTCGGACTCCCTTGCTATTCTACGTCCGAATTTAGATTAACAACATCGAAGTAGGCGGAGACGAAAGAATCGCATTCAGTTTTAAAATAGCTTATAACAAAATATTAAAATAGTAAGAAACATTGGGAAAATGCATAACAATTTAAAATGCAAAGCTAGGTCAGAAAAACAAAACAAAAGGGATAAGATATATAAATATATACTTAACATAACAAAAATATAATTTTCTGCCACGTGTTCCCAATAATAACAAAATTAAACAACATAAATTAAAATAAAACAAAGGAATCAAAAACTGAAATTAGCATTCTAGCACGTCCTCGCAATAAAAATCATAAAAAATCTACAATATATAAAAAACATGTAAGTATCAAAAAAATTAAACAATGTGTAACCTGTGGTACCTACCTATTCTAAAAATAACATCATCTTCCAGCCCTTTTCCCACGTAATGTGGGGTCGGCACAACATAATTATGATCACATCTTCTTCCATTTCTCTCTGTCATCCGTCATCTCAGTACTCACTCCTTTTTTACCCATGTCATCTTTCACACAGTCCATCCATCTTTTCTTTGGCCTACCTCTACCCCTGTATCCATCCACATTCATTCCTTCTCATTCATCTCTGCTCATAAAAATAAAAAAAATGTATAATAAATGTAATAACAAATATATTTTAGATATATGAAATCAGGTTTTCACCACGTCCTCGATATATAAATCATAAAAAATAAACTCGATTATTTATAAACAATAACATACTTAATAAAAAATAAAACAAATAAATTAACTAGAAAAGTTAAACTATTTTCCGCCACGTGCTCGCAATATGAATAAGGAGCACTAACTAAAGAATACTTATGTATAGCAAAAATGAAAACAATTTCATGTAAAATAATGACGCCCAGCCTCTTAGGGGCGACGCTTCCATCTGCCAGTGATGGATCAGTTGAGCTATAGATCGTTTTTAAGTCCTAAGAAAGCTCAACTGTTTCACTTTTTAATAAATGTGCATATAGATTTGTCTGTATATTTCTGTAAATAAGGTATGTATATATTGTAAATAATTATAAAAATAAGTATATAAAAATGTGATTATGATGGTACTTAGTTTTCCATTACGTCTTCATAAATAAATAAAAAAGAAACAGTAAAAAAAACCTCAAAAAATATAAAATATAAAAACAAAAAAAAAAACAAAATGAATTGACAAGAAAAGTGAAACCGGTTTCCCGCCACGTCCTCGTCGTCGGTTTTGGGTGATGCTAAGTGCGGAATGAACGCTACGCCATAAAAACAATTAGGAAAAGAAAAAGTTAATACTGGATATCAATGTAATACTAAAAATAAGTATAACAAACACACTCGCTCATAAATCCAGATTAACTTAACTTGATCGGTTTAATTCAACTTCTTTTGAACTATACTTGAACAAGTCAGGAATGAATATAGTTTTTCTAAACTTTAACTCGACTAAATTTTTCTGGCACTTAATTTGAAAATTCTATCTAGTCTCTGTCAGTTTAAGCGTTTGTAACAAACGTGGTGCCCATAAAACTGAAGTTATCGAAAAAAAACACTAAAAAGAGTTAAAGTCAGTTTTAGCGTTTGTAGTAGTCGTAGTGTCCTTAAAACAGAAGTTATCGAAAAAAAACACTCTAAAAAGAGTTAAAATCGGTTTCGATCGACTATTTATGATTTTTTTTTCAAAATTCTTTCACTACAAACCTCTACTAGTGTCCCTCTGTCAGTTTTAGCGTTTGTTGTAGTCGTAGTGTCCTTATAACGGAAGTTATCGAAAAAAAACACTCCAAAATTAGTTAAAGTCGGTTTTGATCAACTTCTAATGCACTTATTTTGAAAATTCTTTCACTACAAACCTCTACTAGTGTCTCTCTGTCCGTTTTAGCGTTTGTAGTAGTCATAGTGTCCTTAAAACGGAAGTTATCGAAAAAAAACACTCCAAAATTAGTTAAAGTCGGTTTTGAACAACTTCTAATGCACTTATTTTGAAAATTCTTTCACTACAAACCTCTACTAGTGTCCCTCTGTCAGTTTTAGCGTTTGTAGTAGTCGTAGTGTCCTTAAAACGGAAGTTATCAAGAAAAAACACTCCAAAATGAGTTAAAGTCGGTTTCGATCAACTTCTAATGCACTTATTTTGAAAATTCTTTCACTACAAACCTCTACTAGTGTCCCTCTGTCAGTTTTAGCGTTTGTAGTAGTCGTAGTGTCCTTAAAACGGAAGTTATCAAGAATAAACACTCCAAAATTAGTTAAAGTCGGTTTCGATCAACTAATTATGATTTTTTTTTCAAAATTCTTTCACTACAAACCTCTACTAGTGTCCCTCTGTCAGTTTTAGCGTTTGTAGTAGTCGTAGTGTCCTTAAAACAGAAGTTATCGAAAAAAAACACTCTTAAAAGAGTTAAAGTCGGTTTCGATCGACTATTTATGATTTTTTTTTCAAAATTCTTTCACTACAAACCTCTACTAGTGTCCCTCTGTCAGTTTTAGCGTTTGTAGTAGTCGTAGTGTCCTTAAAACAGAAGTTATCGAAAAAAAACACTCTAAAAAGAGGGTAAGTCGGTTTCGATCGACTATTTATGATTTTTTTTTGAAAATTCTTTCACTACAAACCTCTACTAGTGTCCCTCTGTCAGTTTTAGCGTTTGTAGTAGTCGTAGTGTCCTTAAAACGGAAGTTATCGAAAAAAAACACTCCAAAATTAGTTAAAGTCGGTTTTGAACAACTTCTAATGCACTTATTTTGAAAATTCTTTCACTACAAACCTCTACTAGTGTCCCTCTGTCAGTTTTAGCGTTTGTAGTAGTCGTAGTGTCCTTAAAACGGAAGTTATCAAGAAAAAACACTACAAAATGTGTTTTGATCAACTTCTAATGCACTTATTTTGAAAATTCTTTCACTACAAACCTCTACTAGTGTCCCTCTGTCAGTTTTAGCGTTTGTAGTAGTCGTAGTGTCCTTAAAACGGAAGTTATCAAGAAAAAACACTCCAAAATGAGTTAAAGTCGGTTTCGATCAACTTCTAATGCACTTATTTTCAAAATTCTTTCACTACAAACCTCTACTAGTGTCCCTCTGTCAGTTTTAGCGTTTGTAGTAGTCGTAGTGTCCTTAAAACGGAAGTTATCAAGAAAAAACACTACAAAATGTGTTTTGATCAACTTCTAATGCACTTATTTTCAAAATTCTTTCACTACAAACCTCTACTAGTGTCCCTCTGTCAGTTTTAGCGTTTGTAGTAGTCGTAGTGTCCTTAAAACAGAAGTTATCGAAAAAAAACACGCTAAAATGAGTTAAAGTCGGTTTCGATCGACTATTTATGATTTTTTTTTCAAAATTCTTTCACTACAAACCTCTACTAGTGTCCCTCTGTCAGTTTTAGCGTTTGTAGAAGTCGTAGTGTCCTTATAACGGAAGTTATCGAAAAAAAACACTCCAAAATTAGTTAAAGTCGGTTTTGAACAACTTCTAATGTACTTATTTTGAAAATTCTTTCACTACAAACCTCTACTAGTGTCCCTCTGTCAGTTTTAGCGTTTGTAGTAGTCGTAGTGTCCTTAAAACAGAAGTTATCGAAAAAAAACACTCTAAAAAGAGTTAAAGTCGGTTTCGATCGACTATTTATGATTTTTTTTTCAAAATTCTTTCACTACAAACCTCTAGTAGTGTCCCTCTGTCAGTTTTAGCGTTTGTAGTAGTCGTAGTGTCCTTAAAACAGAAGTTATCGAAAAAAAACACACTAAAAAGAGTTAAAGTCGGTTTCGATCGACTAATTATGATTTTTTTTTCAAAATTCTTTCACTACAAACCTCTACTAGTGTCCCTCTGTCAGTTTTAGCTTTTGTAGTAGTCGTAGTGTCCTTAAAACAGAAGTAATCGAAAAAAAACACTCTAAAAAGAGGGTAAGTCGGTTTCGATTGACTATTTATGATTTTTTTTTGAAAATTCTTTCACTACAAACCTCTACTAGTGTCCCTCTGTCAGTTTTAGCGTTTGTAGTAGTCGTAGTGTCCTTAAAACAGAAGTTATCGAAAAAAAACACTCTAAAAAGAGTTAAAGTCGGTTTCGATCGACTATTTATGATTTTTTTTTCAAAATTCTTTCACTACAAACCTCTACTAGTGTCCCTCTGTCAGTTTTAGCGTTTGTAGTAGTCGTAGTGTCCTTATAACGGAAGTTATCGAAAAAAAACACTCCAAAATTAGTTAAAGTCGGTTTTGATGAACTTCTATTGCATTCATTTTCAAAATTCTTTCACTACAAACCTCTAGTGGTGTCCCTCTGTCAGTTTTAGCGTTTGTAGTAGTCGAAGTGTCCTTAAAACGGAAGTTATCAAGAAAAAACACTACAAAATGTGTTTTGATCAACTTCTAAAGCACTAAATTTCAAAATTCTTTCACTACAAACCTCTACTAGTGTCCCTCTGTCAGTTTTAGCGTTTGTAGTAGTCGTAGTGTCCTTAAAACGGAAGTTATCAAGAAAAAACACTCCAAAATGAGTTAAAGTCGGTTTCGATCAACTTCTAATGCACTTATTTTGAAAATTCTTTCACTACAAACCTCTACTAGTGTCCCTCTGTCAGTTTTAGCGTTTGTAGTAGTCGTAGTGTCCTTAAAACGGAAGTTATCAAGAAAAAACACTCCAAAATGAGTTAAAGTCGGTTTCGATCAACTTCTAATGCACTTATTTTGAAAATTCTTTCACTACAAACCTCTACTAGTGTCCCTCTGTCAGTTTTAGCGTTTGTAGTAGTCGTAGTGTCCTTAAAACAGAAGTAATCGAAAAAAAACACTCCAAAAAGAGTTAAAGTCGGTTTCGATCGACTATTTATGATTTTTTTTTCAAAATTCTTTCACTACAAACCTCTAGTAGTGTCCCTCTGTCAGTTTTAGCGTTTGTAGTAGTCGTAGTGTCCTTATAACGGAAGTTATCGAAAAAAAACACCAAAATTAGTTAAAGTCGGTTTTGAACAACTTCTAATGCACTTATTTTGAAAATTCTTTCACTACAAACCTCTACTAGTGTCCCTCTGTCAGTTTTAGCGTTTGTAGTAGTCGTAGTGTCCTTAAAATAGAAGTTATCGAAAAAAAACACTCTAAAAAGAGTTAAAGTCGGTTTCGATCGACTATTTATGATTTTTTTTTCAAAATTCTTTCACTACAAACCTCTACTAGTGTCCCTCTGTCAGTTTTAGCGTTTGTAGTAGTCGTAGTGTCCTTATAACGGAAGTTATCGAAAAAAAACACTCCAAAATTAGTTAAAGTCGGTTTTGAACAACTTCTAATGCACTTATTTTGAAAATTCTTTCACTACAAACCTCTACTAGTGTCCCTCTGTCAGTTTTAGCGTTTGTAGTAGTCGTAGTGTCCTTAAAACAGAAGTTATCGAAAAAAAACACTCTAAAAAGAGTTAAAGTCGGTTTCGATCGACTATTTATGATTTTTTTTTCAAAATTCTTTCACTACAAACCTCTACTAGTGTCCCTCTGTCAGTTTTAGCGTTTGTAGTAGTCGTAGTGTCCTTAAAACAGAAGTTATCGAAAAAAAACACTCTAAAAAGAGGGTAAGTCGGTTTCGATCGACTAATTATGATTTTTTTTTCAAAATTCTTTCACTACAAACCTCTACTAGTGTCCCTCTGTCAGTTTTAGCGTTTGTAGTAGTCGTAGTGTCCTTAAAACGGAAGTTATCAAGAAAAAACACTCCAAAATGAGTTAAAGTCGGTTTCGATCAACTTCTAATGCACTTATTTTGAAAATTCTTTCACTACAAACCTCTACTAGTGTCCCTCTGTCAGTTTTAGCGTTTGTAGTAGTCGTAGTG
The DNA here is from genome assembly GCA_963675405.1 of Cosmorhoe ocellata. NCBI lineage: Eukaryota > Metazoa > Arthropoda > Insecta > Lepidoptera > Geometridae > Cosmorhoe > Cosmorhoe ocellata. Next base: position 4,988,364 of record OY776271.1, on the reverse strand, counting down.
TCCTTAAAACAGAAGTTATCGAAAAAAAAACACTCTAAAAAGAGGGTAAGTCGGTTTCGATCGACTAATTATGATTTTTTTTTCAAAATTCTTTCACTACAAACCTCTACTAGTGCCCCTCTGTCAGTTTTAGCGTTTGTAGTAGTCGTAGTGTCCTTAAAACAGAAGTTATCGAAAAAAAACACACTAAAAAGAGTTAAAGTCGGTTTTGAACAACTTCTAATGCACTTATTTTGAAAATTCTTTCACTACAAACCTCTACTAGTGTCCCTCTGTCAGTTTTAGCGTTTGTAGTAGTCGTAGTGTCCTTAAAACAGAAGTTATCGAAAAAAAACACTCTAAAAAGAGTTAAAGTCGGTTTCGATCGACTATTTATGATTTTTTTTTCAAAATTCTTTCACTACAAACCTCTACTAGTGTCCCTCTGTCAGTTTTAGCGTTTGTAGTAGTCGTAGTGTCCTTAAAACAGAAGTTATCGAAAAAAAACACTCTAAAAAGAGGGTAAGTCGGTTTCGATCGACTAATTATGATTTTTTTTTCAAAATTCTTTCACTACAAACCTCTACTAGTGTCCCTCTGTCAGTTTTAGCGTTTGTAGTAGTCGTAGTGTCCTTAAAACGGAAGTTATCAAGAAAAAACACTCCAAAATGAGTTAAAGTCGGTTTCGATCAACTTCTAATGCACTTATTTTGAAAATTCTTTCACTACAAACCTCTACTAGTGTCCCTTTGTCAGTTTTAGCGTTTGTAGTTGTCGTAGTGTCCTTAAAACAGAAGTTATCGAAAAAAATATATATCTTAATTAGTTAAAGTCGGTTTTGATCAACTTCTAATGCACTTATTTTGAAAATTCTTTCACTACAAACCTCTACTAACGATTCTCTATAAGAATCAGCCGGAAAAAGTTTATTTTTGCAATGTCGGGGGACGACTTTTTTTTTTCGACTATAACTTTTTTTTGACGCAACTACAAACGAAAATAACTTCACTACTATCCACTACTAACCTAAATCTATCAAATAAAACAAAAAAAGTTTAACTTTTCCAAAGTCGGTTGCCAAGTTCACATAGCCTCATTCATTCAGTGTTCATTCATCTGTCACGTACGGAATACTAACTACTGAGCAAAATGTGGGCACGTACCAAATGTCATATTTGGACTTGCCTCTAACTACCCTCTTTAGATATCCTCAAAGATCTAAGTAACTAAAAATCTGAGAAGAAATCTACCGAGCCTGGGGATTACAGTCGTGATCATATATTATTATTATTATAATCATTCAGTGTTGCCAGATGAGACAAATTATATTACAGTGTTTGGTGCTCAAAAGTGGTCAAAATTACGGTGTTTGATACAAAATTACAATAAATGCCCGTTGAAAAATTACAATGTTCCCATACACTGTAATTTTTTTTAGTATTACAGTGTACAGTGGATCGTGTGAAAATACAGTAGATCTGCTGTAATTACAGTGTATCTGGCAACACTGCATTCATTTGAGATTAATTTTCTTTTTCTTCTTCTTTGTTTATGGCATCTGTCTCTTTTGAGATTAATTTTTTCAGTGATCAGTTTTGAGTGTTGGCTACGTCACAGAGTCTTGGTCGAGTTGTCAAGTCAATTTTAAGCGAAGGATGATCGGGAAATGTTCCGATTTAAAAGTGTTACTGTCAGTGTCAGTATTACTGTCAGTGTCACTGTCATTGTGACTGTTAGTCAAAACTAATATTCAGCAAAACATTCAATCAAAGTCAGTATATTTTAAACTTAATTTTATTAGGTAGGTACATGAATATCACAATATTATGTTAAATTGTGAACGGTATTATGTAGCAATCTATAATTTATACGGTGAAGTTCCTCAAACGGTGAAGGAAAACCTTATAAGGAAACCAACATGCCGTAGAAGCTAAAAAGTTCCAAGACATGTGTCAACTGTTAAATGCACAAAAAAGCCTTTGAAACACCTTTCACCCCACTGGTTCCAAATAACTATGACAGGTGAATAAACTCACTATATCTCTTAGGGCCATCTTCTAAACAAAATGTGAGTGTGAGCGTCGCGTCGTCTTCAAAGAATTCAGTCGCGAACGCGTCCCACCAAAGATTGTCAGAGTCCTGAAATAAAGAAATAAGAACTTAATTAATGATTGTTTAAGAAAAAAACAACCCGTACGTCTACCATGAGTTGTCACATTTAGATCGGCTGACATGACTACAGTAGTAATAGTACGTTACTATGACATCTGTCAAAATTGTTACTCATGGTACCAAATGAATGAAGCGCAAACTACAGTCGCTGTAGTACTGTGACGTAGGATAGTTAAATACGTAACGTTTTAGTACCCAACTATCCGCTAGAGGCGCTGTACAAGTTTTCATACAATTTTTAACTACAGTCGCTAGCGAGTGTAGATTGTGAAAACTATGGTAGACCTACCGAAAGTCGAGGGAATAAAGTCACATTAATTATTTTTCCACAAATCCACGAAAGAGTTTCGGTTTGTGAAATTTGGTGTGACTACAGTAGCCTCAAAAAAAGTAGGAATAGGCCTTTGTTTTTGTGCCTAGAGCACAGAAGATATATCCAAGATTATATTACTTTTAACATAAACAAGCTAAGTTGTCTAGTTTTATTTTTATAAGTATAAAACTTGACAACTTAGCTTGTTTATGTTAAGAAAACTAGACATAGTACCTATATATTATTTATATGAAGTAGGAATTTGAATTTATTTTAACGGTTTTAGCTCCACCGGATGACAGGTTAACTTTAATTCACATATTTCACACTCTCGTCGAGAATTTGGATTTTTTTTATTGGATTTTGTTAAATTGGAAAAATAACCACCAAAATCACACAATGAAAATCAAAATAACACGAGAAAAATATGAAAACTAGAGCGACAAAGTTGACAGTCAAATGCATCGCCAAAGAAAATCCTTCATTTCTCTAACGTCCGGTTTCTATATATTAGCTGCGATTTTTGGATTTTGGATAAGTATTTGACATTAAAAAACAAATAAGAATAAACGTCAAATACCTGTCTGAAATTCAAAAACCACAGTACTTCGATTCTGTAAAATTGAAATTGAAATTGAAATTTGAAATTGAAATTGAAAAATATTTATTCAGTACAATCACAAGGATCACTTTGAAACGTCTTACATGCGGTGAATCTATGTGCCAATTCCAACCTAACCCAAGTACGAGAAGAACAGGCAAGAAACTTCAAACATCAACTCGCATCTCACATCGCTATTCACTCTCACTTCGCTTAAGACGCTTTTTATTTGACACTTTGAATCGGGTTCGAGTGCGAAGCGAGCGTCGAAGTGACTTGGGAATTACCGTACCTATAGAATGCCACTTCTTACGCTATCTCATACTTTATCTGTCAAAATCTCTCTTTCAATTCGCTGATACGCTCGCAAAAGTGGCGCTAGTGTAAATTCGAATTATCAACCGAGTTTTTAGAATGCCAATCAAGAAACTCACAGCGGATTCAGATTCGAAGTTTAGAATGAAGTCTTACAGAATCACACAGGATAGAATAACGACCGTTAGAAATACTGCGTTGTGTTGGTATTCATACAATTTTCCGTCAACAGGTGGCGCTAGTAGTAGCTTTCCCGTTTTTTTAATCTTTATTTCTTAGCTATTTTTCACTTTGCGAACAATGATTGGCCTCATAGCTCAGTTGGTAGTAGCTCTGCCTTCTGTGTAGGTTGTGGGTTCGATCCCTACCCTGGACTAACATTTCTATGATGAACGCAGATGTTTGTTCTGTGTCTGGGTGTTATTATGTATTCTATGTACCTATGTATTTACCAAAAAAAATATTAGTCTATCAGCTATCTGGTTTGGTTCCCATAGTACAAGCTTGCTTAGTTTGAGGCTATATGGCGTTATGTGAAATGTCCACCAATTAATATTATTTATTTATTATCTTTTAAACCAATTTGTCATCCAATTTGCATTAAATCTTTCACGTTTTTTAAAAAAAATTGCAACAGCATAGCGATTGATTTAAAAAGTTTGAATTTCGAATCGAACGATACAGAATTTTTAAATAGTTTGTAGTGTAGCATTATCGATTGTTTTATTGTATCGATAAATTTAACACGACAGATGTTGCGCTATTTAAATTTTAATTGGAATTAGGTAGTTTGAATTTCGAATCGTTTTATTACTTTAAATAGTTTGCAAACATTATCGATTGTTTCAATTTATCGATATTTCACACAAGTTATTTAAATACTGTTTAATTTTTATTAGAAATTACAACTAGGTACCTATTACTTATTTTGGAGTTTTATTATTAGTAGTATTTATTTACCTCTGTCCTCTGTTGTAACCGTTTGTTGAGTTCATATACTCTGTAGTCTGGTTGTGCAAAGTAGGGCGCGTGCCGCCTGAAAAAAGGAAAAAAAAACATTGAATATAGGTACATAGTCTTCTTCTTCTGCCTGCCCTGTATCATCCGTCAACTCAGGAGGTACTCGCACATTTATTGCTCATATTAAAATACATAATTAGTCCCTACTAATTGAAAAAAATCGAACTTGATTTTTTTACATTGTGTGTAGCGTATTCACTATTGTAATTCTAACGTATCCATCACCTTATTTATCAAAATCAGTCCAGCCGTTTGCTACATACATTAAAAAACATTACCCTCCATCTTCGCAGAAAGATAAAAACATAAAATAGATGGCGCTGCCAGAAGGTATATTATCCTGAAAAATAATGGGTTTCCTAAATAAAAACTAGTAAACCTATCAAATAGAGTAGAACCAAGGTTTTCAAACAACTTCCGCAAATTTTATATAACTCAGTCTAATTTCTTTACGCTGCATTTGTTTCAGCGTCATGTTCCACAACAGTAGTTAACTCGATGACTTTCACGAGGGCAGAGCGCGAATAAACCAGTAGGTACGTCTACCATGAGTTGTCACATTTAGATCGGCTGACGTTACTACAGTAGTAATAGTACGTTACTATGACATCTGTCAAAATTGTTACTCATGGTACCAAATTCTAAGCAAATGAATGAAGCGCAAACTACAGTCGCTGTAGTATTGTGACGTAGGATAGTTAGCTACGTGAGGTTTTAGTACCCAACTATCCGCTAGAGGCGCTGTACCAAGTTTTCATACATTTTTTTAACTACAGTCGCTAGCGAGTGTAGATTGTGAAAACTTATAGTAGACCTACTGTAGGATGATGCGACTGACTTAGGTAATTTAACTAGTCATCATTCATTCTCCTGTCCTTATCCCACGCGTGGGATATAACATGTTTTCTTCCACTCACTCCTATCATTCGTCAACTCTCGAGTCTACTCTTGTATTCATATCATCTTTCACACAATCAAACCACTTCTTCTTCGGCCTTCCTCTACTTGTGCACCCAGCCACACTCATACTCATATCTCTGACATGGTTTTCATCCCTCCTCATCACGTGTCCATACCATGCTAATCTAGCACTCCTCATCTTTTCAGTAACAGGCGCCACTTTCAAATTAAAAAGGTAGTTACACTTGTATTTAGTGGAAAAAAACCCGACTGAAAGTTATTGAAAATAACTTTATACAGCCGCCGCATTGGGTTTTTAGCCTCATTTGTCAAAATCTGTCCAGCCGTTTGGGCTACAGAGAAGCTAAAAGCTTTAGCTTCTCTGTATTAATTTTAGAAGTACAAAAAGTGATTGTGTTCGGTTCGGGGTGTTCCCCAAAACATCACTCTTTGAAATTCTTGTGATTCCTTATTGTACATCGTAAAATATTTACAACCAATTGAAAAACAAGAGTTTTCTACCAGCAAACCTAAGAGATAATTCTGAGACTAGGGAGAATTTAAAACACAGTTGGAAAAAATGTGTGTACCCTTCGCTTCGCAGGTAAAAACATTACGCCAACAAATTTCCTCAATATAAGAGCAAGGGCAGATCCAGGAGGAGGCTAAACCGTTACAATAAAATAAAAAATCGAATTACTACTTCTATACTTAATTTTATAAAGAGGAAAGTTTTGTATTTTTGTTTGTAATGAATAAACTCAAAAACTACTGGTCCAATTTCAAAAATTCTTTCACCGTTAGAATGCTACGTTATCCCAGAGGCTATATTTTATGTAGGTACCTCGCGAGCAAAGCCGCTAGCGGAACCTAGTCATTTATATCTTATTCCTTTAAACGAGCAATTCTTGTATACAGGGTGTCCCAAAAAGTAGTGTCAAGCGAAAGTCCAGAGATAGAACACCCCTTGGGGTACCCGAATCACCCCCAGGTTAGTTAACAAACAAATTAAGCTTAGGAATGATAAAATGGCCAAAATCTATTTTTTAATCAGGTTGCTAATTTTAAGAAATTTCCACCTCACCGTCTTTGAAGGTCGATTTTAGCAAAAGTAGCCTATTAAGTACTACAGCGCCTCTAGCGGATAGTTGGGTACTAAACCTCACGTACCTAGTTAACTATCCTACGTCACAGGGTACTACAGCGACTGTAGTTTGCGCTCATTAATTGCTTAGAATTTGGAAGCATGAGTAACAATTTTGACAGATGTCATAGTAACGTACTATTACTACTGTAGTAACGTCAGCCGATCTAAATGTGACAACTCATGGTAGTCGTACTGTCAAAAGTAATATAATCTTGGATATATTTTCTGTGTTTCCGTTGACAGAATAAGAGACTAGGTATTACCTAAGATAGGGTTCCGGGATGTGGTAGTGGGGCGGCGGCGGCGGCGCATATTCGTGGTAGAGGTGTTGCGGCGTGTATTGGTACTCGCCCTCGCCACTGAACGAGCCCAGCGCCACGGGCATGTAGGCCACCGTGTCACCGCGACATCGCGCTTCGCACAACCTCCGCCGTTGTTATGCGCCCCTGGTACTTTTCTTTTTAGATTTTGCAAAAACACAGAGGAAAGTCTATGGTTCGCACAACTTTCACCGCTGAAATGCGCCCCTGGTACTTTGCTTTTTAATTTTTGGCAAGTCTATGGTTCGCCAACGATAATAGTCTATGGTTCGCACAACCTTCTCCGCTGTTATGCGCCCCTGGTACTTCACTTTTTAGATTTTGCAAAAACACAGCGGAAAGTCTATGGTTCGCCAACGATAATAGTCTATGGTTCGCACAACTTTCTCATATGTAATGCTCCCCTGGTACTTCACTTTTTAGATTTTGCAAAAACACAGCGGAAAGTCTATGGTTCGCCAACGATAATAGTCTATGGTTCGCACAACTTTCTCATATGTAATGCTCCCCTGGTACTTCACTTTTTAGATTTTGCAAAAACACAGCGGAAAGTCTATGGTTCGCCAACGATAATAGTCTATGGTTCGCACAACTTTCTCATATGTAATGCTCCCCTGGTAGTTTGCTTTTTGGATTTTGCAAAAACACAGCGAAAAGTCTATGGTTCGCTCAACCTCCACCACTGTTATGCGTCCCTGGTACTTTTCTTTTTATTTTTTGTAAAAACACAGCGGAAAGTCTATGGTTCGCTCAACCTCCACCACTGTTATGCGTCCCTGGTACTTTTCTTTTTATTTTTTGTAAAAACACAGCGGAAAGTCTATGGTTCGCCAGCAAAAAGTACTGTCTCACACCATTCGTTATACTAAAAAATTGATACGGTATCTAAAATAATAATATACAATATTTTTAAAATAAGAATGCGACCGGTGTCCTCAGTAAAAGCGACCGCGCCACGAACACGACTGATAAAAAGCATTTCAAATTTTTCGCGCGGGAAGAACATACATCCATTTCACAAACGACGTAACTCCTTTATATACCAAACATTGACACACGACTGTAGTTCTAATGCCGTAGCGTTAGAGGCGATAAGCCTACTAGATACCGTTCTAGAGCTGGCGAGCTGGCAACGCCGCGTCAGCTGGCCGCACTAGTAGCGAGCCGCACTCGGAAAGGTCAACATCGGTTAGGTACATTTTTTTATTCAACTAGCTATATTCGATGGCTTTGTTTGTTTTTTTTATTAAATTGATTTGGTTTGGAGCACGGGTGTTATTGAAAAGCAGTTCCGGTACCTAATTATTGTGTAGGTTATCAAGAACTTTGATGATTTTGAATTTAACTAATGTAAAAAGTTAGGTTAGGTAGATAATTCTATTTGTAATCTCACTACCCACCTAAAATACCTTAGCAAAAACATTAGGTAGTATCTGGTAGTTGAGTAGTTAATGCTTTCATCGCTGTGAATATTGATTTTTAGTTTATTTATTCATAAATTATGTCGCTCCAAAAATTTATTCAAAAAATACTGTATTAATATCTCATAACTTAAGACTATTGTTTTCACCGCTCGCGAGGCCTCGAAACGCACGCGGCGTTGCCGCTCCGTGCGTTCGCGCCATACTTTTTACTGTTTCTTAGCACATAGAACACTCATTACGCTCGCACGCACACACCGACTACGCTATATTGTTATATCCACTATATATAACATTCTACATAGTGCAAGATGTACATTATATACATTCCACTGGCGACGTTGAGTAGATATGTAATGTAGGTAAACTACGTTTCTCCATACACAAATCAAACTGTACATCTATTAATAACGAGTGATGTCCATGAAACATTTGCTTTATCGATTAAACGCGCCTTCTAACTTCGATTCAAACGTGAATACAAATTCGAAATATTTAATTTTACGTTAGCTAAAAAATCGGTGTTTTATTTTTAATTTTGTAAATTAAAAAGAAAACACTATTTTTTTCTAACTTATTTCGTTTTCACGATTAGAAGAACTTTGGGGAGAAAATTTCCAAGTAATTTTGTATGTTTATTAATTATTTTTTACCGGTAAAAATCAAAATGGCCTACTGACTGAAGTATGAGTTACCATGGAACCTACATCTAGCTTTGAATCTACTTCGAGGAGAAAGTAAGAAACGATGTATTTTATTAATATATTTTCTGTGAATTTAAAGTAACAGTGACAAAAATTGGTAACACGGGTAATAAAAATACACGATAGCGCAAAAAAACTATCACAAAACCGGTACTTGGTCGCACGATAGACAATAACACGCGGAAATATCTCTAAATTCGAGATCCCAAGGAGACTGCCTTGAGTTACATCGTTATCACGGCAGATCGCTGATAGCGCCACAACCAACGCCCGCGCCACGCACACTCCCACACAAAACTTTAAATAAACACGATAAGAGTCACAGAAACAATAAATTAGACATTACAAATTACTCGCCGCAAAAAAACGAGCAAGAACCCGCGGACGTGGAGCGTTCCGTCAGTCAAAGCGGAATGTGTGTCATGTCGGCGTGTCAATGACTTCGTACTTAGCTAGCAGCGCGCACTAAGCTACGTAGCTATGTACGTAAACAGTCGGCGGGCACGTGCGGGGAAAACGATGCTTGAGAAAATTTAGAACGCGGGCACCCCACAGCACACGAGCTAAAACTTATCAGCGTCCGCTGCATCGCGCGCCCACCGCACAACAACGAAATGCGCGTAAATATCGCCTATCGACAACTCGACAAATCGATAGGACACGTGAAATTATATCACGAGCATACGCTCCGCAATCGGTTTTCGAAACTGCAGAGTTTTGAAAAGAGAACGCTAGTTGCCGGCGCGACGGCTCGTACACTGCACCTATGTACCTAATCCGGTACATAGAGAAGTGTGTTGCGATGTGACGGACGAGTGACGAGCTGTCAGTCTCTCGGGCAACTTCGGCCGGCTTCGGCTTAGGCTCGCGCGCGCGGCCACATCGGATAAATTACTCGATATTATTATGTCAGAATGATTAATAGTAAAAACCGGTTGTTGTCTTAGGTCAATCACATTGGTGGTGATTCTGTTGCTTCAACTAGCAAAAATATTCTAAATTTATTTATGTAAAAATAATTCGCTTAAAAGATTTTAATTCTAAGTTTTTAGTTTTAAGTTAATTAAAATAGTACCTACTAAGTATTACAAATAAAATACTTAGATCGTGTGTACATATTTTAGTAAATTGTTCATACAAAAGGCTAAACTCGAGCAATCATTTATAAATAACAGGTCTTAATTTGATTAAATTGACGAGTGGACAATGAGTTAGTAGGTTAAGTATCCCATATAAATTGGTCGTGAACAAAATTGGGAAAAATGATGGAAAATCAATGCTATTAAAGAAAAAACTGATAATTTTTACTTATTTTAAAACTGTTCTTGCTAATTTAGTATTTGGATGAACAAATTAATATCGTATTTTAATATTTTTAGCTAATCGCCCGAAACAATAGAATAACCACCATTGGCTCGGCTACAAATGCTACAATACACCAAAATCTTGTTTGGCAGCGGTCAAGCGAGTGGCGATTCTGTCAGACACTACGAGAACTTGACATTATTATTCATAATACCAAACTTGTACTCGTAACTCAAAAGAACACTCTTTGAATGCTGTTTTCATTGTCAAGGTCGATAAACACATGTTGCGTTTTAAACGATGTTGATAATATACTCCTGGGGCCTCACTACAACTTTTTCAAGCAATATTGAAGTGATAAAACTTTAATATTTCGTACCATGACCTATAAAGCTGTATAGAAGTAGTGTTATTTCAAGCTTGAAATTTTGACGTTTCTGAAACATGACGGCTTGTAAGAGATTGTGGTGAGAATGGTAGATTCAAATCGAAATAATATTTATTGAATAAAATCACAAGGATCACTTCTTGAAACGTCTTACATGCGGTGAATCTATGTGCCAATTCCAACCTCACCCAAGTACGAGAAGAACAGGCGAGGAACTCGTCTCGGTCCTAGTGCTTTGTATAATCCTTCTTAACAAGTACCTATTAATTTCAAAAATTAAAAAAAACCCGACTGATAGTAATGAAAATAGCTTTTTACAGCCGCCATAATGTATTTTTGACATTTCAGGTAGCCTATATCACTCTTGTGATCCAGAAGAATCCAACAACACCTTATTTATCAAACTCCGTCCAGCACTTTGGGCTACAGCGACACACAAAGAACTCATATACATAATTATGTACATACAAACTCCCCAAACACTATCCTTCATCGCAGTCGAGCAAAAAATCATATTCATAACGGCCGAAGTCTAGAATGTCTCTTTAGACAATTGCTATAGAAAGTTTGTGAAAGCGTCGACCACGTTGTTCATTGCTGGCAGTTTGTCGCTCTTATTGTGTCACCAGTGTGGTGAAAGGATCAATGTACGCCTCAGAAGCTTCGGCACATGACACATGTGCATACATACATAAAATCAAATTTCCCGACAGGGTAGGCAGAGACCACCGATCTCCACTCGCTACGATCCTGACATACCTCTTGCTTCATTCACTCTCATTACATTCTTTATACATGCGTCGGTTTAGGGTACTCTTGACCTGGCCTTTCTCTAAAACGTACCCAACTTTTCGGTTCTACTACATGCCAGTTTTCTCATGTTTTTCTTCACCGTTTGAGAGTACTGGTATAACACACAAAGATTTTTTGAAAAGGAAAAACCTATTGGTAATAGTAAAAATGCGCGATTTGGGGGAGACCTTTGTCCAGCAATGAGACTTATTAGGTTAAAAAAATCTTTTGGTGCATGACCGGATTCGAACCTACGACCTTGGAATCGGAAGGCAGGGTCCTAGTAGACCGACAGTGCTCTGTGTCAATGACCTTCCAATGCCACGATATGATTAGTCCACCTCACAACCACCATTGAAATTAGTCAAACTTCGTGAAGTCACTAAAGAAATATCACAATACGAAATGGTGACTTTTCACACTAAAGTTGACACTTTAAAACTAATATAGGTAAATAATTATTGTCAAGATCGATGTGTTTCAGCTAATTTAATTATCAATGTAAATTAGAGCTGAATGAAACTACACAAAAATTACGATCAATTAATATAAATAAAGTGTATTTAAAAATCCCAAATAAACAGATGAAAAAAAAAATGCTTTATTTTTCAATATATATATTTTGGGTTGAATGAAACGGAAAAACGGAAAAATATTTTATTAGTAGGTAGGTAATACCTATCTACATTTTGTACGTTAGTGGGCTGAAATTTTATAATGTTGGCGACATTGGAATTTCGGTGAGACAATTTATGATACTACGTACGATTGATCGATAAATACATTATTAGTTTCACTATGCACATCCCTACGTCACACCGCAACCCGGAAGTAGCGGTTGTAGACTATTAAAAAACTTTTATTTTTTTAAACGTAAAGTGATAAGTTAGTTCAAAATCCTAAATAGGTACAATTTTTTATCAATAAAAATACAAAATACGAAATTACAGAACACAATATCGCCATTTTAAAATAATTTCTATGCAGCAGACGAAGAAATTACAAAAATCAAATTCCATCCCGGCGAAATATAGAGAGAGAACACAGAGAACATCGTTGATTAAATTCATTATAGCGAAAGGGATGGAGCATGAAAAAGAGATGGAAGATACACGCGCGGGTTGCGTGAATGAAACGGGCTTACCGGCGTATGAAAGAGATGGGGAGATGTGTAATGAGCGCGTCAGATAGAGACGGCGTCAGTCTGTTGACGTAGTTGTAGAGATGAGATAAAGAGGCTATCAGGATGATGCGTTTACACTGAGTCAGTTACTGGAATATTTACATATTTTAGCGGGATAGTTTTTGTATTAATAGGGACCTATTTCTGTTGATCCTAGCTTTATCAATACTAACTTACTTAGGACGGATTCGACCAATCTAATTTAATCAAAATCCTCAGAATAATAATTAAGTAATAATAAATAAATATTGGTGAACATTTCCAACAAGTCCCAAACGCCCAAACTAAGCAAAGCTTGTTCTACTGTCTGGGAACAAGATGGTTTATTGATTAATTATATATTTTTTGTAAATACATAGGTATTAGGTACATAGAATACCTACATAATAACACCCAGACACAGGACAAACATCTGCGTTCACCACACAAATGTTTGTCCCGGGTAGGGATCGAACCCACAACTTACAGCGTGGAAGACAGCTACTACCAATTGGGCTGTGAGTTAGTCGAAGCTATCGAAGAGTATCTGACATTTTACTTGTATTTCCTTAAGACTTACCTAAGTGTTTTAGCACTGTAAATGAAAAAGTAAATTTTTGCAAATTGTAACCAGAAGGGTCATAACAAAAATATTTATGATTAACGTCAACTTCATACGAGTGTGAGCGAGATAAACAGAATCTATCAAACACTCACACGCAAAAGCCCTAATGACAGCTACCACGTTTAATAATAGTAAATAATAAGTTATGTTAATAAGCTTAAATTCGACGAAACTATTATAATTTCGACAGTGCTTTATAAAGCACTATCGAAATTATAATTTTAAAAAGTTATTAAATGTAAAGAGCACTGGTAGCGTAGTGGTGTCCCCTGCCTCACGAACCGAAGGTCGTGGGTTCAAACCTGGTCGTGAACCAATGAGTTTTTTTATTTGACAAATTAATGTGCGCAATGCCAGTGCTCTTAAACGCTGAAGGAAAACATCAGGCATTAGAACTAAAAATTCAAAGGTGTGTGTCATAGGTTACCATTCCTTTGAGCGGCGATGGGCTTGCAACCTGTCACGTACGGAATACTACTGTGCAAAATGTGGGCATGTGCCAAATATCGTGTTCGGACGTGCCACTGAATACCTCCTTTAGATATCCTCATAGATTTAGTCTAGAATCTAGACTGTAATCCCCAGGCCTGTTATATAATTATCTCCTCAGATCTCTAGTAACTTAAATCTTCATCTTCATCTTAAATCATGTTTTTTTATGAAATGTATCAATGCGAAAATATATAATTGATAATTAATTAGTTTGTTTAAGTTGTTTTTTTATCTGTAAAACTGTTTTCCGAATAAATTAAACTATCTTCACTAAACGTATTCCAGTCAACCGTCTAGTCGTGACGCGCAAGTGTGAACGAGGCATCACTCACACTAACGCAAAGTCAGGTACACGCACACATGCACGGCTTATTACCGCATAAACAAAGCGCGGTAAATATTTTTTTTTTACGGTTCTATTACTGTTAATTACAAATTTATAAATAGTTTTGCTATTTTACGCTTGATTTCAAACTCAATATACTTAACTTTATTCATTTAAATCACAGGGATCATTTTGAATCGTCTTACATACTAGAAGAGAGGCGCCAATTCCAGTCCTATCCCCAGTGCGAGAAGAACTGACAACAAACTCGCTGGGCCCTGCTAGCGCTTTGTATGATCCTACTAATATTATAAACGCGAAAGTTTGTAAGAATGTATGGACGGATGGATGGATGGATGTATGTTTGTTTGTTACTCTTTCACGCTAAAACGGCTGAATAGATCTGAATGAAATTTGGCACAGATATAGATTATGGTCTGGAATAACACATAGGCTACATTTTATCCCGAAAAAATGTACGGTTCCCGTGGGATAGCGATGTTTTTGTTTTTTAAGGTATCACGTGGGCGAAGCCGCGGGAAACTAGTCCTTGTTAATGTTGTTAGGGACACCTAGCAGAGTTGGAGCTGATTCGTCCCAAGCTTTTTTATCAATAAATACTTTCACTATGTAGTACTTACTTATTTTGTTCGCGGTTTTACCCGATTGCGAAAGACGAGGGTAATGTATTTGGGGTGTAAGTATCATACAACCTGTATGTATGTAAGTATGTTTTTATTTTTTCATAATATTATAAACGCGAAAGTTTGTAAGAATGTATGGATGGATGGATATGTGTTTGTTTCTTTCACGCTGAAACGGCTGAACGGATCTGGATGTAATTTGGCACAGATATAGATTATAGTCTGGAATAACACTTATGCTACTTTTTATCGGAAAAATATACGGTTCCCGCGGGATAGATCTGTTTTTTTAAAGTACTACGCTGTTTAAGTTTTGGGCGGAAGCTAGTCTATACTATCTATACTATTATTATAAAGAGGAAAGTTTTGTATTTTTGTTTGTAACGAATAAACTCAAAAACTACTGGTCCGATTTCAAAAATTCTTTTACCGTTAGAATGCTACATTATCCCTGAGTAACATAGGCTATATTTTATGTAGGTACCTCGCGAGCAAAGCCGCGAGCGGAAGCTAGTAAGTTATAAAATGTCAAATGTTCCAATATGGCGGCTGTTAAAAGCTTTAAATGACTTTCTATCGGATTTTATTTTTTCAAATATACTCCCCAAATACATAACCCTCCTTCGCAGTCGGGTAAAGAAAGGGGGAATGCAGACCCAATGTTTTGTTTCTTTCACACTTACGGCCATCGACATTATATCTGTCTCAGTTATGCAAATGAAAAATCAATGACCTTATACACTTGTCTGATGATGAACTTTCGTGGCGTAGCGGGTCACTGAGGCTTAGTGGTAGCGGGTTCGATTCTGATCATTCCTACTAGGATCCTTAAACACACAAACTGTAATCCCCAGACTCGGTAGATCCTCAGATCTCTAGTTACTTAGATCTTTTGAGGATATCTAAAGAGAGTAGTCAGGTCAAAACATTATATTTGGCACATGCCCACATTTTGCACAGTAGTTAGTATTATTATTATATATACAGGTTGCAAGTCCATCGCCGCTTATAAGAATACTAACCTATGACACACACCTTCGAATTTTTTTTTTCTTCTAGGGTATGCCGGTTTCCTCACGATGTTTTCCTTCACCGTTTAAGAGCACTGGCATTGCGCACATAATTTTTTCGAATAGAAAAACTCTTTGTTGCACGACCAGGTTTGAACCTACGACCTTGGGATCGTGAGGTGAGTGAGACTAAGCTACTAAATTACACCACCAGCTCTAGTGCTCATTATATACATATACATTATATTATGTAATATATATCCTACTAATATTATAAACGTGAAAGTTTGTCTTTGTATTTACGAGTACAACATTTCCAAAAATCCGATTAATATTATAAACGCGAAAGTTTGTAAGAATGTATGTATGCCATACATTGTATGGATGGATGAATGTATGTTTGTTACTATTTCACGCTAAAACGGCTGAACGGATCTGAATGAAATTTGGCACAGATATAGATTATGGTTTGGAATAACACATAGGCTACATTTTATCCCGAAAAAATGTACGGTTCCCACGGGATCGATTGTTTTTGATTTTCACGCGGGCAAAGCCGCAGGCAGAAGCTAGTATTATATAATATCTTGATATCTATACTAATATTATAAAGAGGAAAGTTTTGTATTTTTGTTTGTAACAAATAAACTCGAAAACTAATGGTCTGATTTTAAAATGTTTTTTACCATTAGAATGCTACATTATCCCCGAGTAACATAGTACCTACATAATATCTTATGTAGGTACCTTGCGAGCAAAGCCGCGAGCGGAAGCTAGTTAATTATATGATCTTAATATGGATCTAGGTATGTTTACTCAATCACTCAAATATGAATTTCGCTAGTTCACAAAAACGCATCGATAGCGCGCTCTAATTTTCCCTGTGGCGCCATCTAGTAATTAAAATTGACACTGCTGTGAGTAAATAAACGTTTTATTTTCGTACATGGTATATTAGGTACAGGTGACTCTGTATAACTTGATATAATTTTTTATTTTTCGTTGAACTCGGCATTTTTGCGGACCGTACCAGGGGTCGGTCGGTTGTAGTACGACTAAGCTATCTTGATACTTGACTTATTATTTTATTAAGTACCTGGTTGACAGCTTTGTTCGTTTTTATTTGGTAAATCTTGTTTTTTGGAAAATGAAACCTAGCTCGATCGATTTATCGCCCCTGAAACCCCCTGCGTACTAGATTTAATGAAAATCGTTGGCGCCGTTTCCGAGATTCAGATTATATATATATTGAGAATGTATGTTAAGATAATATACTAACTACAGACAAAACTCATATCTCTGGAGAGCGAGTGACAACTTCAATAAACTCAGCAAGGACTATGATCTCGACCTGTTCTGCACGAGCGTCTCCTCAGCGCGACTAATGCTGAGCAGAGAATTTTTTAAACAATAGACACCTTAGTTTGTTTTTTACGAGTACTACACGTGTCGTACCCTCTTTTATAAGTAGTACCATACTTACATTTCTGTTTTACCGATTTGTATGGCTAATGTAACTAGTACCTACACGTGAGAACCTTTCATTGGCTATCTAGCACTAAGCAGTTATTATTTTTATTGTAAAAGCTGTTGGTTCTCTTACAAATAAATAAATAAATAAATAAATAAATAAGGAGAGCACTAGAAGCCAGGGCAGACCACCAGCCCGGTGGGTGGATGATATAGAGGCCATAGAGGGAAATACCTGGACAAGAACAGCACAGGGTCGTTTGAATGGCGTTTGAGGGAGGAGGCTTATACCCAGCAGTGGGACATTATTTGAGCTGCCAATGATGATGATGATGATGTTAAGATGGTTTGGGCATGTAGAAAGGATGGATGAGAGGAGATTGACGAAACAGTTGTATAAGGAGAGTGTGAATGGGACAGTTGGAAGGGGAAGACCTCGGCGTACGTACCTCGATCAAATTGGGGACGTTTTAGAGAAAGGCCAGGTCCAGAGTACCCTAAACCGACGCATGTATGAACAATGTAATGAGAGTGAATGAAGCAAAAGAAGTATATCAGGATCGTAGCAAGTGGAGATCCGTGGTCTCTGCCTACCCCGTCGGGAAACAGGCGTGATTTTATGTATGTATGTATGTATGTATGTATGTATGTATATATATATATAATATAATAATATATATATATACAAGAATTGCTCGTTTAAAGGTATGAGATAAACTAGCTGTTACCTGCGACTTCGTACGGCTTAGATTACTTTTACGCATAGTGTCCAGCGCGAGAAATAAGTAAAGTTATCATAATCTTTTTTATTTGTCAACCGATTTCAATGAAACAAAGCTTAAGTTTTAATACAAGCTTATTTCAATACATTAGTGAAACTGCATTCGATGTGGTTTAGCCGTTGCGGAGATAAGCGTGCACAAACGCACAGATAAACAGACAAACAGATGAAATTAAAAAACAGTCATTTTTTTCAAAATCTTTTGTTTTAGCCTAAGTTTGGGGCTAGATAGCATTGTGTGAACTGCCCACCAAATACAAAATTGTTGTTACATTATTCGCTTATTTGAGCAGGCTATTAGTATATAGACCGTACTGCCTAGTCTTACGTAAATTAATTTCTTCCGTTTTCTTTACTCTAAACTAACCTAACCGCCATTTTTTTTCCCGCCCCTAAGTCGACTTTTCCCAAATACAAAATAAAAATAAAGAATATCAATTAAAAAAAATGTTATAAGGCTACGCAAAGCCATTCATTCCGCCGGAAAGGACCAAGAACGTGCCGTCTCGGGGTATCTCCACCCTCCACGTGTCTCCCCCCTCGTAGCTATAACTGCGGTATGTACACCCCCTGGAATATAGGTTAACTAGTTAGTCACCGACTACGTTTGTTTCGAGCGCGTTTTGAATTTGGAATATAATTTTTTTATTAATTATTTTTCTTTTGATCAGGCTATGTATGTTTCCAGCGCGTTTTGAATTTGGAATATCATTTTTTGAAATAATATTTTTTTCTTGATTAGGCTAGAATGTTTCGAGCAGCGTTTTGAATTTTGAAACATTTTTTTTAAAATTAATTGTTTTTCTCTAGACTAGGCTATGTATGTGTCGAGCGCGTTTTGAATTTGGAATTTCACATTTAGATATTAAAATAATTTAGTTTGGTTTGTTTCGAGCGCGTTTTGAATTTGGAATATAATTTTTTTATTAATTATTTTTCTTTTGATCAGGCTATGTATGTTTCCAGCGCGTTTTGAATTTGGAATATCATTTTTTGAAATAATATTTTTTTCTTGATTAGGCTAGAATGTTTCGAGCAGCGAGCGTTTTGAATTTTGAAACATTTTTTTTTAATTAATTGTTTTTCTCTAGACTAGGCTATGTATGTGTCGAGCGCGTTTTGAATTTGGAATTTCACATTTAGATATTAAAATAATTTAGTTTGGTTTGTTTCGAGCAGCGTTTTGGATTTGGAAATTAATTATTTGTCAATAAATCAGTTACTTAGGTTTAATTCGAGCGCTTTGGAATATAGAAAATAATTTTCAAAAAAATTTTCTTTTTCTTTCGTCAATTTTCGAAAAAACATATCGGGTAATGTTCCGATAGATTTATAAGGATCTATTCACTTGAATTCACATATTTTACACTCGCGTCAAGAACTCGGGATTTATTGGAAAAAATAACCACCAATATTACACAATAATACAAAAAACTCGAGAAAATATATTAAAACTAGAGCGTTAATAGTCGAAAGCATCAGAAAATCCCTATAATTTTTTGTTCATGAATGCATTTGGCAGGAGTAGGTACCTGTCTGTCCGACAACGGACGGGTGTGTCGTCTCAATGTGACATTACCTTCCTAAAGTCACATTGAAAATGAGTCAGTCAAATTGTAAGAAATGTGGTAAATGAAGTCGGTTTTCTTACAATAGTTTCCTTCACCGTTTAAGAGCGCTGGCATTGCGCACATATTTTTTTCGAATGGAAAAACGCTTTGCTGCATGTCCAGGTTTGAACCCACGACCTTCAGATCGTGAGGCAGGGGTGCTTCCACTACACCACCAGCGCTCTCACAAGAAAGACAAAAATATTTCTGTATCTTTGATGATTATAATTGTACCTACAATAGTTAGAGACTAAAATGCATAAAACAGGGATTACCACAAGCTCTTACAAACTATTGTTTCAGAAACGTCACATTTCAAGCTCGAAGTAACACTACTTCAATAACATTTTTAAGGGTGATACGTACGGATTCGATGCATTCGACTGTCAAATTTGTGGCTCTAGTTTTTATATTTATTCTCGTGTTATTTTGAGTTTTATTGTGTAATTTTGGTAATTATTTTTTCAATAAAGCCGGACTTCTTGACGCGGCGCGAGTGTAAAATATGTGAATAAGAGTAAATAGTTCCTTTCCAAATCAATTGGATGAAATCCCCAGAAATTTGAACAAAACAGCAACATCTTTTGTTTAAAATTGACTTGACAATTTGACTGATTTTGTGACATTGACAAATACTACTTTAAACACTTGACACTTGCAAAATTGATCTCACAAAAGATAGATGCCATAAACAAAGAAGAACAAGAAGGTCATGGTACGAAATATCAACATTAAATTACTATGATATTGTCTGAATAGCTCGTGGTAAGAAGCCAGGGTTTGAGCAGGTAGAAAGTCAAGGCCTACACTTGTTACAACAAGCCACTAAGGGTCAAGTTTAAGGTAGCTATTTGCATGGCACATATTTGACGTAGATTATAAAATAATGTTCAATTAAAACCTCCTTATCAATTTCTTCTGTTACATACTGTTTAGATAAAAAATATGGATATTCAATTTAAAAATTATAGATATTCAATTTAAAACATGTAGAAATTAATTTACAAATATATA
This sequence comes from Cosmorhoe ocellata, assembly GCA_963675405.1. Lineage (NCBI taxonomy): Eukaryota > Metazoa > Arthropoda > Insecta > Lepidoptera > Geometridae > Cosmorhoe > Cosmorhoe ocellata. The sequence goes on along the minus strand of OY776271.1, from coordinate 4,967,854 downwards.
ATTCTGATAAATATTGTTTAGATACAAATGATATGGATATTCAATTTAAAAAATATAGATATTCAATTAAAATATGTAGAAATTCAATTTAGAAAAATTCAATTTTGTGAAATACTGTAATAAAATTTTGCGGCGATGGGCTTGCAACTTGTCACGTACGGAATACTAGCTACTGTGCAAAATGTATCGTATTTGGACGTGCCTCTGACTACCCTCTTTAGGATATCCTCAAAGATTTAAGTACTTAGCTAAAAATCTGAGGAAGGCATCTACCGAGCCCGGGGATTACAGTCGTGATCATATTTTTTTTTAAATACTGTTTAGATAAAAATAAATATTGATATTCAATATAAAAGTAAGTTCGATTTACAAAATCAATGATGTCACGCTACCAACAGAAAAACAGTGGTACCAAAACAAAAAACGTCAAAATTTCATTTTGAATTTCGAACGATTTTGATCGGGGCGCGCGGCAGACGACTCTCAACTCAGCCCGAGAGCCGTCTACCATACAATCTTTACTTATGTACGTATCACCGACCGGCCGCTGTGGACCCTTGTAATGTCACCCCTCTGCCCTTTTATTGCCGGCTGATATTCGGAGCGCGCGGGGCGCCGGAGGTCAGGTTACGGTGGTCGGAGCGGTACTAACAAATATATACGTATAGATAGATTGTACTCGGGGTGGATGAGTACAGATAGCAAAGAAATGAATGAGTAATTAATTATATTTTTTTAAATTAATATTTCTCTTTTGTGATAATGGCGATACCTTACGACAAGCTCTTCATGCAATATCAAAGAAATATAACTTGAGTCATCAAATTAATATGTAAGAAGTTTTACTACAATTTCTTTGAGAACAAGAAGTTAAAATTCGGTATTAGAGGCTAAACAATCTCGTTAATTAACGAGATTGTAATGTGTGAATTTTAACTTCTTGTTCTCAAAGAAATTGTAGTAAAACTTCTTTACGCATGCTTGACTTGGGGAGCAAGCTGGTGAATGCGTGACGAGAGCGTTACGAAAAGTGTGATCGGGTGAGGTGAACGGAAGTTGAGAAGGAGATATAAGTTAGTAAAGATAGAAAGAGATAATTACGTTTCGTATATCACTGTAGGGGCAAGAGAGAGGTGCGAGCACACATTTTCTTTCTCTCTTTCTCTCATAGCCAGTTACGTTTAGGTAAGACACAGCGCATGCTACATAATATAGAGGAGTTAAAGAAGTTTTACTTCAGTCGTGTGACGTGTGGTCAAAAGCACACTAATTTTTTTTAATCTCTTGTCAAAGAGCTACTGTGCAAAATGTGGGTATGTACCAAATGTCATCTTCGGGCGTGCTGACTACCCTCTTTAGATATCCTCAAAGATCTAAATCACTTGAGGTCTGAAGAGATATCTACCGAGCCTGGGGATTACAGTCGTGATCTTCTTTTTCTTCTTCTTCTTCCTGCCCTTTTCCCATGTTCTGTGGGTTGGCACAACCTGACGTGATCTTCTTCCATTTCCCTCTGTCATTCGTCATCTCAGTACTCACTCCTTTCTTACCCATGTCATCTTTCACACAGTTCTTCCATCTTTTTTTTGGCTTACCAAACCCACTTTTCGTGATCATGTTTTTTTTGTTTCTCTTGTCAAAAAATAATGATTGTCTATTATTGCTGTCGGTACGGACAATACCTACATAGCGCTCACCTACATTTATTTGTGCACGCATACACACACAGTTTTATAGCACGGCGCGCGCTCGGTGCGGTTGAGAGTATAATTTTGCGATTTTACCACTAGCTATGGTATTTTTTATCAATTTAATACTTATCTATGTTTAATTAGCTTTTATTTACTCAATTAAAAGTATGTTTTTAAACTTACGCGATCTGAACACATTATTATTAGTATTAAACGGGTATTTATTAATAAAGCGATAAATACCCGTTTAATACTAATAATAATTAATTGAAAGTAATTTTTGGTGGTTTAGTCAAAGCCAGGTATTTATCGCGTTTTATTTACCTATTTTTCACGACGTTTCGACAGTCGCGTAAGTTTAAAAATATATAAGCTTCACCTAGTTTTGGGATAGATGGCGTTGTGTGATGTTTTTTTTAAATAAAATGATAAATATGTGTTTATTACATAAGTACATACATAAAATCACACCTGTTCCCCGACGGGGTAGGCAGAGACCACGTATCTCCACTCGCTACGATCCTGACATACCTCTTGCTTCATTCACTCTCATTACATTCTTCATACATGCGCGTCGGTTTAAGGTATTAGAACTTAGATTTGTTTATTTAATCAATTAAAAGTACTTTTTGGCGGTTTAGTAAAAGGTTCACCTTGTTTTGAGATAGATGGCGTTGTGTTACGTTATTTTTTATGTGGTTTTTATTTTTTTAGGTTGTTTATTATTTTCATCAAAATATATAAAAAAAAAAAGGTTGACTCAGGCGTGACATTGCGGAAATCCATTACAAATACTGAAAAGGACGGAAATTCAGTATTTTCGTATCAAAATATTAGTCCTTTTCAGTATCAAAATATTAGTAAAAGTTATAGGCAAGCACTTAAGTAGGTATGTATCTACAGTACCCCTAGTATGAGTTTTTGATTTACGAAAACTTTTTTCGAATAGTATCCTTTCATACATTTACCTCCATCGGAAATGTTAAGGAACTAAAATAAGGTCGATAATATCGAAAATATTATGTAATCGGCAGTCCCAGCAATGATTTTTAAATCAAGTTTTCACGATATCGACTTTATTTTAGTTCCATAAAATTTCCGTTGGAGGTAAATGTATGAAAGGATACTATTCGAAAAAAGTTTTCGTAAACTATCAAAAACTCATACTAGGGGTACCTACTGATAAAATTAATCACGACTGTAATCCCCAGGCTCGGTAGATACCTCCCGAGATCTCTTGTTACTTAGATCTTTGGGGATATCTAAAGAGCGTAGTCAGAGGTACGTCCAATGACATTTGACTAAAGCCCACATTTTGAATAGTATAATATTCTGTACGTGACAGATTGCAAGCCCATCGCCGCTTATAAGAATGAACCTATAACACACACCTCTGAATTTTTGGTATAAGCAAAAGTATCAAAATGGCTTGATCCCAATATATCTATCATTTGTATATTCGACAAAATTACTACCACAGCGGATTTTCTACGATGCATTTGACTGTCAATTTTTTTCGCTATCTATCTTCTTCTTCTTCTTATATATAAAAATGAATTGCTGTTCGTTAGTCTCGCTAAAACTCGAGAACGGCTAAACGGATTTATCTTATCTTGGTCATGAAATGTTCGTGGAGGTCTAGAGAAGGTTTAAAAGGTAAGAAAAATTCGAATAACTTCCGGGAAAACCCTAAAAATAGCCCTTTTCTATTTCCCATACAAACGTTATCTAAATAGGTACGAAGTCTGCCGGGTCAGCTAGTAATTAAATAAAATTGAGTAGAATCGTCCTTCAACAACATACTTAAGTATGAGAAATAACCGCATATACTAAAACGACCTTTGACTGATAGATAGCTAAGGAATTTTTGTAGATAGTCCAAATTTTAATAATATTATTGCGCATTATTTAAACCAACTAGGTTTTGCATCGTCATCATCATCTTTCCGTCTCTTTCCCACGTTATGTGGTCGGCACAACATGTGATCTTCCATCTCCCTCTGTCATTCGTCATCTCACTCACTCCTTTCTTACCCATGTCACCTTTCACACAGTCCATCCATCTTTTCTTCGTCCTACCTCTCCCCCTGTATCCATCCACATTCATATCTAACACTCTCCTCGTCACATGACATTCATCTCTTCTCATAACATGTCCATACCACGCTAACCTATTACTCCTCATCTTTTCTGTCACCGGTGCCATCGCAATAACTAATAGGTACTCGTATTATGATTGCGAAAGTAACTCCACCGATTTCGATGAAATTTGGTACAGAGATAGACTAGGAGCTTGAGAAAGGACATATTAGGTTAGCTTTTATCCTGAAATTTCTACGGTTCCCGTGGGATAGATATTTTTTTGTTTTTATAGAGTAACAAATCAAAGTGCGCTTACTTAAACGATTGGTACCTTAAGTTAAGCCATTAGTACCTTGGTGCCGCTAGTAAAGCGATTGGCACCTTAAGTTAAACACTTGATAGGTACACTATTTAAACGATTGGTTAAGTTAAACCGCAAATAAAATAAGTTAAACGACTTGTACCTTAACTTAAACTTGGTGCGTTAACTTAATAAGCAGATACAATAAGTTAAACGATTGGTATCTTAAATTAAAAACTTGGTGTGTTATCTGCAAGATACGCAAAGTTAAAACGATTGATACCTTAAATTAAATTAAATGGTACGCTATACCTATAGTTAAACGATTGGCATCTTAAGTAAAACACTTGGTGCGTTAACTTAAACTGCAGATACGCTAAGTTAAACGATTGGTACCTTAAATTAAACACTTGGTACGCTAGTTAAATTACAGTACACTACTTAAAACAAAAAAACAAACCTGTCAACTGGTGGTGGCAGCGGCGCCATCATATGTGGATGCGGTGGCATAGGCGGATGTGGCGGATGGGGATGGAAGGGGGACCCGGGCGCGAACCCCGGCCCTGGAAAATGCTGCTGTGGTGGAGGGCCGGGGGGGAATCCGCCCCCCGAGCCCGGCCTTGCCGAGGGGCTTCCGAAGGGTCCTGGCGCTGCATAAGGAGGCCCGGAGAACCCTGGCGTTGAGGGTGCGGGGGACGCGTTGAAGGCCGGTCCCGCTGGCGAGCCCGCTGGGGGCGCGAAGGATGGAAACGGGGGCTCCGAGCTGGCTGACTTCCATGAGGGGGGGACGCCGGCGGCCTCGTCCAGCGCTGGGACGCGCCGCTGAAGGCCGACCGACATCTGCAAGAGATTAGGCCTATGAGTTTTCACAATCTACACTCGCTAGCAGAAAGAGAGAGTAATAGATAGGTCTACCATGAGTTTTCATTTCACAATCTACACTTGCTAGCAGAAAGAGAGGGTAGGTAATAGATAGGTCTACCATGAGTTTTGACAATCTAGACTCGCTAGCAGAAAAGAGCGCTGGTGTAGTGGTAGCACCCCTGCCTCACGATCTGTGGGTCGAGGGTTCAAATCTGGTCGTGCACCAATGAGTTTTTCTATTCGAAAATATGTGCGCAATGCCAGTGCTCTTAAACGGCGAAGGAAAACATTGTGAGGAAACCGGCATACCCTAGAACTAATATTTCGAAGGTGTGTGTCATAGATTAGTATTCCTATAAGCAGGGATGGGCTTGTAACCTGTCACGTACGGAATACTGTGCAAAATGTGGCATGTTCTCTGCTAGATATCCCAAAAAAATTAACAAAGATCATGCAAAATAAGCGCTAGGGCCCAGCGAGTTTCTTGTCAGTTCTTCTCGCACTGGGGATAGGACTGGAACTGGCACCTCTCACCTAGCATGTAAGACGTTTCAAAATGATCCCTGTGATTTTATTGAATAAAGATAATTTTCTTGACTAGTCCAGTAGTGGAAGCGGGTCGGGGAGTCAAACCTGGGTCACCAGCTCTGAATTATTTTATTATTGACTAGCTGTCCCGCTCGCGACTTCGTTCACTTAAAGTGTCTAAACTGAGTTTTAAACAAATCACACTAATAAAAAAATTCCATACATAACTTTGACCCCCCCCCCCCTTTTTTAGAGGGTTATTTTGAAATATCCAGAAATAAGTGTCCATTCATTTTGCATTTACAGTACACAAACAATGTTACACACCAATCGCACCACCCGTCAAAAAGTTCCCTTACAAACATTGACCCCACATTTGATAGACGGGTATTTATCGCGTTGAAATTACCTTTTATTTTCCTTTTTTTTTATAATAATGTGTGCAGATCGTATAAGTTTAAAAGTACATATCCAGGAATACGTTTCCATTTATTTAGCATTTAAAGTATCCAAACCAAAATTAAGACCAATCGCACCACCCTCTAAAAAGTACCCATAGAATCATTGACCCCACATTTGACCCCTTTTTGAAGGTTATATTGAAAAATCCTGAAACACGTGTCCATTCATTTTGTATTTACAAGTACACAAAGTTTCAGACCAATCGCAAAACCCGTTAAAAAAATCCTATACAAACATTGACCCCTTTTTAGAGTTACCTATATTGAAAAATTTTGAAACAGAAAACAAAGTTTAAGGCCGATCGCACCACCCGTTAACAAACATTGACCCCCCATTTGAGCCCCTTTTTTAGAGTTATATTGAAAAATCCTAAAACACGAAATTAAGTTTCAGACCAATCGCACCACCCGTTGAAAAGTTCCCATACAAACATTGACCCCCCATTTGACCCCTTTTTAAAGGTTTTATTGAAAAATCCTGAAACACGAAACAAAGTTTCAGACCAATCGCACCAGGTTAAAAAGATCCCATACAAACATTGACCCCACATTTGACCCCTTTTTCAAGGTTATTTTGAAAAATCCTGAAATACGTGTCCATTCATTTTGCATTAACAGTACACAAACAAAGTTTCAAAGCAATCGGACCACCCGTTAAAAAGTTCCCATTCAAACATTGACCCCACATTTGACCCCTTTTTGAAGGTTATATTGAAAAATCATGAAACATGTGTTAATTTATTTTGCATATACAGTACACAAACAAATTTTCAGGCCAATCGCACAACCTGTTAAAAAGTTCCCATACAAAAATTGACCCCACATTTGACCCCTTTTTGATGGTTATATTGAAAAATCCTGAAACACGTGTCCATTCATTTTGCATTTACAGTGCACAAACAAAGTTTCATGAAAATCGCTCCACGCGTTAAAAAGTTTCATACTAACGTTTTCACCCTTTTTCACCCCCTTAGAGGTGGAATTTCCAAAAATCCCGCCTTAGTGGATAGTTTTGTTATAAAAGGAAACCACCTTTCAAATTTCAGCTTTCTAGCTTCAGCGGTTTCGGCTCGGCGATGATCAATCAGTCAGTCAGGTCAAGCTCTTATATAGATATAGATAGATATATTTTTTCCCGTTTTTGCAACATTTTTCATTGATGCTCCGCTCATCGTACGTGACAGGTTGCAAGCCCATCGCCGCTTATAAGAATACTAACTTATGAAGTTATGACACATACCTTCGAATTTTTGGTTCTAATACAAAACGCCTAATTTTGTATTTTTTGAATTGCATTGTAGTAATCTGGTAGTAATGTTACTTCAAACTTGAAATTTGACGTTTCTGAAACATTATAGTTTGTAAGATCTTGTGGTAAGATCCAAAACTGTGTTGGTATGTGATTGGGTGTTATTTAGTACTTGTAGTAAACTTAGTATTAAAGTAATTTTAATTAAAAATAAATTAAATTTTACACTGGGCCGTTTGAAGTGGCGTTTGAGGGAGGAGCCTTATGCCCAGCAGTGGGCCATTATTTGAGCTGCCAATGATGATGATGATGATTTACTACTGCATGTACTGCTGGTACCTAGTACTGACTATGTTAAATTTTCTCACAGTCGATAGGTAAAGAAGGTAGGTAATTAATAAGTAGTAAGTACCTATAATGACTTCAGAGGGTCTACCATGAGTTTTCACAATCTACACTCGCTAGCGACTGTATCTAAAAAAATGTATGAAAACTTGTACCTACAGCGCCTCTAGCGGATAGTTGGGTACTAAAACCTCACGTAGCTAATTATCCTACGTCACAGCGTACTACAGCGACTGTAGTTTGCGCTCTTTAATTTGCTTAGAATTTGGTACCATGAGTAACAATTTTGACAAATGTCATAGTAACGTACTAACTACTGTAGTAACGTCAGCCGATCTAAATGTGACAACTCATGGTAGACGTACAGTACGCAAATGAGAATGACATAATATGGCTGGACAGATTTTGATAAATGAAGCGTTTTTGGATTCGTCTTCACACAAAAGTGACATAGGCTATACTAAAAGGAAAAACATCCAATATGCCAGCTGTAAGGAGTAATAATGTAAAAGGTACGCCGCCATTTTGTAATAAAATGTCCAAAACAGTGTTTTGGACATAAAATACTTTGATATCTCATTCGGCTTCTTGTTTTTTGCTTATCCGCAGGTAATGATGAGTCAGCGCGGTCATCTTGGGCCTTGGAGACATGATAGCAAGCTCTGCTAATAGATCGCATTGTTAATTCTTAGGGTACCGTACCAACAGGAAAAAAATATAACCCCAAGTAGGTATAATTATGTAGTTACTAGCATCCGCCATGAAAAAACAAATTTATCCCACGGGAACGTACACGTACATTTTTCCAGGATAAAAAGTAGCCTATGTGCTATTCCAGGCTATAATCTATTTTTATGCTAAATTTCATCCAGATCGGTTCAATAGTTTTTGCGTAAAAGAGTAACAAACATACATCCATTCATTCACACATTCTTACAAACTTGATCCTTGTGATTTTATTGAACTATATTTTGACTGTCAAAATGTCAAAAATCCAATATGGCTGCTGTAAAGACCTATTTTCAGTAACTTTCAGTCGGGTTTTTTTTTTTTTTTTTTATTATTTAGTTTCTCTATGTTACAAGAAGGGTGGGTGATGAATTTGAATGTGGGTGGATAAGTAAGAGTAGAGGTAGACCTAAGAAAAGATGGATGGACTGTGTGAAAGACGATATGTGTAAGAAGGGAGTGAGTACTGAGATGACGGATGATAGGGGAGAGTGGAGGAAGAGAACCTGTTGTGCCGACCCCAGTGGGATAAGGGCAGGATGATGATGATACTAGTTTCTCTAAAGCTATATTTCTTTCCTAAATCGATCGTAGTTGATATCAGGTGTTAGTTCAACTTACATTATGAAGGTGAAAGTTTGTTTAATTACTATAGTAGTTCAATCATGCTCCAACGAACAAACAAATTCTAATTAACTTTAAAATTAGTGGAATTTTCCGTGACTTGGAATATAGAAAAATATAATTGCGCAGTCCTCTAAGAGCGGTTACGCACTCCGATCCGCGATCCGTCCGATCCGAATCTGATCCCAACCCGTGAAAATAAGGATCTAGAAAACTCGGACCGAATTCGGATATTGCTTACGCACTAGTCCGATCTTTGATACAAATCCAAGCAATTCACCTTTTGGCATACGTTATTTTACGTGACGGAAACGACGAATGACGGAAAGAAATCGGATGACGGAAATCGAATGCAGTGCGTAAGTTACCATAGAAATAGTTCTACAACTACTCCGGACCATATCTCACGGGTTCGGATCGGACGCAGTGCGTAACCGCTCTGACGGTGAAGGAAAAATCGTACAAGTCAAAAATTCAAAGTTAATAATATTTCATCAGTTAGTTATGTAATAGCGTTAAGAACGCTGGTAGTGTAGTGGTAGCCTCACAATCCGAAGGTTTTGGGTTCAAACCTGCTCGTGAACTAACGAGTTTTTCCATTCGAAAAATGTATGTTTTCAATGCCAGTGCTCTTAAACGGTGAAGGAAAATATCGTGAAGAAACCGGCATACCCTAGAACCAAAAATTCAAAGTTCAGTTTCGTGTTAGTAATCTTATAAGCGGTGATGGGCTTGCAACCTGTCACGTACGGAATACTAACTACTGTGCAAAATGTGAGCATGTGCCAAATGTCATGTTTGGACGTGCCTCTATAGATATCCTCAAAGATTTAGGTAACAAAAGATCTGAGGAAGATATCTACCGACCCCGGGGTTAACAGTCGTGATCATATATATTTATTTTATTTAATATCCTACGCTCCAAAACCAGCATTGTTGGTGTTGGTCAAAAAGCCGCCAGTCTGAAGTGGAACTGGGCCGGACACGTGTCGCATGTCAGACGACTTGTGGGCGAAGAGGAGCACACAGTGGAGCCCGCGCAACGTGACGTGGCCACGTGGAAGACCCAGGATGAGATGGCGGGACAAGCTGGACTCTCACCTGAGCACCTGGCCTGTCACTGCGTTAAGTCTCGAAGAGTGGAAGAAGGGAAGGGAGGCCTTAGCCCTGCAGAGTGGGATGACAATGGCTAAATAATCCTACTAATATTATAAACGCGAAAGTTTGTATGGATGTCTGGATGTTTGTTACTCTTTGACGCTGAAACGGCTGAACGGATCTGGATTAAATTTGGCACAGATACAGATTATGGTCTGAAATAACACATAGGCTACATTTTATCCCGGAAAAATGTACGGTTCTCGTGGGATATATATTTTTTTGTTTTTCAAGGTACCATGCGGGCGAAGCCGTGGGCGGAAGCTAATAATAATAATAATAATAATAATAATTTAATATTCAGTAGGTACCTACCGCAGAGGGCAGAAAGTTACAAAATATTCCCGACGAACACTCGTAATATTACACAATCAAGATAACTGATCTGATAGAACGCAGGCGGTGAATCGAGCGAGGGACCTTGACACGGCGCGCGCCTATCACTCCAACAGAAACCTAGCTTCTGATTGACAGCCTTCGAGTTAAATGCACTATGAAATAAGTTGCAGGAAAAGGTTGAGTTCAAACAGTGTTTTATAGTTCAAAACCTATAGGAGTAATCAGTACGTCGATTCTGTAAAATTCAAACATCAACTCGCTTCTTCTTCTTCTTCTTCAATTATGGCATCTGTCTCTTAGAAAACAATTTTGCCAGTGTCAAGTGTATTTATTTATAAGTATTGTCAACGTCACAGAGTCATAGTCAAGTTGTCAAGTCAATTTTAAACAAAAGATGGCTGTTTTGTTGAAAATTTTCGGGATTTCCTCCGATGGAATTTGAAGAGAACTATTCACTCTAATTTACATACTTTACACTCGCGTCAAGAACCCGGGCTTTATTGGCAAAATAACCACCAAAATTACGCAATAAAACTCAAAATAACACGAGAAAACATAAAAACCAGAGCGACGTAGTTGTCAGGCAAATACACCGCAGAAAATCCCTCAACTCGCTTCTCACATCGCTATTCACTCTCACTTCGCCTAGGGTTCAAAATGACATTTGACATTGACCTTTTTATTTGACACTTTGAATTGGGTTCGAGTGCGAAGCGAGCGTAGAAGTGACTTGAGAATTACCGTATAGAATGCCCTTCTTACGGCATCTCATACTTTATCTGTCAAAATCTCCTCGTCAATTTAGTTCAACTCGCTGACACGCTCGCAAGAATGGCGCTAGTGTAAATTGGAATTATCAACCGAGTTTTTAGAATGCCAATCAAGAAACTCACAGTGGATTCAGATTCGAAGTTTAGAATGAGGTGTTACAGAATCACACAGCAGTACCTCTAGTATGAGTTTTGATAGTTTACGAAAACTTTTTTTGGAGAGTATCCTTTCATACATTTACCTCCATCGTATTCTCATGTCTTTTTGAGAATAAATATATATAAACTTAAGTAGGCCTTCATAAATGCACCATCGAATCTCCGAACAAGGTCGAACACATAAAGCTCCATTCCACTCCACCTTACAATTTAAAACCGTTGCTCAAAACCTCGGCATGTAACTGTGAGTGTAATTTCGCAACAGATCGTTAGATTCTGAAATAATTTTATTTCTAACTTACTTTCGAAGTTTTACATCATCTTTTTTGTTTAATTTCTTTGACATTTCACAATAGTTTATAAAAAGGCTACAGATTTTACGTAAAGGTTTACGGTCGATACGCGTAACGTCCTAGCAAGGAAAGTCCAACTAAAGAGAAAAATCGATTTTTGCAGTATTTATTCAGGCAAAAGTTTTGAAGAAAAAAATATTGAAGTGTAGAAATTACTTTCAGAGGAACTAGTATAAACTAATGTTATAAAGAGTGATTGTTTGTTTGTTTATTTGTATTGAAAAATTATTTCACCAATGTTTAGAATGAACTATCAGGTTGAGCATAGGCTATATTTTATGTAGGTAGGTAGGTACTTCGCGGGCGACGCCGCGAGCGGAAGCTAGTCTTTTGTATGCAGATGTTAAGCAGTGGTAATGTCACACATAACGAAACTCTGGTCTCTTTTATGATGGTTAACACCATTTCTAAGGGCTCGTACACAAAACTGCGAATCGGTGCGACGCGATTTGATTTCTTGTGACAAAAGATAGGGCTAGATCGCAGATTTCTGCGATGCGACGTCGCATCGCAGTTTTGTGTACGAGCCCTAATATAACTGCAGCCAGAGCGTTGTGTCCTGTGGTTTCCATTGCGCAATTTTTGCAGAACGGAACTAGCGGAACCCTAAAATAGAATGCCTAAAATTACTATTATATAACTTAATTAAGTCTTGGTTAGTCAAATGCAAGCTGTAATAGGTATAACAGTCGCAAAGCGACTTCGTCCTTTGTCAAATATAAGGTAAAAAAAGTCTAACTAGCATTACATCTAAGGAATTACATTTACATTTTTTTGTAAGAAGGATCATACAAAAAAGCGCTAGGACCGAGACGAGTTTCTTGCCTGTTCTTCTCGTACTTGGGTTAGGTTGGAATTGGCACATAGATTCACCTAGCATGTAAGACGTTTCAAAGTGATCCTTGTGATTGTACTGAATAGATATTTTTCAATTTCAATTTCAATTTCAGAATATCGTCTATTATTTTAAGAATTAAGTTAAAACATGGCTTTTTTACAAGCAAGATTTCCCTGATTTTTGAGGAATTTGTGATATAATGTCCTGTCCAGTCAAATTTTGCATGGGTATTGCTTACAAGCGATACGAAAACCCATTGTATACATGTTCTGTTTTTTGTATTTCTTCCGTGTTTACCATAAAGTTATATTCTATCTTTGTAAAAATAAATAGATATATATGATCACGACTATAATCCCCGGGCTCGGTAGCTCCTCATTTCTTTAGTTACTTAGATCTTTGAGGATATCTAAAGGGGGTAGTCAGAGGCAAGTCCAAACATGACATTTGGTACATGCCCACATTTTGCACAGTAGTTAGTATTCCGTACGTGACAGGTTGCAAGCCCATCGCCGCATATAAGAATACTAACCTACCTTCGAATTTTTGGTTCTAGGGTATGCCGGTTTCCTCACGATGTTTTCCTTCACCGTTTAAGAGCACTGGCATTGCGCACATAAATGTTTCAAATTGAAAAACTCATTGGTGCACGACCAGGTTTGAACCCACGACCTACGGATCGTGAGGCATGGGTGCTACCACTACACCACCAGCGCTCTTTTACCTATGTATTCCGTCAAAAATAGTGTTTACAAAATGTAACCCAAATTTTCAAGCGGATGATATTTTGATCTCATGTTTTCACTTGAATTGGGGACGTGTCAATCATTTCCATAGTAAATCTTGGACGTAGATGCTTTGCTTTCTAGCTTTAGTTATATTTATAACATCAAAATTCTGTAGTATATTATTGTGTGGTGTATTGTGGAGGCAACAGTCATCTAATCAATATGAGATCTTGGGGCATTTCAGATTGAGAGTGCGACTCCTTTGTCATATTCTTCGTATTAAGACGTCAATTACAGTGGTGTCATTGCACTTAAACATCGCAAAAGCTAAGAAACATTATTATTTATAATGGCAATCGCACTTTCTAATAGCCCTAAGTACGTTTCAAGCATTTTTACCAACCAATTTCGGTTATTTTGGCTTAACAACAACAATTTTGTGTATTGTTAACGTTCCTGAAAAAGTTCCTTACAAACGTTCTTTTCACGGCGTATGATGAGTTCAGAACGGAACTTTCTAGGTTACAGACGCTGTCAAAAATTAGCGCGATACGAAATGTGCACTACGTAACGTTAACGATTGAGTATTGGTTTTAGGTCGATACGTTAAACATTAGCGCGATTGCCCTCTGGCCTTTGAGTAGATTATTTAAAAGCGTCAGGTGAAACTATTCTATCGCAGCACGCTGTCTCTGCAACATGATTAGATGGAGGCTTACAGCACCTGTTTCTACCATTCTCACAGCTCAGCCCCCGCAGGAATATTAGGGACATAAATAAATGTGCAAATAGTTGACCCGAAATGCATTCATAACCGACCCTCCTCTTCACAGATGGCCATTCATACGCATCACTGCAACGATTTATATTGTGACGTGTGATCGATAATGTCGTGTGACATTTATGTTAATCATCTTTCAATTTATTCTTATTTTCACCTTTGTGGACGAGAACGAAGTTTCGCCAATCCAACTAATATTATAAACGCGAAAGTTTGTAAGAATGTATGGATGTGTGGATGTATGGATGTATATTTGTTACTCTATCACGCTGAAACGGCTGAACGGATCTGGTAGCACATAGGCTACTTTTTAACCCGGAAAAATGTACGGTTCCCGTGGGATAGATTTGTTTTTGTTTTTAAAGGTACCACACGGGCGAAGCTGTGGATGGAAGCCAGTGTTTTGTATTCATACTTTGCAGGAGTCGGGAATAACGAAGAATTTGTGGGTTTTTAAGATTGATAGTGGAAATAATTTGACTGCCATTGTTGGGATACGTTTGAGAGATATAACCAGTGCACCTTGCCCAGGCTAGCTTAACTTTACCTTGTAGTATAGCCATTTGTACAGGGACATAATTATAAATGTTGGCGACGGACGTGCGTATTGTTCTTCTTGGATTCTTGAACTAAGGATCCAAATAGGTCTTCATGATATTATAAAACTAGCTTCCGCCCGCGGCTTCGCCCACGTGATACCTTAAAAAACAAAAACATCGCTATCCCACGGGAACCGTACATTTTTTCGGGATAAAATGTAGCCCATGTGTTATTCCAGACCATAATCTATATCTGTGCCAAATTTCATTCAGATCTGTTCAGCCGTTTTAGCGTGAAAGAGTAACAAACATACATCCATCCATCCATCCATCCATCCATACATTCTTACAAACTTTCGCGTTTATAATATTAGTAGGATACAATTATTTTACTTTGATTCAAGGACTGAAACATTGACAGTGGAAATAAATAAATAAATAAATAAATAGTGCTGGACAGTCCACACAGCATCATCTAGTCCCAAAGTAAGTAATAATCTGATTACTATTGTTGGAAGCATTTGAGCAGTTGAGATGCGTTTGAAAAGTAGCTAGCCAGCATGCCCTGGCTGGCTTAGCTTTGCCTGTGTGTTATAGCAATTTGTACAAGGACATTAATGTATTTTGACGACGGGCTTATGTTTTTTCTTGGATTCTTGAACTAATGTTCCAAATAGGTCCTCCTGATATTGTAGAATACAATTATTTTACTTTGATTCAAGGACTAAGTGAACCTTATCGTGTCATCTTTTCTTTCGCCAGATTGTGAATGAATCAGTGTGCCTCAGAGGATCTTTTAGTAAACTACTTGTGGCGTTTTGTTATCGCCCCTTATTCTAAGTTAGTAATAAGTTGTCTATGACAAATAGATTATAGTTTGTGTGTGTACTTCCGCCTCTGTATTCCAAAAACAACGTCCTTCCGCTTCTTCGGACAGACGCTCTCTCTCGACCAGACCATGGAGGCGGACACACGCTTGGCTTATTTATGTAATAGAATTGACTAAATACACGTCCTATAAGGAGGAGGTTTCCTTTCACCATCTTCTACCCTGACTAAGAAACTTCCAAATACTCTTGAATCACGTCCTGGCATAGTTTTTGATACCCGTAAATATGTACGTATTGGAGGTTAATTTTCGCGGATATGTGACGTCAGTACGAGTCAAAGCAAAAACCGCGCTATTAGAGAACTGCAATAAGGACCTTACCTTACCACAAGCTTTTACAAACAATCATGTTTAAGAAACGTCACGTTTCTAGCTTGAAATAACCTTTAATACAATTTTTGTAGGTCTTCTTAATTTAAGAGATTGACTCTTGTCGGCATAACTGATGAATCTCTCTCCATTTAGTTCTTTCCAGGGCAACCTCCTTGACTTCTTTATACGACATGACAGCTACCTTCTCTTTCGCTTGGCTCATATAGCTTATCCTCGGTCTTCCTCTTCCTCTCTTTCCTTCCACTTGGTACGAAATATTAAAGTTACATTACTTTGATATTGCCGAGCTTGTGGTAGGCTCCAGGACTTGATTTGCGACTTTTGTTAGTGATCTACGAAATACGCTAGGGAATACGAGTAATCGTGGGAACCAGTGGCAAAATCTGAGCAACTCTAGAATATGACATGATGCCACTCAATTCTTGAATCTCGAGATAAGTAAGTAGCTACCAATTTTTGATGTAACAGCATCCTTATCTTCATAAATATTGATATTGTATGCTATGATATGAAACTCGGTCTAAATAATATACTGTTTTCAGTTCATTGAATTTAGCTTCAACTAAGGTAGGCTGGTTTATAGATGGATTCCCAACGAGTCACCAGATTGAGTCACAGTGTGACTCGTTGGGAATTTTTTTCCCGTGGAGTCACACTGTTACTCGTTGCAACTTTTTTTAATAAAATAATTCCCAATGTGTAACAGTGGGACTCTTTCTGGTGGTACTCGTTGGGATTCCACCGGTTGATATCAGCTATCTTAGAAGATAATTCATTTGAAATATCTGGGTAGACCCAGATACTCGTATTTCAAATTAAATTTTCCGAAAAATATATTTTTAGGGAATTTGGTTAAAGATGGAAGGATGGAGGTACATTTTAAACCAACTTCAAAAAAGTAGGAAGTTCTCTATTAGATTTTATTTTTTTTGTTATCTCAGAACTTTCGACTGGGTGAACCGATTATGATAATTCTTTTTTTATTCGAAAGCTGGTGCTTCCCGTGTGGTCCTATTCCAATTTGGTCCAGTTCTGACAATGGCATCCATGAGAAAACCATATAAATCTTAAATTTAAGTAGTTTGAAAACTTCAAAGAATTGAAGTCTGTTTTCTTTTTGGTTTTTATACCTAATTATAGTCTTTAGGATTCATTCTTATTTATTTCTCGAATTGGCTAATGTGTAAGTCTATTATGGTATATTTGGCACACAACACTCGTATTGTATACAAATTAAATGAGATTTTATTAGACAGATATTGATTGATGCTTGCCAGAATGAGAATCATAACGACTTTATTGCAATAATAGCTTCATATTTTGTTATTCTCGCTTTAAGTAGACATTTTACATTACTGATTAGTGCGGCAAAAACTTTTTTCGTTACTACCCAGTCAGTTAGTAGGTACCTACCTAGTATTAGATAGGTAGGTACGTACCTAGCGAAACTGGTTTGAGGTTACCCAAACACATAGGTTTACGTTCTAGTTTTTTGACTAGCCTATCAAATTCTCGATTTCTTATATATTTGCAACGATAACATTCATTATTATACGGGTATTTATCGCGTTTTATTTACCTATTTTTCCTATTTCTCCAGTCATCCCTTAACCACGACAGTGTGTAAACCTGTCTAAACGTTGGGAAAAATAGGTAAATAAAACGCGATAAATACCCATTTAATACTAATAATAATGTGTTCAGATCGCGTAAGTTTAGAAATAGATATCGTTCATTCTATGTTATTATTTCAACGATCGTTCAGTTCTTATTGAATAAAACTTCTCAATTTTGTCTTCGTAAAAGGAACTCTGCGTGAATCAGTGATTATTTATAGCTCCAAAAGATCCAAAACCAGTTTATTATCAGAAATGCAAGACGGGCCTCGTACGCGGGCACTCATAACCTACAAGATATCGATTCGTAAACATTCCCTCCAAAAAAATGCGCCGCACTAAAAAGGGGTTACAAAAAAGACCTGTTCGGGATGGTAGAAAAAACAGTGAGCATACGAGGGACAGACCTCCGTGCCTCCGTGCCTCCGCGGCCGCCCCACTCATATTACTGGGGCGAGCTACCCCACATTTCTGCTCTGACAACAGAAATAACACTGAGAGACGCTTTCTACACTTACAATGTTCCGGTTGCTTTTCTTCCTCATACGAACATTGCACGACGTTTACCCATTTAACTATTCTAAAACTACACTACACTAACACTACGATCCTCTCGCTCACTGACATCGAGATTTTAGTTTTTTTTTCGAAGCGTTGTCGCGTGTAGCGTCTGCCGGCCGGCGGTTCTGACCAACGCGTGCACAAAGGCCGAGGCACTCCGGTACGTTCACTTGTAACTTTAGTCCATTTATTACATTATTTCACTGATAATTTGAGGAAAATGTAAGCGTTCGTTTCATAACAGCCACGGAGCGTGGCGCAGTATATTTATGTTGGGAGCAGGTACGCGCGGCTTGTATCGCTCGATCGCACTGGGTTCGTTCGGGTCGAGTCGGAGGGGGTCGGGAGTTGTCGAGGCGGAGCGGGGGGCCGTGCTGCTTTACCGACGCGGCGCAATCAAGACGGGCGCGAGTCGAAACCCTGTTTTATCGATGTAGTTTTTATAGACAGGTGGCGAGGCGAATGTTCTTTTTGATGAAGATGCGCTTGAAGTATTTAAAATTTACCTTTGCTTTTAAGCCACCTCATGAATCGATACTGGAATCCAAAGTTAATCCTGTCTTATTTTACAATTTTGATTTTTAAACAAACATTTTTGAAAAACTAACCATATAAATTCAGTACCTAGGTTATCTATTATAGTTTCAACAATTAAATATTTCAAAGCACCAGGTTACATATAGAAAATTGAGTAGAATCAAGAGTAGGACGAAATAATAAAACAACACTGAAATTCACATTATAATCTCAAAAACGTAATTTTTGCATTTGGGTGGTGCTAGCTAGATGCTGCCGAAAATTAAATTTAAATGGCGAAACCGGAAGTGCAATAATAAATCAGTTTTATTATAATATGTTGACATTTTTTTTAAATGAAAAACCAGTCGATGGCTAAAAATACGACTAAATAGAATTTAATAATTAAGGAAATAATTTTACTACATTATTATAGGTACCTACCTACTTATTTATACTACCTACTCACCAACTAATATCTATTATAATGTACCAACATCTTCTATCTATTCTATCTATATATATAAAAACTAGCTGTCCCGCCAGCGACTTCGTTCACTTAAAGTAGGTATCTTAACTGAGTTTCAAACACATCACACAACTCATAAAAATCCCATACTAACTTTGACACCCCATTTGACCCCTTTATGAAGGTTATATTGAAAAATCCTGAAACACGTGTTCATTTGTTTTGCATTTAGGGTACACAAACAAAGTTTCAGACCCGTTAAAAAGTTCCCATACAAACATTGACCCCACATTTGACCCCTTTTTGAAGGTTATATTGAAAAATCCTGAAATACGTGTCTATTCATTTTGCATTTACAGTACACAAACAAAGTTTCAAACCAATCACACCACCCGTTAAAAAGTTCCAATACAAACATTGACCCCACATTTGACCCCTTTTTAAAGGTTATATTGAAAAACCTTGAAACACGTGTCCGTTCATTTTGCATTTACAGTGTACAATCAAAGTTTCATGAAAATCGCTCCACGCGTTAAAAAGTTTCATACAAACGTTTTCACCCTTTTTCACCCCCTTAAAGGTGGAATTTCCAAAAACCCCGCCTTAGTGGGTGGTTTTGTTATAAAAGGAAACCACCTTCAAAATTTCAGCTTTCTTGCTTCAGCGGTTTCGGCTCGGCGATGATCAATCAGTCAGTCAGTCAGTCAGTCAGTCAGGTTAAGCTCTTATATAGATATAAGATAGATGAATTGCTGTTCGTTAGTCTCGCTAAAACTCGAGAACGGCTAAACGGATTTATCTTATCTTGGTCTTGAAATGTTCGTGGATGTCTAGGGAAGGTTTAAAAGGTAAGAAAAATTCGAATAACTGCCGGGAAAACCCTAAAAATAGCCCTTTTCTATTTCCCATACAAACGTTTTCTAAATAGGTACGTACGAAGTCTGCCGGGTCAGCTAGTAAATTCATAAAAAAAATTGTTTAATTTCAATGAGGTAGGTACATACCTATGTAGTAAGAAGGTAGGTATAATATTTGTATATATTCTATTTCTTATTTAGTTAATAAACTTTATTGTACTCACACAACTGACAAAATGTGTGATAAAAGGCGAGCTTAACGCAATGAGGGCATTTTCTTCCAGCCAATCTAGATGAGAGCTAGATCTAATTTTCTAATTGTAACAAACTAGACTATTTACAGACTAGCTAAAAAGGAATTTATAGCCTACTACCTTCGTTAGATATTTAGCTTCTACGATAATTATACTTACTTAAAGGTACCTACTAAAATTAAATAAAACTTTTTCTAACCCTTGTTTTTTTTGGTGTCTCGCTTTTTATGAATTTGCCATTCTTTTTTCACAAAAAATTAAGGATTCAATAATTAATAGGTCAACCTACTTATAAAAGTTCGCGGGATTATTAGGAACGGGAGTAAGGAGAGTCATTCAGGAGAGTCAGTACCTATTATAACATAGAGATAAGTATAATTGAATTATCAAATGAAAATGAAAAAGGTAAATTTAAACAGAAAATATTTTTTTTGTCTTTATTTGTGGTCGGGCACTACGTCCGTATGCTACGATATAGATTCTGTAGTGTTGTGAATTAATTAATCGATACTTTTGGGTCTAGACAAGGTGACATCTATCTAGTGATGTCGATAATGGAAACGAGAAAAATTTATGGAAATTGTATTTAGATAAGCGATAGTTATAATCAGTGGTGGATTTATCACCAGGCTGAGTAGGCTGGAGCCTAGGGCAGCAAATTTTAGGGGGCGGCAAATTTGGCTTATTACCTTACACAAAATAATAAATAAAAATTATAATATACACGGAGAAAAAATTTAATAAAATTGCAATATTTTAATACTATACACCTATACCAAATAATCCAACGATTTTACATGATAAATTACTAAACGCTAAATTTAATAGCCTACTGGCGGCAAATGTGTAAATCCGCCACTGGTTATAATAATGGTTAAGTACTCCCATACATATTTGAAGTTTCCTATTAGAGATCTAGGTTATAATTTAGTAAGTAGAACAAGCTGATATTTTATATTACCAAATTCTTAAATTTATTAATTAACATTTTTCTGCAGTACACCAACAACCGTTATGAAACCATGAAAGATCCGCTGATGTATTATAGTTTATTTATGAAAGATCTGTCGCGTTACTAATTTTATTGCTTCAAATTCGAGCGCCTACCAAAATAGGATTGATGAATCATAAACGATACCTATTATATTACGTATATATTAAATTACTTTACTTACCACTTAAATCGCTAAATCTAACCTTTTGGAAGTTATCGAGGCAAACAGCCTAATTACCTATTATAGCATAGGTACTATCGATACCTATCGATAAATAATTTTATCGTTATGGACATCACGATTAATTCCATTATTATCAAAACAAGTAATACCAACATGGCAATTTTTGCGCCAGATCTAGCATTATTTTAGCATAGCATTAACTTGTTCATGGAACATTCATCACTCTCTATTAGTTTAGGATTAAGATTACTGAGATTACTTTAGCAAAACAAATGCAAAGTTATTTTTAAGCTTCAATACGACCAGCATAATACAGCACAAGCAAGAGAAGCAAGGTTTTGAATGACATAAATATATTGACGCTAAATATTGTGTCTAAGAAATATGGACGTTCCAACACACTTTACGCTTATAGAACTGGCAACTATAATCAAGTTGTCATATTGACATTTGACTTTTGACAGTTAATACTGTGACGTGTCAAGCCGGCAAACTGACGTTTGCGTTGCGGAAAAATAAGAAAAAAAAAACTGGTGATAACTGCATTATTCTTGTAGCAATTTATAGTTAATTTTTAATTTTCCTGAATATAAGTAAATACAATACAAATGCCGAGTGTCTGTAAAAGATAAAAGTAATCAGTATACAATATAATAACTATCAATACTTGTACTAGAATGTATACAGTGTAGTTTAGAGTTAACAAAGATGGTTAGGCCACGAAAAAGCGTGAAAATAAGTCAGAACAACGCTAATATTGAGACTAGCAGCAGTTCAGGAAGCGAAGGCTCTTCATCCGGCAGGAGGAGCTTCCAGATCCTGCCGAGGTGGAAGACTGGAGTTGGAGTCCTCTGTTTTTCTATCGCCTTTTACTTCGGCGTTGTTGGATACTTAGAAACTAGAGTCAATACACCGTTTGATAATGAAAAGGTATGTCTAAGGCGGGTTACAGTGCTTCACTGACCGTCGGTGCGCACGGTCGGTCCTGACGATACGCACGGACCGACCGTCAGTTTGTATCATTCAGTGCTCTCCTGACCAACAAACTGACCAGATGAAAAATGATACAGACATCCGTCGTAGGTCCGTACGACGGTCCAACGATCGGTGCAGCACTGAACGCGTTCATACGTTTCCATAGCGCGTCGGCCGACCGACGGACGCATGCGGACGCGCTCGACCGACGGTCCTCGTACGCAGTGCGTAGCAATATACGCGTGCGTACGGTCGGTCCAGCACTGTACGATTTTATGGATTTTCATATTAATAAATAAATAAATAAATAAATAATGCTGGACAATCCACACAGCATCATCTAGTCCCAAAATAAGCTACTCAAAGCTTGTGTTATGGGTACTAGATAACTGATATATTTAATACATTATACTCGTATACATAGAAAGATATTTTTTATTATACATAGAAAACACCCAGACCAACGGAACAAATTTCTGCAGATCATACACAAATTTGTTCCGAGGCGGGAATCGAACCCGCAACCTCTTGCGTCGCAGGTGGACTCTCGCCCGCTGCGCCACAGAGGTCGTCATGACAAGCGCGACCGACATACGCACCGACGGTCAGTGAAGCACTGTAACCAGCCTAAGTACTTTTAATGACTGGCTTCACAGCTCAGTTGGTAGTAGCTCTGCCTTCTGCGCTGCAGGTTGTGGGTTTGATCCCCCAGGACTAACATTTGTGTGATGAATACTGATGTTCGTTCTGTGACCGGGTGTTCTATATATTCTATGTATATATTTACAAAAAAAGTATATATTTAATCTATCAGCTATCTGGTTCCCATAGTACAAGCTTTGCTTAGTTTGGGGCTAGATGGTGTTGTGTGAAGTGTTCACCATTTTTTATTATTTATTATTATTTTACCAATTTTTTTTAAATTCCAATTTTCCACCTCTTCCAGGTTGTCAACGATCGTATCACGGGCCCCGCTGTCCCGGAGAGGTACTGGGGTACGTACCGGCCAGGGCTCTACATGGGTATGAAGAGCCGGGAGCCCAAATCTCCCGTCTTTGGCCTGATGTGGTACGAGATGAGCTCGGCTAATAAGGGCATCAGGTAGTTACAACTTTACATCCAAAATATATTAGGCACCTGTTTCATCAGTCTCTTTTCTTCCAACCTTTCTACATCTTAATATCTATACTAATATTATGAAGACGAAAGTTTTGTATTTATGTATTTTTGTTTGTAATTATTAAAATCAAAAATTACTGGTCCGATTTCAAAAACTCTTTCACCGTTAGACTGCTACATAATCCCTGAGTGACATAGGCTATATTTTATGTAGGTACCTCACGAGCAATGCTGCGAACGGAAGCTAGTAAATAATATCTTGAATTTGAACTACAGACATTGGTGCAAACAAGAAGATAACCTTCCTAAATACGGCTGGGTCCGGCACAACGGAGAGACCTTTGGAGAACAGTTAATACTGGATCCCCCGCACACAATACACACGTCTTTCATTAAGAATGCCGCTGTCAGCGGAGCTACTCAGTGGACTGTCAGAGTGAATGTGACAGCACGGGTAATATAATCTATCCTTACTTCATCATCATTGACGACCTCAGTGGCGCAGCGGGCGAGAGTCCGCCTGCGATGAAAGTGGTTGTGGGTTCGATCCCGCCTTGGAACAAATTTGCGTACGATCTGCAGAAATTTGTTCCGTTGGTCTGGGTGTTTTCTATGTAAAATAAAAATATATCTATCTATGTATTTAAGGTATTAAATATGTCAGTTATCTAGTACCCATAACACAAGCTTTGAGTAGCTTACTTTGGGGCTAGATGATGCTGTGTGGATTGTCCAGCATTATTTATTTATTTATCATCTTCCTGCCCTTTTCCCACATTATGTGGTCGACACAACTCGTCATCTCACTCACTCCTTTCTTACCCATGTCATCTTTCACACAGTCCATCCATCTTTTCTTTGGCCTACCTCTACCCCTGTATCCAATATAAGATAATAAAAAAATAAATAAATATGATCACGACTGTAATCCCCAGGCTCGGTAGATATCTGCCTCAGATCTTTAGTTACTTAGATCTTTGAGGATATCTAAACAGGGTAGTCAGAGGCACATTCAAACATGACATTTGGTACATGCTCATATTTAGAACAGCAGTTAGTATTCCGTACGTGACAGGTTGCAAGCCCATCGCTTATAAGAATACTAACCTATGACAAACACCTTTGAATTTTTGGTTCTAGGGTATCCTGGTTTCCTCACGATGTTTTCCTTCACTTGGCATTGCACACATACATTTTTCGAACAGAAAAACTCATTGGTGCACGACCAGGTTTGAACCCACGACCTTCGGATCGTGAGGCAGGGGTGCTACCACTACACCACCAGCTCCTGATCATTAATAATATTAGTATGAATTGTCTCCAGAATAAGGTTAAGGCCCCCATAACACTGCTATGGTACGCCGCCCTGGACGAGGGCGGAGGCCTACTTTGGGCGGAAGAGGGCTCCATATTGGGGGACACGCCCTTGCATCGCAACTTCAGAGTCCAATTCCACACTGTACAGGGTATGTATTGAACCTAGCTTCCCCCGACTTCGCCTGCTAGGTACCTACATTACATTAACATGATCTGAGGATATCTAAACAGAGAAGTCAGAGGCACGTCCAAACATGATATTTGACAATGCCCACATTATTCACAGTGGTTTGTATTCCGTACGTGACAAGTTGCAAGCCCATCGCCGCATTACATAAATTATAGTATTATTAGTAGGTATTAATCAGCTATTCATCGCGTTTTATTTACCTATTTTTCCCGGCGTTTCAACTGGTGGTCACGGGATGACTAACACATGACATGATGACAGTGTGTAAACCTGTTGAAACTAGCTCATTTCTAGTTCTGTAGGTGAGAAGCATTAGGGTCAAAGTGAAATTTTCCGTTTTTTTTTTTTATTGCAGATTCTTGTATGATATTCGTAGACGCATCGATCTGTGTATTTAACGCGAACATTATATGGATAATTTAAAAGTTACATTGATGCATAAAGGTCTAAGGTATGTGAGGTTTTTAAAAGCAGTAATTGCATTTGGCTCTAATGTTACTTAGTTCCCTATGCATTTAAAAAAAATTCAAACAACTCGTACTGACTGTCACATAGCGCCAAATGCAACTGTTTCGCGAGGCAAGACAAGGATGGACATAGACGTGGCTTACAGGTGGGAGTGAAACGGGTGTTTTATTTTGTTTTGATCATGGTTTGATTTCTGCCGTGCTGGTGGTAAACGGCTGTTACAAATGCAACACTTTTTACAAAATCGAGTAACATATTGGGAATCGACGTATCGAGACAGTTTTTCAAAATAAAGCCTCCATATCTAGCATATTATTTTGAGCATGATAATAAATTAATTTGAAAAAATCTTCTATCTATGCTTAATAAAATCAATTATTAATCAAATCTTATGAAATAACGGAGAATATAAGCTATGTTAAACAAATAGAAACTAATAAAAAAAATATACAGCAAAAACATTAAAAATCACATAAAAAAATAGAAATAAGAATCCATTATTTACCTACTATCTATTATTTAAACCAATTCGGACTAAGTTTAAATATAATTTTTGTCTTATTTGAATAGTGGCTTAGGTAGGAGTTGCATAACCCATAGGTACATATTACTTTCTTTTAATATTTTGTGAGATTTTTCGGCTTTTATGTATTTATGTATTTATTAAAGCACAAATTGAAGGTATTAATCATGTAAAAGAAATGGTCGAATTCAAAATTTTAACTTACAGACTGATTTAGTATTGAAATATATATATATATGTATATATATATATATATACAGGGTGTCCCAAAAAGTAGGGTCAAGCGAAAGTCCAGAGATAGAACACCCCTTGGGGTACCCGAATCACCCCCATGTATGTTCCGCGATTTTCTATAGTTTTCGAGTTATTAATTTTTTTCCGAATTTTTGAAAATTTACGACTTGAACAACTTAAAACATTCTTACAAAAAAAGTAGAAAACTTTCTTGAGATTTTTTTTTGCATCTGAATTTTAATGAGTTGTTCTTTTATGCATCAAATAATCAGCTACGTGACTTTGATGAAAACTATGAAAATGTTGGTGTAAAGTCAAATAATTACATTCGGTGAATTACGACTTAAATTTTCAACTTTAAATTAAAAATCTTAACAAGTGATTTCATGGTTCCTAAATAAATCTAAAGAATTCTATAGACTCTCAGCTTTCATAATCATTAAAAAAAAGTAGTACTTAATAGGCTACTTTGGCTAAAATCGGCCTTCAAAGACGGTGAGGTGGAAAATTATTAAAATTAGCTACCTGATTAAAAAATAGATTTTGGCCATTTTATCATTCCTAAGCTTAATTAGTTTGTTAACTAACCAAAAAGGACTGCAGGAAAGTAAGATTTCATTAATATTTGAAGGTTTTATTTATTTAGTTTAGCTTAATTTATTAAATAAAACAACAAGTAAAATTTATAAATTTTTTACAAAAAGTTTTCAAAATGTCAACCTTCTAGGTCGATACAAATTCTACATCGTCTTAAAAAGGTTTCCTTAAATCGTATGAAAGCTATTTTAAGTTCCTTAATTTTTTCTTCGGCCTGTCTCAATTTTGTTCTTAATTCGGCCATATTGCTGATTTCTTTGGCATAAACTATTTTTTTGTAGTCGTTTTTGGTTAGTTAACAAACAAATTAAGCTTAGGAATGATAAAATGGCCAAAATCTATTTTTTAATCAGGTTGCTAATTTTAAGAATTTTCCACCTCACCGTCTTTGAAGGTCGATTTTAGCAAAAGTAGCCTATTAAGTACTACTTTTTTTTAATGATTATGAAAGCTGAGAGTCTGGAGAATTTTTTAGACATATTTAGGAACCATGAAATCACTTGTTAAGATTTTTAATTTGAAGTTGAAAATTTTAGTCATAATTCACCGAATGTAATTATTTGACTTTACACCAACATTTCCATAGTTTTCATCAAAGTCACGTAGCTGATTATTTTATGCATAAATGAACAACTCATAAAAATTCAGTAGCAAAAAAAAAAATCCCAAGAAAGTTTTCTACTTTTTTTGTAAGAATGTTTTAAGTGGTTCAAGTCGTAAATTTTCAAAAATTCGGAAAAAAATTAATAACTCGAAAACTATAGAAAATCGCGGAACATACATGGGGGTGATTCGGGTACCCCAAGGGGTGTTCTATCTCTGGACTTTCGCTTGACACTACTTTTTGGGACACCCTGTATATATGATCACGACTGTAATCCCCGGGCTCGGTAGATATCTCCTCAGATCTTTAGATACTTAGATCTTTGAGGATATCTAAAGGGGGTAGTCAGAGGCAAGTCCAAACATGACATTTGGTACATGCCCACATTTTGCACAGTAGTTAGTATTCCGTACGTGACAGGTTGCAAGCCCATCGCCGCTTATAAGAATACTAACCTATGACACATACCTTCGAATTTTTGGTTCTAGGGTATGTCCGGTTTCCTCACGATGTTTTCCTTCACCGTTTAAGAGCACTGGCATTGCGCACATAAATTTATCGAATGGAAAAACTCATTGGTGCACGACCAGGTTTGAACCCACGACCTTCGGATCGTGAGGCAGGGGTGCTACCACTACACCACCAGCGCTCTAGTATTAAAATAATATAAATTAATAGAATAAATAACAATAAAGTCCTTCAATATTATTTTATAACACCAAGTCTTTGGGCTGTTTCTAGAACGTCTCATATATACGAACTTTCAAAACGCATGGTGTGTTGCTTACGACGCTTATTGTAAGTATTCACTTTTCTAATACCTATACTCGTAGAAGGCATAACTAATTTCCTGATATTTTCTTGCGATAAATGATGTTCTAAGAGAACTATTTTCTAATCTAATCTAATCTAATTGGGTCAAACTGTACATAGAACCAGTTTTTTTCAGTAATTTAATATGACTTGGAAGCATTTGGAGCTAACACTCACAATTATTTGCTATGATTTGGAGTAGGTAAGAGGCATATTGATCTATGTGGGCTAGTTGGCACCTTGGTTCCTTAATTTTCCGCGCAAGCATAAGGAACTATCTGCACATGGGGCCTCATCGTTAGCGGTATTTGGCTCTAAGTAGTACCACTTTTAGGAAAATATTAAATTATATATTATTAATTAGTAGCTATAATGATTTCTGAATATACGAAATGTTGTCAGATAATGCAGCTACATAATGGAATTATAACCAATTGTATAATGCTAATATACTAAAAGATATTAAGAGTTGAAATTTAAAAACACGTTTTTTGGCTCTCCTGAAAAGTAGCAAAAATCACTTTGACCCTAATGCTTCTCAGGCACAGAGTTGATGACGGGATCTGACTACCTGCCCTATGTCCTATAGATTCCAAATTTGGTACCGTATTACTTCAATGATATTGAAAGAACATGGTAAGGTCACCATGACTTAACATATGACATGTTAGGGTAAAGTTTAGATGTCGGGGGGTTTTTAAATTATTTAATTTTGTATTATCTATATCTATATAAGAGCTTGACCTGACTGACTGATTGATCATCGCCGAGCCGAAACCGCTGAAGCTAGAAAGCTGAAATTTGGAAGGTGGTTTCCTTTTATAACAAAACCACCCACTAAGGCGGGATTTTTGGAAATTCCACCTCTAAGGGGGTGAAAACGTTAGTATGAAACTTTTTAACGCGTGGAGCGATTTTCATGAAACTTTGTTTGTGCACTGTAAATGCAAAAAAATGGACACGTGTTTCAGGATTTTTCAAAATAATCTTCAAAAAGGGGTCAAATGTGAGGTCAATGTTTGTATGGGAACTTTTTGACGGGTGGTGCGATAGGTGTGAAACTTTGTTTGTGTACTGTAAATGCAAAATAAATGGATACATGTTTAAGGATTTTTCAATATAACCTTCAAAAAAGGGTCAAATGTGGGGTCAATGTTTGTATGGGAACTTTTTAACGGGTGGTGCGATTGGTGTGAAACTTTGTTTGTGTACTGTAAATGCAAAATGAATGGACACGTATTTATGAATATTCCAAAATAACCCTCTAAAAAGGGTGAAAGGGGGGGTCAAAGTTATGTATGGAATTTTTTAATTAGTGTGATTTGTTTAAAACTCAGTTTAGATACTTTAAGTGAACGAAGTCGCGAGCGGGACAGCTAGTATTATATGTAAAGATAATCTGATAAATGTTATTTCAGGTAATGTTCTGCATACATCACAGACTGAAGCAAATGTTGATGGACTTAATAAACTTGAGGATAAAGTATACTCATTACTGCAAGCCCACCCCCACCCCGGTCTGGGCCGGATACCAGTTCTTGTTCCTGATGAAACACTCAGCCAGAAGGTAAGACCTCACAGCTCAGGTCTACCATGAGTTTTCACAATCTACACTCGCTGGCGACTGTAGTTAAAAAAAATATGAAAACTTGTACAGCGCCTTTAGCGGATAGTTGGGTACTAAAACGTCACGTAGTTAACTATCCTACGTCACAGTACTACAGCGACTGTTGTTTGCGCTCATTAATTTGCTTAGAATTTGGTACCATGAGTAACAATTTTGACAGATGTCATAGTAACGTACTATTACTGCTGTAGTAACGTCAGCCGATCTAAATGTGACAACTCATGGTAGACGAACAGTAGTTTTTGAGTTTATTCGTTACAAACAAAAATACAAAACTTTCCTCCTTATAATATTAATATAGATTAGCATCAGTTTAATACTAATAATAATGTGTTAAGATCGCGTAAGTTTAAAAGTATATATTTATTTATTTATCTATTTATTACAGGGAAAGAAAGTGAACTTCGTTCCAGTACAAATGCTGGTTGAAGTCCCATTTGTGATGGACATAGTATATACCTGCGAGGGTGCTCCGCCCCCGCTGCAGGGCCCGATGTATGGAGAAGCGTTGGAGCAGGAGAGACAGGCCTTCGATGAGCGCTTTGAGAAAACATTCAACCTCACTGAGAAGGGGTAAGCTATATCATATCACAATGTTTTGAGGGCTTACTACAAGCTCTTGCAATATCAAAGTAATAACTTTGTTAAGTAAAAACACCCAGACCAACGGAGCAAATTTCTGCAGATCGTACACAAATTTGTTCCGAGGCGGGAATCGAACCCGCAACCTCTAGCGTCGCAGGCGGACTCTCGCCCGCTGCGCCACTGAGGTCGTCTAATACACTGACAAATTTCAAATCTAAGATGGCGGGCAAAGTTTGTGTTTTTATATATTAAAGTAGATGTCTCGGTCTACTTCGTATCACCTATCCTATATATTATTGCGTCCACCGAACTAAAAAATAGAAGGGCCATGACCTTGAAAAACGTGGCAAAAATAATAATTACACGCACTCACACATCGATATTCTAACTTTCACTATAGCCCACCGTAACATGATCTCTGGCTTACCGTGTACTGAGTACAGCGGCGGGTCAAGATTCACTAGTTATGGTCGCGCGTCACAAGAGCATACATGTTGTCTCTTTTACTCCCAAGACATTCGTTCTCTTTCAATCAAAATGGCAGGATATTGTTTGAATGGGATAAAATAATCACTAAAAAAAGAGCTATGTTAAAAAATCGAGTAATTACCTATGAAATGTTACACCATTAGCTTTGTTGGTATTCCTTGAGTTATTGGTACACTTTTTGAATGCACAGGATGACATTTTATGACTTTTTTCATAGAAATTCTTCCGATGTAGTAACGTCCGCGCCTGCCAGTCGACTGATTCGAATGGTGTGAGCTCACTCCGTTCAATGTGAACGCAATTTAGAGGGAACCGAGTATTGTAAGGCCTTTCTAGTGATTGCGTCTATAAATTAAGATGTAAGCTATCCTATCTTTCAAGTTGGACCAAACTGCACACGTTGTGCAAATTTAATTTAAAATCGGTTAAGTAGTTTAGGAGTCCATCGCGGACAAACAACGTGACACGTGATTTATATATATTAAAGTGTTAGGTATGAATGTGGATGGATACAGGGGGAGAGGTAGGACGAAGAAAAGATGGATGGACTGTGTGAAAGATGACATGGATGTTGGGTGCAGCCTGTATATCCTATACTAGCTGTCCCGCCAGTGACTTCGTTCACTTAAAGTATCTAAACTGAGTTTCAAACACATCACACAACTCATAAAAATCCCATACTAACTTTGACACCCCATTGGACCCTTTTATGAAGGTTATATTGAAAAATCCTGAAACACGTATCCATTCGTTTTGCATTTACAGTACACAAACAAAGTTTCAGACCAATCGCACGACCCGTTAAAAAGTTCCCATACAAACATTGACCCCACATTTGACCCCTTTTTGAAGGTTAAATTGAAAAATCCTGAAATACGTGTCTATTTATTTTGCATTTACAGTACACAAACAAAGTTTCAAACCAATCGCACCACCCGTTAAAAAGTTCCCATACAAACATTGACCCCACATTTGACCCCTTTTTGAAGGTTATATTGAAAAATCCTGAAACACGTGTTCATTCATTTTGCATTTACAGTGCACAAACAAAATTTTATGAAGTTTCATACTAACTTTTTCACCCTTTTTCACCCCCTTAGAGGTGGAATTTCCAAAAATCCCGCCTTAGTGGGTGGTTTTGTTATAAAAGGAAACCACCTTCCAAATTTCAGCTTTCTAGCTTCAGCGGTTTCGGCTGGGCGATGATCAATCAGTCAATCAGTCAGTCAGGTCAAGCTCTTTTATAGATATAGATTTAGGTGCTGAGTAAGTCTGGAATCTGGATTCAGTAAATAAAATATTTTTCTAACTTACAACGTTTATTAGGTAGGTACTAGGTACGCCATCATGGACGTCGGACGGAAGAGAGAGGGAATAGGAAACAGTGTTGCTCTATAGGTACTAAATAATCTAAATTAAAATTTAATGTTGCCATATTTCTATGCAACAATGGGTAAGAAAGGAGTGAGTACTGAGATGACGAATGATAGAGGGAGATGGAAGATCACATGTTGTGCCGACCCCGCATAACGTGGGATAAGGGCAGGAAGATGATGATGATGATGAAAGATTTACTTTAACTAGTTAAATAAAAAAAAGAGCTCTGGTGGTGTAGAGAGCGCTGGTGGTGTAGTGTTAGCACCCCTGCCTCACGATCCGAAGGTCGTGGGTTCAAAACCTGGACGTGCACCAATGAGTTTTTCCATTCGAAAAATGTATGTGCGCAATGCCAGTGCTCTTAAACGGTGAAGGAAAACATCGTGAGGAAACCGGCATACCCTAGAACCAAAAATTCGAAGGTATGTGTCATAGGTTAGTATTCTTATAAGCGGCGATGGGCTTGCAACCTGTCACGTACGGAATACTAACTACTGTGCAAAATGTGGGCATGTACCAAATGTCATGTTTGGACGTGCCTCTGACTACCCCCTTTAGATATCCTCAAAGATCTAAGTAACTAAAAGATCTGAGGAGATATCTACCGAGCCTGGGGATTACTATTAACTTGTTATTTCTAGTTATTCAGCCGAAGATGTGGAGATAGCTAAGGCTGCCATGTCCAACATGGTTGGGGGGATAGGGTATTTCTACGGCGCCGGGCGCGTGCAGTCCCCGCACACCAAGGAACCTGTGCCGTACTGGCGGGCCGCGCTCTACACCGGAGTGCCTAGCAGGTCAGTGTTAGAAAACTACCATTAATCTATCTATATACAGGGTTATAGGTCTAATCAATAACCTCTTAAAGGCGACTTGGGTAAATCAAGACTAACAACTTTTGTTCTATGACTTTTGCCAAAACGTAATACATCTCAAGTTTTAATTTTTTTTAGTTTTTGTGAGAATTTCTATCAATTGTTAGCTCTATGTCTCGTAAATACCTACCTATGTTTCATTTATTCGATTCTGACGTATGCGCAGTCAGCTGAGTCACGCTGAGTGCTACGACTTTTACGCATCGCTCGGCCGAGTGTGCTACACACGCAGCATGTACCGACTTGTCTTAATCTGTGACCGCCTAGAAAGAGCTAAGAAAATTAGAACTGGAAATTTGCCTATTTATTTTTTTGTATGGGAAAAAAAATCATTGAATTAGAAAAAATCGTAGAACAAAAGTTGTTAGTCTTGATTTACCCAAGTCGCCTTTTCAAGGTTATTGATTAGATACCTATAACCCTGTATATAAAAATGAATTGCTGTTCGTTAGTCTCGCTAAAACTCGAGAACGGCTTAACGGATTTATCATATCTTGGTCTTGAAATGTTCGTGGAGGTCTAGGGAAGGTTTAAAAGGTAAGAAAAATTCGAATAACTGCCGGGAAAACCCTAAAAATAGCCCTTTTCTATTTACCATACAAACGTTTTTTAAATAAAATGTAGAGTCAATTTGAACTTTATAACTATTTAATAAAGTTCATATTAAATTATAATCACTCACTGTTGTCTAAGCAATGTAGAAGGCGGTACGAAGTTTGCCGGGACATTAGTAGTAGTAATAATAATAACTTTATTTCAGGTAACAAGAAAAGTGTACAAAAAGTAACTTAACTAGGACCCATATTATAAATACCTTAGAGACTAACATACATAAATACTCGCACTAGTAACTGGTTGACCGAGCTTTGCTCGGTTTTATTTATAAATACCCGTTTAATACTAATAATAATGTTTTCCAAAAAGGCCTAAAAGGCTTAAATTTAACTTTAAAGGCCAGGGGCCTTACCACGAATTCTTCCAGAACGATTCCATTATAGAATCGTCACTACTTCCATACAATTTGCATAGGTCATGGTACAAAATGACAATGTAATACTAATTCGGTAATGTATTATGAATTCGTAGTAAGGCCCCAGGTCATGAGTACTATAAACCGACGCGCATGTATGAATAATGTAATGAGAGTGAATGAAGCAAAAGAGGTATGTCAGGATCGTAGCAAGTGGAGATCCGTGGTCTCTGCCTACCCCGTCGGGGAACAGGCGTGATTTTTTATGTATGTATGTAATAATGTTTTCCGATCGCGTAACTTTAAAAATATATATTCGTGGTGATTCTCTTGTTCCGCGGACTAACTAAAAAAATGCTGAAATAAACGCGACCTTATTTTGTTCACATCAAATACTAAATTAGCGTAAACATTTTAAATTACAATTCTAAGTTTGACTAAACTGACGTATGATTGACGTGTTTTAGCTTATTTAAGAAGCCATGTAAATTGGTGTTGACTAAAGCTACGTGAAAATGGTGGAAATTTAATTAAATTAGAATGATTATGTCAATTTTATGAAATGATTATATAATTTATTTTAGGTACCAGAGGCTAGTTTATCATTTAAACCTAGATTAATTAATTTACTATGTATCTCATTTTAAGTAAACCCTGTGTTTGTATGAGAAATAAAGTTCTTTGAACCCAATTTTAGATCTTTTTAAAACTGTCATTTGGTCATTATAGTAAGCCAAATAAGATCGTACCTATGGTAGCATTTTTTAAGTTAGTCTGCAAAGCAAGCGAATTACCACCATTGTCTACCATTTTGTCTGTCCAGATCATTCTTCCCGCGAGGGTTCCTCTGGGACGAGGGTTTCCACAACCTGCTGATCGGACGCTGGAGCCCCTCCATCACGATGGAGATCGCGGCGCACTGGCTGGACCTCACCAATGTGGAAGGCTGGATCCCGAGGGAACAGATCCTGGGTAAAGAGTCCCAAGTTAAACGACCTTTCCAAAAAAACTGACCTTCCAACTACTTTGACCTTTTGAAAGCTTGATCGTTTGTTAAATTAACTTTGTAACAAAATTAAACCACCAATGTGGAAGGCTGGATCCCGAGGGAACAGATCCTGGGTAAAGAGTCCAACTTAAATGACCTTTCCAACAAAATTGACCTTCCAACTAATTTGACCTTTTGAAAACTTGATCGTTGGTTAAATTTACTTTGTAACAAAATTAAACCACCAATGTGGAAGGCTGGATCCCGAGGGAACAGATCCTGGGTATAGAGTCCAACTTAAATGACCTTTCCAACAAAAGTGACCTTCCAACTACTTTGACCTTTTAAAACTTGATCGCTAAATTAACTTTCTAACAAAATTAATTCTACCAACCAATTACACCTCTTTAATAAATGTGTCATTTCAACAAACACTACCTTGTAACTCAATACTTTTCTTATAAGCTGTCCAACAAATTTAAAGATCTACATAGTTATAAACCATATATACTAACCAATATGACTCTTTAAATCAGCATTAACTTTAGGCCTTTCAACCTTTTGACCTTTCAATAAATAAGTACCGTTGACCTCTCAACCAACTTGACCTGCCAACTATTGGGTATTTTTAAGTCAATAATCTTAATAAATAAAATAAAATAAATATGATCACGACTGTAATCCCCGGGCTCGGTAGATATCTTCTCAGATCTTTGGTTACTTAAATCTTTTGAGGATATCTAAAGGGGGTAGTCAGAGGCAAATCCAAACATGACATTTGGTACATGCCCACATTTTGCACAGTAGTTAGTATTCCGTAAGTGACAGGTTGCAAGCCCATCGCCGCTTATAAGAATACTAACCTATGACGCACACCTTCGAATTATTGGTTCTAGGGTATGCCGGTTTCCTCACGATGTTTTCCTTCACCGTTTAAGAGCACTGGCATTGCGCACATAAATTTTTCGAATGGAAAAACTCATTGGTGCACGACCAGGTTTGAACCCACGACCTTCGGATCGTGAAGCCGGGGTGCTACCACTACACCACCAGCGCACCAGCTAATCTTAATATATAAAACAATGTTGGGTTTGTTCGAAGACTGAAAACTCTATAAAGGCTGGACCGTTTTTAATGATTTGTTTGTCGAATTTGTCTCCGTTCCAAATAGCAGAATAGCTATTAAAACATTTAATAATAATAATAATATAATAATAATAGCCATTTATTTCAGACAATTGAATAATGTACATGCATGTTCGAATTGTATTGGATTATTTCTAATTTTTGCTTCATAATTCATGAATTATAACATAAACTTCTTGATTTAATTGTTTTAATTTTAATTGTCTGTGTGCTGTTCAGCAAAGGGATCCTCCAATTCCTTCCATTTTTTTAACATTTAAAAACACAAATTAAAACATTTAACAAGGAATAAATACGGTAGAAGTCGCGGGCAACAGCTAGATATTAATAGAAAGATGTTTCTTGTACTACCGTCATTACGAACTACGCAGTCTGAATCAATCCGTAGCTTGTGTTTCCAATATACTCCGACAAAAACGACTTTTGACCTTCCAACTAATTTGACCTTCCAACCAATTTGACCTTCCAACCAATTTGACCTTCCAACCAATTTGACCTTCCCACCAATTTGACCTTCCAACCAATTTGACCTTCCCACCAATTTGACCGTCCCACCAATTTGACCTTCCAACAAATGTGCCCTCACAGGTGCGGAGGCCCTGGCCCGGGTACCGAAGGAGTTCGTAGTGCAGAGCAACGCGGCCGCTAATCCACCAATGCTACTGATCACTCTCGCACGAATGGTGACGCTACATCCAGCACTATTCAAGCCAGACGGCGAGCACAGAGCTACACTCATGCGAATGCTGCCGAGACTACAGGTTACAAACATATTTAAGCATATTATGATATAAATATATGTACAACCCGGTCACATTATCTCGAGACCTGGCGTCGATGACGTCACGTCGCGTCGGCGCTCTGATCAGCAACAAAAGTGCTACCCGTACTGACGCGCCGTGGCGAGCGCGGGGAGGTGAAAGGAGAACGGGGCGGGCGGTTCGCATTCCAGCGAGGTCTCGAGATAATGTGACCGGTTTGTATATTACTAGCTTCCGCCTACGGTTTTGCCCGCGTGGTGCCTTGAAAAACAAAAACAAATCTATCCCGCGGGAACCGTACATTTTTTCGGGATAAAATGTAGCCTAGTGTTATTCCAGCCTATAACCTATATCTGTGCCAAATTTCATTCAGATCCGTTCAGCTTTTTTAGCGTGAAAGAGTAATAAACATACATCCATCCATCCATCCATACATTCTTACAAACTTTCGCGTTTATAATATTAGTAGGATAATGTTTATGATATTAGTATTGATAAATATTTGTTTAATATTTCAGGCCTGGTACAATTGGTTCCAAAGTACTCAAAAAGGGGAGGAGCCTACCTCCTACCGGTGGAGGGGGAGAGAGGACGATGGGTTACAACTCAACCCTAAAAGCCTTAGTTCCGGCCTCGACGACTACCCTAGGTAAGCAGCAGTAAGGTCAATCCTACTAATATTATAAACGCGAAAGTTTGTAAGAATGTATGGATGGATGGATGTCAGGATGTATGGATGTATGTTAGTTACTCTTTCACGCTGAAACGGCTGAACGAATCTGAATGAAATTTGGCACAGATATAGATCATAGTCTGGAATTAAAGTCAATCCTACTAATATTATAAACGCGAAAGTTTGTAAGAATGTGAGGATGTATGTTTGTTACTCTTTCACGCTGAAACGGCTGAACGGATCTGCATAAAATTTGGCACAGATATAGATTATAGTCTGGAATAACACATACCACATTTTATCCCGGAAAAATGTACGGTTCCCGCGGGATAGATTTGTTTTCGTTTTTCAAGGTACCACACGGGCGAAGCCGTGGGCGGAAGCTAGTCTTGCTATAGTTTTCTGTTATTTTTTGCGTTTCTGTAAGTTTTGTTTTTTATTTTAACCAACATCTGTTTTTACGTTTGGATGTGTGGAGTGACAAGGATGGATAAAATAAGGAATGAGTATATCAGAGGAAGTCTGAAAGTGGCACCGGTGACAGAAAATATGAGGAGTAATAGGTTAGCGTGGTATGGACATGTTATGAGAAGAGATGAATGTCATGTGACGAGGAGAGTGTTAGGTATGAATGTGGATGGATACAAGGGTAGAGGTAGGACGAAGTAAAGATGGATGGACTGTGTGAAAGATGACATGGGTAAGAAAGGAGTGAGTACTGAGATGACGAGTGACAGAGGGAAATGGAAGAAGATCACATGTTGTGCCGACCCCACATAACGTGGGATAAGGGCAGGCAGATGATGATCTGTTTTTACATTGTCAGGTGTACAGAAACGGACATAGAGTCACATTTTATCCCGAAAAAAAGTAGGCACTGTTTCCGATGAAAACAACAAAAATTCTTTAATGATTATAGATGGCGCCACGTGTGTAATTTAATATGCTGACTGTACTATCTATCAACGCAAGTACATGGCCGCCATTTAAGATTCCTTTCTTTAAGGCCCAGCATTTCGAAAATTGCAAGTATTGCAACCCTAATCATTCTATTACCGCTTAATAGATTACATTGAAATTGAACTACACGATACTCAAGGATATAAGTGATAAATCAACCGGAGCTAAAACACGAATTAGTTAGAAAACCTTGGTTAAAAGTCATGTCAAAAACACCTCTGAAAATTCAGAAATTCCCTAATTTATCCAGAACAGTAAGGTATTTTGAATTTCTATTTCACATGAATGTAAATCAGTTAATTTGAAACAAATCAACCCAGCCCTTTTTTTGAAATAAGCTATTTACTTGAACATATTTATGTTTTTTATAAATTGTCGCTTCCGTTATACAGGGTTATAGGTATCTAATCAATAACCTCTTAAAGGCGACTTGGGTAAATCAAGACTAACAACTTTTGTTCTATGACTTTTGCCAAAACATAATAGATCTCAAGTTTTAATTTTTTGTAGTTTTTGTGAGAATTTCTACCAATTGTTAGCTCTATGTCTCGTAAATACCTACCTATGTTTAATTTATTCGATTCTGACGTATGCGCAGTCAGCTGAGACACCTGAGTGCTACGACTTACGCAATCGCTCGGCCGAGTGTGCTACACTCACAGCGATTAGGGACGAGCTAAGAAGATTAGAACTGGAAATTTGCCTATTTATTTTTTTATATGGGAAAAAAAGTCATTGAATTAGAAAAAATCGTAGAACAAAAGTTGTTAGTCTTGATTTACCCAAGTCGACTTTAAGAGGTTATTGATTAGATACCTATAACCCTGTATAATTCAGAGCAGCCATATTATCATGTCGCACTCTACTTACTTGTCATTTGGGTATTTCGCTTCGTGCTATGTCTGATTCCGCGGAGATCCGCGTTGCTATACGGACCTAGGTCACTTTTTTTGTAACTTTTACGTAAGGAATAGTGTGACGTGTATTCTGGGCCTTAATGCACCGGCTTATACAAAGTTCATACAGTAATGAGCATAAGTTTCGCAGGGCGTCTCATCCGTCGAGTATCGAGAGGCATCTGGACTTGCGTTGCTGGATGTACGCTGCGGCAGACGCTCTGGCAACCATATGTAATGTACTACAAGTTGATTCAAGCAAGTAAGTATCTCCAAAGTAAATCTATATGTATATATAAAAATGAATTGCTGTTCGTTAGTCTTGCTAAAACTCGAGAACGGCTAAACGGATTTATCTTATCTTGGTCTTGAAATGTTCGTGGAGGTCTAGGGAAGGTTTAAAACGGTAAGAACAATTCGAATAACTGCCGGGAAAACCCTAAAAATAGCCCTTTTCTATTTTCCATACAAACGTTTTCTAAATAAAATGTAGAGTCAATTTGAACTTTATTACTATTTAATAAAGTTCATATTAAATTATAATCACTCACTGTTGTCTAAGCAATGTAGAAGGCGGTACGAAGTTTGCCGGGACAGCTAGTAAATAAATAAATAAATAATGCTGGACAATCCACACAGCATCATCTAGCCCCAAAGTAAGCTACTCAAAGCTTGTGTTATGGGTACTAGATAACTGATATATTTAATACATTATATACATAGATAGATATATTTTTATTATACATACAAAACAACCAGATCAACGGGACAAACTTCTGCAGATCGTACACAAATTTGTTCCGAGGCGAGAATCGAACCCGCAACCTCTAGCGTCTCGCCCACTGCGCCACTGAGGTCGTCAAAAGTGTAAAAGTACCACCCCTGCCTCACGGTCCGTAGGTCGTGGGTTCAAACCTGGTCGTGCACCAATGAGTTATATTCTAAAACTTTAAGTGTCAATGCCAGGTCGTGGGTTCAAACCTGGGGCCTTACCACGAAGTCTTCCGTAACGATTCCATTATAGAAACGTCACTACTTCCATACAATTTGCATAAGTATATCGAAATAACAATGTAATACTAATTCGGTAACGTATTATGAATTCGTGGTAAGGCCCCTGGTCAAAAATAAGGATTTCCATTCGAAAAATTATGAGTGCAGTGCTGTTGAACGGTGAAGGAAAACATCATGAGGAAACCGACATACCCTAGAACCAAAAATTCGAAGGTGTTTGTCATAGGTTAGTATTCTTATAAGCGATGGGCTTGCAACCTGTCACGTACGGAATACTAACTACTGTGCAAAATGTAGGCATGTGACAAATATTATATATTTTTAAACTTACGCGATCTGAACACATTATTATTAGTACTTATTACAGGGTATTTATCGCGTTTTATTTACCTATTTTTCCCGACGTTTCAACAGGTTTACACACTGTCGTGGTCACGGGATGACTAAACCTGTCGAAACGTCGGGAAAAATAGATAAATAAAACGCGATAAATACCCGTTTAATACTAATAATAAATTTAAATAATGTGTTCAGATCGCGTAAGTTTAAAAATATATATTCGAAGTGTGTCGTAGGTTAGTATTCTTATAAGCGGCGATGGGCTTGCAACCTGTCACGTACGGAATACTAACTACTGTGCAAAATGTGGGCGTGTGCCAAATATCGTGTTGGAACGTGCTGATATCTTTAGATATCCTCAAAGATCTAAGTAACTAGAGATCTGAGGAGATATCTACCGAGCCCGGGGATTACAGTCGTGTGAGTGTTTTTGTTACAGATACGAATCTATACGTGCTCAGCTATTTGACGAGAAACTACTAAATGAGTTGCATTGGTCGTCTCACACACAGACATACGCAGACTACGGTATATATTTATGTATATACATACACCGTGAAATTTTAATGGTTGTTTTCCCGCAGTGAAATGATTTTGTCTTGGTAAATAATCGTTGTATTATTATTATTATTATTATTATGAGCCGTTTGTGTCCCACTGCTGGGCAAAGGCCTCCCCCCAATCTTTCCAGATGTCGCGATCCTGTGCTATTTTCTCCCAGTCAGCTAGAAATTTGTCCAGTTCGTCCCGCCATCTCCGTTTCGGTCTGCCGTTGTATAAACAAATTAAATATTAGAAACAAAAAATACAGATAATACCATTGTGAAAATTTAATTCGAAAGCGACCACGAACCAATAGTAATTCATCCCGATACCTACGCGAAGGCGGCCGGCGGCGCGTGCGATTCGAATAGTACCTACAAGTTACGTCTAATGTTACTATAGTTCCTCACGTTTTCGAGTAGATTAATATATTTAAATTATTTTAAAACAATAACATCTTTATTTTTTTACATTTACTCTATGTTTCGAAAGTACTCCTTATGGCAAGTTGTTCTGCCGCGGGAAAACAACCATTAAAATTTCACGGTGTATACAAAACCTACATACATACATACATAAAATCACGCCTGTTCCCCGACGGGGTAGGCAGAGACCACGGATCTCCACTTGCTACGATCCTGACATACCTCTTGCTTCATTCACTCTCATTACATTATA
Organism: Cosmorhoe ocellata; assembly: GCA_963675405.1. NCBI lineage: Eukaryota > Metazoa > Arthropoda > Insecta > Lepidoptera > Geometridae > Cosmorhoe > Cosmorhoe ocellata. The sequence continues at coordinate 4,925,881 of OY776271.1, read as the reverse complement.
GTATCTTACATGTATTATTCGTTCACTTCTGTACGTCTACCATGAGTTGTCACATTTAGATCGGCTGACGTTACTACAGTAGTAATAGTACGTTACTATGACATCTGTCTAAATTGTTACTCATGGTACCAAATTCTAAGCAAATGAATGAAGCGCAAACTACAGTCGCTGTAGTACGCTGTGACGTAGGATAGTTAACTAGGCGACGTTTTAGTACCCAACTATCCGCTAGAGACGCTGTACAAGTTTTTATACATTTTTTAAGTACAGTCGCTAGCGAGTGTAGATTGTGAAAACTCATGGTAGACCTACTGAATATACTTGATATTCAAATTCAAAGTTTACCCCCTTAGGGCTACATTCGGAGGGGGTCAAGTTGGTCCGTCGGCAAGCTAAGTCCCCAAATGAGGGGTCAAAAGTGGTCCGAGTTGTGAGCGTACCCCCCCAGCCCAGACTCGTCACTTCCGCTTTTGGTAAGTCATTCTAATGTTACTACTTTACCTTCAATTATCTGTTCTGATTAATAATAATCCTACTAATATTATAAATGCGAAAGTTTGTGAGGATGTCTGGATGTTTGTTACTCTTTCACGCTGAAACGGCTGAACGGATCTGGATGAAATTTGGCACAGATATAGATTATAGCCTGGAATAACACATAGGCTACTTTTTATCCCGGAAAAATGTACGGTTCCCGTGGGAAAGATTTGTTTTTGTTTTTCAAGATACCGCGAAGCCGTGGGCGGAAGCTAGTAAAATTTAAATATTGTTGGACATTTCACACAACGCCATCTAGTTCCGAACTAAGCAAAGCTTGCACTTTGGGAACTAAATAAATAAAATAAATAAATAATGCTGGAAAATCCACACAGCATCATCTAGCCCCAAAGTAAGCTACTCAAAGCTTGTGTTATGGGTACTAGACAACTGATATATTTAATACATGATATAGGTACATAGATAGATATTTTTTATTATACATACACACCCAGACCAACGGAACAAATTTCTGCAGATCGTACACAAATTTGTTCCGAGGCGGGAATCGAACCCGCAACCTCTTGCGTCGCAGGCGGACTCTTGCCTGCTGCGCCACTGAGGTCGTCAGACTAGGTAGTCAACTAGATAGCTGATAGATTATATAAATTATAGATACATATAATTGTTGTATGGATAAACAATCGTGTGATGAACGCAGATGTTTGTTCTGTGTCCCTGTGTTATTATGTATTCTATGTATTAAAAAAATAGTACATTTATAATTAATCTATCAGCTATCTGGTTCCCATAGTACAAGCTTTGCTTAGTTTGGGGCTAGATGGCGTTGTGTGAACTGTCTACCAATATATTTTTTTATTTATTTAATTTATATATTTACTTACTCATGCATGTGTGTCAAACAAAATATTTCTTTTCATTCTCATTTTTGTTAGTAGTAATTGTCGTTTGTAAAATCTACAATTCAGGTATTTGTTGAAAATATAATTCTAATATAAATATAATTTACAGGTTACATATCATTGTTCCCGCTACTGCTCAAAGTGTTGCACCCGACCAGTGAAAAGTTAGGCAAAATGCTGGAAACACTCGACAATCCAGACCTCCTGTGGTCTCCGTACGGACTCAGGTAATCATCATCATTCACAGCTCAAATAATGACCCTGTGCGGTTCTTATCCAAGTATTTCTAGCCTCTATATCATCCACCTCCCGGGCTGGTGGTCTGCCCCGGCTTCTAGTGCCTTTGGCCATCTCTCAGTCAGTGTTTTACACCACCTGCCATCACTAAATCTGGCTTGGTAATCTGACTCAGGTAATATAGATCCCTAGAAACTTGCCAAAAGAGCGTTGGTGTAGTGGTAGCACCCCGGCCTCACGATCCGAAGGTCGAGGTTACAAACCTGGTCGTGCACCAATGAGTTTTTCCATTCGAAAAATTTATGTGCGCAATGCCAGTGCTCTTAAACGGTGAAGGAAAACATCGTGAGGAAACCGGCATACCCTAGAACCAAACAAAGGTGTGTCATATGTTAGTATTCTTACAATGGGCTTGCAACCTGTCACATACGGAATACTAACTCCTGTGCAAAATGTGGGCATGTACCAAATGTCATGTTTGGACTTGCCTCTGACTACCCCCTTTAGATATCCTCAAAGATCTAAGTAACTAAAGATCTGAGGAGATATCTACCGAGCCCGGGGATTACAGTCGTGATCATATTTATTTTTTTTATTTTTTATTAGTAGGATTTTGTTTGTCCAATCACAGATCGCTGTCTAAATCATCACCGTTCTACATGGAGCGGAACACAGAACACGACCCGCCGTACTGGCGCGGGCAGGTGTGGATAAACATCAACTATCTCGCTCTGAGCGCGCTGCGGCACTACTCGCACGCGGGCGCGCCGCACGCCGCCAGAGCGGGACAACTGCACGACGCGCTCAGGGATAAAGTTGTCCGTGAGTGTCGTTCACTCGCATTCTTAGTGTCACTCTTTTTTATGTCACACACACATTATGCAACTTTCTTTTTTTTACTCTCACACAGGTTGCAAAGAATTTTTTTACTCTCGCACATTGTGCAACATGCAACATATTTTTTTACTCACACATTACATTAAGCAACATATTATTTGTTTTTACTTACACACATTATGCAACATATTTCATTTTTCTCTCGCACATTATGCAACATATTTCGTTTTACTCTCGCACACTATGTAACATATTTCGTTTTACTCTCGCACACTATGCAACATATTTCGTTTTACTCTCGCACACTATGCAACATATTTCGTTTTACTCTCGCACACTATGCAACATGTTTCGTTTTACTCTCGCACACTATGCAACATATTTCGTTTTACTCTCGCACACTATGTAACATATTTCGTTTTACTCTCGCACACTATGCAACATATTTCGTTTTACTCTCGCACACTATGCAACATATTTCGTTTTATTCTCGCACACTATGCAACGTACTTCATGTTACTCTCGCACACTATGCAACATATTTCGTTTTACTCTCGCACACTATGCAACATATTTCGTTTTACTCTCGAACACTATGCAACATATTTCATTTTACTCTCGCACACTATGCAACATATTTCGTTTTACTCTCGGTTCTTCGGTTTTAACTCCTACCCTCGGCAGTCGAAGCGTAAACAGTGTACACGTTTTGTCTGTGATTATTTAATCATTTTACTTGTTTAAAGTACAGTTCTCTAAAATTATTTTATACGTGTGTGAAGCCCTAATAATCGGCTTTTTCTGAGTGTAAATTCTGCAACAATTCATTCATAGACGACTGAGTAAGAAGCTAAAATATTTTTCAAAATCATTGTGATCGGCTCGGACCCTGACCTACGACAACTCGCAGTTCGCTCGCAGTGACGTGTTTGCCGCTTCGAACGTGTGCAGCGGTGCAACTGCATTCTATCGCCTGCCCAGATAGTGCACCTCTACTCTGCAAGCAATACTGGTTTTTGCTCATACTTTTGCGGTAGGAGCTGCATTATTTGATTGCTATCATAGTATTTGCAGGACAGTGATAATTTTTAAATAAAATTATTATCTCGTCGATAACAGTACAATATACCTACACTAAAACGAATAACTATGGAGAAGGTGGTCTGCCGCGGTTGTAGGTCAAATATAACAGATAAAAGAGCTATGAAATGTATGGAATGTAGCCAAAAATATGATCTACAATGCGCAAATTTGTCACCAAAGCGCTACAGAGCGATGAATGATGAAGCAAAGCGCAGGTGGAAATGTAGTGAATGTACAAGTAAGCTACCTAAAACTGACAACTCTAATACCCCCTTGCGCCCTGGCCTCTCAGCTCCATTGGAGCCCATTGCGATTGATGATGCAGAGGAAGAATTGTTGTCGTGCGGAAACGTGACGGTGCGTATGAAACCAAACAACAACATAACAGAGGAGAAAATGAAGGAGATGCTTAAAGCAGAGAGAAAGGAGATGAAAGACCTCGTAGAGTCATGCGTTAAACGCAGTATCAACGAACTCTCTGACCAGCTTAACACCATAAAGGGCCAGTGCAGCGGCTATCAGGAATCGCTCTCATTTGTGAGTAAGCAATACGATGAGCTACGCAAGGAGCTTTCAGACCTGAAAAAACTTTTCTCCGCTAATACCTCTGAGATGAAAGCCATAAAGGATGAAAACAAGTCCCTAAAAGAGGCTTTGAGCTCGCAAACGGCACGTATAAAAACACTTGAAGATGAGTACCTGAAGCAGCAACAGTGGTCCAGGATGCAGAATTTAGAGGTTATAGGGATACCTGAAAACAAGGAGGAAGAGACGGCGGACGTTGTCCTGAAACTTGCTCAGCACATGGGTGTCCCTATCAAACCGTCTGATATTGAGTTCGCACACCGAGTACAACCGCGCCGTGCCAGCACTGCAGCCCGTGCTTCACGTCCCATCATCGTGCGCTTCAGGGAACGTATCCATAAAGATCGCGTCATAGCCTCCGCACGTAAACATCGAAACCTCGAAACAAAGGATTTGGGACTGGGGGGTGAGGTCCATCGTATTTTCGTCAACGAGCATCTAACGAGGGAAAATAAGATGCTTCTTAGTTCGTGCAAGCTAAGGGCGAAAGAAGCGTCTTACAAATTCGTTTGGACAAAAAACTGCCGAATTTACGCAAGAAGGAACGAGACCTCGCCTCCTATTGTTATTTCCTCGGAGGCCGATCTAGCCAAAATTGTTTAAAAAACCTTATGATTGTACTTGTAGTTTGTTTAAGTTTAAGTTACACTCAATGTTTTGCCGTAGCTCAAAACTTGCAGGGCAACAACGTGGTGAATGTTTTCATAACTTTTTTAAGCTTTAAAATATTCTTTATACTTAATTGCAACTTTTTTGCTGAACATTCATGTGTTCTTGCGAAAACTATATTTACTGTCCCCCAGCATTTCTATCATATCTTCGTAATATTGTGTTATATTATTGATGTAGTAGTAATTACTTACTCCTTAGCTGAACTTAATATTATGGTTACTCCTTACTCCTTAGCAGAAAATAATTATGTGTTAAATCCTGTGCTAATAACAATAAGTTTTATGAGCCTCAACCACCAGTATAATTACTCTCTTAAAATGTATAATGGATAACAATGATAAGAAACTTAGGCTTTTATATCAAAACGTGAGAGGGCTGCGAACTAAGCTCGATAAATTCTACAATAATATTTTAATATGCGATTTCGATATTATTATGATCACGGAGTCCTGGCTCCATGATGGAATTTTTGACGCAGAATTATGCAATAATACGTATTCTATATTTCGCAATGATCGTGGCTCCCTAGGGGGTGGTGTTATGTTATTATGTCGTCCTAACTTGAATGCGCGCGTGCGACCAGAATGGGTAAGAGAGGATCTTGAATGCATCTGGGTAACAATACCGGCTAAAAGTTTAGGCTCAAGTCATGACATTCATATCGCAGTTGCATATATCGCTCCTAACGCGAGACTACCCACTAGATTAAGTTCTCTTATCGAAATTGTGTCTGAAGTTCGTGATAGTCACCCAAATGACTATCTCATTGTTGCGGGTGATTTTAATTTGCCATGCATTGATTGGTCCTCGGAGGAACCTAAAATTCATAAGAAGGGTGCTGTAGAGATCCAAAATGCGGCATCCGAGCTATTATCATATTTTAGTTACATAGGTATTTCCCAATATAATACACTAAGAAATGTGAGTGACAACACCCTTGATCTGGTATTCTCTGCTTTTCCTATTAAAATTCAAAATTCTAGTTTTACTCTTGTGCCTCCAGATACTGCTCACCCAGTCCTTGAAATAACATCTACGGATATACTAGTCCCGCCGCTAAAGTCTCGGTCCAGAATTAAACATCAGTTTAAGCGTGCAGACTACGTGAATCTGAATAAATCTATTCTAGAGTTCGATTGGTCCTTTATTACTCAAACGAAAGACTTGGAACGAGTTATGGATATCTTTTATTCTAGACTTTATGAGTTGATTGATCGATTTGTCCCTCAAGTGCGTAATGGCGGTAGTTGTTCGTATCCTGTGTGGTATAGTAAAGCACTTATTAATGTGATTAAAGAAAAACATAAAGCACATGCCAATTGGAAGAAGTTTGCGAATCCTATAGATTATAATGACTTTTCTGAGTTACGTAAAAGACAAAAAACACTACAAGAACAATGTTATAGATCCTACATACTATTTTCTCAAGAGAAAATCAAAACACACCCCAAAGTCTTTTGGAGCTACGTTAAATCGAAACGTAAAAATACTACGGATTACCCTCAACAGATGACTTATGGTGACTTACATTTTAATAACCCTACTGATATTTGTTCGGCCTTTAATAACTTTTTCAGGCAAAATTTTAGTGTTCCTACTACTAGTCAATCCTTATCTGATCTAGAGGATGTTGATAACTTCAATTTAATACACAACATCCAAACAACTCCAGATGAAGTAAATAAACTAATAGATACATTAGATGTTAACAAAGGACCAGGTACAGATAATTTACCTCCGATATTTTTTGTCAGTTGTGCTAAGTCAATATCTGTCCCGATTGCACTGTTATTTAATAGGTGTTTTAATGACGGTTACTTCCCCATGGCTTGGAAAAGAGCCAACGTAGTACCAGTGTACAAAAAAGGCTTTAAAACATGCGTGGAAAATTACCGCCCCATATCAATTCTCAATATTCTGAGTAAACTGGTAGAGAGAATTGTTCATGTTAACATCTATCCTATTGTTTCATCCGCGATCCCAACAGAACAACACGGTTTTGTTAAAGGACGCTCAACGGCAAGCAATTTAGGTGTGTTTGTTGATTATGTAGCCACTAACATGGATGGGGGTTCCCAGGTTGATGTGGTTTACACTGATTTTGAAAAAGCATTCGATCGTGTAGACCACCTCATACTTTTGCGTAAGTTACAGAATTTGGGTATTCAGGGTAACCTACTTAGATGGCTCGAATCTTATTTAAGGAACCGATCGCAAGCTGTCATTATAGGAGGTTTCCGGTCTGATTTTGTAAATATTACGTCGGGGGTTCCCCAGGGATCAATTCTTGGCCCGCTCTTATATGCCTGCTATCTATATGATGTCAATAAATGTTTTCACTCTGCTAAATTCTTGATGTACGCTGATGATACCAAGATCTTCATGCAAATTAAAAATAATGCAGACAATATAAAACTTCAGGGTGATCTTGATAGACTTGGGGAGTATTATGCACTTAACCGCATTGATGTTAACATAAATAAGTGCCACGTTGTTTCATTTACACGTAAAAGGAATGCTATTAAATTTACTTATCAGCTGTGTCAAAGAAACATAACTGAAGCTGAGTTGGTTCGTGACTTGGGTGTCCTTCTGGATAGCAAGTTGTCATTCTCTGAACATGTAGAGTCTATTGTAAAGAAATCTTTTAAAAGCTTGGGTTTTATCACACGAGTCTGTAAACCTTTTTCTGATATTGGCTGTATCAAGTTACTATACTACTCTTATGTCCGAAGTATTGTTGAATACTGTAGTTGCATCTGGAACCCTCACTACTTAACCTATATTAACGACCTGGAAAGAATTCAACATAAGTTTATAAAACATATCAATTATAGAAAACAGTATAACCCCGTAAGCTACAAAGATTCGTGCGACTTTCATTCCCTTACTAGCCTTCAAGACCGACGCACCTTGATGGATATGTCATTCTTACATGGTCTATGTAACGGGTACATAGATTGCCCCGAACTCACAGCTAGGATTCTCCGTATATGGGCCCCAAAACGACGCACAAGACATACCAACACTAAACTTTTCGCTACTTCAAAGTCTTCAACTAACTATGCACATTACTCTATTGTTAACAGGCTACAAAGACTCTATAATCTGAAATTTCACACCACTGACATATTTCATGTCGGTAAGGTAGCATTTAAAAGAGACGTTTTAGAAGTTCTGCGGGACGACAATGTGTAATCTAATAAATAATAGGTTTAGTAATGGATTTTCTTTTAGCATGAATAAGATAGATATATAGATAGTTAAGTAAAATTGATTAAAAACTAGCACTGGGTAACTAAAATATATATTTGGCTATTTTATAGCTCTAGGTTAAATTATTTGTCTCCTGTGTTTTTTATTTTATATGTTTAGATATTCACTGTACTTTTCTAATAGGTAATTTCTGTAAGTTGTGTTCTGTTTAAGTTAGACTGTCGTTATTTTGTATGTGTCTTTTAAAAAATGTAAATCTCTAATTGGCCTTAAGTTACATTAATAAGGTTAGTACTGTTTATACCATAAGGGCTGTTGATTTTGTTTGAACAATAAAATAAAATAAAATAAACTCTCGAACACTATGCAACATATTTCATTTTACTCTCGCACACTATGCAACATATTTCATTTTACTCTCGCACATTATGCAACATATTTGCTACTCATTTTATTTTGGGACGACTGCACGACTCTCTCAGGTATAACGTTGTCCGTGAGTGTCATTTACTAGTGTCACGCATTTTCTTGTCACACACATTATGCCACTTTCTTTTTATACAGTTTGCAACGAATCTTTTTTACTCGCGCTCATTATAGTATGCAACATTTTTTTTATACTCTCACGTTATATTATGCAACATTTTTTTTATACTCTCACATTATATTATGCAACATTTTTTTTATACTCCCACATTATATTATGCAACATTTTTTTACATTATGCAACATGTTTTTTACTCTCACGTTACATTATGCAACATTTTTTTACTCTCACGTTACATAATGCAACTTTATTTTTTTTACTCCACACATTCCAGACTATAATCCATATTTGTGCCAAATTTCATCCTGAGCCGTTCAGCCGTTTCAGCGTGAAAAAGTAACAAACATACATCCATACATTCTTACAAACTTTGGCGTTTATAATATTACTAGCTTCCGCTCGCGGCGTCGCCCGCAAAGTACCTACATAAAATATAGCCTATGTTCATCCTGAAAGGTTATTTTACACATTGAGGGAAAAAAAATTAAAATCGGTCCATTAGTTTCGGAGCCTATTCAATGCAAACAAACAAATAAATGTTCCCTCTTTATAATATAAGTATACCTATAGATAATAGGATTTTTCAACATTTCAGGTACAATTCTATCAGAATACAAACGCACGGGCTACATATGGGAACAGTATTCTGACTCCTCCGGCAAGGGTTCTGGATGTAGACCCTTCACAGGGTGGACTGCTTTGGTGGTGCTGATCATGGCGGAAGAATATTAGATCTACATTTAGCTACTATTTTTAGTATTAAACGGGTATTTATCGCGTATCAGTCATCCCGTGACCCACAGTGTGTAAACCTGTCGAAACGTCGGGAAAAATAAAAAAATAATAATAATAAAAAAAAAAAAAAATATGATCACGACTGTAATCCCCGGGCTCGGTAGATATCTCCTCAGATCTTTAGTTACTTAGATCTTTGAGGATATCTAAAGAGGGTAGTCAGAGGCAAGTCCAAACATGACATTTGGTACATGCCCACATTTTGCACAGTAGTTAGTATTCCGTACGTGACAGGTTGCAAGCCCATCGCTGCTTATAAGAATACTAACCTATGACACATACCTTCGAATTTTTGGTTCTGGGGTATGCCGGTTTCCTCACGATGTTTTCCTTCACCGTTTAAGAGCACTGGCATTGCGCACATAAATTTTTCGAATGGAAAAACTCATTGGTGCACGACCAGGTTTGAACCCACGACCTTCGGATCGTGAGGCAGGGGTGCTACCACTACACCACCAGCGCTCGTAAAAAAATAGGTAAAAATAGGTAAATAAAACGCGATATATACCCGTTTAATACTAATAGTAATGCGTTCGGATCGCGTAAGTTTAAAAATATATATTACAATGATGGGTGACTATATCGTGATAAAAAAGAAAAAAATATATGATCACGACTGTAATCCCCAGGCTCGGTAGATATCTTTCTCAGACCTTTAGTTACTTAGATCCAGTGTTGCCAGAAGGTTGCTTTTGTAACCTTTAAGGTGATTTATGACTCCTTCGGGTTTCTTCTAGGTTAAACAACTCAAAAGGTTACTTTTAGGTGATTTTGCGGAAGTTCGCAATGTGAGGATAAAGATAAAGATAAAGATAAGAGAGGCAAAGAGGCGAAGCAAAACGGTCCATGTTTTTTGAAAAAAAGTAGCACATTATAGGTAAAGTATTTATATTTCTCTAACTCAATACAACCAACATGTATCAATCAACTTTGAATCTTAGGTACTATTGGAAAATATATGAAAGGTGATTTTTCATACCAAAAGGTTACTTTTTTACCCATTTTAGGTAACTTTTGACAAGACCCGGCTGGCAACACTGCTTAGAATTTTGAAGATATCTAAAGAGGGTAGTCGGCACGTCCAAACATGACATTTGGCACATGCCGACATTTTGCACAGTAGTTAGTGTTCCGTACGTGACAGGTTGCAAGCCAATCGCTTAAAAGAATACTAACCTATGACACACACCTTCGAACTTTTGGTTCTAGGGTATTAATGTTAGTGTTAGACGTTTACACCAATGTATAAAACATGTATTATACTGGTTGTATTCACTATTTTCCTTTATTACACCATTCATTTATTTATTATGAGAATAGTTGTATACAAAACTTGCAGGAAACGTGTCAAAAACGTTTAAAAGAATAACAAAACAAGTTTGAAACAATGTCAAAACAAAACCAGTTTAAAATCAAAACATGTCTAAAACTAGTCTCAGTTTTTTTTGGAAAGTGAAACCTAGCTAGATAAATTTATCGCCTCCGAAACCCCCTGCATACTAAATTTCATGAAATCCGTTGGAGCCGTTTCCGAGATTCAGATTATATTATATTATATACATATTATACAAGAATTGCTCGTTTAAAGGTATAAGATAAGATACAAAGTAGTAAATAGTGAAATCAATAATAGATAATTCAAGTAGCGCCATCTAGCCCCAAACTAAGCAAAGCTTTTACTTATAACTAGTTAACTAAGTTGAGATGCTGTACTCTTAATATTTTGAAATAAAAATTAGTGCTACCTAAAAAAGACACGCTACTTACGTTTCGAAAAAAAATGTCTGTTTGTCTGTGTATCTGTGCGTTTGTGCACGCTAATCTCAGCAACGGCTGAACCAAACCGAATGCAGTTTCCACTAATATATTGAGATAAGCTTGAATTAAAACTTAGGCTTTGTTTCATCGAAATCGGTTGACAAATAAGATAAGAATTTGATATATTTGATGAAAAACCATTCGTACAGCCACAAAATATGAAAAAGTAATCTAACGCATACGTAGTCGCGGGTATTAACTAGTATGTAATATTAAGATGTAACTGCACATTAACTACTTAATACATTTTGATTTATATACTTACATAGTCTATTTAATATACACCGTGAAATTTTAATGGTTGTATTCCCGCAGCGAAATGGTTTTGTCTTGGTAATACAATCGTTGTATAAACAAATTAAATATAAGAAACAAAAAATACGGATATCATCATCATCTTCCTGCCCTTATCCCACGTTATGTGGGGTCGGCACAACATGTGATCTTCTTCCATTTCTCTCTGTCATTCGTCATTTCAGTACTCACTCCTTTCTTACTCATGTCATCTTTCACACAGTCCATCCATCTTTTCTTTGGCCTACCTCTACCCCTGTATCCATCTACATTCATACCTAACACTCTCCTTGTCACATGGCATTCATCTCTTCTCATAACATGTCCATACCACGCTAACCTATTACTCCTCATCTTTTCTGTCACCGGTGCCACTTTCAGACTTCCTCTGATATACTCATTCCTTATTTTATCCATCCTTGTCACTCCACACATCCATCTCAACATTCGCATCTCCGCCGCATGCACTCTTTTTTCGTCCGTTCCCTTGGTGGCCCAACATTCAGACCCATACAATACGACAGGTCTTATGATCGTTTTGTAGATTTGCCCCTTAAGTTTAAGGGGCATTCTCGGATCACACGTGGTTCCTGTGACCTGTCGCCATTTCATCCATCCCGCATTTATTCTATTTCTTACAAAATACGGATATACCATTGTGAAAATTTAATTCGAAAGCGACCACGAATTAATAGTACCTAATTCATCCCGATACCTACGCGAAGGCGGCCGGCGGCGCGTGCGATTCGAATAGTACCTACAAGTTACGTCTAATGTTACTATCGTTCCTCACGTTTTCGAGTTGATGAATATTTTTTAAATTATTTTAAAACAAAAACATCTTTATTTTTTTACTTTTACTCTATGTTTCGAAAGTACTCCTTATGGCAAGTTCTTCTGCCGCGGGAAAACAACCATTAAAATTTCACGGTGTATATGTGAAAACTATTTTATTTCCTATTTATTTATTCAGCCATTGTTTTTTTTGCCTAGCTGTTAGTTTCTTAAAATTAAATCATATATATAAATATAATGAAGCAATATTAAATATATTCTAGAGTCAATTTTAGGGGTAAGTTTGTGTTTTGTAACGCTAAAAACGCTACAAATGTAGATATGACTGATTTTACGTATCTGAGCCGAATTTTACTTACGCTACTTTAAACTTTATGTATATGAATATAAAGCTTATTAAAGCTATGCAGTGAACGGAAAATGCATGGATGCATTTGAGCTAAAAAATTACCCTACAAAAAATGTGCTGTGGTAGGCGGGGCTTGTCAATTATGCCAAAAATATATCAAAAATTCACATAAGCTATCTACATGTTACACGGCCATTTAAACCCAAACTTCGAGGGAATAAAGTCGCTATTAATCAATTTTGTGTCAAGTTTCGCGGATATTTCCCTTCAAGTAATGCTTCCATGGTTTTTTTCCGTTCACTGTTTCTATGCCTTTAATGACAGATACAGACAATGCGGGTGATATGAATACCGATATTAATCTCTATTACCTTCAAAATAATGACTAAAATGGCGTGAACAAGAAATTCGGCACGGCATACAATGGTTTTTATAATATAAGTAAGAGTTCTCAAAGACGAGAGATACATTTCAAGTCTGAAAAGGCTAGCATAAAGCTGAGGAAAGTGATCTATAAAAATCATGTCAAAACGCGATTCCGAATATCTTACGTAATTTTGACATGACTTAGTTAATTTTACATTCTCCGCTTTGGTGGACACTTATAGCTTTCTTTAGCGCCATCTATCGTTCAAAATTGAAAGTAGACTTGTGATAGTTAGTAGGGTGTTACTTATTTTTAGGAATTTTAAATGCATTTCAATTTGTAGATAATAAAGACAAAATGTTTTGGTGTGTTTGATTTCAATGATTTTAATGTTGTGTATGTATATTTTGAAAATATAAAATTGAATTATTATTGTCTGGTTTTATTTATTAAATTTCCTGTGACATGATCTATACTAATATTATAAAGAGGAAAGTTTATCTTTGTTTGTAATGAATAAACTCAAAAACTACTGGACCGATTTCAAAAATTCTTTTACCATTAGAATGCTATATTATCCCTGAGTAACATAGGCTATATTTTATGTAGGTACCTCGCGAGCAAAGCCGCGAACGGAAGCTAGTTATCTATATAGTAAGAGTAGAGGTAGACCTAAGAAAAGATGGATGGACTGTGTGAAAGACGATATGTGTAAGGGAGTGAGTACTGAGATGACGGATGGTAGGGGAGAGTGGAGGAAGAGAACCTGTTGTGCCGACCCCACTAATGGGATAAGGGCAGGAAGATGATGATGATGATGATGATCAAAATGTATTGTGTTGTTTTTACCCGACAACGAAGAGAAGGAGGGTAATGAGTTTGGATTGTTTGTGAGTTCCTTTGGCTGTGGATATAGCCCTAACGGCTAGACGGGTTTGGATGGATGTATATTATTCAATCACGCTGACACGGCTGACTGAATTTAAACGAAATTTGGCACAGGGGTAGATTATAGTCTAGAATAGCACATAGGCTATAATTATACGTAACTGAAAAAAGATTTTGCAGCCGAGATATTGGATTTTTTTATATGTTTAGCCTATGTCACTCTTGTAATCCAGACCATTCCAACATCTCATTTATCGAAATCTATCCAGCCGTTTTAGCTCTAACGACAGCCAAAGGAACTCGTATACCTACATACTATACCTATACATTTGCGTGTATAAGTATATAGTATCATCATCATCTTCCTGCCCTCTTCCCACGTAATGTGGGGTCGGCACAACATGTGATTTTCCATTTCCCTCTATCATTCGTCATCTCGGTACTCACTCCTTTCCTATCCATGTCACCTTTCACACAGTCCATCCATCTCTTCTTTGGCCTACCTCTACCCCTGTATCCATCCACATTCATACCTAACACTCTCCTTGTCACATGACATTCATCTCTTCTCATAACATGCCCATACCACGCTAACCTATTACTCCTCATCTTTTCTGTCACCGGTGCCACTTTCAGACTTCCTCTGATATACTCATTCCTTATTTTATCCATCCTTTTCACTCCACAAGTTTTCATACATTTTTCTAATTACAGTCGCTAGCGAGTGTAGATTGTGAAAACTCATGGTAGACCTACCGTTCCCGTTGCGTGTATATAGTATGTAGGTATGTATATGAGAGGACATATAATAAGGATCGTACAAAAAAACGCTAGGAACGAGACGAGTTCCTCGCCTGTTCTTCTCGTACTTGTGTTAGGTTGGAATTGGCACATAGATTCACCGCATGTGAGACGTTTCAAGTGATCCTTGTGATTTTATTGAATAAATTATTTTTGAATTTCAAACAAATCACATTTCCCCTTTTATGCTTCACAGTCGAGTAAAGACTGCATTTTATTTTAATTTCGCGTCTTAGAGTGACGAAATTAAATTTAGCAAGGCAAAACTATTCTGGGGAAGGATTTAAGATACTATAGACCAAGGAGAATTTAAGAAATCAACACAGACAACAGCTTATAATATATAAATTAACCATTTATTTCTAATAAAAAATAATTTATAATGTTAGTTTTAAGCTAGGATCTTGCTTTTGTTGCGCAATGCCGTGTACGCCACCAGGATTGAGAGGAGTGTTGCCAGCACCTCCGAATTCACCCAGGGTCCGGAATAACCTGGTGACAAATAAAGCTGTAGCAAACCATATGTATTCGGTACTGAGTAACGGGTACGCCATTTAATACCGAGTAATGAGACTAATGGCTAGTTTACACAGTGCGAGCTAGCGTACGAGTCTGCCTGCCGAGTAGCTGCACTGCAGTAACTCGCACTGTTTGGACGTCACTTACGAGTAACTCGCACGTGCGAGTTGGACAGCTCCCATCCGAGTTACTTCAAGATTTTTTATTTAACTCGCATGCTCGCCCGCCAGCAACTCGTACATGACAGCAGCTCGGCCGTCGCTCGCATCGTTTAGACGCGTTCGGTGCGAGCGGGACAGTCGTCGTAAATGCCCAGTGAATAAAGTAACAAGAATTGTAGTTGCCATGGCAACGTAATAATAGCCTGCCGTGGGCTCGGCTCGCAAGACTGGAAAGCAGCCCCTGTCGTGTAGATAGCAAAGGCGAGCGAGTAGACAAGCCGAGTAACTGTCTACTGTCTGGTCAGCAGCTCGCACTGTGTTTTTTTTTTTTTTTTTTTTTTTTTTTTTTTTGATCTATTTTATTTAGGGAGCTTTTGTCTCTTGGACGATGTCAGCTCCATCTTATCTTCTCTTACATAATCTACTTCAATTTTTAATGTAACAGCCCATATATGGCTCGGTAGAGCATCTTAGCCACGTCAGACAGTGGCTCAGCTAAGACGCTCTGGACCAGACCCAGATCGAGCCGGTTGATATTCAAGGTCCTATATAACTTTTCTCTCACTCCCGCACTTCGGACACATTCCACTAAAAGGTGATCTCGCACTGTGTAAATTAGCTCTTAATAGGCGTGTGACACTTGTCGCACCCTGTAATTTTTCACAAGTTTCTACTTGGTAAGATCTTGGGGTATTCTGCATTTCAGTCGTCGCATAGTTTGTTGTTCATAGGGTGATTTACTATACGATCCTCGTGTGTTGTGGGGTAGTTGGCTATTTCCTGTTTCACCGTTGGCAAAAAAATCAGGATAAGGAGGTTCAAAGGATAAACGACACAATATGAACCCAAAATTGAAAATGCTTACTGCCGGGGTGGTTCAGTTGGATGGCAAGTAAAGGTGCAACGGAAGCGGTGGGGTCAGCACGACGAGCACGGCGCAGAGAAGCCCAGCCTTCCTCATCCAGAACATGGATCTCGTGGATGCCGGAGCGGGCTTTTGCGGGCTCCTCAGTCCAGGAAACCTTGAATTGATGTATTAAAGTGATGAATCTTTTTATTTATATGAGAAAATCATCCTACTAATATTATAAACAGGAAAGTTTGTAAGAATGTAAGGATGTCTGGATGTATGTTTGTTACTCTTTCATGGCTGAATCTGGATGAAATTAGGCACGGATGGAGATGATAGTCTGGAATAGCACATAGGCTACTTTTTATCCCGGATAAACGTATGGTTCCCGCGGGATAGATTTGTTTTTGTTTTTCTAGTTACCACGCAGGCGAAGCCGTGGGCGGAAGCTAGTATGTAATACTTCAATAAAAAATGACCATGACTGCAATCCCAAGGTTTTTGACATATACAATCTCTACTTAGATAGATCTGGATAACATCTAAAGGGGGTAGTCAGAGGTATGTCTAAATATATTTTGCAAATACCCACCTTTGGCAAACAATTCCATAAAAACACACTATATGTTTGATACCAAACTAGGAATATGCAGCTTAAATTAAGTTTTCATATCTAAATTGAGTCTTACTACTATTTCAGTAATAAATAAGCCTTTTTCGAGTAAGAAATTGTTCATTTTCGGTCAATACTGATAAGAAATTGATGGTTATATTTGGTATAATACCTGGTATTTGTTTTCACCGATTCTGGCTGCCGTGACGGGTTTTCCCGCCACCTCGGCGTACAGCGCGTAGTTCTCAGGCAGAGGATTATCACATTTCAAAGTAAATTCGGTGATGTAGGCTATTTGAGTCACAATCGTCGCATCTAAACTTGTGAAAAAGGATGCCTCGGCTTTGGGGTTTTGGCAGCTCTCAGCCAAACACCCGCTCATGAACGCCAGCGCGAACAGCGAGACAACAATTTTTGCGACCATTTCGATATATTTTGTGACTTAGAACTAAGATTTTAATTTAAAATTTTACTTCTATTTTGAGTCTTGGCAAATTAACTTGGAAATCACCTCTCACCAAAGTTACAATCCATCCACGTATGATGAGTAATGTTCGGAAACTAGACTTGATTTGATTACTTACGCTATTGATCCTTTCTCTTGTCAATATTAAAATGTTCGAAAACACGCATTTTTTCTACACAAAATCTACTGAAGAAAATTATAATAAAAATGGATTTTATATATTAAATGATAACTTGATATCTAGCAAATATAAGTTTTTAAAAATTCGTATTTTTTAGTTTTTCAGTAAAACATACACACACTCCGAACGTACTTTTTAACGTCAGCGGTGACGTGTGGACAAAATGCCAAATCCAATGCGTTCAAGTGTTTTCATAATAAAAAAATGTGCATCTTAATCAAGAGTGTTTTTATCCTTTTATCAAGAGTGTTTTTATGAAATGTTTTGGGATCTTTTTATAAATAACGGATTTTAGGTGTTATTATTTTTACAACCAAAAAAAACAAATAAACATGCATAGATAATTATCTCAGATCTCTAAATAATTACTTAAATCTCTGAAGTTATTTCTGAAGGGTAGTCAGAGGCACTTCCAAACTTTAACTCTGCTGTTAAGTGAATAATATTTATTAGCTCTGTACCATTCAGTGTTTACTGAGGTTTTTGGGTTTGCACCCCTAACGATTTGGTTTTTATTTTTTGTCTATAATTGATTTGATAGTTTAACCATGACTTTGTGACATTGGCAATACTATAAATTAACACTTGACGTTGACATTGGCAAAGTTAATTTCAAAAGAGACAGATGTCATAAACAAAGAAGAAGAAAACTTGCGTTGAATAAAATATTTCTATTATTCCAAAATAAATTACTGCATTAGATATATAGGAATCTGAAATGACGGTGAAGCCTCGGGAAAAACCCGAAGATTCTGATGATGATCCGGTGGAAAACATGCTGAAGAAAACTGGTTGTATTGAACTACATTATAAAGTGCAGGTGAGGTTATGTTTATTTACACAAGTTCCTACCTATAAATAATAGTTCGCTCCGAACTGAGATCTCGCGCGTGATGTCCTGATTACCCTACTTGTCACGCTTTTCGCTCGCTAAATAAATATGGACAGATATCAGAACTAAATTAGCAATTTTTATTTTCAGGAATGCATAGCTACAACGAAAGATTGGAGAAAATGCCAGACTGAAGTGAATGACTTCAAAGATTGCATTAACAAGCATAAACAAGAGACTGCAAAATTAAATCGATAGTCTTAATAAATCTTCGCTTACTAATATAATATTATGTTAAAGTTAGAATGGATGTACTTAAAGATGTTGTATAATCAATCACACTGAAACAGCTGAAGTGATCTTGATAAAATTCAGCACAGATATAGATTATAATCTGGCACATGGGCTACATTTTATCCTGGAAAAATGTATAATTGCCATGGAATAGATTATTTTCAAGGTACCACATGGGCGAAGCCGTGGGAAGCTAGTATTTAATAATTAGTACAGATTTTTTAAACAAACTATTAGCCATGTACTAACTGTGTAATCATTAAAGTATTGAAATGGGATGACGAAACAGTCACAGTTTTCATTACAGTCAAATAAAATATGTTAGATACTTATCTCAAATGATTTATTTCACCGGTAATAGATCTCCCCAATTAGAAGACCTAGCACACCTGTAGGTGGTCTGATCGTACTTAGATTTAGCAAAAATAACTTCCTCCAACTTCCCTTTAGAAGTACAGAGTCTACAGATAGTGTGTCCGGAGCGAACTATAGGAGCTCTTACTATTCTAGGCCACTGAGGGTCAGTATCCGGTCGATCACCTTTCCTTAAAATTACATATGAAAACAATTCCGCTGATATTTCTGTCTTAGATGACAACGGCAAGGTTTCATATCTCATCATGAAGTTGCATGGTGTTTTCTGTTCCATGTATCTCGGACAGACGTTGTCGTTGGGGCATGGAGAGAAAGCGTAACCCTTGCCTTTGCCTGTAGGTAAGTTAAGAACAAATTCTCGTGCTTCGTTAACGATTTGAAAGCCAGCGTTAGAGCCTTGTTCGACTATAATAAGAAAATCTTCAGTTTTATTCCAAAGTTTTTGTATCGTTTCGATTCTTGATTTCATACTGGGAAGTTCAAATAATGAGAATGCTGATAAGACTATGCTGTACTTGAGGTCTGTGGAAGCTGGTAGGAACTGTCGCTGGAAGTAACCCTTGAGTGGCATTTCTACGTTGTCTCGACCATGGCAAAGTATAAGGCGGCTTAGATCCAGCATATGCTGCGATGTATCAACGCAGAAGTATTCGAATATATCCTTTTTCCAATATGAGTTCATGGCCCAAGTTCCTGTGCCAATACCGGAGCCAAAGTCAAAGAAACTTCTAGGTTTGTAATCTGGTAGAGCTTTATTTATTTCATCTAAAATTCTTAGTAGTACAGCAAATTCAGGGGCTGCTCTGACCGCTAAATACTGCAAACTGGTAGCTTTGTCATAGTCTATACTGCCCCAACGGTAGACACTGTTTTTTAACGCATTGAATACTTTATTTTTTATCTTTATATCGTATACTTCGGCCTCTTTTTCGTTCAAATTAGAAACTTTCGATAGGACTTTTTTGGAAATTTTGTTATGGAATTTTGCCGCTTTTAAGTCAATATCGCTATCTTCCGGGGGCAGTAACCTCGAGTGGAGGTAGTTGTCGAGTTTCTCAGCCTCTTGGTACAAGGATTTGGCACCTGTATCCTTTAATACAATTATTATAGCCTTCTGAATATCTGGTGGAATGCTAGCCACCTTTACACGATTTGTTCCGGGATGATTGCGTGGTTTGTACTGCTTAGACTCAAATTGATCTTTTAGGCTGGAGTCAATTTTTACCCTAGTGCAGTAGTTTGAGTAAATTGAAGAAAAGTGAGTTATTTTCAATTTTCTAAACATTTTTGTATTTTAACCTACAAACAAATACACAAGAAACAAAACATTTCTTCTTCTTCTTCATATTACATACTATTTTGAGTCTTCTATAAATTGTTTTGTCAATGTCAAATGCTTTTTAAAGTACTTACAATACCTACTACCTATTGTTTTTTTTGGCGAATATTTTAATTTTATCCGGTCATTATGGAGAGGAAGAGAACCAATTTATTTTAAGTTTATTAAAAAAAAATCTTATTTTATTTTATACCATTCCCCCTTTAAAAAGCTTATTCTATTCACCGCAAACAGCAGTGAATTGTAATAGTTATGTACAATGGCAGACAGTGAATAAAAAGCACTTTTACTGTTTTTTTTTAAATCATTATATTCTAATTCCATCTCAATACTAAACGACCACCTTGCGCAAAAAAAAAACTCGATTCAAACTCTTTGCAAAGAATATTCGACATACCAACTCTTTTTTCTCCTCAAGCTTTGATAACGTGACTACCTATATTCTCTTTGGCTTTGATTGGTTGACATTTTCGACTGAGTTTATGATTTGAATAAAAACTGTTTTGTGTTCTTTGTTGTCATTAGAATGGCGCTATTTTGAATGTACTTGATTGTAATTGTACTTTGATGTACTTTGAAACTACTTAGTTACTAAACGTAGTGGTTATATTCTCTTTGTGTTACACAATAATCGATTGAAAATGCATTCAAGTGATGAAGAAGATGTGTTAACACCTGAGGTTATAGAGAGGGCGGCCGATATAGTAGAAAACTTGCTACCCAGCAAATCACGCTAAATCTTTCTTTTTCTCGGAGTCATGGTATAATAACGTGACCATACGTCCCGTTTTGAACGGGACTATCCCCTTTTTTGATTGACTGTCCCGTTGTCCCCAAACAAAGCTCAGGGAAGCACAATTGTCCCGTTTTCCGAAATCGCGCGAATAAGTTCTGAAGGCCATGTTGATAACCAAGGTGAACGTAAAAAAAACGTGCCAAGAATATTATTCTTATTTAAAGGCATCACCAGGTTTATTGAAACAAATTTGTACCTCTGACATAGGTATATAATTATAAGTAGATAGACCTAATTTTCTGATTGAAGATCATTAAATGTATTTTTTTGTTTGCATTGATAACCAACTGAAAAAAACGATAACTGATAGTACCTAAATAAACCGATGTCCCGTTTTGAGTAAAAAAATAAATGGTCACGATAAGTATCGTATGCAACTCTTGAATAAAACGGATTTATATCGAGGGCCATAATAATATGAATCACTCCATACGGTCGTGATTCAGTCTATAGAATCTTTCACTTGCTCGTGCCTCATATAAGGCCCTCGCATTAAATCCTTCTTTTATTCATTAGTTGCTTAATATATATTATGGTTTTCATAACCTCTGATAAACAAAACCATAGACGCGCCAAGTCTTTGGATGAATAATAAATTATAATAAAATATATAATGGGTAGGTAGGTAGTTCTCAAATTATTATTTTTGTCGTTATTTTAAACTGCCGTCCTAAAGCTAGAATGCCGTTAAATACAAAATCCACATTTTGAATTAAAAGGGAAAAACCATTTATATTTTAGCACGATTAATATATAACTGCAAATAACTGTAGTTAAAGTCACTTTGCCGCAATCAAGCCTAGTATTATTGAAGTTATTAATAGTTAAGTTACTATTTTTGTTTACATAAAAATAAAGTTAAAAGCCATTAGCCACTTTTAAGCTTAGCAATACACTTAACAACATTTAAGGCTGCCGTCTGCGAGCGTGGGAACTTCTGACACAACACCTACATTGATAATTTCTACTCACACAAATGCATCGCTCAGTATTGAATACACACCCTGGAAACGAATAAATCTACTTTCGATGTTTCGAACAAGTTACGCGTCCATTACGCGTTCGTCTTTGTGGGATGTTTATAAATGTCATAGAAAATACGCAATGTATTAGTAGCATCGTGAAGCGCGCGAGCCGCGGCGAGTTGTCACGGCGGCGGCAAAGGGTTGGGCCAGAGTGTATGCTTTTTGATTTCATTTTAAACTATGTATTTCTTTTTATGGAAAAATTCAAGATAATTGTCAAGCCAATGTTCTGTGTGTTATGAGAAATGTGGAATTTATAGATGAAAAAACTATTATTAAAATCAAATAATATTTAGTACAAACATGGAATAAAATATGTACAGATTAAAACTAATTAAACTTTTTTACTCCGAAAGATTGAAAATAAATAATATTGATTTAGTTATTTCAAACATAAAATTTCGTAAAACCATTTTCAATCGCAATATAAGCGTGACTTATTAAATATTTATATATATATATTTTCAATATTTTCAGCTAATAATGAATTACCCTATAATATTAGTACTAGTGTACTTCGCCCTGAACAGATCTTGCGCGCGATTTCCACAATCCCCATTGTGTATTCACGCCCTGAAGTTTTTGGATACACTTTATGTACTAGGCATAGGTGCATATTCGCCATACTGCATAGGTGCCATGCTTACGAGTACGTAACCTAATCACAAACAAATATTTTATTATCCTACTTAAGTAGGTACTTATGCCCGTGCTAAGAAAATCTTGTTTTTTTTTTCATAATATTTAAAAACTATCCATCCTGGAATAAAAATTAAAACCATTTTGTAATGTACAAGTATACAGTAAGTCAAGTTTTAGCTTCCTGAGGGGAAAACTACCTTCCCACTAATAATTATCTAACAAAGAAAAGAAAAGGTTGAGTATAAAGATATCCTACTAATATTATAAACGCGAAAGTTTGTAAGAATGTATGGATGGACGGATGGATGGATGGATGTTTGTATTTTAATTTATTTGTAATGCACATTTTGGCAGTAACAAATTGATCCTAATCAAAATAAATACTTTTTATCGCATCTGGTATTTCAAGTAGATAAACTTTGTCTTTTACACTACATCATTTGGACAAATACGTATTAAAATATTTATGACGATAAACAACCGAGTGCGCGATATTATTAAGCGGTCCGGCGGCGCGGGTGAGTGAGTCGCCTGCGGGCGGGATGGGGGAAGATGTCGGCTGTCGCTCATCGCTGAGTACGCGACCCGAATGCGGGCAGACGTGGGGCAAACGTCGACGGTTGTTAGATATGTAGGTAGGTACACTCAGCTAGAGCTACCTACGTTAGCTAGGTAGTACGTACGTACTGTACTGGTCATATACTTAGGCTTAGTAGGTAGGTAAATTTAAAAAAAAATCTGCCTTTCGTTTCCTAAGATTGTGGTAAAATGGTAATCTCCTGAAAGTGAAACTTTAATAGCTAGACAGTGACTTTACAAGTACCTACCTATAGAATAACGTACCTATTGTGTAGTTTAGTGTGTCAGATAGGTTGGTAGGTACCTACTTATAGTCAGGTAGGTACTTACTTTATTTTACAAGTTCTATAGTATTCTATTGAGCAAGTGTACCTACCTACCTAGGTACACATACTCAGTAAGTATCTACCATTGAGCTACTTACTTATTGGTAGATACGTGCTAATAATTTGAACTGTTCAATGTCCGTCTTAGTTAGGTTGCTATGTAAATCCTACTAATATTATTAAAAGCGAAAGTTTGTATGAATGTATGTGTGGATGTACGTTTGTTACTCTTTCACGCTGAAACGGCTGAACGGATCTGTATGAAATTGGCAAAGATATGGATTATAGTCTGGAATAGCACACAGGCTATTTTTTATCCCGGAAAAATATAAGGTTCCCGCGGGATAGATTTATTTTTGTTTTTCAAAGTATCACGCGGGCGAAGCCGCGGGCGGAAGCTAGTTATGTATATATTGCAAATTACTCCCTACCTTTACCATGTACCTATTCACAATAAATTAAAAAAAATGTAACTTGCGGCTAATATAAATTAAAGAATCACTACATAGTATAAAACAAAGTCAGTTTCTCTGTCCCTATATCCCTATGTTTGCCTACAAATCAGTAGTCACAAATTAGTATCCGACACTCGCGACCCACCCGTTGCCTAGTCCAAACAAACAAAAGAGCTCGGCGTGGAACTACAAACGGACGTGCGATCACCTTGGAGACTGAGACGGTACTGAATATTTTTGACGCGCCTATTCTATTATAAAGCGTATTTTAGCAGGCGCTTGCTCCATACTAAAATGTATGGCGGCGGGGAACAATTTCTGCTCACAAAATTAACAATGTTTAGGCTCAGATTAATACTTTTTGGTTTGAATTAGTAGAAAAAACTCCTGGTGACTGTGTTGTTTAACATTTTGTCTCACGATTTGTCCAAAAATATTACAAAAATAACAACGATAATTTCGTAAAAACTCATAATAGAAAAGGTCGATTTCGATGTTTTTAATCAATGTTGACGATTTTTTTCTCAAAAATTAAGAATTATTTTAGAATAATCACGCGGTGTTAGTGTAGACTCATCTATTGAGAATTCGTATTATTAGTTTGTGTGCTTCTATGAAGTGATTTCTTATGGAAATTTCTAAAACCGTAAGTGCTTGTTCGCGCGTTTCTTAGGGACTCCGCTCTTAAGCATTGAAGGGATGTAAATTTTGATTCTGGTAACGGCATTTTTTACTTTTCATAACTCGAAAACTATAAGAGCTATTTGAGTTCTGGTAAGATTGGTCGATAGAGCTTTTTTTCCTGATTACGATGGCATAAAAAAGTCGAATTTGACCGAATGTTGGATAACGGCATTTTAGCTTAAGGACGGCAGTAAAGTCTTTTTTAACCTAAATTTAAGAGCTCGTCTTTCAAGCTGATAGCATGAACATGGAGCATTAAAAGATTGGTTGAATATAAGTTATTTCACGAAGGGTACCTACTTACTTTTAAAAATTAACTAATGTTTTGAGAGATAACCAAAATTGTTGCGAACAATGAATAACTGTGATAGGGGGCCGTGCATGCTTATTTACACAAGTTATCTTGAAATCAAACTAGATGTCACTAGTAAATTGTGTGTGGTTCTAGATCGCGCTATCGGTACGTTTTGTATCTCAGACAAGCACGTAGCCACATTATTGCATACATTGAAGACTGCTTGGACGAGTTTGGATTGGACGCACATCTACCAGACTTTTTTTAATCATATCCTATTTTTGCAGGGATGTTCAATCATCCTACATAACCCTATTTATATCATAAATAATATGTAGAGATACACTTAAGAAAAGATGGATGGACTACCTAAGAGAGTCGATTAATAATGTAAGGGTGACTACCAGTGTTGCCAGACGAGACAAATTATATTACAGTGTCAGGTGATCAAAATTAGTGTTTGATATAAAATTATAGTAAAAGTAAATAAATTGGTCCCAATAGACTTGAAAATTACTTAGTAAATTGATTTTTGCCCGTTAAAAAATTACAGTGTTCCCATACACTGTAATTTTTTTTAGTATTACAATGTACAGTGGATCGTGTGAAAAAATATACAGTAGATCTGCTGCAATTAGTGTATCTGGCAACACTGGTGACTACTGACATAACGGATGATAGGGGAGAGTGGACGAAGACAAGACAACTGTTGTGCCGACCCCACCTAGTGGGATAAGGGCAGGAAGATTATGATGATGGATGATTAATGCTCATTTATATTTCAATCCCTATCAAATTTCCTTGGAAAACTTACCTATAATAAATAAATATTCGTGAACAATTCACACAACGCCATCTAGCCCCAAACTAAGCAAAGCTACTATGTACTATGGGAACCAGATAACTGATACACTAATTATGTACCTAGCTATTTCTTTTTTAGTTAATACATAGAATAGTTAATAACACCCAGACACAGAACAAAAATCTGCGTTCGTCACACAAATGTTAGTCGTGGGTGGGGATCGAACCCACAACCTGCAGCGCAGAAGGCAGAGCTACTACCGACTGAGCTGTGAGGCCAGTAACAAACATTAAAATGATGACTATATTCTATAGATATAATAAAATCGTTAAGCAGCGTCTGTTTGATATTTTCAAATTACCACGCTAAAAGGAGGAAGAGAGAGAGGGACTGGTAGGATACTAATTCTAGAAATAAAACAAGTAATATTTTCAGTTGAAACATGTTTCTAACATAATTTCTGCTCCACGTCTTATTTACAATCTGCCGGGCTAACATCAACGCCACGACAAAATTTTATCTCGTGCAGATCTCGACAGAGCTCTGTCTGGTGCGAATATTCGAAAGAGCGTCAACAAAATTTTGTCTCGTTCTATCTCGAAATATTCGACAAAAGCGTCAACAAAATTTCGTCTCGCTCTGTCACGTGCGAATTATCGACAAAAGCGTCAAGAAAGTTTCATCTCGCTCTGTCTCGCGCGCATATTCGACCAAATACTCGTCAAAATCTTATCTCGCTCTGCCTCGTACGAATATTCGACCAAAATGCTCGACAAAATTTTCTCGCGACTTCCATATTAGCCTTGCTGGTGTAGCAACAACCTTCTTGCTATAGTGTTGCTAGTCCTATCGAACCAGCCTAGTGAGTGGATTAATATCTAGGCAAATAAAGTACATCTTATACTAAACCAGCGAATATTGTACAACATAGAACAAAATTAAATATTAACAACTTTGTAAAATGTGGGCATGTGTCAAAACTTTCATTACGCTAACATAATGCGGACAATTTTTCTGTTTTGTCAAAATCAATTGTAGTGTATCCACCTTTAGCAGTAGGTGCATTATCATTTAATGTGGTTGTATTATCTATATAATACTGCTTTGAGACACAAGGTAACCGCGTTTTTGGGAAGAACATAAAGCAATACTCTCGCTCTTTGGACTGCTGTATATTTTTAAAATGACAGTAGTAGACTCAATTGTACAAACAATGTTGCCCTTAAACAAAATTACATGTTAAATTTGCTCTATGCTAAACAATTTTCGCCTTTAGATAAAAAAAAATATAATAAAATGCACTTCCAATTTATAATGGCAACATTCAATCTTCGTACTGGGACCTTACCACAAGCTCTTACAAACCATCATGTTTCAAAAACGTCACATTTCCAGTTTGAAATTGAAGTAACACTACTTCAATACAATTTTTATAGGTCACGGTACGAAATATCAAAGTAATATTACTTTGATATTGCCCCTAGAGCTTGTGGTAAGACCCCTGTTGTCATTTTTATATGTTTGCTGGCAAAATAAAAAAAAACAGAAAAAATAATTTTATTCTAAACTTTATGTAAAAATGTAAACCAAAAAATTAATCATATTTTGTCTCTAATTAATATTGACAAATTTTCACAGCAAACTTTTAATAATAGGTATCAGTAGAATCTTCAACTGTACAAAATATGGCGTCACAACAAAAACCTCACTACTTTTTAGATTATATTTGATCAAAAGTAACCTTAGAATAAGGTCCGCTTACACGAGCAATTTAAATAGCTTAATCCCAAAAATGGAGATGGCGGGACGAACTGGACAAATTCCTTACAGAAAGGAATAATATCACTCAAAATTGCTAAGTTTGGAAGGAGTGGGGGGACGTCTTTGCCCAGCAGTGGGATAATAACGACTGATATAATAATAAAAAATAGTCTTCTACAGAAGTAATTCCCAAAAATTTGTTTCAATCCCTTGATCGGGTAACTCCTCTGTGGAAGGTTGCCGAGCAACAAACTTGTTGCTGAAATATTGCTCGTGTAAACGGCACCTTTAAATTGAAAATTCGTCCAAAAACAATAAATTTACATACATCTGGAAATACTATAAGCCACACTAATAAAAAAAATTAGCCAAACACAGTCTTTTAAAATTATTAGTAAAAATGTTTCAAATTCACAGCAGGCACGCGTATACAATTAAAAAGATAAAAAAATGCTTAAAGAGTCACGAAGCGATCGTCAATAGTCACTTGAATTTATTGATGCGAATATTGATCGTTTACAATCGCTTTAGTTGCATAAAACAACCGATCAATAAACGCATCAATTAATGTAATTAACGAGAATATTGACAATCGGATATATAATAAGTCTTAACCATTTCAATGGAAATTTTGAAAATAATCTGCTTTAAACTTAGATAATCTTAAGGCGATATCAGACGGTTCACTTGAGAGAACATTCACACGAATGAATGCTTCATTTTTCTTTCATTCCATGTTCACACTGTGAAAGAAAAGACAGTGAGTCTTCAAAAGACAGTGAGTGGGAGTGAAAGATGCCGAATGAAAAAATCTGACATCGTCGGATCGGTTCATGCGTGAATTCATTCGGCACTCTTGTTTCATTTGGGGTTCAGACGAATCATTTCGAGTGAAAGATGCCGAATGAAAGACAAAGATGAACGAAAAGTGAACCGTCTGATATCGCCTTTAGGAGTGTTTGGAATACTAATACCACTATGATCAAGAAATTAATACCGACTAGCCGACTACCGATTCTGTCTATTTAACTGACTGCGAAAGAGGGCAAGGTAAGTATGTAAGTATGTATGTAAGTAAAGCACTTATTACACTACACTTTCTCCAGGGACCCTTACCCTGAATAAGTGTGGTGTAATAAGAGCTAGGGAGCAAGGGACCCTTACTAGGGTGTCAGGGAGGACCCGGCAAGCCTTGCTCCCTTGCAAGGGGCCACGCCCACCCTTGCTACAGGGCCCTGCCGACCGTGTAGTGTAATAGGGCTTTAAGTATGTATGCGAGATCCTTCGGCTTACGCTAGAATCTAAATAGCTGGACAGATTTTGACAAATGATGTGTAACATCCATCTGGATTACAAGAGTGAGAAAATGTTAAGAAATCCAAAATGGCGGCTGTCACATTTCCAGTGAAGTAACACTACTTCATTACAATTTGTATAGGTCATGGTACGTCAAAGTTATATTACTTTGATAGTGCCCGAAAAGCTTGTGATAAGGCCCCTGTTGTCATTTTTATAAGCTTGCTGACAAAATTGTATGAAAATTGAAAAAATATTTTTATGATTAGTGATTTTGGTTATTAAACCAAAATCACTAATCATATTTTTGTCTCTAATTAATATTTTAAGAAAAATTTTCAAAGCAGACTTTTAATATATCAGTAGATTTTTTATCTGGTAGTCTATATTTTATTTACCGACTAGCCGGGAGATATCTTTTTCTACGTTACTATATATAATTATAATTTATATTATCTGCCCCAGATATTTGGCGAGAACTATTCAAACTATCCAAATCTCCAAAATCTTTATAACACGTTAAAATATCTCATTTTATTTTTAACATGTTTAAAAAAATGATTCCTTGCGAATGGCATTTATCTAAGGGGGCAGACAATTCACCCATTCGTTATTTTTGACATAATATAATTTTAATATCAAAGCTTTTATACAGAATATATTGCAAAATCCTACCTTTGCCTCTGACTACCCCTAAAAAAATTCAGAAATTAAAAGGTGTCTACAATGCATAAAGATTAGTCGCTAGCCATCAATTTATACATTAAAAAAAGACTTTCAAATTCTACGAAACTCATTATATTAAATAGATTTTTATATAATATAATTTCTAGGAGTTACAAAACGTAATTTATTAAAATAAAGAAAAACTCTAACGTAGGTGTGTTAAGGCGAGTATGTGTGATTCTACTCAACGGCTTTATCATTGTTCTCAGTATTCGTCATTGTTCGCAACAATTTTGGTTATTTCGAAAAATATTAGTTAATTCAAAATGTACCTACCCTTTTTGAAATAATTTATCAATCAAGCAAAAAAAAAAATATGATCACGACTGTAATCCCCAGGCTCGGTAGATATCTCCTCAGATATTTAGTTACTTAGATCTTCGAGGATATCTAAAGGGGGTAGTCAGAGGCAAGTCCTAACATGACATTTGGTACATGCCCACATTTTGCACAATAGTTAGTATTCCGTACGTGACAGGTTGCAAGCCCATCGCCGCTTATAAGAATACTAACCTATGACACATACCTTCGAATAATCAAAACACACAATAAAAATAAGCTGTTTCATACATTTTAGCCAAGTGAGCTTTTGTATGGAACAGCTTTTTTTTCGCGCTCTTAGTGTTGGTTTCTTAGAAAAAGTTGTTTATATTGATGGGTACTTTAACCCTCTGAAGTTTTCGGAAGTAGTCTGGTAACACCTGTATAACTTAGTTCGAAAGGATTTAGTTGTTTAGGTGCGACAATGGGCTTGCAACCTGTGAAAAACGTGGGCTTGATTTGGACGTGCCTCTGACTACCCTCTTTAGATATCCTCAAAGATCTAAGTAACTAGAGATCTGAGATGTTTACCTAGCTTGGAAATAACAGTCGTGATCATGTGTTTTTGCGATAAATCCTACTAATAATTATTATTATAAACGCGAAAGTTTGTAAGAATGTATGGATGTATGTTTGTTACTCTTTCACGCTGAAACGGCTGAACGGATCTGGACGAAATTTGGCACTGATATAGATTATAGTCTGGAATAGCACATAGGCTACTTTTATCCCGGAAAAATGTACGGTTCCTGCGGGATAGATTTGTTTTTGTTTTTCAAACACGCGGACGAAGCCGTCGGCGGAAGCTAGTTCTTGTATCTTCTCCGCTTTGGTGGTTACTCGCCTTAACAGTTTGACCATATAAAAGCACGGACCATCAGTTTGACTGACACGTTTGTAATCCTAGAATATCGTAAAACATTATTGTACTTTTACCGAGCTATGTCAGGTGCAAACACATGAGTTATAATTTGCCAAAAAATAATTATGTAAAAATCTTAATATTAATGTAACGGCACACTATCCAGAGGTATTTAATGTGAAGTAGTGATGGGCCGAAAATTTGTATCGAATATTTGGCCGAATTTTCGGTAAAAATTGGCTGGAAATCTTCAAGAGATTATTGAGGTGTTTATTTTTGAAAAATTTGCTGCAGAACTTTTTAGAATAGAACTAATTAGACATTTGTTTATACTGAAACTTAATATTTTGTAGTTCAGCCCTTTCTTAAGCTTAGTCCGAATTTTGATAATTTACGGGTAGGTAAGTGTGGGAACGAAACGAAATAAAATGTCATAAACTATCAAAATCCATACTAAACCCTTTTGTCACCGGAAAAAAATCAATTAACACTTTAAAATCTCAACAATTTTTCAAAACCAAAAGCCTCAAAAATATCTAAACAGCACAAGCCAAAAAAAAAATGGTGAACATCAAGTCAAAATATGGTGTTCATCGACTTTTGTTAGCAACACTATTGCCTTAAGGTACAATTTCACCGACGGGCGGCACCGGGCAACACTGGAAATTTCAATTTACGGCGTTAAAAGAACATGAGAATTAAATCCATTGAAATAAAGTCGAAAGTTGTCCACTATTTTTCCAGTGCTGCACGGGGCTGCATGCCGGTGAAATTTAATCTTAAATGGCTTATCAACTGGCGTACGTTTTATTGCTTCATTAGTATCCGCTTCGAAAACTTGCCCTAAGAGGGAATAATGTGTGGTATACAATATGTTAATGCTATATTAACCGTCCAATAGGCAGTGAGTGATGCGCAAGAGTTTATTCGCGCAGTTTGAGGGCGTGATCCTTGATGGCGCCACCGTCGCCTTCAGACACGAAGCGTTTGCGGCCTCTGTGGGACAAACAAACAAACATTCAATTTACATTTAGGTATAATACTGGTATCCTACATTTTGAATACAAACATACATCATCGTCAAAGTTATATCTAGGTATAATACTGGTATTCTACATGTAACAAACTGTTATGTTTATACACCTAAAACAAGCTGAGAGAATCAAAGATTTGTGAGTATAGGTAAACACAACTTGTAGAAAACATGTCACATGACTGTCAATATTTTCCTATTTGAAGAAAAAACATGTATAAGACTCTTATACACATTCTGTTTTTATCGTGTTTCAAACATGTTTGTAGGTAAACACAGGATTATAAGAATATTAAAATTTAAAATTAAAAATTTAATATCACGACTATAATCCCCGGGCTAGGTAGATATGTATCTTCATCAGATCTTTAGTTACTATGATCTTTTAAGGATATCTAAAAAGGGTAGTCAGAGGCACGTCCAAACATGACATTTGGTACATGTCCACATTTTGCACAGGAGTTAGTATTCCGTACGTGACAGGTTGTAAGCCCATCGCCGCTTATAAGAATACAAACCTATGACACACACCTTCGATGATGTTTTCCTTCACCAGTACGGTATAGCGCACATCAAATGTTTTTTATTTTATTTTATTTTATTTGTGTTACAAAATCCACAGTCCTTAATCTATATAATACTTAAAAAAAAAAAATTTCTTCTTATGACCAATAATGGATTTACATTTTAAAGATGAATAATTTTGAACAGACAGCCAAAGCAAGTTTATATTAACTACACAATTTAAAACATTAACTACTACTAAGTATTTCTAAAAGGTGAGTAAATGTTCGACCAAAAAATCCATTGGTCCAGATTAAAACCCATGACCTGTGGATCCGTTGGCTTTACCTGGTGGGGATTCGTTTGAGGACTGCGTCTCCCAGACGGAACTTCTGCTGGCAACGCTCCATGAGACGGTCTAACATGATGTAGGCCAGAGGCACGTCCAGAACTATATCCGACATGTCTTCCAATACCCTGATGAAGCCCTGGAACCAATGTCATTCAACTTAAAGAGTTAAATAAATAAATATTGGTAAACACCAATGATCGTGCCAATCTGGTCGTGCACCAATGAATTTTTCCATTCGAAAAATTAATGTGCGCAATGCCAGTGCTCTTAAACGGTGAAGGAAAACATCGTGAGGAAACCGGCATACCCTAAAACCAAAAATTTCGAAGGTGTGTGTCATTGGTTAGTATTCTTATAAGCGGCGATAGGCTTGCAACCTGTCACGTACGGAATAATAACTACTGTGCAAAATGTCGGCATGTACCAAATGTCATGTTTGGACGTTGCCTCTGACGACCCTCTATAGATATCCTCAAAGATCTAAGTAACTAAAGATCTGAGGAAGATATCTACCGAGCCCGGGGATTACAGTCGTGATCATTGGCTGTTCGTTAGTCTCGCTAAAACTCGAGAACGGCTGAACGGATTTATCTTATCTTGGTCTTGAAATGTTCGTGGAGGTCTAGGGAAGGTTTAAAAGGTAAGAAAAATTCAAATAACTGCCGGGAAAACCCTAAAAATAGCCCTTTTCTATTTCCCATACAAACGTTTTCTAAATAAAATGTAGAGTCAATTTGAACTTTATTACTATTTAATAAGCGAAACCCGTGTAGTGGGGAACGCGACGCATGCTAAAAGCCTATCAGCGTTCTACGAAACCCCACACTATGTCCCGCTCCAGACTCTAAGCTACATCCCCACCAATTTTCAGCCAAATCGATTCAGCCGTTCTTGAGTTATAAATATGAGGTGTAACTACGACTTTCTTTTATACACCATGAAATTTTAATGGTTGTTTTCCCGCGGCAGAACAACTTGCCATAAGGAATACTTTCGAAACATAGATTAAAAGTAAAAAAATAAAGATGTTTATGTTTTAAAATAACTTAAAAAATATTCATCAACTCGAAAACGTGAGGAACGATAGTAACATTAGACGTAACTTGCAGGTACTATTCGAATCGCACGCGCCGCCGGTCGCCTTCGCGTAGGTATCGGGATGAATTACTATTGGTTCGTGGTCGCTTTCGAATTAAATTTTCACAATGGTATTTCGGTTTTTTTTTTCTAATATTTTATTTGTCTATAGGTACAACGACAATCGTTGTAACGTAATCGTTTCCCGCAGCATACAATTATGCTGCGGGAAAACAACCATTAAAATTTCACGGTGTTAGATAATGAAGACTTACCCGGTCCATCTGATCCGGAGTGACAATGACACAGCGTCTCAGTTCTGCTAAGAAAGTGCAGAGCTGCTCTTCCACCGACGAGTTCACCGCCTCCAGGGACAGTAGAATTGTCTGCGGAACAACAAATTCATAAGTGCACAACCAGGTTTCAACCCACAACCTTCGGATCGTAAGACAGGGGTGCTACCACTACACCACTACGTCTACCATGAGTTGTCACATTTAGTTCGGCTGACGTTACTACAGTAGTAATAGTACGTTACTATGACATCTGTCAAAATTACTCATGGTACCAAATTCTAAGCAAATGAATGAAGCGCAAACTACAGTCGCTGTAGTACGCTGTAACGTAGGATAGTTAACTACGCGACGTTTTAGTGCCCAACTATCCGCTAGAGGCGCTGTACAAGTTTTCATACATTTTTTTAACTACAGTCGCTAGCGAGTGTAGATTGTGAAAACTCATGGTAGACCTACTGTAAATGATTGGTTATTTACCTCATAGACAAGCTCGTGGTGGAAGTGAGGTACCTCCAGATCCTTGACGCAACGCATCGCCTCAGAAAGGTCACCGGAGGTCAAATACTCTTTGAGAAGCAGCTGTATTTGACGGATCAACGATTTTACAGGCCTGGAAGGAGAGTTAATGGTTAGCGTTGAGAAACCTACTGGTCTGTAAGGAAAGTTAATGGTGAGCATTGAGAATCCTACTGGTCTGTAAGGAGAGTTAATGGTGAGCTTTGAAAATCTTACCGATCTGTAAGGAAAGTTCATTGAAAATCTCAATGGTATGTAAGGAGATTAATCAGAGAGCATTTAGAATCCTAAAGTAAAGTAAAGTAAAGTAAAGTATCGTTTATTGCATGAAATACATGTAGGTAACAGGTGTTTTATACTGGGCTGTAAGGAGATTTAACGGTGAGCATTGAGAATCCTACTGGTCTGTAAGGAAAGTTAATGATGAGCATTGAGAATCCTACTGGTCTGTAAGAAAAGTTAATGGTGAGCATTGAGATTCCTACTGGTCTGTAAGGAGAGTTAATGTCTGTCTGTAAGGAATGTTAATGGTGAGCATTGAGAATCCTACTGGTCTGTAAGGCAAGTTAATAGTTAGCATTGAGAATCCTACTGGTCTGTAAGGAAAGCTAATGGTGAGCATTGAACATCCTACTGATCTGTAAGGAAAGTTCATTGAGAATCCTACTGGGCTGTAAGGAAAGTTAACGATGAGCATTGAGAATCCTACTGTTCTATTAGAATAGTTAATAAAGAACATTGAGAATC
Source organism: Cosmorhoe ocellata (assembly GCA_963675405.1). NCBI lineage: Eukaryota > Metazoa > Arthropoda > Insecta > Lepidoptera > Geometridae > Cosmorhoe > Cosmorhoe ocellata. The sequence goes on along the minus strand of OY776271.1, from coordinate 4,890,469 downwards.
CTGTTTTCTGACTGCGACATCCATGGATGTCATATAGATGACATAATTAAATATGTAAAAAAAATTTGTAAACCGGGTTACAAAAATGTAATGTATGTTTTTACTTTTTGCTGATTTGAATAGTGTATAGACTTGACTGTTTTTTTTTTGGGTATTTCCCTCCTCGCCAGTGGTAGTTCTCTTACCTGATGCCGCCTCCGACTCCCCAAATGTTGTCGAGTCGCACAAGACCCTGTTTCATGGAGAGCAACGTCTCAGCTCGATGTATGGATAATCTAAAAAATAAAATGTATATATATAAAAATGAATTGCTGTTCGTTAGTCTCGCTAAAACTCGAAAACGGCTAAAAGGATTTATCTTATCTTGGTCTTGAAATGTTCGTGGAGGTCTAGGGAAGGTTTAAAAGGTAAGAAAAATTCGAATAACTGCCGGGAAAACCCTAAAAATAGCCTTTTTCTATTTCCCATACAAACGTTTTCTAAATAAGTACGAAGTCTGCCGGGTCAGCTAGTAATTAATAAAATACCAACATTATCACGACGGTAATCCTAAGGTTAGATTTCTTAGGCTAGACTTTTCACACAACGCCATCTAGTTCCAAACTAAGCAAAGCTATGAGGACTGGATAGCTGATTGATTAATTTAATACTTCTTTTGTAAATACGAGTACATAATGTATGTAACATTATAATACATAACGCCCAGATGCAGAAAAAACATCGGTTTGGAATCCAAAACATGGATCTAGAAAGAATGTCGCTTGGGATCTTTTTAAAGAAGCGTACACATTGCCCTATAAAGGATTTACCTACTTTAGTGAGCCTAACCGTGGGAACAGCAAGTTTATTTTTTTGTCTGGTGTTAAAATTATGATTATCACTCATCATCATCATCATCTTCCTGCCCTTATCCCACGCTATGTGGGGTCGGCACAACATGTGATCTTCTTCCATTTCCCTCTGTCACTCGTCATCTCAGTACTCACTCCTTTCTTACTCATGTCATCTTTCACACAGTCCATCCATCTTTTCTTTGGCCTACCTCTACCCCTGTATCCATCCACATTCATACCTACCACTCTCCTTGTAACATGACATTCATCTCTTCTCATAACATGCCCATACCACGCTAACCTATTACTCCTCATCTTTAAAATTAAAATTATGATTATCACTATTTCTCTTAAAATAAATTAATGTTTTTGTGAACATACATACATCAAGTTAAAATTTTAGCAATAAATACAAGTTTAGTTACTTGGCGTGCGAGTTGATCTCCCTCTGCGCTTGCGCCTGCACGAACTTGGGGGGTAGGCAGTCGTCGGCCACGCAGCGCGCTATGAAGTTGGCGAGGAGTGTGGCCGCGTCCGGGGTGTCCAGCACCAGGTCTGGTAGCTTCTCAAGGAGCCTCTCGAACGCTGTCATCAATAATTGATAAAAAATAAAAATATGATCACGACTGTAATCCCCGGGCTCGGTAGATATCTCCTCAGACCTCTAGTTGCTTAGATCTTTGAGGATATCTAAAGAGGGTAGTCAGAGGTACGTCCGAACACGACATTTGGCACATGCCCACATTTTGCATAGAAAACATAGTAAAGCACTGTGAGGAAACCGGCATACCCTACAACAAAAATTTGAAGGTGTGTGTCATAGGTTAGTATTATCTTCTTACAGGCTTGCAATCTGTCACATACGGGAAACTATCTACTGTGCAAAATGTGGTCATGTGCCAAATATGACGTTTGGTCATGCCTCTGTCTTTAGATATCCTCAAAGATCTAAGTAACTAGAGATCTAATTGAGACGCAGTAGATTGCGGGTTCGATTCCCGCCGTGGGACAAATGTTTGCATTATTTGCAGATATTTGTCTCAGGTCTGGGTGTTTTCTATGTATAATATGTATGTATTTAGAAAAAAAAAAGTGTATCTATTTAGTTTATCAGTCATGTGGTTCCCGTAATACAAGCTCTGCTAAGTTTGGGGCTACATGATGTTGTGTGTTAGTGTCCAGCATTATTTATTTATTATTATTTATTATCTGAGGAGATATCTACCGAGTCTGGGGATTAGTCGTGATCATGTTTCATATGTGTTGGTCTAATTCTAGGTTAGATTGTCATAACTAAAGATAATTTTTAGCTCACCATGTCCGATATCCTTGGCGGTGAAGATGCGCCCGTAGAGATCCGAGATGAGAACAGATGCCATCTCACAGTGTGACGGCTTGTGGTCCAGCGCAGTCTCCACAATCGTCTCGCAAACCTGGACAATAACAATAAAAAGAAAACTGACTACAATGTTGCACATAAATGATTGATTCAGATGATTTTGTGGAAATCCATTATACATACTAGACGACCTCAGTGGCGCATCGGGAAAGAGTCCGCCTGCAACGCAAGAGGTTGCGGGTTCGATTCCCGCCTCGGAACAAATTTGTGTACGATCTGCAGAAATTTGTTCCGTTGGTCTGGGTGTGTATGTATAATAAAAAATATCTATCTATGTACCTATATCATGTATTAAATATATCAGTTATCTAGTACCCATAACACAAGCTTTGAGTAGCTTACTTTGGGGCTAGATGATGCTGTGTAGATTGTCCAGCATTATTTATTTATTATTTATTTATTTTATACTGAAAAGGACGGAAATATCTAGTACTTTCCCGCTAAACTATTATCTAATGAGCTTAACAACACAAACTCAAATATAAATTCGACACGTGGAGAAGCGAAACACTTACTAATTATATAATACTAATATTATAAAAAATATAGTTGTTTTTTTTTTTGTTTGTAATGATAAAGGTCGATTCACACATATCAGTGAAGTCACAGTTCCGACACAGTACCGGCACAGTGCGAAATATTCTTTCATACATTCTCTAAGGGCACTGTGTCGTCACTGACACTGACAAGTGGGGGTGCGTTCATAGAGAATGTATGAAAGAATATTTCGCACTGTGCCGGTACTGTGTCGGAACTGTGACTTCACTGATATGTGTGAATCGACCTTTAAACTCAAAAAATACTGGTCCGATTTCAAAAATTCTTTCACCACTAGACTGCTACATTATCCCTGAGTAACATAGGCTATATTTATCACTGGAAAAAAATAGGGATCCCTAGTAAAACTTCAATAATGTAACCCAAGGTGTTATAATTAATGGAATTTTGCGAAGTCACGGGTCTGTTACCCTCGAGTAATTAATAGGTATAGATAAATATTAATTAAGACAAAGCCACTCTCTCCAGCATTCTGCATCATACACCTGGTGCAACTTACCAGATGACTCCGTTTGGGAGTCACGAACTCCAGGAAATCCTCGGCTGCCGCACTGGTGTCTCCATGCTCGAAGTATTCCAGGATAACTGGTTCTGCCTTGCGCTGTCAACAAAAATAGTCTCTTAACTGACATCATCAGTGAACGTCGAGACAAGTTTCTCGCCTGCAGGTCTACCATGAGTTTTCACAATCTACACTCGCTAGCGACTAGTTAAAAATATGTATGAAAACTTGTACAACGCCTCTATCGGATAGTTGGGTACTGAATCGTCACGTAACTATCCTACGTCACAGCGTACTACAGCGACTGTAGTTTGCGCTTCATTCATTTGCTTAGAATTTGGTACCATGAGTAACAATTTTGAAAGATGTCATAGTAACGTACTATTACTACTGTAGTAACGTCAGCCGATCTAAATGTGACAACTCATGGTAGACGTACTCGGACTTGGGTTAGGTTGGAATTGGCACTTATATTCACCGCATGTAATACGTTTCAAAGTGATCCTTGTGATTTTCTAAACTAATAACTAGTAATGAGAGCTTTGAGAAGTATGTGTGGTTTAACTTTGAATGACAAAGTGAAGAACAGTGTGATAAGAGAATGTTGTGTGAAAGAAGACGTAGTGATGAAAATTGAGAAGGGTATGTTAAGATGGTTTGGGCATGTAGAAAGGATGGATGAAGAGAGACTGACGTAACAGGTGCATAAGGAGAGTGAATGGGACAGTTGGAAGGGGAAGACCTCGGCGTACGTACCTCGAGCAAATTGGGGACGTTTTAGAGAAAGGCCAGGTCAAGTCTTGACCTGCTTGATACTCTTAGAGTACCCTAAACCGACGTATGTATGAAGAATGTAATGAGAGTGAATGAAGCAAGAGGTATGTCAGGATCGTAGCAAGTGCAGATCCGTGGTCTCTGCCTACCCCGTCGGGAAACAGGCGGGATTTTATGTACATATATATGTATTTATGTATCAGTGTATTAAACACTAGCTTCCGTCCGCGGCGTCAACCGCGAAGTACCTACATAAAATATAGCCTATGTTCCTGAAAGTTCATATTAAACATTGGTGAAAGAATTATTCAAAACAGTTCAGTAGTTTCGGAGCCTATTCAATGCAAACAAACAAACAATCAAATCTTTCCTCTTTATAATATTAGTATAGATGTTTGTAGATGTAGGTAAACGTGGAGTGAGATTACCACAGAGATCAATATTATACTCCGCATTGCGTTGCAAACTTCACGTGTGTTATCCAACGTTCGGCCTTGAAACACGATTTTACATCGTGCTAGTTTTAAAAATACAATTTTTACGCTTTAATCTACGCCTTGAAAAGTTATTATCTACCGGACTTGATAGTGTTTACTGACTAGCTGTGCCGCCCGCGGCTTCGCCCGCGATTAAGAGCGCTGGTGGTGTAGTGGTAGCACCCCTGCCTCACGATCCGAAGATCGTGGGTTCAAACCTGGTCGTGCACCAATGAGTTTTTCCATTCGAAAAAATTATGTGCACAATGCCAGTGCTCTTAAACGGTGAAGGAAAACATCGTGAGGAAACCGGCACACCCTATTCGAAGGTGTGTGTCATAGATTAGTATTCTTATAAGCGGCGATGGGCTTGCAACCTGTCACGTACGGAATACTAACTACTGTGCAAAATGTGGGCATGTACTAAATGTCATGTTTGGACGTGCCTTTGACTACCCTCTTTAGATATTCTCAAAGATGTAAGTGACCAAAGATCTGAGGAAGATATCTACCGAGTCCGGGGATTACAGTCGTGATGAAAAAAAAAATTATAACAAAACTAGCTGATACCCGCGACTGTCTGCAAAAATCCATCAATATCCTACTAATATTATAAACGTGAAAGTTTGTTTGGATGGATGTTTGTTACTTTTTCACGAGGAAGGCTATAGACTAATAACATCACGCTACGACCGATAGGAGCGGAGCATCAATGAAAAATGTTGCAAAATCGGGAGAAAAACATTTAAAACGCTCAGAGTTGCGCGAGAGTCAGTTAGTTAGAATATTAGTATCGATTTAATTTTTCTTATCGTTAATTGCATTTTAATTTAACATTATATTATTGATTGAGCGAGCGAAGAATAGGTAGGATAATCAAATATTAGTTTGTGATTAGGAGCAACTTACGTAGACATAGGCACCTACCTACGTATGTAGTACATACAGTATGTCCAAACACTTCAACGAAAAATTTATATGCGCAATACCAGTGCTCTTAAACGGCGAAGGAAAACATCCGTGAGGAAACCGGCATACCCTAGAACTATAAGTTCAAAGGTGTGTCATACATAAGTTAGTGTTCTTTATAGAGGCGATGGGCTTGCAACTTGTCACGTACGGAATACTAACTACTGTGCAAAATGTGGGCATGTGTGAAATAACATGTTTGGATGTGCCTCTGACTCTCTTTAGATATCCTCAAAGACCTAAGTAACTAGAGATCTGAGGAGATATCTACCGAGCCTGGGGATTACAGTCTAGCAAAATGTGGGCATGTGCCAAATGTCATGTTTGGACGTGCCTCTGACTCTCTTTAGATATCCTCAAAAGATCTAAGTAATTAGAGATCTGAGGAGATATCTACCGAGCCTGGGGATTACAGTCTAGCAAAATGTGGGCATGTGCGCAATGTCATGTTTGGACATGCCTCTGATTACTCATTATACTACAGAGACATATACTTTTAAACTTACACGATCTGAATACATTATTATTAGCATTATCTGACTACTCTCTTTAGATATCCTCAAAGATCTAACTAACTAGAGATCTGAGGAGATATCTACCGAGCCTGGGGATTACAGTCTAGCAAAATGTGGGCATGTGCCAAATGTCATGTTTGGACGTGCCTCTGATTACTCATTATACTACAGAGACATATACTTTTAAACTTACACGATCTGAATACATTATTATTAGCATTATCTGACTACTCTCTTTAGATATCCTCAAAGATCTAAGTAACTAGAGATCTGAGGAGATATCTACCGAGCCTGGGGATTACAGTCTAGCAAAATGTGGGCATGTGCCAAATGTCATGTTTGGACATGCCTCTGACTACTCATTATACTACAGAGACATATACTTTTAAACTTACACGATCTGAATACATTATTATTAGCATTATCTGACTACTCTCTTTAGATATCCTTGAAGATCTAAGTAACTAGAGATCTGAGGAGATATCTACCAAGCCTGGGGATTAGTTGTGATCATGTTTGTTCTTACCACAAGTTCATTGGGTTCTGCTTCTACGATGACCTGTTTGAACTCAACGTCTCCATTGGTGATAGCCTCTGAGTCGTAGTTGGGGTCGTTGGCATCCTCCTCGTACTCCTCCAGCATCTCCGAGCCGGGCAGGCCCCAGACCCCCTTGCCTCCGGCTCCACCTGGAGAAAATTACAGGTGTTGCAGTGGTCAGATATAAAATACTTCTATTGTATTACTAAACTAGCTTACGCTCGCGGCGTCGCCCGCAAGCGGAAGCTACATAATATATAGCCTATGTTCATCCTGAGAGCGCTGGTGGTGTAGTGGTAGCACCCCTGCCTCACGATCCGAGGTCGTGGGTTCAAACCTGGTCGTGCACCAATGAGTTTTTCTATTCGAAAAGTTTATGTGCGCAATGCCAGTGCTCTTAAACGGTGAAGGAAAACATCGTGAGGAAACCGGCATACCCTAGAACCAAAAATTCGAAGGTGTGTGTCATAGGTTAGTATTCTTATAAGCGGCGATGGGCTTGCAACCTGTCACGTACGGAATACTAACTACTGTACCAAATGTCATGTTTGGACTTGCCTCTGACTCTTTAGATATCCTCAAAAAAAAAAAATGAAATTGTTCCTCTTTATAATATTAGTATAGACTAGCTTCCACCCGCGGCTTCGCCCATGTGGTACCTTGAAACAAAAACAAATCTATCCCACGGGAACCATACATTTTTCCGGAATGCTGCTATTCCAGACTATAATCTTTATCTGTGTCAAATTTAATTGAGATTCGTTCAGCCGTTTCAGCGTGAATGAGTAACAAACATACATCCACACATTCTTACAAACTTTTGCATTTATAATATTAGTAGGAATTAGGATTATGTTTGTTTATGTGTGTTTTGTGATATGATGACATAGGCTCTCTGATCTTATCACAAAAAGAGATAAAGCCCTTTTACACTACACGGTTGGCAGGGCCCTGTAGCAAGGGTGGGGGTGGCCCCTTGCAAGGGAGCAAGGCTTGCCGGGTACTCCCTGACACCCTAGTAAGGGTCCCTTGCTCCCCAACTCTTATTACAAATTCAAAATATGTTTATTTTCAATAGAATCACAGGGATCACTTTGAAACGTCTTACATACTAGGTGAGTCTAAGTGCCAGTTCCAGTCCTATCCCCAGTGCGAGAAGAACTGACAAGAAACTCGCTGGGCCCTAGCGCTTTTTTTGTATGATCCTTGTTAATTTTGTAAGGAATACCTAGCAGAGTTGGAGCTGATTCATCCCAAGCTTTTTTATCACCTAAGTTCTCTGATATTTTATAGTAAGCTTTTCTAGACAGTTTCTGTTTAATTACATTTTTGAATTGATAAATCAAGCATATCACTTGGGATCTTGTTATAGAAGCGTACACATTGCCCTTTAAAGGATTTACTTACTTTAGTGAGCCTAACTGTGGGAACAGCGAGTTTATTTTTAAGTCTAGTATTAACATTATGATTATCACTATTTTTCCTAAATAAATTAATGTTTTTGTGAACATACATCAAGTTTTCATATATATATACACCACACTTATTCAGGGTAAGGGTCCCTGGAGAAAGTGTAGTGTAATAAGTGCTATAGTGACAATAAAAAGATAACACTGCAACTCTAAAAAGGTATAAATTTTGAGTTGTAATTATGTATTCCAATAAGATTCATATTCAAAAACTGATTTGTTTTTAGTAAACCTGTTAGGCATCAACATGACCTTGAGACAGAATATTATAATATTGTCAAAAATGTATTAATTCTACCTCATTTCTTGAAATTTGATTGTAAATATCCATGTTTCTCTATATTTTTATTTTATTTTCATAGCCAATTTGGCAACGACAATCAAGTTAACCTCATGACCTTGACCTACACAACATAACAAAAACAAAGGAGGTTTGCAAACAAAATATGTCAACATTATGGATTCCCGCCTTAGCACGCGTCCAATCAAAGCGAAACGAAATAACCTTGATAATTGAAAGTTGTTTACTAAAATTGTGTAATACCTATCATTCAACTAATAATATGACCTATTCAAACTAAACCTCGTGAGACCAAAATTACGACGTGTTTACATCACGACAGGACATGCTGGGTTATTTTTATCAAAACCACGCTTTTAGTATTACAAGACAGCATACTTTTTGGTTACAAATAAATGTGCCTACGTGATCAGAAAAAATATTATGTAGGTATTACGCCTGATGCGTAGTAAATAAGGGTTACGTAAATGCAGCTGTGTTCATACTAAAACGCTTCCAGAACTTTCTCCGGTCGCGATACAGTTTTGATGATAATACCTTTCTTGGGAAGACCCCTGCCGTGCCCATTGCGCGGTCTGCGGCTGTTTTTCCAGCTTCTGTACTTGGGGAGCGGGGTGACTGCAGAATTCACGCCATCTTTGCTGTTGGTGCGCGCGTATTTCTTGTGTTTGCGGCGTAAATGGGTCGTGGAGGCCGCGGCATCACCGGCGCCTTCCTCGGCCGCAGGTTTCTCAGCATCGGTTATCTCGGCATCCAACACCACGTTTTCCGTATCAGAAGCGATGCGTTCGACTTCCATTGCGGCGAGCGGTGGAGCGGCCGGCTAACCAAACAAACCTCGAATTCGTCTCGATACAACTATTAGTGTTATGATTAGCTTGTTTCGAGCGAAATAGGAATGTGGATTGGAAGACTTTACTGAATTTTGGGATGTGAAATTGATAAACAACGATGTGGGCAAACGTACGTATTTGTTTTGAGAGCACACCGGCATGAAGTTAGCAAAATAACATGGCGGTTGCATGACAGTAATGCAACATTACAAAAAAATGGCGTTGTTTTTGTGCTTAGCCAACATGAAAATATTAATTTAAGTGCACGTTTCAAGAATCCTTCGGTTCCCGAGATCCAACAAAAAATCCACTTCTTTGCACAGAATTCGTTTATTATTTACGCAATTACTATTTTTTGTCGTCATAAATTTCAAGAAATTATTTAAAAAGCACTAATTTTTTTGACGAACACTAAGGTGTTGTGTGTTAATATAAAGTTATGTCATTGTCACCCCATCCATCATGTAAAGCAAACTGTCAATTATTCAATCAATGTCAAGTCGAATTGTCAAATATTTGTTTACATTTCGCGTGTTGTGTGTTTACTAAAATTAAATTGCGAAACTTTCAAATGCAAAAACAGAAAAATAATCAGTTCCTGAAGAAATTCCGCTTGCTGAATTCACAGGAAGACATTGAAGAAATAATTTGGTCGCTGAGCGATTCAAGTGAATATGAAGATTCAGCGGTAAATGAGAAGTTCACCAACATAACCAATAAGACTCGTATTTTGAAGAGAAAACGCAAGAAAAAGACTCCAAATAATTTATCTAATCTCAATATTACGGTTCTACATACACCTCAAGCTAGTATAGAAGTACAGAGAGGAGAAATATCACCAATTTTAGTGAGTAAATATCAAAAAAGTTTTCACCAATCACCAACAATTACGCATCCTACCTCTCCAGTTCTAAATTCGAAATGTGTTATCCAAAAGAGTCCAATACTTACCATTAAAACTGCTTCACCTAAACCTACTTGCAGTATTAAAAAGAAATTGTTCTCTAATCAAAACTTTCTCTATGACTCACTACAAGATAAAAAACACAATGTGAAAATTGAAATTAACAGTGACTATAATATTGAAGATAATTTGACATGTAGAGACTCAGTTTCGAAACTTGTAGACAGAGTAAAAGAAGAAAATACATCGAATGCAAAATTAGAACTAACAAGCAAAGTGAAGTTGTTTTTCAATAATCATTTCAGTTCAGATAACTCATCTCAAAACAGCCAGTCCATAAGTGATATTCAGACACAGAGAAACAGCACTAAAACAAGTGATGAAGTTGAAATATTGACATGCAAATCAAGAAATGTATCAATAAACAATAGTAGCAGTATAAAAGCCATAAAACATGAAAACTTCTCCGATGACAGTAGTACAGAGAATTCATTAGTCAACTTGATTAAAAGAAAGAAAAAGATCCGCCATAAAAAGGGAAGTCTAGCATACCGCCTCAACGACCTTATAAAAAAACAAAATTCTTGTCTATCCCTCTGGCACCATGAACGATTTCTGGCGGCAAATTCAAATTTCATAATACCAAAGGAAAAGAATGCTGTGTTCCGAATTCAAAAAGTCCATTTCCAATATGGCTGCTATTTGCTTGAAGCTGTAGATTTGAATGATGATGAATATTCAATTTTAATAAATAATTGCTATGTATCTGACACTATACTAAGTGATACTATTATAAAGATCTGTGAACCTTACAAAGTTGTACAATATAATGATATAAATTTACTAATAAATGTATGTAGGTTTGAATGTAGTCAATATAAGGCATAGAATAATTATCAATAACTTAGTTCTAAGGAATTATTACCTACATAATGACAGTGAGTAATGAAAAATTAGTTAACATTGTAATTGTTTTATTTTGTTGTAATAATAATCTAAAGAAATGTCAGATCTAAAGTATTTATAGCTACTTACCATTCATAATGGCTTATGCATAAACAGATTTTAAAGACAATTAATTTATTAGTAAGATTATAAAGAACCAAATACTTACGACAAACCTACTTATAGTTTTGTTATTTGTTACCTACTTGTTATATTTAAGTTACAATTAACACAAACCATATTAATTCTTAACAATAAAGATGGCTGCTTGTGTTATAATAATTAAAGATTTTTATATTTTACCCAATTAGTCACCAATTTACCACACTATTATGATATATTTTATTAATTTACTAGTTGGTACCCGCGACTACGTACGCGTTATATTACTTTTTAATATTCTGTGACTGGGGCTGTACCAATAGTTAAGGTTTTTCATTAAATATATCAAATTCTTTTCTTTTTTATTTGTCAACCGATTTCGATGAAACAAAGCCTAAGTTTTAATCCAAGCTTATCTCAATACATTAGTGAAAACTGCATTAGATTTGGTTCAGCCGTTGCGGAGAATAACGTGCACAAACGCAAAGATAAATGCCCCTTGCATACCTAACTAGTACTTAGGTATTAATTTCTAAATTAAAAAGCCAGACTGAAAGTAGTTTTTGAAAATAGCTTCATAAAGCCGCCATATTGGATTTTTTTTACATTTTATAATGGTAACCTACAGACAAATCCAACGAACCCCATTTGTCAAAATCCGTCTAGCTGTTCGAGCTCCAGCGACAACCAAAGGTACACATACGTACATACACCACACATTACCCTCCTTCGCAGTTGGGTAAAAAAGCTTTTGAATAAATTAGGGTAAAATTAAGTCAATTACGGCAACACATGCGCCGTGCGATGCGCAGCGTCGAAAACCGAGCTTTCAGTTTTCAGTCGATATTTTTACCAAAACGAACCTCACGCCGTAGTTTTCATTAAACCTCTTTTCTCAAAACTCCTGCCACTAAAGTTACTAAAAAGGTTGTATACGTAATCAAAGTAGGTTGTATCTATTCGATTTCATTTTAACGTGATTGGTTTTATTTGTAATTACCTTGTTACTATGCGGAAGTGTTATTGATTTTGACTGAAGTAGGTATAATTACCTGCTTATTACATATCTGCCTGAAATCTGTGTTTTGGTAAGTTTCGTTCCTATTTACTGTGTTTCATAATCTCCACTTGCTCTTAGAACAAATCGAAAAAACCGATGTCTATACCTATTGACTTATTTGAGAAGGTACAAAATACCTACAAAAAAAACATAAACCCAAATTTAAGTACTTATAAGTAGGTACCTACTTGTATTTGGGTTTATGTTTTTTTTTTAACTATAGTTACTTAAAAGTAGATGTTTTTAAGTCGCCATATTGTTCATTTTACGTTTTGTTATTGTCAATGTCAATCTTGTGATCCAGACGAATCCAGACACCTCATTTTCCAAAATCTGTCCAGCCATTTGAGCTACGACGACAGCCAAATGAACATATCTACATGACTCAACAACATTGATACATACACAATAAAAAAAAATCACAATCAAAAGCCAAATCGTCTCAGAACTTGTACACAGAAGAATTCTACAAAAATTAAAATACTGCCTTAAGTAAGTAACTGTTACTTACCTAAGGCAGTAGGTATTTTATTTTTTTTAGAATTTGTTTTTTTTTAATATAATAAATAACGAATCTGTCCGCATAGAATATTATGTAGTTAATACTATATTCTATGCGGACGAATTCGCAGGCAAAAGCTACTGCTTTCTATTAGCATACCTACCTACCTACATACAAAAAATATTATCTAGTCAGGTATTATCTATCTGTACCTACCATCAGTATATAAAACCCAATAACGTACTTTGCCTAAACAAAAATTTAATGTGTTTATTTAAACCTAACTCTACATAATCTATACCTACCATAAACACGAAATATTTATACGCCACCAATAAACCGCGATCATCAATCTTATTGCTATAAGATTAGAGATCAAAATTGAACGATCTCATTATTTGAAGGTTAGGCAACGGCCGCCATATTTGTTTATTTTCGCGGCATTTTCCAGCGAATGTTGAAATGTTAGGTGAATATATTGTAGATATTTCGGATCAAAAGACTTAATTATCAATGGTGTAGGAAGTACATAGTAGGCAGGGAAGCTGAGATTGTAGGTTTGATTACTGCTATCAGACTTTTCAGCAATATCAAAGTAATATAGTACCTACCTATAAGCAGTTATGAGACTAAAAGTATCAAAATCTCCTTATAACTCGGTACCTACAAACGATAGATATGGCTTCATAACTCAGTAGCTCTGCCGTCTGCGCTGTAGGTTGTGGGTTCGATACCCACCCAGGACTAACATTTGTGTGATGAACGCAGATGTTTGTTCTGTGTCTTTTAACACCCAGCCCCTTTAGACAAGTGGCATAAACGTTATAGAATAGAAAACGAATAGAATTCTCAATGTAAGCTAGTGTCATTCCCATACATTGAGAATTTCATTCTATTCTATTCGATTGACGTTTATGCCACTTGGCTAAAGGGGCTGGTGTTAATCAGCTATTTGGTTCCCATAGTACAAGCTTTGCTTAGTTTGGGGCTAGATGGCGTTGTGTGAATTGTCCAGCAATATCTAATCTATATTGTTTTCGTTTGCAGGTGCAATGCAAAAAAGGACAGTGTTAGTCGCTAGCGTCGTGCTGGCGTTATGGTCTGACTCAGGTAAGTCTCTAGAGTCCCTAGGCCTTAGGTCTCTAGCTGCCTCAAGGCTAGTAGGTAGGTACCTACTTGCCTGAGGTAGGTAGGTACTCATAAAAATAAATTAACTCGTACGAAGTCGCGGGTATCAGCTAGTATTATTATAATTAAGAATGTTACTAGATATGGCAAATCGCTTGAAAGTTGGTTACAGTAAAGTTTGGATGTATACAAATACACAAATTTTTGTTGTAGTCAAAAAAACATAGGTAAGTACTTATTAGTTTTGATTTTACAAGCATTTAAACTTCGATAAATATCGAGTCCCGCGGTCACGTGACCGCATGTGACGTCAATTTACAACGCTCCGCTTAGTAGTTGTGTTGTGCGATGACGTCACACCGTCACACGCATCGTACGAGTCCGCATCGCACGTTTACTTCTCTAAATAGGAAACTAATTGACGTATCGAAGTAATTCTTTCACATGTATTTTTTATTTTTGACCGAGAATATGGAGAGCTAATATTCAGAATTAGTTAACATTCTTCATTCCAGCGACTGCCATCGACTGCTTCAAGTGCGTGTCGATGAATGGCAAGTTCGCGGCATGTGACGATCCCTTCCACAACAACCACTCTCTGGGAATGTTGGAGACGCCGTGCATGGGCGGCCGCAAGGGGCGGGACGGCCTGTTCCCCGCGACATCCTGCATCAAGATAGCTGGTGTCTTTGGTAAGGGATATGTTGTGTGAAAGTGTGTCAATATATAAGTGTTGTGTGAGAGTGTGTGGGGTTGAGAGTGATAATAAGTGAGTTGTGTGAGAGAGTGTGTCTTTACACACACTGAGAGTGACAATATGTAAGTGGTGTGAGAGAGAGTGTGGTGGTTGAGTGTGACAATATGTAAGGGGATCTGTGTCAAGGTGTCACCTGGGCGGCCGCAAGGGGCGGGATGGCCTGTTCCCCGCGACATCCTGCATCAAGATAGCTGGTGTTTTTGGTAGGGAAAATGTGATGTGTGAGAGTGTGGGTCGTGAGTCCCCACACACTGAGATGAGAGTGACAATATGTAAGTGTTGTGTGAGAGAGTGTGGGGTTGAGTGTGACCATTTGTAAGTGTTGTGTGAGAGTGTGTGGGGTTGAGTGTGACTATTATGTAAGTGTTGTGTGAGAGTGTATGGGGTTTAGTCTGAAAATATGTAAGTGTTGTGTGAGAGTGTGTGGGGTTGAGTGTGACAATATGTAAAGGTGTTTGTGTCAAGGTGTAACGACATACCTGGGAGGCCGTGATCGATGGGGTGGCTGGTTCCACGCAACCTCCTGTATAAAGATAGCTGGTGTCTTCGGTATGGGATGTGTTGTGTGAGAGTTTGTGGTGCTGAGTGTGACAATATGTAAGGGAGAGTGTGTCAAGATGTTTGATGATGACGTAATTATGTACAGTAGCTAAAGTCTTATTTAGTACACTAAACTCTGATACACACGTTATCCACACATATATGTACCTACATTCACTTAAAGTTCAGTCTTTTCATGCAAATACACTTATTACTACTAGGTACCCACTCCACTTCACTCACCACACTAAAAAGTACTTACACATTGACTCTCTGACACTTTCTCTCACACACAAACTTACACTTTTACTAATGAAATGCTTTAGAACTTACTTTTTTTAAACACTCATCACGTTAGTGTACACAAATCCTTACATAAAAAGTTATGTACATAATTCTCTCTCTCTCTTTCTCTCTCGCTCACACACCTTCTTACTTAACTCTGACACGCTATATTTTTCCTAATATTACAGATGACACCGGCGAGTCGATTACAGTGCGCGGCTGTGGACTAGACTCTGGCACCGCCACCACCGACACAGAGATCATTCGCATGTCGCACTGCGGCCGGTTCTATTATAACGATAGGTATGTAACATATAGGTACTGAATTTGAAAAGGAAAATTAATTAATTTAGCTTCTTAGGAACATAGTGAATGAAAATATTTTTTTTATTGTCTATGAAACGTGAGGCTTCGTCAAAAATAAAGATTTTAAAAAGTCTTCAATCAAACCAGTAGGTAATTGAAATTGAAATTGAAATTGAAAACCATTCATTCAGTAAAATCACAAGGACCACTTTGAAACGTCTCACATGAGGTGAATCTATGTGCCAATTCCAAACTAACGCAAGTACGAGAAGAACAGGCGAGGAACTCGTCTCGGTCCTATAATAACTTTACCTTGCCGAAGATTTAAAAAAAATCATCAATTAAACAAAGCCTCCTTGTCTAGTTACCATAAAGTTTATCTATCGAATTTCTCATTAGCAATCATAAACTTTTTTAACAGTAGTCAGCAAAAAGGTCAATTTTAAACAGTTATCACTCTGACAGAGCACTCCATGGTCGTTCAAAATAAGTTACGACCATAAAGTTTCTAATCATCAAATAACTAAACAAATTGCATCTTCTTTGTCTGTAATGAGGTTGAGGTAAGGAGTAGCTTTAATTGGTTTATCAACCTATTTGGTATTTTAAACCATAATTTCGATCTATTGTTGCGAATAATTTTGCAATTTGTAAAATTGTCGCCATTTTGTGTACAGGTACGTTCACGGCTGTCTTCAGAGCTGCAGCGACGCAGACGCATGCAACGCATCTAAAACAAACACACCACATCTGCCTATTCTAACATTATTATCATACCACGCCATTTTCTTATTCAAAAGCTAACAGAAACAATAAAAATTATAGCTTTGGTACAATTTTTTGCTAAAAAATAGTTGAAAAGTTTTGCTACAAAGTTTTTTACGGACCAGTCCGCCATTTTGAATTACATAGTTACAAAACAAGATGGCGTCGCATTCATAGCTAAACCAAAACAACTTTACATATATACCTAGTTCTGCTTTATTGAATAGAATTTTGGCCTAATCCGACTATGAATTAAAATGTGGTTTTGTTGAGAGGTTTCAGTATGTTTACAATCCTATTAATATTATAAACGCAAAACTTTGTAAGAATGTATGGATGGATGGATGGATGTATGTTTGTTACTCTTTCACGCTAAAACGCCTGAACGGATCTGAATGAAATTTGGCACAGATATAGATTATGGTCTGGAATAACACATAGGCTACATTTTATACCGAAAAAATGTACGGTTCCCGCGGGATAGCGATGTTTTTGTTTTTCAAGGTACCACGCGGGCGAAGCCGTGGGCGGAAGCTAGTACACCTATAAAATTAAATTAACGTCCTTAATTTTGTAAAAAAAAAATCTTTAAAAGTTATAAATCGATTTTGTGCAATTTTTATATAACTATTCAATGTATTTGCAATAATTAGTGTTGTATATAATTAATCCTATCATTATATCAGTTGTATTCATTTACATATCTTCTGGTGCACAAAAGGACACTAACATTCTGTACAATGTTTTTTAAGGTTATTTTAGGGCCACTGAACTATTAGTATAAGATACGCTACGGCGTACAATGTTATTCTTAGTCCTGCTATGAAACTAGTAGTATACGCTACGGCAAGCTACGTGACCCGTAGTACACACTACGGCGTGCTACGTGAATCGTAGTACACGCTACGGCAAGCCACGTGACCCGTAGTACACGCTACGGTAGGTTACGTGACTCGTAGTACACACTACGGCGTGCTACGCGATCCGTAGTACACACTGAGGTGTGCTACGTGACCCGTAGTACACACTAAGGCGTGCTACGCGACCCGTAGTACACACTAAGGTATGCCACGTGACCCGTAGTACACACTACGGCGTGCTGCGAGACGCGTAGTACACACTACGGCGTGCTACGAGACGCGTAGTACATACTACGTCGTACTGAGGGACTCGTAGCACACACTACGGCGTGCTACGCGACCCGTAGTACACACTAAGGTATGCCACGTGACCCGTAGTACACACTACGACGTCCTACGAGACGCGTAGTACACACTACGGCATACTAAGTGACTCGTAGTACACACTACGGCGTCCTACGAGACGCGTAGTACACGCTACGGCATACTAAGTGACGCGTAGTACACGCTACGGCATACTAAGTGACTCGTAGTACACACTACGGCGTCCTACGAGATGCGTAGTACACGCTACGGCATACTAAGTGACTCGTAGTACACACTACGTCGTACTACGTGACCACTACTAATTCATTATAAAATATGAATGTTTGAATGTATGTAGTTAAATCACACTGTAACGGCTAAACGGATTTGAATGAAACTTTGTATAGATATAGTCCGTGAATTGGAATATCAAATAAGCTAAACACTATTTTGTAACACGCGTGTGAAGCCGCGGTCAGAAGCACTGCTTAATTATGTGATTTTTTGTATTTTCTAAATGAATAGGTCAATTTTGTAAAGTACAGAGCTATACAGGTACTTATTGTATATAATAATCTTTGCGATCATACTATAATAAACAATTGTACCGATATAATATTTGTCTTTAAATCTACCCCTAGCGTACCTACCCTTTATTTTATTTTATTTTTTATTTTACAGTTTTAAGAGCGCTGGTGGTGTAGTAGTAGCACCCCTGCCTCACGATCCGTAGGTCGTGGGTTCAAACCTGGTCGTGCACCAAGGAGTTTTTCCATTCGAAGAATTTATGTGCGTAATGCCAGTGCTCTTAAACGGTGAAGGAAAACATCGTGAGGAAACCGGCATACCCTAGAACCAAAAATTCAAAGGTATGTCATAAGTTAGTATTATTATAAGCGGCGATGGGCTTGCAACCTGTCACGTACGGAATACTAACTAATGTGCAAAATGTGGGCATGTACCAAATGTCATGTTTGGACGTGTCACTGACTACCCTCTTTAGATATTCTCAAAGATCTAAGTAACTAAAGATCTGAGTAAGATATCTACCGAGCCCGGGGATTACAGTCATGATCTTTTTATTATTTTTTTTAGGAAAACTAACAGCTAGGTAAATATGTAATAACAATGATGTGTGACTAACGGCTAATTATAAGTTTCCACAAACAAAGTTATAGTCAGTGTTAAAACATAAAGTTGCAAGACATACAGCCTAAACCGCTGGTCGTAGAGACTTGTGGAAGGTGTAGGTGCACCTTGCAAAACTCAACCCATGAGTTAAGGTAGTCTCTACAAGGGCTAATTTTAATTTCGTTGTTAAAACTTGCTGAATATAATAAAATACGTAAAGTTATTTGCATAACTTCAAAATAACACTTACTATTATTCGCGGTAATTAAATAACTATAAGAAAAAATGGAATAGATTATAACATAATTTTATTTATTGGCAATACAGTAAAAGTAAAAGTTATAATAATTATCGTATGCTGCGTTAGTGTGATCAATAAATGATTTTTAAAATGCGCATAGAGACCAGAGACAAAAATATGTACTTTTAAACTTACGCGATCTGAACACATTATTATTAGTATTAGACGGGTATTTATCGCGTTCAAATTACCTTTTATTTTCCCGACGTTTCGACAGGTTTGCACGCTGTCGTGGTCACGGGTAGACGTCCGGAAAAATAAAAGGTAACTCACGGGAGTCTACCCGTGACCACGACAGCGTGCAAACCTGTCGAAACGTCGGGAAAATAAAAGGTAATTTGAACGCGATAAATACCCGTCTAATACTAATAACAGAGACAAAAACTCTAGTCTCACTGTTCACTAACACGGAAACGCCAGTCTATGTTGACTAAGATATAAAACCCCAGTCTCGGTGTTGATTATGATAAAAAAAACCCAGTCTCGGAGTTGAATAAGATGAGAAAACTCAATCTCGGAGTTGAAAAACCCAATCTGGTGTTCATTAAGATTAAAAACTCAATCTTGGTGTTGATTAAGATGAAAAAAAACCCAGTCTTAGTGTTAACTGAGATTAAAAAACCCAAACTCGGGTTGATTAAGATGAAAAAACCCAGTCTCGGAGTTGAGACGAAAAACAAGTCTAAAATAAATGAATGAATGAATGAATGAACTAAGGCTCTTCATCCGCGAATGATTCTGTGGCTTCCGTGGCTTCTGTCATTTCAGTTTCCGTTGTGTCTGTGTCTGAAAAATAAAAAAAAATATAAATTTGTTTCTTCTTTTTATTCGTGTTACTAATTTTTTGGAACCAGTGTTTTGAAAGGAAAAAGTGCGCCTCAGAGCCTCCTCTGTCTTCAAGCTTTCAGGTTCTACGACCTGCCGGTTTCCTTACGATGTTTTCCTTCACCGTTTGATATAAGCTCGTTACAAACGGGCATGCAACGCAAAGCGTAAACCGCCAATTGTAAATATCACAGCCTCATCCGTAACAAATATCTGCAAATCATACACACAAATAAAATATTGGTGGAAATTTCACACAGCGCCATCTAGTTTTAAACTAAGTGAAACTTATTGTACTAATCGAAACCAGCCAGAGATTACCAAAAGCTCTTCGGGCAATATCAAAATAATAAAACTTTGATAATGTCGTACATCATCATCATCTTCCTGCCCTTATCCCACGTTATGTGGGGTCGGCACAACATGTGATCTTCTTCCATTTCTCTCTGTCATTCGTCATTTCAGTACTCACTCCTTTCTTACTCATGTCATCTTTCACACAGTCCATCCATCTTTTCTTTGGCCTACCTCTACCCCTGTATCCATCTACATTCATACCTAACACTCTCCTTGTCACATGGCATTCATCTCTTCTCATAACTTTGATAATGTCGTACGATGACCTGTAAAAATTGTATGGAAGTAGTGTCATTTCAAGCTTGAAACTATGACGTTTTTGAAACATTATAGTTTGTAAAAGCCTCCAGGCTAACATGACAACAGCGAACATTTTTTTATCGAGCATGTTGTCCCATATTCACACGAGAAGGAGCGAGACAAAACAGTCGAGTCTTCTCGTACTTGGGTTAGGTTGGAATTGGCACATAGATTCACCTAGCATGTAAGACGTTTCAAAGTGATCCTTGTGATTGTACTGAATAAATATTTTTCAATTTCAATTTCAATTTCGATAAAATATTATCTTGACACTCATGTTAGCCCGGTACATAACCGATAGAATACTCTTAATTTTTTTATACACTCATCATCATCATCTTCCTGCCCTTATCCCACGCTATGTGGGGTCGGCACAACATGTGATCTTCTTCCATTTCTCTCTGTCATTCGTCATTTCAGTACTCACTCCTTTCTTACCCATGTCATCTTTCACACAGTCCATCCATCTTTTCTTCGTCCTACCTCTACCCCTGTATCCATCCACATTCATACCTAACACTCTCCTTGTCACATGGCATTCATCTCTTCTCATAACGTGCCCATACCACGCTAACCTATTACTCCTCATCTTTTTTTTTTTTTTTCTTTTTTTTATACACTCAGCATACGTAATATACAAACATTGTATATTACGTATACAATGTTATACACGGCGGGTTCGATTCCCGCCGTGGGACAAATGTTTGCATTATTTGCAGATATTTGTCTCAGGTCTGGGTGTTTTCTATGTATAATATGTATGTATTTACAAAAAAAAAAGTATATCTATGTAGTTTATCAGTCATGTGGTTCCCATAATACAAGCTCTGCTTAGTTTGGGGCTACATGATGCTGTGTGATAGTGTCCAGCATTATTTATTATTTATTATTATTATTATTTATTATTGTCCCGCCGCGGGCATCGAACCCCCACCGAGGCAGTGTACTCACCGACATCAGGACTTGGCGTGGGGATGGTGTCGCACTTGCATCGTCGCATCTCCTCTAAGACCCTCAACTCTGATGGGAGGAGCTTGGCCACCTCCTCAGCGGTCATTGACTCTGCAACGGGATATGTCATGTACATACAGAGTGTGTGAGTCTAGTGTCATGTACATACATAATGTGTGACTCTAGTGTCGTGTATAGTAGCGGAATGAAAATATTCACCACCTTAAGATCTGCTATGTCAAAGAACATTTTTCTAAGGGAATTTAAACTTTGTTGTCAAACAGTTAAACATAATTTTCAGTACAGCACTCTCGTCTAGTACGCAATTTAAAAAGGAACATGTGCTTGCAACGCGTAAACGAACTTATTTCAAAACTGGTCATCCTTTTCATTATGCGACTGTACATTATCGATTGTGTGACTCTAGCGTCATGTACATATCGAGTGTGTGTCTCTAATGTCATGTACATACATACAGAGTGTGACTCTATTGTCATGTACATACAGAGTGTGTGATTCTAGTGATATGTACATATTGTACATAAATAGTGTGTGACTCTTATGCCATGTATATATTGTAAATACATAGTGTGTGACTCTAGCGTCATGTAAATATCGAGTGTGTGACTCTAGTGTCATGTACATATCGAGTGTGTGTCTCTAGCGTCATGTACATACAGAGTGTGTGATTCTAGTGTCATGTACATACCGAGTGTAAAATGGACGGCACTCTTCACAGGCGGTTCTGGGGGCTCACAGCGACACGTGGGGTCCAACAGGGCGGCCGCCTCCTCAGCCCGGCGACGGATCTCGGATGGAAGCACAGATGTACCTGGAGAGGAGTTGCGATAATTTTTAACGTATTCACCACAGCCAAAACCGCCATTTTGATTTTTTTGACATTTCCTATAGCCTATGATATCTTGAAAGAGCACTTAATAAATACTTAATAAACACTGCGATTCAAGATTTTCATCAAGCTGGAAGTCTAAAGACGCGGCTTGAAATTGAAATTGAAAACCATTTATTCAATAAAATCACAAGGATCACATTGAAACGTCTCACATAAGGTGAATCTATGTGCCAATTCCAACCTAACACAAGTACGAGAAGAACAGGCGAGGAACTCGTCTCGGTCCTAGCGCTTTTTTCTACGATCCTTCTTACAAAAAATGAAATCAAGATTATCTAATAATAACCTAAATATATATAACTCAAAGGTGACTGACTGACTGACTGACTGACATAGTGATCTATCAACGCACAGCCCAAACCACTGGACGGGTCGGGCTGATATTTGGCATGCAGGTAGATGTTATGACGTAGGCATCCGCTAGGAAAGGATTTTGATTAATTCTACCCCCAAGGGGATAAAATAGGTGATGAAAGTTTGTATGAAAAGTCGCGATAATCGACATTCACGCGGGCGAAGCTGCGGGCATCAGCTCGTAATAACATAAAACAAAACAAAAGGACAGCGTTTACATTGCAAATTGGTTAGCGACATCGGGCCATGAGTTCCTATTCTACTAATATTATAAACGCGAAAGTTTGTAAGAATGGATGGATGGATGAATGTTTGTTACTCTTTCACGCTAAAACGGCTGAACGGATCTGAATTAAATTTGGCACAGATATAGATTATGGTCTGGAATAACACATGGGCTACATTTTATCCCGAAAAAATGTACGGTTCTCGCGGGAAAGATTTGTTTTTATTTTTCAAGTTACCACGCGCGCGATGCCGTGGGCGGATGCTAGTCATCAATTATATTCATTTATATTATAAGCTTTCTTTTAGGGTTCGGTTCGTTAGGGTTTGGTTCCCGCCCGTTTGTATTTTGATCAGTTTTTAATTTGACAGTATTGTCCGTAATGCCAACAAAAAGAAAAAGGGCTCTGACAGAAGACCAGCGTTGACTGCTAGCTCGCTAGCAACCAACCCATGCTGAGGCAGACGCCATTTTGTTTCTTTAGACTTTTTATGTTGTTTTTATAAGTGTTTTTTGTTTTCGTATGTTAGTCTAATCGAACAAATAAAGTTATTTTATTCTTATTTTATACTCACATGGACATATCTCGTATTGCTGTGACCTATCTAAGGCGTCTCCGACCACTCGCAGCATGAAGTGGTGGTAGTCAGACTTCTTCACAGGTGGTACTGTAACTCCCATTGCGCGGTCGACCACTGAAATATTGGTGAATCTATCTATTTATTTATTTATTTGTAGGAAAACCAACAGCTTTTACAATAAAAAAACTTGAGAGGTGTCAAGGGACACCCGGATGGAACGAACTTCCTTTCCTTGCTTTCTATGAGAGAGAGAGAGAGAGACAGAGAAACACGCGCACGCCGCACGGCTTACAACTATAGCAAAAAGTGTCGTTACAACTTTTCGTGAGAATTTTTTTCGTCTAACCCCCTTTCACAACGCGCGATAAAGAACTTCGTTCCAAAATTAATAACTGCTTAGTGCTAGATAGCCAATGAAAGATACATTAGGCATACAAATCGGTGAAATGTTGACGACCTCAGTGGCGCAGCGGGCGAGAGTCCGCCTGCGACGCAAGAGGTTGCGGGTTCGATTCCCGCCGCGGAACAAATTTGTGTACGATCTGCAGAAATTTGTTCCGTTGGTCTGGGTGTTTTCTATGTATAATAAAAAATATCTATCTATGTATATAATGTATTAAATATATCAGTTATCTAGTACCCATGACACAAGCTTTGAGTAGCTTACTTTGGGGCTAGATGATGCTGTGTGGATTGTCCAGCATTATTTATTATTATTTATTATTTATTTATTTGTTTCCTACAAATAAATAAATAAATAGATAGATTCAACAAACCAACAGCTTTTACAATAAAAAAACTTGAGAGGTGTCAAGGGACACCCGGATGGAACGAAGTTCCTTTCCTTGCTTTCTATGAGAGAGAGAGAGAGAGACAAAGAAACACGCGCACGCCGCACGGCTTACAACTATAGCAAAAAGTGTCGTTACAACTTTTCGTGAGAATTTTTTTCGTCTAACCCCCTTTCACAACGCGCGATAAAGAACTTCGTTCCAAAATTAATAACTGCTTAGTGCTAGATAGCCAATGAAAGATACATTAGGCATACAAATCGGTGAAATGTAAGTATATACTAGGTACTTATAAAAGAATCTAATTGATCTAATAACCTTTAAACCAGTAAGAGCGCTGGTGGTGTAAGAGCGCTGGTGGTGTAGTGGTAGCACCCCTGCCTCACGATCCGAAGGTCGTGGGTTCAAACCTGGTCGTGCACCAATGAGTTTTTCCATTCGAAAAATTTATGTGCGCAATGCCAGTGCTCTTAAACGGTGAAGGAAAACATCGTGAGGAAACCGGCATACCCTAGAACCAAAAATTCGAAAGTATGTGTCATAGGTTAGTATTCTTATAAGCGGCGATGGGCTTGCAACCTGTCACGTACGGAATACTAACTACTGTGCAAAATGTGGGCATGTACCAAATGTCATGTTTGGACGTGCCTCTGACTAACCTCTTTAGATATCCTCAAAGATCTAAATAACTAGAGATCTGAGGAGATATCTCCTGAGCCTGGGGATTACAGTCGTGATCATATATATATATATATATATATTTAAACCAGTAGAGGTGTAAAAGTAAAGACAAAAAGCGTATGTATCATTGTTATAGTACTGAGTACTATAACAATTCAGTGATCTGTAATAGTTAAAGTTCATCCAACGGATCTAGACATTCGTGAAGTTAGCCACAGGTGCGAGTTTGCGCATGTACAGTTCCTTCCCCCCCCCTCATACCTCCAATTGCTCCCGAAAAACGATACTGCGCAGCTCTTGCGGCTAACTTCACGAATGACTAGATTCGTTGAGCCAACTATACCCGTATGACAATGATTCAGTGATCTGTAATAGTTACTAAAGTAATGAGATCTGGCATGGCAACGTAAAAACAGCCTGCACTGAGCCTACAAGCCTGATTCTGTGTACAACCCGGTCACATTATCTCGAGACCTGGCGTCGACTCTCTCTCGGCAACGAAAGTGCGAGCGCGGGGAGGTGAAAGGAGAACGGGGCGGGAGGTTCGCATCCCAGCGAGGTCTCGAGATAATGTGACCGGGTTGTAATTGTCCATCGCTGATAATATGGACGTCGATCAAATAATTAGTAAACAAAAATCGCTAAATAAAAAAAAATAAAAAAAATATCACGACTGTAATCCCCAGGCTCGGTAGATATATTCTCAGATTTTTAGTTACTTAGATCTTTGAGGATATCTAAAGAGGGTAGTCAGAGGCAAGTCCAAATATGACATTTGGTACGTGCCCACATTTTGCACAGTAGTTAGTATTCCGTACGTGACAGGTTGCAAGCCCATCGCCGCTTATTAAAATACTAACCTATGACACATACCTTCGAATTTTTGGTTCTAGGGTATGCCGGTTTCCTCACGATGTTTTCCTTCACCGTTTAACAGCACTGGCATTGCGCACATAAATTTTTCGAATGGAAAAACTCATTGGTGCACGACCAGGCTTGAACCCACGACCTTCGGATCGTGAGGCAGGGGTGCTACCACTACACTACCAGCGCTCTTAATCGCTAAATGTATCGTGAGAACGTGTAATTCGCGAGCGCTTACATAAACTATAGCAAGCAGAACGCCTTTTATAACTTGTTTGTTTCCTTTTCTTTAGTTCGTCATTGTAAATAACATGGCATAACGACGACCTCAGTGGCGCAGCGGGCAAGAGTCCGCCTGCGACGAAAGAGGTTGCGGGTTCGATTCCCGCCTCGGAACAAATTTGTGTACGATCCGCAGAAATTTGTTCCGTTGGTCTGGGTGTGTATGTATAATAAAAAATATCTATCTATGTACCTATATCATGTATTAAATATATCAGTTATCTAGTACCCATAACACAAGCTTTGAGTAGCTTACTTTGGGGCTAGATGATGCTGTGTGGATTGTCCAGCATTATTTATTTATTATTTATTTGGTGTTGTTACTCACTGAACTGCGCTATTTCCTTGGCATCTAAAGTTATTTCCATCTTCTCTTTAATAGCCCGTTCATAGTCGCGGGTCACCCACTCATTCGTGAATCGTTGCGCGCGCGAATGTTCCACGGCTGGAAACAAAGTCAAAGCCAAATTATTTTTATTCATTACTAGCTTCTGCACGCGGCGTCGCCCGCGAAGTACCTACATAAATTATAGCCTATGTTCATCCTGAAAGTTCATTCTACACACTGGTGAAAGAATTTTTCAAATCGGTTCAGTAGTTTCGGAGCCTATTCAATTCAAACAAACAAACAAACAATCAAATCTTTCCTCTTTATAATATTAGTATAGACTACTATAATTTTTTTTGACATCGAATGGATACTTTCAGATTACCTCCTACATACAAACACACTTTACCTCCTTATAAAATTAGTGTAGAAAATTATTATAATTTGATTTTACCTACAGTAATTTTACCTGAGTACCTACAGTAATTTTACCTGCAGTAATTCTACAGTAATTCTAGACAAAGTCATTTTAGCTACATTAATTTTACCTGCAGTAACTGTAATTTTACCTACAGTGATTCTATCTATAGTAATTTAACCTGCGGTAATTTCACATCATTAAATATTTAGACGACCTCTGTGGCGCAGCGGGCGAGAGTCCGCCTGCGACGCAAGAGGTTGCGGGTTCGATTCCCGCCGCGGAACAAATTTGTGTACGATCTGCAGAAATTTGTTCCGTTGGTATGGGTGTTATCTATGTATAATAAAAAATATCTATCTATGTATATAATGTATTAAATACCTATATCAGTTATCTAGTACCCATAACACAAGCTTTGAGTAGCTTACTTTGGGGCTAGATGATGCTGTGTGGATTGTGCAGCATTATTTATTTATTTAATTAATCATACCTTCGTCCACTAGTGTGTTGAGCATACATCTTATTTCGTGACGGGGGGGATACCTCTCGCTTATTGTCTTCACTGGACTTAGTTCGCGAGCTGTGAACACAAAAAACAACTATTATGATCAAGTTTATTCACTGCTTCAAATTAAGAGTACGTGGTGTAGTGGTAACACCCCTGCCTCACGATCCGAAGGTCGTGGGTTCAAACCTGGTCGTGCACCGATGACTTTTTACATTAAAAAAAATGATGTGCGCAATGACAATGCTCTTAAACGGTGAAGGTAAGCATCGCGGAGAAACCGGTAGACCCTAGCACCAAAAATTCGAAGGTGTGTGTCATAGATTAATCTAAATATATATAACTCAAAGGTGTCTGACTGACTGACTGACTGACTGACTGACTGACTGACTGACTGACATAGTGATCTATCAACGCACAGCCCAAACCACTGGACGGATCGGGCTGAAATTTGGCATGCAGGTAGATGTTATGACGTAGGCATCCGCTAAGAAAGGATTTTAATTAATTCTACCCCCAAGGGGATAAAATAGGGGATGAAAGTTTGATTTTGTTTTTCAAGGTACCACGCGGGCGAAGCCGTAGGCGGAAGCTAGAATTCTTATAAGCGGCGATGAGCTTGCAACTTGTCACGAACGAAATACTAAATACTGTGCAAAATGTGGGCATGTACCAAATGTCATGTTTGGACGTGCCTGTGACTATCCTCTTTAGATATCCTCAAAGATCTAAGTAACTAAAGATCTGAGGAAGATATCTACCGAGCCCGGGGATTACAGTCGTGAATTTGGTGCCATGAGTAATAATTTTGACAGATGTCATAGTAACGTACTATTACTACTGTACTGACGTAAGCCGATCTATATGTGACAACTCATGGTAGACGTACAGACACGAATGAGTTAGAATTACCTCTAGAGAGTTTCCAGCGAGGATCTTCCCTAGAGGTGGTCTCCTCAGGCACGGGGTCCACGGGGCAGATGCGACAGCGGCAGAGATCGCCGAGGGGGCAGCCACATTGGTGGCAGAATTCTGTTAAATATTAAAATATTGTCAAAACTTGACGGTATAAAAGCTAGAGTTACTTACATGTACTTTGAAGCTTGATGCTTGATGCCTTTGAAGTTGGATGCTTGATAGTTTGAAGGTAGATACTTAATAGTTTGATGTTTGATGCATTTGAAGCTTGATGCTCAATAGTTTGATGCTTGATAATTTGAAGGTAGATACTTAAATGTATAATGCTTGATGTAAAGTTTGATGCTTGATGCTTAATAGTTTAATGCTTGATGTAAAGTTTGATGCTTGATGTATTTGAAGCTTGATGCTCAATAGTTTGAAGTTTGATGTTTAATGAGTTTGAAGTTTGATGCTTGACGAGCTTGAAATTTAATGCTTGACGAGTTTGAAGCTTGATGTTTAACGAGCTTGATGCTTGACGAGTTTGATGCTTGACGAGTTTGAAGCTTGATGCTTAACGAGCTTGAAGCTCCTTGACAAATAAACAGTATACAATTATACTCACGCTCCCTGATCTCCGCGTCGTCTACCAAGTTGAAGATCTGGCTCCTGGCGGCGTGCTCGCGCGCGCGCTGCGCCGCGGCGAGGCGGTGCCGCGCGGCCGAGCGCTGCGCCGCCGGCAGCAAGAACTGCTGCACCAGCTCTGCTACCGCCTCGTTCTGCTCCGCAGTAGACCTGCAACAGTCTTTGCACTCAGCAAATGGAATGAGGTGGGGCTGATGGAATGGGGTGGTGTTCGATGATTGTAAAGCTTGAAGGTTGATGCTTGAAAAACTTGAAGATCACGAGCTTGAAGCTCGATATTTGAAACGCTCGATGCTTGACGAGCATTAAGCTTGATGCTTGATGAGCTTGAAGGTTGATGCTTGACAAACTTGAAGAATGATGCTTGAAAAGCTTGATTTTTGATGAACTTGAACCTCGTTGCTTGGAAAGCTTGACGCTTGACGAACTTGAAAACTTGATGCTAGACAATTCATAGTTAGTTGGATGCATAATAGTTTAATGCTTGATGTAAAGTTTGATGCATTTGAAGCTTGATGCTCAAAGTTTGAAGTTTGATGCTAGAAAACCTTGATGCTTGACAAACTTGAACCTCTATGCTTGAAAAGCTTGATGCTTGATGTGCTTGACGCTACATTACACATTAGAATTATGTATCTATTATGTTATTTTGATAATAAACTGACCTGATTAAGCTAAAAGCACTCACATAGACTGGTTCTCTTGCAGCGAGAGTTGTATTCTGTCGGCCTTCGCTCGCGCCTCCTTCACCGCGTCCTCCTCGGCCGCCAGCTCCACGCCTTCTTGAACTATCTCTTGGAGGTATACGTCCACCGTCTCTTGCGCAACTCCTAATACCTGTAGATTAATACTGAGCTCAAGAAAGAAAGAAAGAAAGAAAAATACTTTATTCATTAAAATCACAAGGATCACTTTGATCGCGACTGTAATCCCCGGGCTCGGTAGATATCTCCTCAGATCTTTAGTTACTTAGATTCTTGAGGATATCAAAAGAGGGTAGTCAAAGGCAAGTCCAAACATGACATTTGGTACATGCCCACATTTTGCACAGTAGTTAGTATTCCGTACGTGACAGGATGCAAGCTCATCTTTGATACGCTCACATGGTGAATCTATGTGCCAATTACAACCTAACCCAAGTACGAGAAAACAGGCAAGAAACTCGTTTCGCTCCTAGCGTTGGCGCAGTCCCTTTTTGGATGGGTGACCGATATAAATAATTACTGATTAATAAATATGTTAATATGTTATAGCAATAATAATAATATTATAAAGAGGAAAACTTTGATTGTTTGTTTGTTTGTTTGTTTGAAACGAATAGGCTCCGAAACTACTGAACCGATTTGAAAAATTCTTTCACCAATGTGTAGAATGAACTTTCAGGATGAACATAGGCTATATTTTATGTAGGTACTTCGCGGGCGACGCCGCGAGCGGAAGCTAGTATGTTATAGCAATGATATTTGTCATAATACCCACTAAGCTGTCCCCACCAGTGGGGATTAAGACATTTTTCAATCTTTTTTTTTGGCGTTTTCCCCACCAATATTTTGTATCCTGGTTGATGTTTTTTTTCAACTTCGGAATCTAATATCTTTAGTAACAACCCCTTCACCGATTAAGCTCATTGCTTCCCAGCAAATCAAATATTAATCAAATATTTAAATTTGTATATCATGATGTCAGATTATACCTGTTTGAACATCTCGTCGTGTTCACGTCTTCTGTGCTCTTCTTTTTGCCGACGTCCCGCTTCTGCTGCTTCGCGCATCGTTTTCTCACGCACTGACAAACAGACAACACTGTTATCTATGTATATAATATTATAAATAACTAGCTGACCCGGCAGACTTCGTACTTATTTAGAAAACGTTTGTATGGGAAATAGAAAAGGGCTATTTTTAGGGTTTTCCCAGCAGTTACTCGAATTTTTCTTACCTTTTAAACCTTCCCTAGACCTCCACGAACATTTCAAAACCAAGATAAGATAAATCCGTTTAGCCGTTCTCGAGTTTTAGCAAGACTAACGAATCAGATGTTTAGCTACTTAGATTTTTGGTTCTAGGATATGCCGGTTTCCTCACGATGTTTTCTATAAGTATATTACTATCCTACTTAATATTATAAACGCGAAAGTTTGTAAGAATGTGTGGATGTATGTTTGTTACTCTTTCACGAAAAGGCTAACGGATCTGGATGAAATTTGGCACAGATATAGATTATAGTCTGGAATAGCACATAGGTTACTTTTTATCCCAGAAAAATGTACGGTTCCCGCGGGATAGATTGTTTTTCTTTTTCAAGGTACCACGCGGACGAAGCCGCGGGCGGAAGCTAGTACATAATATAGTACATAATATTATAAATAATATGGTACATAAAGACTTTTTTACATATTTAAAATTAAACACGCAAACGTATTAAGAGCGAGCAAGCTAGTATCTAAATATATATAACTCAAAGGTGACTGACTGACTGACTGACTGACATAGTGATCTATCAACGCACAGCCCAAACCACTGGACGCATCGGGCTGAAATTTGGCATGCAGGTAGATGTTATGACGTAAGCATCCGCTAAGAAAGGATTTTGATTAATTCTACCCCCAAGGGGATAAAATAGGGGATGAAAGTTTGCATGAAAAGTCGCGATAATCGACATTCACTATAAACTTACGAGCTATCAGTATAAAAGCATGCTGTCTCCTTTCCTCCTTTAGCCTCCTGAGTTCTTTCTCCAGGAAGTCCAGAGCCGCGGACACGGCCCCTCCGCACAGCTCGTCCACCAGAGCCGTGATCGCATCTTCCTGCAATATATCCTTCCTTTTACCTTTCTCTTAATGTCTAAGTACCTGGTTGGCCGAGCTTTGCTCTGTTTTTTTTATCGTAAATCTTGTTTTTTGGAAAATGAAACCTAGCTAGATCGATTTATCGCCCCAGAAAGCCCCTGCATAGGTACTAAATTTCATGAAAATCGCTGGAGCCGTTTCCGAGATTCCAATTATATATATATATATATACATATATACAAGAATTGCTCGTTATAAGGTATAAGATAGTATTTGTTTTTTTTGAATGTCTAACAAATAATGTCGATAAAATAATAATGAAAGGATTTAAGAGCGCCTCATCTCCTTTCGTGCACTTGACATTGTCTTCTTGCCTATTACGAGTCTTCAATATAAACCCCTCCTTGTTTAAACCTCTGTAGGTCACGGCACTCTGACACACTCCTGTTTAAACCTCTATGGGTCATACATAACACCTTGTAACCCTTCTTACTTTAACCTCTTTAGGCCATAACACCCTGTCACCTTCCTTACTTCAACCTCTATAAGTCAATACCCTGTCACCCTCCACACTTAAACCTCTACAGCTCAGCACACCCTGTCACTATCCTTACTTAAATCTCTATAGGTCATAACACCCTGTCACTCTCCTTACTTTAACCTTTAAAGGTCTAACGACGCTCTGTAACCCTCCTTACTTAAACCTTTACAAGTCATAACAACCTGTCACCATCCATACTTAAACCTCTACAGCTCATCACTCCCAGTCACCCTCTTCACTTAAACCACTGTAAATCATAACACCCTGTCACCCTCCTTACTTAAACCTCTACAGTTCATCACACCCGGTCACTATCCTTACTTAAACCTCTATAAATCATAACACCCTGTCACCCTCCTAACTTAAACCTCTATAGGTCATAACACTGTCACACTCCTTACTTTAACCTTTAAAGGTCTAACGACACTCTGTAACTCTCCTTACTTAAACCTTTACAAGTCATAACATCCTGTCACCTTCCATACTTAAACCTGTAGAGGTTTAAGTATGGAAGGTGACATCACTCCCAGTCACCCTCTT
This sequence comes from Cosmorhoe ocellata, assembly GCA_963675405.1. Taxonomy (NCBI): domain Eukaryota; kingdom Metazoa; phylum Arthropoda; class Insecta; order Lepidoptera; family Geometridae; genus Cosmorhoe; species Cosmorhoe ocellata. The sequence goes on along the minus strand of OY776271.1, from coordinate 4,857,617 downwards.
CACTTAAACCACTGTAAATCATAACACCCTGTCACCCTCCTTACTTAAACCTCTACAGTTAATCACACCCAGTCACTATCCTTACTTAAACCTCTATAAATCATAACACCCTGTCACCCTCCTAACTTAAACCTCTATAAATCATAACACCGTCACCCTCCTTACTTAAACCTCTATAAATCATAACACCCTATCCCCCTCCTAACTTAAACCTCTTTAGGTCATACCTTCTGCTCGGCCTCTGTCCGCAGCGCGGTGTACTCGCGCGCCTTGGCCTCCTCCCGCGCGATGCGCACTTTATCCTCCTTCTGGAGGCCATGAGTCGTCTTCAACTCCTCAGTCAGCTCGGCGGCGCGCGTGCGACCTTCGTACATCTAAGTGGAAGTCAAAGTCAAATTATAAGGGTTCTGTTTTGCTACGGAACCCTAAAAAACAATATGTCAAGTGCTCGTAACGAGCGCAGGTAGTATAAGAAATGCCTCACCAAGTTCTGCACAGCTCTCCCTCGCACGATCCTTTGCATTAAAAGGGCGGCCTGGAATAGAAACATTTATTGTCTTATATGGTGAAGGAAAACATCGTGAGGAAACCCGCGGCTTAGTCATCTCTATAATATTAAGCAATATAAATTAGCAGGCAAGCCTTCCGAAACATATTCTGTATGTTAAAAACTATCAGTTGAGATAGTTTTAATTCGGTTATCAAAACAGTGAAGGTGATGAAAGAAAATTGATCAAAATTAATTAAATTAAAAATAGCTATGAACACTTTTTAATAGGCAAGCTATCATAGGCATATTTGTTTATAAATTATATTTGATAAAAAATACGTCTCATCTGGTTATCAGATCAGTGAAGGTCGCTCTTATGCGACTCTTAGACTATCTGACTGACTGACATAGTGATCTATCAACGCACAGCCCAAACCACTGGACGGACCGAGCTGAAATTTGGCATGCAGGTAGATGTTATGACGTAGGCATCCGCTAAGAAAGGATTTTTATTAATTCTACCCCCAAGGGGATAAAATAGGGGATGAAAGATTGATTTTGCTTTTCTAGGTACCACGCGGGCGAAGCCGTGGGCGGAAGGTTTTTATATACCTGGTGGTAGTTCTCGTCGCAGTCGTCGACGCTGTCCACCTCGGGCGTGGCGGGGCGCGGCGTGCTGACCAGCCGGCGGGGCTTCAGCACGTGCAGCGGGCCCGCGGAGCCTCCGCCGGCGGCGCCCAGCCGCGCCTCTGCACAGGGCTCTCTTGTACATGGGCGGTTTTACTCAATACAACCCGGTCACATATCTCGAGACCTGGCGTCGAAGACGTCACGTCGCGTCGGCGCTCTGATATGGTGCGCAAAACACGCGCCATGGCGAGCGCGGGGAGGTGAAAGGAGAACGGGGCGGGAGGTTCGCATTTCAGCGAGGTCTTGAAATAATGTGACCGGGTTGTACACTTATAGTATACACTTTATCTCTCTTTGTTATGCGGAGGGATGAATGTCACGTCAATGTCATGTGACGAGAGTGTTAGGTATGAATGTGGATGGATACAGGGAGAGAGGTAGAACGAAGAAAAGATAGATGGACTGTGTGAAAGATTACATGCATGGGTAAGAAAGGAGTGAGTGAGATGACGAATGACAGAGGTAGATGGAAGAAGATCACATGTAGTGCCGAGATAACGTGGGAAAAGGACATAAAGATGATGATATACCTTATCTCTTCACCACACTCACTGGTTTGAATCACTCAGTCTTAAGATCATTATGCAGGTTCGGATGGACTGTGTGAAAGATGACATGGGTAAGAAAGGAGTGAGTGAGATGACGTATGACAGAGGGAGATGGAAGAAGATCACATGTATTGCCGACCACATAACGTGGGAAAAGGGCAGGAAGATGATGATTCACTTTATCTTAAGTATGATATGAAAAATCTAATACGGGTAAGAAAGTAGTGAGTACTGAGATGACGGATGACAGAGGGAAATGGAAGAAGATCACATGTAGTGCCGAGATAACATGGGAAAAGAACAGGAAGATGATAATATACCTTATCTCTTCACACACAGTTCAACTTACTCTTAAGATCATTATGTAGATTCTCCAAGAACTGTTCGCTCCATTTTGTCTCTCGCTCGCACAGTTGCATCGGGTCGTTAGGGAGATGGTGGCCAGAGCAGGACCTCTTTAGGTCCTGACCACATGTCTTCAGCCAGGCCGGGGGCTCCGACACTTGTCTGTGGTCTTCCAAAGCTGGTGGAGAAACATATGGACACCAGTATTCAGACACAGAGTCAAAATTACTAGTGTAGCGTGAGAATAAATTTTGTGTTTGTACGCGCCTTTGCGGTAGTAGTGCCTAGTGCGGATTCGCATTTACTCGCCGCCCTGTCCGCCATTGTCTCTGCCTATTGTCTATGGCCAATGTGACGCGTGCCGTTCGCAGGCAGTTGGATCCGGTTCCGTCGACCGCTCACGAAGTCTTTAGTTTTACATTTATTTCTGTTTTCCATATCTCTATATTTGCCTACTGTGTTGTTTTATTAGTATACCTGTTTTAATCGTGCTACGAACCTTTTATTTTATACCAAAACTCCCTTGAGAACATAAGCCCCTTACACTAGTATATATTGCAAAAGAGCGCTGGTGGTGTAGTGTAAAAATGTTGACTTTAGCAAATACTTGATAAGTGCACAATTCTGCAGCCAGATCTCGTACTAAAAAGAATGTTTACTTTCACCATTCCAAACATTGATTTGAACGATCAAATTGGGGACGTTTTAGAGAAAGGCCAGGTCAAGAGTACCCTAAACCAACGTACACGTATGAAGAATGTAATGAGAGTGAATGAAGCAAAAGAGGTGTGTCAGGATCGTAGCAAGTGGAGATCCGTGATCTCTGCCTACCCCGTCGCGAAACAGGCGTGATTTTATGTATGTATTGTTACGTTGCCTGGGGTTCGGGGATCGGAAGGAATCACGTTTTAACTTACACCGTTTTATTTTTACTTTACACGTTACAAAGACCAACAACACCTATTCAATTTTTCATCTGACAATCCGTCAAATTATTTTTTTTGTTTGATAAATTATTCGCTCATTTGAGCAGGCTTATAATAGTCATAGACCTTACTGCCTAGTCTTGCGTAAATTAATTTCTTCCGTTTTCTATAATCTAACTTAATCTAACCTAATCTAACCGCCATTTTCTCCTTGGCGGGAATCTCTCTCCGTCAAATTAAACTAAACTATCCGACCTCTATGGTTGTGGTAGAGGCCGTAACACTATGTATTATTTCACTCACACAGTAGCGCGGGGTCGTAGTATATCTGCGCGTGCCGCCTGCGCGCCTGGTAGCCGTGGCGCGCGAGCGGCGCGTGCTGCTCGGAGGCGGGGTCGCGCGCCGCGTGCGCAACGCTGCCCATGCCGCGCGCCTCGCGCATGCGCGCCACCTGCCCCACGCGCCCGCCGCCCACGTGGATGGCCTGCAGCTTGCGCAGCTCTGGCCCATCGAAACGATAAGCAATTAAAGGTTTGTAAAGAAAGGGCAAACTTATGACAGGTTTGTAACGAGAAAAGGGTAAACTAATGGCAGGTTTGTGGAGAGGACCAAGACAAACTTATGACAGCTTTGTAGCGGGAAAAGGGCAAACTAATGAGAAGTTTGTAGCGGGGAAATGGTAAACTAATGTAAGATTTGTAGCCGGAAAAGGGTAAACTAATGGAAGGTTTGTAGAGAGGAAAATAGCAAACTTATGACAGTTCTGAGGAGGGGAACAAGACAAACTAATGCGTGGTTTGTAGCTAGAATAGGGTAAACTAATGAGAGGTTTGTAGCGGGGAAAATGTCAAACTTATGACAGGTTTGTGAAGTGGAACAAGAAAAAGTAATGCGGGGTTTGTGGAATGAAACAAGACAAACTAGTGTGGTATTTGTAGTGGGGAAAAGTGGAAAACTTATGATAGGTTTGTAACGGGAACAAAAGGAAAACTTATCACAGGTTTGTAGTGGAGATAAGACAAACTAATGAGAGCGGTTAGTAACTTGCAAAAAGCAAGCTAATGAAGAATTTATGGCAGACAACACGGCATACAAATGATAGGCTTTAGGGTGGAGTTTTTCTCCTTCCGCAGATAAACCCGTTGTTGAATACCTGAAAAGGACGGAAATATCTGGTACTTTCCCGCTAAACTATTATTTAATGAGCTTAACTAGATACTCATTAGATAATAGTTTAGCGGGAAAGTACTAGATATTTCCGTCCTTTTCAGTATTTATAATGGATTTCCGCAAAGTCACGCCTGAATCAACCATTTAACCCATTGTTGACTCATTCTGTGAGATTAACTCCTGGAAGCACCTCTATCCCTGGTCCTCCTGATATGGTCTATCTTCCGCTCCATCTCCTCCTTCTTCACTGCCCACATCTTGGCCAGCTTCTTGCTGGTGCGGTTCATCTGCTTCTGCCTCTGAGACGCTTGCAGGCGATGAAGCAGTTCCAACCTGATGTCTTGGAGCTCGTCGATTTCCTTAACAAGTATTTAAAGATATAAAGATAAAGATAAAGATATACTTTATTTGTAGCTGAAGTAGGCATTAATGTAAAAAAAAAAAAAAAAAAATCCTGACTTACTAAACTAATTAAATTACCAACACCATTATAAACTAAATAACCCACTTAAAGCCTACCTAAAAGCTACAAAATGGCGTTCGACTCAGCATATGTTGTGATAGCTAAGGTTATAGCTAACACAACGCTGATCTTCCGTCGAAACCATTGCGTTGCGTCACGTACGCGATACTATAATACATATAAATTAACAAGAAGATAAACTATAATAACTAAAAATCCTACTATAACAACATAACTATGTAACAAATGATATAATACACGAGCAATACTTACAATTTTATGATTTTAAATCGGACAATACTATAATATAGCAGTACCTACGAATACAAAAAAAAAAAAAACAAACGAACATACTTGTACCATTAATTAATAAATAATAAATAAATGAAATAGTGCCAAGGCTCTCAATGCATTATAATATTATAATAAAGCACGGCAAGTAACCCCAACAAGAAAGTGAAGAGATAGGCTAGAGGAGGTAGGAGAACATACTTTACAATACGAGTACACATACACATAAAGTACCTACTACAAAATAGAAATTTCGTGTCTGAGATCTTCAGTGTCTTTCTGGTGATCTAAAATGAACTTTTTGAGTTTGGACCTAAAATTTGAAAAACACTGAAGCTCCCGTATTGGTGGTGGGATATTGTTCCAGCACTTAGCTGCAGCGTAACGGAAGCTGCCTCTAAAAGCTGCCGAGTGGTGTTGATGAGTTGACAGCTGTTTAGAGCATTTGCGCAAAGAACTCGTTTTAGACATCCAACTGAGTCTCCCGTATAAATACCCAGGCGTGCGAAACTTTATCACCCCAAAAAGTAAGCAGGCGAGATGGAGCTTCTGACGCGCCTTCATACGAAGTATGAAGTTCTGATTCAGAAAAGGGGTGACGTGAGTCAGGGGAGGAATTTTAAAACAAAAGCTAAACAAATTTTAAAAAATTTTAATATCTCTTATTAGCTTTCTGATGTTTTTTAAATATTTATAGACATTATTCTAGCTGATAAATAAAATAAAAATAAATATGATCACGACTGTAATCCCGGGGCTCGGTAGGTATCTTCCTCAGATCTTTAGTTACTCAGATCTTTGAGGATATCTAAAGAGGGTAGTCAGAGGCACGTCCAAACATGACATTTGGTACATGCCTACATTTGGCACAGTAGTTAGTATTCCGTACGTGACAGGTTGCAAGTCCATCGCCGCTTATAAGAATACTAACCTATGACACATATGTACCTTCTTAATTATTTGTTTTTAGGGTATGCCGGTTTCACGATGTTTTCCTTCACCGTTTAAGAGCAGAGGCATTGCGCACATAAATTTTTCGAATGGAAAAACTTATTGGTGCACGACCAGATTTGAACCCACGACCTTCGGATCGTGAGGCCGGGGACCACTGCACCACCAGCGCTCTCTAGCTGATGGTGTTTCGAAATACTTAAATAAATAAAACAACATCAAAAATTAAAAAAAAACTGACTGAAAGTGTTTGAAAATAACTTCAAACAGAAGCCAAATTGGATTTTTTCAACATTTTGTAAATCCTATGCTACATGTACATATTCAACACCTCATTTGTTGAAATCTGTCCAGCAGTTTGGGCTACAGTTAAAGGAACTCACACTACATACACCCAAAAACACATCACTTCTTCTTTGCAGTCGTGTAAAAAAATGTCTATGTCTATGTCTACTACGTCTACGTCTACGTTTACATCTACGTCCACGTCTACGTCTACGTAAATGTCTACGCCTACTTATATATCTTTGTCTATGTCTATGTTTATATCTGCCTATGTCTATATCTATGTCTATGTCTATGTTTATATCTGTCTATCTATGTCTATTATATCTTTGTCTACGTCTATAACAAAATAAACATACAGCCTCCCTAAATATCCAGTCCTTGGTCTCCACGTCTCCGATGATGCCGTCAGTCCTCTTCATCCAGTGCGGGAACTGACCCTTCTCCACCAGCGCGTTCCACGTGCGCGCGTGACGCATCCTGGAACCAGGGGGTTTGCAGCTTTTGATCTGTACGTCTACCATGAGTTTTCACAATCTACACTCGCTAGCGACTGTAGTTAAAAGATTGTATGAAAACTTGTACAGCGCCTCTAGCGGAATTTAAGAAAACATATCTGAGTTTTCAAAGTTTTGGCTTGGTTTTGGTTTGCTTGCGTTTTCGTTGTAGGTATTGTTTTTAAGTTTTCTAAAATCAGTTTGTCCATATTGGAATATCGATACGATACGATTTCTAAGTGAAATCGGATTTCAGATTCGTTTTGATATATCGGACTCATACCTAGCTCCAACCAAAGGAACGCCCAAACACATAACCTTCATTCGCAGTCGGGTAAAAATAGTACTCCAACTTACTTGTTGATAATTTCCGTGGTGTGGAAGTCAGCTGGCAGGTCCCCGGTCCTGTACGGACGCCCCGGACCTAAAGATACCAAATAAAATAAAATAAGTAATGAAAAAGGTTTTTGAAGTGAAAACTTCTTTTACATCTCTCATATTCGGTAAGTAGGTCCTTATTACCCTCAAATGGGGCTTGTAGGTGACCAATTAGCGCTCTAGGGTAATAATGTAGCTAGAAAAGCCCTAGGGCGGTAAGTAATTAAAAAAAAACTTCACTCTTTCAAAAAGTTCGCGTACATCTAACCATCATACTGGCAATTAGACATCATGCATTCAGCCCAATGACAAAAGAGGTCGCTTCGCTATTCAGCCTTGTCTGAAATTAGCCTTAAAAGGCTATTCAGCCTTATTTAAAATTGATGATTATATACTCATGTATAATAGTCATCAATTTTAAATATCGAACGGCGAAGCTCAATTTCGTTCTTGAAAAAAATAATTACTAAAAAAAAAGATGAAAAAAGGCGGGAATAGAAAACTTTTACTTTAAATATTGTTTATTCTTGTAATGCCGGTTTTTTTCTACTTACCTCACAATCGAGATGTAAAGCAGAGTAGTTAGCTCGGGTGTAAGCATCAATTGCACCCTCGAACTATAGGCGCCCTCGCTGCGTTCGTGCGCCTAAATATCTCGGGCTGCAATTGATGCCTTACAGCCCTTGGCTACTAATCTACTATTTAGCATCGCATCGTTGTGATTTGTAGCTATAACAATTCACTGTTTGAAAGTCGATGAAACGAAAAAGCGACAATAAAAAGAGACAGACACAAAATCCATGAGATTTAACGCGGGAGGAAATGAGATAAGGGGCATTTTATAGTGTTTTTGTTACCCCCCCCCCTCCACTCGTGTTTACCAAGGCATAGTGGAGGTTTGCTTGGTTGTTACATTAATTGCTCATTTGAGCAGGCTAAAGTCTGTACACCATACTGCCTAGTCTTACGTAAATTAATTTCTTCCGTTTTCTATAAAATCTAACCTAAGATAACTAACCGCCATTTTTTTTTCTCTCTAGATCAGCTTCCTACCACGTGTTAATTACACACATGCTTTTTTTTAAGTACAGTCTTGATCATCAATGCCAGTGCTCTTAAACGGTGAAGGAAAACATCGTGAGGAAACCGGCATACCCTAGAACCAAAAATTCGAAGGTATACATACCTTCGAAGAATACTAACCTATGACACGTGTGTCATAGGTTAGTATTCTTATAAGCGGCGATGGGCTTGCAACCTGTCACGTACGGAATACTAACTACTTTGCAAAATGTGGGCATGTACCAAATGTCATGTTTGGACTTGCCTCTGACTACCCTCTTTAGATATCCTCAAAGATACTAAAGATCTGAAGAGATATCTACCGAGCCTGGGGATTACAGTCGTGGTCATATTTGATCATCACTCACCCCACTCCAACTTGTCCAAGTACAATACTTCCGGGGTGGTCTCACAGCCGTCAGCCGCCTGCCCATCGGGCTGCCAGGGTATAGTCTGAGCAGACGACTCCCTGAATAAACTCTGGGTTCCCCTGTTCCTGGGTCTCGTTGGCCCTAGCGGCTCCGGCGCGGGCGAGGGCGGGTGGAACTCGGGTGTTACACTCTTCAGGGATAATATTTTCTTGGGCCTTGAAAAGCAGTTATTTTGTAGTTAAAACTGTAATGAAACTGTGTGTTCCGGTTTGGGTAAGACTTTATGCTGAGATGGAACCTTTTTGGCCGCACGAGCAGCAAAACATCCTTGGTTTTTAAAGGAGTGAGGCCATTATCAAAGAGTTTTATTCAGCATAACCTACCTGTAGGTATATTCACCTCTTTAGAGGCTGGGAGAAAAGAGTTTTACCAAAAGGAGTATGTATCTCCTAGTGTTCTGAAGGCAGAGGCAAAGAGAATATAATCACTACGGGCAGAGGTGTTTATAAGAAAGACTGCCTACCTCTTTTGAATGAACCTTCATGGGCAATTGAACCAAAAAGGTCAATAACAATTAATTTTTCTTACAAAATTATCTAACTTTTTACGACCATTGGCATTGGCATCTTGACACGATACTTTTTTCTAATAGTTCCTCTAACTATACATAGATGTCACTACTTGCACGTAACCGTTTTTGAATTTAAAAACTTTTCAGTAATGGGACTTTGAATAAATCATTTATAACTTACATAGCGACGTATTTAAACCGATCTTTGCCCGTGAGGTGTGGCGTCGGCAGATTCTGCGTAGTTTGCACCTTCTGCAGATACCCCCCGTACGAGCGGTCCATGTGGTCAGGCAGACGACAGTTGGGGTGATACACTGATGGTAGAATATTAGAAAAAAATCGCTAAGTTATATAAAAATATATAATAAAATATGTATAATATAATAAAAATATATAATATAATTATAAAGTATCCGTAAGGTTGCGCCAAATAGGCCGCTGACTAGGGTAGTTACAAGGTAGTTGACAAGTTAATTATCTTATGTGACATTTGTACGAAGTCGGAAACAAGAATGCTAATATAATTCTAGATAGTTTCCGTGAAACATGCGATTGAGTTGGGCCACGTTTAGTTGACAATGCGCCTCGTAAATCGCATTGCCGATATCTTGCTAATTAAATTGAATTTATTCCAAGGTCATTAAATATTCACTCGACAAAATGAAAGATTAGGAAGCTTTACATGAAAATCTGCTAGTGATTAACTATGATTAACTTATAAGTGTTGGTTTTTGTTCAGCTAAAGTGAGATAAAAATATTCGAGCTAAATTATTACCAGGGGAATAGTGAAACATTAGTGAAATTTTTGTTGGTTTTCAGCTTCTCCAAGCAGTGGCGGATTTACACATTTGCCGCCAGTAGGCTATTAAATTTAGCGTTTAGTAATTTATCGTGTAAAATCGTTGGATTATTTGGTATAGGTGTATAGTATTAAAATATTGCAATTTTGTTAAATTTTTTCTCCGTGTATATTATAATTTTTATTTATTATTTTGTGTAAGGTAATAAGCCAAATTTGCCGCCCCCTAAAATTTGCCGCCCTAGGCTCCAGCCTACTCAGCCTGGTGATAAATCCACCACTGTCTCCAAGTCTTTATCTAATAAATTAAATTAGTAAACAAGGTACATAAGTAGTACGAAAACAAGAAAGCTTTATTCGTAGGTCCGATTTGCTCAAAACTTTATTTGGATAGGTACTTACATTTGTTGCTAAATAAATAGGCACGTCGTTTTTTAGGACTTGTGTGTAATAAAATACTTACCTACTATATTATAATGTACTACATTATAAAATATATAATATAATTTGATACTAACTATTAATAACTATCATCACCATCATTGGCCTTTTTACATCTAATAAAGATGATTTAGGTGACGATAAGTTATTACAGAACATTCGAAGCACTCGAACGTTTCTGTGCCTATGCGGGAGTGACTGCCGCGCCCACACAGGATCTTATATTTGTACCTACTTACTATATTATAAACTATATTATAAATTATATTATGTACTATATTATGTACTATATTATAAATTATATCATGTATCTAATATAGTACTTATATACTTTACTACGTACCAACTTGCACTCGTGAACCTTTCCTCAGATCAGAAAACATGGTGCTGTAAACCGGCTGCAAAACCTGGAGACAAAAGAAACCAGTTTGACGATAAAGATACCTCCCTTTGTCACATATTTAACCCCCGACGCAAAAAGAGGGGTGTTATAAGTTTAACGTGTCTGTCTGTGTACCTGTGTGTCTGTCTGTGGTAACGAAGCTCCCAAACGGATGAACCGATTTTCGATTAGTTTTTTATTGAGTCATAGATAATTTTATCCCGAGTGTTCTCAGCCATGTTTCATGAAAATCTGTTTAGTCGATTGAAGATCATCAGCTCTTTAATAGTTGATGAGAGGATCTGGCTAACTTCCTTAAGTCAGATCGATTCGAAATTTGGTACCGTGTTACTTCAATGATATTGAAAGAACATGGTAAGGTAAGCGTGACTTCAAATATAACATGTTGTTAGAGTAAGGTTTAGATGTCGGGGAATTTTTAAAAATTTTAATTTTGTATTCCAATTTATAAAAAAAATCGTGTTCTATACTGTTTATATAGGTATTCTAAAAATCTAAAACAAAAACTGTAACTAGAAAACATTCCAGAAAACGAATATAGGTATAATATATTTGTGCGCCGACCTAGCTCTAAACCAGACTAGGTTAGGTTGGTTGGTAGGAAATGCCCCTAGGCATTAAGCCCTCCTCTTTTCCATATAAATAAATAAATAAGAATCGAAACTTACAAGCTGTGCAGACCCCATGGCGGCTTTAAACGCCGTCCTTGCGTAGTCGCGGGCGCCAGACACGATGTATGCTGAATCTACAATAGAATTATAATATAAATCATTTGAAATCCATTATGTTAGCACCTGGGCTGCAATTACGTAGGTAATTCTGATACTATCAAAACATGATTACTAACTGCTTCTAGATAACAGCTGTGAATTGCTCTAAGGATAGTTTATTCCCATAAAATTATTATTATATTTTGATTTACCTATTACCATAGGTAGGTATATTGTTTGTAAGTATTAGAATCACGCAATCACAGCCCTGTTGCTTATAGATATTCATTGTAATTGATAGCAACTAGAGTTCCGTAATAGCCATTCTGAAGTATCTAAAGGTGGGTACTGACCGGCGTTACGGGGCGTAATGTAACGTGTACTTTTAAACTTACACGACCTGAACACATTATTATTAGTAATAGACGGGTATTTATCGCGTTCAAAATTTACCTTATATTTTCCCGACGTTTCGACAGGTTTGCAGCTGTCGTGGTCACTCACGGGTAGACTGGAGGTAAATTTTGAACGCGATAAATACCCGTCTAATACTAATAATAATGTAATGTAACGTGTTACACCGCGAGCATACGTGCAGTCAGTACGTCGTGTTACGTGGAAACCGTTCAACGAAGCCAAGTTCAAGTTGTTCGGAAGCGAGCAACGAGCTCGTTGCTCGCTTTGAGTGCTCCACCCGGCTGTCGGTTTTTTGGTGAATCCTTTGACTGTTACGCGGTTCAGTCGGTTCAGGCGAAAACAGAGCACAGAGTTTTGACGAGCATGTTACGCCGATTTTAGAACACAGCGTAACAATGCTCGATGCGTAACACGCTCGATGCGAATGTTACATTACACCTCGTAACGTTGGTCAGTACCCACCTCAAAAGTAACAAAAACCAAGTAACATCTAAATTTAATATAACTCAAAGGTGACTGACTGACTGACTGACTGACTGACATAGTGATCTATCAACGCACAGCCCAAACCACTGGACGGATCGGGCTGAAATTTGGCATGTAGGTAGATGTTATGACGTAGGCACCCGCTAAGAAAGGATTTTGATTAATTCTACCCCCAAGGGGATAAAATAGGGGATGAAAGTTTGTATGAAAAGTCGCGATAATCGACATTCGACGATGTATAAATATCTCACACTTTGACACGTTTCTACTCTATTGATATCTTACCGTTATTTTAAAAGCTTTTTTAACCTTGATTATAGAGCTCGTCTTTCAAGCTGATAGCATGAAGATGGAGCAATAGAAGATTGGTTGATAATAAGTTATTTCACGAAGGGTACATTTGAAATTAACTAATATTTTACGAGATAACCAAAATAATTTGTTGCGAACAATTACGAAACCGTGAGGAAAGTGGTTTATATATAACGATATATACATACATATAGATATACTATCTACGATTTAAATCTTTGGTTCACACGGGCAATTTGGCAAAACGGACGATTCTACCCAATTATTGTTAGTATTAAACGGTTATTGGCTGTCCTCACAGCTCAGTCGGTAGTAGCTCTGCCTTCTGCGCTGCAGGTTGTGGGTTCGATCCCCACCCAGGACTAACATTGTGTGATGAACGCAGATATTTGTTCTGTGTCTAGATGTGTAGGTATGTATTCTAATCTATATATTTGTCAAAAAAAATGTACCTAAGTATATTTTTACTAAAATTCAGCACGGTTCCCTTGGGAGGGGATAAAAATCAAAATGTGATTTAGCTAGATATAGGTAGGCAGTGATCTGTAATAGTTATCTAAAGAGATTGGCTCATCATCTTCCTGCCCTTATCCCATATGGCTACATTTATTTATACTTTATTGTACCTACCTACACAAATTACAAAAAAATGTGTGACAAAAGGAGGCTTAATGCCTAGGGGCATTTTCTACCAGCCAACCCATTCTATAGGTAGGTATCTACCTAATTCATCAAAGTGGGTAGGATGGGTATAAGTAATAGCAATCGTCACGGGTACAGATCCTACTATTATTATAAACGCGAAAGTTTGTATGAATGTATGGATGGATGCTGTATGTTTGTTACTCTTTCACGCTAAAACGGCTGAACAGATCTGAATGAAATTTGGCACAGATATAGATTCATCATCATCTTCCTGCCCTTTTCCCACGTTATGTGGGGTCGGCACAACATGTGATCTTCTTCCATTTCCCTCTATCATTCGTCATCTCAGTACTAACTCCTTTCTTACCCATGTCATCTTTCACACAGTCCATCCATCTTTTCTTTGGTCTACCTTTACCCCTGTATCCATCCACATTCATATCTAACACTCTCACAGATATAGATTATGGTCTGGAATAACACATAGGCTACATTTTGTCCCGAAAAAATATAAGGTTCCCGCGGGATAGATTTGTTTTTGTTTTTCAAGGTATCACGCGAGCGAAGCCGCGGGCGGGCGGAAGCTATAGATAAATAAGTCCACTTACCGTACAAATAGTCATGCACTCTCATCTTCTTTACCTTATGCTTTTTAGGCGCCGCGTATAAAGTCTCGCCACTCATTTTAAAGCAATATATTTCACTTCACTTCTTTATTTACTTCTTTTGTGTCCTACGCCAAAGCAATATAATTAATTATCTTTCATTAATAACACTACACACCCATTGTTATAGCAAATTCAGGGGATTTGAGTTGTTGTGACAAGTATACTTTTTACTTTATGGATTCGTGTAGGCTACAATGCAAATTATTGTTGGATTGACTATTGACTAAATAGTTTGGTTGCTATGACAATATTATCTCTGAATTGATAACAAATAAAGGCTTCATTAGCTACAAAGTGTAAATAACATTAGATAAGCGGGTTTACACTAACTAACCAATTTTAAGGGACCCTTACCCTAACTAAGAGTGGTGTAATAATAGTTAGAGCGTAGGTAAGGGTAGGTTGGTATACAAAATACAAAATGATTTGTTTGCCAAATTAACAGAGATAGGTACACATTACTAGCGGCCCCCGCACGAGGCAAGCCTGTATCACGGGAAGCCTGTTTACAAAAGTAACTTTAACAGTAAGGTTAGTTGTAACATAAGCACTTATTACACTACACTTTCTCCAGGGACCTTTACCGTGAATAAGTGTGGTGTAATAAGAGGAGCAAGGGACCCTTACTAGGGTGTCAGGGAGTACCCGGCAAGCCTTGCTCCCTTGCAAGGGGCCACGCCCACCCTTGCTACAGGGCCCTGCTAACCGTGTAGTGTAATAGGGCTTTATGGTATATTAGGTAAAATTAGGTACTTACCCTAAATAAAGTAGGAACCTACCATTAAAATTGGGTAGTGTAATACCCGCTTAATTTTATAAATAGCATGTAGGTAGTACCAAGATAGTTATCTCTAGATATCTACCTCTACACTTATAAGTACGTACACTGATATTTTGGAAATGTGTGATTAACACAATGTAGGTAGCTAACGCTAGCCAACTACCTATTCTATGTAGGTAGGGTAGGTATGTAGTTACAAAAAAGTGTAATATTCATCATCATCATCATTATCTTCCTGCTCTTATCTCACTAGGTGGGGTCGGCACAACAGGTTTTCTTCCTCCACTCTCCCCTATCATCCATCATCTCATAATTAATCTTTTAAATAGATAAGTATAGGTATCTCGATCCCATAGTAGATACCTACAAGTTTTGCTTAGTTTAAACTAGATGGCGTTGTGTGAAATGTTCGCCGATATCTACCAACACCATTTAGGTACCTACTATCTACAATAATATTAGAAAAAGGAAAGATTTGTAATTAGGTAAGTTGGAACGAATAAACTCAAAAACTACGGGTCCGATTTCAAACATTATTTCACTGTTTTAGTGCTACATAATACATTACATCTGAGACTTTATATGTACCTTGAAATGACAATTTACATAACTTTGTAACATTGACAATTAATAATTAAAAAACACTTGACACTGGCAAAAATGTTCTCAAAAGAGATAGATGTCATAGCTAGAGAAGAAGACTAACAGTAGAAATAACAACTGCCAAGAAAAAAAAACAACACAACACCATCACAGCCGACGTGACGTACAAATAACATATACAATATACATGATATTGATTGCAAGAAAGAAATCTCAAAGAAATGCAGGGATTCCGATTTTGAGGTTATAATAATACCGATAATAATTGTTTGTTTGTGTTTTTAAATAATAATCGATCGACGCAACATAAACAGTCAATCGTGTAGGAAAATAAAACATCAATCATGTCCGAAGAACAGCCCGCGAAGCCGCTGAACGACGATGTAAGTCTAGAAACAAACTCCCGAGTTTATAATAAAAGTGTGAATTTAGAATTCATCCAATGTTTAAATGATTTTGCTTACAGAATAATGACGACGCGGTACTCACAGACGCAACAGATGCTTCCAATCTATCAGACAGTCCTGATTTGCCAGTTTTGCCGGAAGCTTCCGATATGGCTACGGATAGTGAGATGCTAGCCGCCGCCTCACAAGGCATAATATCAATGGAAGATGGTACAGACATGGTGGAAGAGCGGCTCCACGATTCGCTGGAGAGTCAGGGACAGGAGGAATGGCTTAGCGAAGATGTGTTGACCGATGATGATTTCAATACAGCTGTAAGTAAAATCCTTTAGAATAATAATGAATAAATTGCGGTGTTGTGGTAGCACCCCTGCCTCACGATCCGAAGGTTGTGAGTTCAAACATGGTCGTGCACCAGTGAGTTTTTCCATTCGAAAAATGTATGTGCGCAATGTCAGTGCTCTTTAACGGTGAAGGAAAACATCGCGAGGAAACCGGCATACCCTAGAACCAAAAATTCGAAGGTGTATGTCATAGGTTAGTATTCTTATAAGCGGCGATGGGCTTGCAACCTGTCACGTAAGGTATACTAACTACTGTGCAAAATGTGGGCACGTACCAAATGTCATGTTTGGATGTGCCTCTGACTACCCTCTTTAGATATCCTCAAAATATCTGAGGAAGATATCTACCGAGCCCGAGGATTACAGTTGTGATCATATACATGTATTTATTTATTTCTATTTTAAATGCTATGTCTGAAATTCCAGGCTGATGCCGGAGACTCTCAAACATCCCAGCCAGAAAAGAGTCAGTCGGAAGCATCACCCAATGCCAACAATATCATGGAACACGAGCAAACAGAACCGGAACCGGAGCAAGCCGAGTTGGAACTGGCACAAGCCGAGTTAGAACCGGCACAAGCCGAGTTAGAACCGGAAAAAGCGGAGTTAGAACCGAAGAAAGCTGAAGAACCAATACAAGCTGAGACAGAGCCCCAAACTAAAGTAGAGGCTCTGAAACCTGAGCCCAAGGAAGCAGGGATTACAGACTCTAATGCCAAGGGAACAGAGCACAAAGTTCCCGATCAGAACATAGAGGATGCTTTGAACACCCTTGAAGGAGGCCCGGAGATGGAGACAGCATTACCTGATTTAGATTCGTTTTTGATCAAGTAAGTTTGAATTTTTTTTTTCAGAGTAATTTTTGCCCGCTTTTTTCCGAGATAAAAATGGCTATGTGCTATTACTAGACTATAATCTATATCTGTGCCAAATTTCATCCAGATCCGTTCAGCCATTTCAGCATGAAAGAGTAACAAACATACATCCATACATTCTTATTAGCTTTCGCGTTTATAATATCAGTAGGATCTGCACTGTATTCTTATAAGCGGCGATGGGCTTGCAACCTGTCACGTACGGAATACTAAGTGCCTCTGACTACCCTCTTGAGATATCCTCAAAGATCTAAGTAAATAAAGATCTGAGGAGAAGTCTACTGAGCCTGGGGATTACAGTCACTGTCCTTTTACCACACTAGTTAGGAAGAACTATTAATAATTTTCCATGATAAAAAAAGTATCCAACTAAGTAAATTTTATCAAAATTGGTTCAGCTTCAGTTGGTGAATCCAACTGGTTATTGTTTTATCTGAAACAGTTTCAAACACTATACATAATAATCCAGATATACTTTAATTTTTTTTTTAAATAATTTCTTTTCTTAGAAAACCTGAAAGAAAAGATGAGAAAGCTGAAGAAGTTAAAATAGAAGGTGCGAAAGAGCAAGATGATGGAAACGACACAGATGATCTATTGGTGAGACTTTAAATTTAGTATTATTTAAAAAAATCTAAAAACCCGACTGTACGTCTGTCTACTATGAGTTGTCACATTTAGATCGGCTGACGTCACTACAGTAGTAATAGTACGTTACTATGACATCTGTCAAAATTGTTACTCATGCTACCAAATTGTAAGCAAATGAATGAAGCGCAAACTACAGTCGCTGTAGTACGCTGTGACGTAGGATAGTTAACTACAACCCGGTCACATTATCTCGAGACCTCGCTGGAATGCGAACCTCCCGCCCCGTTCTCCTTTCACCTCCCCGCGCTCGCACTTTCGTTGCCGAGAGAGAGATCAGAGCGCCGACGCGACATGACGTCATCGACGCCAGGTCTCGAGATAATGTGACCGGGTTGTTCGTGACGTTTTAGTATCCGCTAGAGGCGCTGTACAAGTTTTCATACAATTTTTTAACTACAGTCGCTAGCGAGTGTACATTGTGAAAACTCATGGTAGACCTACTGGAAGTGTTGATTAAACAGCTTGTTACAGTCGCCATATTGATTTTTTTGTCAATTCTCATAGCTTATGACACTTATAATCCAGACGAATCCAACAAAACCTCATTTATCAAAATCTGTCCAGCTGTTCGGCTACAGTGACGGTTAAAGAATTTGCATTTATAGTTGGCTCAACGAATCTAGGCATTCGTGAAGTTAGCCGCATGAGCTGCGCAGTATCGATTTTCGGGAGCAATCGGAGGTATGAGGAGGGGGGGAAGGAACTGTACATGCGCAAACTAGCACCTGTGGCTAACTTCACGAATGCCTAGATCCGTTGGAAGAACTACGAGTATATGTACAGTTGACATTGGTACACAACCAGGGTTGAACCCACGACCTTCAGATCGTGAGGCAGGGCTACCACTACACCACCAGAACTCACCACCTTTACATACAAACATACATAAAATCCCGTCTGTTGCCCGACGGGGTAGGCAGAGACCACGGATCTCCACTTGCTACGATCCTGACATCCCTCATTTCGTTACCATGTTTCTACATAATATATTTTTTCAGATTCGAAGGTGTGTGACATATGTAGGTTTAGTATTCTTATAAGCGGCGATGGGCTTGCAACCTGTCACGTACGGAATACTAACTACTGTGCAAAATGTGGGCATGTACCAAATTTCATGTTTGGACTCTCTTCTCTTTAGATATCCTAAAAGATCTAAGTAACTAGAGATCTGAGGAGATATCTACCGAGCCCGGGGATTACAGTAGTGATATGCCCGAGCTTGTGTTAAAGCTTACAAGTTGTTCCACGGTGCTTCGGCCAAGAAGTTAAAGCTCTATTTTTATAATTTTTATCTATACTAATATTATAAAGAGGAAAACTTTGATTGTTTGTTTGTTTGTTTGTTTGTTTGAAATGAATAAGCTCCGAAACTACTGAACCGATTTGAAAAATTCTTTCACCAATGTGTAGAATGAACTTTCAGGATGAACATAGGCTATATTTTATGTAAGTAGGTACTTCGCGGGCGACGCCGCGAGCGGAAGCTAGTTTTTTATATTTTTTCAGAGAATGCTCAGTGAAGACAACAGTAAATCCAAGAAATTGACCAAAACAGTCAAGGATGTGCGAAACTCAGCCAAGAACAAACTCGGCTCCAGTGATGATGATGACGATTTTGTGTTTGAGGTCAGTGGCTTTATCAAGTTAAATAAAAAAACAAGTAAAATTAAATTAAAAAAAATTAAAAAACACAATCTTTGGCGGCCATATTGGATTTGAAATTTGTCATAGTGTATAGTATTCTATTACTCAAGCCCTTTTATTTGATACCTAAATCGAGGGAGTTGTGAAAAAATATGTAATCCGCCATTTTGTGGCGGCGGCCATCTTGGCCCGGTTTCGATCAAACAGCTAAAAACATTCCCGAATAATTCACCTTTCAAACAATAAAAACAAAATCAAAATTGGTTCATGATGGTTAAAAACTATCATGTTTCAGAAACGTCACAATTCAAGTTTGAAGTAACACTGCTTCAGTACAATTTGTATAGGTCATGGTACGAAATAAGTCAAAGTTAGGTATATTGCTATGGAATTAAAAAAAAAAATGTACGCAATGCCAGTGCTCTTAAACGGTGAAGAAAAACATCGTGAGGAAACCGGCATACCAAAAATTCGAAGGTCAGTATTCTTATAAGCGGCGATGGGCTTGCAACCTATCACGGAATACTAACTACTGTGCAAAATGCGGGCATGTACCATGTCATGTTCGGACGTACTGATATCTTTAGATATCCTCAAAGATCTAAGTAACTAGAGATCTGAGGAGATATCTACCGAGCCTGGGGATTACAGTAGTGATATGCCCGAGCTTGTGTTAAAGCCTATATGTTGTTCCAGGGTGCTTCGGCCAAGAAGTTAAAACTCACAAAGAAACCTGAGGGTATGGATTTTGACTGCACAGACCAGGTATGTACACTCGACATGCGAGAGTGAATTCAGTAGTTCTACCATGAGTTTTCACAATCTACACTCGCTAGCGACTGTAGTTACAAAAATGTATGAAAACTTGTACAGCGCCTCTAGCGGATAGTTGGGTACTAAAACCACACGTAGCTAACTATCCTACGTCACAGTACTACAGCGACTGTAGTTTGCGCTCATTTATTTGCTTAGTGTTTGGTGCCATGAGTAACAATTTTGACAGATGTCATAGTAACGTACTATTACTACTGTAGTAACGTCAGCCGATCTAAATGTGACAACTCATGGTAGACGTACTGGCGTGACTTTGCAGAAATCCATTACAAAGCAAAAAGCACTTTCCCGCTAAACTTTTATCTAATAAGCTTAACAACACAAACTCAAATAGAAATTCGACACGTGTTTCGCTTTTTCATTCCAATATGGCGGAACATCCTGTTCGGACTATATTTTTTGGGAATATTTTTTTTAGAAAGAGCTTACTGAGGTGGTGTTTAGAGCGCTGGTGGTGTAGTGGTAGCACCCCTGCCTCACGATCCGAAGGTCGTGGGTTCAAACCTGGTCGTGCACCAATGAGTTTTTCTATTAGAAAAATTTATGTGCGCAATGCCAGTGCTCTTAAACGGTGAAGGAAAACATCGTGAGGAAACCGGCATACCCTAGAACCAAAAATTCGAAGGTAATGTGTCATAGGTTAGTATTCTTATAAGCGGCGATGGGCTTGCAACCTGTCACGTACGGAATACTAACTACTGTGCAAAATGTGGGCATGTACCAAATGTCATGTTTGGACTTGCCTCTGACTACCCCCTTTAGATATCCTCAAGGATCTAAGTAACTAAAGATCTGAGGAGATATCTTACCGAGCCTGGGGATTACAGTCGTGATCATATATATACAGTCGTGGTCAACTAATTAGGGACACTCTTTGGTTAAACCGAATTGTGAATTTATTTTTTATTTTCCAACGAGTCTAAACCATATTCCATATCTCTTACATGTAAGTATAATTAGTCATTTATGTGCCCGATTATACAAACAATAACAACTTCTTAAACATTAAACCTCTTTACAGTATAGCTGATAGATTATCGTAGTGCTATTTGTTCAAATAATGCTGGCTGGCCATTTAATTAGGGACACTGAGATATTGCGTTCTATTTTCAAAATTTGAATCTCAATACTTTTTTACTTCTTCTCTTATTGTTTCGTGGTAGTTTTGGCGGCAATCCCGATATTTATTTTAAGTTTTGAAAAATATTTTGAAGAAAAATGGGTAAAAATAAAAGTTGCGATCCAACACTACGAAAAATTATCATGAAGTTTGTTGTCGAGCATGGTTGGCCATACCGAAGGATAGCAGAACATTTAAATTGTTCAAAAACTATGGTATACAATGCAGTGCAACATGTCAGACGCAATAACACAGATTTAAATGTGCCCAGAACAAAAAGATCGAGAAAAACAACTCCGCAAGAAGATAGAATGATAGCCAGGTTAGCTAAGAAAGATCCGTTTCTAGGCTCTATTTTAATTAAACACGAAGTGTTTGGGACAGACGAAAGAGCTGGTGTCTCAGCTAGGACCGTTCGACGACGTCTGGTAGAAGCAGGGTTGTTCGGAAGAGTGGCTCGCAAAGTACCGTTGTTGAAGAAAGAACATAGAAATGCTCGTTTGGCGTTTGCACGTAAATATGGACATTGGACCTACGCCCAATGGCAACATGTATTATTCTCTGACGAGACCAAGGTTAATTTGATTTCTTCAGATGGAAGGCAATACGTACGGCGTCCAGTAAAAGCGGAAATGAATCCAAGATTCACAAAAAAGCAGGTGAAACATGGCGGTGGAAACATTAAAATGTGGGGTTCATTTTCTGGACGTGGAGTGGGACCTGTGAGGAAAGTTCAGGGTAACTTAGACCAACATCAATACAAGGCAATATTGGAGGAAACGATGCTTCCCTATGCTGAGGAGCATCTCCCTATTATATGGACGTTTCAGCATGATAACGACCCAAAACATACCGCCCGTTCAGTCAAGTCGTTTCTTACCAGTCAGTCAGTATCGGTGCTAGATTGGCCAGCAAATAGCCCGGACCTTAACCCAATCGAGCACCTTTGGCACGAAATCAAGAAAAAAGTAGCCACTTATCGTACCACAACTTTAGATGAACTTAATGAAGCTTTTTGTGAGGCATGGGCAAACATTCCTGTCGAAACATGCCAGAAACTGATAATGTCTATGCCACATCGGTGTCAAGCGGTAATTACTAACAAAGGTTTTGCTACTGGGTACTGATTTTACACGTAATAAAATGGAGCTGTTAAAGATATTATAATACTGCAGATTATTAGTTTTGTTTAACTCTATTTTTCATTATAGTTTACTGTCCTTAATTAAATGTCCAGCTACAGAATTATACCTTAAAATTGAATACATGTTCAACCTTTGATATTAAATACTTTTTTCTATTTATTTATTCTTTTATTTACAGCCATTTAAAGCATAATAATCGGACCAAATTATGCAAATAATAGTTACTGAGAAATCAATAGGGTTTTATATTTGTATGTACATAACCGGTTATTGTTCTTCACTATCTTGCATGTCCCTAATTAGTTGACCACGATTGTATATATATTTTTTTTTTTTTTTCTTACTGAGGAGAACACGAAATTTTAAGTATTTTTTAACATTATTTAATTATATTTCAGTCATCAGACGGAGAGGACGCTATACAGAAGATGTTCATTCCAAAGAAACCTAGTGATAAATCTTTGAAACCGCAGAACGGAAAGCCAATGCAATACCTGAAATCAGAAGCCAGGAATATAGTCAACGTTGTGAAGAAAGGTATAGATCACGACTGTAATCCCCAGGCTCGGTAGATATCTCCTCAGATCTCTAGTTACTTAGATCTTTGAGGATATCTAAAGAGAGTAGTCAGAGGCTTTTCCAAACATGACTTTTGGCACATGCCCACATTTTGCTAGACTGTAATCCCCAGGCTCGGTAGATATCTCCTCAGATCTCT
The DNA here is from genome assembly GCA_963675405.1 of Cosmorhoe ocellata. Classification (NCBI taxonomy): domain Eukaryota; kingdom Metazoa; phylum Arthropoda; class Insecta; order Lepidoptera; family Geometridae; genus Cosmorhoe; species Cosmorhoe ocellata. The sequence goes on along the minus strand of OY776271.1, from coordinate 4,834,575 downwards.
AGTTACTTAGATCTTTGAGGATATCTAAAGAGTCAGAGGCACGTCCAAAATTTCTACCATTATATTTGGCACATGACCACATTATGCACAGTAGTATTCCGTACGTGACAGGTAGCAAGCCCATCGCCGCTTATAAGAATACTCACCTATGACGTATGCCTTAGAAGTATTGGTTCTAGGGTATGCCGGTTTCTTCACGATGTTTTCCTTCACCGTTTAAGAGCATTGGCATTGCGCATGTAATGTTTTGGAATAGAAAGAAATAAATTTATTTTTATTTTAATTTTATTTTTATTTTAAATTTATTTAAACAAACAGAACTATAAATCTTATAAGTAAAATAACTAAACATAGAGCTTAATCCAATAAAGTTTCCACAAAATACTAGTTGCCTTCATTTATTAATGATAATACAGATGATGATGATGATGATGAATACTAGCTTCTGCCCACGGCTTCGCCCGCGTTTTACCTAGAATAACAAAAACAAATCTATTCCACGGGAACCATACAGTTTTCCGAGATAAAAGTAGCCTATGTGCTATTCCAGAATATAATCTATATCTGTGCCAAATTTCATCAAATTCCATTCATTCATTTTGGCGTGAAAGAGTAACAAATATACATACATACATACATACATACATACATATCCAGGGATAATGTAGAATTCTAACGGTGAAAGAATTTTTGAAATCGGACCAGTAGTTTTTGAGTTTATTCGTTACAAACAAAAATACAAAACTTTCCTCTTTATAATATTAGTATACTCGTATATCAAAAGCCTAAAAATAAATTTCAAGCTGCTAGCTTTAAATATGACGTGATTTCCATATAAACTTTCATCCCCTATTTCAACCCCTTACAACCCTTTTTTCGCATTAAAAACTAGCCTAATGTCCTTTCTCAGCTGTAATCTATCTCTGTACCAAATTTCATATAGAAAGAAGTATAGATACGGCCTCTGTGGCGCAGCGTGCGAAGCTCCGCCTGAGATGCAGTAGGTTGCGGGTTCGATTCCCGCCGTGGGACAAATGTTTGCATTATTTGCAGATATTTGTCTCAAGTCTGGGTGTTTTCTATGTATAATATGTATGTATTTACAGAACAAAAAAGTGTATCTATGTAGTTTACCAGTCATGTGGTTCCCGTAATCCAAGCTCTGCTTAGTTTGGGGCTACATGATGCTGTGTGATAGTGTCCAGCATTATTATTATTAACTAGCTGTCCCGGCAAACTTCGTACCGCCTTCTACATTGCTTAGACAACAGTTAGTGATTATAATTTAATATGAACTTTATTAAATAGTAATAAAGTTCAAATTGACTCTACATTTTATTTAGAAAACGTTTGTATGGGAAATAGAAAAGGGCTATTTTTAGGGTTTTCCCGGCAGTTATTCGAATTTTTCTTACCTTTAAAACCTTCCCTAGACCTCCACGAACATTTCAAGACCAAGATAAGATAAATCCGTTTAGCCGTTCTCGAGTCTTAGCGAGACTAACGAACAACTATTTTTATATATATAAGATTTAGATTGGTGTTGTGTTTCCAGAGCGGCTTGCTACGTCGACGCCGCTAAGGGCGGGGCGCCCGCGCTCCCTGCTGAAGGCGCCGCACTCTTCGCTCAGCATTCACCAGCTCAAGATTCCCAACTCCACGCTCACACCACGGTATAATACACTTGCGTGCAAAAAAATCGACCCACACATAGTAATGAAAGCCTGGAGTGGGCCGATTCTTTTGCACGCAAGTATACAAGTATTCTACATTAATAGGCCTCACAGCTCAGTTGGTAGTAGTTTTGCCTTCTGTGAAGGTTGCGGGTTCGATCTCCCAGGACTAACATTTGTGTGATGAACACAGATAATAGATACAGATACAGATTGAGATACAGATAAGAGATAAAGATACATAATAAATTATTAATAAATAAATAAATATTGGTGGACATTTCACACAACGCCATCTACCCCCAAACTAAGCAAAGCTTGTATTATGGGAACTAAATAGCTGATAGATTAATTAAATACTGTTTTTTAGTTACGTACATACAATACTGATAACACCTAGACACAGAACAAACATCTGCGTTCATCACACAAATGTTAGAAATAAATTTTGAAATTGGTCCAGTAATTTTTGAGTTTATTCATTACAAACAAAATACAAAACTTTCCTCTATATCATATTAGTATAGATATGTATCTGAATCTATGTATCTGTATGCATGTATTTGTATCTATAAATAAATAATAAATACTGGTGTACAATTCACACAACGCCATCTAGCACCAAACTAAGCAAAGCTTTTACTATGGGAACCAGATAGCTGATAGATTAATTAAATACTTTTTTTTTTCGTAAATACATACATAGAATACATAATAACACCCAGACACAGAACAAACATCTGCGTTCATCACACAAATGTTAGTCCTGGGTGGGGATCGAACCCACAACCTGCAGCGCAGAAGGCGAACCAAACGAAATCAGACCAGTAGTTTTAGAGTTTATTCGTTACAAACACAAATACAAGACTTTCCTCTTTATAATCTATATCTATATAAGAGCTTAACCTGACTGACTGATTGACTGATTGATCATCGCTGAGCCGAAACCGCTGAAGCTAGAAAGCTGAAATTTGGAAGGTGGTTTCCTTTTATAACAAAACCACCCATTAAGGCGGGGTTTTTGGAAATTCCACCTTTAAGGGGGTGAAAAAGGGTGAAAACGTTTGTATGAAACTTTTTAACGCGTGGAGCGATTTTCATGAAACTTTGATTGTACACTGTAAATGCAAAATGAACGGACACTTGTTTCAAGATTTTTCAATATAACCTTCAAAAAGGGGTCAAATGTGGGGTCAATGTTTGTATGGGAACTTTTTAACAGGTGGTGCGATTGGTTTGAAACTTGGTTTGTGTACTGTAAATGCAAAATGAATAGACACGTGTTTCAGGATTTTTCAATATAACCTTCATAAAGGGGTCAAATGGGGTGTTAAAGTTAGTATGGGATTTTTATGAGTTGTGTGATGTGTTTGAAACTCAGTTTAGATACTTTAAGTGAACGAAGTCGCTGGCGGGACAGCTAGTAGAATACGTAATAACACCCAGACACAGAACAAACATCTGCGTTCATCACACAAATGTTAGTCCTGGGTGGGGATCGAACCCACAACCTGCAGCGCAGAAGGCGAACCAAACGAAATCAGACCAGTAGTTTTAGAGTTTATTCGTTACAAACACAAATACAAAACTTTCCTCTTTATAATATTAGTATAGAAGTATAGATTAATAGTCTAGACACGTAATTTTTTTCTCTAATTACGTGTGAATGGAAGAATAAAACACGTGTGGACCCCACGCGTGGGATAAGGACAGGAGAATGACGTATCCAATTATTTCAGACCGAAACAAGCGGCTCCTAAAGCGGCGGTCAAAACGCCGTCCATTTTGAAACTACCAGTACCGAAGCAAGAGAAAAAGGAACCGGATACTAATGAGGAGTTCTTGGAGGATGAGGATTTCCACATCCGTGAGGAGGTAAGCCAAAAGCACCTTAGACCACGTTTTTCTTTAAGGCCCAGCATTTTGAAAATTGCAAGTATTGCAACCCTAATTATTCTATTACCGCTTAATAGATTACATTGAAATTGAACTACACGATACTCAAGGATATAAGTGATAAATCAACCGGAGCTAAAACACGAGTTTGTTAGAAAACCTTGGTTAAAAACCATCTCAAACACACCTCTGAAAATTCAGAAATTCCCTAATTTATCCAGAACAGTAAGGTTTTTTGCATTTCTTTTTCACATGAATGTAAATCAGTTAATTTGAAACAAATTATCCCAGCCCTTTTTTTCAAATAAGCTATTAACTTGAACAAAATTATGTTTTTTATAAATTGTCGCTTACGTTATTTAATTCGGAGCAGCCATATTATCATGCCGCACTCTACTTACTTGTCACTTGGATATTTTGCTCGGTGCTTTGTCTCATTCCGCGGCGAGCCGCGTTGCTAGACGGGTCTGTGTCACTTTTTTTCGCAACTTTTACGAAAGAAAAACCAGAACAAATGGCTAAAATATCACACAAAACATGTGCATTAGGCGTTGGAAACACGTTATGGACGTATTAAAGTAATTGTATATTTTATTTGACCACATTAGGAATAATAATTTTATTGATACAATTTAATATTTTGTAAGACCCATTACCACAACTTATAATAAAACTAGCTTCCACCCACGGCTTCGACCGCGTGGTACCTTGAAAAAAAATCTATGCTACGGGAACCGTACATTTTTCCGGGATAAGAAATAGGCAAATAGCCTATGTGCTATTCCAGATAGTAATCTATATCTGTGCCTAATTTCATCTACATCCGTTCAGCTGTTTCAGCGTGAATGAGTGACAAACATACATCCATACATCCACACATCCATGCATCCGTACCTACATCCTCACATCCATACATTCTTACAAACTTTCGCGTTTTTATTTATCAGTAGGATTATTACGTAGGTACGTTTTGGTTCAATAAAGCTGTAGCAAACCGTATGTATTCGGTATTGAGTAACGGGTACCTACGCCATTTAGAACCGAGTATCGAGTCGGTACACCCGAATGCATCTCCTTACTCGCATCTTTTGTAGTATAGGAACCTGGTGTCACAGGTTGTCATACAAAGCATTAAAATTTGTCCAGTCCGAAAAAAAAAGGTTCAAAATACGGAAAAGTGAAAAATGCACCTTACACAGTTTGGTATGTTTTCTACAAATTATGAATGTTGCAACGCCGCGAGACGTCATAAGTACCTGAACGCGTACCAAATCGAATCGTATTGCGTACGATACTGAAACCTCATTATCGTACGTATCATACCTAATACCTCATAATATAACAGAAGTAACAAGTAACGTGTTCGATTCGAAGTAACGAGTACTCATTGTTATAGTATCGATCGAGTACATACGGGTTCGCATTTTGTTCAAGCCCTGTCAGATTGTTTGTCATGAATGTTTAGTAAGAGAGCCCACGATGCTAAATGGGGATTTGCTCGAGCAATATAAAGACCTATTGCAATCCGCATTGCAAAGCTTACGTGATAAAAAAAAAAAATGTTATGTAATGTACCTATTCGTTTTCATCGGTGGGGGGAGCGGCTATAGATTATCAAAACTGTAAAAAAAAAAAATTATCGTGCGCGTCGTAGTTTTTCTAAAGGGATGTTAAGTGAACCTAAAAAAAGCTCTCGTTCAATAATCGTACGATTAGGATGTGACGCAAACGTGCAACAAAAAAGAATGTGCAACAAAAAATTGCCACTTTTAAATACTCAGCGCGTCAGATTAAGAAATCCCATCAAAAACATAAATGTGAAATGAGAGCCAAGTTCAATAAGTAGGTATGCTTTAGTCGTTGACTTCAGCGACAAAAGAAGTGAGATCTAAACGGGTGCCAAGTACAATGGTCAGTCCTGAAACTTATTTATAACAATATGAAATATTTTTAACAACTTTAAGATATAATTTCATCTTAAAACTTAGGATATTATATTGAAGCCTAAGGTCTAACTTGGCTAGTTCTCATATACGAATTAACTACTGACTAACTATGTCCAATCGCTAGTTTCTACCAGCAATCCAAATTTTTAGAAGAATAAAATAAGAACTTGCAAAGGCTATACTTACCTAATTTAATTTGTACTCTTAAGAAAACTAGCCAAGTCAGGCCTTAGGCTTCAATATAATATCCTAAGTTTTAAAATGAAATTATATTTTAAAGTTGTTAAAAATATTTCATATTGTTATAAATAAGTTTCAGGACTGACCATTGTACTTGGCACCCGTTTAGATCTCACTTCTTTTGTCGCTGAAGTCAACGACTAAAGCATACCTACTTATTGAACTTGGCTCTCATTTCACATTTATGTTTTTGATGGGATATCATTACTTTTTGTACAGAACTTATTAGTAAGTAGGTACTTATTCTTATATTATTATACTTATATATCTACCTGCAAGGGCGGCTCAAACTATTGGCACATTGTATAGGTATGTACATGTAGGTATACCTAAGTAGGTAGGTACTTACTGAATAAGTATACGTACTACCTATATCTATCTTTTATGTGTAAGCCATTATCGTCAAAATAGTGAACCATAAATACAATAAAAACTTACAACCGCGTGCGCGATATTATTATGCGGTCCGGCGGCGGGCGAATAAGTCGCCTGCGGGCGGGGCGCGGGGTGGGGGAAGATGTCGCTCATCGCTGAGTAGGTACGCGACCGCCGAATGCGGGCAGACGCGGGGCAAACGTCATTGACGGTTGTTAGATAGGTAGGTAGGTACACTCAGCTAGAGCTACCTTTGTTAGCTAGGTAGTATGTACGTACTGTAGGTACTGGTCATATAATAGAACCATATACTTACGCTTAGTATGTAGGTACATTTAAAAAAAAATCTGCCTTTCCTTTCCTAAGATTATGGTAAAATGGTAAATAATCTCCTGAAAGTGAAACTTTAATAGCTAGACAGTGAGTTATTGTTATTATAAGCTACCTACCTATAAAATAACGTAGGTATTGTGTATTTTAGTGTGTCAGATAAGTTGGTACCTACCTACTTATAGTCAGGTAGGTACCTACTTACTTAATTTTACAAGTTAGGTACCTATATATAGTATTCTATTGAGCAAGTGTACCTATCTAGGTACACATACTCAGTAAGTATCTATCTACCATTGAGCTACCTACTTACGTAGGTACGTGCTAATAATTTGAACTGTCCAATGTCCATGTTAGTTAGGTTGCTATGTAAATCCTACTAAACGCGACAGTTTGTAAGAATGTAAGGGTGCGTGGATGTATGTTTACTTACTTTACTTACTTTTTATCTCGGAAAAATATAAGGTTCTCGCGGCAGATTTGTTTTTTTTTCAAGGTATCACGCGGGCGAAGCCGCGGGCGGAAACTAGTACTGACATACCTACTTTATTAGTCTAAACCTAAATACTTATCTAGTCTTACCTATCTACATAGACGGCTCAACTATTGGCACATTGTATACCTAGGTACCCTAAGTAGATAGGTTAGCCCGATAATAGTAGGTACTTACCGAGAGTACTTTATTAGTCTAAACCTAAATACTTATCTAGTCATACTTACCTATCTACATAGACGGCTCAACTATTAGCACATTGTATACCTAGGTACCTAAGTAGATAGGTTAGCCCGATAATAGTAGGTACTTACCGAGAGTGTACTACTTACCAATCCAAGACACTACTTCCACTCGTTAGTATTTTCACGTCAAGACTCTATTAAAATCCACATAATGACCGACTGTCATCTACATATTTAGATTGCTATTCTTATATTACAGGCGCTAGTAAGGGTTCCTAAGAGAATCAATTAATTGAAAAAGTACGATCAGTTTCAGATTTTTTCCTTTGTATCCACCCCACTACCTACCTGGATGCAAAATTTGAACGTTCTAGGTCATCTAGAACTGGGTTATAATTAACGTCTATAGATCAGTCAGTGATAAAATTTTCCATAACCAGCCATTTTTGGACGTTAATATCTAAATAACCGTTTGAGGTGTGTTTATGAAATTCGGTGCACATATTTTACTCGCAAGTGGCAATAGATGAGCCAAATTTGACTTGTTTATGTGAAATAGTTTTTGAGTTACGAGGGGGTGAAAAATCACCCAAATGGTTCCCGTAATATTACACTAGGCGCGCATCGCCCGTTCGCTTCGCTTGAACTTGGCTTGACACGCTGCCGCGTGTCTAGATGTATGGTTCGTCTTTATGTCCTAAGAGTTGCTGCCACATAATCCGACGATTATCTGGAGGGTTCACCTAATCTGACAGTTATAATTTTTTATAAATGGCGGCCATATACATATATGGGGCTCATATTTGGCGGAGGCATTTAACCGGGTACAAGGTATCCCCCTGTAGAATAATCTGCCGTGCTTTAGTAAATCCCGAAATCCTCTCTTGGGCTCCCCTAGTAGTAGTTTGTTTGACATTTTTGTACCTACATTAACTTTTGTCATTTTACATTTTTCTTGTACACAGTATAAGAAAACATTAGGTAGGTACCTACTCATTTTACCTATTAGCGATATATTTTTTTTTAAATCAAAAAAGAAAGATGAAAATCAACCCCCATTACTAAAATATGGCGAAAGGTAAGTAAAAACTATCATAATATTGGTCGTACCCAGTCCTGCTTACAAACCACAGTATAGTAAACTAATAAATCACACTATAACTATAATATATACAGTCGTGGTCAACTAATTAGGGACACTCTTTGGTTAAACCGAATTGTGAATTTATTTTTTATTTTCCAACGAGTCTAAACCATATTCCATATCTCTTACATGTAAGTATAATTAGTCATTTATGTGCCCGATTATACAAACAATAACAACTTCTTAAACATTAAACCTCTTTACAGTATAGCTGATAGATTATCGTAGTGCTATTTGTTCAAATAATGCTGGCTGGCCATTTAATTAGGGACACTGAGATATTGCGTTCTATTTTCAAAATTTGAATCTCAATACTTTTTTACTTCTTCTCTTATTGTTTCGTGGTAGTTTTGGCGGCAATCCCGATATTTATTTTAAGTTTTGAAAAATATTTTGAAGAAAAATGGGTAAAAATAAAAGTTGCGATCCAACACTACGAAAAATTATCATGAAGTTTGTTGTCGAGCATGGTTGGCCATACCGAAGGATAGCAGAACATTTAAATTGTTCAAAAACTATGGTATACAATGCAGTGCAACATGTCAGACGCAATAACACAGATTTAAATGTGCCCAGAACAAAAAGATCGAGAAAAACAACTCCGCAAGAAGATAGAATGATAGCCAGGTTAGCTAAGAAAGATCCGTTTCTAGGCTCTATTTTAATTAAACACGAAGTGTTTGGGACAGACGAAAGAGCTGGTGTCTCAGCTAGGACCGTTCGACGACGTCTGGTAGAAGCAGGGTTGTTCGGAAGAGTGGCTCGCAAAGTACCGTTGTTGAAGAAAGAACATAGAAATGCTCGTTTGGCGTTTGCACGTAAATATGGACATTGGACCTACGCCCAATGGCAACATGTATTATTCTCTGACGAGACCAAGGTTAATTTGATTTCTTCAGATGGAAGGCAATACGTACGGCGTCCAGTAAAAGCGGAAATGAATCCAAGATTCACAAAAAAGCAGGTGAAACATGGCGGTGGAAACATTAAAATGTGGGGTTCATTTTCTGGACGTGGAGTGGGACCTGTGAGGAAAGTTCAGAGTAACTTAGACCAACATCAATACAAGGCAATATTGGAGGAAACGATGCTTCCCTATGCTGAGGAGCATCTCCCTATTATATGGACGTTTCAGCATGATAACGACCCAAAACATACCGCCCGTTCAGTCAAGTCGTTTCTTACCAGTCAGTCAGTATCGGTGCTAGATTGGCCAGCAAATAGCCCGGACCTTAACCCAATCGAGCACCTTTGGCACGAAATCAAGAAAAAAGTAGCCACTTATCGTACCACAACTTTAGATGAACTTAATGAAGCTTTTTGTGAGGCATGGGCAAACATTCCTGTCGAAACATGCCAGAAACTGATAATGTCTATGCCACATCGGTGTCAAGCGGTAATTACTAACAAAGGTTTTGCTACTGGGTACTGATTCTACACGTAATAAAATGGAGCTGTTAAAGATATTATAATACTGCAGATTATTAGTTTTGTTTAACTCTATTTTTCATTATAGTTTACTGTCCTTAATTAAATGTCCAGCTACAGAATTATACCTTAAAATTGAATACATGTTCAACCTTTGATATTAAATACTTTTTTCTATTTATTTATTCTTTTATTTACAGCCATTTAAAGCATAATAATCGGACCAAATTATGCAAATAATAGTTACTGAGAAATCAATAGGGTTTTATATTTGTATGTACATAACCGGTTATTGTTCTTCACTATCTTGCATGTCCCTAATTAGTTGACCACGACTGTATACAATGAGTAACATAATATCCCTATAAGGCCGGAACGGGAGTATTCTATACGTCATTGCGAACAACGTTTGTTCAACGACTTTTAAAGTTTCAAAGGTTTTCATTCATGAAATGTCTCTTAAACTTTGCTCCAATACGTACCTTGAAACCACATGAGGCAACCCTATTAACAGCTGTTTTTTGACCTTTAGGTGTGAACTCTAGATGAAATAGGTAACAGAACGGACACCAATCAATAATGTGCCTACCTAGCCTACTTACTTAATAACGAGGTAGCTTAATAAGTAACTTCTGTTTTTTTTGAAGGCCTAGTTGGTAGGTACCGTGGTATTTATTGGTAATTATAATGTAAGGTCCCTAATAAAATCCCTATGCACGGTAAAGATCCTTTCAGATCTCTTTGTTAACTACCTACCTAGTAGGAGATAGGAACCTACTCAATTTTGTACCTACCTACTTGGGCCATAAAGGTATCTTGAGTAGATACCAAAACGTGTGAGAGGATGTTTACCGTGCCTGAGGATAAAGCCGTGACCATAATTTCACTTGCATTTTTCCAACGATGTACCTATTATTGTTGATCGGAGCATTTTTCAATCCAATTTTGTACCTACCTACTTGGGCACTAAAGTCAAAGGTTGTGACTTTTCTGTCTTACTAATCTTCATTTTTATGTGAACAGCCTATTTCTCATTGGTTGCTATCTCAGGCTATGTTTTTGCATCTCTGTCTCACTTTGTCTGCTGTCATGTCAGTTGTCAGTCAGTTAACGGCTTTCTGTTTGAAATTTTTTACTGCAAATTGCAAAGTTTTATGTTTCTTTGGTCTTTTATGCGTGGTTTTAGGCTGTGAGAAAGTTAAAAATAGTTATAATGTGCCTTTCAACAAAAAAGGCACCGACTCCACGTTGCAGAACATGTACAATTTGTCGAAAAAGTTATGGTCGAATAAATGACAAAAAATGGATATTTATGATGAAATTTCCTCTAGATGAAGAAAAGTAAGTACAAATTGAGTATCATACTGGAGAATTTTGTATCTTTGTACTGTCTGCAGAGCATAATAAATGAATAGATACTCGCCAGGAAAAATACTTTCGTGTTTACAAACAGTAGTGATGTAGCACAAGTATCTTCATTACTTATCGATAAACTTTATTACATATTATTAACATTATTAGAAGTTTTGGGCTATACATAAGTACATGGCTTTTGTTAGTGATATTTTCAATGGTGTGTTTAATTTTAGATGTAGACAATGGGCGCAGATTATCGGAATTGAAGATTTGGCCTACATTCCTATTGAAAAACTTCATGAAATGAAATACGTTTGTGGAGATCATTTTCATTTGTATGCTATGATGCCTGGTTCATCACCGTACTGGTCGCGAAGGAACAGGAGTAGAATCATCTAGCTATAAGACGATTCAGTGTGATCCTTGTAATCTTACTGAAAAAAATCTGTTTGACTTTGACCGAGCGAGGCGAGTCGAGCTATCACACGGCACAATAGCTGTCTACTGACACATCAGCTGCTCGTACTTTGTATAATATCCTTAAGTTTAAGTTGTACCTAAACGTAAATTAACGTTGAATAAATTTGATTTTTAAATCCATAATTATTATTCATTTTATTTGTAACGGTAATTATTTTTGTTAATTTTGTAGCTGGAATCCACGATGCATTTCATAATAATTTATCGATATCGATATAATCAGGAATAACCTGAGAACATCCTTATGTTCTTATCGTTACGTTGGTATATAACGTATGCTGACTGACACTGTTGACGTTTTTATTTTTAAATTAGTAATAGGTGGTATGTTAAATGAAGTTTATTAAAAAGTCTCTATGTCCCATCTCATAGACGTAGTGATTATATTCTCTTTGGTAGTGATTATATTCTCTTTGGCAATAGGTACTTTTGGTTGAATGAAATGTCATTTTTAATCAGTCGCAATAGCATTCGTTCCTTGCAACAACTGCAACAAGGAATCTCTCGGTTCGCGAAACTTTATTAGCGTACGATACGATGTAGGTTTGGCGAGTGGATCGGTCGTGCTGGTACAGTAGCATGGCCTCCACGCTCCTCTGATCTGACGCCCCTTGATTTTTTTTTTGTGGGGCTACCTCAAGTCTATCGTCTATCGCGTCGAAAGCCCATCAGTAGATGCCCTCAGAGTGAAAATAATTTCAGCGTGTGCGGACATAACGCCTGAAAAGCTTCGGAACGCAACAAAAACGGTGGCTCGCAGAGCAGACATTTGCATCTTTCGTGAAGGAGGGCACATTGAGCCTTTCCTGTGAAATGTGTTGTGTTGTGTGTGTCAACAGTGATAAAAACGTGTCAAAATTCAGTGATAGATAGGTAGCTTACTAATAAAAAGATATAAAAAGATATCGTGATTTTAATCTTTGACCTTAATATCTACGTAGAATTATGTAAGTAAGATCCGTAAAAAATTGAAAATAATCTTTTGAAAACTGTAGTTACTATTATCTCATCTGGAGCATGGCACACGCGTTCAATTGTCTACGTGTGTGTGTGTGGGTCCGACGCGATAGGAGGGTGCGCGTGTGTTTGTTACCTACGCAAATAGTAAACAAACACATAGGGTTGTCACAAATTTATCATAAAGTGATTTGTTTTAAATTGTATTGGAATTTCAAATATGATGTATTGAACCTTTGCACACGTCAATGTATTCTAGTGCTCGGTCTAAATACACCCCTTTTGTTCTTATAGGGGTATTACGTTACACGCTGTATATATATATTATTATTTTACATTTTTATGTATCTAAACTGAATTTCAAACAAATCACACAACTCATAAAAAAATCACACTAACTTTGACCCCCTATTTTACCATTTGTAGAGGGTTATTTTGAAATATCCAGAACCACGTACTTATCTATTTATTTTGCATATAAAGTATCCAAACCAAAATTCAGACCAGTCGCACCACCCATTTAAAAGTTTTTATACAAACATTGACATACAAATATTTGACAATTATTTGAAGGTTATATTGAATAATACTGAAACACGTGCCCGTTTATTTTGTATATACAGTACATAAACAAAGTTTCATTAAAATCGCTACAGGCAAGCGTTAAAAAGTTTCATACAAACGTTTTCAACCTTTTTCACCCTCTTAGGGTCGAATTTCCAAAAGTCCTGCCTTAATGGTTGGTTTTGTTATAAATAGAAGCCACTTTCCAAATTTCAGCTTTCAATCAGTCAGTCAGTTAGTCAGGCTAAGCTCTTTTATATAGGTATACATTATTTTATTATGGGTACCAAACAAAATGATTGTCCTACTGCAACATTTTGTTCACTGTGGCACCAGCGCGCGTCTTTCTAGTGTGACTATTCGAGTATAGATGGTGTTAATAGTCGACTCTATGGACCTATGTAGTCTGAAATAAATAAATAAATAACCTATTTAATATTTCATCCTTCTCCCAACAGGAGTTTGAGTCGGATGACGAGACGACAAAGAATGGACAACGTATCATACGTCCGGAGAGAATGGACTCTGTGATGGCGAGCGACGGAGACAGCCATAGTGAAGACGGCAGTATCTATGATGTAAGTATATTATCCAAAACAGTACTTAGGCCTTACCACAAGCTCTTACAAACCATCATGTTTTAGAAACGTCATATTTTAAGCTTGAAGTAACACTACTTCAGTACAATCTTTATACGAAACTTTAAAGTTAAGAGTATATTACTTTACACGAAAAGCTTGTGGTAAAGCCCCAAGGCCCAAGGCCCAAGTGATAACGTATCATGCAGTTGTAGCGTATCACACGAAACGTTACAAAGTAATATAAAGTCAATGATACGTAATGACGTATCATGATGTTACGCTTACGTGTATTGCGACGTCAGATTTTTTTAATGAGTCGTAATTATTATAAAGACTGAACGTATCACAAGCTTGTGGTAAAGCCCCAAGGCCCAAGGCCCAAGTGATAACGTATCATGCAGTTGTAGCGTATCACACGAAACGTTACAAAGTAAGATAAAGTCAATGATACGTAATGACGTATCATGATGTTACGCTTACGTGTATTGCGACGTCAGATTTTTTTAATGAGTCGTAATTATTATAAAGACTGAACGTATCACAAAGTTGCGTATCATAACGTCAAGCAACGTAACGTATGATGAAGTCTAAATATCCATACACCATATTATAAATGACAAGGTAACTCAGTCTGTTTGTTACCTTCTAACGACTGAATGGATCTTAATGACATTTGTCAAGGAAATAGGTTGTATTCTAAAGAAGGATATAGACAACCTTTTTTCAAAAAACCAAAAGAATTAAATGCAGACGAAGTCGCGAACAACAGTTACTTAGAAATGAAGTCTGAACGTATCATAGCGTCCAGAGCGCATCATAAAGTTGCAACGTATCATAATGTCAGAGCGTATAACGTTAAATATAATAAAGTCTGAACGTATCATAACATCCAGAGCGCAACATAAAGGTGCAACGTATCATAATGTCAGAGCGTATAACGTTAAATATGATAAAGTCTGAACGTATCATAACATCCAGAGCGCAACATAAAGTTGCAACGTGTCATAACGTATGACGTCAAATATTATAAGGTATGAACGTATGACATTAAGTTTTATAAAGTCTGAACGTATCATAACATCCAGAGCGCAACATAAAGTTGCAACGTATCATAACGTCAGAGCGTATGACGTTAAATATTATAAAGTTTGCACGTATCATGCGGCCGGAGGGGATGGAGGAAGCTGCTCCTAGCGACAGCGAAAATGGAAGCCTCTACGATGTAAGTATTACAAAGGAGGGCGGTTCTACTCAGTTTGAGGTTTTACCGTTATTTTAAAACTCTTTTAAGCTTGATTTTATTGCTTGTCTTTCAAGCTGATAGTATGAAGATGGAGAATTAAAGGATTGGTTGATAATACGTTATTTCACGAAGGGTACATTTACAAGTTTAATGAAAGTCAGACAAGAAAGTCAGAAAGTCATCCCTAGTTCTGTACGTCTACCATGAGTTGTCACATTTAGATCGGCTGACGTTACTACAGTAGTAATAGTACGTTACTATGACATCTGTCAAAATTGTTACTCATGGTACCAAATTCTAAGCAAATGAATGAGCGCAAACTACAGTCGCTGTAGTACGCTGTGACGTAGGATAGTTAGCTACGTGACGTTTCAGTACCCAACTATCCGCTAGAGGCGCTGTACAAGTTTTCATACAGTTTTTTTACTTAAATAGGCTACTTTTTATCCCGGAAAAATGTACGGTTCCCGCGGGATAGATTGTTTTTGTTTTTCATGGTACCACGCGGGCAAAGCACTGAGCGGAAGCTAGTATTATCCAGATCCGTTCAGCCGTTTCAGCGTGAAAGAGTAACACACATACATCCAGACATCCTGACATCCATACATTCTTACAAACTTTCGCGTTTATACATAATATTAGTAGGATTAAACATTTCAAAAACCCCCGACACTAACTTTGCCCGCCATTTTGTGGTGCCCGCCATTTTGTGGCGGCCATCTTGGAAGATTACTTATAATATAATTGTTAATATATATTTGTTGTTTCCAGGAGCTGCCGTCATCGGAGTCTGATGATGGAGAGGACTGGTTCCAGTTGGACATCCGCGCTGAGAAAGCTGGAGACTATTTACCACTCTTAGGTTAGTCAATATTGCAATTCTTCTTATAGTAGAGGAGATGTGGAAGATCGACCTTCACTGATCTGATAACCAGATGAGACTTATTTTTCATCCTACTATATAATATTATAAACGTGAAAGTTCGGACGATTTGAATTTTCAAAAATCACCATTGCGTTCCCACGAGTAATAGGGACCTAGATGTCCACCCCCGCAGAGCCCTTTACGGGGGTAAGGCGGATCAGCACTGTGTCCTGTGACCGCCAACACAGACACCCACCGTTAGCAACCAGCTTACCCTCTGGCTACGAATCCATCGGCACGGTTCGGTTAACACCTTGGATCGGGGTTTGTTCTCGGGTTTGCTCCCTGACAGTTGTTTGGTTTGATTTCTGAGTGTCCTTCTCCTAGACGGGTTGCAGCACAATGCTGACGAGGCCCATCTCCCCGGGTTTGATTTCGGAGTGTCCTTCTCCTAGACGGATTGCAGCGCAATGCTGACGAGGCCCATCTCCCCGGGTTTGATTTCGGAGTGTCCTTCTCCTAGACGGATTGCAGCGCAATGCTGACGAGGCCCATCTCCCCGGGTTTGATTTCGGAGTGTCCTTCTCCTAGACGGGTTGCAGCGCAATGCTGACGAGGCCCATCTCCCCGGGTTTGATTTCGGAGTGTCCTTCTCCTAGACGGGTTGCAGCACAATGCTGACGAGGCCCATCTCCCCGGGTTTGATTTCGGAGTGTCCTTCTCCTAGACGGATTGCAGCGCAATGCTGACGAGGCCCATCTCCCCGGGTTTGATTTCGGAGTGTCCTTCTCCTAGACGGATTGCAGCGCAATGCTGACGAGGCCCATCTCCCCGGGTTTGATTTCGGAGTGTCCTTCTCCTAGACGGATTGCAGCGCAATGCTGACGAGGCCCATCTCCCCGGGTTTGATTTCGGAGTGTCCTTCTCCTAGACGGGTTGCAGCACAATGCTGACGAGGCCCATCTCCCCGGGTTTGATTTCGGAGTGTCCTTCTCCTAGACGGGTTGCAGCACAATGCTGACGAGGCCCATCTCCCCGGGTTTGATTTCGGAGTGTCCTTCTCCTAGACGGGTTGCAGCACAATGCTGACGAGGCCCATCTCCCCGGGTTTGATTTCGGAGTGTCCTTCTCCTAGACGGGTTGCAGCACAATGCTGACGAGGCCCATCTCCCCGGGTTTGATTTCGGAGTGTCCTTCTCCTAGACGGGTTGCAGCACAATGCTGACGAGGCCCATCTCCCCGGGTGTTCATCTGTGTTCATCACACAAATTTTTGCCCTGGGTGGGGATCGAACCCACAACCGGCAGCGCAGAAGGCAGAGCTACTACCAACTGAGCTGTGAGGCCGGTCAACTGATAGAAAATTGTTCACCAATATTTATTTATTAATATTTTTTTTTAAATGCAGGTCCGAACGCGAAGAAGATGCTTCTAGAAGAGAAAACTCGAGTGAGCGCTCGCCTCGCCACTCTCAAACAGAGTCTGAGCGCTCTCACCGATAGTGGGAAGAAACAGGCCGACCAGGTGGGCGATTACCTTAACATAATTGAACGACCTCAGTGGCGCAGCGGGCGAGAGTCCGCCTGCGACGCAAGAGGTTGCGGGTTCGATTGCCGCCGCGGAACAAATTTGCGTACGATCTACAGAAATTTGTTCCGTTGGTCTGGGTGTTTTCTATACTAATATTATAAAGAGGAAAACTTTGATTGTTTGTTTGTTTGTTTGTTTGTTTGTTTGTTTGAAATGAATAGGCTCCGAAACTACTGAACCGATTTGAAAAATTCTTTCACCAATGTGTAGAATGAACTTTCAGGATGAACATAGGCTATATTTTATGTAGGTACTTCGCGGGCGACGCCGCGTGCAGAAGCTAGTATCGAATAAACTCAAAAACGGTGCTCAAAAACTACTGGTCCGATTTCAAAAATTCTTTCACCATTAGAATGCTACGTTATCCCTGAGTAACATAGGCTATATTTAATGTAGGTACCTCGCGAGCAAAGCCGCGAACGGAAGCTAGTCTAATAATAAAAAAATATCTATCTATGTATATAATGTATTAAATATATCAGTTATCTAGTACCCATAACACAAGCTTTGAGTAGCTTACTTTGGGGCTAGATGATGCTGTGTGGACTGTCCAGCATTATTTATTTATTTATTTATGGTTTGGGCATGTAGACAGGATGAAAGGAGATTAAAGAAACAGGTGCATAAGGATAGTGGGAATGGGTGTGAGACTACTATGAGAGAGCTGGTGGTCTAGTGGTAGCACCCGTGCCTCACGATCCGAAGGTCGTGGGTTCAAACCTGGTCGTGCACCAATGAGTTTTTCCATTCGAAAAATTTATGTGCGCAATGCCAGGGCTCTTAAACGGTGAAGGAAAACATCGTGAGGAAACCGGCATACCCTAGAACCAAAAATTCGAAGGTGTGTGTCATAGGTTAGTATTCTTATAAGCGGCGATGGGCTTGCAACCTGTCACGTACGGAATACTAACTACTGTGCAAAATGTGGGCATGTGCCAAATGTCATGTTTGGACTTGCCTCTGACTACCCCCTTTAGATATCCTCAAAGATCTAAGTAACTAAAGATCTGAGGAGGTATCTACCGAGCCTGGGGATTACAGGCGTGATCATATTTATTTATTTTATTTATGGTTTGGGCATTAGAAATGATGGATGAAAGGAGATTAACGAAACAGGTGCATATGGAGAGTGTGAATGGGACAGTTGGAAGATGTTGGAAGTTGACAAGAAACTCGCTGGGATGTTTATCCTGAGGATTACAGTTGTGATTAGGTTTCAATTCAAATCAAATCAAATCAAATAAGTTTATCATAAATACAGAACATAAAAGAATTTAACATAATACATTTTTTTTTTCTAACCTATATCGTCCCACTGCTGGGCAAAGGTCTCCCAAATCACAATACAAAAACATAATACATAATATGTAATTAGAAATGTAGTAATATAAATAAATAAAAAAATAAAAATATGATCACGACTGTAATCCCCGGGCTCGGTAGATATCTCCTCAGATCTTTAGTTACTTTTGAGGATATCTAAAGGGGGTAGTCAGAGGCAAGTCCAAACATGACATTTGGTACATGCCCACATTTTGCACAGTAGTTAGTATTCCATTCAGTAATATACAGGGTGTCCCAAAAATTAGTGTCAAGTGAAAGTCCAGAGATAGAACATCCCTTGGGGTACCCGAATCACCCCTATCTATTATATCTATATAAGAGCTTAACCTGACTGACTGACTGACTGACTGATTGATCATCGCCGAGCCGAAACCGCTGAAGCTAGAAAGCTGAAATTTGGAATGTGGATTCCTTTTATAACAAAACCACCCACTAAGGCGGGATTTTTGGAAATTCCACCTCTAAGGGGGTGAAAAAGGGTGAAAACGTTAGTATGAAACTTTTTAACAGGTGGTGCGATTTATGTGAAACTTTGTTTGTGTACTGTAAATGCAAAATGAATGGACACGTATTTCTGGATATTCCAAAATAACCCTCTAAAAAGGGTGAAAGGGGGGGGTCAAAGTTATGTATGGAATTTTTTTATTAGTGTGATTTGTTTAAAACTCAGTTTAGATACTTTAAGTGAACGAAGTCGCGAGCGGGACAGCTAGTCAATCATATGCGAGATTTCTAATTATGTATTTCTACTATGTACATACTAAGTTATCTTATTTGTAATCGTGAAGGTTATCTGTTTACTTTACTCACACTTTCTATATATCTACTATTCTTCTTACTCGTGAAAACATTTTAATAGCTTTAATAATGTTTTCTATTTTCCAATTATTGTTATTTTTTGTGTGCTGCTGGTTTTCCTTTGAATAAATAAATAAATAATTGAAACTTAATATTAACTAAAATTAATGTTTCAGGTGCGGACCGCCACCATGGCTCTGGCGGAACTAGACGATATGCTGAAGGCATCCTGAAGTGACAATGACATTGACAGCTCTGAGCTCCTGTCAGTAGCTTATGTCAATTTGTTTTGTTGTTACACTATTCGCTCATTTGAGCAGGCAAGTCTACAGAACATACTGCCTAGTCTTACGTAAATTAATTTCTTCCGTTTTCTATAAATCTAACTTACCCCACAAAAAATGTGCTGTGGTGGGCGGGGCTTGTCAATTACGGCAAAAATTATATAAAAAAATTCACTTATGCAGCTCATAAGCAATCTACACGATACACGACAATTTAAACCCAAACATCGAGGAAATAAAGTCGACATTAATAATTTTTTGGCAAATCTGGAGTTTCGATATACGAAATTTAGTGTCAAGTTTCGCGGATTTTTCCATTGAAGTAATGCTTCCATGTTTTTTGCGTTCACTGAACTATAAGAACAGATGGAATATTATCCTACGTACCACCGCTTCGGGAATCGAACCCGCTCCGAGTGTGTAACATAACACCACCACGTTATAATATCACTAGTGTAGGTACCTAATTTTTTTAAGTGTAAATATTTTTTGTATGTGAATGTCATTCTACAAGAAATTGTATGCATTTATAGATTTAGCGGCGATAGGCTTGCAACCTGTCACGTACGGAATACTAACTGCTGTGCAAAAGGCATGTGCCAAATTTCATGTTTGGACGTGCCTCTGACTCTTTAGATATCCTCAAAGATCTAAGTAACTAGAGATCTGAGGAGATATCTACCGAGCCTGGGGATTACAGTCGTGTGAGTGTTTGATTTTTTATTAGTATGACTAGCTTCAGACCAAGACTTCGCACGCGAGGTACCTAAATAAAATATAGTCTATGTGTTTGTGAAATAATTTTTTAAATCGGATAAGTAGTTTTGGAGATTATCTCCTACAACAAACATATACATTTTACCTCTATAATAATAGTGTAGATAGAAGACAGCAATAAATAAGTTCATTAATTATATTCTTATTATTATTTCTATTTCCTGAATGTAGCATGAAGAACAAAACACAGCAATGGCCGCGATGTGAGGGCCATTTAGATGGAGAAAGTTTTTCGAACGTTTCTTGGAGAGAAATCGTACGCTACTATAGCAAGCAATAATCGCCGAGATTATTGTGTCATAATGTTTACAGGCAAGAACTAAATTCTCGCCTACGATTATGTCATACGAGATTCGAAATAATAATAAAAAACACAAAATACAATTATCCAGATATATTCTACTAGCTGACCCGGCAGACTTCGTTCTGGGAAATAGAAAAGGGCTCGTTTTAGGGTTTTCCCGGCAGTTATTCGAATTTTTCTTACCTTTTAAACCTTCCCTAGACCTCCACGAAAATTTCAAGACCAAGATAAGATAAATCCGTTTAGCAGTTCTCGAGTTTTAGCGAGACTAACGAACAGCAATTCATTTTTATATATAGATATAGATTTCGAGGCAATTGTCGCCCAAGGAGCAGGACGACAATCGTGAATGTTTACACGAAAATACTTTTTTAATGTTTTTTCGATAATCGTATCTTCGATTTGGGAAATTCTCCACTAAATGGCCCTTTAGACTCTGGCAAAATTGATGAAACAGATGCCATAAATCAAAAATCACGGTAGGTGCGTAATATCAAAGTTATATTACTGGGCCTTACCACAATCTCTTACAAACCAACATGTTTCAGACACATTTCAAGCTTAAACTAACACTACTTCAATACAATTTTCATAGGTCACTTTCATAGGCCCGAAGATCTTAAGGTAAGGCCGGTCTTCAGTGAGCGTGTTTGGATACTGTGACACATTGTATCACTGATTGTTCCTCCTCTGGCCGTGCGTGGAGTAGGCCCTCGGCACCTGTCGGTAGTCCCACCACTGCAGCGCCACCGTCACAGCAGCCACCACCACCGCAGCACCAATAACGATGCCTTTCACCAGTGCCTCCATCTGGAAATAAGATTGATTTGGGAATTTAAAATAGCGCCATCTATCCACAACTAAGCAAAGCTTTTGCTATTAGATTCATACTATTCCCTCAATATAAAAATAAAATTGTTTTTGGGAATTTAAAATAGCGCCATCTATCCACAAGCAAAGCTTTTGCTATTAGAACCATAGAGATAAATTATGCGTATTCCCAGCTAGACTATCTACCCCTTTGTTATCAGTTCTTAGACACAATGTGATAGGGCATAGCGCACCTAAAAATAATAATAATCCATACTTCATATAATTTACTTAATTACCTAATTACGTAATAAATAAAACTAATATTACAAAATATGCAAAAGTAACTCTGTACGCTTTCACCGCTGAACCAATTTTGATTAGAAATCTATCTTTTATCGCGAAAAAATGCTTGAAGCATTATGTGAAAATTTTAATCCTAAAAAAAAATACTGCATAAAGTAACTATTCCACGCGGGCAAAAGCTAGTAAAAAGTAATAACAAAAAACTTCGTGAGCTTTTTGACTTGAATTTTCTTGCACCGGATGTGACGAATGTCGTTATAAATAGCGCGAGGACACGCAATCATGCAGAACATTCTGCCATTCAGTTCAAGTTCTCATTGATTATACATAGACGGTAATGTACAAATAGCAAAATACATGCTTAATACCGTTTTAGAAGATAATATTCTACACGGCGTAGATAGGTATAATATAATTATCAGTTTAGGTAGCTAATCTGACTTAAATTGTTAAAAAAAACCAAGTGCATACCTACATAGATTATCATAAATAATGTAGGTACATATTATACGTTTTTTGGCTTTTACCACTACGAATTATTCAAAAAGTTCCGCAGAAGATCCTGCTACTTTACCTACCTACCTACTATAGAAAATATACGACATAAGTACCTACTCATAAGTAAAAAGAATACGTAGGTAGTAGGTACGACATATAATTAAAGTAACGATACTTAGGTACTACTTACTTCTAAATATAAGTCTCGACTTAACACAATTATTAAATCATGTAGGTATGTACATACCTTCTATTTAGTTATTTATAACTAATGTCTCGGTGCAAATACACACTTTAGCGACTTATAATAAAATTAACTATTTATTTTTGATGCTTTATATTCAAGTTTTAACGCTGTAGTGATTAATATATAAATTTCGCAACAAAATGTTTGATCGAATTCGTGTTCGACATTCTACTAATACTAAGCGACAAGCGATACGTTCCATTACACGGAGTTAAGGATACTAATAATATCATGCAGTTATTAGTTAGGCCATTGAGGTGAACCTAGTTACTTTATTAATATAAATAGTTACTTTAGTAATAAGTTAAGTGAAATTTAAAAATCGATGCATAAAACACTGGTTACGTAATGTACTAGTATTTAAAAGCAATGCAACGAATCCGGTAGATCGATGCAACGAATATAAGTTCTTATAATTTCGATAGTAACTATAAATTATCTGTGGTTTTATTTGTCTATGGTTTGGTAATAACAACACTTGACACAGCTGGCTGACAGACAAATAAATAATACGCACACAACAAAAATATAGTTTGACTTGACGTGACGCGAACGATCGTATTGTTTACTAATTTACAAAGTATTCCTTCCCTTGCACGAAATAATATCAAGGCCAGATCATATCAAACCAGTGAAGTGAGGCCAAGTTATAATTCTGACGAAATAAGGTAGTAAAACTTCAAAATGAGCGTCAGAGAGGAAGATAGGAACAAGAATTGCCCAAGCCGCGGTCTGGGTATCGCGGCCGCGGCTATAGGCGTCGGCGTAGGGGCCGCTCTGTACTACTTCTTCAGCAAACGGTCAGAAAACCCTGCTGATGAGGGAGCCACGACTTCTGGATGGAACTGCGAGGAACCACATGTCTTGTAAGTAGTTTTATGACTTCATTTCGACTGGCTCGTTGTGGGTAGTAAAAGTTAATGTCCTTGCCAAAACATGTTTGTTTCGTGCCAGAAATTTACATTTACAATCGTAGCTTCCTATTTTTAGTAATTACATGCTTATTTTTAAGTATGTATACTTAAAAATACAATTAATTATAACTATTTACTGTCGTACATGTAGCAACTAATATTTAAGTCTACAAGAGGGTAGATAGAAAAAAGTTTTAATTTGGAAATACCTAGCTTGGCTATTGTTGGAGTCCTTGATTTTTAAGGGTAGTCAGAGACACATCCAAATCATACTTTTTTCAGTTTTTAAAGTTCCATAATTTAGTAGGTAGGTGATAGAATTTGAATTATTTGATGGAAAAAAAATAAAAAATCAAGTAAAGGACAACTAATGTACCTATTTTTTTTAATACAAAACTTAAAATCAAGTTTTCAAAAAGTTACTTAACTTGTTATTAAAAAATTTAATGTAAGTATATTAAATAATATTAACATATACATAACTTTATGCCGTTCCCATGTAGTCAATAGTCAATAGTCAATAATCTTTATTCAGTAATACCACAAGGATCATTTTGAATCGTCTTACATACTAGGTGAGTCTAGGTGCCAATTCCAGTCCTATCCCCAGTACGAGAAGAACTGGCAACTGTTTAGAAGTCATCACCATAAATCATCATCATATAGCTTAGAACCTCATGCTCATCTCACAGGGATGATTCCGAATCATCATTCATCACCATATCCGAGCACAGCACAACGGACACCAGCATCCACGATACATCATCTGACTTTGAAACGGAACAGCTCACGGGACTGCGAGCGATATCAAAACGTCTCTGGCAGGACTCTTCAGACAGCTCAGATCTTGACAGCTCCGCGACTGAGTATTCTATTAGCTCCGATCGGAGTTCCAGTGATGTTCAGCTAATAGACTCCACGTCGGAACAGAATAGTATAGACACCGAGTCCGCTGCTGACGTAGCGACTGACTCTGATACTAACATGGAATGGGATGTCACGAGATCCTCTTTGGATGTTCCGAGAGATGAATCAATGTTGAGTTCAACTGTAATGATGCAGTTCGGTGAACTAACGGTGCGCTTGCTTAATCCTCAAGACCCTCGGTGGAAGTAAGTTGTCAGAGGTCTTTCGAACTAGTGTGGTGAAAGGGTAGAAGTTGCCTTAGGGCTACATTCTTGTCGCATTCTGCTCTGGCCCCTATTCAATAAACATTACAAGTCTACAAAGTAAATAAATAATAGTTTAAAAAAACTAAAAAACACGCTTTTTATAGAAACCGAACTAAAAAATAGAAAATAAATTTAAAAAAAGTGTGGGGTGCATGGTGTCGATAATATCTTAAAGAGCACCCCACGCTTTTTTTTAAATTTATTTTCTATTTTTTAGTTCGGTTTCTATAAAAAGCGTGTTTTTTAGTTTTATTAAACTATTATTTATTTTCTATTTTTTAGTTTGGTTTATTTATAATAGCTTGTTTTTTTAATTTTAAACTATTGCACGACTCATGATGCGAAGCTATGTGATCTATACGATAGTGCTATACGATCGAAAAAAAATGTTTAAATTGAAAAATGGAATAATTTTATCAAAATAGTGTATTGTCATCGGTCCTCGATAAATCTACAAAGTTTGAACGAAATCTGGCCGTTTAAAGTGGGTCAAAATCGCGCCCAAAGAAGTCGGTTACAAACAAACATACAAACATACAGGTGAAGCTAATATAAAGCGTGTAAAAAGTGACAATATTGTTGAATTTTATGACAAGTGATTTAATAAAATCACAAATATGTAGAATTGTAGGTATAGTTAATCCAACGGATCTAAGCATTCGTGAAGTTAGCCACAGGTGCGAGTTTGCGCATGTACAGTTCCTTCCCCCCTCATACCTCCAATTGCTCCCGAAAAACGATACTGCGCAGCTCTTGCGGCTAACTTCACGAATGCCTA
Organism: Cosmorhoe ocellata; assembly: GCA_963675405.1. Classification (NCBI taxonomy): domain Eukaryota; kingdom Metazoa; phylum Arthropoda; class Insecta; order Lepidoptera; family Geometridae; genus Cosmorhoe; species Cosmorhoe ocellata. The sequence continues at coordinate 4,808,998 of OY776271.1, read as the reverse complement.
GATTCGTTGAGCCAACTATACAATTTTACAATTTTGTTTTCCACCATTAAATTTGTAAATTTTTTATTAAACAGAAACTTGTAGAATTGTAGCCGGTTAAGATTAATTGTATTTAACAATTTGCAATGTTCATTAGGATAGGGGCCTGCTCTATTGGTCTGTATAGATATATTGGCCCCATCTACTGGCCATGGGTTTAAATTGAATCCAGTCATATGGATTTTTGAAAAAATTATGTGCGCTGAAATGCTAAAGGAGAATATTGTGAGGTGACAGGCATTGTGGCTAGTGTTGGCAACTTAGTAAAAGTACCTACCTTTGATTTTCTAAATAAATAATAACTAGGCATTGTATTATAATAATAATTGTTATAATATAAAATATATTGTGATTATATTTTAATAATAATAATTTGTATTTTTAATTATAATTTTGTTATAATTATTATTATTACATAGACAAGATTTTCATATGCTATGGACTGGTCATATTTGTCATGGGGTTTTGCTGATCCATAGTTTTTTCCCGCCAGATCACCCTGGAAGATTTTTCCGAAATATTTCAGGTCGGCCGAAGAACGTGCGAGTATTGTGAGCGAACAAACGTTGTAAGCTATCATTGTATTATACTTATATTGTGTTGTACGATTTGAAATTAATTTTATTAACAACTTAACACTAATAATTCAGTCTAAATAATGCAGTCTAATAATTCAGTCTAATAAATCAGTCTAATAGTAACCTAGCAAGGAAAATAAAATGTAGTTCTATAGAAAAACTCAGTGGTTTCAAGCTCTCTACTCCAGCGCAACGAGTGTGCAGAATCCTGTACATTTAATCAAACAAAAAACAATACATGATTTTGACTGTAATCCCCAGGTTCCAACTTATGTGCGCAATGCCAGTGCTCTTAAACGGTGAAGGAAAACATCGTGAGGAAACCGGCATACCCTAGAACCAAAAATTCGAAGGTATGTATCATAGGTTAGTATTCTTATAAGCGGCGATGGGCTTGCAACCTGTCACGTACGGAATACTAACTAACTGTGCAAAATGTGGGCATGTATCAAATGTCATGTTTGGACTTGCCTCTGACTACCCCCTTTAGATATCCTCAAATATCTAAGTAACTAAAGATCTGAGGAGATATCTACCGAGCCCGGGGATTACAGTCGTGATCATATTTTTTTCCTCAGGCTCGGTAGATATCTCCACAGATCTCCAGTCACTTTGATCTTTGAGGATATCTAAAGGGGGTAGTCAGAGGCACGTTTTTAACATTGATTATTATCGGCGGCGGAAGCTAATTAAGCAATATTCTGGTTTTATGGAAAGCATGGTAGCTAATATCTTCTCAGATCTGTTTTCTCATGAATGAAAAGAGGTTAGTTAGAGACACGTCCTCCATTAAATCAAGGACGGTTGCATTGGTTACTACATATTTTAATATGGTATATTGATTTAAAATAACTAACATAAGTTAATAGGTAATTTAATTAAATTACATACTAGCATATTTTTATAAATAAGTTTTTAATATTATAATAGTAGTTAAGATCATTATACTAATATAAAGTCAGTAGTTGATGTATTTTGTGTTGTCGAACTTATATTATAAGTGGTGGTAAGTTGTGTTGTTTTGCAGAATAACTCAAAAAATGTTATATTATACGTTATCTTATTTGGTTGACTACAAAGATCAAATCTGCGTTACATTTCTAAATTACAGTTTTAACCAAACCCGCCAAGTGAGAGCCGAACTCGCGCACGAAGGGTTCCGTACCATTCCCTCTCTAAAATAGTATATTATGCAACTTATGAATAAAGGACGGATTTAAAGCGAGGGCCATAGATGAGTCACGAGCAAGTGAAGGATTCTAACGACTGAATCACGACCGTAAGGGGTGATTCATGATGATTAAAGTGTTAGAATCCTGAGCAACGCGAGTGATTCACGGCCCTCGATATATGTAGATCCGTTATTTAAGAGTTTCGTACGATATTTTATACTATGACTCCGAGAAAACGAAAGATTTAAGCGAAAATAGACATTTAATGAAGGAAAAACGAAGGTTCAGCTAAATAAAATGCACATTAAATTTAGAACAATTACTGTTAAGAATTAATTAATTAATCTGTTAATTACTGAGATCTTTTAAGTACTACTTTTTATAGCTAGATGGCGGGGCTGAATTTGTAGATCGTGCTATCGTTGCGTTTTGGAATCATTGAAGTCATTGTTATAATAATTTGTCTCCTTTCTTTTCAATGAATAAAATAAGCTTTTTAGAGGGGGGATGGTTTAGCTTATTTTATTCACTGAAACCCCTACTTGCGTACCCAGATACACTCATACCCATAACTCTTCGTAGCCGAGACCGTACCTGGACCCTGGAGGAATGCTCCATCTGTTTCGAGGGTATGCAGAAAGAGCAGGAGGTGCTCGCCCTGGCGTGCACCCACCGCTTCCACCAGGCCTGCATCATGCCGTGGCTGCAGGAGCAGCAGACGTGTCCTATGTGCCGTAAGGCGTCCTAACGTGAGTCTAGGCCGCCCCTGCCTTAGGAAATCTCTAATATTATAAAGCTGAAGAGAAAAAAATATGTGCGGAATGCCAGTGCTTTTAAACGGTGAAGGAAAACATCGTGAGGAAACCGGCATACCATTTATTTATTTATTTATTTATTCTTTGTACACAGATACACATTTTAAAGCTGAAAACTAATGGCATGTACACAGGCGAGCTTAACCCTAAAAAGAGTTCTCTTCCAGCAAACCTTCGGATATGGAGATTTTTAACTATTGGTAGATTGCGTACAAAAAAATGAGGAAAAAATATTAAAAAAACATGAACACGCACGACTGTAATCCCCAAGCCAGGTAGATATCTCCTCAGATCTCTAGTTACTTAGATCTCTGAGGATATCTAAAGAGGGTAGTCAGAGGCACGTCCAAACGTGACATTTGGTACATGCCCACATTTACACAGTAGTTAGTATTGGATACGTGACAGGTTGCAAGCCCATCGCCGCTTATAAGAATACTAACCTATGACACACCTTCGAATTTTTCGTTCTAGGGTATGCCGGTTTCCTCACGATGTTTTCCTACACCGTTTAAGAGCACTGGCATTGCACATAAATTTTTCGAATACAAAAACAAATTGGTGCACGACCAGGTTTGAACCCTCGGACCGTGAGGCAGGCTACCACTACACCACCAGCGCTCTAAAATTATTTTTTCTTTCAGTTTCAGGTTTTCAAAACACCAAGAGGTCTCAAAAACGGGCGGGGCTCGAGACTTGAAGATCTCTTAAGCAACAATTTTGATAATCCTTTGAAGATATCTCATCGTCATTTTAAGATCATCATAGAACGAACTAAGCTACTACTAGTCACCTGGACCTTACCACAAGCCTTACAAACCATTATGTTTCAAAAACTTCTTTCAAGCTTGAAGTAACACTAAGTCAATACAATTTTTATAGATGTTTTTAAACTTACGCAATCTGAACATATTTTTTTTTATTATACTCGTAGATCTGAGATAAAATGGGAATTATATTGATCAGAGCTAAGAACACTTTTGTCTTAACTTAAAGTAAAGAACCAAAATGTGGATATCTAAAAGAGGTAGTCAGAGGCATGTCCAAAATCAAGCTTAACTTCTCGTTCATATTAAAATCTTCAAACGCTTGTCAAATAGTACCTAAAAACTTGACTAATTATCAGACTTCAATTAGTAATTATCATATTATTTTATATTTTATACGAATTATAATTAGAATTATGTTTAGAATTTTATGGATTTGTTAATAAGTTAGTGGCATAATCTATTGTATCAAACAAGCTAAAATTTTCACCACCATCTTTTGCTACGATTTTCTTCGCATACAATCAAAGTTGTTATTTTGTGTCTTGTCCTATCCGACTTTGAACCAGTGTGGTGAAAGGGTTAGTGCGTAAAGACTTCAATCGTGCACTATAAATGCTAAATCTATAATGAAAATTTTGAAATAACAAGTCATTATTAGCTCAAAACCTAGTCCTTAAAATTTCTTCTTTACTTCCAAGTCATTGTAACTAGTATTTATTGAAAAATTTAAAAAAACCCGACTGAAAGTAATAAAAAATTGCTGTGGATTTTTGACATTTTGTATGGCTGTCACTCTTGTGGTCCAGACAAAATAGTGACACCTAATTTGTCAAAATCTGTCCAGCCATTTGGGCTAAAGCGACAATAATAATAACTTGCATACATACACAAATAACACACTAAGAGCGGTTACGCACTGCGTCCGATCCGAATCCGATCCGGCCAAATATGGCTAGAAAACTCGGATCGAATTCGGATATTGCTTACGCACTAGTCCGATCTCTGATACAAATCCAAGCAATTCAGGAGGCACCTTTTGGCATACGTCATTTTACGTTCATATAAATAATACTATGGCTACTTCGGTCCGTCAAAAATCTCCGGTAGGTCTACTATGAGTTTTCACAATCTACACTCGCTAGCGACTGTAGTTAAAAAAATGTATGAAAACTTGTACAGCGCCTCTAGCGGATAGTTGGGTACTAAAACGTCACGTAGCTAACTATCCTACGTCACAGCGTACTACAGCGACTGTAGTTTGCGCTCATTAATTTGCTTAGAATTTGGTACCATGAGTAACAATTTTGACAAATGTCATAGTAACGTACTATTACTACTGTAGTAACGTCAGCCAATCTAAATGTGACAACTCATGGTAGACCTACGGGATGGAGATTCTAGAATGATGGAAAGAAATCGGATGTAGTGCGTAAGCTACCATAGAAATAGTTCTACGACTACTCCGGACCATATTTTCACTTATACGGATTGGATTCGGATCGGATGCAGTGCGTAACCGCTCTAAACATTACCCTCCTTCGCAGTCGAATTGGTATTAATATGTTGGGTAGGTATATAATTAGTTAAGATCTTAAAATGTAGCTCTGTTGTTATGTAGTAGATTTTTCGAAAAAAAAATCTTGTGTTTGACACTGATTTAGCATAAATAAAGCTAATTTTAAATATACATGTCTCTATCGTTAATTTTCAGAGTGAAAGAGAAAAAAGATTGTCACTTAGTAATTTTAGTTCCTTTTCACGTTCATTTCATAAAATCAAGATAAATTTCGAAGTGTCATACGTAATATGACGTTTAAATATTGACAGTTATTTTGACAGCTCTAAATTTGGCACTGTTCTGTCTGTATTATTTTATAAATAAAGGAAAGGGACATGTACACTTAGTTTAACATTAGCTTTATTTAGGAGTGTAACATTTATTTTTGTAGATTTATATATTATGCGTAGATTGTAGATAATGATGTGACTATTGGTGGTAAATCTGTTGTTTCGCAGGCTACATTGAAAAATACTAAAATAAAAACAATCTTATTTTGTTCACTACGAAGACTAAATTAGCATAATATTTCTAAATAGCAGTGTTTAAAAGAGCTAAAATTGTCATTTCCTCATTTTCTACGATGTTAGTCCGCACTGATTTAGGCTTTTACAATCAAGAGATAGAGAGAGTCAAAAGTAAGAGATGTAATTTAAAATGTTCACGCTAGTTTAGTCTTTGGGTTGAACGAAATAAGATCTTGTGTATTTTAGCCTATTTTTAGCCCGCAAAAGAACAGAATTAGCACCATTGGCTTATTGCATAGCTTTATTAATAATCAAATGTTATAACTAGATCAAACAAAGTAATAAATTGACTAAAAAAACTGAGCAAAAAAATGTGATTTCTTAAAATATATTGTAAAATAAAAGTTATTAATGTTTTATTTGCACCTCCAAGACTTCGCTTCATGTATGCTTCCCTGGTGCCTCTGCCCACCACCGGGGCAGATGGGAAGTTTCATCGGCCCTGGTACGGTATCGCATGCCTTCCAGACCCGAGGCACAACCATGCTCAACTGGTTGTGCCATGGGTAGGTACTTTTGATTCCCTACACAACTAAGTTAGGAAAAAAATACATTTGGCCCCACAAGAACTCGAATACCTGGTTGTGTCAAAAGCACTCGCGCTTGGTTGTGTCGTGATTGCTTTTGAGACAACTGATCCATTGGGAATAATGGATGAATGATGGATGGCACAAATAAAGAATCAATGCCCCCGGTATCTCAGAGATAATGCTATTCTTACCTACGCTAATGTAAAGATCAATATTTTTACGCGTCTGTCCCGGTGCCGGGGTCAGTGGGAACTTTCATTGACCCTGGTAGGGGCGTTTGCGTGAAAGATATTGATGTATTGTTTATCCCGGTGTCAAACATTATCAACTTTTACCAATGTAAAACTTATGAAACAAAGTTTTAGTGATCATTTATAAACAGAATGGCTGGACCGATTTTCTTGATTTTTTATTTGTTGGTCTTGTCTCTTCTCCGAATAGCAGAATAACGAAACATTTGAAGTTGAATAAAATGCAGATGAAGTCGCGGGCAACAGCTAGTAAATAAGTATTTTCTTTTATTATTTTAGTCAACTTTATAAATCTTGAGAACATAAATTAGGTTCTCAAAATTTTAGTGCGTCTATAGAGACAGAAATAATATAATTTGGTTTATTGTCATAATCCCCACTCACCATTGGGGATTGTGATAATTAAAAAAAAATATATTATTTATGTATTTAGGTACTTTAGGTACCTAATGAAAAAAAATGCTTAAAATAAAACAAAACTCACGTTATAATATAAAACTTTATACAACAAAAACAACTTAAAACTTAACAACTCATTTTTTAAAATAACATCTTTTGTCAAATAATACATGCAGTGATCTGTGGTTATCTAAAATATGGCCATGTTGTGATCGACCCTCATATGGTGGGTCCACGCTTGGATGTCTTGGAAATCCTGAAAAATTATTAATAATTATTGAGAATTCATCATCATCTTCCTGCCCTTTTCCCACGTTATGTGGGGTCGGCACAACATGTGATCTTCTTCCATTTCCCTCTATCATTCGTCATCTCAGTACTCACTCCTTTCTTACCCATGTCATCTTTCACACAGTCCATCCATCTTTTCTTTGGCCTACCTCTACCCCTGTATCCATCCACATTCATATCTAACACTCTCCTCGTCACATGACATTCATCTCTCCTCATAACATGCCCATACCACGCTAACCTATTACTCCTCATCTTTTCTTTTGAGAATTATCGTAAAAATTATAAATATAATCGCGGGTAGCGGTTTTGCAACGGTGTGGGCGATTTGAGTTTTGTCATAATCCCCACTGGTGAGGACAGCTTAGTGGGGATTATGAAAATAAACCGATTCTACTCAATTTTATATTTTACCGTTATATTAAAAACTTTGTTAACCTTGATTTTAGAGGTCGTCTTTCAAGCTGATAGCATGAAGATGGAAATGGTAGGTACATTTAATATTAACTAAAATTTTACGAGATAACCAAAATAGTTTGTTGCGAACAATGACGAAAATGAGAACAATGATGAAATCGTTGAGTAGAAAGGCCCAGATATAGATGAATTAATACGTACATGCTCGCAATACTGGCACGCGTACAGCTGTATGGTGTGCGTGTGCGCGTGCGCACGGAACGTGTCTGCGTCTGCGCACACCAGCCCGCACGCGTCGCAGATCACGCCCTCTGTTACACACAACGTAACCAGGTAGGTATACCTACCATGAGTTTTCACAATCTACACTCGCTAGCGACTGTAGTTAAAAAATTGTATGAAAACTTGTACAGCGCCTCTAGCGGATAGTTGGGTACTAAAACGTCGCGTAGTTAACTATCCTACGTCACAGCGTACCTACAGCGACTGTAGTTTGCGCTTCATTCATTTTCTTAGAATTTGGTACTATGGGTAACAACTCAGGTAACAATTTTGACAGATGTCATAGTAACGTAGGTACTATTACTACTGTGGTAAAGTCAGCTGATCTAAATGTGACAACTCATGGTAGACGTACTGGTCCGATTTCAAAAATTCTTTCACCGTTAGAATGCTACGTTATCCCTGAGTAAGGGTGTTACCAGACCAATCGATCGATCGTCGATCGACGGCATCGATCAACGTCGATCGATGTTGATCGACTGGTAGAAACTATCGATCGACGTCGACTATTCCATTCTACTATCGATCGATGCCGTCGATCGACGATCGATCGATTGGTCTGGTAACACCCTAACATAGGCTATATTTAATGTAGGTACTTCGCGAGCAAAGCCGCGAACGGAAGCTAGTGTTAACTAAACTAATTTGGTTTACTATTACAACCATTAGGTACCTAAGCTTCCATTTAATAGTGTTAATTTTTAATGGACTTAGTTTGAGGATATTAGTTAAGAATAGGTTTTCAAAAAAAGGAACAATGGTGGTGTAGTGGTAGCAGCAATCTAAGTAACTAGAAATCTGAGGAGATATCTACCGAGCCCGGGGATTACAGTCGTGATCTAATTATTCACCTTCCAAGGTACCCTGGACCGTCTCGTCTGGGAGGATGTATGATGTGGAAGCCAGATCCAACTTAGGTTTCTTCTGTTCCCGCGGCTCGAAGTATGGACACGCTGCGGAGAATACACACCAGTTATATAGGTACCTACTTCATATTAAAATATTAGTAAAATCTAGCCTATAAGCTAAACTAGAACGCTGAATCTATTCAAATTTCTATCCAAATCCGTTCAGCCGTTTGGGCGTGATTGAGTTGTAAACATCTAAAATTCTAAACATGGCAGGAGCAGGGCAAGAACACGGATATTTAGTCAAATAAGCAAAAACTTGAATATCTAGTCAAAATGGCAAGCAAATTAGTGTCTAGTCATAGTCATAATGGCACGAAAATGAGTGTCTAGTCAAAAGGGCAAGAACACGGATATTTATTCAAATAAGCAAAAACTTGAATACCTAGTCAAAATGGCAAGAAAATGAGTGCTTAGTCAAAAAGGCAAGATCATGGACGCTTATAAAAATAAACTAAAACTTGGATACCCAGTCAAATTGGCACAAGTGCCTAGTCAAAATGGCAAGAAAATTAGTGTCTAGTCAAAATGGCAAGAACATAGCAAAAATTTGGATACCTAGTCAAAATAGCAAGAAAATGAGTGTCTAGTCAAAATGGCAAGAAAGTGAGTGTCTACGTCTAGTCACAATGGCAAGAACATGCATACCTTACTTAAAGCTTTAAAAGGTTGCTAAAACTCTTCTAGTACATAATATGGTAAGGCTGGAATTAGTACTTAAATTCACCGCATTTAAGACATTTCAAAGTGATTCTTACGATTCTATTAAACAAGTCATATTTTTTAATTTGATTCGAGATGGTAGATGGTAGAATCCTTACGTCCGTGTCCCACGTGCGTCTTGTAGAAGGTGACCAGCACGTTGTCCAACGTCTCGGTGACAATCATGTGCGCCGGACACGCCTTGCCCGTTTTGTAGATCTGTCGCTCCGGCGCTGGACGCTTGCCTTTACCCTGAAAAGTAATAAGCTCACCTATTTGACCTTGACTTGGACCTTAGACTTCACCGTGACCTTGACCTTGACTTTATTTAAATATGCTTAAGTCATTCCGTGACCACGACAGTGTGTAGGTAAACCTTGTCGAAACGTCGCGAAAAATAGGTAAATAATGTCCGGTTGACGTATCCAACCGAACTGCTGATACATAAAAGTCTCATTAGTTCGGTCAACCGGACTAATAACCGAACTACTGATATTAGGCCAATAAAACGCGATAAATACCCGTTTAAAAGTAATAATATTGACTTTATTTGTTACACGTATACCCGACGCTCTAACCATGAATATTTTACCTTGACCTTGTCTTTATCTGGTACACATATACCCGAACCCGAGAATCATATAATAATCGTACACATTTGACTTTGACCTCGACTGTTACCGTGACCTTACCTGGTACACATAGACCCGACTCTAGAGAAGTTGGTACAATATAACCAGTCTCGATAAAAACAAAAGTGTCAGTATATCTGGTAGGTATAAAGTCAAGGTCAAGGTTACGGTTAAGGTTTAGATTGTAGACCTTAACAGTAACCTTGACATTGACTTTACACATGAACCTTGAAAAGTGGGCAGGCGGGTAGGCAAGCAATAACCATACCATACACATTTGACTTTGACCTTGCTAGACCTTAAACTTCACCTTAAAAGTACCTTGACATTGATTTTACCACAATACATTATAAACCTTGAAAAGTGGGCAGATAGGTAAGTACACAAAAACCATACCATACACATTTGACTTTGACCTTGCTAGACCTTAAACTTCACCTTAACAGTAACCTTGACATTGACTTTACCAATATACACAGACCCTCCTTGAAAAGTAGGCAGGTAGGTAACAATAACCATACCATACACATTTGACTTTGTCCTACCTACACCTTAAATTTCACCTTGACTTTGACCTTTACCTGGTACACATAGACCCCTGATTGGCTGCACATGTAGTGAGAGCGCACGCCCTCTATCGTCTGTTTGCTTGCCGTTGTCTTACGATATCTGAATTTCGTTTCTTCTTGGACCGCGCCTTTGAATAGGAGGAAATCTAAAACAAATGATCACGACTGTAATCCCCAGGCTCGGTAGACATCTCAAACTCTAGTTACTAAGATATTTGAGGATATCTAAAGAGGGGAAGTTAGAACTTGATTTTTACAACACTGCTCTCATATTCCCGTTGGCCCCACCTTCACCTAACTACAGGAGTTTGCTAAATACCATTTCGGAACTGATATTTTTCCCATCAGCCCTATCTTTTCACCACGCCGATGGGGTGAACACGCCAACGCCGAATACATTCCCATTCACTCTGACTTTTCACTACGCCGTAGGGTGAACACGCCAACACCGATTTTTTCCCATTGGCCCTATCTTTTCGGCTCGCCGGTGGGGCGAACGCGACAGCACCACCCACCGTCCATGTTGTGGAACTGCAGCTGCTCCACGTGCTCGTGCACGCGGTGCGCGTGCAGCAGGTGCGCGCTGAAGTGCGCGCCGTAGCTCACGCGCTCCGAGCACAGCGGGCATATGAACGCTTTGCGCTTCTCCACCTAGAAGCGTACAGTCACTTGGAGTGCTTGCTAAGCGTACAGTTACTTTGAGTACAGTTAGGAAACCGTACAGTCACTTAGAGTACAGCTTGGAAACCGTACAGTCACTTTGAGTACCTACAGTTAGGAAAGCGTACAGTCACTTTGAGTAAAGTTAGGAAACCGCACAGTCACTTAAAGCACAGCTCGGAAAGCGTTCATTCACGAGTACAGCTCCAAAAGCGTACACATCACTGCTTAGTACAGGAATTACCGCGTAGGTACAGTCAGAGTACGGCTTGGGCAGCGTACAGTCACTTATAGAACAGGAATGACCGCGTAGGTACAGTCACTTAGAGTACAGCTCGGAAAGCATAGTCACTTTGAGTACAGCTCAAAAAGCGTACAGTCACCGAGTACAGCTCGGGAACCATACATGTCACTGATAAGTACAGAAATTACCGCGTACAATCTAAGTGTGGCTTGGTAAGCGTACAGTCACAAATACAGCTCGAAAAGTGTACATGTAGGTACAGTCACTCAGAGTACAGCTCGAAAAGTGTAGGTGCACACTTAGAGTAGGTATAGGTACTCGTACAGCTCGGAAATAGGTCAGAGTCAGCAGTATTATTCAAATTAATGCAGTAAAAGCGATCTTAAAATAATCAATTTTAGCTTATTTTAAAAGTGTTATTGAAGTGCGGTGATGAAGATGATGGTTGCTAATTGTTTTAGTGAACCATAATTACTCGTAAATAAGATTTTTCGTATATATAATGAATATTTAGCTGGTCATCAATGCAAGTGCGCCATGCCAATGCTCTTAAACGGCGAAGGAAAACATCGTGAGGAAACCGGCATACCCCAGAACCAAAAATTCGAAGGTGTGTGTCATAGGTCAGTATTCTTAGAAGCGGCGATGGGCTTGCAACCTGTCACGTACGGAATACTGGCTACTGTGAAAAATGTGGACATGTACCAAATGTCATGTTTGGACGTGCCTCTGACTACCCTCTTTAGATTTCCTCAAAGATCTAAGTAACTAAAGATCTGAGGAAGATATCTACCGAGCCTGGGGATTACAGTCGTGATAATTTTTTATATTTCTTATATAAGTATCTATATCTATATAAGAGCTTAACCTGACTGACTGACTGACTGACTGACTGACTGATTTATCATCGCCCAGCCGAAACCGCTGAAGGTAGAAAGCTGAAATTTGGAAAGTGGTTTCCTTTTATAACAAAACCACCCACTAAGGCGGGATTTTTGGAAATTCCACCTCTAAGGGGGTGAAAAAGGGTGAAAACGTTAGTATGAAACTTTTTAACGCGTGGAGTGATTTTCATGAAACTTTGTTTGTGCACTGTAAATGCAAAATGAATGGACACGTGTTTCAGGATTTTTCAATATAACCATCAAAAAGGGGTCAAATGTGGGGTCAATTTTTGTATGGGAACTTTTTAACGGGTGGTGCGATTGGCCTGAAACTTTGTTTGTGTGTTGTAAATGCAAAATAAATGAACACGTGTTTCAGGATTTTTCAATATAACCTTCAAAAAAGGGTCAAATATGGGGTCAATGTTTGTATGTGAACATTTTAACGGGTGGTGCGAATGGTCTGAAACTTTGTTTGTGTACTGTAAATACAAAATTAACGGATACGTGTTTCAGGATATTTCGATATAACCTTGAAAAAGGTGTCAAATGTGGGGTCAATGTTTGTATGGGATCTTTTTAACCTGGTGCGAGTGGTCTGAAACTTTGTTTCGTGTTTCAGGATTTTTCAATAAAACCTTTAAAAAAAGGGGTCAAATGGGGGATCAATGTCTGTATGGGAACTTTTCAACGGGTGGTGCGATTGGTCTGAAACTTAATTTCGTGTTTTAGGATTTTTCAATATAACTTTTAAAAAGGGGGTCAAATGGGGGGGGGGGGTCAATGTTTATATGAATTTTTTTTAATATGTGGTGCGATTGGCCTTAAACTTTGTTTCCTGTTTCAGAATTTTTCAATATAACTCTAAAAAAGGGGTCAATGTTTGTAAGGGAATTTTTTTAACGGGTGGTGCGATTAGTCTGAAACTTTGTGTACTTACTGTAAATACAAAATTAATGAACACGTGTTTCAGGATTTTTCAATATAACCTTCAAAAAGGGGTCAAATGTGGGGTCAATGTTTTTATGAGTACTTTTTAAAGGGTGGTGCGATTGCTCTTAATTTTGGTTTGGATACTTTAAATGCAAAATAAATGGAAACGTATTCCTGGATATTTCAAAATAGCCCTCTAAAAAGGGTAAAATTGGGTGTCAAATTTATTATGGGATTTTTTATTAGTGTGATTTGTTTGAAACTTAGTTTAGTTAGATACCTACTTTAAGTGAACGAAGTCGCGGGCGGGACAGCTAGTATGGTATATAGGTACAAGAATTGCTCGTATAAAGGTATAAGATTTAGCTGTTCATCAAACCTCGAGCCCGTGCATCTTCCACAGGTGCTTGTTGAGGATCTGCTTCTGGCTGAAGTCCCGGCTGCAGAGGTGGCATTTCTTGCGCTCGCGCTGCACGAACTTGGTCGTTTGCTCCGTACATAGTTTCACTGAAAAACCTTCATGATAGATCTAGAGATCTATCTATAGGGGATTTCAGTCGTGATCATGTTCGGACGTGCCTCTGACTCTTTAGATATCCTCAAAGATCTAAGTAACGAGAGATCTGAGGAGATATCTACAGAGCCTAGGGATTTCAGTCGTGATCATGTTTGGACGTGCCTCTGACTCTTTAGATATCCTCAAAGATCTAAGTAACTAGAGATCTGAGAAGATATCTAAGGAGCCTGGGGATTTCAGTCGTGATCATGTTTGGACGTGCCTCTAACTCTTTAGATATCCTCAAAGATCTAAGTAACGAGAGATCTGAGGAGATTATCTACCGAGCCTAGGGATTTCAGTCGTGATCATGTTTGGACGTGCCTCTGACTCTTTAGATATCCTCAAAGATCTAAGTAACGAGAGATCTGAGGAGATTATCTACCGAGCCTAGGGATTTCAGATAATAGAGGGAGATGGGAAAATCACATGTTGTGCCGAAAACGTTATGTGGGAAAAAGAAGGGAGAAGACGAAGACCAAAGAAAAGATGGATATGGACTGTGAGAAAGATGTGAGTACCTACCTACTAGATGACGGATGACAGAGGGAGATGGAGTAGGATTAACATGTTGAAAACGTAATGTGGGAAAAAGAAGGAAGGAGAAAAAGACCAAAGAAAGATGGATGGACTGTGTGAAACATGATATAAGAAAGGTGTGAGTACTGAGGTGACGGATGACAGAGATGGAGGAGGATTAACATGTTGAAAACGTTATGTGGGAAAAAGAAGGAAGGAGAAAAAGACCAAAGAAAGATGGATGGACTGTGTGAAACATGATATAAGAAAGGTGTGAGTACTGAGGTGACGGATGACAGAGATGGAGGAGGATTAACATGTTGAAAACGTAATGTGGGAAAAAGAAGGAAGGAGAAAAAGACCAAAGAAAAGATGGATGGACTGTGTAAAAGATGATATGTGAGTACTAAGATGATGGATGATAGAAAGAGATGGGGGAAGATCACATGTTGACAACGTAACGTGGGAAAGAGAAGGACGAAGAAAAAAACCAAAGAAAAGATGGATGGACTGTGAGAAAGGTGTGAGTACGTGACGACGGGTGATAGAGAGAGATGGGGGAAGATTACATATTGACAACGTAACGTGGGCAGAAGGAAGAAGGAAGAAGAAGACTCACGTCCATGCTTCATGCGTAGATGTGTGAAGCAGGCTTTCTTGCTGATGTAAACGTTCTCACAGAAGTGGCACGGGTACTTCCGGGCGTCTAGTTCTGCTTTCCCGTGACATCTGCGCAGCAAACACCACCACGTTATTACTTATAGACACTAGAGGAAGAGACTTATCACAATCTCTTCGCGTAATATCAAAGTACAACCCGGTCACATTATCTCGAGACCTGGCTTCGATGACGTCGGCGCTCTCTCTCTCACTCTGGCGCGCTAACCGTACGGAGGTGAAAGGAGAACGGGGCGGGAGGTTCGCATTCCAGCGAGGTCTCGAGATAATGTGACCGGGTTGTAATAATTTTGATACCTCGTACCATGGGATGTAAAAAATTATTGTGCTCAGCACACGACTGAAATAAAACTTCTTTAGCTCCATCTATATGAAGGTATGTAGCCTGCACTGTGTCTTAGATATACGAAACGTAACTGGCTATGAGAGTAAGAGAGAAAGAAAATGCGTGCTCGCACCTTTTTCTTGCCCCTACAGTAATATACGAAAGTAACTCTCTCTTTCTATCATCGCTAACTTATATCTTCCTCTCAACTTCCGTTCGCCCAGCCCGATCACACTTTTCGCAACGCTCTCAAATACCAGCTTAGGTAGTCCCCAAGCCAAGCGTGTGTAAAGAAGTTTTGATTTAAAAATTGTATCTCCCGTTCTACTTCCGTTCGCCCAGCCTGATCACACTTTTCGTAACACTCTCACACATTTACCAGCTTACTCCTTTGCTTCAAAAATTGTATCTCGTTCTCAACTTCCGTTCGCCCAGCCCGATCACACTTTTCGTAACGCTATCGTCACGCATTTATCAGCTTACTCCCAAAGCCAAGCGTGTGTAAAGAAGTTTTAATTCAATTTTTTATTGTAAGTACTTGTCTTGGTGCTGATCTAACTGCGCCACGGCGACTCCGCACTGGCCGCACTCGCTGAGGCGCGGGGCGGAGTACTGAGGGTCGTCTATGTCTTCTGGAATAACATCGGGCCTGACCGTGAGTTCTTACTATATCAAAGTTATATAGCTTTGGTAATTACTATATTAAAGTAATATAGCTTTGGTAATTACTATATCAAAGTAATATAACTTTGGTACCTACAATGCTACAGTAATATAACTTTGGTATTAACTATATCAAAGTAATATAGCTTCGATACTTACAATGTTAAAGTAATATAACTTTGGTTATTAGGTACCTACCTACGATATCAAAGTAATAAAACTTTGGCACAATATCAAAATATTATTTTGATACTTACAATGTTAAAATAATAAAACTTTAGTAATCACGATATCAAAGTTATTTAACTTTGGTAATTAAGATATCAAAGTAATATAACATTTTGATATAAACAAACAAATATATTGATGGACATTTCACACATCATTTTAATGTAACTAGAAATCTGAAGAGATCTACCGAGTCTGGGGATTACAATCGTGATTAGGTTAATTTTTTATATTTTTATGTTTGTATTTGTTACCTTCATTCTCATCATCGATATCAGAATGTTTATGTACTTCATCTTGGTTCACATCGCTGTGGTTCACATCGTCCTTATGGTTCACGTCGTCCTTCTGGTTCACATCTGGTTTGTGGTTCACGTCCGCCTTACTCTCGTCTTCCGCTAATATTGTCTCATCCAGATATTCTTCGTCTAAAGATTACAAATAATTTGTAATAATTTTTACGTTTTTTTTGTAATATATATTGTCTTAAGATGTATAGATAAAAAACCAAATTATCTATGACCAGCTGTTACCCGTGACTTCGTTCGCAAAAATCCATCAATAAAACATATTCATTATTACACCTTGGGTTACATTATTGAAGTTTTGGTAGGGATCCCTATTTTTTCTAGTAATAAAATATAGCCTATGTTACTCAGGGATAATGTAGCATTTTAATGGTGAAAGAATATTTGAAATCGGACCAGTAGTTTTTGAGTTTATTTGTTACAAACAAAAATACAAAACTTTCCTCGTTATAATATTAAGTATAGATTTATAGATTTTCTATTTATAGGTATTTTACTGGGCTTTATGACTACCGTGGTGTAAGATCTCTGGTGGTGTAGTGGAAGCACCCCTGCCTCACGATCCAAAGGTCGTGGGTTCAAACCATCTTACAGAATGCGGTATATATCTACAGAAAATCACATTATTTTCTTCATAATATAAAAGAGCAAAGGCAAAAAATTACTTCATTTTAGGTAATAATATTTTACATAATATGAGGTAGGTACTAATGGGTACCTATAGCCTATACAGGGCCTTTCTACTCAACGCTTTCGTCATTATTCTCACTTTCGTCATTGTTCGCAAAAAATAATTTTGATTTTCTCGTATAATATTAGATCATTTTAAAAATACGCTTGGTGAAATAACTTATTATAAACCAATCTTTTATTGCTCCATCTTCATGCAATCAGCTTGAAAGGCGAGCTCTAAAATTAAGGTTACAAAAGTTTTTAAAATAACGGTAAAATACCAAATCTAGCAGCCCTACCTCAGAGACAGATGACAAAATAAAGAAGAAGAAGAAGGTACCTTGAGCTAACGCGTCTTGCAGCATCATTATACTCTTGGCTGTCTGTTCTCTGAAAGCGAAGGCTTTTTCGAGTTGTTCAGCACAATCGGAACACAAAAATTTCACATTTTCAGGCATCTAGAGTGAAATGGCGGAAAATATGTTTTGAAAATACTTACATAGGTACCTTTAGTTATTTTCTAGTTGGTAACCGCAGTTAAAGAATAGTTGCGTTAAAATTAAAACTTTTAATAATGCAAACAGGTGCTCGTAGCTTATGGAGGAGGATAAATTGAATTGCAAAAAAAAGTAATTGCAAAGAAAAATGCTCACCGATATATCGAAGCAGGTTTTAAACATGCTGGCGTAGGTTTCGCCATTGTCCTCGTACACAGAAAATAGGTCGCATAAATTGTTAGAGCTCATGCAGCTGATGCAACCTAAAAATTCGTCCTCCTCCATCATTTTCAACAATTTCTCCTTTGCTCGTCAAACGAAAGAGGACATTTTCGGAATTTGAAAACAGTTGAACATCGCGCCCTA
Source organism: Cosmorhoe ocellata (assembly GCA_963675405.1). NCBI lineage: Eukaryota > Metazoa > Arthropoda > Insecta > Lepidoptera > Geometridae > Cosmorhoe > Cosmorhoe ocellata. The sequence continues at coordinate 4,791,025 of OY776271.1, read as the reverse complement.
AAGTGATGTCCTTGTTTCCGGTTTATCTATGTCGATTGTGTTTTGTGACTATACTCTATGGTATAAAACGTTCCGTTATACGTAAATCGTTTTAAATTAATACGTTGTTTGACATTCGAATTCATAACACTTTGTTTGTCTCTTTTACTCATTAGTGAAAAAGGCGAGACAGCAAGCAAACATTAAACTGATATTTCTTCTTCGTCACGATTCTCTATTTTTAGTTGACGTTTGACGTTGTCTTTCATTCAATGTTTATTGTTTTGTTTGTGATACGGTGTCGTCGGTCCCTCGTAATCGTAAATTGTAAATAGAAACAGTGAGCGACGCGGTTTAATTAATTTATAACGAGTTACGTGACCAGTGAATGCGGACTTGTACACTTTAGCTCTCAAGTTCCCTCGTTAGAATGTTGTAAGCATAATTTTGGAAAATAAAATGAAGTTGAAAATAGACCAAGGGCTTTTGCCCGTAAAAGCGCACTTCTTTTTCTTTTTCGCTGGTGAGTAAATCATTTTTTAAATATTCATAATTATGTACCTAAATAAATATTAGAGTTGATCCTTTCTCTTGACCTAAATACATACATAATAACTAAATCTAGATTATTCTGTCTCAATTTCAATAATTACTTTCACATAAATACTCTTTCACGGTGAAACGGCTGAATGGATCTGGATTATAGTCTGGAATAGCACATAGTCTACTTTTAATCCCAGAAAAATGTACGGATTTTTTGAAATATAAAACTAACACTATTTCTATTTAGATATCATAAGGTCTTAAGCAGTAAATTGAAAAACAAAGCCATAACTATCTCATGGGAACCATACAATTTTCATGATAAAAGACCTACGTCCATCCTCAAGCTCTAGTTTATATTTGTACCAAATTTCATCAAAATCGGTTCAGTAGTTTAAGTGTGATTGTGTTACACACAGATAGAGTTACTTTCAAATCACTTCATAGTATAAAACAAAATCGCTTTCCGCTGTCTGTCTGTATGCTTATATCTTTAAAACTACACAACGGATTTTAATGCAGTTTTTTTTAATAGATAGAGTGATTCAAGAGGAAGGTTTATAATGTATAAATATGCGTAATATAGTAGAGTATCACTGATAATTTTAGAGGTTTCTAATGTGATGTAAATTATCACATTTTAGTATATTTAGTAGCAGCATGGTACCCGTGCGAAGCCGGGGCGGATCGCTAGTTTATAATATTAGTATCTAAGGACTAGCTTCCACCCACGGCTTCGCCCGCGTGGTACCTTCAAAAACAAAAACAAATCTATCCCACGGGAACCATATTTTTTTCCGGGATAAAGTTCAGCTTCAGAGTGAAAGAGTAACAAACATACATTCAGACATCCAGACATCCACAAATTCTTACAAACTTTTACGTTTATAATATTAGGAGGATATTTACTTAAGTATATGCATACTCTAAATACATAACTCTCCTTCATGATTATGTAAGTAGGTTCTTATGCCAAATAGTGCTAATGCCAGAACACACTAATAAGTAAATTACATTTCTTATCTAATTATTTTACAATCTGCTATTGTGTATTATCACATTTTTATTGTGATAAGCGTGTTATACAATCTTGTATTAACTCTTTGTTCTGTCCTTACAAGTGACTAGGAACTTCCCGTGACTTCACTCACCTAATCTGTTACTTTTTCTGCATCTACTATTCTTAAGGAGAGTGTTAGGTATGAATGTGGATGGATACAGGGGTATAGGTAGACCAAAGAAGAGATGGATGGACTGAGTGAAAGATGACATGGGTAAGAAAGGAGTGAGTGAGATGACGAATGATAGAGGGAGATGGAAGATCACATGTTGTGCCGACAGCGTAACGTGGGAAAAGGGCAGGAAGATGATGATGATGTATTTACTATTCTTCTTACTCGTGAAAACCTTTTATAGCCTGCCGTTTCTAAAATAAACACTCACACGACTGTAATCCCCAGGCTCGGTAGATATCTCCTCAGATCTCTAGTTACTTAGATCTTTGAGGATATCTATAGAGTCAGAGGCACGTCCAAACATGATATTTGCCACATGCCCACATTTTGCACAGTAGTTAGTATTCCGTACGTGACAGGTTGCAAGCCCATCGCCGCTTATAAGAATACTAACCTATGATACACACCATCGAATTTTTGGTATGCCGGTTTCCTCACGATGTTTTCCTTCACCATTTTTCGAATAGAAAAACCCATTGGTGCACGACCAGGTTTGGACCCACCACCTACGTATCGTGAGGCAAGAGTGCTACCGTACCACTACACCACCAGTGCTCAGTTGTCGTAAATGGCTTAAAATAGTCGCAAAACTGCAACTTTATTTTATAGTATACCGTACGTGACAGGTTGCAAGCCCATCGCGCCGCTTGAAAAAAACATTTAGTCGCGGGAAATCTAATAGCAACTGTTCTGGTTGGAATTTTCACATAGATTCACCGTCTAAGACGTTACAAAGTGATCCTTGTGATTTTATTGAGTAGGTACATTATTTTTTTTTCTTTCTTTCTTTCTTAGCTAGATTAAAACATATATAATGTTGTTGCCTCCCCTCCCCCCCCCCCATGCCCAGGGTCTAGGTCTCTGCGCACGCGCACATTGGCCGTGAACGATGACATCCTGTTCATGATTCCCGTGCGATTCAATTAGGGTCAGTGTTATGTCTGAAACCTGAAACGTCACTGATTATAAACGCGAAGGTTTGTAAGAATGTATGGATTTGTTACTCTTTCACGCTGAAACGGCTGAACGGATCTGGATGTCATTTGGCACAGATGTAGATTATAGTCTGGAATAGCACATAGGCTACTTTTTATCCCGGAGAAATGTACGGTTCCCGTCGAAAGTTTTGTTTTTGTATTTCAAGGTACCACGCGGGCGAAGTCGTGGGCGGAAGCTAGTATTTTGATAAACTAGAATTTATTGCAAAAATTAAAAAACACTACTGAACGTAACTGAAAATAAATTTTTAGAGCCGCCATATTTGTTTTTTTTAATTGTGTATAACCTATGTCACTCTTGTGATCCAGACGAATCCGACGACACTTAATTTTTCAAAATCCGTTCAGCCGTTTGGGCTACAGTGACAGCCAAAGAATCTCGCAGACATACATACATACATACATCTTCCTGTCCTTTTCCCACGTTTTGTTTTCCGCACAACATGTGATCTTGCATCTCCCTCTGTCATTCGTCATCTCACTCTTTTCCTACCCATGTCATCTTTCACACAGTCCATCCATCTTTTCTTCGTCCTACCTCTCCCCCTGTATCCATCCACATTCATATCTAACACTCTCCTTGTCACATGACATTCATCTCTTCTCATAACATGCCCATACCACGCTAACCTATTACTCCTCATCTTTTCCGTCACCGGCGCCGCTCTCAAACTTCCTCTGATATACTCATTCCTTATTTTATCCATCCATATTAATGTAGGGTAATGATAAGAGAACGTTGTGGAGTGAAAGAAGACATAGTGATGAAAAGATGGTTTGGGCATGTAGAAAGGATGGATGAAAGGAGACTGACGAAAGAGGTACATAAGGAGAGTGTGAATGGGACAGTTGGAAGGGGAAGACCTTGGCGTACGTACCTCGAGCAAATTGGGGACGTTTTAGAGTAAGGTACAGAGTACCCTAAACCGACGCGCATGTATGAAGAATGTAATGAGAGTGAATGAAGCAAGAGACGTATGTCAGGATCGTAGCAAGTGGAGATCCGTGGTCTCTGCCTACCCCGTTGGGAAACAGGCGGGATTTTATGAATATTAATGTAGATAGTATAGCAATAATAATGTTCAAACACATTTATACAATCGCTTGTAGCCAATAAAAGATAATTCAACTCTCGCTTGTAAATATTGCGACAAGACTCAAGACTCATGATAACAAAATACAGATATGCATGCATCATTATAACGTGACTTTATGGCGGTTTCGTCTCGTTAAAATAATTAATAATTCAACTTCTTCTTCTTCTTCTTACCGTGGCGGCGATGGGCTTGCGGTAACAAGCCGCAAGCCAATCAAGGTACCACACGGGCGAAGCCGTGGGCGGAAGCTAGCTCAAAATAAACCCAAAAAAAACTTGAGAGGTGTCAAGGAATACCCCGATGAAACGAAGGTCCTTTCGATTAATTTTTGAAGAGAGAGAGAGAGAGAGAGAGACAGACAGAGAAACACGCGCACGCCGCACAGCTTACAACTATAGCAAAAAGTGTCGTTACAACTTTTGGTCTTAATTTTTTCCGTCTAGCCCCCTTTCGCACCGCACGATAAGGAACTTCGTTCCAAAAAACAAAACAGAGCAATCAGTTAGCAATAAGTAGCAATGAGTAGAAAGGCCCTGGGGAATTATGATGGTCAAGCTTATTTTGACTGGCCTCACAGCTCAGTTGGTAGTAGCTCTGCCTTCTGCGCTGCAGGTTGTGGGTTCAATCCCCGCCCAGGACTAACATTTGTGTGATGAACGCAGATGTTTGTTCTGTGTCTGGGTGTTATTATTCTATGTATTTATTTACAAAAAAAAGTGTAAGTATCTCTAATCTATCAGCTCTATCTGGTTCCCTTGGTACAAGCTTTGCTTAGTTTGGGGCTAGATGGCGTTGTGTGAAATGTCCACCAATATTTATTTATTAGCTTTCCGCCCACGGCTTCGTCCGCGTGGTACTTTGAAAAACAAAAAAATCTATCCCCCGGGAATCGTACATTTTTCCGGGATAAAAAGTAGCCTATGTGCTATTCCAGACTATAATCTATATCTGCGGCAAATTTCTTCAAGTTCAGCCGTTTCAGCGTGAAAGAGTAACAAACATCCAGACATCCATACATTCTTACAAACTTTCGCGTTTATAATATTAGTAGGATTTATGTGGTATGGGCATGTTATGAGAAGAGATGAATGTCGTGTGACAAGGAGAGTGTTAGGTATGAATGTAGATGGATACAGGGGGAGAGGTAGGACGAAGAAAAGATGGATGGACTGTGTGAAAGATGACATGGGTAAGAAAGGAGTGAGCGAGATGACGAATGACAGAGCGAGATGGAAGATCACATGTTGTGTCGACAGCAAAACGTGGGAAAAGGGCAGGAAGATGATGATGATACAGTGTTGCCAGATGAGACAAATTATATTACAGTGTTTGGTGCCCAAAAGTGCTCAAAATTACAATAAAAGTAAAAAATATAGTGAATTGATTTTTGCCCGTTGAAAAATTACAGTGTTCCCATACACTGTAATTTTTTTTAGTATTACACAGTTATTACAGTGGATCGTGTGAAAATACAGTAGATCTGCTGTAATTACAGTGTATACATACATACATACATAAAATCACGCCTGTTTCCCGACGGGGTAGGCAGAGACCACGGATCTCCACTTGCTACGATCCTGACCCACCTCTTTTGCTTCATTCGCTCGATTACATTCTTTATACATGCGCGTCGGTTTAGGGTACTCTTGACCTGGCCTTTCTCTAAAACGTCCCCAATTTGATCGAGGTACGTACGCCGAGGTCTTCCAACTGTCCCTTCCAACTGTCCCATTCACACTCTCCTTATGCGCCTGTTTCATCAATCTCCTTTCATCCATCCTTTCTACATGCCCAAACCATCTTAGCATAGTTGTTACTATGTTAAGATGGTTTGGGCATGTAGAGGTTCCTTATCATAAGTAGGATTTATTTATTTATTCCAGCGCTAGGGCCTATTCTACCGCAGCTGAACGTGTACGGGCGGCAGCTGGGAGTGTCTCCGGCGGCCATGGGCGCGGTGACGGCCGTGCTGCCCCTGCTTTGGGCATTAGCCAAGCCACTCTTCGGCTACGTGGTAGACTACTGGCCGGTGAGCATTTACTTATACCTTACTAGCCGACCCGGCAGACTTCGTACTTATTTAGAAAACGTTTGTATGGGAAATAGAAAAGGGCTATTTTTAGGGTTTTCCCGGCAGTTATTCGAATTTTTCTTACCTTTTAAACCTTCCCTAGACCTCCACGAACTTTTCAAGACCAAGATAAGATAAATCCTTTTAGCTGTTCTCGAGTTTTAGCGTGACTAACGAACATCAATTCATTTTTATATATATAGATAGATATATAGATTAGACTAGCTTCCGCTCCTACCTATATAAAATCCTACTAATATAATAAACGCGAAAGTTTGTAAAAATGTATAATCTATACCAGACTATAATCTATATTTAATGCCAAATTTCATCCAGATCCGTACAACCGTTTCAGCGTGAAAGAGTACCAAACATACATCTAGACATCCATACATTAATAACAAACTTTCTTGTTTATAATATTAGTAGGATTGACACAGATTACCAAATAATAATATGTATATAGATCAGTGAACGGAAAAAAACATGGAAGCATTTAAATAATATCCGCGAAACATGACACCAAATATCACACGTCTAAACTCCTTCGAGGATTTGCCAAAAATAGATTAATGTCGATTTTTGGGTTTAAATTGCCGTGTAATGTGTATTAAGCTTTAAATTTTTGATATGATTCTTTGGCATAATTGACAAGCCCCGTCTACCAGAGCTCTATTTGTGGGGTCATTTTTAGCTCAAAGAATGCTTCCATGTATTGTCCATTCACTGATATAGATGGATACCGATTCGTTTCTCTGACTACCCTCTTAGATAAATTCAAAAAGCTGAGTGACCATAAAGTTATATTTTTTTTTCATATTTCAGTCCCGAAGAAAACTAGTGTTCATGTTGCTAATAGCAATAATGACTGGGTCTTATTGTTGTCTATGGTTCCTACCTATGCCAAATCCAGAGACAAATCTAATGGAATACGTTTACCGCCTAAACGACACTATATACCTTAAGGAAATGAACAATAAAACCTCTTTGGAAAAGTACAACTGCCATTGGAACTGCACTATGGAATCATTTGACGTTTATTTGACAAATGACAGTTACGTCAACACGGTATACATAGACGGTGCTGTTAGAAATACATCTTGCTCGCTCTTATATATGGATTTGGACGGTGTTAGAGAGGGCGACGTGATATGCTTGCCGAAAAGCGACTGTAACCTTCTGTGTTATGAAGATGACATAAACAAAGATTTGAATATGACTTTGTATGACCAGAAAAATGGTAGTTTTAGTTATAAAAATATAGATGAAAATAGGATATTGAGTACAGTGGACGGGAAAAGTGATTTTTATATGACAGTGACGTTTTGGGCGTTTGTGGTTTTGACGTGTGTGGGTACAGTCGCATTCAATGTTGCTAATTGTATTGGAGATGCTGTCTGCTTTGATGTCTTAGGTAAGCTAATTGTATGTATATTTTTAAATTATATTTAATAACTAGCTTCCGCCCGCGGCTTCGCCTGCGTGTTACATTGAAAAATGAAAAAAATCTATCCCACGGGAACCGTACATTTTTTCGGGATAAAATGTAGCCTATGTGTTATTCCAGACCATAATCTATACCTGTGCCAAATTTCATTCAGATCTGTTCAGCCGTTTTAGCGTGAAAGAGTAACAAACATTCATCCATCCATCCATACATTCTTACAAACTTTCGCGTTAATAATATTAGTAGGATGTAATTTCTAACCATTTGTTCCAGTCAATCACTTTGCTTCATCTCCCTAAACACACATTTGCCCTACTACAAAAATCAGTCATCTATTGTTTCTCAATTTTACTTCGGAACCTAATATCTTTACAACCCCTTCACCGATTAAGCTCATATGCTTCCCAGCGAATCTACATAACAGAATCTCTAGACCTTCCAAGTTTCATGCAGATTGGTTCAACGGTTCTGAAGTTATGCTCAAAAAAGGGGTAGAGGTAGGCCAAAGAAAAGATGGATGGACTGTGTGATAAAGATAAAGATAAAGATAAAGATCATTTATTTGCAAAAACATGTGTAGAGAGGTTTTACAAAATAAGTAGAAAGTATCAACATGTTTTACCGATTACGGTGTACAAATGGTTAGAGATGACAATAACGTCAGTATTAACGATATTGAATTCTATATAATACACTAGCTGTCCCGCCCGCGACTTCGTTCACTTAAAGTAGGTATCTAAACTGAGTTTCAAACAAATTACACTGATAAAAAAATCCCATAAATAACTTTGACACCCAATTTTACCCATTTTAGAGGGCTATTTTGAAATATCCAGGAATACGTTTCCATTTACTTTGCATTTAAAGTATCCAAACCAAAACTAAGACCAATCACACCACCCTTTAAAAAGTAATTACCCATAAAAACATTGACCCCACATTTGACCCCTTTTTGAAGGTCATATTGAAAAATCCTGAAACACTTGTTCATTCATTTTGTATTTACAGTACACAAAGTTTCAGACCAATCGCACCACCCGTCAAAAAAAATCCCATACAAACATTGACCCCTTTTTTAGAGTTATATTGAAAAATCCTGAAACAGAAAACAAAGTTTCAGGCCAATCGCACCACCCGTTAAAAAAAACCCATACAAACATTGACCCCATTTTTTAGAGTTATATTGAAAAATCCTTTAACACGAAATTAAGTTTCAGACAAATCGCACCACCCGTTGAAAAGTTCCCATACAAACACTGACCCCCCCATTTGACCCCCTTTTTTAAGGTTTTATTGAAAAATCCTGAAACACGAAACAAAGTTTCCGACCAATCGCACCAGGTTAAAAAGATCCCATACAAACATTGACCCCACATTTGACCCCTTTTTGAAGGTTATATTGAAATATCCTAAAACACGGGTCCGTTCATTTTGTATTTACAGTACATAAACAAAGTTTCAGACCAATCGCACCACCCGTTAAAAAGTTCACATACAAACATTGACCCCACATTTGACCCTTTTTTGAAAGTTATTTTGAAAAATCCTGAAACACGTGTCCATTCATTTTGCATTTACAGTACACAAACAAAGTTTCAAGCCAATCGCACCACCCGTTAAAAAGTTCCCATACAAAAATTGACCCCACATTTGACCCCTTTTTGAAGGTTATATTGAAAAATCCTGAAACACGTGTCCATTCATTTTGCATTTACAGTGCACAAACAAAGTTTCATGAAAATCGCTCCACGCGTTAAAAAGTTTCATACTAACGTTTTCACCCTTTTTCACCCCCTTAGAGGTGGAATTTCAAAAAATCCCGTCTTAGTGGGTGGTTTTGTTATAAAACCTTTCAAATTTCAGCTTTCTAGCTTCAGCGGTTTCGGCTGGGCGATGATAAATCAGTCAGTCAGTCAGTCAGTCAGTCAGTCAGTCAGTCAGTCAGGTTAAGCTCTTATATAGATATATAGATAATAATTCCAAGTAGACCAAGTATACATTTTCATTAAATAGTTAAAATTTATCATTTAGAAAGTCGTTAATCTTATAATAACATTTTTCGATTAATAATTTCTTAAATTTATTTTTAAATTCACAGTCATTAAGTTGCTGGTAGCTTTTTGGTATTTTGTTATAAATTTTCGGTGCCATTGATACTATGCTCTTATGCAGTAACGCAGTTTTGGATGGATGTAAACAAAGCCTATCTTCTCGTCTGTTTCTGGGCGTTTCGTCTGACATGCGCGGGAATAGGTGGGGGTTATTTCTTACAAACAGGGCCACTTCGATTATATATAGCGACGGAAGCGTTAGTATTTTGTGCTTTGTGAATAAAGGTCTACAGCTATCAGACACTTGCATTCTAAACATGGCTCGCATACAACGTTTTTGCGCTTTAAATATAATGTCTTTATCCGTAGAATTCCCCCAAAAAATTATTCGGTATCTCAGTATCGATTCAACTAAGCCGTAATATGCTACAATTAGCGTGTCAATACTGAGCGTTAGGGATAATCTAAATAACGCGTATGCCGAACTACTAATCCTCTTGGTTATGTATTCAATATGAGCTTTCCATTTTAGTTTGTAATCTATCTGTAAACCCAGAAATCGTATGGAGTCAGTGTTTTTTATTATATTATTTTGAAAGGTTAGATTAATGTCAGGTTTTGTTTTTAGTTGATTAAAATGCATTATCGTCGTTTTTTTAAGATTTATTTTTAAGTTATTGTCATTGAGCCAATTAATAATTGAGGTTAGTGATTGATTAATGTCAGATTCATAATTTTTAATGTCATTACATTTGATTGTGATAGAGCTGTCACCGGCGAATAATGTCATATGTTGATTTATTTTATTGATAATTAATGGAAGGTCATTTATGTATATGATAAAAAGTAGCGGTCCAAGTACGCTTCCTTGGGGAACACCATATTGAATTATACGTTCATTAGACCTATATGTATCTTCAAACTTGGTCTTATAGTTAAAACGTGTAATTTCTGTTACTTGTTTACGATCTCTTAGGTAAGAGGCAATTAAATTTAGCACGTTTCCTCTTATCCCATATGCTTCTAATTTACTGCATAGAGTACTGTGATCTACGTAGTCGAAGGCTTGCGTCATATCACAAAATATGGTACAAACGGGAGTTCTATTATCAACTTGGCATATAACGTTTTTGAAAAATTCGTATATTGCCATGTTAATGGTTTTTTTACGACGAAACCCCTTCTGCTCGTTACACAATATATTGATTGTTGTGACAGATGACATTCATGGGTAAGAAAGGAGTGAGTGAGATGAGGAAGATAGAGGGAGATGGAAGAAGATCACATGTTGTGCCGACCACATAACGTGGGAAAAAGGGAGAAAGATGATGAATATATACAAGAATATACAACGCGCGATCCTTGCAAAAATTTTCGTTCAATTATAATTGAACCCTTTTTAGTCCTGGATGCAAAAATCTGACTTTACATAAATTTCAGGGACAGATCGAGGGTCTAAATACGGGTCCCAGCGCGCGTGGGGCACAGTAGGGTATGGTCTAACGGCCCTAGCTGGAGGATTCCTTGTAGACCTGGTCTCCGATGGGTATAAAGACTTCACGCCGGCCTTCGTCATAGCTTTAATAGCTACGGCAATAGACTTATATAGCTGTCGTCGCCTCACTGTGAGTTTTGTTTATTATTAGCTTCCACCAGGCGGCCTCGCCTGCATGGTATCTTATTAAATCATGGCCTATGTGCTATTCCAGACTTTAATCTATATCTGTGCCAAATTTCATTCAGGTCCGTTCAGCCGTTTCAGTGTGAAAGTGTAACAAACATACATTCATACATCCATTCATGCTTACAAACTTTCGAGTTCATAATATTAGTAGATATTATTTTGTTTATTCGCCCACATCTCCAGCTACTGAAAATGTTAAATAAAATTAAAAATTTGAAAACCCCATGACACTAATTTTTCCTGCCATTTTGTGGTGGTGGCCATTTTGGATTTGAAATTTTTCATAGTGTATAGTATTCTACTACTCAAGCCCTTTTATTTGATACCTTTATTGAGGGAGTTGTGAAAAAATATGTTATCCGCCATTTTGTGGCGGCGGCCATCTTGCACCAATTTCCATCAAACAGCTAAGAACACTCCCGACTAGTTTCAAACAAACTCAAAATCGGTTCATGCGTCCGGGAGCCACAATTCCACAGACAGACAGAAACGTCAAACTTATAACGTTACTTCCGCCCACGGCTTCGCCCGCGTGGTACCTTGAAAAACAAAATCAAACTTTCATCCCCTATTTTATCCCCTTGGGGGTAGAATTAATCAAAATCCTTTCTTAGCGGATGTCTACGTCATAACATCTACCTGCATGCCAAATTTCAGCCCGATCCTTCCAGTGGTAACTAAAGCGGTAAACATACTATAAGCCGCGACTTATGGACGAGTCCGACCGTATGTTTAACGCTTAAGTGATAACTCAAAGGTGACTGACTGACTGACTGACTGACATAGTGATCTATCAACGCACAGCCCAAACCACTGGACGGATCGGGCTGAAATTTGGCATGCAGGTAGATGTTATGACGTAGGCATCCGCTAAGAAAGGATTTTGATTAATTCTACCCCCAAGGGGATAAAATAGGGGATGAAAGTTTGTATGAAAAGTTGCGATAATCGACATTCACGCGGGCGAAGCTGCGGGCATCAGCTAGTTTAATAATAATACAATCGGTTTTGACAAAACTATTATCCAGCTACCTTCGTTATCAAGTCCCGAAGACTCCGGCAAGGCGTTACGCGAAGTCCTGAAGATCCCCCGAGTCCTGGTGTTCATCACGTTCGCCGTCGTAGCCGGGACCTTTGACAGCTTCATCATATATTACATGTTCTGGTGAGTTGCATCTTCGTCAGGATTCTCGTCATGCCTTGATTCGTCATGGCTTAATTCGGCATGGCTTGATTCGTCATGGCTTAATAGCATAAACTCACCTTCAGCAGGCACCTTTGACAGCTTCATCATATATTACATGTTCTGGTGAGTTACATCTTCGATAAGATACTCGTCATGGCTTAATAGCATAAACACACCTTTAGCAGGCACCTTTGACAGATTCATCATATATGACATGTTCTGATGAGTTGCATCTTCGTCAGGATTCTCGTCATGGCTTAATTCGTCATGGCTTGATTCGTCATGGCATAATAGCATAAACACACCTTTAGCAGGCACCTTTGACAGCTTCATCATATATTACATGTTCTGGTGAGTTGGATCTGCGTTAAGATTCTCGTCATGGCTTACTTTGTCATGGCTTATTAGCATAAACACCTTTAGCAGGTACCTTTGACAGCTTCATCATATATTACATGTTCTGGTGAGTTGCATCTTCGTCAGGATTCTCGTCATGGCTTAATAGACAACCAGCCAGGTTTTGTTCTAATCGGTATTTTAAAGACTAAGAACAGGCAGTTAAGGGCCTATCTACTTAACGTTTCGTCATTGTTCTCGCTTTGTCATTGTTCTCAATAAAACATTTTGGTTATCTCGTAAAATATTAGTTAATTTTAAATGTACCCTTCGTGATATAACTTATTATCAACCAATCTTTTATCGCTTCATCTTTATGCTATCAGCTTGAAAGACAAGCTTAGAGTTAAAATAACGGTAAAATATCTAATTGAGTAGAATCGTTCTAACACTCTTCATTGCTTAATTTATGTAACTTTCGTCATGGCTTAGCGACTATTATAACAAAGTCTTATGAAATAGCAGGGGCAATCAGATAATTCACATCGTGGCTTATTGCAAATAGCTAAATGGTTTAACGACTGTTAAAATCGATTAAACAGGCAGAACAGATACCCAACACGCGTCATGGCTTAACATCTGTTTCAACATGGATAGACAGATGTACCATCATAAAACGTGTTCTACTGAACATGATGATGACTTCCTTGGCAGGTTCCTTGAGGAGTTGGTAGAGCAGACTGGTCACATGGTGTGTGAAAACTCACGGTAGACCTACAGATACCCAGCACTCGTCATGGCTTAACATCTGTTTCAACATGGATAGACAGATGTACCATCATAAAACGTGAACTGAACATGATGACGACTTCCTTGGCAGGTTCCTTGAGGAGTTGGCAGAGCAGACCGGTCACATGGTGAAGATAAAGCTGATAGAAGGCGTCATTGTAGCTGCCCAGAGCTTCATCGGAGAACTGCTGTTCTTCTTCTACTCAGGTCTTCTACTTCTTACTTGTATTGTTCTTTCGAACCATATACCTATTTACAAAGTTAACTTCAATACCTCATAATCTATCTATATATATAAAAATGAATTGCTGTTCGTTAGTCTCGCTAAAACTCGAGAACGGCTAAACGGATTTATCTTATCTTGGTCTTGAAATGTTCATGGAGGTCTAGGAAAAGTTTAAAAGGTAAGAAAAATTCGAATAACTGCCGGGAAAACCCTAAAAATAGCCCTTTTCTAGCCCCTTCTGAATAAAATGTAGAGTCAATTTGAACTTTATTACTATTTCATAAAGTTAATATTAAATTATAATCACTCACTGTTGTCTAAGCAATGTAGAAGGCGGTACGAAGTTTGCCGGGACAGTTAGTCTCATCTAAATTTCATTAAAATCCGTTCAGCCGTTTAACCGTAAGATAAACAAATAGAGTTACTTACGCGATTAAACTCACCTAGTATGTAAGACGATTCAGAATGATTCCTTTGATTTTATAAAAATAAAATAAAATAAATATGATCACGACTGTAATCCCCAGGCTCGGTAGATATCTCCTCAGATCTCTAGTTACTTAGATCTTTGAAGATATCTAAAGGGGGTAGTCAGAGGCAAGTCCAAACATGACATTTGGTACATGCCCACATTTTGCACAGTAGTTAGTATTCCGTACGTGACAGGTTGCAAGCCCATCGCCGCTTATAAGAATACTAACCTATGACACATACCTTCGAATTTTTGGTTCTAGGGTATGCCGGTTTCCTCACGATGTTTTCCTTCATCGTTTAAGAGCACTGGCATTGCGCACATACATTTTTCGAATGGAAAAACTCATTGGTGCACGACCAGGTTTGAACCCACCACCTTCGGATCGTGAGGCCGGGGTGCTACCACTACACCACCAGCACTTTATATAATGAAGATATTTTGGTTTTTGAATTAAATATCAACGCCATCTAGCCCCAAACTAAGCAAAGCTTCTACTATGGGAACCACATAACTGATATACTAATTATATTTTTTTTTATAAATACATACATAGAATACATAATAGCACCCAGACACAGAACAAACATCTGCGTTCATCACACAAATAAATAAATAAATAAATAATGCTGGACAGTCCACACAGCATCATCTAGCCCCAAAGTAAGCTACTCAAAGCTTGTGTTATGGGTACTAGATAACTAATATATTTAATACATTACTAGCTGACCCGGCAGACTTCGTACTTATTTAGAAAACGTTTGTATGGGAAATAGAAAAGGGCTATTTTTAGGGTTTTCCCGGCAGTTATTCGAATTTTTCTAACCTTTTAAACCTTCCCTAGACCTCCACGAACATTTCAAGACCAAGATAAGATAAATCCGTTTGGCCGTTCTCGAGTTTTAGCGAGACTAACGAACAGCAATTCATTTTTATATAATATAGATAAGATATACGATTAAAGATTAAAGATGTATAGACTGTGTGAAAGATGACATGGATAAGAAAGGAGTGAGATGACGGATGACAGAGGGAGATGGAAGATCACATGTGCCGCCCACGTAACGTGGGAAAAGGGCAGGAAGATAAGTAAACAGCAGAGTCCAATAATGTGATTATTTCAGGCAGGATAATAAAACGTTGGGGTTACGGCACTACACTCACGGTGGCGCTACTCTGCTATGGGGTGCGAATGGCGCTTATCTCCGTCATACAGAACCCGTGGCATCTCGTCTTTATCGAGGTCAGCACTCTTCAAATTGACCTTTCTGATTTCCTTGACATTGACCTTGACCTTGTACTTGATGTATACTTAAAGATCGTCATACAGAACCCGTGGCATCTCGTCTTTATCGAGGTCAGCACTCTTCAAATTGACCTTTCTGATTTCCTTGACATTGACCTTAACCTTAACCTTGATGTAGGTATACTAAAAGATCGTCATACAGAAGCCGTCGCATCTCGTCTTTATCGAGGTCAGCGCTCTTCAATTTGACCTTTCTGATTACCTTGACATTGACCTTGACCTTGATGTATACTTAAACGTCATACAGAATAAGAGGCACCTCGTCTTTATCGAGGTCAGCACTCTTCAAAGTGACCCTTGTAATTTAATTGACATTGACCTTGACCTTTACCTTAACTTTGACCTTGAGGTATACCCTAAAAATAAATCAGTCATGCGATTACGAAACTCTTGTTACAATCAATTAGGTGCAATCCATTTTTATTAACTGGTGATTTGGAATTACGATACTTATTAAAAAAAATATCCAATTATTAACCTGATTATAGCCTATTGTGTCGCAAGTCCTACTTGATCTCTAAGGTTGATTTTTGTGCCATTCTAACCCTAAAACTCTTTGAGAATACCTATCTGTAGAGTGTTATTCAGAGGCACGTCCTTATAACAAAGTTGGAAAATGGCCACGTTTAACATAATAATGCTGGTTTTCCACAATGTTTTTCTTCACTGATAAAGAGACATAATGTACATTTCGAATCCAGTAGTACAAATTCATTCTACGTTATTGAATTAATATTACATGGTTATTTCGTACCATGAACTATGCAAATTGTATTGAAGTGGTTACTTCAAGCTTCAAATGTGACGTTTCAAAAATGGAATCGTTACGGAATCGTTCTGCGGCCTTACCACGAATTCTCCCAGAACGGTTCCGTAACGATTCCATTATGGAAACGTCACAACTTCCATACAATTTGCATAGGTCATGGTACGAAATAACAATGTGATACTAATTCGGTAATGTATTATGAATTCGTGGTTAGGCCCCTGGACTTCATAACCTAAAAATCAGAAGACGCAGTGTTACCACTACACCACCAATGTAAACTATATTGTGACATCAATTTATTGCAGGCAATAATGCAAGGACCTACATACGCCCTCTGCTATGCCACTATAGTGGGGTATGCGGCCCACGTCGCGCCTGAGGGGTACTCCGCCACGGTGCAGGGCATTGTCGCAGGCATGGACGACGGACTAGGTACGACCTTGACCTCGATCTTGACCTTTGTCTTCCACTTAATATTATCATCCCAAGCATAACTTATTACATTCTTATCTTGACATTAGATTTCAATTTTAAACTAAATATGTAGCTAAATTGTCACAGTCATGACCTTGACCTTGATCTCAACACTGAGAGGGTTTTGCTATAGGCTCCTTGGTCGGCTGTAAACGTGTCTCAGATGGTAAAGCAGAATTGCCGGGTCTCGGCCTACCTTGACATTTGACCTTAATTTTGACCTTGACGGTTCGCTATAGGCTCCTTAGCCGGGGGTTAGCTGTAAACGTGACTCGGATGCACAATCCGCCGGTTCACAGCCTACCTTGACATTTAACCTTAACCTTAACCTTGACCTTTTGCCGCCACAGGGTTCGCAATAGGCTCCCTAGCTGGGGGACAGTTGTACTCATGGCTCGGGGGGCGAAGCGCCTTCCGCCTGTTCGCAGCTGTCGCTGCCGTAGCCTCGTTACTGCACGCGGCTTTGTTCGCACTTACTACACGCAATGATGGTGAGCTTTTTCAGTATTTTTTTACACATGAGCATCGGGCCGAAAACTGAAATGTATATATATGTACATCCTGTTTCCTGTTTCTTCCTACACCGATTAAGAGCACTGCACACATACATTTTTCGAATAAAAAAATCATCAGAATCAAACTTCTTCTTCAATTATGGCATCTGTCTCTTAGAGAACAATTTTGCCAGTGTCAAGTGTATTTATTTATAAGTATTGTCAACGTCACAGAGTCATAGTCAAGTAGTCAAGTCAATTTTAAACAAAAGATGGCTGTTTTGTTGAAAATTTTCGGGATTTCCTCCGATGGAATTTCAAGAGAACTATTCACTCTAATTCACATACTTTACACTCGCGTCAAGAACCCGGGCTTTATTGGCAAAATAACCACCAAAATTACGCAATAAAACTCAAAATAACACGAGAAAACATATAAAAACCAGAGCGACGTAGTTGTCAGGCAAATACACCGCAGAAAATCCAGAATCAAACTTACAATATTAAAATCGGATGCAAGGGATACTTAGATTTTTTTATACATTACTAGCTTCCGCCCACGGCTTCGCCTGCGTGGTACTTTGAAAAACAAAAACAAATCTATTCCAAGGGAATCGTACATTTTAAATAGTATAAACGATAAAAAGTAGCCTATTATAATCTATATCTGTGCCAAATTTCATTCAGATCCTTTCAGCCGTTTCAGCGTGAAAGAGTAACAAACGTCCATACACATTAACTTTCACGTTTATAATATTAGTAGGATTATTTTACTATGAAATCTACTATCTATACTAATATTATAAAGAGGAGAGATTTGTTTGTTTGCATTGAATAGGCTTCGAAAGTACTGGACCGATTTGAAAAATTATTTCACCAATGTGTAGAATGAACTTTCAGGATGAACATAGGCTATAATTTATGTAGGTACTTCGCGGGCGACGCCGCGTGCAGAAGCTAGTATTTTATATAAGTGAAGTTATTTGTTTAATTTCAGACAAAATACCGGAAGAGCCAATACGTGACGAGGGAGAGAGAATGTTATCAGAACCAAGTCACGCCATCTATCGGGACACGGTAGAACCACTGAAAGAAGGAAGATAACGAATGATAATGAAAGAAATATATAAAATATAGTATACACGGAGCACAGGTTGTGTAGTGGTAGCTCTGTCTCACGATCCGAAGGTCGTGGGTTCAAACCTGGGACCTTACCACGAAGTTTTCCAGAACGATTCCGTTTTAGAAACGTTACAATTGAAGCTTGAAGTAACACTACTTCAATACAATTTGCATAGGTCATGGTACGAAATAAATAAATAAATAAATAATGCTAGACAATCCACAAAGCATCATCTAGCCCCAAAGTAAGCTACTCAAAGCTTGTGTTATGGGTACTAGATAACTGATACATTTAATACATTATATACATAGAAAACACCCAGACCAACGGAACAAATTTCTGCAGATCATACACAAATTTGTTCCGCGGCGGGAATCGAACCCGCAAATTCTTGCGTCGCAGGTGAACTCTCGCCCGCTGCGCCACAGAGGTCGTCAAATGACAATGTAATATTAATTCGGGAATATATTTTCGAAAATATGTGCGTAATGCTAGTATAAAGTTACGGGTACGGTATATTAGATGCAATTTTTTTATTTGTTAAAAATTTACGATCAAATAATATATAAGGAGCGTTGATATATGTTTTTTCCATACAATGTTTTTATGTACGACCTGGTTTTAAACCGAATGGGTTGGCTGGTAGAAAATGCCCCTAGGCATTAAGCCCTCCTTTTGTAACACATTTTTTGTAATTGTGTACAATAAAGTATAAATAAATAAATAAATAAATAAATGTTATTAAGTCACGATATAGCCTTATTTGTGCCATAATGATAGATGGGTCGTTCTTCTCAATTTGTTATTTTTGACGTTATTTTAACTTGATGTTAGAGCTCGTCTTTCAAGCTGATAGCATGAAGATGGAGCAATAGAAGATTGGTTGATAATAAGCTATTTCACGAAGGGTACATTTAAAATTAACTAATATTTTACGAGATAACCAAAATTGTTGCGTACAATGACGAATAGTGAGAACAATGACGAAATCTTTGAGAAGAATCGCTCAGATGCAATATACGTAGTTATTTAAAACATTATGTAATAGTATTACAGGGATGTATTTAAAATAAATATATTATTACTACTGTGAAAAATTTGGGCATGTGCCAAATATAATGTTTAGACGTGCCTCTGACTACCCTCTTTAGATAACCTCAAAGATCTAAGTAACTAGAGATCTGAGGAGATCTACCGAGCCTGGGGATTACAGTCGTGTGAGTGTTTTTTACTCGACTGCGAAGTAAGAGGGTATGTGTTTGGGGTTTATTGGTTTATTGGGGTGTATAAGAGTTTCTTTGGCTGTCGCTACAGCCCAAATGGCTGATCAGATTTTGAAAAATGAGTTTTTATGTATAATTAATAATGATTTACAGCCACCATATTTGATTTTTAGATATTTTATATATGCGAATACCACGACATCTCATTTGTCAAAATCGGTTCAGCGGTTTAGATTATAGCGACAGTGAAAGGAAGCGACTCTTTCGTAGACGAGTAAAAACGCCATTACGGTCACCCATCTAAGTACAGTACGCAGGACGTTGCAGAAGAGGTCAAGCTGATGTTATTTATACTTGAATGACTGATTTGATGCCAATATTAATATTGATTTTACCATTTTATTGTTTAATTTTAATATATTAGTCATATTAAGACTGGTGATGGCGCCATTTTTATCTGGTAGCTTTATTAATGTAATCAAAGTTTGCTTTGACAAAGAAATTACATTTCCTGTTTTTTATATACCTAGCTGTCCTGTCTTAAGGCGCGGTGGTCAGCTGATCGCGGAGTTTTGCTGTTTTTCAGATGCTTTACCCTCGGTAAATAAGGGTAGTGGAAAATAACTGAAAGGTCATTGAAAATAATCAATATTTTATCTCTAAAGTCTGAGTTTGAAATTTTGTTTAAACGCCGAACTAACTTTAGTAATAATTCTCGAAAATACCTCAAAAAATAAACAAAATCTGCTTCTCCTTCTAAAGTTGAGGTCATTTCCATATTTTCTTACACCAACGGATAGATAATTTACTTATAAATAAAATGTGTTTCATTTTTATTTTTTAAATTTAACACAAATTATTACAACTCGAAGGGATAAAACTTAGACTTTTCGTGCAACGGGCAGTATGCCGCTGGCCACTAGCTAGCTGCCGCGCCTTAACCATTAATGTTGTTTTTTTCTTTAAGAACCTTAATAACAAACACAACAAAAAAAATAGCAAAATTGGTCCAGCCGTACGCGTGATGCCGTGACCAAGGGAAATAGGGATTCCTTTTTATATTATAACTAGGGATAGGCCGAAATTCGGTTAAATTTCGCGAACTGAATGTTTGGCTGAAGTTCGGATTCGGTTCAAAGCACATTCGGCCCATCTCTGATCATAACACAAATTATATACTTACAATTTATTTTTCACCAATCTCCAAAATAAAAATTTCACTTATCCTCAAATAAAATATCTAAGATACTTAATAAAACCTGGTTTAATTAAATTATAAAATGTTTTTTGAGCAAATAAACGGTTTATTGTCACAATCTCCACCAACCAGGATTATATAAGTGTGGAAAATGCCAAAATAAATTTGGAAATTTTATTAATCCCCTGGTGAGCACAACTTTCTAGGGATTATTATAATCATAAATCTAATAAAGTATAACTTTTTCAAATTATATTGTCAAAGCAGACTTTGTGTTTTTGTGAGGGGTAGTTATATACTTTAGACATGAGGCTATTGTTTATGTTATGTGTATTTTATTGTTCAGTACATAAGACAGATATATAGATATACATGTATTTTAAAGAAATGACTTAGAGAAAATAATGTTGTAGTATAGATTATAGAAATATATTTATTATGTTATCATAAAATTAACTACCTAATGTAGTCAACACTTTTATACTTTGTACCTAAATAACTTTGTTACATTACTTTTACATACCTCAATAAAATATTTTTATTAACCTCTGTGTTTTAAGCAGCGAAAGTAGCGAACCCCACGTCTGGCCGGCTTTTTTTTTCAAATCGAAACTTCAAATCTGTCTAGAAGTGATTTTTTCGAATGGATTTATTGAGAAATCATTGTATATTGTTCATTGGTTCAGTAACATGTGCCAAAATAAAAAGAAACCCTAAAACATAGTTGTACAGTTTAATATTCAGTAAAAACCAACAGGCGTCACTTGTCGCGGATCCGTGTCTAAGCAGTCGACGGTAGTAACCAGGATCCGTGCTTAAACACACGAGAGGTTAAGTATTTTTCTTTTTAATTTTCCGCTTGGTACCTTGAAAAACGAAAACAAATCTATCCCGCGGGAACCGTACATTATTCCAGGATAAAAAGTAGTCTATGTGCTATTCCAGACTATAATCTATATCTGTGCCAAATTTCGTCCAGATCCGTTCATCCGTTTCAGCGTGAAAGAATAACAAACATACATCCACACTTTCTTACAAACTTTCGCGTTTATAATATTAGTAGGATTCTTAGGGCTTTCGAGGTTTGATAAAAAATAGGTGAGTATTTATTTATTTATTTATTTATTTATTTATTTAACAAAATCCACAGCTCTCATTTGTAAAGTTTATACAGATCTTGTAACATAACATACAGCCAATAATGGATTTACATTTTACAAACATTAATTTATAAAATATAGGTACCAACAGTCGCTAAACAAAGTAATATGGTTACAGTAGAGAAGTATACCAAAAATAAACAATAAACACACAATAATAAACAATATACTTATACCTCTATAGAAAAACTAAAAATAAAAATTGAAACGATAGCATAAAATATGAAATTAAAGTGAATGTTAATTGTTATAACCTCACACACTGACCTACATGCCAACTTTTTCATTTAAAAGCTTAAGAACCTCCCGTTTGAAACCACATAGGCTGGTGTGAAAAATATCAATGCTACTGAATATTTTATTGTAATTCCTGTGCAACCGATTAACTAATGAGTTCTGGGCATAGTTGGTGACAGAGTGGGCAACAGCGAAGAGGTTAGTATGCCTCGTTCGCTTACTTGGCGTGCAAAAACTTAAGACATTCGACGCTAGTTCTGGACAATCTATGAAGCTATGGCATAAGCCATGCAGGAATACCATGTCAGATAATTTTCGCCTATTTTCAAGAGTAGTAAGATAATGATGTAGACACGATTCATGATAGTCAGCAACATAGCCCAGCTGACACCGAAAGTTTAGATGTTTAACAAATCCGCTCTGAATACTCTCAATACGTATGTACATAAATGTATTTATTGTATGTAAGTGTATGTTAGTAGTCGCTGGTGGCGGGCGGCGCGGTGGCGAGGTAGGCCAGCGCGCGCTGGATGGCGGGCGGGATGGTCTGTGTGTAGTGTGTTTGTCCAAGATGGCCGCCACCACAAATGGCGGGAAAGTTTGTATCCAGGGGTTTTTTAAATTTTTAATTTAATAAACTTAACTTGTTATCTAATAACTTAGGTTTATTTCGAGGTCCAATAAAAAATAAGTATGTGCATAAATGTATTTATTCTAAGTGTAGGTATGTTAGTAGTCGCTGGTGGCGGGCGGCGCGGTGGCGAGGTAGGCCAGCGCGCGCTGGATGGCGGGCGGGACGGGCGGGGGGGTGGGGAGGTGCGCACCCTCGGCGTGGAACCCGCTCTCGTCAGCTCGGTATACCACGTTGATCACCTGGAACCAAGGCCGTCTTAAGCTTTGCTTGCCCTTGAGCACACAAGAATTTAGGGCCCTTTTAGACAGTAAAGGTAGCTAATTTTTTTGACGACCTCAGTGGCGCAGCGGGCGAAAGTCCGCCTGCGACGCAAGAGGTTGCGGGTTCGATTCCCGCCGCGGAACAAATTTATGTACGATCTGCAGAAACTTGTTCCGTTGGTCTGGGTGTTTTCTATGTATAATAAAAAAATATCTATCTATGTAATATAATGTATTAAATATATCAGTTATCTAGTACCCATAACACAAGCTTTGAGTAGCTTACTTTGGGGCTAGATGATGCTGTGTGGATTGTCCAGCATTATTTATTTTTTATTTATTTAATTATATTAGAATCATTTTTCTTATTACGATCTTCCATTTATTATGGGTAATCAAATGATAAGGCGCGTAGGTACTGTGCTCGACAATTTTTTTTTTGAGAATTAATGTGTGAGAAGTTGACAGTCATTCGGGGCCCCCTGAAGATGGGGGCCCTGGGCACGGGCCCCGTGTGCCCTTATGGTAAAGACGGAATTGCCTGGAACAGTATACAAATAAATAATGCTGAAGGTCTACCATGGGTTTTCACAATCTACACTCGCTAGCGACTGTAGTTAAAAAATTGTATGAAATCTTGTACAGCGCCTCTAGCGGATAGTTGGGTACTAAAACGTCACGTAGTTAACTATCCTACGTCACAGTACTACAGCGACTGTAGTTTGCGCTCATTAATTTGCTTAGGATTTGGTACCATGAGTAACAATTTTGACAGATGTCATATAGTAACGTAGGTACTATTACTACTGTAGTAACGTCAGCCGATCTAAATGTGACAACTCATGGGATATCACACAACACATGTAGCTCCAAACTAAGCAGTACGTCTACCATTATTTGTCACATTGTTGTATTATGTATAGTTCGCTCAACGAATCTAGGCATTCGTGAAGTTAGCCGCAAGAGCTGCGCAGTATCGTTTTTCGGAAGCAATTGGAGGTATGAGGAGGGGGGGAAGGAACTGTACATGCGCAAACTCGCACCTGTGGCTAACTTCACGAATGCCTAGATCCGTTGGATGAACTATATTTATGTTTTGTTTTGTCTTTTGCGCGAGAGTCAGCTAGTTAAGGGTCGTTTAGACCAGTGGTTCCCAAACTCTTTTGTTTCATAGAACACTTTCAAAATTTTGCTGGATCCGGTGGACCCCCTGCATCTACATTACTACCAATTAATAAATCTAGAAAAAAAAACGTGAAGATTAGATCTTGGAATCTTGCGTTGTGGCTGAGTTTCAACGACGATTAAGAGATTTCGAAAAAAAATCTTTTCCTTTTAAATTACCATTTTCTTCTCAATTTATTTATAAATTGTCTTATTGAGAAGGTTTAATTTAGGTATCATATTATTTAAAATAACAAGCCAACATTTTAGTTCTTCACCATCGAAACCAAATTAATTTTCATGCACCCCTGCTTACGATTGTAGACCCCCATTTTTCGTCACGTCTAGCGTAGACCCCCGTCAAGTCTCTCGTGGACCCCTGGGGGTCCACCTGGACCACTTTGGGAATCACTGGTTTAGACGGAGAGTTTTTCGAATCGAAGATAATGCTAATGCTTATGTGGCTTGTCAGTACCTGTCCGTCGGGCGCCGTGTACTGGTACTGCCCCTGCACCACGGAGCCCTGTTCTGCTGAGGAGCCTCGCTGCTCGTGGTAGATGCCGTCGCCTGAGAGAAAAAACAAAATACTAGCAGGGAACTGGATGGAAAAGGTGAATGGCGACAGATGGAGACAGATAGAGGAGGCCTATACCCGAGCCGGGCCTAACAATTAGGTAGATACATTTAAGTGTGTCTAATATTTAAATAGTGGTTTTTTTTCTTATGTTGTCATAGAAATAAAAGGCTTGCCTAATAATAATAAATACAAAATCACGACTGTAATCCGGGCTCGGTAGATATCTTCTCGGATCTTAAGTTACTCAGATCTTTGAGGATATCTAAAGAGGAGTCAGAGGCATGTCCGAACATGACATTTGGCACATGCCCACATTTTGCACAGCAGTTAGTATTCCGTACGTGACAGGTCGCAAGCCCATCACCGCTTATAGGGTATGCTTAATAAAAATAAAATTCGTTTATTTCAGACAATTTAAGGTGCACAGAGTGTTAGTAACATAAAAAATAAAAAAGAATTAATCTAGGTGTTAGTATAGTGTAATAAGATATAAGTTAACCAGAATGATGAGGAACATCTATCAGATAAAGGCCTTAGGATGAATAAAAAAAAAAATATGATCACGACTGTAATCCCCAGGCTCAGTAGATATCTCCTCAGATCTTTAGTTACTTTAGATCTTTGAGGATATCTAAAGAGGGTAGTCAGAGGCAAGTCCAAACATGACATTTGGTACATGCCCACATTTTGCACAGTAGTTAGTATTCCGTACGTGACAGGTTGCAAGCCCATCGCCGCTTATAAGAATACTAACCCATGACACATACCTTCGAATTTTTGGTTCTAGGGTATGCCAGGTTTCCTCACGATGTTTTCCTTCACCGTTTAAGAGCACTGGCATTGCGCACATAAATTTTTCGAATGGAAAAACTCATTGGTGCCAGGTTTGAACCCACGACCTTCGGATCGTGAGGCCGGGGTGCTACCACTACACCACCAGCGCTCTTAGGATGAATAATAATGATTTCAACTAACCAGTTTGTAAGGCCCACTTGTAGGCCCCCTCGGCCGTCGGCGTGTCGAAGTCATCTCTCACGATGCTGTCCAAACTGTGGCATGAGGCGCTGAGGACTGCGAGCATCTGACAAGCAAGTAAAAGCAAATATTTTTTTGAAAAAACCCGCGACGTTTGTAAAGATTATTAAAAGTGTACCTACTGCTTTGTACCCCTAGTAAAAAATGAAAACTGTAGGTACGAAAACTTTTTTCGAATTCCTTTCATACAGATGACGACCTCAGTGGCGCAGCGGGCGAGAGTTCGCCTGCGACGCAAGAGGATGCGGGTTCGTTTCCCGCCGCGGAACAAATTTGTGTACGGTCTGCAGAAATTTGTTCCGTTGGTCTGGGTGTTTTCTATGTATAATAAAAAATATCTATCTATGTATCTAATGTATTCAATATACCAGTTATCTAGTACCCATAACACAAGCTTTGAGTAGCTTACCTACTTTGGGGCTAGATGATGCTGTGTGGATTGTCCAGCATTATTTATTTTATTTATTTATTATTTTATTTACTTCCATCGGAAATGTTTAAATGTGTAAAATGAAAGGATATCTACTATTCGAAAAAGTTTTCGTAAACTATCAAATACTTACGTACCTGTTATACTATACTGTACCTACTAAGACGTAAGTAGGTAAGTACCTACTATCACTTATTGCAAAACTAGAAATTTTATCTAACTCAAAGCGATTCATCATTACATGCAATAGTAAAACTTCCTACACGCAGGTTCTTGCGTAAGGCGTAACTCAAATCTTACATCAATCAATTCAAATCAGAATTTAATTGTGTCTCTTAAAACGCCTGTCAATGAATCAATCAGACTTTAGGCCCATGGCACTCTTTAATCTTAGGTAGGTACATACATCAATCAATTCAAATCAGAATTTAATTGTACATACATACATACATAAAATCACGCCTGTTTCCCGACGGGGTAGGCAGAGATCACGGATCTCCACTTGCTACGATCCTGACACACCTCTTTTGCTTCATTCACTCTCATTACATTCTTCATAAGTACATGCGCGGTTTAGGGTAGGTACTCTTGACCTGGCCTTTCTCTAAAACGTCCCCAATTTGATCAAGGTACCTACGTACGCCGAGGTCTTCCCCTTCCAACTGTCCCATTCACACTCGCCTTATGCACCTGTTTCGTCAATCTCCTTTCATCCATCCTTTCTACATGCCCAACCATCTTTAATTTAATTGTGTGTCTCTTAAAACGCTTGTCAATGAATCAATTATACATTAGGCCCATTATAAGACGGTATGTGTAAGAAGGGAGTGACTAAGATGACGGATGATAGGGGAGAGTGGAGGAAGAGAACCTGTTGTGCCGACCCCACCTAGTGGGATAAGAGCAGGAAGATGATGATAAGGCCCATTATATATTCCTAAAGTTACCCCGAAAAAAATTGAGATTTATACTTTAACAAATTTAAGGTAGGAACTATTTTATCCACCTTTATTACCCGTTATCTGCCGATCTAACCACAACCCTATAGTCTATAGAGATAGTCTATAACTCTATAGTCGCTGGGCGTTACCAGTCTAAGGGGTCCACGGGAGACTCGACGGGGGTCTACGATGGACGTGACAAAAAATGGGGGTTCACAATCGTAAGCAGGGGTGCATAAGAACTAAAATGTTGGCTTGTTATTTTAAATAATGTGATACCTAAATCAAACCTTCTCAATAAGACAATTTATAAATAAATTGAGAAAAAAATGGTAATTTGGAAATGGAAAACATTTTTTTTTTCAAAATCTTAATCGTCGTTGAAACTCAGCCACAACGCAAGTTTCCATAGATAGATCTAATCTTCACTTTTTTTTTCAAGATTTAGAAATTGGTAGTAATGTAGATGGATGATTGGTAGTAATGCTACTATAATGGCCATAAGACACTCTTTCTCACGCACGCGGTGAAGAAATAACATGAACCAGTGTGCTGAAGGGTTAAAGTGAGGCTCAGATACTTCTTTCGTTAGTACTTAAGATCATTGATTGAGCGAAATCTCAGTGGCGTGGCGAGTAGGGCGATTTGACGTATGTTTGTGTAGGTATATGCTTGATAAAGCATAACTTAAAAAAAAAGCTTAAATGCCTGTAAAATCGAAACTACGTATTGTTGACTGCAGCAAAAACTAGTGTATTTGTATGCATACAAGCTTTACTGTAACAAACTTTCAACCGTTTGGCATTACCTAGTACCTAGTAACATTCTTCATTATACTTATCTATCAGTAAAATATTTGTATAGAATCGGTTCAGTAGCTCAGTAGCTCCAAAGATTACACAAATAACATGTTACAAAACTAACAAACGCAGCTCACCACTTAATAATATTAGTTTAAATAAACATTTTCAACAGTATCTTGAGTTTTTCGGATTTGCGTGACCTTAAAACCTGCTAAATAATTCTTAGAAAGTCATTTTGCAATACCATAGCCCGAATTCACCAATATATAACCAGGCGTTAACCTTAACCAAGAGATACACTGATACACTATCTACTTCTTCTTCTTCTTATCTTATATATAAAAATGAATTGCTGTTCGTTAGTCTCGCTAAAACTCGAGAACGGCCAAACGGATTTATCTTATCTTGGTCTTGAAATGTTCGTGGAGGTCTAGGAAAGGTTTAAAAGGTAAGAAAAATTCGAATAACTGTCGGGAAAACCCTAAAAATAGCCCTTTTCTATTTCCCATACAAAAGTTTTCTAAATAAGTACGAAGTCTGCCGGGTCAGCTAGTAATATAATATACTTATTAAAGCTGAAGAGTTTGTTTGAACGCGCTAATCTCAGGAACTACTGGTTCTAATTTAAATATTATTTTTGTGTTGTATAGTCCATTTATCGAGGAAGGCTATAGGCTGTATAACATCACGCTACGACCGATAGGAGCGGAGCATCAATGAAAAATGTTGCAAAAACGGGAAAAATAAACTTACTTATTACTTAAAACGCGCAAACTTAGTTGCCAACGTTTAAGGGCCAGAATACTCGTCACACTATTCCTTAAGTAAAAGTTACAAAAAAGTGACATAGGTCCGTATAGCAACGCGGATCTCCGCGGAATCAGACATAGCACGAAGCGAAATACCCAAATGACAAGTAAGCAGAGTGCGGCATGATAATACCTATGGCTGCTCTGAATTATATAACGAAAGCGACAATTTATAAAAAATATAAATATGTTCAAGTAAATAGCTTATTTCAAAAAAAGAGCTGGGTTGATTTGTTTCAAATCAACTGATTTACATTCATGTGAAATAGAAATTCAAAATACCTTACTGTATTGGATAACTTAGGGAATTTCTGAATTTTCCGAGGTGTTTTTGACATGATTTTTAACCAAGGTTTTCTAACTAATTCGTGTTTTAGCTCCGGTTGATTTATCACTTATGTCCTTGAGTATCGTGTAGTTCAATTTCAATGTAATCTATTAAGCGGTAATAGAATGATTAGGGTTGCAATACTTGCAATTTTCAAAATGCTGGGCCTTAAGCATTGAAGTGATGCAAATTTTGATTCCAGTAACGGCATTTTTTCTTTTCATAACTCGAAAACTTTATGAGCTAAATGAGTTCTGGGGCTGCGATTGCGTAATTATGATACTAACAAAACATTAACTAACTCCTTTTAGTTACCAGCTGTGAATTATTTTATCTTATCTTATATTACACCTTTAAACGAGCAATTCTTATATATAAATATATATATTTTCTGAATCTCGGAAACGGCTCCAACGATTTTCATGAAATTTAGTATGTAGGGGGTTTTGGCGGCGATAAATCGATCTAGCTAGGTTTCATTTTTAGAAAACGTCATTTACCCCAAAAAAACGAGCAAAGCTCGGTCACCCAGGTACCTACTGGAAAGTTTATTTGCCATAAAATTGTTATTATATTTTGATTTATTGCTTAAGGTATATTGTTCGTAAATATTAGAATTACGCAGTGACAGCACTGTTGCTGATAGACATTTATTGTAATTGATTGCAACTAGAGTTCCGTAATTTTCAACTCTGGTAAGATTGCTCGATAGAACTTTTTTTCTCGATTACGATGGGGTGGCCTAAAATAGTCGAAATTGACCGAATATTGGATATCAGAATTTTAGCTATAGGACGGGTAGAGATGATTCAATCTAAAAATGCCTAGGTACCTACCTACTTGTTTTGAGATGGGTAATTAAATACTTAGGTAGTTATCTATTTATTTTAGGATCGACTGATTAATATCTTGGTGACATTCCTAAAGTAGTGATAATAGAATAATTTTTCTTGACCTTACGACCCTAGCTGACCTTCGATCTTTGATTCAAGGCCTCTCAGGCATAGAAAAATAATTTTACTAATTTACTTAAATAAATAAAAAACAGGCATCTTAATTAGTTACATACGAGTAATCGAAATTGTTTTTTAATGTTGGTAGGTAGTTTTTTACCACTTCTAGAACGGGTTACAGGGTACGATTCTACTCAGCGTTTTCGTCATTGTTCGCAACACACAATTTTTGTTTTGCATACATATATAAAATCACGCCTGTTTCCCGATGGGGTAGGCAGAGACACGGATCTCCACTTGCTAAATTGATCTTTTGTTTTCTCGTAAAATACCTATTAGTTAATTTTAAATGTACCCTTCGTGAAATAACTTATTGTCAACCAATCTTTTATTGCTTCATCTTCATGCTATCAGCTTGAAACCCGAGCTCTAACATCAAGGTTGAAAAAGTTTTTAAAATAACGGTAAAATATCAAATTGAGGAAAATCGCCAGATATCTCTAGGTACCATTATTTATGACTATTCTAAATGAAATCTGTGATTTGAGAAAATAATTATTTGAATTCGAATTTGCAGTCAAAAGCAGTAGGTAAATGGGTACCTACTACTATCAAATAGATTATGATAATTTATTCATCTACCTACAATAGCGTCCAACCTAATGATTATGTTAATTTCATTTTATTAGTTTTTATGATAGCTTTTTATGTTTTCGGTGTATAATATAATTTCATTAGATATTAGGTAAAATTTACGACACACCTTTAATTGGTTGAAGTATGGTTGATTTTTACGAGTTTGACGAAATTTTAATTGCTAGTTAAAAACTAATATTTTAAAATAATCCTTGTGATATATAAACTAACAATGGATTTGTCAATGTAGGTATCAGGTAGGTACATACCTACCTAAGTATTTTAATGTAGACTAGCTGACCCGGCAGACTTCGTACTTATTTAGAAAACGTTTGTATGGGAAATAGAAAAGGGCTATTTTTAGGATTTTTCCGGCAGTTATTCGATTTTTTCTTACCTTTCAAACCTTCTCTAGACCTCCACGCACATTTCAAGACCAAGATAAAATAAATCCGTTTAGCCGTTCTCGAGTTTTAGCGAGACTAACGAACAGCAATTCATTTTTATATATAAGAAGAAGAAGAAGAAGAGAATACCTAATCATCTTTTACTTTTTTAACTGATTGTACACTAAGCTAAGTAATTAAACTTTTATTTTTTTATTAAATTGTACCTACTAGGTACCTATTATGGTAAAGTAGGTAGTCGGTAGGACATGGTTAACTCGTAAAAATCATTACTTAATTAAGTAGTTTTAAATGTACCTACCCTTCGTGAAATAACTTATTATCAACTTACTAAGTTAGGTAGGTATATACCTACCTAACTATATAGCATTAGTAGCTAGATAGGTACCTGGTTATAAAAAATTTAGGGTTTTTGAATTTTTGTAATATTTGTTGATGATTTTTTTTAAAAAAAGGTTGACAGAATTCATTTGTC
Source organism: Cosmorhoe ocellata (assembly GCA_963675405.1). Classification (NCBI taxonomy): domain Eukaryota; kingdom Metazoa; phylum Arthropoda; class Insecta; order Lepidoptera; family Geometridae; genus Cosmorhoe; species Cosmorhoe ocellata. The sequence continues at coordinate 4,759,475 of OY776271.1, read as the reverse complement.
TATGTTATGTACTACCAAAGTAGTAGTACCAACACACCAAAATAATGCGTTCGTCTTCGGAATTAGTAGGGAATATAGTGATAAATTAAAAAAAAAAAAAAAAACTTTTCAAAAAAACTTACCAATACTATGTATACGAATCCCATTTTTTCAAACAGCTTAATTTTTTTATAAATATTTGCTAGGGCACCTTACAAATTAAGTTGGTTACATTCAACCTACAAATAGCCGTTTTTAAATTGAATTATAAAAAAATACAAGAAAGTAATTTTATTTTCCCGCCAATTATTTGACAGTAAAATGGCGTGAGACGGTTGCAAGGCGAAGAGGTTGAAACCAAAGAGTTCGTGATACGACTGCAGAGCTTGGCATGTGACATTTGACCTAGAGTACTTACAATACGTAACTTTAGCTGGGGTGACCAAGCAGTTCTTATTGTACACAAAAAAGGTCAAGAATACGCATTAGATAAATCTAATGAAATTTAATTAAATCTAAGACTTACGTATAGTCTAACTAATGTATCCAAAGTCAAGTGAAAAGTGTTAAGTTTATATAGATTAAAAGAAAAATACTCCAACCAGGCTAACATGCAGCCGCGACAAAATTTTATCGACGGTTTTGTCGAGCATGCTGTCTCATATTTGCACGAGAGTGAGTGCTAAGAAGACGAATGACAGAGGGAGATGGAAGATCACATGTTGTGCCGACCACAGAACAGAAAAAACAAGTTGTTTTTTCTGTTCTTTGGTGCCGACCACATAACGTGGGAAAATATTGATGATTCAAATTCAAATTCAGTTTATTAAACTCACAATAATATAACAGATTAAATTATCCAATGCGTTATAGAAGAACAGAAAATATATAAATATAAACTAACATAGCTACAAAAATAAAAAATCTCTGGTAATTACTATAAAAAAACGAAAATATTCAAAAACAAAAAGGTGGATACTAACTAATATTAATGGTTGTATAACAGCTTGATTGCATCTTGATTGCAAGTAAAAAGACTTGATATTATTAAGAATTTCAAGTGTCCTTGTAAGAATCCAAAAGATGGTCACTCTCACCTGTTGTTTGTTTAGCAATTGAATTCATATCTACACGGTATTTGAATTAAATCAGGAAATAAGCTTTTCAATTGAAGATTTAAGATTTTCAACTGACGTAAACAAATTTGGAGATTCTCTAGCTACCTATTATAAGATGTTTTTAAAATGAAGATAATTATGTGCCTATCTACATCCTTCTCCCGTTCTTATACAGGGTGTCCCAAAGAGTAGTGTCAAGCGAAAGTCCAGAGATAGAACACCCCTTGGGGTACCCGAATCACCCCCATGTATGTTCAGCGATTTTTTATAGTTTTCTAGTTATGATTTTTTTTCCGAATTTTTGAAAATTTACGACTTGAACAACTTAAAAAGTTCTTTAAAAAAAGTATAAAACTTTCTTGAGATTTTTTTTTTGCTTCTGAATTGTTATGAGTTGATCTTTTATGCATAAAATAATCAGCTACGTGACTTTGATGAAAACTATGAAAATGTTGGTGTAAAGTCAAATAATTACATTCCGTGAATTATAACTAAAATTTTCAACTTTAAATTAAAAATCTTAACAAGTAATTTCATGGTTCTTAAATAAATCTAAAGAATTTTCCAGACTCTCAGCTTTCATAATCATTAAAAAAAGTAGTACTTAATAGGCTACTTTGGCTAAAATCGGCCTTCAAAGACGGTGAGGTGGAAAATTCTTAAAATTAGCTACCTGATTAATAAATAGATTTTGGCCATTTTATCATTCCTAAGCTTAATTCGTTTATTAACTAACCAAAACTGACTGCAGGAAAGTAAGATTTCATTAAAAATTAAAGCTAAATTAGCTAAATCAGCTAAATTTATGAAATAAAACAACAAGTAAAATTTATTAATTTTTTACAAAAAGATTTCAAAATGTCAACCTTCTAGGTCGATACAAATCCTACATCGTCTTAAGTGCCTTAAGCTGTTTTAAGTGCCTTAATTTTTTCTTCGTCCTGTCTTAATTTTGTTCTTAATTTGGCCATATTGCTGATTTCTTTGGCATTAACTAATTCTTTGTAGTCATTTTTGGTTAGTTAACAAACAAATTAAGCTTAGGAATGATAAAATGGCCAAAATCTAGTGTTTAATCAGGTAGCTAATTTTAAGAATTTTCCACCTCGCCGTCTTTGAAGGCCGATTTTAGCCAAAGTAGCCTTAAGTAGTATTAAGTACTACTTTTTTTTAATGATTATGAAAGCTGAGAGTCTGGATTTTTTTTTAGATTTATTTAAGAACCATGAAATCACTTGTTAAGATTTTTAATTTAAAGTTGAAAATTTTAGTCATAATTCACGGAATGTAAATATTTGACTTTACACCAACATTTTCATAGTTTTCATCAAAATCACGTAGCTGATTATTTTATGCATAAAAGATCAACTCATAACAATACAGAAACAAAAAAAAAATCTCAAGAAAGTTTTATACTTTTTTTTAAAGAATGTTTTAAGTTGTTCAAGTCGTAAATTTTCAAAAATTCGGAAAAAAAATCATAACTCGAAAACTATAAAAAATCGCGGAACATACATGGGGGTGATTCGGGTACCCCAAGGGGTGTTCTATCTCTGGACTTTCGCTTGACACTACTTTTTGGGACACCCTGTATATAATCCCTAGGTACTTTTATATTAATTACTAGCTGATGCCCGTAGCTTCGCCCGCGTGAATGTCGATTATCGCGACTTTTCATACAGACTTTCATCCCCTATTTTATCCCCTTGGGGGTAGAATTAATCAAAATCCTTTCTTAGCGGATGCCTACGTCATAACATCTACCTGCATGCCAAATTTCAGCCCGATCCGTCCAGTGGTTTGGGCTGTGCGTTGATAGATCACTATGTCAGTCAGTCAGTCAGTCAGTCAGTCAGTCACCATTGAGTTATATATATTTAGATTGTTGCCAGCACAGCACTCTGAATATTGTAAAGATACCTACATGGAATAACCTCAGAGTAAAGATGAATATAACATAATATTACTTATGTAGGTAAGTAGATACCTACAAAATCTTTTTGAGATTAAGTAAGGATGACAAGCTTAAAGATAAGTAGGTACATACGTAATTACCATTAGATTGGTAGGTACTTATACCATAGATCAATGTGAACTGCAAACATAATCAAATGCTAGTTAAGTAAATACGTAAGTACCTACCTATTTATGTACATAAAGTGGAGATAATTCTGGTGTCCAAAAGACTAAATTACAGAGGGTCTACCATGAGTTTTCACAATCTACACTCGCAAGCGACTGTAGTTAAAAAATGTATGAAAACTTGGTACAGCGCCTCTAGCGGATAGTTGGGTACTAAAACCTCACGTAGTTAACTATCCTACGTCACAGTACTACAGCGACTGTAGTTTGCGCTCATTAATTTGCTTATAATTTGGTACCATGAGTAACAATTTTGACAGATGTCATAGTAACATACTTCTTCTTCAATTATGGCATCTGTCTCTTAGAGAACAATTTTGCCAGTGTCAAGTGTATTTATTTATAAGTATTGTCAACGTCACAGAGTCATAGTCAAGTTGTCAAGTCAATTTTAAACAAAAGATGGCTGTTTTGTTGAAAATTTTCGGGATTTCCTCCGATGGAATTTGAAGAGAACTATTCACTCTAATTCACATACTTTACACTCGCGTCAAGAACCCGGGCTTTATTGGCAAAATAACCACCAAAATTACGCAATAAAACTCAAAATAACACGAGCAAACATATAAAAACCAGAGCGACGTAGTTGTCAGGCAAATACACCGCAGAAAATCCTAGTAACATACTATAATACTGTATAGTAACGTCAGCCAAGTAAATGTGACTACTCATGGTAGACCTACAGTAGGTACCTAAATATTTTAAATGAAAGTTCTTGATTTGACTGCGTTTTAATTTAACTTATTTTAGAAGCCATGTTGGATTTTCTGCGATGCATTCGACTCAAATTTGTCGCTAGTTTTTATATTATTTTCTCGAGTTATTGTGTAATTATGGTTGTTATTTTTCCAATATAACAAGAGCGCTGGTGGTGTAGTGGTAGCACCCCTGCCTCACGATCCGAAGGTCGTGGGTTCAAACCTGGTCGTGCACCAATGAGTTTTTCCATTCGAAAAATTTATGTGCGCAATGCCAGTGCTCTTAAACGGTGAAGGAAAACATCGTGAGGAAACCGGCATACCCTAGAACCAAAAATTCGAAGGTATGTGTCATAGGTTAGTATTCTAATAAGCGGCGATGGGCTTGCAACCTGTCACGTACGGAATACTAACTACTGTGCAAAATTTGGGCACGTACCAAATGTCATATTTGGACTTGCCTCTGACTACCTTCTTTAGATATCCTCAAAGATCTAAGTAACTAAAAATCTGAGAAGAAATCTACCGAGCCTGGGGATTACAGTCGTGATCATATTTATTTTATTTTTATTTATTTATTTTTCCAATAAAGCCCGAGTTTTCGACGCAACTGTAAAATATGCGAAGTGAATGTTCCTTTCTAAATCGAAGGAAATCCTGAGAATTTTGAACAAAACAGCCATCTTTTGTTTAAAACTGACAGTAAAAATGACTTTGTGTCAATGACAAAATTGACCACAAAAGAGGCAGATGCCATATTAGGTATAAGAAGTAGAAACTGAAGTTACGAATATTGTTAATTATTTATATAATATTATTATTATTATTATTATTGAAAATTAATTCAATTCATACCTTCTTCTTCTTCTTCTTCAATTATGGCATCTGTCTCTTAGAGAACAATTTTGCCAGTGTCAAGTGTATTTATTTATAAGTATTGTCAACGTCACAGAGTCATAGTCAAGTTGTCAAGTCAATTTTAAACAAAAGATGGCTGTTTTGTTGAAAATTTTCGGGATTTGATCCGATGGAATTTGAAGAGAACTATTCACTCTAATTCACATACTTTACACTCGCGTCAAGAACCCGGGCTTTATTGGCAAAATAACCACCAAAATTACGCAATAAAACTCAAAATAACACGAGAAAAAATATAAAAACCAGAGCGACGTAGTTGTCATTCTACTATATTGTCAATTAGAAATGCTACGCTAATTTGGTCTTTCGAGTGATTGTACTTACCTCTTTTAACTTTTTTTCTTCTGCGGAAAACAGAATTAACACCAGTTTATGTTTACTTAGTCGCACTCACACAAAAAATAAAACAAGGACGTTAGGTAAATATTTGTATGACCTTTTATATAGAACTAGCTTCTGCCGCGGCTTTGCACGTGGTACTTATACAGGGTGTCCCGGAACTAGTATGATCTCCCGAAGAGAACTGAATATTTGATGATTTTCATAGAAAATATAAGAAAAGATTGCTTTAATACTTTTTAACTTCACTTAAATAAGTAGGTAGGTACGTAGGTCCCTACTAAGTGGTTGAACCTACTCAATTTGATATAGGAATTACCGTTATTTTACAAAACTTATTTAACCTTGATTTTAGAGCTCGTCTTACAAGCTGATAGCATGAAGATGGAGCAATAAAAGATGGTTGATAATAAGTTATTTCACGAAGGGTACATTTAAATTTAAATAATATTTTACGAGATAAACAAAATTGTTTTTTGTGAACGATGAAAGTTAGAACAATGACGAAATCGTTGGAGTAGAATGGTTCAGATATACAAACTTAAGTTTCTTCTTATTTTTCTTTATTTATGGCATCTGTCTCTTTTGAGATCAATTCTGCCAGTGTCATATTTTTTTTAATTAATAGAATTGTCAATGTCACAACACAACGTCACACTCTTAACTCACTGATCAATAAAACAAGCCATTATCAAAAGTAGGTACTTACCTACTTACCTAAATAATACATAATTGAAACACAAGTAGGCATTTCGTATAATTTAATATTTACATCATTATTTACAATTCCAATATACAGAGTGAATACAAATTAATATAATGTATTAATTTGAGTTATTAGAAAAATCACATGAGTTGCCAAGCACGAGTATCTTTTCAAATAATATTGCTAGTTATAGTATACACGGTGACATTTTAATCATTATTTATATAAAAATATTATAAAATTATAATTATAAGATTATATTTTATATACATATTTATATTTAGTGTAGGTAGGTACCTTACCTACTATGTTCTTAGAAAAAAACATTATTATGACTACGATATAGATATGTTAATTTTGTATTTTAGTAGAAAAAATAAAAAAAGCTGACTGAAAATAATGTAAAATAGCGTTTTAAAGCCGCCATATTGTATTTCTTGACATTTTGTATAATCTATAAGTACATAAGTACATCAATATTGAAATTTGAAATTGAAAAATAATTTATTCAACAAAATCATAAGGATCACTTTGAAACGTCTTACTTAATATAGTTACAGAATCTATCACTTTTGCGATCAGAACGAATCTAATGACGACCATTTGTCAAAATTCGTCCAGCAAAATAAATTACCCTCCTGTGCAGTGGGGTAAGTGGAGATCCGTGATCTCTGCCTACCCCGTCGAGAAACAGGCGTGATTTTATGTATATATGTATGTATGCAGTGGGGTAAAAAAGTGATTCAAATATCACCGTGTATAATATCGTCAAATTTAAATAGTTAAAATCTACCCTACAACCAATTTTTTTTAGTTTTTTTATAATTTTTGCCTCACCCATTTATGATAAATCAAATACAAAAATAAAAAGTAACTTAGGGTGGATTATAATAATAATTGACAAAATTATTAATGAAGATTATTGCTGGATTTAAATACTTTTTTTGGGATTTTTATATTTTTTTTTGTAAAATACCTTCTTGATTATAATATTCTAGCTACTTATTTACATATTTTCACAATTTAAGGCCCAGCATTTTGAAAATTGCAAGTATTGCAACCCTAATCATTCTATTACCGCTTAATAGATTACATTGAAATTGAACTACACGATACTCAAGGATATAAGTGATAAATCAACCGGAGCTAAAACACGAATTAGTTAGAAAACCTTGGTTATAAATCATGTCAAAAACACCTCGGAAAATTCAGAAATTCCCTAATTTATCCAGAACAATAAGGTATTTTGAATTTCTATTTCACATGAATGTAAATCAGTTATTTTGAAACAAATCAACCCAGCCCTTTTTTTGAAATAAGCTATTTACTTGAACATATTTAAGTTTTTCATAAATTGTCGCTTTCGTTATATAATTCAGAGCAGCCGGGCAGCCATATTATCATGCCGCACTATATTTACTTGTCATTTGGGTATTTCGCTTCGTGCTATGTCTGATTCCGCGGAGATCCGCGTTGCTATACGGACCTATGTCACTTTTTTGTAACTTTTACGTAAGGAATAGTGTGACGAGTATTCTGGGCCTTAATATTATTATTATCTTCTTTATCTACCTTATCTATCTTATGCCTACCAAATATTGGATACAACCTTAATACAGGGTGTCCTACAACCGTTATATTAACATGAAACAAATCATACTGAAATCATTTTGCTTTTTTTATTATTTTCAAAATTTTAATAATATTTTCTGTAAAATTGAGTCGTTAGCATGTTATGTAGGTATGAGGTATCAGAAGTACTTATTGTTACAGTAACGAGTCCATACGGGTACGCTTTTTTTCGTTACTTTTAAACCTGAGCTTATAGTAAGGTCTAATAGTAAAGCTTAAACTAAAATGGCATTTATAATAAAGTATAATTATAAAATAATAATAATTAGTACATAACTGAATGGCTTCATATGAATATTTATACCTAGTACCCCTGATTCTTTGTAACACTAAAGATAATACATCCAAGTCAAGATATCTCCCTCTTAACTTCCGTTCGCCTCGCCCGATCACACTTTTCGTAACGCTCTCGTCTTTCACCAGCTTACTCTCCAAGTCAAGATATCTCCCTCTTAACTTCCGTTCGCCTCGCCCGATCACACTTTTCGTAACGCTCTCGTCATTCAACAGCTTACTCCCCAAGTCAAGATATCTCCCTCTTAACCTCCGTTCGCCTCACCCGATCACACTTTTCGTAACGCTCTCGTCATTCACCAGCTTACTCCCCAAGTCAAGATATCTCACTCTTAACTTCCGTTCGCCTCACCCGATCACACTTTTCGTAACGCTCTCGTCATTCACCAGGTTACTCCCCAAGTTAAGCATGCTTAGAAGTTTTACTTCAGTCGTGTGCTCTAAAGCATTAGTTTTTTTATCACCTTTAAAATTAGCTTTAGTTACTGCTACTCAGAATAGGGGCAAATTTAGTTTGTTGAAAGCTACAAACCTTTTTTTGTATTTTTAAATTTTTATAAACGGTATATACGGTTAGTTTTACAAACTTATAGGTTAGTTTGTACGTTAGTGGCCAACACTAACGTCCTGGGGCCTTACCACGAATTCATAATACATTACCGAGTTAATATTACATTGTTATTTCGTACAATGACCTATACAAGTTGTATGGAAGTAGTGACGTTTCTATAATGGAATCGTTCTGGAAGACTTCGTGGTAAGGCACCTGAGCTTGGAAACCGGAAAAAATTTAAAACCGGTATCGCTCTAAATAAGTACAACCTTTTCCTTCTCTTGACCGGCCTCACAGCTCAGTTGGTAGTAGCTCTGCCTTCTGCGCTGCAGGTTGTGGGTTCGATCCCCAACCAGGACTAACATTTGTGTGATGAACGCAGATATTTGTTCTGTGTCTGGGTGTTAATATCTATTTTATATCTAAACTAATATTATAAAGAGGAAAACTTTGATTGTTTGTTTGTTTGTTTGAAATGAATAGGCTCCGAAACTACTGAACCGATTTGAAAAATTCTTTCACTGTTGGGAAGCTACACTATCAGCAAGTGACATAGGCTATATTATATTTTCAAAGAAATTAGGGATCCTTACTAAAACTTCAATAATGTAAGCCAAGGTGTAAAAAAATTACCTAAAATATTCTTTATATCGCGTGCGCAGCGAAAACTATTGACGATAGAATAAAATAATGTACTACGACTTTGTAGAACACATCATTATTTACAAAAAGTGTCGCGATAGCATATGTCCAATACATAATTAGTCTATCAGCTATCTGGTTCCCATAGTACAGCTTTGCTTAGTTTGGGGCTAGATGGCGTTGTGTGAAATGTCCATAAATATTTATTTATTTTCGGTTACATTCTTCCGTAATCTCAAACAGACAAGAATTCTGTTCGAAGAAACGGAAGAACAAGGTTCGATTCCCGCCTTGGAACAAATTTGTGTACGATCTGCAGAAATTTGTTCCGTTGGTCTGGGTATTTTCTATGTATAGTAAAAAATTATGTATATAATGTATTAAATATATCAGTTATCTAGTACCCATAACACAAGCTTTGAGTAGCTTACTTTGGGGCTAGATGATGCTGTGAGGATTGTCCAGCATTATTTATTTATTTATTTATTTGAGAACGATAAATCCGAAAGGGTTTCGCTCAATTAACCGGTTTGAACGAAATGGTTAGTGAGCTCCGGTTAATCTAAGTTCAAGTTAAGGTTTTGAAAGAGGTACGCTCCGAACGCTATTATCGAAATACCGGTTTTTTCCTGGTAAATTATTAACCGGTTCCAAGCCCTAGTCCTGAGTGCCCTCTTCACATATTTATAACTTACATAATAAGTCGATTAATTCATTTCATAAACACAAATTATTGATAATTATTCATAATATTATAAATTAAAACCTCTCAAGTTTTTCAATCTTCGCTCCAAATCATCATAGTCGCCGGAGTTCTTTTTGGGCGTTGTAGGTTCATTTGTAGTTAACCGAGGTTCATTCTTCGTTAACTGAGGTTCCCTCTTCGTTAACTGAGGTTCCCTCTTCGTTAACTGAGGTTCATGCGTCGTTAACCGAGGTTCATTCTTCGTTAACTGAGGTTCCCTCTTCGTTAACTGAGGTTCATTCTTCGTTAACTCAGGTTCGTGCTTCGTTAACTGAGGTTCAGCGAACGCTGGCAGCATACTGAAGGCGGGTTGCTTGTTCCTTTCACCACCCGGTGCCATTTGCCAGTTGCTGTCAAATTTTCCGGGACTTTCACAACTGAAAGAAGAATTTATGCATTTTTATATAAATTACATTTTATCCCAAAAAAATTACGGTTCCCACGGGATGATTGTTTTTGTTTTTCACTCGGGCAAAGCCGCGGGCAGAAGCTAGTTTGTAATAAATTTCCGTAAAGTCACGCCTTATACCTTTAAACGAGCAATTCTTGTATATACATATATACAGTCGTGGTCAACTAATTAGGGACACTCTTTGGTTAAACCGAATTGTGAATTTATTTTTTATTTTCCAACGAGTCTAAACCATATTCCATATCTCTTACATGTAAGTATAATTAGTCATTTATGTGCCCGATTATACAAACAATAACAACTTCTTAAACATTAAACCTCTTTACAGTATAGCTGATAGATTATCGTAGTGCTATTTGTTCAAATAATGCTGGCTGGCCATTTAATTAGGGACACTGAGATATTGCGTTCTATTTTCAAAATTTGAATCTCAATACTTTTTTACTTCTTCTCTTATTGTTTCGTGGTAGTTTTGGCGGCAATCCCGATATTTATTTTAAGTTTTGAAAAATATTTTGAAGAAAAATGGGTAAAAATAAAAGTTGCGATCCAACACTACGAAAAATTATCATGAAGTTTGTTGTCGAGCATGGTTGGCCATACCGAAGGATAGCAGAACATTTAAATTGTTCAAAAACTATGGTATACAATGCAGTGCAACATGTCAGACGCAATAACACAGATTTAAATGTGCCCAGAACAAAAAGATCGAGAAAAACAACTCCGCAAGAAGATAGAATGATAGCCAGGTTAGCTAAGAAAGATCCGTTTCTAGGCTCTATTTTAATTAAACACGAAGTGTTTGGGACAGACGAAAGAGCTGGTGTCTCAGCTAGGACCGTTCGACGACGTCTGGTAGAAGCAGGGTTGTTCGGAAGAGTGGCTCGCAAAGTACCGTTGTTGAAGAAAGAACATAGAAATGCTCGTTTGGCGTTTGCACGTAAATATGGACATTGGACCTACGCCCAATGGCAACATGTATTATTCTCTGACGAGACCAAGGTTAATTTGATTTCTTCAGATGGAAGGCAATACGTACGGCGTCCAGTAAAAGCGGAAATGAATCCAAGATTCACAAAAAAGCAGGTGAAACATGGCGGTGGAAACATTAAAATGTGGGGTTCATTTTCTGGACGTGGAGTGGGACCTGTGAGGAAAGTTCAGGGTAACTTAGACCAACATCAATACAAGGCAATATTGGAGGAAACGATGCTTCCCTATGCTGAGGAGCATCTCCCTATTATATGGACGTTTCAGCATGATAACGACCCAAAACATACCGCCCGTTCAGTCAAGTCGTTTCTTACCAGTCAGTCAGTATCGGTGCTAGATTGGCCAGCAAATAGCCCGGACCTTAACCCAATCGAGCACCTTTGGCACGAAATCAAGAAAAAAGTAGCCACTTATCGTACCACAACTTTAGATGAACTTAATGAAGCTTTTTGTGAGGCATGGGCAAACATTCCTGTCGAAACATGCCAGAAACTGATAATGTCTATGCCACATCGGTGTCAAGCGGTAATTACTAACAAAGGTTTTGCTACTGGGTACTGATTTTACACGTAATAAAATGGAGCTGTTAAAGATATTATAATACTGCAGATTATTAGTTTTGTTTAACTCTATTTTTCATTATAGTTTACTGTCCTTAATTAAATGTCCAGCTACAGAATTATACCTTAAAATTGAATACATGTTCAACCTTTGATATTAAATACTTTTTTCTATTTATTTATTCTTTTATTTACAGCCATTTAAAGCATAATAATCGGACCAAATTATGCAAATAATAGTTACTGAGAAATCAATAGGGTTTTATATTTGTATGTACATAACCGGGTATTGTTCTTCACTATCTTGCATGTCCCTAATTAGTTGACCACGACTGTATATATATATAATCGGAATCTCGGAAACGGCTCCAGCGATTTTCATGAAATTTAGTATGCGGGGGGTTTCGGGGGCGATAAATCGATCTAGCTAGGTTTCATTTTCCAAAAAACACGATTTACTAGAAAAAAACCCGAGCAAAGCTCGGTCATCCAGGTACTCTATCATTAATCGTGATCATGTTTTGTTTCGAAGGTGTGTGTCATAGGTTAGTATTCTTATAAGCGGCGATGGGCTTGCAACCTGTCACGTACGGAATACTAACTACTGTGCAAAATGTGGGCATGTACCAAATGTCATGTTTGGACTTGCCTCTGACTACCCCCTTTAGATATCCTCAAAGATCTAAGTAACCAAAGATCTGAGGAGATATCTACCGAGCCCGGGGATTACAGTCGTGGTCATATTTTTTTTTTTTTTTTTTTTTTTTTCTCCTCACCTCCAGTGCTCGGTGCCGAGTAGCTGGTCCACGTTGCTGTTGCTATCCTTGTTGAAGAGCCACGTGCCGCCGCCCACCTTGTGGTCCCGCACTTGGAAGTCGTGGCTGTACAGACGCGGCGGCGTTCTGTAGTCTATGTTCAACGGCTGACCTGTCAATACATCTATATCTATATAAGAGCTTAACCTGACTGACTGACTGACTGACTGACTGACTGATTTATCATCGCCCAGCCGAAACCGCTGAAGCTAGAAAGCTGAAATTTGAAAGGTGGGTTCCTTTTATAACAAAACCACCCACTAAGACGGGATTTTTGGAAATTCCACCTCTAAGGGGGTGAAAATGGGTGAAAACGTTAGTATGAAACTTTTTAACGCGTGGAATGATTTTCATGAAACTTTGTTTGTGCACTGTAAATGCAAAATTAATCAACACATGTTTCAGGATTTTTCAATATAACTATCGAAAAGGGGTCAAATGTGGGGTCAATTTTTGTATGGGAACTTTTTAACGGGTAATGCGATTGTTCTGAAACTTTGTTTATGTACTGTAAATACAAAATGAACGGACACGTGTTTCAGGATATTTCAATATAACCTTCAAAAAAGGGTCAAATGTGGGGTCAATGTTTGTATGGGATCTTTTTAACCTGGTGCGATTGGTCTGAAACTTTGATTCGTGTTTCAGGATTTTTCAATATAACCTTAAAACAAGGGGGTCAAATGGTCAATGGGGGGTCAATGTTTGTATAGGAACTTTTCAACGGGTGGTGCGATTGGTCTGAAACTTATTTTCATGTTAAAGGATTTTTCAATATAACTCTAAAAAAGGGGGTCAATGTTTGTATGGGATTTTTTTGACGGGTGGTGCGATTGGTCTGAAACTTTGTGTACTGTAAATACAAAATGAATTAACAAAGTGTTTTAGGATTTTACAATATGACCTTCAAAAAGGGGTCAAATGTAGGGTCAATGTTTTTATGGGTACTTACTTTTTAAAGGGTGATGTGATTGGTCTTAGTTTTGGTTTGGATACTTTAAATGCAAAATAAATGGAAACGTATTCCTGGATATTTCAAAATAGCCCTCTAAAATGGGTAAAATTGGATGTCAAAGTTATTTATGGTATTTTTTTATTAGTGTGGTTTGTTTGAAACTCAGTTTAGATGCCTACTTTAAGTGAACGAAGTCGCGGGCGGGACAGCTAGTATATGTATATCTTACTAAATCATCATCTTCCTGCCCTTTTCCCACGTTATGTGGTCGGCACAACATATTATCTTCTTCCATCTCGCTCTGTCATTCGTCATCTCACTCACTCCTTTCTTACCCATGTTATCTTTCACACAGTCCATCCATCTTATCTTTTTTCATATATCTAAACTAATATTATAAAGAGGAAAACTTTGATTGTTTGTTTGTTTGTTTGTTTGTTTGTTTGTTTGTTTGAAATGAATAGGCTCCGAAACTACTGAACCGATTTAAAAAATTCTTTCACTGTTGGGAAGCTACACTATCAGCGGGTGACATAGGCTAAATTATGTTTTCAAAAAAATTAGTGATTCTTACTAAAACTTCAATAATGTAACCCAAGGTGTAAAAAAATTACCTAAAATATTCTTTACATCGCGTGCGCTGCGAAAACTATTGACGATAGAATAAAATAATGTACTACGACTTTGTAGAACACATCATTATTTCCAAAAAGTGTCGCGACAGCATATGTCTAACTATTATGGTTTTGCCACAATAAGAGTTCTTTTATTTTAAAATTGTAATTAAAAGGCCGCTGTTAAAAAACGCTCTTAATTTGTGTCTTAGTATTAATCCTTATCAAAATAAATCACATCATATCCTAGACTGTTTCAATACCAATAAATAACTTTTTGAATTACTCAATTTGGACATTCCATTCGAAAGAAATCACGAAATTAAGAATGTAAGTATTAGAAAAAAGTTGCGTGGTAGCCGCTCACCCTGCTCGGCTAGCTAGACAGCACCATTAATAGTGTACGTACGTACGTACGGGAGGGGAGGGGAGTAAATTTCAAATAATAACAAAAAAATCTTTTAAATAAAATAAAATCATAAATAATAATACCTATTCAAACTTTCTTTATAATTTTTTTCTTCTGACGCAAATAGAAGGGTTGGTTATGTGTGTGTATTATAATTTTGAATTTTGAAATTTTTGTTAAATTTGAGAGCATTGGTGGTGTAGTGGTAGTACCCTTGCCTCACTATCCGAAGGTCGTGGGTTCAAACCTGGTCGTGCACCAATGAATTTTTGCATTTGAGAAAATTATGTGCGCAATGCCTGTGTTCTTAAACGGTGAAGGAAAACATCTTGAAGAAACCGGCATACATCAGAACCAAAAATTCGAAGGTGTGTGTCATAGGTTAGTATTCTTATAAGCGGCGATGGGCTTGCAACCTGTCACGTACGAATACTTAGTACTGTGCAAAATGTGGGCATGTGTCAAATATCATGTTTGGACGTGCCTCTGAGTACCTTCTTTAGATATCCTCAAAGATCTAAGTAACTAGAGATTTGAGGAGATATCTACCGAGCCTGGGTATTACAGTCGTGACCATGTATTAGGTAATAAATACCCGTGCGAAGCCGGGGCGGACTGCTAGTCTTACTAATAAACGCGGAATTTTGTAAATCTATCCCACGGGAACCGTAAATTTTTCGGGGATAAAAAGTAGCCTATGTGCTATTCCAGACTATAATCTATATCTGTGCCAAATTTCATCCAGATCCGTTCAGCCGTTTCAGCGTGAAAGAGTAACAAACATCATCCATTCATCCAGACATCCACGCATCCATACATTCCTACAAACTTTTGCGTTTATAATATTAGTAGGATATACAAGAATCTGAATCTCGGAAACGGCTCAAACGATTTTCATGAAATTTCGTATGCAGGGGGTTTCGGGGGCGATAAATCAATCTAGCTAGGTTTCATTTTTAGAAAACGTCATTTACCAAAAAAACGAAATAAAGGTAAGTACTAAATAAATTATAAGGTAATTATTCTTGTAATCGGCGATGGGCTTGCAACCTGTCACGTACGGAATACAAACTACTGTGCAAAATGTTTGGACGTGCCTCTGACTACCCTCTCTAGATATCCTCAAAGATCTAAGTAACTAAAGATCTGAGGAAGATATCTACCGAGCCCGGGGATTACAGTCGAGATCATATTTATTTATTTTTTATTTTTATTTTACTAATCTATACTAATATTATAAAGAGGAAAACTTTGATTGATTGTTTGTTTGTTTGTTTGTTTGAAATGAATAGGCTCCGAAACTACTGGACCGATTTGAAAAATTCTTTCACCAATGTGTAGAATGAACTTTTTGAACCAGACCAACGGAACAAATTTCTGCAGATTGTACCTACACAAATTTGTTCCGAGGCGGGAATCGAACCCGCAACCTTTTGCATCGCAGGCGGACTCTCACCCGCTGCGCCACTGAGGTCGTCAAAATAAATTAAGAGGCAAATGATGAACATACCCGGATGCAGGCGCTCGTCTAGCCTCACTTCAGCAAAGTTGTTGTTCCACTCGCTAGACGGCAGGTACCAGGATTTGCTCGGCTTTGTCGCCTTCTCCGAAGACTTCTCAGGAACTGGATAGAAAACATACATACTTTTAAACTTACGCGATCTGAACACATTACTATTAAAAAAATATATATAGTCGTGGTCAACTAATTAGGGACACTCTTTGGTTAAACCGAATTGTGAATTTATTTTTTATTTTCCAACGAGTCTAAACCATATTCCATATCTCTTACATGTAAGTATAATTAGTCATTTATGTGCCCGATTATACAAACAATAACAACTTCTTAAACATTAAACCTCTTTACAGTATAGCTGATAGATTATCGTAGTGCTATTTGTTCAAATAATGCTGGCTGGCCATTTAATTAGGGACACTGAGATATTGCGTTCTATTTTCAAAATTTGAATCTCAATACTTTTTTACTTCTTCTCTTATTGTTTCGTGGTAGTTTTGGCGGCAATCCCGATATTTATTTTAAGTTTTGAAAAATATTTTGAAGAAAAATGGGTAAAAATAAAAGTTGCGATCCAACACTACGAAAAATTATCATGAAGTTTGTTGTCGAGCATGGTTGGCCATACCGAAGGATAGCAGAACATTTAAATTGTTCAAAAACTATGGTATACAATGCAGTGCAACATGTCAGACGCAATAACACAGATTTAAATGTGCCCAGAACAAAAAGATCGAGAAAAACAACTCCGCAAGAAGATAGAATGATAGCCAGGTTAGCTAAGAAAGATCCGTTTCTAGGCTCTATTTTAATTAAACACGAAGTGTTTGGGACAGACGAAAGAGCTGGTGTCTCAGCTAGGACCGTTCGACGACGTCTGGTAGAAGCAGGGTTGTTCGGAAGAGTGGCTCGCAAAGTACCGTTGTTGAAGAAAGAACATAGAAATGCTCGTTTGGCGTTTGCACGTAAATATGGACATTGGACCTACGCCCAATGGCAACATGTATTATTCTCTGACGAGACCAAGGTTAATTTGATTTCTTCAGATGGAAGGCAATACGTACGGCGTCCAGTAAAAGCGGAAATGAATCCAAGATTCACAAAAAAGCAGGTGAAACATGGCGGTGGAAACATTAAAATGTGGGGTTCATTTTCTGGACGTGGAGTGGGACCTGTGAGGAAAGTTCAGGGTAACTTAGACCAACATCAATACAAGGCAATATTGGAGGAAACGATGCTTCCCTATGCTGAGGAGCATCTCCCTATTATATGGACGTTTCAGCATGATAACGACCCAAAACATACCGCCCGTTCAGTCAAGTCGTTTCTTACCAGTCAGTCAGTATCGGTGCTAGATTGGCCAGCAAATAGCCCGGACCTTAACCCAATCGAGCACCTTTGGCACGAAATCAAGAAAAAAGTAGCCACTTATCGTACCACAACTTTAGATGAACTTAATGAAGCTTTTTGTGAGGCATGGGCAAACATTCCTGTCGAAACATGCCAGAAACTGATAATGTCTATGCCACATCGGTGTCAAGCGGTAATTACTAACAAAGGTTTTGCTACTGGGTACTGATTTTACACGTAATAAAATGGAGCTGTTAAAGATATTATAATACTGCAGATTATTAGTTTTGTTTAACTCTATTTTTCATTATAGTTTACTGTCCTTAATTAAATGTCCAGCTACAGAATTATACCTTAAAATTGAATACATGTTCAACCTTTGATATTAAATACTTTTTTCTATTTATTTATTCTTTTATTTACAGCCATTTAAAGCATAATAATCGGACCAAATTATGCAAATAATAGTTACTGAGAAATCAATAGGGTTTTATATTTGTATGTACATAACCGGTTATTGTTCTTCACTATCTTGCATGTCCCTAATTAGTTGACCACGACTGTATATGATCACGACTGTAATCCCCAGGCTCGGTAGATATCTCCTCAGATCTTTAGTTACTTAGATCTTTGAGGATATCCAAAGAGGGTAGTCAGAGGCAAGTCCAAACATGACATTTGGTACATGCCCACATTTTGCACAATAGTTAGTATTCCGTACGTGACAGGTTGCAAGCCCATCGCCGCTTATAAGAATACTAACCTATGACACATACCTTCGAATTATTGGTTCTAGGGTATGCCGGTTTCCTCACGATGTTTTCCTTCACCGTTTAAGAGCACTGGCATTGCGCACATAAATTTTTCGAATGGAAAAACCCATTGGTGCACGACCAGGTTTGAACCCACGACCTTCGGATCGTGAGGCAGGGGTGCTACCACTACACCACCAGCGCTCTTACTATTAGTAAAGTAAAAGTAAATTATGAGTTGTTACATTCAGATCGACTGACGTTACTACAGTAGTAATAGTATAGTTCGCTCAACGAATCTAGGCATTCGTGAAGTTAGCCGCAAGAGCTGCGCAGTATCGTTTTTCGGGAGCAGTTGGAGGTATGAGGAGGGGGGGAAGGAACTGTACATGCGCAAACTCGCACCTGTAGCTAACTTTTCGAATGCCTAGATCCGTTGGATGACCTGTACATGACTATGACAGACATCTGTCAAAATTGTTACTCATGGTACCGAATTCTAAGCAAATGAATGAAGCGCAAACTTCAGTCGCTGTAGTACTGTGACGTAGGATAGTTAGCTACGTGACGTTTTAGTACCCAACTATCCGCTAGAGGCGCTGTACAAGTTTTCATACAATTTTTTAACTACAGTCGCTAGCGAGTGTAGATTGTGAAAACTCATGGTAGATCTACGGGTATTTATGGGACTATAACTATAGGAAAATTATGTGCGCAATGCCAGTGCTCTTAAACGGTGAGGGAAAACATCGTGAGGAACCGGCATACTCTAGAATCAAAAATTCGAAGGTGTGTATCATAGGTTAGTATTCTTATAAGCGGCGATGGGCTTGCAACCTGTCACGTACGGAATACCAAGTACTGTGCAAAATGTGGGCATGTACCAAACGTCATGTTTGGACATGCCCCTGACTCTTTAGATATCCTCAAAGATCTGAGAAGATATCTACCGAGCCTGGGAATTACAGTCGAGATTAGGTTTTTTTCTAACATGATACCAATTCAAATTCAAAATTTCAATTCAAAATATGTTTATTTTCAATAGAATCACAGGGATCACTTTGAAACGTCTTACATACTAGGTGAGTCTAAGTGCCAGTTCCAGTCCTATCCCCAGTGCGAGAAGAACTGACAAGAAACCTTTATAGACGACCTCAGTGGCGCAGCGGGCAAGAGTCCGCCTGCGAAGCAAGAGGTTACGGGTTCGATTCCCGCCTGGGTGTTTTCTATGTATAATAAAAAATATCTATCTATGTATATTAATGTATTAAATATATCAGTTATCTAGTACCCATAACACAAGCTTTGAGTAGCTTACTTTGGGGCTAGATGATGCTGTGTGGATTGTCCAGCATTATTTATTTTATTTTTTATAGATACCAGGTTCAAATCCCACCGGACCTATAATTATTTTTGCATTTTTTTTTATCTTACCCTCTGTCCATTCTTCGGTTACCGGCACTTTGGAGGGTAGTTTCTGGCGTGGAGGGCTGGAATCATCCACCCCCAACTCATTAAGCTCAGCTAATATCCGCTCCTCACCGTCGAATATAAACTCGCGCTCCGGTATCTTGGGCTTCGTAGGCGTCGGCTGTTTGATTTCTGATGAAATTCAACATATTTTTACAACAAGTAAAAGATGATGAGTTAGAAAGGAGTAAGTACTGAGTTGACTGATGATAAATATAAATAAATAAATATTGGTGGACAATTTACACATCGCTATCTAGCCCCAAACTACGCTATGTTTGTATTATGGGAACTATATAGCTATTAGATTAATTAGATACTTACATTTTTTTATAAAATAAAAAAAAAATATGATCACGACTGTAATCCCCGGGCTCGGTAGATATCTCCTCAGATCTTTAGTTTCTTAGATCTTTGAGGATATCTAAAGAGGGTAGTCAGAGACAAGTCCAAACATGACATTTGGTACATGCCCACATTTTGTACAACAGTTAGTATTCCGTACGTGACAGGTTGCAAGCCCATCGCCGCTTATAAGAATACTAACCAATGACACATACCTTCGAATTTTTAGTTCTAGGGTATGCCGGTTTCCTCACGATGTTTTCCTTCACCGTTTAAGAGCACTGGCATTGCGCACATAAATTTTTCGAATGGAAAAACTCATTGGTGCACGACCAGGTTTGAACCCACGACCTTCGGATCGTGAGGCATGGGTGCTACCACTACACCACCAGCGCTCTTATTATAAAATACTTACATAAAATAAAAAATAACACAGAACAAACATCTGCGTTCATCACACAAATGTTAGTCCTGGGTGGGGATCGAACCCACAACCTGCAGCTCAGAAGGCAAAGCTACTAACAACTGAGCTGTGAGGATAGAAGGAAATGGAAGAAGAAAACGGGTTGTGCCGACCACATAACGTGGAAAAAGGGCACGAAGAAGGGGCATGAACATAGGGTATATTTTATGTAGGTACCTAAGCCGAAGCCACGGGGGGAAGCTAGTTAAAAATGGGATACTAACCAATTGTGTTCCCTCCAATATCTCCAGGTCTGGACAGCAGTTCCTTCAGTTCTGCCTCCAGATCTGCCGTCTCCTCGTCCACTGGTATACCGAGTGCTTTTTCAATTTCATTGTACGTGTCCATTACCTGAAAAAATAACATTAGATAATTAAATTAATGGTGGATATTTGGCTGACTTCTCAGCTCAGTTGGTAGTAGCTCTGCCTTCTGCGCTGCAGGTTGTGGGTTCGATCCCCACCCAGGATAAACATTTGTGTGATGAACGCAGATGTTTCTTCTGTGTCTGGGTGCTATTATGTATTTACAAAAAATATATACATAAAATTAATCTACAAGCTAGCTTAGTTTGGGGCGATATTGATTTATTTATTTCACACAACGCCATCTAGCCCCAAACTAAGCAAAGCTTTTATTATGGGAACCAGATAGATCAATAAATAAATAAATAATGCTGGACAGTCCACACAGCATCATCTAGACCCAAAGTAAGCTACTCAAAGCTTGTGTTATGGGTACTAGATAGCTAATATATTTAATACATTATTATACATATATAGATATACATAGAAAACACCCAGACCAACGGAACAAATTTCTGCAGATCGAACACAAATTTGTTCCGCAGCGGGAATCGAACCCTCTTGCATCGCAGGCGGACACTCGCCCGCTGCGCCACTGAGGTCAAATAGTCATCAATTATATACTTGTTTTACATAGAATACATAATAACACAGAACAGTTAGTCCTGGGTGGGGATCGAACCCACAACCTGCAGCGCAAAAGGCAGAGCTACTACCAACTGAGCTGTGAGGCTAGTCTTTATGTGGATGAATATAAGGATCAGTAGGACAAAGAAAAGATTGATGAACTGTGGTGGAAGAAGACAAGAGTCTACACTTTGACATCAAAATCCATACTAAGACTCCTGAGATGATTGATTTTAAAGTGAAATAGAAGATCACCGTCCACATAACGAGTGAAAGAGTGAGAAGATGATGCGGTATCCACAAACCTCTTTTAAGTCGTCCATTGTGCCATGTACCGCATCTTCGTCCATATTGTTAACTTTCATATTTTCTTTCATTGCTTCAGTGGCCGTTCTGAAAACAATATTTACTTCACTGTAAGAACTTAACCTGACACACTGGGTTATGCAACTCCAAAACGAAAGTGATACTAGTCTTAAACCAAATTGCTTTAAAAGCAAAAAAAAAAAACAAAATATATTTTGTTTACGCGATTTGAACACATTATTATTAGTATTAAACGGGTATTTATCGCGTTTCATTTACCTATTTTCACCGACGTTTCGACAGGTTTACAAACTGTCGTGGCCACGGGATGACTCTTAAAAAAATAGGTTAATAAAACGCGATAATAACCCGTTTAATACTAATAAAAATACATATATGATCTGGGCTGATAATAATAAAAAAACAAACCCACGACTGTAATCCCCAGGCTCGGTAGATATCTCCTCAGATCTCTAGTTACTTAGATCTTTGAGGATATATAAAGAGTCAGAGTCACGTCCGAATACATGACACATGCCCACATTTTGCACAGTAGTTACTATTCCGTACGTGACAGGTTGCAAGCCCATCGCCGCTTATAAGAATACTAATCTATGACACACACCTGCGAATTTTTAGTTCTAGGGTATGCCGGTTTCCTCACGATCGATGTTTTCCTTCACGATTTAAGAGCAGGCATTGCGCATTTAATTTTTTCGAATGGAAAAATTCATTGATGCACGAAGAGGTTTGAACCTACGACCTTCGGATAATGAAGCAGGGCTGCTATCACTACACCACCAGTGCTTTTATCCTACTAATATTATAAACGTGAAAGTTTGTATGCATGGATATTTGTAACTCTTTCACGCTGAAACGACTGAACGGATTTGAATAAAATTTGACACAGAGATAGATTATAGTCTGAAATAGCACATAACTTTTAATCCCGGAAAAACGTACGGTTCCCGAGGGATAGATTCGTTTCTTTTGCTGTTTTTTAAAGCTAGTTTATAATGGTAGTCTTAAAGTGACTTACTTGTAAGTGTCGACTATAGCCATATTATGCGTGACGTCTCTCATTTGCTGTAGCAGTTGTTTCACGTTGTCAAGCGCCGCCGTGCAGCGGTCTAGTCGGTGTGATGCTTTAATTTTTCTACGTAGGTGGTTCTTAGCCTAATATAAGAAATATATTATAGTCAATAGATATATTATAGAAATATATTATCTAAACTAATATTATAAAGAGGAAAGATTTGATTGTTTGTTTGTTTGAATTGAATAGGCTCCGAAACTACTGAACCGATTTGAAAAATTCTTTCACCAATGTGTAGAATGAACTTTCAGGATGAACATAGGCTATAATTTATGTAGGTACTTCGCGGGCGACGCCGCGTGCAGAAGCTAGTAGTCAATAAAATGGTTTGGGCATGTAGAAAGGATGGATGAAAGGAGATTGACGAAACAGGTGCATAAGGAGAGTGTGAATGGGACAGTTGGAAGGAAGACCTCGGCGTACGTACCTCGAGCAAATTGGGGACGTTTTAGAGAAAGGCCAGGTCAAGAGTACCCTAAACCGACGCGCATGTATGAAGAATGTAATGAAGCAAAAGACGTACATATGTCAGGATCGTAGCACGTGGAGATCCGTGGTACCCCGTCGGGAAACAGGCGGGATTTTATGTATGTATGTTTTTTTTTTTTTTTCGGACTGGACAGAATGCTGTTAGGTTGTCTGACAACCTGTGACAGCTTTACACGGGCTATAGGCGAGCGCAGATGGCGCTCCGCCTGAGAAAATAAAAATTTTTGGCAACAAGCGCAAGGGCACCACTTAGGTACGAACCTCGGCTTGGGCTGTTGCCGGGGGGGAGGGCCCTCCGAGGGCCGGAACGGAGAGACGTCTTCGACCTCGCCGGCGAGGTCGGTGTATCTGTGCAGTGTTTGCTCTATTATGTATGTATGTATGTATTATAGTCAAATATGTATACATATAAAAAAATAAACACTAACATGATCCCGACTGTAATCCCCAGGCTCGGTAGATATCTCCTCATATCTCTAGTTACTTAGATCTTTGATGCTATCTAAAGAGGGTCAGAGGCAAGTCCAAACATGATATCTGAGCAGCACATTTTGCATATTAGTACCTACGTAACAGGTTGCAAGCCTATCGCCGCTTTTAAGAATGCTAATCAATGACGCACACCTTCAAATTTTTGTGTTCTAGGGTATGTCAGTTTCCTCGCGATGTTTTCTTTCACCGTTAAAGTAATCGAAATTGAAATTGAAAAATATTTTATTTAAAAAAATCCCAAGGATCACGTCTCACATGCGGTGAATCTATGTGCCAATTCCAACCTAACGAGAAGAACAGGCAAGAAACTGGCATGCACATAATTTTTTCGAATAGAAAAACTCATTGGTGCACGACCTGGTTTGAACCCACGACCTCCGGATCGTTAGACAGGGGGGCTACCAGAAGGCTACAAGAAGGTGATACTCACAGCGACTCTGTTGCCTAGCGCGAGGGCGGCTTTTGCATCCGTCTCCGCGGTGGTCAAGTCGCGCGTCAGGCGGGTCGCGTCAGCCTCAAGCCGCGACTCCGCGGTCGCAAGTTTGACCAGCGCCTCATCCGATTCTGTTATTTGACTGACTTTCTGGTTCGGTTCAGCTGAAAATGCAAGGTTTATTTAGTTTTTAGATAAATACTAATGTTTTGGTCAGTGTCATCATCATCATCTTCCTGCCCTTATCCCACTAGGTGGGGTCGGCACAACAGGTTCTCCTCCTCCACTCTCCACTATCATCCGTCATCTCAGTAGTCACTCCCTTCTTACACATATCTTCTTTCACACAGTCCATCCATCTTTTCTTGGGTCTACCTCTACTCTTGTATCCATCCACATTCAAATCCATCACCCTTCTTGTGACATGGCTTTCCTCCCGCCGCATAACAGTTTTGGTCAGTGTATTATTAAATAATAATACTGGACTTCAATTAACTTGGTTTTATTAGCTATTTAGATTATAATAATACAATAAAGATTCACACCGAGCCTCGTGGGCCCTCCATGACAGACCAACCACTTGTCAACTAGTGATGTGACCTCAATACTTATAACTAGTGATGTGACATACTCATAACAACTAACAGATCGATATAATAAAAGTAACAGAGATACAAACTTCCGACTTATAGATATTCAATTTCAACTATTTTCTCATAGTTTACGGCCATATTGAATGTTTACAAAATGCGGTCATCCGATTGGTTGCTTGATTGACCATAGACAATGTAGAAGAAAGTTAATTTTAGTAATATTACGTCAGTGTACCCCACAGAGTACTTTAGTGTACCCGTGACCACGACAGCGTGCAAACCTGTCGAAGCGTCGGGAAAATAAATAGGTAGTTAGAACGCGATAAATACCCGATTAATACTAAGTACCTGGATGACCGAGCTTTGCTCGTTTTTTTTGGGGTAAAAGACGATTTCTAAAAATGAAACCTATTCAGATCGATTTATCACCCCCAAAACCCTCTGCATACTAAATTTCATGAAAATCGCTGGAGCCGTTTCCGAGATTCCGATTATATTTATATAATATACATATATACAAGAATTGCTCGTTTAAAGGTATAAGATATAATAATAATGTGTTCAGATCGCGTAAGTTGAAAAGTATACATAGGTATATTTTCATTTTAGTAACTTACCAAGTTTAACCACATCACCCTTTATAAGCGCTCGCCCAGTATCCACCAGCCACCCGAGAGCCATCTCGAACGAGTCCCGAGTGGCCGTCCACCCGCACCGGCTCATCATCTCGTCCACAGTGGCCACCCTCTCCATGCCGGGTGGATAACTGTCCAGAAGTGCTGATGCTTGCTCCTGGTAACAAAAGTTTTTATTGTAACGGCAAAGGCGAATGTATTGGCTAATAGGTATTTATCGCGTTCAAATTACCTTATATTTTCCCGACGTTTCGACAGGTTTGCACGCTGTCGTGGTCACGGGTAGACTGACGTAATATTACTAAAATTAACTTTCTTCTACACTGGACCACAACAGCGTGCAAACCTGTCGAAACGTCGGGAAAATATAAGGTAATTTGAACGCGATAAATACCCGTCTAATACTAATAATAATGTGTTCAGATCGCGTAAGTTTAAAAGTACATATTGGCTAATAATACAAAAGTACCTGGTTGACCGAGCTTTGCTCGGTTTATTTTTGGTAAATCTTGATTTTTGGTAAATGAAACCTAGCTAGATCGATTTATCACCCCTGAAACTCCCTGCGTACTAAATTTCGTGAAAATCGGTGGTGCCGTTTCCGAGATTCAGATTATATATACAGGGTGTCCCAAAAAGTAGTGTCAAGCGAAAGTCCAGAGATAGTACACCCCTTGGGGTACCCGAATCACCCCCAAGTTATGTTCCGCGATTTTCTATAGTTTTCGAGTTATGAATTTTTTTCCGAATTTTTGAAAATTTACGACTTGAACAACTTAAAAAGTTCTTTAAAAAAAAGTATAAAACTTTCTTGAGATTTTTTTTTTGCTTCTGAATTGTTATGAGTTGTTCTTTTATGCATAAAATAATCAGCTACGTGACTTTGATGAAAACTATGAAAATGTTGGTGTAAAGTCAAATAATTACATTCGGTGAATTATGACTAAAGTTTTCAACTTTAAATAAAAAATCTTAACAAGTGATTTCATGGTTCTTAAATAAATCTAAAGAATTTTCCAGACTCTCAGCTTTCATAATCATTAAAAAAAAGAAGTACTTAATAGGCTACTTTGGCTGAAATCGGCCTTCAAAGACGGCGAGGTGGAAAATTCTTAAAATTAGCTACCTGATTAAAAAATAGATATTGGCCATTTTATCATTTCTAAGCTTTATTTGTTTGTTAACTAACCAAAAATAACTACAAAGAATTAGTTTATGCCAAAGAAATCAGCAATATGGCTAAATTAAGAACAAAATTAAGGAAACCTTTTTAGGACGATGTAGGATTTGTATCGACCTAGAAGGTTGAGATTTTGAAATCTTTTTGTAAAAAATTAATAAATTTTACTTGTTGTTTTATTTCATAAATTTAGCTGATTTAGCTAATTTAGCTTTAATTTTTAATGAAATCTTACTTTCCTGCAGTCATTTTTGTTTAGTTAACAAACGAATTAAGCTTAGAAATGATAAAATGGCCAAAATCTATTTTTTAATCAGGTAGCTAATTTTAAGAATTTTCCACCTCGCCGTCTTTGAAGGCCGATTTTAGCTAAAGTAGCCTATTAAGTACTACTTTTTTTTAATGATTATGAAAGCTGAGAGTCAGGAAAATTCTTTAGATTTATTTAAGAACCATGAAATCACTTGTTAAGATTTTTAATTTAAAGTTGAAAATTTTAGTCATAATTCACCGAATGAAATTATTTGACTTTTCACCAACATTTTCATAGTTTTCATCAAAGTCACGTAGTTGATTATTTTATGCATAAAAGAACAACTCATAACAATTCAGAAGCAAAAAAAAAATCTCAAGAAAGTTTTATACTTTTTTTTAAAGAACTTTTTAAGTTGTTGAAGTCGTAAATTTTCAAAAATTCGGAAAAATATTCATAACTCGAAAACTATAAAAAATCGCGGAACATACATGGGGGTGATTCGGGTACCCCAAGGGGTGTTCTATCTCTGGACTTTCGCTTGATACTACTTTTTGGAACACCCTGTACATATATATATACAAGAATTGCTCGTTTAAAGGTTTATATATATATATATATATCATTTTATATATACCTAGATAAAAAAAAATAATTACCGCCGACAACTAAACCTTACCCTAACATGTCATATTTAAAGTCATGGTTACCTTACCATGGTCTTTCAATATCATTGAAGTAACACGGTACCAAATTTCGAATCAATATGGAAGGTAATCATCAACTATTAAAGAGCTGATGATCTTCGAACGGCTGCTCAGATTTTCATGAAACATGGCTAAGAACACTGGGGATGAAATTATGTATGACACAACAAAAACTAAACGAAAATCGGTTCATCCATTTGGAAGCTACAATGCCAGACAGATTACACAGATACACAGACACATTAAACTTATAACTCTCTTTTTCGTCAAGGGTTAAAAATAAAGGCAACGTTAAACCCTTTCACCACACTTATCACCATACAAGATAAGAAAAATTAGAAGATCATCTTAGTACCTTTAAGACACTCTCCAGCACAAACTTGTGTGTGGAGTCGATGCTCGCTGCGGGTAAACCATCATTATCAACCGCATGCCTTGCGGGCAACAGGGCTGACACGGCTGTCAGGGCGAGCGCGGCAGGCTTGAAGGCGAGCCGGGCTCCCCACCGCACCCAGCCCTCGGGCCCGTTGTGTAGGATCTGCTGATACTTTGTCAGCGGAACCAATTCTCCATTTCTAAAATGAGGCGAAAATAGGCCAAAATTATATGACATGGTATATATGTATTATACTAGCTCCCATTCACGGCTTTGCTCGTGAGGTACCTACATAAAATATAGCCTATGTTACTCAGGGATAATGTAGCATTCTAATGGTGAAAGAATTTTTGTAATCGGACCAGTAGTTTTTGAGTTTAATCGTTACAAACAAAAATACAAAAATACAAAAAAATAAAACTTTTCTCTTTATAATATTATGATAGATTCAGGCGTGACTTTGCGAAAATCCATTATAAATACTGAAAAGGACGGAAATATCTAGTACTTTCCCGCAAAACTTTTATCTAATGAAGTTATTTAAGCCCAACACCAAAGATAACTTCTCTTTCTTTGCTCGGTGGAGCAACACCAGTGCGAGCGAGACAACGGTCCTAAGGATGCTTCGTGGAGAAGTGAACACGTGTCGAATTTCTATTTGATGTATGGTGTTGAGCTCATTGTTATTGATAAGCTTAATTAATTAATAACATTTAGATAATAGTTTAGAAGGAAAGTACTAGATATTTCAGTCCTTTTCAGTACGAGTTTAGTAGCCTATACTATAATTATCACGTTGGAGTCACCAATTATGGAAAGCTTGGGTTGAAATGCAACTATCGGTTGTAGTGAGGTAAGTAGGCAGCTGAGCTATCTATAACTGGTTACTCCAATGTGATTATAGCTGACCAAGTCCTTAATACTAGCTGAAATAGATAGATAGAAATTTATTTGCTTCTGCAACACACAATAGGTATAGTTCATCCAACGGATCAAGGCATTTGTGAAGTTAGCCACAGATGCGAGTTTGCACGTGTTCAGTTCCTTCCCCCCCCCCTCCTAATACCTCCAATTGCTCCCGAAAAACGATACTGCATAGCTCTGCGGATAGCGTGGCGACTCAACGAGCTCAATACCTTGGGACACCAAGAACACCCAGAGAGGCCTGCGCCAACATCAACAACGTGCTGGCCTTCCTGGAGGACATCGGATGGATGGAGTAACAACAACCTCCACCGACACGCAAAAGGGGCCCGCATGCGGCCTAATTGCGGAAACCAGTCCGTTCACCAAGTACCAAGTACCAAGCTCTTGCGGCTAACTTCATGAATGCCTAGATTCGTTGAGCGAACCATACATAAGTATAGGCATGTAACAAAATAACAAGCTGACAAGAAAAGAAGTAGATTTTGCAACATGTGGATGAGATGGAAATCACATTGGGGTCTCCAGGTTATAGGTAGATTAGTCGCTCACCTACCTTGTTACAACCGATACTTGCGTCTTAGCTCAGGCTACCTATAACTATCACGTCAGGGTCACCAGTTATAGGTAGCTCAGGCTAAGATGCAAGTATTGGTTGTAGCGAGATAAATAAGCCGCTGAGCAACCTTTAAATATCAATAGTAGCAGGTGGAGATTCATGGTCTCTGCCTACCCTGTCGGGAAACAGGCGTGATTTTATGTATGTATGTCATCATCATCACTCGGCCCGTTTGCACCCACTGCAGGGTATAGGCCTTCTTTTAATACGCCAATCTTTCGAGTCCCCACCAAGTCTCGTCCAGTGGAAGCCGACTACGCATAGTATGATAATATACCTATATTTTTATTACTACCGACTACGCATACCTGTGATTTAAATTGAATTTTAATCTAAAGATTTCTTTTTTTTTATCACTGGTCCTATAGACTTTTCTGATCTATTCGTAGATCTAAAGAGGTTTCACTCACCGATACATTTCTTCGACAACAATGTCTATACATGCTGGCGTGCGCCCTTTCCGCTGGAAGGCGACTTTTGCATCGGACGCTGATACGACAGGGTCGCCTCTACACCGACACCACAGCCGCAGCATATCAGACCAGAACTTCATCTTCATCTCCCAAGACTCAGGGTTTGCAGCCTTGAGTCTGAACGGAGCGAAGAGTGCGTTCATACGCACATCGTCTGACCAGCATTGGGGGAGTTTTGACTCCGGTATACCACCGTCCGTAAGACCCATGTTGATTTAATATCTTTATTTCCACTTTTTATTGACACGAGCGACTTTACAGCGAAAGAAAATACCACACGAAACGAATCAAGATGTAATTTTTTGATGCGAAATCGAAATGACAGTTTGCGGTTGGCTGAGAAGAAAGAAAGCAAAGCAATGCGAAAGAAAGAAAACATTGAGTTGACACTTGACGTTCACTGACAGTGACAGCTGATTTTGCTGCAGGAGTCAGGGATTCCAACTCGTAATTATGTAATCCGATATATATATACATATATCGGATTCAGTGTGACCAAAGTTAGTAGATTTCTACTTTTTCGGTAGATTTTGAGGAACTTGCAACAGCTGCTAGTAGGAAAAAAAATATCAGTATATTTTGGTAGAATTTGCAATTTTTTGGTATATTGGTAGTATTTTTTCGAAAGAAGATGGCAACTCTCTTCTATAATCTATTCTTTTATGGGAATTCCCCCATTATGTGAATCGGAATCAGTCTATCTCTTTCTAAACACACGTACTCAAAGAACAAACACGGTTTGATTGGAGTACTCCAACGGTTCCCTAACTTGGTACCAACTGGAAAGTTACAGGTAGTTGACAATGAATATAGAGAATTAAAATTAGATCAATCAGTTTCTAACTTGTTGTCTTCTTCAAGTTCATCAACTGCAACATTTAACGTTGATAAGTTTTGGAGTGAAGTTGGCAAGATGTGTGATTCGAATAATAAACCGAAGTATGAAAATTTGTCCCGATTTGCAAAACAGATGACAATCCTGCCTGTGTCAAACGCTAAAGTAGAACGAATATTTTCTGATATTAATAGAATTAAAACTCGTGACAGGAACCGTTTTCACAATAAAAATGTAGCTGCAATCATGCATGGGAAAGAAGGTCTTCGACAAATTGAAGATGGTTGCGCAAATTTTGTCCCAGACAAAGATATGCTAAAATTAATGGAAGCTAAAAATCTGTATGATAATATAAATGAAGATTCCTAAGTGATAGTGACTGACGAATTCCTGAAGATAAATTTATTTGATTTGTGTGATTATGATGAAACTCTGATGTTTAATTTATTTGATTTTTTTGTTTGATTTGTGTAATTGTGATAAATGAACCTTCATTGAGAATAAAACCTACCTATTGTGACTGAATTCCTGATGTTAAATTGATTGATAACCCAGTTAATTTTATAGTAGATTTTTAGTAGACTCCAGCTTATTATAAGTAGATTTCGGTAATTTTTCACCCTATGTTACAGTAGATTTGTCAATTCAAATCTGGTCACACTGATCGGATTACTCCTATACCTATACTTACAACTCACAAGGTGCATTCCTTGCGACAGAGTCTTTAAAACAAAGTTCGGTTTAGCAAGCCACATTCGGGCTCACGATAGGAAATAAAGAAATAAATTGGTTGTAAATAAGTTAACTTTAATTTGTAAATATCTATCTAGAATTTTGTCTTTAATATCATATGTAAATGTAAATGTAAATAATGTAGTTTAAAATAATAATAATAAATACTTAGTCTGGGTCGCCGTCATCGAAATCGATGAGGAGGACTATATGTAATCCGAAATAAAATTAAACAAATTTCTGCGAGTATCATTAAATCTTCGTCCTTGTTTTTTATTCCTACGTATCTCATTCGAATAATCGTACAGAATGTAATTATATTTATAATTTTCAGGCTAGTATCAGTTTTTTTTAATTAGGTACCCAATGGTTTAATAATAACCATGATATCACTATAGTACATTTTCCTTTGGTCTCGGAGTTGATTTATTAAGCTGGCAGCCCCCAAAAGAAATAAATTTTACTTATAATCTAGGGATGCTGTTAGGCAGGGTTTTCTAATGTTCAATAATCGATCGATTTAAAAAAGAAATGGTAAATAATTAGTTGGTACCTACCTACATTAGTTTTATCATACAAATAATATAAGGGTAATGTTGATTGTTTTGAAGAATCGAGTATGTATAATAAAGTATTTTGTTCCTGTGGTAGATATGTTTAAAAATGATGTAGGGAAGTGTCAGTCAAATGCAATTTATTTTTCATCTGTGGCCAGATTTTCTAGCTTTCGTGTCGGTCATGAGAAAACCTATTTTGCCAATTTTTGACCAAATTTCGACATTAAATTCACTTATTTCATAACAACACGTCCCGCTTATTATTGTTTTGGTGAGTAATATCTTTAGACGCATTGATTTTCATTTGTGTCCTAATTACTCGCATTTTGGTTAGTATCGGTTTCCGTAATATCGCATGTCCTTGCGAATTACATCAAAAACGGTGATTCCCTTGCTTGTATTTACCTAGCTTTGTTTATTTAATCAGATAAATACTAGCTTAACACGAGTTTAGTGCGTACTTGTCCTTTAAATCGGTTTTTCCTGTTATTATCGTTGTTATAACTTGCATCCTGTGTTTACAAAAGATCATACGATGAAAAACTGGTTATAAGACTTACCTAACTGTTAAATTAAAAGTACTTACTGTACTCTTTACGTCTACCTTTTCAAGGTGACCCATTTATAATATCATGGTTAGAGCTTAGGTAACCAAAATCTATGTAAACAAATTAATGTTTGCAATTAGGTAAGTATTTAAGTAGTATCCATAATGTTTATATCATGAAAAAAGAATATGATCACGACTGTAATCCCCAGACTTGGTAGATACCTTCCTCAGATCTTTTAGTTACTCAAATCTTTGAGGATATCTAAAGTGGGTTGTCAGAGGCATGTCCAAACATGACATTGGGACATGCCCACATTTTGCACAGCAGTTAGTAAATAATAATAATTAATAAGTTAGTAGTTTAATCATCATCATCTTCCTGCCCTTATCCCACGTTATGTGGGGTCGGCACAACATATGATCCTCTTCCATTTCCCTCTGTCACTCGTCATCTCATTACTCACTCCTTTCTTACTCATGTCATCTTTCACACAGTCCATCCATCTTTTCTTTGGCCTACCTCTACCCCTGTATCCATCCACATTCATATCTAACACTCTCCTTGTCACATGACATTCATCTCTTCTCATAACATGCCCATACCAAGTTAGTAGTTTAATATCATACTTAAATTGAATCTAAAATCACAGATAACATCACGTAATCACCTATTGCTCTTACTAATCTACAATTCTTTTATAACTATTATATCTAACTTTGCATTATATATTTTTTCTTATTTCCAAGTAATATTCCAAAAAGTCTGTAAATATGCCAAAAAGTACAAGGAAAGACTAAGAACACACTCAAACACACTAGCCCAGAACCTCCTAAATAACGGAGAGAGCGTAAATCGCCTAAAGAGATGGCAGGTGCTAAACCTGGACATGAGAAGCTGACTAATAGCCAGTGTGGTGCCACTCAATGGAAGGGCGCCTCAAAACAAGACGCCAAAGAAAGGATCTGATTATGGCTATACAGCCGATTGCAGATATTATGGGAAAGGAAAAAAAAAAAAATATTTCCAAGTAATATTATGAACGTGAAAGTCTGAATGCATGGATGTATGGTTGTTTGTTACCGTTTCACGCTGAAACCGCAGAATGCATCTGGATGAAACTTGTCATAGAGATAGATTATAGTCTGGAATAGCACATAGCTTACTTTGAATCCTGGTAAAATGTATAGATATTTTTAAACTTATGAGATCTGAACACATTATTAAATAAACACAAGTCTACCCAATAGTCAATAGTCAATAGTCAATAATCTTTATTCAGTAATATCACAAGGATCATTTTGAATCGTCTTACATACTAGGTGAGTCTAGGTGCCAATTCCAGTCCTATCCCCAGTACGAGAAGAACTGGCAAGAAACTCGCTGGGCCCTAGCGCTTTTTTTGTATTATGAACCTTGTTAACATTGTTAGGGACACCCATGACCACGACAGTGTGTAAACCTGTCAAAACTTCGAGAAAATAGGTAAATAAAACGCGATAAATACCTGTATAATAGTAATAATAAAATGTATGGATCCCGTGGGATAGAAAAGTTTTGTTTTTCAAGGTACCACTCAGGTGAAGCCGTGGACTTAACCTAGTAATATATGCTAACATAATATGCAAAAATAATAGTAGTTAGGCATAATTTAAATGTATGAATTAACATTGACGTCAAACTATTTTTATGTAAAATAGTTATCTTCTTTTTGATCTAAAATATGATACAATCTATGTACAAGGTCAAAAGGTAGAGTTAGAGCTTGGGTTAATGTTTTGAAAATGGTTAGTAGCCCTGATATTGATCTGAAGGTTGTGGGTTCAAACCTGGTTGTGCATTAATAGGTTCATCTTATTAAGGTATGTGCCAATTGCTCTTAAACTCTTAAACTGTGAAGGAAAATATAGTAAACAAACCTGCATACTCTAGAACAGGTATGGGCAACTTTTGAAAAGTTGTGGGCCAAACCTTTAGGTTGTTTACGAAATCGCGGGCCGTAGGTTTGCAGGTTGCAAGCCCATCGCCGCTTATAAGAATACTAATCTATGACACACACCTTCGAATTTTTAGTTCTAAGGTATGCCGGTTTCCTCACGATGTTTTTCTTCACCGTTTAAGAGCACTAGCATTGCACACATAATTTTTTTCAATGGAAAAAATTCTTGTGCACTACCAGGTTTGAACCCACGACTTTCGGATCGTGAGGCAGGGGTGCTACCACTACACTACCAGTGCTCCAATACATTTATCAAGTTACAGTAGTTACATTGTATATCAAAGAGTTTACCAAGTTTTCATCAGATATGGTTCTATAGCAATAAAATTGTGACTCTCTCATGATGTTAATTATATGTACAAGCAATCTTATGTGGCAAAACAATGGAAAAACAATCAATGCACAATGTAAAAGTTATCAGTTTTGTTGTTTTGTGTAATAGAAGTACTAATTAAATTTCTTTCGCGTGCGGTTTCTGTTTCCCGGACTGGATCAAAAGCTAAGTCCAGACCAAAGCGGGCCAAGTGTTGACCATCTAAGCCCTAGAACCAAAATTCAAAGGTGTGTCATTATGCAAAATGTGGGCATGTTTGGACGTGCGTAACTACCCTCTTAAATCCTACTAATATTATAAACGCGAAAGTTTGTATGAATGTATGGATGTATGTTTGTTACTCTTTCACGCAAAAACTACTGAATGGGATTTTGATGAAATTTGGCTCAGAG
The DNA here is from genome assembly GCA_963675405.1 of Cosmorhoe ocellata. NCBI lineage: Eukaryota > Metazoa > Arthropoda > Insecta > Lepidoptera > Geometridae > Cosmorhoe > Cosmorhoe ocellata. The sequence continues at coordinate 4,724,150 of OY776271.1, read as the reverse complement.
ATAAACCTAGACTGGAATAGCACATAGGCTACTTTTTATCCCGGAAAAATTTACGGTTCCCGTGAGATTTGTTACTTTTTTCAAGGTGCCACGCAGACGAAGCCCTGGGCGGAAGTTAGTTATCCTCATAAAACTAAGAAACTGGAGATCTGAGGAGATATCTACCGAGCCTGGGGATTACAGTCGTGATCATATTTGGCCGTGCCTCCCTCTTTAGATATCCTCAAAGATCTAAGTAACTAGAGATCTGAGGAGATATCTACTGTGCCTGGGGATTGCAGTCGTGATCATATTTGGACGTGCCTCCCTCTTTAGATATCCTCAAAGATCTAAGTAACTAGAGATCTGAGGAGATATCTACCGAGCCTGGGGATTACAGTCGTGATCATATTTAGACGTGCCTCGCTCTTTAGATATCCTCAAAGATCTAAGTAACTAGAGATCTGAGGAGATATCTACCGAGCCTGGGGATTACAGTCGTGATCATATTTAGACGTGCCTCGCCTTTAGATATCCTCAAAGATCTAAGTAACTAGAGATCTGAGGAGATATCTTCCGAGCCTGGGGATTACAGTCGTGATCATATTTAGACGTGCCTCGCTCTTTAGATATCCTCAAAGATCTAAGTAACTAGAGATCTGAGGAGATATCTTCCGAGCCTGGGGATTACAGTCGTGATCATATTTGTAAAAATGTTATCTTTTTCAGAGTTTATATACTTGCATGGAAAAAAATAGCAGTAACATTGGGATGTCATCGCCATACCGTCGCAACGCCCGCCGCGGCATCTACGATTCGGCATGGTGTTAGGTGAGTCCCAATACCAGTCTTATCATAAGGGCACACGGAGCCCGGGCCCAGGGCCCCCCATCCTCAGGGGGCCCCGAAGGACCGCCAACTTCTCTCACATTTGTTCTCAAAACATTTTTGTCGACCACAGTACATAACAGCGCCACTGTTAAAAAACATTATGGACATTATATTGTTTACTTGATTATCCATAACAAATAGAACATCAAAATACAAAAATGTTAGTATAATTCGCTATCTTTACTTTCCAAAAGGGCCCTAAATTCTTGTGTGCCCAAGGGCCCCAGCATAGTTTAAGATGGCCTTGGTGAGTCCTTTCTTCTTCTTGACCGACCACTAAGGAGGTTTTCGGCGGTCGTTGTAGCTCAAACGGCTGAACAGACATATATTTGACCAATTAGTATTTGGGATTTTAGATGATGGTTTGTAACAAGCTCTTACAAACTATCATGTATCAGTACCCCTACTATGAGTTTTTGATAGTTTACGAAAACTTTTTTCGAGTAGTATCCTTTCATACATTTACCTCCATCGGAAATGTTACGGAACTAAAAGAAGGTTGATATCGTGAAAATTTGGTTTGAAAATCATTGCTGGGACTGCCGATTAGATATTTTCGATATTATCCACCTTATTTAGTTCCTTAACATTTCCGATGGTGGTAAATGTATGAAAAGAAATTCGAAAAAAGTTTTCGTAAACTATCAAAAACTCATACTAGGGGTACATATTTGACAAACTAGTATTTGGGATTTTAGATTATGGTTTGTAACAAGCTCTTACAAACTATCATGTATCAGAACATCACAGTTCACGTTTACAGTAACACTATTTCGATACTATTTTTATAGGACTACACACTAGCTTCCGCCCACAGCTTCGCCCGAGTCGTACCTTGAAAAACAAAAACAAATCTATCCCGCGGGAACTGTACATTTTTCCGGGATAAAAAGTAGTCTATGTGCAGACTATAATCTATATCTGTGCCAAATATCATCCGGATCCGTTTCAGCCGTTTCAGCGTGAAAGAATAACATACATATATCCATACATTCTTACAAACTTTCGCGTTTATAATAGTAGGACTGTACGAAATATTAAAGTTATATTACTTTGATATTGCCCAAACAGTTGTGGTAAGGCCCCAGACGGTCTACCATAAGTTTTCACAATCTACACTCGCTAGCTAAAAAAATGTATGAAAACTTGTACAGCGCCTCTAGCGGATAGTTGGGTACTAAAACGTCACGTAGTTAACTATCCTACGTCACAGCGTACTACAGCGACTGTAGTTTGCGCTTCATTCATTTTCTTAGAATTCGGTACCATGAGTAACAATTTTGACAGATGTCATAGTAACGTACTATTACTACTGTAGTAACGTCAATCGATCTAAATGTGACAACTCATGGTAGACGTACTGGGTATGTTACCTAATTCCATTCCCCCCCTTACAGGATCCTTCCCTATACTGAGAAGACTTAAGTGTCCCCAAGCCTTCGGAACAATTCTACGCCTTGTAAGCACCTATTCCTTAATTACATATCCATATACGCTCCAAGACATGTAATAAATAAATAAATAAATAATGATGAGAAAAGAGTGCATGCGGCGGAGATGTGAATGTTGAGATGGATGTGTGGAGTGACAAGGATGGATAAAATAACGAATGAGTATATCAGAGGAAGTCTGAAAGTGGCACCGGTGACGGAAAAGATGAGTAATAGGTTAGCGTGGTATGGACATGTTATGAGAGATGAATGTCATGTGACGAGAGTGTTAGGTGTGAATGTGGATGGATACAGGGGTAGAGGTAGGCCAAAGAAAAGATGGATGGACTGTGTGAAAGATGACATGGGTAAGAAAGGAGTGAGTGAGATGACGAATGATAGAGGGAAATGGAAGAAGATCACATGTTATGCCGACCACATACCGTGGGATAAGGGCAGGAAGATGATGATGATGATGATGATGAATGCTGGACAATCCACACAGCATCATCTAGCCCCAAAGTAAGCTACTCAAAGCTTATGGGTACTAGATAACTGATATATTTAATACATTATACATAGATAGATATTTTTTATTATACATAGAAAACACCCAGACCAACGGAACAAATTTCTGCAGATCGTACACAAATTTGTTCCGAGGCGGGAATCGAACCCGCAACCTCTTGCGTCGCAGGCGGACTCTCGCCCGCTGCGCCACAGAGGTCATCAATAGCGGCCATAGCGGGCCATTTTACTCAACGGTTTCATAAATTATTCTCACTATCCGTCATTGTTCGTAACAGTGAGATTCTGTTGTTACGCGGACTAACTAAAAAAATGCTGAAATATACACGACCTTATCTAGTTCACACCAAATACTAAATTAGCGTAAACATTTTAAATGACAAACCTTAATCTGTATAAGCGGCGATGGGCTTGCAACCTGTCACGTACGGAATACTAACTACTGTGCAAAATGTGGGCATGTACCAAATGTCATGTTTGGACTTGCCTCTGACTACCCCCTTTAGATATCCTCAAAAGATTTAAGTAACCAAAGATCTGAGGAGATATCTACCGAGCCCGGGGATTACAGTCGTGATCATATATTTTTTTTTTTTTTTTTTTACCTTAGTCTGACTAAACTGACGTATGATTGACGTGTTTTAGCTTATTTTAGTAGCCATGTCAATTGGTGTTGACTAAAGCTACGTGAAAATGGTGGAAAATTGAATAAAATTAGAATACCTACTAATGTCAATTTTACCTCTTTTTAAATCTGTCATTCTAGATTAATACTTACTGACCTATTCTGTTACCTACTTCTACTAATCTATTAATATGTTATATTGCAGGTAAGTACCTAGTTTATTTAACTCAATATTTGTGATGTCTCTTCTAAACAGCCATAATCTGTGTTGTACAATGAAAACAATCAACTTGGTGCAAAATTAATGAGTCTCCCTCAGAGAAACCGAACATCTTTCAATTTGCTTAAACCTCATAACATCTTACACAATTAAATCTTGCTGACATCGACATTGGCAAAATTGTGGAAAACTAAACCACAGACGCCATATCTAAAAGAAGAAGAAGAAATCTGTCATTCAAAAATATTACGCTAATTTGATCTTTATGGTGAGCCTAATAAGATCGTACCTATTGTAGCATTTTTTAAGTTAGTTTGCAAAACAACAGAATTTTAAAACTTATTTACAATCTTTTATTGCTCCATCTTCATGCTATCAGCTTAAATGAGCTCTAAAATCAAGGTTATTTTTTTTTAAATAACGTTAAAATATCAAATTGAGTAGAATCGTCCGGCATGATTAAATTAGCATTCGTTTCACCGGCTTATCTTATCGTTACACAAGTTCATAAACCAGTGTGATGAAAGGCTTAGATTGTGTTACGGAGTCTCTTTTGAACACTTGAGACGTGGCTTTGAATTTGTTAGTTTCTACGATATGCTGGTTTCCTCGCGATGTTTTCCTTTACCGTTTAGTCCTGTACCCTTATTAATGAGTTTTTGATAGTTTACAAAAACTTTTTTAGAATTTCCTATCATACATTTACCTCCATCGGAAATGTTAAGGAACTAAAGGTCGATAATATCGAAGAGAAATCACTTCTTATAGAAAGAGAAGTCACTTCTCTTTCGGCGCTCGGTGGAGCAACACCAGTGCGGAGCGAGTCAACGGTCCTTAGGATGCTTCGTGGAGAAGCGAAACACGTGTCGAATTTCTATTTGAGTTTGTGTTGTTAAGCTCATTAGATAATACTTTAGCGGGAAAGTACTAGAAGAAGTAGATAGTTCCGTCCTTTTCAGTAAGGGACACATCTTAAGAAAACCGGCATACTTTTGGACTAAAAATTCGAAGGGGTGTGTCATAAGATAGTATTCATATAAGCGGCGATGAAAAATCAAAATCAAAATCAAAATATATTTATTTTCAATAAAATCCCAGGGATCATTTTGAAACGTCTTACATACCAGTCTAAGTGCCTATTCCAGTCCTATCCCCAGTCCGAGAAGAACTGACAACAAACTCGCTGGGCCCTAGCGCTTTTTTTGTATGATCCTTGTTAATTTTGTAAGAAATACCTAGCAGAGTTGGAGCTGATTCGTCCCAAGCTTTTTTGTCATCTAAGTACTCTGATATTTTATAATAAGCTTTTCTACACAGTTTCTGTTTAATTACATTTTTGAATTTTCCAATTGATAAATCAAGCATGTCGCTTGGGATTTTGTTATAGAAGCGTACACATTGCCCTTTAGAGGATTTGCTTACTTTAGTGAGCCTAACCGTGGGAACAGCGAGGTTATTTTTAAGTCTAGTATTAACATTATGATTATCACTATTTTTCTTAAATAAATGTATGTTTTTGTGAACATACATCAAATTTTGGGGGGGGGGCTTGCTTGGATGGGCTTGCAACTTGTCACGAACGGAATACTAACTACTGTGCAAAATGTGGGCATGTACCAAATATCGTGTTTGGCCTCTGACTCTTTAGATATCCTCAAAGATCTAAGTAACTAGAGATCTGAGGAGATATCTACCGAGCCTGGGAATTACAGTCGTAATTTTTTTTTGAACTACTAAACCCCCTGAAGTAAAATGACCGCTCTAATGTCAGATGTCAATGTCAAATCACGGTCATATAACACGTGGTAGTCATCAGAATGATAAACTTGACCTCAGCCTTATTATCAGTTAATGTTTTCGTGATAAATGCGATCGCATATCGTGACACTGGTTTTTTCTTGGTTAAAAGGTTAACGTGCTTGCTCCCGCAATTAAAAATCTGACAAATAAATATATTTTTCATTTCAAACCTTGTTGAACAAAATTTTCCTGAGATTAGCGCGTTCAAACAAATAAACTCTTCAGCTTTATAATATTAGTATAGTACCTGGATGACCGAGCTTTGCTCGTTTTTTTAGTAAATGACGTTTTCTAAAATTGAAACCTAGCTAGATCGATTTATCGCCCGCGAAGCCCCCTGCATACTAAATTTCATGAAAATCGTTGGAGTCGTTTCCGAGATTCAGATTGTATTGTATACAATAAATAATAATAATAATAAAATAATAAATAATGCTGGACAATCCACACAGCATCATCTAGCCCCAAAGTAAACTACTCAAAGCTTGTGTTATGGGTACTAGATAACTGATATATTTAATACATTATATACATAGATAGATATTTTTTATTATACATAGAATTCTGTAATGTATTCCTGCGGACGAATTCGCGAGTTACAGCTAGTTTAAGATAAACACATGCTTTCGCATTTTTAATAGTAGTATTCGCGTCCCTACTGAATGTCAACTGTAGGTCACGGTTAGGGTTGCCACCTTTTTCTTAAGCAAATACAGTAAGTACATTTATTTTTTTTTGACTAAAAAAAAGGACTTACAACATCTGAAAATAAAGTAAGTAAGTACTATTTATTTACCAGACTATTTATCTTCCGTAAATAATTTTGTTGATTCTAGCAGTATCCAACAAAATCTCAAACAAGAAGTGAAAATCAAAACAGTAGCGGAAAAACGACAACTTGACATGACATCATATTGACATTGACATTGACGTTTTGGGTTAAGTTCTAAAACAGTCCGTTCCGTTACACGTAAAATTAGCAGTCCATTTAAAAAATCTTTACAAGTAAAAATAAAGTATTTTTACCTACTGCCCTCATCTATACTTAATATTATAAAGAGGAAAGTTTTGTATTTTTGTTTTTTTGTTTGTAACGAATAAACTCATAGTCCGATTTCAAAAATTCTTTCACCATTAGAATGCTACATTAACCCTGAGTAACATAAGCTGTATTTATTACTAGAAAAATTAGGGATCCCTATTAAAACTTTAATAATGTAACCCAAAGTGTAATAATTAATGAATTTTTGCGGACGAGTTTGCGGGAAACAGCTAGTAAAATATAAAGTACGATTGGCCATAATAGAGTACGATACTTTATTATAAAGTACAGGTGGCAACCCTAGCCACGGTCAATGTACCACCATACGAGTTATACCTAAGCTATTTATAACAATCTAAATATATAAAATTCTTACATAACTGACTGACTTATAAGCGTCGTGGGGCTTGCAACCTTGCTTTAATAACTAGTAGTTCGCCCCGAGCTGAGATCTCGCGATGTCCTCAATCCTCATTTGTATTCACGCCCTGAAGTGTTTGGACACACTGTATGTACTACATACATAGGTAGGTGCCTATGTCTACGTAAGTTGCTCCTCATCACAAACTAATATTTGATTATCCTACCTAGGTAGGTACTTATATCCGTGCTAAGACGTCAGCGGTTTTCTTAATTTTATTTTTTTCGTTATTTATCATAAACTATCCCTCCTAGGAAAATAAAAACGATTTTGAAATTTACAAGTAAAGTCCTTTCATTTGATACCCCACTCAATAAATTTAATAAGTTTTTTTTCGACATTGCAACACAATATCTTTACAACCCTTTCATCGATTAAGCTCATATACCTACCTACTTCTCAGCACATCTACAAAGCAGAATCTCTAAACCTTCCGAGTTTCATGCAGATTGGATTACCGGTTCTTAAGTTATGCTCTTACAAACATACACAAACATACAACGCCAATTCGCCCTACTTGCCGCTGAGATTTTGCACGCTTCGCTCGGGTACCTAATCAAAAACAATTAGTAATTATTTATCCTACCTAGGTAGATACTTATACCTAATTATTTATTTCAAATCAAATCATGTTTATTCAATTAAATCACAGGAATCATTTTGAATCGTCTTACATACTAGGTGAGATGTACCAATTCCAGTCCTATCCCCAGTGCGAGAAGAACTGACAAGAAACTCGCTGGGCCTAGCGCTTTGTATGATCCTTGTTAATGTTGTTAGGGACACCTAGCAGAGTTGCAGCTGATTCTTCCCAAGCTTTTTTGTCATCTTTTTGTCATTTATACCTAACCAAGTTATGTACAACAAGTTATGTATATCATTGCCTGCGGCTTATATTATTGAACTTGATTCTGGGTAGCGGTAGCTAAAGCTAATTTTAATGTAGGTAGGTACACTAATGTAATGTCTCTTTCGCTTGTTTCTAGTGTAAAGGAGAAAGTAAATAGTCAATTAGTTTCATTTATTTATTTATCTAGACACGCGGCAGCGTGTCAGCCAAGTTCAAGCGAACGGGCGAAGCGCGCACAGTGTGTAATATTACAGGAACCATTTGGGTCATTTTTCACCCCCTCGTAACTCAAAAACTATTTCACATATTTATTTTATTATTATAGACGAGCAGCTGTCGCTGGTATGTCTATATCACACAGTGTTGGAATAGTCTTTGTTGAAATAGTAATTAATATTTTTTTCTTTTCGAGCACTAGTTTCTTAGTTTGTTTGTTCGTAGCCAGTCGTCGAGCTTGTTCTTAAACGCATTGATTTATCCTGCCAAATTGGTAATACTAGTTTCTTTTTACGATATTTTAATGTGAACGATTAACAGAATGTAACTTATATGATGTTTGAACAAGCCTCTGACTACCCCTTAGATATTCTCAAGGATCTTAGTAAACTAGACGTCTGTGGCGATTGCTGCCTAGCCTGGGGACTTTAGTCGTGATCATGTTTTTTTGTCATTCTATGTATAGATACTTTTATTATGTGTATACATTAAAAGAGCGCTGGTGGTGTAGTGGTAGCACCCCTGCCTCACGATCCGAAGGTCGTGGGTTCAAACCTGGTCGTGCACCTATGAGTTTTTCCACTCGAAAAATTTATGTGCGCAATGCCAGTGCTCTTAAACGGTGAAGGAAAACATCGTGAGGAAACCGGCATACCCTAGAACCAAAAATTCGAAGGTATGTAAATAATAAATAATAATAAATAAATTATGCTGGACAATCCACACAGCATCATCTAGCCCCAAAGTAAGCTACTCAAAGCTTGTGTTATGGGTACTAGATAACTGATATATTTAATACATGATAGGTACATAGATAGATATTTTTTATTATACATAGAAAACACCCAGACCAACGGAACAAATTTCTGCAGATCGTACACAAATTTGTTCCGAGGCGGGAATCGAACCCGTAACCTCTGCTTCGCAGGCGGACTCTTGCCCGCTGCGCCATTGAGGTCGTCACTGAGGTTAGATATTCTCAAGGATCTTAGTAAACTAGACGTCTGTGGCGATTGCTGCCTAGCCTGGGGACTTCAGTCGTGATCATGTTTTTTTGTCATTCTATGTATAGATACTTTTATTATGTGTATACATTAAAAGAGCGCTGGTGGTGTAGTGGTAGCACCCCTGCCTCACGATCCGAAGGTCGTGGGTTCAAACCTGGTCGTGCACCTATGAGTTTTTCCACTCGAAAAATTTATGTGCGCAATGCCAGTGCTCTTAAACGGTGAAGGAAAACATCGTGAGGAAACCGGCATACCCTAGAACCAAAAATTCGAAGGTATGTGTCATAGGTTAGTATTCTTATAAGCGGCGATGGGCTTGCAACCTGTCACGTACGGAATACTAACTACTGTGCAAAATGTGGGCATGTACCAAATGTCATGTTTGGACTTGCCTCTGACTACCCTCTTTAGATATCCTCAAAGATCTGAGGAGATATCTACCGATCCTGGGGATTACAGTCGTGATCATATATTATTATTATTATTACATTATAATAAATGAAAATTCGAAAACACGTGATTTATAATATTGGTAGACATTTTCACACAACGCCATTTAGTCCCAAACTAAACAAAGCTTGTACTGTGGGAACCAGATAGTTGGTAGTTTAATTATTATACTTTTTGTAATACATACATAGAATACATAATAACACCCAGACACAGAACAAACATCTGCATTCATCACACAAATGTTAGTCCTGGGTGGGGATCGAACCCACAACCTGCAGCGCAGAAGGCAGAGCTACTAACAGAGCTGTGAGGCCGGTCAACTAACTATCTATATCTATATAAGAGCTTAACCTGACTGACTGACTGACTGACTGACTGACTGACTGACTGACTGACTGACTGACTGACTGACTGACTGACTGACTGACTGATTTATCATCGCCCAGCCGAAACCGCTGAAGCTAGAAAGCTGAAATTTGGAAGGTGGTTTCCTTTTATAACAAAACCACCCACTAAGGCGGGATTTTTGGAAATTCCACCTCTAAGGGGTTGAAAAAGGGTGAAAACGTTAGTTTGAAACTTTTTAACGCGTGGAGCGATTTTCAAGAAACTTTGTTTGTGCACTGTAAATGCAAAATGAATGGACACGTGTTTCAGGATTTTTCAATATAACCATCAAAAAGGGGTCAAATGTGGGGTCAATTTTTGTATGGGAACTTTTTAACGGGTGGTGCGATTGGCCTGAAACTTTGTTTGTGTACTGTAAATGTAAAATAAATGAACACGTGTTTCAGGATTTTTCAATATAACCTTCAAAGAAGGGTCAAAGGGGGGTCAATGTTAGTATGGAATTTTTCTAACGGGTGGTGCGACTGGTCTGAAACTTTGCTTGTGTACTGTAAATGCAAAATGAATGGACACGTGTTTTAGGATTTTTCAAAATAACCTTCAAAAAGGGGTCAAATGTGGGGTCAATGTTTGTATGTGAACTTTTTAACGGGTGGTGCGAATGGTCTGAAACTTTGTTTGTGTACTGCAAATACAAATTGAACGGACACGTGTTTCAGGATATTTCGATATAACCTTGAAAAAGGGGTCAAATGTGGGGTCAATGTTTGTATGGGATCTTTTTAACCTGGTGCGATTTGTCTGAAACTTAATTTCGTGTTTTAGGATTTTTCAATACAACTTAAAAAAAGGGGGTCAAATGGGGGGGTCAATGTTTATATGAATTTTTTTTAACGTGTGGTGCGATTGGACTTAAACTTTGTTTCCAATTTCAGAATTTTTCAATATAACTCTAAAAAAGGGGTCAATGTTTGTATGGGATTTTTTTAACGGGTGGTGCAATTAGCCTGAAACTTGTGTACTTACTGTAAATACAAAATAAATAGACACGTGTTTCAGGATTTTTCAATGTAAACTTCAAAAAGGGGTCAAATGTGGGGTCAATGTTTTTATGAGTACTTTTTAAAGGGTGGTGCGATTGGTCTTAATTTTGGTTTGGATACTTTAAATGCAAAATAAATAGAAACGTATTCCTGGATATTTCAAAACAGTCCTCTAAAAAGGGTAAAATTGGGTGTCAAAGTTATTATGGGATTTTTTTATTAGTGTGATTTGTTTGAAACTCAGTTTAGTTAGATACCTACTTTAAGTGAACGAAGTCGCGGGCGGGACAGCTAGTACTTGATAATTTTAAAATTAGCTTATGCTACTGCTACTCGGAATGGGGGCTATTATCAACGTAACATGTAGCAACAGCTTATATATATTCATTTCAATAGGTCAATGTTAGCTGCATTTGCAATGTTATTTTCTAAAGAGCACCGGTGGCGTAGTGGAAGCGCCCCTGCCTCACAATCCAAAGGTCATAGATTCAAACCTTGTCGTGCACCAATGGGTTTTTCTATCGAAAGATCTATGTGCGTTATCACAGTGATCTTAAACGGTGGAAGAAAACATCGTGAAGAAATCGGCATACCCTAGAACTAAAAATTCGACGGTACGTCATAGGTTAGTATTCTTATAAGCGGCGATGGGCTTGCAACCTGTCACGTACGGAATACTAACCATTGTGTAAAAGATGGGCATGTGCCAAATATCGTGTTTCGACGTGCCTCTGACTACCCTCTTTGGGTAGTCAGTCAGATTTGGTTGTTCGTGCACATCTCCGAAACTACTGAATGGATTTCCATGTAATTCAAAGGTGGACAGAGTAAATATAGGCTTTGTTTTATCAAAATATATGTATGTTACAATGTAGGTCTTAAAATTATAAATATCCAGTTATATTCTACCTTACTTAGGCATGCAAATATTGATTTTCAATTACACAATACTTATTGTCTTGTATTGAAAAGACTCTTCTTTGTAAATGATTGTATTCGAAGTTAGTTACATTTATAACACTATACAACAATTAAACTTGGTTTTATGAACTTGTGTAAAAAGCGTGCAGAAGGCGCGACATGTTTGGCTGTAGTTTCTTGAGAGACTCCTGCGGCGCGCGCGCGGGCGCCGCGCAGGGCGATCGTGTGCGGCGTGCGGGGGCAGGGCAGGACCTCCCTCCCCGCGTCCCGCGTTGACGCTCTGTGCATACAGGCGTCAACACTTATTCAAATTTCTATTATTAAATTACAAATATTAAATGAATTAATAACAAATGGCAAAATAATTATAAGTTCAATGTTATTAAATGTCAATGAATATATTCAAAGTCCTCTAAGTCCCTGTTATTAAAATATTGATTCATGGAATAATAGCATTTATTAGAAGCCATCGTTCCAGCCAACGAACTAGTTACACGATAGTAAAGAAGAAGAAGAAAAGTAGTTGGCAACACCTAGTCATGCTATTATGTAAGGTTTACATACGTAAGAAAATAAAAACTATGACGTGATGCGTGAGAAGCACTTTAATTTCCTTCTATTATGATTGTAAGTATCTAGAAGGTATTACCACCAAGAAGATATAAATACGTACCTATTTATTTTACAAATGAAGCAAAAGAGGTATGTCAGAATGTACATTTTTCTGGGATAAAAAGTAATGTGCTATTCCACACTATAATATGTATATCTCTGTGCTAAATTCTCATAAAAATACATTCTGTAGTTTTTGCGTGAAGGAGTAACACATACATACATTCATACGTCACAAAGTCATAGACAAAAAATCAAATAAATTTTTAACATAAGATGGCTGGTTATGTTTTAAATTCTTTTTTTTCTGATGGATTTAAAAAGGAACTACCTATTCACTTTAATTAAAATTACACATTAAACACGATACAAATATAAAACTAGAGCCTTAAGGCGCGGTGGTCAGCTGATCGCGGAGTTTTGCTGTTTTTCAGATGCTTTACCCTCGGTAAATAAGGGTAGTGGAAAATAACTGAAAGGTCACTGAAAATAATCAATATTTTATCTCTAAAGTCTGCGTTTGAAATTTTGTTTAAACATCGTACTAACTTTAGTATTTATTCTCGAAAAAACCTTAAAAAATAAACAAAATCTGCTTCTCCTTCTAAAGTTGAGGTCATTTCCATATTGTTTTTACACCAACGGGTAGTTAATTTACTTGGTATAAATAAATGTGTTTCATTTTTATTATTTAAAATTAACACAAATTATTATTTCAAATTATTACAATTCGAAGGGATAAAACTTAGACTTTTCATGCAACGGGCAGTATGCCGCCGCTGGCCACTAGCTAGCTGCCGCGCCTTAAGTTCACAGTCGAAAACAAAATCTATTAAAACCTCAATCGTAATTAAGTTTTGACTTATCCATATATTTATATAAATATCAATACATAATCCAACTCTGTTTAATTGTTACTTTTTTTATCATAAGCGACTGAACGGTTTTCAATAAAAGGGGATAGACCCTTTGCGGCATGTCCACCCGACGCTATTTTGATTTTTTTATCCAAATTTTAACGCATAATGAAAATAATATGATAAGTGGATAGAGGACACTCAGAAAAAAAGCCAAGTAATATGGTAACCTGAAGTTTCACGTTCCTTAAATGTTTTCAGGTAAAGATTGCTAAATGAAACAATTAAAATCATTTAAAAAGCAGTAATTACGTGCGTACACGCATTCCATTGTATTCCAATAATAGTTCGCATATTAATTTGAATATTTGTAAGAAGCGAGTAAGTATAAATATTTGCACAAAAAAACTCGCTATACTACTTCCTACTAATATTATAAATGCGAAAGTTTGGATAGATGGATGTATGGATGTTTGTTACTCAATGACGCTGAAACGGATGAACGGATTTCGATGAAACTTTGAATAAGCGTTGTTTATGACCTTAATAACACATAGGCTACTTCTTATCCGGGTAGGTACCACGCAAGCGGAACCGCGCTACTAGTCTACTACTAGTCGCGCTACTAGCGCGTTACTAGTCAGATGTAATGTGCAAAATGTTGACTTTTGACTTTGAGTAAAATATGCAGACAGTATGATAAAAAACCGGCCAAATACCATTATCTATACAAACGCCTTAAAAAAATCAAGTTTGTTGTATGGGAGCCCCCTTACCTAAATATTTATTTAATTCTGTTTTTTAGTATTTGTTTGATAGCGTCAACAGAAATACATCATCATCATTCTCCTGCCCTTATCCCACGCTAAGTGGGGTCGGCACAACATGTTTTCCTCTTCCACTCACTCCTATCATTCGTCAAATCTGAATCTACTCCTTTTACATTTATCATCTTTCACACAATCCAACCACTTCTTCTTCGGCCTTCCTCTACTAGCGCACCCAGCCACACTCATACTCATAACTCTTTTGTCAACAGAAATACATCATCTGTGAAAATTTCAACTGTCTGACTATCACGGTTCATGAGATACAGCCTGGTGACAGACGGACGGACAGCGGAGTCTTAGTAATAGGGTCCCTTTTTAACCGACTTCAAAAAAGGAGGAGGTTTCTCAATTCTACCGTATATAATGTTTTTTTTTTAGTTTGATGATTCATTTTTTGTTGGAAAGAAGATATTTCAAAGGTGGTTCCATTATAAGGAAATCATGGTTTGATGATGGCAGACCAGAGAAATCGAGGGGACATTCCGAAAATCGTAGGGGCGACTAGTGCGGTTGTAAGTTTTAATGTTATACGATTACTTTCCGATTGGTCCCATAGAAATTTCATCAAAATCTGTTCAGTAGTTCGATTTTTTTCTACGTGCCTAATGTCGGTTTGTTTTTAGTTTTTAAAACGTAATTATTGCCCTTTGGGTTCGGAACCCTAAATAAAAAGTATACCCGAATTAGGAACCTCCCGTTTTGGACTCGGTTAAAACATTCGATCACATTACGCGAATTCGCTGTTATTCCAATAGTAATAATAATAATAATAATAAAAGCCTTTATTCGCTGATCATAATTAACATAAGTGTGCCTACAGTTATATTTCAGCAACCAGTTCTTGATCAGGTTGTCCCTCGACATAGGCCTCCCCTAATTTCTTCCACTTTTCCCTATCTTGTGCTAATTGCCTCCATCCTTTCGGTAAATCGTCTTCCCATCTTTTTATCCGACGTTCTTTTTGTCTTTTTCCATTTCTAGGGTACCACTCCACAACTGCTTTTGTCCATTTTTCCTTTTGTGTTCTCATAATGTGACCAGTCCAGTTCCATTTCAGTTTCTTTATTTTTTGTATTATGTCATCAATTCCAATAGTAGCTACATGCTATCTACAGATAACAATTATCACCTTGGATAATCACACAACACTATCAATAGATTGTTGTTAATTTATAAGTAAATATTATTACTTAGACACTGTTGATACTTTGACGCTTGTATAAAGGCTATATGTTTACATATCACGTGATAGTTAACAAATAAATGACAGCCAATGGTCACACACATAGTTCTGAACCCACACTTATCAGAAACTAAGTGCCATACTGACACAACACCAAAACTATTAACTTAGTTTTGTACTAGCTTCGCCCGCGTGCTACCTTGAAAAACAAAATCAAATCTATCCCTCGGGAACCGTACATTTTTCCGAGATATGTAGCCTATGTGCTATTCCAGACTATAATCTATAGCTGTGCCAAATTTAATCCAGATCCGTTCAGCTGTTTCAAGAGTAACAAACATAAATCCAGACATCCTTACATTCTTACAAACTTTCGCGTTTATAATACTCGTATTATAGTTAGTAGTATGTAATATTTTGACGTAAAAAAAAGAAACATAAAATACATCAGTATTAATACCTTGGTATAAACATGGTGTTAGAAAAACAAATTAAAGTATCACTCTCGTAACCTTTAGTATAGATACATAAAAATACATAAATTACATGCACACCTAATACATAAACATGTATTTATAACTCGGCGATTGTCGCTAAGCTTATTATCGATGCGATCGCCTTATCAACTGCGCACCCGCATACATTGAATTTCAAATTTGGAATAAGCTGCCAGTTATCATGTCATTCGCTCTTTGACCCGCGTAGCGCGCGGACGTATCTATGTTCTGCCGTGATTATCGCATTATAATCGAGTATTGGTGTATATTATTTTATTATTGTATTTTTCTGAGTAATATCGTCGACTGTGCCTTGAGTCGATTACTAACCGGACTCTCAAACCTATGGGACTTGGACTTGGAAGATGAATAAGTGATGTTGTGATAGCTTTATAATATTTATACAACCTGTGATACTAGTGCATAAATAAAATGACTGAGCAGACTGGAGTTATAACTATTCATCATGTAAGTTTTTTTTTAATCTTATACCTTTAAACGAGCAATTCTTGTATATAATGTATATTATATAATCTGAATCTCGGAAACGGCTCCAATGATTTTCATGAAATTTAGTATGCAGGGAGTTTTGGGGGCGATAAATCGATCTAGCTAGGTTTCATTTTCAAAAAAACACAATTTACCAAAAAAAAACCGAGCAAAGCTCCGTCACCCAGGTACTAATGATTAATAAGTAGTTTTTTTACCCGACTGCGATGGAGGGTATATTTTGTGTTTGGGGTGTATGTAAGTTTTTATTTATAGCTTTTGTTGTAGACCGATATTGACACAGGATATATAAAATGTCAAAAATCCAATATTCTTGCTGTAAAAAGCTATTTTTTTAATTATTTTCAATTGTGTTTTTTATCTGTGCGTATTAAGTAATTATTACTTATCTATATTTTATTTAAAAAAAAGGAGATTCAAATTCTTCGAAATCTATTTTTTATTTAAGTTCCCCGATTACTCAAAGACGCCTGGATCGATTTGGAAAATTATTTTTTTATGTTAAAGTACATACTTCCCTATTGGTCCTTTAGAAAATTCATCAAAATCAGTTCGGTAGTTTTATTTCTTCATAGTACATTGGTTGGAGTCCGTTTTATTTTTAGTTTTTAAACGTTATTATATCGCTAAAAGTACCTTGATTAATTCAACCTTGGCCTCAATAAGTTAGCTTCAAAATTAAGTGTGATATATTATATCTACAACTAGCTGCCTCTCTCAACTTTGTCTGCGGGTTTTAAGTAATATATTTTTTCCCGTTTTTGCAACATTTTTCATTGATGCTCCGCTCCTATCGGTCGTAGCGTGATGTTATACAGCCTATAGCCTTCCTCGATAAATGGACTATACAACACAAAAATATTTTTTAAATACGAACCAGTAGTTCCTGAGATTAACGCGTTCAAACAAACAAACAAACTCTTCAGCTTTATAATAATTATTGGTATAAATTATTCTCGTTTGATAATCAATCAACATTTTAACACCATTAAAATCCTACTATATAAATATAAATAGTGATTTCACACAACGCCATCTAATCTAAAAATCAGTAAATACATACATAGAATACGTTATAACACCCAGACACAGAACAAACATCTGCGTTCATCTCACAAATGTTTGCCCTGGGTGGGGATCAAACCCATAACCTGTCACGCAGAAGGCAGAGTTACTACCAACTGAGCTGTGAGGCTAGTCATATAAATATAACGCAAAAGTTACTAACTTTCGCGTTTATAATATTAGTCTATCTATGTGCCAAATTTAATGTTTCGGGCCTCTGACTACCTTCAGAAGATATCCTCAAAGATCTAAGTAACTAGAGATCTGAAGAGATATCTACCGAGCCTGAGGATTACAGTCGTCATCATGTATAATTCACGCAAAGTATCTAGGCATTCGTGAAGTTAGCCGCAAGAGCTGCGCAGTATCGTTTTTCGGGAGCAATTGGAGGTATGAGGAGGGGGGAAGGAACTGTACATGCTCAAACTCGCACCTGTGGCTAACTTCACGAATGCCTAGATCCGTTGGATGAACTGTATGTATCACACACATCATCATCTTCCTGCCCTTGTCCCACGTTATGTGGTCGGCACAACATGTGATCTTCCATCTCCCTCTGTCATTTGTCCCGGAGCTAGGTGTTCAGAAAACTTCTAAACATAAAATGATTATTTTGTTATGGCAATGTTTATTCTTAATTTGACAGCTTTGTATAAAAAAAAACTACTTGCGGGCTTCCTGTTAAAAACTCCATTCTGATGAGACGTGCATTTGTAAATAATTATTCCTAAATTCATTAAAATACAGTTCATTCAATTAATTAAACGCCTTTTATTATACACTAGGGATTACAGTCGTGATGTTATTTCTGTAAATAAAGACATGTCTTGTTTATTTCAGATGCGCTTGCACCGTTGTGAGGGCTGCCTCGCGGCCTGCGCCCGGGAGCGCCGAGCGCCCGCCCCGCCAGCCCTAACGAAGGCAATCTCCAGGTATACCGAACAAAAATATATATAACAATCATATCCTACTTCCTATTTATTACTAACTAGCTTCCGTTCGCGGCTTTGCTCGCGAGGTACCTACATAAAATATAGCCTTTGTTACTCAGGGATAATGTAGCATTCTAATGGTTGATTTTTGAAATCGGACCAGTAGTTTTTGAATTTATTCTTTACAAACAAAAATACAAGAATACAAAACTTTCCTCTTTATAATATTAGTATAGAATTATAGATAAGTCTGTATCTATACTTTATATTATAAAAAGGAAAGATTTGATTGTTTGTTTGCATTGAATAGGCTCCAAAACAAATGGACCTATTTAAAAAATTATTTCACCAATGTGTAGAATGAACTTTCAAGATGAACATAGGCTATATTTTATGTGGGTACTTCGCGTGCGAAGCCGTGGGCGGTAGCTAGTTATTAACATCTAAATATATAAAAATGAATTGCTGTTCGTTAGTCTTGCTAAAACTCGAGAACGGCTAAACGGATTTATCTTATCTTGGTCTTGAAATGTTCGTGGAGGTCTAGGGAAGGTTTAAAAGGTTAGAAAAATTCGAATAACTGCCGGTAAAACCCTAAAAATAGCCCTTTTCTATTTCCCATACAAACTTTTTCTAAATAAGTACACCGAGTAAGTTTCACCGAGATGCCAGTTGACAATTAAAAAATATAAATTGACAATTTTTCTTATTTCCCGCGGTTTGGACGCTATGCCTAATTTAATAATTAATTCCATAATTAAATAGGGGCCTATATAATTATTACCCACACCATGTGGGTGTACACATTAAAAAAGTATTTCCCAAAACTCAACCCATGAGATGAAGAGAGGTAAAAGATTGTAAAAAAAAATCGCAACCGAAATTAAAATAAATAAATAAATAAATAAATAATGCTGGACAATCCACACAGCATCATCTAGCCCCAAAGTAAGCTACTCAAAGCTTGTGTTATGGGTACTAGATAACTGATATATTTAATACATTATATACATAGATAGATTTTTTTTTTATTATACATAGAAAACACCCAGACCAACGGAACAAATTTCTGCAAATCTTACACAAATTTGTTCCGCGGCGGGAATCGAACCCGCAACCTCTTGCGTCGCAGGCGGACTCTCGCCCGCTGCGCCACTGAGGTCGTCACTAATCTAATACCTTTTCTCTTTCGCTCGTAGGAGTAAGCTGTTGAAGCGAGTGAGACGCACGCCATACTCGCACTCCGCTATGAGTAAGCAGGACGGATGCAGCGCCGGGGTCGCTGACCCACCCCCCACCCCGCCCGATGATGCGCCACGTAAGTACATACACTCTTCTTCCTGCTCTTTTCCCCTGCTATGCGTGGTCCGCACTTGTCTTCTTCCATCTCCCTCTATCATCCGTCATCTCACTCACACCTTTCTTACTCATAATATCAATACTTGTGGACCAGTTAGGCTATCTAAGGCCCGTTACAAACGATCTGTCGATAGCTAAAATGATCCAGATCACTGCCAGAGGGAAGCGTCTCCAAGAATGGCAAGTTGAAATACTTGTGGACCAGTTGAGCTATCTAAGGACCGTGACAAACGATCTGTAAATAGCTCAATTGATCCAGATCACTGCCAGGGGAAAGCGTCTCCAAGAACAGCAATGCTGATAAGTTGAGTTAAATCTTCTTCTTCCTGCTCTTTTCCCACGCTATGTGTGGTCGGCACAACACGTTGTCTTCTTCCATCTCCCTCTATCATCCGTCATCTCACTCACACCTTTCTTACTCCATCTTTCACACAGTCCTTCCATCTTTTATCTCTTATTATCATCATACATGTAATAATAAACACTGAAAAAAATTGAAGAGCGCTGGTGGTGTAGTGGTAGCACCCCTGCCTCACGATCCGAAGGTCGTGGGTTCAAACCTGTTCGTGCACCAATGAGTTTTTCCATTCGAAAAATTTATGTGCGTAATGCCAGTACTCCTTAACGGTGAAGGAAAACATCGTGGGGAAAACCGGCATACCCTACAACCAAAAATTCGAAGGTGTGTGTCATAGGTTAGTATTCTTATAAGCGGCGATGGGCTTGCAACCTGTCACGTACGGAATACTAACTACTTTGCAAAATGTGGGCATGTACCAAATTTCATGTTTGGACGTGCCTCTGACTACCTCCTTTAGATATCCTCAATGATCTAAGTAACTAAAAATCTGAGGAAGATATCTACCGAGCCCGGGGATTACAGTCGTGATCATATTTTATATTTATTTTATAGAAAAAAATTTAAAATAGCTTTTTATAGCGGCCATATTAGATTTTTTCACATATAGAATAATAAAAATTAAAAAAAAAACATCTCTACTGTAATCCAGGCTCGGTAGATATATCTCCTCAGACCTCTAGTTACTTAGATCTTTGAGGATATCTAAACAGGGTAGTCACGAGGCACGGCGTGATCATATTTGTTGTTTTGATTACTGCCTTACCTAATTGTTTACGAGTATATCAGAACTAGCTTCCGCCCACGGCTTCGCCCGCGTAGTACCTTGAATAACAAAAAAATCTATCCCACATGGATTTTTCCGGGATAAAAAGTTGCCTATGTGCTATTCCAGACTATAATCTGTGCCAAATTTCATATGGATCCGTTCAGCCGTTTGAGCGTGAAAGAGTAACAAACATACATCCATACATTCTTGCAAACTTTCGCGTTTATAATATTAGTAGGATTACGTAATCGCAACATTTTTGCTGATTGAAACCGATTGTAATAGATTGCAACTAGTGTTAGTTAACCGATTGTAATTGATTGTTACTAGTGATTTACACAATTGCCTACACACACGGGATGATTCGTGACCACGACACGTAGGTAAATCTGTCGAAACGTCGGGAAAAATAAGTAAATAAAACGCGTAAATAAATACCCGTCGAATACCCGTTTAATACTAATAGTAATGTGTTCGGATCGCGTAAGTTTAAAAACTAGAGTTCCGTAATAGTAATTGTGGTTCCAGCTATGCCGTGGTTCGGTATGGACATTGGCGGCACGCTGACCAAGCTTGTATACTTCGAACCACGAGAGAGCAACCGGCGAGACAAAGAGGGCGAAGTTCTGAAAGCTATCCGGCGGTACCTCACGCGCAACTCGGCCTACGGCAAGACTGGCCGCCGGGATGTCCATCTACAGGTAAGAAACGCGGCGTGCCGAATTCAACGGGACATGCCGAAATTTTTGATGAATAGCTAGGAGTGTGACAGAGAAAGCAATGTTCTGAAAGCTATTCGGTGGTATCAGATGCTTATCAGCTTACGATGAGACTGGTTGTCGGGATGTCCATCTACACGTAATAAACGTGGCGTGCCGAATTCAACGGGACATGCCGAAAGTTTCGACGAACAGCTAGGAGTGAGACAGAGAAAGCAATGTTCTAAAAGCTATTCGATGGTATCAGATGCGCATCAAATTATGACTAGGCTGGCATTCGGAATGTTAATCTACATTATACAGGTAATAAACGCGGCGTGCCGAATTCAACCTGACGTGCCGAACGTTTTGATGAACAGCTAGGAGTGTGACAGAAAGCAATGTTCTGAAAGCTATTCGGTGGTATCAGATGCTCATTAGATTACGGCAAGACCGGCTGCCCATCTATAGATAATTGTTATTGCTTATTTATTTAGTGGCTAACACGACTTTTAAAAACCAATTATACTAGTTAAAAAAAAACTTTTATCTAATAAGTTAAAATTATTGTAATTATAAGTTATTTATTTATTTTAATATAGAATATTGATAATAAACGCTGTGTGCCGAATTCAACGTGACGTGCCTTTAAAAAAATACGTCTTACAGATGGACAATGTCACTATCCGCGGTCGTCGCGGCACGCTTCACTTCATTCGATTTCCTACGTCGGAAGTAGGGGCATTTCTGCAGCTCGCTCGCTCTAAAGGCATGGCTGATCTTGTGAATACTATATACGCGACCGGCGGCGGCGCGTACAAGTTTGAAGAGGATTTTATTAAGGTAAACTTTGTGTTAGCTTGTTTTTTGAGTTTAAAAAAGATTATTTAAAATTTAATCCGACCAGCCGTTTTGGCGTGATGGGCTTATATACGCGACCGGCGGCGGCGCGTACAAGTTTGAAGAGGATTTTACTAAGGTAAACAGCTTCATAAAGAACATAATTGAAGGAAAGGTAGAAGGAAAGAGAGGAAGAGGAAGTACTCACACCTTTCTTACCCATGTCATCTTTCACACAGTCCATCCATCTTTTCTTTGGTCTACCTTTACCCCTGTATCCATCCACATCCATATCTAACACTCTCCTCGTCACGTGACATTCATCTCTTCTCATAACATGCCCATACCACGCTAACCTATTACTCCTCATCTTTTCTGTCACCGGTGCCACTTTCAGACTTCCTCTGATATACTCATTCCTTATTTTATCCATCCTTGTCACTCCACACATCCATCTCAGCATTCGCATCTCCGACGCTACATAAGCCAAATAATATAGAAGGTTGCTGTCATGTCGTATAAGGAGTTTAAAGAGGCTGACGAGAACGAATTGGAAAGAAATGCATCAGATCACCGACAAGAACTGAAAAAGCTCTTAAATATATAAAAAAAACTTTGTGTAAGCTTGTTTGTTGAGTTTAAAAAAGGTTATTTAAATTTTCATCCAAATCTGACCAGCCGTTTTGGCGTGATGGGCTTATATACGCGACCGGCGGCGGCGCTTATAAGTTTAAAGAGGATGTTATTAAGGTAAACTTTGTGTAAAGGTTGTTGGTTGTTTAAAAAAGGTTATTTCAAGTTTTATCCAACTCGGACTAGCCGTTTTGGCGTTTGGGCTACAAACGTTTCAAGTCGTCACTTCTATTATATGCGGACGCCATGACACCTAAGAGCGTTTTCATTTAAGATTCAAAATAGATATAATAAACTGAAATATTTCAAAATTTAATCCAAGTTCGGAAAAGAAATTAGGTATATTCTTTTTAATAAGTTAAAGTAGTTATGATTTCAAAAAAAATTGGCACCCATTCAGAACTTTCTTTTCTAAACGTCACTACTGTCAACCCCGAACGTTTTTTCACCGAACTTGGCCCCCTTTTCACATTTTTGTTGTTTTTATATCAGGAAGTTAACATGAGGTTATCGAAAATGGATGAGCTGGACGCCTTGATAGCTGGCGTGCTTTATGTGGATTCCATGAACCCCCAGGAGTGCTACTATTGGGCCCCGCCCGAGGAGAAACCAGTCCACAGGCACTCTTCAGACACTGTGAGTAACTAGACGCGCTGACGCGTGCTTTATGTGAACATTCATATTCTATCTAGACGAGTTTCTTGCCTGTTCTTCTCGTACTTGGGTTAGGTTGGAATTTGCACATAAATTCACCGCACGTGAGACGTTTCAAAGTGATCCTTGTGATTTTATTGAATAAAATATTTTTCAATTTCAATTTCTAGACTAGCTTCCGCCCACAGCTTCGCCCGCGTGGTACCTAGAAAAATAAAAACAAATCTATCCCACAGGAACCGTACATTTTTCTGGGATAAAAAGTAGCCTATGCGCTATTCCAGACTACAATCTATATCTGTGCCAAATTTCATCGAGATCCTTTCAGCCATTTCAGCGTAAAAGAGTAACAAACATACATCCACACATTCTTACAAACTTTCGCCTTTATAATATTGGTAGGATTTCTATATATAAAAATGTAGATAAGCATTGGTGTAGTGGCACCCCTGCCTCACGATCCGAAGGTCGTGGGTTCAAACCTGGTCGTGCACCAATAGGCTTTTCATGCATGCGCAATGCCAGTGCTCTTAAACGGTGAAAGAAAACATCGTGAGGAAACCGGCATACCCTAGAACCAAAAATTCATAGGTGTGTGTCATAGGTTAGTATTCTTATAGGCGCCGATGGGCTTGCAACCTGTCACTTACGGAATGCTAATCACTGTGCAAAATGTGGGCATGTGTCAAATATAAATTTAGATATTTCTGACATTTATATTTTTAAACTTACGCGATCTGAACACATTATTAGTATTATGACGGGTATTTATCGCGTTTTATTTACCTATTTTTTTGTGTCATCCCGTGACCACGGCAGTGTGTAAACCTGTTGAAACGTCGGCAATCTAAATATATATAACTCAAAGGTGACTGACTGACTGACTGACTGACTGACTGACATAGTGATCTATCAACGCACAGCCCAAACCACTGGACGGATCGGGCTGAAATTTGGCATGCAGGTAGATGTTATGACGTAGGCATCCGCTAAGAAAGGATTTTGATTAATTCTACCCCCAAGGGTATAAAATAGGGGATGAAAGTTTGTATGAAAAGTCGCGATAATCGACATTCACGCGGGCGAAGCTGCGGGCATCAGCTAGTATGTAAATAAAACGCGTTAAATACCCGTTTAATACTAATCTCTGACTCTCTTTAGATATCCTCAAAGATCTAAGTAACTAGAGATCTGAGGAGATATCTACCGAGCCCGGGGATTAGTCGTGTTTCTTAATATTCCAGCCGCCGTACTCAGAAGCAGCACTAAGCCTCTACGTCCGGAAACCCTACGACTTCTCGAACCCTTATCCCTTCCTGCTGGTGAACATCGGTAGCGGGGTCTCCCTGCTGGTCGTGAACGGACCGGACAACTACTATCGCGTTAGTGGGACCAGGTATGCTCGCGTCACTAGCGTCACTTACGCGTCACTAGGTGTACTTGCGTAACTGGAGGGACTGGTTGTGTTCTGACGTCACTTGTGTTACTGGAGGGAGGGTGTGTTTGTGTGTGTGTGCTAACGTCATTTGCGTTACTGGAGGGGGGCTGTGTGTGTTCTGACGTCACTTGTGTTACTGGAGGGACTGGTTGTGTGCTGACGTCACTTGCGTTACCTGAGGGACTGTGTGTGCTAACGTCATTTGCGTTACTGGAGGGGGGCTGTGTGTGTTCTGACGTCACTTGTGTTACTGGAGGGACTGGTTGTGTGCTGACGTCACTTGCGTTACCTGAGGGACTGTGTGTGCTAACGTCATTTGCGTTACTGGAGGGGGCTGTGTGTGTTCTGACGTCACTTGTGTTACTGGAGGGACTGGTTGTGTGCTGACGTCACTTGCGTTACCTGAGGGACTGTGTGTTTGTGTGTGTGCTAACGTCACTTGCGTTACTGGAGGGGGGCTGTGTGTGTTCTGACGTCACTTGTGTTACTGGAGGGACTGGTTGTGTGCTGACGTCACTTGCGTTACCTGAGGGACTGTGTGTGCTAACGTCATTTGCGTTACTGGAGGGGGCTGTGTGTGTTCTGACGTCACTTGTGTTACTGGAGGGACTGGTTGTGTGCTGACGTCACTTGCGTTACCTGAGGGACTGTGTGTTTGTGTGTGTGCTAACGTCACTTGCGTTACTGGAGGGGGGCTGTGTGTGTTCTGACGTCACTTGTGTTACTGGAGGGACTGGTTGTGAGCTGACGTCACTTGCGTTACCTGAGGGATTGTTTGTTTGTGTGTGTGTGCTAACGTCACTTGCGTTACTGGAGGGGGGCTGTGTGTGTTCTGACGTCACTTGTGTTACTGGAGGGACTGGTTGTGTGCTGACGTCACTTGCGTTACCTGAGGGATTGTTTGTTTGTGTGTGTGTGCTAACGTCACTTGCGTTACTGGAGGGGGGCTGTGTGTGTTCTGACGTCACTTGTGTTACTGGAGGGACTGGTTGTGTGCTGACGTCACTTGCGTTACCTGAGGGAGGGTGTGTTTGTGTGTGTGTGCTAACGTCATTTGCGTTACTGGAGGGGGGGCTGTGTGTTCTGACGTCACTTGCTTTACTTGAGGGGCTGTGTGTGAGTGCAGACGTAACTAACGTTACTGGATAAACTGTGTGTGTGTTTGTGTGTGCTGACGTCACTTGCATTACCCAAGGGACTGTGTGTGTGTTTGTGTGTGCTGACGTCACTTGCATTACCCAAGGGACTGTGTGTGTGTTGTTGACGTCACTTGCGTTACCAGAAGGACTGTGTGGGTGAGTGCTGACGTCACTAATGTTACTCGAGCTACTAAATGTACTCACGTCACTAGCGTTACTACAGTAACCCACACAATCAGACTAACTCCTCGCTGTAACTTCCAGTATAGGCGGCGGCACGTTCCTGGGTCTGTGCTGCCTGCTGACCGGCTGCAGTAGCTTTGAAGAGGCCATTGCATTGGCCGCCTCGGGGGACAACACCACCGTCGACAAGCTCGTGCGGGATATCTACGGCGGGGACTACGCGAGATTCGGCCTGCCGGGGGACCTTGTCGCTAGCAGGTGATTAGTAACCCTTTAGTAACCTTTAGTAACCCTTTAGTAACCTTTACCAAACGCGAGATTTGGACTGCTGGGGGACCTGGTCGCTAGCAGGTGATTCGTAACCCTTTAGTAACCTTTAGTAACCCTTTAGTAACCTTTACCAAACGCGAGATTTGGACTGCTGGGGGACCTGGTCGCTAGCAGGTGATTCGTAACCCCTAATAACCTAGTAACCGACAACTCCTCCGTCAACAAGCTCGTGCGGGATATCTACAGGGGGGACTACGCGAGATTCGGCCTACCGGGGGACCTTGTCGCTAGCAGGTGATTAGTAACCCTTTGGTAACCTTTAGTAACCCTTAGCAACCCTTTAGTAACCCCTTTACTGGGGCCTGGAGCCTGGGGATTACAGTCCTTTGGTTTTGTATATGGTCATGGTACGAAATGAATGCGAAAGCTTATGGTGAGATCCCTGAGCTGTGAGGCTAGGTTTCCGCATGATGTTTTTACTCACTGTTTAATCAATCGAATGTGATGTTTCAGTTTCGGCCAGATGTGTTCAGCCGACCGACGGAGCGCCGCGGGCCGCGCAGACCTCGCGCGCGCCACGCTCGTCACCATCACCAACAACATCGGCTCGATCGCGCGCCTGTGCGCCTCCAACGAGCGCATCGAGCGGGTACCGTGCTCTCCCTCCCCCGCCGTCTCCCGTCCTTGTCGCACGCGCGGGGTCGGCACTACACGCGGACCTCGCGCGCGCCACGCTCGTCACCATCACCAACAACATCGGCTCGATCGCGCGCCTGTGCGCCTCCAACGAGCACATCGAGCGGGTACCGTGCTCTCCCTCCCCCGCCGTCTCCCGTCCTTGTCGCACGCGCGGGGTCGGCACTACACGCGGACCTCGCGCGCGCCACGCTCGTCACCATCACCAACAACATCGGCTCGATCGCGCGCCTGTGCGCCTCCAACGAGCGCATCGAGCGGGTACCGTGCTCTCCCTCCCCCGCCGTCTCCCGTCCTTGTCGCACGCGCGGGGTCGGCACTACACGCGGACCTCGCGCGCGCCACGCTCGTCACCATCACCAACAACATCGGCTCGATCGCGCGCCTGTGCGCCTCCAACGAGCGCATCGAGCGGGTACCGTGCTCTCCCTCCCCCGCCGTCTCCCGTCCTTGTCGCACGCGCGGGGTCGGCACTACACGCGGACCTCGCGCGCGCCACGCTCGTCACCATCACCAACAACATCGAGCGGGTACCGTGCTCTCCCTCCCCCGCCGTCTCCCGTCCTTGTCGCACGCGCGGGGTCGGCACTACACGCGGACCTCGCGCGCGCCACGCTCGTCACCATCACCAACAACATCGAGCGGGTACCGTGCTCTCCCTCCCCCGCCGTCTCCCGTCCTTGTCGCACGCGCGGGGTCGGCACTAAACGCGGACCTCGCGCGCGCCACGCTCGTCACCATCACCAACAACATCGAGCGGGTACCGTGCTCTCCCTCCCCCGCCGTCTCCCGTCCTTGTCGCACGCGCGGGGTCGGCACTACACGCGGACCTCGCGCGCGCCACGCTCGTCACCATCACCAACAACATCGAGCGGGTACCGTGCTCTCCCTCCCCCGCCGTCTCCCGTCCTTGTCGCACGCGCGGGGTCGGCACTACACGCGGACCTCGCGCGCGCCACGCTCGTCACCATCACCAACAACATCGAGCGGGTACCGTGCTCTCCCTCCCCCGCCGTCTCCCGTCCTTGTCGCACGCGCGGGGTCGGCACTAAACGCGGACCTCGCGCGCGCCACGCTCGTCACCATCACCAACAACATCGAGCGGGTACCGTGCTCTCCCTCCCCCGCCGTCTCCCGTCCTTGTCGCACGCGTGGGGTCGGCACAACAGTGATCTTCCATCTCCCCCAGTCGTTCGTCATCTCACTCACTCCTTTCTTACCGATGATGTCATCTTCCACACAGTCTGTCCATCTTTTCTTCGTCCTTCCTCTACCCCTGTATCCGTCCACATTCATATCTATATCTAACACTCTCCTCGTCACATGACTTCTTCCACTCCTATCGTTCATCAACTCCGAGTCTACTCCTCGTCCATCTCCTATCATCATCATTTTCCTGCCTTCGCCCACGCGTGTGGTCGGCATAACATGTGATCTTCCATCTCCCTCTATCATCCGTCATCTCAGTACTCACACCTTTCTTACCCATGTCATCTTCCACACAGTCCATCCATCTTTTCTTTGGCCTTCCTCAACATGCGTACCCAGATACCTACTTACACTGATACCCATAACTTTTTTGGTGACATGGTTTTCATCCCTCCTTTGTATAGAAAAACCTCTAAGGCTAACCTTTCACCTCACTATATTTACAAATAAATAAAAAAATACTGTAGAGAAGAATGATCCTATTCAGTTCGTCTACCATGAGTTGTCACATTTAGATCGGCTGACGTTACTACAGTAGTAGTAGTACGTTACTATGACATTTGTCAGAACTGTTACTCATAGTACCAAATTCTAAGCAAATTAATGAGCGCAAACTACAGTCGCTGTAGTACTGTGACGTAGGATAGTTAACTACGTGACGTTTTAGTACCCAACTATCCGCTAGAGGCGCTGTAGGCAAGTTTTCATACATTTTTTTAACTACAGTCGCTAGCGAGTGTATATTGTGAAAACTCATGGTAGACCTACTGGGATGTAGGCACTACGCCACCCATACATACATACATAAAATCCCGCCTATTTCCCGACGGGGTAGGCAGAGACCTCGGATCTCCACTCGCTACGGTCCTGACATACCTCTTGCCACATTCACTCTCATTACATTCTTCATACATGCGCGTCGGTTTATTAATATTAGTGTATTATAATTTTCAGGTGGTGTTTTGCGGGAACTTCCTTCGCGTGAACCCATTGTCCATGAAACTGTTGTCATACGCGATGTCCTACTGGTCTAGGGGAGCTCTCAAAGCGCTCTTTCTAGAACATGAAGGGTAAGTTATCTATCGTCTTCTTCTTTCTTATACAGGGTGTCCCAAAAAGTAGTATCAAGCGAAAGTCCAGAGATAGAACACCCCTTGGGGTACCCGAATCACCCCCATGTATGTTCCGCGATTTTCTATAGTTTTCGAGTTATTAATTTTTTTCCGAATTTTTGAAAATTTACGACTTGAACAGCTTAAAACATTCTTACAAAAAAAATTGAAAACTTTCTTGAGATTTTATTTTTGCTACTGAATTGTTATGAGTTGTTCTCTTATGCATAAAATAATCAGCTACCTGACTTTGATGAAAACTATGAAAATGTTGGTGTAAAGTCAAATAATTACATTCGGTGAATTATGACTAAAATTTTCAACTATAAATTAAAAATCTTAACAAGTGATTTCATGGTTTTTAAATAAGTCTAAAAAATTCTCCAGACTCTCAGCTTTCATAATCATTAAAAAAAAATAGTACTTAATAGGCTACTTTGGCTAAAATCGGCCTTCAAAGACGGTGAGGTGGAAAATTCTTAAAATTAGCTTGAAAATTCTTTCAATTTTGTTTTAAGCTGTTCAAGTAGTAAATTTTCAAAAATTCGGAATAAAATTAATAACTCGAAAACTATAGAAAATCGCGGAACATACATGGGGGTAATTCGGGTACCCCAAAGGGTGTTCTATCTCTGGACTTTCGCTTGACACTACTTTTTGGGACACCCTGTATATAAAAATGAATTGCTGTTCGTTAGTCTCGCTAAAACTCGAGAACGGCTAAACGGATTTATCTTATCTTGGTCTTGAAATGTTCGTGGAGGTCTAGGGAAGGTTTAAAAGGTAAGAAAAATACGAATAACTGCCGGGAAAACCCTAAAAATAGCCCTTTTCTATTTCCCATACAAACGTTTTCTAAATAAGTACGAAGTCTGCCGGGTCAGCTAGTTTATAAAAAAAAATCTACATAAGGTGCTTTTAGACGGTGAAGAAAACATCGTGAGGAAACTGGCATACCCCGGAACTAAAAATTCGAAGGTGTGCGTTAGTATTCTTAATAAGCGGCGATGAGCTCGCAACCTGTCACGTACGGAATACTAACTACACCGTGCAAAATGTGGGCATGTGCCAAATGTCTCTGACTACCCTCTTTAGGTATCCTAAAGAGTAAGTACTTAAAATTTATATTCTCATAGTATAGGTATCAAATAAAAGGGCTTGAGTAGTACAATACTATATACTATGACAAAAGTCAATTCCAAGATGGCCGCCACCACAAAATGGCGGGTAAAATTTGTGTCTGAGGTTATAAAAAAATTAAATTTTACTTGTAAATTGATTATTTATAGTGTGTGTCGAATTAAATATTTTCTTTCTCTCTTTCTTTTTTTCAAAATGGCGGGCAAAATTTGTGTCGGGTGTTTTTTAATTTTTTATTTAATTTTACTTGTAAATTGATTATATAAAGTGTGTGTGTCGAACGCGGAACAAATTTGTGGACGATCTGCAGAAATTTGTTCCGTTGGTCTGGGTGTTTTCTATGTATAATAAAAATATATCTATCTATGTATAATGTATTAAATATATCAATTATCTAGTACCCATAACACAAGCTTTGAGTAGCTTACTTTGGGGCTAGATGATGCTGTGTGGATTGTCCAGTATTATCTATATCTATATAAGAGCTTAACCTGACTGATTGATCATCGCCGAGCCGAAACCGCTGAAGCTAGAAAGCTGAAATTTTTAAGGTGGTTTTCTTTTATAACAAAACCACCCACTAAGGCGGGATTTTTGGAAATTCCACCTCTAAAGGGGTGAAAAAGGGTGAAAACGTTAGTATGAAACTTTTTAACGCGTGGAGCGATTTTCATGAAACTTTTTTTGTGCACTGTAAATGCAAAATGAATGAACACGTGTTTCAGGATTTTTCAATATAACCTTCAAAAAGGTGTCAAATGTGGGGTCAATGTTTGTATGGGATCTTTGTAACGGGTGGTGCGATTGGTGTGAAACTTTGTTTGTGTACTGTAAATGCAAAATGAATGGACACGTATTTCTGGATATTCCAAAATAACCCTCTAAAAAGGGTGAAAGGGGGGGTCAAAGTTATGTATGGAATTTTTTTATTAGTGTGATTTGTTTAAAACTCAGTTTAGACACTTTAAGTGAACGAAGTCGCGAGCGGGACAGCTAGTTTTATTTACATATATATTCCCTTTTTTGTTCTTTCTTTGCTAGTTTACCAAAAATTAACCAGTATTATATATTTCAGATATTTCGGCGCAGTCGGATGCTTACTGCACCTAGACACAACGAACCATAGGACAAAAAATAGGCACAAATCACCAGAAGATACTAAACAGGCTGATAGGTAATGTGATGTGAAGTGATGTGTAGTGATGTTTGGTGATGTTTGGTGATGATATACAAGGTGTAAATGGATAGCTTCTGAATTTACAGGGGACAATCATCATTCTCCTGCCCTTATCCCACGCTAAGTGGGGTCGGCACAACATGTTTTCTTCTTCCATCCACCCCTATCATTCGTCAACTCTGAATCAACTCCTCTTACATTCATATCATCTTTCACACAATCAAACCATTTCTTCTTCGGTCTTCCTCTACTTGCGCACCCATCCACACTCATACTCATAACTCTTCTGGTGACATGGTTTTCATCCCTCCTCATCACGTGTCCATACCATGCTAATCTAGCACTCCTCATCTTTTCAGTAACAGGCGCCACTTTCAGACTTCCTCTAACATACTCATTCCTAATCCTGTCATTACAGGGGACAATCACAGCTAGCAATATCAAAGTAATGTAACCATGTTTCGTACCATCTTTACAAAATACAAATACAATACAAAATACAAAATTTTTGTATTTTTGTATTGTATAATATCAAAGTAATGTAACTTTTGTGTTTCGTACAATCTTAACTAATTATAAATGCGAACGTAACTCTGTGTGTTACGCAATCACGTCTAAACTACTGAATCGATTTTGATGATGTTTGGTACAAAGATAGACTTAACTTGAGAAAGGACATAGAACATCGAAAAAACGGAACAAGACATCTTACATGGTATGAATGTAAGAGGAGTAGACTCAAGAGTTGACTAATGATAGGAGTGAGTGGAAGAAGAAGAAGAAGAAGAAGAAAACATGTGCCGACAACACGAGTACCTACTTCAATTTTATTTTTATAGGTCACTAGCTTCCGCCTACGGCTTCGCCCGCGTCGTACCTTGAAAAATAAAAATAAATCTATCCCGTGAGAACCGCACATTTTTCGGGATAAAAAGTAGGCTCTGTGCTATTCCAGACTATAATCTATTACTGTGCCAAATTTCATCCAGATCCGTACTGCCGTTTCAGCGTGAAAGAGTAACAAACATACATACATACATTCTTACAAACTTTCGCGTTTATGATATTAGTAGGATGGTACGAAATATCAGAGTTATATTACTTTGATATTGCCTGAAAAGCTTGTGGTAAAACCTCAGGGGCCCTACCACGAGGTCTTCCAGAACGATTCCGTAACGACTCCATTATAGAAACGTCACTACTTCCATACAATTTGCATAGGTCATGGTACGAAGTAACAATGTAATACTAATTCGGTAATGTATTATGAATTCGTGGTGAGGCCCCTCTTTGGTGAATTACCAGTGCGACTCTGGTACGCATTGATCCTATCACCACACTAGATTAAAAGAATTATTAATAATTCAGTATTTGGTTCTTAACATGCCACCATTTCTTACTGAGAAAAAAAGATTTTGTATCCGGAAGCAATCGTGTTACACCTTGTAATAATATTAATGATAAATTATTATATTATAATATTATTATATTATAGCTTGCAATAGTGGTGTAGGAAACAACTTTTTATATTAGAAACATATTTTTAATATACCCGGTTCGATGAATACAAATATTATGATCCATAGGGATCTAGTTGCTCATATTCTGTTTAAGGGTAGTCAGAGGCGCGTCCAGACATACCCTATAAACTATTGTTGGATATTAATGTTGATTATGAAAATACTTGCAATAAAGTATAAAAAAGACTAATTGTGACTCATAATATCTTGTATATTTGATACAAAATGCAATCGGCCTCACAGCTCAGTTGGTAGTAGCTCTGCCTTCTGCGCTGCAGGTTGTGGGTTCGGTTCCCACCCAGGACTAGCATTTGTGTGATGAACGCAGATGTTTGTTCTGTGTCTGGGTGTTACTATGTATTTACAAAAAAAAAGTGTATAATTAATCTATCAGCTATCTGGTTCCCATAGTAGAAGCTTAGCTTAGTTTGGGGCTAGATGGCGTTGTGTGAAATGCCCATCAATATGCAAATATTGACATAAGGTTTTTTGACTCAGTGTCCAACGGTGACCAAGTTAGGCCGCCCTAAGACCGCCGTGGCCTAACTTACTCGGAACTGTGAATACAATACTACACTACTAGATTATCTAAGTACAGTGACCTTGTAGAACCATGCTTAGCTTTGATGACTCTTGTAGACGCGCTGTCTACGCTCTATGGCTGAACCGATTTTGACAATTCTTTCAATGAATGCTAGATTGTCCCACATAGGCTATTTCAGTGGGATAATTAGGTACACAAAACAAATTTACTAGTAATAATTTGTTATACAATATATGCATAATATTTTTTACGTATATAAGTAGATAGATAATTGATTTTTTTTTTATTTTAAATTTTTACAAAGCCATTTTTGTATTGTTGATATAATTTTGTTCTTGGGCGTTTCTACTCAATTTGATATTTTACCATTATTTCTAAAACAAATATTCAAATTTCTCGCCCAACCGAGACGAAACTAATAAGGATTATTTTACGCAAATGTCGCTTAAGCTTTAGTGGACAGCGGGCCTTATCACTGATAATGTAACAATGAAATTCCATATGCACAAATTACGTATTTTTAGTTTATAATTTGTATATTAAGACTTTGTTTTGGACGTTTTCAAAACGTTATCTTAAGCTGGCCTTACCACAAGCTCTTACAAACTATCATGATTCAGAAACTTCACATTTCAAGCTTGAAATAACACTACTTCAATACTATTTTATAGGTGATACGGGATTTTTTCTGATGCTTTGATTGTGAAATTTGTCGCTCTAGTTTTTATATGTTTTCTCGTGTTATTTTGCGTTTTATTGTGTAATCTTGGTGGTTATTTTGCCAATAAAGCCCGGGTTCTTGACGCGAGTGTAAAGTATGTGAATTAAAGTGAATAGTTCTCTTCAAATTCCATCGGAGGAAATCCCGAGAATTTTCAACAAAACAGCCATCTTTTGTTTAAAATTGACTTGACTACTTGACTATGACTCTGTGACGTTGACAATACTTATAAATAAATACACTTGACACTGGAAAAATTGTTCTATAAGAGACAGATGCCATAATTGAAGAAGAAGAAGAAGAGACAGATGCCATAAATAAAGATGTCATGGTACGAAATAATAAAGTTAATTTACTTTGATATTGCCTGAAGACCTTGTGGTAAGGCCCCCGATCGGCTGTTTATCCTGTGTAAAGCTATGTCCACATTTGTGTACTTTATTTTTATGTTTCAACTCCTCTGACAATTAATATCTCCCTGTCCCTATCCCACTTTATGTGGGCTCGGCACAAATATATCTTTTTCAAAAATTCAAATTCAAATTTTTCACTCAATTCACACAAAAAATTCTTTCACTCTATTCCAGTGGTCGAATTTAAGGGTGTATACAATCAAAGTTTTTGGCTTTTTACACGCTTTTTATTAGCTTCACCTGTATGTTTGTATGTTTGTTTGTAACCGACTTCTTTGGGCGCGATTTTGACCCACTTTAAACGGCCAGATTTCGTTCAAACTTTGTAGATTTATCGAGGACCGATGACAATACACTATTTTGATAAAAAAAATCCAATTTATCAATTTGAAAAAAAAATTTTTGATCGTAAAGCACTCTCTGATGCTTCGCATCATGAGTCGTGCAATAGTTTAAAATAAAAAAAACACGCTATTATAAATAAACCAAACTAAAAAATATAAAATAAATAATAGTTTAAAAAAACTAAAAAACACGCTTTTTATAGAAACCGAACTAAAAAATAGAAAATAAATTTATAAAAAATATTTTAAAAAAAGCGTGGGGTGCTTTTTAAGATATTATCGAAATGATAATCACTCTACTCATATCTGTCAATAAAATATTTATAACTATTGACACCATGCACCCCACACTTTTTTTAAAATATTTTTTTTTAAATTTATTTTCTATTTTTTAGTTCGGTTTCTATAAAAAGCGTGTTTTTTAGTTTTTTTAAACTATTATTTATTTCGTTACAATTGTCAAAAAAGTATACCTAGGTATTTTTGACCAACTTGTGGTACCTATAACTATTATCTATCAGTATGTCAAATGCAAGTAAAATCTAATTATATCTTCAATAACTACGTTTATTCTGGGTGGTGTAGTGGTGCCCCTGCCTCACGATCTGAAGGTCGTGGGTTCAAAACCTGGGCGTCAAAACCAGTGCCAGTGCTTTTAAACGGTGATGGAAAACATCGTGAGGAAACCGGCATACCCTAGAACCAAAAATTCGACAGGCTTGCAACCTGTCACGTACGGAATACTGACTACTGTGAAAAATGTGGGCATGTGCCAAATATCATGTTCGGACGTGCCTCTGACTCTTTAGATATCCTCAAAGATCTAAGTAACTAGAGATCTGAGGAGATCTACCGAGCCCGGGGATTACAGTCGTGTGAGTGTTTTTTTTATTCCGGGAATAGTTCCTAAAATATATTGGTCGAATCGCATAAAGTAGGTAGGTATATCAAGCTATTCATAATTTTAATTTATCAAAAATGTAAACTTAATCCACGTATACCTACGGCCTTAACAAGAGAAACTGCATATGTGTGGACGTGGCTTAATGATTGCTAATAATGGATATTTTTTTTATATAAGTCTTATATCATAAATCGGTTTAGGTTTTAGTATTTATTTTACCCAAAATAAGTTAATTTAAAGGGTTACATGTTGTTTGTAAAGTTTATTATATTTTATTAAAAATTAGAACTAGAAACTTGTTTTTTATTGATTGAACGAGCGAAGGGAGCGGCTTTGGCGTTGTATGTTTGTTGGAGCATAACTTAAGAACAGTTAATCGAATCTGCATGAAACTTAGGTCTACAGATTCTATAGATTTACTGGGAATCATGAGCTTAACGTTCCAAAATGGTTTTTATTTTTATCCTAAGATGAAATAGTTCTTGAAATATAACAAAAAAGTTAAATTAGGAGAACCACTGACGTCTTAGCACGGGTATAAGTACCTACCTAGGTAGGATAATCAAATATTAGTTTGTGATGAGGAGCAACTTACGTAGGCATAGGCACCTACCTACGTATTACTACTGTAGTAACGTCAGCCGATCTAAATGTGACAACTGTACGTCTACCATGAGTTACTATGACATCTGTAAAAATTGTTACTCATGGTACCTACCAAATTCTAAGCAAATGAATGAAGCGCAAACTACAGTCGCTGTAGTACTGTGACGTAGGATAGTTAGCTACGTGAGGTTTTAGTACTCAACTATCCGCTAGAGGCGCTGTACCAAGTTTTCATACATTTTTTTAACTACAGTCGCTAGCGAGTGTAGATTGTGAAAACTCATGGTAGACTTACTGGTCCAAACTATATTGGTCGAATCCACCCTAAATCAGAAAAGACAAGTAATTTCTATGTCAAAGGCTTAATTATCTATATATATAAAAATGAATTGCTGTTCGTTAGTCTCGCTAAAACTCGAGAACGGCTAAACGGATTTATCTTATCTTGGTCTTGAAATGTTCGTGGAGGTCTAGGGAAGGTTTAAAAGGTAAGAAAAACGTATATTATTTACTTAAAACGCGCAGACGAAGTCGCGCGCGGGTCAGCTAGTTAATTAATAATTATTGGGTTTTAAGTATTGGGCTTTATGGTTGTTTATTTATATAACTAAATCAGAAAAAGCATAACTCCTATGATGTCCAATCTTAATCGGGTATTTGTTCCATAATTTTCCTTTCGCATTCTTCATTACATCATAACTTTTCTTTCCCGACACCAATCCATCATAATTTTTTATTTCTGACGCCAATCTGTCAGAGTTTTGGATTTCTGACGCCAATCTATCATAATTTTTCGTTCTTGACGCCAATCCATCATACTTTTTCTCTGTTGGCAACACTGTCATGAATTTAGGCGCGCTTTTTCTCATTGCTAGAATTACTACAAGCGGCTCTCTCTGTTTGGTATCGGTAGATTTTCTTAAAATTGAGTTTTCGTATTTAGCACGGGTTAGTTTTCTAGGTTTGGTCTGCAGTGGTGCGTTCACGAAGAAGTCTGAAGTTTTTGCGTGTCTCAACACTGCTCGCGGTATAGTTTTGCTTGAGGCTGGCAACACTGGAAGAGGAAGCTTTTATTCAGTTTTTTTACCGAGTTATGTATTTGGGGTGTATGTTTCTGAATTCCTCTGGCTGACGCGATTAAGCTTAGACAGCTGTACAGATTTTGAAAACTGAGGTGTCGTCGTTTGGATCACAAGAGTGACAAAGGCTATGTAAAAAATCCATTAAGGCGGCTGTATGAAATTTTTGCAATAAATAATAGGTCAAAAGGACAAGAATTCAAGTTTTATGTGGGCCATTCTACTAGACGGTTCGTCATTGTTCTCACTATTCGTTATTGTTGGCATCAAATAATTTTGGTATCTCGTTAAATATCGGTGAATTTTAAATGTACCTACCTACCCTTCGTGAGATGACTTATTATCAACCAATCTTTTATTGTTCCATCTTCACGACAAGCTCTAAAATTAAGTAAAGTATTAAGAAGTTCTAAAATAAAGACAAATCAATCTTACCTCCAAACGTTATTAAAATCCACAAAACACATATTTTCGTCGCAATCTCCATCACAGATACCGCAAAACTCAACACATCGTAGCTAGGGATCTCGGTACATGATAAATTGAAAAATTAATGGCTGTAACGGATTGCTTTTCAAATAATTACTTATAAAAGCTGGCTCTCGCGTAACTTTGTTTGCGCGTGTTAAGTGATAAGTAGGTAGGTATAATATTTCCCGATTTTTTGCAACATTTTTCATTGATGCTCCGCTCCTATCGGTCGTAGCGTGATGTTATACAGCCTATAGCCTTCCTCGATAAATCCTACTAATATTATAAACGTGAAAGTTTGTAACAATGTCTGGATGTATGTTTGTTACTCTTTCACGCTGAAACGGCTGAACGGATCTGGATGAAATTTGGCACAGATATAGATAATAGTCTGGAATAGCACACAGGCTACTTTTTATTCCGGAAAATGTACGGTTCCCGTGGGATAGATTTTTTCGATTTTTCAAGGTACCATGCGGGCGATATCATGGGCTGAAGTTAGTTATATTTTATACTAGCTTCCGCCCACGGCTTAGCCCACGTGGTATCTTGAAAAACAAAAACAAATCTTTCCCACGGGAACTGCCAAATTTCATCCAGATCCGTTCAGCCGTTTCAGCGTGAAAGAGTAACAAACAAACATCCAGACATCCATACATTCTTACAAACTTTCGCGTTTATAATATTAGTAGGACAGTCATATATTTTTTTCAAAATACTTAGAATAAGTACATAATTTTAAAGGACTTTTAGATATAAAAACAGATGCTTCCATAAAATGTAAATAAATTTAATAAAATTCAACATTAACATGTTTCTATAACTATATGGGTAAAACATATACTAATGTAAAAACTTACAAATACATTTCTTTTACCTACAAATGTACAAATTATCGGAATAGTAATGTAGGTAGGTGTACTTTTTAATATTATAAGTTTCATTGAAACCTTCACTGGTGGTGTAGTGGTAGCACTCCTGCCTCACGATCCGAAGGTCATGGGTTCAAGTCTGGTCGTGCACCAATGAATATTTCCATTCGAAAAAGTTATGTGCGCAATACCAGTGCTCTTAAACGGTGAAGGAAAACGTGAGGAAACCGGCATACCCTAGATAGAACCAAAAATTCGAAGGTTAGTATTCTTATAAGCGGAGATGAGCTTGCAACCTGTCACGTATAGAATACCAACTAGTGTGCAAAATGTGGGCGTGTGCCAAATATCATGTTTGGACGTGCCTCTGACTCTTTTTAGATTTCATCAAAGATTAAGTAGAGATCTGAGGAGATATCTACCGAGCCTGGGGAGTAATCCCAGACTGTAAGTAATGTATCGTGATATGAATGTAATCGACTTTAAAGTCGAGATGTTTTTTTTTATCGAAACCTTCACATGGAAGTTTTTTATGGACCATTTTAATCGGGTTCGAACCCACGACCTTAGGATCGAGAGATAGTGAAGCCACCACTATGCCATAACGAGCAATATCATATACACCATTTCTCTAAAGAGAAGACAAGATAAAGTGATATTTCGTGACGGCACAAGAATAAAATAATGCAAATACGATCTTATTTGCTTCATCCCAAAGAATATATTACATTACATTTATATTTATTTATTTAAATAAACAACCGCCATTTAAATTTCGTCGTTTCCTCTAATTTAGTTTTTACAGTGAACAAAATAAGATTGTACGTATTTTAGCATTTATAAGTTATTCCAGAGTACCCTAAACCGACGCGCATGTATGAAGAATGTAATGAGAGTGAATGAGGCAAGAGGTATGTCAGGATCGTAGCGAGTGGAGATCCGTGGTCTCTGCCTACCCCGTCGGGGAACAGGCGTGATTTTATGTATGTATGTATGCATAAGTTATTCTACGCAACAACAGAATCTCCACTATTGTTGTTTGGGATAATCATGTTTCTTTGTCTATATAAAAGCTGTCTATAGTTGCCATGTCGGGAAGTTGGTTAAGGCGGTACCCCGAGTCAAACTAGCGCCGCCACCTATTTTATCTAATTATTCTGTAAAACAAAGGAATTTTCAAAAAGTGATCGGGTAATTTGTGATACCTATCATAAGCTTTTTTTTAATACCTCTGTAATAGTTTTATTTTGTTTAATTTAGCAAGAGATACGAAGTTGCACTTGGTGGACACTAAATTCTTTTTTTCGCCTCTCTGCCTAAACTATACAAAATAAAATTATTACAGAGGTATTAAAAAAAAGCTTATGATAGGTATCACAAAAATTACCCGATCACTTTTTGAAAATTCCTTTGTTTTACAGAATAATTAGATAAAATAGGTGGCGGCGCTAGTTTGACTCGGGGTACCGCCTTAAGACAAGTTCGTTTTAATTATTGCTCCATGAAACAATATTGGTACCAATTATATAACATACAATAAATACTATACAGTGTTACCAGACTACTTCCGAAAACTTCAGGGGGTTAAAGTACCCATCAATATAAACAACTTTTTTTAAGAAACCAACAGTGAGAGCCAAGAAACCAGCTTTTTCATACATTTTAGCAAAGTAGGCATCGAACTTTTGCATGAAACAGCTGTAATAGGTCTACCATGAGTTTTCACAATCTGAACTCGCTAGCGACTGCAGTTAAAAAAATGTATTAAAACTTGTACAGCGCCTCTAGCGGACAGTTGGGTACTAACGCCACGTAGCTAACTATCCTACGTCACAGTACTACATCGACTGTAGTTTGCGCTTCATTTATTTGCTTAGAATTTGGTAGGTACCATGAGTAACAATTTTGACAGATGTCATAGTAACGTACTATTACTACTGTAGTAACGTCAGCCGATCTAAATGTGACAACTCATGGTAGACATACTGTTTTTTTTCGCGAACAGTGTTGGTTTCTTACAAAAAGTTGTTTATATTGATGGGTACTTCAACCCCCTGAAGTTTTCGGAAGTAGTTTAGTAACAGCCTGTACATTACAAGATTTACACATAAAAAATATTTGCTATCTATCTTTGATGGAGAGCATCAGCTCCTGGCATCGTTTATGGTCTCTGGGACCTGCACCTCCAGTCCGTCCAGGTCTTTGCTGAGGGTGATCTGGCAGCCGAGCCGGGAGGTCTCTGTCAGCCCGTAAGCCAGATCCAGCATGTCTCGCTCCTCATCACATGCTTCTTCGGGTAATCTAAAAAAATATGATCACAACTGTAATTCTTGGGCTCGGTAGATATCTTCCTCAGATCTTTAGTTAGATCTTCGAGGATATCTAAAGAGGGTAGTCAGATGCACGGCATGACATTTGGTACATGCCCACATTTTGCACAGTAGTTAGTGACAGGTTGCAACCTCATCGCTGCTTTTAATAATAGTGACCTATGACACACACCTTCGAATTTGTGGTTCTAGGGTATGCCGGTTTCCTCACGATGTTTTCCTTCACCGTTGAGAGCACTGGCATTGCGCACATACATTTTTCGAATGGAAAAATTCATTGGTGCACGACCAGGTTTGAGCCAACTACCTTCGGATCGTGAGGCAGGGGTGCTACCACTACACCACCAGCGCTCTACACATCCTACTAATATTATAAACGCGAAAGTTTGTTTGGATGTCTGGATGTCTGGATGTTTGTTACTCTTTCACGCTAAAACGGCTGAACGGATCTGAATTAAATTTGGCACAGATATAGATTATGGTCTGGAATAACACATAGGCTACATTTTATCCCGATAAAATGTGAGGTTCCCGCGGGATAGATTTGTTTTTGTTTTTCAAGGTACCAGCGGGCTAAGCCGCGAGCGGAAGCTAGTTTATTATAAAAACATTTTATTACTTTAGTTAGATAATTAAGTATTCTCATGTAAGTGACTGGCTTTTTTGATCCTTGAACATAAAACTGTATTTACCTGTCAAAGTCTTCCTGCTTCAATATAACATGACAGGTGGAGCATGTAAGGGTGCCTTCACACGCGCCGTACCCCTCGATATTCAAATCATTGTTCACAACAACGTCGAGTAGTGTGTCACCGACTTTAGCCTCGGTTTCTATACTCTTGCCGTTAATCAGTTTGAATGTTACTTTAACTCTGTGGATAAGTAAGTTAATATGAGACGCAGATTAATTACTGGTAATGGATTTATTGCTGACCAAACTCTGGTAATGGAGTTATGGGTGCTGAAAATACTATTATTAGTATTAACGGGGTATTTATTACATTTTATCTACCCATTTTTCCCGTTTCAAAAGGTTTACACACCGCAGTGTGTCATAAATATATGCTTATAACACTACACTGTAGGCCTGTATTAATATACAATGTGTCAATAGTGATAATTGATTGACAATAGGGCAATAAATGAGGTAGGTAATTGGGGTCTCAAGTAGTCTGGTAGTCAACTGAGGCCGCAGTTAACTTATCCCACGGGATAAGTTGACCTAATGCATTTTTGAATCAGTTAACTCATCCTATTTGTGCCTAGGAACTTATTGTGGAAACCAATCCGCTCACCAAGTAACTAGTAAGATAAATTTATTCAATAAATTATTCTTACAATAATTCCAGGGATTGTTTAGAATCTATATGCTAAGTGCTAATTAAATCATAGCCAAAGTTCAGAAAAAATTCTATGAAGCATAATATAGGACGCTTTGATTCTAGCGCCTTTTTTGTATACTCTTTCCAGTGAAGAACTGAAGATAACTACAAGAAATATGTAATTATATACCTACAGATACTTAAGTGCTAAGTAAATAAAGAGTAAGTACTTGAGTTCTTACTAGTATTTTACATAACAAATTAAGTAAGAGGTAACTTACTTTTCCTCCTTAGGGACCACATTCGTCGTAGATATTGGAACAATAACTCTATGGTTACTAAAACTTGAGCCTAAACCATTATTTCTTACAAAATAACTCACAGGAGATTTTGTGAAAGTTTTTGCCAAACTTCGAAACATTTTTGATCACTTCAACAAACTGCTTCAAGTGGTGAATTGAATTGTTAAAAACTGACGCACTAAATACGATATAGGCGGCGGAATCGAATCATTTAATGCTAATTTAATCTAATTTAGGCAAAAATGTTTTCGTCTCGACCTTTGAGATTTCTAGGTTAAGATCAGTCAGCCAGTGCTACCAACTCGTCCTCCATTTTGCCTGTCTGGTCTGTCAGTTTAGCTAACAGTAACAGGCTAATTGAATTTTACAAAAGTTTCACAACTTTAGTATCTGTTTTACACGAAATACCATTCATTTAAAATATTTAGAGCATACAGGGTTTTTTTTATTCAGTTTGAATAGATGGTTAATATGTTAATGTTCTCATTATGTCAACCTAATTGACTAACTTGATTAACGCAGCTTTTGCGATTCGATGCGCTAGATTTAGCTTAAAAGTAGCTGAGTTGGCAGCACTAAATTCAGCAAACGTTCCAATATACGTAAACTGACGAAATGCAATTAATGAAAATAATTCTACGTGAAATGGAGCGTTTCAATCAATATTTCAAAACTGTCAATGTCAAATATCTGTATGACGGAATTTATGTAGGTACCTGTGCTTTTACTGAATTTTACTCTGTATTTTAATTTTAAAACCTGGGTTTAGTATTTTTCGTAAATTCCAAGTAAAC
Source organism: Cosmorhoe ocellata (assembly GCA_963675405.1). Classification (NCBI taxonomy): domain Eukaryota; kingdom Metazoa; phylum Arthropoda; class Insecta; order Lepidoptera; family Geometridae; genus Cosmorhoe; species Cosmorhoe ocellata. The sequence continues at coordinate 4,679,993 of OY776271.1, read as the reverse complement.
GCGACTTTAATCTAAGCTACCATCATGTCTGAACGTATAAAGAATACGAGCCAAGTCTCGAACGACGAAGTTATTGACGACCTTACCAAAGATTTACAGTCATCGCTGAAGACTGAAAACCCAGGGGAATTTGTAATAAGCCCGGGTACCAGCGCTGAGGAGAAGCCAACAGACGCTGGAGACGCTGCTCCGTTCACAGGTAAGCCTTTGCTACCTACAATTGAACCGAAAAAATCTATCAATCGATCTTTCTTTTGTGTTTTTGGTTGAAAACATTAATTCCAAATTAGTATTGTTTCTTGTCGCTATTTCGAACCAGTCTTGTGAAAATTAAAGTACCTCAGAGTCTCTTCTCGCACGGTACTGTGGTACGAATGAATTGCATCAGACAATTAGCTTTACAATATAATTTTTGGATAGGTATTGGCCTTTCTGGAAGAGGCATTTACTATAATACCTACTTACGGAAGTCACCGCGACTTTGCATGATGTTTTTCTACTTGAACCCGGATTCCAAGGTCGAATTATAGAAATTCATTTCTTACAGCTCCTCTAGACCTAGAAAGTAAGTTAAGTCCCTTCAAATTACAGCTCTCTAGGACTTATAAACTACTCATAACAAAATAGGGCCCACTTGAAATATTTCGATTTTTAGAAATTTAATTTTAAAATAAAATATATTACATTTTTAAAAATAAGGTGTGTAATGTAATGGTAAGGTAAAGTAAGGTACAAATTTCATCTAGATCCGTTCAACCGTTTCAGTGTGAAAGAGTAACAAACATCCATCCATGCACACAAACTTTATAATATTAGTAGGATTTATATTCTAACACTTTTGACTGGCCTCACAGCTCAGTTGGTAGTAGCTCTGCCTTCTGCGCTGCAGGTTGTGGGTTCGATCCCCACCCAGGATAAACATTTATGTGATGAACGCAGATGTTTGTTCTGTGTCTGAGTGTTATTATGTATTCTATGTATGTATTTACAAAAAAAAGTAAATAATTAGTCTATTAGCTATCTGGTTCCCATAGTACAAGCTTAGCTTAGTTTGGGGCTTGTGTGAACTGTCCACCAATATTATTATAATATTATTATTACTTTCAATTACAGATATACCCCTAACAGAACCTGACTTAGACAAAGATGAAGAAGATAAAAGTGACACGGAGTCCATAAACGAGGAATCATTAAAAGACACTGAAGTGGACCTCACGGACGATCAGAAGGAGGAACGGAGGATTATAGCGGAGAGTCTGAAGGAGGCGGGGAACTTTGCATTTAAAACTGGAGATTATCCACTGAGCTTGGAGAAATATACATCAGGTATTTGTCACCTAAAAACCAAAAAACCGGAGAAGTTCGAGTCGGTCCCGCCCAGCGAGGATTCTGTACAAATTTCTATGTTTTTTATGATTTATTTACAATTAATGTATAGTTTACAGATTTTTTCCCTATAATTTGAAGTATATGACGGTATTACATGCCAAATTTCATACTTACTTCTAAGTCAACGGAAAACTATGAATTAAATTTTTTGCGGCATAAACGGCCGTACCTAATTTTTTTACGTTAACTTAGAAGTTTGTTTTTTTTTTCATAGCTTCAAAATACTGTAGACCTGAGTATGTCGTTTAAGTTTCAACTCGATACCTCCACGCGTTCCCGAGATAAGAGTCTTGACGAACTGACAGACGTCCGTACAACAAAGTGATCCTATAAGGGTTCCGTTTTTTCCTTTTGAGGTACGGAACCCTAAAGAAGAGGGTTTTTTCCTCCTTCTGAGGTAAGATCACGACTGTAATCCCCGGGGATCTGAGACTCAAGACTAGAGACTCTGAGACTAGAGATCTGAGGCAGATATCTAACGACCCCGGGGTCGTTAGATATCTGCCTCAGATCTCTAGTTACCTAAATCTTTGATGACATCTAAAGATGTTATTATTAGTATTAGACGGGTATTTATCGCGTTTAAATTAAGTCTACCCGTGACCACGACAGCGTGCAAACCTGTCGAAACGTCGGGAAAATATAAGGTAATTTAAACGCGATAAATACCCGTCTAATACTAATAATAATGTGTTCAGATCGCGTAAGTTTAAAAGTACATCTAAAGATGGTAGTCAGAGGCATGTCCAAACATGATATTTGGCACATGCCACCCGAGTATTATGACTAGTTTATAACACCATGCCCATATATTTCCAGGCCTCCAAACATGCCCGCTCCTCTTCTCCCAGCTCCGAGCGATACTGTACTGTAACAGGAGTGCGGCAAGGATGAAGATGGAGAAATTTGATAAGGCTATCAAGGATTGCACCAAGGCAATTGAATTGGACGAGAAATATGTCAAAGCATATATCAGGTAAAATACAGTAGGTCTACCATGAGTTTTCACAATCTACACTCGCTAGCGACTGTAGTTAAAAAAATGTATGAAAACTTGCCTACAGCGCCTCTAGCGGATAGTTGAGTACTAAAATGTCACGTAGTTAACTATCCTACGTCACAGCGTACTACAGCGCCTGAAGTTTGCGCTCATTATTTGCTTAGAATTTGGTACCATGAGTAACAATTTTGACAAGTCACAGTAACGTACTATTACTACTGTAGTAACGTCAGCCGATCTAAATGTGACAACTCATGGTAGACCTACAGAGCGGAATTGGTTAGACGAAGACTGAATTTACATACTTAGGTACGTACATAAAATCACGCCTGTTTCCCGACGGGGTAGGCAGAGACCACGGATCTCCACTTGCTACGATCCTGACATACTTCTTTTGCTTCATACACTCTTCATACATGCGCGTCGGTTTAGGATACTCTAGAAGAAGAAGAAGTTAGACTGAAGTTAGCCTATACTATACCTTTACTATTTAGTATGAAAAAGCTGCACTAAGCCCTAAGTGTCAAGTTAAGAAGATATAGTATAAGCTAGCATTATGTCAAGTTACATCAAAATCATCACGTAAACAGTATGCGATTTCAGAAAGACATACCAGACTCACAGATTATTTCAATTAAATACGTGATTTACCCCTATTTGGGGTAACTTGTGAATCTTCCTGCCCTTTTCCCACGTTATGTGGTCGGTGCAACATGTAATCTTCCATTTCCCTCTGTCATTCGTCATCTCACTCACTCCTTTCTTACCCATGTCATCTTTCACACAGTCCATCCATCTTTACTTCGTCCTTCCTCTACCCCTTGTATCCATCCACATTCATACCTAACACTCTCCTCATAACATTCCCATACCCCGCTAATCTATTACCCCTATGGGGGTAACTTGTGAATACAATAGAAAAATACTGTTTCCAGGAGGGCACAATCATACGAAGCAACGGAGAAGTATGACGAGAGCCTAACAGACTACAAGAAGATTCTAGAACTGGCCCCCTCCCACGCTGACGCCCACAAAGCCACCATCAGACTACCCCCATTAATTGAAGAGAAAAACGAAAAGTTAAAACAAGAAATGTTTGGAAAGCTAAAAGATCTAGGCAATATGATATTGAAACCTTTCGGTTTATCGACGAATAACTTTCAAATGGAACAGGACCCAGATACAAAAGGATATAAAATTAATTTTAAGCAGTAAATAGATTAAAATTATATAATATATATCTGTTGTTTTGTATCTTGTAAGGGTGGGTACACATCTGACGGAAAATGCGTCGAGCATACGCTCGTACCATACCGTAGATACCGACTAACGCATCATCATTTGAGTGTGAAAGGTTTATTTATTAATAGTAGGATCGCCAATAGCTTATTGTATAAGTATTCATACGGGTATTCATATAGTGCTCTAAGGTAATATTCTGTCATATAGGTAAGCCACTATATTGACTAAGTTATATAATCAACAAAACATCCAGATTGGTATTAAATGAGAGATATACTTAAACTTAAATAAACTAAGTAAACCTGCGTAAACTTAAATTATGTTGAATTTTTGAGTATTTGTCTGTTTTGGCGTTACGCGACCGATGAAACGCGACGTTTCTTTAGTCAAATGTGGACCGACCCTAAAGTTTTTGGTAAAACATTCAAAAGTACATTCCTTGTAAAGCTTTATTGTATTTAATTTTTCTTACCCCTATTTATGGGTATGGGTATTTGCGAGTCTGTACCTAGCACCCTAGGGACCCGCAAGAAAAAGAAATGATAAAATTATGTACAAATTCTTTATTTCGACTGATACTTTGCCTTTTGACAAATTTCATGATTATAGGCACAGAACTCTGAAATAAGGTACCTACTAGAAGTGGCATAACCACGTGACCTTATCGCCGCACACAGGGCCGCGCCGACCCCCCACAGCGCCTGTGTGCTAAACCTATGAAGCGCCTCTTTTTTTTTCACGAATCTTCATGTTTCAACTTAGGTAGGTACCTTTGTGTCGCCTGATACGGCAAAAAAATTAAATTTGGTCTATAAAAGTTGTGTACATTTTTTTGGTTTTACTTATCGATACTCCACTACAAAGAATAATATGTTGTTGTGTAAGTGTATCAAAAATAATTTCGATGGCGGCGCCTCTATTGTCTTGGCGCCTGTGTGCGCCGCACACTTCGCACATAGGGGCGGCTCGGCCCTGGCCGCACAGGTGACTAAAGAGTCACCAGTTATTATAAATAAATAAAATAAATAATGCTGGACACTATCACACAGCATCATCTAGCCCCAAACTAAGCAGAGCTTGTATAATGGGAACCACATGACTGATAAACTACATAGATATACTTTTTTTTTTGTAAATACATACATATTATACATAGAAAACACCCAGACCTGAGACAAATATCTGCAAATAATGCAAACATTTGTCCCACGGCGGGAATCGAACCCGCAACCTTCTGCGTCTCAGGCGGACCTTCGCCCGCTGCGCCACAGAGGCCGTCAATTATATTAGTATTGTTCGAATCGCCAGACGTGAAAGAACCAATAACAAACACTAATAAAGACGGGCTAAAAAGCCTCCCGAATCAGATAATCCGTATTCGCTCAAAGGCTTGATCTTGACTGACTTTTTTTATTAGATTTATATTAAACTAGCTGATGCCCACAGCTTCGCCCGCGTGAATGTCGATTATCGCGACTTTTCATACAAACTTTCATCCCCGGTTTTATACCCTTGGGGGTAGAATTAATCAAAATCCTTTCTTAGCGGATGCCTACGTCATAACATCTACCTTCATGCCAAATTTCAGCCCGATCCGTCCAGTGGTTTGGGCTGTGCGTTGATAGATCACTATGTCAGTCAGTCAGTCAGTCAGTCACCTTTGAGTTATATATATTTAGACTAGCTGATTCCCGCGATTTCGTACGCGTTAGAGTACTTTACTTCTACTACTTTTTTAAATACTTCCCCTTACAACACTTTTTTCGCATTAAAAAGTAGCCTATGTCCTTTGTTAGGCTCTAGAGTATCTGTGTACCAAATTTCATTTAAATTGGTTCAGTAGTTTTGGCGTGAAAGCGCCACAGACAGAGATACTTTCGCATTTATAATATTAGTAAGGATTTGACTTTTGACATCAATTCTTCATGTATTCATCACAAAGTTACGAGTCTATAGGTATATGTAATGCCGGCACCAGATGTTGGTGGTAGCTCGCCGAACCATGGCCAACGCAATCTCTGACAAGGACAGAAGGTAACACCAACCTACGCGAGCGTACAGTACAAACCTCGGCAAGCCTATGTAAGCCTGTACAAACCACCTCTCCACATGTTGGACGTTGGCTGTGGCTCGGCGAGCTACGGCCAACGTGTGGTAGCGGCATAAGGCCGACCCTAAGATTCCCTCTTCGTGTAATATATCCTTAAAATGGTTAAAACTTGAAAACTTCTTGCGAGAATATCTGTCAAAGAAAAAACATAGGCATTTCAAATTTCTATCAAACAATAGAATACTATTCTGTCTTCTGCAAAATGATATGTTCGGACATTTTCTAAAAAAATATTTATTTGTAGTTTTTAGTTATTATTATTAAGTATTTTGCTATTATCTCGATGAATTTGAAATTATAGTGAGTGATAAATGATTTTTATATTTGGATAACGCAAAAGGTAAGCTATAAGTTTTGCTGGACGTTAGATAATACTAATGTAATTAATTTTTCGTCTTCTTTGCGTCGATCATAACCTGGGTGTCTACTCCGAAAAACGAAAACTATATAATCGGAATCGAATGTTCGTTAAATTCAGTTGAATTAACAGTTGTTTCGTTGTGAAATTGAAAATTTCGTGGCGTCCGTAAGTAACGCTATAGTAGGTTTACGAGGTCGATTGTCAAAAGTAATGTCGGTCGTTCCATCGTTCAAATAATAAATAATAAATAATGCTGGACACTATCACACAGCATCATGTAGCCCCAAACTAAGCAGAGCTTGTATTATGGGAACCACATGACTGATAAACTACATAGATATACTTTTTTTTTGTAAATACATACATATTATACATAGAAAACACCCAGACCTGAGACAAATATCTGCAAATAATGCAAACATTTGTCCCACGGCGGGAATCGAATCCGCAACCTTCTGCGTCTCTGGCGGACCTTCGCCCGCTGCGCCACAGAAGCCGTCATAAGAATAATGGTTGAAACGATGTAACTTAAAGTAGGTTTTACACGATTATTGTGCCGATATATGGTTGATCGTTTTGCGGAGTTCCCTGGGTTCCTTGCCTACGTATAACTAGACGAGCGAAGAGAGTTTTCTAAATTCAATTGAACGAAGTGAGCTTAAATTCATATCTTAATATAGTTTTTATTTCAGTTAGCAGCTTTGAGATTATAAGTATATTTTTTATTTTATTTATTTACAGATAACACACAATGGCTAGATGCCGCCGGAGACGAAAGTAAGTACCTATTTTTAACCGACTGCGAAGCGAGGGTTATGTGTTTGGAGTATGTATGTATGCATGCGAGTTCCTTTGGCTGTCTCAGTAGCCCGAACGGCTGAAGCGGTTTTGAGAAATGAGGTGTCGTTGGTGTCGCCTGGATCACAAGAGCGACATAGGCTATAGAAAATGTCAATAAATCCAATATTTAGGCTGTAAAAATTATTATCAGTTTCATTCAGTTGGTTTTTTTTGCAAATTCAATGTGGTTATATGCCAAATATCATGTTTGGACGTGCTGACTACCCCCTTTAGATATCCTCAAAGGTCTAAGTAACTAGAGATCTGAGGAGAGGTTCCACAGAGCCTGGGGATTGCAGTCGAGATCATGTTTTTGTTTTTTTTTAATTATAACATAGATTATATAATTAATATATATAATATCAATATTATTAACATTATTAATATTATTTCTTTCACAGAATGTGCAAAACGTAAGTTAATAGTTTGATAAAAACAACTTCGTTTAACCTACAGGGTCCGTTTTGACCTGAGTTCCGTTACACAGTAAGTGAATTTTACCTACATCCCATTTTTTTTCAATTTTAACGTTGAAAAAAGGACGTAAATATTAATAAATGGGGTCCCATTCTTCCCTAAAAAAACTATATGCTGACGTGTGAATAAATAAATGGGGTCCCATTTAATTAAATTCTACAATTTTGACATTGACAAAAAACTTGTACCCCAGATAATATAATACTAGTACAGATGCACCATCTTCTACAACGAATCGTGACACGATTTCGGGCTAAATATTCTTCTATTGTACGCTAGATGTCGCGATAAAAGCTAGGTCTAAGGCAGTGATTCCCAAAGTGGTCCAGGTGGACCCCCAGGGGTCCACGGGAGACTCGACGTGACAAAAAATTGGGGGTCTACAATCGTGAGCAGGGGTGCATGAAAATTAATTTGGTTTCGATAGTGAAGAACTAAAATGTTGGCTTGTTATTTTAAATAATATGATAGCTTAATTAAACCTTCTTAATAAGACAATTTATAAATAAATTGAGAAAAAAAAGGTTATTTGGAAATGGAAAAGTTTTTTTTTCGAATCTGTTAATCGTCGTTGAAACTCAGCCACAACGCAAGTTTCCATCGATAGATAGATCTAATCTTCACTTTTTTTCAAGATTTAGAAATTGGTACTTAGTAATGTAGATGCAGGGGGTCCACCAGATCCAGCAAAAATTTGAAAGTGGTCTATGAAACAATATAGTTTGGGAACCACTGGTCTCAGGCCTTAAAAAGGAGGTGTGCTCATAGATGGCGCTAAAAGCTTTGGGTGTGCCAACCGACGATAGATGTCGTTATATTTTGTTCAACCTTACGTGAGATTTTTCAAAATGCATATTTTTAATGTACAACTCGACCGAATCAACATGACACGGGCCGAAAGACGATTGTGCAATTTTAAGTTTGCAAAAAAGTTTACGTTTCCACTCCACTTTATTTTCTCCATCCCGTGACCACGACAGTTTGTAAACCTGTTGAAACGTCGGGCAAAAATGGTAAATAAATTGCGATAAATACCCGTTTAATACTAATAATAATGTGTGCAGATCGCGTAAGTTTAAAAATATGTATAACTTACTTAATAACTGATCACCATTTATGTGTTCTCGCATGTAGAAGCGTAGACTGCTTGCTTGCGGAGGAGTGGAAAAACATTTCTGTAGGTTTACCATGAGTTTTCACAATCTACACTCGCTAGCGACTGTAGTTAAAAAAATGTTTGAAAACTTGTACAGCGCCTCTAGCGGATAGTTGGGTACTAAAACCCACGTAGCTAACTATCCCACGTCACAGCGTACTACAGCGAATGTAGTTTGCGCTCATAATTTGCTTACAATTTGGTACCATGAAGAGTAACAGTTTTGACAAATGTCATAGTAACGTACTATTACTACTGTAGTAACGTCAGCTAATCTAAATGTGACAACTCATGGTAGACCTACTGTATGATCATGATCGTAAAATGTTGTTATGTGACAGGCGCTGCCGCTCGCGCAGAGGGCGCTTCAAGCGTTGCCGCTCCGGCGACAGGCGGTACCGCGTGCGGCAAGCGTGCTGCCGGCGCAGACGGCGGCGCAGCAGCAGGAGGCGGCGCAGGCGCAGCTGTGGCAGACGACCAAGGTACCGACTTTCTGTCCTTAGCCACGGGTGCGACTTAGGACGTTTGCGCATGACAGCCCCACCGTCCCTCTCCATACCTCCAGTTGCTCCCGAAAAACGGAGTATAGTACCTAACTCACGCGCAACTTTTTCTGCGCGTTTTAAGTATATTTTTCCCGTTTTTACAACATTTTGCATTGATTATACGCTCCTATCGGGCGTAGCGTGATGTTATACAGCCTTCCTCGATAAATGAACTATCCAACACTATAACATTTCAATTCGAACCAGTAGTTCCTGAGATTAGCGCGTTCAACCGAACAAAATCTTCAGCTTTATAGGTAGGTACTATTAGTATAGATTTTAATGCGTTTTTATAGTATAACTAGTAAAAGACCCAGAAAATTAGTTTGCGAAATGTTATTTTGATACAAATTTTAACCAGTGACCTACTTAATTCTAATGGAAAAATCCTTTGGTGCATGCCCATTACCACAAGCTCTTTGAGCAATATCAAAGTAATATAACTTTGATATTGCTTGCCATGACCTCTAGAAAATGTATTGAAGTGTACTCTATTAATTGGCACAAATTTCATTGTAAAATTTGTATCCATGATGTTTTTTAATGTTTGTTGTGTGGCTTTACCTGATAAAAAAATGAAAAAAAATTAAAAGAATAGGTAAGTACGTATTTATACTAAAAGACAGTGCTGTCAGTCAGTAAATATTTATTTATAAACTTCGCGATCTGAATTCATTTATTAGTTAGACGGGTATCTAACTCGTATTTTTACCTATTTTCTCGACGTTTGAACAGGTGCTGTCAGTCTTGTGATTTGACATTACTGTGACATTTGACGTGTGTGTGCTGTCAGTATCTTATTATACCTTTAAACAAGTAATTCTTGTACATATGTATATATATATATTTTCTGAATCTCGGAAACGGCTCCAACGATTTTCATGAAATTTAGTATGCAGAGGGTTTCGGGGGCGATAAATCGATCTAGCTAGGTTTCATTTTTAGAAAACGTAAAAAGAACCGAGCAAAGTTCGGTCACCCAGGTACTATATTTTTAAACTTCGCGATCTGAATACATTAATTATTAGTTAAACGGGTATTTAACTCGTTTTTTTACCTATTTTCTCGACGTTTGAACAGGTGCTGTCAGTCTTGTGATTTGACATTATAGTGATATATGACGTGTGTGTTTAGGTATCTGTGGCGCTGCCGGTCCCGCTCGGGCTCGTTCAAACGGTGCCGCCGCTGCGACAAGCGATACCGCGTACGGCGCTCGCGCTCGCGGCGGAGGCGACGCTAGCGCCATCTGTCAGCTGGGAACCGTGAGTTTGATTATTACTTGGCTCTGATGAAACTCTTCTAGAACACTGTAAAGCTAAGCGTCCACCTTTCGGCATCGTACGCATCGGACGCATCGCATCAAACGAGTAAAAGATATTTGTGACATAGTTTTATTTGCTGACGATACTTCATTAGTTTTTAAAGTTGACAGAACCAATTCGAGTTGTGATACGTAAATGAGTCACTATCATTGGTTCTGAACTGGTTCACTGTAAATAATCTTCTGCTGAATGCTAACAAAACAAAATGTATTAAATTCACTTTGCCCAACGTAGTGCATAGGCCAACTAATATTAAAATTAATGGGGAAGCAATGAATCTTGTTGATTCTACGGTTTTCCTTGGTATCAATATTGATGCCAAACTGCAATGGGGACCACAAATCGATAAACTTTCTGGTAGGCTTAGTTCCGCTGCATATGCAGTTCGTACGATACGGTGGCTTACGGATGAAGCTACAGCTAGATTAGTTTATTTTAGCTACTTCCATAGTGTTATGTCTTATGGTATAATTCTCTGGGGAAAAGCAGCGGATATACAATCAGTATTCGTATTACAAAAAAGGGCAATTCGTGCCATTTACAAAATGAAACCGAGGGACTCTTTAAAAGAAAAATTTAAATAAATTAATATTCTCACAGTAGCGGCACAATATATATACGAAAATTTACTGTACGCTCATAAGAATAGGGATAGACTTCAGAAAAACTGCGATGTACATGGAATCAATACTAAATTCAAATTCAAATTCAAAGTATTTATTGCATTCATGAGCCATATACAATACACATGTATTGTATACATCTAACATGGGCCCGGGTGGGGCACGGCAACTAAAATAAAATAATAGAGACAATATTCACAGAAAAACTTAGACAATAGAATATAGAATTTTAACATAAACAGTTTCCTCTTAGTAATATAAAAATAATTGTGGCATTTTATGCCTTTACAAAATAACAAAAAAGTAACTATAAGGTAGTATTGTAGGAATGGGAACTTATAGGTAGGTGGTTAATTAAGTCTTAGCAGAAAGTACATTTTAATTGCTATGTGAATAAAGTTTAGGGTAGGTTTAGGTAGTTATTATAAAGTATATAGTATTATATTAAGTATTCTAAGGTAGTATGTAGGAACTTTTATGTAGGTAGGTAGATAAATAAGTATTAGCAGTTGTAAGTACATTATTATGCTATGTAGGTAAATAAAGTACCTATTAGGTAGGTCTATCTAGGTAATAATTATGCTAGTATTAGTTTTAAGTTAAATAGGTGTTCTCTTTTGTGTTAGTGTAGTTAGGGTAGAATTTATGTTTACTTATTCCTATATTATATTAGGTGCTTAAAATAGCAAGTACTTACCTAAGTATTATATTTATCTGCATACTATTTTATTTACATTTTCGTCAAAAAATTCTTTTACTGTATAAAAACTATTTTGAATTAAATATTTTTTTAAAAGCAGTTTAAACCTATGTAATTTATTTTCATTTTGAATGTATTGAGGTATATTATTGTAGATTTTGATAGACATTGCATATGGGCCAGAGTGTAACATTTGTAGTCTTGAGAATGGAAAAGCTAGTTTATTTTGTGGCCGGAGGTTTATTGGGCGGGAATATATTTGGAACAGATGTATATTCTTTTTAACAAATACACCTACTTCTAATATATAAATAGAGGTTAATGTGAGTATATTTTCTTTTATGAAGTAAGGTTTACAGCTAACTATTGAATCTAAATTATGGATTATACGGAGGCATCTTTTTTGGAGGGTAAATAACTTTATGGAATCTGTACTATTTCCCCAGAGTACAATGCCATATTGAAGCCAGGCATGTGCATAAGCGTAGTATGCACAGGTTGCTGTTTTAATGTCTGTTGATATTTTAAGTTGATATAGGGCATAAGTGAATCTTGCTATTTTGGATGCAATTTTATTGATATGTGTTTTCCAGTTAATATTTGAGTCTATATGTATTCCTAGAAGGGGATAAGTGCTTAAACATTCAAGTGGGGTATTATTGAGTTGATAATTAATTGCTAATGGTGCTTTTTGATAGGGGTAGAACTGCATAAGTTTTGTTTTTTTTAAGTTTAATTGGAGATTATGTTCATCTAACCAAGTTATTATTTTTAAAAATGCTGCATTAAGGAGATTATTTAAGTGTAAGTGTAACAAACATAAATTATTAATCCCTAAGTTTGGGTTACAAAAAGTGAACGGGTCATTTATGGGGAACGTGGTACGTTTCTATAATAAACTTCCTATAAATGCAACTAAACTTCCTGTTAGAAAATTCAAAGCCTTCATTAAAAATAATCTCTTAAAGAAAGCATATTATAATATAAATGAATATATTGATGATAAGAACTCATGGCCCGATGTCGCTCCGCCCTCCGACAGCTAACCAATTTGCAATGTAAACGCTGTCCTTTTGTTTTATGTATTTATGTTCTGTTTTGTCTTTTGTTTTTATGTTATTATTATGAGATAATCTTGATTACATTTTTTTTTTTGTAAGAAGGATCATACAAAAAAGCGCTAGGACCGAGACGAGTTTCTTGCCTGTTCTTCTCGTACTTGGGTTAGGTTGGAATTGGCACATAGATTCACCTAGCATGTAAGACGTTTCAAAGTGATCCTTGTGATTGTACTGAATAAATATTTTTCAATTTCAATTTCAATTTCAAACGGATGAATTTTTCACGATGCGTCCACCTGATCGACAGCGATCGCATTTATCGCCGACCAGCAATATTGCCGACGCCACTTCATTCGGTCGTGCGAAATGTGTCTGATATAATGGAGGAAAGTGAAGAAGAACAATTCGTCATCTCGCGGGGTGCGTCTATCCGACCGGAATTCCGAATGACGTCATCGGCACGCATCGCCAAAGTTGCATCTCGAAGCAATGGCGTCGGCATTGCCGATGAGCGGATTCGAGCGATCCGTACGATGCGGATTGATGAACGCACTTGTGTGTTTTATACAAAGCATATTACGATCCGTTTGATGCGATGCGTCCGATGCGTGCGATGCCGAATGGTGGGCTTGTTCCTCATGGCAATACTATTTGGCCTAACTGGTTTGGCTACGAGGAATAACATTTCCTCATGGCCGAATTCGTGTCAAAATAGGCAAAGATTCCTACCTTGACTCGCCACCGTAGAGAGAATACTTATTGAAAAAGACGATTTCGTTTTAAATTGACAACTCGAACTTTAGCACAATCAAATCAGCATTAAACATTTCTTGGGAAAGCTCAGACAATTTTTTACATTCCATTTTTTTAATATTTTTCACCTAATTTTTTATTTCGTACCTACATGGTACCTACCTATATCTTTTGGTGGACGAAATTTTTGTCTTTGGAAGAGATGACAATTGTATCATTGACGACAAAACCCTAGAACCCTTTGAAGAATGTTTTTATTTTGTTTCAGATGGTCTAGTGTAGTCTGTGTTTTGCTACCGCATGTGATATTGAGAAATTATGAGTGTCGTGCTTTTATTAAACATTTTTATCCTACTAATAGTTTTATTTCGACGAATTTACAAATATAATCGCGACGTATAATACCCGTCTCCCCTAGGATGTGAATCTAGACGTGTAGATTGCTCAGAGTTCTCTAAAGAGGAGGAGGCTGGAAAATAATGGCAGGTTTCTTATTATATTCGTTGTGCAAAATTGATCGCACGCGCTGATGGCTAGGCAGAGAGCGGGCAACGCGACAGTTGCCAGTCTTAGAAAACTAGTAATAGATCATTATTTTTAGGAATAAGACGTAACAGACTACTTAACGAACCTAGGACCTTACCACAAGCTCTACGGGCAATATCAAAGTAATATAACTTTGATAGTCGTACCCAGTAAGTTTTCTTAAAAAAGCGGCGATGGGCTTGCAACCTGTCACGTGCGGGATACTAAGAGCTGGTACACATTAGGCGTTTTGAAGCGGGCGCTTTGGTAACGCGCGTTTTGAGAATCAGTAGTTCTTACCTAGGTACACAAGCGCGCGTTTCTGAACAAACGCCGTGCTAAGCGCGCTGTGTGTACGCTACCAACGCGCGCCTAACGCAACGCCAAGCGCCTAATGTGTCATGCATGTTTCGTGCTTCTGACTATCCTACTTTAGATATTCTCAAAGATCTAAGTTACCTACTAGAGGTATCTACCGAGTCTGGGGATTACAATCGTGATCAGTGTTACTTCAAGCTTGATATTTGACGTTTCTGAAACATGGATCCAGGGATTTGTTATAGTTAATAAATACTGAAAAGACGGAAATGTCTAGTACTTTCCCGCTTATGTAGGTATTAGACATTTCCGTCCTTTTCAGTATTTGTAATGGATTTCCGCAAAGTCACGCCTGAGTCAATTATTTATTGTTATACTTAGTTACTAAAGCATGCAGGATCGTAATAACTTGTGGTAAGGCTGAAAGTGGCGCCGGTGATGGAAAAGATGAGGAGTAATAGATTAGCGTGGTATGGACATGTTATGAGAAGAGATGAATGTCATGTGACGAGGAGAGTGTTGGGTATGAATGTGGATGGATACAAGGGTAGAGGTAGGACGAAGGAAAGATGGATGGACTGTGTGAAAGATGACATGGGTAAGAAAGGAGTGAGTGAGATGAGGAATGACAGAGGGAGATGGAAGAAGATCACATGTTGTGCTGACCACATAACGTGGGAAAAGGGCAGGAAGATGATGATGAACTATTAGTAATAATAATACTATCTAGTATTACTATTTATCTAGTATTCGATCAATAACTTATTAATTCTTTGTTAGTAAACCTTGCTAGAAAGGATCTGAATCATTTTAGTCGGAAATTTTACTTCCGTAGGTTTAGTCATGGTCATATCTAGACGTTCTTCTATAGGTACCTACTTAGTCATATAAATGCAAAATAATAATTTGAGAAAAGAAAAGATGGATAAAAGGAGATTGACGAAACAAAAAAAAAATTGTCACCCCGTCGCTAATTGGGGGATAGATGGGACTTTTTCAAATACCTAATAAAAGTTCTATCTGTCCCCCTGTTGCCAAGAGTTTTAGTCCCATATTATCTGTCACCCCAAGGGGACAAATGGGAATAAACCGGGACTTCGGGCGCAGAGTATTTTTTCATAAAAAAATCATATATAATTCATATCTGAATTTAATAATACTTCTTGGAACGTATCGATCACTGTTATTTGAACAGAGATAACCTATCAGTGCACAGCTAATCCCGGTGAGCACCATATAACTAACATACCGATCCTACACGATATACCCGCGATATAGGACTCGTAGCCCAATTCAAATCTATATCCTGCTAATAGTACTCGTATTATAAACGCGAAAGTTTGTAAGAATGTATGGATGTGCGGATTGATGGATGTATGGAGGTATGTCGTATAAAGAGGTCAAGGAGGCTGCCCTGGAAAGAACTAAATGGAGAGAGATTCATCAGTTATGCCGACAAGAGTCAAACTCTTAAATTAAGAAGAAGAAGAAGAAGGAGGTATGTTTGTTACTCTTTCACGCTGAAACGGCCGAACTGGATGAAATTTGGCACAGATATTATGTAGATAATATTTTGGAATAGCAAATAGGCTTTTTGTCCCGGAAAAATGTACGGTTCCCGCCGGATAGATTTGTTTTGGTTTTTCAAGGTACCACGCGGGCGAAGCCGTGTTTTCAAATGCTACCTAAAGAAGACAATATGCTATTTAGCCTAAAACAACAGTTTTTGAAAAAAATGAATGTTTATCTGTGCGTTTGTGCACGCTAATCTCCGCAACGGCTAAACCAAATCGAATGCAGTTTTCACTAATGTATTGAGATAAGCTTGGATTAAAACAGGTTTCATCTAAATCGGTTGACAAATGAAAAAGATAAGAATTTGATATATTTTATAAAAAACCTTATCCATTCGTACCGCCCCCAGTCACAAAATACTAAAAAGTAATTTCTCTGTAATACCAAATTAACACCTTTGTGCATTAGCACAAACAAAAAAAAATTTTATTTAACATGCATATGAAAGTTAGGTATACAAGGAAAACCGCAACAGTCTTCACCATACTCTTGTTCATACACCACGCCATGTGCGTTCGGCAGATGCCTTCTATAATTATATGAGCCAGATATTAGTTTCAGCAGTATAATAATATTATTTATTCCGAACTTTGGGTTTACAGTGTTTGTTAAAATTATAAGTTCAGGTTGAATTATACTCGTAGGATGTCCTGGCATAGGCATTTGTTATGCGAGTGCCGACTTCAAAACTCGCCCTCTATATGAAAAAGGAATTCTGGCCGAAGGGTGTCATATTTCGGCGGTTCCGTGGAAGGCTTGGTGACACCCCCCATTTCCAGCTCCTATTAATAATTAGTTTATTTTATGTATGTTAGACTGTTTTCATGAAATTTAGTATGCAGGGGGTTTTGGGGGCGATAAATCGATCAAGCAAGGTTTCATTTTCAAAAAAACACAATTTACCAAGAAAAAAACCGAGCAAAGCTCGGTCGCCCAGGTACTATAAAAAGTGCCAACTGGCGCGCACTCGCGAGACTCACGCTCGCCAGTTGACGAATAAGTCATATTTTATATGGGCCATCTTGTACACTTAGACTAATGTGGTCTGAAATAAAATTATTATTATTATTATTATAGGCCTTTTCTAACACTTTCCACTGGTTTTTAACCTGTGCTACCGTTCTCCAGCGTTTTCCAGCTGTCCAGCTATTACGTTAACCATCTCTGGGGTAACAATCAGTGACCCTTTTACACCAGATTCAGCAGTAAAATTGATTAAAAAAATATATATAAAGAACGCGACCTAACATTGCCCCTTGCGGGACGCTCGCTAAATCCTGACGCATTCTTATCAATGTTATCAGCACGCTATGCGATATCCACCTACCTTTACACTGGATTTCGAAATATTGATAAGATACGCCGCAAACACTAGAGAATCCTTTTAAATAAGTTAATACATTACTAGGCACGGTGTCGAAGGCGTTGGTCAAGTCCGATTAGGGTGTGATCGGGACTTCTTATTTAGTGATTAGTGAGTGCTAAAATGGAGTTGAAAACACTGTTTTTGGTGTTTTTCGGCATCGGCTGTGCAGCTGCTCAAACGTGTAAGTAAATATTGTGTTATGTAACAGTGTACTTAGGTGTTTATCAGTTGAGTCATCAAAGAACCGTTATCTATATTGTCTGCGAGCAAGAAAAAATACATAAAATCCTGCCTGTTTCCCGACGGGGTAGGCAGAGACCACGGATCTCCTTGCTACGATCCTGACATACTTCTTTTGCTTCATTCACTCTCATTATATTCTTCATACATGCATGTCGGTTTTGGGTAGGTACTCTTGAATCTTGTAAATACTTAATAGGGCAAAATATTCTGGTTGGCTTGACTTTGACCGCTAAATTGTGTTAGAAATAAGAATTTTTGTCTGTTTGTCTATATAATCGTAGCTCTCATATGATTGGGCTGATATCAATGGCATTTTTTTATTGAAATATGGCGATAGTTGGGCCATGGGTCCGGGTTGAGCCGTTGGTACCTTAGTTGTGTTAGGAACTTAAAGGTACCCACGGCACAACCAGTTGAGCATAGCAGTTATGCCGTGGGCCCGGAAGGGCTATTTGTGATAGGGTTTTTAGGTGTTATAAAACTTGTGCAGCCTTTTCAATGATTACCTATCCGCTCTAGATAATTTGAACTCTTAGCTTCAACTCTAACTCCAAAGAGTTTAAGATGGAATTATCCATATTTGTATGGGTGATTTCTCGTGCTTTATCTATTTACTTATATCAATATTATGTACTTTGTAAAGTTGCCATAACATCACACTACTCTCAAATGGTGAAGGATAACATCGTAAAGAAACCGGCATGTCGTAAATTTTAAAAAGATTTATGTAAGTACCTAAGTGCATGGAAAGAGCTTTTAATCTTTTCTCATTGTCATCATCATCAGCCTATCACAGTCACAGCCCAATGGTGGACCTATGCCTTCCCAATGTTCGCTATTGTGTCCTGTCATCCTTTACTGGACCATTCTACTCTAAGGTTTTGTCATTGTTCGCATAAACAATTTGGTTTTCTCTTAAAATATTAGTTATTTTAAATGTAACCTTAGAGAAATGCTTCATCTTCATGCTATCAGCTTGAAAGACGAGCTATAAAATCAAGGTTAAAATAGTTTTGAAAATAACGGTAAAATATCAAATTGAGTAGAATCGTCCTCCTACCAGTTGACACTCTCCTTCTCACTATACCGGCTCGAAATAACTTAACACGATAAAAATATTCATAGGAAACAATCACTCCTTGTATTTCGAGAATCCATATTAAGTTATTTGTCATTCATAGATAGTATCTAGGCGCGGCGTTATCATTGTTATCAATATGTAAGTGCTATGTGTTATTCCAATGAGTGTGAGTCATCGTTATTTTATTATAGCGACTTACGCGATGGGCCTTAACACAAGGTCTTATGAACCATATTCTTTCAGTAACGCCACAAGCTTGAAGTAACAGTACTTCAATTGAATTTTTATTGCTATTGTACAAAATATCAAAGATTATACTTTATACTTAAAAATTTAATATTCTCTTCTTCTTCCTGCACTTTTTCCACGCTCTGTAAGGCATTACACGTTTTCTTCTTCCATTTCCCTCTATCATCCGTCATCTCAGTACTCACACCTTTCTTACTCATCTTTCACACAGTCCATCTATCTTTTCTTTGGTCTACCGCTACCCCTATATCCATCAACATTCATACCTAACACTCTCCTTCTTATATTACTTTGATATTGCCCAATTGTTATTATATGCCCAAATATTATTTAGTTAGCGGGTTATTCCTGTTGCATGTTGCTGGTTTGTTTCATTCAACAATTTCGTCATTGTTCTCACTTTCGTCATTGTTCGCAACGAAAAATTTTGGTTATTAAAAAATAACCACTCTTTTATTGTTCAACCAATCTTTTATTGCTCCATTTTCATGCTATCAGCTTGAAAGCCGAGCCCTAAAATCAAGATTGAAAACGTCTTTAAAATAACGGTAATATATCAAATTGAATAGAAACAACTCCTCATCTTTTCAATTGAGGGTACCGATAAGCTTACTTCTTCCGAAAATGGCGGTTAGGTTAGGTTAGATTTGAAAGAAAACGGAAGAAATTAATTTAGGTACTAAGACTAGGCAGTACCTAAGGTCTATAGACTATAGCCTGCTCAAATGAGCGAATAATGTAACAAACTTACTTCTTCCCTTGCAGATAAGGTGTGCGTATCTTCAAACTCCCCCACAATATGTCAGAGCCTGGAGATGGGCAACAGCCAGGTGGCATGCCAGAGCGTTGAAACCAGGTAAAGCATTAGCTTGAAATCTCGTGTTAACATTTCTAACTGAATTAGGAATGTTAATAGGTACGCCAAATCGGTTGAAAGTTTGTTCAGTAAAGCTTGTATGTATTCATATACACTGGTCTTCGTTGTAGTCAAAAATACTTATTAGTTTTGATTTTACAGGCATTTAAACTTACGATAAATATATAGAGTCCCGCTAACAGTCACGTGACCGCATGTGACGTCAATTTACAACGTATCGCACGTTTACTTCTACAAATCGGAAACTAATTGACGTAGGTACCGAAGTAATTTTTTCATTTGTATTTTTTATTTTTGACCGACTTTTTGAAATCGGACCAGTAGTTTTTGAGTTAATTCGTTACAAACAAAAATACAAAACTTTCCTCATCATAATATTAGTACCTATAGATTAAGTATTAAGTATGGATGTAATTCCGTAGAGTTGACTGTGCGTTGAAGCTGGCCCGTGGCGAGGCTGATATCGGCTACTTCTCCGAGGAGGAGGTGCTTCTCCTGGCGCAGCAGCAGCCCAGCGAGAGCCGGGTGGTAGCTACCGTCAGAGACGTCAACAGGATGGGTGAGGGAACTTTACTTCTCCATACTCTCCCCAAGAATTTATATAAAACGAGCTGATGCCCGCAGCTTCGCCCGCGTGAATGTCGATTATCGCGACTTAAAAACTTGACAAATTATATACAAAATTGAAAAAGTTTCATACAAACTTTGATCCCCTATTTTATCTCCTTGGGGGTAGAATTAATCAAAATCCTTTCTTAGCGGATGCCTACGTCATATCATCTAACTGCATGCCAAATTTCAGCCGGATCCGTCCAGTGGTTTGGGCTGTGCGTTGATAGATTACTATGTCAGTCAGTCACCTTTGAGTTATATATATTTAGAAGACTAGCCGTTCACTCGGCTCCGGCTAGGCGACGCGACGCCGCGCTTACGGCTCGCCTGACGGCCAGGCGGGTGCCTTGTGAATGACAGTACGTTCGTCAAAGCAGCGCAGGCCGCGCAGGCCGCGGCGCGGGGCGTACACGAAGAAAATTTACAAAATTGTGAAATTGTACCTACAATTCTACATATTTATAGGTTTTTTAGAACAGCACTTGTCATTTTCGTATTGTCAAAATTCGACAATATTGACACTTTTTTACTTGTAGACTTGTAATGTTTATTGAATTTTAAAAGCTTTGGATACTAGCTACAATTTACACTTTCAGAGCCCTATTCCTTCGAGGCAGTTGCAGTGGTCGCCAGCAACCACGTCGGAGGCCTAGCGGGGCTCCGCGGCGGGTACTACTGCCACCCTGGCCTGGATGAGGTGGACCAGCGCTGGTCTCCGAGAGTCCTCAAAGCTCTAGAGCTTGCGGTGAGGATATTTTAATGATGCTATTTTTTCAATATCCATTCTAATATTACTAGTAGTTCGCCCCGAACTGAGATCACGCGTGCGATGTCCACAATTCTCATTTGTACTCACGCCCTGAAGTGTTTGGACACACTGTATGTACTACACACATAGGTAGGTGCCTATGCCTACGTAAGTTGCTCCTAATCACTAACAAATTGATTATCCTACCTAGGTAGGTACTTATACCCGTGCTAAGAAGTCAGCGGTTTTCTTAATTTTTCTTTTTTCGTTATATTTCAAAAACTATCCAACTTACCTAGAATAAAAATTAAAAGCATTTTGGAATGTAAAAGTAAAGGCTTTTCATTTGATACCCCATTCAATATTTTTTTTCGACTTTTGAACCCTATATCTTTACAACCCCTTCACCGATTAAGCTCATATGCTTCCCAGTAAATCTACACACCAGAATCTCTAGACCTTCCAAGTTTCATGCAGATTGGATCAACGGTTCTTAATTTATGCATACAACGCCAAATTATCCTACTTATAACATTTTTTAAACTATTGCGACTTGAAAATATGTGTACGAGTAGGCAGTCTACTCGTGACCACGGTGATTGAAATATCGTCGAAACGTCGAGGTAAATAGAATGTTTCACAATACGCGATTAAGTCCCGAGAATTATATATACCCTACTTAACACCGAGATTTTGCTCGTTTCGCTCAATCACTTTTATATAGTGATGTTACGATAGTCGCCACACAAACAACTGAAACACAAAACCCTCCATAGCATCGCAGTATGGTAATAAGTTGTAATTTTCTCCCGCAGGCGGCACAAACCGACAGTTGTAGTAATATCGATGTGAACGGCAAAACTGCAGAGCAACTGGAAGTGGAGAAACTGAGTGAATTCTTCTCAGCAGCCTGCAGACCAGGTCCTTGGAGTGCGAACACCACCCAGGATATTAATCTTAGTGAGTTGAAGTTCGAGAATACCTAAGTGTACAGGGAAATTACCACAAGCTCTTAAAAACAATCATGTTTTAGAAACGGTAAAGTTTTGAGCTTGAAGTAACAAAATAAAGTGGTGTAGCCAGATTACTTCCGAAAATTTCAGGGGGTTACAGTACCCATCGATATAAACAACTTTTTTTAAGAAATCAACACTGTAGGCGCGAAAAAAGTATTATTATTATAGCTTATTATTTATAGCTGATAGATTTAATAATAAAAATAAATACTTAAGGGGTAAAGGTAGGCCAAAGAAAAGATGGATGGACTGTGTGAAAGATGATATGAGTAAGAAAGAAGTGAGTACTGAGATGACGGATGATAGAGGGAAATGGAGGAAAAAACACGTTGTGCCGACCCCACTTAGCATGGGAAAAGGGCAGGAAGAAGAATAATGTTTTATTAAATACGTTTTTTTTGTAAATACATACATAGAATACATAATGACACCCAAACACAAAGCGAACATCTGCGTTCATCACACAAATGTTAGTCCTGGGGATCGAACCCTAAACCTACAGCGCAGAAGGCAGAGCTACTACAAACTGAGCTGTAAGGCCAGAGATAATGACTAGTGATGACGTGATCTTCAGAGAATCAGTACAGCTCAATGTGCTCGCTCTGCGGGAACAACTCCTGCGGTGGATACTCCATCGACATGGGCGTCTCCATCTCCGGGGCGAGGAACGAGAACCGCCACATCCAGGCCCTGGAGTGCCTCAGGGTGAACACCAACGCCACGGCCCCCGCCGTCGCGTACGCAGCGTGGCTGCACGTCAGGGAATACTTCAATGTAACTACCCTCTATTTTAATATTTTAAGTAACTTCTCTCTCTATTTTAATACGTTGAGTAACTCTACCTCTTACTTAATTACTTCAAGTAACTCTTCCCTTTGTTTAAATACTCTGTTATAAGATAACACTTTGAGTAACTATAACTACCCTCTTTAATTATACTTAAAGTAACTCTACCCTTTATTTGAATACTTTGAGAAACTCTATACTCTCTATTTTAATACTTTAAGTAACTCTACCCTAAAAACTCTATACACTCTATTTAAATACTTTGAATAACTCTACCCTCTATTTTAATACTTTGAATAACTCTACCCTCTATTTTAATACTTTTAGTAACTCTACACTCTATTCTAACTTTGCCTCACTATCCGAAGGTCGTGGGTTCAATCAAACCTGGTTTTTAAACCAATGAGTTATTCTATTAAAATATGTATGTGCCAATGCTCTTAAACGGTGAAGGAAAACATCGTGAGGAAACCGGCATACCTTATAACCAAAAATTGGAAGGTGCTGGCTTGCAAACTGTCACGTATGGAATATTAACTACCTACTGTGCAAAATGTGGGTATTTGCCAAATGTCATGTTTAGACGTGCCTGACTTTTAAGATCCTCAAAGATCTAAATGACTAGAGATCTGAGGAGATATCTACCGAGCTTGGGGATTACATTCGTGATGTTTTTTTGATGACCTCTGTGGCGCAGCGGGCGAGAGTCCGCCTGAGACGCAAGAGGTTGCGGGTTCGATTCCCGCCGCGGAACAAATTTGTGTACGATCTGCAGAAATTTGTTCCGTTGGTCTGGATGTTTTCTATGTATAATAAAAAATATCTATCTATGTATATAATGTATTAAATATATCAGTTATCTAGTACCCATAACACAAGCTTTGAGTAGCTTACTTTGGGGCTAGATGATGCTTTGTGGACTGTCCAGCATTATTTATTTATTTATTTATTTTATCTAGTTCCGCAACCCGCAAGATGCCGGTAGGTACTCCCTGCTCTGTCCTGACGGCACTCTGCAGCCGCTGACGGCGGAGGTTTTGAACAACGCCACCTCGCCCTGTGCGTTCGTGAGGCAACCTTGGGGGGCGGTCGTCACATCTACGTAAGTTATTTCATCATCATCATCATCTTCCTGCCCTTATCCCACTAGGTGGGGTCGGCACAACAGGTTCTCTTCCTCCACTCTCCCCTATCACCCTATCATCCGTCATCTCAGTAGTCACTCCCTTCCTACACATATCGTCTTTCACACAGTCTATCTATCTTTTCTTAGGTCTACCTCTACTCTTGTATCCATCCACATTCAAATCCATAACCCTTCTTGTAACATGACTTTCCTCTCGCCGCATAACATGCCCATACCACGCCAACCTATTACTCTTCAACTTTTCTGTCACCGGCGCTACTTTCAAACTTCCTCTAATATGCTCATTCCTTATCTTATCCATCCTCCATCTTATCCACGTAAGTTATTTGATCATCAAAAAAGCGCTAGGGCCAGCGAGTTTCTTGTCAGTTCTTCTCGGATTGGGGATAGGACTGGAATTGGCACCTCTCACCTAACATGTAAGACGATTCAAAATGATCCCTGTGATTTTAATGAATGAATTTGGTTTGGGTATGAGTTTTGAGTTTCATCTTTAAGTTCGGTTCAATGTTTTGAGAACTGATCAGTTGTGAGTTAGGTTCAATATTTTGAGAACTGATCAGTTTAAAGTTAGGTTCAATATTTTGAGAACTGATCATTTTTAAGTTTGGTTTAATATTTTGAGAACTGATCAGTTTTATCTGTGAATGGGGCAGTTGGAAGGGGAAGATCTCGGCGTACGTACCTCGATCAAATTGGGGACTTTTTTAGAAAGGCCAGGTCAAGAGTAGCCTAAACCGACGCATGTATGAAGAATGTAATGAGAGTGAATGAAGCAAGAGGTGACAGGATCGTAGCAAGTAGAGTTCCGTGGTCTCTGCCTACCCCGTTTGGAAACAGGCGTGATTGTATAGTTGGCTCAACGAATCTAGGCATTCGTGAAGTTAGCCGCAAGAGCTGCGCAGTATCGTTTTTCGGGAGCAATTGGAGTTATCAGGAGGAGGGGGAAGGAACTGTACATGCGCAAACTCGCACCTGTGGCTAACTTCACGAATGCCTAGATCCGTTGGATGAACTATACCTAACCTATGTAGGTATGTATATACCTATTATCTATATTTACGTTTCAGAAATTCGGCGGCACCTGTGCTGGCAAGTCTGCGCGCCTGGTGGCCGCAGGGGTCCAATCCGGGGGGTAACGGCTGGGAGTCGGTCCTGTTCACAGCTCTAGCTGGTGGCGCTAACGCCAGGGTGGTGTTCCAGGAGAGCCCTGTCACCATTTCCAACTACACCACGCCCAGTGAGTATACTTTTACACTTAGGGTACGAGTTGGCAGCGGGCGACGTGAGGCGGCGGCGGACGACGTGTCGCGGCGACACTACTGGTTTCTAATTCTATGTATTTTTATGAAATTCCTTCCGTAGTTAGCGACACGAAGCTAACGACGCATTTCATAGAAATTCATAGAAACCAGTAGTGTCGCCGCGACACGTCGTCCGCCGCCGCCTCACGTCGCCCGCTGCCAACTCGTACCTTTATGTGTCACGAGTTCTTGCGAATTGTGGTGATTGTGAAAGTGTACCTACCTCAAAGGGTTCTTTCTTGCAATTGGCACTGTCTTCGAACTGTTTGGATTCTACAACATGCAGGTTTCGACGATGTTTTCCTTCACCGTTTGAGAGTGAAGAACAATCCGAGGAGAAAAATCCGTAGGTATACGACCACATTTGAACCTACGACCTTAGAATCTGATGAATGTAGATGGATACAGGGGTAGAGGTAGGCCAAAGAAAAGATGGATGGACTGTGTGAAAGATGACATGGGTAAGAAAGGAGTGAGTACTGAAATGACGAATAAAAGCCATAAACAAGAATTGAATTGAATTGAATTGAAATGACGAATGACAGAGAGAAATGGAAGAAGATCACATGTTGTGCCGACCCCACATAACGTGGGATAAGGGCAGGAAGATGATGACCTTAGAATCTGACCAGGTTTTTATACCAGTGTGCAGTGAACGAAACTCTTTAGCTAAAAAATTACCCAACAAAAATTGAGCCGGGTATCATTGAAGTAATACGGAAGTTAGTCAGATCCTCTCATCAACTAGAAAAGAGCTGATAATCTTCAAACGGCTGAACAGATTTTCATGAAGCATGGTTAAGAACACTCGGGATAAAATTATCTATGACAAAAAAAAAACTAAACGAAAATCGGTTCATCCGTTTGGGAGTTACCATACCACAGACAGATACACAGACAGACACGTTAAACTTATAACACCCCTCTTTTTGCGTTGGGGGTCAAAAAGTACCTAATCTTCTTAATATATAAAACAAAGTCGGGTTTGTTTTATAACTCTTGAACAGCTGGACCGATTTTCATGCTTTATGGTTTTTTGTATTTGTCTCCGTCCCGAATAGCAGAATGATTACTAGAACCATTAGAAAATTGACGAAAAAATTAAATTGAAAAAAAATAAGAGGTAAAGTACCACGCGAGCGAAGCCGTGGGCGGGAAGCTAGTTGAAAATAGATT
Organism: Cosmorhoe ocellata; assembly: GCA_963675405.1. Taxonomy (NCBI): domain Eukaryota; kingdom Metazoa; phylum Arthropoda; class Insecta; order Lepidoptera; family Geometridae; genus Cosmorhoe; species Cosmorhoe ocellata. The sequence goes on along the minus strand of OY776271.1, from coordinate 4,653,391 downwards.
CTTATGCGCTTTGCATTATGGAGCAACTATTGCAGCAACTGGCAACTAGCTTTTTGCATATTATTAAATAGGATTGTGCACACATAGCAATTCGAGTTTCGATTTCCCGTGATCGAAAAAAACCTTTAAGCTCCATATCTTATGTTTGTAGTATTACATCGAATAATAGGTTGTGTCTAAGACATCAATAATCGATTAAGTGTAGTCACAATCGATTATATTCACAATTTTATGTTTGTTGGCATATGCAAATATTTGTTAATTTTTTATATTGTAAAATATGTCTGTGATGGCAACCTATGTGACGCCCTCTTTCTGCCTAGCTCTCGGCGCGTGCGGTCGATGTATCTGAGCCAACTGATTAAACTGGATTTATAGTACAAACAACAGGCTTATTACTTACTAGCTGTCCCGCCCGCGACTTCGTTCACTTAAAGTATCTAAACTGAGTTTCAAACACATCATACAACTCATAAAAATCCCATACTAACTTTGACACCCCATTTTACCCCTTTTTGAAGGTTATATTGAAAAATCCTGAAACACGTGTCCATTCGTTTTGCATTTACAGTACACAAACAAAGTTTCAGACCAATCGCACCACCCGTTAAAAAGTTCCCATACAAAAATTGACCCCACATTTGATCCTTTTTTGATGCTTATATTGAAAAATCCTGAAACACGGGTCCATTCATTTTGCATTTAAAATGCACAAACAAAGTTTCAGGAAAATCGCTCCACGCGTTAAATAGTTTCATACCAAAGTTTTCACCCTTTTTCACCCCCTTAGAGGTGGAATTTCCAAAAATCCCGCCTTAGTGGGTGGTTTTGTTATAAAAGGAAACCACCTTTTAAATTTCAGCTTTCTATCTTCAGCGGTTTCGGCTCGGCGATGATCAATCAGTCAGTCAGTCAGTCAGTCAGTCAGGTTAAGCTCTTATATAGGTATAGATTATAAACCTGCCGCTAACTTCCACAGGTTGCTTTACAAACGCTATAATATAGCTAGATATTGTAATCGCAGCTATTGTAGCATCTCTATGTCTCTTTAGGTTGTAAACTAAGGTTTAACCGTCGCTAAAATGTGACTTTGGTAATACCATTTGATACTTAATTAAATAAAAGTTATTTGCCAGTTGCCAGTTGCTGCAATAGTTGCTCCATGATTTTCAATTAGGTACTTTTTGTATCTATAATATTACTAGCTGTCCCGCTCGTGACTTCGTTCACTTAAAGTATCTAAACTGAGTTTTGAACAAATCACACTAATAAAAAAATCCCATAAATGACTTTGACCCCCCCCTTTCACCCTTTTTAGAGGGTTAATTTGGAATATCCAGAAATACGTGTCCATTCATTTTGCATTTACAGTACACAAACAAAGTTTCACACCAATCGCACCACCCGTTAAAAAGTTCCCATACAAAAATTGACCCCACATTTGACCCCTTTTTGATGCTTATATTGAAAAATCCTGAAACACGGGTCCATTCATTTTGCATTTAAAATGCACAAACAAAGTTTCAGGAAAATCGCTCCACGCGTTAAATAGTTTCATACCAAAGTTTTCACCCTTTTTCACCCCCTTAGAGGTGGAATTTCCAAAACTCCCGCCTTAGTGGGTGGTTTTGTTATAAAAGGAAACCACCTTTCAAATTTCAGCTTTCTATCTTCAGCGGTTTCGTTCGGCTCGGCGATGATCAATCAGTCAGTCAGTCAGTCAGTCAGGTTAAGCTCTTATATAGGTATAGATTATAAACCTGCCGCTAACTTCCACAGGTTGCTTTACAAACGCTATAATATAGCTAGATATTGTAATCGCAGCTATTGTAGCATCTCTATGTCTCTTTAGGTTGTAAACTAAGGTTTAACCGTCGCTAAAATGTTACTTTTGGAATACCATTTGATACTTAATTAAATAAAAATTATTTGCCAGTTGCCAGTTGCTGCAATAGTTGCTCCATGATTTTCAATTAGGTACTTTTTGTATCTATAATATTATAAAGAGGAAAGTTTTGTATTTTTGTTTGTAACGAATAAACTCAAAAACAACTGGTCCGATTTCAAAAATTCTTTTACCATTAGAACGCTACATTATTCCTGAGTAACATAGGCTACCTATATTTTATGTAGGTATCTCGCAAGCAAAGCCGCGAGCGAAAGCCAGTTTGTAATAAATGTTGTTTAAACTTTTCCCAGTTCGTCCCATCAGCAATATAGACTCAACGTCCACCTGTCTGCCCGCGCGTCGTTGGTGCACTCTCTCCGTCGCCGAACAGACCAAATGCTCGTGGGTCCGTGGCGCTGCCTACACCCTCGGCATCCAGCCGACCATAGCCTGCCAGCAGAGGGCGACAGTTATCGACTGTCTGAAGGAAATTAGGGATGATCGTGCCGACTTTATTTCTTCGCCGTCAAACTACGGATATTTGGCTAGACAGTACGTATCGCTTAGATATAGATATAGACTAAGCTCTAGACATAGACATGGAGAGCGAAATGGACAGGATATAGACATGGGCATGGACAGACATGGACAGACATGAACATGGACAGACATAGACATGGATAGAGATGGACATGGACAGACATAAACATGAACAAACATGGTCATGGACAAACATAGACATGAAGAGACATGGACATGGACATGGATAGACATGGACAGACATGACCCGACATGAATGTAGACATGGACAAATATGGACAGACATAGATATAGACATGGTCATGGACAGACATAGACACACAATAAATGAAAGTTTGCATATCGCTTCTTTATTACATTAAGTTTATGTGTATATTTACACATATATATCTCTGTAACAGCTGAACAGATTTGAATAAAATTTGGTGTAAATGTAGAATATATCCTGTATTACCACTTCAGAGGTGTTGCCCACTTCAGCATTATTATTACCCTAGAATTAATAAAATGTTTCAGCAGAGTTGCCCACTTCAGCATTATTATTACCCTAGAATTACTAAAATGTTGGTGTTGCCAACAGACACTACAAGCTATCTCCAGTCAAGTTGGTGCAGAACCAGCGCGCAGCCGCCTCCAGGATCGCCGCCTTCGTCAAGGAGACATCCGCGCAGAACAACGTCTCTCGCTTCGAGAACTTCCGCGGGGCGAAGGCCTGTTTCCCGGAGTACGGCGGCCTAGGTATTTTTTACACCTTGGGTTATTATTGGAGTTTTAGAAAGAACTTTTAACTTTAATTCACATATTTTACACTCGCGTCAAAAACTCGGGTTTTATAGGAAAAATAACCACCAAAATTACACAATAAAACTCAAAATAACACGAGAAAAAATATAAAAACTAGAGCGTCAAAGTTGACAGGCGAAATTCATCGCAGGAAATCCGAGGTTTCTTTCACTCTCACTCTTCTTCTTCTTCTTCAATTATGGCATCTGTCTCTTAGAGAACAATTTTTGCCAGTGTCAAGTGTATTAATTTATAAGTATTGTCAACGTCACAGAGTCAGTCAAGTTGTCAAGTCAATTTTAAACAAAAGATGGCTGTTTTGTTGAAAATTTTCGGGATTTCCTCCGATGGATTTGAAGAGAACTATTCACTCTAATTCACATACCTACTTTACACTCGCGTCAAGAACCCGAGCTTTATTGGCAAAATAACCACCAAAATTACGCAATAAAACTCAAAATAACACGAGAAAAAATATAAAAACCAGAGCGACGTAGTTGTCAGGCAAATACACCGCAGAAAATCCCCTCACTCTCACTCAAAGACATTTTATCTATTGACTCTCACTACAATTGGCGTCTGTCATGTCTGCGAATGTCAGATTTGACTTGATGCTTTATCGATAACGCGGCAAGTGCTAACTTATGAATAAACTGGATTCTTTACATAAATAATTAAAAAAAAAAAAAAAAAAAATATGATCACGACTGTAATCCCCGGGCTCGGTAGATATCTCCTTAGATATTTGAGGATATCTAAAGGGGGTAGTCAGAGGCAAGTCCAAACATGACATATGGTACATGCCCACATTTTGCACAGTAGTTAGTATTCCGTACGTGACAGGTTGCAAGCCCATCGCCGCTTATAAGAATACTAACCTATGACACATACCTTCGAATTATTTGTTCTAGGGTATGCCGGTTTCCTCACGATGTTTTCCTTCACCGTTTAAGAGCACTGGCATTGCGCACATAAATTTTTCGAATGGAAAAACTCATTGGTGCACGACCAGGTTTGAACCCACGACCTTCGGATCGTGAGGCCGGGGTGCTACCACTGCACCACCAGCGCACATAAATAATTGTGTTTGTTATATTTATATGTTAATTACATTTTCATATAGGTAGGTATTTTAAGTAGAATTTTTTCTTAAGTAATATATTTAATATTATATATTTATATTTATTATATTACATAATAATTTATATATGTAGGTTATGTTTATTGTAGGTAGGTACCTACTTGATATGCAGGTAATTTTTTTTTTTTTTTGTAACTATCTATTTAGGTATAATATTTATTACAATTTAGCTTTATTTATCTATACTAATATTATAAAGAGGAAAACTTTGATTGTTTGTTTGTTTGTTTGATTGTTTGTTTGAAATGAATAGGCTCCGAAACTACTGAACCAATTTGAAAAATTCTTTCACCAATGTGTAGAATGAACTTTCAGGATGAACATAGGCTATATTTTATGTAGGTACTTCGCGGGCGACGCCGCGTGCAGAAGCTAGTAGTTTATAATATCCGAGTAAGTTTGTTTTTCTTTTGTGTATGCCACCGTCCTCAACTATTGTTTTTTCCTATCCATCCAGGTTACCTGGAGATCGCTTTTAGCGATAAAGGTCGCCCATTGTCACATTAATTTTAGTTTGTTTCCCTTTTGTATTTCTTCTTAAGGTGTACAATATAGTGATATTCTAGTTGCCAGTTGCTGCAATAGTTGCTCAATGATTTCCAACATAGAATATAATAGAATAGTATTCTATTCTATGTTTATATTATATGTTTGTCCCAGCCTACATAGCGTTCGTGCGCGCGGCGCAGGAGCGCGGCGTGCTGAGCGCGTCGGAGTGCGACTACGCACGTGGCGTCGGAGACCTCTTTAGCGGAGCCTGCGCGCCCGGCGCCGAGGACGCTTCTCACGCCTTGTCCGAATCCGTAAGTGACCTTGACCTTGACCTTGACCTCAACCCTGGCCTCTGCCTCAACATTGATCACCTCAACCTCTAGGTGCTCTGATCATAAAATCGGTTAACTTCAACCTCTACTGTGAGTGACCTTCGTGACCTTGACCTTGACCTCGACCGCAAACCTGGGACAACGGATTCATAATACCTTACCGAATAAGTATTACAATGTTATTTCGTACCATGACCTATGCAAATTGTATGGAAGTAGTGACGTTTCTATAATGGAATCGTTACGGAATCGTTGTGGAAGACTTCGTGGTAAGGCCCCTGACCTCTGCCTCAACATTGATCATTACCTCAATCTCTAGGTGCTCTGATCATAACATCGGCTAACCTCACTCAAACTCTACTCTGAGTGACCTTGGTGACTTTGACCTCGACCGCAAACCTGACCTCTGCCTCAACATTGATAACCTCAACCTCTAGGTGCTCTGATCATAACCTCGGCTAACTTCAACCTCTACTCTGAGTGACCTTCGTGACCTTGACCTCAAACCTGACCTCTGCCTCAACATTGATAACCTCAACCTCTAGGTGTTCTGATCATAATCTCGCCTTGAACCACGACCTTGGCCTTAACCTTGACCTTGACCCTGACCTTTACCACGATTATTTATTAATATTATTGTGTTATTAATTCAACAGACGTATAACGCAGCACCTCTCTGCTCAATCTGCAAGGCGGCCAACGCCACTGCTGGCAACACTACACAATGTAAGTTTAAAATAAATAATTATAATCACAAAGTTCAGTCAAAGTCAAAGTTAACATCCTATTTAAATAAATAAATAAATATTGGTGGACATTTCACACAACGCCATCTAGCCCCAAACTAAGCAAAGCTTGTACTATGGAAACCAGATGGTTGATAGATTAATTATATACAATTTTTTTTGGCTTGATGGCCTTGTATGAAATGTACACCAATATTTATTTATTTAATTAATTATTTATAAAAAAAATATGTGCACAATGCCATTGCTCTTCAACGGTGAAGGAAAACATCGTAAGGAAACCGGCATACCCTAGAACCAAAAATTCGAAGGTGTGTGTCATAGGTTAGTATTCTTATAAGCGGCGCGATGGGCTTGCAACCTGTCACGTACGGAATACTAACTACTGTGCAAAATGTGGTCATGTACCAAATGTCATGTTTGGACGTGTCTCTGACTACCTTCTTTAGATATCCTCAAAGATCTAAGTAACTAAAGATCTGAGAAGGTATCTACCGAGCCCGGGGATTACAGCCGTGATCATAATATTTATTTATTTTTATTTATTTAATGAATTCGTTCCAGCTACCTGCACGTGGGACAGTACTAACTTGTATTTCGGCAATCGCGGAGCCCTAGCGTGTCTCGCTGACCCCCTATCTGACGTGGCGTTCCTCAACACGAGAAACATTACTGGTAAGATAATTGAAAGCGAGCGAAAAAATTAAAAATTCAAAAATCTCCTCAAACTGTGCCGCCATTTTGTGGTGGCGGCCATCTTGGATTTGACATTTGTCATTGTGTATTATTCTACTAGTCAAGCCCATTCATTTGATACAGATATTGAGGGAGTTGTGAAAAAATATGTCATCCGCCATTTTGTGGCGGCCGCCATCTTGGACCGATTTCCATAAAACATAGCTAAGATCACTCTCGACTAGTTCAACTATGAAACAAAAATACAAAATCAAAATCGGTTAATGCGTTCGGGAGCTACGATGCCACAGACAGACAGACACACAGACAGACAAACACGTCAAACTTATTAATTATACAAAATTATATACAAGTAGTGTATTGGTAAACTCCTGCCTCACGATCTGAAGGTCGTGGATTCAAATCAAGCACCAATGGGTTTTTCTATTCGAAAAAATTATGTGCGCAACTAAAAATTCGAAGATGTGTGACATAATGTTAGTATTCAAATAAGCGGTGATGGGCTTGCATCCTGGCACGTGCGGAATACTAACTACTGTGCAAAATGTGGTCATGTGCCAAGTATCATGTTTGGACGAGCTGACTACCCTCTTTAGATATCCTCAAAGATCTGAGGATCTAAGTAACTAAAGATCTGAGGAAGATATCTACCGAGCCCGAGAAAATACAGTCGGGATCATATTTATTTTTAATTATGTATAATGACGGCCTTAGTCGAATAAGCAGATTGCTTACCTACTTCGTTTAAAGACTAATCTTTATTTATATCTTAATACCTATTCATTAATACAAAATATCAGAGTATATAGATGACAAAAAAGCTTGGGACGAATCAGCTCCAACTCTGCTAGGTATTCCTTACAAAATTAACAAGGATCATACAAAAAAAGCGCTAGGGCCCAGCGAGTTTCTTGTCAGTTCTTCTCGTACTGGGGATAGGACTGGAATTGGCACCTAGACTCACCTAGTGTGTAAGACGATTCAAAATGATCCCTGTGATTTCATTGAAATGAATATATTTGACTATTGACTATCAGCCTAATAGTTATTTATTATCTTTGTTTCAGAATACCTAGCCGCGCTGAACTTGCCAGCTACTCAATTCCGCGCCATATGTCGCAACAATTCGCTCGCGGTGTCGCCCGGTGTTGCCATCGATGATAACTGCGCTTTGGCTTACGTGGTCGACGCTGAGGTTATCACTAGAAGGTGAGGATCTGACCACTGTGGTGAAAGGATAAGCCTTACCACATTCTCTTTGAGTAATATATAAGTAATATAACTTTGATATTTCGTAACATGACCTTTATAAATTGTATTGAAGTAGTGTTAGAGCGATTACGCACGGCGTCCGATCCGAAGATCCGAACCCGTAAAAATATGGATCTAGAAAACTCGGACCGAATTCGGATATTACTTACGCACTAGTCCGATCTCTGATACCAATCAAGCAATTCAGGAGCCACAGCCAATGAATGACGTAAGGAAATCGGATGTAGTGCGTTAAGCTACCATAGTACCTATAGTTCTACAACTATCTGGACCATATTTTCGTTTAAGACGGGTGTATCTAATGCGTAGATGGACTAAGTCGCGTTTTGACTAAATTGTCATTTTACGTTAGCGTTATGTCTATGGCGGCCTTAGTCTATTTAGCAGTAGGTCTACCATGAGTTGTCACATTTAGATTGGCTGACGTTACTACAGTAGTAATAGTACGTTACTATGACATCTGTCTAAATTGTTACTCATGGTACCTACCAAATTCTAAGCAAATTAATGAGCGCAAACTACAGTCGCTGTAGTACTGTGACGTAGGATAGTTAACGTGACGTTTTAGTACCCAACTATCCGCTAGAGGCGCTGTACAAGTTTTCATACAATATTTTAACTACAGTCGCTAGCGAGTGTAGATTGTGAAAACTCATGGTAGACCCTCTGATACAAATCCAAGCAATTCAGGAGCCGCCTTTACGCATACGTCATTTTACGTGACGGAAATGACGAATGGCGGAAAGAAATCGGATGACGGAAAACGGATGTAGTGCGTTAAGTTACCATAGAAATAGTTCTACAACTACAGCCAGACCATATTTTCACGGGTTCGGATCGGACGCAGTGCGTAACCGCTCTTACTTCAAGCTTAAAATTAATTGTGACATTTTGAAACAATTCAAATTTTAAAATTCAATTCAACATATTCAAACTCAAATACTTATTTAAAATATTCAAATCTCGCGTACAAGCGCAAAAAACCACCTTAATTTTATATCTATTCCATCTGTTTTGATAACAAATTAATTTAACTAAATTACTTTTCCAGAAACGACCCTCTCTACAACAGTCTAAACGTATTATTCGACACGTTAGACCACTATTTCGGGTACACCGCCGCCATTGGCACACAACTGATCAACTTTGAAATATTCTCCCCATTCGACGGCGTCGGCGATCTACTGTTCAAAGATTCTACCATCGGATTGACAGAGCCTACCTTAGATAGCGCACATGAGCCGGCGAGGAATTACATCGAGTTATTTAAGCATTTGGACGCTTGTACCGCGGGTGTTGGGAATTTAGCCGCTAGTTTTTACTCTATGTTGTCTCTGGTTATCTTGTCTGTGATGACCAGATTTGTTATTTATTAATTTATTAATTTCCTTTTTTGTTAGTTGTGCTAGGCGTCCACAGTTATAGATAAGCTATAATATTATCACACTATGCTACGCGAGTTTATTGAAATAGTAGGTTGTTTTGATGCTTTATACATTGACATAATAATGAACAAGTATTTAAAAAAATCAAATTCATTTTATTTTGATAGCATTTATTTTATAAGGTGTGTGTAAGTACAGCGTGTAATATAAAATCACTTTGTTTTAACTTTGTAAGGACAGTTTTTATTTTTGTGATTTAAATAAAGTTTTCTTAATATTTTTTATTTTTATTATGATTACCTTCGCTAGGAATAAGAACAAGAATAAAAATAATTTAATAAATAAGTAAAATATAGGTAAGTACTTACTAGCTGGCTCGCGACTTCGTTCACTTGACGTATCTAAACAAATCACTTAACTCATAAAAAAATCTCATACTAACTTTGACACTCCATTTCACCCTTTTTAGAGGGTTATTTTGAAATATCCAGAAGTAAGTATCCATTTATTTTGCATTTAAAGTATGCAAACCAAAATTCAAACCAATCGCACCACCCGTTAAAAAGTTCCCATACAAACATTGACCCCCCTTTGACCCTTTTTGAAGGTTATATTTAAAAACCCTGAAACAAATGTCCATTCATCTTGCATTTACAGTACACAAACAAAGTTTCATGAAAATCGCTCCACGCGTCAAAAAGTATCATACTAAAGTTTTCACCCTTTTGACCCCTTTAAGGGTAGAATTTCCAAAAATCCCGCCTTAGTGTCTGGTTTTGTTGTAAAAGGAAGCCACCTTCCAAATTTCATGAACCAGTCAGTCAGGTAAGATCATAAAATAGGTAAGTATAGATAAATTAGTAGGTACTAGGTACCTACCTATGGATATCTATATCTATATAAGAGCTTAACCTGACTGACTGACTGACTGACTGACTGACTGATTGATCATCGCTGAGCCGAAACCGCTGAAGATAGAAAGCTGAAATTTGGAAGGTGGCTTCCTTTTATAACAAAAGCACCCACTAAGGCGGGATTTTTGGAAATTCCACCTCTAAGGGGGTGAAAAAGGGTGAAAACGTTAGTATGAAACTTTTTAACGCGTGGAGCGATTTTCATGAAACTTTGTTTGTGCACTGTAAATGCAAAATGAATAGACATGTGTTTCAGGATTTTTCAATATAATCATCAAAAAGGGGTCAAATGTGGGGTCAATGTTTGTATGGAAACTTTTTAACGGGTGGTGCGATTGGCCTGAAACTTTGTTTGTGTACTGTAAATGCAAAATGAATGGACACGTGTTTCAGGGTTTTTCAAAATAATCTTCAAAATGGGGTCAAATGTGGGGTCAATGTTTGTATGGGAACTTTTTAACGGGTGGTGCGATTGGTTTGAAACTTTGTTTGTGTACTGTAAATGTAAAATGAATAGACACGTATTTCAGGATTTTTCAATATAACCTTCAAAAAGTGGTCAAATGGGGGGTCAATGTTTGTACGGGAACTTTTTAACGGGTGATGCGATTGGTCTGAAACTTTGTTTCAAATTTCAGGATTTTTCAATATAACCTTCAAAAATGGGTAAAATGGGGTGTCAAAGTTCGTATGGGATTTTTATGACTTGTGTGATGTGTTGGAAACTCAGTTTAGATACTTTAAGTGAACGAAGTCGCGGGCGGGACAGCTAGTTTTAGAATAAGACAAAATAGGTAGTCCATTTCACTAACCACATGGTAGAGGTGTGCTCGGTAGTGCCGAACAACAGCCAATTTATTGCGTCATTAGGTAGGTACAAATCAAATAAACCAGTCTCTCACAAAAAAGAGACAATCAGTAATATTTTGACCACAAATGATTCGTTTTATAAGGCAGCTTATCCACTGATGCGCTACGTTGCTAAGCTAAAGATGTCAAAAGACTCAGGATAGCTTTTATAGCTTAAAACGGAAATGTTTGGCTGAGCTTAGTTTTTTTTATGGAAAGATGCGAGCTAAGGTTGGCTAGACTAGAAAGCTATGTGGCTGTTTTTTTTTTATATAATGTATTATTCATTTATGTATATTTTTTAACACGGCTTGACCAATTACCTAAACTATATTCACATAATGATGATGTAAATAGTATTGTCCGGTAAAAATTTCAAGGTCATCGGTTTTGTAGTTTAAAAATCACAGCCGCCACAACCTTTAATACTCGTATTTGGTCCAAATAACATTAGACAAATAACATGAGATAAATATTTAGTTGTATTTTATAATCGGGCAGACGAAGTCGCGAGCGGGTCAGCTAGTTAATAATATAAATGCGAAAGTTTGGATGTATGGATGTGTGTTACTCGGTCATGCTGAAACGGCTGAACGGATCTGGATGAAGCTTGCAATAAAGCATAGGCAATTTTTTATCCAATAGGTACCACGCGAGCGGAGCCGCGCGTGATAGATATTAAATAACATCAGACTTGAGCTAGGGACGGCTAGCTAAAGAAAGCCACTACTTTCCTTTGGCACTACTGCTTGGCTCTACTAGTAGAGTGAAGGAAAATTTTACTTTCCCGTGACACTACTGGTAGTGCTACGGGTAAAAGTACATTTCCAGTGACACTACCCTGTTGCAGTAGTTTCACGGGAAATATTATTTCCCGTGGCACGAGTGGGGTATCAAATCTCTTTCTCTATTATAACTGCAATCTTAAACTAATAACTAATCTTAAACGTCCTACAAAAGGTTTAAAAGCGTGTTAAACCGACCTAAATGGGTTCTTTTCATTTTTATAGCGTGACATAGCTCCGTAGCTTAGCTTAAGTGGAAAAGCGCCTTATGTAGGTAACGCTGTAAGTAGTGAGTAGGTACTACGTATAGGTATATACTATTCAGAGAATTATGACCTTTACTGGTTATTTAGTTCACATCAAGATTTTGTTGTGTGCGTAATTAGTAATCACTTGGATCGTCAGTCCAAACGAGATTTTCAAAAACAAGAGACGTGCGTGACCGTGTGCTAAGAAAAAAAAACAAAAACAGGATATCTTGTTTGTGCTTTGGCGCGTAAATAATAACCTCTAGTCATAGAGTTTAGCATTTTTTTTTATTTTAATATCAGGATGTTTGGTTTTTAGTGTTTTATTATTGCATAAAACCTCTTTGGTGATAAATTGCATTTTTAAATGTTTTAAGGCAAAGGTAAAATGTTCGGTGTGTCTGTGCTATTATTTTTGTTTTCTTGCATCAATGTGGGGCTACTGCAAGGAACTGGATCCGGGACCAATGGGAAATGTGAGTATTTTTTTTAATTTACATTCTAGGTAGGTATTTAAGTTAAGTCAACCCAATCTTATAATTTTTTTTTAACTAACTCCGTGACAAAGTTTCTACCAAGTAGGTATATTTTTTAACGAAACTTTTTTAAATATTTTGGTACCTAGCAGTTTAAATACTATGTATCTATAATATTCCAAGTTCCTACAATCCTCTATTCAACTTTTAGTAGCTATCAAGCCAAGTAGCAAACAAACAAATACTTATAAATAGTCTACAAAGAAACAAATATAATTATCTTCGTACTTATACATATATTAAGTAGGTGGGTACCAACTTACAAATTAGTACCTATACCTACTTACGGAAGGAGACTACGCTCTACTGCGTCTTATTTACCTAATAAAAATATTAAAATACAAAAGACTTCAACGCGCTTTTATGGTTTGCAAATGCTTGCAAAAAGTTAATTTGTAAATTCTTGTTGGATTTTTTCCAAAATCTTTAAAAAATATTACTCTGTTCTCAAATTGTTTTTCAAGTCTAAAATTAATAAGATCCATTTACTCATTAATAAGTAGAATCCTTACTAATATTATAAACGGAAAGTTAAAATATTTTAAACTGTTTGTGTGTTAGGCCTTATCTACATTTTGTATAAAAAAAATTAAGATAAAGTCGCGGCCAACAGCTAGTAATAAAATAAAAATACCTACTACAGTAAAATTCAATTTAAACCAGACTCTAGCTAGACCTGTACTCGTATGTAGATAAATCATTATGAAAATTACAAAATGCCTGCATGATGTCATAATAAGATCGCAAAGATACCAAGGTTTTAGTTTATTTGATATTTTTCCTGTGTAAAACTCGTCTGTTGGTATGTCGTCGGCTCGCGGGGTTTCCCTGACTACGCCATGTTTACTTGGCTATAAATTTATGAGGGTTTTTTTATCCCTCGATATATTTATACCTGTTTCGGGGGGTTATTTTATCACTCGTTATATTTACACTTACTTGTTTTGGGGGGTTTTTTTTACCTCTCGTTATATTTATATTTATACTTGTTTTGGGGTGCATGAATGTATGCAAGTTACTATGCAAACGGCTGGAAAGATTTAGATGATGCATTCGTGGGATTCTGTATTGCAACATTATAACGATATAGCATGGCTTACATGGATTTTTATTTGCTTAATTTTAATGTACCTATATAACGAAAAAATAACCTGGTTTTCTTTGGGGTCGAGGAAAAAGGCAAGTCAGAAACAGAATTAGTCGACTATATCAAAGAAATCATACTGGACATGGGAGTACACATGGACAGCCAAGAAATTAGTAATGTCTACAGAACCGGAAGGGAGTCCGAAAATAGGAACCGGCCAGTAGTAGTGTCCACCACAACCCAATGGAAAAAAACACCTTATACTTAAAAACAGGCCCAACCTACCAACAGGAATCAATGTGAAGGAGGACTACTCCAAAGATATCTTGGAAAAACGTAAACAACTTCAACCCCTAGTGCAAGAAGAAAAAAAGAAAGGCAACACAGCTTATTTAAAGTATGATAAACTGATAGTGAAAAAACCGAAAACAACAACAGAGAGAAGCGAAAAAGAGAAAACTCAGGCTCGCCTAAGTCGGAGACTCAGAAAAAACCTAACACAAGCAAAGCCCAGCAGGAACGCACAAAACCGCTGTCCAAAACTTATGCGAAAGATATTATCAGAGCTAACATACTAAATTACGTAGAAAGAGCAAGATCCGACCCAGAACTGAACACCCCAAAAAACTACTAAGAGCTGCGGGACACCGGAAACAAACAACAACAACAATAACAAACCACAAACACAACGAAACAACACAACGTCTCCCACTACGGCCGGTCCCCGCGGGAGACTTAGACCACCACCCTCTAACAAAAAGAAACACAACAATTAAAATTTCAACTCTGAATGCCTTAACCCTTAGAACGGATGAAAGCCTACATGAATTAGAAAAAGCCCTGGAAGACATTAAATGGGACATCCTAGGTATAAGTGAAATGCGTAGACTAGATGAAAAAATTGAAGAACGAGTAGGATACATATTATTCCATAAAGGCGAGACAGCCGGTCAAAAAGGCGTAGGATTCATAATTAAACAATCTCTTAAACGCCACATTCAAGAGCTGATTGGAATATCCGAACGCTTAGCTGTACTCAACATGGACATACCAGGATATAAAAAATTATGGACCATTATTCAGGCATACGCTCCGACGGAGCAAGCAATAAAGAGTAAAACTGAACATTTCTACAAAAACCTAACACAGACGCTAATAAAGTACTCTCACAATCACATTATACTAATGGGAGACTTCAACGCCCAGGTAGGAGGAAAACAAAGTAAAGAAGAATATGTCTTGGGAAATTTTGGACAAGGAAAAAGAAGCCCAAATGGGGAACGGCTACTCGAACTACTATTAGAACATAACTTATCGATTCTCAACAGTATGTATAAGAAAAACAAGAAAAATAAGTGGACATGGTTCTCCCCCGACGGTCGGTATAAAAACGAGATTGACTACATAACAACAAACTACTCAAAGGCATTCACGGATACATCAGTACTATCAAAATTCAACTTCAATACAAATCATCGCATGGTAAGAAGCTCCTTAAGAATAGTACCACCAAGCAAACCTAGAAAGTACGTAGCTCCACACAAAACTCAAAGTACTGAAATTCTAAAATAAATTGGTAATGTCTTGCGCAAAACAACTGAAGATTTCATAAAAATGGAAAACGACAACATCGATGTTCTTACAATGTATGAAAAGCTAGAAAAACAACTAACACATCCTAAAAATGAAAAAAATAGACAAAACAAATACGAACTAACTGATACAACAATACAATAATAATAATAATAATAATATATGATCACGACTGTAATCCCCGGGCTCGGTAGATATCTCCTCAGATCTTTAGATACTTAGATCTTTGAGGATATCTAAAGGGGGTAGTCAGAGGCAAGTCCAAACATGACATTTGGTACATGCCCACATTTTGCACAGTAGTTAGTATTCCGTACGTGACAGGTTGCAAGCCCATCGCCGCTTATAAGAATACTAACCTATGACACATACCTTCGAATTTTTGGTTCTAGGGTATGCCGGTTTCCTCACGATGTTTTCCTTCACCGTTTAAGAGCACTGGCATTGCGCACATAAATTTATCGAATGGAAAAACTCATTGGTGCACGACCAGGTTTGAACCCACGACCTTCGGATCGTGAGGCAGGGGTGCTACCACTACACCACCAGCGCTCTTACAATACAACTTATTGAAAATAGAAAAAACCTGATTTTAAATCACCCAAAGAAAGAAAATATAAAACTAATCACAGAACTCAGTAAGAAAATTAGAGAAAACATCAGAAAAGATAGGAAGTATAAAAGATTGCAAACTTTAGAAAAGCACATAAAAAGAACGGGAGGTGTAAAGAAGGCACTAAAGGAACTTAGAGAAACAAGCAAAGAATGGATACCGAAGCTAAAGAAAAAGGAAAATACGTTTACAAACAGAAAAAGCATCAACGAAATAGCTACCAAGTTCTATCAGGATATATACTCGCACTCAGCCAAGACCCTAAAACAAGAACAAAGTAATACGCCAATTGAAAAACAAAACAGTAAGGAACCAGAGCCAGTAATACTCTGTAGCGAAGTTAAAAAAGCTATTCTTAGTCAAAAAATGGAAAAAGCTCCAAGTCCGGACAAAATCACAAATGAACTTCTTAAAGGTACTCTTGAAGAATTATTACCCATGTTAACATCAATATTCAATGAAATACTGAAGACGGGCAAAATACCTATACAGTGGAAAACATCGCATATCATCCTTATATTTAAGAAAGGTCAAAAGAAGATATCGGAAACTATAGACCTATAAGCTTGTTATCAAATATATATTAGGTTTTTTCCAAGGTTATTCTAGAAAGAATTAGTACAAAACTAGATGAAAATCAACCACGTGAACAAGCTGGGTTTAGAAAAAGATATTCTACCCTAGACCATATACATACTGTAAAACAAATACTAGAAAAATATAAGGAATACAACAAAAATCTATACATGGCATTTATAGACTATTCTAAAGCTTTTGACAGTATAAGTCACAAAGCCATATGGGAAAGTTTGGAAAACCTCTAATATACATTGAAATCATTAGGAACATTTACAAAAATAGTGAGGCGAGAATACAATTAGAAACCCTAGGAAAAAAGTTTTCGATAGAGAGAGGGTTGCGACAGGGCGACCCTCTATCACCCAAATTGTTCACAGCAGTACTAGAAAATATATTTCGTAAACTGGATTGGGATGGCTTTGGTCTAAATGTGCAAGGCGTGAAGTTGAACTACTTAAGATTCGCAGATGATATCATACTGTTTGAAGAAAAACCTACACGTCTTGAAGAAATGATAAGATCACTAAACGAGGAAAGTATGAAAGTAGGACTAACTATGAATAAGGGCAAAAGAAAACTACTTACAAATTCGGCACAAATTGAAATTAAAATTGATAACCAACCTATCGAATATGTTCAAGAATACATCTACCTAGGACAGATAATATCTCACGAAGATCAAACTACTAAGGAAATAAATAGAAGAATAGCAAACGGATGGAAGAAGTACTGGTCGATAAAAGAAGTAATGAAATCAAAAGAGCTAAGCATGTCAATAAAAAGGAAAACCTTTGACACCTGTATACTTCCGGTCATTACATATGGGTGCGAAACATGTTCTCTCACAAAACACCACAGAGAAAAATTGGAACGCTGCCAGAGAGCCATGGAGAGAAGCATGACAGGAACAAAGAAACAAGATAAAGTGAGAAGTAGCAAAATTAGAGAAAAGACTAAAGTAGCAGATATACTCACTCGAATAGATCAACAAAAATGGAGATGGACCGGTCATATGATCCGAGACACACATAACAAGTGGAGCACAACTGTCTCTGACTGGTACCCCAGAGATGGCAAACGCAACAGAGGACGCCAAAGACTCAGGTGGGAAGATGATCTTAAACTAACGGCT
This sequence comes from Cosmorhoe ocellata, assembly GCA_963675405.1. Taxonomy (NCBI): domain Eukaryota; kingdom Metazoa; phylum Arthropoda; class Insecta; order Lepidoptera; family Geometridae; genus Cosmorhoe; species Cosmorhoe ocellata. The sequence continues at coordinate 4,635,780 of OY776271.1, read as the reverse complement.
GGAGATCATTGGAGAAGGGTAGCTAGAGACAGAACTCAATGGAAACAGTTAGAGGAGGCCTATGCCAAGAGGCACACTGAGTTACGAGATATTTTATAATATATGTAACTTGTTCTATGTAAATAAGGTTATTATATACACAGGTGTAACTCAGAATAAAGGGCTATATTATTATTATTATTATTCTAATGTACCTATATAATATTTTTTAAATTATTTTCTTTTATATTATGGTTGTACCTATGTAGCATGTAATATTATGTAGGTATGCATAAAGTTGTAATAAACTATTTGAATTCAATTGAATTATATTATTTGCGGGCGGGGGAATTTTGCGCGAGTCGCCATTTGGCAGAATAAGGTAACTAGAGGTAATTAATAGATTTTGTCATTTTTTTTCAATATTATTGGCTTAGGTAATTTCTATTTGTGATTATTTATTAACCTTGAATGAATGAAATTCGTCGTCATTAGGAGCTTAATAATGTCATATTAGGGTCATTTCAAAAGATGTCCAAGCCGGTTTTGCAAGGTCATAACCAAATTGATAGGTTAGAACCCAGCTAATAACTATGTAATAATATTGCTATAAGATGTGAGCTCTCGGTGAGATCATCATTTCGGATGACAGCTGTCAAACTAAAAACTGTCATATTTCGGAAACTACTGATTCTAAACCATTGGTTTGTATGGAGATATGACAGCTCTCGACGAGATCTTCATTTCGGATGACAGCTGTCAAACTAAAAACGGGCACATCTCGGAAACTTCTCATCTTAGTAAAGTAAAGTAAAGTAAAGTAGAATTTATTGCAAGAAATACATGTTACAAAGATGTTATTTTTCATAGTATGTCCATTGTATTCTGCCATGTTATGGCGTGCAATATTTAATTTAATTACATGGATTAATGATAATTACATTATATAAAATAACAAGTCACATTTTAAATTCTAATTAGATTATTATTATTATTATTTATTTATTATTATATAATTTGACTGTAGGAGATTTTATCTTCAAAAAATTCTTTTACTGAGTAATAACATTTAGCTTCTAATATTGATTTCAGCTTTCTCTGGAACAGCGAACGTGGTAGCTCTCTTAATTGTTTAGGTAGCTTGTTGTAAATAGAAGGAGCCATGCAGAAGATACTCCTGCGCATCAACTCGGTCTTTGATTTTGTAACACATACTCTACTTTGGTCTCGTCTGTTACGAACGACTACTTCTGACACCTGACAAAACAGCTCAGGGTTATTTTTAACAAACATTGCAGTCTCGAAAATGTACAAGGAAGGGACAGTCATTATTTTATATTCTATAAAGTAGGGTCTACACGAGTCCGTCATTTTACGACGGAACATCGCTCTGATGCAGCGCTTTTGATGCTTAAATATTTTGTCGACATTAGTTGAATTTCCCTAGAATATTATTCCGTAACGAATATTCGATGCAATCAGTCCGTGATAGGCTATGATAATTGTTTCTATGTTAACTACTAGAGATAGTGTGTGCAGTATATAGACCAGACTGTTTATTTTTTTGCCGAGGTGTTCTATGTGTGTTTTCCAGTTAATTTGTTTATCAATATGTAGTCCTAAGAATTTAGTAGAATCAATTTCTTCGATTTTAATATTATTATGTTGAATGTCAAGTTTAGGAAATGCTGCATTATCGCGTTGTCTGAAGTGTATAATTTTAGTTTTATTCATATTTATTTTCAAATTATTGTTTTCTAACCATTTTATTATAGATTCCAATGCTAAATTTATGTCATTTTCATATGTCTTTATATTATTGATATATGATACGGTCACGGTACTATCGTCAGCGAACAATGACATATGCTGTATTGTTGCTTTGGGCAGATCATTAATATAAGCTATGAATAATAAAGGGCCTAGTACACTTCCTTGTGGGACACCAAATTTCATTATGCGTTCATTAGAAAGATGAATTTCTTCAAGTTTAGTTTTATAGTTAATTTTTCTTATTTCAGTAATTTGTTTCCTGTTTTCTAAATATGATTTAATTAGTTGTAGAGACACTCCCCTGATACCATAATTCTCTAACTTATTAAGTAAGGTTTCGTGATGTACGTAATCAAAGGCTTGTGTCATATCACAGATCATATGTTAGACCACCGGTTTGTATAGAGGTCGCTGAGGTCTACATTTCGGATGACAGCTGTTAACTTGATGCAGTGGGGCCACGAACCTACGATTTTAACTATGACTGGTAGTCCCGAAGCAGTGGAACTACGAACCCATGATTTCAGGGATAGTGGGACCACGAGTAATAGTGGTACAATCCCAGTGAGACCACGAGTCGCGACCCAAGTATTTTAATAAAAATATAAAAAATAAATATAAAAGTAGAAAAAATACTTAAGTATCTATTATTTTGGTACTTTTTTACCCGACTGCGGAGGACAGATTTGAAAAATAATGTGTCGTTTGATTCGTCTGGATTACAATAGTGACATAAATTTATACAAAAAGCAAAAAAAAACAAATATGGTGGCATTGATAACTTTTTTTATACTTTGCACTAAGTAAATATAATAAGTACCTACCTAGGTTGTAGAAATGCAATAAGCTCGTTGTCCACAAATTACGTAATAAATAAGAGGGAAAAAGGGAAAAGAAAATGGAAGAATTTATAATATAATAAAAGATATAATAATAAAATTAAGTACGTATGTATTTTTCATCACAACAGAGAACAAAAACCTTCTAGTACCTATATAGGTAGGTATGTAGATCGAACCTGGAGCATCACCACGAATTCATGAATTACCGATTTAATATTACATTGTTATTTCGTACAAGACCTATGCAAATTGTATTGACTTCAAGCTTCAAATGTGAGTTTCTAAAACGGAATCGTTCTGGAAGACTTCGTGGTAAGGACCTGCTCCTGGTATTGTGAAGACTGGTGCCTGATACTAACTATTGTTACACGAATTTAGGCTAAATTCAAGCTTGGTGTTCAACAGTGAGACTGTGTGTGGTGGAGACGCGAGGGACATTCAAACGAAGCCAGAGATACTGTCCAGTGCTGGACGAGGAGGACGCAGACGTGGAATGTGTGCTGGGAACAGACAGGTTAGTAGCTTGGTAGCACGGTTAGTAACTGCTATAGCTAGGTTAGTATCTTTGTAACATGGTTAGTAACTCGCTATAGCTGTGTTAGTAACTTTGTAACATGGTTAGTAATACGCTATAGCTGGGTTTGTGACTTTGTAACATGGTTAGTAACTCGGTAACAGCTGGTTAGTGACTTAGTAACATGGTTAGTAATACGCTATAGCTGGGTTAGTGACTTAGTAACATGGTTAGTAACTCGCTATAGCTGGGTAAACGTAAACTAAGTAGCAATTTTCTTTTGTAATTTGTGTACAGTAAAGTATAAATAAATAAATAAACAAATACACAAACATACAACGCCCTAATGAGATTTCAATCGCTTCGCTCGCTCAATCAATTTTTCTTCTCACGAAGGTTGGACTGCCTGCGTCGGATCAGCAAGGGCACGGTAGACTTCGGAGTGTTCAGTCCTGAGGACCTGGTGGCTGCGCAGTGGGCGACCCTGGACGTGCTGGTCACCAACGAGATCAGACACCGTGACAGTAGTGAGTTCATTTAGTTATTAGTTTTTAGTGAAATCAAAATCAAAATATGTTTATTTTCAATTAAATCACAGGGATCATTTTGAAACGTCTTACATACTATGTGAGTCTAAGTGCCTATTCCAGTCCTATCCCCAGTGCGAGAAGAACTGACAAGAAACTCGCTGGGTCCTAGCGCTTTTTCTGTATGATCCTTGTTAATTTTGTAAGGAATACCTAGCAGAGTTGGAGCTGATTCGTCCCAAGCTTTTTTATCATCTAAGTACTCTGATATTTTATAATAAGCTTTTCTAGACAGTCTGTTTAATTACATTTTTGATTTTTTTAAGAATTTTTGAAATCGGATCAGTACCTACCTAGGTATAGTTCATCCAACGCATCTAGGCATTCGTGAAGTTAGCCACAAGTGCGAGTTTGCGCGTGTACAGTTCCTACCCCCCTCCTCATACCTCCAATTGCTCCCGGAAAACGATACTGCGCAGCTCTTGCGGCTAACTTCACGAATGCCTAGATTCGTTGAGCCAACTATACTTTTTGAATTAATTCGTTACAAACAAAAATACAAAAACAAAACTATCCTCTTTATAATATCTATTGGTATAGATAGATTAATGTATCTTTAACCTTTTTTAATAAATAGTCAAGAAAATTATTACAAGATGTTACAGTCCACTCCAAAATTGATACCTAGATGTTAACCCAAGATTAGTAAAAAAATAACCTATAGTTGTAATACCCTACCTTTCATAGTTTGTTAACCTTCCAAGATAGTTAGTTATGAACAAGCAGATGTTGTTTTTTGTTTGTTTTTTTTTTTTTTTTCATTAATTTAATTTGTTTTTAAAGCGTTGACACACTTTGAGAGGGCGGAATGTTTAGATAATAAAATAGCTACTTTTGTTAAAAGTTTACCAAATTTGAAACTAGATGTCGCCTCTAAAATTTGTCTCAAAGCTAGATCGCGCTGACGAAAACACACGGCCAGCTATAAATAGCTTAGTAAGAATCTGAATTAATTGAGAGTTTTCTATACCTACTTAGTGCGTTTAATTATAATACCAGTATCAGCTATCTGGTTCTCATAGTACAAGCTTTGCTTAGGCTAGATAGGTGTGAATTGTTCACCAATATTTATTTATAGGTTGGCGCAAGATAGAGGCGAATGGCAAAAGCGAAGAGAGACTATGCCCAGAAGTGGGATGAGAAGGGCTGATGATGATTTATTGGAACAAAGTTTTGGAACGAAGTTCCTTATCGCGCGTTGCGAAAGCGGGCTAGACGGAAAAAATTAAGAACAAAAGTTGTAACGACACTTTTTGCTATAGTTGTACCTAAGCCGTGCGGCGTGCGCGTGTTTCTCTGTCTGTCTCTCTCTCTCTCTTATTACAATTCCTTCACAAATTAATCGAAAGGAATTTCGTTCCATCCGGGTGTCCCTTGACACCTCTCAAGTTTTTTTTTATTTATTTGTCAATTAAAATTCCAGAAGAATATGAACGCAGCGTGGTAGCTATAGTGAACCGGCGGATCCTGCCGGATTCCTCGTCTACCCTGCACTCCGTACTCCGGAACAGCACCCTGTGCCATCCAGGAGTGGGGCTGGACAACCTTCGGCCGCTCAGTGACACCTTAGCCGGGGTATGTTATCAAAGATAGAACTATTAGTTTGCCCCGTACTGAGATTTCGCGCGTGATGTCCACAATCCTCTAAAAATCTCCATATCCCAAGGTTAAAGACAGAACTAGTAGTTCGCCCCGTACTGAGATTTCGCGCGTGATGTCCACAATCGTCTGAAAATCTCCATATCCCAAGGTTAATGACAGACGTCTTATTAGTTCGCCCCGTACTGAGATTTCGAGCGTGATCTCCACAATCCTCTAAAAATCTCTATATCCCAAGGTTAAAGACAAAACTAGTAGTTCGCCCCGTACTGAGATTTCGCGCGTGATGTCCACAATCCTCTAAAAATCTCCATATCCTAAGGTTAAAGACAGAACTAGTAGTTCGCCCCGTACTGAGATTTCGCGCGTGATGTCCACAATCCTCTGAAAATCTCCATATCCCAAGGTTAATGACAGACGTCTTATTAGTTCGCCCCGTACTGAGATTTCGAGCGTGATCTCCACAATCCTCTAAAAATATCCCAAGGTTAATGACAGACGTCTTATTAGTTCGCCCCGTACTGAGATTTCGCGCGTGATGTCCACAATCCTCTAAAAATCTCCATATCCCAAGGTTAAAGACAGAATTAGTAGTTCGCCCCGTACTCAGATTTCGCGCGCGATGTCCACAATCCTCTAAAAATCTCCATTATCCCAAGGTTAAAGACAGAACTAGTAGTTTCCCCCGTACTGAGATTTCGCGCGTGATCTCCACAATCCTCTAAAACTCTCCATATCCCAATGTTAAAGACAGACCTAGTAGTTCGCCCCGTACTGAGATTTCGCGCGCGATGTCCAAAACCCTCTAAAAATTTTATAGTCTCCATATTCCAAGGTTTTCTGGAAGAGAAACTCTTTTAAAAATGAGTAGGTAAGTAAATAAAAAAATAAAAATATTTATTTGTATAAATTCGGAAAACCAACAAAGCTATTATACAATGATATTAAAAAAGAATTAATACAAATAGCTAGCCAATTAAAGGCAGATTAGTAATTAAATGTGAACACTTACTAAAACTACGCGTACCTACATAGCTACACCACAAACAGCACGCTACCATGCCAATAACGAACTAGCTACGTACTCATTGTAAATAAATAACTATTAATTATAAATAAATAACCTACACACCAAAAAAAAGTTAAGGGACGCCTTGCCTTTTATTAAAAAATAACTGGCACCGCTTTTTATATAATTTAAGTAATAAGTAACTAGATTATCTTGGCCTACGCCAGCATTAAATCGCGAGGAGTGGAAGGAAGGAAGGCCTTTGCCCCAGTGGGATAGTGGCTGAAAAATAAATATAATTACTTAGTTTGTGACTAGTGTGGACGCGTTTTTATAAGTGTTCAGTACCCCTAGTATGATGAGTTTTTGATAGTTTACGAAAACTTTTTTCGAATAGTAGGTATCCTTTCATACATTTACCTCCATCGGCAATGTTAAGGAACTAAATTAAAGTCGATATCGTGAAAACTTGGTTTGAAAATCATTGCTGGGACTGCCTATAGGATATTTTCGATATTATTATTATTATCAACCTTATTTTAGTTCCATAACATTTCCGATGGAGGTAAATGTATGAGTATGGTATGGGCCAGACCTGGATGAGGCTAGCAGCAGACCGTGGACAATGCAAAGAGGGGCCTATACCCAGCAGTGGGTGAAATCGGGCTGCGGATGATGATGATGGATGAAATGTATGAAAGGATACTATTCGAAAAAAGTTTTCGTAAACTATCAAAAGCTCATACTAGGGGTACCTACCTACTGATATATTTTCTCGTTGTCGCAGTATCTAGAGTCGTTAGTCCTGGAGCGGTCTTGCGACCCTGCCCTGTCGCTGGCTGAGAACAGACTGAGGGCGTTGTCACGATTCTTCGGGCGAGCGTGCCGCGCCGGTGCATGGCTTGCGGACGCGCAGCGAGATGCGGAACTTAGTGAGTTCAATAGCTTAGGAAACCTACTAATATCATAAACGCGAAAGTTTGTAAGAATGTATGGATGTATGTTTGTTACTCTTTCACGCTGAAACGTCTGAACGGATCTGGATGAAATTTGGCACAGAGGAACGGGTATAGATTATACTCTTGGATAGCACATAGGCTTCTTTTTATCCCGGAAAATGTATGGTTTCCGTGAGATAGATTTGTTTTTGTTTTTCAAGGTACCACGCGGGCGAAGCCGTAGGCGGAAGCTAGTCTTATATATAAAAGGACTAGCTAATCGGATATCGCACCAGCAGTTTCTTTGTTACATTTTGATAGAGAGACCCTAATTTGGTAATCTTTGGATCATAAATTAACCTATCTATCACTGGCTGTTGAGTAGAAACATTTGCATACGAGAATTTTGTATTTTATGGGCCTTTGAATTACACCACCATACAACTACAACCCGGTCACATTATCTCGAGACCTCGCTGAAATGCGAACCTCCCGCCCCGTTCTCCTTTCACCTCCGTACGGTTAGCGCGCCAGAGTGAGAGAGAGAGCGTCATCGACGCCAGGTCTCGAGTTAATGTGACCGGGTTGTAAGAGATATAAATGCAAAATGAATGGACACGTTTTTCAGGATTTTTCAATATAACCTTCAAAAAGGGGTTAACCTTTAAAATGTTCCTCTACAATCATTGACCCCCCGTCAATGTTTGCATGGAAACAATGTGATAGTTTATATTTTTTACAAAAAAGAATCTACAATAGTAAAAATAACACTAGTTTAATTATTATAATTCCCAGAACAAAAGTACAGCTCGCTGTGCTCGGCGTGCAGCGCGCCGTCTCGCTGCGCTCCTTCAGACCGCTACTGGGGCAGCGCGGGCGCACTGCACTGCGTGTCGGACGGCGCGGGGGACGTCGCCTGGGCGGAGTTCGATGACGTCAGCCAATACTTCGGGGTGCGTTTCCTTTTTTCCCGTTTTCCTTTCTTCCAATACTTCGGGGTGCTTTTCCTTTTTTTCCGTTTTCCTTTCTTCCAATACTTCGGGGTGCTTTTCCTTTTTTCCCGTTTTCCTTTCTTCCAATACTTCGGGGTGCTTTTCCTTTTTTTCCGTTTTCCTTTCTTCCAATACTTCGGGGTGCTTTTCCTTTTTTCCCGTTTTCCTTTCTTCCAATACTTCGGGGTGCTTTTCCTTTTTTTCCGTTTTCCTTTCTTCCAATACTTCGGGGTGCTTTTCCTTTTTTCCCGTTTTCCTTTCTTCCAATACTTCGGGGTGCTTTTCCTTTTTTTCCGTTTTCCTTTCTTCCAATACTTCGGGGTGCTTTTCCTTTTTTTCCGTTTTCCTTTCTTCCAATACTTCGGGGTGCTTTTCCTTCTTTCCCGTTTTCCTTTCTTCCAATACTTCGGGGTGCTTTTCCTTCTTTCCCGTTGAAGGCGGTGCAGGTATGAAATGGTGATAAGTTGGATCGTGGAATGTTTTAGTCAAAACACTGGGTACGAAAATATGGTTTATTCGCGAAGAAATAACTGATAATTACAAAGTTAAAAGAAGAGAGCACACGGCGCCCGCGCGCTAGGCTTGTATTAGTTCGACTGACTACCCTATTTTATTTTATTAATTGCGCACACGGGAGCCTTCCCCGCGCGTCTTACATACCCCTCGCGCTCCTAGCACAATTTACGATACAATATAATTACAATTAGGTAGGTACACATTATTGTATTGCTCGCGTCGCTAACACGCCCCACCCCAGTGCTGCTAGCAGCACTCATCAGCTAACGGGATTCGAGCGACGCGCGCAGCTGATCGAGAGAGAACTCCTGTGCTAGTCTTTACTTTTATCATCCGGATTCTTTTGTCTTTTCCAGGGTATACCTCTTGTATCAAACCCTTGGGCCACCTATTCCTGGGGCTGTTTGGGTCGATTACGTACACAAGATCTCCCACTTGCAAGGGTCTTTCTTCTTTGTTCCACTTCTTTCGTGGTAATAAATCTGGTAGCACTTCCTTTATCCATCGGTTCCAAAACATATCCGCTAACCGCTGCGAAGTTCGCCATTGTTTCCGTAAGTACAGGTCAGTATCATCAAATTTGCCTATCTGCGGCGCTTCTAAGGATGTTCCGAGTAAAAAATGTTTCGGAGTAAGTGTTTCTACACTTCCTGGTTCGACAGATACGTGGGTCAGCGGTCGGCTGTTGACAATGTTTTCTACTTCAGCCAGCAGCGTGCTCAATACTTCTTCACGAGGAGCTCTTTCTTTCAGCACAACCCTTAGTGACGTTTTCACGCTCCGGATGAGCCGCTCCCAAGCCCCACCCCAGTGTGGGCTTGCCGGCGGTATGAATGTCCATTTGGTACCGTGATTTATTGCTTCGTCTTTTAAAGCGTTCTCGTTCAATTCATGTATAGACCTTTTCAGTTCAGCGTGTGCTCCTCGAAGATTCGTGCCGTTATCTGAGTAAAGTTGTTGTGGCCATCCTCGCCGAGCAGCCATGCGACGCAGAGCCATGATAAACGAATCTGTAGTTAGTGAACAAACTATTTCTATGTGTATGGCTCTTACAGTAAGACATGTGAATAGGACTCCATATCTTAGTTCGCGGCGTCTCCCAACAGTGACCTCCAAGGGGCCAAACAAGTCGACTCCACAAAAGGTGAATGGAGGTTTATGATGAGCCATTCTAGCATGAGGTAAGTCACCTATTCTTGGTATTTCTGGCTTACATTTCCGTAATCTACATAGCATACACTGTGCCACCACAGTTTTGACAGTAGGTCGTAATCTTATTATCCAATATTTTTGTTTTATCTCGTTTACTACCGTCTCTTGGTTTCCGTGCGCAGCATTGACATGGTAATGTCTCACAATCAAACGAGTAATATATTCTGTTCCATCTAGTATTGCAGGTCTCTTCACCCCTGGGAGCACGTCGGCAGCAGCGTCGATCCGTCCACCAGCCCGAAGAACCCCGTATGCGTCGAGGTAAGGTGAAAGGATAAGTAGTTTGCTGGTAGAAGGTAAGTTTCCAGACCCTTTTAGTAGCGTAAGCTCTTCGCTGAATGACTGAGCCTGCGAGTACCGTAGTAGTAGGCGCTCAGCTGTTTCCATGACGTCATCCTGCAGAGTGGTAAGATTTTTCTGTCCAAATTTTCTATGTATGGCCTCCAGTCCCTTCTGAATAAAGGTAAGTACTCGCGACGTCGCGCGCTGTAAGCGTAGCCACGAAGAAAATTTGCTAGGCGTAGGTACAGGTAGGTTATTATTTTCCATATTTATAATATTGACACTTTCCAATTGAGATTCTTTGTTCACAGGTTCGACGACGTCCAGCGGCCATTGATCACAATTTTCTCGTAAAAAGGTAGGTCCATGTAACCATTCATTTTGAAGAACTGAGCTGTCGTAAGTTTCTCTGGTAGCGATGTCAGCCACATTTAACTTGGTGGGGACGTAACGCCATTCATCTATTTTTGTAAGCTCGTCTATTTCTCCCAAGCGGTTCGCTACGTTCGTCTTGTAACATCGAGAATCATTTCTAATCCATTGAAGAACTGTTGTTGAATCACTCCAGAATACCCGACGCTCTGCGGTCATCTTGTGTTCTTTGGTAATCGTGCTTGCTAATCTAGCCGCCAATACTGCAGCTTGTAATTCCAAACGCGGTACAGTAACCGGTTTATTCCCTGCTACGCGACACTTACTCGCAATGAATGCTGCGTGTGCGTTCAACTTGTTATCTGTCCACCGCCAGTAAGCTACAGCGCAGAATGCCTTTGTTGATGCGTCGCAAAATATATGCAATTGTAGGTTTGTATAACAAGTTCTAGTAGAAAGCGACGGCGTAGCATGTGTAGAAGTCGTAGCGCACTCATGGTCCGCTACGAGCGTAGCAAATGTACTCGAATCCTCTAGGTGCGACTGCGACGACAGCAGGTAAGTTTTATTTTCCATTTCGTTCGCTCTCGCCGTAGCTGCTGGATAGTACCTCGGTAATCTTATTTTGCTAACTGATTTTAACAAACATATCCATTTTAACCACTTATTATATATTTCTTTATTGACTGGTTCGTCCCAGCTGATATTTAGGCGCCATGTCTCTTGCAAGATTATTTTTCCATTGATTGTAAACGGTGATAAAAATCCATATACATCGAAAATAGACATTATGACTCGTAGCATTTCTCTTTTTGATGGTATTTTATTTCCGTTAATTATGTCTTCGGGTACCTTTTTGAATGATAGGTCGAACCTCAAGGTGTCATCATCGGTGTGCCATAAAAGTCCAAGCGTTCGTTCCCCGTCGTATTGCTGGCCCATTTTGAACCTTACAGCCGAGGTGCCAAGAGTTTCTTTTGGCACGCTGTCAAGTACTGCTTCGCTGTTACTAATCCAGTTACATATTTGAAAACCACCTTGCGAATGAATATAGATAATGTCTTTTATTAGCTGAATCGCAGTTTGCTCGTCAGGTAGGCTTTGTATGTAGTCATCCATATAATGTTGTGTATATATAGCTGCAGCGGCTGTAGGCATCGTCGATTCGAAGCGTTGGGCGTTCTTATTCTTAACAAATTGCGCGATGAATGGAGAACAGTTAGCACCAAATATCAATGACGTCATCGCGTATGTCCTTATCGGTTCTTGTAACAATTCAGGGTCGTAATCTTTGTTTGGGTCGCCTTTATATATAAATCGTAGGGCGTTTTGATCAGCAGGACAAATTTTCACTCGTAAAAACATATCTTTTATATCTCCCATTACTGCTATTTTGTTTTCTCTAAACCGTAGCATTATTCCAAATAGTGACATGAGCAGATCGGGTCCCTTAAGTAGATAGTCATTTAGTGATAGTTTTGAAGTAGTCGCTGCCGCGTCGAACACCAATCGTAGCTTCTTTTTGTTAGGGTTGTCAACACCAAAATGGGGTAAGTACCAGGTTTTTTGTGTATTTTCAGTATTAACTAATTCTTTTGCATAATCATTTTTTAGTAAATGCTGTACTCGTTCGTGGTATCTTTGTGCATATTCCTTGTTTTTTCTCATTTTATGTTCTACTCCCTTGAGTCGAGTTATAGCCGTAGGTAGTGAGTCAGGCATTGAGCAGTTGACGTCTTTCCAGGGTAAGCCCACTTGCCACCTGCCGTTAATGAGCGTGGCCGTTCGTTCCAATTGATGCGTAGCTCGCTGGTCATCAGAGTTCTGCCGTGGATTTGCGGCAGACACTCCCATTGATTCCATTGAAAAGTAGCGTCGTACATCGTCATGAAGCTCACGGAGGTTACAGGCGACCTCACCGTCATCATCATTTTCATAAGAGTCGTCTTTGGTGCTCAAGAAGAGAGTAGAATGGTTTTGATGCGTGGATGTAGGTACGTGTGGCACCTTGCCGTGCAGGCTCCAGCCCATGGGCGTGCGGGTGGCGCACGGCTCGCTCGGCCTGCCTACTATCACTTCCAAAGGTAACATTAACTGGTAATTGTCCTGTCCTATGAGCACTTCCGGTTTGTTTATACCGGATATCAGTTCATCTTTAAGTTTGTGTAAGTAATTATAGTTCTCACATTTCACTACAGTTAAATCTTGTTTAGGTAAGCTAAGTTCATTCACACTGCGTACACTGATATTATATTTATCACCATTTTTGTTCGATAAAGTCAAGTCCACTAGTTCCGTGTCACACAATATTTCCGTATTGTCCCAGGCGCCGCACACTCGCATCGACAGCTTGCGCCCGCGCAGACCCGCGCGCGCCGCTAGTCTCGCACTTATCATTGATACGGTGGAGCCGTCGTCTAGCAAGGCACTACTATTGAATTTACCGTTAGGTCCGTAAATGACTACAGGTACCACTTTTAATAACACTGTACTGTTCGATGTAGTATTAATATGATTAACGTTTTCCACTGGAGTTTCAGTCTCTGTTGTTGTCGACGTTTCCACTGGTTGCACTGTCGCCGCACCGTTATCGTGCCGCGGGCTCGGTACGTAATGCAGGAGACGGTGGTGGGACTCGCCGCAGCCGTCGACGTCGCAGGCGGCGGCCGGGCAGGTCTGCCGGTCGTGCTGTGATAACAAGCACTTGTAGCATATACCTGCGCGCTTCACATATGCCCACCGATCCTTACGTAATGATCTTTTGAACTTCTTGCAGTCCGTTAGTTTATGGACTGAGCCACGACAATAACGGCACTTCTGGTCACTTTGTTTTTCTGTTTGTACCAGAACGGTTTGACTGTAAGCAGGATTATTTTCACTGTTTTTTCGTTTATTATCCCATCTCTGGTGTATCAGGTTAGCACTGCACGTAGATATCTTGATAGCTTCCTCACTTAAAAATTCTGATAAAATATCCAGTCTAGCTTTCTTACGTTCAGTTATAAGCGGGTAACTATAGTCCGCCCATTTAGACAGTAGCACTGTAGGTAACTTTGTAAGTATGATATTCACCACGCCGACTCCTTGTAGGTACTCTTCCCGTTTTAGTTCTCGCACCGACGACACATAGTTTTTTATTTTCACGGAAAACGTAACCATGTCCTTATGATATTCTTGCGGTAGTGGATTAAGCTTTTTAATGTCACTTAAGATTCTTGATATAATAATGTCCGGGTTTCCATACTGTAGTTCAAGTGTGGACATTACTATTTCCGGCGAAGTAGTGCTTATCAATAGTGATGACACTGATTCTTTTGCAGAACCACGTAGACATTTTCGTAACCGCCACAGGTTTTCCTTTTCGCTAAAGTTGCATATGTTCGTGGATTCCTCGTATGCGTTTTTGAATGACAGCCATTCCATAGGGTCACCAAAATATAGTGGAAGTTCTTTTGGTGTGCTGATGCGGCTAAGTAGGTTCGTATTTTGGCTATTGGCTGCAGTAGATACAACCAGGTCCCTTAGTGCGCTGGCCAGCTGTTGTACTGGTACGTTAGTGCCGTCGACCTCCGGCGGCGGAAACAGTGAACCCCTAATTGTTCCATGATCGCGGGCTTTCTGTTTCTCCAGCTCCTGCTGACTGCGCTCGAGCCACTTTTCGATGTCTTTGCCATCACTCTGGCTGTCGGCTTCCGATGCTTGTGGACTGTATTGGGCTTCAACAGCTGCCAAATCAGCTGCTAATTTTTTGTCGATTAATTCCATTTGAATACGAGCCTTTTCCTTTGCAGCTTCCAGTTCGAGTTTTTTCTTCTCAGCTAATATCGCAGATGATGACGATGATGTCCTTCTAGTTTTCAAAGATTTCGATATTTGCGACTGTATGGTATGTTTTTCACTTTCTATCGCCTTTCCTTTTTTAGTACTTTCAGCACTAGTTCCAGGTTGTGCTGGATTATCGATCACTTTTGAAATTCCATCGTCGATTTCCATTTTGGTCTGCAATTTTGCTTTGTCCTTCACTTGACTTTCATTCCGCGCGGTACTGCGGGTGTTCACCATTTTTTTGCTATTCGGCGGTGTGTGGTACATTTACGATCAGGCTCGAAGACCAATGAAGGCGGTGCAGGTATGAAATGGTGATAAGTTGGATCGTGGAATGTTTTAGTCAAAACACTGGGTACGAAAATATGGTTTATTCGCGAAGAAATAACTGATAATTACAAAGTTAAAAGAAGAGAGCACACGGCGCCCGCGCGCTAGGCTTGTATTAGTTCGACTGACTACCCTATTTTATTTTATTAATTGCGCACACGGGAGCCTTCCCCGCGCGTCTTACATACCCCTCGCGCTCCTAGCACAATTTACGATACAATATAATTACAATTAGGTAGGTACACATTATTGTATTGCTCGCGTCGCTAACACCCGTTTTCCTTTCTTCCAATACTTCGGGGTGCTTTTCCTTTTTTTCCGTTTTCCTTTCTTCCAATACTTCGGGGTGCTTTTCCTTTTTTTCCGTTTTCCTTTCTTCCAATACTTCGGGGTGCGTTTCCTTTTTTTCCGTTTTCCTTTCTTCCAATACTTCGGGGTGCTTTTCCTTTTTTTCCGTTTTCCTTTCTTATATGCGGTGACGGGCTTGCAACTTGTCACGTATGGAATACTAACTTTCAAGCTTGAAGTAACATTACTCCAATACAATTTTTACAGGTCATATTTACGAAATATCAAAGTTCATTATATAAATTATATTATATTATATGTATATTACTTAAATATAATATTACCCGAAGAGCTTAATTATGGTCTTCTTCTTATCGTGTCATTAATATTAAATTAAATTAAATTTAAGTTATCGGTAGTTTATTAGCAAATTTCTAGAGGTCTAAAAGGAGTGGGGATGGCCTTTTACCCAGCAGTGGGATACTAAAGACTGATGTAATATATTATAATAATATATGTATATAATATAATATATATCATATATTATTAATATAATATAGTACCTGAATGACCGAGCTTTGCTCGGTTTTTTTATTGGTAAACGACGTTTTTTAAAAATGAAACCTAGCTAGATCGATTTATCGCCGCCGAAGCCCCCTACATACTAAATTTCATGAAAATCGTTGGAGCCGTTTCCGAGATTCAGAAAATATATATATATATATACATAATATACAAGAATTGCATGTTTAAAGGTATAAGATTATAATTATAATACCTAATTATTATGATTAACTTTTAACTTTTCGTTACTCAGTTTCAAAACAAAACTGGGAGTCGACTAAGATAGGTCATACTGCCGTGCTAAGGGTGACAGCCGTAATTGCATGTCTACTAGTTTCGAGAAAATGGCGCTTAAAGTTTTCAAAATGTTTTTGTCAATTGCGTCTACAGAATTAACTTTTTTTTAAATCTGAAAAAAATGTTTTATAAAGAAAATAATGTAGTTTTTATACGTTGTAAAATTAAACTCCGATTACAATTATTACTATATTAAAACATCAAAATACTCGTTATGCTATAGAAGCCTGCTTTATTTTATAGACGAATACTTACAATGAGCGTCGTAAGCAACACACATACCGCGCTTTAGGTAAGGGACACTCTTTAAAGCGCTTTTGATAGAGAAACATAGTGATTGAAATCTTTTATTAACAGCATAATCGCCGTAACTGCACAACTTACGGCTGTCATGTTAAGGAATCAAAAGGGCTAAAGGCTGTGATTGTTACTTCATTTACCGCCGTAATGTATAGTTACCACGCTTAACGTAAGAAAATACTTAAAGATTGAAATTCGCATTCTTAGTGTAATGCATCTATGTATTTAATGCGATTAATGTAAGCACTCTATGAGTTTTATCCACCAGTTCGGTGGTTTTATCTATAGAAGTTTAGGGCAGGATAGTGATAATGTTCGTTTACGGCTGTAATTTTAAGAAATCCAAAAAATAAATTGTAGCTACGGCGCTTAGCACAACTGAAAAAAGCCTTTAGAGACTTTATTTTAAAAAACTGTCAAAGAGAAAGTTATAGATCTCGACACGAGGATTCCGAATATGGTACTAACTCAATTTCAGAAAAAATGTTGCTTACGGCTGTCCCCCTTAGCACGGCAGCTAGGTGGCCTAAGTTAATATTATTAAGTAAATCTTTTGCAGATAAACAAGCTAGCCCGCGACACAAACTCGTACCCGCCGTACAGCGCGCTGGCCTACCTCTGCCGCGACGGGACCTGGCGGCCTATAGGCGGCCAACCGTGCATATGGCTGCACCGCCCGTGGAACGTCATCGTTGCTAAACGGTACTTCCTCATTGTCTTCTCTGTTGTTTGTATCTGTCAAATAAATGAAATAAATTAGGTATATTATCTACAATACCTACTAATATAAAAAAGAAAGATTTGTTTCTTTGTTTGCATTGAATAGGTTCTGAAACTAGGAGCGATTTAAAAAAATCTTAACCAATGTATAGAATGAACTTTCGGTATAATATATTATTAATATAATGTTATATTATGTATTATATATTACCTTACACTAGTCCGCGTAGAATAATAACTTTAGGCAGTTATTTTATTATTTTAGGATTCATATTTTGCACTTAACTTTCATCCCTTATTTCAACCCCTTCACGTTCAGCATTTTTTCACGATAAAAGGCCTTTGATACTCTTGGTTTCTTTGGTTTGGGCTTTGGTTAGGTATTCTAAAGCTCTAGTCTAGCTTTGTACAAAATTTCACTAAAATCAGTTCAGCGGCTTAAGCGAGAAAGCGTAAGAAACAGAGTTACTATTATATTATATTATATTATATTATATTATATTATATTATATTATATTATATTATATTATATTATATTATATTATATTATATTATATTATTATAGAATGGTGAAATTTCTTTCAACTCGAGTAAAACTCGGTATACTCTAAGCACCCGCCCCGAGACCCTCAGGGAAAAGGTTGATATTATATTATATTATATTATATTATATTATATTATATTATATTATATTATATTATATTATATTATATTATATTATATTATATTATATTATATTATATTATATTATATTATATTATATTATATTATATTATATTATATTATATTATATTATATTATATTATATTATAGAATGGTGAAATTTCTTTCAACTCGAGTAAAACTCGGTATACTCGGTATATTTATTTATTTTTTTATTTATTTATTTATTTATTTAATAAGCACTTATTAAATATATATTTTTTTTTCTCTTAAATTAAATATCAGATTAGTTAAAACCTATATAAAATAGTATGCATAATTAATTATGATAATCTAGATGGGAGAAGCCACTGGCACCCGAAACACAGTTCGCTCATTAAATTGAAAAGGGCCACATCTCAAAAAAAATCAAAATCGTTTTTATTGCAAAAATCATATCTAAACTGTTCATATTTTTATATTTGAAAGAGACACCCATTGTTTTAGCGTTTAAAATGGTCCATTCAAACAACTGCCTCTTTTACATTTTGACACATTGATGACTAATTTTACTTCAAAACTGGCATATTGCCAATTACGACCAGTAGTCTGCGGTAATTTTTGTGAAAAAGGGCCATATTCCGAAAAAAAACTGAATATCCACAAATAATTATAGTGAAAAGCGCTATATTTTGAAATGTGACCGTCTTGAATATTAAAAGCACGTGAGTACAATATCATATTTATAAGCAAAAAAGCCATTTTTTGAAATATGACTGTTTTCCGTATAAGTTTATCGAGATTATGGTAGAAATTATTCAAACAAAATTGCCGTTTTTGATTAACAACTGTTTTTGTGCTTGTTAGCTATGAAGTTTTAAAAAGTTTGATAGTCTAAAGTGCATTTTTTTATTTTGATGATTATATTGAACTGTTAAATATAATTTTTTTGTAACTATTTTGACGTATTGCAATTTTTATTTTGAAGATACGAAATAATCTATTAAAGGGTCAACTTTCTGCCTGTTTGTGTATGCGTCAGCTACCTGTTTTGGTAACATGTTAATTATTTTTGGGGCTTAGATACAGAAACTCATAATTTTATTTTCTTTATTCATAGAATGAATACATAAATATCCGCGCACATAGAATTTTAAACATGGTCAGAACAAAAAACGAATATCTTTAAACCACTTCAACACAGAACACAAGGTTCGAGTCAACTTCCACCGTCGCCGATCAACGGTTGTCGTCCCCGTCGTATTTGATTATTCTGGTGTTACAAATTCCAAAAAATACTGTGTCTGATTTTGGGAGTCCAGAAAAAAGACCAAATTTCGATGTTCATTAAGGAAAGCGATTCAGATAGCAATTCTAAAGAATCTTCGTTTGCGAATGCTGTTTGACAGCAGTACAGAAGATATTTCATCAGGATGATAGCGCAAAGGATCCAGACTCCAAATTTAACCCGTTGGTCTGGGTGTTTTCTATGTATAATAAAAAAAAACTATATAGGTATATAATGTATTAAAATATATCATTTATCTAGTACCTACCCATAACACAAGCTTTGAGTAGCTTACTTTGGGGCTAGATGATGCTGTGTGGATTGTCCAGCATTATTTGTTATTTATTTTATTATTTATTAATTCTAATTTAGACTAGAATGAAGATTTATCATCAAAAGCTGGACCCTCTTTCATATAAAATCATTGAAGCTAGGAAAGAAGAAGCTGAAAGCAGTCAGGAATAGAAGAAAAAAAGCCAAGCGTTGTTACCCAACCACCTAGTGTTGATATCCAGCCACCAAGCGCTGTTACCCAGTTACCAAGTGATGATAACCAGCCACCATGAGCTGTTTTGCAGTCTCAAACAGTCTCAGTAAACTCCACCGGTGTTCAAGGTTAGGCGACTGGTAATCTACGCTCGTCGTAAACAACCCAGTCTTGAAACCCAGCCGGAGTTTCAGGACTGGTTTGCTGGGATTTAATGTTGGTTGGCTAAACATCAAAGCTAGGTTACGTATCGCTGCTTGGCATAATGGTCTTTTTTCTGGACTTTCAAAATAAAATATAGTATTTTCATCAACTACTGGTTAATTTTTTTATTTAATTTAATATGATACAGTCAACTTTGTTTCGAAACTCTAATAAACATCATAAACTTAACTAATTAATAGTGTTCTCAAGATTATTGATAGCATTTTTACTATAAACACGACTTTCGTTTTTGTTTCTTACAAGCTTTTCCAATTTAAAAATTGTTTTTGTTGATTGATTTTCTATGTTTTTACTACTGAGTATTCGCACAACTTGTGTAATTGTTTACTATTGTTTTTATGTTACATTTAACGAAACACGTAAAAAAGTGTACGATTTTGTATGATTTGTGGCCTTTTATTCAAAAAAATCATATGAGATTTCGACCATTTTTATAAACAAAAGAGACTTATGTGAGTTTGTACGATTCTGGTTGAAAGTGCAATAAATTGAATACTATAGGTAAATGATGATTTAAAATACGCATCGAATGATATATAATACATTTAAATAGAAAATAGGGTTTTCAAAATAAAAGAAAAAAACGACCACCAAAACTTTAAAAGGCTCCCCTGAACAATTTGTAGTTTTTGAGATGTGGCCGTTTTGAATTTAATGAGCGACTGTTGTTAACTAGTTCGGGAGCCTATGGATTCAATGATTTATTATTTAAACCTTTTATGCAAATAAATAAATTTATTATTATTACTCTAAGCACCCGCCCCGAGACCCTCAGGGAAAAGGTTATATTATATTATATTATATTATATTATATTATATTATATTATATTATATTATATTATATTATATTATATTATATTATATTATATTATATTATATTATATTATATTATATTATATTATATTATATTATATTATATTATATTATATTATATTATATTATATTATATTATATTATATTATATTATATTATATTATATTATATCATCAGGAAAGCAGCAGCTGCAGTAGCATCGCTGACCACAGCGCTGACCAACTCCTCGGCGATAGTCTCCGCGCACTGGGCCGGCGCGCTGACACAACTCCTGGACAGCAGTACCTCGCTCCGGGAGGCGCTGAGCCCGCCATTACCGCCGGCGGACTACCTGTCACGGGCGCAGGGCTTCAGGGAGGCCTATAGTCAGGCAGGCTGCGACCCGCCTAGGTAACAGCTGATGTCAAAAGTCAGAAGTAAAAAAATATTTATTTAATTCGTGATGCTTTCAATTCTCGAAGCACACTCGCTTTTTTAATGCGTGATGCTTTCAATTATCGAAGCACACTCGTTTTCTTAATACTTGATGTTTTCAATTCTCTTGTTCCAGATACATAACAGTATGTACAACGTCGATAATCGAGAAACACAAATGCGAGTGGTTGAGCGAGGCGGGCGCGGTGTACGGCGTCGCGCCGCCGCTGCAGTGTGCACTGCGGGAGAGCGTTGAGCGGTGCATGCGGGCGGTCAGCGCGGGGGAGGCGGACGTCGCTGTGGGGGGGAGCGACTGGCTCGTTAAAGGACAGAGGTGAGTTAATGAATACGGTACGTCTACATGAGTTGTCACATTTAGATCGGCTGACGTTACTAAAGTAGTAATAGTACGTCACTATGACATCTGTCACAATTGTTACTCATGGTACCAAATTCTAAGCAATTGAATGAAGCGCAAACTACAGTCGCTGTAGTACGCTGTGACGTAGGATAGTTAACTACGCGACGTTTTAGTACCAACTATCCGCTAGAGGCGCTGTGCAAGTTTTCATAATTTTTTTTAACTTCAGTCGCTAGCGAGTGTAGATTGTGAAAACTCATGGTAGACCAAGTAGTCCGCAGACTTAGCGTCTTAGGAGCAAACAACGTTAAATTAGAAAGTACTTAAGTACAACCCGGTCACATTATCTCGAGACCTGGCGTCGATGACGTTACGTCGCATCGGCACTCTCTCTCTCACTCTGGCGCGCTAACCGTACAGAGGTGAAAGGAGAACGGGGCGGGAGGTTCGCATTCCAGCGAGGTCTCAAGATAATGTGACCGGGTTGTACCTATTTATTTATCAATTCGGCGCAGTCGGGGTATTTTGAAAATTAAATACTTACTGGTTACAGAGATTACTCGATAGCGCCAATCCTCCACGAAGTAACACCAATCATTGAGAAAACGAATACAATAATCGCATACGTGCTAAAAGGCGCTAAAATAAGCAAGATGGCGGATTTGCGCGGGAAAAGAGCCGCGTTCCCGCGCTACGATGGCATGGCGTGGCATTCTGTGCTATCTTACATCACTAAAAAAGAAAAAATATCGTGTAAGGAGTTCTCAAGTGGATATTTCAAGGAGGTTTGCGCTCCGGGCGCTGAAGGAGTGATCGACAACGGAATGAACTGCTACGGAGACGGGGAAACGGAAGCGCTGAATTCGCTTTTAAATGGCAAGAGCGATGTGGCATTTATTGACATGGCAACTTATAAAATGCTGGCAGGTTAGTGCTGGAATTCTTTTTTTGTTTCTTTGTATTATTTTATACATTTCTAACTACTTTTTGAACTACATAGGTAGATTATTCTCGCCTTTATATTAAATAGGATTAAAATATGTGGATAGTCGGATACTTACAGTGTAGGTACGTCATCAATTATTTACCCCTAGGAATAAATATATAAAAATGACAAACTTAAAACTAGCCATATCCAAGGGGTAACCAATTTGATGACACATTTTACAACCGTAGGTATTTTAACTTTTAAATAAAAATATTATAATTTATATTATAATTTTTATTTAATAAGATATAATTATTATCTGTAAAATTGATTGAAATAACAAATAACGACTATAAGTTTTTTTTAACGTTATTCGTCCCACTGCTGAGCAAAGGTCTCCCCAAAATCACGCCAACCATACTGCCGTGCTAAGGGGGACAGCCGTAAGCAACATTTTTTCTGAAATTGAGTTAGTACCATATTCGGAATCCTCGTGTCGAGATCTATAACTTTCTCTTTGACAGTTTTTTAAAATAAAGTCTCTAAAGGCTTTTTTCAGTTGTGCTAAGCGCCGTAACTACAATTTATTTTTTGGATTTCTTAAAATTACAGCCGTAAACGAACATTATCACTATCAGGGCAGGATCCCTAAACTTCTATAGATAAAACCACCGAACTGGTGGATAAAACTCATAGAGTGCTTACATTAATCGCATTAAAGACATAGATGCATTACACTAAGAATGCGAATTTCAATCTTTAAGTATTTTCTTACGTTAAGCGTGGTAACTATACATTACGGCGGTAAATGAAGTAACAATCACAGCCTTTAGCCCTTTTGATTCCTTAACATGACAGCCGTAAGTTGTGCAGTTACGGCGATTATGCTGTTAATAAAAGATTTCAATCACTATGTTTCTCTATCAAAAGCGCTTTAAAGAGTGTCCCTTACCTAAAGCGCGGTATGTGTGTTGCTTACGACGCTCATTGTAAGTATTCGTCTATAAAATAAAGCAGGCTTCTATAGCATAACGAGTATTTTGATGTTTTAATATAGTAATAATTGTAATCGGAGTTTAATTTTACAACGTATAAAAACTACATTATTTTCTTTATAAAACATTTTTTTCAGATTTAAAAAAAAGTTAATTCTGTAGACGCAATTGACAAAAACATTTTGAAAACTTTAAGCGCCATTTTCTCGAAACTAGTAGACATGCAATTACGGCTGTCACCCTTAGCACGGCAGCATACTTAGACTGAGTTTTTCCACCACAAATAAAATAACGAGAAAATCTAAACAAATAATAATTAAAACCCTACTATTTAAGTACCTACCTAACTAAACTAAGTAGGTTGGTTTAGGTGCCTGAAAATGTAGATGTTTGTTTTTTGTTGCAGACAACCAAACGTCCAATGCTTCATTACAAAAAATAGTGCCGCTCTGTCCGGAAGAAAATGAAAAATATTGTTACATTAGCTGGTCAGCCATTGGCCACGTGTTCGCGGCAAGAAATATAACGGCGATGCGACGCCAGGAGATTATCAACGTCCTAGGGAACCTAGATCAGCTTTTCGGAAGAAATTATCCGTTCAGAAAACCCATGTTCTCAATGTACGGAACTTTTAATAATAAATTCGATTTATTGTTCCATAGTTATACGAAAAATCTGTCGCATGATGTTGTATTCCGAACGCATCCGTACGATTCCATGCCTTTGAATTTCGAACGTATATTTTTGAATGTGACCGACTTCACGTGCAGTTTTGGCGGGAAGTCGACGCCATCTTTGATATTGTTGGCTGTGAATTTGATTGCTGTGATTATGAGACGCTGTTTTTTGTAATTTAATTATAATGCGTATATGTATTTATTAAAAAACGACGTAGGTACTTTTTGAGAAATTTTGGCTGTAGATTTAACTATGTTTTTGTTCAAATTCTAAGTTTTTTTTTTTATTACTTCTTTTAAAATTTTATACCTTTAGCAATTTTGGTTTTGTTTACTTATATTTAAATTTTTTTAATTCTATTTTCTAAAAAAAATTGTTTCATGCATGTCAAATTCAATAAATTATCAGAACATTACCAAAGAGCAAAAGAAAGACAATATTGTAAATAGAAAAAGCTGTTCGCCGATCGTATTTTGAATAAATAAATGCCTCCTTGGAATTAAGAATTCCTTTTACACTACCTACTTTTGTAATAGTGTAAGTACTTTACTTAGTAGTACTAGTATAAATAAAATACTATAAATAAAAAAATATTCGATTTTTATCATAATATTTTTCAACGAACTTCAAAATTCAAATGCATGCACATTTGAATTTTGAAATTACGACTTGGACTTTTGATGTTCTACGTCTGTGAGCGTTGTATCGTTTTGATTTTTCTTCTTTTTCAACTTTAAATATACCTAGTATATTTTTAGTGTAGGTAAGTACCTTTCTTGGTGGTAATCGAAGCACGCAAGATACTAAAAGCCTCTACTTTTTTTACCTCTGTTGGTAAATAATCCTATTTTGATACATAATAAATGAACCTACATACATTTACCTGCCTACATATTTTTTATTTTGCAAATTTACACCTATTTTTCATTATTTTATTAGCTCCGACTAAAATTTTATTGAACTGAACAGTGCCATCTGTCAGTGAGTAGTCAAACTACTGAAACTATAGCACCGACCACAGACAAATCAAGAAAAGGAGAAACAGAAATAAGTCGCCCACCGAATGCAAATGAATGAAGGACCTATCAGAGAAATGAGTCCACCCACTTTATATATTTTATAATTTATTTTTATTTCTGACACTGTGACTGAACTGAAATTATTTGGTGCTCTTTTTTTTAAAATTGACTTGACAGTTTGACTATGTTGTGACATTGACAATACTACTAATATGAACACTTGACATTGGCAAAATTGATCTCTAAACAAACAGATGCCATGATAATCCAAGAAGAAGAAGAAGAGTGCTCGCTCGTTCGCCGTTCGCTCGCAGTCCCTCATCAAATTAGAATTTGTTTTTGTTTTCCTCTATTTATAAACACAAAGTACTCATCAGCGCGCTATAAATAACATCGCCGTCGCCCTTTAGTCGTACAAATTCAATTCAACAGTCGTAGCACAACATAGAGCCGTTAAACTAAAGATGTTATTCAACATCCTTCTATTTACGTTTATAAATGTTGTTTTTGCGTACGAAAAGGATGTAACATTCACCGTTCAAGCTGGAAGAACTGACTGCTTCTACCATGAGGTCGCTGTGAACCATGTCATCGATATAGAATACCAGGTAAGCAAAATATTCACCTTATCAAAAATGATAACCTATAACCTCTTTAATATTTCGGCGTCTAATGAATTTACGATAATATCGGCTTAGAAAATTACCTAATCATATGCTTGAATTTTAGCTAGCTATTTTTATGTACGTACATCGACCTACGTGTAGCTATCAGAGTGATAAGGCGCACTATAAAAATGTAGGTACAGTAATTGGTTATTAAAATTCAAGGTCTGTTGTAATTGCTTTCTTTGTCACGATTCAGCCTGTGACTTACAATGCATGCGGCCCACCTGTTGGGTCTACACATTCAGTGTAACCAGCATTTTATAATATTAGTATAGACTTACACCGCTCAGTTTATGCAGGTTTAAAATATTGTTTTGCGTGGGACCCTAACTTTTTCTAAACTAAAATTAGCCTATTTTACTCCTTGTAAAATCAACTATCTCCCAGTGAAAGTCCCATCAAAATCAGTCCAACCATTTTGAAGATTAGCTAGAATGAAAACTCCTGTGCAAACCTTCATATAATTATAATTAGTAAGCATTATTTTGACATTTACAGACACTTGAATTTTATTAATTTTTATTTATTATTATTATTAATAGATTGAGAGCACTGGTGGTGTAGTAGTAGCACCCCTGCCTCATTATCCGAGGATCGTGTGTTCAAACCTGGGTACTAACCACTGCCAAATATCATGTTTGGATGTGCCTCTGACTACCTTCTCTAGATATCCTCAAAAGATCTAAGTAACTAAAGATCTGAGACCAAGTCTGGGGATTAGTCATGATCATATTTATATTTTGTTTTTTATTAGCTACTGATTATATCCGAGAGCACTGGTGGTGTAGTGGTAGCACCCCGGCTTCACGATCCGAAGGTCGTGGGTTCAAACCTGGTCATGCACCAATGAGTTTTTCCATTCGAAAAATTTATGTGCGCAATGCCAGTGCTCTTAAATGGTGAAGGAAAACATCGTGAGGAAACCGGCATACCCTAGAACCTATAATTCGAAGGTGTGCGTCATACGTTAGTATTCTTATAAGCGGCGATGGGCTTGCAACCTGTCACGTACGGAATACTAACTACTGTGCAAAATGTGGGCATGTACCAAATGTCATGTTTGGACTTGCCTCTGACTACCCCCTTTAGATATCCTCAAAAGATTTAAGTAACCAAAGATCTGAGGAGATATCTAC
Source organism: Cosmorhoe ocellata (assembly GCA_963675405.1). NCBI lineage: Eukaryota > Metazoa > Arthropoda > Insecta > Lepidoptera > Geometridae > Cosmorhoe > Cosmorhoe ocellata. The sequence continues at coordinate 4,609,187 of OY776271.1, read as the reverse complement.
CGAGCCCGGGGATTACAGTCGTGATCATATTTGTTTTTTTTTTATTATATCCTACTATCCTACTAATATTATAAACGCGAAAATTTGTTTGGATGTCTGGATGTTTGTTACTCTTTCATGCTAAAACAGCAGAACGGATCTGAATAAAATTTGGCACAGATATAGATAACAGTCGGACTAGCACATAGGCTACATTTTATCCCGAAAAGATTTACGGTTCCCGTGGGATAGATTTGCTTTTGTTTTTCAAGGTATCACGCGGGCGGAAGGTAGTTCTTGATATATGCCTTAACTGTTCCAGGTTATAGACGCATCTCATGGAGAGCTGGACATCTCGTTCCAACTGTCAGACCCGGTCGGCCGCGTCATAGTAGCGGACTACAAGAAACCGGAGAACTCACACCGGCATACATCCGAGCTGCTCGGAGACTACCGGTTCTGCTTCGATAATAGCTTCAGCACTTTCAGCACTAAAACGGTGAGGATTCTCATCATTCAGCCCAATACGTTTTTGAGTAAATAAATAAAATAAATAAATAATGCTGGACCGGTATACCCTAGAACCAAAAATTCGAAGGTGTGTGTCATGGGTTATTCCTATAATTATTATGTACCTTATTACTTTACTTTATTATAATTACCTTAACATTATTCTTATAAGCGGCGATGGGCTTGCAACCTGTCACGTACGGAATACTAACTACTGTGCAAAATGTGGGCATGAACCAAATGTCATGTTTGGACGTGTCTCTAACTACCCTTTTTATATCCTGAACTGATAAATAAATAAGTAATAATTAAATTGCAGGTTTTCTTTGATATGCTGATACAAACAGATGAAGAAGTAAACAGAGACTACGACGATGATAAGGAAATGGAACTAGGTATGTTCAAACATCCAAAAAATATTAAAAAAATGGATAAAGGCCAAAGGCTTCCTCTCACCACACTAGATAAAAAGAACTATACAACCCGGTCACATTATCTCGAGACCTGGCGTCGATGACGTCACGTCGCGTCGGCGCTCTGATATGGTGCGCGTGCGAGAAAGTGCGAGCGCGGGGAGGTGAAAGGAGAACGGGGCGGGAGGTTCGCATTCCAGCGAGGTCTCGAGATAATGTGACCGGGTTGTACAATAATGTCATTTGTTGGTGAAATATAATATGTATGTAAGTTCCTTTGGCTGTCGCTGGAGCCCAAACGACTGGACAGATTTTGACAAATGCGGTGTCATTAAACTCGTCTTGATCACAAGAGTGACAGGTTAAATAAAATGTCAAAAAATCCAATATGGCGGCTTTAGGAAGCCATTTTCAATTACTTTCAGTCGGGTATTTTATATGTGTGCTATAATATTATACAGTTGCAACACAAAAATCCATTGGTGGTAAACATTTGGACTATTTCAGGTGACGCAGCCGAAACTTACATGATGAGAGTGCGAGATATATCTGACTCTGTCACAAAGGTCAAAGAGAACGTGGCCGCGGCGAAGAGGATGCAAGACCTGCACTCCGCCTACGAAGCCCGAGACAGGAACCTGGCTGAGGGACTCTGCGCCAGGTAGCCAGCAAACTTCTTTATTGACGGCCTCTGTGGCGCAGCGGGCGAAGGTCCGCCTGAGCCGCAGAAGGTTGCGGGTTCGATTCCCGCCGCGGGACAAATTTAATCAAAATCCATTGGGTAGTTTTTGCGTGAAAGAGTAACAAACATACATCCATACATAATATTATAAACGCGAAAGTTTATAAGAATGTCTGGATGTATGTTTGTTACTCCTTCACGCTGAAACGGCTGAACGGATCTGGACAAAATTTGGCACAGATACAGATTATAGTCTGGCATAGCACATAGGCTACTTTTTATCCCGGAATAAATTTCGTTTTTGTTTTTCAAGGTACCACGCGGGCGAAGCCGTAGGCAGAAGCTAGTATACAATAATTAGTTTGTAATTAGGATCAACTTACGTAGACATAGACACCTACCTATGTATGTATGTAGTACTTAGTGTGTCCAAACACTGGGCGTGGATACAAATGAGGGTTGTGGACATCGCGAGATCTCAGCTCGGGGCGAATAACCAGTTGAATAATGCCTGAAAGTATATAAAATAATAAATAATATGATCACGACTGTAATCCCCGGGCTCGGTAGATATCTTCCTCCAGATCTTTAGTTACTTAGATCTTTGAGGATATCTAAAGGGGGTAGTCAGAGGCACGTCCAAACATGACATTTGGTACATGCCCACATTTTGCACAGTAGTTAGTATTCCGTACGTGACAGGTTGCAAGCCCATCGCCGCTTATAAGAATACTAAACCTATGACACACACCTTCGAATTTTTGGTTCCAGGATATGAAAGTATATAAATATGTATATATATAAGTGTGGTTTAACTTTGAATGATAGAGTGAAGAACAGTGTGATAAGAGAACGTCGTGGAGTGAAAGAAGACGTAGTGATGAAAATTGAGAAGGGTATGTTAAGATGGTTTGGGCATGTAGAAAAGATGGATGAAAGGAGAATGACGAAACAGTTGTATAAGGAGAGTGTGAATGGGACAGTTGGAAGGGGAAGACCTCGGCGTACGTACCTCGAGCAAATTGGGGACGTACTAGAGAAAGGCCAGGTCCAGAGTACCCTAAACCGACGCGCATGTATGAAGAATGTAATGAGAGTGAATGAAGCTAAAAAGGTATGTCAGGATCGTAGCAAGTGGAGATCCGTGGTCTCTGCCTACCCCGACGGGAAACAGGCGTGATTTTATGTATGTATGTATGTATATATAAGTCTGTAAATTTTTGTTACAGTGTTCGTGACTGGTCTATGCTGCAGATAGGTCTAATGCTGATAGTTGGAATAACACAGGTACATATTATGTTTATATTTTAATAAATAAATAAATAAATAATGCTGGACAATCCACACAGCATCATCTAGCCCCAAAGTAAGCTACTCAAAGCTTGTGTTATGGGTACAAGATAACTGATATATTTAATACATTAGATACATAGATAGATATTTTTTATTATACATAGAAAACACCCAGACCAACGGAACAAATTTCTGCAGACAGTACACAAACTTGTTCCGCGGCGGGAACCGAACCCGCAATCTCTTGCGTCGCAGGCGAACTCTCGCCCGCTGCGCCACTGAGGTCGTCAATAAAGAAATAACCCTCCGAAATGCCGTTAGCACAGGAATAGACTGAGGGTAAAATAAAATAAAATAGTGCAAAAATAATTATGGGTCCGGTGGGATTTGAACCTGCTATCTTTGTATTTCGTTTAGAAAGGGGATATATAATATTTGTGGCATATCGACCCGACGCCATTTTGATTTTTTTTGTAAGTTTTCATGACTAATCCTTAGGCTCGGTAGATATCTCCTCAGATCCCTAGTTTCCTGCATCTTTTGAGGATTGCTAGACGGTACTCAGAGCGGGTCCAAATATAATATTTGGCACATGCCTATATTTTGCACAGTATTTAGTATTAAAAGTTCGAAGGTGTGTGTAATAAGTTAGTATTCTTATAATACTAACCACTGCGCAAAGTTTTTGGACGTGTGACTATCCACTTTAGTTATCCTCAAAGATCTAAGTAACTAGAGATCTGAGGAGATATCTACCGAGCCTGGGGATTACAGTCGTGTGAGTGTTTTTTTAATATTTTTTTTCTATTCCAGGTATATTTTGTACAAAGTTTGTTCGAAGATGCACAACACAGTAGATTGAATAAACTATTGAGTAAGCTATCTCGATGATAACAAAAAACTATTAGAATATCAAATTTGTAAAATTAAATGTTCCTTGGCACTGGTACTTTCTTGGTCGCCTGCGAGGTCAATAACCTTGCAGTCCAGTGCGGTAAAGGGGGGAATTACCACAAGCTCTGTGGGCAATATCAAAGTAATATCTTACTGAGGTTGAAAGCGACTAAAGATACGGGTATCAGTGTCCATAGTTGGTAAATTAAGCAGGCTAGTCAGGTTTATGATCACAAAAATTCTTACATATAAGCTGATTAACTATTTCAATGAAGGTATTTCAGTGTTACTTCTTGGAGGATATCTAAAGGGTAACCAGAGTCACGTCCAAGGCTCACTTTCTAATTCATTTGGAAAACTACAAATGAAACTAAAAATTACCTAGTTTTAGCTACCAGAGCCTTACCACACTCTCTTCAGCAATATCAAAGTAATATTCTACTAATATTATAAAAGCGAAAGTTTTTAAGAATGTATGGATGTATGTTTGTTACTCTTTCACGCTGAAACGGCTGAACGGATCTGGATGAAATTTGGCACAGATATATGTAGATTATAGTCTGGAATAGGACATCGGCTTTTATCCTGGAAGAATGTACGGTTCCCGTGGGATAGATTTGTTTTTATTTTTCATGGTACCACGCGGACGAAGCTAGTCACTTTGATATTTCATACCATGATCTATAAAAAATGTATTGAAGTAGTGTTATTTCAAGTTGGTAATGTAACGTTTCTGAAACATTATAGTTTTTAAGAGTTTGTGGTAAGGATAATGTCAAACTCAGCATTTACTTGAGGCTATTCGGATAATTAATTAAATTTTTCATTTCTCTTAAGGGTTTTTATATTTTACGATGTAAATAGTAGCCTATTTTTCATCCATCTGCATTGATACAAAATCACATCTAAATCCGTTCAGCCGTTTGAGCATGAAGAAACAAATTAACGCGCACAAATTTTAGCATTTTTATATTAAGGAGTGTTTAAAATAAATAAATATTGTTGGACATTTCACGGAACGCCATCTAGCTCCAAACTAAGCAAAGCTTGTACTATGGGAACCAGTAGGTCTACCATGAGTTTTCACAATCTACACTCGCTAGCGATTGTAGTTAAAAAAATGTATGAAAACTTGTACAGCGCCTCTAGCGGATAGTTGGGTACTAAAACGTCACGTAGCTAACTATCCTACGTCACAGCGTACTACAGAGGCTGTAGTTTGCGCTTCATTCATTTGCTTAGAATTTGGTACCATGAGTAACAATTTCGACAAATGTAAATAAATAAATAATAATAAATAAATAATGCTGGACAGTCCACTCAGCATCATCTAGCCCCAAAGTAAGCTACTCAAAGCTTGTGTTATGGGTACTAGATAACTGATATATTTAATACATTATATACATAGATAGATATTTTTTATTATACATAGAAAACACCCAGACCAACGGAACAAATTTTTCAACGGAACAAATGTCATAGTAGCGTACTATTACTTCTGTAGTAACGTCAGCCGATCTAAATGTGACAACTCATGGTAGACCTACAGATAGCTGATAGATTAATTATTACATAGAATACATATATGGGGCTGAGCTTGTGGTTCCAAATAACAACAGTTTTCACTTGTGCTCAGGTTTATTTCCATATAACTTAGACGCTACGTATATGATAGGTAGGTATGTCTAGACGCGAGGTTCGCTAGCAGAGAGTAGTGTCGCACTGCCCGTGCGCCGGCGGTCTGAGGACCGGTTTTGCGAGCGCGCCTCCCGCGCGCCTTGCCGCACCCCGCGGCTGCCTTGCGCTAGTGTTGTGTGTAGCAGCGACTAGTGTTGTGCTGCCACACATAATAACACCAACTTTAAAATTAATGAGTACCTACCTAAATTTGGACTCTGATGATATAGTTTTTTTTCTTATGGTGTCAGTTCTCTCGAACCAGCGTGGCGAAAGGATTACAGTGCGCTTTATTAAAGGCTTCTTTCAAAAGATAAACAAGTTAAATATAATTAATGTATTTACAAAAAAAAAATGTATCTATGTAGTTTACCAGTCATGTGGTTACCATAATACAAGCTCTGCTTAGTTTGGGGCTACATGATGCTGTGTGATAGTGTCCAGCATTATTTATTATTATTTATTAATTATTAATTAAAAATTTTAAAATTTTAACACAGCTTTGCCCGCCATTTTATTATGGCGGCCATCTGGGATTTAAAATTTGTACTAGTGTATAGTATATACTACTTGAATAGTAGTATACTAGAGCCCTTTCATTGATATCTTTAGTCAGGGAGTTGTGAAAAAATATCTTATCCGCCATTTTGGGACAGCGGCCATCTTGGATTGATTTCCATACACACACTCGTCGTTTTTGTGTCGGGGGTTAAAAATACTTTATTGCACACCATAAGCATTAGATTATTATGGAAGCTGTCTTATTGCAAGAAAGCGATCTCTAACAGACAACCTTTGGATGGTGAAAATGAAATGTGGTTATCTAATAAGGCGTTATTTTTGTACGCTTCGATTATTATGCGTGAAATTGTTATTATTTATTATCATTATAATGTACTGATATTTTTTTTTAAGTTATTAGTAAAAATACTGTATCCAAACAATTTAATTGATTTATCTGTCTGCCTATGTATGTTAATTTGTAAATGAAACAAATACTTATGTAAAGAGAAATGTACATAATATAGTGGTAAATAAATTGTTAAAAAAATAGTTTTTTTATTACAAATATATTTATTGTAAGTATTATAATACATTGTTTGTAAGGCACATTAGAGGCTTGCTTTGCTAGCCTTTTGTAACATGTTTATAATAACACATTAATGTATAGATTAGTCTTAAATGACAATAGCGTAAACCACTGGTCCTAGAGACTTGGAATTTAGGGCGTTTCTTAAGTAGTGGTAGTGATCCCATCTTTTCTTTTAACAAGTTTATTAAAAACAAATTAAAGGTACGAGTTGGCAGCGGACGACATAAGGCAGCGGCGGACGACGTGTCGCGGCGACACTACTGGTTTCTATGTATTTCTATGAAATGCGTCGCTAGCTTGGTGTCGCTAACTAGGGAGGGAATTACATAGAAATACATAGAAACCAGTGGGGCGAAAGGATCTTTGCTTACAATCAATGTCAATACGTTTTCATTGTAATCAAGCGATTTGGTATGACAAGAGTGTTTATTCAATCGATTTGAGCCAGTTTTGACAAGTGTTGATTGTATCAGAGTTCCGTAATCGCACTACAGTAGTGTCGCCGCGACACGTCGTCCGCCGCTGCCTCATGTCGCCCGCTGCCAACTCGTACCTTTATAGAATAGTCTTAAATGACAATAGCCTAAGCTACTGGAGAGTCTAGACGGAATTTCGGGGTCATGTTCCTTAAGTACCTACTGGGGTCTGTGTTAGTGATCTTCCAATCTTAAGGTGGATTTGAATTTGACCATGCGTCAGTTCTGTTTAAAAATGTATTTGTACATTGAACTTAAAAAGTTCAAAGGCACTATGTCATGAGTCTCTGACTCTAATCACCAATTCCACAGAACTGGTGATGTTATAATAACTGTAGATTCCATCATGGATCACAAAGCTCATATTTTTCCATGCATTCAATAAGCCAACTTAAAGGCAGAGCTTTTATATGTTGCATGTTATACATAGGTTGATATATATCCTTAAATATTATATAATGGGAACAATTCACCAGTTTCCCATGCTTCGGGGCATGGTACGGGACCAGTTTCTCTTGCTCGGGAATCGACTCCGGGTTGGGTACCCTTCTTAAAACTATTCCTCCTGCGTCGGCTATCAGTTTTGTCAATACCGGCTTCGTAACTGATAATTGTGATGTAACTTCATATTTAGTGTTGAAATTGTGTAAATAGAAATGGCAGCCATCGAACAGTCCGGGTAGCTGTTTGTATTTGTTGTAGCGAGACATTTTTGGGCCTTGATACATTTTAGGTCCGATACCTTTTACTTCGAACTTGTGAAACGGTTCTAGTTTGTCTTCTGTAGATTTTGTGATCCACTGTGATGTTAGTATCCATGTGGAGCTCGCTATTCCCTGTAAGATGTCAACATTGGATATGCATGTGTCGTCATCCTCAGCATCAATGACCAAATGTGTCACCTTCTTCGTGAATTTTGCTTCTAAATGCATATTATTGTGATGTTTCAGTAGCATTTTTAACTTGCTGTGTACAGTTCTGAACTGTGAGACACAGTAGATTCTTATATCGTCAGAATCCAACTCAGTGTAAAGCGTAGCGATATGACTGATATTGAAACTTTGAGTTTGTATCAAATTATCAGCGGCAACCAGTATCATATTCTTTGCATTAGTATTTGCTAGCTGATACGGCGTTTCGCCTTTGCAGTTCCTTACATTAATATCGGCTCCGTTCTTGACTAACTCTTCAATTATATCGTCATGTTTATACCGAACGGCTTCATGTAATGGGGTTTCATTACCAGGACCCGGGACATTGATCAATGTGTTGTATTGTAGTAACAGCCTCACTAAGTCAAGTCTACCATTCTGTACGACTTCATGCAATGGGGTCCATCCAGCATTGTCCTTAGTGTTTGTGTTGGCTCCCTGGTTCAATAGCTCAGTTATCCGATCAACTTTACCAAGTCTACACGCTATATGTAGCAACGTTTCGCCCTTATTATTCCTCTTTTCTACCGCTTTGTTTATTTTGCTGCTTGATAGTAAAGATACGTTCGCATTTGACTTGCTGATATCTGTTTTGGCGCGACTCTTACGTTCAGTAGCTTCGTGTGAGTTAGCTTTATCTGACTGTTCATTCAACTTTGGCGCTTTCGCCTTAGTCTTTTTACCGATATCTTTCCCGAAACATGCCACCATTTTTGAAAGTTCCTTCGTAGACTCTATGCAACTGGTTAGACGTTCGTTGGAGAATGTTGTAGATCCTTGAAGGCTTGTGTTGCATGTCGGACAGTTGCTAAGGTCTGCGTAGTGCTCGGAGCAGATGATGTGAAAACATTTACTCAAAGTGACGGGGTCCTTGCAGAGTTCAAGGCAAACGCCGCATGTGTAGTCTTGTTTCACAGCTTCCAACGCTTTTATGAAGTCTTCTATGCCGGTCGAAGGCATTTTAGGTATTCCTGTATTGGATTTATTAGGTATTTAATAAATTATGAGCTATTGTGATAAACTTCTGTGATGTTTTACATAATGTAAACTTCGGTGCTAGAACTGACTGCTTGCTAGAAACTAAACAAAAAAACACGGGAACTCGTTTTATTGACATAACATGACAGCAAACAAGCAGCGCTATCTATCATCAAGTAGTTAGTTGTTGTTAAATTATTCGCTCATTTGAGCAGGCTTGCCTAGTCTTGCGTAAATTAATTTCTTCCGTTTTCTATAATCTAACTTAATCTAACCTAACCTAACCGCCATTTTCTCCTTCGTGTGTCTCAAGTAGTTAGACTTTAACTACTTGATGATAGATGGCGCTAGTCAGGGTTGCCATCTTTAAACATTGCTGTTAGTCGTCGTATGCAGACGATTCTCCGCTGAGTTTTTTTTTAACCTATATTAAAATGCTTAACGCAAGTAAAATAAATACATCTAACTAACTATTTAAGTTTCCCTAGTTTTTGTTAAAAATTAATAAAAATTTACCTACAAATACTTCATTCATTCACTCAACATATTTAAAAAAATGCACTACCCAACGCACTCACACTCTGTGGCACTCACTCACACAAACATAGGTACGAGTGTGTGCGTGTAAAAATACTTGTTTGTTTTTGTTTTGCTTTGATTTAGAAGTTAGATTATAGAAAACGGAAGAAATTAATTTACGCAAGACTAGGCAGTAAGGTCTATGACTATAAGCCTGCTCAAATGAGCGAATAATTTAACAAAAAACAAATTTGCTTTGATTTATTGTTAAATTAGGAATATTATACTCTTGCTCACTGGTAATATAAATTAAATATAAATTAAACTAAAATGGAGCTACGGCAGTGCTGTCGCACCTGCCTCGCCCTGCTCGACTTAAACCCCATATTTCAAATGCAGGAGCACCATGAAACGTATTCCCAAGTGATCCTGGAAGCTACAGGAGTCCAGGTATTATTATGGTACATAATAGTATTATTCGTCTCTTCTTCTTTTTATGGTAGAAAGGAGGGAGAGGTGGCCTTTAGGGACTACTCAGTTGTGGGATTCAGTGGGCTCTTATATATTATCTACATAATTATAAGTGCACGAAAAATGTTATGTAGGTACTTACCTATAATACCTACCTACCTAATAATCCTATGACACAAACCTTCAAGTTTTGGTTCTAGGGTATGCCGGTTACCTAACGATGTTTTCCTTCACCGTTTAAGAGCACTGATATTGCGCACATTCATTTTTCGAATAGAAAAACTCATTGATGCACAGCCAGATTTGAACCCACGACCTTCGGATCTTGAGGCAGGGGTGTTACCACTACACCACCGGCGCTCCTACTATTAGCATTTCATATTAAATATAAGTATGATGACCGAGCTTTGCTCTTTTTTATGGTCAACGAAGTTTTCTAAAAATGAAACCTAGCTAGATCAATTTGTAGCCCCCGAAACACCCTGCTTTCTAAATTTCAAGAAAATCATTGGAGCTGTTACCGAGATTCAGTTACATATATTATACAAGAATTGCTCCTTTATAGGTATAAGATTTATTATCTGAGCATCTAATAATATTTCAGATCAACTTCCAAAACTCTCTGCCGCAGCTAATGTGTAATTCCTGCATAGACTCCATCAACACAGCATACAGATTCAGAAAAAAATGCCGAGAGACACAGAAAACATTATCCGAACAAATTTACAACCATATCCCCAACGTTATGATAGAAGAAATACATAGACAATCCAAACAACTCAGTTTCATAGACATTAATGATCTTATAGACATAAATGATTATGTTAAAGTCACAATAAGTGAAGTTAAAATTGAACCAGACGAATATGATAGTGATGGAACAAAAGAAGATAACAATTCCATTGAAAAAACTAATGTAACTGAATCACAAGAGAATAGTGAAGCTGTAAACGAGATTTCAGGAATAAGAAATGACGAGAATGAGAAAGATAAGACAGAGAAAGATAAGATGGAGAAAGATAAGACGGAGAAAGATAAGATGGAGAAAGATAAGACAGAGAAAAATAAGACGGAGAAAAATAAGATGGAGAAAAATAAGATGGAGAAAAATAAGACGGAGAAAAATAAGACGGAGAAAAATAAGGCGGAGAAAAATAAGACAGAGAAAAATAAGACGGAGAAAAATAAGGCGGAGAAAAATAAGATAGAGAAAAAAAAGACTGAGAAAGATAAGACAGAGAGAGAAAAGGGAGAGATGTGTGAATATTGTCAGAAAGTATTAAAAACAAAGTCATCATTACGAAATCATTATAAGATACACAAAGAGTTAAATTTAGTATGTGAGGTGAGACTAAACGTGTATTTATTTCAAGAAACAAAAAATGTATCCTCAAAGATCTAAGTAACTAGAGATCTGAGGAGATATCTACCGAGCCCGGGGATTACAGTCGTGATCATGTTTTGATGTGCCTCTGACTCTTTAGATATCCTCAAAGATCTAAGAAGCTATAGATCTGAGGAGATATCTACCGAGCCTGGGGATTACAGTCGTGTGTGTTTGGATGTGCCTCTGACTCTTTAGATATCCTCAAAGATCTAAGCAACTAGAGATCTGAGGAGATATCTACCGAGCCTGGGGATTACAGTCGTGTGAGTGTTTGGACTTGCCTCTGACTCTTTAGATATCCTCAAAGATCTAAGCAACTAGACATCTGAGGAGATATCTACCGAGCCTGGGGATTACAGTCGTGTGTGTTTGGATGTGCCTCTGACTCTTTAGATATCCTCAAAGATCTAAGTAACTAGAGATCTGAGGAGATATCTACCGAGCCCGGGGATTACAGTCGTGTGAGTGTTTGGACGTGCCTCTGACTCTTTAGATATCCTCAAAGATCTAAGCAACTAGAGATCTGAGGAGATATCTACCGAGCCTGGGGATTACAGTCGTGTGAGTGTTTGGACTTGCCTCTGACTCTTTAGATATCCTCAAAGATCTAAGCAACTAGACATCTGAGGAGATGTCTACCGAGCCTGGGGATTACAGTCGTGTGTGTTCGGACGTGCCTCTGACTCTATAAATATCCTCAAAGATCTAAGTAACTAGAGATCTGAGGAGATATCTACCGAGCCTGGGGATTACAGTCGTGTAAGTGTTTATGTGTTTGTTTTTTTCAGCACTGCGGTAAAAAGTTTAATTCACCGAGACGGCTACTTATACATTGTAAAGCTAAACACGGCTATGAGAAAACAGACAAGTGCTCCTACTGCGACTATCGGGGTTCATCACCGGACCAGGTCAAAGTAAGTATGTCACATTATCAAGGTTTAAATCGTAGATATGCCCGTACGGTACTGAGACCGCGCGCGCCGTTTTGTTGCCACACGAAATGAGATAGCTCGCTCATTTGGCACACCAAAATATTCAATTTCAGGGTACAAAAGTAATAAGTATATTTTTTTACGAAAGATTGTGCAATATAATTGAACAATAAATGGTGAAATAATTGTTTGGTTCATTTTTTGCTAATCAATAATGTGCGTGCATCGGCATTTTGTTAACACAAACAAGTAAAAAAAAAAAATGTGAGCCGTCACGGGACGCCCGGCAGATGTGTAACATCGACATTATTTTGTAAAAGTAATATGCAGAAAATAACATATTGTGATAGGAACTAAATATGTCATAATGATAAAATAAAATATTACGATTTTTTTCCAGATAACGATGACTATTTATTGAATAAACATTTATTTTCGTTAAATACAAAAATTTACGAATTTATTTTAACGCCAGATCGAGTGGGGGAGAATCGCACAGTCGATTGCGCATGGCGACGCGTCGCCACACCGTACACACTTCTGCATATAGACTGTATATATATACCATCGTATGGCGTGGCGACGCGTCGCCACGCCATGCGTCGCCACGCCAGAAATCGGTTTTACGTGCGGCTATAGATGTATCACATCAACAGTGCCACAGTTTTTGGCGTCCGGGCATATCTACGATTTAAATCTTTGCAGCCCGTATCATCCCACTGTTGGGCATTGGTACAAGGGCCTTTCTACTCAACAGTTTGGTCACTGTTCTCATTTTCATTGTTCACCCTCAAAGATCTAAGTAACTAGAGTTCCGAGGAGATATCTACCGAGCATGATAGCACATACGTTCACCGCATGTAAGACGTTTCAAAGTGATCCTTGTGATTTTATTGAATAAAATATTTTGAACTGAATCAAGAATGTTACTAGGTATGCCAAATCGGTTAAAAGTTTGTTACAGTAAAGTTTGTATGTATACAAATACATTAGTTTTTGTTGTAGTCAAAAATACCTGTTCAAAGGGCGCTGGTGGTGTAGTGGTAGCACTCCTGCCTCACGATCCGTAGGTCGTGGGTTCAAACCTGGTCGTGCACCAATGAGTTTTTCCATTCGAAAAATTTATGTGCGCAATGCCAGTGCTCTTAAACGGTGAAGGAAAACATCGTGAGGAAACCGGCATACCCTAGAACCAAAAATTCGAAGGTATGTGTCATAGGTTAGTATTCTTATAAGCGGCGATGGACTTGCAACCTGTCACGTACGGAATACTAACTACTGTGCAAAATGTGGGCATGTACCAAATGTCATGTTTGGACTTGCCTCTGACTACCCCCTTTAGATATCCTCAAAGATGTAAGTAACCTAAAATCTGAGGAGTTATCTACCGTGCCCGGGGATTACAGTCGTGATCATATTTATTTATTTTTTATTTAAAAATACTTATTAGTTTTGATTTTACAGGCATTTAAACTTCGATAAATATCGGGTCCCGCTAACGGTCACGTGACCGCATGTGACGTCAATTTACAACGCACCGCTTAGTAGTTGTGTTGTGCGATGACGTCACACCGTCACACGCATCGTACGAGTCCGCATCGCACGTTTACTTCTTTATATCCGAAACTAATTGACGTATCGAAGTAATTCTTTCACTTGTATTTTTTATTTTTGACCGAGAATATGGAGAGAATATAAATTCAAAATTTGTTAACGTTCAGCCTGGGGATTACAGTCGTGATCATGTTCGGACGTGCCTCTGACTCTTTAGATATCCTCAAAGATCTAAGTAACTAGAGATCTGAGGAGATATCTACCGAGCCCGGGGATTACAGTCGTGATCATGTGAATTGTATTTTCTCCATCCGTTGGCTGACTGTTGGGACTGTTGTAGATCCACGAGCGCCTGCACACGGGTGAGAAGCCCTACGTGTGTGCGCAGTGCGGCGCCGGCTTCCATCGCACCAGTAGCTACCTCCAGCACGTCGCCATACACCTACCCGAGAAGACGGTACAGGTGAATACAATAATAATAATAATAATAATAATAATAATAATAATGCCGGACACTAGCACACAGCATCATGTAGCCCCAAACTAAGCAGAGCTTGTATTATGGGAACCACATGACTGATAAACTACATAGATATACTTTTTTTTTCGTAAATACATACATATTATACATAGAAAACACCCAGACCTGAGACAAATATCTGCAAATAATGCAAACATTTGTCCCACAGCGGGAATCGAACCCGCAACCTTCTGCGTCTCAGGCGGACCTTCGCCCGCTGCGCCACAGAGGCCGTCAAACACATATTATGTAACAATATATTATGTACCTACACCGAGAAATTTTAATGGTTGTTTTCCCGCAGCGAAATGGTTTTGTCTTGGTAATACAATCGTTGTATAAACGAATTAAATATTAGAATAAAAAAATACAGACATTTATTTATTTATTTATTTATTTATACAGTAACTTACACGATTTTAAAAAACCAATTACATAAGTTACTTAAGATTAAGAAATTAAAAAATTAAAAAATAAAAAATATTCAAATCAATATAAAATAGCTATCATACATTGAAAAATAAATAGTATTCAAACAAGGCAAATAAATTAATTAATTTAAATAATAAATAAGATTTCATAATACTAAATAATACAAATTATTATAATATTAACAAAACAAACAAGCATCCTTTCAGTCATCACTCTCGCAAAACCTCAGGCATACCAACATTAAACTCTTCCATTTGTCTGCGAACATATCAGTCTGGGTTCTGGTCAAGAAGTCTGTTAAGCCATACCATTGTGAAAATTTAATTCGAAAGCGACCACGAACTAATAGTAATTCATCCCGATACCTACGCGAAGGCGGCCGGCGGCGCGTGCGATTCGAATAGTACTTACAAATTACGTCTGATGTTACTATAGTTCCTCACGTTTTCGAGTTGATAAATATTTTTTAAATTATTTTAAAACTAGAATTTTTTTTTACTTTTACTCTATGTTTCGAATGTACTCCTTATGGCAAGTTGTTCTGCCGCGGGAAAACATCCATTAAAATTTCACGGTGTATATTACTAGCTTCCACCCACAGCTTCGCTCGCGTGGTACCTTGAAAGACAAAAACAAATCTATACCGCGGGAACCGTACATTTTCCAGGATAAAAAGTAGCCTATGTGCTATTCCAGACTCTAATCTATATCTGTGCCAAATTTCATCCAGTAGGTCTACCATGAGTTTTCACAATCTACACTCGCTAGCGACTGTAGTTAAAAAATGTATGAAATCTTGTACAGTGCCTCTAGCGGATAGTTGGGTACTAAAACGTCACGTAGTTAACTATCCTACGTCACAGCGTACTACAGCGACTGTAGTTTTCGCTTCATTAATTTGCTTAGAATTTGGTACCATGAGTAATGATTTTGACAGATGTCATAGTAACGTACTATTACTACTGTAGAAACGTCAGCCGAATTAAATGTGACAACTCATGGTAGACGTACTGATAATAGTTATACCAGTAGTGCGATTACGGAACTCTGATACAATCAACACTTGTCAAAACTGGCTCAAATTGATTGAATAAACACTCTTATGTCATACCAAATCACTTGATTACAAAGAAAACGTATTGACATTGATTGTAAGCAAAGATCTATAATCGCCCCACAGAAATCCAGACTTACCATTATATTTCCAGTGCAAACAATGCCCGGCTCGCTTCAAGTCAGTCACTTTAATGCGGATCCACGCGAACAGACACCGAGAGGAGTCACAGTACACATACAAGTGCGTCGTGTGCGCCCACTTCTTCAAGCGACACGCGACAGCGACCCGTCATCTGCAGCGCATCCACTCCATGCAGCCCCTGCCAGAGCATATCGAGAGAACCAAGTGTTTCTGAGGATGTGTTTGAAAATAGAAGCATGATCACGACTGTAATGTAATGATCACGACAGTGATGTAATGATCACGACTGTAATTTAATGATCTCGACTGTGATGTAATGATCACGACTGTAATGTAATGAGCACGACTGTAATTTAATGATCTCGACTGTAATGTAATAATCTCGACTGTGATGTAATGAGCACCACTGTGATGTAATGATGACGACTGTAATTTAATGATCACGACTGTAATGTAATAATCTCGACTGTGATGTAATGATCACGACAGTAATTTAATGATCACGACTGTGATGTAATGATCACGACTGTGATGTAATGATCACGACTGTAATTTAATGATCACGAATGTAATGTGATGATCACGACTGTAATCCAATGATACATAGGTCCTAGGTATGTACGTAGGTACCTACTATGTAAGTATTTAATGTTATGTGCTATTAGAAAGTATTGTATATACCTAAGTAGTAAACTCATATTAGTGATAATTGTTGTTTTTGTTTTGTCGAATTTTAATCGACATTTTATTTTTACGCGAATTTTGTCTTAATTAGGAAAATATTAATTTTGAATTATTCAAGAGTACAGCTACCCTAACCGACGAGCATGTATGAAGAATGTAATGAGAGTGAATGAGGCAAGAGGTATGTCAGGATCGTAGCAAGTGGAGATCTGTGATCTCTGCCTACCCCATCGGGAAACTGGCGTGATTTTATGTATGTATTCTGTATTACTAAAAATTTGTATTTGAGGATTACCTACTTAAATTATGTACCTCCCTAACTACTTACCTAGCAACTGCACTATCGCATAAATGACAATAAACCAAAAATATTTGTAGGTAGGTACAACCAAAACGAATTCAGAATGGATTCTGAATTCGTTTTGGTTGTACCTAAAAAAAAAAAGTAGAATTATCACCCTTTATTGGAATAAAGGGTGATAATTCTACTTTTTTTTTTGTTATTTTAAGGCTACCAAGATTTGATGGGTGACCGCCAATGTCTTAAATAATGTAAACAATATAGAAAAAGTTCTTTTTATTTGTACAAAAGTACCTATATAAACTTACATCTAATATCACATAACAATACTAATATGTAAGTACATAATATTTACATGAAGAATTAAGTACATTATTTTTACCCGACTGCGAATAAGGAAGGTAATAGATTCGGGGTTTATGTACCTTTGGCTGTCGCTGTAGCCAAAATGGCTGGACAAATTTTGATAAATGAGATGTCGTTGGTTTGTCTTAATTGCAAGTGATATAGACTAATAAAATACCAAAAAATCGAATATGGCAGCTGTAAGAATCTATTTTCAATTACTAACAGTCGGGTTTTTTATTTTTAAATAAATAGTAGTTAATATTCGATCTCATAGTTATTTTATATTTTAATCATGATTTGAAAATTAAGATTTCTAATTATATTATAATCATGATTTGAAAATTTTAGTTTTAATAAAAACCTTATTGCAATTAAATAAAATAAAATAAAATAAAAATAAAAATAGCCTTTATTCTATTACATTTAGACTTTAGGTTCTTGGTAATTAAATAGAAATATATTACATTTATAATTTTAAAATAATTCAATTGGTTAAATGTAGATAAGTATAATTATAAATGTCATGCAGTTTTTGTCACGTAAAAGTCGCCTCTCGGGCGTAGGCCTCCCCCATATTTTTCCAGAGCTCACGGTCTCTAGCCTGTCTCATCCAGTCTGTTCCGCTTGTTTTGCAGAATACGTCGTCCCAGCGTGTTTTAGGGCGTCCTCTTTTCCGTCTATTTCCGCGCGGGATCCATTCCAGTACTCGCTTAGTCCATCTATTACTCTCCATTCTACAAATGTGACCTGCCCAGTTCCATTTCAGAGTTCTTGTCTTTCTGACGATGTCATTTAGCTTCGTTTTTTGTCTAATTGCATTGTTGCTGATTCTATCAGATAGTTTTATTCCCAGCATACTTCGTTCCATCTTTCTCTGGCACACAGCTAACTTGCTTTCTTCTCTTTTTGTGAGGGACCAGGTCTGACAGCCATATGTCAAACACGGATTATAACTTCGTATAACTTCTTCTTGATTTTTATGTTTGTTTGTCTGTTTTTCATTACCTCTTTTAGGCTCCAGTACTTTCGCCATGACAATGCAATGCGTCTTTGGATTTCGGTTTGCGTACATTTTTTAAAGGAGACAGATTGACCAAGGTATATGTATTCATTCACAAACTCAATATTTCCTCCATCTACTGTTATAGTTTGATTTTCTCCATTGCTTATAATCTTTGTTTTTGATGTGTTTAGTGAAAGGCCTACAATCTTGCTTTCTCTTGTGAGTTCATTTAGCATTACCTCTAGATCAGTTGGAGTTTCGGCAAAAACTACTATATCATCTGCAAATCGCAGGTGACTCAGTCGCTCTCCATCGATTTGTAGTCCTTTGTCTTCCCAATTAAGGTTTCTAAACACTGTTTCCAAGACTGCAGAAAAAACCTTCGGTGACAAGGGGTCGCCCTGTCTCACACCTTTCTCAATAGGGAATTCTTCTCCTTCTCTTTCCAATCTTATTTTGGCACAGCTTTTTGAGTAGATGCTATGAAGTAAATCGATATATTCGTCTTCTACGCCTTGTTCTAGTAGTGTTTCCCATATCGCATTGTACTCAATACTATCGAAAGCCTTTTTGAAGTCGATGAAACACATATAGATAGTCATGCCGTATTCGTTTGCTTTTTGGATGATCTGTGTGACTACTTGAATGTGGTCCAGTGTCGCATAATGCTTTCGGAAGCCTGCTTGTTCCCGCGGTTGATTCTCTTCTAGTGTCTTTGTCATCCTCTGTAAGATTATTTTGGCGAAGATCTTGTATATATTTGTTATTAGGCTTATCGGGCGGTAATTACCAAGATCACTTCTGTCGCCTTTTTTATGTAAGAGTGTAATTGTTGATCTAGACCATTGTTCGGGTGTTGTTCCTGTGTTTAGTATATTATTGAATAGTGTTTGTAGTGGTCGTTGAAGATAATCTGATAGACATTTTAGTACTTCGTTCATAATACCATCGTCTCCCGGTGTCTTATCGTTTTTTTGCGTTCGTATGGCATACTCTATCTCTGATCTTAGGATGCTTTGTGGTGTTGTTCGGTTCATTAGTTGTGTCTTAGGTTGTGGTTGTGGTTGTGGTTTCTCGGATTGTAGAGAATTTGATACGCCTGACGTATAAAGATCTCTGAAAAACATTGTAGCTTCTTTTATTATATCAGGTCTTTTTATTAGTATCTTGCCCGTTTTGCTTTTCAGATTTGCAGTCCACTCAGTTTTGTTTCTTAGTTGTTTGTAGGCTTTTTTGATTCCACCAGTTTTTTCTATGTATTTTTCAATCGTTTCTTGCCTTTGTAATTTCCTGTCTTTTGTAATAAGCCTATTAATTTCTTTGCTTATCTTGGTTATTTCCGATCTCATCTGTTTTGTCCTTTTTCCACTATACATTGTTTTTCGTTCTTCCATTAATTCGTTAACTTCTGGGCTTATAATGTCGGGCTTGCTCTTAGTTTTCTTCGGTATCACTTTTAGTAAAGAGTTCATCTCTTTTTCGAAATAATTATATTGTGTTTGTACGTCGCTTGAATGAGTTAATGCAGTAATTAAATTTTCTTCCCAGCATTTACCATTTTCTCTTGAAATGGCTGGTGTGCTTCGAGATCGGCTTGAGTTAGCTTTTGCTAGTATTCTTTTCTTTCTTGATTTCATGTTAAGTTTACACCTTATCATCCTGTGGTCAGTATAGAAATTTAAATTGTGAATTATATCAAAGTTGTGTATATAGGAGTCTTTGTTTGTTAATATGTAGTCTATTTCGTTAAATTGTTTCCCATTTGGTGACGACCATGTCCATTTGTTATGGGTATTTTTTTTGAACATGGTATTCACGAACTTTAGGTTATTTTCGAGGGCAAACTCGACTAACTTTACTCCGCGTTTACTTCTTTTGCCGCAAGAGTATTTTCCATATATTTGGTCTTCACTTGGCTGGTTCTGCCCAATTTGGGCATTCAAATCTCCTTGTATAATAAGACTCTTTGTGTTAGAAAATTCTATGGCGGTGCATATTGTGCTGTAAAACTGTTCGATATCTTCCTCATCACTTATTTCAGTAGGTGCGTAAACCTGAATAATTGACCAGAGCATGTTGTTTGATAATTGTATTTCTAATGCCGCTACTCTATCCGAGTAAGTTCTTAGACTTATAATATTGCTTTTAAGGTGTTTCTTGATTAGGAAACCAACTCCATTTCTCCCCTTCGAACAGGGAGTGTGGTAAAGGATAAAGTCAGCGAATTCTTCGATGGTTTCTTTTGCTCTTCGTACTTCACATAGACCAATAACATCCCAGTTAAGTTTCTCAACTGCTTCTCTTAGTTCTGTTAGTCTGCTTTCTGCCATTAGTGTTCTTACGTTGAGACTTGCTATAAATAGATATTTCGATGTTCTAATGTTACTTTCCATTTCCTTTGTGATGATTTGTTTAGGGGGGGTTCGGTCATACTCTTCCACGGTGACCAACCGGCTTGGAGGAGGTTGAGAGGCGTTTAGTAGTTTTTTGAAGTGCTAGGTTTCTCTACTTGGTTCGCTGTTGATTGGGTTCTAAAATTTTTGTTGTGTTGTAGCCTGTAGGTAGGACGTGATATTATTGCTCGATGTTTTATTCCTTTTGTGTATTGGTGTCGCATTCGCGTCTTCCGGCTTTCGTCCTGCTGTTCCCAAGCTACTTGTATTCCGTGCTTCTGGAGAGGCTGAAAAAGGTCTTTTGCTTGTTCGCTTGGCATCTTTGTTCGTACTTATCTCCATCCTACGCTCTTTTTTTCCTAAATGTATTATTTTGTCGTAGCGTAATACGGCGTTGTTTCCTGCAATTAACTATTATCAATTAAATAATAAACAGTAACTGGGCTATTCTCAACGGGTTCGTCATTGTTCATAACAAACAATTTTGTTTATCTCATAAAATATAAGTTAATAGTAAATGTAGGGTGGTGTGGTAGCCAGTGAACCAAGTGTACTCAATGAACCACAGGGCCTACAGCCTAAACGCGACGTTGCCAGCTAGTGCCTATTACACGTTTGAACCGCTCTCCCGCACCAACCTCTTACCGCCAGTCGTCGGCGAATTCCCACCAGGAACGTACGAGTTAGGAGGAGATTTATCTTTTCGCGCGCAAAAAGTAAGGAAAAAGTTTGATTTTATTTGTTTCTTTACTCAATTTTTGATTATCCTAAGAACTGTTGAGTGATTTTGATCTAAAAAATAGTTTAATAAGCATGGTTTAAATTCATTTTTGTAACCAAATCGTGTTCCTGTTAGCTGTGGAAAACTTTTAAATATTTCAATAGGGGTATGGTACTCTATGAATCATTTTTTTTGGGTACTCAATGAACCATGGTTCATTGTAAAAAAGTAAAGTAAAAAGTAAAAAAATTATAACCATGATTTAAAAATAGTTTCAAAAGTTCTAACTCACGTTATTTTGATTTAAAGCTAATTATTAGGACTGAGATTAAAGTGAGAAATTTATAATTATAGGTAACATATCTTAGGATATTGCAATGTTCCTACTGTCATGTTGAAATCTAACTCACGTTATTTTAATTTAAAGCTAATAATTACGACTGAAGATAATAAAGTGATAACTTTACAATTATAGGTAACATAATATGTTGAATAGTTCCTAATATAGGTAATAATTACCTAACGTTACCTACTTAATTACTATGATTGTGTTCTATTATTGTACTAAGGTACCAACTAGAATTTAGGCGCAATGCATGTAAACTTGACATTTTTATACCTCACTCATTATTATTAAGACTGATAACCATATAATTTGAAACCTTTGATTAACAAATAATTCTTAAAAAAACCCAATTGCCGTTTTATGTAACATCCTTCTAGGCTTAAATCATGATATGGCAGGACAACGGTTCATTGTGTACCTCACGATTCACTGAATACCCACCCCCCGGTTCATTGTGTACTCCTAGGGGTACTCATTGAGCCATTTCCAATTATTTTTTTTAAGTCTCATTGTCTATTATCTATATGGTAAAAGCTGAAAACACAACAGCAATTTGAAAGTCATTGAAATTTTCTAGGGCTTGAGCTAAAATAATACTTAAAATGTCTAACAGGAAAAAAGTTACAGCTCTCTAAACTTTTGGTGGTTCATTGGCTACCACACCACCCTACCCTTCGTTAAATAAATTATTATCAACCAATCCTTTATTGCTCCATCTTCATGCTATCAGCTTGAAAGACGAGCTTTAATCAAGGTTAAAAAAGTTTTTAACATAACGATAAATTATCGAATTGGGTAGAATCTATACTTTTAAACTTACGCGATCTGTACCCCTAGTATGAGTTTTTGATAGTTTACGAAAACTTTTTTCGAATAGTATCCTTTCATACATTTACCTCCATCGGAAATGTTAAGGAACTAAAATAAAGTCGATATCGTGTAAACTTGGTTTGGAAATCATTGCTGGGACTGGCGATTAGATAATATTTTCGATATTATCGACCTTATTTTAGTTCCATAACATTTCCGACTGAGGTAAATGTATGAAAGGATACTATTCGAAAAAAGTTTTCGTAAATCAAAAACTCATACTAGGGGTACTGAACACATTATTGTTAATATTAAACGGGTATTTATCGCCTTCTAATTACCTATTTATTTTTTCAGTCTACCCGTGACCACGACAGCGTGTAAACCTGTCGAAACGTCGGGAAAATAAATAGGTAATTAGAACACGATAAATAAATATAAATAAATATTGGTGGACAATTCACACAACGCCATCTAGCCCCAAACTAAACAAAGCTTGTACTATGGGAACCACATAGCTGGTAGATTAATTATATACCTACATTTTTTTTGTAAATACATAGTAACACCCAGACACAGAACAAACATCTGCGTTCATCACATAAATGTTAGTCCTGGGTGGGGATCGAACCCACAACCTGCAGCGCAGAACGCAGAGCTACTACCAACTGAGCTGTGAGGACAGCCAATACCCGTTTAATACTAACAATAATTGGGTAGAATCGCCCGTTTTGCCAAATTGTCCGTGTGAACCAAAGATTTAAATCGTAGATATGCCCAGACGCCAAAAACTGTGGCACTGTTTTTACTTGCGTGTGTTAACAAAATGCCGACGCACGCACACTAATGATTAGTAAAAAATGAACCAAACAGTTATTTCACCATTTATTGTGCAATTATATACCACGATCTTTCGTAAAAAAATATACTTATTCCTTTCGTACCCAGAAATTGAAAATATTTGGTGTGCCAAATGAGCGAGCTATCTCATTTCGTGTGGCAACAAAACGGCGCAGTCTCAGTACCGTACGGGCATATCTACGATTTAAATCTTTGGTGTGAACGCGTTTTTAGACACACTTGCTCCTCTCTATATGCTCCGGCGATGGTTGCATAGCGTGTATCCGCAGTAAATGTCGCGCGACATTCCTGCGGCGCGCAAAGTTGTGTGCGCACACGACGCATTTGTAGGTGTACTGTGTTGCCCGATGTCGGTTCGCGTGGATCCGCATTAATGTAGTCGATTTGAAGCGGGCCGGGCATTGAGTGCACTGAAATCATACATTAAATTACAAACAGACAATAATAAAAAAAAAAAAAATATGATCACGACTGTAATCCCCGGGCTCGGTAGATATCTTCTCAGATCTTTAGTTAATCTTTGAGGATATCTAAAGAGGGTAGTCAGAGGCACCAATGAGTTTTTCCATTCGAAAAATTTATATGCGCAATGCCAGTGCTCTTAAACGGTGAAGGAAAACATCGTGAGGAAACCGGCATACCCTAGAACCAATAATTCGAAGGTGTGCGTCATAGGTTAGTATTCTTATAAGCGGCGATGGGCTTGCAACCTGTCACGTACGGAATACTAACTACTGTGCAAAATGTGGGCAGTACCAAATGTCATGTTTGGACTTGCCTCTGACTACCCCCTTTAGATATCCTCAAAAGATTTAAGTAACCAAAGATCTGAGGAGATATCTACCGAGCCCGGGGATTACAGTCGTGATCATATTTATTTTATTTTTTTTATGGTAATAGTGAGGTAGACTTATTCAACACAAGTACAAGTAAGCTTAGGCGCTTACTTAGCGACAATTTTTTCAAGGTATAAGCCAACTGCATTAGGTACTTAATTAACTTTGTTCATGTTTTCTTTGTTTTTCTTCTCAGTAATGTTTCTTTCACTATGTTTATACTAGCTGTCCCGCTCGCGACTTCGTTCACTTAAAGTATCTAAACTGAGTTTTAAACAAATCACACTAATAAAAAAATTACATAACTTTGACCCTCCTTTTACCCTTTTTAGAGGGTAATTTTGGAATATCCAGAAATACGTGTCCATTCATTTTGCATTTACAGTACACAAACAAAGTTTCACACCAATCGCACCACCCATTAAAAAGTTCCCATACAAACATTGACCCCACATTTGACCCTTTTTTGAAGGTTATATTGAAAAATCCTGAAACACGTGTCCATTTATTTTGCATTTACAGTGCACAAACAAAGTTTCATGAAAATCGCTCCACGCGTTAAAAAGTTTCATACTAACGTTTTCACCCTTTTTCACCCCTTTAGAGGTGGAATTTCCAAAAATCCCGCCTTAGTGGGTGGTTTTGTTATAAAAGAAAACCACCTTCCAAATTTCAGCTTTCTAGCTTCAGCGGTTTCGGCGGGGCTATGATCAATCAGTCAGTCAGGTCAAGCTCTTATATAGATATAGATAAAGTCGTCAACTTGCTTTTTAGCTTGCTATTTTTAAGTATATCTTTACCTATCTGCGGAAACTTTTAATTGGCCGTCAACAAACATGCACTGGTCTGTCCAGGCATGTTCTAGTATGTTCATCTAAATTTGTAAATCTAGCTGTTAGTTTCTCCAAAATTGTATAAATAAATAAATAAATTACAAAAACAGAAAGCATGTAATTAATCTATCGGCTATCTGGTTTCCATAGTACAAGCTTTGCTTAGTTTGGGGCTAGATGGCGTTGTGTGAACTATCCACCAATATTCATTTATTTTATTACTAGCTACCGCCCACGGCTTCGCACGCGTGGTACCTTGAAAAACAAAAACAAATCTATACCGCGGGAACCGTACATTTTTCCGGGATAAAAAGTAGCCTATGTGCTATCCCAGACTATAATCTATATCTGTGTCAAATTTCGTCAAGATCCGTTCAGCCGTTTCAGCGTGAAAGAGTAACAAACATACATCCAGACATCCTGACATCCATCCATTCTTACAAACTTTCGCGTTTATAATATTATTTACTAGCTGACCCGGCAGACTTCGTACTTATTTAGAAAACGTTTGTATGGGAAATAGAAAAGGGCTATTTTTAGGGTTTTCCCGGCAGTTATTCGAATTTTTCTTACCTTTTAAACCTTCCCTAGACCTCCACGAACATTTCAAGACCAAGATAAGATAAATCCGTTTAGCCGTTCTCGAGTTTTAGCGAGACTAACGAACAGCAATTCATTTTTATATATATAGATAGAAGAAGATAGATTACTATATTAGTAGGAAGCTTATACCTGTACTGTCTTCTCGGGTAGGTGTATGGCGACGTGCTGGAGGTAGCTGCTCTTGCGATGGAAGCCGGCGCCGCACTGCGCACACGCATATGGTTTCTCGCCCGTGTGCAGACGCTCGTGGATCTAAAAAAAAAAAAAATATGATCACGACTGTAATCCCCGGGCTCGGTAGATATCTCCTCAGATCTTTTAGTTACTTAGATCGTTCGAATTTTCGGTTCTAAGGTATAATGCCGGTTTCCTCACGATGTTTTCCTTCACCGTTTAAGAGCACTGGCATTGCGCACATAAATTTTTCGAGTGGAAAAACTCATTGGTGCACGACCAGGTTTGAACCCACGACTATCGGATCGTGAAGCAGGGGTGCTACCACTACACCACCAGCGCTCGTGGATGTACAACCATTAAAATATAGTGTTAACCATCTAGCCCTAATAAAATTGATACACAGGTTGATATCAGGTTTGAATCACAACCTTCGGATCGTGAGCCAGGGGTGCTACCACTACACCACCAGCGCTTTAAAATTAAAAAAAAATTAAGCCTACAAAACGCCATAAAATTTTTAGAATATTATCTTTAAACTAGCTTCCGTCCACGGCTTCGCCTGGTACCTTGAAAAACAAAATCAAACTTTCATCCCCTATTTTATCCCCTTGGGGGTAGAATTAATCAAAATCCTTTCTTAGCGGATGCCTACGTCATAATAACATCTACCTGCATGCCAAATTTCAGCCCGATCCGTCCAGTGGTTTGGGCTGTGCGTTGATAGATCACTATGTCAGTCAGTCAGCCAGTCAGTCAGTCAGTCACCTTTGAATTATATATATTTAGATACAGGTTTTTCGGTTTAGAAATCGCGCGTTTAACGTTAAAATAAATTATACAACACTTGATATCTTACTACACCCCTCTCCCCCGGAATTTTTTATTTTTGGAAAACCCCTCCCCCCCCCCCCCCCCCCCCCCTTTTGAGCCTCACGTGATTAATGGACGGCCTTACTTTGACTTGCTCGGCGTTAGAAGCTTTGTAATCACAGTAGGAGCACTTGTCTGTTTTCTCATAGCCGTGTTTAGCTTTACAATGCATTAATAGGAGTCTTCGTGTTATGAATTTCTTTCCACAATGCTGAAATCAAAAATAAATATGTTTAAATTTGTATTAATGGGTGGACAGTTCACACAACGCCATCTAGCCCCAAACTAAGCAAAGCTTGTACTATCGGAACCAGATAGCTGATAGATTAATTATAATACTTTTTTTGTAAATACATAATGTCACCCAGACACAGAACAAACATCTGCGTTCATCACACAAATGTTAGTCCTGGGTGGGGATCGAACCCACAACCTGCAGCGCAGAAGGCAGAGCTACTACCGACTGAGCTGTGAGGCCAGTCAGTATTTATCCACCCAGAACTAACATTTGTGTGATGAACGCAGATGTTTGTTCTGTGTCTGGGTGATATTATGTATTTACAAAAAAAGTATTATAATTAGTCTATCAGCTATCTGGTCTATCGCAGAAGGCAGAGCTACTACCAATACTGACTGGCCTCACAGCTCAGTCAGTAGTAGCTCTGCCTTCTGCGCTGCAGGTTGTGGGTTCGATCTCCACCCAGGACTGGACAGATTTTGATGAATGAGGTGTTGTTGTATTCAACTGGATCACAAGAGCGGCATACGTTATAAAATATCTAAATATCCAATATTTAATTTTAGAAATAAATTGTCTGAATTTTCGTTTTCTATACTAATATTATAAAGAGGAAAGATTTGATTGTTTGTTTGTTTGTTTGAATTGAATAGGCTCCAAAACTACTGAACCGATTTAAAAAATTCTTTCACCAATGTGTAGAATGAACTTTCAGGATGAACATAGGCTATATTTTATGTAGGTACTTCGCGGGCGACGCCGCGTGCAGAAGCTAGTTTTTAATAAAATTACCTCACAGACCACATCGAAACCTGTATGTATTTTATAATGATTTCTCAACGACAACTTTGATGTTAAAATCTTGTGACAATATTCACACTCAATCTCTTCTTTCTCTCTCTCTTTCTTGTCTTTCTCTTTATCAGATCTCCTTGTTCTTGGAGTTCTCTTCAACGGTTTACTTTTCTCTTTCGTTTTCGTTTTTTTTCTTGGCTTTTCTATACATTTATCTATATCCTGCAAAGAGTTTTGATCACAGTCTTCATCGAACTCTATGTTATATTCATTTATGGTGACATCTGTAGAATTGAGGTCTATAAGATCATTTATATCTATGGAATTTTGTTGTTCAAGTGAAATGGTTTCTTCTATCTTAACATTGTGGATATGGTTGTGAATTTGTTCGGATAATGTTTTCTGTGTCTCTCGGCACTTTTTTCTGAATCTGTATGCTGTGTTGATGGAGTCTATGCAGGAATTACACATTTGCTGCGGCAGCGAGTCTTGGAAGTTGATCTGAAAAAATTATGAACAAATTCAAAATATATTCTACACTATAATTCTTCTTGAGGTTTGGAATGTTTATAATGAACTTTCAGGATGAATATAGGCTATTTTATGTACATACATCCCGTACGTACGTAGGAAGCTAGTCTAAATATATATAACTCAAAGGTGACTGACTGACTGATATAGTGATCAGTCTATCAAAGCACAGCCCAAACCACTGGACGGATCGGGCTGAAATTTGGCATGCAGGTAGATGTTATGACGTAGGCATCCGCTAAGAAAGGATTTTGATTAATTCTACCCCCAAGGGGATAAAATAGGGAATGAAAGTTTGTATGAAATGTCGCGATAATCGACATTCACGCAGGCGAAGCTGCGGGCATCAGCTAGTATTCAATAAAATTACAGGGATCATTTTGAATCGTCTTACATGCTAAGTAAGTCTAGGTGCCACTCCGAGAAGAACTGTGAAAATCGCTGGGCCTAGCTCTTTGTATAATCCTTGGTTACAAGGGCACAGGTTAATGTTCTAAGGATACTGAGGCAAGTTGGAGCTGATTCGTCCCAAGCTTTTTTCATCTAAATAGTCTGATATTTTATAATAAGCTTTTGTTTACCGTGGGAACAGCAGGTTATTGATAGTTAATATTAAAATGATTTTCAACAATATGGTACTAAAATAAATATAACTAACTTAACTATGATCAGCTAATCAACATAATAACAAAAACTTTTGAAAATGAATAAAACGCGAACAAAGTTGCGGGCAACAGTTACCTAGTAATTAATAATTATAAACGTAAAAAAAACATATGAAAATGAATGAAACGCGGACGAAATTTCGGGCAACAGCTAGTAATTATATTTCAATACCTGGACTCCTGTAGCTTCCAGGATCACTTGGGTATACTTTTCATGGTGTTCCTGCATTTGAAATATGGGGTTTAAGCCGATCACGGCGAGGCATGTACGACAGCATTGCCCTGGCTCCATTTTAGGCATTAGATAACCGTTTAGATTTAGAAATCTGAATTAACATTACTGGAACAATTGAGTAGTTTCAACATAAGGTTTCGTAAAACGGTAAAAATCACAAAAACAAACAAAGGGAATTAGCGAAAACCGACCCGTAAAGTTTACAAAATGTTTGTAAACAATCGTAGAGGATATAATCACGTATTTCAATCATTCAAGTTCTTTAAATTGACGTCACACGTTTTGTGATTTGTTTTGTCAGTGTTCTTTTATTAGAGCACCTGTGTCTGTTTTGATCTGTTTTCATCCTACCCAAAAGAAGAAGAAAAAGACCTGTCTTCCTTACTTCATTCATTCATAAAATTATTTATTTTGCAATGCAAGCAAGACAAAAACAAGGGAAATAAATAATTATAATACCTACCTGCTGTACCTGAGAAACAAGATTTGTAGCCAATAAACTTACATTGAAATTATATTGAAAGATGTCGGGCGGAGCTGGTGGATCCGGGGTCCCACCGCCAGCAGGAGTGGTTCAAAACAGTGCTCTATCATTCGTTGCGTGTGCGCAAGTGATGCAAACAGAAAATGATGCAGCCTTGGCTGCTGGAAATCTGCTGGAAACTACTGGAGATGAACCGACTCAAGCAGGTAAATAAGGTTTATTTCTCTATATCCTCAGAATGCCCTTCGTACGTAGAAGAAAATAGTTTTTTTTTTTTTAAATCGAATAGATACCTACCTACTAAAAAAAACTCATTTGTAATTAGTCAATACTTCTTTAACTAACATACTTACATGTAATATTTATAAATAAATAGCTTTTTAAAAATGGAATGGACTTGAGATTGAATTTGGAAAGTAAAAACATTTATACATCAAATGCTATTATAACTCTATTTCTCTACTATCTATCTTCTGCTAGAAAACAAAATAGTATCTCAATCTTTAATGTAGGTATAAAAAATACCTAGTAACTTTTAACATTCCATTATTAGGTCAACTCATCCCGCGGGATAAGTTGACAGCAGCCTTACATAAATGCAAGGACCACTGTAGTATGACTTACCATAATGATAAAGATTCACTTAACAAACAGAAAAAAACAGTCAAACGGATAAGTTGAGAACCTCCTCCATTTTGAAGTTGATTAAAAATTATAGAATGTATGTTTCAGATCGACTGGTGCCTCCCGGGTTGAAAGCTCTCTGCGCAGCGTGCTGTAAAGCCTATCCCGACCAACCTAACCCACTCCAGGTCACCACTCGACTCAAATATTGGTACAACACTATTATTTTGACTATGGTGTTGTGTTCTTCTGACTTTAAGGACCTGGGGCCCTACCACAAAGTCTTCCAGAACGATTTCGTTCTAGAAACGTCTTGAAGTAACACTACTTCAATATAAATTGCATAGGTCATGATACGAAATAACAATGTAATACTATTTCCGTCTAGGAGAAGGACACTCCGAAATCAAACCAAACAACTGTCAGGGAGCAAACCCGAGAACAAACCCCGATCCAAGGTGTTAACCGAACCGTGCCGATGGATTCGTAGCCAGAGGGTAAGCTGGTTGCTAACGGTGGGTGTCTGTGTTGGCGGTCACAGGACACAGCGCTGATCCGCCTTACCCCCGTAAAGGGCTCTGCGGGGGTGGACATTTAGTTCCCTACTACTCGTGGGAACGCAATGGTGATTTTAAAGAACAATCGTCAACATGACGGCGACGTGGTTCGCCACCCGTCACGTCTCGTTTCTCGCGGGGGCGAAAAGTGGCTCACGGAAAGCCGTTTTGCTACGCTGAATGTAGCAGGAGGAATGGAAGAGAAACTGAACGAGGTGTGTCAGATGATGAATGAAAGAAGAATTGATGTTCTTTGTGTGAATGAAACGAAGCGGAAAGAAAGTGGCACCACCAAGCACGGACCCTACACGGCATACTGGTCCGGAGTACCTAGTGCTGCCAGAGCCTGCCAGGGAGTCGGTGTCTTTCTTTCTGCGCGGATGGCTGATTGTGTGAATGAGTTTGAATGTGTGAGTGCAAGAATTATTTGGATTAGAATGAAAGTAGGATTAACCCGTCTCTTTGTTGTAGGGGTGTACGCCCCTGTAGACTCAGGACCGGGTTCATCCAAGAAAGGACAAGAAGAAAGAGAGGAATTTTGGGAGAGTCTGAGAGATGTCTTAAAGTCATGTAAGGATAATGAAAGGCTAATAATGTTAGGTGATTTCAATGGATGGGTGGGAGTGAAGCGTGATGGATTTGAAAGAGTACTAGGAATGTTTGGTGACGAAAGAGTGAATGAGAATGGTAAAAGTTTGCTTGAGATTTGTTTGGAACGGGACCTTTGTGTGACAAACACTATGTTTGAGCACAAAAGGATCCACATGTATACAAGAGAGGCGAAGAATGTAAGTAAAAGTATGATAGATTTTGTGATAGTAGATGAAAGAGTGAGAAAGAAAGTGCTAGACACAAGGGCATATCGCGGAGTCGGCATCCATACAGACCACTTTCTGGTAATAAGCAGAATAAGTGGTCTTTTCAAAGGATGGCGACATCGAATAAGCGAGACCACGAGTGTTCTAGAGAGAATAAAAGTAGAAAATTTGCAAGATGATGAAGTGAAAGAGAAGTATAAAAGTAAATTGATTGAAAGATTTGATGGACTTGATGACATTTGTGAGATTGAGAATTTGTGGAATGTGTTTAAAGAAGAGGTTGTGAATGTAGCTTCGGAAGAATGTGGTGTGAGTAAAAGAAGAAAAGGAAAAATGGGGAAGCATGTATGGTGGGATAAAGAGGTGCAAAAGGTAGTAAGTGAGAAGAAGAAAGCTTGGTTGGATTGGCTAGCTATCAGAGCTAGTCAAAGAATCCAAAAAGCTACGATTGAGGATGTGAATGATGCTAAAAGCGAGTATAAGAGAATAAAAGGGTTGGTGAAAGAAATGATTGCAAGAAAGAAAGATGAACAGAAAGATGAGTTTGACAGAAGATTATCTGAGGATTTCCAGAAGAACATTAAGTTTTTCTGGAAATCCATTCGTTCAGCCAGAGGGAAAATTCAAAGCTCAGAGTTGAACTCGATCAGAGACCAGAATGGAAGTTTAGTGAAAGGTGAAGAATGTGTGTTGAAAAGATGGAAGGAATATTTTGAAAGCTTGTTTGAAAGAGAGGAGGCACAAGCGCCTACCTCGGTTACGAATGAGAATGAATACGAAGACGAAAGTGATATTAGCATGAATGAAATTGTGAGTGCATTGAAAAGAATGAAATCAGGGAAGGCTGCAGGGTATGATAGGATTACAGTTGAGATGCTGAAGGCTGGACATGGCGTCATTGCGAGTCAGCTGTACCGCCTTTTCAATTTATGTTGGAGTGCCGGCCGAGTACCAAGTGATTGGTGCAAGGCTGTCATAGTACCACTTTACAAAGGAAAAGGGTCACAGCAAGACTGCAAAAATTATAGGGGCATTAGCCTACTCAGCATCGTCGGTAAGCTGTATGCGAAAGTGTTGATCGAAAGAGTTATGAAAGAAACTGATGAGAGGATATGGGATGCTCAAGCGGGATTTCGAAAGGGTATGGGATGTACGGATCAGGTCTTTTCCTTGCGATGCATAGCCGAGAAATTTTTGGCCAAAGGTCAAAAGGTCTATTGCGCTTTCGTAGATCTGGAGAAGGCCTATGACAGAGTGATGAGGAATGAACTGTGGTCGACACTGTCGATGTATGGAGTAGAAAGCAACCTGGTGCGAGCCCTGAAATCTCTCTATGAGGACTCCAGGGCTTGCGTTAGGATACATGGGTCATACACTGAATGGTTTAACATCCAAAAGGGTGTTAGACAAGGATGTGTAGCGTCACCATGGCTTTTTAATCTTTTTATGGACAGTTGTTTGCAAGATATGAAAGATAGTGATTGTGGATTAAGAATGAATGAGTTACTCGTCAAATGTCTTCTCTATGCTGACGATCAGGTAATACTTGCATCGTCGGCAGAGGAGTTACAGGAGATGGTAACAGGCATGCATGAAGCTTTTGACAGGAAAGGGATGAAAATAAATGTAAGTAAGACGAAAGTAATGGTTTTTGAAAGGGAAGAATGCATGACAGAATGTAATATAATGATTAGAGGAGAAAGAGTGGAACAAGTGAAAGAGTTTGTTTATTTGGGTACGCTGTTTAAAAGAGATGGAAAACATGATGACGATATTGAAAGGAGAGTGAATGCTGGAAATAGTGTGAATGGGGCACTTCACACATTTATGAGCAGTCGGATCGTGTCCAAAAAGGCACGACTGGCTGTGCACGGTGGAGTGTTAGTGCCGACATTGATGTATGGTAGCGAAAGTTGGGTATGGCAGAAGAAGCATCAGAGTAGAATAAATGCAGTGGAAATGAGAGCTTTGAGAAGTATGTGTGGTTTAACTTTGAATGATAGAGTAAAGAACAGTGTGATAAGAGAACGTTGTGGAGTGAAAGAAGACGTAGTGATGAAAATTGAGAAGGGTATGCTAAGATGGTTTGGGCATGTAGAAAGGATGGATGAAAGGAGAATGACGAAACAGTTGTATAAGGAGAGTGTGAATGGAACAGTTGGAAGGGGAAGACCACGGCGTACGTACCTCGATCAAATTGGGGACGTACTAGAGAAAGGCCAGGTCCAGAGTACCCTTAACCGACGCGCATGTATGAAGAATGTAATGAGAGTGAATGAAGCAAAAGAAGTATGTCAGGATCGTAGCAAGTGGAGATCCGTGGTCTCTGCCTACCCCGTTGGGAAACAGGCGTGATTTTATGTATGTATGTATGTACTATTTCCGTAATGTATTATGAATTCGTGGTGAGGCCTCTGAACTGATACACTATCGCCGTGTACCATGGATTTTTCACATTTGAAAATTTTTTGTTTGCTTGCCAGAATAAACGGTGAGGAAACCACCATATCGTAAAACCTAAAAATTATGGAAATATATGTCTTGTGCACAAAAAGATCTGCTATGGCGCACTTTTATCTTCTCGCCACACAAATAACTAATGACACAGAGAAATGGTTGTGTGCAATGGTGAAAATGGTGGTTGCACTTTGACTCATAGACCCTAGTGATTGAATAAATAATAGTTTAAAAAAACTAAAAAACACGCTTTTTATAGAAACCGAACTAAAAAATAGAAAATAAATTAAAAAAAAAATATTTTAAAAAAAGTGTGGGGTGCTTTTTAAGATATTATTTTTTAAACTATTATTTATTTTATATTTTTTAGTTTGGTTTATTTATAATAGCGTGTTTTTTTTATTTTAAACTATTGCACGACTCATGATGCGAAGCATCAGAGAGTGCTTTACGATCAAAAATTTTCTTTTCAAATTGATAAAATGGAATTTTTTTATCAAAATAGTGTATTGTCATCGGTCCTCGATAAATCTACAAAGTTTGAACGAAATCTGGCCGTTTAAAGTGGGTCAAAATCGCGCCCAAAGAAGTCGGTTACAAACAAACATACAAACATACAAACATACAGGTGAAGCTAATAAAAAGCGTGTAAAAATAAAAGACAGCGGCAAAATTTATAGTTATAAAGACTAAGCTGTTAATAAATAAGCTTAGGTTGAGTAGTTTCAGTAAATAGATTTTCCAACATGTTTCAGGTTGGGGGGTGAGGACCCGCTGGATTACATCAGCATGTACCGCAGCCCTGGGAGGCCCGAGGAGCATATACCACCACACTGGCACTACATCAGGTTTGTAAAACCATAAGAACCATTTTTATCCGACTTCAAAAAAGGTTTCTCAATTCAACCGTATATATGCTTTTTTATGTTTGGATAACTTCGTCGCTTGATGAACTGATGTTGATGATTCATTAGAATAGACTCGAAAGAATTAGTGACAGATGAAAAGATTGATGTTTGTTTCAGCTTTGGTTTATCAGATCTGCACGGAGACGGTCGGGTCCACCCGATCGGAGGCCCGGACTCCGGTTACGGCTTCGAGCTGACCTTCCGGCTGGAGTGCGAAGAGGCCCAGCCTCCGTTGTGGCCAGCTCAGCTGTGCCAAGCGCTGGCTAGATACGTCTTTACCACAGGTAGGGTAAAATAGAGTTATGTGCTGGGCAGTGTGCTGTGGAGCTGTGTATAAGGTAGTGTTGGTGCTGTTTAGTGGAGTTGTGGGTAGTGATGTGAGGAGTATTCTGGGTAGTGTAAACTGGAGCTGTGTACTGTGTAGTGAGTGAGGAGTAGGGTGCTGGGTAGTGAAGTGTGGTAGTGTATTGTGGAGCTGTGTACTAGGTAGTGAGGAGTGGTGTGTTGGGTTGTGAAGTGTGGAAGGTAGTGTAATGTGGAGCTGTGTACTAGGTAGTGAGGAGTGGTGTGTTGGGTTGTGAAGTGTGGAAGGTAGTGTATTGTGGAGCTGTGTACTAGGTAGTGAGGAGTGGTGTGTTGGGTTGTGAAGTGTGGAAGGTAGTGTAATGTGGAGCTGTGTAGGTACTGGGTAGTATAATGTGAAGGGTAGTGCAGTGTGAAGTTGCGTGCTAGCTAGTATCTGTAAATAATAATGCTATGTGTGTCAGGTAACAAGCTGTGCGCCGGGGACCACATCTCGTGGCACCGGGCGCTGGGCGCGGCGCGCGGCCGCCTGCGGCACCTGCTGGTGGCGGGGGACGCCGGCCTGCGGCCCGCGCACACCGCGCACGGACGAGTGCAGTTCCTACAGGTCTGTATGTAAAGTGGTCGATAGACGTACGAACTTATCATGCTGTGTACACATGCTTAGAGATACAATCTAGTTTATAATCTTGTGATTTCTTTGTTCTGCTTCTATTTGGTTGTATTTTGTTTTGTGTGCCTTAATAAATAAATAAATAAACTTAGAGTCATCATCTTCTTGCCCTTATTCCACGTTATGTGGGGTCGGCACAACATGTGATCTTCTTCCATTTCCCTCTGTCACGTACGAACTTAGAGTATCCGTTTTTTAAGATCGCGAACTTACTCGGCTCGACGTCGGTGACGAAGTGAATCAAAGTGATCCTTGTACTGAATATGTTTTCAGAGTACTTGATATGTTTTCAAGTACTTAATATGTTTTCAAGTACTTGACATGTTTTCAGAGTACTTGACATATTTTCAAAGTACTTGACATGTTTTCAGAGTACCTGATATATTTTCAGATAGTTGGATGCACGGGCAGGGAGCTGAAAGCGGCACAGAGAGGATCAGGAACCGAAGTTCTTAAGCTGATAGGGAGCGATCCTAAGTGAGTTGATATTTCTGTGATGGTTCCCAAATAATGAAAAACCATTTGCAAAAAAGTATCTGAAAAATAGTAGTTTTTAAATAAAATTGAACCTGATAGCCCGCAATATTTTACAGTGAGTTTTGGCTTTGCTATGTAGGTAATCATCTATTATTAGGTTCCATAATCTAGTTTTTTTTAATTGATTGCATAGTTTTTTATTGCAAATGACAATTAGAATTGGTCTAACCCAGTGATTCTAATCTAATTCTAAATAATTGGTGGTAAAATCTATGGGTCATAGATTTTAAATCGACATTATTGTTCAAATTAGATTTTTATATTAATATGACATTCGTTATCGTAATTAATTTAGTAAAATGCTATTCTCACATATATGTATATCCACTTTTAAACTTACGCGATCTGAACACATTATTATTAGTATTAGACGGGTATTTATCGCGTTTAAATTACCTTATATTTTCCCGACGCTTCGACAGGTTTGCACGCTGTCGTGGTCACGGGTAGACTGACTTAAATATAAGGTAATTTAAACGCGATAAATACCCGTCTAATACTAATAATAATGTGTATATCCATCAATTTATTAATCAAGTGGAGATCCGTGGTCTCTGCCTACCCCGTTAGGAAACAGGCGTGATTTTATGTATGTATGTATGTATCAATTTATTATAAGCCTATATTATAATCCAATTTCAGACCAAACTTTTCTAGAATAAAAAATACGAAGGTGTGTGTCATAGGTTGGTATTCTTATAGCGGCGATGGACTTGCAACCTGTCACGTACGGAATACTAACTACTGTGCAAAATGTGGGCATGTACCAAATGTCATGTTTGGACGTGCCTCTGACTCTTTAGATATCCTCAAAGATCTAAGTAACTAAAGATCTGAGGAAGTCATCTACCGAGCCCGGGGATTACAGACGTGATCATATTTATTGATTGTGGACGACCTCAGTGGCGCAGCGGGCGGTAGTCCGCCTGCGATGCAAGAGGTTGCGGGTTCGATTCCCGCCGCGGAACAAATTTGTGTACGATCTGCAGAAAATTGTTCCGTTGGTCTGGGTGTTTTGGATGTACAATAAAAAATATCTATCTATGTATATAATGTATTAAATATATCAGTTATCTAGGACCCATAACACGAGCTTTGAGTAGCTTACTTTGGGGCTAGATGATGCTGGGTGGATTGTCCAGCATTAATTATTTATTTTTTATTTTATTTTTATTGGTTTGTTACAAAATGTGTAAACTGTGCAAAACGTGGGCATGTATCAAATGTCATCTTCGGACGTGCCTCCGACTACCCTCTTTAGATATCCTCAAAGATAAGTGACTAAAGATCTGAGGAAGATATCTACCGAGCCCGGGGATCACAGTCGTGATCATATATTTTTTTTTAATTTTAATTTCGGACAGAGTAAGCGAAATGAAATCTACATCTTCGGTTTCCTAGCGTGCTCTCAAGTTTCCGTCCCGCTCACATCCGGGATCCATCGGACGCCGTCTCCGTCGAAAGCACGGAACGGGTCTCGAGGCGACGATCATCGCCCTCTTAAGGTTGTGTTCGATCGGTTGCAGCTGCGGCGGGGCGTGGCTCGTGACGCGCGTGCGCCGGCGCCGCTCGGCGCGCGGCGTGCGGCGCGCGGGGCGGGGCGGCGCGCGCTCCCCGCTGGCCGGCGTGGAGGCCCGCCTGAGCTGGGCGCCGCTGCAGGTAGCTTTGCATAGTGGCCTCGCAGCTCAGTCGGTAGGAGCTCCGCCTTCTGCGCTGCAGGTTGGGGGTTCGATCCCCAGGACCGACATTTGTGTGATGAACGCAGATGTTTGTTCTGTGTCTGAGTGATCTATATCTATATAAGAGCTTGACCTGACTGACTGATTGATCATCGCCGAGCCGAAACCGCTGAAGCTAGAAAGCTGAAATTTGGAAGGTGGTTTTCTTTTATAACAAAACCACCCACTAAGGCGGGATTTTTGGAAATTCCACCTCTAAAGGGGTGAAAAAGGGTGAAAACGTTAGTATGAAACTTTTTAACGCGTGGAGCGATTTTCATGAAACTTTGTTTGTGCACTGTAAATGCAAAATAAATGGACACGTGTTTCAGGATTTATCAATATAACCTTCAAAAAAGGGTCAAATGTGGGGTCAATGTTTGTATGGGAACTTTTTAATGGGTGGTGCGATTGGTGTGAAACTTTGTTTGTGTACTGTAAATGCAAAATGAATGGACACGTATTTCTGGATATTCCAAAATAACCCTCTAAAAAGGGTAAAAGGAGGGTCAAAGTTATGTAATTTTTTTATTAGTGTGATTTGTTTAAAACTCAGTTTAGATACTTTAAGTGAACGAAGTCGCGAGCGGGACAGCTAGTATTATATGTAATGTAAATGATTTGAAAGAGGTACTTCATTATAATGATTTTTTTGTAATCTAAACGATAGGTTCGAAAGAAATAGGTCGGTGTCTGAGAGAGAAACATGTAGAAATCCAAGTACCAGGAATGCATAAACCATGAGAGGTTTTCGCGACCCGTGGTCTTTTAATTAACTCCTTGTGAATCTACCCTGAAATACCTGGCGAAGCCATGGTCGGAAGGTAGTAATGTAACAAAAGACTACATAAAATGTAGCCTCTGTTACTCAGGGATAATGTAGCATTCTAACGGTGAAAGAATTTTTGAAATCGGACCAGTAGTTTTTGAGTTTATTCGTAAAAAAAAAAAAAAAAAAAATATGATCACGACTGTAATCCCCGGGCTCGGTAGATATCTCCTCAGATCTTTAGTTTCTTAGATCTTTGAGGATATCTAAAGAGGGTAGTCAGAGACAAGTCCAAACATGACATTTGGTACATGCCCACATTTTGCACAATAGTTAGTATTCCGTACGTGACAGGTTGCAAGCCCATCGCCGCTTATAAGAATACTAACCTATGACGCACACCTTCGAATTTTTGGTTCTAGGGTATGCCGGTTTCCTCACGATGTTTTCCTTCACCGTTTAAGAGCACTGGCATTGCGCACATAAATTTTTCGAATGGAAAAACTCATTGGTGCACGACCAGGTTTGAACCCACGACCTTCGGATCGTGAGGCAGGGGTGCTACCACTACACCACCAGCGCTCTTATTAGCGAGTTTATTCGTTGCAAACAAAAATACAAAACTTTGCTCTTTATTATATTAGTATAGATATTAAGGGGCTGGAGATTACAGTTGTGGTTTGATTGTTGTTCCAGGTGGTTGAGGAGCAGGCGCGGGGGGGGGACCTGTCGGCCGGGGTGGAGCAGCAGATCAAAGACACGCTTCAGCGCGGACTCAGTGCCATGAGCTCGGAGTGCATCCCACTGGACGGTACACACCACTGGTGTAGTGGCTCTTATAATAGACCTAGTAGAGGTAGGAGAGGAACTATCTCCTGGCACAACTCTTCAAATAATTGAAATTGAAATTTGAAATTGAAAAATATTTATTCAGTACAATCACAAGGATCACTTTGAAACGTCTTACATGCTAGGTGAATCTATGTGCCAATTCCAACCTAACCCAAGTACGAGAAGAACAGGCAAGAAACTCGTCTCGGTCCTAGCGCTTTTTTGTATGATCCTTCTTACAAAAAAATGTAATCAAGATTACCTCATATTCCCGACTGAGTCTGTAATTACCTACAAACTCTAAGGCTGGTTACAGTGCTTCACTGACCGTCGGTGCGGATGTCGGTCGCGCTTGTCATTAATATGAAAATCCATAAAATCGTACAGTGCTGGACCGACCGTACGCACGCGTATATTGCTACGCACTGCGCACGAGGACCGTCGGTCGAGCGCGTGCGCATGCGTCCGTCGGTCGGCCGACGCGCTATGGAAACGTAATGCGTTCAGTGCTGCACCGATCGTTGGACCGACCGGACGGACCTACGACCAGGGTTGGATTTCGTAGTATAATTATACTATTTGTACCATAATTTCATGATGTGTACTATGTAGTATCCTAATGCAAGTATACTACGCGAAAGTAGTATAATTTTATGTTCAAGCCGATTTGTTTATTTGGTAGTAATTTTGAACATTTACCCTACAGTATCGAGATTTTCTGTACGTATGGCAATATCAAATCAGGCAAAGACAAACAGGGTAGGTACTCACTGATTCTTTCATGCGATGCTGTAAAAGAAAGTAAGATCGAAAATTTTACATCGTGTCAATGCAAATGACGAAGTTCCGATTGACGAATTGGCTGAAATAGGCATCCAGTTGCCTCAATTTGATAATTTTTGTGAATTTTTTTAGTAATTAATACAACAAAATTTCACTAACAAATGCTATTTTATTTTAATTCGAAACAAAATCGATGAAAACAGATACGTAGTATAATTTTCTTTTTATATAAAGTTCTTCTCGTACTTGGGTTAGGTTGGAATTGGCACATAGATTCACCTAGCATGTAAGACGTTTCAAAGTGATCCTTGTGATTGTACTGAATAAATATTTTTCAATTTCAATTTCAATTTTAGTCAAAGTAGTATATTTTTAACTTCCATGTAGAATAATTTTTCAAGGGTCTGAATCCAACCCTGCCTACGACGGATGTCTGTATCATTTTTCATCTGGTCAGTTTGTTGGTCAGGAGAGCACTGAATGATACAAACTGACGCTCGGTCCGTGTGTATCGTCAGGACTGACCGTGCGCACCGACGGTCAGTGAAGCACTGTAACCCGCCTAAGTCTGGAATACGATAGATGTTGAGTTGATTTCTACGCTCCAAACGTTCATCACGAAGAGCAGCCTCAATTAAAAGTGATCTTCCATCCATTTCGGTCAATTTTCTTTATAGAATCACAAAAACGAAAATCAAAAGGTAGCACTTTTGGTTTCATCAATTTGCGGTTAAATCCCCGAACAAAGATCCGTCGAATTCGAATGTTCGTTCCGCGCGGAAGAAGATCACATGTTGTGCCGACCCCACATAACGTGGGAAAAGGGCAGGAAGATGATGATGATGCTACCATCATCCATTTTTCATTTCTCTATCATTCGTCATCGCAGTACTCACTCCTTTCTTACCCATGTCATCGTTCACACAGTCCATCCATCTCTTCTTGGTCTACCTCTACCCCTGTATCCATCCACATTCATACCTAACACTCATAGGCCATGGTACTAAATATCAATAATGTTACTTTGATACTGCTCAAAGGGCTTGTGGTAAGGCCCTTTATATTATAATTATGTATATGACGGCGCGTTATTAATTTTGATTAATCAAATAAATCAAATCAACGTGTAGATATTCTTAATTTAATTGTTATTTAATTACCCTAGAATTATTTGATTATTTGATATTGTTATTTGAATGTGAATTGTTAATTGTTGATTTGTAAGCCGTTGCTTGACTTCCGGTCCGAACAAAGAGAGAACGTAATCGTTCGGGTGAGGTTGCGAGCGAGTCCAGCCGACCGACTTGCCAACGCCAGTGGTGGGGAGAAAGCATTTAAGTACTGGCGCGCTATTGCCGGGGGCAGTCTTCAACCAGTCGTTACGCTGTGCACTCGTTCGCAAACCCACTGTCTCTTTGTTCTTTGAATAGAAGCGAACCAGTGTACCTATTACGAATATTAAAGTGTGAGTCTGAAGTTACCTATCTAGTTTAAATTATTTACCATGGCGTCTAATGAAGATCGTAACAACCTCGGCAATCCGACATCAGAAGTCGGGACTGAACCAGATATAGAAGAATCTCCTAGTCACGCAAGTCCAATTATTTTCACTGAACATGATAAATGGCGAAAACTTTTTGAACTGCAGCATCGTAATATGCTTGAATTGGTAAAAACTATGCAAGAACCAAAAAACAACTCCTCTAAACTGACTTTACCAGAATTCAATCCAGACAAAGCAGATGCAGAAGTTGATGCTGAAGCGTGGTGCAATACTGTTGATCTCTGCCTAACAGGGAGTACTGTGAGTGGAAGCATGTTAGTTATTCTATTAAGTAAGGCTTTGAAAGGCTCTGCTGCAACATGGCTTACCCAAAACTCATATCCAGATACCACATGGCCTAACTTGAGAAATCTATTCTTGGCTCGTTTTGGAACAATAGAAACACCAGCAGCTACTGTGTTTAAGGTTTTAAATGGTAACCCAAAAGATGGTGAAAATATTTCGACATACGCATCCCGGATTTTAAGTACACTAACTAATCGATGGAAAGATTGTTCTATAGAGCAAATTGCCATCAGTATTGCACTAGCTCATGTATCACGCACAGATACACAGATTCAAAGACTGGCCTTTACAACGGATATACAAACGCGAGCTAAACTACAGCAAGAACTTATGCCTTTTGTATTTAGAAAAAGAAGCTTGCCATCTTCCGATAAAGCTAATTCTGAAACAGAGACAAAAAGACCACGATTGCAACCTCGCACATGTTATGGATGTGGTAAGGTTGATCATATGGCTTATGAATGCCCAAGAAACGCCATGAAAGATGTTAAAACTCCTCGACGTGAGCCAGCAGCAGGATCAAGTACTTCAATACAACAACGCAAGGATTCGGTTGGACAAAAAAGCATCATCTGTTTCCGGTGTGGTGAACCTGGTCACGTCGCACCACGATGTCCAGCAAAGGATAGGCAGATTAGGCAGCCGGAAGAACGCAACGATCAAGCAACTCAGCTACGGGTAAATGTCTGCACTGTCAAGCCTGCCACTGATGACCTTTATAATATGGGTGAGAAGTTTTCTTTTTACTTTGACTCTGGTGCTGAGTGCTCCCTTGCTAAGGAAACAACTGCTAAAAAGCTATGGGAAAACGATTCTATAAATCTAGGGGTATTGGAAAGGCTAGTTTGCAATGTCATTTACAAATACTATCCAAAGTAGTAATTCAAAATCATACTGTAGAGCTACTATTCCATGTGATTCCTGACAACGCACTAGCGAATGATATCCTTATAGAGCAGGACCTGATTGCGTTAGGATTCTCTATCGAAATTTCACAACAAAAACTAGCTGTCAGTAAAACACGAATTATTTCGAAATGCGCTGTTGGTCAAAAGGTTAATGGTTTTAATGATATAGACACTGACATTCCCGCCACTTTTCGCACTAAACTATCCAATTTACTTGAGAGTTACGCTGATAACTTTGTAGAAGGCGTACCTACTAGTCGAGTCAATTCGGGGCAACTTGAAATTAAACTAGTAGATTCAAGTCGAACAGTACAGCGACGTCTTTATAGGATAAGTTTAGAAGAACGTGAAGTAGTACGAAAACACATTAAAGACCTTATGTCTGCAGGTATAATTCGTGAAAGTTGCTCCCTCTTTGCAAGCCCTATTCTGCTCGTTAAAAAAAAAAAAAAAAGATGGCACAGATCGACTTTGTGTTGATTACCGCGAGCTTAACAGCAACACACCATCCCCGATAGGTACTCACTGCCTTTAATAGCAGACCAAATTCAACGCCTAGTTGGTGCTAACTATTTCACATCCCTTGATATGGCTAGTGGCTACCATCAGATTCCTATTCATCCAGATTCAATCGAACGAACTGCCTTTGTTACACCTGACTGTCAGTTTGATTATGTTACTTTGCCTTTTCGGCTACGAAATGCTCCTTCGGTATACCAACGAGCTATAAATAAAGCTCTCGGAAACCTTTCTGAATCTTTTGCA
Source organism: Cosmorhoe ocellata (assembly GCA_963675405.1). NCBI lineage: Eukaryota > Metazoa > Arthropoda > Insecta > Lepidoptera > Geometridae > Cosmorhoe > Cosmorhoe ocellata. Next base: position 4,565,013 of record OY776271.1, on the reverse strand, counting down.
GTGTGTTACATTGATGACATAATTATTCCATCAAAAACAGTTGCGGAGGGTATAGAAAGGCTCAAACTAGTGGTTGAAGCTCAGACTCAATCAGGGTTTTCTTTTAATTTAAAGAAATTATCTGTCTTAAAAAAAACAGGTTGAGTATCTCGGTTACAAAGTCTCAGCTGGTCAAATAAGACCAAATATTTGAAAAGTAGATGCTCTCACTAAACTACCCCCTCCATCGGCAGCCACACAATTGCGACAATTTATTGGTCTGGCATCTTATTTTCGACAGTTTATACCTGGGTTTTCACAAATGACTGCACCACTTTAGACTAACATCTAAAATGGGCAAAATTAACTGGAACTCTGATTTCGAGGCGATACGTTGGAAAAGCATGAAAGAAATCAGACTAAATTGGAAAATAAATTCAAAGGTTCTTATTTAGTGGCTCAGGTACTTGATGGTGCCAGGTATCTCCTGAAGGCTTTAGATTCTAAACGAACATAAGTATGCGCATGATCGTATTCGTGCCATGCCAGACTGCTATGTTCCGTTAGAATTGGACCCTGCCATGTCTGGATGTGCAGGTGACGGCAATGGTAGGTTTTGACTTGTTTGACACACCTAAAATACGGTACCGTTTCATTAACTGTGTGACAATCGATCTGTGTGGTTATCGATCTGTGACTCTGTGTGGTGATCGATCTGTGTGGTTATCGATCTGTGACTCTGTGTGGTGATCGATCTGTGACTCTGTGTGGTGATCGATCTGTGTGGTTATCGATCTGTGACTCTGTGTGGTGATCGATCTGTGTGGTTATCGATCTGTGACTCTGTGTGGTGATCGATCTGTGTGGTTATCGATCTGTGACTCTGTGTGGTGATCGATCTTTGACTCTGTGTGGTGATCGATCTGTGTGGTTATCGAGCTGTGACTCTTTGTAGTGATCGATCTGTGTGGTTAACGATCTAGGAAGCAATAGGATAACTGTGGTAGCAGATTTTGATCTTTACTTTTTTTACGAGTAACTAACGTCAGTATGGCCGAACAACACAAGATGCTGTTGATTATTTTACTTGTTCACAGATGATGAGACAGATGACTAGACACACGAGGACGTGTGATGGCGCAGGACGGCCGTGACGGCGCGTTATTAATTTTGATTAATCAAATAAATCAAATCAACGTGTAGATATTCTTAATTTAATTGTTATTTAATTACCCTAGAATTATTTGATTATTTGATATTGTTATTTGAATGTGAATTGTTAATTGTTGATTTGTAAGCCGTTGCTTGACTTCCGGTCCGAACAAAGAGAGAACGTAATCGTTCGGGTGAGGTTGCGAGCGAGTCCAGCCGACCGACTTGCCAACGCCAGTGGTGGGGAGAAAGCATTTAAGTACTGGCGCGCTATTGCCGGGGGCAGTCTTCAACCAGTCGTTGCGCTGTGCACTCGTTCGCAAACCCACTGTCTCTTTGTTCTTTGAATAGAAGCGAACCAGTGTACCTATTACGAATATTAAAGTGTGAGTCTGAAGTTACCTATCTAGTTTAAATTATTTACCATGGCGTCTAATGAAGATCGTAACAACCTCGGCAATCCGACATATAAATGTTTTTAGATGCTGGTAAGATGTCTACGGATAGTTTTGAGATGTCCAGCTTAGAACAAGCCTTGCCAGAGCTACCGGACACCTTAAACGTAAGTTAAGTCACATCTAAATCTATATCTATATAAGAGCTTAACCTGACTGACTGACTGACTGATTGATCATCGCCGAGCCGAAACCGCTGAAGATAGAAAACTGAAATTTGGAAGGTGGCTTCCTTTTATAACAAAACCACTCACTAAGGCGGGATTTTTGGAAATTCCATCTCAAAGGGGGTGAAAAAGGATGAAAACGTTAGTATGAAACTTTTTAACACGTGGAGCGATTTTCATGAAACTTTGTTTGTGCACCGTAAATGCAAAATGAATGAACACGTGTTTCAGGATTTTTCAATATAATCTTCAAAAAGGGGTCAAATGTGGGGTCAATGTTTGTATGGGAACTTTTTAACGGGTGGTGCGATTGGTCTGAAATTTTGTTTGTGTACTTTAAATGCAAAATGAATGAATATGTGTTTCAGGATTTTTCAATATAACTCTTAAAAAGAGGTCAAATGGGGGGTCAATATTTGTATGGGACTCTTTTAACGGGTGGTGCGATTGGTCTGGAACTTTATATTAGACTTAGATATTTTATGTGAACGAAGTCGCGAGCGGGACAGCTAGTAAGTAAATATTGGTGGACATTTCACACAACGCCATCTAGCCCCAAACTAAGCAAAGCTTGTACTATGGGAACCACATAGCTGATAGATAGAACCAACAATTCGAAGGTGTGTGTCATAGATTAGTATTCTTATAAGCGGCGATGGGCTTGCAACCTGTCACGTACGGAATACTAACTACTTCGCAAAATGTGGTCATGTGCCAAATATATGGTTTGGACGTGCTGACTTTCTTTAGATATCCTCAAATATCTAAGTAACTAGAGATCTGAGGAGATATCTACCGAGCCTGAGGATAAGGGTGGTATTACACTTATCAAATATATTTGTCCAATTATGATGTTCAATACGACCTCAGTGGCGCAGCGGGCAAGAGTCCGCTGCGAAGCAAGAGGTTGCGGGTTCGATTCCCGCCGCGGAACAAATTTGTGTACGATCTGCAGAAATTTGTTCCGTTGGTCTGGGTGTTTTCTATGTATGATAAAAAAAAATATCTATCTTACTTTGGGGCTAGATGATGCTGTGTGGATTGTCCAGCATTATTTATTTATTTATTTAATATTTGATCAAATTTCTTTTCATCATATTTCAATCAAATTTCTAAAAAAGTCGTCCAATTTCTTTGATCAAATGTACATTGGACCAAGATATTTGATAAATGTAATACCACACTTAGCTAACGACTGTAATCCCCGGGCTCGGTAGATATCTCCTCAGATCTTTAGTTACTTAGATCTTTGAGGATATCTAAAGGGGGTAGTCAGAGGCAAGTCCAAACATGACATTTGGTACATGCCCACATTTTGCACAGTAGTTAGTATTCCGTACGTGACAGGTTGCAAGCCCATTGCCGCTTATAAGAATACTAACCTATGACACATACCTTCGAATTTTTGGTTCTAGGGTATGCCGGTTTCCTCACGATGTTTTCCTTCACCGTTTAAGAGCACTGGCATTGCGCACATAAATTTTTCGAGTGGAAAAACTCATAGGTGCACGACCAGGTTTGAACCCACGACCTTCGGATCGTGAGGCAGGGGTGCTACCACTACACCACCACCAATGCACACAACTATTTTGTTATTTCTGATTGAAACCATGTATTTTGACAGAGTGCATGTTCGGGCGAGCTAAGCGTGCAGCGTTTCAAGGCGGTCCACGTTGTTTTAAACGCCGAAGGAGCCAGCCTACTGCCGCTCGCGATCGAGTAAGTACATACATACATACATAAAATCACGCCTGTTTCCCGACGGGGTAGGCAGAGACCACGGATCTCCACTTGCTAAGATCCTGACATACTTCTTTTGCTTCATTCACTCTCATTGCATTCTTCATACATGCGCGTCGGTTTAGGGTACTCTGGACCTGGCCTTTCTCTAAAACGTCCCCAATTTGATCGAGGTACAATAATGTTTAAATTACAATTTTAATACAAAGTTAAACCTCTCTTAAGGGTATCCAATATGGAGGCTATAGCTATTTTCAATAACTTTCTGTCGGGTTTTTTATTTTGAAACTAGCTTTCCCGGCAAACTTCGTACCGCCTTCTACATTGCTTAGGCAAAAGGAACATTATTAAATAGTAATAAAGTTCAAATTGACTCTACATTTTATGGGAAGTAGAAAAGGGCTATTTTTAGAGTTTTCCCGGCAGTTATTCGAATTTTTCTTACCTTTTGAACCTTCCCTAGACCTCCACGAACATTTCAAGACCAAGGTAAGATAAATCCGTTTAGCCGTTCTCGAGTTTTGGCGAGACTAACGAACAGCAATTCATTTTTATATATCGCACCGTGAGAATAGAAGTGACTCAATTAAGAAAACATGATTTTTGGGAAATGCGATTTAAAGATTTTACGATTGCGTGTTTTTTACTAAATTGTGCTATGACATGACCAAATTACGACTTATCTATATTTTTTTACAAATTATGGGATACTTTAGGGTTTTATCTAAATTTTAAACTTACTTTTAGCAATAATTTATTACTATTTACTAATAACTTAAACCTTAAACGGTCAATAAAATAAGCTTTAATATAGTAATAAACTGATATAACTCGATTTAAGTCACAATAATTTACTCAGCTTAATGCAATAAAATGACACAAAACAAACATCGGTCACTTTATTATTCAAAATTTCAAAAAAATCTAACCTAATTTTTGCATACAAAACTGTAATATTGAGGTTTAGGTCACATTAATACTAAACAAGTGACGTCTCACGGCAATCCTGGCTGACGCAATACTGAATATAATCACTTTTTCACGGGGTGACGGACGAGGAATCGCCGAAATGAAAGAGACGCACCTATTATGTTTTGACGCATTCTAACCAAAAAGCGGCAGTTTTTTAATCACTAGGCGATGCAGTTTTTTTTTCTGAGTCTTTCTACATATTTAACTCATTTTACCTGTTTTTTGAGATGAGTCACTTCTATTCTCACGGTGCGATATATAGATATAAAAATGAACCCCTATGTTGTAGCATTATACTGAGCTGTGGGCCAATTTGCCGCCACTATTATTTTAATTTCAACTCAATTATTAGTTACTTATAGTTTAATTTAATTATTCTTACTTCGTTTTTATATGCTTAATGTGTGGTGATAAATAAATGGTTTTGCATTCTTTCTTTCTTTTCTTTTTCTATATTTCTCCTGGTCACGCTATAACTTGAGAACGGCTGGACCAATTAAATAAATAAATAAATAATGCTGGACAGTCCACACAACATCATCTAGCCCCAAAGTAAGCTACTCAAAGCTTGTGTTATGGGTACTAGATAACTGATATATTTAATACATTATATAGGTACATAGATAGATATTTTTTTTATTATACATAGAAAACACCCAGACCAACGGAACAAATTTCTGCAGATCGTACACAAATTTGTTCCGCGGCGGGAATCGAACCCGTAACCTCTTGCGTCGCAGGCGGACTCTCGCCCGCTGCGCCACTGAGGTCGTCAATTGTGTTGTAATTGTAAGGAAGAAAGAAGGTTTTTCATATAAGTAGCTTTTGCCCGGGATTTCGTCCACGTAGAAGTTGAAAATGGTCCAAATAAGATTTTCAATTGGTTTTTTAACCCCGTTAGGGGATGAATTTCAATAAAATAATAACCACATCTTCCATCAATTCTGTTTAAAAAGGTTTATGAAAAATTTGAAGTAGATTGGACCAAGGAATCACGATGTCTCATACAAACTTTGCCCCCCTTTTTTAACCCCTTTAGGGGTGGAATTTCGCAAAATCCTTTCTTATCGGATGCCTACGTTATACAAAGAACACACCTTCCAAGTTTCAGTCTACGATCAGCGGTTTAGGCTGTGCGTTGATCCGTCACACATTCAGAGGGTCTACCATGAGTTTTCACAATCTACACTCGCTAGCGACTGTAGTTACAATATTGTACAGCGCCTCTAGCGGATAGTTGGGTACTAAAACGTCACGTAGCTAACTATCCTACGTCACAGCGTACTACAGAGACTGTAGTTTGCGCTCATTAATTTGCTTAGAATTCGGTACCATGAGTAACAATTTCGACAGATGTCATAGTAACGTACTATTACTACTGTAGTGACGTTAGCCGATCTTAAGTATAGAATAGCTAGTAATTAATGTATGTGTTTCAGCGGTCGAGTTCGGATGGGGGCCCACTTCACGTGGCGCTGCGGGCCCGTGGCGGTGACGCTGTGCGCGGCGCGCGTGCGGGGCTCCGTGGCGAGCGCGCGGGAGCCCTACGCCGCGCGCGGACACTGGCTGCAGGTCTGAGCCCTATCTAATACCACTTACTAGTACTTACTAATTATACTTCCTAGGATAATCAAAAATTGAGTAAAGAAACAAGTAAAATCAAACGTTTTCCTTACTTTTTGCGCGCGAAAAGATAAATCTCCTAACTCGTGCGTTCCTGGTGGGAATTCGCCGACGACTGGCGGTAACAGGTTGGTGCGGGAGAGCGGTTCAAACGTGTAATAGGCACTAGCTAGCAACGTCGCGTTTAGGCTGTAGGCCCTGTGGTTCATTGAGTACACTCGGTTCACTGGCTACCACACCACCCTTCAGTCCTTTCCATCCTAAGGCCGCTCGCCCACGAGCTACTTTTTGTAGCGATGCAGTCGCGATGCTGTCGCACTTAGCATCGATACAGTCGCGAAGTCATAACATTATAACACGCATTATAAGCATCGCTACAAAAAGTAGCTCGTGGGCGAGCGGCCTAAGGTTGTCTGGTAGAGATCGCTTTCCAGCGATAAGACCGCCCATTGTATGACATAGTTTTAAATAATTTATTATTTTGTTGTAACATTTATGGTGTGCAAATAAAGTATTTTCTATTCTTTCTATTCTATTCTACTTTAGAAACTGAAAATTGGACGCATAGTACCTACTATACAGGGTGTTACTAGGCTACTTCCGAAAACTTCAGGGGGTTCAAGTAATATTCACGGTGTTACCAGACTACTTCCTACTACTATAGACCCGTCAATCGATATTCGTGCGACCCGGGTCGATCGTTACCCATCAGCTATGTGATCGGGTTACAAAGATTCGATCGATCAACCCATGCGGGTTATCTAGGAGACAGATGTATTTTTTGTACCCATGGTTCCCATGACATGCAAGTTATTACTAAAAAAAATAGCGACAGCTCGCAACCAACCATAATGTTTCAGAAATGTCAAATTTCAAGCTACCACTGGCTGCAGGTCACACTGAGCCCTATCTAATACTACAGGGGCCTTACCACGAATTCATAATACGTTACCGAATTAGTATTACATTGTTATTTCGTACCATGACTTAAGCAAATTGTATGGAAGTAGTGACGTTTCTATAATGCAATCGTTCTGGAAAACTTCGTGGTAAGGTCCCAGTTCATCCAACGAATCTAGGCATTCGTGAAGTTAGCCACAGGTGCGAGTTTGCGCATGTACAGTCCCACCGCCCCTCTCCATACATCCAATTGTTCCCGAAGAACGATACTGCGCAGCTCTTGCGGCTAACTTCAGTACCCCTAGTATGAGTTTTTGATAGTTTACCAAAACTTTTTTCGAATAGTATTCTCTCATACATTTACCTCTATCGGAAATGTTACGGAACTAAAATAAAGTCGATATCGTGAAAACTCTGTTTGAAAGTCATTGCTGGGACTGCCGATTAGATAATATTTTCGATATTATCGACCTTATTTTAGTTCCTTAACATTTCCGATGGAGGTAAATGTATGAGAGGATACTATTCGAAAAAAGTTTTCGTAATTCAAAAACTCATACTAGGGGTACAGGAATGCCTAGATTCGTTGAGCCAACTATACTTTAGAAACTATATACAATAGAGAATAACAATTTGATATGCGTCAGTATATCAACTTTGGGTTGAGGGTTGTACCTATATAAAATAAAGCCTATGTTACTCAGGGATAAAGTAGCATTCTAACGGTGAAAGAATTTTTAAAATCGGACCTGTAGTTTTTGAGTTTATTCGTTGCAAACAAAAATACAAATATACAAAACTTTCCTCTTTATAATATTAAAAAAAAAAAAAAAAAAAAATATGATCACGACTGTAATCCCCGGGCTCGGTAAATAACTCCTCAGATTTTTAGTTACTTAGATCTTTGAGGATATCTAAAGGGGTAGTCAGAGGCAAGTCCAAACATGACATTTGGTACATGCCCACATTTTGCACAGTAGTTAGTATTCCGTACGTGACAGGTTGCAAGCCCATCGCCGCTTATAAGAATACTAACCTATGACGCACACCTTCGAATTTTTGGTTCTAGGGTATGCCGGTTTCCTCACGATGTTTTCCTTCACCGTTTAAGAGCACTGGCATTGCGCACATAAATTTTTCGAATGGAAAAACTCATTGGAGCACGACCAGGTTTGAACCCACGACCTTCGGATCGTGAAGCCGGGGTGCTACCACTACACCACCAGCGCTCTTTATAATATTAGTATAGATAATTTCAATTTCAATTTCAAATTCCAGGTGATGATATCAGATGATCTAGCGGAGGAGTTGTCCTCCCGAGTGGCAGCCCTGGCCGGGCTCAGCGCGTCCGACTCCGAGACGGACTCGGAGGGCGAGGACTCGCCGGAGCCCCCCCCACTGCCCCTCTCCATCAAAGCAGGGGGACTACTCATCACTGTCCTACCAGATTCTTACTTCCTATAGCAGAACCATTTGTTATTAATATTAAACGGCTATTTAATGTATTTATCGCTTTTTATTTAACTTCTAGCTGACCCGGCAGACTTCGTACTTATTTAGAAAACGTTTGTATGGGAAATAGAAAAGGGCTATTTTTAGGGTTTTCCCGGCAGTTGTTCGAATTTTTCTTACCTTTTAAACTTTCCCTAGACCTCCACGAACATTACAAGACCAAGATAAGATAAATCCGTTTAGCCGTTCTCGAGTTTTAGCGAGACTAACGAACAGCAATTCATTTTTATATATAGGAAAGATTTTTCCTGACGTTTCGACAGGTTTACACACTGTCGAGGTCACGTGATGACTGATGAAGTATAATACAAATACAATACAAATTGCATAGGTCATGGTACAACAATCTAATACTAATTCGGTAATGTATTATGAATTCGTGGAACCTGGTTTGAACCCACGACCCTCGAATGAGGCAGGGGTGCTACCACTACACTACGAGTGCTACTTACACGTTTGATGAATTAAAACTAGTACCTGGATGACCGAGCGTTGCTCGTTTTTTTTTTGGGTAAACGACTTTCTCTAAAAATGAAACCTAGCTAGATCGATTTATCACCCCCGAAACCCCCTGCATACTAAATTTCACGAAAATCGTTGGAGCCGTTTCCGAGATTCCTATTATATAATATATATACATATATACAAGAATTGCTCGTTTAAAGGTATAAGATAATGATATATTAAAATAACAGTTATCTAGTACCCATAACACAAGCTTTAAGTAGCTTACTTTGGGACAGAAATTACTCGTTTAAAAGTATAAGATAAAAAAAAACACAAATATCAATAAATAATTTAATTTCACGCTTGCAGTGCTTAGAAATGTAATAAGAAAACGGTTCTTAAAACTAAGTCATTCCGTGAATATCCTTCGGGCTTTAGAAAGAGACAAGAGACATCCGGTATGTAGAGCTCCGTCTCTGTTAGTGCGAACGCCGATGATAGCCGAAGTGTTATTTATTATAGCCGAGTGCAAAGGTGGTAATAATGATTTTCCAAGAACTAACTTAAAAAAAAACGAATTTGCTTTAGAGAACACGACTGAAGTAAAATTTATTTAGCTCCATGTATAATATATGTAGCCTGCACTGTGTCTTACATATACGTAACGTAACAGGCTATGAGAGGAAGAGAGAAAAAAAATATGTGCTCGCACCTCTCTCTTGCGCCTACAGTCATAATTACGAAATGTAACTCTCTTTCTATCTTCACTAACTTATATCTTTCTCAATTTCCGTTTGCCTCGCCCGATCACACTTTTCGTAACGTAAATAACAAAAGTTATGGATCTAAATATCCATATTATGTATATAATTATATGCTAATAACTTTTATGTTGAGCAATATATCTTTAAAATAAAAATGCAGAAGCCTAGTTTTTCGTTGTATCTACAACATTTCCAATAATTATAAATATTCTTTTTGCATTAAAATGTAAAGCTTTACAATCCTCTAAGTTAGTTTGCGGAACAGAATTACCACTTTAAAGTGAAAAACAGTGCTAAAGATTATGCTATCAATCGACTTAGACCAAGTTTAATACTCATCGAAGAACGGGTACTCGGGATGATGGGTGCTGCAACAAATAAAATAATTTAAGTATACACCTATAAGTATAAGTACCTGGGTGACCGAGCTTTGCTCGGTTTTTTATTGGTAAACGACGTTTTCTAAAAATGAAACCTAGCTAGATCGATTTATCGCCGCCAAAACCCCCTACATACCTACTAAATTTCATGAAAATCGTTGGAGGTATAAGAGTTAAAAAATTAAAGGTATAAGATTATACTATTGTATGTCCTACTAATATTATAAACGCGAAAGTTTGTAAGAATGTATGGATGTCTGGATGTACCTACCTATAAATAAATAAATAAATAAATAATGCTGGACAATCCACACAGCATCATCTAGCCCCAAAGTAAGCTACTCAAAGCTTGTGTTATGGGTACTAGATAACTGATATATTTAATACATGATGTAGGTACATAGATAGATATTTTTTATTATACATAGACACCCAGACCAACGTGTTTGTTAATCTTTCACGCTGAAACGGCTGAACGGATATGGATGAAATTTTGCACAGATATAGATTGGTCTGGAATAACACATGTTTTTCAAGTAACGACTCGGGCGAAGCCGTGGGTGGAAGCTAGTTATACATATATTAACTACTAGATTCCGCCCAAGGCTTCGCCCGCGTGGTACCTTGAAAAATAAAAACATATCTATCCACGGGAACCGTACATTTTCCCGGGATAAAAAGTAGCCTATGTGCTATTCCAGACTATAATCTATATCTGTGCCAAATTTCATCCAGATCCGTTCAGCCGTTTCAGCGTGAAAGAGTAACAAACATACATCCAGACAACTTTCGCGTTTACAATATTGGTAGGATATACAATAGTATTATCTATATCTATATAAGAGCTTAACCTGACTGACTGACTGACTGACTGACTGACTGATTCATCATCGCCCAGACGAAACCGCTAAAGCTAGAAAGCTGAAATTTGGAAAATGGTTTCCTTTTATAACAAAACCACCCACTAAGACGGGATTTTGGAAATTCCACCTCTAAGAGGTGGAAAAAAGTTCCGATACAAATATTGACCCCACATTTGACCCCTTTTTGAAGGTTATATTGAAAAATCCTGAAACACGTGCCCATTCATTTTGCTTTTACAGTGCACAAACAAAGTTTCATGAAAATCGCTCCACGCGTTAAAAAGTTTCATACTAACGTTTTTACCCTTTTTCACCCTCTTAGAGGTGGAATTTCCAAAAATCCCGTCTTAGTGGGTGGTTTTGTTATAAAAGGAAACCATTTTCCAAATTTCAGCTTTCTAGCTTTAGCGGTTTCGTCTGGGCGATGATGAATCAGTCAGTCAGTCAGTCAGTCAGTCAGTCAGTCAGGTTAAGCTCTTATATAGATATAGATATATATATTTTCTGAATCTCGGAAACGGCTCCAACGATTTTCATGAAATTTAGTATGTACATGAGTACATTATAGTCTGAAAGTGGCACCGGTGACAGAAAAGATGAAGAGTAATAGGTTAGCGTGGTATGGACATGTGAAGAAGAGATGAATGTCATGTGACGAGGAGAGTGTTAGATATGAATGTGGATGGATACAGGGGGAGAGGTAGGACGAAGAAAAGATGGATGGACTGTGTGAAAGATGACATGGGTAAAACGGGTATTACACTAGACGGTATTCGGGGCCCGGTAGTAAGGGAGCCTTACGCCTAGCCTCTACGCTTTACGCCCTAACTCTTATTACACCACTCTTATTTAGGGTAAGGGTAAGGGTCCCTGAATTCAGGGTAGTGAAATAAGTGCTTATGAAAGGAGTGAGTGAGATGACGAATGATAGAGGGAAATGGAAGATCACATGTTGTGCCGACCCCACGTAATGTGGGAAAAGGACAGGAAGACAATGATGAAATATTAGTTCGCCCCGAGCTGAGATCTCGCGATGTCTACAATACTCATTTGTATTCACGCCCTGAAGTGTTTGGAAACACTGTATGTACTACATACATAGGTAGGTGTCTATGTCTACGTAAGTTGCTCCTCATCACAAACTAATATTTGATTATCCTACCTAGGTTGGTAGGTACTTATACCCGTGCTAAGACGTCAGCGGTTTTATTAATTTTACTGTTTTCGTTATATTTCAAAAACTATCCATCCTAGAACAAAAATAAAATCATTTTGGAATGTAGGTATAGCCGACCAAGAAATTGGTTTACCACTTTTGATGACATCTCCCAGTAACATAATTATTCTCTAAGGATTACTATGACAGATTCTGACGTAGCAGTTATTAATCTGTCAAGCGAAAATAGCCCTTGATGTTTTGTACGTGCAAATGATATTCAGCCTGAGAGTGGTAAACCAATTTCTTGGTCGCCTATACAAGTAAAACCCTTAGGTACATTAATTTGATACCCCACTCAATAAATTTAAAATTTTTTCAACTTTGAAACCCAATATCTTTACAACCCCTTCACCGATTAAGCTCATAGGTACGCTTCCCAGCAAATCTACAGCAGAATCTCTAGACCTTCCAAGTTTCATGCAGATTGTATTAACAGTTCTTAGGTTATGCTCTAACAAACATACAACGCCAAATCGCATAGCTTCCACTGAGATTTGAACGAACGGATCGGGATGGATAGATTATAGTCTGGAATAGCACATATGATACTTTTTATCCCGGAAAAATGTACATATGGTTCCCGTAGGATAGATTTGTATTGTTTTTCAAGGTATCACGAGGGCGAAGCCGGGGCGGAAGGAAGCTAGACAAAAATATGTAGGTAAACTTACTCGCCCATACAGCAGAGTCGTCCTTTACACTCGAGTTTAGCAATTTTCTTCATGTCATCTTGAGTTAGTTGGAAGTCGAACACGTTAAAGTTCTGCGCGATGCGGGTTCGGTTCACGGACTTGGGAATCACAATCAGGCCTCGATCTATGGCGTATCTGTAACAATAAGTACTAAAGCTGTAGCAAATCTATATATGTATTCGGTACTGAGTAACGGGTACGCCATCTAGTACCGAGTAACGAGACTTGACACTCAAATAGCATCTCGTTACTCGCATCTTTTGTAGTATCGGAACCTAGTGACAGGTTGTCAGACAAAGCATTTGTCCAAAAAAAACATGATCATGACTCTAATCCCCAGGCTCGGTAGATATCTCCTCAGATCTTTGAGGATACCTAAAGGGGGTAGTCAGAGGCACGTCCAAACATGATATTTGGCACATGACCACATTTTACAGTGATTAGTATTCCGTACGTGACTGATTGCAAGCCCATCGCCGCTTATACTCGTAAGAATACTAACCTATGACAAATTTCTTATACGAAAGAAAACCTTCGAATTTTGGTTGTAATATACCGATTTTCTCACGTTGTTTTCCTTTACCGTTCAAAAACCCTAACATTGCGCACATAATTTTTTCAAATCTTCTTTCGAGTCAACGGCTAAGTTTATATCTTTGTTCCAAATATTCGGTAACTCTTACGCCCCTATCCTTTCCCTGGGCATAGAGGACAAGAGCAGATGCTCCATTGCTCTGTATGAAAAACTTATTGGTGCACGACCAGATTTGAACCTACAACCTTCGGATCGTGAGGCAGGGCTACCACTACACCAGCCTTACCTATTATTATTATACGGGTACTTATTTATCGCGTTCTAATTACCTATTTATTTTCCCGACGTTTCGACAGGTTTACATGCTGCCGTGGTCACGGGTAGACTGTAGGTAGTAGAGGTATAGGATAAATAAATACGTGATAAATACCCGTATAATATTAATAATACACATTATTATGATGGCATAAGTTTAAAAGTATACACGGTGTATTTTTGGTCAGTTTAAAGCCGACGCCCAATTCTTGTAGGTAATACTTAATCGTATTTTGAGTCGTTGGTTTATTTTATGAATTTGATAAGTATTTACGGAACTGAATAGTCGAAAAGATTAACAAAAGTGTGTTAAAAACATAGAAAGGCGTGCAGAGTCAACGACCTCGCAGACTCCCTAGTCCCTACGACCCGCCGTCGCGCCGTGCGCCGAATTCGCATGCCTACGAACGAATAGCAACTACTATCGGTTCTCTTATTATCGAGTAAGTTTCGTGTTAACAAAAAAATAGATTTATTATTTATATTGTTTTTTGAGTAGGGTTACCGATATAGATAACGTGGGCGCCGCCGCCTTTAAACTGACCAAAAATACACCGTGTATACAGCCTTACCTAGTTACCTATTTACCTGATTAGCACTTGAGGCACCGTTTTTCCGTAGATATCAGCTATTTCCTGCAGCCTTGGGTCCTCCATCAGTTGAGGGTCCCCGGGCTTCGCGAAGGGTCGTTCGGGGGACCCGAGCGGCGAGTATGCGGTCACTGCTATGTCATGAGACTTGCAGTAGTCAATCAGTTTCTGCTGATGGAAGTACGGATGGATTTCGACCTGGAAACGATGTGAAATATAATTATATATATTGATGAAAGGAGATTGACGAAACAGGTGCATAAGGAAAGTGTGAATGGGACAGTTGGAAGGAAGACCTCGGCGTACGTACCTCGAGCGAATTGGGGACGTTTTAGAGAAAGGCCAGGTCCAGAGTAGGTACCCTAAACCGACGCGCATGTATGAACAATGTAATGAGAGTGAATGAAGCAAAAGAGATATGTCAGGATCGTAGCAAGTGGAGATCCGTGGTCTCTGCCTACCCCGTCGGGAAACAGGCATGTATGTATGTATTGCTGGTGGATAATTCACACAACGTTATCTAGCCCCAAACTAAGCAAAGCTTGTACTATGGAAACCAAATTATTTTTATTTTTAAATACCATTCATGGAATAAATAAGAACACCCAGACACAGAACAAACATCTGCGTTCATCACACAAATGTTAGTCCTCGGTGGGGATCGAACCCACAACCTACAGCACAGAAGACAGAGCTGCTAACCGACTGAGCTACGAGGCCGGTCAAATAGAAATTACTTTTTGATGCCACTTGCTTGGATACGATGGCGGCCTCCCACGTACCGTCAATTCTAAAGCCTTTTATCCACTTGATGAAAATTTTGGTCGAACGAGTCAAAACAGCTCAGTACCTATAGGCTCAGTCATGTCCAATGAGCCTTTTAAACACAAACAACCGTCCACATTGAGCGCTGAGCGAATACTGAGCGTTCTTTGAGTCTCGGCCAAATGAGCCGCCTAAGCGTGCTCAGTGGATACAAGGTGACCATGGGCACAGCACCTAAATACACCATCCTTAATGACTAACCTGTAGCATGGCAGGCTTGACAGTCGCAGCGGCCAGGATCCTATCAATCTGTCGCTTATTGAAGTTGGAAATACCAATGCTCCGCACCAGACCTTTGGCGACCAGCGGTTCCATCGCCTTCCAAGTGTCCACGATGTCCACAGGCGAGGGTATCGGTTTGCCTTCGGCGTCTTTCGGGAATAGCTCGTCTCCTTCCTATTGTTTTAACGTATTAGACTGCTGTGGATCGCAAAATACGCAAATATGCCGCTCGATAGTGCCTTTTGCGGTCTCTGATTTTAGTCTCACGCTGATGGCTGAGATATATGAACTTGTAGGAAGCGTGCGCGCTGATAGCGGGCCATCAGCGCTGGCGGTGCGCGTGCCGTCAGCGTAAGACTAAAATCAGCCTTTAGACTGCTGTGAATCGCAAAAGGCGCAAATATGCCGATCGATAGTGCCTTTTGCGGTCTAAACTCTTTGCCCGTGGGGAACTGAGGCCCATCGCGTTTTATACATAAAAGGCCTTACCATAAACTCTTACAAACGTGCTCTCAACCGGTGAATGAAAACATGGAGATAACCAGAGAACCAGAGAGCCAGGATCACTGCCAGATACGTCCCCAAGACGCTGGCATTACTACACTGAATGGCAATGCTGATACGATGATCCAAGTAGGAGCCAGATCTTAGGTCATCGTGTAGCTTCGACCAGCCAGACGTCCTGTGGCCTACCATCATGCGTTTCGCGGACGTTTTTGGCAGTGCTCTCTGGTTTCCGATGGTCTTCTGGTTCTCGATTTTCCTTCACCGATTGAGAGCATGGACCAACTGAGCTGATCGTTAAAAATCTAGAACTTGCCCTAGCTCTCTGGTTCTCTGGTTTACTCGATGTTTTCCTTTACCGATTGAGAGCAAGGACCAACTGAGATGGAGGCCGTTTAATATCTTGAACTTGCCTTAGGTCTCTGGTTTCCTAGATGTTTTCCTCCACTGATTGAGAGCACGGACCAACTGAGCTGATCGTTAAAAATCTACAACTTGCCTTATAAGCCTGAGGCCAGTGGATGAGGTACAGGTCCACGTACTCCAGCCCGAGGTTCTTGAGGGTTGTCTTCAAGGCGCCCTCCACCAGGTCAGGGTGGTGGAAGGTGCACCATAACTTGGATGTTATGAACATATCCTCCCTGAAAGTCCCATCATGTATACACCGTGAAATTTTAATGGTTGTTTTCCCGCGGCAGAACAACTTGCCATAAGGAGTACTTTCGAAACAGAGTTAAAGAAAAAAAATAAAGATGTTTTTGTTTTAAATTAATTTAAAAAATATATATCAACTCTAAAACGTGAGGAACGATAGTAAAATTAGACGTAACTTGTAGGTACTATTCGAATCGCCTTCGCGTAGGTATATTCGCCCCGGCCGCCTTCGCGTAAGTATCGGGATGAATTACTATTGTTTCGTGGTCGCTGTCGAGTTAAATTTTTCACAATGGTATATCTGTATTTTTTGTTTTTAATATTTAATTTGTTTATACAACGATTGTATTACCAAGACAAAACCATTTCGCTGCGGGAAAACAACCATTAAAATTTCTCGATGTACCTATATCTTTGTTATCGTGTCTCTATTGTTCTCCCAACCAGTGAAAGAGGTAACCTACAGACCGAACGCACCTCTGCCTTTAATTCTTACTTTTATAAATTACTAGCTTCAGCTCGCGGCGTCGCCCGCGAAGTACCTAGGTACATAAAATATAGCCTATGTTCATCCTGAAAGTTCATTCTACACATTGGTGAAAGAATTTTTCAAATCGGTCTAGTAGTTTCAGAGCCTATTCAATGCAAACAAACAATCAAATCTTTCCTCTTTATAATATTACTAGCTGATGCCCGCAGCTTCGCCCGCGTGAATGTCGATTATCGCGACTTTTCATACAAACTTTCATCCCCTATTTTATCCCCATGGGGGTAGAATTAATCAAAATCCTTTCTTAGCGGATGCCTACGTCATAACATCTACTTGCATGCCAAATTTCAGCCCGATCGGTCCAGTGGTTTGGGCTGTGCGTTGGTAGATCACTATGTCAGTCAGTCAGTCAGTCAGTCAGTCAGTCAGTTACCTTTGAGTTATATATATTTAGATTATATAAGTACCTATAGAAGTATAGATTACGTTCAGTTAAATAAGTATTCCCTGTACCTAAGTGACTGTCTGTTTTGAGAATAGATACCTATCTTTAAACCTAGGTACGAGTATAAGTAGATAAGGGATAATACGGAAGATAGATAGATAAGATAGAAGATAAGGAATAATACCTCTTCACAACTCCTGCAGCGAATTTCTCAGTCAAAGCAGCGCCAACTTCGGGTTCGTTCAGGTAGATGTGAGCGCAGTCAATGTGGCGATATCCGATGTCGATAGCATCCTTCACAGCACGGGTCACTTCCCCTGGCGGCGACTGAGGAGACCAGATCTTAGGTCTCTAATTTCATCGAATATATCGCTATTTGTAAGGTTTTTACCCGACTACGAAGGAGAAAGGGTTTGGGGTGTACTTATGTATGAAATGAAAGTATCTTTAGCTGTCGCTCATAATGATCTTCGGGACGTCTACCATGAGTTGTCACATTTAGATCAGCTGACGTTACTACAGTAGGTACGTTACTATGACATCTGTCGAAATTGTTACTCATGGTACCAAATTCTAAGCAAATTAATGAGCGCAAACTACAGTCGCTGTAGTACGCTGTGACGTAGGGTAGTTAGCTACGTGACGTTTTAGTACCCAACTATCCGCTAGAGGCGCTGTACAATATTTTCATACATTTTTTTAACTACAGTCGCTAGCGAGTGTAGATTGTGAAAACTCATGGTACACCCTCAGTTGTTACAAGATGCATGCGTATTCAATTTACGGCATTATGAGATTCAGTCCATATTGATTAGCTAGACATTTTGGGATTAAGTTCTTATGGACCGGAAGCCTATAGCGGCTATCGGTCCATAAGAGGTCTAACGGTAAAAATCCGTGCAGCCGTTTAGGCTATAGTATAGCCCAAACGGCTGCACGGAATTTGGCTATTTGACAATAGTAACGATAACATATTTAATATATTAGATACATTAGCTTATAGGTTCATAATACTCATACAATATGTGTTTTGCATTAAAATAAATTGTAAATGTATCGTTTTTGAAAAATTCATTAGAGTTTTTTTGTCCGTGGATTTCAAAAGCCGAAACGCGGGCGGCCATGCTTGACCATCGTGTGACGTCACTTCTCTAAGTGTCACAGTAAAATGCATCTCAATGGTCAATGTCGTGTGTTTTAACGTTGGCAGTTTGCTGAAAAGATTTACTCTAAAATATTTTAATTTGTGTTGAGAAGTTCCACACAATGGAGCCAGGCTATATAAAAGCTGATAGTGCAAATCAGCCAAAAATCGATTCATTTAAGGTTGCAAATTTATTTGCATGTAATCCTAACTTTTGCTCAGCTGAGTTTCAGAATGTGAGTTTTGGACATTTAGGAACGTGTATAAACAATTTGTCAGGATATTTAAGTGTAGTACTTTTACACAAAGGCACGGCACAAGTTTTTTAGCTTGTCATTTTTATAAAATACTAGCTTTCGCTCGCGGCGTTGCCCGCGAAGTACCTACATTAAATATACCCTATGTTCATCCTGAAAGTTCATTCTACACATTGGTGAAAATTTTTTTGAAATCGTTCCAGTATTTTCAGAGTCTATTCAATGCAAACAAACAAACAAACAATCAAATCTTTCCTCCTTATAACATTAGTATAGATAGTATAGATAACCACACCTCTCGTCAAAAAGTCCATACAAACTTTGACACCCCATTTAACCCTTTTTGGAGGATTGTTTTGAAAAATCGATATATACGTTTTAAATTATTTTGCATTTAAAGTATCCAAACCAAGATTCAGACCGATCGTAACACCCCTTAAAAAGTTCCCATATAAACATTGAGCCCCCATTTTTAAGGTTATATTGAAAAATCTTGAAACACGTGTACATTTGTTTTGTATTTACATTACACAAACAAAGTTTCATGAAAATCGCACAACGCGTTAAAAATTTTCATACAAATGTTTGTAGCCCTTTTCACCCCTTTAAAAGTGGAATTTCCAAAAATCCTGTCTTAGTGGGTGCCTACATACCAAGACAAACATACCCTCCAAATTTCAAGTCTGTACGACCAGCAGTTGTATCTATTCAAATCAGTCAGGACTTATCCTTTTATCCGTCCGAGACCCGTGACGTCACAGTCAGAAATGTCACGTGACCGGCTGTTTTCGCGCGAGTTTCAAATCACTGGTGGAAAATATTTTTTTTTATTATTTAATGTAAATATTAAAATATTAAAAATTTATTGAAAATATTTTACATTTCTTAGACATACCTACTTTTAGGTGTGTGAACTTACGTAGAAAGTTTGAATTCAATACATTTTCCCCAATGCTCAACGCCCTAACTTAAGGACGAAAGTAGAATACATAATCGATGTGAAATACCTGTCCATTCAATTATATGATTCATAGGCGCGAGCAAGGTGAAATAACCCTACAATAAGGTACCTAGGTACAATCGGCTTTAAATCTTTGCCTACAATGTGATAAAATGAAGATCTTATAATATAGAATCATTACATAATTATGAATATTCATTGTACATACTTATCTTATTCGATTTGAAGCGTTTTATTTTCATTTTTCGATTTTTTAAACAAAGTAAGTACTTACCTAAGTAAATATTTTTCTTTCTTTCTCTTTTTTTTCTAACTCTCAAAGTGTGTGTGATGGATTGTAAAACTAATTAGTTTAATTAGTTTAGTAGGTAAGTCAGGATTTTTTATATTAATGCCTACTTCAGCTACAAATAAAGTATATCTTTATCTTTATCTTTTATCTTTATCAAGTGGGCCGCAATATGTTACTTTGGCTCAGGTTTGGAACTTCATAATGACGAATGAGGTCAGTTTAATTCACAAAACAGTATAGGTAAGTAACTATCTAATTGTTTACTTTTCATTACAGCAAGGCCGTGAATAGCTAACAAAAACTTTATCGATTTTTTGCCGCTGGCATATCTTTATAGTCATTAGTAAACAATATCAAAGTAGGTAGTTGAAGGTTGATATACAATATACATTTTAAGTTATTGGGGATAGATTAACATACGATATATGTAGATGCCGAAACACCAATCTTTTATTGCTCCATCTTCATGCAAAAATAAAAGACGAGCTCTAAAATGAAGGTTAAAAAAGTTTTTAAAATAAAGGTAAAAATCAAATTGAGTAGAATCGTCCAAGTATCTATGTCCTTTTGAAATTTTACTGTTGAAACTACGGCGATGATTTTTGATGAAATTGAAACTTGACATAATGCTAGCTTCAATGGAAGTGGTACTTACCTATACGAGTATATTCGTGGTATTTGCGGGTATAACTAACATGATACAATAAACATTTTGAATTTGAATTTGTACCTAGTGTTAAAAGGTTTTCACGAAATATATTAGGTATGACATACCTAATACATTTCGTGAAAACCTTTTAACATACACATTGTGTCTGTTGTCTGTTATTTCTGTTAAGTGTTTTATTGATTCTTACGAAGGTAATTGTTATTTGATAATTGTAAAACTTGTACGTAACTTGTGAACGAAGTCGCAGGTACAACAGCTAGTTATTTTATTTACTTAGGTAATATTGTCTTTCCATTTAGATATTCCTTCTCTCTGCATGCAGATATGCATGGAATAAGTAATTTTACCGTCCAAATTGTGTAACCATTGTGTAAGTAGGTACACAGATGATAATAGTACTGGAAAGTTTCAACCGTTTACCCATTTTGGGCTTAATACAATGTGGTAATTAAGTAGTTTGATGAAAAATTATATTAATAATTTACCTAAGTTAGGTACTCATTAATTTAAAACTACCTAATTAAAGTTATTTTTCTAAGTAAGATCGTAATACGTATACATTAAATATCTAGGTATTTTACAAAGATTTATAGATTTCTATATTTCTTGATTCCTGTAAATAAAATAACGCTAAAATTGAATTTGAATTTGAAAAGTTATATACTTACATTCCATGTCCCTAGCCCAAGAACAGGGCACGTATATCCGTTGTTAAGGATGACGGGAGCTGCTGCTGCCATTACTTAGATTATTATTGGTTTTAGATGTTATATTCGTTCAGCGCTGTAGATCAGACTGAGCAGGAAGAAAGTGAACCGTGCTATTTATAGATGCGCGTTAGGTACGTGCTTAAGGCGCGGTTTCGATATGGCGACTTTTAAAACGAATGTCCTTTTGCTTACAATTTATATTTTGTTTTGATGTACCTATAGCTTTTCTTATTTTATATCCAATCAAGAAAGCCAGTCCCACACAAGGGACCGTAGCGGGCGACTTCGGTTTCATCATTGTATCACTATTCGTCATTGTTAGCAATAAACAATTTTGGTTATCTCGTAAAATATTAAGTTAAGTTTAAATGTTCCCTTCGTGAAATAACTTATCTATCAGCTTGAAAGACGAGCTCTAAAATCAAGATTAAAAAAGTTTTTAAAATAACGACAAAAATAACAAATTGAGAACCGCCGCCTGTTGCATCACCGGTCACGCGTATGAAATCCCAGGACGTCCCAGTCACGTAGCCGCAAGAGCTGCGCAGTATCGTTTTTCGGGAGCAATTGGAGGTATGAGGAGGGGGGAAAGGAACTGTACATGCGCATCTCGCACCTGTGGCTAACTTCACGAATGCCTAAACCGTTGGATGAACTATACTTGTACTTGTTTATCGAAAACGGCACCAGAAGTCAAGCGGGATCGCAGCCGGGAGCCTTTCCAGGAGCAGTAGTAGAGGAGCCCAAGAGGATTTTCGGGATTAACTAAAGCGCGGTGGATTAATATACAGGGGCATGCCTTGTACCCGGTTAAGTACCTCCAACAAATACTAGCCCCATATACCTATGGCCACGAGTCTAGGATAATGGATTAGACTATTAAGATTATTAATAATTATTAAAATCAGCTCCCTACAACGCCATACGACCCTCCAGTCGCGTGGAAAATCAGCCGGACGCTTTCCCAGTCACGCACACGGGACGCAGCCAGCGCCTTTTCAAAAGCGGCACCAGACGGCCCTAAATTCGCTTACGAGGGAAGCAGCCGGACACATTCCCAGTAACGCCCGGGATTGCAGCCGGTTGCCTTCCCAGGAGTAGCGCCAGATGGTTTACACGTCGTGCACTCGGGCAGCCGGGTGCCTTCCCAGGAACGGCATCACGTGGCCCACCAGTTGTTGACGGGAGAAGACAGCCGGGTGCCTTCCCAGGAGCGCCGCCAGATGGCTCACCTCTCACGCACACGGGACGCACCGGGTGCTTTACCCGGTCACGTACGGAATACTAACTACTGTGCAAAATGTGGGCATGTACC
Source organism: Cosmorhoe ocellata (assembly GCA_963675405.1). Lineage (NCBI taxonomy): Eukaryota > Metazoa > Arthropoda > Insecta > Lepidoptera > Geometridae > Cosmorhoe > Cosmorhoe ocellata. The sequence goes on along the minus strand of OY776271.1, from coordinate 4,542,219 downwards.
AAATGTCATGTTTGGACGTGCCTCTGACTGACTACCCTCTTAGATATCCTCAAAGATCTCAGTAACTAAAGATCTGAGGAATATAATCGAGCCTGGGGATTACAGTAGGTATTATTATTTAGTCGAAGTCAAAGTCAAAATATGTTTATTTTCAACAGAATCACAGGGATCACTTTGAAACGTCTTACATACTAGGTGAGTCTAAGTGCCAGTTCCAGTCCTATCCCCAGTGCGAGAAGAACTGACAAGAAACTCGCTGGGCCCTAGCGCTTTTTTTGTATGATCCTTGTTAATTTTGTAAGGAATACCTAGCAGAGTTGGAGCTGATTCATCCCAAGCTTTTTTATCATCTAAGTACTCTGATATTTTATAATAAGCTTTTCTAGACAGTTTCTGTTTAATTACATTTTTGAATTTTCCAATTGATAAATCAAGTAGGTTTTAACAATTTATAGTAGGTACGTACCTACTGCAAAATGTTCTTGAAAATGAATAGGTATGTAAATAGTTTTTGAAAGTCAAAAAGTCGGCTAGAGGTCTTTGTACCTACTTATTATTATTTGCACTAATTAACATGAAACAACGTAACTACGATATTTTTATTAAAATGTTATTTTCTCAGCTGTCTTACATTCATGGTAAGAACTATTTAACTCAACTTGAAAGTCACATCGGTTATTTTCCCCTTACTTTTCATCCCTGAATTTAGCACGGTTCCCTTGGGAGAGGGGATAAAAGTATGTGTAGGTACTTAGCTGTAATTCATCAACGCGTGGTCTGATTTCATAGCTGAACCAAAACGAATGCAGTTTTCACTAATGTATTTAAGCTTGGATTAAAACTTAGGCTTATCGAAATCGGTTGACAAATAAAAAAGATAAGAATTTGATATACCTATTCGTCATTAATCTCCTGCCCTTATCCCACGCGTGGGGTCGGCACAACATGTTTTCTTCTTCCACTCACTCCTTTCACTTGTCAACTCTGAGTCTACTCCTCTTACATTCATATCATCTTTCACACAATCAAACCACTTTTTCTTTGGCTTTCCTCTACTTGCGTACGTAGGTATTTGTTGAAAAACCTTAGGTATCCATTCGTACAGCCCCAGGAACCGAATTTAAAAAAATATTTTAACTCGTACGTAGTCACGGGTATCAACTAGTACAAAAGAAGAAGAAGAGCTATTAATAATGCGACAAAGTCGCGGAAAGCCAACTAACCCAAGTCGCGGTACAGAGAGCGCACCTTATCTCGCTCAGTTCGATAGATCGGTTGACTGATTAGTCACTCACTATTCATCAGAAGCACGCGTACCTGTGGAAAATTAATGTCCTTGAGACTATGGCATAGTTTCAAACTACAATTAGGGTTACGCAGACTGTCGTAAGAGATAGGAACCTAGACTTGAGACCTACCTATATAAATATGCACTTGGGGGTGAATTTTAATAAAATACGAAACACGTCTTCCATCAATTCTGTTAAAAATGGTTGATGCAAAATTTGAAATAGATTGGATCAAGGAATCACGTTATCTCATACAAACTTTGCCCCTCTTTTTCACCCCTTTAGAGGAAGAATTTCGAAAAATCCTTTTTATCGGATGCCTACGTCATACAAAGAATACACCTTCCAAGTTTCAGTCTCTACGATCAGCGGTTTAGGCTGTGCGTTGATCCGTCAGACAGTCATTCAGGACAAAGCCTTTTTTAAGTAGGTATAGATAGATCAAAGACAATTCTATCTACTGACGTAAGATAGATAGAAGATGATAATTATTATTGTCTTCTGTCATGTATTACTCTGTCAAGTTATCTAGTCTGGGATGTCTGTGGTTTGTTTCATGTCAAAATTCACTGTTAGTAAATAATGAAAATGAAATCTTAAAATGGATGTGAGTTTTATTATATTATTATCACTTTTTAGCTAGATATATTTAGCAAAATTTAGAGGCTTTATAATGAGACACATACTGACAGATTTAGTTTTTGGTTTACCTATACGTGAAACTAGCTATCTTTAGCATACTAGGTACCTACCTATATAATTATAAAACAAAATTTAACTAAGTCTAGGCATGGTCTAGCTAGAAGACCTATACCTAGAAAGTCTTTAGTCTTTAGAAGGTCTTAGAAATACCTAGATATAATGTAAATACTCTCAAAATAAAAAAAAAAGTTTTCCATAAAATTTGGCCAGTAAAAAGTTTTTTGTTTCAGCCCCGCTACCCGAATGCACCAGGGGGGTACCCCCCACCAGGAGGCTACCCCCCACAAGGGGGCTATCCCCCTGGACAACCCCCCGGATACCACCCGCCGGTAGGTAATAAAAAATAATTATAGGTAAATAAATAATGCTGGACAATCCACGCAGCATCATCTAGCCCAGCTAGTCTAGCAAAGTTAGCTTGTGTTATGGGTACTAGATAACTGATATATTTAATATACTAGCTTCCGCCCACGGCTTCGCCCGCGTGGTACTTTGAAAAACAAAACAAATCTATCCCGCGGGAACCGTACATTTTCCGGGATAAAATGTAGCCTATGGACCATAATCTATATAATCTGTGCCAAATTTCATCCAGATCCGTTCCCGTTTCAGCGTGAAAGAGTAACAAACATACATCCAGACATCCACACATTCTTACAAACTTTCGCGTTTATAATATTAGTAGGATAAATAATAGCGAAAGTGTAAGAAATACAATTGTAATTTTATTGATTATGTTATCAGGGACCTGGTTACCCTGGCTACCCTCCGCCACAACAAGGATACCCCCAAGGTTACCCCCCGCAAGGTTACCCCCCGCAAGGGTACCCCCAACAAGGTTACCCCCCGCAACAAGGATATAACCAAGGTATACCTACTTTTACGACATATTAACCTACTAGCTTCCGCCCGCGGCTTCGCCCGCGTGTTACCTTGAAAAACAAAAACATCGCTATTCCACGGGAACCATTCATTTTTTCGGGATAAAATGTAGCCTATGTGTTATTCCAGACCATAATCTATATCTGTGCCAAATTTCATTCAGATCCGTTCAGCCGTTTTAGCGTGAAAGAGTAACAAACATACATCCATGACATTCTGACATCTATCCATACATTCTTACAAACTTTCGCGTTTATAATATTAGTAGGATTATTATTATTTATTATTATTTCCAGGTCAGCAAAGACCTGGCCAGCAGACTCCAAGTATGGGCCAGGCTGCTGGCATGGGGGCATGCATGGCCTGCCTCACATGCCTGTTCTGCTCGTGCTGCCAGGGTATGATGGGGGGCATGGGTGGTGAGGAAGGAGAAGACGGCGCCGGAGGTGGAACTGGGGGGGGCAACGTCTCCCCGCCTGCCACAGGAATGGATGACACTGATGATTAAAGACACCAGCATACACAAATAACAAGTTAAATTAAATTAAAAAATTTAAAAACCCCGACATAAATTTTACCCGCCATTTTGTGGCGGCCATCTTGGATCGATTTCCATCAAACATAGGTAAAAACTCTCCCAACTAATTTACCCTTCAAACAAAAAAAACAAAATCAAAATCGGTTTTGGTTAAATTATTCGCTCATTTGAGCAGGCTTATAGTCATAGACCTTACTGCCTAGTCTTGCGTAAATTAATTTCTTCCGTTTTCTATAATCTAACTTAATCTAACCTAACCTAACCGCCATTTTCTCCTTGGCGGGAATCTTCGGGTGCAAATCAAAATCGGTTCATGCGTTCGCGAGCTACGATGCCACAGACAGACAGACACACACACAGACAAACAACTTATCCGATTATTATAACTAATATTAACTTATCTTAACCCCGTCGTTTTTGCGTCGGGGGTTAAAAAAAGGGGTTTTCCTGTGGAGGGGCGACTTTCGCAGTTTTTTTTCAGTAACACGTGTTATCACACGGGGTAAGAACACATTTTCGATTAACAAAACAGAGTTATAAATAATTTCTAATTATTTTTTACACGTGACAAAGTTTCAGGGCCTTTTTACTTAGCGGCTTCGTAATTTTTCTCACTTCCGACATTGTTCTCCCTCAGAATACAGGTTGTTTCTGTACTGAGTGTTCTCCCTTCGTCATTGTTTGCAACAAAGTTTTGATTATCTCGTTAAATACTAATTTATTTTAAATGTATCCTTCGTGAAATAACTTATTATCAACCAATCTTTTATAGCTCCATCTTTATGCTATCAGCTTGAAAGACGAGCTCTAAAATCAAGGTTAAAAAAGTTTTTCAAAATAACGGTAAAATATCAAATTGAGTAAGAAGGACCTACACTGTAATTCGAAAATTTAATTGAATTAATGAATTTGTAAATTGTTAGTACTTACCTATATTGGAATTGTGGGATTTGTTAAATGTGTTAGTTTTAATGTGCCTTTTAATTTTATTGATTTTTAGATTTAGGTTGCTACATTTTGTAGGTTAAGTATTTTTGTGGCTTGTATGAAATCCTATTGTATTATGTCGATTGGAAGGACGATTATGTAACTAAATTGGGTAGGTACAGGAATGTTGTATTGAAATTAAATTATTTTTGTTTTGTTATATTGTTTTTTTTACCTACTTTAAGCTATCATACCTTTAATTAGAAAACGTTAAAAAATATTACATAGGTCAAGAATACAACGGGCAAAGAAACTCGTCTATGTCCAGAAATAGAAGACTCCCAAGTGTAGTTTGTCAGTAGAAATATAGGTAATTATACTTAAAAAGATATCACCGCAACACCTAGATATTATATACCTCACCACGCGGTGCTGACGCGGGAATCAAACCTGCATCTCTCGCTACTCATCATTCACCAACAACAGCCCGACTTTCCAATATTATAGTTTATCTATTGCAAGAATACTCCTTAGATTAGATACTCTATAGAGTAGAATTCATATAATATCACAATAAAGAGTTTTAATCTATGTCCAAAATGTCTATTCTACTGAGCGACCTCTTTTGAGCTAACTTGGTGATCAGAAACTGGATTTTTTAAAAGGAAGGCCGGTAATTTTTACGTTGCACATTAATTTGGTAGTGGAGAAGATTTATTAGAATATTTAAGATGATTTATGTTGCATAATAATTTTTTGGCCATTCAGAAATATCTTTTAAAAAGTTGAGTAACCTCATTTCAGTGCGTAAAACCTCTTTGCCAGTACTATGGAAATAGAACACCAAGATATTGAAAAAGAAGAATACAGATTTTCAAATTTCGAAGAATTTAGTCAAATCTCATTTTCCGGCCCACAGGTTTGGTCGCTCTCCTATCATGGCCCAAATTTTCAAGTAAATTCTCACAAAACCAAAATTATCCAAGTACAAAACCGGCTAAATAGTAATAAAAACCTTCGTAAAACATGGCTCTAGTATTGAGGAAGGCTGTTCTGCCAAAAAACGTATCCCTGCTGAAATGCATCAAGGGACGTTCTCTTGCCTCTTCGGCAAACAAAAAGACCCCTGCATCTCTATGTAAGTTACCCTTTATTTTTTAATCTAAATATTTTGTAGTAAGTATTATAATTATTAGTGTTTTAGTTGCATAACTTTGTAAGATCTGCGTAGATTGGAGTATCTCGATTATCTTATAGGACATCACTAGCAACATAATCGATTCCATAGCAACATACGAATATTCTAAAATAGTAGAATTGATCTGTTCTAAATAGTGTACCTATCAAAATCATCTCTAGTATTACATTTATTTAAAGCCTTGTAATTCTCATTGCAATTTCATAGTAGAATTTTCGTAGAAATAAAAGAATATTGTCTCAAAAAGTTGAAGATCATTTTGTTAGTGTCATTGTGCTATAGGTAGTGACATTGTCACAGTGACAGCTATTTACAATAAGCGTACCCGGTTGCGAATGAGGGTATAGTGTTTGGGGTCTGTACCTATGTATGCGAGTTCCTTTTGTTGTTAGCCGAAACGACTGAACGGATTTTGACAAATGAAATGCCGTTGGACTCGATCACGAGTGACATAGGTTATTCAAATGTCAAAAAATCAAATATGGCGGCTGTAAGCAATTTTATCAGTTATATTCAGTCGGGTTTTTGTTTTTGAAATAAATATTGTTTGACTTCCGCGAACCGTGCTTCGCTTCCGCTGGTGCAGTTCTGTTATTTCGGAGAACGTCCGTCGCGGCCGCAAGACTTCCAGGCTATAATACTCGGCGAGAGCGCGCCTTACGTTCTTCGAATAGCACGAGTCGGCCAGCGGCTGCCTCGCCCAGTATTATAACTTGGATGTCTTTGCAGTGGCGCGCAATGGTGCTTCTGCATTCGAAACAATGGACGTCGGTCAAACCAAGCAGCTGTGCTGCGGCGATCAGCGAGGCTCATGGCGCAGCTTCGCCGAAAAGAAGGACGATAAAAAGGAGGGGGGTTGCCCCTCGTGCGGCTGTCCGTGCGGCCCCTGCCCTTGTGGGCCGTGTGGGCCATGCGGGCCGTGCGGGCCGTGCGGGCCTTGCGGTCCGTGTGGACCCTGTGGACCCTGCGGGCCATGCCGCTGCCCTTGTCCTTGCGGCCCCTGCGGCCCATGCGGCCCATGCGGTCCTTGCGGCCCGTGCGGCCCCTGCGGCCCGTGCGGCCCTTGCGGCCCCTGTGGACCATGCGGCCCTTGTCGCTGCCCCTGCCCCTGCGGCCCGTGCGGACCCTGCGGCCCTTGTGGTCCGTGCGGGCCTTGTGGTCCTTGCGGCCCATGCGGCCCTTGCTGCCCGTGCCCTTGCCCGTGCCCGTGCCCATGTCCTAAATGCCCGCCTAAGAAGTGCGAGTGTGGAACTTGCCCTACCTGCTCGTCTCCCATGGGCAGCTATAAACAAGAAGAGATTAAAAAGGAAGATAAAAACGTTGCCTCACGAATGAGCGCGGGCGCAGTTAAAGCAACTCCATGACAAAAGGCGGACGACAACCGTTTACAATAATCAGTTTAAGCACATTGGAAATGTTTTTAAGATTTTGATTCAATAAATATTTGCAAACCATGATTAAGTTCGTTTCAGTTGAGATTTAGGCAGGGTCCAAAGATAGGGCAATCGTAATAGCGGAGCTTAATCGAGGTGAACAGCGTAAAATACCTTTGCAGCCACTGCGGTACCTTGCCGAAGTATGAAGGAGAGCATGGCGCGGCCGTTCGAGTGCGTCAAGATAGAACAAGCGAGGCAGCTACCCGCCGCCAGGGGGCGCCGCGCACCGGCTAGGACCTTGCCGCTGCGATTCTGCATGTCATGCCCCAATCTCGTGCCAGAGTCGCGCACCAAGCCACGCGTGCCGCTGCGACACATCAGCCCTCCGAGAACTAGGCCCATGTCCTACGATGCACATCCGTTCACTAGGGCCCTGTCGACACCCTTCGCGATCGGTCACGTTCTCTCCCCTTGTCTTCTGCAACCTGCTGTTTCTCAAGTGACATCTAGGAGGAACTACTCGTGCTGCAAGCCCTGCAATTGCGGATGTCCTTGCCCGTTCCCTTGCGGCCCATGCGGCTGCCCTGGCGGGTGTGGCTGCCTTCCTCCCCCTTGCAACGTCCCCCCTAAATGTATTCAATACATGACTGGCTATTACTACTATCCCTATGGCTATTGGTTTTGTGGACCGTATCATGTTTGCGGGACTTGCAGTCCAGTAGGTGGTTGTGGACCGTGTGGCCCGTGTGGCCCGTGTGGCCCGTGTGGCCCGTGTGGTGCATGCGGGCCGTGTGGTCCATGTGGGCCATGTGGGCCATGTGGGCCATGTGGGCCGTGCGGTCCTTGCGGTCCCAAGTGCCCCTGTCCGATTTGCGTGTGCCCTGGAATGATCGGTGAGGTAGGAGCTGCTGCTAAGGCCCCGCCCAAGTCTGGTGTACTTCCCGGAAATCAAATCCAGACTCCTTTACCAAGAGAAAGTCCCAGTCACACTCGCACCGGGATTTCTAAATTCTTTCCCTTTAGCTCCGTAGCTTCGCCTATGGCCATGGCTCCTAAAGAAAAAATGCAATATAGAATGCCTCCAACGATGTCGTCGTTGATTACTCCATACAGTACTCAGGCTAGCCCTAAAAGAAACAGTTTCTGCTCAGCATCCAACCAGCAGAGCCATAATGAACGGAGGTCTAGTTCCAACCAATACGCATCCAAGTCCTACTTCAGCACAATGAAGTCGGGTCATAGGTCACCTTATATCGGGAGGTACTTTTCCGAATATGACAAAAGCAAGAGCCCTATACGCCATAAAAGGTCCACAAGCAAATTTCTTCATGAAACTTGCTGCCCCCCTCTTGACAAGCCAAAGGTCATCTTGTCTCAACAGGAAAGAGATAAGCCGCGAGTGAAGCCTGGCTTCTTCGACTACTCCTCTGTTCCCAACTATAAAAACCCATATCCTCAAACCTGCGATTTTGGTTTCAAAGTTTAATCCTTGAAAACTAACGACATGTGGCCCAACCTGAATCAACGCGCGACACATTACAGTGATCAATTCTTAATAATATTAAACTCTGTAAATCCATACATCAATAAACACTGAAATCACAGTTCCTTTGTTTCATTTGTTGGTACCTCCACCGTTCCATTGGTAGGCACAAGCACTAGGCAGGCTTAGGCTAGCGATAGATAGGACCTAGGATAAGAGGACTGCGATTACAATACAAAATCATCCTTTCAGCAAATCTCGGAACGAAGAGGGGCTTGAGAGAGCAACTTAAAGCGATTCGTGACATTCCTATAATGGAATTGAAGCAGATGCAGCCGGTGAACGTAGAAGAACCGCAGAGGATCGAGAACTCGTTGTCCAAGAGTGAATCCTGCCCTTGTTTTGTGAACAGCCCTCCCGAATGTCCATTCTGCTCGTGCCAAAACATGCCAAGATCCCAGTCGGCCATCTTCAGTCATGAATACCCCTCGCAGTACATGCCGACAACACGGCCTACCGTCAGTATCCCTCCGTGGTTCCGCTCATACTTCTTCCCCCTGCCACCCCTTCCAACTTCTCCGAACTACCTCCAACAACCCTCGTATTTCCAAGCGCACGACCCCTCTGAAGCAGTGACCCAGCTTTGCACTGTGTGCGGCTGTCCCATGCCCTGCTGCTGTGGGGGCTGTCTATCCGCCCCCTGCAACGAGCTCGCCAGATGCGTCCAATCTACCACTGGCTCCTATGAATACCCTCAGGGCATGTGGTTCTGTGGGCCGTACAACGTCTCGACTGGAGCTTGTACCGAGTTCGGCCCCGTCGCCCCTGGTGGCCCGTGCGGCCCAGAGGTTCCTAATCCTGCAGGTGCCTGCAGTGCTGTAGCCGGAGCATGCGCATGCTTCCCTTGTGGATTATGTCGTGGCTGCGGTCCCTGTTCCTGTAGCAAGTATTTCAGAACTTGTCCTAGCCCCCTGTGTAGGATATGCCGTACTTGTGGCCCTTGTAGTTGTGGGTGTTGTGGGCCATTTAGACCATGGGGGCCATGTGGGCCCATGGGCCCTTGGGGCCCGTGTGGTCCATGTGGTCCCTGCGGCCGATGTGGCCCTTGGCTCCCTTGGGGTCGTTGGGGTTGCGGTTCTTGTGCATGTAGTTGTGCTTGCGGTCCCTGCGGCTGTGGTCCTTGCGGCTGCGGTCCATGTGGTCCTAGTGGGCCATGTGGGCCCTGTGGCTCGTGTGGCTGTTGTGGACCATGTGGTGCCTGCGGCCCTTGTGGATCCTGTGGCCCTTGTGGACCTTGCGGCCCTTGTGGTCCCTGTGGCCCTTGTGGTCCCTGTGGCCCTTGTGGTCCCTGTGGCCCTTGTGGACCTTGCGGACCTTGTGGCCCTTGCGGCCCTTGCGGCCCTTGCGGCCCTTGCGGCCCTTGTGGCCCTTGTGGCCCTTGCGGCCCTTGCGGATCTTGCGGCCCTTGTGGTCCCTTCGGTCCTTGTGGACCTTTCGGCTCTTGTGGTCCCTGTGGTCCATGTGGACCATGTGGCCTTGGTGGTTGCGGTCCGTGTGGTCCTTGTGGCTGCGGCCCATGTGGTTGTGGCTGTGGCTGTACCTTCGGCTGTTTCGGATGTACCCGGCCTTGGTGCGGCCCCTGTCTTGATAGTCGCTGCGGACCCTTCCCTATTGGCCCTATTTCCCCCGGAGGCCCCTGCGGGCCTTGTAGCCGTGGACCGTTCGGACTTTTCGGGTCTTGCGCAGCTCTCGATGAAAAAGCGCTAGAAAACCCCCCACCTACTGCCCCAGCTATCCCCATGGATGCTGCTAAGTGCCCCAGAAATCTGACACCTCCACCCCTGCCGTCGGCCTCTAACCCCGATATAAGCCCAAAGTTAGTGCGAACCTACCCATTCAACAAACCTAAGCCCAAACTGCACAAGAGAACCGGGCCGCTAGTGAACACGATCCTCGCCGCGTACTTCTCAACTAGCTGTGGAGTTCCGACGCCCCGTGAAGAGACTGCAACGCCTCCCCGCGTGAAGTCCCCGTGCTGTGGACTTCACAAGCCTGGGCATAAGTGCACGAGTCAATGCGTGCACTGCAATCTGATCAAAGCTATGCCGGTACACGGTGACATCTGCCCCGATTTGAACTTGCACGGTGACAACTGCCCCGATTCAAACTTGCACGGTGACAACTGCCCTGATTCGAACTTACCGAAGATACTGCCCGGTCAAATCACACTAAGAACCATCCAAATGCTTCTAATATTTGGTAATGCCGAAAATAAAAATGGATTACAAGCCAATATCCTGATTTCCAAATCTGAACAAGAGTAATGAAGACCGCCCCCCGAAAAAAACTGGAAGTGTCGAAATATTTTTTTTCCTGCCATAAATGATACCATGCTTATACAAAAATATAAAATACAAAAAAATTGCAAAATAATATCTAAGCTTTTATTTTCTCTGCAATATTAGGTATTGTCCGTAGCAGATACAGGGAGATAGGGGGGATCAAGAGCCTCCCCCGTCCCCAAGTATTGAGGTCCAATGACAATCTTATACCTTTAAACGAGCAATTCTTGTATATAAATATCTAGAAACGCGGCAGCGTGTCAGCCAAGTTCAAGCGAACGGGCGAAGCGCGCATATATATTTTCTGAATCTCGGAAACGGCTCCAACGATTTGCATGAAATTTAGTATGTAGAGGGTTTTGGCGGCGATAAATCGATCTAGCTAGGTTTCATTTTTAGAAAACGTCGTTTACCAATAAAAAAACCGAGCAAAGCTCGGTCACCCAGGTACTATTCAGTTATAAGTCATCTAATCTGCGGAGAGATTTGTTATTTTTAATATTGAAGGCATGATAGGCTCCATTATTCCAACCACAGGTTCAGATTAAGGTATTCCAATAGCATTCCATTCCACCAATCCATAACCGGAATACATCAGGTAGGTACATTAGGACCAGGGTTTTCTGTACATTCCAATACTTTCCTTTATTTCCTTAGGCACTACCGCTTGGCACTACTAGTAGGGCCGAAGGGAAATTATAAGTAGGAGAATGTCTATTAAGATTGTGATCATCATTGTCAAATTTCAATGGATTCTACAGGATAGAAATCATTCTGAAATAATTTAGGTAGGTATAAATACCTACTAGGTACTCAAGGGTCTTTTTACAAGTTCTTACAAACTATAGAGTGACACAAATTCAATACAACTATTGTGGGTGGTGCGATATATTACTTTGATATTGCCCGTAGGGCTTGTGGTAAGGCCCCAGGTGTGAATAAGTACTTACCTACGTACCTAGGTTTACTTCCAAAGATAAAGGAGATTAAAAAAACAACAATGCTTCGTAAAATTCAACTGAGGTATTCAAGCAAGGGCGGATCCAGCTTTGGTGCCAGGGGGGGTAATCACATAGTCGTGGTTAAGTCACAAAAAGTTATAATCCTTATTGTATATAATTTTAATTAGGGTCTACCTAGGTCATGGACCCAGCCCAGGGGGGGGTCATGACCCCCATGACCCCCCCCTGGATCCACCCTTGTATATAAGCAAAGCTACGGCCCACCATAATGGTAAGTGGATATCGTAAATTATAGGCGCTTACAATATGTAGGTACCAGTAGGTACCTACATATTATGTAAGCGCTAACTTCTAACAGGTAGTAACCTGGGCTACTACCTAGCTACCTACCTACTGCCTGCCAGGGGTTTCACGTGTGTGTTGTTGGTCCGAAGTAGGGGTGGATTCCCAGCGAGTACCACCAAATTGAGTCTCAGTGTGACACGTTGGGATTTTTTTCCCATCGAGTCAATGGGAAAAAAATCCTTACGTTACATCCTAATCGTTACAAACAAAAATACAAAACTTTCCTCTATAAAATATTAGTCTAGATTATTATACTACAATGCTACCGTATAGTACCGACATAGACCTAAATAGTAGGTAGGTACCTACCTACTAAATACCTACACTATTGCTTGTGTTGTGTATCCTTCAATTCAAATCGATTCCTGAAAAGTTCCTAGATGATGATTAGTTATCTGTATTTTATGTAGGTACATAAATTCACTTTACCACATCACATCACTATTAAAGCTTTGTTACTTGTCAGTATTCTAACTTTTATCCTTTGATGCTAGAACTAGCGATTTTTTTATCTGGGCAACTCGTTAATATCGCAATCAATATCAGGGTTTTCACACATTTACTCACCTATTTATGTTTTCTACATATTATTGTTTTCTACATATTTTTTGCTATTTATCTAATTCAGATAGAGGACTTTATGTAGGTACTTTAGCTCATGTTACTAACATTTTTTGTCGTTCGCACAGTTATTTTTTTTATCAATTTGGCCTGAACAGCTGGTACCGAGTTGGCAACACTAAGTATCTGACGGCAACGCTCACCACTCTAGCGATGGGCGATTGCTTCAAAAAAAAACAATCGAATGAATCGAAAATTGTGCTATTGCGTGCGCATTCGATTGTCGATTCAGTAGTTCCTCATGATTATTCGAATAACAATCGACAAACTACTAACTACTAACTACATGCAAGTGTGCGTGCGTGAACTGCGGAAAGCCGCGCGGGGCGGTGCAGCGCACGCCCGACGCATCTTGTGTAATTACTGATTTAGTAATTCGTACGTATATTGTACTAAGTGCGTTGCGCGGCAAATAAGTTGGTGGTTAAAGTTGGTGTCAGTCATTGTCGCCCGCCGTACGCGCCGTCAGTTGATAACAATCGACTAATTTCGATTGTTATCGACTTTTATCGACTGAACCGAACACTCGACTGATTCGATAAAATAAAGTAATAATCGCTACACCACTCCTCACTCACTCACTCACTCTGTGTTCTCGCTCGCTCACACATCGCGTCGTCCGTCGTCCGCCATTTTATTTCAATAATTTTGCGCCTTGCGCGAGCGAGGTTTTTGTTAGGTCGGGAGTTATAATTTAAGCGTTCGTTTATTAAGTGATGATTATATTATTACGTTAATAGAGCCCAGTGATGTTGGAATAAAGTTATTTTATGATCTAGTTGCTAGTGTTTGTGCATAATGGAGGAAGATTATAAAATGGATAATTCGCAAGAAGCGGCGATGGGCGAAGCTGCAAACGGCATTGATGGAAATGATAATATGGGTGAAAAAGATTTTGGTGATATCGGAATGTACGACGAGAGCTACGAAGATGAAGACGGTTTCCGCAATAATCGCGGACGGGGTAATTTCAGGTAAATAATTATTTGTTTTATTTTTGTGATGATTATGACATGAGTTTTTGTTTGTGCCTGTTTTGTATGAACAATACTGAGTCTAGAATTAGAACACTTTGCTACAACTCTGAAACAGTGTCGGTAGTTGTTGTCTTACAGTCATAATGACTAGAATAAGAAAGAAGAATAAGAACAATTTTATTGATAAACTGTGATATTATGTTAGTAGGTACAGATGTTAATAGTCCTGGCGGAAAGTTTCAAAAGTTTTACCCATTTCGGGCGTACAATTTGGTACTTAGCGTAATGTACAATAATTATAAATTACCTAAGCTAATAAGTACAAAATAAAGTTATTTTTCAAAGTATTCAGTAAGGTTGTAATGTACATTTTCAATTAAAAATTTTCTTAAACTATTTTTAAACAAAGTATCTTGAAGAGATTTAATATTGGTAGGTAAATTATTATAAATTTTAATAGCTATAAAAACCAATATCGTACCTCGTTAGCCGACTGATACACAACACATACAAACTAAAGCAGAAGAGTTTGTTTGTTTGAACACGCTTATCTCAGGAACTACTGGTACTTGAGAAGCCGCGTCTGTATATTTGATACTAGCTTCCGCCCATGGCTTCACCGCATGGTACCTTGAAAAACAAAAACAAATTTATCCCACGAAAACTACATTTTTCTGGAATATAAAGTAGCTAGTATGTGCTATTCCAGACTATAATCTATATTTGTGCCAAATTTCATAAAAATCCATTCAGTAGTTTTTGCATTAAAGAGTAACAAACATACATTCTTACAAACTTTCGTCAATACTTACACACTATGTAGGTACTTAGTGACTAAATCCCATTTTCCACCAAAGCAGAGAGGAGAGGAGACGAGAGGATATGTGTTTGAATAAACCAATCGGATTTAGTTATTACCACATCTCTTCTTAGCTTCGGTGGAAAGAAATCAATCGGAGAGAAGAGGAGATGTCTCATTTTTCTATAGAATTTTGTGCGGTGAGCGAGCAAGCGGCGCGGCAGATCGGAGAAGTGTCTTGTTGGGTGGCTCACTTACACTCGGCTATCTCACATCTCCAATAAATCATCTCTCTCCGCTTTGGTGAAAATTACCTGCTTACAGCACATCTCTCGTCTCTTCTCTCTGCTTTGGTGGAAACCGGCCTTAGATCTTTGGTTAAAAACTAACATGAGATTTGATCATAACAGGGGCTCCCGCGGTCGCCCGCCTCACTCGTGGATGAACGGTCCCCCGAGGTTCCGCGGTCGTGGCTACGGTCCACAAGGACCACCAATGCGCGGCCGGGGCTTTTTCCGGGGCCGCGGCGGAGCGCCTCGGTTTCCCAATGCTCCCAACTTCGACGGCAACTGGGGTCCTATGGGCCCGCCTCCACCGGGGATGATGGGCGGTCCGCCTCCGTTCGGGCCTCCTCCGGGCATGATGCCTGGAGGCCCCATCGGGCCTCCGCCTAACATGATGGGTCAGCCGCCGCCGTTTGGGGCGCCGCCCCCTACAGGCATGCCAAACATGGTGATTATTGATTTTCATTTTGATTAAGGCCCAGCATTTTGAAAATTGCAAGTATTGCAACCCTAATCATTCTCATCATCATCTTCCTGCCCTTATCCCACTAGGTGGGGTCGGCACAACAGGTTCTCCTCCTCCACTCTCCCCTATCATCCGTCATCTCAGTAGTCACTCCCTTCTTACACATATCTTCTTTCACACAGTCCATCCATCTTTTCTTGGGTCTACCTCTACTCTTGTATCCATCCACATTCAAATCCATCACCCTTCTTGTGACATGGCTTTCCTCTCGCCGCATAACATGCCCATACCACGCCAACCTATTACTCTTCATTTTTTCTGTCA
Source organism: Cosmorhoe ocellata (assembly GCA_963675405.1). NCBI lineage: Eukaryota > Metazoa > Arthropoda > Insecta > Lepidoptera > Geometridae > Cosmorhoe > Cosmorhoe ocellata. The sequence goes on along the minus strand of OY776271.1, from coordinate 4,526,704 downwards.
CCGGCGCTACTTTCAAACTTCCTCTAATATGCTCATTCCTTATCTTATCCATTCTCGTCACTCCACACATCCATCTCAACATTCGCATCTCCGTCGCATGCACTTTTCTTTCATCCGTCGCCTTAGTTGTCCAACATTCAGATCCATACAATACGACAGGTCTAATGATCGTCTTGTAGATTTTCCCCTTAAGCTTAAGGGGCATCCGCGGATCACACGTAGTGCCTGTGACCTGTCGCCATTTCATCCATCCCGCATTCATTCTGTTTTTCACGTCTCGGTCTACCTCACCGTCGTTCTGGATGAGTGAACGGAGGTAGCGGAAATCGGAGCAGACTGGTAGGAATACACCGTCTAAGGCAATATGAGAGAAATTGGAGAGACCGCCGAAATTAATCATTCTATTACCGCTTAATAGATTACCATTTATTACCGGTCTTTACCATCTGCCCAGGGCCCCCCATCCTCAAGAGGCCCCGAAAGACCCACAATTTCTCTTTGCCTTGCCACAATACAATATTCCCATACAACAAATTTAATTTTTTTGCTTGATATTGATAACGGCAACAGGTAGACGCTTGAAATAATTATAAAACATTTAGTTATATATTATGAAACATTTCCCTAGTTTGGAGTTAGATGGCGCTGTATTAAATTTCCACTAATTTGACCTCAGTGGCGGATGCCACTTGTAAAATATATATGAATATATTGACGACCTCAGTGGCGCAGCGGACGAGAGTTCGTCTGCGACGCAAGAGTTGCGGGCTCGATTCCCGCCTCGGAACAAATTTGTGTATGATCTGCAGAATTTTTTTCCGTTGGTCTGGGTGTTTTCGATGTATAATAAAAAAAATATCTATCTATGTATATAATGTATTAAATTAAATATATCAGTTATCTAGTACCCATAACACAAGCTTTGAGTAACTTACTTTGGGGCTAGATGATGCTGTGTGGATTGTCTAGCATTATTTATTTACTTATTTAATTATTATTTGTAGCCGAACCCTGAACTGTGGGTGGAGACGACGTCGGAGGAAGGCAAGTTGTATTACTACCATGCGAGGACTCGCGAGACCACTTGGACGCGGCCTACAGAGGGGCCGGGGACCAATTGCAAGGTCATATCGCAGGCCGAGATCGAGGCGTTGGCCGCAGCTGCAGGTGAGACACACAATACATTTAGCTATCCTTCTTCTATACCAATATTATATAGAGAAAAGTTTTGTATTTTTGTTTGTAACAAAAAATCAAAAACTACTGTACGTCTGTACGACATCTGTCAAAGTTGTTACTCATGGTACCAAATTCTAATCAAATTAATGAAGCGCAAACTATTCTCTGCTAAATTTCATCCAGATCCGTTCAGCCATTTCAACGTGAAAGAGTAACAAACATACATACATCCATACATTCTTAGACTTTCGCGTTTATAATATTAGTAGGATATCATCATCATCATCTTCCTGCCCTTTTCCCACGCTATGTGGGGTCGGCACAACATGTGATCTTCTTCCATTTCCCTCTATCATTCGTCATCTCAGTACTCACTCCTTTCTTACCCATGTCATCTTTCACACAGTCCATCCATCTTTTCTTTGGTCTACCTTTACCTCTGTATCCATCCACATTCATATCTAACACTCTTCTCGTCACATGACATTCATCTCTTCTCATAACATGCCCATACCACGTTAACCTATTACTCCTCATCTTTTCTGTCACCGGTGCCACTTTCAGACTTCCTCTAATATACTCATTCCTTATTTTATCCATTCTCGTCACTCCACACATCCATCTTAGCATTCGCATCTCCGCCGCATGCACTCTTTTCTCATCCGTTCCCTTGGTGGCCCAACATTCAGACCCATACAATACGACAGGTCTTATGATCGTTTTGTAGATTTTCCCCTTAAGTTTAATTCTCGGATCACACGTGGTTACTGTGTCCTGTCGCCATTTCATCCATCCCGCATTTATTCTATTTCTTACATCCCGATCAATCTCACCATCATTCTGTACTACTGAACCGAGGTACCGAAAATCGGAACAGACTGGTAGGGATACACCATCTAAGGCAATACGGGTAAAACTAGAGGGACCACCGAAGTCGCAGAACAAGGTAGGATTAATATTGGTCATAATGTTTGTAGGAGCACCAATGGGAATGATGGGGCAAGGTGGGCAGCAGCAGCAGATGCCCATGGGCATGGGCGGCCCCATGGCCAATGGCCCCATAGGCATGCAAGGGCAAGGCCCGCCCTTCATGAACCAACCGCCGCCCTGGGTTAAAGACGGTGAGTTATTATTGATACTGGTGGTAATTCGGTTGTTTTCAAACTAACTTAAAAAATGCTACCATAGGTACGATCTTATTTGGCTTACTATAAAAACCAAATTAGCGTAACATTTTTGAATGACAGTTTTAAAAAGATCTAAAATTGACATAATCATTCTAATTTAATTAATTTTCCACCATTTTCACGTAGCTTTGGTCAACACCAATTTACATGGCTTCTAAAATAAGCTAAAACACGTCAATCATACGTCAGTTTAGTCAAATTTAGAATTGTAATTTAAAATGTTTATGCTAATTTAGTATTTGATGTGAACAAAATAAGGGCGTGTTTAGTTCAGCATTTTTTTAGATTTTTTTAGTTAGTCCGCGGAATAACAGATTCACCACCATTGTCTTCAAACTGTTTTTGAAACTCTTCAATCTCTTTTTTACTGTCTACTATAGTTTGTCTAATGAGCTAATTATGGTGCCCTCTCCCTTGCACAATTTTATGAATCATAAGTTTAAGAATCACCACCACTATGTACTTGTACTATCTATACCTATATAAGAGCTTAACCTGACGACTGACTGACTGACTGATTGATCATCGCCGAGCCGAAACCGCTGAAGATAGAAAGCTGAAATTTGGAAGGTGGCTTCCTTTTATAACAAAACCACCCACTAAGGCGGGATTTTGGGAAATTCTACCTCCAAGGGGTGAAAAAGGGTGAAAACGTTAGTATGAAACTCTTTAACGCGTGGAACGATTTTCATTAAACTTTGTTTGTGCACTGTAAATACAAAATGAATGCACACCTGTTTCAGGATTTTTCAATATAACTCTTAAAAAAGGGTCAAATGGGGGCTCAATGTTTGTATGGGATTTTTTTAACGGGTGGTGCGATTGTTTTGAAACTTTGTTTATGTTCTGTAAATACAAAATGAATGAACACGTGTTTCAGGATTTTTCAATATCATCTTCAAAAAGGGGTCAAATGGGGGGTCAAAGTTTGTATGGGCACTTTTTAACGGGTGGTGCGATTGGTTTGAAACTTTGTTTGTGTACTGTAAATGCAAAATAAATGGACACGTGTTTTATGAGATGTGTGATGTATTTAAAACTCAGTTTAGATATTTTATGTGAACGAAGTCGCGGGCGGGACAGCTAGTATTATTATAAAGAACAGGGATGAGTGGAAGGATTTGGGGGGCCTTTGTCCAGCAGTGGGACAAAATATTGTGTTTGTGTGTGAGGGTGAGGGTGCGTAGGTGTGTGTGAAAGGTGAACCAGTCGGAAGAGAAACTTAGCTATGTTTGATGGAAGTCGGTCCAAGAAGGCCGCCACCACACAATACGGATTACATATTTATTCACAACTTCCTCAATATAGGTAATGTAAGCGCTTGAGTAGTAAAATACTATAGACTATGACAAATTTCAAATACAAGATGGCCGCCACTACAAAATGGCGGGCAAAGTTTTTTTCTGGGGTTTTATATTTTAATTTAATTTCTCTTGTGTAACCTTTACCTTAGTAGGTATTCCAAGGTTTTGTCCAAGGAAGCCACTTTCCCAATTTCAGTTTTCTAGCTTCAGTGGTTGGTTTCGGCTCGGCGATGATGAATCAGTCAGTCAGGTTAAGCTCTTATAATAGGTAATTAATTAGCTCCTTGATTAAAACTTTGTACTTATATTTTGTACAGCTCAAAACCAACAACAGCAGCAGGATGAGAAGCCCCCGGCTGAGAATGATGAGTTGCCCCCCGGAGAAGCCCCCATTCAACAGCCGAACATGAACCAACCGCCGCCTGCCAGTGAGTATGAACCTGATCACAACTGTAATCCCCAGGCTCGGTAGATATCCCCTCAGATCTCAGATGACCGGCCTCACAGCTCAGTTGGTAGTAGCTCTGCCTTCTGCGCTGCAGGTTGTGGGTTCGATCCCCACCCAGGATAATCATTTGTGTGATGAACACAGATGTTTGTTCTGTATCTGGGTGTTATTATGTATTCTATGTATGTATTTACAAAAAAAACTATATAATTAATCTATCATCTATCTGGTTCCCATAGTACAAGCTTTGCTTAGTTTGGGGCTAGATAGTGTTGTGTGAACTGTCCACCAATATTTTATTATTATATCTAGTTACTTAGATCTTTGAGGATATATAAAGTCAGAGGTATGTCCAAACATGATACTTGGTACTTGCCCACATTTTGCACAGTAGTTCTTAAATGACAGGTTGCAAACGTAGATACTAACTTATATATGACACACACTATCGAATTTATGGTTCTAGAATCTAGGTTATGTATGTATGTATGTTTGTCAAATTTTGGATTCATCTAGTCTAGAATCTAGACTCTAGATCACATGAGTGATATAGGATATGTGAAATGTAAAAAAATCAAATTTACAATGTATGGTGGCTGTAAAAATCTTTTCAGTAACATTCACTCAATATTTTATTAATTTTTGCAATAAATTCTAGTTCATGGTTTAACTTTGAATGATAGAGTGAAGAACAGTGTGATAAGAGAACGCTGTGGAGTGAAAGAAGACGTAGTGATAAAAATTGAGAAGGGTATGTTAAGATGGTTTGGGCATGTAGAAAAGATGGATGAAAGGAGATTGACGAAACAGTTGTATAAGGAGAGTGTGAATGGGACAGTTGGAAGGGGAAGACCTCGGCGTACGTACCTCGATCAAATTGGGGACGTCTTAGAGAAAGCTCAGGTCCAGAGTACCCTAAACCGACGCGCATGTATGAAGAATTTAATGAGGGTGAATGAAGCAAAAGAAGTATGTCAGGATCGTAGCAAGTGGAGATCCGTGATCTCTGCCTACTCCGTCGGGAAAGAGGCTTGATTTTATGTACGTATGTATGTATGTAAATTCTAGTTGTCTAATACATAATGCTTTTATTCCATAGATAACCCAATGGGCTACCCTGGAATGGGTGGACCGAACTACAACCAAGCGCCGCCTAACTTCAATCCAGGTGGTCCCGGGCCTAACGGACCCCCAGGGGGCTACCCCGGGCCTGGAGGACCGGGGGGTCCGCCCGGGGGCTTCCCAGGGGGCTGGGGCGGTTGGGGGGGCTGGCCACCGCCGCTAGTAGCGCAGCCACCTCCCAACCTTGCCGCCGCCGCTGTGCCTGATGGCGGTAAGTAATAGAACAGAATTTATTTGCAACACACACATCACAAACTATCTATATCTATATAAGAGCTTAACCTGACTGACTGACTGACTGACTGACTGACTGACTGACTGACTGACTGACTGACTGACTGACTGATTCATCATCGCCCAGCCTAAACCGCTGAAGCTAGAAAGCTGAAATTTAGAAGGTGTTTTCCTTTTATAACAAAACCACCCACTAAGGCGGGATTTTTGGAAATTCCACCTCTAAGGGGGTGAAAAAGGGTGAAAACGTTAGTATGAAACTTTTTAACGCGTGAAAAAGGGGTCAAATGGGGTGTCAAAGTTAGTATGGGATTTTTATGAGTTGTGTGATATGTTTGAAACTCAGTTTAGATATTTTAAGTGAACGAAGACGCGGGCGGGACAGCTAGTCACTACATATTATAAAACAAAGTCCTCTGCCGCGTCTGTCTGTCTGTTCGCGATAAACTCAAAAACTACTGCACAGATTTTCATGGTGTTCACCAATGGATAATGTGGTTCTCGGGGAACATTTGGTATATTATTTGTCTAGTTTTTTTATACATTGGTTAAAATTTAATGATATTAATTGGAGGTGTCGATAAAAAATAAAAGCGTGTTTTACCTTTCTCTCTTACCGCCTTTTACCGTCTTTTAAACCTTTCAACAAAAACGCTGCCTAAATGATGTATGGTGGAATTGTGTATCCATACTACGGTACGGCTAATTCACCAGTTTAAAGTCGCTCAGCGAGCTATGGAACGAGCTATGCTCGGAGTTTCTCTGAAGGATAGAATCCGTAATGAGACTATCCGACACAGAACTAAGGTTGTCGACATAGCTCAGAGAATTAGCAAGCTGAAGTGGCAGTGGGCTGGCCATATCTGTCGAAGAACCGATAACCGTTGGGGTAAACGAGTTCTCGAGTGGAGACCGCGGCTCGGCAAACGTAGTGTAGGACGCCCTCCGGCTAGGTGGAGTGACGATCTGCGAAAGGCTGCTGGTGGAGGCTGGATGCGTCGAGCTGAAGACAGGGCGCAATGGCGCTCATTAGGGGAGGCCTATGTCCAGCAGTGGACCGCTATAGGCTGATGATGATGATGATGTGTATCCATAGGTCTACAGAAAAGTCTGCCATGGCAAATGTCTACCTCATAAGGATAAGGTACCACGCGGGCGGAGCCACGGGCGGAAGCTAGTACTATTTTAAATACTTTGTCGCGACTGACCTTTTCACAGACAACGCAGAGCCTAAATCGCTGGTCATAGAGACTATAAGCTTTGATAATGCATTCAGCTCTAGACATCCAGTGCGTTCCTGCTTTCTGTATGAACTAATTATGTAATTGAAAAATCTTTTCACGGCCGCCATATTGAATATTTTGATATTTTGCCCATTCACATGTCACTCTTGGAAAATAACTTCTTACGGCCGCCATATTGTATTTTTTTATATTTTGCCCTTATTACTCTTGTAATCGAGAGTTGAGACGAATCCAACGAGAACTCAATTGTTAAAATCTGTCCAGCCCTTTGGATTACATACCATAATACATAAATACATACATACATTACACTCATACATCCCAAACTCATGACCCTCCTTCGCAGTCGATAAAATAATGTAGGATAGACACTATTTGTGAGCTAAGAACTAGCTTCCGCTCGCGGCTTTGCTCACGAGGTACCTACATAAAATATAGCCTATGTTACTAAGGGATAATGTAGCATTCTAATGGTAAAAGATTTTTTTAAATCGGACCAGTAGTTTTTGAGTTTATTCGTTACAAAAAAAATACAAAACTTTCCTCTTTATAATATTAAGTATAGATATTCTTAAGTCTTTTTATTACCGTAAGAAGTTCGTGGATAGTTGGCTCAACGAATCTAGGCATTCGTGAAGTTAGCCGCAAGAGCTGCGCAGTATCGTTTTTCGGGAGCAATTGGAGGTATGAGGAGGGTGGGAAGGAACTGTACATGCGCAAACTCGCACCTGTGGCTAACTTCACGAATGCCTAGATCCGTTGGATGAACTATAATTGTGGTGTTGTCATAATCCCCGGGCTAGGTGGTGCGGGAGGGCCAGGGCTTCATAATTACCCCCAGAACATGGCCCAGGGGGCCCCCCAAGTGGCTAAAGGGGGCTGGGGGGGCTGGCCCCGTGAGCCCCGCGAGGCATCACAACCGGAAGTATACGTCGGTGAGATGTCTGTTACAACTTCCGTGTTATGTAGTTTAACTTTTATCATTGTTTTTTTTGTATTAAATATTTTTTTGCCGTCAGTTACAAAATCAGAGACCTCAAGCTCTTTGGGAAATTTATCTTTGATATTTCGTACCACGACCTATACAAATTGCATTGAAGTAGTGTTACTTGAATCTTGAAATTTGATGTCTATAAAAATGATGATTTGTAAGAGCTTGTGGTAGTAAATAACCCAAAACTTTTGTTTATTGGATAGATTATATGTATTTTTAATTTTGTATGTAAATTAACATTCAATTACTAAGGCAGAAATTTTACTTTGATTTATGTATTTCAATTTTTTTTAAATACTTAAAGTTAGTTGACTGGCCTCATAGCTCAGTTGGTAGTAGCTCTGCCTTCTGCAGATTGTGGGTTACTTAGCAAAATTTTAGACCCAAAAAATATACTAAATCATTTGTATAAAAAAGAATTGAGATGACAGACATGCAGTATAGATTAAAATTAGCTTTAGTTAACGCTTATCAATATTAGGGGCCTCACTACGAATTCATAATCAGTGATCGGTACGTCTACCATGAGTTGTCACATTTAGATCGGCTGACGTTACTACAGTAGTAATAGTACGTTACTATGACATCTGTCGAAATTGTTACTCATGGTACCAAATTCTAAGCAAATTAATGAGTGCAAACTACAGTCGCTGTAGTACTGTGACGTAGGATAGTTAGTTACGTGAGGTTTTAGTGCCCAACTATCCGCTAGAGGCGCTGTACAAATTTTTCATACATTTTTTTAACTACAGTCGCTAGCGATTGTAGATTGTGAAAACTCATGGTAGACCAACGGAATAGGGTGAGCTAATGTACCTTAAGTTCTAAAAAAGACATTAAAAGCGGAGTCTTCCATAAAGCCCTATTACACTACACGGTTGGCAGGGCCCTGTAGCAAGGGTGGGCGTGGCCTCTTGCAAAGGAACAAGGCTTGCCGGGTCCTCCCTGACACCCTAGTAAGGGTCCCTTGCTCCCTAACTCTTATTACACCACACTTATTCAGGGTAAGGGTCCCTGGAGAAAGTGTAGTGTAATAAGTGCTTTACGACTAAATCTTTTTTTCCGATATATTTTTCCGGGTTTCAAAACATTAAATAAAATAAATAAATAAGTAATGCTGGACAGTCCACACAGCATCAACTAGCCCCAAAGTAAGCTACTCAAAGCTTGTGTTATGGGTACAAGATAACTGATATATTTAATACATTATTATAGGTACATAGATAGATATATTTTTATTATACATAGAAAACACCCAGACGAACGGAACAAATTTCTGCAGATCGTATACAAATTTGTTCCGAGGCGGGAATCGAACCCGCAACCTTTAGCGCCGCAGACAGACTCTCGCCCGCTGCGCCACTGAGGTCGTCATTACTTAGGGCCCCTAAGTAATGACATTAAATATTAATAAAATTAATATTTAATGTCCCTAAGTTAGGGACATTAAATATTAATTTTATTAATACAGTAAACTGGTTAAATTCTCTTTCCTTACTAACCGACTTCACTAAAAATCGTGTTTTTTTAAAAAACAGATAATAATAATTCATTCGATAGTTCTTTTACTGTACTAATTTTAGTTAGGTACACTTATGTAATACTTAGAAAACCGGAAAAAAAATAGTTATAAGGAAGTCTCCACTTTTGTCACTGTTCTTTGAAGTTTAGGTTCATCAGCTCACCCAATTCCGATCACTGCTCATAATACATTACCGTATTAATATTACATTGTTATCGTACCATGACCTATGAAAATTTTATTGAAGTAGTGTTACTTCAAGCTTCAAATGTGACATTTCTAAAACGGAATCGTTCTGGAAGACTTCGTGGTAAGGCCCCTGGGCTAGTATTTGATGGATCTCATATTATGTATACCCAGTTATATTAATTTAATGTATTTTCAATGTTAGATAATTTGTTAGTAATGCACTATGTATAAGTTTGTTACAATTAGTTTAGTTACGTTAATTTATTAATTAGTTAGTATATAGGCCAGCTCTTATTGGCTAGCTCTCATTAGACAACAGACCATAAATAGACATAAATATAACTTACTAGCTGACCCGGCAGACTTCGTACTTATTTAGAAAACGTTTGTACGGGAAATAGAAAAGGGCTATTTTTAGGGTTTTCCCGGCAGTTATTCGAATTTTTCTTACCTTTTAAACCTTCCCTAGACCTCAACGAACATTTCAAGACCAAGATATGATAAATCCGTTTAGCCGTTCTCGAGTTTTAGCGAGACTAACGAACAGCAATTCATTTTTATATATATAGAAGATATCCAACTGATAGTAGTTGAAAATATCTTCTAACAACGGCCATATTGGATTATTTGACATTTTGTATAGTCTATGTCACTCTTGTGATCCAGACAAACCCAACGACATCTCATTAGTCTAAATTTGGCCGTTTAGGCAGTGAACTAAAAAAACATGGAAGCATTCCTTGAGCTAAAAAATTACCCCACAAAAATAGAGCTTTAGTAGGCGGGACTTGTCAATAATGCCAAAGACTTATATCAAAAATGTACATAAGTTTTTTACTCGGTACACGGCAATTTAAACCCAAACTTCGAGGGAATAAAGTCGCTATTAATCAATTTTTGGCAAATCCACGAAGGAGTTTTGATCTGTGAAATTTGGTGTCATGTTTCGCGGATATTTTGCTTGAAGAAATGCTTCCATGTATTGTTCGTTTACTGCGTTTGGTCTACAGCGACACTAAAGGAACTCACATCAGAGTTTGGAAACCAGAAAAAAATTCAAACCGGTATCGCTCTAAATACCTACAACCTTTTATTTTCGGTTACGTTTTACCGTAACCTCTATTAAAACGGTTAGTCAAGAAAGATAAATAAATAAATAAATAATAAATAAATAATGCTGGACAGTCCACACAGCATCATCTAGCCCCAAAGTAAGCTACTTAAAGCTTGTGTTATGGGTACTAGATAACTGATATATTTAATACATTATATACATAGATAGATATTTTTTATTATACATAGAAAACACCCAGACCAACGGAACAAATTTCTGCAGATCGTACACAAATTTGTTCCGCGGCGGGAATCGAACCCGCAACCTCTTGCGTCGCAGGCGGACTCTCGCCCGCTGCGCCACTGAGGTCGTCAAAAATCCAAAAGGGTTTCGCAAAATTAACCGCTTAGAACGAAATGATTTCGTTTTTTTTCCATATTAGTGAGATCCGCGACGCGCCCGCTCTTGCGACGACAAACGAAGCTCGCTTTAACCGGTTAATCGAGTTAAAAAAAGTTAAGTTCGAGTTAAGGTTTCAAAAGAGGTTGCGCTCCGAACGCTATTATCGAAATATCGGTTAATACCTTCGTTTTTTCTGGTAAATTATTATCCGGTTACTAGCCCTGACTCACAAACCCCAAACATGACTTCCTTCGCAGACATAGGCCTTTGAGCCTGGGGGTCTACTCCGCAAAATGACAACGATACTATCGGAGTCGAATGTTCGTCGAATTCAGTCGAATTAACAGTTGTTTCGTTGTCAAATTGGAAATTTCGTGTCGTCCGTAAGTGGCGTTACAGTTGGTTTACGAGATCGATTATCAAAAGTAATGTCGGTCGTTCCATTGTTCAAATAATAGCATAAACAATGTTACTAAGAGTAAGTTTTGCACGATTATTGTGCCGATATATCGTTGATCGTTTTTCGGAGTAGACGCCCTGTCCTGATGGCGTTTCACGCGCGTAGGCACTCGCGCTTTCTCAGGCACCTACTACATAAAACTACCTACTACCTAGGTAGGTACGTAAATAATTTTCTATCCCCGAGTCCCTGCCATACACAACGCACGCGAAACGCGGCATCAGTACCCCTAGTATGAGTTTTTGATAGTTAACGAAAACTTTTTTCGAATAGTATCCTTTCATACATTTACCTCCATCGGAAATTTTAAGGAACTAAAATAAAGTCGATATCGTGAAAACTTGATTTAAAAATCATTGCTGGGACTGCCGATTACATAATATTTTCGATATTATCGACCTTATTTTAGTTCCTTAACATTTCCGATGGAGGAAAATGTATGAAAGGATACTATTCGAAAAAAGTTTTCGTAAATCAAAAACTCATACTAGGGGTACTGGACGCAATGTAAATTACTAGGCGCGTGAAACGCTCCATCCGGAGAGGCTCTTGAGACTTGATAAATCACAATAATCTAATCCACAGGAGCTGCTAACCAACAACCTCAAGGTCAGGCGAACATGAAGCCACCCATGGCGGCCGGCCTGCCCGGCGTGCCCGGTCAGATGCCCGGTCAAATGCCCGGTCAAAGGCCCGGCAGGCCCGGACAGGGCAACATGATGCCTGATATCGTGCCCGTAGAAGACTCCCCGCCGCCTAAGAATGCACCTCAAAAGGAGGAAACAGTAAGTGAATCCTACTAATATTTAAAACGTTTGTAATAATGTATGGATGTTTGACGACCTCAGTGGCGCAGCGGGAAAGAGTCCACCTGCGACGCAAGAGGTTGCGGGTTCGATTCCCGCCTCGGAACAAATTTGTGTACGATCTGCAGAAATTTGTTCCGTTGGTCTGGGTGTGTATGTATAATAAAATATATCTATCTATGTACCTACATCATGTATTAAATATATCAGTTATCTAGTACCCATAACACAAGCTTTGAGTAGCTTACTTTGGGGCTAGATGATGCTGTGTGGATTGTCCAGCATTATTTATTTATTATTTATTTATTTATTTATGTTAATCTTTCACGCTAAAACGGCTGAACGGAACGTACAAAAAAGCGCTAGGCCCAGCGAGTTTCTTGTCAGCTCTTCTCGGACTGGGGATAGGACTGGAATAGGCACCTAAACTCACCTAGTACCTATGTAAGACGATTCAAAATGATCCTTGTGATTTTACTGAATAAACATGATTTGCTTTGATTTGAAACGGGTGAAATTTGGCACAGATATAGATTATAGTCTGGAATAGCACATAGGTTAATTTTTATCAAAATTCAATGTTTCAAAATCGAGAAAAAATATATTACTTAAAACGGCAGACAAAGTTGCCCTAGAGTCGGCTTGTTATAATCTATATATATAAAAATGAATTGCTGTCCGTTAGTCTCGCTAAAACTCGGGAACGGCTAAGCGGATTTATCTTATCTTGGTCTTGAAATGTTCGTGGAGGTCTAGGGAAGGTGTAAAAGGTAAGAAAAATTCGAATAACTGCCGGGAAAACCCTAAAAATAGCCCTTTTCTATTTCCCATACAAACGTTTTCTAAATAAGTACGAAGTCTGCCGGGTCAGCTAGTAATAGATACATATTTACAGAAAATCCCGCCAGAGATAGTGGTGGCGGCGTCGGCCTGGACCTCGCACCGCTCGCCCGACGGCCGCCCGTACTACTACCACGCCGCGAACCAGGAGAGCGTCTGGGAGAAACCGGAGCCCCTCAGGAAACTGCACGGTGAGTTGATAATACCTGCCATCCTGTCATTAATTGACGACCTCAGTGGCGCAGCGGGCGAGAGTCCGCCTGCGACGCTAGAGGTTGCGGGTTCGATTACCGCCGCGGAACAAATTTGTGTACGATCTGCAGAAATTTGTTCCGTTGGGTGTTTTCTATGTATAATAAAAATATATCAGTTATCTCGTACCCATAACACAAGCTATGAGTAGCTTACTTTGGGGGCTAGATGATGCTGTGTGGACTGTCCAGCATAATTATTATTATTATTGTTATAAATGATTGATTCAGGCGTCACTTTGCGGAAATCCGTTACAAATACTGAAAAGGAAGGAAAATTATTAGTACTTCTATCTGGTGGCGGTAATAAGGTCTGAAGATATAAATAGTGGGAAATATAAATGTCGCACAGTTTGCTCACTTCTCTTTCGGCGCTCGGTGCAGCAACACCAGTGCGAGCGGTTCCAACTTAGGAGGCCTTAGGGCGGCCTACTCTGTCACTAGAATTTGACTAATACGACTTTCTTTTTACAGAAATCCAAAGTAAAATAAACTCTGAAAGGCTGAGGGGGAAGAGAAAACTTGATATTGACAGCAGCCATATTATTGAAGGTATGTAGACTACCACTACTGATTTTACCGTTACAATTACTGTAGCTAAAATATTCTAAAATACGTAAGATCTTATTTTGTTCACAACCCCCATAAACATTAAAAAAACACTCACACGACTGTAATCCCCGGGCTCGGTAGATATCTCCTCAGATCTCTAGTTACTTACATCTTTGAGGATATCTAAATAACACAGGCATTGCGCACATAAATATTACGAATGGTAAAACTCAGTGGTGCACGGCCAGGTTTGAACCCACGACCTTCGGATCGTGACGCAGGGATACTTCTAATTTAATCTTTGTGTGAACAAAATCAGATGTTGTATTATAGATTTTTTACGTACAACGTGCCTCTGACTACCCTCATTAGATATCCTCAAAGATCTACAGTCGTGGTCAACTAATTAGGGACATGCAAGATAGTGAAGAACAATAACCGGTTATGTACATACAAATATAAAACCCTATTGATTTCTCAGTAACTATTATTTGCATAATTTGGTCCGATTATTATGCTTTAAATGGCTGTAAATAAAAGAATAAATAAATAGAAAAAAGTATTTAATATCAAAGGTTGAACATGTATTCAATTTTAAGGTATAATTCTGTAGCTGGACATTTAATTAAGGACAGTAAACTATAATGAAAAATAGAGTTAAACAAAACTAATAATCTGCAGTATTATAATATCTTTAACAGCTCCATTTTATTACGTGTAAAATCAGTACCCAGTAGCAAAACCTTTGTTAGTAATTACCGCTTGACACCGATGTGGCATAGACATTATCAGTTTCTGGCATGTTTCGACAGGAATGTTTGCCCATGCCTCACAAAAAGCTTCATTAAGTTCATCTAAAGTTGTGGTACGATAAGTGGCTACTTTTTTCTTGATTTCGTGCCAAAGGTGCTCGATTGGGTTAAGGTCCGGGCTATTTGCTGGCCAATCTAGCACCGATACTGACTGACTGGTAAGAAACGACTTGACTGAACGGGCGGTATGTTTTGGGTCGTTATCATGCTGAAACGTCCATATAATAGGGAGATGCTCCTCAGCATAGGGAAGCATCGTTTCCTCCAATATTGCCTTGTATTGATGTTGGTCTAAGTTACCCTGAACTTTCCTCACAGGTCCCACTCCACGTCCAGAAAATGAACCCCACATTTTAATGTTTCCACCGCCATGTTTCACCTGCTTTTTTGTGAATCTTGGATTCATTTCCGCTTTTACTGGACGCCGTACGTATTGCCTTCCATCTGAAGAAATCAAATTAACCTTGGTCTCGTCAGAGAATAATACATGTTGCCATTGGGCGTAGGTCCAATGTCCATATTTACGTGCAAACGCCAAACGAGCATTTCTATGTTCTTTCTTCAACAACGGTAGGTACTTTGCGAGCCACTCTTCCGAACAACCCTGCTTCTACCAGACGTCGTCGAACGGTCCTAGCTGAGACACCAGCTCTTTCGTCTGTCCCAAACACTTCGTGTTTAATTAAAATAGAGCCTAGAAACGGATCTTTCTTAGCTAACCTGGCTATCATTCTATCTTCTTGCGGAGTTGTTTTTCTCGATCTTTTTGTTCTGGGCACATTTAAATCTGTGTTATTGCGTCTGACATGTTGCACTGCATTGTATACCATAGTTTTTGAACAATTTAAATGTTCTGCTATCCTTCGGTATGGCCAACCATGCTCGACAACAAACTTCATGATATTTTTTCGTAGTGTTGGATCGCAACTTTTATTTTTACCCATTTTTCTTCAAAATATTTTTCAAAACTTAAAATAAATATCGGGATTGCCGCCAAAACTACCACGAAACAATAAGAGAAGAAGTAAAAAAGTATTGAGATTCAAATTTTGAAAATAGAACGCAATATCTCAGTGTCCCTAATTAAATGGCCAGCCAGCATTATTTGAACAAATAGCACTACGATAATCTATCAGCTATACTGTAAAGAGGTTTAATGTTTAAGAAGTTGTTATTGTTTGTATAATCGGGCACATAAATGACTAATTATACTTACATGTAAGAGATATGGAATATGGTTTAGACTCGTTGGAAAATAAAAAATAAATTCACAATTCGGTTTAACCAAAGAGTGTCCCTAATTAGTTGACCACGACTGTAGGTGAATAAAGATCTGAGGAAGATATCTACCGAGCCCGGGTATTACAGTCGTAATCATATTATCTTTTTAATTAATTAATTAAGATTTCTTTAGAGCGCTGGTGGTGTAGTGGTAGCACCCCGGCTTCACGATGTGCAAAATGTGGGCATGTACCAAATGTCATGTTTGGACTTGCCTCTGACTACCCCCTTTAGATATCCTCAAAAGATTTAAGTAACCAAAGATCTGAGGAGATATCTACCGAGCCCGGGGATTACAGTCGTGATCATATTTATTTTATTTATTTTATTTTATTAAGATTTTTTAGTTAATCCGAAGTAGTTTGACTAGTAATTTATTTTGTTTATTTTTTTACCCCTTTCGTCCCAAGCTGGGTGGGTACTAGTCTGAAACAAATAATTTAAATACAGTGATAGACGTAGAAGCGCACGCGGAGGCACAAGCGGCAGCGGAGGCGGCGGCGTTAGCGGCCGTCGAAGCGGAAAAGAAATCCGCCGCTGACAAGGAACAGGCGGAGAAGGAGCGCGTCGAACGGGAAAAAGCTGAGAAGGAGCGTCAGGAGAAAGAGAAAGCTGAGAAGGAGAAGGCTGATAAGGAAAAGGCTAAGGCTGATAAGAGTCGGCCTGTTTCCAGTACACCTATATCTGGGACCCCGTGGTAAGTTATTTATAAACAACTAGCAACACGCTCCGGCTTGACACGAGTAGCAAAAGTCTCTATTTTTTTTTACTAGCTGTCCCGCTCGCGACTTCGTTCACAATAGGTGTCTAAACCGAGTTTCAAACAAATCACACAACTCATTAAACATCCCGAAATTATATTAAAATATAAATATAAATATTGAAATATCTAGAAATACGTATCCATTTATTTGCATTTAAAAGTATCCAAACCAAAATTTATACCAATCGCACCACCCGTTATAATGTTCCCATACAAACGTTGATCGATCACCCATTTGACCCCTTTTTCAACTCAAGGGTGAAATTTCCAAAAACCCCGCCTAGATTATAGTCTGGAATAGCACATAGACTACTTTTTATCCCGGAATAGTGTACGGTTCCCGCGGGATATTTTTCTTTTTTTTTCATGGAGCCACGCGGGCGAAGCAGCGGGCGGAAGCTAGTCTAAAATGAAACTAATGACACGATCAGTGTTGCCAGATACGCTGTAATTATAGCAAATCTACTGTGTTTTCACAGGATCTACTGTACACTGTAATACTAAAAAAAAATACAGTGTACGGGAACACTGTAATTTTTCAACGGACAAAATTCAATTCACTGTACTTTTTTTACTGAAATTTTGTATCAAACACTGTACGTGTGAGTACCATGTACTTGTACTACCATGTACCACTGTACCATGTGAGTTGTCACATTTAGATCGGCTGACGTCACTACAGTAGTAATAGTACGTTACTATGACATCTGTCACAATTGTTACTCATGGTACCAAATTCTAAGCAAATGAATGAAGCACAAACTACAGTCGATGTAGTACGCTGTGACGTAGGATAGTTAACTACGTGACGTTTTAGTACCCAACTATCCGCTAGAGGCGCTGTACAAGTTTTCATACATTTTAACTACAGTCGCTAGCGAGTGTAGATTGTGAAAACTCATACTAGACCTACCTACTGTTATTAACTACAGCTAAACGATGAAGGAAAACATCGTAAGGAAACCAGTATACCCTAGAACAAGAAGAAGTAGAAAAATTACGTTACGTTACTTAAATTAGGTTACGTTAATATTCTTGGTAGAGGTAGATCAGTCTAACCTCTACATGCGGTACAAGTAATTTTGAGCACCAAACACTAAATAATTTGTCTCATCTGGCAACACTGGACACGATAGAACGAGCACCGCTG
Organism: Cosmorhoe ocellata; assembly: GCA_963675405.1. NCBI lineage: Eukaryota > Metazoa > Arthropoda > Insecta > Lepidoptera > Geometridae > Cosmorhoe > Cosmorhoe ocellata. The sequence continues at coordinate 4,508,910 of OY776271.1, read as the reverse complement.
ACATGGTAACTGTTGCAGGTGCGTGGTGTGGACGGGCGACGGGCGCGTGTTCTTCTACAACCCGACTGCGCACACGTCGGTGTGGGAGCGGCCGCCGCAGCTCGCCGGCCGCGCCGACGTCGACCGGGCGGTGGGGCAACCCCCGCAGTCCATTATCGACCAGCAGGTACCATTCTATTTACCGTTATTAATAGAGTTTTGTGTAATAGTATGTACTTTTAAACTTACGCGATCTGAACACATTATTATTAGTATTAGACGGGTATTTATCGCGTTTACAGTCTACCCGTGACCACGACAGCGTGCAAACCTGTCGAAACGTCGGGAAAATATAAGGTAATTTAAACGCGATAAATACCCGTCTAAAACTAATAATAATTGTGTAATAGTACCTGGGTGACCGAGCTTTGCTCGGTTTTTTTTTGGTAAATTGTGTTTTTTGAAAATGAAACCTAGCTAGATCGATTTATCGCCCCCAAAACCCCCTGCATACTAAATTGAATCCATGAAAATCGTTGGAGCCGTTACCGAGATTCAGATTATATATAATATGTATATAATATCTTTCTATCTATGTATGTAAAAAATAAAATAAATATGATCACGACTGTAATCCCCAGGCTCAGGAGATATCTCCTCAGATATCTAGTTATTTAGATCTTTTGAGGATATCTAAAGAGGGTAGTCAGAGGCACGTCCAAACATGACATTTGGTACATGCCCACATTTTGCACAGTAGTTAGTATTCCGTACGTGACAGGTTGCAAGCCCATCGCCGCTTATAAGAATACTAATCTATGACACATACCTTCGAATTTTTGGTTCTAGGGTATGCCGGTTTTCTCACGATGTTTTCCTTCACCGTTTAAGAGCACTGGCATTGCGCACATAAATTTTTCGAATGGAAAAACTCATTGGTGCACGACCAGGTTTGAACCCACGACCTTCGGATCGTGAGGCAGGGGTGCTACCACTACACCACCAGCGCTCTTATAATAATTCTTACTGATTATAACAATAAAAATAAAAGATCACGACTGTAATCCCCGGGCTCGGTAGCTATCTTCCTCGGATCTTTTGAGGGTAGTCAGAGGCACCCCCAAACATGACATTTGGTCCATGCCCACATTTTGCACAGTAGTGATTATAACGTTTCGTCATTCAACAGAAGAAGGATACTAATGCGTCCGCGCAGAGTAAATCAGCGAATGGTGACGCGAAGCGGTCGGCCACGGACAGTGACGACTCCGACTCGGAGCCGGGCCGGAAGAAGGTGAAAGCAGACGAGAGTAAGTTACCTTCCTTATAACAAAGAGCATGATCACGAATGTAATCCCCAGGCTCAGATCTCCAGTTACTTAGATCTTTGAGGATTTCAGAGACACGTTCAAAAATGATATTTTGCACAGTCATTAGTATTCCATACGTGACAGGTTGCAAGCCCATCGCCTCTTATAATAATACTAATCTATGACGCAAAACTTCGAAGTTTTGGTTCTAGGGTATGCCGGTTTCCTCACGATGTTTTCCTTCACGGTTTAAGAGCACTGGCATTGCGCACATAAAATGTAAAATCTAAGCTATAGTTTGGTAGATAATTTCTCAGATCTCTAGTTTGTGAGAAACTAGAGACTTGAGTAGATTATCTACCGAGCCTGGGGATTACAGTTATCTACCGAGCCTGGGGATTACTGTCGTGATCATGATGCCGTTGTAGACTACCTGGGGATAGCTTTGATCATGTTTACATTAACGTTACAGAGAAGCCGGCGCAGATAGATCTCGGCAAGGAAGCGGCTATCGAGGCGGAGGTGCGCGCGGCGCGCGAGCGCGGCGTGGTGCCGCACGAGCAGCGCCTGCGCAGCTTCCTGCAGATGCTGCACGAGAAGCAGGTCTCCGCGTTCTCCACGTGGGAGAAGGAGCTGCATAAGATCGTGTTCGACCCCCGCTATCTCATGCTCAACTCTAAAGAGCGACGCCAGGTGATTAATAACAATCTTATAGCTTTAAACGAGCCAATCTTGAATCTCGGAAACGGCTCCAGCGATTTACATGTAATTTAGTATGCAGGGGGTTTCGGGAGTAATAAATCGATCTAGCTAGGCTTCATTGTCCAAAAAACACGATTTACAAAAAAAAACCGAGCAATGCTCGGTCATTCAGGTACTTGTTGTAATATAAAAAATTTTAAAACCGGGTGGTTTATAAGAACTCTAAAGTAAAAGGTGTTAAGTTAAAGTAAGATTAGGATAGCGCATCAAATAAAGAATAAAAATAAAGAAATAAAGTTCGGGCGCCAGATGCCTACCTAAATTGTAAAGAAACACAATAACTAACCTGGATAGAAAGTCGGCTAAGTTGAAATTTTAATCTTAGAGGCGGGGAGCTAAATTAAATCAGATGTTCGATTCAAATAAATGTTTATTGGTAATGTGACATTTGCCCGTAGAAACTTTGCTTACTTAAAATAAGTAATAATAACTGTACAAATGGTGAAACAACAACCAGAAGGGTTGTTGGTAGCCTGTTATTATGGCTAAAACATAGATAAGATCCTAATTGTATAACTGTCATTAATTGCATCCAAAATAAAGAATAAATGAAAATGTAAATACCTCGTTTCAATATTAATTTAGATTAAGGTTAATGTTACCACGCCGGACCCTCGTGCTACGCGATCCCAACATCGGAGAGCAAGGGAAGGCGGGTGCAGTAAACAGAATAGGCTGCGTAGGTGGAAATTCCATACGCGGACCTCCGAAAGTTGTGATGTCAGCAGGTAAAGCAAAACCTCTGCCACGTGGATTCAAGTAAACCCAAATTTAAATCCGTAAGAAAAACACTAGTAAAATAGCTGAAACAAAATATTTCAATTTAACTCTAAACAAAAACCCAAAACGTGTGACTAAGTCTCAGACAAAAGTCTGTCAACAACTCACCGTTTTTCTTCAAAGAACGTCTCTTGACTACACCAAAGGTAAGCTAAAAGGCAGCTACTGTATTGAAAGTGTAGGTCTAGAACAAAACAATTTTAACTGTAAACAACGCCATACCACATTCCACAAATACAACTCTCTAATTGGTGAAACTTACCAAGAATGAGACGAAAATGAACAAATGGGAGCGTTCCCAGCGGCCTTGTGGTCAATATCCAACCATTATAAAGCCTTTTAAATGAAAGATCAAACAGAAAAATTTCGATTAAAATTACTACGGGTTCTACGCAGTATGTCCGGGGAGAAAGTGGTGTCCCGTAGAATGAATCCAAAGACCAAAGAACGGGTGAACTCACGACCGAAACGATCGATCTGTACAGTAAATCATTCAATAAAAAAAACCAACTGTCAAACTCAAAACTAACCAAATGTCAAATGTCAAAACTGTCAAGCAAAACTGATGAACTCCAACGTGAAAATATCTCTTGAGACAAATATCAGCTGTAAACAAGATGTAAATTATGAGCTTGCAAGACCATGTAACGCTGTACAAAAGCGGGCGTTACAGTACAAATTTTCCCAAAAAAAATAAAAGAAAGATACTTTCTTTTATGCCTAAACGCATTACCAAAAAGAAACATTCAAAAGAAAAGTTTAACCCAAAACCAATAATAAAATAACTCTATTAAAACAAAAACTCTAGCTCAATTTATAGAGATATGCAAACTATAAACAAAATATTAACTTCTCTGAGACTCTACAACAAGAAACAGAAATAAGCTCTACATCTCTATAGTGCTTACCCTACAAAAGTGCTATAGACTCTACAAAAAACTACAATGAAAATGAATGAATACATCCGCTTGATTAACTATAAGTTAATTAAGAGAGGTACCAAACAAAGGCAAAAAACATCTTCCTATAAAGTGCGGTTAGACAAACTACGTCACCGACTCAAAGTTTAAATGTCTGAATGAAATTTATATACAAAAAAACTCAATGAAACTTTGTTAAAGTGCGGTTGGACAACCCACGTCACCGACTCAAGGTTCAAAGAATAATCTAAGAGTGAAAAGCTTAAATATCGAAAGATCATATGATAGCAAATACAAAGTGCGGTTGGACAACCATCGTCACCGACTCAGTTTTTTAAGACAATCTCCTGAAAAGGAAGAATGTATAACACACTAACAAAAAGTGTGAGGTGTGAATGTTCAATACTAGGTACAACTAGACATTGAAACATTCAACAAAAAAATTTGTGTATTGTGATCGGTGCAACCCTACCAACTTACCAGGCACAATACAACAAATGAAAAAGTGTTATTCAACACAACAAGATGGTGTGAATAAACAAAAAAATTAGAATATGATGTGATCGGCTCAACTCCACCAACTTTCCGGGCACAAGCATATCTAAAAAATTTGAATGTGTTGTGATCAGCTCAACTCCACTAACTTTCTGGGCACAACGCAAACAAGCAAAAAACAAACAGACTGGAGGGAAAAATCCGGAACTGCTGAAAAAATGTGTAGACAATCCGAAAGGATGCCACAACAAAGTGTCAAAGCAAAAATGGCCAAAGAAAAGTGTCAAATCCGTGTACTTAAAATTATCCATGTAAACCTAAAATATTGTAAACTTGGACAGCACAAAAAATGACAAAAACAAAATGTGAAACACAAAACAAATAAAGGTACAAAAACCTTCAAAAATTTACAAAATGTACAATAAGATCTTTTGATGTTGAAAAATAACGCAAAGAGTGAAAAGTTGGAAACCAAAACGACCTAAGTTGTCTTTTGAACATCTAACCCAAGCTCAATAACCGTTATGAAGTTTTCTTACATACATCACTAACAAATGGCAATTACCTTACATCCATCAAATCTAATCCATCACATTCAAACGCCAAATTCAAAACAAATTACCAAACTCAAGAAAAACGTAGGTAGAACCGAAAATTAATATTTAATAATATCTTTGACGTGATAACGTCCAACTGTGTTTTTATTTAAGTCCTTTAAGAGGTAAACATTATCCGAAACTTTTTCAATGATTTTACATTTAATAAACTTAGGTGCAAACTTAGCCGAAAAATATGCCGGAGCATTAGATTGAACAAAACTCCTTCTCCAAACAATATCATCAACAGCAAAAGAAATGACTTTTCTCCCCTTATTATAATAAATAGCATTACGCTTATAGGATTTCAACAAATGAGTTTGAACCCTAACAAAAATATCACTAAGTGATTTAAGAGAAATTGCAAAAGAATTTCTTTCTCCAAGTTCAATTTGATCTAAATTATCAAAAGAATTACTAAAGCGATGTAAAGAAGCATCAAAAATTAATTCTCTCCCAAACATGAGAAAATTAGGTGTATAATCTGTAGCGAGATTAACACTATTATTCAAAGCTAATTGAACGTGAGGTAAAAATTTTGACCAAGTACGTTGATCATCTCTAACAAAGCAGGATATACAAGTTTCTACAGTCTTGTTATATCTCTCTACAGGATTGTTCTGTGGAGTATACAAAGTATTATAAAATATTTTAGTAATGTTGTAACTTTTCATGAAATCTACAAAATATTTTGAAATGAATTGAGTACCGTTATCACAGACTATAATTTTGGGACAACCAAACGTTAGAAATATCTTCAAAAAGTGAAATTGTTTTGTTAAGTTTAAGTTTCTCAGAAGGAGAAAGTTCAGCAGCAGAAGTTACTGTACAAGTATGAATTTTATCATCATTAACAAAAGTTATATTTTTCCACAAGTCTTTAGCAAGATCAAATTTAAGCCAAAAGTCAAAACCTAGAATAATTGGATAATTAAACAAAGGTATAACCATAAATTTAACAATTTTAGTAACGCCGTCGCAGGTTACTGGAATATCCATAGCTCCTATAACTCTTTGTGAAGAACCATCAGCAGTATAAGCAGAATTAGAATCACTACTAGAAACTGAATTAATTTTATAACCTAATTTCAAAAATTGCAAATGACTATTCGAACCAAGAACACAACTGTTAGAACCACTATCTAATAACCCTGAAAATTTATGTTTACCAACCGAAAACTGTAGAAATGGTCTAGAATCATTATTTTTAACAAACAAAACAGGCGCAGCCTTGTAGACGTTAAAGAAAGTTTTTTAAATATCCTAACCAATCCGAAAACTCTTTTTTACTTGATGTAATGTCAGGTTAATTCATGTGACTAACAATTTTCTTCATCGAGACACGACGAGTTTTCTCAGAAACTGGTGCTCGATGGGAACTAATTAGTTTTTTGAATCATCCTTTTTACCTAAATTGCACACATCACAGTTTTTATAAAGAAAATACTCTTCTACCTGAGTAATAAACTCTCTAACACAAGACTTACCTTCGAAAACGATCTTACTTCTCTTCAAGTCAGGTAATTTCATATTAGTAGAAGGCATGTTTTTTCTAATATTTTCATTCAAAGTGTTAAAAGACGGAACACAAGCTGAAGAACTATGAGCAGCCCTATCATGGTCCATGAATGGATCCGGAACCTCAGTCAAATTTATAACATCAGAAGTAGCAACGTTAACATCATGAGTAAAATTACCAATAGTAGTGCGACTATCCTTAAGTTCAGGCAACGGTGGAAACTGAACCTCTTTATCCATAATGAAAGAATATCAAACCAGAAAAACAGAGCAGCAAAAAGTTATCAAAACGTTAAGTTAATTTTTCTAATATTTTAAAGTTATTTAAAGTTTTAAATATTTTATAAAAGTTTTTTTTAAAAGTATCAAAAGTTTTAAATGTTTAATTAATTGTTATCTTTAACTGTGGATGCAATAATCACTTACAAAGGAACACTTCTTATAACATAATCTTATAAATATAACCGCTGTAGAATGATATAATTAAACATGTCGAACAACTCGGTTTGTAGTTGTTTGTTAGAGAACAAAAACAATACAATACAATGTGTAAAATGACACAATGTTATAAAGTAACAAAACACAAAAGTAAACAAGGTAAACAAGGTTAAGCAGGTAACACAAATAAAGAAATAGCCTCACTTTTATTAAACAAACTAAAGAGTAGGATGCAACAATGACAGGTAAGCAAAATAACTACTTCAGGTCCCTGTTCGCGAGCGACAATTGTAATATAAAAAATTTTAAAACCGGGTGGTTTATAAGAACTCTAAAGTAAAAGGTGTTAAGTTAAAGTAAGATTAGGATAGCGCATCAAATAAAGAATAAAAATAAAGAAATAAAGTTCGGGCGCCAGATGCCTACCTAAATTGTAAAGAAACACAATAACTAACCTGGATAGAAAGTCGGCTAAGTTGAAATTTTAATCTTAGAGGCGGGGAGCTAAATTAAATCAGATGTTCGATTCAAATAAATGTTTATTGGTAATGTGACATTTGCCCGTAGAAACTTTGCTTACTTAAAATAAGTAATAATAACTGTACAAATGGTGAAACAACAACCAGAAGGGTTGTTGGTAGCCTGTTATTATGGCTAAAACATAGATAAGATCCTAATTGTATAACTGTCATTAATTGCATCCAAAATAAAGAATAAATGAAAATGTAAATACCTCGTTTCAATATTAATTTAGATTAAGGTTAATGTTACCACGCCGGACCCTCGTGCTACGCGATCCCAACATCGGAGAGCAAGGGAAGGCGGGTGCAGTAAACAGAATAGGCTGCGTAGGTGGAAATTCCATACGCGGACCTCCGAAAGTTGTGATGTCAGCAGGTAAAGCAAAACCTCTGCCACGTGGATTCAAGTAAACCCAAATTTAAATCCGTAAGAAAAACACTAGTAAAATAGCTGAAACAAAATATTTCAATTTAACTCTAAACAAAAACCCAAAACGTGTGACTAAGTCTCAGACAAAAGTCTGTCAACAACTCACCGTTTTTCTTCAAAGAACGTCTCTTGACTACACCAAAGGTAAGCTAAAAGGCAGCTACTGTATTGAAAGTGTAGGTCTAGAACAAAACAATTTTAACTGTAAACAACGCCATACCACATTCCACAAATACAACTCTCTAATTGGTGAAACTTACCAAGAATGAGACGAAAATGAACAAATGGGAGCGTTCCCAGCGGCCTTGTGGTCAATATCCAACCATTATAAAGCCTTTTAAATGAAAGATCAAACAGAAAAATTTCGATTAAAATTACTACGGGTTCTACGCAGTATGTCCGGGGAGAAAGTGGTGTCCCGTAGAATGAATCCAAAGACCAAAGAACGGGTGAACTCACGACCGAAACGATCGATCTGTACAGTAAATCATTCAATAAAAAAAACCAACTGTCAAACTCAAAACTAACCAAATGTCAAATGTCAAAACTGTCAAGCAAAACTGATGAACTCCAACGTGAAAATATCTCTTGAGACAAATATCAGCTGTAAACAAGATGTAAATTATGAGCTTGCAAGACCATGTAACGCTGTACAAAAGCGGGCGTTACATTGTATATTATGCAACGAGTGAATAAGTCTATTATGTTCTGTATTTGTGACACAAAATAAACTTTTTGATTTGATTTGATTTTGAATAAAGGACATTTCAACTCTTATTCAAGAGTTGCATACGATACTTTAACTCCGAGAAAAATATGATCACGACTGTAATCCCCAGGCTCGGTAGATATTTCCTCAGATCTTTAGTTACTTAGATCTTTGAGGATATCTAAAGGGGGTAGTCAGAGGCAAGTCCAAACATGACATTTGGTACATGCCCACATTTTGCACAGTAGTTAGTATTCCGTACGTGACAGGTTGCAAGCCCATCGCCGCTTATAAGAATACTAACCTATGACACATACCTTCGAATTTTTGGTTCTAGGGTATGCCGGTTTCCTCACGATGTTTTCCTTCACCGTTTGAGAGCACTGGCATTGCGCACATAAATTTTTCGAATAGAAAAACTCATTGGTGCACGACCAGGTTTGAACCCACGACCTTCGGATCGTGAGGCAGGGGTGCTACCACTACACCACCAGCGCTCCGAGAAAAATAAACTAAACAAAACTCCTTGTCGAAAATGTCAACCAATCAAAGCTCGAGGAGTTAACAAACTATTTTTTTTAATAGGTGTTCGATCAGTACGTGAAAGATAGAGCCGAGGAGGAGCGGAAGGAGAAAAAGAATAGACTTCAGCAGAAGAAGCAGGTGTTCCGGACTCTCATGGAGGAAGCTAAACTACATTCCAAGTAAGAGGCCATCAGAAAACCAAAAATTTAAAAAATATCCATACTTAATACTATAAATGCGAAAGTAACTCTGTCTGTCACGCTTTCACGCTTAAACCGATTTTGATGAAATTTGGTACATAGATAGAAAAGCTTGAGAAACGAAGGACATGCGCTACCCTTTTTCGTAAAAAAAGTGTTTGAAGGGGCTGAATAAGAGATGAAAGTTAAGTGTAAAATAAGAATCCTAAAAAAACTAAAAGTACTGCCTAAAGTACCTACCTACCTAGTTCTACGCGGACGAAGTCATGGGCAAAAGCTAGTAAGATTATAGAAGGGAAAGTGTTAGGAAAAAGAGGAGAGGAATAAATTAATATTAGTGGACAAATCACACAGCGCTCATGTGCCCCAAACTAAACAAAGCTTGTACTATGGGATAGGAATCAGATAGCTGATAGATTAATGTTTTTTTTTGTAAATACATACATCTTCTTCTTCTTCTTATATATAAAAATGAATTGCTGTTCGTTAGTCTCGCTAAAACTCGAGACCGGCTAAACGGATTTATCTTATCTTGGTCTCGAAATGTTCGTGGAGGTCTAGGGAAGGTTTAAAAGGTAAGAAAAATTCGAATAACTGCCGGGAAAACCCTAAAAACAGCCCTTTTTTATTTCCCATACAAACGTTTTCTAAATAAGTACGAAGTCTGCCGGGTCAGCTAGTAGAATATATAATAACACCCAGACACAGAACAACAGCTGTGTTTATCACACAATGTTAGTCCTGGGTGGGGATCGAACCCACAACCTACAGCGCAGAAGGTAGAGCTACTACCAAATTAACTAGACACGTCACAAAAAGACTGTAAAAGCTAGTCTATACTAATATTATAAAGAGGAAAGTTTTGTATTTTTGTTTGTAATGAATAAACTCAAAAACTACTGGTCCGATTTCAAAAATTCTTTCACCGTTATAATGCTACGTTATCCCTGAGCAACATAGGCTATATTTTATAAATAAATAAATAAATAAATAAATAATGCTGGACAATCCACACAGCATCATCTAGCCCCAAAGTAAGCTACTCAAAGCTTGTGTTATGGGTACTAGATAACTGATATATTTAATTACACCATATACATAGATAGATATTTTTTATTATACATAGAAAACACCCAGACCAACGGAACAAATTTCTGCAGATCGTACACAAATTTGTTCCGCGGCGGGAATCGAACCCGCAACCTCTTGCGTCGCAGGCGGACTCTCGCCCGCTGCGCCACTGAGGTCGTCTTATATTTATATAGATACCTCGCGAGCAAAGCCGCGAACGGAAGCTAGTTTATAATATAAGAGGGATTGTGGAGCGAGAGAGAGAGATGACTATAACTTATCTATCTCCCTCAGGTCGTCGTTCACGGAGTTTTCGTCAAAGCATGGCCGCGACGAGCGCTTCAAGTCGATCGAGAAATCACGCGACAGAGAGCTCTATTTCAACGAGTTTATCGGGGAACTGCGCAAGAAAGAGAAGGAGGACAAAGAGAAGAAGAGAGAGCAGGTGAGTACGTTACGCGTTAGAGGGAGAGGATCCGCAGTTCAACGTATTAATAAAAACTATAAACTAGGTTTTAACTAGGACTGATAGCTACACGAACGAAGTCGCGGGTTTTAATTGTATAGGCTTTGGAACACATTGTGACGAAACTAGTTTGTAAACATGCAAGCGGCCCATGTAACGATAGATCAAATAAATTAGCGATTGATATTGGAACGCTTGTGTGTTATATGGTGGTTTAAGATGCCTTTCAAAAGTCGTTTAGGCCTAGATTTTAGAGTCTTTTAAGAGTCTATTACCCCAAGTTTACACCAAAAGGTATAAAACTGGTATTGTACATGTACTGTTTTCATTGAATAAAACAAGTTGTAAAATAAATGTTAGCAAAACTTGTAGAAAACGTGTCAGACTATCACGAAAGTATTGTTTAAAACGAAACATGTATAAGACTCATAAACGTATTGTTGTGTATTAAACATGTATAATATGCAAACGCGGGGTGAAATTAACCGGTTGGTCACTCATACGAATAATAATGAATACGATAAATATTAGAAGCTGTTACAGTGCCATCTAGTATTATATATACAAAACTTGTGTTACGGAAACCATATAATTGAATACTTGGGGTTTATAAAAGTAACTGGACTTGCCTCTGACTACCCCCTTTAGATATCCTCAAAGATCTAAGAAACTAAAAGATCTGATGAGATATCTACCGAGCCCGGGGATTTTTTTTTTATATAAAAGTAACAAAGACTCAAATTATTATAATAAGTCAGTTTCGTTTGTTTAAATTTTTGGTTCACATATATCGTCCCCGACTGCCAAATTTCAACTTTCTATGACCTATGGTTTAAACTGTATTGATCAGTCAGTCAGCTAGTCCATCTTTTTTATATATTTAAAAACTAGCTTTCGCCCGCGGCTTCGCACGCGTACTTAAGTGAGAAGTAGCCGTTTTGCTATTCCAAACTTCATCGAAATCCGTCCCGCCGTTGCATCGTGATTGAATTACAAACAAACATACCAAAATTTTCGCATTTATTATATTTAATTTAAAATTTTAATAACTGTCTTATTCATAATCATTGTATTGCTCGACAAAGTAATCTATCTTTGTCATTTTAATGTCAAAGAAAAGAGATGACAATAGATTTGAATAATTTTGTGCTATTTGTATTCATGATTATGAATAAGAGAGAAATGTCTATAATGAATTTTCTTTCAGCTTGATGTCAATAGCAGAAACTAGTGCAGGTTCGATTCCTGTAATTGCAGTGGGTTCGATTCCCGTGCTATATGTATTTTTCTATTTTTAATATAGAAATCATGAGAAAATTTAACTCAAATTGAATCGTACTTGAATAATAAATTTGAATTTGAAATATTTAGGTATAATTGATAAGAATGTCTTATAGTTAAACTATTTATTAACTGAATAAAAATATTAATTGCTATGAAAATAGATGCTAAAAGACGTTTTTATCATGATTTGAGAAATGTTTGAAATAATTCAATTTTTTGAATATATCTTTTGAAATTATTCAATTTTATGAATATATCTTTGATTACGCGAATGTATATCATGATGTTGCCCTTTATTTTTGAAATTTATGAAATATTAATTTCCATTCAAATGCTGTGCGTTCAATGGTCAAATTTATAATGGTAAGTAGGTAAATATGATTTGATTGAAAAAAATGAAATATTGCTAAAGTTATATTTAATTAATTTACAATATAATACACCGTCAGTTAATAAAACACTTTATTTACAGAGAAAATTAAACAATAACTCACCAACAAGTTATATACATATATATAAACCAGAGTAAGTCAGTCACTGACTGCAGGTAATGTACCCAAAAGGCTGGCAACATTACCTTGTTGGATAGATAAATTTATGAATTAACATTAAAATAGGAAAAAAATATATAATTACTGTAATTTATTAAAAAATCATTTGTAAATTCATATTTATATTAAAATACCTAGCTACATATCAATATCTAATTATTATTATTATTATTATGAGCCGTTTGTGTCCCACTGCTGGGCAAAGACCTCCAAATATCTAATATCTAAGTGAAATATTTTAAAATTATTCAGTCTGATTCTGTGGTCTCCAGTACCCCTAGTATAAGTTTTTGATAGTTTTTTTCGAATAGTATCCCTTCATACATTTACCTTCATCGGAAATGTTAAGAAACCAAAATAAGGTCGATAATATTGAAAATATCTAATCGGCACGATACTATTCGAAAAAAGTTTTCGTAAAACGTTTTAAGAATTCGTACTTTGGGTACAGATGCTAAAATAGTGGAATAATAATCTGAAAATCTTATAAAATATTATATTTAACTACCCTTACTTGAAGTCATTGTTTGTGATATTTTTTTCCTTCCTTTAACTCATATTCATATAATACCAAATAAAGTAACTTACTTCTTACTTATTTATCTCACACAATACATTTTAATATAATAATGTAGGTACTTGTTATTCATAAAAATGTTATTAGGGCCCAGCGGCTCTCAAACTTTTGCGAAAGCCAAAGACCCCCCGCCCCCCCACGTCATTATTATTATTTAGAGCTTGTAGTGTCCTACTTCAGGGCAAAGACTTTCATTCCTTCTCTTTCCCTCGTCATGAATGTCATAAATTTAAATAAGACCTTATTACAAGTTCTTATAGTCAATTGTGAATAATGAATATATAAAAATTTAACAATTCTTTTTTTGTGGTGACCGCACTAAGCTTTATCATTTAATTGTTATTTAATCAAGAGTTAATATAGAGTAGGAATTTTGGGGTCCAAATTAAATTGACCAAATAATGCTGTACCTTAATTGATTTGTTTCTAAAGTACAAAGGGCACTTTCATGATGATACGCTCGCGACGCTGCTATATTATATGAAGCACATGACAGCTTTTGAATAACAAAAACTTTTTAAAATGCCGTTTCCATGCAACTTTTTGCAACAAACCTCGATTTTGAAGTCTTAAATTTATTCAAATCTGTCACGTAGTTTCATATAAAGCTAAAGTTAACTATATGGTCTGGCTGGGGTATATTGTTAACTGTATAATTCAATTAAAAAAATATATTAACCCCCCATTTAACTGCGAGGTACGTGGTTTTTTACGACACACAAATATCCCGGCCAGGCGATTGCCCCCCTTAAATCGTTTACCATTATTATAAATCCGGACACTATTTAGCGAAGGGATCGCCTAGTTCGCTTGGTCTCGGCGATGGCGGCTGGCGGGGCCAACCACGGGGGAACACCGGCCGGGGATGATCATTTGACGATGCGTGTCCAAAGTTTGAGGATCATATGATACTGGGCGCTGCGTTATGGTGAATACTTTTTATAGAAAAAAAAACTCTCGCAACACCGAATATACTTCACTTTAAACATTTTTGTTTACTATAGCAGTTTTTTACAGGGCTTGGAACCGGTTAATAATTTACCAGAAAACTGGTATTAACCGGTATTTCGGAGCGCAACCTCTTTTTTGAAAGATCAAAACCTTAATTCGAACTTAGATTAACCGGTTAAAGCGAGCTTCGTTTGTCGTAAGCGGGCGCGTCGCGGAGCTCACTAATATGGAAAAGAACGAAATCAAACCGGTTAATTGAGCAAAACCCTTTTTATCGTGGACTAACCGTTTTAATAAACGTTGCGGTAGAACTTAACCGAAAAGAAAAGGTTATAGGTATTTAGAGCTATACGAGCGCTTGTAGACGTCCGTTTTTTTCACCGGATAATGGACCGTCAATAAACGGCTATCCTTGTATACATATTTTTTTTACCGGATGGATGGACTGCCGTCTATAAGAGAAAAGAAAAAAGAAAAAAAAAAAACGCAGGTAGACTGCACTCAATTAACAGAAAACAGGCAATACGTCCGGCAGCGTCCACACGCACCAATACACTGGCGTGGATGACCGCCATTTCTTATTATTTATTTTTATTTATTTTATTTATTAAGGACAACAAACAATTACATTCACATATTAACTATGGATTGTATAACTAGTAAATACTTAGGTTCTAAGAATGTAACCAGCCCCGTTATCCACAAATTAGGTAAGTAACAAATTGAAAGGGCAAACATTTTAAGTAGGTAAGTGTAGTGTAGTGCTTATATCTAAGAAGTACAATACAATAATAGCGTATGTAGGTATTATACAGCAAGTCTCGGACTAGATACATAAAATTACTTAGCTTAAAGAGATAATGAGTTTGTACAAGAAGAAGATAGGCAGGTACATAACCTAATCATGCTGAAGATTCAACATAGTTAGGTCATGCACCTGTTTTTTGAACGACGCGGGTGAGGTTGAGAATAATTCAACAGTCGAGAAATGGTCATTATATGATCTCATAATACGCTGCAAAGGCGCGCGCTCACCAGCATTCGTTTTACAAGGCGTAGGTGCAAACAGGTTACGTTTTCGAGCTTCTCGTTGATAAGAGCGAAAGGGTACATGAATATATACCGGTGTCCGTCGCGCCGAGGGGGCATCCGGCGTAAATTGTTCGCCGGACCGATGTCCGGTGCATGTACACACATTCATTATAATTCATACACCACCGCGAATCCGGCAAAAAACACGGTCCGTTATCCGGTGAAAAAAACGGACGTCTACAAGCGCTCTAACGGTTTGAAAATTGTTCCGGTTTCCTAGCCCTGGTTTATAAGTTTTTTATAACATCAGAACTTGTCGAAATATACACAATTTGCGCTATCTTCCAAATTGTAACTAACATACAATAAAGGTTAAAATGCATTTATTTCAGAGTACTTATGTGACCGACAGTATTATGGAATACCTATTATGATTATATTTACATCGTCAAATGGTCATAACCGCTTCGACACACTATCTAAGGTTAGATATTATTTTAAGATGATCAAAATACGAAGTAACAAACGATCTTAATAACATATCAACTCCGAGAAAGAACAAGGAATATTTAGTCGACTTGCAATGATGTTCAGACCAAAGTAGACGATAATTAGGTTAAATTTTGACGTCACAAGTAATATATTAATACTTAAAAATAGAGAGTTTTAACTAACAATAAAACTTACCTATTATTTTTCCAACGATATCCGGAATCCATCTTGAGTCAAGCACCTGTCTTTTTCACGTTTTTCGTCCTAGCAACTTCCTCTCTTCGACTTCCGGCGCCACTGTCGCCTCGTTTTATCGGTTAAGATGGTGGCGACTAGGGCGTGTAAAAACCGGGTTGTTTAAAAAAACCGGGTTTTCGAGTTTTATTTTTCAATAACCGGTTAAAAACCGGTTATTCGGTTATTTTTCCAGTTTTTTAATACAGGTGTCTCGGGACAAAATAAAACCTTAAATTTTAGTAAAAATGAACTAAGTAATTATTGTAATAAGCAAGCACCAATTAAATTTTAAAATATTTTAATATAATTATGTTTAACTCACTCTTACTCGAATAAAGTAAAAAAATTGAACAACATGATAAGGTCTTATCTAGATAATGTAATTCACTCTTTTATACGGCAGTATTAAAAACTCTTTCTCTCTTACTCAAATGAAACCATAACAAGTTAAATTAAATTAAAATTGTAATAAACCTCTGACACAAATTTTTAAAACATTTTCTTGTAATATAATTCAGCAAGACTGCGAAAACTACAGGGGCATTAGCCTACTCAGCATCGTCGGTAAGCTGTATGCGAAAGTGTTGATCGAATGAAAGAAACTGATGAGGATATGGGATGCACAAGCAGGATTTCGAAAGGGTATGGGATGTACGGATCAGGTCTATCCTTGCGATGCACAGCCGAGAAATTTTTGGCAAAGGTCTAAAGGTCTATTGCGCTTTCGTGGATCTGGAGAAGGCCTATGACAGAGTGATGAGGAATGAACTGTGGTCGGCTCTGTCGATGTATGGGGTAAAGAGCAACCTGGTGCGAGTTCTGAAATCTCTCTATGAGGGTTCTAGGGCTTGCGTTAGGATACATGGGTCATATAATTAATGGTTTAACATCGAAAAGGGTGTTAGACAGGGATATGTAGCGTCACCATGGCTTTTTAATCTATTCATGGACAGTTGGCTACAAGATATGAAAGAAAGTGATTGTGGATTAAGAATGAATGAGTTACTCGTCAAATGTCTTCTCTATGCTGACGATCAGGTAATACTTGCGACGTCGGCAGAGGAGTTACAGGAGATGGTAACAGGCATGCATGTAGCATTTGACAGGAAAGGAATGAAAATAAATGTAAGTAAGAAGAAAGTTTTTGAAAGAGATGAATGCATTACAGAATGTGAAATAATGATCAGAGGAGAAAGAGTGGAACAAAAGAAAGAGTTTGTAGGTATATTTGGGTACGCTGTTTAAGAATGATGGGAAACATGATGATGATATTGAAAGGAGAGTGAATGCTGGAAACCGTGTGAATGGGGCACTTCACTGATTTATGAGCAGTTGGATCGTTTCTAAAATGGCACGACTGGCTGTGCATGGTGGAGTGTTAGTGCCGACATTAATGTATGGAAGTGAAAGTTGGGTATGGCAGAAGAAGCATCAAAGTAGAATAAATGCAGTGGAAATGAGAGCTTTAAGAAGTATTGTGTGGTTTAACTTTGAATGATAGAGTGAAGAATAGTGTGATAAAAGAATTTTGTGGAGTGAAAGAAGACGTAGTGATGAAAATTGAGAAGGGTATGCTAAGATGGTTTGGGCATGTAGAAAGGATGGATGAAAGGAGATTGACGAAACAGGTGAATAAGGCGAGTGTGAATAGGACAGTTGGAAGGGGAAGACCTCGGCGTACGTACCTCGAGCACATTGGGGACGTTTTAGAGAAAGGCCAGGTCCAGAGTACCCTAAACCGACGCATGTATGAAGAATGTAGTGAGAGTGAATGAAGCAAAAGAGGATCGTAGCAAGTGGAGATCCGTGATCTCTGCCTACCCCGTCGGGAAACAGGCGTGATTTTATGTATGTATGTATGTATGTAATTAGGTGGACAATTATGGCCGTTCCAAATAAAGTCTGCAAGGCGTAGTTTTAAATGAATTTGTCATATATTACTCATTAAAAAAAACTCGAAAAACCGGGTTTTTTGCCAAGAAAAAACCGATTAAAAACCGACGTAAAATCAGTCGGTTAATCGGTTTTTCGGTTAATCGGTTAATCGGTTTACATGCCCTAGTGGCGACCCGCCTGGCGCTCGGCTTTTACCTCATTATACTTACTCACGATGTACCAGGTAGGTATTACCTGGATTCCGGATATCGTTGGAAAAATAATAGGTAAGTTTTATTGTTAGTTAAAACTCTCTATTATTTGTTCCGTGACGATATCCGGAATCCATCTTGAGTGATATGTTTGTTATCTCCTGGTATGCCCATAATTATTACAATAATTATGTAGATGCTATAATGTGTTATGTAAAATAATAAATTAAATTATAATAAGTTATTGAAAAGTAAACAATTTTTATTCAATGTTATATATGAATCATACAGTTTTAATCATCAAATTAACCAAATCATTGTTATCGCACAGGTTCAAAGAAATTTGACAAGGAAACTGACGTCGTAAAATCATTATTTCTGGATTGATTCGCTAGCTCTCTTTGATAGTATGTTCTAAAAGTATGTTCTTGCCGCCAATTTCCAGTCTGAAGAATCTGATCAATAGGAAACTTTTCTAGCCAATTGAGAGAGGCTACGGCAGAGCGTACTGAGCCTGGCGTGGCATCGACACCCGCGTCCTTTAGAACAGATTTGATCCAACCACTGATTACAGTTCTAGAAGCTGGTTTTGGATCACCTCTAGCAGTTATAAAAAGTTCTGACAGCATACCTGATTTCCGACGATCTTGTGAAGTACCGATTAATTGACGAGTCCAAAATACACAGTCGAGATTTTTGTTCGGATGTGCTTTTAGTTTCCATCCAGATTGCCTCTTGTTAGCGTCATCCGTCTTCGATCCAAAACAAGGCCACATGACAATAGAATTGCCCTCATCTATATATTGGTCGGCATTGATCCTCAGCAGTGTCAGGTCGTGTACTCGTCGTCCTGCCGCTAGCAAAAGTAATATAGCGGCACGTCTGGATACTTGGTACAAATTATTTTCATCTGGTGTATTATTTTCTAAGTATTGTAATACATTCTTTACATTCCAAATAGGTGGTTTCATTTTCTTGTCCTTTGCAACTGAAATAGCTTTTAAAATATGTTTAATAAGAAAATTAGATGCCAATGTAGTGTTACCTGATAATTTGGTAAAAGTAGAAATAACAGATTTATGGACTAGTATAGTTCGATAAGCCAGACCTTCGCTGTTGTGTAAATACGCCAGGTAACGAGCAACTTGTTCTGGACTCGGATCTCTGTAAGAAGCATTGTTAGAGGAGCACCATACCTTCCATTTGTTCCATGCTGGCATGTAGGTGTTTATTGTAGATCGCCGCCAACTTGACAATAACAGTGATCTTTCTTCTACTGACCATTCTTTGATTTCGTCTGTCCACCCAAAATCAGCCAGGCTTCCAAATGAATGTCTTGAATCTCTGGCGGGTGCATTCCGGTTTTCGTGTCGATCAGCACTTGTGGAAGGAGCGGGATGTGATAAGGTTCTTGAATGGCCCGAGCTTGTAGGTCTGCTTGCCAAAATACCATCTTCCACTTCGGAGCGATCAAGATGTACTGACCGTTCGCTGTGTTCAGGTGAGACAATACTTGGGGTATTAGGTTCGGTGGAGGAAATAGCCACGCAAGTTCGTAGTCCCACTGGCGAAGGAATGCGTTGTGAAACAGAGCCTGCTGGTCTTGCGTGTCCAGCGATACATAACTCATAACTACGTGAGCTGTTTCCGACGCAAATAAGTCTACTTGTGGTGTGCCCCACATCTTGAATATGTTGTCCGTTGCTGTAGAGAGTAGGTGCCACTCGGGGCAGACCTTGCCGCGTGATAGGGCATCCACTTCGCAATTGAATCGGCCCGGAAAGTACTGAGCCGTCAGTTGTAGATTTAAGTGGTCCATTACCTTCAATAGTTGCCGTGTGAGGTTCAGAAGCTTCTTCGATTTCGTTCCGCCTTCCTTGTTTATGTAAGCTACGACTGTTCGGTTGTCTGTTTGCAGTAAAATGTGAGCATTGTGAAGCAGGCTGTTCTCTTGCTGTATTGCCGCGTAGACAGCAAACAGCTCTTTGAGATTGACATGCCATGACTGTTGCCGTTTTGTCCACTGTCCTGACATTTTCGTGTCGCCCAGCTGAGCTCCCCAGCCGAAATCCGATGCATCCGTCGTGAGCAGATGAGAGATCGAGTTTGTATGTATAGGAAGTGAGCCCTGTGCTGCCTTTAACCACCATCGCATTTCGGAGAGTACCGGTTGTGGCAATTTCACTTGTTTGTAGGGGTGTTCCGTGGGAAGGTATCGATTGTGAAATTGCAGGGTTCGACAATGTAACCTCCCTCTGCGTATTACAAAAGAGGCGAAGTTGAGTCTCCCCAGAAGGGACTGGGCCTGTCTGAGGGACCAACTGCCTCTGGACATCTGACTGAGAAGTGCTTTGCGTAGCGTTTCGCACTTCGGTTCCGACAGGGACTTCGTGTTGAGTTTGGTGTCCCATGTAACACCCAGAAACTCCAGGCGTTGTGTCGGAACCAGTACAGACTTGTCCATATTGATAGTCCAGCCGAGGTGTCTCATTATTTTCACCATAAATGTAATGTGTTCGCGTAAAACTTGACAGGACTGATTCACTACTAAAAAATCGTCTAGGTATACCACGCACCTCATATTTCGCCTTCTCAGGAACTCGGCTACCCAGTTCGTCAAGGATGTGAACGTTCGTGGCGCTGATGAAAGGCCAAAGGGAAGGCACGTCATTTGTAGAAGTTGGCCTTTGTAGCTGAGTCTCAGAAATCGCCTGTGTTCTTCGGCTATGGGAAGATGAAAATATGCCTGGCTCAGATCCACCTTCACCATCCAATCGTTGCTCTGTAAAAAGCTTGGAATTCGGAAATGACTGAAAAGCTGAAAACCTTTTAGTTTGACAAAACGGTTTAGTCTCTTCAAATTGAAGATTGGGCGAAACGATCCGTCCGTTTTCGGAACTAGAAAAAATGTTGATAGGTAGCTGGGATTGATCTCGGCTTTTTCTAGTACATGCGTGTCTATCATATTTTTTATTAGCTGTGTCATATGATAACTCTGCTTTGTCTCGTAATTTATTATGACAGATTGATTTGGATAAATAAGGGGCGGCTTCATCACGAAAGGAATACGTATTCCCTTGAGAAGTTTGCATATGTGGTTGGGCGCACCTAAGTTCTCCCATGCATGTATATATTGCTTTAGACAGCCGCCCCGAAATGATTGCGAGTCATGATCGATTGTTTCTATTTGATGAGTTGTAATTTGATTTCTTACCTCTTGACGAATTGTAGTGTTTGTTCTTGCCATTGGAAGTCTTGTTGCCGGATGCCCTCGAGTGACCTTTGAACTTATTTTTTGACGCTGAAGTATTTTTACGAAAAAAGTTTTCACTCTCTTGCTTGCTTGTCGATGGTTTCGACTGGTTATCATACGCACGCCTCTGGCCGGTAGCTGTAGCTGCAGTTTGCTGTGTTGGCTGGAAGCAAGTGGTTAGTTTTTCGGCCCCCCCAATTTTTTGAAGGTAGGCTGCAAGCATATCGTTGTCAAACAAATGTTCAGCACTGGGTGGAATTTTTTGCAACGCCCCACAGTGATATTCCTCAGAAATTTTCTTAATTAATAAATCCCTGCGCATGCTAATGCAGTCGGCTCGACGGCCGCAAGATATTTGTAAAATATCATCGGTCACTTTTGTATAGCTCGAATCTTTATTAAACATTTGTTCAATCTTATCGAAAAGAGATCGTGGTGTAAGTGTTGTACTCTTATCATTAGACCAATCGACTAAACCTTGCAAAGATGTGCGCAATTCGTCTTTTTGAGTCAGTATAGCATTGGATAAAGCTGCAAAAGTTCTCTCTATCAAGTACAAACGATCATCGTTAGACCTAGACGCATTGAAACGTCTCAGTTCATCGTTTACATTGAGTTCTATAAAACCCGGAGTAGTGACGTACTTTTTCTGAGCTTCAGAAAAACGAATTGCATGCCAGTCATTACATTTAAAACGCTGTAATTGGGTTATCTTTTCTAAATGTTTATCATCAGACTTAGGGAATGGCGGATCTTTTAACG
Source organism: Cosmorhoe ocellata (assembly GCA_963675405.1). NCBI lineage: Eukaryota > Metazoa > Arthropoda > Insecta > Lepidoptera > Geometridae > Cosmorhoe > Cosmorhoe ocellata. The sequence goes on along the minus strand of OY776271.1, from coordinate 4,486,964 downwards.
TAGTTGATAGCTCTGACAATTGGAGCTGTTGATTATCCGCATCACTCGTGCTCGGCGGTGGGCGTAAGCCCAACTCGTTTGTTGTATCATTGTCGGGTCCATTTATTACCTCGGCAACCCGCGAAGTACTCGTTTGAGGCTCACCGTGTTTTTGCGAAATCAAATTCGTTAGAAAAGCCACTTGTTGAGAAAGGAATTCAAATTGTGCGTCACTTACATGGTTAGACCGCCTTTTTCTCCTTCTATCCGGACTAGACTCCTCCGATGATGTACTGCTCGAACTTGAAGAACGACTTCTCTTCCGTGACACGTGTTCACCATCACTTTGTTCTTTATCAAAATATATTTCGTTCTCCATTAAGAGAGGATTTTTTTTCACTACGTATTCAATTTACGTTAAATTATTAGATTTAATTAAATGATTGCTAAGACGTGTTAACGCTACGAAAAACGACGCTATAATGAGGTAAAAGCCGAGCGCCAGGCGGGTCGCCACCATCTTAACCGATAAAACGAGGCGACAGTGGCGCCGGAAGTCGAAGAGAGGAAGTTGCTAGGACGAAAAACGTGAAAAAGACAGGTGCTTGACTCAAGATGGATTCCGGATATCGTCACGGAACAAATAATATATCCATATACAGGGTGTAACATTTAGATCGGTCAGTATGGGAAAGTCTGAAACTGATCTACCACTTGAAATATTTAGATATTTTGCATTTATACTTCGATAAATATCGAAGTCCCGCTAACAGTCACGTGACCGCTCGGGAATCGAACCCGTTTTGAAAAATAAAACTAACACCATTTCTATTTAGATATCGATTGTGTAGGTCTTAAGCAGTAAATGTTACTATGAAAATGATGTCTAAAATTAATAAAAATGCATTGTTTTAATATTCTTTAATTTATTTTAGTAGTGTTCGAAATGACTACCAAATTTTTCAATATAACATTAACATTTTTTTAAAACGTGTTAATGCAGTTTTGCTTTTTACTAAAATCGATGACATGGTTCCTAAGAACAGATCTTCGTTTGTCTTTAATAGGGCCCAATAAATTATGAATTAAAATATACGTACAACGGAGAAAGTTAACTAATTTTGAATAGTTATTAGTTCTCCATATTCTCAGTCATAAATAAAAAATACAAGTGGAAGAATTACTTCGATACGTCAATTAGTTTCCGATTTATAGAAGTAAACGTGCGATGCGGACTCGTACGATGCGTGTGACGGTGTGACGTCATCGCACAACACAACTACTAAGCGGAGCGTTGTAAATTGTCACGTGACTGTTAGCGGGACTTTGATATTTATCGAAGTTTAAATGCAAAATATTTAAATATTTCAAGTGGTAGTTCAGCTTCAGACTTTCCCATATTGATCGATCTAAAAGTTACACCCTGTATATCTTCTCCACTTAACAAAGATAATGATATATTAAATGTAATGCACATTTTTGATACATATGTCTCAAAGATGAAATCTATTTTCATTGGCGTTATCTGAACACCATTGTCGTTATTGCAAGATGTTATAAGTAAAATCCCAGTAGGTTTATTGAAGCTAAAATATGCATGCCAATGGCAATGTGGTCTAGCTTGGCTACATGGTGACGGTAAACATCACACCTACCATGAATGTAAATAGTATGATTCCCAGTACTATTTGAAGTGGCATTTATGCCAAGTTTAAGATTAAAGTCCTCAAAACGATTGATTATAAAATCGAAAGATCTCGGCTAGGGTTTTAACCAAATTTTTTTCAGGAATTTTATTATTTTTAATACAAACGAAAGCTGATAAATTTTGACTCTGTACTGTTTTTGCAAATTTTTGCTACTATAAGAAATCAGTATTAGTTTTAATCAATACTTAAAAATGCGTAAGAACAGTACAAAAGAAAAGTTTGTTCGCTTGTTTCTGTAGATAATGTAAACGATTTTTAAATGTATCAAAGATTTAAGATGAACTAAAGAGGATTTTATTAGTTAAATCCCTTCAGGATAACTGAATGTAATCAATTAACTTAGTGTTTTACAAGAAACAAAGAAATAGATGTTAAACCAATTGCCGAAATCATATTCATGACAATTTGTTCCACAAGTTTTGCTTTAATTACATTATAAAGTTATAAACGTAATATATTTGCAAAAAAGTTAAAACCAATCAAATATATCTCAAACCTCAAATTAAAAATAATGAAGTTAAATAAATGAGTATGTATTTGTTGCAAAAACTAAAACTAACCGATTGAATATAGTAGAAAATAACTTCTAACAGCTGCAATATTGGATTTTTTGGCATTTTGTAGTTTTGTAATCCAGACGAATCCAATAATACCATATTTGTCAAAATCTGGACAGCCGTTTTGGCTGCAGCGATAGAAAAAACTCTTATACATACATAAATACACCCCAAACACATTAGCCTAAATTTTCGCTTCGCAGTCGGGTAAAAATAATGGCTATCATTATTCTTTGATAGATTAAATAAAAAAAGTTAAATCGTCAACAACAAACATTACAAGAGATGATTTTACCGTATCTCATACAAAAAAGAAACTGTTTAGAATCACTTCGTTGCCAGTCTGTTTGTCTGCCTGTCGGTCTGTCTGTCTGTCTGTCTGTCTGTCTGTCTGTCTGTCTGTCTGTCAAGAACACTTGATATCAAATATGAAATATATATAACATTTTCAGTACAGTATTAGTAGTAGTATTATACAGAATTTGAGTTACAATTTTATAGATAAATATAAACAAATTATAAATACATATAAGTGGACAGTTTACACAACGCCATCTAGCCCCAAACTAAGCAAAGCTTGTACTATGGGAACCAGATAACTGGGAATTTTTACAGAAATGTACCCCTACCTTTAATAACAATGCTTTTCGAAAAGTATTATATTTTAAATTGTGTCTGGTCTCTTTATGTTAGAAATTCAATATTAATATCATCTTTTTTGTAAATACATACATAGAATACATAATAACACCCAGACACAGTACAAACATCTGCGTTCATCACACAAATGTCTGTCCTGATAGATCGAAATTGAAATTGAAATTGAAATTGAAAAATATTTATTCAGTACAATCACAAGGATCACTTTGAAACGTCTTACATGCTAGGTGAATCTATGATCCGAATTTAGAATCTCCTTTTAGGTCAAAAACGATAAACACTCCACAAAGCTTGCAACGACTTGTCATGAATGTGTTTTTTTAAATTTTTGCTATTAATATAACCTAAAAGAACTTAAATACGACCAATTTTACGAAAAGACATCTTTTAGTATTAAGTTTATTTAAGTAGCGTGGGAAGCCTTTACCCACCTGTGGGATCGTATAGGCTGAAAGATCTTAAACGGCAGTTTTTGCATAAAAACATGTGGGTTCGATTCCTGCGTGAGGGAAACGTATCTTTTTTACGTAAATAGACCCTAGGTTAAAATACAGTATGCTTTGTTCCAGAGAACTGAGCATTCGATATTGTCCAAGGATCGCTAGATTAGATGTGATAGTACTATTATTCGATTTTTGAGTTCTCGAAAGGTTTCCTAAAAATGTTTTTCTTTACCGTTTTAAGTGGTTATACGCGTTTAGATATTATTATTTATAGAACCTATTACAAAAATTGAACCCGCGATCTTTGGATCGGAAGGCGGTAACGCCTCTTGAGTCATGGTTCAGGGACCGTACCACAAACTCTTACAAACCATCATATTTCGAAACGTCATAGTTTCAAGCTTGAATTAAAACTACTTCCATACATTTTTTATATGTTATGGTACGAAATATCAAAGTTTTATTACTTCGATTTTGCCCGAAGAGCTTATGGTAAGGTCCCTGGACTGGTGTCTACTTCGCAATACGATCGACGATATATCTGCACGATAATCATGGAAAACCTACCGTAAACATCGTTTCGACTATCATTTGACATTACTTTTGACAATAAATCTCGTAAAGGTACCAACAGACGTGCTAATTACTACCACAAAGCATACTCTTATTGAGCAAATACTCATTAGTATGTAGTGCCTGGATGATGTTTTTTTTACGACGTTTGCTTAACAACGCCATCTATTGCCAAGTAGCTTTAGTGTTGCTGTGTCGGTAAAACAGTATATTTCATTGCCTGAAAACACGGATAAAACGACTTTCCAAAAAAGAAACCTAGCTAGATGGATTTATCGCCCTCGAAACCCCCTGCATACTAAATTTCATGAAAATCGTTGGGAGCCGTTTCCGAGATTCAAATTATATATATTATACTAGCTTCCGCCCACGGCTTCGCCCCCGCAGAACCTACCTACCTTGCTTAAAACAAAATAAATCTATCCCACGGGAACCGTACATTTTTCCGGGATAAAAAGTAGGCTATGTGCTATTCCAGACTACAATCTGTGCCACATTTCATCCAGATCCGTTCAGCCGTTACAGCGTGAAAGAGTGACAAACATACATCCAGACATCCTTACATCCATTCTTACAAACTTTCGCGTTAATTTGTAGGATAATATATACATACTAGATGATGCCCGCAGCTTCGCCCGCGTGACTTTTCATACAAACTTTCATCCCCTATTTTATCCTTTTGGGGGTAAAATTAATCAAAATCCTTTCTTAGCGGATGCCTACGTCATAACATCTACCTGCATGCCAAATTTCAGCCCGATCCGTCCAGTGGTTTGGGCTGTGCGTTGATAGATCACTATGTCAGTCAGTCAGTCACCTTTGACTTATATATATTTAGATGTATGTACATATATACAATAATTGCTCGTTTAAAGGTATAAGATGTACAACATTATTAGCAATGTTGTACACACGTGCTACTAATGAGCTAGTAATGTTGTAAAATGAAAGCAAGTTTTAGTGCTAGTAATAAACACGCTGTCAGTACCTTAATACAATAACATTACGAACGATACTATAATTTGACATCAAAATCACAGTTAATTCTACTGAATTCGACTAACATTTCGTTCAGATTATATCGTTCACGTTTTGTAGAGTAGACACCCTGATATGGGCCATTCTACTCGAAGGTTTCGTCATTGTTCTCACTATTCGTCATTGCAACAAACAATTTTGGTTATCTCGTAAAATATTAGTTAATTTCAATGTACCCTTCGTGAAATAACTTTATCAACCAATCTTTTATTGCTCCATCTTCATGCTATCAGCTTGAAAGACGAGCTCTAAAATCAAGGTTAAAAAAGTTTTTGAAAACGGTAAAATATCAAATTGAGTTGAATCGCCCATATACTAATGTGTATGGTATACGCTCAGTGTGACAAAAAGTGTTATACCACTGAGTTTATACAAACTGAGCTGATATTAAGCTCTGAGCTTAAAGGTGTCGTAGAATATAAAAATCAATTTTCAGTTAACAATTGAACTTAATACACCGTGATAATTAAACACAGTTTTTCTAAAATAAACGTTCAAAAACGATAAAATAAAATAAAATAAATAATGCTGGACAATCCACACAGCATCATCTAGCCCTAAAGTAAGCTACTCAAAGCTTGTGTTATGGGTACTAGATAACTGATATATTTAATACATGATATAGGTACATAGATAGATATTTTTTATTATACATACATAATTACACACCCAGACCAACGGAACAAATTTCTGCAGATCGTATTCAAATTTGTTCCGAGGCGGGAATCGAACCCGCAACCTCTTGCGATGCAGGCGGACTCTTGCCCGCTGCGCCACTGAGGTCGTCAATATAGATAGAAGAGTTACACGATCAAAAACGTAATTAATAACTAGGTGTTTTCAAAAAGTCTGAGATTTTAACATGAAGCGAGGCGAGCTGAAATCGCACTGTTAAGTAGGCCGATTTGGCGTTGTATGTTTGTAGGTTTGTGTATATTTTTGTACAAACCGTACATTCATTCTGCATGAAACTTGAAAGGTCTAGAGAGATTCTACTGGGAAGCATATGAGCTTAATCGGTGAAGGAGTTTTAAAGATATTGGGCTCCAAAGTTGAAGAAAGAAATCTCTTTTAAATTTGTTGATGTGAGGTATCAAATAAAAGACCTTCACTTGTAATTTCCAAAACTATTTTTATTCTAGGATGAATTGAAATATAAACGAAATAAGTAAAATTAAGAAAACCGCCGACGTCTCAGCACAAGTACCTGCCTAGGTAGGATAATCAAATAGTAGTTTGTGATGAGGAGCAACTTACGTAGGCATAGGCACCTACCTACGTATTTAGTACATACAGTGTGTCCAAACACTACAGGGCGTGAATACTAATGACGATTGGGGACATCGCGCGCGAGATCTCAGTTCGAGGCGAACTAATTACTAGTTAATATTGTACATAATGGTAGAAGACGTTGGTCTAAACAGCGTTTATTCTAGAAAAACATTAAAGTGTCACGGTGTATAGGAATACTAAAGTTAACACGAAAAATTATTTGTTCTCGAGTATAGGCAAAACGCGTAAATATCAACGTCAAAATCTTAACAGTCTTTACAGTGAACAGAAAACAACATGGAATTATTACATCCGCGAAACTTGACAGTAAATTTCACACATCGAATCGCCTTCGTGGATTTACCAAAAAATATTAATGTCGACTCTATTAAGAATCATAATTGACAAGCCCTGCCCACCACAGCACAGTTTTTGTGGGGTAATTTTTCAAGGAATGCTTCCATGTATTTTCCATTCACTGGATCTTAAGGTATAATTTAAGCTTAAACACAAATGGAAACGCTAGGTATTCAATAAGTGGAGTAAATCCGCCTTTTTTATCAGTGGATTTTGTTTCCATATGTCGTTTAACTGTTCTGTTTGTAAGATTGATCGTGTTTAAATCAAGGGTTCATCAATAAATATAGTTAGATAGGACTGTCTTGGTCTATGGATGTTAAGATAAACAAAAAATTGATATCCCAATCTTCAAAATGTTGCCAAAATTGCCAGTAATGCAATATCTTAAAATTATACAATGTAACATTATCTTGAAATTCTCTTCAAAATGTTGCCAAAATTGCCGGCAATATCTTAAAATTATACAATTTAACATTATCTTGACATTCACTGATGAAAAACTAATCATATATTTTTCTTTCAGAAACTAATAAATATTGATTTCCACAGCATCTAATATTTTCAATGTTTTCAGCCTCTAATCATAATTCTTTCAGGAGCGGTTCGCACTTTGTGCTCTATCTAGGCCCCTTTGATTGTTTAGGTCCCCGTGTGATGGCCTGTGGGGCAGTGGAGTTTTAATTTTTGGTTCGTTTCTCTTGCCAAGCGAATATATACTTAGACTAGCTGTCCCGCTCGCGACTTTGTTCACTTAAAGTATGTATATAAAACGAATTTCAAACAAATCGCACCACCCGTTAAAAAGTTCTCATACAAACATTGACCCCACATTTGACCCCTTTTTGAAGGTTATATTGAAAAATCCTGAAACACGTGTCCACTCATTTTGCATTTACAGTACACAAACAAAGTTTCAGATCAATCGCACCACCCGTTAAAAAGTTCCCATACAAAAATTGACCCCACATTTGACCCCATTTTGAAGGTTATATTGAAAAATCCTGAAACACGTGTTCGTTCATTTTTTATTTATAGTGCACAAACAAAGTTTCATGAAAATCGCTCCACGCGTTAAAAAGTTTCATACAAACGTTTTCACCCCTTTTCACCCCCTTAGAGGTGGAATTTCCAAAAATCCCGCCTTAGTGGGTGGTTTTGTTATAAAAGGAAACCACCTTCCAAATTTCAGCTTTCTAGCTTCAGCGGTTTCGGCTGGGCGATGATAAATCAGTCAGTCAGTCAGTCAGTCAGTCAGGTTAAGCTCTTATATAGATATAGATTTCCATCCCTATACCCTTCCTGCGCGTATCTTAAAAAATATAAAAGTTTGATAACCGGTAACTCGAAAAAAATCGAAGTTAAGAGGCTTTTTTGAGGGGGGGTCATCTAAAAAGTTTCAGAATTTGTGTTTCTAAAGTTATAAAGTTAGAAAAAATAAAATGAAAACCTATTTTAGTAGATTAAATATAACTACTTTAAATATGAGTATTTAACATCTCGCATTATCCCAGTCTTAATAAATCAATAATCCAACTACCCACTACCCCCACAACCTACCACGAACGAAATTCTCCACTCCCCCTCAGACCGACACTGCCCACTACCCGCAAACATTACCCGCAACTAATCTCAATTCTCCTCCTAGGTCAAAGCCGACTACCTAGCCCTCCTGAAGGAGAAGGGGGTAGATCGCCACTCCCGCTTTCAAGAGGTTAAGAAGAAGATAGACTCTGAAGCGCGGTATAAGGCCGTGGAGGGAGGTGCGGCCAGGGAGGACTACTTTAGAGAGTATTGCAAACAGCTGAAAGATGATCGCAGGAAAGATAAGGACACCAAGGGTAAGTCCTAACCCCCTAATCTCTGCCTGCTCCCACCTAGCATCCTTTCCCGCTTCCTTCACTCCCCGCTTCCTCCCTTCTCGCTTCCGTTCCCAGTTATTTCTGTTACCTAACAAAATAATCCTGTGACATGTATCATGTTTGGACGTGCTTCTGACTACCCTCTCAAAGATCTAAGTAACTAGCGATCTGAAGAGATATTTACCAATCCTAGGGATACAAGTAAAAAAATCCATGAGCTATAATTGATTTTTCTGTTCGTACACGTATCTACACTAATACCAGTAGTTCATCATCATCATCTTCCTGCCCTTTTCCCACGTTATGTGGTCGGCACAATATGTGATCTTCTTCCATCTCCCTCTATCATTCGTCATCTCAGTACTCACTCCTTTCCTACCCATGTCATCTTTCACACAGTCCATCCATCTTTTCCTTGGCCTACCTCTACCCCTGTATCCATCCACATTCATATCTAACACTCTCCTCGTCACATGACATTCATCTCTTCTCATAACATGTCCATACCACGCTAACCTATTACTCCTCATCCTTTCTGTCACCGGTGCCACTTTCAGACTTCCTCTGATATACTTACTCATTCGTTATTTTATCCATCCTTGTCACTTCGCATCTCCGCCGCATGCACTCTTTTCTCGTCCGTTCCCTATAATTATAAAAATTATAATGTTCAATAATTTTATATAATAATTGTATATTAATTTTATAATATACAATAGAGTATTTATAAGTGTTAATAAATAACGTTTTGATTTCAGATCGCGAACGTAGTGTGAAGAAAGACAAGAAAGACAAGGAACGTGACAAGGAAAAGGACGGCAAAGACGGTAAAGAGGGCAAGGAGAAGAAGAAGAAGGAGAAGGGAGAGGTAAGTCTTCTATCTCTTTCACTCGAACACAGTTGATTATAGTCTATTGCTTTCTGTATTGACAGATAATACTATAATACTGATAAAAATGTATTTTGAAACATTTAGCTATCTAAGGACAGTTATAAGCGATCTATAGATAGCTTAGCTAATCCAGGGAGACGATAGCGGTAATCAGGGCCTTACTACAAGCTCTTCAGGCAATATCAAAGTAATATAACTTTGATATTTCGTACCACGACTTGTACAAATTGTATTGAAGTAGTGTTACTTCAAGCTTGAAACTTTGGCGTTTTCTGAAACATTATGATTTGTAAGAGCTTGTGGTAAGCTAGGGTCTCGCATCGCTTGCGACCAGTCGCCCGGCAGAGTTAACATAGCGCCACGACGAAAGTTGTCGACTGTTTTGTCTCGCTCTTTCTCGTGCGAATACGAGACAAAATTCTCAACAAAATTTTGTCCCGGCCGCCATGTTAGGCTGGCTTCAAATAACGTGATTATCCCCAGCTAAACTCTCCAAAAACAAAAAACTGTAGCGCACAACAACTTTAATATCCAGGCTTGGAAGAAATCTTAGATCTTTGAGAATATAAATGAATCGGGTAGTGAGAGGCACGTCCGAACATATTTGGCATAAGCGTTTTGCACAGTAGTAATTGTACGTAACAGTAGGTCTACCATGAGTTTTCACAATCAACAATCGCTAGCGACTGTAGTTAAAAAATTGTATGAAAACTTGTACAGCGCCTCTAGCGGATAGTTGGGTACTAAAACGTCACGTAGTTAACTATCCTACGTCACAGCGTACTACAGCGACTGTAGTTTGCGCTTCATTATTTGCTTAGGACTTGGTACCATGAGTAACAATTTTGACAGATGTCATAGTAACGTACTAAACTACTGTAGTGACGTCAGCCGATCTAAATGTGACAACTCATGGTAGACGTACAGGTGGCGAGCCCATCGTTTGTAGGAATACTAACCAATGCCAAATCTTCGAATGTTTTGGTAATAATACACTCAAACATACGTCTTTCTCAGTCGGATAAAAAATATCTATTTATTTAGTGACCATTTTTAGTATATTACAGCCAGGCTAATATGACAGCCGTGACAATATTTTGCCGAACTTGCTGTCTCATATCCGCACGAGGAAGAGCGAGACAAAACAGCCGACGAAATTTTGTCGTGGCCTTTATGTTAGCCCGGCAGAACGCTTCAGACAGTGAAACGGACAATACATGGAAGAGCATTCCTTGAGCTAAAAAATAACCACTCAAATATAGAGCCCTGGTAGGCGGGGCTGGTCAATTATGCCAAAGAATTATATCGAAAACTAGCTGTCCCGCCAGCGACTTCGTTCACTTAAAGTATCTAAACTGAGTTTCAAACACATCACACAACTCATAAAAATCCCATACTAACTTTGACACCCCATTTTACCCCTTTTTGAAGGTTATATTGAAAAATCCTGAAACACGTGTCCATTCGATTTGCATTTACAGTACACAAACTAAGTTTCAGACCATCGCACTACCCGTTAAAAAGTTCCCATACAAACATTGACCCCACATTTGACCCCTTTATGAAGGTTATATTGAAAAATCCTGAAACACGTGTTCATTCATTTGGCATTTACAGTGCACAAACAAAGTTTCATAGAAATCGCTCCACGCGTTAAAAACTTTCATACTAACGTTTTCACCCTCTTTCTCCCCCTTAGAGGTAGAATTTCTAAAAATTCCGCCTTAGTGGGTGGTTTTGTTATAAAAGGAAGCCACCTTCCAAATTTCAGCTTTCTATCCTCAGCGGTTTCGGCTCGGCGATGATCAATCAGTCAGTCAGTCAGGTTAAGCTCTTATATAGATATAGATTTACAGATTATTACACGTTACACGGCAATTTCAACCCAAACGTCGAGGGAATAAAGTCAACATTAATAAATTTTCGGCAAATCCATGAAGGAGTTTCATTTACCCAACTGTTGAAAAAGAAGAAATGTTTCCATGTTATTTCCGTTCACTGTCTTCAGAGAATTGAAATCTTGATATCTATATATATAAAAATGAATTGCTGTTCGTTAGTCTCGCTAAAACTCGAGAACGGCTAAACGGATTTATCTTATCTTGGTCTTGAAATGTTCGTGGAGGTCTAGGGAAGGTTTAAAAGGTAAGAAAACGTATATTACTTACTTGAAACGCGCAGACGAAGTCGCGCGCGGGTCAGCTAGTTCTGTATAAAGGAGTTAATTTTAAGTTTTTATTAATAAGTTCGTGCTGTTGCGAATAATTTATGATCATCGGAACTGTTTCGGACACGATCGCGTATTTTTGCGGCCTACCGCTAACTGTGATTAACTGTGCAATTATGATCGAGTTTAAACTACGAAGTAAGTACATAAAACACTTTTATATATACAATGTCATAGTCTGCGGGTTGGCTTAGTTCGTATATACATACACATAAAAAAACTAAACTTGCTGTATGTTTGCAGTATTGACGGGACACGGAGGATTGGTGCCAACATCGGACATGGTAGATAGTCGTACGGCCTATAGCCTTGGCTATGGGGTGGGGTGGCTCAGGTTATGAGCTAGGCCATAAATTCTAAATAGTGCTAAAAATATCGTACACGAAATATCAAATTAAAAAGTTTACAACTATAATTCTGGTTACGGACGAAGATCGTAAAACAGGGGCCTTTAACAGCTTAGGTTATATTAAAGTAATATAATTTATATCAAAGTAATATAGCTTTATATCAAAGTAATATAACTTTATATCAAAGTAATATAACTTTATATCAAAGTAATTTAGCTTTGATATTTCATACCATGACCTATAAAAATTGTATTTAATGCTACTTCAAGCTTTAACTTTGACGGTTTTTGAAACATGATGGTTTGTTAGCCCCAGGTTTTAGGCTAAGTCGTAATCTAGAATCTAGGTTACAGGCTAGGTCGTAATCTAGGGTACAGGCTAGGTCCTCACCAATGTAACGGGCTGTGTACCCTTGTAATTCACGCTGTAGCCCGCAGATATGACTAAAAAAATGGCAATCCATCCAAAAGCGGTCATTCAAAACAGTCATACTTCAAATCAGCGAAATTATCAAATACTAGCTTCCGCCCGCGGTTTCGCCCGCGAGATACTTACCTAAAATATAGCCTGACTGAAAGTACATTCTAGACATTCGTTAAAAAAATTCAGAAATTGGGTGGGTATTTGAGATTACTTCCTACATACCAACAAACAAACTTTACTTTTTATATTATGTTCAAAATTATTTAACCCCCTTTTCGTAACATTTTTTTTAACCGCATTATATAAATGGCTTGAAATTCTTTTGTTATATCATACTTTATCGAACGTTATAAAAGACAAATGTTAAAAGACGATTGTTAATACGTTATTTTCTATAAAAGTAAATACTGTAGTGCTTAAATCGACACTTCCTACGTATATTTATGTATTGAAATCGAATGTTATCATAATTATTGTTATCATCATCATCTTCCTGCCCTTTTTCCCACGTTATGTGGGGTCGGCACAACATGTGATCTTCTTCCACTTCCCTCTATCATTCGTCATCTCAGTACTCACTCCTTTCTTACCCATGTCATCTTTCACACAGTCCATCCATCTTTTCTTTGGTCTACCTCTACCCTTGTATCCATCCACATTCATACCTAACACTCTCCTCGTAACATGACATTCATCTCTTCTCATAACATGCCCATACCACGCTAACCTATTACTCCTCATCTTTTCTGTTACCGGTCCACTTTCAGACTTCCTCTGATATACTCATTCCTTATTTTATCCATCCTTTTCACTCCACACATCCATCTCAATATAATTATTGTTATATAGGATAATATTCAAAATTATAAATATGATAATATTCAAAACTTGTGATAATATTTTAGAAATGATAAATGTGATAATATTAAAAACTTGTGATAATGTTCGAAATTATGAATGTGATAATATTCTAAAGTTATTTAATGATAATATTCGAAAGCTATGGCGTTTTATTAATAGTTTATTTACGTAAGGCCGTGAGACTAACTATCGTGTCCGACACAGGTTCGATTGTGCTAATATCCTCTAGATTTAATACCCGTAAATGCTGCGTAATATATTTTTATCGAATATATGTATACAGCATTAGACCTGGGCGTCTACTCTGCAAAACAATCAACGATATATCGCTACAATAATTGTACACAGTCTACTGCAAGGGCGGATCCAGGGGGGGGTCATGGGGGTCATGACCACCCCCTGGGCTAGGTCCAAGACCTAGGTGGACCACTAATAAAAATTATATTTTATAAGGATTATAACTTTTTGTGACTTGACCACGATTATGTGACCCCCCCCTGGCACCAAAGCTGGATCCGCCCTTGGTCTACTATAAGTTACATCGTGTAGACTAACAAATTCAATTTTGACTAACTCACTGCTCAGTTGGTAGTAGCTCTGCCTTTTGCGCTGCAGGTTGTGGGTTCGATCCCCACCCAGGACTAACATTTGTGTGATGAACGCAGATGTTTGGTCTGTGTCTGGGTGTTATTATGTATTTTATGTATATATTTACAAAAAAAAAGTATATACTTAATTAATTTATTAACTTTCTGGTTCCCATAGTACAACCTTTGCTTAGTTTGGGACTAGATGGCGTTGTGTAAAATGTTCACCAATATTTATTTATTTATTATCTGAGCGATGGAACGGCTAACATTATTTTTGACAATCTGGTAAACCTACTACTACAAGCTTTAAGTAGCTTACTTTGGGGCTAGATGATGCTGTGTCGATTGTCCAGCATTATTTATTATTTATTTTATTATATTACTATAATAATAGCACTCACGCACGACACGAAATTTCGAATTTGACAAAAAAACTGTTAATTCGAGGAACATTCGATTCCGATTATATCGCATTCGTTTTGCGGAGTAGACACCCCGTATATATTCGACATAATATGCTGTATATACAGGGTGTTACCAGAATACTTCCGGAAACTTCAGGGGGTTATAACCATCAATATAAACAACTTTTTCTAAGAAACCAACACTGAGCGCGAAAAAAGCAGCTGTTTCATATGTACATTTTGGTATTGAACTTTTTATTTCGCGCTCACTGTCGGTTTCTTAGAAAAAGTTGTTTTTATTGATGGGTACTTTAACCCCCTGACGTTTTTGGAAGTAGTCTGGTCACACCCTGTATTCGATAAAAATATTATTACACCTCAATTCTAAATGTAGTTAAAATCTGTTTTAGCTACCAAATTTTAGACTCTGATCTTTTCATTGGTTCGACATGAGAAGTCATTTTTGAAATAAGTATGTAAACTAAGCCACTTGCAATTTTACATTATAAGTAAATTAATATTGACATTGAATCTAGATTTCCGTGATAGTCTGTCACGCTCTTTCGTTCGCAATGCGTGTGCGCGTCACGAAATTTCGAATAGACTATTCACGTAAACGTAGATTGAGTCAGTTGTTAACTCAAATGCATTTTTGTATCAAATATACGAAAAAAACATGATCACGACTGTAAAGCTGCCTGTCCACTGAAGCGGAGCTAGGCAGCGGAGCGGAGAAACGGAGAAATATGAACCAATAGGATTGCTTTAAATCTGTCCACTGAAGCTGAGCGGAAATTTTATGCAATCCTATTGGACAGGCAGCTTATTCTGTCTTTGCTCAAATTTTGCACAGTAGTTAGTATTTCGAATGTGAATATAAAATTCATGAGATAATATTCATAATACTGATAAAAGTAAATAATAATAGGTAACTAAAATGGCCATGCTTCGACAAAAATGCATTTGCAAGTACACTAACCATTACAAAATGATCCTTTTAATATTATTTAATAGATTTTGTTGAACACAAAAGAAAACTGATTAAACAATCCGTTTGCAGAACACTGAAGAAGAGACGCGTAAGCAGCCGACGCCACCACCGGACCAGTGGGCGGAGATCCTTGGCATCCCTGGCGAGGAGGCCAGAGCCAGGGCGAAGAAGGCCAAGGAGTTGGAGCTAGAGCTGGACTCCGACCGGACTGGTTCCACCAGTCCCGAGGAGGTCCTGTCTCCGAAGCAACTCCGCTCCTCGAAAAAGGAGACCCCGACCAAAGCGGAGACGATAAAGTCACCCCCGAAAAAGCGGAAACTAGAAGAGCTCAAGTCAGAGCCGGAGGAGGTAATATCCCCGGAGAAGAAGAAGGAGAAGAAGAAAGGCGACAAGAAGAAGGGGCCCGAAAAGACTGAGAAGAAGAAACGGAAGAAGACGGAAAAAGAATAGTGTTTAATGTACGTTTTCGGTAAGAAATGACGAAAGGAGCAGTGAATGGACAAGTGGCGGTTTAACTCGGTTCGGTTTTCATTTATTTTGGCGGGTAGTTTGAGTTTTTGAAGATTGTAGGTGAGACGGCAGAGGTGTTTTACGGTGAAGTTTGCTGAAGCACGCCTCTAGTGTTTGTTTCGTCGATATGACACGGACAACTTGAGAAATCGCTCGCTAAGTTCAGGATTCTACTATAGAATCTCTAAATACTCTAAAATCCCTCACTTCGTGAAGTTTGCTGAAGCACGCTTCTAGTGTTTGTTTCGTCGAGATACGGGCAATTTGAGAAGTCACTATGAATAATGACCGGTCAGGGCCGAGCCGCCCCTATGTGCGAAGTGTGCGGCGCGCACAGGCCCCAAGACAATAGAGGCGCCGCCATCGAAATTATTTTTGATACACTCAACACATTATTCTTTGTAGTGGAGTAGGTATAAGTAAAACCTAAAAGATGTACACCACTTTTATAGACACAATTTAATTTTTTTGCCGTATCAGGCGACACGTAGGTACCTAAGTTGAAACATGAAGATTCGTGAAAAAAAGAGGCGCTTCATAGGTTTTGCACACAGGCGCTGTGGGGGGTCGGCGCGGCCCTGTGACCGGTCTGTGTACATATCGCCCATATCGAGTGGGCAATAGACTTTTTCCGGTCAGTATTTATAATGACTACCCTATCTTGGGCGATATGTATAATAAAACAGATTAACCACTACAGTTCATCTGTAATTCTTTATTAAATGAAATTAAACTTACATAGTTCTTATTGAAAGATCGAAAAAATATAATAATGTTATTAATTTATAACGTAAACTAACCTCAATTTATTACATTGCCCGGCCCGAAGTAGGAAAGTATTAACCTCAATTTATCACATTGCCCGGCCCGAAGTAGGAAAGTATTAACCTCAATTTATCACATTGCTCGGCCCGAAGTAGGAAAGTATTCATACTTCCCGATCCATGTGATAAATTCAAGCCTCATTCATCTCAAACCTTGATTTATTATATGGACCACGGACCTTCAGGCATTATTGATATGGCCCGGCCAAAGTAAAAAAAATATCAATTTGAGCAACCTTGGTCATATATACGAATATTATAAAGAGGAAAGTTTTGTATTTTCGTTTGTAACGAATAAACTAAAAAACTACTGGTCCGATTTCAAAAATTCCTTTACCATTAGAATGCTACATTATCCCTGAGTAACATAGGCTATATTTTTTGTAGGTAACTCGCGAGCAAAGCCGCGAGCGGAAGCTAGTTATTTATAATGACCGGTCTATATTAATACTGCCCGGTTAATCAAGTTGCCCGTAATATATACATAGAAGAAGTTGCCAACACAAATAGTCGTGATCATGTCTGTAGCCTCCAGAATCAGTAGAAATCTCCTCAGATCTCTGAGAATAAGCTGACAAAAAACCTTCCATATCTTTTTCTCTTATATATAAAAATGAATTGCTGTTCGTTAGTCTCGCTAAAACTCGAGAATTACGGCTAAACGGATTTATCTTATCTTTGTCTTCAAATGTTCGTGGAGGTCTTGGGAAGGGTTAAAAGGTAAGAAAAATTCGAATAACTGCCGGGAAAACCCTAAAAATAGCCCTTTTCTATTTCCCATACAAACGTTTTCTAAATAAGTACGAAGTATGCCGGGTCAGCTAGTTTTGTATATAACAGCGTGAATTTGACAAAATTTATCGAAAAACACCTTGTACTTACAAAAGTATTGAAATAATAATGATATATTTTAACAAGTATTAGTAGTGGAAGTGATAACTTTTAGTGTTATTAACTTTCCACGCAGCTGGCATTGTCTCGTTCAGATGAGTTACTTTCGTGTAGATCAGAATACCTCCTCTTTATAATGCCAAGATCAGGTCATAAATTCTATGTATAATAAAAAATATCTATCTATGTACCTATATCATGTATTAAATATATCAGTTATCTAGTACCCATAACACAAGCTTTGAGTAGCTTACTTTGGGGTTAGATGATGCTGTGTGGATTATCCGGCATTATTAATATTATTTATTTTGTAAATAATATAAACCTTTATATAACACCTCGTGTTGGTCTTCTAGTGATGCAACGGATATCCGGTTACTATTCGGTATCCGGCCCGTCTTTTTGGCTCACTGGCCTAGTTTCATAGTTATCCGGTAACCATATTATCTGGCCGGATACCGAATAGCATAAAATTGATTAATTGTAAAACAGGATTGTTGAAACAAAAATCAATATAATTTACGAATTTTTACGAACTTACTTGATTCATTAAAAGTGTAATACGAATTAGTTCCCCTCTGCTGGATACAACTTGAATTAAAACACGCTCACACAATTTCTGCGTCGGATATCCGGCGCTCCGGCTGAAACTTACGCCGAATATGTATAATCCGGCTTCCGGCCAAACTACTGTCCGTTGCATCACTACGTAACACTACGTGTTGGTCATAATACCTCGAGTAAGTCTATATAATACCTCATAGGTTCGAATGAAAAAAATATATGTTAGTTACTACTGAAAGACGTTGTCTTGTCCAAATGTTGTAAAAATATTGTGATTTTTCGAATAGCAAAAATCGGCCTCCGGCCAAACCACTTTTCTGTTCACCTCATTTAGGTCTATATAACCCTTGTGTGATTCAGAATACCTCATAAGTCTATAATATCTTCTGCTTTCAAGTCAACGGTAAGGTTTATATCTTTTTTCCCAATGTTCGGCGACATGTATGGGTTTATAATATCTTGTGTATGTTAAAAAAATATATTATTTACTACTGAAAGACGCTGTCCTGTCCAAATTTCAACATAAAGGTATCAAATAAAAAATATTGTGTTATTTTTTATTTGTCATCTTACACGAAAGTAACCCTGCTAGCGAGACGACGACGGTTCTGATCTCAAACTACTCGCATGTTATCAAAATTGCAAAGCAGCGTCACATAAGTGTTATATTTAATCAAATTTATATCAAATATTATACCCGTGTATGTTTTTAATATGTTGTATGTATGTGCATCGTAGGAGGTCGGTACTAGAAATGCAACGGATATCCGATTGCTATTCGGTATCCGACCTTTTTTGCTTTCCGGCATCCGGCCGGATACCGAGCGGAAACTCTTCAAGTATTCATAATAGTTGAAGTAAGATGGTAGAATATGTTTGAGAACAATTTTATTAAAATTCAACTGTACTTATTCTAAGTGTCATACATAAATACCCCACTCCCTTCCCGATTACAAGATCATACAATTTCTGCACCGGATATCCGGCGAGGCTTCTGTCAGCGCGCCGGATATCCGGTCTCCGGCTAAACCACAGACTCCTGCGATGCAAATATAGTTTATTATTAAATATAATTACTTTATCAATTATCACATTTGACATTGTAAATATTGAACAAAATTGTAAAGATAAATAAGTTAGTAATGTTTAGGTATAAATTGTTCATTGGTTAGGCCGCTATGGAGGCCTAACGGCGGCCTTGCTCTGTCACTATAGAGTATACTTCTTAAACGAACTTATGAGGCAGAGGGACTGGCTAAAATTTATCAAAACACTCCTTATTTTATTTACGAGAAGACAGCCGAACGATAGTCTTGATTCTGCTGTTTCATCGGACTGGCTAAAATTTCCAAAATACGATCTTAAAAAAATATTATCTTTATTTAAATATATATAACTCAAAGGTGACTGACTGACATGTGATCTATCAACGCACAGCCCAAACCACTGGACGGATCGGGCTGAAATTTGGCATGCAGGTAGATGTTATGACGTAGGCATCCGCTAAGAAAGGATTTTGATTAATTCTACCCCCAAGGGGATAAAATAGGGGATGAAAGTTTTATTTTGTTTTTCAAGGCACCACGCGGGCGAAGCCGTGGGCGGAAACTAGTTAAATATATATATTCAAAGTCCATTTTCATTAATGACGACCTCTGTGGCGCAGCGGGCGAGAGTCCACCTGCGACGCAAGAGGTTGCGGGTTCGATTCCCGCCTCGGAACAAATTTGTGTATGATCTGCAGAAATTTGTTCCGTTGGTCTGGGTGTTTTATATATAATTATAATAAAAATATATCTATCTATGTAATATAATGTATTAAATATATCAGTTATCTAGTACCCATAACACAAGCTTTGAGTAGCTTACTTTGGGGCTAGATGATGCTGTGTGGATTGTCCAGCATTATTTATTTATTTATTTATTTATTTATTAATTCTTCTCAATCGTGTGGCTAATTAGTACAAACTAGTTTGGTGTGAGGATTAAAGTGCGTTTTAGTGACTGGCCTCACAGCTCAGTTGGTAGTAGCTTTGCCTTCTGCGCTGCAGGTTGTGGGTTCGATCCCCAGGACAGACATTTGTGTGATGAACGGAGATGTTTGTTCTGTGTCTGGGTTTTATTATGTATTTACAAAAAAAACGTATACAATCAATCTATCAGCTATCTGGTTCCCATAGTACAAGTTTCGCTTAGTTTGGGGCTAGATGGCGTTGTGGTAAATGTCCACCGATATTTATTTATTTATTTCAGAGGCTCTATTAGTGTACTCGAAATATTATTAAAAAGTACCTGGGTGACCCAGCATTGCTCGGTTTTTTTTGGTAAACGACGTTTTCTAAAAATGAAACGTAGCTAGATCGATTTATCGCCCCCGAAACCCCCTACACACTAAATTTAATGAAAATCGTTGGAGCCGTTTCCGAGATTCAGATTATATACAAGAATTGCTCGTTTAAAGGTGTAAGATTTTATTTTGATTATTAGAAATATATACGAATTTAGCTAGTCCGGTAAAATAACAGAATCAAATCTATTACATTGTCATCGAGTCCACATAAATACTAGCCTAGACTGATATACATTTATAAAAGAGCTACTTTCACGATCCATACTTGCGAGCAAAATCGGCCCACTCCAGTCTTTAACTACTATGCGGGGTGGGTCGATTTTTTTGCACGCAAGTGTATTATATAAGAATCAAAGCTCTGACTGACTGACAGACAACGCACAGCCTAAACCGCTGGTCCTAGAGACTTTAAATTTAGAGAAATTACATCTGTTTTGGTTAACAGCGCTTTATAAAGGAGTATTTCTAAATTCAACCTCTGAGGGGTTACAAAGAGGGGATAAAGTTGGTATGTAAAATCGTACTTACAAATTTGAAACATGTGTATATTAAACTGAAGTCGAGTTTGTAAAAATCTGTACATTAAATCACTTTTCTAATCGTATCATTAGTTATAAAATGTGTCTTATGCAAGGTACTTTAAGGCTCAATTCCGTGTTTACGGGCCTAATTCTGGGTAGCAGTAGCTTAAACTAATTTTATACTTTTAAAGTACGCACTACGTTTATTTATAAGAGAATTTATTGAATCCAACGTTCTTAACATTATGAGTTAAATTTTAAGTTTTAAAATAAAATTACGACTGTAATCCCCGGGCTCGGTAAATATCTTCCTCAGATCTTTTAGTTACTTAGATCTTTGAGGATATCTAAAGAGGTAGTCAGAGGCACGTCCAAACGTGACATTTGGTACATGCCCACATTTTGCAAACACGATTGATAACCGATATATAACAATTTGGAAGTTTATTAAACTAATCTGTTTTCTCTTTTACTCTGAAAAATAAACGAAAGATACAATGTATTCGTTAAAATTAACTTTAGTTACTGCTCCCAGAATCGGAACCATTGCGTTTTTAATATAATCTGTTGACGAAATTGTGTTTTGGCAGTGTTATTTAAGCCAAATTGTAAATAATAATTATATATAATTACTAATAATTAAAACCTAGTTATAAATGGTTGAGTTTTAAAAAATTAAACTACGATAAATCATGATTATAATATTAATGGATGTAATCATAATATAAAAATTCTGGACATAGAAATTACAAAGACTTACCGCGAGCTCTTTGGGCAATATCAAAGTAATATAATTTAAATATTACGTACCATGACCTATAAACATTGTATTGAAGTAGTGTACGTTACTGAAACATAATGGTTTGTAAGAGGTTGTGGTAGGGCCCCCTGTTTAGCGTTAATTATATTAAAACCATTATAGTTTTAAATGTTTATAATTGTGTCAATCTGTTTTGTTAGTTTTTACAATAAATTCATCAAAAACTCTGTTGATGTATTCATTTCTATCTTAAGGCGCTGTGGCTAGCTAATGACTTTTGAGAGTATGAAAAGTCCTAAGTTTCATCCTATCGAATTGTAATAATTTATGTTAAATTAAAAGTAATATTTTTTGTCATTTTATTCATAGATAAATTATCTACCCGTTGGTGTAAAACAATTATGAAAATGACCTCAACTTTAGAAGGAGAAGCAGGTTTTGTTTATTTTTTGAGGTTTTTTCGAGAATTAATACTAAAGTGAATACGACGTTTAAATAAAATTTAAAAAGAAGATTTTATAGATGAAATATTGAATTTTTTTTGTGACATTTCAGTTATTTTCCAGTACCTTTATTTACGGAGGGTAAAGCATTTGAAAAACAGCAAAACTCGGCGATCAGCTGACCACCGCGCCTTAAATCAATTTTTCTAGAACCAAATGTTCATACTGTTCCATCCATAAGGCTCTGATTCTGGGTGTTAGTAGTTAAAGTTAATTTTAACAATAAAAGTATGCAAGTCTCTTTCTAAAAAATAAAGACTGGCACTGACAGTCGAAAACGCTGTCAAAATAACAAAAAAATCCCTTTACCGGTAACTTTATTTTGCCAATAAAACCCGGGTTCTTGACGCGAGTGTAAAGTATGTGAATTAGAGTGAATAGTAAATTTTCAACAAAACAGCCATCTTTTGTTTAAAATTGACTTGACAACTTGACTATGACTCTGTGACGTTGACAATACTTATAAAAAAATTCACTTGACATTGGCAAAATTGTTCTCTAAGAGACAGATGCCATAATTGAAGAAGAAGAAGAACTTTAGTTAAACATAATGTTTGGGCCATTCTTCTGAACGGTTCGGTCATTCGCATCAAACAAATTTTGGTTATCTCGTAAAATATTATTTAATTTTAAATGTACCCTTCGTGAAATAACTTATTATCAACCAATCTTCTATTGCTCCATCTTCATGCTATCAGCTTGAAAGACGAGCTCGAAAATCAAGGTTAAAATAGTTTTAAAATAACGACAAATTATCCGATTGTATAGAATCGTCCGGGATTACGCTAATTAGTTTCAAAGGCGCACTTTTACTAATTATTTCACTGTACTGGGTCGAACTAGTGACATGATTAGATAATGGTTAAAAGAAACAAAAAAATATTGATTTGACATCTCCTGAAACTTGGTTTTCAATATACTCTAAAAAATAAACGAAAGAGACAAGTTTACTCTAAAATTAGTTTAAGCTACTGCTGCCCAGAATCGGGTCGTAATAAAGCTGCAATGTATAGAATTTTTGACTTGTGGTACTTATTTGGGCGCTGTATCGGGTCTGAGCCGAGCTTCTAAAATTTGACCCTTATAACTAAGTAAATAGAGCTGATAATCGGCATTCGTTATACCAGTCCTATACTGTTTCACGCAATATTCAGCTTTATTGTTACATTGATAAAGCTTAAATTCCAATGGTAAATGGAGTTCAGATCAAGCCCGATAGGTACTAGCATGAATCTTTGGTTTTCTTGAGGATAGACATATTTTGATAAGACTCTGGTAAATAGATACGTACCGCATATTATGCGGATTTATCACTAACTTTAGATTTTATATTGTATAGATAAAATCGAAATGGTAATTAATTCTGTGGATCATACAATAATATTGTGTATCATACATAAATCATACAATACATATTTGTCTTGTAAATTATTATATAGGATGTCCTGAAACTAGTAATTTTTGCCTGAAAGAGTTCTTGTTCACGTGTCGAGAATTACCTCCCTCGAGATAACAAACTACTTTTGAGACACCCTGTATTATCTATTATTATTTTTGAATCATTTAGTATTATATTATAGATAGATATATTAGTATTAATGTGTTTTGATACATACACAGTGCAATTTTATGGTAGGTATTTTATTTTCAATCTATAGGCCCACTTACAATAACGAACACTCACGACTGTAATCCCCAGGCTCGGTAGATATCTCCTCAGATCTCTGGTTACATAGATCTTTGGTTATTTTTATTATCTATAAAGAGGGTAGTCAGAGGTTTATTTACGCGTGCATCCTTATTACAACTAGTAGATCGCAAAGTTGACAAACATTTTTTTTTCAACTCTCACCCCCTTGTCACACAATGTCACAATTCGTCGACCCCCCCCTTATCGTGTGACATAATTTATGGATGGCCTCTAACGAAACTAGGAAGATAAATTTTGTGTGTCAATAATGTATCGAATTGCGTGAAATTTTGAGTTTAACCGCGTGTTAGCTTGTTTAATTTAAGATTAATACGTCATTAAAAAATTATTAGTTATTAATTTATACATCAAGTACACTAATGTACTACGTTTTTAATATTAATTTTGAAAGTGTAAATAGTTTTGACGATATGATTTATTTGTATTTTTAAGAGTTTGTTAATAAATTAATATTTGTCCATGTTTTATTTTATTTTTGTACCTTTATTTTACGTAAAATCCACAAACTGAAATTAAAATATACACTTGCGTGCAAAAAAATCGACTCACCTGTACTTTCCGATTCCGAACACAATCAAATGAACGCTAAAATTGAAAGTTCTTTTGTCTGTAAGCCTGTTATGTAGGAAAATTATTAAGAATTTTAACTAATTTTAAATATTAGCTCTCCATATTTTCGGTCAAAATTAAAAAATACAAGTGAAAGAATTACTTCGATGCGTCAATTAGTTTCCGATTTATAGAAGTTAACGTGGAATGCGTTGTAAATTGACGTCACACGTGGTCACGTGACTGTTAGCGGGACTCGATATTTATCGTAAATTTAAATGCCTGTAAAATCAAAACTAATAGGTATTTTTGACTACAGCAAAAACTAGTGTATTTGTTTACATACAAGCTTTACTGTAACATTCAACCGATTTGGCATACCTAGTGACATTCTTAATTCGCTTAATACACAATCAATACGTCTTATAAAACCTTATTTTTCCATCTTTCATACAATATTCAAAACCTGTTTCTTGATAGAAAGTTGGTATTTATGTTCCAATTCTGAGATTCCGTGAACAAGGATCATACAAAAAGCGCTAGGGCCCAGCGAGTTTGTTGTCAGTTCTTCTCGGACTGGGGATAGGACTGGAATTGGCACCTAGACTCACCTAGTGTGTAAGACGATTCAAAATGATCCCTGTGATTTTAATTAATAAAGATATTATGGGGTAGAGGTAAACCAAAGAAGAGATGGATGGACTGTGTGAAAGATGACATGGGTAAGAAAGGAGTGAGTACTGAGATGACGAATGATAGAGGGAAATGAAAGATCACATGTTGCGCCGACCACATAACGTGGGAAAAGGGCAGGAAGATGATAATGATGATGACTATGACTTACGTGCTATGCCGATTTTTTTGCACGCAAGTGTATGTAGCCATATACCTTGTATAATAATATGTAGGTACCTAAATACACTTCACATTTGTAAACTATACGTCCAATCTTTGACATCCGCAGACGAAGAAGGAGGAGCCACCAGCCACCGAAGACATGGAGACTGAAGAACCGGTAGCGGACTCCGACACGGCCGCGAAAGAGAAGGAAGCTCGCGCGCAGGCGTCTATCAAGGAGAGGGAGAGAGAGGTGCAGAGGGCACTCGCTACCAGTCTGCGAGACCGAGACAAAGAGAGGGAACAGCATAAGAGAGACGAGGCGGTGCAGGTGAGATAATAGTATTGTCAGTGAGCGAAGCGAGCCGCTTTCTATACTAATACTAGCGACCCGTTCCAGCTTCGCACGGGTGCAATGCGGATAATAAATACACTAAATTGTCCTTATTTACGACATCAAATTAGAAAAACCTCTAAAATTATCAGTGAGGATTAGTAGAGGAACTACTATCATGGATGTATTATACATTAAAACCTTCCTCTTGAATCGCTATCTATTAAAAAAACCGCACCAAAATCTGTTGCGTAGTTTTAAAGATTTAAGCATACATAGGGATATAGGGACAGAGAAAGCAACTTTCTTTTATACTATGTAGTTATTATAAAGAGGAAAGTTTTGTATTTTTGTTTGTAACGAATAAACTCAAAAACTACTGGTCCGATTTCAAAAATTCTTTTACCATTAGAATGCTACGTTATCCCTGAGCAACATAAGCTGTATTTTATGTATCTATCTGGTAAGTAAGTAAAGTAAAGTAAGAGAAATACTCGTAAGTAAAGCAAGTAGAGGAAGGCCGAAAATAAAGTGGTTTGATTGTGTGAAAGATGATATTAATGTAAGAGGAGTAGACACAGAGTTGACGAATAATAGGAGTGAGTGGAAGAAGAAAACATGTTGTGCCAACCCCACGCGTGGGATAAGGGCAGGAGAATGATGATGATCAGCTATCTGGTTTGCTTTGCTTAGTTTGGGGCTAGATGGCGTGTGAACTGTCCACCAATATTTATTTATTAATTTTTTTGTAGCATTTCAACGCGCTGCTGGCTGACTTGGTCCGCAACCCCGAGCTAGCGTGGCGGGAGGCCAAGAAACAACTCAAGAAGGACCATCGCTACAACCTAGCCGAACTACTCTCCAAGGACGACAAGGTTATATACAAATATATCTATCTATACCTATACTCGTATAAGGGTCGGTTCACATCTGACGGAAGTTGCGTCGCGTGACGCCAGAACAGACTAATATATGAGAAAACATTCAACCTTTCACACTTAACCGATGATGCGTTAGTGCGAATACTAACTACAGTGCAAAATGTCTTGAAAAAAGACTCCTGGACTCTTCAGATATCCTCAAAGATCTAAGTAACTGGAGATCTGAGGAGATATCTACCAAGCTTCTTATAAGCGACGATGGGCTTGCAACCTGTCACGTACGCAATACTAACTATAGTGCAAAATGTAGGCATGTACCAAATACCATGTTGGGATTCATTTTAGTTATCGTAAAAGATCTAAGTAACTAAAGATCTAAGTAAATAAAAATCATCGGGTAGAGGAAGACCCTCTCTCTACCCGATGGGACTACGAGATTAAAAAAGTCGCTGGCTCGAACTGGTGGCAAATAGCGCAAGACAGAGAAAAATGGGCAATTTTGGAGGAGGCCTTTACCCAACCTGGGGACCTAGCTTAATGCATATTAATAAGGCAACTAGAACTAGAAATAAGTCATTTAGTATTAATAGTAATAGAAATTGAACTTGAAGTATGTAACCATACCTTAGTAAAGTAATTAACTTAGCAATTTAGATTAGCTTGGTCAAATAAAGGCTTTTTTATTTTATTTTATTTATTTAACTAAAGATCTGAGGAGATATCTACCGAGCCTGGGGATTACATGTTATCTCCTCCCCCAGGAGCGTCTGTTCACGCAGCACACCAGCACGCTCGCGTCGAAGCGGCGTGACAAGCTACGAGCTATACTCACAGACCTGGGTATAACTTGCACCTCGCATTGGAAGGAGGTCAAGGAACAGCTGAAGAATGAGCCAACAGCGCCAGTCTACTCCAGCTCCTCACAGGTATTTACAAGGGATCTTAGTTTTTGGTGGACAGTTCGCACAACGCCATCTAGCCCCAAACTAAGCAAAGCTGCACTATGGGAACCCGGTGGTTATAGATTAATTTGTAAATATATACATAGAACTAGCTTCCGCCCACGCGGCTTCGTCCGCGTGGTACCTTGAAAAACAAAATCAAACTTTCATCATCTATTTTATCCCCTCGGGGGTAGAATTAATCAAAATCCTTTCTTAGCGGATGCCTACGTCATAACATCTACCTGCATGCCAAATTTCAGCCCGATCCGTCCAGTGGTTTGGGCTGTGCGTTGATAGATCACTATGTCAGTCAGTCAGTCAGTCAGTCACTTTTGAATTATATATATACAGTCGTGGTCAACTAATTAGGGACATGCAAGATAGTGAAGAACAATAACCGGTTATGTACATACAAATATAAAACCCTATTGATTTCTCAGTAACTATTATTTGCATAATTTGGTCCGATTATTATGCTTTAAATGGCTGTAAATAAAAGAATAAATAAATAGAAAAAAGTATTTAATATCAAAGGTTGAACATGTATTCAATTTTAAGGTATAATTCTGTAGCTGGACATTTAATTAAGGACAGTAAACTATAATGAAAAATAGAGTTAAACAAAACTAATAATCTGCAGTATTATAATATCTTTAACAGCTCCATTTTATTACGTGTAAAATCAGTACCCAGTAGCAAAACCTTTGTTAGTAATTACCGCTTGACACCGATGTGGCATAGACATTATCAGTTTCTGGCATGTTTCGACAGGAATGTTTGCCCATGCCTCACAAAAAGCTTCATTAAGTTCATCTAAAGTTGTGGTACGATAAGTGGCTACTTTTTTCTTGATTTCGTGCCAAAGGTGCTCGATTGGGTTAAGGTCCGGGCTATTTGCTGGCCAATCTAGCACCGATACTGACTGACTGGTAAGAAACGACTTGACTGAACGGGCGGTATGTTTTGGGTCGTTATCATGCTGAAACGTCCATATAATAGGGAGATGCTCCTCAGCATAGGGAAGCATCGTTTCCTCCAATATTGCCTTGTATTGATGTTGGTCTAAGTTACCCTGAACTTTCCTCACAGGTCCCACTCCACGTCCAGAAAATGAACCCCACATTTTAATGTTTCCACCGCCATGTTTCACCTGCTTTTTTGTGAATCTTGGATTCATTTCCGCTTTTACTGGACGCCGTACGTATTGCCTTCCATCTGAAGAAATCAAATTAACCTTGGTCTCGTCAGAGAATAATACATGTTGCCATTGGGCGTAGGTCCAATGTCCATATTTACGTGCAAACGCCAAACGAGCATTTCTATGTTCTTTCTTCAACAACGGTACTTTGCGAGCCACTCTTCCGAACAACCCTGCTTCTACCAGACGTCGTCGAACGGTCCTAGCTGAGACACCAGCTCTTTCGTCTGTCCCAAACACTTCGTGTTTAATTAAAATAGAGCCTAGAAACGGATCTTTCTTAGCTAACCTGGCTATCATTCTATCTTCTTGCGGAGTTGTTTTTCTCGATCTTTTTGTTCTGGGCACATTTAAATCTGTGTTATTGCGTCTGACATGTTGCACTGCATTGTATACCATAGTTTTTGAACAATTTAAATGTTCTGCTATCCTTCGGTATGGCCAACCATGCTCGACAACAAACTTCATGATAATTTTTCGTAGTGTTGGATCGCAACTTTTATTTTTACCCATTTTTCTTCAAAATATTTTTCAAAACTTAAAATAAATATCGGGATTGCCGCCAAAACTACCACGAAACAATAAGAGAAGAAGTAAAAAAGTATTGAGATTCAAATTTTGAAAATAGAACGCAATATCTCAGTGTCCCTAATTAAATGGCCAGCCAGCATTATTTGAACAAATAGCACTACGATAATCTATCAGCTATACTGTAAAGAGGTTTAATGTTTAAGAAGTTGTTATTGTTTGTATAATCGGGCACATAAATGACTAATTATACTTACATGTAAGAGATATGGAATATGGTTTAGACTCGTTGGAAAATAAAAAATAAATTCACAATTCGGTTTAACCAAAGAGTGTCCCTAATTAGTTGACCACGACTGTATATATATATATATATTTAGATAAGATACATAACACCCAGACACAGAACAAACATCTTCGTTCATCACACAAATGTTAGTCCTGGGTGGGGATCGAACCCACAACCTGCAGCGCAGAAGGCAGAGCTACTAACAGAGCTGTGAGGGCTGTCTAATATCAAAGTTTTTGATATTGCTCGAAGACTGGCCTCACGTTGGCCTACATTTAAAATTAACTAATATTTTACGAGATAACCAAAATTGTACAATGACGAATGAAAAGTCAAAATATCTTTACTTATTCAATAAAAACATAGGGATCATTTTAAATTGCTCTGAAACGGTGAAGGAAAACATCGTGAGGAAACCGGCATACCCTAGAACCAAAAATTCGAAAGTGTGTGTCAAACGTTAGTATTCTTATAAGCGGCGATGGGCTTGCAACCTGTCACGTACGGAATACTAACTACTGTGCAAAATGTGGGCATGTACCAAATGTCATGTTTGGACGTGCCTCTGACTACCCTCTTTAGATATCCTCAAAGATCTAAGTAACTAAAGATCTGAGGAAGACATCTACCGAGCCCGGGGATTACAGTCGTGATCATATTTATTTATTTTATTTATTATTTTAAATTTTACATACTTTACACATTAGGTGAGTCTAGGTCCACATTCCAGTCCTATCCCCAGTGCGAGAAGAACTGACAAGAAACTCGCTGGGCCTAGCGCTTTGTATGATCCTTGTTAACATTGTTAGGGACACCTAGCAGAGTTGGAGCTGATTCGTCCCAAGCTTTTTTGTCATCTAAGTATTTTATAATAAGCTTATCGAGTCGGGTTTTTGTTTAATTACATTTTTGAATTTCCCAATCGATAAATCAAGCAATAGTGAGAACAATGACGAAACCATTGAAGAGAATCATCTATTACCACTACACCACCAGCGCTCATCTATACTAATGCAACTAAAGTTCCTGTTAGAAAATTCAAAGCCTTCATTAAAAATAATCTCTTGAAGAAAGCATATTATAATAAATTAATATATTGATGATAGGAACTCATGGCCCGATGTCGCTCCGCCCTCCGACAGCTAACCAATTTGCAATGTAAACGCTGTCCTTTTGTTTTATGTATTTATGTTCTGTTTTGTCTTTTGTTTTATGTTATTATTATTAGATAATCTTGATTACATTTTTTTTGTAAGGATCATACAAAAAAGCGCTAGGACCGAGACGAGTTTCTCGCCTGTTCTTCTCGTACTTGGGTTAGGTTGGAATTGGCACATAGATTCACCGCATGTAAGACGTTTCAAAGTGATCCTTGTGATTGTATTGAATAAATATTTTTTCAATTTCAATTTCAATTTTCAATTTAATATTATAAAAAGAAAAGTTGTATTTTTGTTTGTAACAAGTAAACTCAAATACTACCAATTTCAAAAATTCTTTCACCATTAGAATGCTACATTGTCCCTGAGTTACATAGGCTATAATGTATACTAACAACACGCCCCGGCTTCACACGGGTAGCAAAAGTATCTCTATTTTTTTTAAATAAAATATAGCCTATGTTACTCAGGGATAATGTAGCATTATAATGATGAAAGAATTTTTTAAATCGGTCCAATACTTTTTGAGTTAATTCGTTACAAATATCGTCATCATCTTCCTGCCCTTATCCCACGTTATGTGTGGTCGGCACAACATGTGATCTTCCATCTCCCTCTGTCATTCGTCATCTCAGTACTCACTCCTTTCTTACCCATGTCATCTTCCACACAGTCCATCCATCTTTTCTTCGTCCTACCTCTACCCCTGTATCCATCTACATTCATACCTAACACTCTCCTTGTCACAAATCAATAATTCGTTACAAACAAAAATACAATACAAAATTTTTCTCTTTATAATATTAGTATAGATAAAAAAAATAGAAATACGTTTAATGTATTCTCAGATGGAGCGAGAGTTCCGTGACTTCCAACGCGACAAGCAGTCAGCAGCCAAGACCCAGCTGCGGCAGTTGCTGCTGGAGACGCGCTCCATCACGCACAAGACCCTCGCCGCGGTGAAGGAACACACCGCCGCCATGCGCGCCGTCCACGACTCGCTCAAAAACGACGCCAGGTGAGAACACACCAGATTGGCTATTATTGGTCTACCATGAGTTTTCACAATCTACACTCGCTAGCGACTGTAGTTCAAAAACGTATGAAAACTTGTACAGCGCCTCTAGCGGATAGTTGGGTACTAAAACGTCGCGTAGTTAACTATCCTACTTCACAGCGTACTACAGCGACTGTAGTTTGCGTTTTATTCATTTGCTTAGAATTTGGTACCATGAGTAACAATTTTGACATAGTTTTCCATCCTTTCATACATTTACCTCCATCGGAAATATTAAGGAACTAAAATAAGGCCGATATCGTGAAAACTCGGTTTGAAAATCATTGCTGGGACTGCCGATTGGATATTTTCGATATTATTGATCTTATTTTAGTGTAACATTATAACAAACTTCGAACTTTTTAGGGTATCCTCACGATGTTTTCCTTCACCGTTTAAAGAGCGCATTGCGCAAATATATTTTTCCAATAAACTCATTGGTGCACGATTCAAACCCACCTTCGGATCGCGAGGCAGGCCACCACTACACCACCAGTGCTCTTAACTAACGTTCTATTACCAGATATATCGCCTTGGAACACATAGCAGAGGAACGAGAGACCATCATCACGTCATACCTCGAAGAGTTGGACAAGAAGGGCCCTCCCCCGCCGCCCACCGCCACCGAGCCCTCTCGGAGGCCCAAGCCTTGATGGTAAGGATACTGACCGCCTACACACAGACAGACATTTCCTCAACCACACAACACATCACCTCACATACCCACAACAAATATCCCCTCACGTACCTACACAACACATACCCACACAACGCATCTCCTCACATACCCACACGACACATCCCCTCATATATTCACAACACATCACATCACATACCCACAACAAATATCCCCTCACGTACCTACACAACACATCTCCTTACATACCCACACGACACATCCCCTCATATACTCACACAACACATTACCTCACATACCCACAACAAATTTCCCCTCACGTACCTACACAACACATTCCCTCACATCCTTGCATACACTGCATACTCTTTCACACGCACCCTCACATAACACATCTTGTAATTCTTTATTGTACACAGTGAAATAACAAGCAAGACAGAAATAAAAATACATGTACAAAGGCGAGCTTAACCCTACAAGAGTTTTCTACCAGCAAACCTTAGAGACTAGGGAGAAGCTATAACATAGGGCATTCATCATCAAACATCCTCTTATAAACACACACCAATTCTTTTTTTAACAGCGGGTCAGCTATTTTATAGTTTTTCTCTTTCCAGTTACCAAAAACCAATCACCAAAAACAGGCAAGCCAGTCTGCGTATATCTATCGAACTACAAAATGTGTATGCTGAGTCATTTTGTGAATAATTCCTCTAGTTGATATATTTA
Organism: Cosmorhoe ocellata; assembly: GCA_963675405.1. Taxonomy (NCBI): domain Eukaryota; kingdom Metazoa; phylum Arthropoda; class Insecta; order Lepidoptera; family Geometridae; genus Cosmorhoe; species Cosmorhoe ocellata. The sequence goes on along the minus strand of OY776271.1, from coordinate 4,453,999 downwards.
ATTGAATAAATGCGTTTTTCCAAGTCCGTGTGGTTTTTATTCAAAAATAAATAATATGCTACAATGAAAATATACATTGGTATGTAATGTATTAGTAAAATACATATTATGTAAGCGGTTTCGTCGCATTATGGAAAATTTCCTAAAATACGATCTTTAGTTTGTTCTAAACTAATCAAATCCACCCCTAGTTAGGATTCGACCAAATTAGTTTAAGCATTATCCACAGAAATAATCAGTTATCGAGATTTTGTAAGAATATTAATTTATCTCGAATTTAACTCGAAAACGTGAGGAACAATAGTAAGGCCGCCTTCGCGTAGGTATCGGGATGAATTACTAGGTTCGTGGTCGCTTTCGAATTAAATTTTCACAAGGGTATATCTGTATTTTTTGTTTCTAGTATTTAATTTGTTTATACAACGATTGTATTACCAAGACAAAACCATTTCGCTGCGGGAAAACAACCATTAAAATTTCACGGTGTATAAACGAATCCTACTAATATTATAAACGCAAAAGTTTGTAAGAATTATGTATGGATGTAGGTTTGTTACTCTTTTACACTGAAGCTACTGAATAATTCTGGATTAAATTTGGCACAGATATAGATTATCTGGAATAGCACATAGGCTACTTTTTATCCCGGAAATATGTATGATTCCCGCGGGATAGATTTGTTTTTCAAGGTACCACGCGGGTGGAAGCTAGTAACTAATATAAATGGCCCAATAATAAGGATAAATTAACAATAGTTACACCAGCGTTGGTCGAATCCACGCTAAGTAAGGTAAATAGGTAGGTATTATAAATAATCTAAAAGTCTAAATCTTCTGGAGCAAATCGAATACGGCGAGATGGTAGCTCCCACACCTTGACGCTTCCCTCCGCGTCGCCGCTCGCTATACGGCACATCCTGAAATCAGAAAGCATTGTCTATCTATCTATCTAAATAAAAATGAATTGCTGTTCGTTAGTCTCGCTAAAACTCGAGAACGGCTAAACGGATTTATCTCATCTTGGTCTTGAAATGTTCGTGGAGGTCTAGGGAAGGTTTAAAAGGTAAGAAAAATTCGAATAACTGCAGGAAAACCCTAAAAATAGCCCTTTTCTATTTCCCATACAAATGTTTTCTAAATAAATGTATAGTCAATTTGAACTTTATTTCTATTGAATAAAGTTCATATTAAATTATAATCACTCACTGCTGTCTAAGCAATGTAGAAAGCGGTACAAAGTTGGCCGGGACAGCTAGTACTAATATATATATTGGTGGACATGTCACACAATACCCTCTAGCCGCGAGCCACAAACTAATCGAAGCTTGTTCTATGGAAACCAGATAGTTGACAGATTAGTATATTTCATCTTCTTCCTGCCCTTTTCCGACGCTAAGTGGGGTCGGCACAACATGTTTTTTTCCTCCATTTCTATCATCCGTCATCTCAGTACTCACTTCTTTCTTAACTTCTTTTTTAACAGGTTATATTTATTACCTACTAGAAAAAAATAGGGATCCCTACTAAAACTTACCTACATTATGTAATACCTACTTAATTAATACTTAAGTAGGTTAACTCTTGCACGGACGCAGGTAAAACCGTTACAAGAAAATTCAAAAGTTTCAATTTCCCACTTCATATAAATACTTATAAAAATAAAACTAGATCACTTAGCTTGTTTCTGTAAAAAGTAATATAATCTTGGATATATTTTCTGTGATATTTTTGTAAAGTCACAGGGTAACGACTAGAATAACATATTAATTCCGGAAATGTTTACCAAATCTAAGGGTTAAGTAGTGTTTATGAGCCCTCATAATCCCCTCACCCGCTATGGTCGACGGCGACGGCCGTGGAAGCCCCTCCCGCGAGCCCCTCGACCGGCACGCGTCGACCCCCTCCGGCGTCGAACAGCACCACGCCACTAGCAGCGCCCAGCACCGCCACTAAACCATTACGGATCAGCCAACACACGCATGAAATCGGAGACTCCAACTGATAAACCTGAAAATTTAGTGTGAATTTTATCTTTTTTATCAACCCCAGACGTTTGACGTGTCTGTCTGTCTGTGTTTGTTTGTGTGTGTCTGTCTGTGGCATGGTAGCTCCCGAACGCATAGCCGATTTTGATTTTGTTATTTTTTGTTTGAAATGTGAATTAGTCCTAATATTACCTACATATTTTTTCACAACTCCCTCAATATAGTTATCAAATAAAAGGGCTTAAGTAGTAGAATACCTACTATAGGTACACTAAAAATTTAACACCCAAAATGGCCGCCCCAACAAAATGGCGGGCCAAGTTTGTGTCAAGGGCTTTTTAAATTTTTAATTAAATTCACTAGTGTAACCTTTACCTTAATAGGTATTCCAAGGTTTTGTTATAAAAGGAAGCCACTTTCCAAATTTCAGCTTTATAGCGGTTTCGGCTCGGCGATGATGAATCAGTCAGTCAGGTTAAGCTCTTACGGCCAATTTCTATATTCTATCTATCTGCGGTTTTTGGATTTTGGATAGGTATTTGACATTACCTTCTATAGTATAATTGTCAAATACCTATCTATCCATAATCCAAAAACCGCAGATAGATAGAATACCTACAGAAATCGGCCGTTAGATGAGTATTAAGTAGATATAAATACTAGTAATATTTACCTTCAACGGACAAGCCTGATTTATATCATACACACGTAGCTCCGAATCAATCGACGCCGATATAAAGATACTAGGCTTCTGATAGCTGAAAGATACGTTCAAAACACACGTGCGATGTCCCTCCAGCACCTCCAGAACCGGATCAGGACTTCCAATCTGTTGCGGAGGTTTAATCTTGCAAAGGAAAAGACTCCCACTCTTAGTACCAACAGCGAAAATATCTCCAGGAACTTTTTCCTCACTCGGCCGTAGCGGACATGACTTTATAAAATCAAAGCAAGTTATATCAGGCGCGGCTACATTTCGCGTCCCATTAATCTTGTAAGAGACTACGATTTCAAAGATCTTGAGACTTGCGTTCACTTGCCATACGCTCACGGTTCCATCACTCCCTGATGATATAAGTATCTGATCGGACGCACCGCGTCTTTTCCCTGTATGATTTATCTGCATAGTCAGGTATAGATTAGCGAGAGACGTATCAGCCCATTGCAGTGCGGAAACTCGCTTGGAACCGTGACATCCGGGGGGTGAACTCAGCCGCTTTACCTCCGAGCCCTCTCTCAAATCGCACATTACAACTTCTCCTGTAGTGGTGCCGTAGGCCAGAATCGCAGCTATAGACGGATGGTATTTGACTACTGATACGCAGTTCTTTTCAGTGATATCCAAAACGTTAATGAGTTTTGCGCCCTCGGTGCGTTTGGCTGTATAGATTCTAATCAAACCGTCGTGTGTACACCAGTTTTCATGTTGCGTCTTACCAGTGGAAACTGCGAGAGAGTTCCCAGCACTGCTCCAAGAGAGATCTAGGACAGAAGCCGCCTGGTCTCCCGCTCCATCGCAATCCTTAACCCTGATCTCTTGGGAGAGCTTTGCTATGATACTCTCTTCTTCCTCAGAGTCGGAGGAACCGTAAATCTCTTTATCGTTCTCATCGAGCTGATCAATCATGGCGGGGACGACTCTGCGTAAGAATTCGTTCAAACCTGGTGGAGGGTATTCGTGGAGGATATCGTCTTGGGCGTTCAGCTCTTCAGGAGTTGCCATTGAACCGCATTCCTTGGACAAATAGGTCTGGGAAGAAACGCCGCTCTCCTCAAACTCGGTGGTTTGCGTTGAACAACTGGTCTCTGAGCGTTTTTTTGAGGATACCGAGTCAAACCCCACCGCTTCGCTATCGTATGCGCTTAAATTCGACATTATATCTTAGCAAAAAACTATTTTAAAATAAATGATATCTGACGTCTATTTACTAACATTCATTTATTGTTTTGTTTCGGTTGTCATAGCAACTGTTTTTCTTGACATACTGTTTTGTTGCTAAAAGCGGTTTAACTAACATAAGGTGATTAGTATTTATTTCAATAGTTAAAAAACCCTGTTGAACGTAATTGAAAATAGATTTTTACAACATATTACTTGATATTTATTTAGTATTTCTAAAGTCTTCATTATTTTTGTAAATACACTAGCTGTCCCGCCAGCGACTTCGTTCGTGTAAAGTATCTAAACTGAGTTTCAAACACATCACACAACTCATAAAAATCCCATACTAACTTTGACACCCCATTTTACCCCTTTATGAAGGTTATAATAAAAAATCCTGAAACACGTGTCCATTCGTTTTGCATTTACAGTACACAAACAAAGTTTCAGACCAATCGCACCACCCGTTAAATAGTTCCCATACAAACATTGACCCGACATTTGACCCCTTTTTGAAGATTATATTGAAAAATCCTGAAACAGGTGTCCATTTATTTTGCATTTACAGTACACAAACAAAGTTTCAAACCAATTGCACCACCCGTTAATAAAATTCCATACAAACATTGACTCCCCATTTGACCCCTTTTTAAGAGTTATATTGAAAAATCCTGAAACAGGTATCCATTCATTTTGCATTTACAGTACACAAACAAAGTTTCAGACCAATCGCACTACCCGTTAAAAATTTCCTATACTAACTTTGACACCCCATTTTACCCCTTTATGAAGGTTATATTGAAAAATCCTGAAACAGGTGTCCATTTATTTTGCATTTACAGTACACAAACAAAGTTTCAAACCAATTGCACCACCCGTTAATAAAATTCCATACAAACATTGACTCCCCATTTGACCCCTTTTTAAGAGTTATATTGAAAAATCCTGAAACAGGTATCCATTCATTTTGCATTTACAGTACACAAACAAAGTTTCAGACCAATCGCACTACCCGTTAAAAAGTTCCTATACTAACTTTGACACCCCATTTTACCCCTTTTTAAAAGTTATATTTAAAAATCCTGAAACACGTGTTCATTCATTTTGTATTTACAGTGCACAAACAAAGTTTCATGAAAATCGCTCCACGCGTTACAAAGTTTCATACTAACGTTTTCACCCTTTTTCACCCTCTTAGAGGTGGAATTTCCAAAAATCCCGCCTTAGTGGGTGGTTTTGTTATAAAAGGAAGCCACATTCCAAATTTCAGCTTTCTATCTTCAGCGGTTTCGGCTCGGCGATGATCAATCAGTCAGTCAGTCAGTCAGTCAGTCAGGTTAAGCTCTTATATAGATATAGATAGAAGAAGATATCTAGCTAGCTATCATCATTCTCCTGCCCTTATCCCACGCTAAGTGGGGTCGGCACAACATATTTTTTTCCACTCACTCCTATCATTCGTCAACTCTGAATCTACTCCTTTTATATTCATATCTTTCATACAATCAAACCACTAAATAAAAGTACATATCTAACTATAATGTCTGTAATTATATGACTACTCTCCTGGGGCCTTACCACGAAGTCTTCCTGAACGATTCCGTTTTAGAAACATCAAATTTAAAGCTTGAACTATTTCAACACAATTTGCATAGGTCATGGTACGAAATAACAATGTTATATTAATTCGGTAGTGTATTATGAATTCGTGGTGACTGATCTTTCTCCCATTCCTACATAATCCCGCGCACGTTTTTATTGAAAACTTGCTTCCGCCCACATGGTAACTTGAAAAACAAATCTATCCACGGGAACCGTACATTTTAAAATAGCCTATGTGCAATTCTAGACTATAATCTATAACTGTGCCAAATTTCATCCAGATTCATTCAACTGTTTCAGCGTGAAAGAGTAACAAACATACATCCATACATTCTTACAAACTTTCGCGTTTATTATATTAGTAGGAAGTAGGATAGATTGTTTCCCTAATTAAAGCACTAATTACATTACCCTGAATTCAGGGACCCTTACCCTAAATAAGAGTGGTGTAATAAGAGTCAGGGTGTAAGGCTTAGAGGCTAGGCGTTAGGCTTCCCTTACTACCGGGCCCTGAATACCGTGTAGTGTAATACCCGTTTATGTTATGCGATGTCAAAAAATAGATAGGGTAGCAGAGACAAATAAAAGGCAAAATACAATTTATAATCTTTACTAAGCATTATGAAACACGCTTTTCGCTTTCTTCTCCTTCTTCTTCTTATCCCGCTTCCGCTTCTGCTTCTCCGTGCTTCGCAGCAGCGCCGCGATCGCTTCGTCCGCCCCCTCGGTGCTGCCCTCGGTTGAGGGTTTTACCTTCTTGGAGAGGGGGGCTTCTTCAGATGGGGGTAATTTCTTTTTCGGTTTTTCTCTGTAAATACACATAAATAAATAAATAAATAATGCTGGACAATCCACACCGAATCATCTAGCCCCAAAGTAAGCTACTCAAAGCTTGTGTTATGGGTCCTAGATAACTGATATATTTAATACATTATATACATAGATAGATATTTTTTTGATTATACATAGATAACACCCAGACCAATGGAACAAATTTCTGCATATCGTACACAAATTTGTTCCACGGCGGGAATCGAACCCGCAACCTCTTGCGTCGCAGGCGTACTCTCGCCCGCTGAGGTCGTCGAACTAAGCAGAGCTTGTATTATGGGAACCACATGACTGATAAACTACATAGATACATTTTCTTTTGTAAATACATGCATTATATATATATACATTATTATTATACATAGAAAACACACAAAATATAGATTTACATAAATACTGTAATCCCCAGACTCGGTAGTTATCTCCTAAGATCGCTAGATACTTAGATCTCTGAAGATATCTAGAGGGTAGTCCAAACATGATATTTGGCACATGACCACATTTTGCACAGTAGTTAGTATTCCGTACGTGACAGGTTGCAAGCCACAGGTTATAATCTAAAAAGCACTTTCGAATTTTTGGTTCTAGGCTAAGCCGGTTTCCTCACGATGTTTTCCTCCACCGTCAAAGAGCACTCAATTATTTCGAATGGAAAACTTATTGAAGCACGACCAGGTTTGAACACGACCTTCGGATCGTGAGGCAGGTGTGCTACCACTACACCACCAGCGCTCTTAAGCACCAAGTTTCATGCATATTGAATTTACGGTTCTTAATGCTCTAACAAACATACAACAAACATAAAACGCCAAATCGCCTTGCCACTGAGATTTTCGATCGCTTCGCTCGCTCATTCAATAAGCAAACTACTAACCCTATAGTCTCCTGAGATTTTCGATCGCTTCGCTCGCTCAATCAATAAGCAAACTACTAACCCTATAGTCTCCTGAGATTTTCGATCGCTTCGCTCGCTCAATCAATAAGCAAACTACTAACCCTATAGTCTCCTGAGATTTTCGATCGCTTCGCTCGCTCAATCAATAAGCAAACTACTAACCCTATAGTCTCCTGAGATTTTCGATCGCTTCGCTCGCTCAATCAATAAACAAACTACTAACCCTATAGTCTCCTGAGATTTTCGATCGCTTCGCTCGCTCAATCAATAAGCAAACTACTAACCCTATAGTCTCCATCCGGTCAAACAGTGCGTCTAAGTCATCCCCTACTATCTCCTCCCCTACTATCTCCTCCCCTGCCATCTCCTCCTCTTTCACCTCCTCCTCCTTCACCTCGGGCGAGTTGCGCAGTGCGGTGCTCGACTCGCTCTGTACCAGCACTGACGATAGCTTAGACGTTAGGTATTGCTGAAAAATAAGGTCTTGTTACAAAACATGTTGAGTTTCAGAAATAGTACCTGGGTGACCGAGCTTTGCTCGTTTTTTTATGGGGAAACGACGTTTTTTAAAAAACCTAGCTAGATCCCGAAACCCCCTGCATACTAAATTTCACGAAAATCGTTGGAGCCATTTCCGAGATTCCGATTATATAATCTATATCTATATAAGAGCTTAACCTGACTGACTGACTGATTGATCATCGCCGAGCCGAAACCGCTGAAGCTAGAAAGCTGAAATTTGGAAAGTGGTTTTCTTTTATAACAAAACCACCCACTAAGGCGGGGTTTTTGGAAATTCTACCTTTAAAGGGGTGAAAAGGGGTGAAAACGTTTGTATGAAACTTTTTAACGCGTGGAGCGATTTTCATGAAATTTTGATTGTACACTGTAAATGCAAAATGAACGGACCCGTGTTTCAAGATTTTTCAATATAACCTTCAAAAAGGGGTCAAATGTGGGGTCAATGTTTGTATGGGAACTTTTTAACGGGTGGTGCGATTGGTTTGAAACTTTATTTGTGTACTGAAAATGCAAAATAAATAGACACGTATTTCAGGATTTTTCAATATGACCTTCAAAAAGGGGTCAAATGTGGGGTCAATGTTTGTATGGGAACTTCTTAACGGGTGGTGCGATTGGTCTGAAACTATGTTTGTGTACTCTAAATGCAAAACAAATGGACACGTGTTTCAGGATTTTTCAATATATCCTTCATAAAGGGGTCAAATGGGGTGTCAAAGTTAGTATGGGATTTTTATGAGTTGTTGGTTGTGTTTGAAACTCAGTTTAGATACTTTAAGTGAACGAAGTCGCTGGCGGGACAGCTAGTATATACAGTCGTGGTCAACTAATTAGGGACACTCTTTGGTTAAACCGAATTGTGAATTTATTTTTTATTTTCCAACGAGTCTAAACCATATTCCATATCTCTTACATGTAAGTATAATTAGTCATTTATGTGCCCGATTATACAAACAATAACAACTTCTTAAACATTAAACCTCTTTACAGTATAGCTGATAGATTATCGTAGTGCTATTTGTTCAAATAATGCTGGCTGGCCATTTAATTAGGGACACTGAGATATTGCGTTCTATTTTCAAAATTTGAATCTCAATACTTTTTTACTTCTTCTCTTATTGTTTCGTGGTAGTTTTGGCGGCAATCCCGATATTTATTTTAAGTTTTGAAAAATATTTTGAAGAAAAATGGGTAAAAATAAAAGTTGCGATCCAACACTACGAAAAATTATCATGAAGTTTGTTGTCGAGCATGGTTGGCCATACCGAAGGATAGCAGAACATTTAAATTGTTCAAAAACTATGGTATACAATGCAGTGCAACATGTCAGACGCAATAACACAGATTTAAATGTGCCCAGAACAAAAAGATCGAGAAAAACAACTCCGCAAGAAGATAGAATGATAGCCAGGTTAGCTAAGAAAGATCCGTTTCTAGGCTCTATTTTAATTAAACACGAAGTGTTTGGGACAGACGAAAGAGCTGGTGTCTCAGCTAGGACCGTTCGACGACGTCTGGTAGAAGCAGGGTTGTTCGGAAGAGTGGCTCGCAAAGTACCGTTGTTGAAGAAAGAACATAGAAATGCTCGTTTGGCGTTTGCACGTAAATATGGACATTGGACCTACGCCCAATGGCAACATGTATTATTCTCTGACGAGACCAAGGTTAATTTGATTTCTTCAGATGGAAGGCAATACGTACGGCGTCCAGTAAAAGCGGAAATGAATCCAAGATTCACAAAAAAGCAGGTGAAACATGGCGGTGGAAACATTAAAATGTGGGGTTCATTTTCTGGACGTGGAGTGGGACCTGTGAGGAAAGTTCAGGGTAACTTAGACCAACATCAATACAAGGCAATATTGGAGGAAACGATGCTTCCCTATGCTGAGGAGCATCTCCCTATTATATGGACGTTTCAGCATGATAACGACCCAAAACATACCGCCCGTTCAGTCAAGTCGTTTCTTACCAGTCAGTCAGTATCGGTGCTAGATTGGCCAGCAAATAGCCCGGACCTTAACCCAATCGAGCACCTTTGGCACGAAATCAAGAAAAAAGTAGCCACTTATCGTACCACAACTTTAGATGAACTTAATGAAGCTTTTTGTGAGGCATGGGCAAACATTCCTGTCGAAACATGCCAGAAACTGATAATGTCTATGCCACATCGGTGTCAAGCGGTAATTACTAACAAAGGTTTTGCTACTGGGTACTGATTTTACACGTAATAAAATGGAGCTGTTAAAGATATTATAATACTGCAGATTATTAGTTTTGTTTAACTCTATTTTTCATTATAGTTTACTGTCCTTAATTAAATGTCCAGCTACAGAATTATACCTTAAAATTGAATACATGTTCAACCTTTGATATTAAATACTTTTTTCTATTTATTTATTCTTTTATTTACAGCCATTTAAAGCATAATAATCGGACCAAATTATGCAAATAATAGTTACTGAGAAATGAAAAACCCTATTGGGTTTTATATTTGTATGTACATAACCGGTTATTGTTCTTCACTATCTTGCATGTCCCTAATTAGTTGACCACGACTGTATATACATATATACAAGAATTGCTCGTTTAAAGGTATAAGATTTAAAAAGAAGATAAAATTTTGTGATAGAGGTAGATCAGTTTAAAAATGCACGCCCCTCCAATGTATTTGCTACTCTATTTCGTCTACATACGGCACAAGTACAAGTGGAGGGGCGTGCATTTTTAGATTGAAACATCTCTACTATGCATTGTGATTTTTTTTATGGAGACGTAGAATATAATAAATAGAAAAACATTAAAACCAATAGTTTCCACATTTAGTAATTTTTATTTAACACTAGCTGACCCGGCAGACTTCGTACTTATTTAGAAAACGTTTGTATGGGAAATAGAAAGGGGCTATTTTTAGGGTTTTCCCGGCAGTTATTCGAATTTTTCTTACCTTTTAAACCTTCCCTACACCTCCACGAACATTTCAAGACCAAGATAAGATAAATCCGTTTAGCCGTTCTCGAGTTTTAGGGAGACTAACGAACAGCAATTCATTTTTATATATGTAGATAATACTAAAGTAAAGCTCATTTGTAATAGATACTATGTATTTGTCTACCATGACCATACAGACGAATTATTTGCTTCTCTTACTTTATAGACGAGGCCTTTGCTTCCTTTACCTTATAGACGAGGTGTTTGTTTCCTTTACCTTATAGACGAGGCCTTTGTTTCCTTTACCTTACAGACGAGGAATTTGTTTCCTTTTCCTTATAAACGCGGTCTTTGTTTTATTAATCTTATAGACAAGATCTTTGTTCCCCTTACCTTATAGCCGTGGTCTTTGTTACCATTACCTTATAGAAGAGATCTTTTATTTTACCTTACAGACGAGATTTTATTCCCCTTACCTTATAGACGTGATCTTTGTTACCATTACCTTATAGAAGAGATCTTTTATTTTACCTTACAGACGAGATTTTATTCCCCTTACCTTATAGACGAGGTCCTTGCTACCATGCTCGTGGATTCTGAGATGGCGATCGAGGCTCACGCTGACCACATATCGGTTCCGACGGCAGGTGGCAATAGAAGTGACAGCTCCCCCCGCCCCCTTGTACCCCTTGTCAGGTCTGCCGACTCGTAGGTCTACTTGGTGTATCTGTCCTCGTCCGAAGCCGACGAGTACTTGTCTAGGGATGTCGAAAAATCTTAATATATCTTAATATATAAAACAAAGTCGGGTTTTTTCGAACACTTATAACTCTAGAACAGCTGGACCGATTTTCATGCTTTATGGTTTATTGTATTTGTCTCCGTCCCGAATAGAAGAATGATTATTAAAACCATTAGAAAATTGACGAAAAAATAGCGTTTGAGGATAAAATAAATACACGTGATATCTTACTACACCCCTCTCCCCCCTTGTTTTGCCAAACACCCTCCCCCCTTCGAGCCTCACTCACGTGATTAATGGCCCCCCTAGGTACTTACCGCTCGTCAAAGCTGGGGACTATACAAGTGCCAGGCATGTGTCCTTGAAACGTAACATTGACCACAGGCCGCCTCTGAGCCCGCGTGTCGTACAATCTGAAAACAATGTTAATATCATTCAACGTGGTAATGCCAGCGTCTTGGGGACGCTTCCGATCGGTTGAGCTATCTATAGATCGTTTGTAACGGTCCTTAGACAGGTCAAATGTTCCATATATATTTTACAAGTGGCATCTGCCAAATATCATGTTAGGACGCCTCTGACTACCTTTGCACGACTAATGTCCAGAATACAAAATGTCCAACAAAGCTCTTAGGGCTGTATTACACCGGGGCAACACTGTGCGGCATTGTGGCATGCACAAGGCCGCATGCTACAGAATAAATAAAATAAATAAATAAAAAATGCTGGACAATCCACACAGCATCATCTAGCCCGAAAGTAAGCTACTCAAACCTTGTGTTATGGGTACTAGATAACTGATATATTTAATACATTTTATTATACATAGAAAACACCCAGACCAACGGAACAAATTTCTGCAGATCATACACAAATTTGTTCCAAGGCGGGAATCGAACCCGCAACCTCTTGCATCGCAGGTGGACTCTCGCCCGCTGCGCCACAGAGGTCGTCAAAAAATGATGGTGGAGAGGGGTGTAGGTGTATCACGTGTATTTATGTAAACCGATTTTTTTTATCAGTCTTTAATCTATAATATAAAAATGAATTGCTGTTCGTTAGTCACGCTAAAACTCGAGAACGGCTAAACGGATTTATCTTATCTTGGTCTTGAAATGTTCGTGGAGGTCTAGGGAAGGTGTAAAAGGTAAGAAAAATTCGAATAACTGCCGGGAAAACCCTAAAAATAGCCCGTTTTATATACAAACGTTTTCTAAATATGTACGAAGTCTGCCGGGTCAGCTAGTTTCTGAATAAAATTAGATTATAATTTATACTTGCTGCATTGAAAGATAATATTCTAAAAAAATGTCGCACATTGTGGCAAGAACCGTGCGACATTGCAACACCTTGCGTCATGTGGCAGACTGTGACAGCTTGTATCCGGGCACAATGGATTCCATGCGACATTAGCCATGCGTCAAAACAGTTTCTAGGTTATGTTTTGTTTGTATTTGTTTTGCAAAATAAGAATTATCGGTCATGGAGTGGTGTACTGAAAAATATTTAGACTTCATTGACGATTATAGAAAGAGTGAAGTGTTATGGGATGTCCGCAACTCAAACTACAAAAATAATAAAGTGAAGCGCGATATTTTACTTGGTTTTGCACAAAAATATAATTTAGACGAAAAAAGCATCAAAAAGAAAATAAAGAACCTCAGAAGTGCATTCCACAGGGAACACAATCGTCTTACCAATAAAAAATGCGGTTCTGGATCTACCAAAGGAAATAAACAATGGTTTGGCTACGAATCATTGCAGTTTTTACTCGACGTGACTGAACCTCGCCCAGAAACAGCCAGTACAATTGTAAGTATATACCTAGTTTCATGATAAACTGAAGAGCTCTGGTGGTGCAGTGGTAGCACCCATGCGTCACGATCCGTAGGTCGTGGGTTCAAACCTGGTCGTGCACCAATGAGTTTTTCCATTCGAAAAATTTATGTGCGCAATGCCAGTGCTCTTAAACGACCCACACCTTCGAATCTTTGGTTCTAGGGTATGCCGGTTTCCTCACGATGTTTTCCTTCACCGTTTAAGAGCACTGGCATTGCGCACATAAATTTTTCGAATGGAAAAACTCATTGGTGCACGACCAGGTTTGAACCCACGACCTTTGGATCGTGAGGCAGGAGTGCTACCACTACACCACCAGCGCTCCATAAGAACAATACTAAATGTTTTTTTATAGTTGAAATATTCAGTTCCGGTATTGGCAGGACATTTATGATCAGTACATGTGTTCCATCAACCGATCCTATACAGTGAGCTTCTACTTTATTTCAAAATTTCTGACTACTGTTTTCCATTCTTCATCATTTGGTACCTAAAAAAATTTATTAATATTGTTTCAGAATGACACCATTAAAGAGGAAAATATTGATATAGATCAGCATTCATGTATAAGACTACAAGGAAACCTATCCCAAAACATTGAAGCAGATATGCGGCCACCGACCACTCCCTCCACATCAACGAATATAGAGCGACCGAGCACTTCATCAACAACTCAAGATAGTACATATGGAGATCAAACAAGACAAAAGAAAAAAAGGTCTTTAAATACAGTACCTCAAACAGAAAATAGAAGGGCTGAAGAAGCATACAATATCATGAAAAATTCTATTAAAAGAGATGATTGCAGTACATACGGAGAACATGTTGGCAATGAACTCAGAAAGCTTTCTTCTAAATCTCAGATATATGTCAAACATATGATTAATAATGTATTATTTAAAGCTGCCTTGGGTGTATACGACAATCGACAGGTTACACATGAGGCATCAATATCATCAACACCAGATTAAATTGATTGATTTAATTGTTAATTTAATTAATTAATTAATTTAATTTAATAATAATAATATTTTTTTTTTTTAATAATGCTGGACAATCCACACAGCATCATCTAGCCCCAAAGTAAGCTACTCAAAGCTTGTGTTATGGGTACTAGATAACTGATATATTTAATACATGATATTTGGTACATAGATAGATATTTTTTATTATACATACACACCCAGAGCAACGGAACAAATTTCTGCAGATCGTACACAAATTTGTTCCGAGGCGGGAATCGAACCCGCAACCTCTTGCGTCGCAGGCGGACTCTTGCCCGCTGCGCCACTGAGGTCGTCGAACGTTAATTAATTTAATTTAATTTAATTTCACCATTGATCTTAATGTTAGTTATCAGTCTCCATATGACTAGGGTTGCCAGATGTAAATTTGATAAAGGAGGGAAGATGGGTCTAAAAAGGAGGATTTTCCGTAAAAAAGGAGGACATTTACAATGAAACAAGTTTTTTTCATATAAAAATAAAATAAAAATAAATAAATATGATCACGACTGTAATCCCCGGGCTCGGTAGATATCTTCCTCAGATCTTTAGTTACTTAGATCTTTGAGGATATCTAAAGGAGGTAGTCAGAGGCACGTCCAAACATGACATTTGGTACATGCCCACATTTTGCAAAGTAGTTAGTATTCCGTACGTGACAGGTTGCAAGCCCATCGCCGCTTATAAGAATACTAACCTATGACACACACCTGCGAATTTTTGGTTCTAGGGTATGCCGGTTTCCTCACGATGTTTTCCTTCACCGTTGAAGAGCACTGGCATTGCGCACATAATTTTTTTTTTTTTCATATAACTTTTTTATTTTAATCATACTTAGCGGAGCTGCCAACTTTAGAATGGAGTTCTTGGTTTTTAATCAAATAATTACAAAAATCTTCACATGTAATATTTTTTAAATTGCATTGTGTGAGAATCAAAGATTTTACTGACTCTACTGTCAGCCAATCTAAATGTGACAACTATGGTAGACGTACAGTATTCATTGTATGAAACTCCCTACTGCAACGCACACTAATCGGAATCGTAACGTTATCGCCTCGCCTCGGGACAAGCTCACGAACGGAGCGGTGCGCGGTCGACTTGCCGTTCCTGCGCTTACGTCTCACCGTACGCTATCTTACGACTCACCGTACGCTATCTTACGTCTCGCCGTACGCTATCTTACGACTCACCGTACGCTATCTTACGTCTCGCCGTACGCTATCTTACGTCTCACCGTACGCTATCTTACGACTCACCGTACGCTATCTTACGTCTCACCGTACGCTATCTTAGTCTCACCGTACGCTATCTTACGTCTCACCGTACGCTATCTTACGTCTCATCGTACGCTATCTTACGTCTCATCGTACGCTATCTTACGTCTCACCGTACGCTATCTTACGACTCTCCGTACCTTAGCTACCATGACGAACGTGTCATTCACAAGGCACCCTGCCTAGCTTTTAACCAGCGAGCCGCAAGCGCGGCGTCTCGCTTAGCTTATAAATATATCTTATCTTCTTCTTTTATATATAAAAATGTATTGCTGTTCGTTAGTCTCGCTAAAACTCGAGAACGGCTAAACGGATTTATCTTATCTTGATCTTGAAATGTTCGTGGAGGTGTAGGGAAGGTTTAAAAGGTAAAAAATTCGAATAACTGCCGGGAAAACCCTAAAAATAGCCCTTTTCTATTTCCCATACAAACGTTTTCTAAATAAAATGTAGAGTCAATTTGAACTTTATTCCTATTTAATAAAGTTCATATTAAATTATAATCACTCACTGTTGTCTAAGCAATGTAGAAGTCGGTACGAAGTTTGCCGGGACAGCTAGTATAATATAAATAGATGTTAAACGCGTTTACGCTACGTTGACGGCGAGGCGATACGGTAACGATCCCTTTCAGAGTTGATAAGTATGCTACGACCATAAAGCCCATGAAATAACCAGTGACATGGTAAGAACCCCTCACCTCACGTAGCCATGCCGGGAGCACACGGCAGCCAGAGCACCCCCAGACCCTGGCAGCAGCGCCAGGTCGGACACCCACACCGGCTGGCGAAGCTGCAGCCAGTCGTTGGCTAAGTTTTTGGCTGCGAAGACCGGCTCATCGGTGCCAATGCGCCATATCTTCAAATCGTTCTCTTCACCACCTGTTGAAGTCTTTAGTTAAAAAAACATGTTTCAGTAGGTCTACCATGAGATTTCACAATCTACACTCGCTAGCGACTAGTTAAAAATATGTATGAAAACTTGTACAGCGCCTCTAGCGGATAGTTGGGTACTAAAACGTCACGTAGTTAACTATCCTACGTGACAGCGTACTACAGCGACTATAGTTTGCGCTTCATTCATTTGCTTAGAATTTGGTACCATGAGTAACAATTTTGACAGATGTCATAGTAACGTACTATTACTACTGTAGTGACGTCAGCTGATCTAAATGTGACAACTCATGGTAGACGTACAGTGTTCTTTCAGTACGTCTACCATGAGTTGTCCGTTTTAGAAACGTCACATTTGAAGCTTGAAGTCTGCCTGTCGCAAAAGGTTGCGGGTTCGATTCCCGCCGCGGAACAACTTGTGTACGATCTGCAGAAGTTTGTTCCGTTGGTCTGGGTGTTTTCTATGTATAATAAAAAATATCTATCAATGTATATAATGTATTAAATTTATCAGTTATCTAGTACCCATAACACAAGCTTTGAGTAGCTTAATTTGGGGCTAGATGATGCTGTGTGGACAGTCCAGCATTATTTATTTATTTATTTACTTTCTATAGTTCATGGTATGAGATAAAAAATACTGGCGGACAATTCACACAACACCATCTAGCCTCAAACTAAGCAAATAGAAACAAGATAACTGATAGACTAATTATATACTTTTTTTTTAGTTTATACATAGTTTACACAGAACCAACATCTGTATTCATCAAGCAAATGTTTATCCTGGGTGGGGATCGAACCCACAACCTGCAGTGCAGAAGGGCTACTACCAACTGAGCTGTGAGGCCGGTCGTTATATTACTTTGACATTTGGCACATGCCCACATTTTGCACAGTAGTTAGTATTCCGTACGTGACAGGTTGCAAGCCCATTGCCGCTTATAAGAACCTGGGGCCATACCACGAAGTCTTCCAGAACAATTCCGTAACGATTTCGTTTTAGAAACGTCATGAAAAAACACTAATTCAATACAATTTGCATAGGTCATGGTACGAAATAATAATGTAATATTAATTCGGTAATGTATTATGAATTCGTGGTGAGGCCCCTGGTCGTGCACCAATGAGTTTTTCTATTCGAACAGTTTATGTGCGCAATGCCAGTGCTCTTAAACGGTGAAGGAAAACATCGTGAGGAAACCAGATCACCCTAGAACCAAAAATTCGAAGGTATGTCATAGGTTAGTATTCTTATAAGCGGCGATGGGCTTGCAATCTGTCACGTACGGAATACTAACTGCCGTGCAAAATGTGGGCATGTACAACATCATGTTTGGATGTGCCTCTGACTAACCTCTTTAGATATCTACCGAGCCTGGTGATTACAGTCGTGATCATGTTTTGTTTTTAGGATTAATATGGAAATACTATGTTCATTTTATATATCAAATTCTTATTTTTTTATTTGTCAACCGATTTTAATGAAACAAAGCCTAAGTTTGAATACATTAGTGAAAACTGCATTCAATTTGGTTCAGCCGTTTGCAGAGATTAGCGTGCACAAACGCAAAGATAAGCGATTTTATTATAATGTATACACCGTGAAATTTTAATGGTTGTTTTCCCGTAGCGAAATGATTTTGTTTTGGCAATACAATCGTTGTATAAACAAATTAAATATTAGAAACAAAAAATACAGATATACCATTGTGAAAATTTAATTCGAAAGCGACCACGAACCAATAGTAATTCATCCTACGCGAAGGCGGCCGGCGGGGCGCGTACGATCCGAATAGTACCTACAAGTTACGTCTAATGTTACCATTGTTCCTCACGTTTTCGAGTTGATGAGTATTTTTTAATTTATTTTAAAACAAAAACATCTTTATTTTTTTACTTTTACTGTATGTTTCGAAAGTACTCCTTATGGCAAGTTGTTCTGCCGCGGGAAAACAACTATTAAAATTTCACGGTGTATATAATTCTGGAAATCAGTTACAATACCTGTAGCAAACATTGTGGAATCTTCATCAGAAACTTTCATAGTATCCAACTTTCCACCAGTCTGGACAATATATTCCTCTTTCTTGCTCCATATCCTCACAACTCCTGAGGATGTGGCAGCCAGCATCTTCCGCTTATATCTACCGAGTCCAACCACATGGCCGGGAGCAAAGTCTGCATTGTGAGTTTTTATTATGCCATCAGTTGTTGAGTAGATTTGGATCTAGAAAAAAAATACATGCTCATGACTGTAATCCCCAGGCTCGGTAGATAACTGTAGGTCTACCATGAGTTTTCACAATCTACACTCACTAGCGACTGTAGTTAAAAATATGTATGAAAACTTTTACAGCACCTCTAGCGGATAGTTGGGTACTAAAACGTCACGTAGTTAACTATCCTACGTCACAGCGTACTACAGCGACTGTAGTTTGCGCTTCATTCATTTGCTTAGAATTTGGTACCATGAGTAACAATTTTGACAGATGTCATAGTAACATACTATTACTACTGTAGTAACGTCAGCTGATCTAAATGTGACAACTCATGCATGGTAGATGTACTGGTTGGGGGCCTCACCACAAATTCATAATACATTACTGAATTAATATTACATTGTTATTTCGTACCATGACCTATGCAAATTGTATTGAAGTAGTGATGTTTCTATAACGGAATTGTTACGGAAGATCTCTAGTTTTCATCTTTTAGTGAGGGGGGCGTTGAAGAAATTGATATAAGCTACATGTTACACTGTAGTTAAACCCAAATGTCGAAGTAATAAAGGCGACTTTTAACAGTGCCACCCAAATATTAATAAATTTTTGGCAAATCCATGAAGAAGGTTCAATATCAAGTTTCCCTTTGAAGTGTAATATTTCCATGTTTTTTCCGTTCACTGCATATCAGTAACAAATGCTTGTTTTTATGTAAACTTATACCTTAAACAAGCAATTCTTGTATATACTATGTATGTATATACATCTGAATCTCAGAAACAGCTCCAACGATTTACATGAAATTTAGTATGCAGGAGATTTCGAAATCGATCTAGCTAGGTTTCATTTTTAGAAAACGTCGTTTTATCTGTGTTTTCAGCCAATCAGAAACTGCTACTGCTTTACCGACACAGCAAGACTAAAGTTACTTGACAATAGATGACATTGTTAAGCAAACATGAAAAAAAACTGAGCAAAGCTCGGTCATCCAGGGACAGTTCATCCAACGGATCTAGGCATTCGTGAAGTTAGCCACAGGTGCAAGTTTGTGCATTTACAGTTCCTTCCACCCCTTCTCATACCTCCAATTGCTCCGAAAAACGATACTGCGCAGCTCTTGCGGCTAACTTCACGAATGCCTAGATTTGTTGAGCCAACTATACTAATATATTACCTGTTGATTTTTCCTCCCGATCAGTATCTCGGTCTGGTCCTCGTTCCCCCACTGAAGGCAAGTGATGCAGTCATCTTTCTGCAAGCTCTTGATGTCCACAAGGTTTTCAATGCATTTTTTACTGTTTTTTGACTGATCTTTGTGGTACTTTACGTCTGTGGGTTGTAATAAAAAAAAATATGGTCACAATGTTATCTTCAGGCTTGGTAGATAAATATCTTCTCTAGTGACTTAGATCTTCGTGGATATCTAAATGAGGGTAGTCAGAGGCACATCCAAGCATGAGATGGCACGTACCCAAATTTTGCACAGTAGTTAGTGTTCCGTAGTGTAATCTAAGAGTGACTTTATAATGTTTAGTAATGTTATTATTATAATTCAGGGTATGTAAATAAACTTTTTGGTAGATAGCTAAGCTTGCAATTACTGTTTTGTGCATTATGTTTTAAAAGTGATATTCTAGTAAGTACTTTCTTTCACAAACTTATTTTAGGGTTATTAATTTTACTAAAACTGCAGCAACATAAGTAAATAATTTACGTAAAATCAGTGATTTTAATTGAGGTGCTTTTTCTTACGTTTAAATGAGCCAATCCTGCTGGCGACAAATATGTCCACTTCGGTCTCGGTAATTGTCATTTTTAGTTTATTAATCACTTATTTCTATAAATATTTTGTAAACTAACATTTTATTTACAACAAACCAACCAAAATATCACAACAACACGTGCTTGTGCTTGCTTTGCTTGCTTCTTCTTCTTCTTCAATTATGGCCATTATGGCAGGCATCTGTCTCAAAGAACAATTTTGCCAGTGTTGCGTTCGCTAATAATTTTGTCTTCACCTTCTTGAAAATCTGTCAGTAGCTTTAACTGTCATTGATGTTTACATTTAAAAACAGCTGATGCAGACTTAACAGAGAAAGTACTATTATGATGACACACGTCCTACCGTTTATCGTCCAATTTATTCTGTTTTCTGTGCATCATGTGGTATTATTGTACTGTGGTCATGTGTTGTCACCCGCCAGTGTCACTGGTCACGTGTTGTCACTGTCACCCAACTAACGTAACGTCAAGCATTTATTATTTGTTTACTTTGCGAAAATGCAATTTTTATTCAAATAAAATTTTATTTTTCTATCAAAATAACGTCTTGACCGCAGGTTTAAAACTTTGTAATTAATATTGAAATGGATTTCGATGCTGTTTGCCGAACATGTTTATGTACTCAGTTTTTAAACCCTATTTTCAAAAATAAGGATCACCACGCTCGCTTCTCCGCAGCTATGTTCAACACCACTGGGTTGAAAGTATGTATAAAGTTTTATTTTGATTCGTTTACTACCGAACCAGTCTGGAAACCTTCATGCACACAGACACTAGGTGTAGAGTTATATGTTAAAAGAAATACAAACAAACATGTAATTGGCACACATTTCATAGTATAATTTGTTTTCATGTTGTTTTTTAATGTTTTGTAGTGTGTGCTGTTGGCGTTGCCTAATAAATAAATAAACATGGTAACGCCTGTAATACCCAGGCTCGGTTGATAATATGTTTATTACTTATTATCCTAACAACTTCGTACTTAAACTCACTTAAACTTTCTTTCTGTAAGTTAAATTTGTGATCTGGTATAATACCATACCTATGCTATACCAGTACTCTCAAACAGTGAAAGAAAACATGAGGAAACTGGCATGTCATTGAAATTAAAAGTTTGACTGGCCTCACAGCTCAGTTAGTAGCTCTGCCTTCTGCGCTGCAGGTTGTGGGTTCGATCCCCACCCAGGACTAACATTTGTGTGATGAACATAGATGTTTGTTCTGTGTCTGGGTGTTATTATGTATTCTATGTATGTAATTACAAAAAAAAAGTATATAATTAATCTATCAGCTATCTGGTTCCCGTAATACAAGCTTTGCTTAGTTTGGGGCTAGATCGCGTTGTGTGAACTGTCCACCAATATTTATTTATTTATTTATATAGTTTGTTAGCTTTCACTGATCTCGATTTCGACTTGGTGAGTGAGACTGATTTCTATAGGGAAGGCCTGCAGGTCACTGATGTTGGTGTAGGCCTCTGAGTGTCCTTAGTGTCCCGAGATATCAAGCTCGGGACTCTGGAAGAAGAGACAAAGGTTATAATTTGTAATTTTTTCAGATAGTGTTGAATGATGGGCTGCCGCAGAACATTTGTATTGACTGCATGGCACACATCAATAAATCTCTTAAGTTCAGGCTCCAATGCAAAGAAGCAGAAAAAAAACTACAACTCATGAAATATTGTGCAACAAATAAAGCTGACGGGTTCTCGGATGACGAGAAAGAAATTAAAGAAGATCTGTCAAATGAGGATCAACAAGAAAATGGCATAAATAGTGAGGTTTTAAGCATCAAATTGGAGACTTATAGTTTGGATGATGAAAAACCTACAGACATATTTGATAACCAAAATGAAACAAATAGAAATTTAGAAAACTTAGCTAACATCAATAACAATGATAACAAAGTTGTTGCCAATATTTTAGATAAAAAAGACAGTTTCAAAAATGGCAACAATAATTTAGATAGTCTTAATAAAGAATCAGAATATCTATCTGACATTGACATTAATAAAACACATATAATTGCAAACAACAAAGTTAATGGAAAAAATGTTAAGCGAGTAACATGTAAAATTTGTAAGAAGAGTTTGTCCGTACGTAGTGTTGATGCACATATGAATAAGAGACACCCGGGAGCGGATGAGCGTAAGGTCAAATGTGAACTCTGTGATAACTATGTTTTAAAGGTGAAATTGAATCGGCACTTGAGAATGATGCATGGAAAGGATTTCTCTAAATGCGGGGTGGGTAGCTAAAGTATGCCATAATAATTCTACCATTTAATTATTTATTATTTATTATTATTACTTAGATCTTTGAGGATATCTAAAGGGGGTAGTAAGAAGCATGTCCAAACATGATATTTAGCACATGATCACTTTTTTTATTGCTACTGTCTACCAAGCAATAAAAATTGTATACTAAGTTGTTAATCAATCTCTTGCATTTTTGATTGACTGACTGATAGCAACAATTTGGAGGGTAGGTTCCTTTCTGGGTTTAGAGGTGCATTCAAAATAGCTAGTAGCATACTATTGCTAATGTATACTTAGCAACAGAAACTGAATTTCTTAAACTATTGCTTATATCTTGTCTACTAAGCAACAGGGTTTAAATTTCTGAAATTGTTGCATACCTACTTATTGCTAATGACTACTAAATAACAGAATATATATTTCTGAAACATATAATAATGTCTACAAAGCAACAGAATATAATATATCTAAAATGTATACTAATGTCTACTAAGCAACAGAATATAATATTATCTCAAATGTATACTAATGTCTACTAAGCAACAGAATATATATTTCTCAAATGTATACGGTCTACTAAGCAACAGAATAAATATTTCTGAAATGTATACTGTCTACTAAGCAACAAAATGTGAATATCTGAAACTAACTTAATTTATGAATTTCAGTACTGCAAACGAGAATTCTGCACGAAAGAATCATTAGTGGAACATGTCTCAACATGTTCTGACAAAAAAAGAAAACGAAACCCGAGTGATACAGTATGTATACTGAATCTATACAAATGTAAAATTAAATGGTCTGTTTGTAATGTCAAAACAACAGGTTTTTATTAAAAACATATGTGAGCATATAGCAAAAGCCAAATTTTAAATTTTACCCTACTAGGTAATATTACAAAGTTTGTAAGAATGTATGGATGTGTGGATGTAGGGATGTATGTTTGTTACTCCTTCACGCAAAAAGTAGTGAATGGATTTTGATAAAATTTATCACAGACATAGATTATAGTCTGGAATAACACTGTGCTACTCTTTATTTCGGAAAAATTTACAGGTTTGTTTTTGTTTTTCAAGGTACCACGCGGGCGGAGCCGTGGGCGGAAGCTAGTGTAAATCTAGTTTGCTTACAGTTATTGCTGGGAAAATGTATTATCTTTTACTTACAGGGTAAAGAGATGAGTGAGTGTGAAATCTGTCGAAAAAAGATGCAAAAAGCCAGTCTGAAGATGCACCAGAAAATAAAACATGCCGGCCTCGGCCCCGTCTGTGATGTAAGTTACAGTATTGTCTTAATAAAACAAAATTTAAAAATTTAATAAACCCCACTGACATCTAAACCTTACCCTAACATGTCATATTTAAAGTCATGGTGACCTTACCATGGTCTTTCAATATCTTTGAAGTAACATGGTACCAAATTTCGAATTTCAATATAAGGAAGTTAGTCAAATCCCCTGATCAACTAGAAAAGAGCTGATGATCTTCAAACGGCTGAACAAATTTTCATGAAACATGGCTAAGAACACTCGGGATAAAATTATCTATGACACAAAAAAAACCACGGACACGTTAAACTTATAAGCCCTCTTTTTTCGTCGGGGGTTAAAAATAATCTTGAAAGGGCTGAAATAGGGGTTCAAAGTTTGTATAGGAAACGAATGGTTAAGTATGCTGGGTGCAGTCAGTTTTTGGATGGGTGACCGCCTCTGTTAGCACTTAGTATTAAAGCTATAAACCAATAACTCCATAAAAAAGTTAAAAATCAAAAATGTTTTATTCAATAAAATCACAGGGATAATTGTGAACCGTCTTACATACTGGCGAGAGGTGCTAATTCCAGTCCTATCCCCAGTCCGAGAACTGACAAGAAACTCGCTAGGCGCTTTTTTGTATACTTAGATAATTTCCAAAGATTTAAATCGTAGAGATATGCCCGTACGGTACTGAGAACGCGCCGTTTTGTTGCCACACGAAATGAGATATCTCGCTCATTTGGCACACCAAATATTTTCAATTTCAGGGTACAAAAGGAATAAGTATATTTTTTTACGAAAGATCGTGCAATATAATTGCACAATAAATGGTGAAATAACTGTTTGGTTCATTTTTTACTAATCATTAGTGTGCTTGCAACGGCATTTTGTTAAAACACACAAGTAAAAACAGTGCCACAGTTTTTGGCGTGTGGGCATATCCACGATTTAAATCTTTGATAATTTCCCCCTCTAAAAGGTTATATTCTGCAGCACTGCGGTAGAAAGTTCGGGAACAAGTTCCGCCTGAACGAGCATCTTCGCTCCAAGCACGGATACGAGAAGTACAAATGTGACCAATGCGACTTCCTAAGCGCCAGCGTGCTCGCCATGAGGGTGAGTAACTGCCAGGCTAACATGGAGCCACGCTTTTGTCGGGCTTTTGAATGGCCCTTCAACGGTTTTGTCATAAGCACTTATTACACTACCCTGAATTCAGGGTCCCTTACCCTAAAAAAGAGTGGTGTAATAAGAGTCAGGGTGTCTACTCTACAAAACGACCAACGATTTATCGGCACAATAATCGTGCAAAACTTACTCTAAGCTACATCGTTTTGACTATCATTTGGACGATGGAAGGACAGATATTACTTTTGACATTCGATCTCGTAAACCTGTAACACGGACGTTAGGATAATTTGAATTTGATAACAAAATTATGTTAGTTCGACTGAATTCGACGAACATTTCGTTCCGATTATATCGTTCTCGTTTTGCAGAGTAGGCACCCAGGGCGTAAGCCGTAGAGGCTAGGCGTTAGGCTCCCTTACTACCGGGCCCTGAATTCAGGGTAGTGTAATAAGTGCTATAACAAATACTGAAAAGGACGGAAATATATAGTAGGTACATTCCCGCTAAACTATTATCTAATGAGCTTAACAACACAAACTCAAATAGAAACTCGCCACGTGTTTCGCATCTCCACGAAGCATTCTCAGGACCGTTGACTCGCTCGCACTCGTGTTGCTCCACCGAGCGCAGAAAGAGAAGATGCTTTCCTCATTGTTCTCACTTTCGTCATTGTTCGCAACAAACAATTTTGGTTATCTCGTAAAATATTAGTTCATTTTAAATGTACCCTTCGTGAAATAACTTATTGTCAACCAATCTTTTATTGCTCCATCTTCACGCTATCAGCTTGAAAGACGAGCTCTAAAATCAAGGCTATAAATTTTTAAAATATGTTATTATTATATCAGACGTTAGTGTCCCACTGCTGGGCAAAGGCCTCCCCCCAATCCTTCCAGACTTCGCGATCCCGAGCGACTCTGCTCCAATTTGCAAGGAACCTGTCCAGTTCGTCCCGCCATCTCCGTTTCGGTCTGCCGCGTCGCCTTCTCGCCGGGTCGGGGCGCCACTCGGTGGCTATCCTCGCCCACAGCTCACTTGGCATGCGGCAGTTTATTCTTGAATATATTACCGTTACATTCAAATATGCAACGGTAAAATATTCAAGAGTAGAAAGATCAAAGTACACATATTTGGCTGAATCTAAATCTAACAGAGCACACGCTTATGGCCGTTTTTGTTACCATTTAACCGTTTTACCGAGATTATGAGTGCTGGTGGTGTAGTGGTAGCACCCCTGCCTCACGATCCGAAGGTCGTGGGTTCAAACCTGGTCGTGCACCAATGAGTTTTTCCATTCGAAAAATTTATGTGCGCAATGCCAGTGCTCTTAAACGGTGAAGGAAAACATCGTGAGGAAACCGGCATACCCTAGAACCAAAAATTCGAAGGTATGTGTCATAGGTTAGTATTCTTATAAGCGGCGATGGGCTTGCAACCTGTCACGTACGGAATACTAACTACTGTGCAAAATGTGGGCATGTACCAAATGTCATGTTTGGACTTGCCTCTGACTACCCTCTTTAGATATCCTCAATGATCTAAGTAACTAAAGATCTGAGGAGATATCTACCGAGCCTGGGAATTACAGAGTCGTGATCATATTTTTTTTTTTTTTTAGAACCACGAGAGGAGACACCGTGGTGATAAACCGTACGTCTGTGAAGTGTGCGGCGCTAGCTTCCACGCAGCCTATCTACTAGCTCAGCACAGACACTCGCACCGCGCCACCAGACTACTCAAGGTAGCTCAGCTTACTCTACAACTGGTGCCTAGCTCAGTTAACTCTTTTGGAACGAAGTTCTTTATCGCGCGTTGTGAAAGGGGGCTAGACGGAAAAAATTCTTACGAAAAGTTGTAACGACACCTTTTGCTATAGTTTGTAAGCCATGCGGCGTGCGCGTGTTTCTCTGTCTGTCTCTCTCTTTCTCATAGAAAGCAAGGAAAGGAACTTCGTTCCATCCGGGTGTCCCTTGACACCTCTCAAGTTTTTATTATGTTTCAGTGTGACCTCTGCCCGGCGAGCTTCAAAGCTAACAACAGTCTACACATGCACAAGATGGCGTGCCACAGCAAAACTACATTTAAATGCACGCTTTGCCACCGCGCATATAGCTGCCGCCAGTACGCCGTCAAACACCTGAGAAGTGTGCACAGATATACCGGGCCCGTGCCGAATCTAGAACGTAGCCCGGTGACCTAGACCGAGATCTCCACACTTTTAGCTGAGATGAGCTATGTGAGCTAGACAAGCCGAGAGTTTGAGATTTTGATATAAAAAGTAGGTAGCATTAAATCAAATCAAATCAAATCAAAATATGTTTATTTTCAATAGAATCACAGGGATCACTTTGAAACGTCTTACATACTAGGTGAGTCTAAGTGCCAGTTCCAGTCCTATCCCCAGTGCGAGAAGAACTGACAAGAAACTCGCTGGGCCCTAGCGCTTTTTTTTGTATGATCCTTGTTAATTTTGTAAGGAATACCTAGCAGAGTTGGAGCTGATTCATCCCAAGCTTTTTTATCATCTAATTACTCTGATATTTTATAGTAAGCTTTTCTAGACAGTTTCTGTTTAATTACATTTTTGAATTTGCCAATTGATAATCAAGCATTTAACTGTAATACCTACACCAATGTTAAAAAGGAATGGCGCAAGAGGCTCTGAGGCACTTTATCGTTTCACTAGTGACAGATAAGAAGAAGAAGAAAGAATCAATGTAAAAATATGTCAAAAGATTACACAAAATTAAATGTGGTTGTACTTATAGTTGTTTTTTTTGTGTTATGTTAAACACCTGAGGAATGTGCACAGATATACCGGGCCCGTGCCTAATCTAGAACGTAGCCCGGTGACCTAGACCGAGATCTCCACACATTCAGCTGAGATGAGCTATGTGAGCTAGACAAGCCGAGAGTTATTAATTTTGATATCAAAGTAGCATTTAACTGTAATACCTACACCCAAAGATTTAAATCGTAGATATGCCCGGACGCCAAAAACTGTGGCACTGTTTTTACTTGTGTGTGTTAACAAAATTCCGATGCACGCACACTAATGATTAGTAGAAAATGAACCAAACAGTTATTTCACCATTAATTGTACAAATAGAAAAAAATGACCCTGAAATTGAAAATACTTGGTGTTCCAAATGAGCGAGCTATCTCATTTCGTGTGGCAACAAAACGGCGCGGTCTCAGTACCGTACGGTCATATCTGCGTTTTAAATCTTTGCCTACATCAATGTTAAAAAGGAATGGCGCAAGCGGCTCTGAGGCATTTTAATCATTTCACTAGTGACAGATAAGAAGAAGAAGAAGAAAGAATCAATGTAAAAAATGTGTCAAAAGATTACCTACACAAATGTGGTTGTGACTTAAAGTTGTTTTTTTTTATGTTATGTTGTTACGTTTACGGCTGCAATTCATTGATAAATTCATCTAAATAAATAATGGCGATTTGATGATGGAAATTTTCTCTATAAATAGCTACTTTTATTTGAGTTTTCTAAAAACACTTCACCTATTTGGAATTTTCGTCCAATTCCGTCTACGCTTGAAGTTTACGCATAGGTAAAGTTAACTTTTTTTGTTAATTTATGAAGCATAATTTGTTATACTTACTTACCTATATTTGTGAAAGAACTAAGTAAGAAAATTAATGAATTTGCTTTTTATTATTATCTTAAACCTATTATTAATCTGTACCCCTAGTATGAGTTTTTGATAGTTTACTAAAACTTTTTTCGTATAGTATACTTTTTTATTATAGTCGATATCGTGAAAACTTGATTTAAAAATCATTGCTGGGACTGCCTATTACATAATATTTTCGATATTATCGACCTTATTTTAGTTCCTTAACATTTCCGATGGAGGTAAATGTATGAAAGTGTACTATTCGAAAAAAGTTTTCGTAAATAAAAAACTCATACTAGGGGTACCTACTGAATCTCATAAAACGATTTTCATGAAATAGTATGCAGGAGGTTTCGGGGGCAATAAATCGATCTAGCTACGTTTCATTTTCCAAAAAACACGATTTACAAAAAAAACTATCATCAGGTAGGGTACCTACTTATTTTAAGACAGTTGGTATTGCATCCTACTAATATTATAATATAAACGCGAAAGTGTGTTTGGATGTCTGGATATCTGGATATTTGTTACTCTTTCGCGCTAAAACGGCTGAACGGATCTGAATGAAATTTGGCACAGATAAAGATTATGGTATTAGATAATATTTATATAATATGGTATTATAAAGATTATTAGGAATGAGAATGTCAGGGGAAGTCTGAAAGTAGCACCTATTACTGAAAAGATGAAGAGTGCTAGATTAGCTTGGTATGGACAAGTGATGAGGAGGGATGAAAACCATGTCACCAAAAGAGTTATGAGTATGAGTGTGGCTGGGTGTGCTAGTTGAGGAAGGCCGAAGAAGAAATGGTTGGATTTTGTGAAAGATGATATGAATGTAAAAGGAGTAGATTCAGAGTTGACGAATGATAGGAGTGAGTGGAAGAGGAAAACATGTTGTGCCGACCCCACTTAGCGTGGGATAAGGGCAGGAGAATGATGATGATGATGAAAGATTATGGTCTGGAATAACACATAGGCTACTTTTTATCCCGGAAAAATGTAAGGTTCCCGCGGGATAGATTTATTTTGGTTTTTCAATGTATCACGAGGACGAAGCCGCGGGCGGAAGCTAGTAATTTATCTTATACCTTTAAACGAGCAATTCTTGTATATACAGGGTGTCCCAAAAAGTAGTGTCAAGCGAAAGTCCAGAGATAGAACACCCCTTGGGGTACCCGAATCACCCCCATGTATGTTCCGCGATTTTCTATAGTTTTCGAGTTATTAATTTTTTTCCGAATTTCTGAAAATTTACGATTTGAACAACTTAAAACATTCTTACAAAAAAAGTAGAAAACTTTCTCGAGATTTTTTTTTTTGCTACTGAATTGTTATAAGTTGTTCTTTTGTGCATAAAATAATCAGCTACGTGACTTTGATGAAAACTATGAAAATGTTGGTGTGAAGTCAACTAATTACATTCGGTGAATTATGACTAAAATTTTCAACTTCAAGTTAAAAATCTTAACAGGTGATTTCATGGTTCCTAAATAAGTCTAAAGAATTCTCCAGACTCTCAGCTTTCATTATCATTAAAAAAAAGTTGTACTTAATAGGCTACTTTGGCTAAAATCGGCCTTCAAAGACGGTGAGGTGGAAAATTCTTAAAATTAGCAACCTGATTAATAAATAGATTTTGTCCATTTTATCATTCCTAAGCTTAATTAGTTTGTTAACTAACCAAAAAGGACTGCAGGAAAGTAAGATTTCATTAATATTTGAAGGTTTTATTTATTTAGTTTAGCTTAATTTATGAAATAAAACAACAAGGAAAATTTATTAATTTTTTACAAAAAGTTTTCAAAATGTCAACCTTCTAGGTCGATACAAATCCTACATCGTCTTAAAAAGGTTTCCTTAAATCGTATGAAAGCTATTTTAGTTCCTTAATTTTTTCTTCGGCCTGTCTCAATTTTGTTCTTAATTCGGCCATATTGCTGATTTATTTGGCATAAACTAATTCTTTGTAGTCGTTTTTGGTTAGTTATCAAACAAATTAAGCTTAGAAATGATAAAATGGCCAAAATCTATTTTTTAATCAGGTTGCTAATTTTAAAAAAATTCCACCTCACCGTCTTTGAAGGTCGATTTTAGCAAAAGTAGCTTATTAAGTACTACTTTTTTTTAATGATTATGAAAGCTGAGAGTCTGGAGAATTCTTTAGATTTATTTAGGAACCATGAAGTCACTTTTTAAGATTTTTAATTTGAAGTTGAAAATTTTAGTCATAATTCACCGAATGTAATTATTTGACTTTACACCAACATTTTCATAGTTTTCATCAAAGTCACGTAGCAGATTATTTTATGCATAAAAGAACAACTTATAATAATTCAGTAGCAAAAAAAAAATCTCAAGAAAGTTTTTTACTTTTTTTGTAGGAATGTTTTAAGTTGTTCAAGTCGTAAATTTTCAAAAATTCGGAAAAAAATTAATAACTCGAAAACTATAGAAAATCGCGGAACATACATGGGGGTGATTCGGGTACCCCAAGGGGTGTTCTATCTCTGGACTTTCGCTTGACACTACTTTTTGGGACACCCTGTATATAATATATATAATCGGAATCTCGGAAACGGCTCCAGTGATTTGCATGAAATTTCGTATGTAGGGGGTTTCGGAGGCGACAAATCGATCTAGCTAGGTTTCATTTTTCAAAAAACAAGATTTACCAAAGAAAAAACCGAGCAAAGCTCGGTCAACCAGGTACTAAATTATTAACTTGGCATCACCATTTCACCACAGTTTGGAGCAGTTTTATTACCTGTCAATTTTAGACTTTGACAGTTTAGATCTGTTTATCAAACAAAATGGCAGTTGAAAATTTAAAATAACAGACAGACCTCGTTTTTGTGTTTATTTATTTGTTGTTGTTTTGATTTGAGTTTGTGGCGAATTTTTCACAAAATGTTTAGAAAAAACGCCTCAAATGACAAGAAAAAAGTTTTGCTGGCACAAAAAGAAAAGCTTCTACAGGAAATAAAGTACTATGAGAAAAGAATAGAAGAATTTCCCACTGCTAATAATTGTGTTTACTATGGCGGGAACAACAGGTATTTTATACTCGAATTTAATACAAATACAAATTTGAACTATTATTTTGTAATTTACCTCCACGAAATACTGTGAACACCTCTAACTTGCTGCTAATTAGGCATTAAACATTGATATAATTAAGTACTTACCTAATTATGTACATACGTACTTTTGACTAGTTAACGTTAACTCGACGAGTTAATAAGACGAGTTAAATGTGTAAAAATAAGTAGAACCGGTACCGAATAAGTCAAATTTATTGAGTTGCTTTCCCTACAACTGAACTCCCGCTACCACTTAAACTCGTGAATCCTTGACGGAACCTTTTTAGCGACTTATAAATCAAACTCATCATACAAACTTATAGCTCAGATTCTGAGGATGATTTCCCCTCAACCCTGGACGTAGGCCCCTCCATTCCCGAATTGAAGCACCAGGGCAGGCTGCTGGGGACATGTCTGCAGGCCACCCAGGAGCTGACAAGTCTGGGTGTGCTGCAGTCGGAGGTGAATGTGATGATTGAGGACCCGGTTTTAGAAGGGTAAGAAAAAAACAACATGATCACGACTAATCCCCAGGCTCGGTAGATATCTTCTCAAATATCTAGTGATTTAGATCCATGAGGATTACTAAAGGTAGTTAGAGGCACGTTTAAAATTGACAATCGGGATATGTTCACATTTTGCACAAGTTAGTATTCCGTACGCGACAGGCTGCAAGCCCATCACAGCTTATAAGAAAGACTACTAACCTATGACACCTATGATCTGGGTCTGGTCCAGAGCGTCTTAGCTGAGCCACTGTCTGACATGGCTAAGATGCTCTACCGAGCCATATATGGGCTGTTGCATTAAAAATTGAAGTAGATTATGTAAGAGAAGATAAGATGGAGCTGACATCGTCCAAGAGAAAAGCTCCATAGATTTAAAAAAAAATTAAAAAATTACCTATGACACACATCTTCGAAGTTTTTGTTCTAGGGTATGCCGGTTTCCACACAATGTTTTGCTTCACTGTTGAAGGAGGGTAATTAAGGTAATTATAAATAGACTAGCAAATAAAAGGGGTAAGTAACCTTATCCATACTATTATTATAAATACTGAAGATGTCCTGAAAGAGAATTCTTGTTCTGCGCTCGGTGAAGCAACAACAGTGGGGAAAGAGTCAATGGTCCTGAGGATGCTTCGTGGAGAAGCGAAACATGTGGCGAATTTATATTTGAGTATTGTGTTAAGCTCATTAGATAATAGTTTAGCGGGAAAGTACTAGATATATCCATCCTTTTCAGTATTTGTAATAGATTTCCACAAAGTCACGCCTGACTCAATCATTTAATATTATAAATGGAAAGTAATTGTGTTTGTTTGTTACCTCACCAACATCACATCACTATCTTTTGTTTCTACAAAGGTTTCTACTAAGGAGTCAACGGGACCTATGATTATAATTTTCAGTGAAAAGCCTGTAACGGAGCCCGGCTCATGGCGGGAGGTGACAGCCGAGTGCCGCATAGACTTAGTGCCCTTCTCCATAACGTTCTACACACACCAGCCGGTGAGTTATACCGTTATACCCACCACCATTGCTTCTACCAAAATGCAAAAACATTGTAAGGTAACTGGTATGCTGTAAAATCAAAGATTGTGAGTATGTAATTATGTAGCCCATATTGCTGGACAAATTTTGACAAATGAGGTGTTGGATTTGTCTGAATTACATGCGACATGGACAGTAACAAAATTAAAAAAAATCATTACTGCTGTGAAAAGCTATTTTCAATTACCTTTAGTTGGGTTTTTAAATAGTCGTTCATAGTATGTAAGTAAGCATGTTAATTGTTAGATAATATCCTCCTTCCTCCTAATATTATAAACGCGAAAGTTCGTAAGAATGTATGGATGTCTGGATGTAAGTTTGTTACTCTTTCACGCTAAAACGCCTGAACGGATCTGGATGAAATTTGGCACAGACATAGATTATAGTCTGAATAGTACATAGACTACTTTTTATCCCAGAAAAATGTATCCCATCAAAAACATAAATGTGAAATGAGAGCCAAGTTCAATAAGTAGGTATGCTTTAGTCGTTGACTTCAGCGACAAAAGAAGTGAGATCTAAACGGGTGCCAAGTACAATGGTCAGTCCTAAAACTTATTTATAACAATATTAAATATTTTTAACAACTTTAAAATATCATTTCATCTCATAATTTAGGATATTATATTGAAGCCTAAGGTCTAACTTGGCTAGTTATCATTATACGAATTACCTTCCTATTATTAACTACTTACCTACTATGTCCGATCGCTAGTTTCTACCAGCAAGCCAAATTTTTAGAAGAATAAAATAAGAACGTGCAAGCTATACCTAATATAATTCGTACTCTTAAGAAAACTAGCCAAGTTAGACCTAAGGCTTCAATATAATATCCTAAATTATGAGATGAAATGATATTTTAAAGTTGTTAAAAATAATTAATATTGTTATAAATAAGTTTTAGGACTGACCATTGTACTTGGCACCCGTTTAGATCTCACTTCTTTTGTCGCTGAAGTCAACGACTAAAGCATACCTACTTATTGAACTTGGCTCTCATTTCACATTTATGTTTTTGATGGGATATCATTACTTTTTGTACAGAACTTATTAGTAAGTAAGTACTTGTTCTTATATTATTACACTTATATAATCCTGCATAAACGGCTCAAACTATTGGCACATTATAGGTATAGGTACATACTAAGCAGGTAGGTAGGTACTTGAGTACTTACTGAATTGGCATTGGCAACAATGGCATTGTACTCTGGGGAAATAGTACAGATTCCATAAAGTTATTTACCCTCCAAAAAAGATGCCTCCGTATAATCCATAATTTAGATTCAATAGTTAGCTGTAAACCTTACTTCATAAAAGAAAATATACTCACATTAACCTCTATTTATATATTAGAAGTAGGTGTATTTGTTAAAAAGAATATACATCTGTTCCAAATATATTCCCGCCCAATAAACCTCCGGCCACAAAATAAACTAGCTTTTCCATTCTCAAGACTACAAATGTTACACTCTGGCCCATATGCAATGTCTATCAAAATCTACAATAATATACCTCAATACATTCAAAATGAAAATAAATTACATAGGTTTAAACTGCTTTTAAAAAAATATTTAATTCAAAATAGTTTTTATACAGTAAAAGAATTTTTTGACGAAAATGTAAATAAAATAGTATGCAGATAAATATAATACTTAGGTAAGTACTTGCTATTTTAAGCACCTAATATAATATAGGAATAAGTAAACATAAATTCTACCCTAACTACACTAACACAAAAGAGAACACCTATTTAACTTAAAACTAATACTAGCATAATTATTACCTAGATAGACCTACCTAATAGGTACTTTATTTACCTACATAGCATTATAATGTATTACAACTGCTAATACTTATTTATCTACCTACCTACATAAAAGTTCCTACATACTACCTTAGAATACTTAAATAATACTATATACTTTATAATAACTACCTAAACCTACCCTAAACTTTATTCACATAGCAATTAAAATGTACTTACTGCTAAGACTTAATTAACCACCTACCTATAAGTTCCCATTCCTACAATACTACCTTATAGTTACTTTTTTGTTATTTTGTAAAGGCATTAAATGCCACAATTATTTTTATATTACTAAGAGGAAACTGTTTATGTTAAAATTCTATATTCTATTGTCTAAGTTTTTCTGTGAATATTGTCTCTATTATTTTATTTTAGTTGCCGTGCCCCACCCGGGCCCATGTTAGATGTATACAATACATGTGTATTGTATATGGCTCATGAATGCAATAAATACTTTGAATTTGAATTTGAATTTGAATAAGTATACCTACCTACTACCTATCCGACAAGCCGAGACACACTATAATCTAGGCCTGAATAGTTATCTAGCCATATCTATCTACCTGCATAGACTGCTCAAACTATTGGCACATTGTAGGTATACATACCTATCTGCATAGACGGCTCAACTATTGGCACATTGTATACCTAGGTAAGAGTGTACTACTTACCAATCCAAGACACTACTTCCACTCGTTATTATATTCACGTCAAGACCCTATTAAAATCCACATAATGACCGACTGTCATCTATTTAGATTGCTATTCTTATATTACAGGCGCTAGTAAGGGTTCCTAGGAGAATCAATTAATTGAAAAAGTACGTTAAAAATATAAAAATTTGCAAGTTTCAGATTTTTTCCTTTGTATCCACTCCACTACCTACCTGGATGCCAAATTTGAACGTTCTAGGTCATCTGGAACTGGGTTATAATTAACGTCTATAGGTCAGTCAGTGATAAAATTTTCCATGACCAGGCATTTTTGGACGTTAATATCTAAATAACCGTTTGAGGTGTGTTTATGAAATTCGGTGCACATATTTTACTCGCAAGTGGCAATAGATGAGCCAAATTTGACTTGTTTATGTGAAATAGTTTTTGAGTTACGAGGGGGTGAAAAATGACCCAAATGGTTCCTGTAATATTACACTAGGCGCGCATCGCCCGTTCGCTTCGCTTGAACTTGGCTTGACACGCTGCCGCGTGTCTAGACTTATGAAAAATAAAAATTAATATTAATTGTGGTTTCAGAGCAGGAGATTCTCTGCGAGCTCGTACCGCGGCCTGCGCGTCCTTCCCGTGAAGACTGCGCACGAGATGGAACTCTCCAAGTCGGTGCTCTCGAGCCTGACCAATCCCAGCGATGCTGTTGAGGTAAATTACAAAAAGAGATCGGCTGACGTTACTACAGTAGTAATAGTACGTTACTATGACATCTGTCAAAATTGTTACTCATGCTACCAAGTTCTAAGCAAACTGAATGAAGCGCAAACTACGGTCGCTGTAGTACGCTGTGACGTAGGATAGTTAGCTACGCCTACGTGACGTTTTAGTACACAACTATCCGCTAGAGGCGCTGTACAAGTTTTCATACATTTTTTTACTACAGTCGCTAGCGAGTGTAGATAGTGAAAACTCATGGTAGACCTACTGATCTCTAGCCACTTAGATCTCTTGAGGATATCTAAAGAGGGTAGTTAGAGTCAGACGCAGGTCCAAATATGATATTTGGCACATGCCTACATATTGCACAGTATTCAGTTCGTGACAGGTTGCAAGCCCATCGCCGCTAATAAGAATACTTATGACACGCACCCTCAAATTTTTGCTTCTAGAGTATGCCGATCTCCTCACGATGTTTTCTTTCACCGTTTAAGAGCATTGGCATTGCGCACATACATTTTGCGAATGGAAAACTCATTGGTGCACGACCAGGTTTGAACCCACGACCTTCGGATCGTGTGGCAAGTGTGCTATCACTATACCACCATTACTTAGGGAAGCGACCAGTCGCTTTATGTTCGCTTAATGAAGATATGTCCTAAATTCTTTACCATTTGCAGGTGTTAAGAAGTTATGCGGTAGCCTACCGCTCACGGCGCACCACTCTCGCCAGACTCGCGGACAGATATGCCGGCAGCCTATTCATGGAACCACAGGTGACTACACATCATATACAACATCTTAACGAGAATAAACCAGTGTGAGGAAAGGACTGTAGTGATTATACGTCCATCCATATATTGTCAACTACCTATTGCCCGCGTCTTCGTCCGCGTGAATATCGGTTATCGCGGAACCTTTTATTCTGCTATTAAGAACGGAGACAAATATAACAAATAAAAAAAGATGAAAATCAGTCCAGCCGTTCTAGAGTTTTAAGTGTTCGAACAAACCGGACTTAAAAAATATCATGTCAGTCTCCTGGTCCTAAGCTACCTCCCCACCGATTTTTAGCCAAATCGATTCAGCCGTTCTTGAGTTTGTATATAAACTAGCTTCTGCACGCGGCGTCGCCCGCGAAGTACCTACATAAAATATAGCCTATGTTCATCCTGAAAGTTCATTCTACACATTGGTGAAAGAATTTTTCAAATCGGTTCAGTAGTTTCGGAGCCTATTCATTTCAAACAAACAAACAAATAAACAAACAAACAAACAATCAAAGTTTTCCTCTTTATAATATTAGTATAGATAGTGTAACTAACACGACTTTCTTTTATGTACTACCAGCTGTCCCGGCAAACTTCGTACCGCCTATTTTATTTAGAAAACGTTTGTATGGGAAATAGAAAGGGGCTATTTTTAGGGTTTTCCCGGCAGTTATTAGAATTTTCCTTACTTTTTAAACCTTCCCTAGACCTCCACGAACATTTCCAGACCAAGATAAGATAAATCCGTTTAGCCGTTCTCGAGTTTTAGCGAGACTAATGAACAGCAATTCATTTTTATATATACAGAAGAAGAAGAAGAAGAAGATAGATAGTGAAGTAATAATGTATCGTGCACCTATCCCTACCGGTAGAAATAAATCTATAAAAACGTGCATTTATCCCTACCAGTAGGAATAGCTCGCTAGGGTACCAGCCAATTAATACTTGATTTCAGGCTGAAGGCGGGTTCGTCCTGAAATGCGCGAATCTCCTGGAGATGTCATGGCGGCTCGACAACAAGCTGTCAGCCGTGGCGCCATTCCACCACAAGATGAACTTTGAGCTTGAATACATGAGTATGTAACATATCAGGGCGTCTGGTCAAAGCGTGATTCTACCCAATAAGATATTTTACCATCATTCAAAAAAAAATAATGTTATTCTCAAGCTCGGTAGATATCTCCTCAGATCTCTAGTTACTACTTAGATCTTTGAGGATATTTAAAGAGGGTAGTTAGAGACACGTCCAAACATGATGTTTGGCACATGTCCACATTTTCGAATTTATAGTTCTAGGGTATGTCGGTTTCCTCACGATGTTTTCCTTAACCGTTTAAGAGCACTGGCATTGCGCATATAAATTTTTCAAATGGAAAAAAACATTGGTGCACGACCAGGTTTGAACCCATGACCTTCGGATCATGTGGCAGGGCTGCTATCACTCCACCACCAGCGCTCGTTATTTTAAAATCTTTTTTAACCTTGATTTTAGAGCTCGTCTTTCAAACTGATAGCATGAAGATGGAGCAATAGAAGATTGGTTGATAATAAGTTATTTCACAAAGGGTACATTTAAAATTAACTAATATTTTACAAGATAACCAAAATGTTTTGCCTAAGCCTAAAGCTACTATAACACCACTTCAATACAACCATTTGGATTTTACAAGAGAACAATTAATAATTCAACTGAATTCGGCGAAAATTTAGTTCAGATTATATCGTTCATCGTTTTGCAGAGTCAACGCCCTGGCTCATTATAACATTGTTTTTGTTTCAGATGAATCATACTTGAAGATAATAAAGCAAGCGCACAGACAGCTGTCCGATCCGTCTCTACAGACCGACGAGAGAACCCTACTCCTGGCCAAAATCATCAGCACATGTCTCGAAGCACAGACCCCAACCCAAGAACTTTACGAAAGCATGGAATCAGACCCAGAATCAATCAAAAAACATGAAAAAACTACCTTAGATGAGGATTCCGACGAAGAAATAGCTAAAGAAAGAGATACAGAAGCCCATAAGATGAGAGACGAAGAAGTTATGGCGCCTCCTAAATCGATCCCAAAGAAAGCTAAACCTAAAGGCAAGGAAAATATGGATGAGAATCGCAAATCTGTGAAGAGAACAGGTAGCTTTGATAGTGGTAATGTGAAAAAAGCTAGAACTGAAAATGTAAGATTGAGTGTCACGGATATTGTTAAGCGAAATGAAGGTTATGTTGAAAATAAAACTAAAGGAAGTTCAATGAATAAGAAAAATAATGAAATAGAACAAAGTGTTGATAAAGATAGTGAAAAAGCTGGTCTAAGTGAGAAAGTTGATAAAATAAAACAGTCTGTTAATACTGATAAATCTAATAAAGTTATAGATAAAGTAGTAAAAAAAGCTGATCAAAGTGAGAAAGATGATAAGCAAAAACAGTCTGTTAATAATGATAAGTCTAATAAAGTTATAGATAAAGTAGTAAAAGGACAGACAGTTACTGGCAGTTTGAAAAACGTAGCTGCAAATACAAAAGATGGTGTTAATAATAATGCTGCAGCCAAGAAAGTGACCAAAAATGACAAGAATTCTCAAAATGGTCAAAAATCTAATGAGGTTGAAATAAATATAGCAAAGAATAATGTTGATAACGAGAAAAGTAAACCAACTAAAAACGTAGACTCAAAAGCTGTAAAGAAAGTTAATACTGAAAAAAGTGCTTTGGTTAAAAACACAGAAACGGCAAAAAACGATGAAGCTAAAAATAAAAATGTTGCTGGAAAGAAAAGTACCAATGTTGTCAAAGCTACTGGTACTAATGAGCCAAAAAATACTGATCAAAAACTTCCAAACCCTGAAAGCAAAGTTATGAATCCAAAAAACTCCAAAGGTATACAGAATAAGAAACCTAATGAAGAAAATAAACAAAAGACTAACGCTAAAGAATCCCAAATCAATGCAAATAATAAGAAAAATGACAATCCTAACGCCAAGAAAAATGTAAACGTTGATATCAATGACAAAAATAGCGGAAACTTTGATATACTTGCTAAGAAAAGTGTAATATCTGATACTATTGCCAAGAAAAGTGTTAAAAACTCCGATAATAACGCCAAGAAAAACGTGAATTCTGAACTTAATGTGAAGAAAAACGTAAATTCTAATCCTGATATTGCTAAGAAAAACGTTAATACCAACAAAAAAAGTGACGCTATAGAAAAAAGTTCTGAAGTTAACCGTATTGTCAGTAAAAGGAAAGATGACAAAAATGTTGCAAACACAGAAAATTCAAGAAATGTTGTCACTAACGTTACTGAAATTGTAAAAAAACCTGTCGCGACGGAAAGCGCTAAAGTAAAAAATGTTGCCCTTTATAAAAAAGATGTTGCCAATGCGAATAAAGCACTTGGAAACAGTGCGAACGATAAAGATAACCTAAAAACCATACCCAGAAATCATGCTAAAACACAAAACACAGGTAAAAATCTAGAAAAATCTAAAATGATTATCAAAAACCACAGAAATTCATCAGGTAAAGTGGCTAAAAAAAGTCTTAGCGCGAAAACTCTGAAAACTTGCGATGAAAGTGGAAATAATTCTAAAATTCCTAAAAAACTATCGCCCGCGTACGCGGCCGCTTTGAAACAAAATCCAATCAGGATTAGCCCAAGTAAGTAATAATATGATCACGACTGTAATCCCCAGGCTCGGTAGATATCTCCTCAGATCAAACCTGGGGCCTTACCACGAATTCATAATACATTACCGAATTGGTATTACATTGTTATTTCGTACCATGACCTATGCATATTGTATGGAAGTGGTGACATTCTATAATGGAATCGTTACGGAATCGTTCTGAAAGATTTCGTGGTAAGGCCCCTGGTCATGCACAAATGAGTTTTTTTATTCAAGTAAATTATTTGCGCAATGCCAGTGCTTTTAAACGGTGAAGGAAAACATCGTGAGGAAACCGGCATACCCTAGAACCAAAAATTCGAAGGTGTGTTCGTAGGTTAGTATTCTTATAAGCGGCGATGGGCTAGCAACTTGTCACGTACAGAATACTAACTGCAAATGTGCGTCAAATATCATGTTTGGATGTGCCTCTGAGTTTTTAGATATCCTCAAAGATCCAAGTAACTAGAGATCTGAGGAGATATCTACCGAGCCTGGGGATTACAGTCGTGGGAGTGTTTTTTTACTTATAGTAAGCAAGTTATGAAAAGGCAACTGGTTTTTTGACATTTGATTTATATTTTAGGAATGCTGACGAAATTTAAAAGTCCTTCAGATTCCAACATCCAGTCAAAACTCTTCAAACCTATCACTAATATACCACGTAAGTAAACCAACACCTTACCACAAGCTCTTACAAACTATCATATTTCAGAGATATCACATTTCTAGCTTGAAGTAACACTACTTCAATACAATTTTTATAGGTCATGGTACGAAATATCAAAGTTTATTACTTAGGCGTTGCCCTAAAAAACTACTAATAGATTTTTTGACATATTGTATAGCTGTAAGTCACTATTGTGTTCTATTTTTTTATTTTAGTGTTTTCTTTCACCGTTCGTGCATGACCGGGTTTGAAGTAGACTCACGATCTTACGATCGAATAAGTGTGTAATCCCCAGGGGGTCTACTCCGCAAAACGACAACGATACTATCGGAGTCGAATGTTCGTCGAATTCAGTCGAATTAACAGTTGTTTCGTTGTCAAATTGGAAATTGGTTTACGAGATCGATTATCAAAAGTAATGTCGGTCGTTCCATTGTTCAAATAATAGCATAAACAATGTTACTAAGAGTAAGTTTTGCACGATTATTGTGCCGATATATCGTTGATCGTTTTTCGGAGTAGACGCCCTGGTTTTCATATCTAGATCTCTAGTTACGTAGATCTTTGAGGATATAATAGAGGGTAGGCAAGGCATGTTAGGCATGCCCAAACAAGGTATTAGGTACCCACATTTTGTACAGTAGTTAGTATTCTGTCATCATCATCATCTTCCTGCCCTTTTCCCACGTTATGTGGGCTCGGCACAACATGTGATCTTCTTCCATATCCCTCTATCATTCGTCATCTCAGTACTCACTCCTCTCTTACCCATGTCATCTTTCACACAGTCCATCCATCTTTTCTTTTTTTCTTTTCTTCTTTTTTTTCTTAGT
Organism: Cosmorhoe ocellata; assembly: GCA_963675405.1. NCBI lineage: Eukaryota > Metazoa > Arthropoda > Insecta > Lepidoptera > Geometridae > Cosmorhoe > Cosmorhoe ocellata. Next base: position 4,411,547 of record OY776271.1, on the reverse strand, counting down.
ATTTAGTATTCTGTACATGATAATAATTTATTGTTTTTCTATTTCAGGTTTATTGAAGAAGCCAGCGCCAAAATCTAAATAAATATTAATTATAATAAGTCTGTTTATGTGTGTGATTTTCAAAACATCGGTATTATGTTTACTTAATGCATTGTTATTTTAAGTTATAGATTGTAATTGTTGATAATAATAAAAGTTATTTTTACAAACCATTCACTTTTATTACAATCATGATGAAAATTAATATCTTGTACCCCTTGTACCTACATCATTTTTTGCCATACGGATGGCATGCCACAGCATGGTCATTCTACACACTCAGCACAGAGTACATTCTTAGCGCGACGAAAAAAATAATAGTCAATGTCAATGTCAAATCAAAATACTGTCAAGCACTCACCAGCAGTCAGTAGGGTACGAACGACTAGCAAAATAATTAATTTAGAAATTGCAATCACATTATACCGAATTAATATTATAATTTACAACAATAACGTCAATTAAGAATATTAAACTAGTATAATTATTAAAACATATCGTCTAGTAAGTCTTTAGAAAACTTCAGTCGGGCTTCCTATAGAAACGCAACGTGAATTTCCAGGCTACAATTCAAATATTTAATTATAAACATCAAATACACGAGGTGCATAGGTCAAGTTTGTGTGTATTGTGAAGTAATAAGACTGTGCAGTACTGTGCTAACTCTACACCATGTTGTGAACTATAAAATCTGTGTAAATACAATATAATCTTGACACTGTGGCAAGTTGAGGAAAACGTAAAAAATGGGGCAGTCTGGGAGCGCTATGCCCGGTAAGTGTTGTTTAATTACTGATAACTAGTTCTAACTGGATTCTAATTGGTTTGGGAGTGCAGTTTCCTTATTAACACCTTTTTTCTATGCTATTCCATCACTTCAAGCAGTTAGTGATATACTTACTAATTCTCACTGGATTGTATATTGCAGTTATAAAAATGTATGTGATTATAGTATTGTTATGTTGACTGGGATTTGGGGATTGGAAGAAATTAAGTTATAAACTTTACATCTTTCATGTTTCTCTCAAAAACAACAACATATAAATAAATAATGCTGGACAGTCCACACAGCATCATCTAGCCCCAAAGTAAGCTACTCAAAGCTTGTGTTATGGGTACTAGATAACTGATATATTTAATATATTAGATAGGTACATAGATAGATATATTTTATTATACATAGAAAACACCTAGACCAATGGAACAAATTTCTGCAGATCGTACACAAATTTGTTCTGCGGCGGGAATCGAACCCGCAACCTCTGGCGTCGCAGGCAGACTCTCGCCCGCTGCGCCACTGAGGTCGTCGGAATATCTTTTCCAATTTTTTTTCTGACAATCCATCACACCAAAACATCAAAACTAAAAACCTATCCGACCTCTGTGGTTGTGGTTGAGGCCGTTACAGTATTATATATATCATACATATCATACTAAGATGGACTGTGAAAGTGAAAGATGACATGGGTAAGAAAGGAGTGAGTACTGAGATGACGAATGACAGAGGGAGATGGAAGAAGATCACATGTTGTGCCGACCCCACATAACGTGGGAAAAGGGCAGATGATGATGATGACTGACAATACTGTACATAAAGTACCTACATAAAGTCAAAAATAAAATTATAAGTATTTTTTATACCAACATAATCTTGACTGTAATCCCCAGGCTCGGTAGATATCTCCTCAGATCTCTAGTTACTTAGATCTTTGAGGATATCTAAATAGGGTAGTTCAAAGGAACGTCTAAACATGATTTAAAGCACATGCCCACATTTTATTTGGTATTTAGCATTACATGCCCACATTTTGCACAGAATTTTGTTTTGAAATAATCTATGTAAACAAAGAATTTAAAAATTGCTTAAAAACAGCTAAGTACTTAGGTAGGTATTTTATAATCTTACTGTTAGCACAGAAAAAATTAAAATAAATGAGATTCTTACCTAATTAAAATTATGAAAAAATACTAGGCCAGAAATTAAAGTAGATAACTGAAATATTGATACTATGTAGATAAATGAAATATTCATGGACATTTCAAGCAACGCCATCTAGCCCCAAACTAAGCCAAGCTTATTCTATGGGAACCGAATAGCTGATAGTCTAAACATATAAATATCTTCTTCTTCTTCTTCTTATCTTATATATAAAAATGAATTGCTGTTCGTTAGTCTCGCTAAAACTCGAGAACGGCTAAACGGATTTATCTTATCTTGGTCTTGAAATGTTCGTGGAGGTCTAGGGAAGGTTTAAAAGGTAAGAAAACGTATATTACTTACTTAAAACGCGCATACGAAGTCGCGCGCGGGTCAGCTAGTTTTTTTTATAAATACATAGGTAAGTACATACATTTATTGAATACATCATAACACTCAGACACAGAACAATCCCTAAGGTTATGGTTTGAATCTGGTCCTGCATAAAGAGATTAAAAATGTACATGCTCTCTAACAGTTCTCTCAAATGGTGAACGAATCATTTGGAAACACGGTTCATAATTGTTCTCACTTTCTTCATTGTTTGCAACAAAGAATTTTGTTTATCACCCAAAATATTAGTTAATTTTAAATGTAACCTTCATGAAATAACTTTTTATTAACCAATCTTTTATGCTCCATCTTCACTCTATCAGCTTGAAAGACGAGCTCTAAAATCAAGGTTAAATAAGTTTTTAAAATAATGGTTAATTATTAAATTGAGTAGACTTGCCCTTATTGATCTTATCTTTCTTGTGAATACAGCAGAAAAAGCCAAGTTTTACTTACTTCTACTTACCATATCTAATGTATAGAGTAAAAAGATCTTAACATTTTTTGAGTAAAGTTAATTTTCCTTTGCCCATAAACCATTATTACCTACATTCAAATTCTATTTTTTTTTATTTGTTCATACCGGTAAGTACTAGAAATGATCTCTATTTATAGGTAGATAAAGGTCAAAATGAATTAGGGTAGAATAATAATTGCAAACAGCTGACGATCAGCTGGTAACTCTACCTGTCATTGTCTTTTTTTTTCTTTCCCGCAAAGGCCACGTGCATACAGCGACTTGCACAATGGCCAGTGCTAAAATGGATCGTTACTCTACGAGCTATATTCGTCCTAATTACAACCGAACAGATCTCAAAGTCGTAAACTGCAGAAATTCGCATAGAAATAGAAAAAAAATGTCATCGCGTGTTGTTTCAAAGAATTTGAACTTTAATTCAAAGCTATAAGTATTATTTTAAAATGACTCAGAACAAGTTGACAGAAGGGTTTTTTTCTTAAACTTCAGTTATGCAAAGAGGTTATATTACCTGTACTTTTGAAATCAGCTGATCCCGAAAACATTCATCAGCTGATTTCAAAAGTACAGGTAATATAACCTCTTTTTTTTTCATTTTCACAAAAGAATCATTATTTGAATTTCGGCGTGAGAAGTAACTTTCTTCTAAATGATCTTATATCCTTCCATTTTTTAACTTATTTTTTATCTTTCTTCATTAGATCCTTGTATAATGTATATATAACAGCTTAGCTTCTTTCATATCTATCTATATATATAAAAATGAATTGCTGTTCGTTAGTTTCGCTAAAACTCGAGAACGGCTAAACGGATTTATCTTATCTTGGTCTTGAAATGTTCGTGGAGGTGTAGGGAAGGTTTAAAAGGTAAGAAAAATTCGAATAACTGCCGCGAAAATCCTAAAAATAGCCCTTTTCTATTTCCCATACAAACGTTTTCTAAATAAGTACGAAGTCTGCCGGGTCAGCTAGTCTATTAATAATATATTATTATAAATTTGTAAGTATTTTATTTTGTTATATTTAATTAAATTACTTTTGTAAATACTATATTAACTCTCAATAGATATATATTTACTAACTCTCCTGATCCTACTCCTGTTCCTACATAATCCCGCGCTTTTTTTTAAATATAATTGTTTCCCTAATTTTTGTAAATGGCAAATGCATAAATAATAATATTAAAGTTTACTTATCAATAACTACCATTTATTCTGGGGTTATGCTTATAGTTGGATAGAATCAGCCCTAAGGCCGGGATTCCACTAAAGCGGAGATGTGTGCGGTTCTCTCGTCTCCACTATGCGTTGTCCGCGAAAAACTCACATCTCCGCTGCCATCGGGCCATACAAATTAATGCTCCGTACTCATATTCAGTATTACTCGATCGATAGTTTTACTCCAAAACGAGTAAATATAAATAAAATAAATAAATAAATAATAAATAATGCTGGACAATCCACAGCATCATATAGCCCCAAAGTAAGCTACTCAAAGCTTGTGTTATGGGTACTAGATAACTGATATATTTAATACATTATATACATAGATAGATATATTTTTATTATACATAGAAAACACCCAGACCAACCTCTAGCGTCGCAGGCGGACTCTCGCCCGCTGCGCCACTGAAGTCGTCAATATAAACGTGTGGACGGCAAAACTCACAGCTCGAAGGCTCGCATCTAGTAGTAATCCGCATCAAATGTAGGCTCGACATGATAGCTCGATCGAGCAAAACCGTATGTGAGTACGGAGTTATACACATCTCCGCACAGCGATCTCCACTGAAGCTGAGCGGAGAGATACAAAAAATACAAAAACGTTTATTTCAAAAATATGTAAATCAGATGGAGGTGGAACCCTGTTTCCTGTGTTAGCTACAATGTAGGTGTGTTACAGGTTAACAGTTTCTTCCCATAAGTTATTGACATAAAATTTGTCTTAATGTACATAGTTAAAAGACAAATTTTATGTCTAAAACGACTTATTCGTCAACTGGCGAGCGTGAGATGTGTCAATAACACAATTCTATTGGTTGTTTAAAAAACATCTCCTCTTTCCGCTCGTCTCGTCTCCGCTTTGGTGGAGTCCCGGCCTTAGTCTAGAACACTAGACTATAGGTTAGGTATCACTAGACCGCTCTCGACCTGATCTCTGAGTCTAGTGCTTCGCTGAAGGCTGGCTTCAGATAATAGCTATTTTTCTTCTAAAGAAACATGAAATGAAAATGAAATGAAATATATCTATATCTATACTTTTACGAGTATACTAATACTTACTCGTATTATAAAGAGGAAAGTTTTGTATTTTTGTTTGTAACGAATAAACTCAAAAACTACTGGACCGATTTCAAAAATCTTTTACTATTAGAATGCTACATTCTCCCTGAGTAACATAGGCTATATTTCATGTAGGTACCTCGCGAGCAAAGCCGCGAGCGGAAGATAGTTTTATTATATACGTGTGAACCTTTCATTGGCTATCTAGCACTAAGCAGTTTTTACCTAATTTAAATGTAAAAGCTGTTGGTTTTCCTACAAATAAATAAATAAATAAATACATTTCACACAAACCACAACAAAGCCAAACATATAAAAATAGAAATAAGTTGTTAAAAATATATTATGTAACAAATGAAGTAGATATAAGTTATCTGATCACGACTGTAATCCCCAGGCTCGGTAGATATCTCCTCAGATCTCTAGTTACTTAGATCTTTGAGGATATCTAAAGAGTCAGAGGCACGTCCAAACATGATATTTGGCATACATTTTGCACAGTAGTTAGTATTCCGTACGTGACAGGTTGCAAGCCCATCGCCGGTCATAAGAATAACTAACCTATGACACATACCTTCGAATTTTCAGTTCTCTGGTATGTTGGTTTTTTGACGATGTTTTCCTTCACCGTTTAAGAGCACTGGTATTGGGCTCATACATTTCTCGAATAGAAAAACTCATTGGTGCTGGACCAGGTTTGAACCTACGACCGTTGAATCGTGAGGCAGGGGTGCTACCACTACACCACCAGTGTTATTTCTTCTTTATCCTATTATACGAACTGTGGATGTATTTATGGATATTTGTTCAGCCGTTTCAGCGTGAATGAGTAACAAACATCTATTACATACACGTTTTAATACGTGACTTTCACGTTGATAATATTAGTAGGAAAAATGCACAAGCGAAGTCGCGGGAATTTCTAGTACCTAAGACATACAGGGTGTCCCAAAAAGTAGTGTCAAGCGAAAGTTCAGAGATAGAACACCCCTTGGGGTACCCGAATCACCCCCATGTATGTTTCGCGACTTTCTATAGTTTTCGAGTTATTAATTTTTTTCCGAATTTTTGAAAATTTACGACTTGAACCACTTAAAACATTCTTACAAAAAAAGTAGAAAACTTTCTTGAGATTTTTTTTTTGCTACTGAATTGTTATGAGTTGTTCTTTTATGCATAAAATAATCAGCTACGTGACTTTGATGAAAACTATGAAAAGTCCTTTTTGGTTAGTTATTACTACTAATTAAGCTTAGGAAACTAATTAAGCTTAGAAATGATAAAATGGCCAAAATCTATTTTTTTATCAGGTAGCTAATATTAAGAATTTTCCACCTCACCGTCTTTGAAGGCCGATTTTAGCCAAAGTAGCCTATTAAGTACTACTTTTTTTTAATGATTATGAAAGCTGAGAGTCTGGAGAATTCTTTAGACTTATTTAGGAACCATAAAATCACTTGTTAAGATTTTTAATTTGAAGTTGAAAATTTTAGTCATAATTCACCGAATGTAATTATTTGACTTTACACCAACATTTTCATAGTTTTCATCAAAGTCACGTAGCTGATTATTTTATGCATAAAAGAACAACTCATAACAATTCAGTAGCAAAAAAAAATCTCAAGAATGTTTACTACTTTTTTTGTAAGAATGTTTTAAGTGGTTCAAGTCGTAAATTTTCAAAAATTCGGAAAAAAATTAATAACTCGAAAACTATAGAAAGTCGCGGAACATACATGGGGGTGATTCGGGTACCCCAAGGGGTGTTCTATCTCTGGATTTTCGCTTGACACTACTTTTTGGGACACCCTGTATATAGTTTCAAAACCTGGTTAGCAACGAACTAAAAAACATCACGTCAACCTAAAACAGACTTTAACATCATTAAAATAAGGTTGAGTATGTACATCTGTTAATTTAAGTTCAGGTATGCAATTCTTTTTCATCACAGCTGACTGATCAGCTGTCGTGTGAGGACAATAGGCACTTTTACTGGGTCGTTCGAAATTGAGCGTTATGTTGAAGTTGATAAGGTTGAATTTGGAAATATAGCTCGTTGTAAGTAAGTTTGACCATAGAGGTCGTCTGGGTATTGTACCTCGTTTTTGAAAATTTAAATAAAGAATCATCAAATTTGGAGTACATACATACGTGGTCATTATATTCAAATAAAAATATTAAAGCGATCTTATGTTCACCCCAAAGACTAAATTAGGTTAAACATTTTAAATGACAGTAATTCTTAATTTTACGATTGTAATCCCCAGAGTCGGTAGACATCTCCTCAGATCTCTACTTAGATCTTTGAGGATATCTAAAGAGGGTAGTCAGAGGCACGCCCAAACAATATTTCTAGTTACTTCGATATTTGAGGATATCTAAATGCATTGGAAAATACAACTCTTCATTAGGAGTCACACAGCTCCAGATATTTCCATATAGTAGACCATGATACCTCTGGTACAGCAAACGACCATAAATTACTGTAACCACTTACCATCAGGTGGTATGTTTGGTCGTATGTTTGCCAGATCGGTAAAAAAAAAGTACCCACTCATTCAAAAGTCCCCTATTCAACGTCCGGTGGAATAGAATACCCTGCGTTTGCCTCCCACGGTTTAGAAAACGTTACTATCCCGTTAGATGCTTGACGTTCCTGGCTTATGTACTCCTGGTCCTCGTGAGATCGCGGCAGGGTTTTGTAGACGAGCCAAACTTGACCTGGCAAAAAGGTTATACTTATGGCCGGCCAAAAAGGTTGTTATACTTACGGTCGCTCCAAAAAGTTACTATACTTATGTAGTTCCGGCCAAAAAGGTTGTAATAAGAGTTTGTCCCGGTAGAGTTAAATATCCCGCATTTGCTTCAGAAAACGTGATGTAACTATGCTTGAGATTCCTTATAGCGTTATGTGGTCCTGGTACTAAACGAGAGAATTTGTAGACGAGGCAAACTTTATGGCCGCTGTACCCCAATCGGCTGGACAGATTTTGACTAATTGATAAACCGTTGGATTCGCTTAGATCATAAAAGTAACATAGGCTATTTAATAAAGTATCAAAAATCCAATATAGCAGCTGGAAAAAGCTATTTTAAATGATTTTCAGTTGTGTTTTCTATACTAATATTATAAAGAGGAAAGTTTTGTATATTCGTTTGTAACGAATGGTCCGATTTCAAAAATTCTTTTACCTAATGCTATATTATCTCTGAGTAACATAGGCTATATATTATGTACCTTGCGAGCAAACCCGCGAGCGGAAGCCAGTTTAAAACAAAAATACTAGCTTTAAAGTTAAGTTCTTAGGACTAAAAACTACTTTTGAAGTAATGGCTTTAAAACCATTGAACTTAAGATTATCTGGTTTTTCATACTCCAGAGGCCAGACAAGGCCAGGGCGCAAAAAACAGCAAATATTCTTAAAACATCTGACGTGAGGCACGCGTCTGCGCGTACGCACAGCCAATGAGAGCGAATGCATTGCTTTTAAAAATTCAAATAAAGGAGCTGTATAATATATCACGCACGTCTACTGGCATAAAGTCCTAAGACGGAAAATTAAAAAAATGAAATTTAAGGTTCCTATCTTGTTCCTATAATTTAAATGCCTTGGCTTAAAAAAATTTGTGATTTTGTACAAATTATGACGAATAGTTAGTAAAGTAATTGTAGCCCAAAAGGCTCGAATGATTTTGCAAAATGAATTGTCATTTAATTCGTTAGGATCACAAAAGAGTCATGATATGCTTTACAAATGTCAAATAATCAAATACATTATGGCGGCTGTAAGGAAGCTATTTTCAATTTCAGACGGAGTTTTTTTTTAAATTAATACTAATTGTATACATATTTGAATTTTTGCTCGTCGAAAATTAAAGAGCAAAGAGGTCCCAGTTGTTTTAGAACAAAAAAATAATGTAATTGAAATATCCCAATAATTACTGACAGATGAATTGTAAGCTGTAATTGCATAGTGATAGCCTGCACACTAACCTTTGGAAATACTTATTAAGTGCTATTTTGAGCTTGTTTTTTGAAAACAGATGTTTTCCATTATTATCTTGTACTGTAATTGAAATACCATAGCGACAGTAATTACTACAGGTAATATACATAAAATACTTGTCAAATTGATCGAAAAAACATAACTTGACCTAGTATGTGAAAACACTAGCTACTTTTGGTGTCTAAGGTCTGACAAAATGAAGTTTTTTTAATAAATACTAGCTGACCCGGCAGACTTCGTACTTATTTAGAAAACGTTTGTATGGGAAATAGGAAAGGGCTATTTTTAGGGTTTTCCCGGCAGTTATTCGAATTTTTCTTACCTTTTAAACCTTCCCTAGACCTCCACGAACATTTCAAGACCAAGATAAGATAAATCCGTTTAGCCGTTCTCGAGTTTTAGCGAGACTAACGAACAGCAATTCATTTATATATATGTATATATAGATGATTTTTTGACGATCGAAAAGAGTAGCAGGTTCTCAAGTAGAGGCACATTTTTTTTTTTAATTTAATTTATTATGTACTTACAACTTTAAACTTAAAAAAATGAATACCAAAGAGGCTGCATTTATTTTTAAATAAACTTAAGAATATTTGATAAGAACTTGACACCTGTTGATCTCAATTCAACTCTTTCACTGACGTCACCGTCAACCCCGAACGCGTTTATACCGAACTTGGCCTCTTTTACATAATATTAATAAGATTTAAACTTTTTAAACTTCCGTGATTTGATGACATAATTATAATTGAATAACGGGTATTTATCACGTACCTATTTTGTTTTTATTCCCGACGTTTCGAACACATTACAGCGTTCGTGGTCGCGGGCAGACAAAAAAAAACAAAATAGGTACGTGATAAATACCCGTTATTCAATTATAATTAATAAGATTTGTTGGGATATTGATGATCTATTTACTTATTTACTGTACTGAGCGTCCTATGGTTATTTTATGTACAGACCGCTGCCTGCGTGAGGATAATATTTAAATTTTCTTTTTATAGCTCATTTACCGATAGTTAAAAGCAAACGCAGTCCCGCCCCGCTTCCGGGCACATGTCACGACTGCATCTGGCATGTCAGCCTGCCACGGTCACTGCCTTACTCTTCAATGCAAAATGAATTATAAACTAGTGTTATTTAGAATTTAGTGAAAGAAAGTAGAAAAGAGAGCGCTGGTGGTGCAGTGGTAGCACCCCGGCCTCACGATCCGAAGGTCGTGGGTTCAAACCTGGTCGTGCACCAATGAGTTTTTCCATTCTAAAGGATATCTAAAGGGGGTAGTCAGAGGCAAGTCCAAACATGACATTTGGTACATGCCCACATTTTGCACAGTAGTTAGTATTCCGTACGTGACAGGTTGCAAGCTCATCGCCGCTTATAAGAATACTAACCTATGACACATACCTTCGAATTTTTGGTTCTAGGGTATGCCGGTTTCCTCACGATGTTTTCCTTCACCGTTTAAGAGCACTGGCATTGCGCACATTAATTTTTCGAATGAAATCTCATTGGTGCACGACCAGGTTTGAACCAACGCCCTTCGGATCGTAAGGCAGGGGTGCTACCACTACACCACTAGCGCTCTTATACATTAGTTTACTTAAATTCTAAAATTACCCTCAAGATGGCACGCGTCACCTTTGCGAGAACCACAGATATAACACTAGTTAGACCCACACGCGCCCTTTCCATTGAACTTTCCGCACCCTCTTATTAATGTGAAAAAAAAGCACCTTTCTAACACACCATGTGTTACTCCAACCGAAAATCAACCTTATTCTATAAGGAGTAAGGCTTTTGGTATATGAAAATGTATCGACCATACTCTTGTATGCTGTGACAAGTCTATTTTCGTCGAATTCTGTTCATTTTGAATATTCAGTCAGTTTTAGATAAATATATTACATACTAGTCGATACCCGCGACTACGTACGCGTTAGATTACTTTTTAATATTCTGTGACTGGGGCTATACGAATGGATAAGGTTTTTCAACAAACATAATCAAATTCTTATCTTTTTTATTTGTTAACCGATTTTGATGAAACAAAGCCTAAGTTTTAAGCTTATCTCAATACATTAGTGAAAACTGCATTCGATTTGGTTCAGCCGTTGCGGAGATTAGCGTGCACAAACGCAAAGTTATTTATACATTATAATAAAACAGTAGAACCCGGTGTGTCTGTACGTTGAAAAAAAGTTATTCAGAATAAAACTTGGTCATAAAAAATAGATCACAAATCAGCAATTTTTAAATTATTTTCTAAATGTTTATTTGTTTGTTCGTGCACATATCCGAAAGTACCGAACGGATTTTCATGAAGTTTTCACAAATGGATTGACCATAATTGGGAGCAGAATATAGGCTTTGTTTAATTAAAATCTGAAGTCGCTGGTAACAGCTAGACTGGATTATTAGTATAAAATTGGCTTATACACTCGGATTAAAAATATTATAAATATCGATCTCAAACTAAATTATTAAACGATAAAATCGAAATTGCTTTTAAAATATCAATAGGGATAAACTCTTTGTTATTTTTGCTACAGTATTTTAAACCTTATTGCCTAGGAGGGCATGCACACCTTGATCAATTATATTGTAATGTAATAGAAAACGGTAAATGATACAGATGCGAATGCAGCTTACCTCTTTTAGGCATCTTCTTCTGCTTCTTCTTAATTTATGGCATCTGTCAAGTGTTTTTTTTTTAATTTGGTTTGGTTACTCCATAAAATTCATATATGCAGTTTTTCAAAATATACGACAAAATACATTTTTGATTTTCGAAAAATGAAATTGCTGCGTACCTAAAAAATATATTACAAATATAAAAAAAAAAAAAATTCACAGAAAATTGAAAAATATGTGAACTCTCTAAAATGTTTATTCAATGCAATTTATGGAAATTCAGATAAAGTTTGTCCGGTTAGCCATTTTTTGTACGTATAGATAATTACTTCATAATTGAAATAGTTAGTGTCCCTAAATGGCTCAGTGCAACAAATTCAAAGGAAACGATTAACCTTATGACTCTAGTGATCCACTAATTGGTGCTAATGAAAGGAGAAGGTGCCGGCTGGCAACGGCATGACTCATCGACTCATTGATAAGGATAATGAAAGCATAATGTATTATCCAGTGACCTCATTTTAGTATTTCTAAGCTCAAGTTTACGTTGAGTTATTATCTATACATATAAAAGGCTTTGTCCTGAATGACTGAGGTATCACAACGCACAGCCTAAACCGCTGATCGTAGAGACCTGAAACTTGGAGGGTGTGTTCAGTGGCGGATTTACACATTTGCCGCCAGTAGGCTATTAAATTTAGCGTTTAGTAATTTATCATGTAAAATCGTTGGATTATTTGGTATATATAGGTGTATAGTATTAAAATATTGCAATTTTGTTAAATTTTTTCTCCGTGTATATTATAATTTTTATTTATTATTTTGTGTAAGGTAATAAGCCAAATTTGCCGCCCCTAAAATTTGCCGCCCTAGGCTCCAGCCTACTCAGCCTGGTGATAAATCCACCACTGGGTGTGTTCTTTGTATGACGTAGGCATCCGATAAGAAAGGATTTTCCGAAATTCCACCTCTAAGGGGGTGAAAAAGGGGGACAAAGTTTGTATGGGACAACGTGATTCCTTGGTCCAATCTACTTGAAATTTTGCATGAACCTTTTTTAACAGAATTGATGATAGACGTATATAGCATTTTATTGAAACTCATACTTGTATAAGCCTCTAACCTCAAACTATACAAATAAAACCGGCCAACGGCAAGTCGGACTCGCGCACGAAGGATTCCGTACTATTTTCTATGGAAAAGGCAAATTAATAATGTCTGTTGTATGAGAGCATGCAAATATGTAAATTGAGAGTGTGTAAATATTTTTTTTATATTGCATTTTTTAGTATTTGTTGTTATAGCGGCAACAGATACATCATCTGTGAAAATCTCAACTGTCTTACTATCACGGTTCATGAGATACAGCCTGGTTATAGACAGACGGACAGCAGAGTCTTAGTAAAAGGGTCCCGGTTTACCCTTTTGTTACGGAACCCTAAAAATACTTTTATCGGTGATGTCGAATCAAGGTATTGTATTGTGGGGTCAAAACTATGTATGTGGCTACTAAGTGTTTTCAAGCTGATGTCTTCTTCGTTTTATCCTGTCAATATTTTTCTAGGACCAGTTTTAAATGGATTAATCTGCGCATCATAAGCTCATATCATGCCTAATTGAAGTATGCAGATTGCAAAATCTAGTTTACGTTCAAAATCGTCTCAATAGGTCTTTGAACCTTCAAAAAAGTAATTCCAGATGTCGCGAATATTAAGAGATGAAAAAACAAGCGCGTGCAGTCTCCATGCAAGGTGTGCGTACGCATCTGGCGCAATGTGGCTTAGACGTGGGTTATAGAAGAATAATACTAGTGTAACTAATATCGGAGAAAATACTTTCCAATAGATTGATCAACTTAATTTTGGGCGTCATTCAAGCGTGTTCGGTACAGACAGAAATCTGTCGTGAAAGCCTAAATAGCTATATGAAAATGTCATGTCATAGGTAGGTATGATACCTACTACATTTGCGAGCTTTATACTTGAACCGCTTCAGGGCTGGTTGTTCAAAACTAATTTTTACAATTTCTATGTAGTCAAATGATTTGTAGTATATCATTTGAAAGGTAATTTTGTTAGCTATAGTTCACTATATTTGTAATTTTAGTTCTTTTGAACCAGTTTGGTGAAAGGGCTAAAGTGTGCCTCAAAGTTTTGTGTACTACTCTTCTTCTTCTTCATCTTCTTCAATTATGGCATCTGTCTCTTAGAGAACAATTTTGCCAGTGTCAAGTGTATTTATTTATAAGTATTATCAACGTCACAGAGTCATAGTCAAGTTGTCAAGTCAATTTTAAACAAAAGATGGCTGTTTTGTTGAAAATTTTCGGGATTTCCTCCGATGGAATTTGAAGAGAACTATTCACTCTAATTCACATACTTTACACTCGCATCAAGAACCCGGACTTTATTGGCAAAATAACCACCAAAATTACGCAATAAAACTCAAAATAACACGAGAAAACATATAAAAACCAGAGCGACGTAGTTGTCAGGCAAATACACCGCAGAAAATCCGTACTAAAGGCTCCCTTTGTGGTGATGACTATTTAAGAAGGCGAACTTTGTGACACTAAATATCGTAGTAAATGATAGGTATTGTTTAGTAGTTTAGTCTACCTAGATTTTGGTGGTTTGCGATATTTTTACCCGACGGAGATGGAAGGTAATCTGTTTAAGGTATATGCAAGTCGCTGTAGCCCAAACCTGTGCCCAAACGGCTGAATGGATTTTGAAATTGAGGTGTCGTTGGATTCATCTGGATCACAATTAGTGAAAAAGGCTATGCAAAATAGGGTATTGTAAGGAACTCGTAGTTCCTTTGGCTGTCGCTGTAGCCCAAACGGCTTGACTGATTTTGAAAATGAGGGGTCGTTGGATTTATCCGGATCACAAGAGTGAAAAAACGCTAGATGTCAAAAATCCAATATGGTGTATGTAGGAAGCAATTTTCAGTTACTTTCAGTCGGATTTTTGGAAGAAATACTACTCATTTGTAGTTTAGATTATCCAAATTAATTTCGTCAATCCTCCTAACCTAGTAAAAGTCTTGTAGGTAAATAGTTAGTACAGTTTTATTAAAATTAAGCGTAATAGATTAATCTCACTCACTCCTTTATTAACAACATATTATCGTAACAATAAAGCTTGTCTTCTCATGTCACAATAAACTTGAAAGAAAAATTAGCATGAAAGAAAAATTAGCACAACTAAAACAGAGCCCTTTGTCCAATTCATCTGCTAATTCCGAAAATAAAAAGCTACCCCTGTTGACATTCTCCAAGTTCTGTCTCCGTCTAACCCGCATCGATAATAGAGACAGCTGCAAGGGCTGGTTAAATGCGCGCGCAGCTAAGGCTTAGCTTGCGTTCAGTGGAGCCGTCACTCCGCCGATAGGCCGCGTCGCGAACGGTCGTCTCGTCTCGCCGGGTTCGCCATCGTCGTGACTGGAACATTATACAAACGTGACTGTGAAATCGTGACTGTTGTGTGATATGAATTAAAGTTTTCTACAAAGAGGAATAACAAATGATGGGAGTAAGCAGTTGTGTGAGCATGAGGCAGGCGAGGGGCTCGTGTCACTGCCCAGCTTGCCCTAGGGCTTCGGGGCATGGGATGCCGCCTCAGACGCTCGTCTTACCCCCCATGGCTCTAGAGCCGGAGACCACCCCGATAAAGGACAAGAAAGGCTCCAAAATGAAGGTGTTGAAGAAAATTAAGAAGAAAATCGGACTTGGTAAGTTTTACCATTGTAATAATGGGTTCAGCTTCGTTGACTTTTAACGGTTTTTTTGCTATCTCAGATAAGGGAACGCGTATGAATTTTGGGTTATACTTATATTTTTTTTATATGATTTATGAAATTATATTTTGAATTGAAGTATGTTCATGATTTTATATCTGCAATTAATTTGATTTATTTTCAACCGACGGAAAACAAAAAACCGAAGAGCTTTTCGAGTCGATTATATTTTTTAAAAGCACGCATAACTTCGTACACAGAGTGGTCCAAATTTGATGTTACTTTTTCGTTTGATTAGGTAATAATATGAAACGGAATTTTTGAAAATTGTGCGTTGCATCATTGTTGTTTATTGACGTCGCGAAAGTGAACAACAAATGAATAATTACATCATTTGAGTTATTATATTGCAATGTCCCAATTTTTTTACAACCCGACATCATACGGCCCATCTTATGGTGACTTACCATTAGATGGGCCGTTTGTTTTTTTGATTACATTACCAAGGCACTTGTAATATTTTACATCTGTGACGATAAGCGTGACATTACAGCATTGAGCAGGACGACCTCAGTGGCGCAGCGGGCAAGAGTCCGCCTGCGACGCAAGAGGTTGCGGGTTCGATTCCCGCCTCGGAACAAATTTGTGTACGATCTGCAAAAATTTGTTCCGTTGGTCTGGGTGTGTATGTATAATAAAAAATATCTATCTATGTACCTACATTTATTAAATATATCAGTTATCTAGTACCCATAACACAAGCTTTGAGTAGCTTACTTTGGGGCTAGATGATGCTGTGTGGATTGTCCAGCATTATTTATTTATTTATTTATTTATTGTAAAAAAATTCATATTAATATTTTATTTTCTTCTGTTCCGTAGCGAATAACATTATTTGTAATAATAAATATAAATATAAATATTGGTGGACAATTAACACAACGCCATCTAGCCCCATACTAAGCAAAGCTTGTATTATGAGAACTAGATAGCTGATAGATTAGGTAATTATATCCATTTTTTTTGTAAATACATACATAGCATACATAATCACACCCAGACATTTTTTTTGTAAATACATACATAGCATACATAATCACACCCAGACACAGAAGAAACATCTGCGTTCATCACACAAAATGTTTATCCTGGGTGGGGATCGAACCCACAACCTACAGCGCAGAAGGCAGAGTTACAATCAACTGAACTGTGAGCCCAACCAAAAATACCAGAAAAAACAAAATATCACATTTTTATCATTGTCCATCCATCTTTTCTTTGGTCTACCTTTACCCCTGTATCCATCCACATTTATACCTAACACTCTCCTTGTCACATGACATTCATCTCTTCTCATAACATGCCCATACCGCGCTAACCTATTACTCCTCATCTTTTCTGTCACAGGTGCCACTTTCAGACTTCCTCTGATATACTCATTCCTTATTTTATCCATCCTTGTCACTCCATACATCCATCTCAGCATTCGCATCTCCGTCGCCATAAATGGTCAATGTAATACAATTTATATTTTACATTTAACTTTGCCTGGCGCGTGCCAGCTGTCCTGACGATAATGATCCAGTTTTTCTGGTGTTCGCCACCTGTCTTTGCACCTTGAACATTTTAACGCTAAATTTAAGTACCTACCTACCTACCTACAGTGTATATAAGTACCTGCGTGTAATGTAAAAATGTAGGTTAAGTAGGTATTTGTACATTTTGTGGTGATTCTAAAGAGTTCGTCGTATTTACCTTGCGTATAGGTACATTTGTACTTATATTTTAGATCCTTTTACCAAATCTAATTACTCTTAGCTAGATCAAAGGCCGGTCCATAGATAGATAGATAGATAGATAAGGAATTTATTTCGTACCACAGACACATACAGATAGCCAATTATTTAGCTATAAAGACTCGCTCATATATGCGAACGACATTATTATAATTAATCATTTATTAACATTACATCCACAATGGTAGGAATTCTGTTTTCCGCAAATTAATAAAAAAAAATGTAGAACACGCATTATCTTTTTTTTTTTTACCAAAGACCAATGTTATAATTGATAGTTCTTTGTTTTACCAAATTGACGTGAGATGAGTAGCCATAAGTATAAAATGGCTTTGTATAAAATTGAGGAAAATCAATGCATTAAAAACAACATCACAATTTATCCTTATTTTTTAACTAATTAATTATTTTGTGTGGAAAATACGTTGATTTTTATGTACGAAATTTTAGTTAGTCTGAAACAACAGAATCAAAACCATTATAATTATGCGAGTATCTCCTTTAGGGTAGTAACATTTATATGACCCTGTAAAAAAATAATAAAATTGAGAGTATGTTTAAAAAATAACCTTAATTATAGTCTTAATAACTATTATAGTAATAAGTGCAGTAATTACCTGAATCACGAAATTGTATGTTTGGTAACGTACGAAAATATGAAGAAATGGACTTACAACGTTTTCGCATAGGACCGACGACACAGTATTGAATTCGCTGTCGTGGGTGGTTCTCCTTTACAGTTTTATCATTGTTCTTACTATTCGTCATTGTTCGCAACAAACAATTTTGGTTATCTCGTAAAATATTAGATTTTAGATTACTTTTTGCTTTTGACGAGCGCGCACAAGAAATAAGTAAAATTATCATATCTTATTTATTTGTCAACAAGCACCCAATAATCCAAGCTTATTTCATTAGTGAAAACTGCATTCAATTTGGTTCAGCTGTTGCGGAGATTAGCATGCACAGATAAATAGACAAACACATTTTTTTCAAAAACTGTTGTTTCGGGATAAGTAGCATGTCTTCTCTAGGCAGCACTAATTTTTATTTGAAAATATCAAAACACCAATTTTATTATTACGAGTATGTATCTAGATTCTAGATTAAAAGTAAAGAAAAAAAGGAATTAAAGAAAAAGAATTACGACTAAAGAAAAAAAAATCCATTGTTACCTAAAGCTACCTAAGCTTTACTTTAACTTAATTTAAAACAAAGGGTCGACATCTGTCGGACTTTTCACCTAAAGCCATTGACGCCAGATGCTGATTCGATTGTTCGCCGATTTCCGCTCGACTCCGGAACCATACATCTGTTTGGGCCCAAGATTAGAAACTTACTTCAAAATGCTGAATTTTTAATAATAAATAGTGTATACATACATCACTACATAGTATAAAACAAAGTCGCTTTCTCTGTCCCTATATCCCTATGTAAGTATGCTTAAATCTTTAAAAATACGCAACGGATTTTGATGCGGTTTTTTTTAATAGATAGAGTGATTCAAGAGGAAGGTTTTTATGTATAATACATCCATGATAGTAGAGGAACACTGATAATTTTAGAGGTTTTTCTAATATGATGTCGTAAATAATCACATTTTAGTGTATTTATTATCAGCATTGCACCCGTGCGAAGCAGGGACGGGTCGCTAGTCTCTAAATATATATAACTCAAAAGTCAAAGGTGACTGACTGACTGACTGACTGACTGACTGACTGACATAGTGATCTATCAACGCACAGCCCAAACCACTGGACGGATCGGGCTGAAATTATAAGGATTTTGATTAATTCTACCCCCAAGCGGATAAAATAGGGGATGAAAGTTTGTATGAAAAATCGCGATAATCGACATTCACGCAGGCGAAGCTGCGGGCATCAGCTAGTAATATTATAAAGAGGAAAGTTTTGTATTTTTGTAACGAATAAACTCAAAAACAAATGGACCGATTTCGAAAATTCTTCCACCATTAGAATGCTACATTGTTCTTGAGTAACATAGGCTAAACTTATAACTAGAAACAATTAAGGATCCTTACTAAAACTTCAATAATGTAACCCAAGGTGTAATAGTGATTTTTTTACGATTTTTTAAATAGTAAATAAACAATGCCACTAGAAAATAATATAAGTACCTTCTTATATACAGACAATTACTCATTTGCGTAAGTATTAACATTGTAAATGATTTTTTTATTATCAGAAGGAAGTATGTTTTTTATCGTTTCCGTTTATTATTGTGTGAATTTCCCATGTCATTGAATGATAGTGACATTATAAGTTAGTTAGGTATTAGTAGTGCCTAATTTTTGACGTTGACAATATTATAAAACAACAATACACTACAATATTAAAAAAAAATACCATAGATATAAAAGATAGTACGATAATATTAATTAATATTGATATTGATAGACATTATACACAGCGCCTTCTAGACGTTTTCCTTCTTTTTTATTTTAACTGTCAGATTTTACGATATTTTTTTAACTGGCAATATTGAAATCTTAAAAACTAACACAAAATGGTTAAGTTATCTTCTTACATTCTACCTAAATATTCACTTACCTAACTTTCAGGCTTATCAATTACAAACACATGACCTCTGCCTGTCTCGTTCTAACTTACCTGTAGTTTCATTCTGTTCCTGTCACGCATATTTTCAAACTTGGAACAGCTGTTTCGCAACGGGATCTTGAGGGCGTACGCTTGTGTTCCAGCTAGGGTTGTCGATAAATACTTTTACCTATGTTAATTTTTTAGGGTGGATTTTACCAACTACTGATATTAACTATTCATAGAACTTTATAAATTATGTATTACTTTATTAATATTATAAATGCGAAAGCAAATAAGAAACAAAAGTTTGGTATAATATCAAATGGAGTAGAAAGATCCGTTAGTTAGTTAATAACATTTAAGCTACATACTGGCGTTAATTATATTTTATGTGACTGAATTTATGTTATCAATTTCATAATGACATTAAAATTGATATATTTGTTCCTACATAATATCGCTATCGAAGGGTGGTTACTATCTGACTAATTAATTAAATTCATATACTTAGGTTATTAGTTCTGCTATTTCCAAAGATAAATCGTACATAATAATTATGTCGGCTCATAAGAATAACCCAAAAGAATTTCTTAGTAAAAACCCCGGAGTAGGAAACTTTGGCTAAAAATATTTCGGTACCTATACCAAGATAAATAAGGAAAAAGATTTTCTGATATTATTATAAGACTTAGATTAATAGTTAATGAAAAGAGCTTGTGAGATGCTCATTAATCCTTTCACCACACTAGTTCGAGCTAGTGAAACTAAGAATTGATGACTTGACAACCCTGGTTTGTTTGCTAGAATCAGCTGCTCTGACATTTAAGTTTCGAACATCTGGTCTATTGTAACTTTTTTTCTGCATTCGACCTTCCTTAGGCCGTATGAAGCGTGGCCATTGCCTTTTGCAATTCTGAAGAAAAAAAAACTTGTCTATGATGTTCAGATTCGAAATTTGAAAAAAATCTTATTCATTGCAACTTTTCAGCTGAGCGAGATACGGTTAGCGATTCAAATAAATGGTTTTGCAAAAAAAAAATACTTTGGTAGGTTTAGGTACTAAGGTAAATCAATCCAAATTTGTAAGCAATGTATGTATGTTAATAAATATACATGATTGTGAATGAATCCTACTATTATTAAAAACGTGAAAGTTTGTATCTATGGATGTTTGTTAGATACTATTATCACGCTGAAACGGCTGAACAGATTTGGATAAAATTTGGCACAGTCTGGAATAGCACATAGGCTATAGTTTGACAAGGTACCACACGGGCAAACCCACGGGAGTAAGCTAGTCATAAATAAAATAAAAAATTACGATCACACACGACTGTAATACCCAGGCTTGGTAGATTTTTTCATAGATCTCTAGTTACTTAGATCTATAATGATATTTAAAGGATAGTCACGCACATGCGTTCCACAGATTATTTGTTTTAACATCTAGAAAAAAAAAAAAACTAATGTCTCTGTGGTCAAAAGTAACAAACAGCTGCTTAGAACAGAATACATAGTAAGAACGAACGAGATGAAAGATATAACTTTGTAAATAAGAGAAGCAGAGAACACTAATCGCGGAAAGGTGTGGCGGTGCCGGCTGATGAGTATGTGTTTAAAATTTATGGTCCAGACGCAAAGAGGTTTCATATGCGGGCCGTTTTCTACATAAAAGGTGTTAGCTTAACATTATACGTTGCTAGATATTTTATCGTACATTGTAGAAAGGTAGAACATCAAGCAGATTTTGACTGAGATAAAATGCTTATTTGGTTCGTTTTACATAAATTTCAGTAGGTTATTTGAGTGTGGCAACATTTAGATGTCTATTCTTTATAGTTTGTGCTCATCAGATTTTTTTTCAAAGAGTATTTAATACATAAAGATACTGGCTGAATAATAAACTAAACAAAGAAAGGTAATAAAAGAGTAATAAATTAACATAAAATAACATAGATTCTTCAGTTTGAAATTGGAATCAGTTATTGTTCCTGACCCTACCATAGACAATTTCCATATTTTTATAAATACACATATTAAATATTGCCATATAATATTTTAACACCTAGCTATGGTTACGTTACACTTTATTAATGTCATAAAATCTTGTAACAAGCAGTTTTCATTTTACGTTTGTGTTGAAAAATCGAACCCATAAATCAGTTCAAACTCCCCTAATTTCTCATACTTTTCTCATATCGTGACCGGCTAAGCAGTTTTTAACTGAACAAAAACGGAACTTCGTAACATAATTTCGTAAATGTATAGCATTCTCCGGCGGTTCCCACGATCATTAGTGGTCAGTGAATATATACACTTAATACTCGGACGAGAGACGCTGAGACTCAGTTTTAGAATGGATCTACATTCCTGTTTTGGGGATTGTTACCTAGCCAGGTACCTTGGCCAAAAGCCATGGCTCAAGACAACGTTATTGCAATTCTGTTGCTTCGCTAAAAATTGCGACCTTGGCCAAAAGCACGGCACAAAAGATGCTTGTGATAAAATCAAATCAAATCAAATCAAATCAAAAGAAGTTTATTTTGTGTCACAAATAAAGAACATAATAAAATATAAATGAGACTTAATACTAACTAAAATTATTTATGACAGCAAAAAGGGTCGTCACTCAGCTGCATGCTATAGTAGCGCTAGCGTCTAGTGCTTACTCTGTTGCTACGCTAAAAATTGCGTATTTTAGCCAAAAGAGCCACAGCACAAATGTATTATTAAAGGTAATTCTGTTGCTTCGCTAAAAATTTCGTAACATGGCCAAAAGCTCGTTACAAAAGTCGTTTGTGGTCATACTTTTGCCTCGCTAAAAATTGCGTACCATGGCCAAAAGCTACGGCTTAAAAGACATCAGTGACAAGTATTGCCATTGCTTCGCTAAAAATTGCGTACATTGACCAAAAAACACGTATGTAGTAATTCTGTTGCTTCGCTCAAAGTTGCTTCATGTTGCTGTAACATCATAAGTGAAGACAAGGAATTCATTTTGTGATTTGGCCAAACAAAAATATATTGAAAAATCACATTACGATATTGCTAGTACTATGTTACTTTGTCTAAACCTCTTGTTAGGGACAACCAAGTTGCTAAACTGCACCGTGAGCGGTTCTTTTTCTTCTTCTTCTTCTTCTTCTTTGTTTATGACATCTCTTTTGATATCAATTTGGCCAGTGTAAAGTGTTTAAATTAGTAGTATTGTCAATGTCAAACAGTCAGTGAAATTGTTACGTCAATTTCAAACAAAAGATGGCTGTTTCGTTCAAATATCTCGGGATTCCTCCTATGGGTTTAGAATCGTCGGCTTTATTGGACAAATGACTACCAAAATTACAGATTAAAATTCAAAATAACACGAGAAACAATATAAAAACGAGTGACAAAGTTGACAGTTGAATGCATCGCGCAAAATCTCCATGAACAGTTCATCAATTGCCCGTGTAAGCACGCCATAAGCGCCATCTTTGTTTTCTCTCCACTCGTTACAGTGATTCGTGGTTTCTCATGACCCGCCGGCCCCGCTCGCACCTTTAACCGGCTTAAAGGTTATTATATCGATTTCAACTAAGCATACTTATTTTAATAACCCAATTATAACATAGGTAATTTTGTTCACGACGCCATATAACATCTATACTAATATTATAAAGAGGAAAGATTTGATTGTTTGCATTGAATAGGCTCCGAAACTACTGGACCGATTTGGAAAATTCTTTCACCAATGTGTAGAATGAACTTTCAGGATGAACATAGGCTATATTTTATGTACTTAGGTACTTCGCTACTAGTTTGTAAGATTTGATAACGATTGTGATTCTGTTGTGAATGTCACTAATGCGAAATTTTGTGCGTGTGTAAGTTTGCTTTGGATGGATTTAGGTGAAATTTGATATAATGTAGAGTGTAACATGAACTACCATTTTGGCTACTTTTTACCCGGAAAAAACCCTCAAGGGGGTGAAAACTGCATGAACGGTGGCATACACAAAATCTAAAAAATTTTTTTTTAGGTTATTTATAACTTTTTTATGACAAACGCGTCAGAGCCATATTAAATCTGATAAGCGCAGTAAAATCGTGGAAATGCCGCGTAAGATCTTTGTTATACTTTATGTGATTCCGTGATGGGAATAAAAATCAGTATCGTTCTCTAACGTAGTAAGTACAAGGTCTCCGAAAAGGCCTCCCTTTCCTAAGAACAATTAAACCTTTTTAGAAGACGTTGTGATGACAACTTTAGGGTATCCGAACAAATTCATGGCAATATCAATCTTTTCTTTAAAATACTCCTTCCAGAATTTATAAAATATTTGTATTTGAAATTCGAATTGAGACGGGATTCAGAAAACTATCCGTATTGCCACTAAAAAAGTATAATCTTTTCTAACTCATACCGGATTACAAAGACGTTTTGCAAAATAAATAAACTAGGTGGTTTTACATAATTTCTAATTTTCCATAAACAAAAATAACAATCATAAAAATAAAGTGACAAAAGGGTTAGCATCCAGATGCGACAGGCCTTTAGCAAGAAAAAAGTAAGCAATTCAAAATTTTCGTCGAACGCCTTCCGTGGGAAAGGCGGCAAACGAGTTACATGATCATTATCGCGTAGTCTGTCTTATTACAATGAAATAAAGTGGCTTTTCTATTGCACGTAAATGCATGTTGTTTCGTAGATTGTAACCGGTACTTATCCCATTTCTCATTTTCTTTAGACTTTATTGCTTAGAAAATAAAGAGCAATTTCATTTGTATCCGACATTGTGAATTTATCGCTAAATCCGTAGAGGTGCAGGTGTAAATCTCAATTACACTTTATTTCAATCATCATAAGTGCGATTTCCATTAAACTAAATAATACAATTTTAAAAGTTATTTCTCGCAAATTAGATCTTACGCCTTGGTTATAAAGTTGGTAAAGTTACGCCGTGGTTCGTACAAGCTGCGAATTCATAAGTATTCTAATTTGCAAGAAGTTTGACTTCCGGGGTTTGTGAATGTATAGAATCTATTATTGTACTTCACCTGCCTTGTATGGCACCTGATTGTAATATAGCTGTCCATTTCCGCTGGAAGGAAACCATAGACCACGTTGTCGATGACTCCATTCGAATTTCGAATATTTAAATTAAAAACTTACCTAGGTACATGTCTAATTTTTTTTTGGCGTCGCCGCTCCGAGGTGGTTTTTGTAATTGTTGAGTGTTTGAACTTGGAGTATTACCAACTTCTCTGTTTAGGTATCTGTCTGATGGTGGCGCTAATGTCTTTTGACAATGGCAGTTAGATAATTCGCTATGATAGTTGCCGCTTTTAGCAACTGAATAAAGAAATCAATGACATTAGCTTACCGCCAGCGCCATAGCGAAAAAGTATATTTGAAAAAAATATCTAATTTGCCAGTTGTTTTGCATAAAACATACCCGGAAATTGGGATAAATGTAAAAATTAAGTAATTACCTACTGATTTCATGAAATTTGAATTATGTAATAAATAAATATAAAAACTACCCTCGTAATGATGTAACAGAGTAGCGTATTGCACAATCTAATAAGACTCGGACGAAACATGTACCTGTATCGTAAGAACTTTATAACTCACGGTTGCTTTAAATTTCGACGGCCTTCAAAAACTAAGCTATCATTACCCGAAACAAACCATCTCGCTCTTTCACCGAGAAATGTCGCAATCACGCATCTCGCGTCTCCCTCTCGCGGTGCTCTCGCTTCGCCGTTCTCACGGACACCGTGGGAACATCACCTTTCGATGCGATATATCGATTTGTCACTTGAATCGATTCGGTTTGTAAACATAGCAGTAAACTCGATATTGAGTCGTTCATTCTATTTTCATTAGTAGAATGTTTATATTTGTACTATATTTGAATAAAAAAGTAAAAGTTATCTATGGTAAACCATTTATATTCTTATCGTAAAAGAGTTTGTTGTTTATGGTAATTGGAAAGTCTTATTGAATGTAATCTTTTATTTGAAATTACCATTTCTAACTTCCCGGTTTAATGAGAATTCACATTATATAAGTGAGATAAAAATTTGAGACAGAAATATACTTAGTCTTTCTTGAATCATTATTGTTAAAAAATGTTCCTTTAAAATCATAGTGATATAGGTCAAAGCAAGTAACTATCTGGTATTATCTTGAATTGATAAGAATCAAAAACTTGCTCCTTAAAATGGGTTACGCAACAATCCCACTTCTGAAAGTAGCATCTACAAGACGTTTATCGTTTAGAAAAAATCCTAAGTGGCTTATACCAAGATAGAATCTAAAAAAAAACGTACAAAAACTACCATAGACAAACACTGATCAGTCTTTGAAGTAGTGCACCGTAGCACTGTTTCTCTACGAAAGAGCAAAAGGGACATTTGTGACGACAAAAAATGTCTCGAGTCTTTGTCTATGACGCGAAGAAGGAGAGTAATGTATTTGGTGTGTATGTATGTATGTATGTATGTTGGTATGTACATCTGCGATTTCGTTTCGCTTCCGCTGTAGCCCAAACGGCTGGACAGATTTTGACAAATGAGGTGTCATTCGATTCGTCTGGATCACAAAAGTAACATAAGCATATAAATGTAAAAAAAAACGAATATGGCGGCTCTAAATACCGTTGATAAAAACGCTGTCTACATGTGAACATGTTAAAAGGCTGAGAAAATCTAATTTACAATTAAAATAAATCGTATATACATGTCAAAATCTCTGTTCTTTGTCTACATAAAGTAAGCTTCACAAAGCGGCGATAATGATTCATTAAAACCTTGAAACAAATCGTGGTCCATTCATTACGTTGCATGACGTAAGTGTAAATTTAAAAAGAAAACTGATTAATCTATGTTTGTCTATGGATAGGCGTGAGAACGTTGCGCGGCGGTATTCTTCGTATAAATCAAGTTTAGAATTGTAATTTATCCGACAAATTAAAGTTTATCGTTAACTTCTGAATAAATCTAAGTTAAAATTCCAATAGAAATTATTAAATTTTTTAACAAAAATTCAAATACTTCTGTATGTTTGATAATTATTACCTATCGTATTATCACGTAACGTATTATGTTATGCGAGTATTTTTACCTAATAAAGATGCTGGCAAAAAAAAAATACATATACCCTTATATTAAAAAGTTTAATTCAGTTTAATTTGAAAAATCATCAATCTAAAAACAACAAAAAATTTCTCGTCAAATCTAAGGATTATCTTATACTCACTCGCTCGTAAGCTTTCATATTTACTCGCTTACATTACATATTCAGACCATGTTATTTTAGGAAAAACCACAGTATTACCTCCGATCAAAGTACCTTTGTTTACATCCGACCAAAACAAGTTATTAATAACGAGATGCTATACCTCATCCGCCGCGCCCCATCCTGTGGCCACCATCGCATTTAGGAAAGCTTTCAAACAGCTTTCCAGGGGCCTTACCATAAGGTATCATGTTTCGGAAACGTCACATTTCAAGCTTGAAGTAACAATACTTTGATAAAAATTTTATAGGTCATGGTACGAAATATCAATGTTAGTGAGTACCTGGATGACCGTTTTTTTTGGTAAATCCTGTTTTTTGGAAAATGAAACCTTGCTATATCGATTTATCACCCCCGAAACCCCCTGCATACTAAATTTCATGAAATGCCCTTTCCGAAATTCAGATTATATTATACATATTATACATAAAATACAAGAATTGCTCGTTTAAAGGTATAAGATATTAGGTACTTTGATATTGGCCGAAAAGCTTGTGGTAAGGCCACTGTACTGAGAGCACAGCCGTGCTAACATAGCAGCCGCGACAAAACTTTGTCGACGCTTTTGTCGTGTCGTCTCATATTTGGACGAGAAAAAGCGAGACAAATAGTCGATAAAATTTTTACGTGGCACTGATGTTAGCCCGGCTGTTGCTCTATAGTTAGTGGCCCCGTTTTACGACTCTATCGATCCTTCGATTGTAAGGTCGTGCGTGGCTTAGGAAAAAAATACGTATACCAATACTTTTTAAATAGATCGAAAACCCTGTCGAGACCACGAACGGAGCCTTTGAGGCGCAAATTAATTCTTTCACCACACTATTATCCGTAGAATCAATATTGATGCATATAATTCAAAAAATCAGAGCATCAATATTGAGAAAGCAATAACCCAAAAGTCATTCATGGAAATTGATAGAAACCTTTTAGCAATTTAAACACCGTTATCTGCACTGGCGCAGATAAAATTGCCGTAGGTAATCATCCAATTTAACGACATGTCTACTATAAAATGAGAACAATAAAACTAAACATAATACCGCTTCTCACGACGAAGAAAAAATATAGTTGCTCTGCCTGTCACACGGGACTTGGGATGTAAATGTAAGTGTAAGTATAGTGTACGTACGATAAAAGAAGTTTGAATGAAACCTGGTTCTAAAGAAAATTACAGTTGACTGGTTTAATAGGACACACTTGTTTCTTATGCTGAGCCAAATTGATTGTTAGGTGACGAAGAAAGTCTTTTAAGCTGCCTGTTAACTTCTTCGGCAGAGTTTGCCTCTGAAATATGAAATACGTACAAGAGACGAGATTTTTATAATCGAAAAAAAAAACAAATTATGATCACGTCACGACTGTAATCCTTAAACTTCATAGGCAATAATCTCCTCAGATTTCTACTTATTTAGATCTTTGAGGATATCTAAAAGGTTGTTAGACGTCCAATTTTTGGTACATACATACATGTCCACATTTTGCACAGTAGTTAGTATTTCTCTGTAGATAAATAATCGTGCTAAAACCTACCACATACAGATACCGTTATAGTCCTTGCTTTTATCAGGTAAGTTTAAAAAAAGCTATTATTACGATAACAACAAAAAGATCACGCACGTGTCAAAACTGAACATCAAAAACAAAACAAACATGACTATTATCTTTAAACTTGGTCCTCAGATCTCTAGTTACTAAGAAAGAACTTGTAAAGGCTGCCAATTCAGAGGCAGACAACCAAGCTTCAATTAAAAATACAATTCGGTACTAATATGGTACTTGTTAAAAAGTTGCACCAGTTGTAAAAGTTGAATTGAAAATAGTAAAAACAAAATGGCGACATGAATGGTGCAAAAAAGCGATTTTTCACGTGGGAAGCGGGATGCTGCACCGTTATAAGAACTGCCCGTACGTCCTGTTGTTTACTATTTTCAAGGTTCCGTACTATCATTTGCAAAACCAGTTCTCTTGAGGGTTCCATCGAGCTGAACGTGAAATTAAAATATTCCTTGTTCGTTCAGACCAAGGCGGAGGTGGAGGGACGAAATTGATGCCTTAAAGGACTGGTCCACGGTAGCCCTAAACGTGATGATTGGAGAGAAGGAAGGGAGGCCTTTGCCCAGCAGTGGGACACTACAGGCTCTTAATAATCCGACCCATCTATTCCAATCACTCACTCTACTTCATCTCCCGAAACACACATTTGCCTTACAACAAAAAGCAGTAATCTTGAATACATACAGAATTGTCCGAAAGTTTCTGCAAACAGACCTTTCAGACGTACAGCTTTATCATCGCAGCCTAAATGATGCGCACTTGGCCTAGGCCCGTGTGTATCTATTAATTACCGGTTCTACTGAGCCGAGCTGATGAAAATCGAAACAATAATAATAATAATTGTTCGTTTAACTAGAAGGTAAGTTATTATGAATCTTTAAAGCGCACTTTAGTTATTCCTTTCACCACACTCATTCGAGAACTAATGACGCAATAAGATGAAGTAAAAGACAGTATTATGTAGCATCTAGCATTCCACATTTCTCATAAATTAATAACTAGTCAAATCGATTTTTCAAAGAACAAAATTCTATTGACTAAGTGCTAGTACAGATCTTGAATTATTGAACACCCGGCTGAAACTGACTGAACCAATTTCAATCGATTCTATAAATAAATAATACTAAGCTGTGCTACAATTGCATCGACGAACCGGCCGGCGATGATATACTTAATGATCCAACAAGCGTGAGAAATTGATGTTTCTTGTTATTATCCTTTTAATCTTTTTACAGTATACATAAATACAGTCCTAAATTATAGTCTTGGAGTTTCGATCATATAGAATCTTAATTTATTAATAATGTCTTTCTCTATGTTCTGTCTTCTTCTATTTCTTTTTATCATCCAACATCTCAATACTCACACCTTTTTTACTATATCGTCTTTCACACAGTCTTAGATCTTAGATTTAATAGAATTAAGGCCGTATGGGCCAAATTCTTATCTAAACTAATTTCAAGGCTACCTCCCTTCACTATCTTTCCCTCCAAATATAATAGCACCGCGTGAGCCGCCATCTTTAAAAATAAACTCCTGTCTATTGCGGGGGTGTAAGCCATAGAGAATGCGTTAATTCTGTAACAAATGTTGCGTACAGATGGCGAGACCCACGGGGATTGAGTACGTTATTTATTTTGGTTTTTCTTATTAAGTGTGGGGAAAATTAAATTTATTTTGTGTTACATTTAGAATGTGCTGTCGGTTGCGGTTTTCCTTTTTATATCGGTATTCACTCAAGTAACGTCAGTATCAATTCAGCTTAACAAAGTTTTAGGAATCTTATATTTCTACGTATTACGTCAATCACCATTTAAAATATTAAGATGACAGATATTATAAAGCGAGAGTTAGAGACAATCTGTTTCAATTGATTACCTACCTTAGTATTATTATTATAAATGCTGTTTTTAGTTTTATAACAACAGAGCCAAGCAAATTCTCTTTCACAATCCAAAGATATGATTACACCATCTTCCTTGTCTCTCATTACACCTGTCTCTATCACACGTTGTTGCGTGCGTCACGGTCCGCCACGCGTCTTGGGTTTTTAGATCATACATGACCGTAATTTTCACTATTATAGTCATTACTCTTGTTTTTATAGCCATAAGCGATATATTCCTTTGGCTAGATAATAAAGGGTACTAGAATAGTCGAGCAATGTGGAAAGGAATCAATAAAATCACACGAGACGAAATGAAAATTGATACCAATGGAATTTCAATATTAAATATTGGCTAAATGGGGAGAGGGTATAACGATATTTAAGAGGACACATAAAGTATCCTCAAAAACACACCCTCTCCTGTCAATGTCATTGTCATAAAGGAGTTTTTAATCCACTTGCGAGTCAAAGGCTCTCTGGACCCTTCAAAAATAGCCCCTTTTAATGGTATCAACATGAAATGAATTCCTTTAAATAATAAATTTGAAGCTATTTATTTATTCGTTTTTTATGTGACTCACTTGTCTTTGTGCATCTTTGTTTCCTAAGGCTCTTTGTTTTGTTTCAAAGCTATATTAATCTTGTCACTGGCTGAATGTGTGTCTTTCTTTGCTTTATTTCGTCATCAAGCAGGCGTAAGAACAAAACACAAGAATATTGCGTCGCAAAGAATACTTTTTCATATATTAATGTCCTAAAGTTAAACATTTTCTTCCTCATTTTCAACTTCTACAGAAAGAACTTCAGCATCTAAAAAAAATCACATCTGTCAATGTCAAAAATATTTAGTAAAAATTATCTTTCAAAAACATTCCAATTTCAAATTTAAAGGAGATCAAATTCCGAATGCGTGTCAATATCCACCGGAGCTAATGTTATAATTGACAGAAAATTGTATTTAACGAATCGAGTTCGTTCTTTACGCCGGTTAGCTAGTCACGGCTTTTGAGTAGGTCTCTGACCGCAGGCGCACTGTTCCCGAACGTGCCTCCGCCAGGCGGGTAGGTGAACTGTAGGAAAAATATACCTAGCGGAAAAACTGACGTCTTTACTGCTCTATCATTTTCTTGTCTATTGTTATTGTTTATGCTTCAATTGACAATATAAGGTGCTCTAGGATAGTGAGCTAGTACAAATGTGCATGATGTATGAAAACTCTTCTTTCTAAGTGTCTTTTTGTCTCTTTCTACGACTTTTTTTTGTTCATCACGCATTTCGTTCTATTAAATTTTAAAAATCTATGTTTTTGTGTGAAATCATTAGTCTGTAAAGCTTAATCAGTCTTAAAATCAAATGTCGAAAACATAGGCTTAGAATCAGCTGTCAAAATTAGCCAGCGACATCTTATGTCAAAAACATAGTGTCATAATGTATTTCTTCAAGCATTTCCATTGACTAAATCTAAACGTTCTGACGTAAGATTGACTATTATGAGTTAATATCGCAACAATCGTATGACGCTATTTAGTCAGAACACAATTCAAATACAGATTGTACTGTGTCCTATTCAAGAAATTCTTTATTTGTTTTCATTTTGCGTGCCTTATTGATGATGGCTTGACGTACGTTGTACGGATAACATACATCATCATCATCATCATCTTCCTGCCCTTATCCCATTGGTGGGGTCGGCACAACAGGTTCTCTTCTTCCACTCCCCCCTATTATCCGTCATCTCAGTACTCACTCCCTTCTTACACATATCGTCTTTCACACAGTCCATCCATCTTTTCTAAGGTCTACCTCTACTCCTATATCCATCCACATTCAAATCCATAAATTTACGCATAACATTATCCTATTCAGTATGGCGATTCTTTTGATCGGTAGATGACGTTATAATTAAGCAATATTTTAAGACAAACTTGTATTAAACACCACAAATGCCTTACAAACCTAATGTAGAGAAAAATGTAAAAGAAATCCAATGCCGCGCTGATATTGTTTCCACCATTTTAAAATTTAAACAAAGCATTAGCTGATGGGACATCAAAATTAAAAAGAATGTTAAAGTATCGTCATCTATTTTACGGAAGATAATCCTTTGTCAGAACATGATGGAACTCAGAAAACCTTAACACGCAATTAAAAGGCTAACAACCTGTTAGTTTAATTAACAGAGCATGGTGAAACTAACCCTTAATATTTGAAATCTTTCTAACCAAGAAACTATCAGTTATATTACATTTTAACAATGACAAACCATACTAAAATCAAATCTCTATTTACTCAGTGGAGCTCATAAAATCGTATTACAAAATTAAAGACGGGGTTGCCGCAGGGAGCAATTCTCGGCCCTCCCCCCTAAAAGGGGAATTCGATTTGGTTTTAATAACGGTCACAGATGTTCTAAATGGGGGCTATTTCTCGCTCCGATGCGTTTCGAGGTCGCCTTGGATAGACCTTGGATATTGGATTTAGTTAACGGGAAATGTAAGACTTCTTGATTGTGACAATTTGGGGTAAAATTATCTTTACCCCCATTAATTTGAATAGGGTTTAAAAATAAATAGACTGTTGTGGAGACGAAAGACTTGGCTCTCATTTCACATTTATGTTTTTGATGGGATTTAGTTAACGGGAAATGTAAGACTTCTTGATTGTGACAATTTGGGGTAAAATTGTCTTTACCCCATTAGTTTGAATAGGGTTTAAAAATAAATAGTTGTGGAAGTGAAAGAAATTTCTCAAGATTTATTCCATCCGATTCAAGATTTTTATCGGGAAATGTAAGCATTCTTGATTGTGATGATTTGGGGTAAAATTGTTTTTACCCCATTAATTTGAATAGGATTTAAAAATAAATAGGCTGTTGTGGAAGTGAAAGAAATTTCTCAAGATTTATTCCGACTCGAGTTGAAAAGTTACTTAATTTGCACAAATTTGAATCAAAGATTACTAAACTATCTACCCTACTTACCCCTACCCTGATAGCTGGAAACCAAGTAATCAATTCTAAATTTCATTTAAACCGGTTCATCCTAGATCGCTCTTAAATCCTATCATCACACTAGTTAGAAAGACACGATAAGTAAAAGAATTAGAATACGGAGGAAATTTAGTATTTGTTTTCGTAATTCACTCAACTGCATCGGTCGATAGGTGATCATGTGGTTGGTTAAGGGCTGTCAACTTCACTCTTAGTTTTGTCTTCTTCTGTTCTCACTTGCTCTTTCCAACCAGTGTTGGTGAAAAGATTACTGTGTACCACTGAATCTCTTTTCGTAGACTTGGCATCGTTAACATTTTTGATCGCATTTTTAACTTGATGTTAATAGCCTTATGATTATCCTGGCTTAGAAGTATTTGCTATTTCTCTTAACTCTCTTTCTCTTACGCAATTATTATTCCTTTCTCTTCTGGTGGTAGGTACAATTCACATTATTCTCTATAATCTTTGCTGTTTATATAATGATGTCTATTTTATATTTGGTATATGGTATGGTATTCCTTAACATTTTTCGGTTCGAAGATAATGGTACTTATTTTGTAAAATCATATAATATTCCTCAATTAACATTTTTCGGTTCGAAGATTTTTGTTTTGTAAATTCTACAGTCTACTCTGTCAGTGACAGCCCTAAGCGCGGAGATGCGCTCGGCTGCGTCCGCGCATCCTGCCCTATTCAAAAGAAGGAAACCCGATATTTACGTAATTGTAGCGGCTACTCTGATTTGTTTCAGGATTGTTCTACCGTTGCTACGGATAATTATTATAGGAAACCATAAAAATAACAAACCGGACGTAGCTACATGGTGTGGGGAGAATAACACCAAAGCTATTTCATTACATTACGTTTACTTAGTACTTAGACCGGTGTCCCCAGGAGCTTGACACTCCTAAATACCTACACACACACACACCCTCACACATGTTAACTTTGTAATGTATAAATTATTAGATTAGATTAGATTAGATTAGTTATTTTTGTCTTCTAATATCTTTAGATGGAACATAATATTGTCTTTCTAGCGGAGGAGGGCGCTGACTCTGCTACACAGTTTTTTTTTACTTTTGCAGTAGTCAGCCCACAACTGGACCTATTCTACATTGTTTTTCTTTGTTCCTAATAAAGATTTTTGTATTTTTTTTTTTTAAGTGACCTACATGCATACGAACATACCTACATAATTATGCACGCGTTTAGAACTTTCTGTGATTCGCAATAATATAACATCTATGAAACGTAAGATAGATAAAGATAAAACGTGTGATAGGGCACTGGCAGAATTGTCTCAAAAGAGACAGATGCCATAAACAAAGAAGAACTCGTGAAAACGTATTTGACAGGTTCTTTTATTGCAGTTTGAAAGGCATTTTTATTGACCTCTCGAAACTAAATAAAAACGAAAGGCTTTGTAGGCGTATGAGTGGGTAGCTTGTAGAGTACATGACACTTTCGATATCAAACACGTTACCTAACTTTAATCAATCAATTTTTACATTTCTAGGAACACTAGCTGTTGCCCGGGATTTCGTCCGCATTTAATTCATTTTCAAATGTATTAATGGTATTAGGACACTGGTGGTGTAGTGGTAGCCCCCTGCCTCACGATCCCAAGGTGGGTTCAAACCTGGTCGTGCAACAATGAGTTTTTTCATTGGAATAATTTATTTGCGCAATGCCAGTGCTGTTCAACGGTGAAGGAAAACATCGTGAAGAAACCGGCATACCCTGCGAAGGTATGTCAAAGGTTATAGTATTCTTATAAACGGCGATGGGCTTGCAACCTGTCACGTACGGAATATGCAAAATGTGGGCATGTGCCAAATATCATGTTTGACGATATTATCTCTCTTGTAATTCTCTTTTTAAAAATTTCGTATAAGTAGCGCCATCTATCAAACTTAGCAAACAACTTTGTATAAAAATGATGGCATGTCATTTATTACCAATACATTTTGTAAAAATCATCAATATTCTATTAATACGTACTTATCAATGCGATCTTCTTAGCCCTAGTTTCACCCTTAGAGATTAGCGCCCCTTCTGTTACTATTACATGTTCTGTGGTTCTTTACATCTGCGTTGTAGCTGCGACTATCTCAAGGGGATATAATTAAAACCCCATTGTATGAAGTATATCTCTTACGAGGTCTTGCTCCCCTGGTGGTTGGTATGCCTTCGATGTTGGTGATCGATTTTTTATGTCATTATTGTTTAGGTAAGTATACATTTATTTTTGTATTAAAAACTTTTTGCTCAATCAACTCTGTCTTAGATTTTTTCTAAGTTCATTCAACTTTAACAAAAGTCAGTCAGTTAGCTACAATTCGTCATGGTGCAGTGGTGGTCACGTAAAGCTTAGTCCATCAATTTTCTTCTTCTTCTTTGTCTATGGCATCTGTCTCTTTTGCCAGTGTCAAGTGTTAAAATTAGTAGTATGGTCAATTTCACAAAGTCATCAAATTTTCAAGTCAATTTTAAACAAAAGATGGCTGTTTTGTTCAAAATTCTCGGGATTTCCTACGATGGATTTAGAAAGGAACTATTTTACACTTCAGATATTTTACACTCGCGTCAAGAACTCGGGCTTTATCGGAAAAATAATTATCCTCCAAAATTACACAATAAAACTCAAAGTAACACAAAAAAAATATACATACTGAAGCGACAAAGTTGACAGTCGAATGCATCGCAAAAAATCCGATGCAGACAGTCGTCAATAAACGCTAGTAGCCCGCCACTAAATTACCGTGAAACATTCTACAGTTAACAATTTGACATTACGATTTATATGTCAAAACAAAACTACGCTAGCGCAAATGTCACTGCTTACGTCACAGGCTTCCTGGTGCAATCCCTGATCTAGATTTAGATAAGTTTGACGTCAAAACTGATCTAGATAGGAATAGATGTAATGTGTGGTTGGGTAACGTGTTGAAGCGTGCCCAACTGTTGGCGTTAGGTGCGAATGAACTCTTCTATTGTTATGTTCGCCTGGTACTTTGTTTATTATTTTTGCTTGGCTTGGCTGGGTGTATTTTAATCCTTTCACCACACAGGGGCTTTAACCACAAGCTCTTACAAACTATCATGTTTCAGAAACTTCACATTTCAGGCTAAAAGTTACTTCAATTAAATTTTTATAGGATGTTTTTGGACGTTTTGTTTTGTTTATTTTTTTACTTTCCATGACAAAAGGTACGTACTTATGGGTTCAAAAAAATTTATATTTAACAAAATAACCCTTATGATATACCACAATCTCTAGTTTATTGGATAGAAATTGTAAAAATTTGTCTTGATGAAGCGATTCCAGTTTAAAGCTCGCGAGTGTAGATGTACCTACGTTTTGTTACGCGTTTATATTTACTTAATTTTTTTTACCGCTAAAAGAAATAGCCCAAAATAAGTCCAAAAATAAACCAACCCCAAAATAGCAGGCCACGCGCCGCCAATTAATTTCGTGCAGAAATAGTTTGACGTAAAACTAAATTGTTTATGGTCTTGACAAATGAGGGGGTGTTGTTGAACGAAACGATATTACTTTTACTGAACTGCCCTTTATAAAATACGTAATAGTTTTAAGTGTACGGTATTAGTAATTTGTATAGCAAATAAGTCATATTTTTCTTACTTTTCAGTAAAACTAGCATGATTCTCAAAAAACAGAGATTTTTTTGCAATTTTATAAGTTGGATATGAAAACATGCACAAAACAAATCGAAATGATCTTCCGATTTCAAATATCCCATATCCGCTAAGCTCCCCCAAAATTCGAAAGATTCGATCGATCTACTTCCGCCGGAAGTCATCCCCTCGAGATCAAAATGGCAACCCTCTGTTGGTACACCTGGCTTTAAAGACCTGAGTGCTTTGTCGATGAGTTTACAGATTTCAAGATCCGCTGAAGGATTTTAATCGTTCATTTGATGTTAATTTTTCAACGAAACTTATTTACCTATACAATTATTATAAAGTTGAAGTGTTTAGTTGAACGCGTTAATCTCAAAAACTACTGGATCGAATTGAAATATTACAAAGTATTTGTTAACAAAGTATTACGTGATCGGGCATCAAAATTAACTAGAATTTTAATCTATTATACGTTGTTTCATTTACGGATACCCTTTGGCAGGATCACAGAACACAGAACAATTTCTAACAAGCTGTTAGTTTAATTAACAGAGCATGGTGAATAGCCCTTTAAGTGCAAATTATTAACATTATAGTCTGTGGTTAAAAAACATAAGACATGTCAATGTCAAATTACCCGCCAAATTGCACAATATGGCCGACGTCATTACGCCCAATATTCTCGAATTACTTCCTCCACTTCCCGAAGGAAGTGTTAGCACGTGTGTTCACAATGGGGTTTGTATGAGGTCTTTATGGGGTGTGACGCATGGCTGGCGGAGGGTGACTGAATATAGGGGTCGGTCGTGCGTGTCTTACTTGTTGAATCACCTCAATAGGTTGAGAAATAATATTAGAAATAGGTAGAATACAAAAATATGGCGGCTGGATCAGAGATTCAAAAACACTAGGTTATTTTCGCGGTTTTGGTGGTGGTGTAGTGGTAGCCCTGCCTCACGATCCGAAGATCGTGGGTTCAAACCTGGCCAATGAGTTTTTCTATTCGAAAAAAATATGTATGCAACGCCAGTGCTCTAAAACGGTAAAGGAAAACATCTTGAGGAAACCGGCATACCCTAGAACCAAATATTCAAAGGTGTGTGTCATAAGTTAGTATTCATAGTATAAGCGGCGATGGGCTTGCAACCTATCACGTACGGAATACTAACTACTGTGGGCATGTGCCAAATTTCATGTTCAAACGTGCCTCTTACAACCCTCTTTAGATATCCTCAAAGATCTAAGTCACACCAATAAAGAGTACCACAATAACCCTACATCATGATACAAACAATTTAAATTTCATCGAAATCTGTTCAGCTATTTCATCATGATTGAACTCTCTGTGACCTAACATGTCACTTAAAAACACTTTCAAAAGTTCTAAAAACTAGCCAATTTTATATCAATCCAAACTTTCAATCGTGAATTGTTGAATTTTGTATCTTATATCATGTCATCATTATCATCAGACAACTCTTATAATAAACGGAGTCTAACCTAACTCATTACGTATTTGTATGATAAAAATACGTATTTTCATATTATACACTTTACGAAAACACAAGAACATAAGAAACAACAGTTTAATTTCAAAACGTAACGATATTTAACTGTCTTAATAGCTCTGTTAGTATAATTTTAAGGAATGCAATGTTATATTTTTACAGCTACGTTGAACTTTCTAGAACTTGTCTAGACTTTACAAAGAAAGTACCAGTAATTTACAAAATAATTAAAGTTAACATTTGACATCGGCAAGCTGCGCGCGCATCTGCCGCGCAGGTGACGGACGCCATCTTGGTTTTTAATGCAGGGGCGATTACAATAGACGTTTCTTGGGGTGGAGATATGGTTTTAGAAAGATATATGGGAATTTTCGACTTTATAGCACATATTTTTGGACAATTATCATCGAGCGAAACTTTTGGCAACAGCGATAATTTCGCAGAAAACGTGCCCAGGCGCAGTGCTAACGGTTAATTTGAAAATGCGTTCGTTATCCGCGGTCCGCGACTTCGTCCGTAAAAATCCATTAATTATTACACCTTGGGTTAAATTATTGAAGTTTTAGTAGGGATCCCTAATTTGTTTCTTGTAATAAATATAGCCTATGTTATTCAGGGACAATGTTGCATTCTAAAGATAAAAGAATTTTTGAAATCGGACCAGTAGTTTTTGAGTTTATTCGTTACAAACAAAAATACAAAACTTTCCTCTTTCTAATATTAGTATAGATAATCCTATCCTACTTATATTATAAATCCTACTAATATTATACATTTGAAAGTTCGTGAGGGTGTATGAATGTTTGTTACTCTTTCACGCTGTAATGGCTGAACGGATCGGGATGAAACTTGGAATGTGCGTAGTTTATGATCTGGAATGACTTATAGGCTATAGTTTACCAAGAGAACGAAGCCGCGGGCGGAAGCTTTTATGTACATACATACATACATATTTCGACATTGCCTCTGACATGACATCCCCATAAATATATTAACAAGAGATTGGGAATAACTACTAAACTTATGGGGATTTCAGTCGTGATCATGTTTATTTTGTTTGTAGAAATATATTCGACCCAGCTTAGGCCGTGTGACTAAGAATAGACCAGTAGATACAATTGTTGGCGACTTGCGAGCTCTTTAAATGAACTACTTCCTTATTCATTCAATCGTAACGGTTTGCAAATGTCATTATGGCATCAATATAACGTACACTTGTCTTTCTGATTTTGATTATATAAAAAGTAGTGTAGTGGTAGCACCCCTGCCTCAAGATCCGAAGGTAGTAGGTTCAAAGTTCAAACCTGGTCGTGCATCAATGAGTTTTTCCATTCGAAAAATGTATGTGCGCAATGCCAGTGCTCTTAAACGGTGAAGGAAAACATCGTGAGAAAACCAGCATACCCTAAAAATTGGAAGGTGTGTGTCATCATAGGTTAGTAGTCTTATATTCGGCTTGCAACCTGTCACGAACGGAATACTAGCGACTGTGCAAAATGTGTTCATGTGTCAAATATTATGAAGTATGAAAGACTACCCTCTTTAGATATCCTCAAAGATCCAAGTAACTAGAAATCTGAGGAGATATCTACCGAGCCTGGGGATTACGAGTATAAAACTCCACTCAACTAGACAGCAGCTTACGATAGTTTCCCTTGTTCCAGCTCCCCGGACATCTTGCACGGGCGGCACTCCCAACAACCTTCCCCCCCTGGGTTTCCACGGCATCCACGGAGAGAACGTGAGGATATCACGTGATGGCGCCACGGCCAGACGGGTGGAATCCTTCTGCAAGGGTGTCGCGTTCAGCGCCAGGCCCGTCCGCGTTAATGAGAAGGTTAGAACTGCTTTTACGCGCAAAGCTCAAAAAACGGTGAAGAAAAAGATCATGAGGAAACTGACAAAACTTGGAACCAAATATTTTATAGTGTGTCATATTTTGTATTTTCATAAGCGATGATAAGCTTGCAAACTTCAAAACTGCTTAATTTTGAAGCATCAATATAGAAAAAATATGCTTATATGTTATGTAGACGATATACTTGGATGTCTAATCAATAACAGAAGTTTAATACATACATCAACAACAAATCTATACTAATATTATAAAGCTGATGAGTTTTTTGCTTCCTCTTTCCGAGGTAAACACACCATCCCTTCGATTATTTGTCTCGTCTGTGTTTTGAATAACTCTTTGAATAAGAGTCGTGCCTCTGGTCCCAACAGTCCTAAAGTTTCTACTTCAAAATGCAGAAATATAAACCGATAACCGATGGATGTATGTTGATTAAAGATAATGCTGTCATGTTAAGGGGACAGATTTTATCCATCAAAATTGATGCTAACTTCTTTTCTCTGCGTTTCCAGGTTTGCATCCGCTTCGTCGAGATATCTAACAGTTGGAGCGGCGTTATCCGCTTCGGATTCACGAACCACGACCCCGCATCACTCGCGCACTCCTTACCCAAATACGCCTGCCCTGATTTGACGAACAAACCCGGCAACTGGGCGAAGGCTTTGGGCGAGCGGTTCTGCGAAAAAGACAATATTCTGTACTACTACGTTAACTCTGCGGGCGATGTGCATTTTGGGATTAACGGGGAGGAAAAAGGACTGTTCTTCTCAGGAGTGGACACCAGGAATCCTTTATGGGCTTTGGTGGATGTTTATGGTAATTGCACAGCGGTCCAATTCGCTGATCCACGAGCGCCGAATCAAATCAGACGCGTCAACCACAGCCCGGTGGAAGATGAGACTCTTGCATCTTCTATGCGGTCCCTAACCGTGGAAGATCCATTACCAGCGCCCAGATACCAAAACCCCCTTGTACCTTTAAGCTTGCATAGAATAAAGGGCAGGAATGTCCAGTTTGTAAACGATAGAGGCGTAGCAGCACGGTCAGAGACAGAATTCTGTCAAGGATACGTCTTCACAGCTCGGCCGATGAGACCAGGACAAACGATCGTGGTGCAAATCCTCGCGACAGAAGCCGCGTACGCAGGCAGCTTAGCGATCGGTCTCACGTCATGCGACCCAGCAACACTGAGACCATGCGACTTACCTGATGACGCAGAGCTACTCCTAGACCGTCCGGAGTACTGGGTTGTAAGACGCGACGCGGCCAACGGCTTACGACGCGGAGACGAGCTAGCCGTGACCCTCACAACAGACGGAGAGGTCCGAGTCAGTAGAAACGGCTCCAACCCGATCACAGTCATGCATGTAGACCACACTTTAAGGCTATGGGCATTTGTGGATATATACGGAGCTACTCAGAAAGTGAGGATGCTCAGTTCCCAGCTATCGCAGACTCCTCCTCAGCAATTGAGGGTTATAGCCGGGTCGGCAGCCCCGATATCGACCGGCGCCGGGGGGACTGTCCTGGTTGTCAGCCTGCCTCCGCAGAATGGGAACCAGAATACCATCAACCATCAACAAATGACGTTGGCGAGCGCGCATTATATTGAGGTGAGTGTAAGTGATTTCATACTGACACTATAAAAATAGCTTTATGCTATGTGATAGACAAAACAACTCAGTCTATTACACTTTTCTAGTTCTTAACTAAAATAACTCACACATTTCTAGTCCTTCACTCAAATAACTCACACATTTCTAGGTTTTCACTCAAATAACTCACACATTTCTAGTTATTCACTCAAATAACTCACACTTTTCTCATCTTTCACTCAACTAACAAATACTCTCTTTCCACAGCCGATCCAGTCGTCACAACTCTGCCTCAGCAGCTTACCCTTGACGAGCCAGCCGACCTGCTCCTCCATGTCACCACCAGCATACTCCAGACCCCCCTGCTCCTCAAGAAGCGACTCCCAATGCTCATCAAACCAGAACAGCCAAAACGAACAGGTTCAAACCCCCAGCGCGCACGAACTAAGGCTACCTGAAAGAGCTTCCACCAGCCGTCAGACGAACCACCACAACCAACCACAGGTGACCCATCAGCCGATGGTCACCCATCAGCCGATATACTCTGTCATCGGTGAGGGTAACCTTACAGGCACAGAATGTACGATCTGTTACGAGAATCCTATAGACAGTGTGTTGTATATGTGTGGGCATATGTGTATGTGCTATCGGTGCGCCGTCCAACAGTGGAGGGGCAAAGGGGGGGGTCAGTGCCCCCTCTGCCGGGCGCAGATCAAAGACGTCATCCGTACTTACAAATCCTAAATGCCAAAGGGGTAGTATCCATCCCAAATCTGTAAATATATGAGAATAATATATAGCAATAGTAATAATTATGATAGTGTTGCTTTTAGGTTATTTATTTCATGACATTAGGTTTATTTTGACATTGACATTTTGTAAGACTTTGACGTATGATAGCTGTTTGTTGCAACCATTCTGAAGGTAGGTATTAAGATCTAATTGTCTTAAATTATTTGCGATGCCCAACGGCTAACTTCAGAGCGGCCAAAATTTATCAATTGTAACATTATGTATCTTTAAAAATGATTTTGTATAGTGACAAGAATTCTGATTGTAACAATTTTATTAAAATTGTTTAATAAAAGAACAGTCGCGAGTCGTTGCATTTTGTATCATACGCCATTGACATAAATGTCACTGGACGACTCTTCTTTTACTGAACAAACTCTACGTAATGCATGTTTGAACAATTATTTTCAACCAACGTCTACGGATAAGGGTTGTTGATATAATGTATGTCCTCAGATGCTGTGCATCACGATTTCTATGACTTAAGGAGCCTCCAGATACTATGCGATGAATAAATATTTGCAAAAACTTTTTTAAAATAGTGTGTAACATTTATTCATTGCGTGTGAATCATGCCTTATCGTAAGAGGCCTGTCTCACTCTACATATCTGGTCTAAAGATTCTATGCGATGAATAAATATTAGCAAATTTTGGAATGTAACAATTTAACGTTTTAAAATAGTGTGTAACATTTATTCATTGCGTGTGAATCATGCCTTATCGTAAGAGGTCTGTCTCACTCTACATACCTGGTCTAAAGATTCTATGCGATGAATAAGTACTTGCAAATTTTGGAATGTAACATTTGAACTTTTTAAAATAGATAACATTTATTCATTGCGTGTGAATCATGCCTTATCGTAAGAGGTCTGTCTCACTCTACATACCTGGTCTAAAGATTCTATGCGATGAATAAATATTAGCAAATTTTGGAATGTAACAATTTACCGTTTAAAAATAGTGTGTAACATTTATTAATTGCGTGTGAATCATGCCTTATCGTAAGAGGTCTGTCTCACTCTACATACCTGGTCTAAAGATTCTATGCGATGAATAAATACTTGCAAATTTTGGAATGTAACAATTTAACGTTTTAAAATAGTGTGTAACATTTATTCATTGCGTGTGAATCATGCCTTATCGTAAGAGGCCTGTCTCACTCTACATACCGGTCTAAACCGATATCTAAACTTAAAAGCACTTAAATATAGTTTAAAATACAGCAATAGTTAAACGGCAATGTTGCGTCTAGACTAATCTGTTTTAGTTGAGGCTTTGAATATAGTTATGCTAGCAATAATATATGTACTAATTAGGACTCGTAGATATAAGTCTTGCGAGCATATATAGGTGGATATGCAAAAATTACAGTGTTCTTGGTTTTATTGTAACAAAATTCTATAAAACGAGTGAACGAAAAAAACAT
This sequence comes from Cosmorhoe ocellata, assembly GCA_963675405.1. Taxonomy (NCBI): domain Eukaryota; kingdom Metazoa; phylum Arthropoda; class Insecta; order Lepidoptera; family Geometridae; genus Cosmorhoe; species Cosmorhoe ocellata. The sequence goes on along the minus strand of OY776271.1, from coordinate 4,367,152 downwards.
GAAGCATTTCTTCAAGGGAAGCAAATCAAAAGGAAGAAAATGAAGCAATCTGCGGCACATGACACCAAATTTCACACATCGAAATTCTTTCGTAAATTTGCCAAAAATTAGTGAATGTTGCCATTTTATTTTCTGGAAATTTGGGTTTAAATTGCCGTGTAACGTGTAATAATTTATTACTATTGACTAATTGATAACTTGTTAGAACATTTTGTTACAGTTAAACCAAAGTGAACACAGGTATTTGCTACAAAACGATTTGAATTCGTCCAAGCTAGTAGTCGGCGTTAGTTTAAATGCATTTATTAGAAACTCTTACCATATCGATACTTTTATGTATTTTCGACGGCTCTTGTTTAAAACGGTGTTGCCAGTAATAATTATAAAAGACGTTGCCAAATATGCCGTCAAATTTAACTTATTATAGTCTAAAAGCATCTAATAATTACAATTAGGTTTAATGAAAAATTTCTTTAACGCTATTCAATTTGCGTAAATTTAATTAAAATGGTTTTAAAATATACCCACCTGAACTTTACTATTTCTTTAGTTTGATATAATTTTACTATTAATTTTTGTATTTCGTAACATTTTGTTTTCTGATTTTTTTCCCCATATTCATTCTCGGTCACTCTAAGTACTCTATCTAAATACTTAAAGGAGTATATTTTTTTTCAATATGTATAATGTATGTATATACTAGCTTCCGCTCACGGCTTCGCCCGCGTGGTAACTTGAAAAACAAAAACATATCTACCCGGCGGGAACCGTACAGTTTTCCTGGAAAAAGTAGCCTATGTGCTATTCCAGACTATAATCTATATCTGTGCCAAATTTTATCCAGATCCGTACAGCCGTTTCAGCGTGAAGGAGTAACAAACATACATCCAGACATCCATAAATTCTAACAAACTTTCGCGTTTATAATATTAGTAGGATACGTTTTTAAAATGTTATGAACAAGAGCCGTACGAAATGTTAAGAACGCCACAGTTCCTAAATAAATTTTCTACCGATTTTCCCGGTAATAGATCTATTATTTAGCCAGAACACGAAGGTAGATACAAAACGCTATCGCGCAGTGTTGCCAGCGCTAAATATTACAGATCGTCATGGTAGAAAATCGTGTGAAATTATTACATTCATTGACAATAGTTTTAAAATGCCTTACAATCGTAATAGTTTTTAAAATATTTAGGTATTTACCGAATAAACTTTAGACCTTATTGCCACTACAATACGATCGAGATTGGTAGGACAAAAACACCTTTCAATTTTCTATCATTCCTTTAATTGCTCAATCTATCGAAATTCGATTTATTCTTCTTCTTAGATCACTTATTCTTTTAAATCAATCTGAACTCCTTTCGCTCATTTATTTGTTGAATTCTCATCTCATTCGTATTAAGGGTATTACACTACCCAATTTTAAGGAAAGGTACCTGATATAGGGTGCCTAATTTTACCCAATATACCTACCCTTACGCTCTAACTCTTATTACACCACTCTTAGTTAGGGTAAGGGTCCCTTAAATTTGGGTAGTGTAAATCCCACTTTATCGGCCGTGTCTACTAGAGATTCCTATCTTAATTTTTTTTAACTACTTGACTAATAGTAATCATACGCGAGTTTCTCAGTAGGTCTACCATGAGTTGTCACATTTAGATTAGCTGACGTGACTACAGTAGTAATAGTACGTTACTATGACACCTGTCAAAACTGTTACTCATGGTACCAAATTGTAAGCAAATTATGAGCGCAAACTACAGTCGCTGTAGTACGCTGTGACGTAGGATAGTTAACTACGTGACGTTTTAGTACCCAACTATCCGCTAGAGGCGCTGTAGGCAAGTTTTCATACATTTTTTTATCTACAGTCGCTAGCGAGTGTAGATTGTGAAAACTCATGGTAGACCTACTGGCTGTTACCAGCCCAAATAGCTAGACGGATTTTGACATATGAAGTTTTGGATTCATCTTGATCACAAGAGTGACATGGCTATGAAATGTATAAAAACTAATAATTATGGCGGCTGTAAAAAGCTATTTTCAATTATTTACAGTCGGGTTTTTTGATTTTGAAATAAATATGTCGGTTTATTTTTATTGTTATTTTTACCAAACTTGTAGCCAGTTTTAGGTATTTTTAGAGAGTTAAGCCTTTATTTATTCGTATGACAATTATGTAATTGTATTGTTTAGATTCGGCGCCATATTTGAGTTGCGATATCGCAAAATGAGGGTAGAATTTAATTAAGATGACGTCACTCGAATATGGCAATTTTCGTTTTAAATTCTGTTACAATGAACTAGTTAAAAATCGAAATAATCTTATATTGTTCACACAGAGCACTAAAATAGAGTGAACATTTTAAATGACAGATGAATTGACGTGTGATCTATGTGTTCATTTTATTAGCCATGTAAAAAGGTGCTTAAAAAAAATGCAGAAAATGGCGAAAAATGTATGGAGCAAAAGAGAATTTTCGCTTATTTTTAAAACTGTCATTTAAAAATGTGGTCTCTGTAGTGACCAAAATAAGATCGTTCGTATTTTACTTTTTTAGCCGGTCCGGTTAACAGAATTACTTAATTTAATATTATATAAGACATTATTCTAACATTTGTATACCAAAATAGTGTGACCAGTTTGAATTTAAAAGTGACGCAGAACTTTTTGAAACCAAATCTTTATGAATAAGTGATTAAATGTAAATATTAACGCTACTTAACAATAATAGTGTTTTTGGGAAATTGATAATTTCGTCGTAATAAGCAGATAAGTTTGTGCCCTAAAGTTTATTGCATTTTTTGGAATCTTCATTTTTATTCGCATCAGCCGGGCTAACATGAACGCCACGACACAATTTTGTCGTCTGTTTTGTCTCGCTCACTCTCGTGCGAATATGAGACAAGAACGAGAAGAGCGTCGACAATTTTTTGGTCGCGGATGCATGTTATCCCGGAAGATATAAAAAAATTTATAATTCTACCATTCTTAAAATGTTACATGTACCTATTGTTTTACAAAATTTTACTTTGAACACGATTACGATATACTTAACGCTAAGCAATTCTAAAAGTTAGATTTCACTACGCGATATTAAAAGGCCCTGTCTCTAAATCGGGTTGGTGGGAGAGAAGAAAGGTACCCTAAATGTCGGACCTTAATCGCGTAGTGACAGCTAAGTTGGTTCAATTCGCTCGGGCTTGAAGTTTGTATATTCAACAGTGAACGCATATAAACATAGAAGCATTTCTTCAAGGGAAATGTCCTTGAAACATGACACCTAATTTCACACATCGAAAATCTTTCGTGGCAAAACTGACAAGCCACGCCCACCAAGGCTCTATTTCTGTGGAGTCATTTTTTAGCTCAAGGAATACTTCAATTTATATGCGTTCACTTTACGTAGCAATAAGCGCGTAGCAATTTACAGAAACGGGATTAACATACCTCCGACGAATTTACAAGAACGAATTGCAACAGATTGCTATTAGTTGCCGAGCAATTATCGCTCAAAAATTGCCCGTGAAAGAGCAACCTTAAAAACCATATCGGTATCAATTTTCCAAGGACCAATATAATTTGCTAGAGATATTTTAAATTGCCTTAACACTGAAGAATGTGAATTGCATTGGTTCCAATTTGTGATATATTATGTATTCGGTTTAATTATTTTTGTAACAATTTTCAAACTCGGTCCGTGTGGAAAACCCGCTAATGTTGGTAACACTGCTCGTGGCAACGAAACATGTTTATTAAACCGTTCGTCTCGCTCGGGCGCGTAGTTCGAATATTTTGCGATTATTAATATTTCCTACATTCCCTAACCACTTGCGCGGGCAACACTTGCTTTAATTAACTTTTAATTTAATATTTTACTTTCCGCGATTTTTCCGAATTTAATTTTCATGGTCTCGACCTTTCAACAATATCTTTTAAAATTTAAAAACTATTAAAGCTATCATGAAATAAAAATACTATTGAAAGATAATAATAAATATAATGGTTTAAGATATCATTATTTATTGTATAATTATATATTAAATGTAAAATAATCCAATAAATAAATTGAAAGAGTATTATTATTAGTACTTTGAAGTTTAATTATTCAGCATATTTTTTTTGGAAATCGCTAAATATTCGAATTTCGCGCCCAAGCGAGACGAACCACCTTAATACTACAAGTTTTGTTGATAACTTGTATAAAACATGTTATGGATTCCACACTGCAATTACTTTTGGCACATAAACACGATAACATTCGGTGACATTCTTCAACTTAGCGTATTTAAACAGACTTTTGTACAGAATGTTGCCCGCTAAAACTTGGAAATATTGCTCCACAAAAAGTAATGCTGTGTGGATGCACCTTAATATGTTACACGTTTTATACCGTGATGTTACACGAGTGTTATATAATAGCGTTTGCATCTAGTCGCTAATAATTATAGTATTTAATTAAAAGATCGCAACTTTTGTGGACTATGTTGATTATATAGATTAAGTTTTCGAATAAAAATGGTTATCGTAATTTGGTATTTTTTTTACCCGACTGCGAAGCGGAGGGCGGTAATGTATTGTACAAACGTATCTAGGTTAGTTCCTATGAATATCGCTGCAGCCCAAACGGCAGATTTTGACAAATGAGGTGTCATGTCAGGTTTGTGAGCATGTATGGATGTTTGTTACCCTTTCACGCTGAAACGGCTGAACGGATCTGGATGAAATTTAGCACATAGGCTGCTTTCGCGCTTCCAAAATGTCGCCATAGTTCCAATAGTCTTGTCTTCTACAGGAGTAATTCCCAAACAATTGTTTCAATCCCTTGACCGGTTTAAGATTCCAACACACACGTATGCTCTTCTCCAAAATCAGTAGTACCTACTGAACACCTGCAGGATCGTGAGGAAATTCTTACAGGCTGAAGACATTCAACCTCAAATAGGTATTACACTGATATGCACTTCGCTTAGGCCCGTGCATATTAGTCGATCCCCAGTTTTGTTTACAAACTGAGTAACGAAAAGTTAAAATAATAATATATCTTTATTGCAGACGAAGTCCTCAGGTATACAATACAATATAATAGAATAGGTACCACATAATAATAATAATATTGCAGTTATAAAAACTTAATACTAAATTAATTTATAATTAATGGAGTACCTTACAATTATCTCAAAGTGATACAGAAAAATCCTGCACCTAAAAATGATATCCAGATGTTCATTAAATTGGGGACCGGGCTGGTTTTTCCTGTTATATTAAAATTGTGATTCCCGTGTGTGTTTTGTAGCGTTAGTATTGACGGCCAAATATTTAGACTGATCTGATGACGACATCGCGTGGGCACGACCCTGAAATGGCCCCAGCCAGTCCAGCGACTGATAAGCAAGCATTCAATATTGTTGACGCTCCCGAATAGCGCGCGCGTGTACATAATTTGCTTCCTATTTTTTCCAAATCAACAGTCTAACTAATACTAGTGTAAATAGTTTGTTGTTTGCACAAAAATGAAATAATAAAACAGTACCTACTTACCTTATATTAGTATTGCTTCCTTTTCCCTCCAAATCTACAGTGTAACTTATACTAGTGAAAATCGTTTGTGGTTTGCACAAAAATGAAATAGTGAAATAGTAAATTAGTACCCATTGCTTCCTATTGTTTCCAAATCAACAGTGTACCTAACTAGTTACTAGTGTAAATCGTTTGTTGTTTGAATAAAAATGGAATAGTGAAATAGTATCTAGTAGGTATGTGGTAAATAGAAAATAGTGTCAGTGATAAGTGGTTTTGGATGCTTTTAAATTCATTCGGTAAGTACCTAGACACTGTATAAGATCTAAAGTTTAGATAGGTATGTCTGTCTACTTATTATGTTACGGTCAGTTTCTATGATCTAAAGTTTAGGTATGCCTGATACTTACTACGTTACGGTCAGTGAATGGAAAAAAAATCAGTTATTTTATTATGATTAAGTACTTAGTATGTGTGAACGGCTGGACCGATTTCGCTAATTCTTTTTTGTTATTGTGATTGTAAGAAGATTTTAAGACAGGACAATGTGTGTTGGCTCAGCACAGTAAAATGTAAAAATATAAACATTTTAGTCTTTGGAATGAGTACAATGTAGTATATAGGTAGGTAAATTAGAATAAAATAACACGCAAAATGTTTTCACATGTTGCCTGCTGAAACCAGTCCGTAGTAAATATTAATATTTTTTATACAGTAAATATTTTTTTATTCTTAAGACGTAGGTAGACTAGCATTAAATAAACAAACACTCACACGACTGTAATCCCCAGGCTCGGTAGATATCTCCTCAGATCTCCAGTCACTTAGCTCTTTGAGAATATCTAAAGAGAGTCAGAGGCACGTCCAAATATCATATTTGGTACATGCCCACGTTTTGCGCAGTACATAGTTATAGTATTCCATACGTGACAGGTTGCAAGCCCATCGCCGCTTATACCTACTAACATGACACACTGTGTGTCATGTAACATAGGTCATGTCATGTAGGTATTCTGTGACACACACCTTCGAACTTTTGGTTGGGTATGCCGGTTTCATCACGATGTTTTCCTTTACCGTTAAAGAGCACTAGCATTGCGCATTTATTTTTTTCAAATGGAAAACTCATTGGTGCAAGACCAGGTTTGAACCCACAACCTTCGGATCGAAGACCAGAAGTTAGTAAAGTTAATATAATTTTTTAGTGATTTATTTGTTTTAGAAAACTTAGGTAGGTACTTATTATACTTAGATATTTATTATAACTTCTCTTTCTAATGTCCGATTTTAATGAAAGCGGTCACCCATCCAAAAACTGACTGCGCTTAGCGTTGCTTAAAAAACTTTCCACCCCTATTTCAAAGAAAAGATGTCTGCCTATGTCTGTCTCCGGGATAATCATCTCCTTGCCAAATTTCATTACGAACTATTCAGCTGTTTAGTCATGATAATAATAATAATAAATCTTTATTTGGAAGTATTAACAAATAATGTAAAATAAAATGTAATACACAAACTAATAGAGTTACTTTCGCATTCTTCTTCTTCTTTCAAGTCAACGGCTAAGTTTATAAAGTTTATATTTACTTTCGCATAATATTAGTACCTAAATATGGATGAAATTCCAGCGATGGCGGAATATAACGGTGCATAATAAATCTTCATTTGGAAATAATAACAAATACCTACCTAATGTAAATAAAATGTAATAAACAAACTAACAGAGTTACTTTCGCATTCTTCTTCTTCTTTCGAGTCAACGGCTAAGTTTATAAAGTTTATATTTAGGTAGGTACTTTCGCATAATATTAGTATGGATGAAATTTCAGCGATGGCGGAATATGACTTTGCCGCCATCAGGCGGGGTGTACGCCGACCTCGCACTTCAAGCACGAGCTCAAGCAGCTCATCAAGCTCAAGCTCATCAAGCTCAGGCCCATCAAGCTCGTCTTCAGCAAGCAAAAAAGTTAAAAGGACGAGTCGAAAAATCTGTAAGTTAATCTTACTATCCGGCTGTACACTTATCCCTACCAAGCTATCCCTACTGGTAGGGAAAAGTGCATATTTGTGTAGACCTATTTCTACCAGAAGGGATTAGGTCAACCAATCTTTTATTGCTCCATCCTTATGCAATCAGCTTGAAAGACAAGCTCTAAAATCAAGGTTAAAAAAAGTTTTTTTAAAAACGGTAAATATCAAATGGAGTATAAACGATTTTATCATCATCATCTTCCTGCCCTTTTCCCACGTTATGTGGTCGGCACAACATGTGATCTTCCATCTTCCTCTATCATTCGTCATCTCACTCACTCTTTTCTTACCCATGTCATATTTCACACAGTCCATCCATCTTTTCTTTGGCCTACCTCTACCGAGCCTCTACCCCTGTATCCATCAGTGTTTCCACTTTTAAGGATTTCGCCCTTTTTTAGGGCGAAACTACTTAGTTAATGTAATACTTAGGTTTTATTGCGACTTGGAATTTTAGGGTAAAGATTACTTTGAGGTGGTAAACCTGTTTTATTCTATGCTCAATAGCTCTACCTATTAACTTGATGGAAGACACGAGTAATAATAATGAGCTAGTACCTAAACTTCTTCATCTCAAGATAAAGGAGAGAATTCAGCCAAAGCAAAGCAAAATGAATTAGTTTTGTTTAAAAAAAAATCGCATTAAAAGGTGCAAAAAAGACGTGTTTTTTAATTATTATTCATGCGCCCTAAATTAGGGCATTTAAAAAAAAAATGGGATTTTTTCCAAGAATTTGGGGCAAACCAAAATCCTCAGTGGCAGCACTGGTTCCATCCACATTGATATGATATAATATTCTGTTCTATTCTAATAGTGAAACTGAAACAGCAGGTCTCCGTGGGCAGGGCCCCACATTGGACGACCCCACGCTGCGTTTCCACCCCACCCACGGTGGGAACGTGAGGATATCTACCCACGGCACCACGGCTACACGGATTTCGGACTTACTTCGCAAAGGTGTGGCCTACAGTAACAGGCCGGTCTCATTCAATGAAAAGGTTAGCATGAATATACTAACCTAATGAATGGATGAATATCCTAACCCACGTTTACCAAAAAAAAACCTGCAAAGGTTATCCAGGTAGGTAGAGATGATTCAGTCTAAAAATACACGCCCCTCCACTGATAAATACATACAAAACACTGATAAATACATTGGAGGGGCGTGCGTTTTTAGACTGATCTACTTCTATTCATATTTTATAACCATAAACAAAGAAGAAGAATGTATTCACACTTCTTCTTTGTAAATATTAGTTTTTTTGGTAAACGTTTTTTAAAAATGAAACCTAAGCTAGATCGATTTATCGCCTCCGAAACCCTCTGCATACTATCGATTTCATGAAAATCGTTGGAGTCTGATTTTTACTGAGAAGATTTTTAAGTGTAACATAGAGAAATACTAACCAAATAACCCAGAAAGTGCATAACCAAGAAATAATTTTAGTTGAAAATACTACAAAGTTAGTGTACGGCTAAACTTTTTATAATACCTATTTGTTTAGCGAGAGAACCAGATAGATAATTTGCATTTATCTTATACTTTTAAACGAGCAATTCTTGTATACCTATATGTAGCTGTCCCGCTCGCGACTTCGTTCACTTAAAGTATCTAAACTGAGTTTTAAACAAATCACACTAATAAAAAAATCCATATATAACTTTGACCCCCCCTTTCACCCTTTTTAGAGGATTATTTTGGAATATCCAGAAATACGTGTCCATTCATTTTGCATTTACAGTACACAAACAAAATTTCACACCAATCGCACCACTTGTTAAAAAGTTCCGATACAAACATTGACCCCACATTAGACCCCTTTTTGAAGGTTATATTGAAAAATCCTGAAACAAGTGTCCATTTATTTTGCATTTACAGTGCACAAACAAAGTTTCATAAAAATCGCTCCACGCGTTAAAAAGTTTCATACTAACGTTTTCACCCTTTTTCACCCCCTTAGAGGTGGAATTTCCAAAAATCCCGCCTTAGTGGGTGGTTTTGTTATAAAAGGAAACCACCTTCCAAATTTCAGCTTTCTAGCTTCAGCGGTTTCGGCTCAGCGATGATCAGTCAGTCAGGTCAAGCTCTTATATAGATATAATAGATATAGATAATATAGAAGATATATATATAATTTGAATCTCGGAAACGGCTCCAGCGATTTTCATGAAATTTTGTATGCAGGGGGTTTCGGGGGCGATAAATCGATCTAGGTTTCATTTTTAGAAAACGTCGTTTACCCAAAAAAAACGAGCAAAGCTCGGTACAGCCAGGTACTTGGTATTTAAATTAGTACTATTTACATTGTATTTATAGCTCAAGGACGCTATGACGTAATAACGTTATTCACAAAATAAGAGCAGATAATTTTGTATTACTGATTTTAACATGAGAATTAACGAATCGTTGGGTTTTTTAGCTCTAGTAGATTTTCATGAATATAATGGCATCATCATCTTCCTGCCCTTTTTCCTCGTTATGTGGTCGGCACAACATGTGATCTTCTTCCATCTCCCTCTATCATTCGTCATCGCAGTACTCACTCCTTTCTTACCCATGTCATCTTTCACACAGTCCATCCATCTCTTCTTTGGCCTACCTCTACCCCTGTATCCATCCACATTCATACCTAACACTATCCTCGTCACATGACATTCATCTCTTCTCATAACATGCCCATACCACGCTAACCTATTACTCCTCATCTTTTCTGTCACCGGTGCCACTTTCAGACTTCTTCTGATATACTCATTCGTTATTTTATCCATCCTTGTCACTCCACACATCCATCTCAACATTCGCATCTCCGTCGCATGCACTTTTTTCTCGTCCGGGATCTTAAAATATAGGTACCTACTTCAACTGTAACTAGAGAGAGGATTATCGACACAGACATTTTGAGTACCACTCAAAATACTCCTAAAACGACGGCAAAGCGGGTATCACCCAACATTTCTAAGATATCTGTAAATAAGCTAATTCTATTCTATTCTTTACAGGTCTACATTCGTCTTGTCAAGATGTCTAGCCAGGTCGAAGCCGGTACCATAGGCTTTGGCTTCACCGCTTACGACCCCGCCACCTTCGCGCATCAACCACTAATTCCAAGAAACGGGAACTGGTTTATGGAATTAGAAAAAGAGTTCTGTAAAACAGACGTTATATTACACTTTTATGTAAATTGTTTTGGCGATATACACTACGGAATCGATGGAAAGGAGAAAGAGAAATCAATTTCAGGAGTGGATACGAAATTACGCCTGTGGGCATTTGTGTATATGAATGGTAAATGTTCAGCAGTTCAGTTTGCTGGACCTGAAGTGATGAAACAAGAAAAGGCGGATAAAAGTCCAGAAGATGACACGCTAGCAATTTACATGCGGTCATTAAGCGTGGGGGAGACATACAGAAATCAACTAGTTCCTTTAATCGCACATAAAACAAGCACAAAACTACCTGATAACAGGAATACAATATCTGAGAGACATGGGACTACATTTTTCCAACAATACGCCTTCACAGGGCAACCGATGCGTCCTGATGACATAATTATAATTACGATCCTTGAGGCGGAAGCGTCGGGAGGCACTTTGACGATCGGTATCACAGACCGCGATCCTACGAATCAGCGACTACGGAACTGCGACTTACCTGATGATCCAGAACAGCTGAAAAAAAAACCAGGTTACTGGGTGGTGAATAAAGATGTGGAAATCGAACTGGAACGTAGAGACAGAGTAGCTTTGTCTTTAACAAACCAAGGTGATGTCCGAATCAGCAAGAATGGATCCGATTCAGGCGCAATCATGAATGTTAACCACAAATTGAAACTATGGGCATTTGTAGTTATAAATAAGGCTAGGTTTAAAGTCAAAATTGTCTATTCTAAAGATTTATTATTCCCTCTGAAAAAGCTTGAATGTGCTGCACCTTCTGTTGGCATTGATCTGACCGGAGACGATAGTGAAGTTATGTTCCAAGCGATTGACAATGTCATCGACCTGACCGGAGATGATAGTAATGGTCTGTTCCAAAGTTTCGTCGACCTAACGAAAGACACGGATTGTAAAATTTGTCACGCGAACCCGTCCAATAGCATCTTGTTTATATGTGGTCATATGTGCATGTGTTACACATGTGCTGTGAAGCATTGGAAGATGGGGAATGGCAAATGCTTTGACTGCAGTGCCCAAATCAAAGGTGTGATACGTTTTTTCACCATATCCTGAATGTGAATGGATAATATTGATTCGTCTGTGCGGCATTTCTTAATCCTTAGGAGAATCAGGGCATCGAGATGACTTCAAATCGTCATTTTTGCGGATTTATTTGTGTCGATCTGAGCGTTTTTCATTAAAATGTCGATCTCTTACGTCTTCGTCACGTTATGGATACTTTTTAAGTTTAAATTGTGTTGCGTTGGATAGTTACAGACACTATAAGATAGTGTAAATAAATAATAACTAAATATTGGTAGACATTTCAAACAACGCCAAACTAAGCAAAGCTTGTTCTATGAGAGCTTAATAGCTGATACTCTTTTCTTGTGAATACATAATAATACCCAGATACAGAACTCAAACAGCTGTGTTCATCAAACAAATATTTGTCCTGGGTGGGGATCGAACTCACAACCTGCAGCTCAGAAGTCAGACCACTACTTACCAACTGAGCTGTGAGGCCAGCTAAATGCTATATTAAGTTTAATTTTAAAATTTATTCTAAAACTAATCTAGTGATACAAGCATTTCAAACAGTGTGAATCAACGTATTTAAAGTTGTTTGGCGTAAAAACGTATTTTTGTAAAAATTGCAGATTCGTGAGTTTGCCATACACATGACGATGTATTCCGTCTAATTGTTGTGAATTTTTAGGTACATCTTAAACAAACTATGAGAATAGTATACTTACAAAACTTGTTAAAAATGTGTCAATAACTGTCAGTACTTAGTTTTTATTGTGCAGTGACCAGTGAATTGTAATAGTTACTAAAGGCACTGACCTAGATATATAGGTAGGTACCTACCTCTTGCGTTTGCGTTGGCTAGCAGAAAATACCTTAGCATGAAGTCTTCCCTTTGACAAAAAAGGTATGGGAATGTGTGTATCTGGGTACGCAAGTAGAAAAGGCCGAAGAAAAAGTGGTTTGATTATGTGAAAGATGATATGAATGTAAGAGGAGTAGACTCAGAGTTGACGAATGATAGGAGTGAGTGGATGAAGAAAACATGTTGTGCCGACCCCACTTTGCGTGGGATAAGGGCAGGAGAATAATGCCTGTGTACAATAAAGTTTTGTGTAAGAAGAATAAATAACATGTTTGAAATAATGTCAACACTATTAAGCTGAAAACAAGTTTAAGTCAAATCTCGAAAGTTTTTTTGATGTAGGTAAACATTTATTGTGGATGTAAATATAGTTAAACTTGTCTATGACGTGTTGAGCGTATTAATGTACCTACCTACCTAAGTTTTGAAGAACTTATGTAACGAGCTATTCGTAATAATTTGGTATCGTCTTTTTTATCTCTTTTTGTATCTGTGGTATTAGCGGCCTGAGCTAGAGCTCGGCCAATCGGAGCTTGCTATTTGCTTCGACGCCAGAGTGTTATAATAATAATTTTAGAAATGCCAACAAGTCTATACTTAATAAGTAACTAGTTAGCTTTATGGTAGGTATTACATTTATAAAATGTACCTACTTAAGTTGTGCATATTAATAATGTAGGTATGTTTTGGAGAAAGTTACCTACCTACGCTTTTTTGGTAATAAGTATCTATCTGTAATTTGGTATCGTCTTTTATATTAAACCGTCATGGGCGCTCTGATATTAGTATATCTGTGGAATTACCGTCCTGAGCTACAGCTCGGCCAATCGGAACTCGCTATTTGCTTCGACGCCAAAGTGTTGTTAATTTTAGACATGTCAACAAGTCATTACTTATTAAGTAGGTACTTAGCTTTATGCTATTGCATTTATAAAATGTACTTACCAAATAAAAATATATATTAATTTTGATTTCTTGTCTTTTTTTTCTTTAAAAGTAGGTAAGTACCTACCTAGACGCCGGGCCCATGTTAGATATATATATACAGTGTATATAGCTCATGAATGCAATAAATATTTTGAATTTGAATTAGATTCACAGCTATAGTGATCGCGCAAAAAATCCTTCCGTAATACCAATTGATTGATTCTAATAATATTAATGTTTTGATACACTCAAATAATCATCATCTTCCTGCCCTTATCCCACTAGTGGAGTCGGCATAACAGGTTCTCTTCCTCCATGCACTCTCCCCTATCATCCGTCATCTCACTCACTCCCTTCTTACACATATCGTCTTTCACACAGTCCATTCATCTTTTCTTATGTCTACCTCTACCCTATATCCATCCACATTCAAATCCATCACCCTTCTTGTGATATGACTTTCTTTCCGCCCGCATAACATGCTCATACCACTCAAACCTAATATATCTACTCTTCATTTTTTTCCGTCACCGGCGCTACTTCTCCGTCGCATGCACTTTTCTTTTATCCGTCGCCTTAGTTGTCCAGCATTCAATACAATACGATAGGTCTATAATGATCGTCCACACCCAAAATAATAACAAATAAGTTTAAAATGGCAATATTATTAAGCACTAAAACGATAAGATAAGTTAATACGTGGATATCTAGCACCGATTATATTAAGGTATGTATGTAGGTACCGTTAGTTAATATTATAATATTATCTACCAATTTCATATAGGTATCTATAGGATATAATTCATATTTAATAATTCCCTGACTTGCTAGACATCTTTTCAGATCTCTATGTAAGCTTATGTACCTACCTTATGTTAAGCAAAATTTCTTTAAAATAAAAACTAAAGTCACAAAGTATTTATTTATTTAATAGGCAATGCCAACAGTAGGAACACAAACAAAACATTAAAATACAACATGAATTTTATAATAATAATAATAATAATACTTTATTTCAGGCAACATTAGTCTAGTACAAGATGGAAATTACTTAGAAACTACGGCCCATATAAATATATACCTTAATCTAACATACATAATATATAAACTTATATACTAGCACGTAGTGGCGGTGACGTGTGACACGCGGTATGTGCTGCGGCCGGCAATCGTCCGCGAAAACGCCGGAACAGCACATTCTTCGGCCAGAATTCTTCCTTAGTGAAGGTCGAAATATTCTCAGTTGGAATACGCACCACAAATGATTTAAAATCATTGTGACGCGACTCCAACCGCTCGACCCTCACCAAGGTGTTGGTCTTCTTCTTCACGTACTCCACGATATCCTCCACCTTCGTGGTGTAGTGAAGCCTCGACACGTAGAGCAACGTCGAAGGCACGGCCGGGCGCAACAAGTAGTTAGGTCCGGTCGGAGCGACGCCACGCTGGTTTCGGCTGCTGGGCTTCCTTTTTCTCCGCACTACCTCGGTGAACCCATCAGAATCACACGGCTTTTTCTCACGAGAAGCCGCAACGGGCGCAGTAGCGCGAAGAGATTCGCAACGCTGCTTCTTTGTCCCCTTTTTCGATGTAGCTGTCGATGCCTGCGGCGGAGGCGCAGCGGGCAGACAGGTTTTGGCAGCAATGGTGGCGTATGTGCGCGCGGGGGGAGAAGGGGCGCGCGCACGTGTCGGTCCCACGAGCGGATGAGCGGGGCACGGGCGGGGAGGGCTCGGCGTACTGGCAACGGTGTCAGCCGCGCAAGGCGACGTGTCCAATATCGCTGACACGAACGATGCAGCCGACACGTTCAGTTGACCTCCTCGGCGAGTGTTGACTTTGGACATCTCGGGCGACCTGTCCACTGAAGCAGCGCTACGTAATAGCACTACCTCAGATTGCAGGTCGCTGATGGTTTTCTGCGAGATCTCCAACTTCAACAAGACATCGGCCAAGCTTGCCTTCAACGACGTAATGTCTTTCAGCAGCCTGGTCACATCGACGTGGTCGAACGTCACGGGGGGCAGCTTACGCAGCTCCTTCGCGACGAAGTCGGGCATATCGTCTGGATCCGTCTCCTTTAGGATGGTGATTATATCCTGGAGACTCTTCTCACCTCCGTCTCTTCGGCGTGACGGCATCTGGTCGATCTTACCGAGCGTTTGAAATAGGAGAGCCTTTCCACTGCAGACATCCTCCTCCGTGAAGTTGGACTTGCAGATTTGGATGATGCTCACCTCATCCATTGTATCAATGGCGTATACAATAAACGCCAGTAACTCGTTGGCTATGAGCGGTTTGGAGCCCATAGCAACAGCGGGCAGTGGCCTTTAGCCACACGACACTTGAATTATTAGAATTCGACACTGAGCAGTGTGAAACGTCTGTTGCCGAGCAGGCATCACACTGGACTCATCATTTTTTCATGAAAGTGTGCCCCACATTTACCATAAAGTTTTTGATACGAACATAAAATGAATAAAAAAAGATTATCAAATAAAGGGCTAAATAAGGTAGTAGGTACCTAAGTTAAAAAAAAACAAAATTAAGAGTAGATGTTGGTAGGCAATAAAGCGTATTGGTAGCAATAAATGTAGGCACAAGCCTAGTTTTTCGTTGTATGTACCTATCTACATTTCCAAAAGTTATAAATATTGGACTAAGTTTAATTTGCTAACGCTACCGATACTTCACTGCATTTTTTATTTGTACCTACTTTGATAAGGTTCCATCCTTTTCTGATCGGGCGCGAATTATACGTAAGTAGGTAGGTACACAGAAAACTTAGGTTGGTAAGTCGATAGATACCTATATTTTTTATTGCCACGTGAGTCAACTATCAGTCAACCTATAGCGTTTGTGCTGTGTGTAGGTAACCTATGTTTTATAATTATCCACCTACCATTATTGGTACGTAGGAAAGAATGTAGATATTGTAATTAACTGATCAGTTATCAATGTGTTCGTCAAATTACTACAAAGCTGAGGACAATGCAAAACATGGTATAATTTATTCAGATTCAAGTCGCAAATAGTTTGAAATTGGGCTTTGACCTCGGGCGCGTCGAGACGCGTGAGTATGACTATACTAACACATAATCTGTGACGGCTTGAGTAATAAATAGTTTGGAGTTTGGGATTTCCACGGTCGGAAATCCCGAACGAATCCAAAACAAAATTTCAAATAGTTCGGGATTTCGTTTCCGGAAATCCCGAACTAACAAACTATCTTTATGAAAATTTCAAGCTGTTTGGAATTTCCGTCGTTATTTTCGAGATGTATTTGTATGAAACACAGAAAAGTAGGTATTAAGTGTGAACATTGGTTGTGTGTGTATGTAATTAGCCATTGATGAGTGCTGGGTGTGTGTGGTAGCACCCCTGTCTCAATCCGAAGGTTTTGGGTTCAAATTGGTCGTGCATCAATGAGTTTTGACTTTGAGTATTGAATAGTTTGGAGTTCGAGCTTTCCGCATTCGGAAATCCCGAAAGAATCAAAAACAAAAATTCAAATAGTTTGGGATTTCGTTTCCGGAAATCCCGAACTAACTACCTTTATGAAAAGTTCAAGCTTTTTGGAATTTCCGTTGTTATTTTCAAGATATTTGCATGAAACACAGAAAAGTATTAAGTGTGGGCATAGGTTGTTTATGTAATGTAGCCATTGATGAGCGCTGGTGGTGTAGTGGTGGCTCCCCTGCCTCATGATCCGTAGGTTGTGGGTTCAAACCAAGAATACTAACGTGACACACACCTTCGCATTTTTGATTCTTGGATATGCCGATTTCCTCACGTTTTCCTTCACCGTTTACGCACTGGCATTGCACACATAAATTTTTCGAATAGAAAAACTCATTGGTAACTACACGACTAGGTTTGAACCCACGGGTTTCGGATCGTGAGGCAGGGGTGCTACCACTACACGACCAGTGCTCTATGATTGGTTGATATTAAGTTATTTCACGAAGGGTTTGTTGAAAACAATGACGAATTGTGAGAACAATGATTAAATTGTAGAGAATCACCAGGTATAGGTACCTACATTTTCATAAAGTAGGTTATGTAGAACCGGAAAATATATTTCATCATTATTTTACAGTTGAAAGAATGGACAAGGGTGCCGTTGCCCGCACTCATCGGGCACGCAAGTGTCATAAGAACAGCTCAAGCAGTAGCTCAAGAAGCTCAAGCTGTAGTTCAAGCAGCTCAAGTAGCTCAAGTAGCTCAAGCAGTAGCTCACCATGTAAAAAACCTAAGAAAAAAAAAGATAAGAAACGATGCAGGAGCAGTAGCTCGTCCAGTAGCTCAAGTAGTAGCTCGTCCAGTAGCTCGAGTAGTAGCTCATCTTGCAAGAAAAAGAAGAAGAAAGAAAAAGAGAAGAAGAAAGAAAAGAAGAGGAAAGAAAAAGAGAAGAAGAAAGAAAAGAAGAAGGAAGAAAAGGAGAAGAAGAAAGAAAAGAAGAAGGAAGAAAAGGAGAAGAAGAAAGAAAAGAAGAAGAAGAAAGAAAAGAAGGAAAAAGAGAAACCGGTTTGCTGCGATGCCGACATCAATAAGCTGGAAGAAGACATGGGTAGGTATTTAATTTAGGTCTTACAATTAGTAGATATCTATTTTGGACCTTTGGAGGCCCAAAACCTTTAACATTGGACGTTTCTAAAACGGAATCGTTCTGGAAGACTTCGTGGTGAGGCCCGATGGCGTAAGTTTAAAAATATATACTTTTCACGTGACAACGTCTTATAATTCGATGGAGCCGGCAACACGCACGAAAAACATGACGTCATACGGCGTTACCTCGCTCTGAGGCGTTCCATTCTTATGACGCTGTCACGTTCAACTATCGTCAGTAAACCGACTTTACAGACAACCAATTTTTTTATCTTCCAGCGGATTGCCAGACCGGAGAGAGCAGTGACCAACCGTCAGGAAGCCATGAAAACCCTGACCCTGAGCAGTCAGAGGGCGCACCGAGACCAGAATGTGCGATATGTTGCGAGAACACAGTTGATAGTGTATTGTACATGTGTGGACACATGTGTATGTGTTACAGCTGTGCTATGAAACAGTGGAAGGGCAGAGGTACTGGTCAGTGCCCCCTCTGTCGGGCGGAGATCAAAGATGTTATTCGTACCTACAAATCTTGAAAAGATGGCGCTGTACGAGATCGTACAACCCCATGTTATGAGATGGACCATCTTCTACATCGAATCGTGAAACGGCTTTGGGCTAAAAACCTTCGAGCTATTTTTACATAGTAATTAGTTAGATTTTATATGTTCTTAGAGATAGCGCGCACGGGCTACTTCTGTAGCCGTGACTGTTTCGTCACTCTTATACGAGTTGGCAGCGGGTGATGTGAGGCAGCGGCGGACGACGTGTCGCGGCGACACTACTAGTTTCTATGAATTTCTATGAAATGCGTCGCTAGCTTCGTGTCGCTAACTACGGAGGGAATTTCATAGAATACTTAGGTACATAGAAACCAGTAGTGTCGCCGCGACCGACACGTCGTCCGCCGCCGCCTCATGTCGCCCGCTGCCAACTCGTACCCTTATCACATCGTCACTCTTATAAATTCCGTGGTTATGTATGGAGATGCGCAAATCTTATGACGTGACAACTGGGTGACATCTCCATACATAGCCACGGATTTAATAAGAGTGACGAAACAGTCACGGCGACAAAAGTAGCAAGTGCGCGCTATCTCTTATTATAGGTAGGTACTTACCTTTCACGTACTACGGAATACTAATAACTGTGCAAAATATGGGTATGTGCCAAATGTCATGTTTGGACGTACCTCTGACTACCTTTTAGATAGCCTCAAGATCAAAGTAACTAGAAATTTGTGGAGATATATTACCTACCGAGCCTGGGGATTACAGTCGTGATCATATTATTACTTTTTTGTGCGCCAACCTAGCTATCATCTAGTCTGGGTTAGCTGGTAGAAAATGCCCCCTAGGCATTAAGCCCTCCCTTTGTCACACAACTGTGTACAATGTTTAAGTGTAAAAATGCAAAAAGTAAATAAAATAAAACAATTAGTATTAAAAATCGCATTTATTTACAAAACTTTTACAAAATTCATTCTCTTACGCAATCGTCTATATCTAAAGAGTATTGTTCTTAGCCTTGTGTTAACTATTCTATAGGAGGGTAGGCAGAATACTAAAGATACTAAAGGTACTAAGGCATCGAGTTCTGGGGCCTTTCTACTCAACGGTTTTGAAATTGTTCACAAACATTATTGAATGGGTATTTTTCGGGTTTCATTTACCTATTTTGTCCTACATTTCGACAGGTTTACACACTATCGTGGTCACGGGATGTCTCAATGGAAAAAATAGTTAAATAAAACGCGATAAATACCTACCTACCGCGTAAGTTTAAAATATATATTGTTCACAAACAATTTTATTTACTTCGTAAAATATTAGTTAATTTCATGATATTCTTCGTGAAATAACTTATTATCAACCAATTTTTAATTGCTCCATCTTCATGATATCAGCTTGAAAGACGAGCTCTAAAATCAAGGTTAAAAAGTTTTTAGAATAACGGTAAAATATCAAATTGAGTAGAAACGCCTTCTTACATTATACATTTCAAGAAAACTCTTTCTGATGCTGTCGACTGTGAAACATTATCACTTTAATTTTTCTTTATTTTTTCGGTTTTTTTGTAATTTTGGTTTATTTTCCATTAGTTCTTGACATGAGTGTGAAATAAGTGAATTAAAGTTAATAGTTCCCGAAAATTTTAAAGAAATCTATCAAACATAATTATTTCAATAATTACTGAAAATGATGATTTAATTATGTATTTATGTTAAATCTTGGAACTAGAATAAATGCAAAAAATAAAAAAAACCCGACTGATAGTTATTAAAATTAGCTTTTTACAGTCATCTTTATTGGAACTTTTGACAATCAATTTCTCAAAATCTGTCCAGCCATTTAGACACCGGCGACAGCAAGACCTAGCATACGTATATATACCCCTAACACATTACCATCCGCTTCACAGTCGGGTAGTAAGACCTATATTTGCAATTACAAATAATTAAATTTATTATTTTATGATAAATAGTCAGGGTTTCCACTAGTTTGATTATTGATTATTGTTAATAACTAAACTATTCTCGAGAATATAAGATAGTTCATAATTTTCAAAAATATTTTATCCATCATAAATATAGTTAATATAGTTACAACTATTCTACAAGGCTTTCTACAGTCTTTCTTATATATATTGAGGCACGAATATTATCATCTAAATATACTGAACTGATTGACTGACATCAACACTCAGTCTAATCAAACCATAAAACTTAGGCCCGGTTTACATCGTTCAAGTCTTTAGGACAGTATTTTAGTTATCCATAAACTAGCTGCGACAGACGCTGTCCTGTTTTAACTATGAATATTTAAATGATTGATTCAGGCGTGACTTTGCGGAAATCCATTACAAATACTGAAAAGGACGGAAATTTCTAGTACTTTGTATTTTTTTTTAGCGGGAAAGTACTAGAAATTTCCGTCCTTATCAGTATATGAATATTTAGTTCGTTTTTTTGTTGTTTCTTTCAAAAGAACCAATAACAATCACAACAGAAAAAGAATTAGCGAAATTGGTTCTGTTACGTTGCCGTGACCAAGAAAAATAGGGATTCATTTTTATATAATAGATAATATATAAAGATATTTTAGTTAAGTAGAGTAAGGTATCTTTAACTGTACCGTTTGGAATAAAGAAGATTGTTTTGTAAAATTTGTTTCTTTTATTGCTAGTAAGGAAGATAGTCTGTTACAGAAGGACATTTCATACAGCGCCATCTAACGTACTAGCTTATACAGTCGCTGAATGAAAGATTGACCACCTTAAGGCCCAGAATACTCGTCACACTATTCCTTACGTAAAAGTTACAAAAAAAGTGACATAGGTCCGTATAGCAACGCGGATCTCCGCGGAATCAGACATAGCACGAAGCGAAATACCCAAATGACAAGTACGTAGAGTGCGGCATGATAATATGGCTGCTCTGAATTACATAACGAAAGCGACAATTTATAAAAAACATAAATATTATGTTCAAGTAAATAGCTTATTTCAAAAAAAGGGCTGGCTTGATTTGTTTCAAATTAACTGATTTACATTCATGTGAAATAGAAACTCAAAAAAAATACCTTACTGTTCTGGATAAATTAGGGAATTTCTGAATTTTCAGAGGTGTTTTTGACATGATTTTTAACCAAGGTTTTCTAACTAATTCGTGTTTTAGCTTCGGTTGATTTATCACTTATATCCTTGAGTATCGTGTAGTTCAATTTCAATGTAATCTGTTAAGCGGTAATAGAATGATTAGGGTTGCAATACTTGCAATTTTCAAAATGCTGGGCCTTAAGATCTGATAATGCTTGCTCAGTAGGTATGAGTTTGATAACTATCTGCTATGTCAAAGAACATTTTTGTCTAAGTGAATTTAAATTTTGTTGTCAAACATAATTTTCAGTACAGCACTCTCGCCTAGTACGCATTTTAAAAGGTAACATGTGCTTGCAACGCGTTAACGAATTTATTAAAAAACTGGTCAACCTTTTCATTCTGTGACTGTACTATGGGAACCAGTACATAAATTAATTATGTACTTTTTTTTTGGTAAATACATAACTCCCAGACACAACAAATTATAATGATCACCTCACAAATACGCGGAAAAGCTTAGTAGCTTTTCCGCTTTCAAGTTGAATGAAATATTATCAGTTTCTACTTTTATTTCAAGTGAATCTCCCCGTACGTCGCTATCCTTGTTACTCACTGTGTGTTAGACAGAGAGGAGCGTGACGCATGCGTGTTGACACAACTGGCAGAAATGCGTTCACTTGTACGTGTACTAAAATACTCGTACTTAGGCATCTGCCTTTCAAGTTGCACTGTCCTAAAGACTTGAATAATGTGAACCGGGCTTTAGTAGCTGAAATTTGGAGGGTCATTTTGGGTCTAAAAGTGTACGGAGAAAGGATTTAAATTTAACCTCTAGAAGGAGTAGCGGAGGTTAAAAATATTATGCGAACGAAGTCGTGAGAACTTACACTAGTACGCTTATAAAAATACGTGTTTTTTTTGATGGCGATAACTTAAAGCTATTATAATCATTATTACTTAATTCAAACTTTAATACTTAAAATGCTGTTTTTTTCTCAAAAACAAAGATATTTATTGCTGGATGGATAATTGATTTGTAATTTGCAAATCAAATTATATCAAAAAATACATTATCTTTCTATATATCTAATAATTAAGATTTTTACCAAAAATTATATTTTATTACATTTTCAAATAGCTGCCTCAATGAGTGTTTTTAGTAAACACCGCCTGAACCAATTTTGATGAGTTTGAAATCAAGTTTACAAAGCGTGTGATTTTCTAAATTCTAAACTATATTCTAATTTATTCTAACTTTTTTTTATTTCAACATGTATTTGTAATACTGATGCGTTTTGGTCTATTAGTAAAACTAGCTGCCGCCTGCGGTTTCGTTCGCTTTTATCAGTTAGTAAATTTGTTTTAAAGTGCTTATTTTTAAATAAATGTGAAAAAAAAAAACAAAATTGTTTGTTCTTATGGTGGTTTGTCTCGGGCGCAAATGTTCAATGAAAATATCAAAAACGGCAACGCATTTGAGGCAGTGAACGAACAATACATGGATATAGATTATTCCTTGAGCTAAAAAATTACCCCACAGAAATAGAGCCCTGGTAGGCGTGGCTTGTCAATTTTGCCAAAGATTTATATGAAAAGTTTACAGAAGCTTATTACACGGCAATTTAAACTCAAACGTCGAGGGAATAAGGTCGGAATTAATCAATTTTTGGCAAATCCACGAAGGAGTTTCGATGGGCGAAATTTGGTGTCACGATTCGCGGATTTCCCTCGTTTGAGGCCATAAATAAATAAATATTGGTTGTTCACACAACGCCATCTAGTCCCAAACTAAGCAAAGCTTGTACTATGGGAACCAGGTAGCTGATAGATTAATTATTATATACATTTTTTTTTTGTAAATACATACATAGAATACATAGAGGGAGTAGGCATAAACCCAGTGGGCCAATAGTTGAGCTACCAATAATGATGATGATTTATTGAATATTCGCGCCCGAGCTAGACAAACCACCTTAAGAGCGGTTACGCAGTGCGTCCGATCGGAATCCGATCCGAACCCGTGAAAATATGGTCCGGAATAGTTGTAGAACTATTTCTACGGTAACTTACGCACTACATCCGTTTTCCGTCATCCGATTTCTTTCCGTCATTCGTCATTTCCGTCACGTAAAATGACGTCACGAATCTAGGCATTCGTGAAGTTAGCCGCAAGAGCTGCGCAGTATCGTTTTTCGGGAGCAATTGGAGGTATGAGGGGGGAAGGAACTGTACATGCGCAAACTCGCACCTGTGGCTAACTTCACGAATGCCTAGATCCGTTGGATGACCAGTACGTCTACCATGAGTTGTCACATTTAGATTGGCTGACGTTACTACAGTAGTAATAGTACGTTACTATGACATCTGTCAAAACTGTTACTCATGGTACCAAATTCTAAGCAATTGAATGAAGCGCAAACTACAGTCGCTGTAGTACGCTGTGACGTAGGATAGTTAACTACGTGACGTTTTAGTACCCAACTATCCGCTAGAGGCTCTGTACCAAGTTTTCATACATTTTTGTAACTACAGTCGCTAGCGAGTGTAGATTGTAAAAACTCATGGTAGACCCTCTGTATGTATGCCATAAGGTGGCTCCTGAATTGCTTGGATTTGTATCAGAGATCGGACTAGTGCGTAAGCAATATCCGAAATGTGTGTCCGATCCGAACCCGTGAATATATAGATCTAGAAAACTCAGACCGAACTCGGATATTGCTTACGCACTAGTCCGATCTCTGATACAAATCCAAGCAATTCAGGAGCCGCCTTTTGGCATACGTCATTTTACGTGACGGAAATAGCTGCGTACTGATTGAGCGAGCAGCCTCGCGAGGCTGCCTCGCGACGCAAATCCTTGGTCGGTCAAGACGTGCCTCACCCGCGGCAAACGCACGCGCTGCCTCGCCCGAGCGTGCCGCGGCCCGAGCCGAGCGTTGTCGGTTTTTGTCGATGCTCAAAGGCGCCTCAGTAAGTTTGCCGCGCTCACTCAAGACGGTAGTGTTTTGCCTCGCAACGAATAACGTTGCGTGTTAGTTGTGCTTTGTTCGACTTCAAGTTAAACTGAGCGTCGATGCTCACGGTGGCTCGGCCTTGCCGCGCGAGGCAGCCTCGGATTAGAAAACTTACAGACCGAGGCTGCCTCGCGCGGCATGCGTACTGCGGCAAATGTCCGAGGCTGCCTCGCGAAGCCGCTCGCTTGGTCAGTACGCGGCTAATGACGAATGACGGAAAGAAATCGGATGTAGTGCGTAAGTTAGCATAGAAATAGTTCTACAACTACTTCGGACCATTTTCACGGGTTCCGATCGGATTCGGATCGGACGCAGTGCGTAACCGCTTTAAGTGTCTTTTTACAATCTGAGCTAAAACAAATGTACAGGTGATTTAATATTGCTAAGTTTAAAATACTTAAAATCTAAAAATTAAATGCATTAAAATCTCTATAAAAATACTGGTATATAATTATTTTGTACATTGATCATATACTAAGCGTGAGAATTATATTTAAACTTATTAAAAACAGCTGTTCAAATATAATCTAAATACAATAATTACGTTATAAAACTAAATTAAAACCGACTTCAATGTTGTATTACGTATTAAAACCAAACTACTGAACGGGTTTTGATGAAATTTCTATGGGACCAATCGTGAAGTATATGCTTTTATATAAAAAATAATTTTCCAAATCGGTCCAGGCGATTTCGAGTTATCGGGAAAAATATTATATAATATAATAATATGATTAATATAATATAAATATATTATATAATTAATATAATATAATTATATTATATAATATATTATTTAATTATATTACATCAGAGCCTTTAGCCTATCTAGATAAATAACAATGAATGTTTATTATAAAGGGTGTTACCAG
Organism: Cosmorhoe ocellata; assembly: GCA_963675405.1. Taxonomy (NCBI): domain Eukaryota; kingdom Metazoa; phylum Arthropoda; class Insecta; order Lepidoptera; family Geometridae; genus Cosmorhoe; species Cosmorhoe ocellata. Next base: position 4,341,521 of record OY776271.1, on the reverse strand, counting down.
CCTACTTCTGAAAACTTCAGGGGGTTAAAGTACCCATTAATATAAACAACTTTTTCTAAGAAACCAATATTATGAGCGCGAAAAAAAACGAATTGCTGTTCGTTAGTCTCGCTAAAACTCGAGCACGGCTAAACGGATTTATCTTATCTTGGTCTTGAAATGTTCGTGGAGGTCTAGGGAAGGTTTAAAGGGTAAGAAAAATTCGAATAACTGCCGGGAAAACCCTAAAAATAGCCCTTTTCTATTTCCGATACAAACGTTTTCTAAATAAAATGTAGAGTCGATTTGAACTTTATTACTATTTAACCCCCTGAAGTTTTCGGATGTAGTCTGGTAACAGCCTTTATAATATGCTGTTGGCTTTCATATGAATAAATAAATAAAAATAAAAAAAGATTCCAACGAATTGAGAATCTCCTATTTTGAAGTCGGTTAAAAAGTATTCAGTTATAGACTGACTGATCTATTACCTAGTCTAAACCGAATGTCCTAGAGAGCTGAAATTTGGGGGGGTAGGTTCCTTTCTAGATCTTTCTAGATGCACTAAGAAGGGAGTTCCTAAAGTTCAACCTCCAAAAAATGGAGGGAGAGGTTGAAATTTGTATAAAATATGCGGAAGTTATGTGAATTTCATCCACCAGTGAATTTTCCAATGAATTTCCAGTTACTCAAATAATAAAAAAAACATTTGAAATGCAACAGATATGTGATAAAAGCTGGACCGATCTTGATGTTATTTTTCCTTTACTATCACTAGTTCTTAGGAAAAGTGGCTCAGAGGCTAATTTCTTGAATTATTATATTTTTGTGATTAAGGCCCAGAATACTTGTCACTCTATTCCATACATAAAAGTAACAAAAAAAGTGACATAGGTCCGTATAGCAACGCGGATCTCCGCGGAACGAAAGCGACAATTTATAAAAAACATAAATATGTTCAAGTAAATAGCTTATTTCAAAAAAAGGGCTGGGTTGATTTGATTCAAATTAACTGATTTACATTCATGTGAAATAGAAATTCAAAATACCTTACTGTTCTGGATAAATTAGGGAATTTCTGAATTTTCAGAGGTGTTTTTGACATGATTTTTAACCAAGGTTTTCTAACTAATTCGTGTTTTAGCTTCGGTTGATTTATCACTTATATCCTTGAGTATCGTGTAGTTCAATTTCAATATAATCTATTAAGCGGTAATAGAATGATTAGGGTTGCAATACTTGCAATTTTCAAAATGCTGGGCCTTAAGCTTGAAAGTGTGGTGAAAGGTAAGGATAATACGCTTTGAATACTTATTAGGTATATCTTTCCTGTGGACATCCGATTAAGTTGAGAGGTAATGTTATAAACTATTTGTGATGATAAGTATATAATTATTATGCTTAAAATGTCTCAAATGTAATGTAAACTAAATAAATATAATATAACCATGATCTAAAATATATTAAATAATAATGTATAAATAAATTTATAATTAGCTGCCATTTAAAAATACGCATTAAAAATGAATATTAAGATATATTCGTTTCGTGAAATCAGCTATCATTGAAAAAGTTTTCTATACAGTTTTAGAAAAACCTTTTTCAACCACTCAATGCAAGATTAAACCTAAAATATAAAGTGTTGCCACATTCATAAATCTAATATTATTGCCAGCTAAGATCACATTTTTTACAATCTATTTAAAGGCTTCTAGTTTCGAAAAAAATCGAAGGCGATGGGCTTGCAACCTGTCACGTACGTAATACTAACTACTGTGTAAAATGTGGGCATGTCATGTTTGGACGTGCCTCTGAATACCCTCTTTAGATATCCTCAAAGATCTAAGTAACTAAAGATCTGAGGAAGATATTTACCGAGCCCGGGGATTACAGCCGTGATCATATTTTTATTATTTCATGGCGTTTTGTTTCAATGACATAATATTTAAATTAGTTGAAATGTGGAGTTTTGAATTTTTATCATATCTTCAATATATATACCGAATCAGAAGCATCTTAAACCTAATGGAATAGCTACAATACAAAAATACTATAAATTACAAGACACGTATTACTCGGCTGCGCGCGCGCAGATCTATCACGAATTATCATAAGTTGCGTTACTAAACTAGACTATAGCCATTTTCTTTACAAATTTTGTTACTTATTTTGCATTGATTTGAACCACTGAGTTCAACTTTTACTATGTCATATTTGTTTTATTAACGTCAGACTTTTTTTTTAAATATTGTTGTACATTTCACACAACGCCATCTAGTTCCAAACTAAGCAAAGCTTGTACTATGGGAACCAAATAGCTGATAGACAAATATACTTTTATTACTTACTAGCTTCCGCCCGCAGCTTCGCCCGCGTGAATGTCGATTATCGCGACTTTTCATACAAACTTTCATCCCCTATTTTATCCCCTTGGGGGTAGAATTAATCAAAATCCTTTCTTAGCGGTTGCCTACGTCATAACATCTACCTGCATGCCAAATTTCAGCCCGCTCCGTCCAGTGGTTTGGGCTGTGCGTTGATAGATCACTATGTCAGTCAGTCAGTCAGTCAGTCAGTCAGTCAGTCAGTCAGTTTGAATTATATATATTTAGATTATTTATATACTTTTGTAAATACATAATAAAACCCAGACACAGATCAAACATCTGCGTTCATCACACAAATGTTAGTCCTGGGTGGGGATCCGCTGTGACTAACATTTGTGTGATGAACGCAGAAGTTTGTTCTGTGTCTTGGTTTTATTATGTACTAGCTTCCGCACACGGCTTCGCCCGCGTGGTAATTTGAAAAACAAAAAAATTAATCCCGTGGGAACCGTACTATTTTCCGGTATAAAATGTAGCCTTTGTGTTTTTCCAGACTATAATCTATATCTGTGCCAAATTTCATGCAGATCCGTTCAGCCGTTTCAGCGTGAAAGAGGAACAAACATACATCCAGACATTCTGACATTCTTACAAACTTTCGCGTTTACAATATTAGTAGGATTTACGAAAGTATACAATTAGCCTATCAGCTATTTCGTTCTCATAGCACAAGTTTTGCTTAGTTCGGAACTAGATGGCGTTGTTGAAATGTCCACTAATATTTTTATACATAAATGTTACCACGTCTATAGTTCTACCATGAGTTCTCACAATCTACACTCGCTAGCGACTGTAGTTAAAAAATGTATGAAAACTGTACAGCGCCTCTAGCGGATAGTTGGGTACTATAACGTCACGTAGTTAACTATCCTACGTCACAGCGTACTACAGCGACTGTAGTTTGTGCTTATAATTTGCTTACAATTTGGTACCATGAGTAACAGTTTTGACAGATGTCATAGTAACGTACTATTACTACTGTAGTAACGTCAGCCGATCTAAATGTGACAACTCATGGTAGACGTACAGTACGTCTACCATGAGTTGAAGCGCAAACTACAGTCGCTGTAGTACGCTGTGACGTAGGATAGTTAACTACGTGACGTTTTAGTACGCAACTATCCGCTAGAGGCGCTGTACAAGTTTTCATAAAAGCGCTAGGACCGAGACGAGTATCTTGCCTGTTCTTCTCGTACTTGGGATAGGTTGGAATTGGCACATAGATTCACCGCATGTGAGACGTTTCAAAGTGATCCTTGTGATTTTACTGAATAAAATATTTTTCTTTCTTTCTTTCACACATTTTTTTAACTACAGTCGCTAGCGAGTGTAGATTGTGAAAACTCATGGTAGACGTACTGGTTACCACTTCAGTTATTATATCCGTTTGTTACTAGCTGTTGGGTTGCGCGTCACGCCAGGTACAATGCCAGTTGTGGTTGTACATCGCCGCGTACGGGTGTTTCCTCTTCTTATGTAATCTGAGGGATTCTTCGGACGCGTACCAGAACTGAGGGTGCGTGTCGAAGGGATACTTTTCAGATTCCTTCACGTAGGGCTCCGTTTGATCAACTAGAACAAGATAGGTGTTTGTTAAAGACTACATCTAGATTGTAAAATAAAACTAGATCTATCTATATTGTAAAACTAGCTTCCACTCGCGGCTTTGCTCGCGAGGTACCTACATAAAATACAGCATATGTTACTCGGGGATAGTGTAGCATTCTAATGGTAAAAGAATTTTTGGAATCGGACCAGTAGTTTCTGAGTTTATTCATTACTAGCTTCTGCACGCGGCGTCGCCCGCGAAGTACCTACATAAAATATAGCCTATGTTCATCCTGAAAGTTCATTCTACACATTGGTGAAAGAATTTTTGAAATTGGTTCAGTAGTTTCGGAGCCTATTCATTTCAAACAAACAAACAAACAATCAAAGTTTTCCTCTTTATAATATTAGTATAGACAAACAAAAATACAAAACTTTCCTCTTTATAATATTAGTATAGATTAAACTAGTTTTTATTGCAAAAAATAAAAAAAGCCCGAATGAATGTAATTGAAAATTGATTTTTTCAGCCGCCAAATTAGATTTTTTGATATTTTAATGTAGTAGTAGTTAAGAATTATGTTTATTATAATCTTAAGTTTTGATTTTGCTATGATACCTATCTGTACTAATATTATAAAGAAGAAAGTTTTGTATTTTTGTATGTAACAAATAAACTCAACAACTACAGGTCCGATTTCAAAAATTCTTTCACCGTTAGAATGCTACGTTATCCTTGAGTTACATAGTCTATATTTTATGTAGGTACCACGCGAGCAAAGCCGCGAGAGGAAGCTAGTACATTATAATATACATACTTGGGGGAAAGTATGTTATGTATGAACTGTGGGTACTTGGGAAACATTCTTGCAAGTGTACTTCTGTTATGTTTACTTGTTATTTTCAAATGCTTGTGCTACGACGCAATAAAACGTATTTACTAAAATCTGATGTTTTAAAATAAAAAAATAAATAAATATGATCACGACTGTAATCCCCGGGCTCGGTAGATACCTTCTCAGATCTTTACTTTAGTTACTTAGATCTTTGAGGATATCTAAAGAGGGTAGTCAGAGGCAAGTCCAAACATGACATTTGGTACATGCCCACATTTTGCACAATAGTTGGTATTCCGTACGTGACAGGTTGCAAGCCCATCGCCGCTTATAAGAATACTAACCTATGACACATACCAACGCATTTTTGGTTCTAGGGTATGCCGGTTTCCTCACGATGTTTTCCTTCACCGTTTAAGAGCACTGGTATTGGGCTCATACATTTCTCGAATAGAAAAACTCATTGGTGCTCGACCAGGTTTGAACCTACGACTGTTGAATCGTGAGGCAGGGGTGCTACCACTACACCACCAGTGTTATTTCTTCTTTATCCTATTATACGAACTTGAAGAGCACTTGCATTGCGCACATAAGATTTTCGAATGGAAAAACTCATTGGTACTCAACCAGGTTTGTACCCACGGCCTTCGGATCGTGAGGCAGGGGTGCTACCACTACACTACCAGCGCTCTAAACATAATAATACAAAATTAAACACCCCTCTTTTTTCGTCGGGGGTTAAAAAATCAGTAACCCACCAGGTGGTAGACAGTAGGGGCAGAAGATTCGATGCCGCTTCCCCCCGTGCGACTCTAGGTGTTTCTTGTGATGTTTCTTGCAGGTGGAGACGTGCGGGCAGCACGGGCAGGGGAAGGCGAGCTGGCGCGGCACCGTGCCGTGTCGCTCAGCCGCGTGCGTCAGTAACGTTGACGCGACGCGGTAACCCTGGGAATGACATTATATTAACATAGAGACAAGTATCAAGAGATCTGTAGGTCTACCATGAGTTTTCATTAAAAATAATCTCAGAAAGAAAGCATCTCTTGTATATAAAAATGAATTGCTGTTCGTTAGTCGAGTTTCGTAGTTAGCTGTAGTTAGGCTAAACGGATTTATCTTATCTTGGTCTTGAAATGTACGTGGAGGTCTAGGGAAGGTTTAAAAGGTAAGAAAAATTCGAATAACTGCCGGGAAAACCCTAAAAATAGCCCTTTTCTATTTCCCATACAAACGTTTTCTAAATAAAATGTAGAGTCAATTTGAACTTTATTACTATTTAATAAAGTTCACATCAAATTATAACCACACTGTTATCTAAGCAATGTAGAAGGCGGTACGAAGTTTGCCGGGGCAGCTAGTATTATAATATAAATGAATATATTGATGATTGAGCGCTGGTGGTGTAGTGGTAGCACCCCTGCCTCACGATCCGAAGGTCGTGGGTTCAAACCTGGTCGTGCACCAATGAGTTTTTCCATTCGAAAAATTTATGTGCGCAATGCCAGTGCTCTTAAACGGTGAAGGAAAACATCGTGAGGAAACCGGCATACCCTAGAACCAAAAATTCGAAGGTGTGTGTCATAGGTTAGTATTCTTATAAGCGGCGATGGGCTTGCAACCTGTCACGTACGGAATACTAACTACTGTGCAAAATGTGGGCATGTACCAAATGTCATGTTTGGACTTGCCTCTGACTACCCTCTTTAGATATCCTCAAAGATTTAAGTAACTAAAGATCTGAGGAGATATCTACCGAGCCTGGGGATTACAGTCGAGATAATATATATATATTTTTTTATATTGATGATAGGAACTCATGGCCCGATGTCGCTCCGCCCTCCGACAGCTAACCAATTTGCAATGTAAACGCTGTCCTTTTGTTTTATGTATTTATGTTCTGTTTTGTCTTTTGTTTTATGTTATTATTATTAGATAATCTTGATTACATTTTTTTGTAAGAAGGATCATACAAAAAAGCGCTAGGACCGAGACGAGTTTCTTGCCTGTTCTTCTCGTACTTGGGTTAGGTTGGAATTGGCACTAGATTCACCTAGCATGTGAGACGTTTCAAAGTGATCCTTGTGATTGTACTGAATAAATGGTTTTCAATTTCAATTTTCACAATCTACACTCGCTAGCGACTGTAGTTAAAAAAATGTATGTAAACTTGTACAGCGCCTCTAGCGGATAGTTGGGCACTAAAAACTCACGTAGTTAACTATCCTACGTCACAGCGTACTGCAGCGACTGTAGTTTGCGCTTCATTCATTTGCTTACAATTTGGTGCCATGAGTAACACATTATAGCGGTAGTAACAACTATTACTACTGTAGTAACGTCAGCCGATTTAAATGTGACAACTCATGGTAGACGCACTGAGGAGATACAAATAAATAAAATAAAATATTGGTGGACAGTTCATACTACGCTATCAAGCCCAAATTAAACAAAGCTTGTACTATGAGAAACAGATGCTGATTGAGAATAGAATAGAACATAAATAATTTATTTTACGTCACATTACAGATAACTAAAGGTTTCATTATTATAAAGCGTTGCTAAGGTGACAATAAAAATTTATTAAATTTACTCGACTACTATTCGATTTATATGTATGTATGTAAGTATGTCGCTCTAGCCCGAACGGCTGGCCAGATTTTGACAAATATGTGGCGTTAAAGGTACCTACGTGAGCCGGCGGCGGACGACGGCTCGCGGCGACACTACTGGTTTCTATGTATTTCTATGTAATTCCCTCCGTATTTAGCGACACGAAGCTAGCGACGCATTTCATAGAAATACATAGAAACCAGTAGTGTCGCCGCGGCACGTCGTCCGCCGCCGCCTCATGTCGCCCGCTGCCAACTCGTACTCTGAGTTTCGTTGGCTTCGTCTGGATTACAAGAGTGATATTATGAATATATATTATATATTATTATTATTATATATTATACAAAATGTCGAGAAATCCAATATGTCGGCTGTATAAAGCTATTATTTTTTAATTGGTTCATTATGTACTACTTCATGAGAAGAAATTCTTGCAATAAGTACTACTTGGTGAGATGTATATTTCCATCACTGAGCAGCGTACCTTGAAACAGTGTTCACATCTGAAGGGGAAGAGTTTCCATTTAGGGTTCTTCTTCCGGCTGTAGGGCATCTTGTAGGGCTCCGAGGGAAACCAGTCTTCGGGATCCAGATCCAGTTCCACCAGCGTCACTCCTGGAAGTAACAGGGTTTAGATTAGCGTGCGCTTACGCATTGTAAATTTTCACAGATGATGTATTTCTGTTGCCGCTATAACAAATACTAAAAAACAGATTAAAATAAATATTTAAGGTGGCTTCCATGCAACGAACGTGATATTTTCGGCGTTTTTATAGTTACGGTACCCGTAGTACTATGAGTTTTTGATAGTTTACGAAAACTTTTTTCGAATAGAATAGAATACTACTTTATTGTACACCTTAAAAAGAAATACAAAAGAGAAACAAACTTAAAATTAATGTAACAATGGGCGACCTTATAGCTAAAAGCGATCTCTTCCAGGTAACCTTTGGATGGATAGGAAAAACAATAGTTGTAGAGAACGGTGGAATACACAAAAGAAAAACAAACTTACTCAGATATTATGAACTATAAATAAAGCTAAATTGTAATAAATATTAGATATACCTAAATAGATACAAGTTACAAAAAAAAAAAATAATAATTGAAAAAAGTTTTCGTAAACTATCAAAAACTCATATTAGGGGTATAGAACCCTTGGTTCGCCAGGCTCGCACTTGGCCGGTTTTTTTTATCCCAACCAAGACTACTCTGCTAATGTCCATGTTGCTAAGAATCTTAAGCCCCAAAGTGCGTTTCATACCATCAGGTACTTTCATAGGCGGTGGTATAAATACTGGGATCTCTCTGGGTTTCGGCGCGGGCGCAGGTGGCGGCACTCCTAATACTGATGTGTTATTGGCTGCTAGTAGACTTGTTAGTATCGTGTTTTGTGTCTGAAAAAATAAATAAATAAAATAAATAATGCTGGACAATCCACACAGCATCATCTAGTCCCAAAGTAAGCTACTCAAAGCTTGTGTTATGGGTACTAGATAACTGATCTAGTTAATACATTATATACATAGATAGATATTTTTTATTATACATGGAAAACATTCAGACCAGCGGAATAAATTTCTGCAGATCCTGGTTTCCTCACGATGTTTTCCTTCGCCGTTTAAGAACATTGGCATTGCGAATGGAATAACCCACTGGTGCATGACCAGGTATGAACCCATGACTTATGGATCATGAGGCAGGGGTGCTACCACTACACCACCAGCGCCCTTAAAAGAACTATTTGACACTTAGTATAACAATTACATACTTGTAAGGTGGTTCCATGGGTAAAACTTTGGGATAGGTCAATTTTGGGTTTTCTTTTGTACCCTTTCGGTGGGCCTCTTTTCTTGGCAATTTCTCCATTCTTCTTATATCTGAAACATAAAGTTTTTACTAGATGAGTCTTGTAATTATGCAATTTTAAATTTCACAAGTTTTAACCTGTGGTATGTCGGGATTCCAGACATAATAGAAAATCTATTATGTCTCGCGTGGATCTGCGTTTCGGCATGTCACAGGTTAAATGTTGACCCCCTTTATCACCCTCTTTTTCTGGACTATTAAAAACAAATGATCATGATCTAATCCCCAGGCTTAATAGTTATCACAGATCTCTAGTTACTTAGATCTTTTATGATATCTAAAGAGTAAGTGGCACATCCAAACATGATATTTGGAACATGCCCACATTTTGCACAGTAGTTAGTATTCAAGCCTATCGCCACTTATAGGAATACTAACTTAAGACACACTTCGAATATTTGGTTCTAGGGTATGCCGGTTTTCTCACGATGTTTTCTTTCACCCTTTAAGAGATCTGCCATTGCACACATAAATTCTTTGAATGGAAAACTTATCAGTGCATGACTAGGTTTGAACCCACGACCTTCGGATCGTGAGCCAGGGTTGATATCACTAAACCACCAGCGCTCGAGTATGACTATTAAAATGATAAAATAACTAGTTTCCGCCCACGGCTTTATATCTGTGCCAAATTTTATCCAGATCTGTTCAGCCATTTGAGCGAAAGAGTAACAAACATACTTCCATACATTTTACTAACTTTCGCGTTTATACTATTAGTAGGATAAAGTACCTGATAACTTCTCCAGTTTCGGTCACAAATGGACTTTTAGCTTGCACTGGAGTTATGCTTAACTTAGCAGGTAACGAAAACCGGGTCTGTAAATTCTTCACAATGTTATTAGCCTCAGAAGCCAATGCCAGCGGATTAGCAAGATTCAGCGGGTTATTGACAAATTTTGGCAGCATCGGTGAATTCGGAAATATGCTAAGAGTTTTTGGTGTGTTGAATGCTGGTATTTGGTAGACTTGGAGGTTGAGGGAGGAGTTGATTTTGAGCCGTTTGGCTGCCGGCTCGTCTGGCTCATCACTGTCTGACTGACAGTCGGTGTCAAGAGGGTCGGAGTCATTGAAGGGGTCTCGTTCCTTTCCTTGTAGGCAGAACATCTGGAAGAGTTGACATGACATATGTATCAGTTATTTACAAAAAAAAAACATGATTTCAAGTTATCATTGTCAACCACAGTAAAGAAAGGTAGGCCAAAGAAGAGATGGATGGACTGTGTGCCAGATGACATGGGTAAGAAAGGAGTGAGTACTGAGATGACGAATGATAGAGGGAAATGGAAGATCACTGTTGTCCGACCACATAACGTGGTAAAAGGGCAGGAAGATGATTGTAAACCACAGATTTTGATACTATTGAGATCTCTAGGTACTTAGATAGTTGAGAATATCTAGATGGAAGTAAGCAGAGGCATGTCCAATCATTAAATTTGGCACATGCTCATATAATTTTGACACAACCACTAATAATATTAGACATAATTATCCTAACTCATATTTTGCACTGAACCAACTATTGGGAATAAAAAAAATAGAAGTAAATAGATAGGCAAGGTAAGTAAGTAGTAGTTAGGTAAGGAATTTAGGTAAGTAGGTATTTAGGTCCCAGAACTTTTTACTAAATGATTGGTAGTTATGTAAGTAGTATGTTTGATTCATGGTTATGTACAGTTACAGTCAAATTAGGATAAGTAGGTATTTACATTAGCTATGTAATTTCCAAATTTATTGTGAAATTGTATACTTACGCCAAGTAGCGTAAATTAGATGGAAGTAACCCAAATTATTAAAAATATCAATAGTTTGAAGTTTTCAATCACAATGGATCTAATATGATTATAATTTCACTGTATAAAAAGTAGCTAACGGTGCAAACAGTATTTTTTAGCAAAAAAATCAAAAGTTCTCACTTACGATTCTCTAGTAAAAATTTAACAAACACATCACGAATTGTAACAACAATATTACCGGAACGGCTTTCTACATGGAGAAGATGAGAAATTACCACGTAAAAGGCACAATTACAATCACAAAATGGCGATATAATTCATAAATGAACGAAACAATAGATCTTTAAAATAACTACACATGCCAATAAAAACTACGCGTAGGTATGTACGTAAAGTTGAACTAATTATGTACTGAAATCGAAACTACTGAATGAAGAACTTACTTTTTTCGTGTTTCTTGAATAGAATTACGTAGATCTAACACAAAATTACAACATTTGTGAAGTTTTATATAATTAAAAAGGGGTTGTAAGCAAATTATTAACGAAACATGAAAAAGAAGGTTATGTTAATAAAATAATAACAACTATTTCGTCTTGTAGTGATGTACCTACGAGGTAGGGTTTCCGCTCGATTTTTTTGATCGATCTCTCAGACCTTCGATTATTTTGAAACGATTTTTCGGGAATCGCTATAAATTGATTTGGTTGTAGAACGATCTGGCTTATCATTATCATCATACATACCGCTCTTTTCCCACCTAATGTATGTGGGTTCACTATAACATGATTGTGTTTTTCTCGCATTTCCCTCCGTCATTATTATCATACTAGCTTCTGCACGCGGCGTCGCCCGCGAAGTACCTACATAAAATATAGCCTATGTTCATCCTGAAAGTTCATTCTACACATTGGTGAAAGAATTTTTCAAATCGGTTCAGTAGTTTCGGAGCCTATTCATTTCAAACAAACAAACAAACAAACAAACAAACAATCAAAGTTTTCCTCTTTATAATATTAGTATAGATAACTGCTGCGGGGGCAACTGAGAACAAGTAACTGTATCTCATTTACATTTTGTATGTATTTTCATTTTCATTTAATATAATTCAGTATGAAAATAGCAAACATTTATTTACTTACATATCTACAAAATTAACTTTTTTGAAAATACTACAATTCAACCCTTAGCAGTCATATATTACAAATTCCTGACTCAGTGTGAGCCTACATCCTATAGAGAATTCTACCATTATCAGATATACTGAGCGTTATCTATCAACCTAAACTGTTTTTAATATAATAATCGACTGATGAACATTCTAAGTCGTTAAAAGAGAGTGTATTTATTTCCCAGCACTAGTTCTCAAAATTGTCTATTGCCCTCAGCAGGTACGCTCGAAAAGGTTAATTAATTCTAACTTTATTGCCATTACAAAAGGTTTATAATGACTTGGACAGTATGGAAGCGTCACTCGCTTATTTGACGTTTATATAGGGTACATTGTTTTTGTAGCCCAAAATAATGTTGCTAGGTCCATAAATATTCTAAGAAATAGTAGAAAATCGATGATGAAAAATAAAACGATACAAAGATTGTAATAGTATGTATATACAGTACATATATATATAGTACATATCGTCCATTTTATTAAACAATATTAGTAGTTAGACATACATTATAAATAAATGATTTATTACATAAATGCTAATATACGTTGCTTTCCCACTTAGTACAATTTTTTGGCATTTATTTGGTAGGTAGGTAGACATAAACTTTGATACTGCAAGACTACCTACCTGTTATGTTATTACAAACATGTTAAATATATGTTTTTAAACAATTTATCATTAAGAGTCAATATAAATTTAGACATAAAATTAACACTAGCTTCTTAAAGGTACTAAAATATATAATATCCCACGGGAATTGTACATTTTCCGGGATAACAATTATATCCAGACTATAATTTATCTTTCTGCCAAGTACCATCCAGATCCGTTCAACCGTTTCAGCGTGATTTTGTTACATCCATCCATCCACCCAAACTTTTTAATATTAGTAGGATAGTTCAATAAAATAAATAAATAATGCTGGACAGTCCACACATCACCATCTAGCCCCAAAGTAAGCTACTCAAAGCTTGTGTTATGGCTACTAGATAACTCACCAGAAACATAACAAATTCAAGTTAATTAGCTCTAAACTTAAATAATAGTTAATGTGTGTTGCCACACTTGCCACCGCCTCGTCCGTCGCACCACAAAATAGGTTTAATTCTGTTTTACAACACCAATAATTATAACAATTTAGTACCTATTCTATCTTTCGATGATAATTGCGTTCGAACTCTCTATTGCGACATGTAAATCTCGCTGTAGATAAATTGCATTACCCTAAAATAGTAGTAACTTGTGAATAAAAAATGTGAGCCGTCACGGGACGATGTGAAACATCGACATTATTTTGTAAAAGTAATATGCAGAAAAGAACATATTATTGTGATAGGAACTAAATATGTCATAATGATAAAATAAAATATTACGATTTTTTTCCAGATAACGATGACTATTTATTGAATAAACATTTATTTTCATTAAATACAAAAATTTACGAATATATTTTAACGCCAGATCGAGTGGGAATCGCACAGTCGATTGCGCATGGCGACGCGTCGCCACACCGTACACACTACTGCATATAGACTGTATATATACGCCGCGTCGCCACGGCATGCGTCGCCACGCCAGAAATCGGTTTTACGTGCGGCTATAGATGTTTCACATCAAAAGTTGGTAACATTTTAAGAGGTTATTTTAGCAGCGGCAGCGGCAGCCAGAGCGGCCGCCTTCTTCTTGACTGCGAGAGCGGTGCGCTGCTTCGCTTGGATTTTCGCTTTTTGACTCTTGGACAGCTTGCGCTTTTTCGCTTCTTCTTTGGACGCTGCTGCTGAAAAAGCATCAGGCATAAATTTCTGAATACCAATTTTTTTTACAATAAGCTGGTAACATAAACAAAGATGGGCTTGCCAGATTTTTACCACTGTGAAAAAATGTTGTAAGGCCAAAAGGACTAGCATCCAGGCCTAAACAAAAAAAAAATGGGCTTGCCAGCTTACTGATACAACAGCCATTCTACTCAATTTGATAAAATTTAACCATTTTTTCACAACTGTTTTCACCTTGATTTTAGAGCTCGTCTATAATGCTGATAGCATGAAAATGAAACAATAAAAGATTGGTTCTTATTAAGTTATTCCATGAAGGGAACATTTGTGAGAACAATGACAAAACCGTTGAGTAGAACGGTCCCTAAACGTATCCATTTTTTGTTATTTGCGAGCTTTTCAAGCTCTTATAATTTTATTTTATGTAGAACGCACCGCTAGCTAACGCCTGCCTATTCGACGCGGTTCGTGCAAGTTCCCCGAGTGTGTTCGCGAGCGCCGCGCCAAGCCGCGCGCAGTCCGATCGCATCGCTGTGTGCGCGCGCAAAGCCAGTGTTGCTAGCCTGAAAAAAATGTTCGGATGCACATTATTATATTTTACATCTCTCATATTCGGTAAGTAGGTCCTTATTACCCCCAAATGGAGCTCGTAGGTGACCAATTAGCGCTCTAGGGATTACCCTAGGGCTTTTCTAGCTACATTATTAAATGTAGCTAGAAAAGCCCTAGGGCGGTAAGTAATTAAAAAAAAACTTCACTCTTACAAAAAGTTCGCGTACATCTAACCATCATACTGGCAATAGACATCATGCATTCAGCCCAATAACAAAAGAGGTCGCTTCGCTATTCAGCCTTGTCTTCGTATGAGTATAATAGTCATCAATTTTAAATATCGAACGTCGAAGCTCAATTTCGTTCTTGAAAATAATAATTAAAAAAAAGATGAAAAAAGGCGAGAATAGAAAACTTTTACTTTAAAATGTTTTATTATAGCATGCAATTTGTCTCTATCATACATATATTATTAGTATTTTATTGTTTTTCTCTGTGAAATGTTTAATTAGTTTTAGTTTTTAGTTTTAAATTATTATTCTTTATATTTATTATTGTGCGCCGACCTGGCTTTAAACCAGAATGGGTTGGCTGGTAGAAAATGCCCCCTAGGCATTAAGCCCTCCTTTTGTCACACATGTTATGTAATTTGTGTACAATAAAGTATAAATAAATAAATAAATATTCTTGTAATGCCGGTTTTTTTCTACTTACCTCACAATCGAGATGTAAAACAGAGTAGTTAGCTCTAGTGTAAGCATCAATTGCACCCTCGAACTATAGGCGCCCTCGCTGCGCTCGTGCGCCTAAATATCTCGGGCTGCAATTGATGCCTTACAGCCCTTGGCTACTAATCTATTATATATAGTAATGGCAGTAACGCTTTTTCATCAGTAATGGCAGTAATTCTATAGCTCGGCAGATATCTCTTCAGAGTGGCTATTACTGAACTCTGATTACAATCTAATTACAATTAATGTCTATCAGCAACTGTACTGTGATAACGTACATTTTGTAATTCTGATATTTACAAACAATGAAATAAATAAATAATATAATAGAATTATTCTTATTCTTATTCATATTATCACAGCTAGTAACTAGAAGCTATTAGTAACAATATTTTGATAGTATCAGAATTACAACACAGATCTCTAGCTGCTTTGATTTTTGAGTACCTATAAAGAGGCACGTCCAAACATGGTAGGTATTCCGTGACAGGTTGCAAGCCCATTGGCACAAAGAATAGGGTTAAAAATCAACTCTCGAACGCACCTGCCTGCTAGTTCCACCTGTTCAGTGTCCAGGTCACACGCTGACATGGTGCTGTTCTTCAACCTGGCTCCGAGCGGCATCTGCGACCAGCGAGACTATTGCATAAATAACAAAACTTAATAGTTTTATCAATTGCGACATTTATACACAAACGATATTTGTATAAAATTAAATTTATGGGTAATCTAGTTTTAATTCTTCTTCTTTTGGAAGTTTTAAAACTCTTTCTTCTTTATTATTTATTTAGCGTCTGTGGTTGAGTTTTTCACAATATTGCCAACGTCGATTTCGGCAAGATTTAATTATAATTAACGGCCGGTTTCTATATTCTATTTATGTATCTGAGGTTTTTTCTGTCAGCAAATTGAAAGATTTATTTTGCACCAAGTCGATTGTTTCAGTGTTTAAATTAGACAACACAGAATAAGACTGTTACTAAAGCAAGGACGTTCTACTTAATCAATAGATAGAATGTCCTTGTTAAAAAGTACCTACATGACTAGTAGTCTGTCAACGTTATACATCTGTCAATGTCAGACTGACGTAGACGGGAAAAAGCCCGGGAAAACAGTCAGAAAGACAGTTGGTGGTTTGGTGGCAGAGAATACAATTCTTTAGCTTATCGGGGAAGAATAATAACTCAAAACAAATAAAACGGTTCAGAAGTTATAAACTAGCGACGCTTGTGAGCCCCTTTGGAAAATCAATAATAGCGGGAAATTCAAGTTCAGATTAACTTTTTGATTGGGTAGACCTTAGTGAGCCAGATTTATTGTGAAAAAAAAACTTCTACAGCCTTGAAACATTTTCAGGTCTTCTTCTTTTTCCTGCCCTTTTCCACACTAAGTGGCCTCGGCAGAACACGTTTTCTTCTTCCATTTCCTTCCATCATCCGTCATCTTAGAACTCACACATGATCAGGTTTTTATTACTATTTATGTGCAATAATAGTACAACCCATGTACCTAAAATTTATTTATCAAATAAATATTCTTGATTCTTACCTTGTAGTTCTGCGGGCATATCCCAAAAAGGTATCGCTCCAGGGTCTGCTTAAACTCATCAGCAAATATCAGCGCTGCGCCGTCACTCTGGAACTAACAAGAAGAAAAAAATGAGTCCAAATAAAAAAAAACCGGCAGAAAATGTTCAGTCTTTCAGACGCCATATTGTTTTTTTTATACAGATTATTTTTGAGATTCAAACAAATTTTGACTATTATTTTGACAAAATTGGGCCAGCTGCCTATATTAAAGCGACACAACCTATATTAAGCAGCCAATTAAAAACAAACATGATCACGACTGAATTTATTAGCTTTCATTAGACATCTCCTCAGATCTCTAGTTTCTTAGATCTCTCAGGATCATTCTAAATAACGGATATTATTGGCGATAACCTAAGTATAACTTGTCACGTACAGAATAGGTACCAAGTGGCAAGGGTACGTTTGGACGTGCCTTGCCGCGGATACTAACCTGTGACACACAATTTTGAATATATTGTTGTAAACTGTATCGTTGGTTTTCCTACGATTTTCTCAACTTGTATTGCGCACAATTATATTTTCTGAATAGAAAAGGTAATTGGCGCATGACATGGTACCACCTACATACTATCTCCTACATACTATCTCCTACATAGTATTATATAGATAAAAAACATAAAAGTGACGTGAGAATTACACAGTAGGTATATAAATCAACCGCAAAATTTCGCTCATGCTTGCTTCCTCATAAAAACATCAAAACATTATTTTTAAAACAACCGCATCATTACGACGAAACAGGTGGTAACATTTTTTAGGTTTTTTATACTTTTTAGATAAGTGTATACAATGAATGGTGAAAATAATATAAGTAGGTACCTAGACTCATTCTAAAAAAAAAAATATGATCACGACTGTAATCCCCAGGCTCGGTAGATATCTCCTCAGATCTTAAGGTACTTAGATCTTTGAGATCTAGACTCATTCTTTTGTTAACTAACTTCTATTAAAGTGACACTTTTGTGAAAAATTTTAACACCTTAACCATGGGTTTTAAGTAGGTAGGAAATTTTACTACGCCAAGCGAAGTCGTTTAGTAACTTTTATTTTATATAAGTAAAAAATGCGGTTAAACTAATAATTCCGCCATCTTCATTATTAATTACTTAATACATACTGTCTGATCGGGATAAACTCAAAAACTTGCGCCGATTTTCATGCTGTTTACACCAATTATTTACTTTTGTTCGCGATAACCGACATTCACGCGGTGAAGCCGTGGGCATAAGCTAGTTTCTTATAAATTACTAGCAACACGCCCCCGGCTTCACACGGATAGCAAAAGTATCTCTATTTTTTTTATATAAAATAGACTATGTTACTCAGTATTATTGTAGCATTCTAATGGTGAAAGAATTTTTGAAATCGGTCCAGTAGTTTTTTAATATATTCGTTACAAACTAAAATACAAAACTTTCCTCTTTATAATATTAGTATAAACTAATACTTAGTATATATGTATTATATACATACTATACTATATACCTACAAAATAATTACTTATTTTGACCTACCTCGGGAGATTTCAACATTTCATGATAGGATTTAGTAATGTAGGCTAAGTAGGTACCTAACACTATTTTCTCGTAATACGTACACATTAAACACGCCAAAAACCATATTTCAAATCCCAAAATAATATAACATAAAGATACGTTGAATGGTGTATATGGATCACGTCTGTTTTCAAGTATTATAATGTTTATAATGCGTGGGCGTGTGTACCTAATATCTACTGTACAGTAGATATAGATAGGTAGTACTATGAGTCTATGATGTACCTAACAATTATTTTAATGAAGATACGTGCTACGTGAACTCTAGGACGTTGTCTATGCTTCGAATTTTGAATCTAAAAGTAGGGGTGTTTTGATAAATAAATTAATTATATCGATTTTTATGTTATAATTTATTCATTGTTGGTATTAGTATTTTTATTAATTGTCATACCTAATTACCTACCTACTTACATTTTTGACGCAAGATATTATTATCGTCACCTTAGCCTCCTGATCAAACAAACAAAAGAAACATGGATGTATTTTTATCTATGAATCCATGGAAACTATAAAAAAGTTTTTACCTCATTTTGCAAATGGATGGCTTCAGATTATCTACCACAACTCATCCTAATTTTTACAATGTTGTTAATAAAGTTTGCGCGCATGTGAGTGAACCGGCTTATGCATAAATAGCAAAACCGTTTTACACTTTAACTAAAACTTAGGTAGTACCTATAGTTACCACATTTTTATGGGCTCTAATTTTAACCGCCAATTACTCGTTGGTGTATTGTAAGTTGCTATTTTTAAGACTCGGGCTTAAGTTTTCTATTTTTAAAAATAGAATGCTTTTTGTTTATTTTTATTCCCAAACAAGCGACGCCAGTGGTTTGTTTCAGTTTGTTTGTTTGTTTCAAGTTCAACCGACACTGAACTCAGAATGGCGGGGTAATTTGAAGGTTAGGTATTGTAGGATATACCTACCTACCCAGGTACTTACCAATAACTACTATTTTACATAGTTGGCGGCAAATATTCGCCTAGAATTGCGTAATGCCGAATGCGCATATTTAACGTAGTGGTCGGACTTTTTTGTAGCCTATACCATTATTATTATTATTATTATTCGTATTTAGGTAGGTAGGTATACATCGAAGGCTGTGAAAGAGTTATAGGAAAGTTTGAGGTGTAGGTAGGTATGCAGGTAGACCTACCTATGTTATTATGTAGGTAGGTACTTTGCTAGTTATTTTGCTGAAAACCAAATGGTTAAATTAATTTTGATATTACCTTTAAGCATCGGATTCGTCTGGATTATCAAGCATTAAAAAAATCTAATATGGCGGCCGTTAGAAGCTATTTTCAATTAGGTACTTTCAGTCCGGTTTTTAATTTTTACTAGGTAGGTAGATAGGTACTTTCCTTAGGAACTGATAATAAGTAGGTAATACACCGTGAAATTTTAATGGTTGTTTTCCCGCAGCGAAATGGTTTGGTCTTGGTAATACAATCGTTTTATAAACAAATTAAATATTAGAAAGAAAAAATACAGATATATCATTCTGAAAATTTAATTCGAAAGCGACCACGAACCAATAGTAATTCATCCCGATTCCTAAGCGGAGGCGGCCGGCGGCGCGTGCGATTCGAATAGTACCTACAAGTTACGTCTAATGTTACTATTGTTCCTCACATTTTCGAGTTAATGAATATTTTTTAAATTATCTACACTAATATTATAAAGAGGAAAACTTTGATTGTTTGTTTGTTTGTTTGAAATGAATAGGCTCCGAAACTACTGAACCGATTTGAAAAATTCTTTCACTGTTGGGAAGCTACATTATCAGCGGGTGACATAGGCTATATTATATTTTCAAAAAAATTAGGGATCCTTACCAAAACTTCGATAATATAACCCAAGGTGTAAAAAAATTATCTAAAATATTCTTTACATCGCGTGCGCTGCGAAAACTATTGACGATAGAATAAAATGATGTACTACGACTTTGTAGAACACATCATTATTTACAAAAAGTGTCGCGATAGCATATGTCCAACTATTATAGTTATGCCACAATAAGAGTTCTTTTATTTTAACATTTTAATTGAAGGCTACTCTTAGAAAAACGCTCTTTATTTGTATCTTAGTATTAATCCTTATCAAAATAAATCACATCATGTTCTAGACTGCTTCAATACCTTTATACAGCTTTTTGAATTACTCAATTCGGACATCCCATGCGAAAGATACCACGAAATTAAAAATGTAAGTATTAGAATAAAGTTGCATGAGAGCCTCACCCTGCTCTCGGCTACGGGCTAGCTTTATGCAATGTAGGGGTCACTGGGTGTACGCCGTACGGGAGGGGAGTCAAAGTGAAAAAATAGCAAAAAAAAAAAATATGATCACGACTGTAATCCCCGGGCTCGGTACATATCTTCCTCAGATCTTTAGTTACTAAGTAACTATTATATCTTTGAGGATATCTAAAGAGGGCAATCAGAGGCACTTCCAAACATGACATTTGGTACATGCCCACATGTTGCACAGTAGTTAGTATTCCGTACGTGACAGGTTGCAAGCCCATCGCCGCTTATAAGAATACATACCTTCGAATTTTTGATTCTAGGGTATGCCGGTTTCCTCACGATGTTTTCCTTCACCGTTTAAGAGCACTGGCATTGCGCACATACATTTTTCGAATGGAAAAACTCATTGGTGCACGACCAGGTTTGAACCCACGATTTCGGATCGTGAGGCCGGGGTGCTACCACTGCATCACCAGCGCTCTTCTAAAAAAAAGTTCACTAAAATAATAAAAATAAAACTTTCTATATAAATTATTTCTTTAAAGAAGAGTATCATGGTTATGACAAGTGTGTATTATAATTTTGAATTTTGTTTTTTTTTTTTAATTTGAGAGCTCTGGTGGTGTAGTGGTAGCACCCTTGCCTCACGGTCCGAAGGTCGTGGGTTCAAACCTGGTCGTGCACCAAAGAATTTTTCCATTTGAGAAAATTATGTGCGCAATGCCTGTGTTCTTAAACGGTGAAGGAAAACATCGTGAAGAAACCGGCATACCCTAGAACCAAAAATTCGAAGGTTTGTTTTATATGTTAGTATTCTTATAAGCGGCGATATCGAGTCAAATATCATGTTTGGACGTGCCTCTGAGTGTGAGTACCGTCTTTAAATATCCTCAAAGATCTAAGAAACTAGAGATCTGAGGAGATATCTACCGAGCCTGGGGATTACAGTCGTGACCATGTATGTATATATAAATACCCGTGCGAAGCCGGGGCGGACTGCTAGTTTTAAAAGAAAAACATCGTTATTTTTTTACTTTTACTCTATTTTTCGAAAGTACTCCTTATGGCAAGTTGTTCTGTGCCGCGGGAAAACAACCATTAAAATTTCACAGTGTATAAAATAAGTACCTACCTACTTTAGTAATATTTACCTATATAATAATCTTAAGTAGGTAAGTACTTACAATTTTGTGGCAATTACGAGTATTATTTTTACTAATACAGATCCAGCTATACCTACTCGTAGTTTTCGTGAAACCACGTGACGACTGAGGTTATTTCTATACATTTTAATAATAAAATTCACCGCAAATATCATCTAAGTGTTTGTTGGGCAATTTCAGCTTTTATTTATCAGCCATTAAGACTCCATTTTGTGTTAGGTATAAAAATATAATTTATTTTACCTATGTGGTTTGTTCCCGATGTTACCATCAACCATCCCTAAATGTCTCTTTATAGTGTCACCAGCCGTGTGATTCTGTAAGACCTCATTCTAAACTTCGAATCTGAATCCGCTGTGAGTTTCTTGATTGGCATTCTAAAAACTCGGTTGATAATTCGAATTTACACTAGCGCCACTCTTGCGAGCGTGTTAGCGAGTGGAACTAAATTGACAGGGAGATTTTGACAGATAAAGTATGAGATGACGTAAGAAGTGGCATTCTATACGGTAATTCTCAAGTCACTTCGACGCTCGCTTCGCACTCGAACCCGAGTGTCAATTAAAAAGCGTCTTATGCAAAGTGAGAGTGAATAGCGTTGTGAGATGCGAGTTGAGTTGATGTTTGAATTTTACAGAATCGACGTACAGTTCTTTCGAACAGTGTGAAAGGTAACTTTCTTACGTTCAATGACATGCCTGGTTCCTCAAAATAGTAGATAATGATCAGAAAAAAAATTAAAAAAATTCATGACAAACCACATTTACAACATGGAATAATGTTCTATATGTTAAACCAGGGGTCGGCAACCTTTTGGCAGGCAAGGGCCACAAGGTGGCAATATAAACAAAAGGCGGGCCGCATTTGTGATATGAACCCTAGAAGCTGAAAATATGGTTCTCATATGCCCATGTGTGAGACGAGAAGCATATAATTTTTTTCTATAACTTATATTGACATACCAAATCTATAAGGGTTCCGTTTTTTATGGAACCCTAAAAACATTCACGGGCCGCAAGTAAGACGGCCGCGGGCCGCGGGTTGCCGACCACTGTGTTAAACAACCGCCCGCGGCTTCGCCCACAAGGTAACTACATAAATTGTAGCCTATGTCCTTTCTCAAGCTCTAGTCTATCATTGTACCAAAATTCATCAAAATCGCGTGAAGGGGTAACAGACAGAGTTTCTCGTATTTTTGAGATGTCTCCAGTTTCACTCCCCTAGTTGTATTGTAGGGCCTTTCTACTGGTTTCGTCAATGTTCGCAAATAATAATTATGGCTATCTCGTAAAATATTAATAATTTTAAATACACCCTTCGTGAAATAACTTATTTTATTTATTTATTTAACACTTTCACACAAATTATTTATGCTAGGAGAACTTAATGCTAAAAGCATTCTCTACCAGTCATCCTGGGCGTGCTGAATGATGGTGAGGCGTGATAAATATAAAGAAATACCTATAATAATAAACATATATATACCTACCTATATAATATAAATAAAAATACCTACACAATCTACAATTACTTAAATAATATAATATATAATCTAATATAATATATAACTTAATATCAACCAATGTTTTACTGCTCCATCTTAATGGGTTAGGTTGGAATTGGCATAGATTCACCTAGCACGTAAGACGTTTCGAAGTGATCCTTGTGATTTTATTGAATAAATTATTTTTCTTTTTTTTCTTTCTTTCTTTCATGCTATAAGCTTGAAAGACGAGCTCTACAAATCAAGGATAAAAAAAAATATATGATCACGACTTTAATCCCCAGGCTCGGTAGATATCTCCTCAGATCTTTAGTTACTTAGATCTTTGAGGATAATCTAAAGGGGGTAGTCAGAGGCAAGTCCAAACATGACATTTGGTACATGCCCACATTTTGCACAGTAGTTAGTATTCCGTACGTGACAGGTTGCAAGCCCATCGCCGCTTGTAAGAATACTAACCTATGACACATAGGTACCTTCGAATTTATGGTTTTAGGGTATGCAGGTTTCCTCACGATGTTTTCCTTCACCGTTTAAGAGCACTGGCATTGCGCACATAATTTTTCATTGGTACACGACTTTTTGTGTAAAAAACTCATTGGTGCACGACCAGGTTTGAACCCCTTTGGATCGTGAGGCAGGGGTGCCACCACTACACTACCAGCGCTCCAAGGATAACAAAGTTTTTAAAATAACGGTAAAATATAAAATTGAGTAGAATCGTCTTGTACCTTTCGCTTGTAGTTAGAGGTAAGTAGGTACAAGCTAAAGGTACAAGCCATGATATAGGTAGCTGGCAGCGAGCCAACCCAAGTGCATGGGTAAGCGAATTCGCGAAAACATTAATACGTTTCGATCATGAATGATGAGGTCAAGTTCTTTCGATATAGATTTGTTGGCAAAACATTCAGACAATTCGGTGCCTGCTGTGTGATTCTGTAAGACCTCATTCTAAACTTCGAATCTGAATCCGCTGTGAGTTTCTTGATTGGCATTCTATAAAACTCGATTGATAATTCGAATTTACACTAGCGCCACTCTTGCGAGCGTGGCAGCGAGTTGAACTAAATTGACGGGGAGATTTTGACAGATAAGGTATGAGATGACGTAAGAAGTGGCAATCTATACGGTAATTCCCAAGTCACTTCGATGCTCGCTTCGCACTCGAACCCGATTCAAAGTAAAAGTGTCAAATAAAAAGGTCAATGTCAAATGTCATTTTGAACCATAGGCGAAGTGAGAGTGAATTGCGGATTTTCTGCGGTGTATTTGCCTGACAACTACGTCGCTCTGGTTTTTATGTTTTCTCGTGTTATTTTGAGTTTTATTACGTAATTTTGGTGGTTATTTTCCAATAAAGCCCGGGTTCTTGACGCGAGTGTAAAGTATGTGAATTAGAGTGAATAGTTCTCTTCAAATTCCATCGGAGGAACTTGAAAATTGACTTGACTACTTGACTATGACTCTGTGACGTTGACAATATTTATAAATAAATACACTTGACACTGGCAAAATTGTTCTCTAAGAGACAGATGCCATAATTGAAGAAGAAGAAGAGAGTGAATTGCGATGTGAGATGCGAGTTGATGTTTGAATTTTACAGAATTGACGTACTGATTCGAAACAGGTTTTGTATTTGGCATGGCGTCATTATTCTTCTTCGTCTACCCTCTTCCCACGTTATGGCGTCATTATTATTTTTAATCTAAAGGTAATTTTATAATTTAGAAAAGCAGGAAAATATTAGAATAACATTTTTTATATTATTAAAATAGAAAATTCGGGTTAAAAACATTTATGACAATCAAATGAGTCTCAAAAATGACACGGTATTTAATTGATTACCCTAGAATAAGGGGATAACCCGAGGCGTGGCTTTTTATTAATAGGTAAGTAATAGAATGTAATTTTGTATCATGTTTGGACGTGCCTTTGACTACCCTCTTTAGATATCCTCAAAGATCTAAGTAACTAAAGATCTGAGAAGATATCTACCGAGCCTGGGGATTACAGTCGTGATCATATTATTTTTTTTCAGAATGTAAAAAGTACTTAGGTACTAAGACAAAAAAATAATGGTCTATGGAAAATTTTGTTTTAATGTATTATTCTTATTTTTGTACAAATAAATAGTATCGGCCAAGTGCGTGTGAGATGACGCACGTGCAGTGTTCTGCAGGTTATTTAGATACAGTATGAATATCTACCTTCATAGTTTATTTATTTTGAAATAAAAATAATCTTATTTAAGTATTCGAATTACCTACCTACAGATTTTAAATTAAAAAATGTTTTAGTATAATGTTTTAATCTGATTTTTTTTCGTTTATATTTCTTTAATTTCTTTATTAATATGTCACACAAAACAGAATTAATTTAACAAAGCATTGTAGCTAGACAGCACTCCAAAGTATATCTATAATTATACCTCATTACACCTCATTATACCTCATAATTATTATTATTATAGGCAATGGAAGCTCCTGTGGAAAATATAACCATAATATTTATTATTTTTTTATGTAATTTATCCTTACCTTCTTTGGTGCTGGACTTGATTTAACTTCAGCTGAATCATTTTCATTAGTCCTGTTATCAGATAATTTCGCCTTAGTGTCTACGCATAGACAAACCAACAAAATCACCGAAATTCTCGCTCCAAATTTAATTGAAGCCATTTTTTTTATAAAAAACTCCTTGCACTGTCCGATTCAAATTAAAAATGTCACTTTCGAACTGACGTAAAAAAGCGCGGGATTATTGCACCTGTCAATACGCAATGGCGGTCTCCAGACCACTGGAATCGGATAGACTGCAAGTCGCGATGGTATTTTTAGTAAATCGATGAGCCGTGTTTTGCGTCAAATGCGCTCGAACGACAAAATTATTTTGGTAACTGTTTTTTTTTATCTTCTGTGGGATTTATTTGTTCTGCTGTTTACTAAAATTTATTGTAAAAATGACTCAATGGCATGAATTATTTTGTAGGTGTTAGGGTTCTGTATTTCATTTTCTATGTCAAAGAATATAAAAAAGCACTAGGTAGGTAGGTACATACTAATCTTTCAGAACACTAATACCTAATTATTCTTGTAGAAAAGACAAAAAAAATATTAATCGAGCTTGGAAAACTTGGTCATAACATGCCATGAAATAAGATGCAGACAGCACAATTATTCATATTTTATTCAAAAAATACATCGGAACCATGATCTATAGATTGCTACCTTGAGCTAAACAATCTATCAACTCACAAAATATAATAATATTTGAACGAAAATCCATATCGCGCGTTGCAAAAAAAAAAAATTAAAAAAAAAAATTCTCACGAAAACTTGTAACGACACTTTTTGCTATAGTTGTAAGCCGTGCGGCGTGCGCGTGTTTCTCTCTCTCTCTCTCTCTCTCTCTCTCTCATAGAAGGCAAGGAAAGGAACTTCGTTCCATCCGGGTGTCCCTTGACACCTCTCAAGTTTTTTATACCATTTAAGTGGGAATCATTTTGAAGGTGGTAAGTTTTGACCTCCTATCAAAACGTTGAAAACCTTTGAATGGTTAATTCCCGTTGTACCCGCAATGGTTCATCTCCAAAGTTATAAAAAAAATGATGTGGAACCCAAATTCTAAACACGAGTTCTCACGCTTTTCGGTGTTTTTTTATCAACTTTAAAAAGCATAGTTACGTCCGGCATTTGACATAATTCGTTGTCTCTGAAATAATGTTACAAATTGCAGTGGGGTAATAGAATTTTTGTTTTGAAACTAAAATATTAATATTTAGTAGGTACCTACTTACAGAGACTGTTGTGCCGACCCCTTAACGTGGGAAAAGGGCAGGAAGATGATGATGACTCACAGAGACAGTTCGTCGAGACGGCGTTATTTTTGATAAAAGATCTTCAAAGATTGGATAAATTTTAATGAATATCTTATATAGGAACGTTAATAAACACCTACATATACATACTAAGGATCAAGTCTGTTCCCGCTGGAGTAGGCAGGGACCACGGATCCCTTCCACTTTCTACGATTCTGAAATATTTCTGATTTTTCATACATGCGTGTTGGTTTAGGGTTATATATTAGTAAATCTCGTTCTTTATGTTGGAAACACCAACAGAAATGTAACAATTCGTTGTAGCGGGCAACCCGTTCTGTTAGCCCGAGACCGTGTGTGTGAGTCATAATTTTGTTGGTTTCATTTTTAATTTAATTTTAATGTTCGTGTAACCCCTGTTTTTACTTGTCACCTACAATCTACCTAGCCGAGTTACCTAGGAAACTAGCAAGAATAAATTATACAGTCCACAGAGCTCAACATGTTTTATAAAGAAATAAGATTTACTTATGTTTATATCAGAAATTTTGAACCATTCGTTGAACCAATCTGCAAGAAATTTAGTAATGAATAAATTGTTTCTTCTTTCGAGTCAACGCTCAATTTAAATAGAACAAATATTATATACATATTATTACGTAGGCAGAGATCTCACTTGCTACGATCCTGACATACCTCTTGCTTCATTCACTCTCATTATATTGTTCATACATTGTCGGTTTATGGTAGGTACTTTTGACCTGGCCTTTCTCTAAAACGTCCCCAATTTCATCGAGATACGTACGCCAAGGTCTTCCCTTTCCAACTGTCCCATTCACACCTGAACAAATAGTATCTAAGTAGATGTAATAAGTAAGGTAGAGGTAGATCCGTCTAAAAATGCACGCCCCTCCAATGTATTTACCTCTACATGCGGTACAAGTACAAGTGGAGGGTTGTGCATTTTTAGACTGAATCATCTCTACCCACAGGGCCCTCACATAATGAAACTTCATGCAAAACCTACGTTAAAATCCAAATTAAATACTAAGCTATCATTGACGCAACTCATCAGCCGTCACCCAGAATAGAAACCCATGATAATGGGTACTGGAGCGTTGTTAGCTATAAAACAGCCAGTTATAACTACATGGATTGCAGTAAATAACTAGACTGACACCGGCGCCAGATTGTGTTTCAAGAGAATCACGAACGAATACTGAGGCCCGTATTTCTGAACAAAATACAAACCAAAACAGGCCTTAATGGTTATAATATTATTAAATTTTAATTTATATCTCGACGACCAGTGGTTGAGGTTGTGCGTTGTCTATGTTAGTGAGTCAGTCAGGACTTTGATTCTTATAATAATAAATCATCATTCTCCTGCCAACGCTAAGTGGGGTCGGCACAACATGTTTTCTTCTTCCACTCACTCCTATCATTCGTCAACTCTGAATCTAATCCTCTTACATTCATAATTATCATCTTTTACACAATCAAACCACTTTAATAATAAATCATAAAATAATAGATCCTACTTCCTACTAATGTTATAAACGCGAAAGTTTGTAAGAATGTATGGATGTCTGGATGTATGTTTGTTACTCTTTCACGCTAAACTACGAATGGATTTTAATGACATTTGGCACAGATATAGATTATAGTTTGGAATAACACAGGCTACTTTTTATCCCGGAAAAATGTACGGTTCCCGCGGGATAGATTTGTTTTTGTTATTCAAAGTACCACGCGGGCGAAGCCGGTGGAAGCTAGTATTATAGTAATATTTATGTTTAGAGATCTTAAAATTTTTGCTCCAGACAAATTTGTGTCATCTACCGTATCCAAAGTTTTAATGGTTGATTATTTATTATTCTTCCAGACGGGGCACGAGCTTCAAACGCTCGTTTGCGGTTAAGACAGACGTAAATAGCGTTTGAAAGGCCGTAAAATTGAAAATTACAAAAATAGTGTGTCTTGTGTCTAGTAGACAGGTAACATTAGAAACAGCTGTTTACCTTTCATTTTAATTATTAGAGGTAAATACTGAAAAGGACATTAAGTAAACTATTATCTAATGAGCTTAATAACACAAACTCAAATAGAAATTCGCGCTTCTCCACGAAGCATCCTCAGGACCATTGACTCGCTCCGCACTGGAGTTGCTCCACCAAGCGCCGAAAGAGAAATAATCTTCTCGAAACACGTGTTGAATTTCTATTTGAGTTTGTGTTTTAAGCTCATTAGATAATAGTTTAGCGGGAAAGTACTAGATGTTTCCGTCCTTTTCAGTATTTGTAATGGATTTCTGCAAAGTCATGCCTGAATCAATCATTTATTTTATCATCAGAGGCCTAACCACAAGCTCTTACAAACCATTATGTTTCAGAAACGTGAAATAACACTACTTCCATACAATTTGTATGATACGGATTATCAAAGTTGTATTACTTTGATATTGCCCGAAGCACTTGCGTTAAGGCCCCAGGTAGGTACGTAAGAAAATAAAAGAAAGCAACAAGCCATGTCCCATAAAATTTGTTGAAATCTTTATAATATTATTATGCTATTTCTAAATTCTATAATGTCACTACTGGCCGTGGCTAAATCAAAACGATACAAGTTCAAATTCACGCTGTTGGCGGCAATCGAGCGATTTGTTTTTATAAAACGGACAACATTATTTGATAAAATAGGTTGGCAATGCGCGTATCAAACCACGCACATGATGGCTTCCGAATTTAGATTTACCTATAAATAAATAAATATCGGTGGACATTTTACACAACGCCATATAGCCCTAAACTAGGCAAAGCTTGCACTGTGAGAACAAATAGCTGATACATTAATTAGATAGGTACCTACTGATTTTGTAAATAAATACATAGAATCCATTAACACACAGAACAAACATCTGCGTTCATCACACAAATCTTAGTTCTGACTGGGGATCGAACCCACAATCTACCGCAGAAGGCCAAGCTACTACCAACTGAGCTGTGAGGACAGTCAGAAAAATTACAAGAACAAATAAATTTAGTAAGTACCTATGTAAGTAAAATAATTTCTGATCTGCTTGATGTTTCAAATTTAGTTAGTTTAGCTTTTAGCTTTTAATTTGCCCTAAGAAAGTTTGTAGGTAGGTATTTAGTGTCTATGTGTAAGTACTTACTTACCTACTCATTGTTACAATACCTCATAACATACCAGCAATAAATTTTAATAAGACTCCAAAAAAAAATCTTCATAGTAAGTGGGGATGGTTAGTAGTTAGATCGGGAATAAACTTTTTCATGTGACGTTTGGTATTGGTAACTATCAAAACTTCCTGATCCTTCTCATGTTGTTACATAATCCCGCGCAATCCTATTATAATTATTATTGAGTCCTAATTTTTTTTTGAAAAATAATATAAAAATGGCAAATGCGACAGCATAAAAAACTAATAAAACCTCGAACTAATCTTAGATAGGTACTTACTTACCTATTTAGTATATTGTATTCTGTGGCTCAGTTTTGTTGTGATGAAGAAAGGCCTAATTTCACCAAACTTTTGTCAATAGGTATCTACTTATTTAAGGTAGATTGGCTCAACGAATCTAGGCATTCGTGAAGTTAGCCGCAAGAGCTGCGCAGTATCGTTTTTCGGGAGCAATTGGGTATGAGGAGGGGGGAAGGAACTGTACATGCGCAAACTCGCACCTGTGGCTAACTTTACGAATGCCTAGATCCGTTGGATGAACTATACCTATGACATTTTGACGGTTGAAAATGGCGGTCATAATGTAACAGTCTCCGTTTCTTGGGAAGAAGAGGTTTACCGAAGCGAAGCTTTGGCGAGCGCCCAAGTTTCGGTTCAGCCGATAATTTGTTTAGTTTACACCTTTTGATTTGTTTCGGAGATAAAAGTTGCAACCGTTGACAAAATAAACACAGGATTTGAAATAGGAATGTGTCTAATGTTCGACTACAATCAGACCGTTTTGAAATAAGAATGTATTCAAAAAAATGTAGGGTAGATCTTGCTTGAACCAACAACAATTATTCTTTATGTTTAAATAAAAAAAAATTGGCGGTGATACGCGTGTAGGTACAGCTGTGTGATTCTGTAAGACCTCATTCTAAACTTCGAATCTGAATCCGTTGTGAGTTTCTTGATTGGCATTCTAAAAACTCGGTTGATAATTCGAATTTACACTAGCGCCACTCTAGCGAGCGTGTCAGTGAGTTGAACTAAATTGACGGGGAGATTTTGACAGATAAATTATGAGATGACGTAAGAAGTGGCATTCTATACGGTAATTCTCAAGTCACTTCGACGCTCGCTTCGCACTCGAACCCGAGTGTCAATTAAAAAGCGTCTTATGCAAAGTGAGAGTGAATAGCGATGTGAGATGCGAGTTGAGTTGATGTTTGAATTTTACAGAATCGACGTACAGGGGCCTAACCACGAATTAATAATACATTACCGAATTAGTACCTACTATTACATTGTTATTTCGTACCATGACCTATGCAAATTGTATGGAAGTAGTGACGTTTCTATAATGGAATCGTTACGGAATCGGTCTGGAAGACTTCGTGGTAAGGCCCCAGGTCATCCAACGGATCTAGACATTCGTGAAATTAGCCACAGGTGCGAGTTTGCGCATGTTCAGTTCCTTCCCCCCTCCTCATACCTCCAATTGCTCCCGAAAAACGATACTGCGCAGCTCTTGCGGCTAACTTCACGAATGCCTAGATTCGTTGAGCGAACTATACCTAAGTTCAAACTTCACTGTCACTTTTGAGATTTTGACAACTTTAATAATTGTACAACTTCATATACCTACCTACCTACAGGGTGTATTTTTGGTCAGTTTAAAGCCGGCGCCCAATTCTTTTATTACTCAATCGTATTTGTATCGTTGGTTTAGTTTTTGGATTTGATAAGTATTTACGGAACTGGTAGGTCTACCATGAGTTTTCACAATCTACACTCGCTAGCGACTGTAGTTAAAAAAAATGTATGAAAAACTTGTACAGCGCCTCTAGCGGATAGTTGGGTACTAAAACCTCACGTAGCTAACTATCCTACGTCACAGCGTACTATAGCGACTGTAGTTTGCGCTCATTCATTTGCTTAGAATTTGGTACCATGAGTAACAATTTTGACAGATGTCATAGTAACGTACTATTACTACTGTAGTAACGTCAGCCGATCTAAATGTGATAACTCATGGTAGACCTACTGCAAAGTCGAAAAGATTAACAAAAGCGTGTTAAAAACATAGTAAAGCGCGCAGAGTCAACGACTTCGCAGACTCCCTGGTTCCTACGACCCGCCGTCGCGCCGTGCGCCGAATTCACATCTGACAAACGAATAGCAACTACTATCGGTTCTCATATTATCGAGTAAGTTTCGTGTTATTATTAAAAACAAAAAAATAGATTTATTATTTATAAGTAGGTAAGTATTGTTTTTTGAGCAGGGTTACAGATATAGATTACGTGGGCGCTGGCTTTAAATTGACCAAAAATACACCGTGTAGGTATAATCTGTGTATAATGTAGTAAAAACTTGACAATGACAAAATTGATCTCAAAAGTGACAGATGCCATATAATATAAAGAAGAAGAATAATTACCCCCCGTAACAAAGAGCCTAGGGAGATATGACTGGGAAAAATCTACCTTTTCAATAATAAAAGTACTATCTGTCCTCCCGTTATTGCCGAAAGGGGGACAAATAGGTTCCATCCGTCCTCCCGAGGGGACCAGAATGGGACAAAATGGGGATAATTCGTTGCAATCACACACAATTGCCAATTCTAAGAATCGTCAAAACGTCACGTAGTTAACTATCCTACGTCACAGCGTACCTACTACAGCGACTGTAGTTTGCGCTTCATTCATTTGCTTAAAATATGGTACCATGAGTAACAATTTTGACAGATGTCATAGTAACGTACTATTACTACTGTAGTAACGTCAGCCGATCTAAATGTGACAACTTATGGTAGACGTACCTACAGACCATAGATTAAAATCGAAGATATGCCCGTACGGTACTAAGACCACGTTTTGTTGCCACACGAAATGAGATAGCTCGCTCATTTGGCACACCAAATATTTTCAATTTCAGGATACAAAAGGAATAAGTATATTTTTTACGAAAGATCGTGCAATATAATTGCACAATAAATGATGAAATAACTGTTTGGTTCATATTTTACTAATCATTAGTGTGCGTGTATCGGCATTTTGTTAACACACATTGTGTTAACAAAATGCCGATGCAACACAAAAATAGTGCCACAGTTTTTGGCGTCCGGGCATATCTACGATTTAAATCTTTGATCCAGACAGGGAATTATAACTGCAGATCGCTAAGAGAAAGAATGGAGTGAATGAAAAAAAAATCACATTCATTATCTTACAACGTCCCGTCCACATTAAATTGACAATTTAATGTGGATATATTACATTACATTGTCAATTTTATGTTACTGGACGATTATATCAAGAGGTAAAGTTAAAAGTTGCTAGTCACATTCGCCTCGGTTCACCTTATCTTTTTAGTGCTATTTTATCTTTTTGTACTTAGATTATGATCGAGTGAGTAGGCAAATAGGTACCTAAATAACGATGAATTTCATATTTTTTTGCTAGGTAAGTAAGTACCTATAATACATCAATGTTTTCAGAGTAGGTAGGTAGGTATCTTGATTATTTACGCATGCTGTGTTCTCTTCTACATAGATGTGGACATAGATAGGTACAGCTGTGTGATTCTGTAAGACCCCATTCTAAACTTCGAATCTGAATCCGCTGTGAGTTTCTTGATTGGCATTCTAAAAACTCTGTCGATAATTCGAATTTACTAGCGCCACTCTTGCGAGCGTGTCAGGGAGTTGAACTAAATTGACGGGGAGATTTTGACAGATAAAGTACCTATCAGATGACATTCTATACGGTAATTCCCAAGTCACTTCGACGCTCGCTTCGCACTCAAACCCGATTCAAAGTGTCAAATGAAAAGTGTCTTAAGCGAAGTGAGAGTGAATAGCGATGTGAGATGCGAGTTGATGTTTGAATTTTACAGAATCAACGTACAGTTGTGTCGGTACATAACATAACACCTAATAGATAGATTAAGTAGCTACCTACAGTTTTGAAATAGGTAGGTATTTAGGTTGCCTATGCTACAGTGTAAGGGTGTTACCCGACCAATCGATCGATCGTTGTTGATTGACTGGTCTAGTAGGTAACTTTAATTGATTGACAGATATTGTTCGACTAACCAATCGATCGATTGCTGGTCGATGGCATCGATCAACGTCGATCGATGTTGATCGACTGGTCTGGTAACTTTAATTGATCGACAGATAGGTACCTACTGTTCGACTACTGGCACCGGTCGAAACTATCGACCGACGTCAACTATTCCATTCTACCATCGATCGATGCCGTCGATCGACGATCGATCGATTGGTCTGGTAGAAACTATCGATCGACGTCGACTATTCCATTCTACCATCGATCGATGCAGTCGATCGACGATCGATCGATTGGTCTGGTAACACCCTAACCCTAACGCAGTATAGAGCGGTGATTTGAATTGTGGTTTCTTTTATGTAGCGCAAGCAAACATTGAAGCAAAAACAATTCTGGAACCTTTCGCAACTCAACTTCTGCTCTTTCAATGCCCGCTTCGACAGTTAGGTAGGTAAGTACTTGATTGTACCCAAAGATTTAAATCGCAGATATGCCCGGACGCCAAAAACTGTTGCACTGTTTTTACTTGTGTGTCTTAACAAAATGCCAATAACTAATGATTAGTAAAATATGAACCAAATAGTTATTTCACCATTTATTCTGAAATTATATTGCACGATCTTTGATAACAATATATACTCATTCCTTTCCTCAGAATACAGAAAGAACCAGAAACCGTGAACGCGCCTAATACTGAAGCGTCAAATACTACTCCTAAAAAGAGTAGTTTGAAGCGCAGCCGACCAGTCACTCTGTGGACGTCGTATCGCGTGACGTGACTTACCGGTGTGCAATTTATGCAAATTATGCCGTCTTGTGTCGTTCTTACTTTTTGAAAATGCAGCGGGGCTACAAAAAAAACAGGATGGGATCACATTTTACGTGTAAGTAGTGCATTTAGATGTCGTTTTATTTAATTACTGAATAAATTGTTTTGTTTGTAATTGTCATAGAGAATGATGCGTCCATCTTGTTAGTGTTGCCAACATTAGAGTTTTGATTTTCCCTGCTTTTTATTACGTAGGTAGGTACCTACTGAGGGATTTTATTTTGAGTGATATTAAACTAATGACTACGTCTTCAAAAAACATTTTAAAATTGAATAAAGTTATTTTGAGTTTGAGTTTCGTGTTTTATTAATAAAACTTTTATTTCTTGAGATTATTAGGTAGGTACATAGATATAAAATATGAATACATTTATAAGAAAAGATAATGTCGATTTTATATCTTACCTTCAATACTCTCAATGTTTACCCCAAAAAACGAGTAAGCGATGTCTAGCTAGCAACATTACGCGGGTGGGAAGTGAAGTGAGGTGGGCGCGGGACGCTTGTTTGGTTTTTAGACACAGCGTGCGGTTTTCAATTACTGTCGAATGCGCCTTCTGGTTCTTTCTGTATTCTGAGCGTACGGGCATATCCACGATTTTTGATTGTACCTACAATCCAGTTACCAGTAAGTATACTGTTATCAATAGATACCTACTCCATGGAAGTTTATTTAACGATTCTTATCAAGCAAGTAGATACGATGTCTATTTGCTCGATAAGAATCGTTAAATAAATAAACTAAAAATGTGCGTGACTCTTCACTTCGCGGTCCTTCGCCTAGTGAAACGGTAGTGTGAAAAAAAACAAAAATGTCTAAAGTTCTTGTGGCTACTCTCAACAACGGAAAGACGATTCCTGTTCTTGGTTTGGGTACTTGGAACGTAAGTTTATTAAGTTAGTTATTTAGTTACCTAGTTATTTATTCAAAGAATCAAAAGTTCTTGTGGCTACTCTCAACAACGGAAAGACGATTCCTGTTCTTGGTTTGGGTACTTGGAACGTAAGTTTATTAAGTTACTGATTTAATCAAAGAATCAACATTACAGACTACATAAGCCTAAATCGTTATCCTAGTACATTATTTACAACACAAAAATTAAAACTGACCTAATTTAGGTAGTAAGTGGTACTCTAAATACTTACTTACCTACTAAAAAAGAAATAACACGAAAATAAAAATGTAGTAAGTAGGTACATAATAAATAACAAATAAAACAATATAAATTCAAAATACACTAGGTACCTCAGAGGAAAGGAAGAAATGCTAAAGCGGCAAAATGCTACTAATGGGAAATCCAGTTTAAAGTTTTGATTTATAGAAAAAAAACATTCTTTTGTTTTTTTATTTTAATTGGTTTTATGTAATTTAATTTTTAATTTGTATCTATTTTTATGAAATATTTTCATTTGTACAGCTCTTCTATTTCATGAAATAACTGTCGCTTAAGCAAAAGTGTTCTAAAAGTTAGTCAGGAAAAAATTGGAAAAAACTGCTTAGCTACAGAAAATATCAGAAAGTCAATAATTTAAAAATGCTTATAAATGAAATTCAAATTCATACAAAAAACGTAAATGCTAAGTTACTTTATATTATTAAAGCTGCTAATTTTCTTAAAAATTTTGTTCATTGGTTTTTTTGGAAAAAAAATATACTTAATTTGTTTTTAAA
This sequence comes from Cosmorhoe ocellata, assembly GCA_963675405.1. Lineage (NCBI taxonomy): Eukaryota > Metazoa > Arthropoda > Insecta > Lepidoptera > Geometridae > Cosmorhoe > Cosmorhoe ocellata. The sequence continues at coordinate 4,304,677 of OY776271.1, read as the reverse complement.
TAAATAGGCAAACTGATAGTTATATATTCTCCGGTCATAAATATGCGTAAACATTTTGATTTTAGCAAATACAGATGAGATTTCGCATAATTTTGCAGCCGGATCTTAGACTATGTGGTTTTGCCGTGATTAGGCAAAAATGATGCTATTTTTAAATCATGATTCATAATGATGTCACTGCTATTTCACCTGTCATTTTTCACAGGCAATGATTTTTCATTTTGTCGGCATCATGACACTTGGTGAATTGCGATAGCTACTTGTTAAATTATGATTAGCATTCATATTCAAATCACAGTCTTCCGTAAAACGATGATTTCATAAAACAAATAAGGTGAACCGAGGCGAATGTGACTAGCAACTTTTAAGTTTTAACTTTACCCTTTGATAATAAAATTGACAATTTAATAAATTCACATGGTTAAGCATGTATCTATGAACGTTATCACATCAAAATAACATTGAAAAGTAGTAAAAAGTAAATAATCAATATAATAATTGTGAAAATGGAAAAAGTTACATTGGCCCCACTGGGGTGAATGTGACTTTTTAGTATAACTTGTTTGTGCTTATTGTTTTAAAGCTTATATTTATCTAGCACCTACTTTGAACCAATATTTACGCATGAATTATTTCAAACAGTACTAAAACACAGTAATTTAGCCTAAAAAATACTTTTAGTACTTTTTGGGGCGAATGTAACTACGCTCCATACAGTTAATTTTGGGACAACATTCACCGATAACTTTTTCTTATGTGACTGATGAACCGACAACAACAGGTTCTCGAGACTGTTAATTTAGGTAGGTATATTATGTAAGTAGGTACCTATACCATATAATTATTTATATTTGGATCGAATTGTAATAACGATTGGGAAAAGGGACACTGATATATATACTTTTTTATACTCCAGTTTTTTTACGAAATATCGACATGCCATTTTATCGATGCTGAACATCACTAGTGATTTACATTTTCCATACAAAAACAAAGGGGCTGTTGCAAATACCTCAAATTTCTAAAAATAGCTACAAACATCCCGCTACACAAAAAAATGAGGCGAAAGTAACTATTGGAATATCATACGAAATATATGACGTAGGATTACAAATAATATCTTAAAAGCTACTTAAGATTAGTATTTCTTCATTCCTTTTTTCAGAACTGTACAAACACCACGTTTACTATATTTTTAATCAAAAATTTGTGAGCAGGTTGTTAACAAATAGTTGGTCAAAATAGTGACTTTTAGAAAAAGCTCTGTCGATCAAACAGTTTCATAAGTAGGAGCGCCTCCTGTTATTTTTTGGGACAAACACTAACTTTACTATTCACCAATAGATGGTGTGCTCCTCAAAAACCGTTAGAAAGAAAGAAAAATCGATTAGTCGCATACACCCCGTAGTCACATTCGCTTCGGTTTACCTTAAGTAAAAGTGAACTTTACAAGTATGCGATTAGAGTTTATAATTAACTGTATTTTTTATTTTAATTACTTTTTTGTGATTGTTTGTACTTATTTTTCTTTTTTGTTATTTTTTTACATTGGTTCCCATACACCCAGTGACGCCTACATTGCATAAGCTAGCCGAGAGCAGGGCGAGGGGCTCTCACGCAACTTTTTTCTAATACCTAAGTACTTACTTATTTTTTAATTTCGTGGTATCTTTCGAATGGAATGTCCGAATTGAGTAATCAAAAAGCTATTAAAGTATTAAAACAGTGTAGAATATGATGTGATTTATTTTGGTAAAGATTAATACCTACTGAGATACAAATAAAGTGCGTTTTTCTAAGAGTAGCCTTTCAATTAAAATTTTAAAAGGACTCTTATTGTGGCATAACTATAATAAGTAGTTAGAAGTTAGACATGTGCTATCGCAACACTTTTTGTAAGTAATGATGTGTTCTACAAAGTCGTACATTATTTTATTTTCAAATCGGTTCAGTAGTTTCGGAGCCTATTCGATGCAAACAAACAAACAAACCAATTTTTCCTCTTTATAATATTAGTTTATAGGTACTAGAAACACGCCCCAGCTTCACACGGGTAGAAAAAAGTATTTTTTACATAAAATATAGGCTATGTTACTCAGTAGGTCTACCATGAGTTGTCACATTTAGATCAGCTGACGTTACTACAGTAGTAATAGTTCGTAACTATGACATCTGTCGAAATTGTTACTCATGGTACCAAATTCTAAGCAAATTAATGAGCGCAAACTACACTCGCTGTAGTACCTACGCTGTGACGTAGGATAGTTAACTACGTGACGTTTTAGTACCCAACTATCCGCTAGAGGCGCTGTACAATATTTTCATACATTTTTGTAACTACAGTCGCTAGCGAGTGTAGATTGTGAAAACTCATGGTAGACCCTCAGGGTTAAGCTCATTAGATAGTTTAGCGGGAAAGTAGGTAGGTACTAGATATTTCCCTCCTTTTCAGTATATATATCTAACTTTGTTACATCTGCTTGTTTCAGTCGAAACCCGGTGAGGTAACCCAGGCTGTGAAGGACGCCATTGACATAGGTTACCGGCACATCGACTGCGCATACGTCTACGGCAATGAGAAGGAAGTTGGTGACGCAATCACTGCAAAGATCCAAGAAGGCGTTGTCAAACGGTAATTGAACACTCGAGCGAAGCGAGCTAAGAGAGCTCGTCTTTCAAGCTGATAGCATGATGAGCAAATAAAATATTGGTTAATAATAAGTTTGGGTTTCCAGAAGGTAAAAAACTTACAAATTTATCGAGTGGGATGCAATTTTACTTGTTAATAAAATCGATGACATGGTTCCTAAAAACAGATGTTCTTTGCCTTATAGTTTCAGACTTTCCCATACTCACCGATCTAAATGTTACACGTGTAGGTCTACCATGAGTTTTCACAATCTACACTCGCTAGCGACTGTAGTTAAAAAATTGTATGAAAACTTGTACAGCGCCTCTAGCGGATAGTTGGGTACTAAAACGTCACGTAGTTAACTATCTTACGTCACAGCGTACTACAGCGACTATAGTTTGCGCTTCATTCATTTGCTTAGAATTTGGTAGATACCATGAGTAACAATTTTGACAGATGTCACAGTAACGTACTACTATTACTACTGTAGTAACGTCAGCCGATCTAAATGTGACAACTCATGGTAGAGGTACTGTATATAATTATGTAGGTAGGTACCCATATATTATAACTGAGAAAGTTTTGTCTGGGTGTGGGGATTTAGCGTCTGAGTGTCTATGTGTGGAGAGGTGTGTATTCTCTCTCTACTTCCAGTGAGGATCTGTTCATCACCTCCAAACTATGGAACACGTTCCACCGCCCGGACTTGGTGAAGGGCGCCCTGCTGGCCACCCTCAAGAACCTCAACGTGGAGTATGTAGACCTTTACCTCATGCACTGGCCTCATGCGTACAAGGTTAGTATAGTTCATCCAACGGATCTAGGCATTCGTGAAGTTAGCCACAGGTGCAAGTTTGCGCATGTACAGTTCCTTCCCCCCCCTCTTCATACCTCCGATTGCTCCCGAAAACGATACTGGGCAGCTCTTGCGGCTAACTTCACGAATGCCTGGATTCGTTAAGCCAACTATACATGGAAATCTTTATGATCAGAACTTCAAGGCCCAAATTATGGTAAAAAATACATGATTGCAACGGGTTGTCGGCAGTTGGTACACTCTTTTGTTATGCAAATTACAAACATTTTGGGGCAGTTAGTACACTGGCTACCTGGACAGTCGGAGTAAAAAGTGTTTTCTATGCGAAATAAACTAGTATTGACAAAAAATAACAAGATATTTATTACGATAAGTATTACAAATGTTTTTTTTTTGGGGCTAAGTATTAAAATTTATGTAGTTCTCTTGTGAAACACAATAGAAACACTCGTTCGACAATCTATACAGTAAATAGCAAAATGAATACAAATTATACACAACTTCTGTTATAAATAGTGTAACTAACACGACTTTCTTTTATATTATATAGATTTAATTTTTTGATAGTAAGCCAGTTCCCATTGCTTTACCATTAATTTTAAATCAGAAATTTCAATTTGTCGATAGGTACCAGGATAGCAGAAACGATGGAGAGGTATTTCACTGTAGATCCACAGAGTCCAAAGATCACGAGTCGCGAAAACCTCTCCATGGTTTATGCATTCCTGGTACTTGGAAATATGTACCTACTCAAGTGTAGGATAGTGGTTTACATTGTAAATTGTGTAAGTAGTGTTATGGTCAGGAATTTAGTTTCGTGATATTATTAATAACAAAAAAATTGATTCATTATTCATATTTTTTTTGAGTAGGGTTACAGAGATATAGATTGCGTGGGCGCCGGCTTTAAACTGACCAAAAACTCACCTTGTATACAAATAATTAAGTATCTTTTGCTTACAAGTTTTTGTTTAAATCTTGTGCTGATCCCACTCACTGGGATAAGGGAAGGAAAATTATGATGATGATTATTCTCGTTTGTATTAAAAACACGTAACACTTTTGCCAAGAACTGTAAATTTTTCTGTGCCAATTTGAACCTTAAAGTAGGAGTGTACAAACTGACCATCAATGTATGGAATATCAAAATAACTTTTTTTAGGGTCGAGTGTACGAAACGCCGACAACCCATTGCAACGGGGGCACATTAAATCGCATATTTTTTTTATCAAATACTTTTTCAGAATTAATAAAGCATACCTAATATACATAATAATGTATTATGCTTATGCGATTATGCAAAAAAAATTTGTAACTATATATTATAGTGTCATAATGTAACTTTTGCATAATCGTTTATTAATAATGTGTTATTATAAGCATAACAATCGCAAAAGGCAAAGCTATACCGACTGAGCTATAGGCCATTTTGAAAGGTCCATGATAAGAAAAAAAACTTGAAATTAATTTTAGGAAGACGGTCCGCTCTTTCCTACTGATGCGGATGGCAAAATTCAGTTCTCTGACGTGGACTACCTGGACACGTGGAAGGCTCTGGAGCCACTCCTCAATGAGGGACTGATTCGCAGGTAATATACCTATTGCATTTTCGATCATTTTACTTCAATCAATGTAGCCAAACTCACGAAAAGGAAAATAATGTTAGAAAAGGATAGAAACCAATAGATTTGCCAATTCAGAATTCAATCTTAACTCCATGAACATAAGGTTTAAAATAAAACTTCAAATTAGAAACTCTAACAGAGAGGCCGCTGACCTTTCGCCTCATCTCGAGTTTTGTTGCTCGCGCCGCTGCGCGCTATAGCCAGCGCCATCTAGCGGTACAAAACTGACGAAACTGTCAAGGCCGTTAGCTCAGGGAAGCGCCTTAAGCTTCGTACTCACATTCGGTATTACTCGATAGTTTACATCAAAACGAGTAAATATGAACGTGTGGACCGCAAAACTCACAGCTCGAAGGCTCGCATCCTGTAGTAATCCGCATCAAATGTAGGCTCGACATGATAGCTCGATCGAGCAAAACCGTATGTGAGTACGGAGCTTATCTAGTTGATTGAGCGAGCGAAGAGAGCGAAGATCTCAGTGGCTAGGGGCAGGGAGATTTTTAACCCCCGACGAAAAAGAAGGGTGTTTTAAGTTTAACGTAGGTATCTGTATCTGTGTGTCTTTGATCTGTATCTGTCTGTGGCATCGTAGCTCCCAAACGGATGAACCGATTTCGCTTAGTTTTTTTTGTGTCATAGATAATTTTATCCTGAGTGTTCTTATTTATTTTTATATTTTATTGTACACAATTACAAAAAAATTTGTTACATAAGGAGGGCTTAATGCCTAGGGGCATTTTCTACCAGCCAACCCATTCGGTTTAAAACCAGGTCGGCGCACAATAACAAATGTAAAACTAAAAACTAAGTAGTTCTTAGTCATCCTTCATGAAAACCTGTTCAGTCGTTTGAAGATCATCAGCTCTTTTCTAGTTGATGAGGGGATCTAACTAAATTCCTGTACGATCGATTCGAAATTTGGTACCTTACTTCAATGATAATGAAAGTATATGGTGAGGCAACCATAAACCATAACCTGATATGTTGATATGCTATCTAAACCATATCCGATAGGTATGAGTTACGTTTTGATATATCGAACTCATGCCTATAACAACAGCATTTTATGCGGCAATACTTTTGATCCCCAGTATTATATACTATACTAGCTTCCGCTCGCGGCTTTGCTCGAAAGGTGCCTGCATAAAATATAGCCTATGTTACTCAGGGATAATGTAGCATACTAATGCTGTAGGTGAGAAGCATTAGGGTCAAAGTGAAATTTTTCGTTTTTTTTTTTTTATTGCAGATTCTTTGTATGATATTCGTAGACGCATCGATCTGTGTATTTAACGCGACCATTAGATGTATAATTTAAAAGTTACATTGATGCATAAAGGTCTAAGTACCTATGCGAGGTTTTTAAAAGCAGTAGTTGCATTTGGCTGTAATGTTACTTAGTTCCCTATGCAGCTAAAAAAAATTCAAACAACTCGTACTGACTGTCACTTAGCGCCAAATGCAACTGTTTCGCGCGGCAAGACAAGGATGGACATAGACGTAACATACAGGTGTGAGTGAAACGGGTGTTTTATTTGTTTTGATCATGGTTTGATTTCTGCCGTGCTGATGGTAACGAATAAACTCAAAAAGTACTGGTCCGATTTCAAAAATTCTTTCACCGTTAGAATGCTACGTTATCCTTGAGTAACATAGACTATATTTTACGTAGGTACCTCACGAGCAAAGCCGCGAACGGAAGCTAGTGCTTCAATAAATTTTTAATCAAATCTTAACGGAGAAGATAAGCTATGTTAAACAAATAGAAACTAATAAAAAAATAATATACAACAAAAACATTAAAATCACATCATAAAATAGAAATAAAAATCCATTATTTACCTTCCTATCCTACCTATTATGTACTTTTAAACTTACGCGATCTGGACACATTATTATTAGTATTAGACGGGTATTTATCGCGTTTAAATTACCTTATATTTTCCCGACGTTTCGACAGGTTTGCACGCTGTCGTGGTCACGGGTAGACGTCTACCCGTGACCACGACAGCGTGCAAACCTGTCGAAACGTCGGGAAAATATAAGGTAATTCCTACCTATTATTTAAACCAATTTGGACTAAGTTTAAATATCATTTTTGTCTTATTTGAATAGTGGCTTAGGTAGGAGTTGCATAACTCATAGGTACATATTACTTTCATTTAGTATTTTATGAGGCTTTTCGACTTTTATATATTTTATTAAAGCACAAATTGAAGGTATTAATCATGTAAAAAAATGGTCGAATTCAAAATTTTAACCTAAAGCCTGATTTAGTAATAAAATAATATAAATTAATAGAATAAATAACAATAGAGTCCTTCATATTTATTTTATAACACCAAGTCTTTGGGCTGTTTCTAGAATGTCTCCTATACTAACTTGCAAAACTTGTGTTTAGCTTACGACGCTTATTGTAAGTATTCACTTTTCTAATATACTCGTAGAAGGCATAACTAATTTCCTGATATTTTCTTGCGATAAATGATGTTCTAAAATAATTATTTTCTAATCTAATCTCATCTAATTGGGTCAAACTGTACATAGAACCAGTTTTTTCAGTAATTTAATATGACTTGGAAGCATTTGGAGTTAACACCCACAATTATTTGCTATGCTTTGGAGTAGGTAAGAGGCATACTGATCTATGTGGGCTAATTGGCACCTTGGTTCTTTAATTGTCCGCGCAAGCATAAGGAACTATCTGCACATGGGGCCTCATCGTTAGCGGTATTTGGCTCTAAGTAGTACCACTTTTAGGAAAATATTATATATTATTAATTAGTAGCTATAATAATTTGTGAATATACAAAATGTAGCCAGATAATGCAGCTGCACAATGGAATTATAACAAATTGTATAATGCTAATATACTCAAAGATATTAAGAGATGAAATTTAAAAACACGTTTTTTGGCTCTCCTGAAAAGTAGCAAAAATCACTTTGACCCTAATGCTTCTAAGGCACAGATTATGGTAAAATCATTTTTGAAATCGGTCCAGTAATTTTTGAATTTATTCGTTACAAACAAAAATACAAAATTTTCCTCTTTATATTACAGTATAGAAGTAGGTACATAGGTATAGATAATCCTTACTAATATAATACAAGGTGAGTTTTTGGTCAGTTTAAAGCCGGCGCCCAATTCTTTTATTACTTAATCGTATTTGTATAGTTATTGAATTTGATAAGTTTTTACGGAACTGAATAGTCGAAAAGATTAACAAAAGTGTGAAAAACACATGGTAAGGCGCGTAGAGACTACCTCGTAGACTCCCTACGGCCCGCCGCCGCTCCGCACGAGTCTATCTCGCTCACTCAACATGTGATTGGTAAGATTAGGTATCTTGTGGGCGATGTTCGCGATGACATGTGATTGGTCAAAGTCCACGTGGACTGCTAAATGCATTTTAATCATTTGTCGCACGCTGACAAACGAATAGCTACTACTATCGGTTCTCATTATCGAGTATGGTTTTGAGTAGGGTTACTGATATAGACGAGCGATACTGGTTTGAACATATTTTCGGTTTCCAAGCCCTGGTAAGAACGTATATTTCATGTAACTATACATTTTGTTTTAGTTTGGGAATGTCAAATTTCAATTCGAAGCAATTGGCCAGGCTCCTTAAAGAGGCTACCATCAAACCAGTCGTCAACCAAGTAAGTACTGCCACTTGACCCTCTAGCAGTTGTACCCCCAGGGAACATCCAAATATAATAAATTTAAAAAAACTAAATGAAAATCGGTTCATCCGTTTGGGAGCTACGATGCCACAGCAGATACACAGATACACAGATACACTGACACACAGAAACACACCCTCAATGACATACACGTTAAACTTATAACACCCCACTTTTGTAGATCTTTGAGGATATCTAAAGAGGGTAGTCAGAGGCACGTCCGAATATGACATTTGGCATATGCCCACATTTTGCACAATAGTTAGTATTCCTTACGTGACAGGTTGTTGCAAACCTAGGTTACCTATAATAGGAATACTAACTTATGATACACACCTTCGAATTGTTGGTTCTAGGGTATGCCGGTTTCCTGACGATGTTTTCCTTCACCGTTTAAGAGCACTGGCATTGCGCCTATATTTTTTTTGGAATGGAAAAGCTCATTGGTGCACGACCAGGTTTGCACCCACGACCTTCGGATCGTGAGGCAGCGGTGCTACCACTACACGACCAGCGCTCTCTCTTCGCTTCGCAGTCGAGTAAAAATATATTTTTATATTTACTTATACTTACACGCTGGTGGTGTAGTGGTAGCACCATGTAGAATGCCATCCATACTCTGAAGAGATATCTACCGAGCCCGGGGATAACAGTCGTGATCATATATTCTCGGTATACACCGAGAAATTTTATTGGTTGTTTTCCCTCAGCGAAATAGTTTTATCTTGGTAATACAATCGTTGTATAAACAAATTAAATATTAGAAACAAAAAATACAAATATACCTACCAATGTGAAAATTTAATTCGAAAGCGACCACGAACAATAGTAATTCATCCCGATACCTACGCGAAGGCGGCCGGCGACGCGTGCGATTCGAATAGCACCTACAAGTTACGACTAAGTTACTATAGTTCCTCACGTTTTCGAGTTGATGAATATTTTTTAAAATATTTTAAAACAAAAACATCTTTATTTTTTTACTTTTACTCTATGTTTCGAAAGTACTCCTTACATAGGGCAAGTTGTTCTGCCGCGGGAAAACAACCATTAAAATTTCATGGTGTATATATAATTAATAATTTAATAATTATATATACACCATGAAATTTTAATGGTTTATTTGTCATTGTGTTTATTTTACTTCATCATCATCATCATCTTCCTGCCCTTTTCCCACGTTATGTGGGGTCGGCACAACATGTGATCTTCTTCCATTTCCCTCTATCATTCGTCATCTCACTCACTCCTTTCTTACCCATTATTTCTTACCATGAACTGACAAGAAACTCAACTTTTTATTTTACTTATAGGTGGAATGTCATCCATACTTGAACCAGCGTCGTCTGAAGGAGTTCTGTGAGGCTCGTGGCATCAAGTTGACCGCGTTCTCTCCCCTGGGGTCTCCCAACAGACCCTGGGCCAAGCCCGGAGACCCTCAGCTGATGGAAGACCCGAAACTCAAAGCCATCGCTGACAGACTGAAGAAGACGGTAGCTCAAGTTTTGATCAGGTTAGACCAGACAAAATCCTTCTTTTATACTATACACAAAAACTACTGGTCCGATTTTAAAATTTCTTTCACCGTTAGAATGCTACATTATTCCTGAGTAACATAGGCTATATTTTTATAGATAACTCGCGAGCAATGCCGCGAGCGGAAGCTAGTCTATACTTCTATAGGTATTACCTAATATTATAAAGAGCAAAGTTTTGTATTTTTGTTTGTAACGAATAAACTAAAAACCACTGGACCGATTTCAAAAATTCTTTTACCATTAGAATGCTACATTATCCTTGAGTAACATAGACTATATTTTATGTAGGTAGGTACCTCGCGAGCAAAGCCGCGAACGGAAGCTAGTATCAAATAAAGCTCATCCAAATTGTCTTTTTCAGATATCAGATCGACAGAGGGAACATTGTGATTCCCAAATCCGTCACCAAATCCCGGATCGCGTCGAACTTTGACGTTTTTGACTTCAAACTGTCACAGGAAGATATGGACCTTATTGACAGTTTCGACTGTAATGGACGCTTAGCGCCGAATCTTCCGTAAGTGTACTTAGGAGTGACAAGATAATTAAATCGCCTTCATACGAAACCTAGGTCTACCCAAAGATTTAAATCGCAGATATGCCCGTACGGTACTGAGACCGCGCCGTTTTGTTGCCACACGAAATGAGATAGCTCGCTCATTTGGCACACCAAATATTTTCAATTTCAGGGTACAAAAAGAATTAGTATATTTTTTTACGAAAGATCGTGCAATATAATTGCAGAATAAATGGTGAAATAACTGTTTGGTTCATATTTTACTAATCATTAGTTATTGGCATTTTGTTAACACACATTGTATTAACAAAATGCCGATGCAACACAAAAATAGTGCCACAGTTTTTGGCGTCCGGGCATATCTACGATTTAAATCTTTGGGTCTACCACGAGTTTTCACAATCTACACTCGCTAGCGACTGTAGTAAAAAAATTGTATGAAAACTTGTACAGCGCCTCTAGCGGATAGTTGGGTACTAAAACGTCGCGTAGTTAACTATCCTACGTCACAGCGTACTACAGCGACTGTAGTTTGCGCTTCATTATTTTGCTTAGAATTTGGTACCATGAGTAACAATTTTGAGAGATGTCATAGTAACGTACTATTACTACTGTAGTGACGTCAGCCGATCTAAATGTGACAACTCATGGTGGACGTAGGCTGCGATTACGTACATAATTCTGTACGTCTACCATGAGTTGTCACATTTAGATTGGCTGACGTTACTACAGTTGTAATAGTACGTTACTATGACATTTGTCAAAACTGTTACTCATGGTACCAAATTCTAAGCAAATTAATGAGCGCAAACTACAGTCGCTGTAGTAAGCTGTGACGTAGGATAGTTAGCTACGTGAGGTTTTAGTACCCAACTATCCGCTAGAGGCGCTGTAGGCAAGTTTTCATACATTTTTTTAACTACAGTCGCTAGCGAGTGTAGATTGTGAAAACTCATGGTAGACCTACTGATACAATCTAATCACGATTACCTACTAACTCTATGGAAAGTTTATTCCCATAAAATTATTATTATATTTATTGCCATAAGTAGGTATAGTGTTTGTAAGTATTAGAATTACGCAATCACAGATGTGGTTAAAGAAAAAATCTTCTTTTTACGATACATATGTACATACCTACTTACATAAAATCTCGCCTGTTTCCCGACGGGGTAGGCAGAGACCACGGATCTCTACCTACTTGCTACGATCCCGTCATACCTCTATTTATAGCTTCATTCACTCTCATTACCTACATTCTTCATACATGCGCGTCGGTTTAGGGTACCTACTCTGGACCTGGCCTTTCTCTAAAACTTCCCCGTTTTGATCATTGTACGATACTACTTAGTTACTAACATCCATGTCACTAGTGTCTTCAAAATTTTAAGGTTTATTAATGTTTTCCTTCACCGTTTGAGAGTACAGCCGAAGCGACAGCCATAGAAACTCGCATGTATGTAGGAAATTATAATTTATGAACGATAGATAAGTGAAAGTGTATTGAAAATAACCTGTTAAAAAACGAAATTTCAGTTTTTGGGTACATCAGATTCGAACTCACAACCTAAGATCGGTAGCCAGCCTACCACTAGACCACCATCGAAAATACATTTCGTCACACACAACGCCATCTAGCTTCGAACTAAGCAAGTACAAACTTGTTAAGTTCGAAACTAGATGGCGTTGTGAAACCGGATGAGATTATCAATTATTATTCTAATTATTATATCGTGATGATCATGTCTGTTTGTTTCAGGGCCCTTGGTCACAAGTACCATCCGTTTGAAAATGATGAATTTTAGTATAATTGATATTTATTTGAGTTGTATTCCATGAAGACCGGTTAATTTTTACCTAGCTACATAGAACTATTTTTAAGGACCAACTTAGTTTTTAAGAAACCTTTGTGAGGAGAAAATAAATAAATGTATTATTAATTTTGATTTTGAGTACTAAGTTTGTAATTACTGCAATTATGAAAGATTGTATGCACCAGTGTGGGAAAGGATAGTGTACCTTCATATCATTGCTGTAAGACATATAATTCAATAACCTACAAGTTAGCCATACATACTTTTTTTTAAATAGAGGATAGGTGAAACTAAAAATTACCTTACCTAAAAAGTATGAATAATAGTATGTTATGCAACTAGTGAATAGAGGACGGATTAAAAGCGAGGGCCATAGATGAGTCACGAGCAGTGAATAGTAGCTTACTTTGGGGCTAGATGATGCTGGCTGTATGGATTGTCCAGCATTATTTATTTATTTATTACATTTTTATAAGATGACTAGCTGTCCCACTCGCGACTTCGGTTACATAAAGTATCATAAAATATTATTTTAACAAGCAAAAAACAAAAAATTATTAATGAAAAAATTTCAAACCATCCCGCCACTAAAATTTGAAATTCGAACTTGAGTAGGCACATAGATATGTTAAATTATTCGCTCATTTGAGCAGGCTTATAGTCATAGACCTTACTGCCTAGTCTTGCGTAAATTAATTTCTTCCGTTTTCTATAATCTAACTTAATCTAACCTAACCTCGCACATAGATAGATACCTATTTTTTTTTTTTTTTTTTATGATTTACTTACCTATTCTAAAATTTCAGAGTAGGTAATTATAGGTCATGTAGCTTGATTTCTCTTCTACAGATACAGAAGGGCATAAGTAGGTACAGAGTTGTGTCGGTCGATACCTCAGTTGGTACCTACCTATAATTTTGTTATCGGTAGGTATTTAGGGTGGTCTAAGTTTGGGTATAACCAAGGTATAACCAAAGATTGAAATCGTTGGGTATAACGCAGTTTAGATAGCGGTGATTTGAATTATGGTTTCTTTTCAGTAGCGCAAATGTTTGAGCAAAAAAATTCTGGAACCATTCGCAACTAAAATAAGTACTGGTCTTTCGATTCCCTCTTTGATCTTTATGTAAACATTTATTTTATTGTACCTACAATCCATTTACTTACGTAATTGTTATCAGTATTATAATACTCCAGTATCTACTTGCTTGTTAAGAATCGATAACCTTCCAAGTGAGTGGCTCTTCACTTCTCGGTCCTTTGCCAAGTGAGACGGTAGTGTGAAAAATAAAAAAAATGTCAAAAGTTCCGGTGACTACTTTCAACAACGGAAAAACTATTCCTGTTCTTGGTTTGGGTACTTGGAAGGTAAGTTTCTTATTTTATCAGGCAGCCATGATGATAAGATAAATTATTTTATTAAACTGGATGAGCTAGTTACCTACATTGAGCGAAAAACTATAAAATCCTCAGGTAATCCAAAATCCAAATGCTCAACCCGCTTCGTAATCCCAGATCATGTAATGTAGAATTAAGGAGATGAGTAGGTATCTAGGTAGTAGCTATTAGGTAGGTACTTAGTATAATCGGCTCATTGGGGTACCCGGCCAGCTGCAACATAAAAACTTTTTGGTCTTCAAGCTCAGCTGTCCCAAGTCAGACGTCACTTCATAATAATATGTCACTGTCTGTCAAATATCAAGTTTGCTGGCAGCGTTCGTTTCTGTCACTTCTGTTGTTTACCTTCCCTCCTTTTCTTCCTTCCGTTGCTCTGAGCAACTTGCAGTGCAGCTCAACATACGTAGTAAGTATCCCTAGTACGTCTGTGAGCTCAACACAACACAACAATCTGTCCCCCCCGGCCGGTTCGTCCAGCGTTCATTTGTGCGACTATATCACGAAAAGAAGTGTAAATCATTCCAAAATGACTTCAGAAATGCCGAAAGTAAAGTTCGAAAATGGCTACGAATGTCCTATTCTTGGCATCGGAACTTGGAAGGTATTATTTACCATTGTATTTACATAATGTACTACCTCCAAAATGACTTCACGCCAATCGCCTTGATTGTCCATTTCCGTAATCCACTTGTTCTACGTGATTGAATTGGTTCACAAGTAGCCCACGGCTGTAGAATAGTCCATTTCCCAAGGAAACCAAAAGAGCAGACGATTTTTTAAATAAAAGGCGTTTAATGTAGGTAGGTGCTACAACGCCATACTGCATTTTATTTATGTAATCATTTAAAGGTGTAGGTACCTACAATATTCGTGGTTTCAAATATGTGCCAGTGCCAAACATAGGTATAATCTACAACTGTTGTAAGTTGAAATCGTCAAAAGCAACTGCTAAAACGGGTATTACACTACAATTTATTCACGGCCCGGTAGTAAGGGACCCTAACGCCTAGCCTCTACGCCTTACGCCCTGACTCTTATTACAACACTCTTATTTAGGGTAAGGGTCCCTGAATTCAGGGTAGTGTAATAAGTGCTTAACTCTGATTGTGTGATATAACTACCTACCTACATTAGAATAAAAAAATTAAGGTCTGTGTGTCATAAGCGACAATGGGCTTGCAACTAACAAAAAACGTAATATGTTGGACAAAAACGTAATATTCACAGGCCACAAACCATCGTTTCAAAAACATTAAAGTTTCAAGCTTGAAGTAACACTACTTTAATAAAAATGTTTTAAGTCATAGTATGCAATATCAAAGTTATATTACTTTGATATTGTCTGACAAGCTTGTGGTAAAGCACTGGTGATTGTGAAGGTGTCTTAAACTGATGCCTGACGGTGAGTGGTACTTAATACCGCACTCTTAAGGCGAGGTTAGTGTATAGATAAGATGAGCGTAGACAACCAGATAAGTGTTTTAAGCACTATTGAGATAGAATTATAATGTCAATTCAAAATACCTACTGATAAATTTTTTATACTCACCTATTTTCTAAAAGAAAATAATTCTAAAATTTGCTGATTCGTTTTGTATTACTCATGTATCAGACATCCCCCCCACCCCTTTTTTCTATTACTTTTCTTCAAAGTATGGTTTGAAAATATTTTGAATATTAATTTGAAAGCATTGAAATAAGTACCTATAGTAAGATAGAGATGCATATAAATATTGTCCGCATACATAATATTGACTCTTGCATAAGTTTGCGTGTTTTAATTTTTTTCTGTTTTTGCAACATTTTTCATTGATGCTCCGCTCCTATATATAGCCTTCCTCGATAAATGGACTATACAACAACAATAATATTTCAATTCTAACCAGTACTTCCTGAGATTATCGCGTTCAACCAAACAAACAAACTCTTCAGCTTTATGATATTAGTCCTACTATATTTGGTATAAACGCGAAAGTTTGTAAGAATGTATGGATGTCTGGATGTCTGGATGTATGTTTGTTACTCTTTCACATCTGGATGAAATTTGGCACAGATATAGATTATAGTCTGGAATAGCACATAGGCTACTTTTTGTTCCGGAAAAATGTACGGTTCCCGCGGGATAGATTTGTTTTTGTTTTTCAATGTATTACGCGGGCGAAGCCGCGGGCGGAAGCTAGTTCAATAAATAGTAGGCATTATAATTTTATATACCTGATAAACTTTATTATTGTGATAACATCTGACATGAGTTCTATTGTGATAACACAATCATTTGTACAAATTGATGGAATTATACCCAAAAATCCACTCTTATATTTTACCATCTTCCGCCCGCGGCTTCGCCCGCGTGATACCTTGAAAAACAAAAACATCGCTATCCCGCAGGAACCATATATTTTTCCTGGATAAAAAGTAGCCTATGTGTTCTTCCAGACTATAATCTATATCTGTGCCAAATTTCATCCAGATCCGTTCAGCCGTTTTAGCGTGAAAGAGTAACAAACATACATCCATCCATACATTCTTACAAACTTTCGCGTTTATAATATTAGTAGGATAGGTAGTAATATTTTAAATTCAAAAGTAACTCTTGTTTGTTACTGTTTCATGACTGAACGGCTGAACTGATCTTAAGGCGGTACCCCGAGTCAAACTAGCGCCGCCACCTATTTTATCTAATTATTCTGTAAAACAAAGGAATTTTCAAAAAGTGATCGGGTAATTTGTGATACCTATCATAAGCTTTTTTTTAATACCTCTGTAATAGTTTTATTTTGTTTAATTTAGCAAGAGATACGAAGTTGCACTTGGTGGACACTAAATTCTTTTTTTCGCCTCTCTGCCTAAACTATACAAAATAAAATTATTACAGAGGTATTAAAAAAAAGCTTATGATAGGTATCACAAATTACCCGATCACTTTTTGAAAATTCCTTTGTTTTACAGAATAATTAGATAAAATAGGTGGCGGCGCTAGTTTGACTCGGGGTACCGCCTTAATAGACTTTACAGAGAGATACATAGATTGCCTGGGGAAATAGACTGTTTTGAAATCAAAAATATGTACATAATATCTATTATTATAAGAAGTCGCGGGGAGTCTCTATAGTATCTATTTAAAATACATGTGTAACAGTGAACGTAAAATACATGGAAGCATTCTACTAAAAAATAACCCCACAATTGCTTTGCCACAATATGCCACAATATGCCAAAGAAATAAATCAAAAATTTGCATAAAAGCATTACACGTTACACGGTGTCATGATGTCATGTCATGTCATATTTTGCGGATATTTCTCTTGAGTGTTTCCATGTTTTTGTCAATTTGATGATTTGATTTTTCAACAATGCGCTTACAAGAGCGCTGGTGGTGTAGTGGTAGCACCCCTGCCTCACGATCCGAAGGTCGTGGGTTCAAACCTGGTCGTGCACCAATGAGTTTTTCCACTCGAATAATTTATGTGCGCAATGCAAGTGCTCTTAAACGGTGAAGGAAAACATCGTGAGGAAACCGGCATACCAAACTTACTAGAACCAAAATTTCGAAGGTATGTGTCATAGGTTAGTATTCTTATAAGCGGCGATGGGCTTGCAACCTGTCACGTACGGAATACTAACTACTGTGCAAAATGTGGGCATGTACCAAATGTCATGTTTGCACTTGCCTCTGACTACCCTCTTTAGATAACCTCAAAAGATCTAAGTAACTGAAGATCTGAGGAGATATCTACCGAGCCTGGGGATTACAGTCGTGATCATATTTTTTTTTTTTCAACAATTGAACTAACTTTGTTACATCTGCTTGTTTCAGTCGAAACCCGGTGAGGTAACCCAGGCTGTGAAGGACGCCATTGACATAGGTTACCGGCACATCGACTGCGCATACGTCTACGGCAATGAGAAGGAAGTTGGTGACGCAATCACTGCAAAGATCCAAGAAGGCGTTGTCAAACGGTAATTGATCGGGTGAGCGAAGCGAGCTAAGGTCTCAGTGGCAAGTAGGGGGATTTGGCGTTGTATGTTTATTTAAATCAATAGCTTCCGCCCACATTTCACGTTAAAAACAAAAACAAATCTAGCCCACGGGAACCGTACATTTTTCCGAGATAAAATGTAGCCTATGTTTTATTTCAGATCATAATCTACGAGTATATCTGTATATAGTATATATGCGAATGTTGAGATGGATGTGTGGAGTGACAAGGATGGATAAAATAAGGAATGAGTATATCAGAGGAAGTCTGAAAGTGGCACCGGTGACAGAAAAGATGAGGAGTAATAGGTTAGCGTGGTATGGGCATGTTATGAGGAGAGATGAATGTCATGTGACGAGGAGAGTGTTAGATATGGATGTGGATGGATACAGGGGTAGAGGTAGGCCAAAGAAAAGATGGATGGACTGTGTGAAAGATGACATGGGTAAGAAAGGAGTGAGTACTGAAATGACGAATGGACAGAGAGAAATGGAAGAAGATCACATGTTGTGCCGACCCCACATAACGTGGGATAAGGGCAGGAAGATGATGATGAATCTACGAGTATATCTGTGTCAAATTTCATCCAGATCCGTTCAGCCGTTTTAGCGTGAAAGAGTAACAAACACACATCCATCCATCCATCCAGACATCCTTACAAACTTTCGCGTTTATTTCGACTCACCGCATGTAACGTTTCAAAGAGATCCTTGTTATTTTAATGAAAAAATATTTTTATTTTTTTCTTTGTGTATTGAAACATCCTACTAATGTTATAAACGCGAAAGTTTGTAAGAATGTATGGATGGATGGATGTATGTTTGTTACTCTTTCACGCTGAAACGGCTGAACGGATCTGGATGAAATTTGGCACAGATACCTATAGATTATGGTCTGGATTAACACATAGGCTACATTTTATCCCGGTAAAATTTACGGTTCCCGTGGGCTAGATTTGTTTTTGGTTTTCAAGGTACCACGCGGGCGAAGCTGCGGGTGGAAGCTAGTTGCTAATGATGAGCATGGTCATTTTGTTCTTTACTTCCAGTGAGGATCTCTTCATCACCTCCAAACTATGGAACACCTTCCACCGACCAGACCTGGTGAGGGGCGCCCTGCTGGCCACTCTCAAGAACCTCAACGTGGAGTATGTAGACCTGTACCTCATCCACTGGCCTCAGGCGTACAAGGTTAGTACATGGAAGTCCCTTACATCATTAGGACTTCAAAGCCTCAAATTATGGTAAAAAAAAACAATAAACCTACAACTGTAATCCCCAGACTTGGTAGACACAAAAACAGCTGTTTCATACATTTTAGCCAAGTTCAACCAAGCCAAAAAACAACTTTTTTTGATAATTCAATTATAATCCGGAGGCAGTAAAACTCAAAATAATGGAATGAAACTTTACATATCAATTAACGATACCATTTGGCCACTTTTTAATTGTGAGCTCTATCAAAAATCGAGAAAAACAAATTTTGACCCACCCGAATACCTACTTGGCTAAAATGTATGAAACAGCTGTTTTTTTTCGCGCTTACAGTGTAGGTTTCTTAGAAAAAGTGGTTTATATTGATGGGTACTTTGACCCCCTGACGTTTTCGGAAGTAGCCTGGTCACCCTGTTACGTAAATCATCAAACTAAATCTTCTTATATATAAAAATGAATTGCTGTTCGTTAGTCTCTCTAAAACTCGAGAACGGCTGGACTGATTTGGGTAATTTCGGTTTTGAAATATTCGTTCGAGTTCAGGGAAGGTTTAAATTTATTTATTTATTTATTTATACAATTTTGGAGAAACTAACAGCTAGATTTACAAATTTAGATGAACATAATAGAACATGCCTGGACAGACCAGTGCATGTTTGTTGACGGCCAATTAAAAGTTTCCGCAGATAGGTAAAGATATACTTAAAAATGGCAAGCTAAAAAGCAAGTTGACGACTCTATATAAACATAGTGAAAGAAACATTACTGAGAAGGAAAAAACAAAGAAAACATGAACAAAGTTAATTAAGTACCTAATGCAGTTGGTTTATACCTTGGAAAAATTGTCGCTAAGTAAGCGCCTAAGCTTACTTGTACTTGTGTTGAATAAGTCTACCTCACTATTACCATGCACTAAAGTATTAAACAAGCAAGAAGCTCTACAGACAAATGCATTCTGCCTATAATTTGTCCTAACTGTAGGAACGTAAAGGGTGTACGGTTTTCTCAGTGCAACCGTGCTCGTGCGCAGCCCTATCAGCTCCAGGAGCTCTGGGCAATCGACAGTGCCATTTGCTATGTTAATTAAGTAATTCAAATCAGCCATTTCTCTGCGCTTATGAAGTGGAAGAAAGTGGAACTTGAAATTGAAATTGAAATTGAAAAATATTTATTCAGTACAATCACAAGGATCACTTTGAAACGTCTTACATGCTAGGTGAATCTATGTGCCAATTCCAACCTAACCAAAGTACGAGAAGAACAGGCAAGAAACTCGTCTCGGAACTTGCGACATCTAGTGTCATAATCTGGTAGATATATACGAGCTCGATACTGCAGGTAACGTAAAAACCTCCTTTGAATGGACTCTATTCGCGCTGAGTACACATCGTACCTTGGATTCCATACCTGGGAGGCGTATTCTAGGTGGCTACGTACGTACGCACAATAAAGTATTTTAAATGTTTTGATACTTGTAAATTCCGACGACATTCTAAAGACAAAGCGAACGTGATGCTTTTTTAACTATCATATCAACGTGTTGGTCGAATAAGAGTTTACTGTCAAAAGTAACACCTAAATCTTTATGAAATTAACTCTAGTCAGCGAAATGTTATGAAATGGTGAGAAAATAAAAAAATTGCGAAGAATAGTAGGTGATACGAAGTTCGCCGGCTCAGCTAGTAATTAAATACAAATGTCATTAAGCAAAGTAATTTTGACTGGCCTCACAGCTCAGTTGGTAGTAACTCAGAACAAACATTAGCGTTCATCACACAAATGTTTGTTCTGGGTGGGGATCGAACCCACAACCTGCAGCGCAGAAGGCAGAGTTACTACCAACTGAGCTGTGAGGCCATTTTGAAATGATCATGATAAGAAAAAGATTCTTGAAAAAAAACTTGAAATTAATTTCAGGAAGACGGTCCGCTCTTTCCTACTGATGCGGCTGGCAACATTCAGTTCTCTGACGTGGACTACGTGGACACGTGGAAGGCTCTGGAGCCACTCCTCAAAGAGGGACTGACACGCAGGTAATATACTGTCTTATAGTTGATTGAACGAGCGAAGCGTGTATCAGTGGCAAGTATGGCGATTTGTGGCATTGTATGTTTTTTAGGGCATAACCGTTTTAATAGAGGTTACAATCTATATCTATATAAGAGCTTGACCTGACTGATTGATCATCGCCGAGCCGAAACCGCTGAAGCTAGAAAGCTGAAATTTGGAAGGTGGTTTCCTTTTATAACAAAACCACCCACTAAGGCGGGATTTTTGGAAATTCCACCTCTAAGGGGGTGAAAAAGGGTGAAAACGTTTGTATGAAACTTTTTAACGCGTGGAGCGATTTTCATGAAACTTTGTTTGTGCACTGTAAATGCAAAATAAATGGACACGTGTTTCAGGATTTTTCAATACAATCTTCAAAAAGGGGTCAAATGTGAGGTCAATGTTTGTATGGGAACTTTTTGACAGGTGGTGCGATTGGTGTGAAACTTTGTTTGTGTACTGTAAATGCAAAATGAATGGACACGTATTTCTGGATATTCCGAAATAACCCTCTAAAAAGGGTGAAAGGGGGGTCAAAGTTATTTATGAATATTTTTTATTAGTGTGATTTGTTTAAAACTCAGTTTAGATACTTTAAGTGAACGAAGTCGCGAGCGGGACAGCTAGTACAACATAACCGAAAAGAAAAGGTAACTATTTAGACTCTTAGAGTGATACCGGTTTGAATTTTTTTTTCAGTTTAAAAGCCCTGATTAGATCGTATCCTATGCCTTTAAACGAGCAATTCTTGTCTATACTAATAATATAAAGAGGAAAGTTTTGTATTTTTGTTTGTAACGAATAAACTCAAAAACTACCGGTCCGATTTCAAAAATTCTTTCACCGTTAGAATGCTACATTATTCCTGAGTAACATAGCCTATATTTTATATGGGTACCTCGCGAGCAAAGCCGCGAGAGGAAGCTAGTTTTATATTAAAAAGTACTATTTAATATAACTATACATTTTGTTTTAGTTTGGGGATCTCAAACTTCAATGCGAAGCAAGTGGCCAGAATTCTTGAGGTTGCTACCATCAAGCCAGTGGTCAACCAAGTAAGTACTGCCACCTGACTGAAATTGAAATTGAAAAATATTTATTCAATTAAATCACAAGGATCACTTTGAAACGTCTTACATGATAGGTGAATCTATGCTCTCTCTATATAATCTAAGTAATAATCTAAGCTAATATATAATACTAACTACTGTGCAAAATGTGGGCATGTACCAAATGTCATGTTTGGACTTGCCTCTGACTACCCTCTTTAGATATCCGCAAAGATCTAAGTAACTAAAGATCTACGGAAGATATCTACCGAGCCCTGGGATTACAGTCGTGATCATATTATTTTTTTTAATTAATTAATTCTTAATATATAATCTAAACTATGGACTCTTTTGCAGCTATTCTACCCACAGGGAACATCCTATAAGCGAAAGTTAGTGAGGATGTATGAATATATTTTTGTATCACGCAAAAACCCCTGCAAGGATCTGAAAAAAATTTGGCACAGATATCTAAATATATATAACTCAAAGGTGACTCACTGACTGACTGACATAGTGATCTATCAACGCACAGCCCAAACCACTGGACGGATCGGGCTGAAATTTGGCATGCAGGTAGATTTTATGACGTAGGCATCCGCTAAGAAAGGATTTTGATTAATTCTACCCCCAAGGGGATAAAATAGGGGAGAAAGTTTGTATGAAAAGTCGCGATAATCGACATTCACGCGTTCGCAATTCCGAGATGAACTGACAAGAAACTCAACTTTTTATTTACTTATAGGTGGAATGCCATCCTTACTTGAACCAGCGTCGTCTGAAGGAGTACTGTGAGGCTCGTGGCATCAAAGTCACCGCGTACTCTCCCCTGGGGTCTCCAGACAGACCCTGGGCCAAGCCGGGAGACCCCCAACTGATGGAAGACCCCAAACTCAAAGCTATCGCTGACAGACTGAAGAAGACGGTAGCTCAAGTTTTGATCAGGTTAGACCTACGTCTACCATATAGATAAGAAAAGAACCATAGTCGGATAAATAAGTAAATAAAACGCTAATCTAATCCATACTAATATTATAAGGAAGAAAGTTTTGTATTTTTGTTTGTAACTAATAAACTCAAAAACTACAAAAAAAATTTTTTTTAAAATTAGATTGCTATATTATCCCTGAGTAATGTAGGCTATATTTTATGTAGGTACCTCGCGAGCAAAGCCGCGAGCGGAAGCTAGTTTATAATATTAGTAGGATTTAGTCTGTACGTCTACCATGAGTTGTCACATTTTGATCGGCTGACGTCACTACAGTAGTAATAGTACGTTACTATGACATCTGTCTAAATTGTAACTCATGGTACCAAATTCTAAGCAAATGAATGAAGCGCAAACTACAGTCGCTGTAGTACGCTGTGACGTAAGATAGTTAACTACGTGACGTTTTAGTACCCAACTATCCCCTAGAGGCGCTGTACAAGTTTTCATACAATTTTTTAACTACAGTCGCTAGCTAGTGTAGATTGTGATAACTCATGGTAGACCTACAGACTAAATCCTACTAATATTATAAACTAGTTTCCGCTCGCGGCTTTGCTCGCGAGGTACCTACATAAAATATAGCCTATGTTACTTAGGAATAATGTAGCATTCTAATGGTAAAAGATAATTTTTGAAATCTGTTCAAGAGTTTTTGAGTTTATTTGTTACAAACAAAAAAACCGTACATTTTTCCGGGATAAAAAGTAGCCTGTATGTGCTATTCCAGATAATCTATATCTGTGCCAAATTTAATCTAGATCCGTTCAGCCGTTTCAGCGTGAAAGAGTAACAAACATACATCCACACATTCTTACAAACTTTCGCGTTTATATTATTATAGTAGGATTAGTATTAAACGGATATTTATCGCGTTTTATTTACCTACTTTTTCCGACATTTGAACAGGTTTACACACTGTCGTGGTCACGGGATGACAGTCTGTCATCAGATGGTCAGTGAAGCTAATTCAAATTGTCTATTTCAGATATCAGATCGACAGAGGGAACATTGTGATTCCCAAATCCGTCACCAAATCCCGGATCGCGTCAAACTTTGACGTACTCGACTTTAAATTGTCACAGGAAGATATGGACCTTATTGACAGTTTCGACTGTAATGGACGCTTAGTACCTATGACCGCGTAAGTGTTTCTGTGGACATGATAACTAAATCTTATCCGTACGACTACACACACCGTGTCTTCAAAATTTTAGATTTTTCGATGTTTTCCTTCACCGTTTGGAAGTACCGTTTTAGTGAAAGGCCAGAGGCCTTACCACGAAGTCTTCCAGAACAATTCCGTCTTTATGTATCACTACTTCCATACAATTTGCATAGGTCATGGTACGAAATAACAATGTAATACTAATTCGGTAATGTATTATGAATTCGTGGTAAGGCCCCAGGTCATGAGTACCCTAAACCGATGCGCATGTATGAAGAATGCAATGAGAGTGAATGAAGCAAGAGGTATGTCAGGATTGTAGCAAGTGGAGATCCGTGATCTCTGCCTACCCCGTCGGGAAACAGGCGTGATTTTATGTATGTATGTACCTATGTTTGAGTGTACGGCCAAAGCGACAGCCAAAGAAACTCGCTTAAATATGTAGGAAATTAAAATTTATGAATGATAGAGTGAAAGAGTGTATTGAAAATAACCTGTTAAAATACGACATGTTAGTTACCTCACGATGTTTTCCTACACCGTTTTGGGTACGTCAGATTCGAACTCACAAC
Source organism: Cosmorhoe ocellata (assembly GCA_963675405.1). Lineage (NCBI taxonomy): Eukaryota > Metazoa > Arthropoda > Insecta > Lepidoptera > Geometridae > Cosmorhoe > Cosmorhoe ocellata. The sequence goes on along the minus strand of OY776271.1, from coordinate 4,279,629 downwards.
CTTAGATCGGTAGCCAGCTTACCACTAGACAACCAGGTGCTCACATCGAAAATACATTCCGACACACACAACGCCATCTAGCTTCGAACTTAGCAAGTACAAGCTTTCTAAGTTCGAAGCCTAGATGGCGTTATGAAACCGGGTGAGATTATCAATTTTATTTATATCGTGATTGAACGTTTGTTTCAGGTCCCTTGGTCACAAATTCCATCCGTTTGAAAATGATGAATTTTAGTTTAATTAATGTATAAATTCGTTATTGTATTCAATGAAGACCAGTTAATTTGGATTTTGAGTAGGTACTAAGTGTGTTATTAAATTAGGTACTGCAATTATGAAAGTTTGTGTGCACCAATGTGGGAACGGCTAATGTACCTTTACAACATCGCTATAAGACATACATACTTTTTTTTAAATAGAGAGTAGGTGCAACCCCAGATTAAATACTATGTGCAATTACTAAACATTACATAAAAAGTATGAATAAAATATATTCTATTACCGTTATGTTCTTTGTTTTATTTGATTTCTTAAACCTTTTAGGTGTGTAAACATTCAGAAATTAATACAACGCAATATGGGATTATAGTAGAGACTCGGAGAGGTGAGATGGAATCATACCAAAGAAAGACGATGTCGAGATTATATTAAATTGCACGGATTAAATAGCATGGGCGGGCGGTAACGTAGTGTGTATATCCTCTTGGAATGGGTGTAAGAACTGTCAAAAAGAAACAATTAGTTGATTTGATTCGTTTATATCGTGACATTGACAATACTGTTAATATATAACACTTACTTGGGGACGTACTAGAGAAAGGCCAGGTCCAGAGTACCCTAAACCGACGCGCATGTATGAAGAATGTAATGAGAGTGAATGAAGCAAAAGAGGTATGTCAGGATCGTAGCAAGTGGAGATCCGTGGTATCTGCCTACCCCGTCGGGAAACAGGCGTGATTTTATGTATATAACACTTGACATTGGCAAAATTGATCTCAAGTGACAGATGTCCTACAGAAAGGCGAAGAGAGATTGTCATTTTTTGAAAAGATTTGAACTGCTCGCTCTACCAAACTCAAAAATTTTATTGATCGTCTTATGTCAGTTTGGTAAACATTGTACATGTACATACTAGTCTATAATTATGTAGTTTATCCACTAATAGAAATATAGAAAATAGTTTACGATTGACTGTCACAAGTAATGCTGTACTATGTTATTCATAGATTCATATTACTTGCAGAACACAACCGAAAAATATTACAGAAACTTATGAGAATTTCGCACCAGAGCTAAAGGATCTAAAGCTGCTTATCTTCCCATTTCACTCATATTATTTTACTTAAATAGTAAATTTATTAATAAACAGAACGCAATCAATACGACATCACCTATAATTTATTAAATAATTACAATAACAGATGGTGGAATCAACATGATTGTAACTTAATCATTCACTATTTGCTTAAAACTATGATTCTGCTACTTTTCACTTTTTGGCTGTTGTCAACTCTTCCAATGCCTTGATTTCAGCTGAAATTTAAAAAAAAACAATTATTTTAAAAGGTACTCTGTGGTACTTGCACATAGTGGTACACTAATCACCTTGTTTTTTACTGTTGTAAAAAAACTGGCAATTGCATAAATAATGTGCGACAAAATATGCACATTTTGGCATTTTATTTGCAGGCTTCTTCTGGATTAGCACATAGACTACTTTTTAACTCGAAACATGTATGGTTCCCGTGGGATACATTTGTTTTTGCTTTTCAAGGTACCACACATAATGTATAGATATTACCTGCAGCAGCCCGGGCTTTCTCTTCCTTGAGTTTAGCATCCTTAACCACTTTTTCCTTGGCCTCGATCTCCCTTAACTTGGTTTCCTTCTTGGAAAGCCTGTTCTGATGGAAGGCTCCGTATGCCACACCCACAGTTAGGAGCGACCAGCGGCCGAACTGGAAATAACAAGATTACATTTTTTTGTTTGCAACATGTATTCCGCTATTTAGTTTTAAACCTATTTAAACATAGTGCGTTTTAACGCACTCCTTCAGAAAATCTAGGAAGTTAGGTTTCAATAAATGAGGTTTCTTAAAAATAAAAAAGTATGAAAATATTGATAGGTTATGACCAAAGAGATTTTAATATTTTTGAGGGAGTATTGCCCGAAATGGCTCAAAGAAATCATGGCTTGAACTTCTGGAATTAAGTGGCTCGCTAATAAAAATAGATAATAAGGTTTTCAATTAGAAATGCGATTCAAAACATTTGTTACATAATGGGATATTCCCAATACTACTATACTTTCTTACCCTAATCAGAGGCGAAACACGAACTGGCGGTCCGTAAGGAAGGTTAGACATATTTAATAAATTAACTGGCTGGCAATAGAAAATCGAAAAAGAAAAATTTTATATTCCTTTTTCGAACAGAGCAGAGCACAAGCACAGTAGACGTGTGTCGTTCATGAATGAATCCTTCAAATGGACTACTTCAGTTCGGTTTGTCCTTCATTCTCTAGTTCAGTAACATTTCATATAGTTCAATAGTTCAATTAGTTCAGTCAGTGGTTTATTCCACTCCTTCGCGAACGATTCGAATCAAAACATGAAGGAAGTTGGTCTGAAGTAGTCCATTTGAAAGACTCATTCATGAACGACACACGTTGCTACGGATATGGTAACACTCACTCGAACGAATTTCAACTCGAAGCATCTGACCAGGGCGTATTAGTAAAATTTAAACTCTATTCCAAGGCAATAAAGATGCCAGCATTCAGCAACATTTACGATCTTTTGAAGACAACTAGGTATCGAATAGCGAAGCGACAATTTGTAAAACCATTTTGAGCTTTATGCGGTCACGATAGAGGTCACGTTAGTACACTTATTTCGAATTCAAATAACGTAAACAAATCTTACTCCCGTCCCGCTTGTTCCTAAGCTAGTTCAAAAATCAAAGTTTTGAATTGGATACTTTTATGTTGTAAAAGCATTGTTTTTTTGTTGTTGAATTTAAAAATATAGTTAAGCGAAAAGTTTAGTGTCTGTGTAGTGTATAGTTAGTGTGTATTCTGTGTATAAAGTTATTATTAGATTTATTAGGTAGGTAGGTTATAGGTAGATAGGTAGGGTAGTACCTATCTAAGTAGGCACAAACTACAAACTGTGTAAATATAAAATTACGGACATGTCTAGTAGGAAACGGAGTGCCATTTGGAACCACTTTACAGAAGTGGAACCAAAAAAGGCCAAATGTGCGTATTGTGCGAACTCTATCGGGATTTCTGGCGGTAATGTAGGCAATTTAAATAGACATTTGAAATCAAAACATCCAACTGTAGTTATTGATCCGCCACGTCAGCCGGACCTTATGACACTTCCTGTTACTCCTGCTACTGAAGGTCCTGAACAAACTGCTGAACATGACACGAACCAACCACTCAATATTGAGTGAAAGAAAACCGAACGACACACAATACAAGTTCATTGAGCTACTGAACTAGGTTGAACTACTGAACTAGATTGAACTACTGAACTAGATGATAGATATAGTTCACCGAGATGAAAAGATATGTATATATCTTTTCATTTCAATGACACATTTTGCGCATGTCTAAAGCACAGCACACACAAGCACAGACAGATGAGCGAATTGTTGAATGAATGAAAGTAAATGGTCAATCAAGCAGTTTGAACAAGAATTGAATTGAATTGAAGCGAGCGAGCAAGTGAGTGAATTTTCATTGTGTAAATTTACTCTATGGAGTGAATAAACCAATTTTAACAATTTGACAATGACAAGACAAGACATCTAAATTTTTCGATAGGGCAATGAACACTTTGACAAAATCAATTTTGACATTATGACAGCTGATTCACCAATGAATGGTAGCCGGCTGATTCATTGACAAATATCACAAAATATATCAATCAGTCGTCAAAATGGCGTTCATCATGTCGTTTGTGTCGGTCGCGATATCAATATTGTATACGCCGTTCCTCCTGCTAATTCTGTGCGTGATATTCCTTGCCTCAATCGGCAAGTCTTTGGGTGTCCGGAAGCTATATGTGAACATATTGCTTAAACTTTTCGAGGTGAGTGTAATAGCCATTTTTCGTGCGTAATTTAAAAAAAATGTTTCACGCCGTTCTAAATCTGAACTTGCCTTGTGCGGCGCCTTGTGTGATGAAAACAAAGGTGTTTCAACGGCTTAAAAATGATTTTGTATTCTTTGTAATGAGATTACAATGTACGAGGCATTGATAATGTTCTCTAAATCTATCAAAACAAAAGTATGTACGTACCAGGTACCTACATGGGAAGGTTATGATTATACGCAGATGTCTATAATGCATGCATTTACCTTGAGTACTACCTTACGCGTTTATCATTCGAGGCACCAAGTAGAACTACATAACTATACCAAGTAAAACAACAAAAATAAAAAAAAAGGTTATTATATAGGCGACCAAGAAATTGGTTTACCACTTTTGATGACATCTCCCAGTAACATAATTATTCGCTAAGGATTACTATGACAGATTCTGATGTAGCAGTTATTAATCTGTCGAAAATAGCCCTTGATGTTTTGTACGTGCAAATGATATTCAGCCTTAGAGTGGTAAACCAATTTCTTGGTCGCCTATACCATAAATACCTACTATTGTTAGATAGGTAGGTATTTATATACCTACTATTGTTAGATATGTAGGTATTTATATACCTACTTACTTGACGTCCTGTCCCAAGTTACTAAATAGAAAAGTAACGACAATCATTTATATTATAGGTGCAAAAACCTAGACAAATTTTTAGTACATAGGTACTGAAATTAACTCACTTGTTTGAGCCAGGTTGTCCATTTCAAAACCTTAGTCTTTAAATATAATAATCCCTCTAAACTGCTTATTTACGTTGGTTAGTGAGCTGTGCACGGTCACTGTAGAAATTACAGGAACATAAAAACAAAATAATGTCTAATGTTATTATAATGATAAACAATTTTTAGTAATTTGGCTTTTGTTATGTATGAATGTAAGAGCATAAGTTTTAGAGTTACCAAATGATACGAGTGAGTGGAAGGATATATACTGACTCCATAGCGTGGGATAAGGACAAGAGAATAATGATGGCCTGTATGTATTGTCATATATCTAAACATCACTTTCAGTCAATAGTTATCTCCGGCTTAGATAATGTAATTTTTAGGTCTAAAATCCATATCTCACATTATTGTAAAAAAAAACAAGTCTCATTCATAGCGTATATTTGGTATAAATCAACATCTTTTATACTTAGGTATCTCTATTATGTATGATCACTTAAGTATCTCAAAAAGTTTTTCAACTATAACCTAACTTACTACAATCACAGTATTTTACACAGCATTTGACATGTTTTTTTACATAAGTAATAAATAAAAAATAAAAAAATAAAAATAAATATGATCACGACTGTAATCCCCGGGCTCGGTAGATATCTCCTCAGATCTCTTTAGTTACTTAGATCTTTGAGGATATCTAAAGAGGGTCAGAGGCAAGTCCAAACATGACATTTGGTACATGCCCACATTTTGCATAGTAGTTAGTATTTCGTACGTGACAGGTTGCAAGCCCATCGCCACTTATAAGAATACTAACCTATGACACACCTTCGAAATTTTGGTTCTAGGGTATGCCGGTTTCCTTACGATGTTTTCCTTCACCGTTTAAGAGCACTGGCAATGCGCACATAAATTTTTCGAATGGAAAAAGTCATTGGTGCACGGCGACCAGGTCTGAACCCACGACCTTCGGATCGTGAGGCCGGGGTGCTACCGCTACACCACCAGCGCTCTCATATAATACAGTATTATATCACGGTGCAATGCAGCTATTTTTAATGGTGTCCGAAACGACAGTAACAAAAATATTGAAATCAAAAGTGTCAATTGGGACACTGTGTCCCAATAAATGTCCGAATCGTTAGCAACCCGGATATTTCCCTTGAAGAAATATCCGAATCGCAGCAACCCGGATGTTTCCCTTGAAGAAATATCCGAATCGCAGCAACCCGGATATTTCCCTTTTAGAAATATCCGAATCGCAGCAACCCGGATATTTCCCTTGAAGAAATATCCGAATCGCAGCAACCCGGATATTTCCCTTTTAGAAATATCCGAATCGCAGCAACCCGGATATTTCGCTGGTTTAAAACGTCTTTATCCACCCTAATACCAACATATTTTATCTTTATCAATCAGATAACGGCATGGCTGAAATAAAAATAATATAACACTAAAGTATGTACATAGGTACCTACTTAACTTTATTTAATCAACTTATTTGTTTTTTCGTATAAATTAAGTTGATTGGAATGAATCATTTATTATTAAATCATGTGATAAGTATAGAAAATGAGGTCATGAGTATAAGTGTCAATAGAAATACCTTATTAAAAAGAACATGATCACGACTAATCCCCAGGCTCGGTAGATATCTCTGTAGATCTCTAGTTACTTAGATCTTTAAAGATATTAGTCAGAGGCATGTCCAAACATGATATTTGGCACATGCCCAGCCCACATTTTGCACAGTAGTTAGTATTCCTCACGTGACATGTTGCAAGCCCATCGCCGCTTAAGAATACTAACGTATGACACACACCTTCGAATTTTTTGTTCTAGGGTACCTATGCCGGTTTCCTCACAATGTTTTTCTTCACCGTTTAAGAGCACTGGCATTGCGCACATAATTTTTTCCTATGGAAAAACTCATTGGTGTACCACCAGGTTTGAACCTACGACCTTCGGATCGTGAGGCAGCGGTGCTAATGGTGGTAATTCGGTTGTTTTGCTAAAGATTTTTAGATCTTATTTTGTTCTATCGTAACATTCCTAAATGAATTTTTAAAAAGCTAAAGTTGACATTTTGTTCTAAATTAAATTAAACGGTAAAAGGAAAACATCGCGAGGAAACCAAATACCGGCGCATATAGAACCAAAAATTCGAAGATGTGTCTCATGGGTCAGTATTCTAAGCGGCGATGGGCTACTAACACGGACGGAATACTAACCGCTGCAAAATGCAGGCATGTACCAAATTTCATGTTTGGACGTTGTAGTATTACTCTTTATTCTTCCTATTTTTATTTGTATAAAATCTTAAAAACTAATGTTATTAAATACTTTTTACAGTGAGTAATTTGAACTTTTAAAGACGAGTCATCTTACGGACTCGGGCGAGTGTTTTTATTTAATCATCTTGAAAAGCGATCAGAACTATTAAAGGATATCTAGAGACATTAAGTGTTTTTTAAAACAAGTTGTATAGTTTTGTTCGTATTTAAAAAATTAATTCATAACAGTCATTATATTTTTTTATTAGGCTAAAAATCTTTAAACAGAAACTGTCTAGAAAAGCTTACTATAAAATATCAGAGTACTTAGATGATAAAAAAGCTTGGGATGAATCAGCTCCAACTCTGCTAGGTATTCCTTACAAAATTAACAAGGATCATACAAAAAAAGCGCTAGGGCCCAGCGAGTTTCTTGTCAGTTCTTCTCGCACTGGGGATAGGACTGGAACTGGCACTTAGACTCACCTAGTATGTAAGACGTTTCAAAGTGATCCCTGTGATTCTATTGAAAATAAACATATTTTGAATTTGAATTTAGGGAGGTAGTTCATCCTATAGAAGATATCTTTAATAACTTGTAAGTTATACCTCAAAGGCCCTCCTGGGAGGTATAACGCTACAACGTATGCCTCTGATGACTATCCCTTTCTTAAACGAGTTCAAAAAGAAGGAGATGGCTTCCCCTTTTTTGAAGTCGTTTTATTCTGTACGATGGATAGACATAGACTTATTAGAATAAGGTAAACAATATGCTATCAAATCAGCATAACCCAACCTTCGACCTGCGCGTAACACGCGACTTATCTACTTCCTTCACTGTCATGCGCATATGAGTGACGTATATTATTCGTGGCTGGACTGTTTTCTATATTTTCAAGGTTACCTTGCCAGTTAGAACTATTACCGAAGCGAAGATAGGCTATAGTATGTGAGATTGCATCATAGCTCAGTTGGTAGTAGCTCTGCCTTCTGCGCTGCAGGTTGTGGGTTCGATCCCCACCCAGGATAAACATTTGTGTGATGAACTCTGATGTTATATATTGCTGGACAATTCACACAGTATTATCTAGCCCCAAGCTAAGCAGAGCTTGTGTTATGGGTACTAGATAACTGATATACATAAGACAATACATAGATAGATATTTTTTATTATAGATAGAAAACGCCCAGAACACCCTGAACAAATGTCTGCAGATCGTACACACATTTGTCCCGAGGCGGGAATCGAACCCGCAACCTCCTGCGTCGGAGGCGGACCTTCGCCCACCACGCCACAGAGGTCGTCAATGTTTGTTCTGTGTTTGGGTGTTATCCTACTAATATTATAAACTATTAGCGAAAGTTTGTAAGAATGTATGTATGTAATGTATGTATGTTTGTAAGAATGTATGTTTGAATGTATGTATGTTTGTTACTCTTTCACGCTAAAACGGCTGAACGTATCTGGATGAAATTGACACAGATATAGATTATAGTCTGGAATAGCACATAGGCCACTTTTTATCCCGGAAAATGTACGGTTCCCGCGGGATAGATTTGTTTTTGTTTTTCAAGGTAGGTACCACGCAAGCGAAGCTGTGAGCGGAAGCTAGTAACTAATAAGTAATATATTCTACTTGTTGATACCCGCGACTATGTACGCGTTTTGTCATATTCTGTGACTGGGGCTGTACGAATGGATAAGGTTTTTTATAAGACACTAGCTTCCGTTCGCGGCTTTGCTCGCGAGGTACCTACATAAAATATAGCCTATCACTTAAAGTATATAATCCAAATTTCAAACAAATCGCACCACCCGTTAAAAAGTTCCCATACAAACACCACATTTGACCCCTTTTTGAAGGTTATATTGAAAAAGCCTGAAACACGTGTTCGTTCATTTTTCATTTACAGTGCACAAACAAAGTTTCATGAAAATCGCTCCACGCGTTAAAAAGTTTCATACTAACGTTTTCACCCTATTTCACCCCCTTAGAGGTGGAATTTCCAAAAATCCCTTCTTAGTGGGTGGTTTTGTTATAAAAGGAAACCACCTTCCAAATTTCAGCTTTCTAGCTTCAGCGGTTTCGGCTGGGCGATGATAAATCAGTCAGTCAGTCAGTCAGTCAGTCAGTCAGTCAGTCAGTCAGGTTAAGCTCTTATATAGATATAGATGTTACTCAGGGATAACGTAGCATTCTAACGGTGAAAGAATTTTTGAAATCGGACCAGTAGTTTTTGAGTTTATTCGTTACAAACAAAAATACAAAACTTTCCTTTTGTCAGTCAGTCAGTCAGTCAGTCACCTTTGAATTATATATATTTAGATAAGTATATAGGTATACTCGTAGATATAAAATTCTTATCTTTTATTTATTTCGATGAAACAAAGCCTAAGTTTTAATCCAAGCTTATCTTAATACATTAGTGAAAACTGCATTCGGTTTGGTTCAGTCGTGGCGGAGATTAGCGTTCACAAACTCACAGATACAGACATTTATTTCAAAAACTGTTATTTTGGGCTAAGTCTGCTTTAGTAGCACTGATATTTATTTGAAAAAATATCAATAGTAAAGACACGGCTTCTGAACGATTTTATTACTGACCTAGCTTTTATATTTAACAAATGTATTGACAGTGGTGTCTTTCCTAATTTAATGAAACATAGCAAGATTACACCTCTGTTCAAATCAGTACGTCTACCATGAGTTGTCACATTTAGATCGGCTGACGTTACTACAGTAGTAATAGTACGTTACTATGACATCTGTCAAAATTGTTACTCATGGTACCAAATTCTAAACAAATTAATGAGCGCAAACTACAGTCGCTGTAGTACGCTGTGACGTAGAATAGTTAGCTACGTGAGGTTTTAGTACCCAACTATCCGCTAGAGGCGCTGTACCAAGTTTTCATACATTTTTTTAACTACAGTCGCTAGCGAGTGTAGATTGTGAAAACTCATGGTAGACCCTCTGGTAGTCATTGAGATCCTTGTAATTTTCAACCAATATCAGTGTTACCTACATTTAGTAAAATATTTGAAAAACTTATTCTTAATCAATTACAAAGACATTTTAAATATATGTATCTAGATTTATTTATTATTTTTATATTTGTACGAGTATTTATTGCAACGAAAATTAAAAGTAAGTAACTGAAAATGTTTTTTTACAGCTGCCATATTAGATTTTTTGACATTTTGTTATGTCACTCTTGTGATCCAGAATAATCCAACGACACCCCATTTGTCAAAATTTGTCCAGCCGTTAGCTACAGCAAAAGCCAAAGGAACTCGCAAACGTACAAACATACATACATAACGAACACATTAACCTCCTTCTTAGCTTTGCAGTCGGGTAAAATAGTGTAAGTAGAAACGTCGGGAAAATAAACAGGTAATTAGAACGCGATAAATACCCGTTGAATACTAATAATAATGTGTTCAGATCGCGTAAGTTTAAAAGTGTATAAAAACTGTAGTATCATTTTAAAAAGATCTTCGGTTTGTAATGACTTTTTATTGTTTTCAGATTAGATTGAAATGGATCTTATGATTAAAATAATATATGGTTATTGCCGAATTATTGTTCCTTAATACCTAAATCTATAGTTATTTAATACCTAGGTATAATAGCTAGTATCGCTTCACGCGACTTCGTTCACGCTGTTCTCACAAGTACCTAACTCTAATTCACTTAGTGGACATTACACAACGCCATCTAGCCCCAAACTAAGCAAAGCTTGTACTGTGGGAACCAGATAGCTGATATTATAATTATATACTTTTTTTTGTAAATTGTAAATACATAATAACACCCAGACACAATGTTTATATATTATTTTACTAGCTTCCGCCCGCGGCTTCGCCCTCGTGATACCTTGAAAAACATGAACAAATCTATCCCGCGGAAACCTTACATTTTTCCGGGATAAAATGTAGCCTATGTGTTATTCCAGACCATAATCTATATCTGTGCGGCGAAGGATGTTTTTGGAGAAACGAAAGGAAAAGGTAAAATAGATAGAGATACTTGGTGGTGGAATGAAGAGGTACAAAAGGTTCTGAAATAAAAGAAGAATGCCTTTAAGGAATGGAAAAGGGATGATAATGGAGATGATATTATAAAAGAGGGTAAAAGAATGGTATATATGGAGTGTAAAAGAAAAGCTAAAAAAGCTGTTGCAATTGCAAGGGCCAAGGTACAGGATAAATTGTACCAATCCTTGGAAAAACCTAGTGGACAAAAAGACCTGTACCGATTAGCTAAAGAAAGAGAGAAGAATACTAGAGATATTATGCACGTTAAATGTATAAAAGATGATGGAGGAAAGGTTTTGAAGAATGACGATGACATAAAAGAGCGCTGGAAGGGATATTTTGAAAAGTTAATGAATGAGGAGAATGTTTGGAGTGGAGTGTTAGAAAATGTACCAGTAAACATGGGTTTGGTGAGAGATCTGAGTACGAGTGAAGTAAAAAAGGCTGTGCAAGATATGAAGAATGGAAAAGCGGTTGGACCAGATGGCATACCAGTGGAAGTATGGAAGTTACTGAGTGCGGATGGATGGAAGTGGCTGAGTTTATTCTTCAATAAGTTGTTGCAAGAGGAGGCGATCCCGGACGAATGGTGCAACAGTTCGCTAGTGCCCATCTTTAAAAACAAGGGTGATGTACAGGACTGCAACAACTACCGAGGAATAAAGCTCATGTCACATAGTATGAAAATTTGGGAGAAAGTAATAGCGAGACGAATGAGAGAAGAGAGTGAGATATCACAGAGCCAGTTCGGGTTTATGCCAGGGCGAGGGACAACGGATGCCATATTCGCACTTCGCCAGCTGTGCGAAAAACACAGAAGTGCACACACGAATCTACATATGGTGTTCGTTGACCTGGATAAGGCATACGACCGAGTACCCCGGGAGGTTCTGTGGTGGGCTTTGAAAGAGAAAGGAGTGCCAGGAAAGTACCTGCAGCTTATTCGGGCCATGTACAGTCAAGCTAGTACACATGTTAGGTCCGAAGCTGGCGTTACCGATGAGTTCAATGTGGCTGTAGGCTTGCATCAGGGATCGGCTCTAAGCCCTTATCTGTTCCTCCTGGTAATGGATGCTCTGACATCGGACATACAGGAGGAGGCACCCTGGTGTATGCTGTTCGCCGACGACATTGTTCTTGTCGGAGAAAACGCAACCGAGGTCCAGAACAGGCTGGGAAAATGGCAAGGTAAACTAGAGAGTGTCGGATTGAAGATCAGCAGAACAAAAACCGAGCACTTGTTCTGCGACTTCGGTGGTCCTTCTAGTTTTACCCCTATTGCCTTAGATGGTGTATCCCTACCAGTCTGTTCCGATTTTCGGTACCTCGGTTCAGTAGAACACCGGTCAACAACCGGAACACCGGTTCAGTGTCACCGGTGCCACTACAGAATGATGGTGAGATTGATCGGGATGTAAGGAATAGAATAAATGCGGGATGGATGAAATGGCGACAGGTCACAGGAACCACGTGTGATCCGAGAATGCCCCTTAAACTTAAGGGGCAAATCTACAAAACGATCATAAGGCCTGTCGTATTGTATGGTTCTGAATGTTGGGCCACCAAGGGAACGGACGAGAAAAGAGTGCATGCGGCGGAAATGCGAATGTTGAGATGGATGTGTGGAGTGACAAGGATGGATAAAATAAGGAATGAGTATATCAGAGGAAGCCTGAAAGTGGCACCGGTGACAGAAAAGATGAGGAGTAATAGGTTAGCGTGGTATGGGCATGTTATGAGAAGAGATGAATGTCATGTGACAAGGAGAGTGTTAGGTGTGAACGTGGATGGATACAGGGGTAGAGGTAGGCCAAAGAAAAGATGGATGGACTGTGTGAAAGATGACATGAGTAAGAAAGGAGTGAGTAATGAGATGACGAGTGACAGAGGGAAATGGAAGAGGATCACATGTTGTGCCGACCCCACATAACGTGGGATAAGGGCAGGAAGATGATGAATCTATATCTGTGCCAAATTTCATTCAGATCCGTTCAGCTGTTTTAGCGTGAAAGAGTAACAAACATATCCTCACAAACTTTCGCGTTTATAATATACTGGCTTCTGCCCACGGCTTGGCCCACGTACCTTGAAAAACAAAATCAAACTTTCATCCTTCTATTTTATCCCCTTGGGGGCAAAGATTTAAATCGTAGATATGCCCGGACGCCAAAAACTGTGGCACTGTTTTCACTTGTGTGTTAACAAAATGCCGATGCAAGCACACTAATGATTAGTAAAAAATGAACCAAACAGTTATTTCACCATTTATTGTGCAACTAGCTTCTGCACGCGGCGTCGCCCGCGAAGTACCTACATAAAATATAGCCTATGTTCATCCTGAAAGTTCATTCTACACATTGGTGAAAGAATTTTTCAAATCGGTTAAGTAGTTTCGGAGCCTATTCATTTCAAACAAACAAACAAACAAACAAACAAACAATCAAAGTTTTCCTCTTTATAATATTAGTATAGATAATATTGCACGATCTTTCGTAAAAAAATATAATTATTCCTTTTGTACCCTGAAATTGAAAATATTTGGTGAGCCAAATGAGCGAGCTATCTTATTTCGTGTGACAACAAAACGGCGCGGTCTCAGTCCCGTACGGGCATATCTACGATTTAAATCTCTGCTTGCGGGTAGAATTAATCAAAATCCTTTCTTAGCGGATGCCTACGTCATAACATCTACCTGCATGCCAAATTTCAGCGCGATCCGTCCAGTGGTTTGGGCTGTGCGTTGATAGATCACTATGTCAGTCAGTCAGTCAGTCACCTTTGAGTTATATATATTTAGATAGAAGTACGTGGGTAGGCTTTTTAGGAGAAACTACGCAGTTAGATTGGCTCAAGGTACATCACAACCGGTGTACGCTGAAAGTCATAGAGTTGCGAGTTACATACTAAGTTTCATCACCATCATTTGGCGAGCTAGATGTATTAGACAAAATGTATTCGTTTAACGTTTTTAAGCGCTCGTCACATCTCAAACTAATGCCCGCTTTCCACTGCGAGCGGAGCGGGCTCCGTTCGGACTCCGTTTAACTCACATTACCCTTTTTTAGTGGAAAGCATTAGCCTTCCTGTCAGATCTAAGTAAAACTTCTTTATGCACGCTTGACCTGGGAAGTAGGTGAATGCGTGATGATAGCGTTACGAAAAGTGTGATCGGGCGAGGCGAACGGAAGTTGAGCGGGAGATATAAGTTGTGAAGATAGAAAGAGAGAGATTACGTTTCGTATATTACTGTAGGGGCAAGAGAGAGGTGCGAGCACATATTTTCTTTCTCTCTCTCTCTCATAGCCAGTTACATTTCGTATAATGTAAGACACAGTGCAGGCTACATACATACATATAGATGGAGCTAAAGAAGTTTTACTTCAGTCGTGTGTCTACACTCATTTATTTTAATAATGTATTTTTTACAAAATGTTCAAAACGTATTCAAAAACCTCAATTATATTAATTATTGTTGATGCGAACTAAAACCGCGAGTTTATCGAAGGAGTTTATTAGCTCTTATGTCTGCGTGACACACTTGATTGGAAAAACTGTCATCTGTTTATTATTAGCTCTTATGCTGCGTGACACACTTGATTGGAAAAACTGTCATCTGTTTATTATTAGCTCGTATGTCTGCGTGACACACTTGATTGGAAAAACTGTCATCTGTTTATTATTAGCTCTTATGTCTGCGTGACACACTTGATTGGAAAAACTGTCATCTGTTTATTATTAGCTCTTATGTCTGCGTGACACACTTGATTGGAAAAACTGTCATCTGTTTATTATTAGCACTTATGTCTGCGTGACACACTTGATTGGAAAAACTGTCATCTGTTTATTTATTTTTTTATTAATGTTGATTATTTCAAAAAGTGGAATGGATTTCGATAAAATTTATATGCGACCACTTCCGAAGTATGACCAAGTAAAAATAGAATCATCAAAATCCGTTCATAATTAAATTTATTTGGGGAAAAATTTAATGACACGATAAGGAGATTAATATCTAGATGGGTGACCGCATTGGCAATTGAGGGCCTACAAAGTCAAAGCAAAAATATATTTGTGACGTGTATTATAACGTCACTGAAATCATCACTAGTATAACCAACTTATCTCGTTCAACTTATTAACGCTTTCGTATTACGCTCGCGTTTGGATATAGGTGCATTTGTCTAAGATGGTTGCGTAGTGATTTTATCTTTGGTAGGTACTTACTTGAACTATAGACTTAGTAACTAAATAGCTTGGTAGTCATGAGGAAACCATGTTGTCATTGCATTGCACAAAAAAGGCGCGAAATACTCTTCGTGTACGGAAATTGCATTATTTTAATACTAAGAGCACTTGTGGTGTAGTGGTAGCACCTCTGCCTTACGATGCGAAGGTCGTGGGTTCAAACCTGGTTGTGCATCAATGAGTTTTTCCATTCGAAAAATGTATGTGCGCAATGCCAGTGCTCTTAAACGGTGAAAGAAAACATCGTGAGGAAACCGGTGTAAGGTTCAGACTATTTATTTCCTTATTTTATAAAGTTATTTCTGTTTTTATAATTATTTGTTGATTTTTATAATAATTTATTGGTACTAATTAAGATGACTGTCTTAGAATAGTTCGTTAATAATAGTTATCATGAAAGTTAATCGTAAAATATATAAAGAAGTTGTTAAAATCATGATTTATGGAAGGTATTCATACCTATATTTTAATTAATTTTAGAATATTATTTTGTGTATTTTCCGGTCAATCAGTATCCGTTTGATTCCCGCCGGCCGCCATCTTGTTGTTTACCGAATGAGGCTTTATAAAAGGCGATGGCGCCATAACCGGGGGCATTGGTTCACCGACTGCGATTCCAAGCAGATGTATTATTGTAACAAGCTACCTGTGATAATTGTGAAGCAAGTTTAAAATAAAGTATTTAATATTACTGTGGAGCTGCATTTTTAATTGGAGAGTTTTTACATATCAGAAGTGGGATAGAACAGCGCATAAACTGCGTAAGTACACGTCCATTATTTGTAATTTTGGTTAATATGTTAATCAAGGGTTTATGCCAATGCATTTAAATACCTATTTTTGATATAGATTTTGTGTATTATAACATAAAATTATAAATACATTTATGTTTTGCTCAGCCTACCCACAATGATAATCATTAGCTTATACCTCTTTTTTATTCTTTTTTTTTTAACTTGCAATATATGTATGACTGTAGGTAACCATGTTTATTCGGGTAGAATTTTTTTTGCAATTCAAATTTGAAAATTTGTATACACGTGTAATTTAGATGATAATACATGGTTAGCATAGTTATACATGGTTATTTTGAATTTAACATGACGGACTATTAATTTATATGATATAATAGCTTGTTCAAAAGAGATTATTTTTATTTTTATTTTCTCTAGGTACTAAAGTTTGAAAATATTTGTGAGTTTTAGGAAATGGACAATCCTAATGATGAGCAACGACGAGTGAGTACTCCCAGACAAAGCCGGTCACGCAGCCGTCACAGCAGACGCAGCCGCCGTCGCAGCCAGAGCCTACATTTACGAGAAGATTTGGAGCAAGAACGAGAGCGTCTTCGTCGGTTGGAGCGCAGGCTTCAAGCGGAGCATGACGGGGATCATCGCTCCAGGGGCAGCGGGCACGTGGCGCATGCCGATCGTGAACGTGGCCGTCGCCTGGACAGCGAGCAACCTAGGCGTCGCCTGGACAGCGAGCAACCTGGGCGTCGCCTGGACAACGAGCAACCTGGCCGTCGCCTGGACAGCGAGCAACGCGGCCGTCGCCTGGACAGCGAGCAACGCGACCGTCGCCTGGACAGCGAGCAACGTGGCCGTCGCCTGGTCAGCGAGCAACGCGGGCGTCGCCGGGACTGCGAGCATCACTACAGGCAGCGTCGAGAAAGTCGGCGGAAGCACAGTCCTAGGCCCCGTTCAAGGTCATGTAGCCCATCTTTTTCTGCTAAAGACATTGTAAAAATAATACAGTCTATTAAGACTAGCTCATCATCACAGCCGAATGAACATAGTGTACATTCAAACAATAAACTTGATTTTAAAAATATTTTGCCAGAGTTTGACCCCTCTGGAAAAAACCAACGCATAGACGTATGGCTTAGAAAAGTTAACGAATGTGCCTCTGTTTACGGCTGGGATGATAAAACAACCATCCTTTTCTCCATGCAAAAACTACAAGGACTGGCCAAAACATGGTATCAAAGTCTCACCACAATCCTTTTTACGTGGCCAGAGTGGCAGGAAAAACTTCTCAAAGCTTTCCCCTGTGAACAAAACTATGGCCAGTCCTTGGAGGATATGTTAAAACGTAAAAGTAGATTCAGCGAACCAATCGAAAACTATTTTTATGAAAAACTCGCTCTTATCAATCAATGTGAAATTACCGGTAAACGAGCCGTTGATTGCCTTATTCACGGTCTTAGTGACAGAACTGCAAAATCAAGTGCACTAGCGTTACGGTGCACTGAGCCTGATCAATTACTGCAGTTTTTGATGAGCAACAAAGAAAACTCTTATCAGTCTCAGTTTAGGAATAAGGGTTCTGTAGATAATGCGGGTGATAACGGTCAACAAACTAAAAATAATACCAAACAAAACACAGGTTTATTTTGTTATAATTGTAAAGAAAAGGGGCACCCGTATCTCAAATGTACTAAGCCAATAATTAAGTGCGATAATTGCCACAAAATTGGACACAAAACTGAAAATTGTCAGGCTAGACCAGGAGTCCAATCAACGAACGCTAGCACTGTTCACAAAACAATGTGTATATCAAGTTCAAACCCAAACGATAAATTTGTTAAGGAAGTTATAATTAACGATGTGACATTGCAAGCGTTCATTGATTTCGGTAGTGAGGTAACCTTGATTAGGAAATCTGATGCCGCTAAATTAAATGCCATACATGATGGCATACCTTCAACCATGAAAGGTTTCGGCAATGGGCTGGTACAGTCTGTGGGCTCAATGCTACTTAACCTAATGATTGATGGAGTTTCCGCAGTAGTTATATGTAAAGTGGTAGATGATCAGTTACTCGATAAACCAATGTTAATAGGTCAAACATTTTCGGAACAACCACACATCATGGTTGTCAAAGATTCAACTAAGTTGCAATTTCTGGATCTCGGAACTGAAATTCCTACTCAATGTTACCATGATCAAGGACGACCAATACAGCTCAAAATAGTAGGTCATAGTGAACTTTATGGTTCAGCTACTGTTAAAGCAGCAACAGAATCTGTATTGGACAGCAGTGTCCTGATCAATACAAACATTGTAGGAAAGCCTAATGAACAATTTGTGATACTGGGTGGAATCTATCAAGTTAGAAACGGCTATCTCTATGTCACAGTAACACCTTGCTCTATACCATGTCTACTACAGGAGAACTTTATATTTTCTCGCGCTGATAAAATAGAAGTAGTGAATAGAGTAATTACTGTCTCATCTGAGCCGGACAGTTCTCGTTGTAACCAAATAGATGAGTGTCATGTGCAACTTGGTGATTCAGTTTCAGAAAAAGACAAAATTAGGCTCTTGGAATTACTCCAACGATATAAACATTGCTTTGCATTTGATTTAGAAGAGCTAGGTTGCACTGACGTCACTGAAATGAAAATCGAACTCAACAGTGATCGTCCTGTTGTTTATCGACCATATAGACTCTCACATCATGAGCGCGATAAAGTACGTATTATGATAGACGAAATGTTGGAAGCCGGCATTATTAAAGAATCTGTGTCAAATTACGCCAGTCCCATCATTTTGGTACGAAAGAAAGATGGAAAAATGCGTATGTGTATAGATTATAGAATGCTTAACTCTATCACCACAAAAGAGCGATATCCAATGCCTATTATTGAAGATGAGGTGTCTAGATTATCAGGCCAGGCATGGTTTATCACCCTTGATTTAATGTCTGGTTACTATCAAGTGCCTATTGCTGAACAACATAAACATCTGACGGCGTTTGTCACTCCGGACGGTCAATACGAATTCAATCGTATGCCGTTCGGGCTGGCAAACGCACCTGCAGTGTTTCAAAGGATGATGAACCATGTCTTGGCATCAGTACGATTTAATAAAGCCACTGTATATATCGATGACGTATTAGTTTACGGTAAGGACGCAGATGAAGCACTTACAAGACTAGAAGAAGTGCTACAGCTTCTTGATAACGCTAAATTAAAATTAAATCTGTCTAAATGTAGTTTTCTACAAAACCAAATAAATTACTTAGGATACGAGATAAGTTCGGCAGGTATGAGGCCATCACAGGTAAAAATTCAATGCGTAACTGATTTTCCTAAACCCCAAAACGTGCATGCAGTGCGTCAATTTTTAGGACTGGTAAGTTACTTCCGCAAGTTTATCCAAGGTTTTGCAGAGCTGGCATCTCCTCTTACAAAGCTGCTCAAGAAGGATGAGAAATGGGAGTGGAGTGACAACCAAGAAAAATCTTTCAACGAACTGAAAGCAAGGTTAGTGTCTAGACCAGTTCTTGTTATTTACAATCATACTGCAGAGACTGAACTCCATACAGACGCTAGCAGAGTCGGTATTGGTGGGATACTGCTGCAGCGTCGACAAGGTAGTATTGAATCATTTAAGCCCGTAGCATATTACAGTCGGCAAACTACCCCTGAAGAGAAAAATTTCCACTCGTACGAACTCGAAACCTTGGCGGTGGTTTGCTCTCTAAAAAAGTTTCGAGTGTACCTGTTGGGAAAAGAATTTAAAATTATCACAGACTGTAGTGCTCTACGCTCTACTTTTCAAAAACGTGATCTCATTCCTCGAATAGCGCGATGGTGGCTCGCACTACAGGAATTCGACTGTAATGTAGAGTACAGAGCAGGAACGAAAATGGCCCATGCAGATGCACTGTCACGAAACCCAATCCCGGACACTGGAATGCCAGACACTGTGCATTCTAGCGTATTAACAATAAGTAATGATGATTGGCTTCTTACTTTACAGTTAGGCGATACAGAGTTAGAAAGAATCCGTAACATCCTTAACAGTAACTTAGATACTAAAGGACTTGACTATATTCGGGAAAATTTTATAATCCGCGATAATAAACTTTTTAAATGTATCGATGGGGATAAAAATAATGTAAGATGGGTAGTTCCTAAGGGTTCGAGATGGCAGATATGCAAAATGAATCACGATGATATCGGACACGTAGGGTGTGATAAAACTTTGAATCGTATAAAAAAAAGCTATTGGTTTCCGAATATGTCTCGTTTCATAAAGAAATACGTTAGGTCATGCATTGAGTGCGCATACGCAAAAAAGAACGCCAGTAGCGCACATGAAGGTTTTTTGCACCCAATCAATAAGGTTGAAATTCCATTCCACACTTTGCATACCGACCATCTCGGGCCATTCGTAAAGTCAAAAAGGGGAAACACGCACATACTAGTGACTGTAGACGCGTTCACCAAATTCGTGTTCATACAACCAGTACGTAACACCAAGACATTAAATGTGATCAAAGTTTTGGAAAACATTTTTGATACTTTTAGGACACCTGACCGTCTTGTTAGTGATCGAGGTAGCTGTTTTACCTCTCACGCTTTTAAAAAGTTTTGTCTAGACAGAGGCATCAAGCATGTATTAAACGCTGTCGCTAGCCCAAGGTCCAACGGACAGGTAGAGAGGTACAACAGGACCATCTTGGATTCTCTTACTGCTCAAAATTTAAGGGATAATGAAAAATGTTGGGACGATAAACTAGGGAAGATTCAATGGGGTCTAAATAATACTTTGCAGAAAACAATAGGTAGAACTCCGGCCGAAGTTATGTTCGGGATAGTGATTGATAGTCAGAGTAATCCAACATTAAATGAAATCACAGATATCACCCGTGGCACGAGTGATCTATCATCTGTGCGTCAGGAAGTCAAAGATAGAATTGATAGGGAACAAGAAAAACAGAAGCAGTATTACGATAAAGGGCGTAGACCTGCACGGTTATATAGTTACGGCGATTTAGTAAAGTTAGCAAAGACAAATTTTCAAAATGACGGTAAAAGTACTAAGTTAATGCCTTCGTACGAAGGACCGTTTAGAATAGTTAAAGTAGTGGGTAATGACCGATATAAAGTGGCTCCTATTCCTGGATTTGCAGGAATGAAAAATAAACGCAAAACTACTGTTGCGTCAGATCGGTTACAACCATGGATACACGTAGCCTCTTTAGAGCTAGACGGTGATGATACTATGAATAATAAAAGCGATGATGAGAATATGTCAGAATAGTTAAGTTTGATATCGGATATTTTGTGACTACAAAAGAATTTTTGCTTGGTTTCAGGTCAAGAGCGAGAATTGACGGGTTCGCGACTTGACCCATGGTTTTGGATTGGTTCGTTAAAGTGTCAAGAGCGAGAATGGATGGGTTCGTTACTTGACTTAGTAATAAAGCGAGAGACAAGGGCGAGAATGGATGGGTTCGCAACTTGTCTTCGTCAGTTTGGTTAAATAGTTCTAGAAGCGAGAATGGATGGGTTCGCAAAAATTTTTTTTGTTATGATGAAAAATAATGTTTCAATTGATTAAGATTGCCTGTATTTAATATAAATATTCCCGAGTGTAAGGTTTTACAACAGAGGCATATATGGGGACATACATGATTATCAGGATGGTCGAGTGTAAGGTTCAGACTATTTATTTCCTTATTTTATAAAGTTATTTCTGTTTTTATAATTATTTGTTGATTTTTATAATAATTTATTGGTACTAATTAAGATGACTGTCTTAGAATAGTTCGTTAATAATAGTTATCATGAAAGTTAATCGTAAAATATATAAAGAAGTTGTTAAAATCATGATTTATGGAAGGTATTCATACCTATATTTTAATTAATTTTAGAATATTATTTTGTGTATTTTCCGGTCAATCAGTATCCGTTTGATTCCCGCCGGCCGCCATCTTGTTGTTTACCGAATGAGGCTTTATAAAAGGCGATGGCGCCATAACCGGGGGCATTGGTTCACCGACTGCGATTCCAAGCAGATGTATTATTGTAACAAGCTACCTGTGATAATTGTGAAGCAAGTTTAAAATAAAGTATTTAATATTACTGTGGAGCTGCATTTTTAATTGGAGAGTTTTTACACCGGCATACCTTAAAACTAAAAATTCGGTGTGTCTATGTTAGTATTCTTAAGGGGCGATGGGCTTGCAACCTGTCACGTTCGGAATACTGTGCAAAATTTGGGCATGTGCCAAATGCCATGTTTGGACGTGCCTCTGACTCTTTAGATATCCTCAAAGATCTAAGTCACTAGAGGTCTGAGGAGATATCTACCGAGCCTGGGGATTCCTGGGTAGTCAGAGGCACGTCCACACAATGTATCTTACACATGTTGCCCTTCAATCTTGCTTCCTCTACGATAACCTTAAGTAACTAATCCATTTAAATCACTATAAATAATAGTTCTAATAATATAGGAATTGAAGAAAACAACTTGATTAATACAGTAGCTTCCGTCCGTGGCTTCGCCCGCATTGTACCTTGTTAAATAACCTATGTGCTGTTGTAGATTATAATCTATCTCTGTGCCGAATTTCATCCAGGTCCGCTCAGCCGTTTCTGCGTGATTGAGTAATAATTGAGCTTGCTATTGATTCGTCAAAATCACAAGAATGGCATGGGCTATACAAAATGGCTAAGTCCTACTAATATTATAAACGCGAAAGTTTATAAGAATGTATGGAGGTGTGGATGTATGTTTGTTACTCTTTCACGCTGAAACGACTGAACGGATCTGGATGAAATTTGGCACAGATATAGTTTATAGTCTGGAAAAACACATAGGCTACATTTTATCCCGGAAAAATGTACATCTGGATACATTTGTTTTTGTTTTTCAAGGTACCACGCGGGCGAAGCCGGGAGTTAAAATAAAAATAAATAAATATGATCACGACTGTAATCCCCGGGCTCGGTAGATATCTCCTCAGATCTTTGGTTACTTAGATCATTGAGGATATCTAAAGGGGGTAATCAGAGGCAAGTCCAAACATGACATTTGGTACATGCCCACATTTTGCACAGTAGTTAGTATTCCGTACGTGACAGGTTGCAAGCCCATCGCCGCTTATAAGAATACTAACCTATGACGCACACCTTCGAATTATTGGTTCTAGGGTATGCCGGTTTCCTCACGATGTTTTCCTTCACCGTTTAAGAGCACTGGCATTGCGCACATAAATTTTTCGAATGGAAAAACTCATTGGTACACGACCAGGTTTGAACCCACGACCTTCGGATCGTGAGGCCGGGGTGCTACCACTGCACCACCAGCGCTCTGGTATAGCCGGGAGTTATAGATCATTTATTTGTTTTGGTTTGTGCCATTCGCATATTATACGAGTAATGAGGTTTTCGCTATATGCCGTGAGACGGCGGTTGAGCTCTCAATTTTTCTCTGGTGCTAATTTGAATGACTCGTTCTTGGCATGTGAGTAATATACTGCTGTTTGTCTATTATTAACATTTCTAATTTTTAGGAGCGCTGGTGGTGTAGTGGTAGCACCCCTGCCTCACGATCCGAAGGTCGTGGTCGTGCACCAATGAGTTTTTCCATTCGAAAAATTTATGTGCGCAATGCCAGTGCTCTTAAACGGTGAAGGAAAACATCGTGAGGAAACCGGCATACCCTAGAACCAATAATTCGAAGGTGTGCGTCATAGGTTAGTATTCTTATAAGCGGCGATGGGCTTGCAACATGTCACGTACGGAATACTAACTACTGTGCAAAATGTGGGCATGTACCAAATGTCATGTTTGGACTTGCCTCTGACTACCCCCTTTAGATATCCTCAAAAGATTTAAGTAACCAAAGATCTGAGGAGATCTACCGAGCCCAGGGATTACAGTCGTGATCATATTTTTTTTTTTTATTTTTTTTTAAATAAAAATAAATAAATAAAATAAATATATACAGACGGTTATGTAGTCTGACTTTATTTTGCTATCTGACGCAAACAGTTTAGCGAAAACGTAAGATAACGAACGGTCCAAAGGGCAAGGGACTTTGTAATACAGGCTAGGGTAGCCATTTTGAAAACATCAAGTCAAATAGCCGGATATTTGTAAAAAAATTCGGGCGTGTTGCTAGTCTATACTTCTATACTTATACTTATACTAATATTATAAAGAGGAGAGTTTTGTATTTTTGTATTTTTGTTTGTAACGAATATACTCAAAAAGTACTGGTCCGATTTCAAAAATTCTTTCACCGTCAGAATGCTACGTTATCCCTGAGTAACATAGGCTATATTTTATGTAGGTACCTCGCGAGCAAAGCCGCGAACGGAAGCTAGTCCTTAATATACTGATTGTGCAGTCTTCTGATAATAGTAATAATAATATAATAATACTAGGTATACTAACTAACGACCTCAGTGGCGCAGCGGGCGAGAGTCCGCCTGCGACGCTAGAGGTTGCGGGTTCGATTCCCGCCTCGGAACAAATTTGTGTACGATCTGTAGAAATTTATTCCGTTGGTCTGGGTGTTTTCTATGTATAATAAAAAAATATCTATCTATGTATATAATGTATTAAATATATCAGTTATCAAGTACCCATAACACAAGCTTACTTTGGGGCGAGATGATGCTATGTGTACTGTACTGTCCAGCATTATTTATTATTTTATTATTTTAACTTCTTATTTAGATTTTTTTTATTTTTTGATTTCATAATTGCATTTTCGTTATCATCAGAGAAATTGCCGCAGTGAACGATATTTTCTTCCGATGATTATGTACATAGGTATTCTTATTACCTGTCGCTAGCCTGAATATCTAATCCGCGAAATATCATCGATATATCGGCAACAATCGTGTTTCAGAAACGTCATAGTTTCAAGCTTGAAGTAACACTACTTCAATACAATTTTTATATGTTACTAGCTTCCGCCCACGGTTTCGCGCGCGTGGTACCTTGAAAAACAAAAACTTATCTATCCCACGGGAACCGTACACTTTTCCGGGATAAAAAGTAGCCTATATGCTATTTTAGAATAAAATCTATATCTGTGCCAAATTTCATCCTGATCCGTTCAGCCGTTTCAGCGTGAAAGAGTAACAAACATACATTCATACATCCACACATTTCTTACAAACTTTCGCGTTTATAATATCAATAGAATCTGCCAGTGCTCTTAAGGCGGTACCCCGAGTCAAACTAGCGCCGCCACCTATTTTATCTAATTATTCTGTAAAACAAAGGAATTTTCAAAAAGTGATCGGGTAATTTGTGATACCTATCATAAGCTTTTTTTTAATACCTCTGTAATAATTTTATTTTGTATAGTTTAGGCAGAGAGGCGAAAAAAAGAATTTAGTGTCCACCAAGTGCAACTTCGTATCTCTTGCTAAATTAAACAAAATAAAACTATTACAGAGGTATTAAAAAAAAGCTTATGATAGGTATCACAAATTACCCGATCACATTTTGAAAATTCCTTTGTTTTACAGAATAATTAGATAAAATAGGTGGCGGCGCTAGTTTGACTCGGGGTACCGCCTTAAACGATGAAGGAAAACATCCTGAGGAAACCGGCATAACCTAGAACAAAAAATCGAAGGTGTGTGTCATAGGCTAGTATTCTTATAAGCGGCGATGGACTTACGACCTGTCACGTACGGAATACTAACTGCTGTGCAAAATGTGGGCATGTACCAAATGTCATGTTTGGACGTAGCTCTGACTACCCTCTTTAAATATCCGCAAAGATCTAAGTAACTAAAGATCTGAGGAAGATATCTACCGAAATTCGATGGTGTGTGTCATAGGCTAGTATTCTTATAAGCGGCGATGGGCTTGCAACCTGTCACGTACGGAATACTAACTGCTGTGCAAAATGTGGGCATGTACCAAATGTCATGTTTGGACGTAGCTCTGACTACCCTCTTTAAATATCCGCAAAGATCTAAGTAACTAAAGATCTGAGGAGATATCTACCGAGCTCGGGGATTACAGTCGTGATCATATTTCTTCATATTAGAATCTGTCGGAAACTCGTGATTATTGATGTTTCATTTATCTTTTTGTTATAGTATGGCAGGCAGCACATCGAAGTCGCCAAGAAAATCCAGAGGAACGACAGTTCTGATGAGGAAGAGGATCCGCCCATACCTGACGATAAACCACCTTCGGCCATCATCAAGGAGAATGGAGTGGGGAATGGTAATAACTTCATCATCTTCCTGCCCTTTTCCCACGTTATGTGGTCGGCAGAACATGCGATCTTCCATCTCCCTCTATCATTCGTCATCTAACTCGCTCCTTTCTTACACATGTCATCTTTCCACAATGGCCGCCACCAAAAAAAGGCGGGCAAAATTACACAAATTTTGCCCTTACGGTGGTTTTTTAATTTTTTTGTTTAATTTAACTTGTTTTCTGTATAACAAATCTGCTGTCACCTTCGTTCAGGTACCCTCAACACTGTGATAGAGAGGGACGAGATACTCGGCCCGTCACCAGAGTTGAACTACAAACGAAGTTCCAGTCAGGAGAGAGTGAACGGACGCCAGCTCGATCAGGGAAAAGGAGAGGTAACCAGAGGAACACCTGGGGCCTTACCATAAGCTCTTCGGGCAAGATCAAAGTATTAGCTGTACCCAAAGATTTAAATCGCAGATATGCCCGTACGGTACTGAGACCGCGCCGTTTTGTTGCCACACGAAATGAGATAGCTCGCTCATTTGGCACACCAAATATTTTCAGTTTCAGGGTACAAAAGGAATGAGTATATTTTTTTACGAAAGATGGTGCAATATAATTGCCCAATAAATGGTGAAATAAATGTTTGGTTAATTTTTTACTAATAATTAGTGTGCGCGCATCGGCATTTTGTTAACACACACAAGTAAAAACAGTGCCACAGTTTTTGGCGTCCGGGCATATCTACGATTTAAATCTTTGGGTGTACCTATCTAAACCGAGTTTCAAACAAATCACAAAACTTTTTTGTATGAAATATAACCAATAGTTAAAAATCTCCATATCCCAAGGTTTGCTGGAGGAGAATGCCATTAGTTTTAAGTTTTAAGATGTATTAATCTGTGTACAAAGAATAAATAAATAAATAAAACAACTCATCAAAAAATCCTATACTAACTTTGACACCCCATTTTACCATTATGGAGCTAAAGAAGTATTACTTCAGTAGGTCTACCATGAGTTTTCACAATCTACACTCGCTAGCGACTGTAGTTAAAAAAATGTATGAAAACTTGTACAGCGCCTCTAGCGGATAGTTGGGTAAGTACTAAAACGTTACGTAGTTAACTATCCTACGTCACAGCGTGCTACATCGACTGTAGTTTGCGCTTCATTCATTTGCTTAGAATTTGGTACCATGAGTAACAATTTTGACAGATGTCATAGTAACGTACTATTACTACTGTAGTAACGTCAGCTGATCTAAATGTGACAACTCATGGTAGACAGTCGTGTGGTCTGTACCCCTAGTATGAGTTTTTGATTTACGAAAACTTTTTTCGAATAGTATCCTCTCATACATTTACCTCCATCGGAAATGTTAAGGAACTAAAATAAGGTCGATAATATCGAAAATATTATCTAATCGGCAGTCCCAGCAATGCCTTTCAAACAGAGTTTTCACGATATCAACTTTATTTTAGTTCCGTAACATTTCCGATAGAGGTAAATGTATGAGAGAATACTATTCGAAAAAAGTTTTCGTAAACTATCAAAAACTCATACTAGGGGTACTGAAGTACATTCGTTTTGTTTTGTTTTCAGAAAACCCTGGATTTCCATCTGTCTCACTGCCTAGACCTGGTGAAAGCCGGCATGGAGTCCATCATTGAGGACCAGGTCACGTCCGTCTTCGAAGCTGAGGAGTTGCGCAGTTGGAACCTTCTTACAAGGACTAATATGTAAGTGTTTATATCACGACCTTCAGACCGCGGATTCAAACCTGATCGTGCAACAGTGCTCTTAAACGGTGAAGGAAAACATCGAGAAAACCGGCATACACTTAGACTCGAAAATTCGATGGTGTGTGCCACCAGTGCTCTTAAACGGTGAAGGAAAACATCGAGAGGAAACCGGCATACACTCGAATCGAAAATTCGAAGGTGTGTGCCATAGGTTAGTATTGTTAAAAGCGGCGATGGGCTTGCAACCTGTCACGTACGGAACACTAGCCACTGTGCAAAATGTGGGCATGTACCAAATGTCATGTTCGGACGTGCCTCTGACTAACCTCTTGAGATATCCTCAAAGATCTAAGCAACTAAATGATCTGAGGCAGATATCTACCGAGCCCGGGGATTACAATCGTGATCATATTTTTTTACGTAATCGCGTGTATCAACAGTAGGGCGATTATGGATCTTTGCTTACAATCAATGTCAATACGTTTTCATTGTAATCAAGTAATTTGGTAAGACATAAAAGTGTTTATTCAATCAATTTGTGCCAGTTTTGAGAAGTGTTGATTGTATCAGAGTTCCGTAATCGGGGCGCTGTTCTAACAATATGTATCATTGCAGGCAGTACGAGTTTCTAACATGGCGTCTCACCATAATATGGGCTATGGGATTTATAGTTAGATATATGGTGCTGCTGCCTCTGAGAATCATGGTGTTCTTCATTGGGGTAAGTTTTCTCAGCATCCTCGTACACTGATGTGTAACCATCTACATACTTAACTATTCAGGCGACTTCATTTACTAAAAATTCAGGCGACTTCATAGCACAAAAACTTTTATTCCACTTAAAAATGTGTAGTCTTAACTTTCACATTATAATATTTGTTGTTGGTGTATTAATTAATTGTCTCTGTAAATAAAATTACATTCCTATGTATATACATATGTATACAGGTTGTAAAAAGACGTAGTATAGTAGAAGTACTATAACCCCCTAAAGTTTTCGGTAGTCGTTTTTTTTACACCTATACATAATTACATATTTATATACATAGGAAAGTATTATTATTTATGGAGAAAATTTATGATACCTACACCAACAACAAATATTATAAACGTGAAAGTTAAGACTACACGTTTTTTAAGTGCAATAAAAGATTTTTAGTTAATGAAGTCGCTTGAATTTTCAGTTCATGAAGTCGCCTGAATTTTTAATTAATGAAATCTGCATTTTTAGTTGATGAATTGAAGTAGCTTGAATTTTTAGTTAATGAAGTTGCTTGAATTTTCTGTTAATGTAGTCGCCTGCATTTATATTTAATGAAATCGCGTGAATTTATAGTTAAAATAAATAAAATTGCAGGGGTGACTTGATTTTTTTGATGAAAAGTGTATATTAGATATTTTTTTAATGATTCAACACTTATGATGAATAACTATTAAATAATATTTCAAAGGAATTCTTTGAACCCGCACATAGAATTCTTCTTATTCGAACCCGCGTCCAGCGTCCAGGCTAACACATTTATGTTATTCATCAAGTGTCGATTTACAAATAATAAGTACACAGATAATTATGTGTTTTTTTTTATAAATCACCTCTCACATTCTAACTAAAGGTCCTCACAATGTTAGCGACAACAACCGTAGTTAGCATGTTGCCTTCCGGGAAGATCCGGCGTTACTTCGGAGCCTTATCCTACAAGATATCCCTCCGGACGATAATGAGAGGCCTATCAGGCACAATATACTTCCACGACACACAGTACATGCCTAAGTACAATGGTTTCTGTGTTGCCAACCACACCAGTCCGATCGATGTCGGTATACTCAGCGTGAACACTTGCTTCTCTTTGGTACTTTATTTTTTTAGCTGGCAAGCATTTTGCGCTTGGTTATTGTGACTGTCCATATTTTGAAAGTTAATGGCTGAATGGTTGTAATTCTGTTGTTCCGCGGAATAAACAGAATAATAAAAAAATATGCTAGAATGTTAAATTGTTACCTCTTATATCTGGGTTATATTATTATTTATTACTCATTCGCCCTTATGAGCACCATAAATAGCGTTTTTATTTACGGTAGAGAAAGCCGCGTTTAGAAGTAACATAATATGACAAGAAGTAACAATTCTGACGGCAAAACTGTCATGTTTATTATTAGTATTAAACTTATGCCCGCCTTCCACTGCGAGCGGAGCGGCCTCCGTACGGACTCCGTTTAACTTACATTACCCTTTTTGAGTAGAAAGTGGGCCCCGCCTTCCTCTAAAAAAGGGTAATGTAAGTTAAACGGAGTCCGTACGGAGCCCGCTCCGCTCGCAGTGGAAGACCGGCATTATGGTTGGTATTTATCGCGTTTTATTCACCTATTTTTCCCGACGTTTCGACAGGTTTACACTGTCGTGGTCACGGGACGACTGTCATTTTTGTTATGTTTTTGTTTCGTCAAATCACAAATTATTTTTTTCTTTATTTCTCTTCTGTAGAAAAATAGCTATTAAGGGTGTTCATGTTAAAGGAAAGGTCATACGGTTTATGTACGTTTGAAATTGTCATATCGTACTATCTTGGGTTGTTTGATACAATGTCTCGTACAATACATTATATTATGCATTTATTATATCATTGCATTATATTATTGGTGCGCATTCATACTCATACCTATCGATAAGTAACAGGTTTTTTGTACTTAAACATCAAGTAGACTTGTTAAATACTCTACCGTAATACTTTAGTCTGTTAGTTTTGATTGAAACAATTGCTGCTAACTTTCAAACGCGGAAATCCCGAGAATTTTGAACAAAACAGCCATCTTTTGTTAAAAAACTGACAGATGCCTTAAACAAGAAGAAAAAATACCTCTTACGAATACTCGAACCAATGTTCCATTTTTAAAATGCATTTATAATCCGTACATTGGCCCGTGTCAAAATATCTTACAAATACTCGAACCAATGTTCCATCTTTAAAATGCATTATAAGTTGTACCAACTACAACTAATGTGTTCCATTTTTTAAACGCAGCTATAAGCCGTTCATTATCAAAATACCTGTTACAAATACTCGATCCATTGTGTATGTGCCATTTCTAAATTAGCCGGGCTCACTAGGTGTGGTGGCTGGTGGTGTCCACCTGGTGCGTAGGGACGCTTCCCGACGGGCCGTGGAAGCAGCGCGTCAACTCGACCACCGCGCATGCGTGCTTCAATCTCCTCTCGCGCTGTATCTCCGCTCTCATCACGTATCACGACGAGCACAATAAGCCAGCGAATGGGATCTGCGTCGCGAATCACACGAGCCCCATCGACGTACTGGTGCTTATGTGTGATAACTGCTACTCGCTGGTATGTAATTTCAGGATTATTAGCATTAAACGGTTATTTATCGCGTTTTATTTATCTATTTTTCCCGACGTTTCGACAGATATACTCGTTTAATAGTAAGTACCTGGGTGACCGAGCTTTGCTCGTTTTTTTGGGGTAAACGACGTTTTCTAAATATGAAACCTAGCTTGATCGATTTATCACCCCCGAAACCCTCCTGCATACTAAATTTCATGTAAATCGCCGGAGCCGTTTCCGAGATTCCGATTATATTATACATAATATATATACAAGAATTGCTCGTTTAAAGGTATAAGATATTTATATATAATCTGAATCTCGAAAACGGCTCCAATGATTTTCATGAAATTTAGTATTCAGGGGCAAAAAATCGATCTAGCTAGGTTTCATTTTCAATAAAACGTCGTTTACTAAAAAAAAACGAGCAAAGCTCGTTCCAAAAATCCAAGTAAGTACTTAACATTAACGGGTATTTATCGCCGTTTCTTTCGCTGTGATGATCGCCTTGGCTGAATTTTGTTGATGGCCAATTCTCCTATATTTGATATTTTACCGTTTAAAACAAAACCTCGATTTTAGAGCTCGCTTTTCAAGCCGTCACAAACGATCTATAGATAGTTCAACTTATCCAAATCACTGCCAGATGGAAGCGTCCCCAAGACGCTGGCGGCAATACCACGTTAAGCAGTCGCCAGACGCACACTGACTTTTCGTCCGCCATCGGTCGTTCGGTCATGCATTCGCCAAACATATTGACTGCTCGAGCTGTCGACTGCTCGAGCGCATTTATCTCCGCGGGCGGTTGTGCGGTCAAGCAGTCGTCAAACACACTGACTGCACGAGCAGTCCGTGTATGGCGGCCCTTAGCACCCTGATAGTCATCACTACTTAATCCGCATATCTTTCAAGGCATAATTCAGCACAGTACACAAGTATCTACTATTAAGTGTAAGTAAGTAAGTGTTTGAAAACGGCCTCACTATTCATAAAGGGGTAGTTTAATGTATTCGTCCATTTTGCTTGTACACAGAAATTAGCTTTTGGGGCGAGCATGAATGCTTTGGGGTTTGAGCTCTATGTCGATACATTAAGAATGGTTTTTGAATATATGTTGGTATGTTTAGTTTTAAGGTTATAATATATCTATCTGTATTATGTGAGTTTGTATAATATTGGCCAAATTCTTAGTGAAGTTCTGTATCACGTGTCAAAATGACCGCGCTGGTTAATGCTTAGTTTAGAATTAAAAAACAAGCAAGTTGAGCTTTAAAAAAAGTCTAACAATTTACTCGACTGTAAAAGAGGGTAATGTAGTGTATTTATGTGAGTTCCTTTGGCTGTCGCTAGAGCCCATACGGCTGGACAGATTTTGATAAATGAGGTGTTTAGGCGAGTTTTTTTATTTTTTTTTGCAATTTTAATGTATGTATGTATGTATGAGTTCCTTTGGCTGTCGCTAAAGCCCAAACGGCTAAACAGATTCTGATAAATGAGGTTTTCAGTCGAGTTTTTTTAATTTTTTGCAATAAATACTATTTTAAGTTATTTTATTGTATTTTTTTAACTATATCCACAATATTTCAGATTGGACAAAGGCACGGTGGTTTTCTAGGGCTCCTACAGCGGGCGCTCGCTAGGGCTTCGCCCCACATCTGGTTCGAGAGATCTGAAGCTAAGGATAGGAATGCTGTCGCCAGAAGGTACATTGAAATTGTTGTCAATAACCTAATTACAACATTTACATTTTGTAAAAAACTAGCGGCCCGCCCCGGCTTCGCACGGGTGCAATGCTGATCTATATCTATATAAGAGCTTAACCTGACTGACTGACTGACTGATTGATCATCGCCGAGCCGAAACCTCTGAAGATATAAAGCTGAAATTTGGAAGGTGGCTTTCTTTTATAACAAAACCACCCACTAATGCGGGGTTTTTGGAAATTCCACCTTTGAGAGGGTGAAAAAGGGTGAAAACGTTTGTATGAAACTTTTTAACGCGTGGAGCGATTTTCATGAAACTTTGAGTGTACATTGTAAATGCAAAATGAACGGACACGTATTTCAGGATTTTTCAATATAATCTTAATAAAGGGGTCAAATGGGGTGTCAAAGTTTGTATGGGATTTTTATGAGTTGTGTGATGTGTTTGAAACTCAGTTTAGATACTTTAAGTGAACGAAGTCGCTGGCGGGACAGCTAGTACTAAATATACTAAAAGGTTTTTATTTACGACATCACAAGAAACCTCTAAAATTATGAGTGTTTATAAAAAAAAAAAAAAAAAAAATATGATCACGACTGTAATCCCCAGGCTCGGTAGATCTCCTCAGATCTTTAGTTACTTAGATCTTTGAGGATATCTAAAGGGAGTAGTCAGAGGCAAGTCCAAACATGACATTTGGTACATGCCCACATTTTGCACAGTAGTTAGTATTTCGTACGTGACAGGTTGCACAGGTGTCTTAGTTTCCTTACGATGTTTACCTTCACCGTTTAAGAGCACTGGCATTGCGAGCTACTTTCAATATGATACGTTTTGTAAAAAAATAAGCTTTTTGATTGAGCGAGCGAAATTTCAGTGGCAAGTGGGGAGATTTTTCGTTCTATGTTTATGTATAGGCGACCAAGAAATTGGTTTGCTACTTTTGATGACATCTCCCAGTAACATAACTATTCGCTAAGGATTACTATGACAGATTCTGACGTAGCAGTTATTAATCTGTCAAGCGAAAATAGCCCTTGATGTTTTGTACGTGCAAATGATATTCAGCCTTAAAGTGGTAAACCAATTTCTTGGTCGCCTATACCTATATGTTTGTTAGAGCATAACTTAAGAACCGTTAATCCAATCTGCATGAAATTTGGAAGGTCTAGAGATTCTCCTGTAGATTTGCTGGGAAGCATATGAGCTTAACCGGGTTGTAAAGAAATTGGGTACCAAAGTCGAAAAAAAAGTTTTGAAATTTATTGAGTGGGGTATCAAATGAAAGGCCTTTACTTGTACATTCCAAAGTTAGTTTTTATTTTTATTCTTAGATAAATAGTTTTTGAAATATAAGGACTAAAGTAAAATTAAGAAAACCTCTGACGTCTTAGCACGGGTATAAGTACCTACCTAGGTAGGATATTATAAAAAAAATGATCACGACTGTAATCCCCAGGCTCGGTAGATATCTCCTCAGATCTCTAGTTACTTAGATATATACTTTGAGGATATCTAAAAAGGGTAGTCTGGCACGTCCTTGGCACTTGCCCACATTTTACACATTTTGCATCATCAAATATTTCTTTAATAAAATAACAAACATTACAAAAACAAAATGTACTGTGCAAAATGTGGGTATGTGCCAAATATCATTATTGTACGTGCCTCTGACTACCCCTCTTTAGATATCCTCAAAGATGTAAGTAGCAAAAGAAGTATGTCAGGATCGTAGCAAGTGGAGATCCGTGGTCTCTGCCTACCCCGTCGGGAAACAGGCGTGATTTTATGTATGTATGTATGTAAGTAACAAAAACAAAAAACAAACACGCAGACGACTTGAGACATTCCATTTTGAAGACGTTTAATAATATATTTGGATTCCAGGTTAAAAGAGCACATCTCGGTACCAGACAACCCTCCCATCCTGATCTTCCCGGAGGGGACCTGTATTAACAACACCTCTGTGATGCAGTTCAAGAAGGGAAGCTTCGAAGTCGGCGGCACCATCTATCCAGTCGCCATCAAGTGCGTCTTTACCCTTTCATTTCTTGTTGAATCCATTCGTAACAAGTGTTACCCTTTCATTTCTTGTTGAATCCATTCGTAACAAGTGTATTACCCTTTCATTTCTTGTTGAATCCATTCGTAACAAGTGTTATCCTTTCATTTCTTGTTGAATCCATTCGTAACTATAATAAAACAACGTTACTTTGCAAAGACAGGCTAATGACTAATTTATTACATCTTCTACACAAAAAACATAGATGGCGGCACTAGCCTTATATTGTAGATATCATTACAACACCCCCACTATATCTAACAATATAAAGAGTTAAATATTAAACAATTTGCACACCTAATTTATCCAAAAATTTATAATGTTTAATGGAACATAAACTCTTAGTGAATAAATCAGCAGGCATGTCGGCTGTTGGCAAATACCTAACACTCACAACTTTATTTTCTACACATTGTCTACAAAAATGATATTTTATATCAATATGCTTAGTTCGCTTATGATAAACTGGGTTTATGGTTAACTTTTGTGCACTCTGGTTGTCATTGAAAAGATCAATAGTATACATTTCCTGTGTTATTTCATACTGTAAATTACGCAAATAAACCGCTTCTTTACAGGCTTCGGTAATCGCCATGTATTCGGCTTCGCTACTCGATAAAGCAACAGTTTTCTGTTTTTTTGTTTCCCAAGATATTACACAACCAGATAAAGTGAAACAAATTCCAGTGTATGACCTTCTATTAATGATGTTTCCACCCCAATCAGCATCAACAAACCCTTCTAGTATTGAGCTTGCATTACCAGAATACTTCAAGCCATAATCTCTAGTACATTTTAAATATCTCAATAAACGTTTTACATAAGCACAATGTTCTTTAGAATAACAATTATTAAATTGGCTTAAATAACTAACTGTATATGCAATGTCTGGCCTGGTTAACACTGCTAAATACATGAGACATCCAATTATTTGTTGATATGGAAAATTACCTTCACTATGTTCATTGTTAGATATATTCAACTTACTTTCCATTGGAGTCTGAATTGGTTTACAATTACTCATATTAAACTTTTGCAACAGCTGATCAATATAATCTCTCTGACTTAATGTTATTGTATGCTGAGATTTATTTACAGTTATGTTTACTCCAAGACACCTCTTTATTTCTCCTAAATCTTTAATTTTGAATTGGCTAGCTAGTACCTGCTTTAAATGTTTAGTTTCATTAATATTATTTGAAAAAATAAAGAAATCATCTACAAACAATGTAACAATAGTTTTCAATTGATCTTGCATTTTGAAATACATACACGGCTCTATTTTAGATCTAATATAGCCTACATTTAACAAACATTCATCTACTCTCTTGTACCATGCTCTAGAGGATTGTTTGAGCCCATAAATAGCCTTTTTTAATTTAAGTACCTGACCATTTTTGGTTCTTTCTGGAAAACCTTTTGGTATCCGCATATAAATAGTTTCCTCTAGAGTACCATTCAAGAAAGCAGTTGTTACATCAAGATGAGCTGTATTCAAACCTAGTTGTACTGACAATGCAAAGAGTAACCTCAAAGTAGTATGTCTCACCACAGGAGAGAAAGTTTCTGTAAAGTCCACACCTTCAACTTGTGAAAAACCTTTGGCTACTAAACGTGCACGAAAACGGACTTTATTTTCACTATCAAACTTTTTTCGAAGCACCCACTTGCATTGCACAACTCTACCATCTTTTGGAGTGTCACTCAACTCCCACGCATCATTGTCTTTGAAACACTGTAGCTCCTCTCTGACAGCAGACTCCCACTGCTCCTTTTCCGGTCCGTTTAAAGCATCATGAAGTGACAAACCAGCCGCATCTCCATATGTTTCATTGTCAACACAAAGGTTTGAGAACCCATATCTCTCCGGAACTTGCCTTATCCGTTTGGGTCGGCACTGCGGAGTTTTTTCTTCAACATCCATCAGTGTGTTGTCAGCGTCTTCATAGTCACTGGGAACATATGTCTCATCATCATCTTGAAAACTGTCTACAAAACTTTCAGTTATTTTGACTAGACATTGATTCAGTTTCTCGTTGTGTATCATCAGGTTTCTTACTATCCCCCACTGAATCAAAACTCTGATCATGCACTTCAATGAGATGTTCTGATTTTGATTCTTTCTCAATGATGATCACATCTCTACTAGTTGACACTTTCTTTGTTTCTGGATTGTAGACCCTGTATCCTTTTATATTATCTGGATATCCTATGAGAATACATTTGGTCGCCTTCTTGTCCCACTTTTTTCGTTTTTCTTTTGCTACATGTACCATAATAGTGCTACCAAATATTCGTATGTGACTAATATCCGGCTTGGAGCCAGTCCACAACTCATAAGGAGTTTTATTATCCAATGCTGCTGCTACAATTCTATTTTGTAGGTACACTGCAGTATTTGTGGCTTCACCCCAGAACTCTTTCTTTAAATCTGCATCAAAAAGAAGACACTTCGCCTTTTCTACGATTGTACGATTGAATCGTTCACACAATCCATTTTGTTGTGGTGTATATGGATTGGTCTTCTGATGAATCACACCAGCACTGTTAAGACAATCTTCAAATTCTTTATTGCAATACTCCAGCCCGTTATCACTTCTTAATACTTTGATTGTTCTCTTGGTTTGATTTTCCACCTGAGCTTTGAAAATTTTGAAATACTTCAAAGTCTCATTCTTGTGTTTTAAAAAATAAACAAATGTCATCCTACTATGATCATCAACAAACAACAAGAAGTATCTTGAGCCACCTATAGACACAGTCTCCATAGGTCCACAGATGTCTGTATGCACAATATCTAGAAGATTACTGCTTCGCTGGCCAGTACTGTAAAACGGCAACCGGCACTGCTTCCCTTCACAGCAGGTTATACATGAGGACTTGCTTATATCAACTTTTTCATCAAGTGACATACCCTGCACAGCGTTCTTCATGTGATTCAAATAATCTTTATTTATGTGTCCTAGTCTGCGATGCCATGTTAGCCCTGACACAACCGATGCTGCTAAACATTTTTGTTTTGACAGATTCATTTTGTATACTCCGTTGGCCAACACTGCCGTAGCAACTAGCTCATTCTTCTGATTATAAACTGAACAACCATCTTCCGTGAAAGAGATACTGTTGCCTTTCAAAATCAATTGGCTAACTGATAACAAGTTTGTGGTTAAGGTTGGTACACAATACACGTTTTTCACTGTGATGTCATATTCGCAGTTATCTGTTGTAGTTGTGATATTTACATCGCCAGAACACAATACTGACACCTTTTCACTGTTAGCAACAACAATTTCTTTTTCTTGTTTATACTGTGCGTTCATAACCCAGCTTTCATTTGCTGTAAGGTGTACGCTTGCGCCCGAGTCGATATACCATTCTTCTTTACTGAAGTTTCCACTAAGAAACACTGCGCTAAAGGCATTAGACTGCATTCTATCCTTATTTTTCTGATTTGACGAGTTGTTTTCGTTGTTTGTACACTGATTTTTGTAATGGCCGATTTGTTTACATCGGTAACATTTTATCTGCTTGACGTTGACGTTTGACTTTGATTGACCAGTGTTACTAACATCGTTCTTTCGGGCCATAGACAAATTATTCGTTTGTTTTCCTTTGAACTTAGAACGAATGGTAAAAGCACCGCTAACTTCACTCTCGTCGTCGTGACTTGGCAAATCCATATCCAGCAATTTTGTTTTGATGGAATCTGCCGTTATAGGAATCCCAGAATGCTCGATGGCCATGATCATAGGGGAGAAACGATCAGGCAATCCCGCCAACAGCAACGATCCTGTCCACTGATCATTAATTTCGAACCCTGTTCCACTGAGTTTCTGTGCTGTATCGATAATCTGCGTCACATAAGACGTCATCGAACTGCAATTCTCTCGACGAACCGAAATCAAATTCCGCAATAGACTTATCCTTCGTGAAAATCCGTTGTCGTCGAATAACTGTTTTAGCTTTTCCCATAATTCTTTTGAAGATTTAACATTCTTCACGTGTACGTATAAAGACGGGTCGATCGTCATTATCAATTTCGCTTTGGTTTTTTCGTCGTCAGTCGTTTTAATTTCTTTTCCGGCATCTGGTTTCACGCAATGCTTCATGCCTTCCAGGATTAAGAAATTCTCTGCTGCAAAACACCATTCGCTGTAATTGTCGCGTCCCGTTAACTTGGGAACGTTGACTAAATAGTTCGTTGACATTTTTTAAACTACGATACATAAACCAGTCCACTGCGATTTTAATAACAATCCGTCACAACACAGTTCAATCGCGTCTCGAAAATCGTCTTATAACACTTGCTAGCACTGCAAAATACTGGTTAAAGACAAAAATCGCGATTAATTATGAGGGAGCGGCCCATAACCTATAATAAAACAACGTTACTTTGCAAAGACAGGCTAATGACTAATTTATTACATCTTCTACACAAAAAACATAGATGGCGGCACTAGCCTTATATTGTAGATATCATTACAACAGTAACAAGTGTATTACCCTTTCATTTCTTGTTGAATCCATTCGTAACAAGTGTTACCCTTTCATTTCTTGTTGAATCCATTCGTAACAAGTGTATTACCCTTTCATTTCTTATTGAATCCATTCATAACAAGTGTATTACCCTTTCATTTCTTATTGAATCCATTCGTAACAAGTGTATTACCCTTTCATTTCTTATTGAATTCTTTCATAACAAAGTTAATATACCCTTTCTTTTCTTATTGAATCCATTTATAACAAGTGTTACCCATTCGTTTCTTATTGAATTCATTTATAACAAAGGTATTGATTACCCTTTCATTTTTTATTGAATCCATTTTGCATTACTCTTTTCTTTCTTATTAGCATCCGCCAGAGGCTTCGCCCGCATGTTACCTTAAAAAAACAAAAACATATCTATCCCACTGGAATCGTACATATTTTTCTAAACATAAACATCTGCATTCACACAAATGTTAGTCGGGATCGAACCCACAACCTGCAGCGCAGAAGGCACATCTAGTACCAACTGAGCTGTGAGTGCGGTCTTGTAACAAACGAATCTCTCTAACACTTAGTATAACACTTGTAACAAACAAATCTCTCTAACATTTAGTATGCACTCGTAATAAACGAATCTCTCTAACACTTGTAATAAACGAATCTCTCTAACACTTAGTATGCACTCGAAATAAACGAATCTCTCTAACACTTGTAATAAACGAATCTCTCTAACACTTGTAATAAACGAATCTCTCTAAAACTTGTAATAAACGAATCTCTCTTAACACTTAGTATGCACTCGAAATAAACGAATCTCTCTAACACTTAGTATGCACTCGAAATAAACGAATCTCTCTAACACTTGTAATAAAGGAATCTCTCTAACACTTGTAATAAACGAATCTCTCTAACACTTGTAATAAAGGAATCTCTCTAACACGTAGATACGACCCGCGGTTCGGCGACGCGTTCTGGAACAGCTCCCGCTACGGCATGCTGCACTACCTGCTGCACATGATGAGCTCGTGGGCCATCGTGTGCGACGTGTGGTACCTGCCCGCCATGACGCGGCACGCGGGCGAGTCCGCCGTGGACTTCGCGAACCGAGTCAAGGCGGTCATAGCCCGACGTGGCGGCCTAGTCGACCTGCAGTGGTGAGTGCTGGTGCTCCACAGTCGTGGGTTCGAATCTGGGGCCTTACCACGAAGTCTTCCACTTCCGAAGTCTTTCCTTCTTCTGCTGAACGATTCCGTTTTAGAAACGTCACATTTGAAGCTTGAAGTAGGTCATGGTACGAAATAACAATTTAATATTAATCGGTAATGTATTATGAATTTGTGGTGAGGCCCCTGGAGCCTTACCACACGCTCTTCGGGCAATATTAAAGTAATATAACTTTGATATATCGTACTACGACATCACACTAATGGAAGTTAAAAATAATTTGTTTATTTCCAGGGACGGACAGCTAAAACGAGTGAAAGCAAAGAAAGAATGGCGAGAAATGCAGCAGGAAGAGTTCAGTAAAAGATTAAAAGGCGAATAAACTCACAGCTAGTATCCAAAATACTAGGTATAGGTCAACTTAGTATCCAACATACTAAGTACAGGTCAACCTGGTATAAAAATACTGGGTACAAGTCAACTTAGTATCTAAAATACTAAATACAGGTCAACATAGTATCCAAAATACTAAGTTCAGGTCAACCTGGTATAAAAGTACTAGGTATAGGTCAACCTGGTATAAAAATTTAATTTAACTGAATTTGATTTTGGAAAGTACTAAGTACAGTCAACTTAATAGCTAAAATACTAGGTACATGTCAACTTAGTATCCAAAATACTAAGTATAGGTCAACCTGGTATAAAAATACTGGGTACAAGTCAACTTAGTAGCCAAAATACTAGGTACATGTCAACTTAGTATCCAAAATACTATGCGCATTTCAACTTAGTATCCAAAATACTAAGTACAGGTCAACCTGGTATAAAAATACTGGGTACAAGTCAACTTAGTAGCCAAAATACTAGGTACATGTCAACTTAGTATCCAAAATACTATGTACATTTCAACTTAGTATCCAAAATACTATGTACATGTCAACTTAGTATCCAAAATACTAGGTATATGTCAACTTAGTATCCAAAATACTATGTACATGTCAACTTAGTATCCAAAATACTAAGTACAGGTGAACCTGGTAGAAGTACTAGCTACTTATACCTGTATTGTACGAAATACTAGTCTCGGTGATACGAACACATTAACAAGAATTGAGTATTGTGTGAATATAATCAATGTTAGATTTACGAGTATTTGTAATGGTGAGGCCACACTACCTTACCGTCTACCGGGCTGTTGCCGCAAGAATTATGACATTAAATTACCGTTTAAATTACTGCATGAACTGAGGGTCTACCATGAGTTTTCACAATCTACACTCGCTAGCGACTGTAGTTAAAAAAATGTATGAAAACTTGGTACAGCGCCTCTAGCGGATAGTTGGGTACTAAAACCTCACGTAGCTAACTATCCTACGTCACAGCGTACTACAGCGACTGTAGTTTGCGCTCATTAATTTCCTTAGAATTTGGTAGCATGAGTAACAATTTTGACAGATGTCATAGTAACGTACTATTACTACTGTAGTGACGTCAGCCGATCTAAATGTGACAACTCATGGTGGACGTACTGGTGTGGTTACACTAGAGTTTACCATTTGTATTGTATAGCTATTGTCTACCACCATTTGCCATATTGATGGGCATTGTAAAATTATGGCCATAAATCGTGGTAACACCAAGGTGTTGTTAAAGTTATCATATCTGTTGCCATATCTGTCGAAGAACCGATAACCGTTGGGGTAAACGAGTTCTCGAGTGGAGACCGCGGCTCGGCAAACGTAGTGTAGGACGCCCTCCGGCTAGGTGGAGTGACGATCTGCGAAAGGCTGCTGGCGGAGGCTGGATGCGTCGAGCTGAAGACAGGGCGCAATGGCGCTCATTAGGGGAGGCCTATGTCCAGCAGTGGACTGCTATAGGCTGATGATGATGATGATGATGATGTTGTTAAAGTTATAGCAATAATTATTGGCATATCACGGTAGTGTGGCCCGACCATAACTGATTGAAGGTGAAAATGATTAAAAAAAATCTTTTTAACTTAAAGTTATGTTTGCTGTATTTTAGTCTTATCTTTAAGAGCGCTGGTGGTGTAGTGGTAGCACCCCTGCCTCATGATCCGAAGGTTCAAACCTGGTCATGCACTAATGAGTTTTGAAAAATGTATGTGCGCAATGCCAGTGCTCTTAAACGGTGAAGGAAAACATCGTGAGGAAACCGGCATACCCTAGAACCAAAAATTCGAAGGTGTGTCTTAGGTTAGTATTCTTATAAGCGGCGATAGGCTTGCAACCTGTCACTTACAGAATACTAACTACTTTGGAAAATGTGGGCATGCACCAAGTGTCATGTGCATCTGACTCTTTAGATATCCTCAAAGATCTAAGTAACTA
Organism: Cosmorhoe ocellata; assembly: GCA_963675405.1. Taxonomy (NCBI): domain Eukaryota; kingdom Metazoa; phylum Arthropoda; class Insecta; order Lepidoptera; family Geometridae; genus Cosmorhoe; species Cosmorhoe ocellata. The sequence goes on along the minus strand of OY776271.1, from coordinate 4,236,412 downwards.
GAGGTCTGAGGAGATATCTACCGAGCCTGGGGATTACAGTCGTGACCATGTCGTCATCCTGTCTTTAAGAGTAGTGATCGTAAGGTCGTGGGTTCGAATCCCGTCGTGCACATCGTGATGACACCGGAAGTCGTAGTACCTAAAAATTTCGATAGTGTCCAGTAGGTCTACCATGAGTTTTCACAATCCGCACTCGCTAGCGACTGTAGTTAAAAAGTTGTATGAAAACTTGTACAGCGCCTCTAGCGGATAGTTGGGTACTAAAACGTCACGTAGTTAACTATCCTACGTCAGAGCGTACTACAGCGACTGTAGTTTGCGCTTCATTCATTTGCTTAGAATTTGGTACCATGAGTAACAATTTAGACAGATGTCATAGTAACGTACTATTACTACTGTAGTAACGTCAGCCAATCTAAATGTGACAACTCATGGTAGACGTACAGTCTAAGAAAGGGGTCTCTTAAGGGCTCTTCAATTCTATCACCACACTGGTACGTAAGAATCATGGATAAGACTAAATAGAGCCTAAGGCCCGGTTTCCACCAAAGCGATTGGAAACGAGAGAGTGTTTGAATAAACCAATCAGATTTCGCTATCCACATCTCTACTCCGCTTAGCATCGGTGGAAATGGAACAAGCGGAGAGAAAATGTCTCATTTTTCTATACAGGGTGTTACCAGATTACTTCCGAAAACTTTAGGGGGTTAAAGTACCCATCATCTTCTCGTACTTGGGTTAGGTTGGAATTGGCACATAGATTCACCTAGCATGTAAGACGTTTCAAAGTGATCCTTGTGATTGTATTGAATAAATATTTTTTCAATTTCAATTTCAATTTCAATATAAACAACTTTTTCTAAGAAACCAACACTGAGCAAAAAAAATCTGCTGATTCATACAAAAGTTCAATACCTACTTGGCTAAAATGTATGAAACAGCTGATTTTTTCGCGCTCAGAGTGTTGGTTTCTTAGAAAAAGTTGTTTATATTGAAGGGTACTTTAACCCCCTGAAGTTTTCGGAAGTAGTCTGGTAACACCTTGAAGTCCATTCATAAATTACGTCACACGTTAAGGGGGAGGGACGGGGTCGACGAAGTATGACATTGTGTGACAAAGGGTGGGAGGGGTAAAATTTCGTGACGTCACATTTAAAAATCTATAATCTCGGTTTAAAGATTCTTTATTTTTCTCAAAGAACATAAATACAGTTCACTTTTAAGAGAAAACAAAACTTGTACTTATATATAAGTATCTACTTAAATTTATATTTTAGTATGAGTGTGCTTGATTATAATATCATAAATGTACAAACTTATCTATTTACTAAAAAACAAAAGAAAAAAAGCAATGGTTGAAAACAAAACAAATTAACCTAGCACAGGTATCTTAAACAAAAGTCAAAAGGTATAAAACCTAGGTATTCAGTTTGTCCCTGCATATAATAAGATAACCTAACTATCCATTACTTCCTAGGTATCCAATCTACGTATTATTAGAATAAATACTTATTTAAACTGTGCAAGAATAAGCCGGCTAGATAAAGCAAAGTAACAAAAACGAAGATGCTAATTACACACAGGCCTACCCTCATTTTTACCAGTACCTCACACTGGCTTAATAATCTAAGTGTTGAAACACGAACTTTATACTATTACTTTACGAAAACCTCAAAAACAAAACTAAATTTGTGTATATATATAAGATACTAATTGTTTTGTCTGTCGACATTTGTGACGTCACACTAGGGAGGGGGGGAGTCTCACAAATGTGACCAGCTGTGACACGGACGGGGGGAGGGGCGGCAAAAAATCATGAAATTCGTGTGACGTGATTTATGGATCCTTGTCGAATGTCGTGCGGCGAACAAGCGGCGCGGCAGAGCGGAGAAGTGTCTAGTCGACTCACTCACACTCGGCTAGCTCACATCTCCAATCAATCATCTCTCTCCGCTACACTCTCCGCATTGGTGGAAATTACCTGCCTTTGCATCACATCTCGTCTCCTCTCCTCTCCTCTCCGCTTTGGTGGAAACCGGGCCTTACAAGTTTAATGAATTACGGAATTTCATGACAAATAAAATAATCTTTAATATCTCGATGTTAATTGTTAAAAGAATGATGGTAAAATGAAAGCAATATATTTTTGGATTGCTCAAATGTGATGAAACTTTTTCGAATGAGTAGGCAGTCGATACGGATTGTGTACCTATTTATTAAAATGTATATTCTTGTAGTAATTTTTTTATATTAATAATTGTGATTAATTATTACTTAATCTTCGTTTTTCAATAATCATAATTATGTAATGGATATAAATATCAGTTTTTAATTAGATGCCTACTGTAGGATATTGTATTCGCATTTTTGTATGAATTTTAATCTTGTATACAGGGTGTCCCGGAAATAGAAGACACCTTGTACGGCTACTAGTTTTAAACAAAATACTGCCTTCTTAATAAACACTAGTTTTTCAAGAAAAAACCGGCCAAGTGCGAGTCGGACTCGCGCACGAAGGGTTCCGTACCATTATATAAAAACGGCAAAAAAAAAACACGTTTGTTGTATCATACATACATACATAAAATCACGCCTGTTTCCCGACGGGGTAGGCAGAGACCATGGATCTCCACTTGCTGTATCAGACGTCTAAATATTTATTTTATTCTTTTTTTTAGTATTTGTTGTTATAGCGGCAACAGATATATGTACATCATCTGTGAAAATTTCAACTATCTAACTATCACGGTTCATGAGATACAGCCTGGTGACAGACGGACGGACGGACAGCGGAGTCTTAGTAATAGGATACCGTTTTACCCTTTGGGTACGAAACCTGAAAAAAAAAACATGCTATTTGAGAAAAATATAAGACAATATACAATATGGCGGCTCCAAGAAGCTCTTTTTAAAAACTTTCAGTCAGGTTTATTTAATTTCTGCTATGAATAGGGACGGACAACGGAGTCTTAGTACCTAATAGGGTTCAGTTTTACTTTTTGGGTACGGAACTCCAAAAAACGAAAAATATGCGTTTTGAGAAAAAATATAAGACAATATACAATATGGCGGCTCCAAGAAGCTCTTTTTTTAAAACTTTCTGTCAAGTTTATTTAATTTCTGCTATAAATACTAGTTTAAAGTGTTTCTATTATTAAGGCAGTATATTTATAATTTTTTTCAAACACTTTTAAGGGTTAAATGATTAAAAATGACTGAAAAAAGTTTCAATAATCTAAATATTATAAAATTTGACCGACTGAATGAATGACTGATCGACTAACTAAATGAACGACTGACTGACTGACTGTCTGACAGACTGATTGACAGACTGATTGACCCACTGACTGACTGATTGACCGACCGATTGACTGACTGACTGTCTGTCTGTCTGTCTGTCTGTCTGACTGACTGACTGATTGACTGACTGACTGACTAAATGACTGTCTGACTGACTGACTGACTGATTGACCGAGTGACTGACTGACTGACTGACTGACAGACAGACTGACAAATCAACGCACAGCCTAAACCATAAGTCCGAGGTGCATTAAAACGGGAATCCCTGAACCTCTAAAGCAGTGATTCCCAAAGTGGTCCAGGTGGACCCCCAGGGGACCACGGGAGACTCGACGGGGGTCTACGTTGGACGTGACTAAAAATGGGGGTCTACAATCGTAAGCAGGGGGTGCGTGAAAATTAATTTGGTTTCGATAGTGAAGAACTAAAATGTTGGCTACAAACTCAGCCACAACGCAAGTTTCCATAGATAGATAGATCTAATCTTCACTTTTTTTTTTTCAAGATTTAGAAATTGGTAGTAATGTAGATGCAGGGGGTCCACCGGATCCAGCAAAATTTTGAAAGTGGTCTATGAAAGAAAAGAGTTTGGGAACCACTGCTCTAAAGGGTGCAGGGAGGTTTAAGTTTTTATGAAAAAACATTACGCGAGTAAAGTCGCGTGAGTTTCACTAGTCAGTGATACAATCACTGCGTATTATTATTACAGTGAAAATGGTGATTAATATAAATATGATAATTTGGGCGATTTTGATGTTAAAATCGAGCATTTTGTATTAATATTGTGTTGTGATGAAGTTAAATTGTAGAGGCGTTGTGGCGTAGTGGTAGCACAGCCTGCCGATCCGAACACCGCAGGTTCAAACCTGGTCGTGCACCAATTATTTTTTCCATTCGAAAAATAAAGTACTATTTGACATTTAATGGTTCATTTTTGGGGCACTGGTGGCGTAGTGGTAGCAATGTTGCCTGCCGATCCTAACGTCGCGGGTTCCTGATCATACAATGGATTTATCCAATCGAGAAAATGATGTCCTTTGTTAGAATACATTGTGAAGAAGGCATTATCCTAAAACTAAAAATTCCGAAATTCCAGTCCGTATTCTTATAAGCGGCGATGGGCTTGCAACCTGTCACGTACGGAATAGACTATATTGGGGTTAATTCTGTTCCGCAGACTAACTTAAAAATGTTGAACTACAAACGATCTTATTTGGTTCACCCCAAACTGTTAAACTCTTTTTAGTAATTTATTGTATTTATTTAGGTAATTGATGCATTTAGTTATTGTATACAAAATGGAAGAAATATAACCTCAAAATGTATAATTAGGTTATTGAGTTGTGCTGTTAAGGTGGTTTGTTACATTCGTGCGCGAAATTCGAATAACATGCGTTGTTCTCTCTAAAACGGTGACGGAAAACATCATGAGGAATCCGAATCGTAGAACCTAGATGTGTAAAAGTAACAAATAAAAGCGTACCCGTATGTATTCGTTACTATAACAGTACTCGTTACTATTTTGTCGTTACGTTACTCGTTACTTCTGATAGTTACTATCGTGTCATTACGTTACTCGTTACTTCTGATAGTTACTATCGTATCGTTACGTTACTCGTTACTTCTGATAGTTACTATCGTATCGTTACGTTACTCGTTACTTCTGATAGGTACTATCGTATCATTACGCTACTCGTTACTTCTGATAGTTACTATCGTATCGTTACGTTACTCGTTACTTCTGATAGTTACTATCGTATCATTACGTTACTCGTTACTTCTGATACCTCATAACATGCTGTTATGTTAGAGCAACGAATCGAGTCGTATTGCGTACGCTTACAGTACATATGACGTCGTGGCGTCGCAACATTCATCATTTGTAGAAAACATACTTATACATTAAATACCATACGGCATATTAAGGTGCATTTTTTAGGTTTTTCGTATTTTTAACCAGACTTTCTTTAAGTTATTCTAAATTTATTTGATTTTTTGCAATAGATTTACTATTTTGTGAAAGGAAACAGTGTAAGTAAAGGTAAATGCGAGTAACGATATGCAGTCGTGTGTAACGTTTCGTTACTCGGTACTGGATGGCGTACCCGTTACTCAGTACGTACCGAATACATACGGTTTGCTACAGGTGTAGTAGAACCTAAAAAAATTTAAGACATGTGACTCACAAAAGAAGCATCCTTAATCTTTTCAGCACACTGGTTTAAAAAAACTGGTGCCTATGATTATATAATAATATATAATAGAATATTTCTTACGTTCCTTAGTTATTTCATTTTAATTTAAATATATTAACTTATTGTATTTCGCGCCCGAACAAATCATTATATTTGTTTCATTTTGTTCAATTTAGGAATTTTGTAAATATAATCTTTGAATTGTTTTCGTAAATTTAAAAATGTACAGATGTATATTAATCGCTGTTTTTCTAGAAAACAAGGTTTTTAGTTTTTGAAAAATCTTAAAAATGGTAATGATTTTAGCATTTGAGTCCGTATTGGAAAGAAATTGTAACAGTCCCCTCTGACTACTCATAATATTACTATGATATTTCGTACCACGACCTATAAAAGTTGTATTGAAGTAGTGTTACTTCAATCTTGAAATGTGACGTTTCTGGAACATGATAGTTTTTAAGAGCTTATGGTAAGATAACTGTACAACGTTTGTTCTAGAAAAACAGTGAATTTAATATCACGGTGTATAATGCTTACTCAATGTGAAAACTTAAATATAAGGTTAATGACATAAGGTTTCTAATGGATTTATTTATAAAAATGTATTGTAACTAAAGTAGTGATTGGTTCAAATAAAAGAGGCCTACATATATATATTTGTTTCACTCACACTAAAAAGCGCTGGTGGTGTAGTGGTAGCACCCCTGCCTCACGATCCGAAGGTCGTGGGTTCAAACCTGGTCGTGCACCCAAAGATTTAAATCGTAGATATGCCCGGACGCCAAAAACTGTGGCACTGTTTTTACTTATGTGTGTTAACAAAATGCCGATGCTCACACACTAATAATTAGAAAAAAATGAACCAAACCGTTATTTCACCATTTATTGTGCAATATTGCAAAGTTTCGTAAAAAAAATATAGGTACTTATTCCTTTTGTACCTTGAAATTGCAAATATTTGGTGTGCCAAATGAGCGAGCTATCTCATTTCGTGTGGCAACAAAACGGCGCGGTCTCAGTACCGTATGGGCATATCTAAGATTTGAATCTTTGCGTGCACCAATGAGTTTCTCCATTCGTAAAAATATGTGCGCAATGTCAGTGCTTTTAAACGGTGAAGGAAAACATCGTGAGGAAACCGGTATACCCTAGAATCAAAAATTCGAAGGTATGTGTCATAGATTAGTATTCTTACAAGCGGCGATGGGCTTGCAACCTGTCACGTACGGAATACTTACTACTGTGCAAAATGTGGGCACTGGGCATGTACCAAATGTCATGTTTCACGTGCCTCTGACTACCCTCTTTAGATATCCTCAAAGATCTGAGGAAGATATCTACCGAGCCCGGGGATTACAGTCGTGATCATATATATATTTCTTCATAATATTAATAGGATAGATAGGTCACGGGATGACTGTCATGTCAACCCGTGACCACGACAGTGGGTAAACCTGTCGAAACGTCGCGAAAAATAGGTAAACAAAACGCGATAAATACCCGTTTAATATAATTATTTTTATGTAATTTTCAAAAGCTAAAATCTTTAATAGTAACTATAACAGATCACTGGCTAAAATATATAGGTAGATGTAATTCTGTTATACCTACGTTTATAACGTCATAAGTTGACCTCATTTATAAAGCTTAGAGGATACCTATAAAAATAGCCTCAGGTATTAAGACTAATACCATATAAACTGGTTAGTTGACTTTTGTTAAGCCTTTTGAGAACATGTCGAGAATTTTAGTAGCTTTCGCTATTTTAGCTACTATACAAGGTAAGTGTTTTGAGTGAGATATCTACTTAAAGTATTATAAAATGTGTATTATAAATTATAATGAGCGCTGGTAGTGTAGTGGTAGCACCCCTGCCTCACGATCCGAAAGTCGTGGGTTGGAAAATTAAGTGCGCAATGCCAGTGCTCTTAAACGGTGAAGGAAAACATCTTGAGGAAACTGGCATACCCTAGAACCAAAAATTCGAAGGTATGTGTCATAGGTTAGTATTCATATAAGCGGCGATGGGCTTGCAACCTGTCACGTACGGAATACTAGTGACTGTTCAAAATGTGGGCATGTGCCAAATGTCATATTTGGACGTGCCTCTAACTACCCTCTTTAGATATCCTCAAAAGATCTGAGGAATATATCTATCGAACGAGGATTACCAGTCGTGATCATATATTATTATTATATTACATAAAGGTTAGTAAACATCAAATCAAAAATCATGAAAATCGATCACGACATGACTTTATTTTACCTATCTATGTCCTGAATGACTGACTGATGGATCAAACAGCCCAAACCACTGATCGGCTCCAACCATTTTCATGAAATTTAGTAGGTATGCAGGGGGTTTCGGGGGCTATAAATCGATATAGCTAGGATTCATTTTTAGAAAACGTCGTTTACCAAGTAATAATAATTAATTATTAGTACCTACCTGTACTAATTATTAATTATTATATCTAACATATGTGTTATTTGCAGATATTCCTGCTGTGTTTGCTTTAAAATTATCGTAAGTAAACTAGGAATTTCATTGACTTATATAATTTATTATATAACCTATTACTTATACTTTAGAGATTACACACAGGTACATTTATAAACAGCGATTGTCTGCAACTTTGTTTGCGTAAGTAATATTTTTACAAGTAAAATAATTGTATTTTAGTACCTACTTAATACATGTAGGTATTGTAAGTACAGGTTGTATAAAATGACTTAAGTGCAATTGTCGCAAAAACTACTTTTGCCCTATCCATAATGGAACGCATGAAATATATATAACTAGCTGTCCCGCTCGCGACTTCGTTCACATAAAATATCTAAGTCTAATATAAAGTTTTAGACCAATCGCACCACCCGTTAAAAAAGTCCCATACAAACATTGACCTCCCATTTGACCTCTTTTTAAGAGTTATATTTTAAAATCCTGAAACACGTATTCATTTATTTTGCATTTAAAGTACACAAACAAAATTTTAGACCAATCACACCACCCGTTAAAAAGTTCCCATACAAACATTGACCCCACATTTGACCCCTTTTTGAAGATTATATTGAAAAATCCTGAAACACGTGTTCATTTATTTTGCATTTACGGTGCACAAACAAAGTTTCATGAAAATCGCTCCACGCGTTAAAAAGTTTCATACTAACATTTTCATCCTTTTTCACCCCCTTAGAGGTGGAATTTCCAAAAATCCCGCCTTAGTGGGTGGTTTTGTTATAAAAGGAAGCCACCTTCCAAATTTCAGCTTTCTATCTTCAGCGGTCTCGGCTCGGCGATGATCAATCAGTCAGTCAGTCAGGTTAAGCTCTTATATAGATATAGATTTTTAATTTTTCAATATTTCCTTATTGGTGTATTTGTTAATTTAACAGTTCGCATTTTCAGTGACAACACTTAAATTGTAAACAAATGATTTTCAGTAACTGTACTCTCCCCGCATATCCAAAAAACGGTAATTACACCATTGAAGTTCCCCTCGGTGACCTGAAACCTGGCGACTCCGTGTACTCCTACGTGCTGAGGGTCTCATGCTCCCCTGGCCACCAGCTCGTGGGTCTTGAAGACCCTAGCTGTCTTCAAGGGCACTATGCGGAACTACCCGATTGCATCCGTGAGCTATCTATAACTAAAAAAAAAATGCTGGACAATCCACACAGCATCATCTAGCCCCAAAGTAAGCTACTCAAAGCTTGTGTTACGGGTACTAGATAACTGATATATTATATACATAGATAGATATTTTTTATTATACATAGAAAACACCCAGACCAACGGAACAAATTTCTGCAGATCGTACACAAATTTGTTCCGCGGCGGGAATCGAAACCGCAACCTCTTGCGTCGCAGGCGGACTCTCGCCCGCTGCGCCACTGAGGTCATCTGATAACTAGCTTCCGCCTTCGGCTTCGACCGCGTGGTATCTTGAAAAACAAAAACAAATCTATCCCACGGGAACCGTACATTTTTCCGGGATAAAATGTAGCCTATGTGTGCTATTCCGACTATTGTGACTATAATCTATCTCTGTGCCAAATTTCATCCAGATCCGTTAAGCCGTTTCAGCGTGAAAGAGTAACAAACATACATACATTCTTACAAACTTTCGCGTTTATATATTAGTAGGATAGTTCACCCAACGCCACAACAAAACAACGAATGTTGAGTGACGAGGATGGATAAGATAAGGAATGAGCATATTAGAGGAAGTTTGGAAGTAGTGGTGACAGAAAAGTTGAAGAGTAATAGGTTGGCGTGTGGGTATTTTATGAGGAGGGAAGAGAGTCATATCACAAGAAGGGTGATGGATTTGAATGTGGATGGATGAAGGTAGCGGTAGACCTAAGAAAAGATGAATGTGTGTGAAAGACGATATGTGTAAGAAGGGAGTGACTACTGAGATGACGGATGATAGATAATAGATTATCCCGGAAAAAAGTACGGTTCCCGGGATAGATTTAGTTTTGTTTTAGTTTTTCTAGGTACCCGCGAGCGAAGTCGTGCTAAAAAAATCTTAGAGTGTTGTAAACGTGTTGTAAAGTGCTGTACCTGGCTTTACGGTTGTTTTTCCAGCGATTTGCCAGTGGGAAGAATCCAGTACGGTATCGTGTGGACAAGAATCTACTTGTTACGTGGATAGCTTGCCGCACGTTCTTGGCCGCAGCTCGAGCCGACACCAGAAAGATGATGGTATGTTTAGAACAGTCCTAGTGCGACCTTCAAACGAGCTTGGTTGTAAGGCGGGCCACCACTAGACCAGTCTTGCCACTGCTTCCAGAATGTAAAAGGGCCATTTAGATGGAGAGAGTTTCTCGAATCGAAGATACGATTATCGAAAGAATATTAAAACATTCACGATTGTCGCCCTGCCCCTTAGGCGACAATTGCCTCACAATAGAATATCTGTCTCCGTGTAAACAGAACTACAAAGCGATAATTGTATTTCGAGTTTTTGTGCCTTAATGATGTATGAAATAATCGTAGGCGAAAATTTAGTTCTTGCGTACGATTTCTCGCCAAGAAATGTTCTAGAAACTATCTCCATCTAAATGGCCCTTAACTACTAACGCACTGGTTCAATAAACTCATAACAAAAACGATAAAGCTAAGTTTTAATAGAGTGCGGTGTGATTCCTACTCCATTCCTGAGCGTGGTGTCGGGGGGTCAGCCGGCGGCGGTCTCAGAACTGCCCTGGCATGCCGGCATCTACTCTAAACTCTTCGCACCATACAAGCAGATATGCGGGGGCTCTCTTGTCAGCTCAGCGGTCGTTATATCAGGTACTAGCTTCCGCTCGCGGCTTTGCTCGCAAGGTACTTACATAAAATATAGCCTATGTTACTCAGGGATAATGTAGCATTGTAATGGTAAAATAATTTTTGAAATCGGTCCAGTAGTTATTGAGTTTATTCGTTACAAACAAAAATACAAAAATACAAAACTTTCCTCAGAACTTGATTCACGAGCTTTTCGGGCAATATCAAAATAATAAATCTTATACCCTTATACGAACAATTCTTGTATAAATACCTATATAACTAGCTCCCGCCCACGGCTTCGCCCGCGTGGTACCTTGAAAATAAAAACAAATCTATCCCACGGGAACCGTACATTTTCCGGCATAAACAGTAGTGTGTTATTCCAGGCATAATCTATATCTGTACCAAATTTCATCCAGATCCGTTCAGCCGTTTCAGCGCGAAAGAGTAATAAATATGCATCCAGACATCCAGACATCCTTACAAAATTTCGCGTTTATATATTAGTAGGATTTTAAAATGGACCCTCCCTTGTCACACAATGTCACACTTCGTCGACCCCCTCCCCCTTATCGTATGACGTAATTTATGGATGGCCCCATCATAAAATACAGCTGGCCATTGCTTCTGGGACGACCTGAAGAAGCAGCTCCCGGCGGCGGACTACGCGGTGGCTGTGGGCAAGATTTATAGACCCTGGGACGACCCTCATGATGAACAAGCACAGAAGTCTGATGTAAGTTGCTTAGTGTTGAGGTATAGACAAAAAAATAAAAAAGATTCGATCAAAGGATGGTTTTATGCAAACCTGCACAATGTAAAACCCAATTATAAAATTGATAACATTAATTTGAACAAAATTGACAATAAAGAACCACGGCGTTTCCCGACGGGTTAATGGTAAAGGGTAATGGTAAAGGGTAATGGTAAATGGTAATGGTAAAGGGTAATGGTAAATGGTAATGGTAAATGGTAAATGGTAAAAAAAGGGTAGGTAATTGGTATAAAAAAAGGTTTTAAAAACAAGCTTCAAATATGACGTTGTATTAATTTTCGTGTTCTACTCAGCAAACCATTTCATTTGATACCTATCCTATACTCTGGTAGTGTAGAAAAAATAACTAGTCCGCCATCTTGGATGATCTGCCATATTGGAAAAAGAATGACGTCATTTAGGCACTGTTTACTTTTAAACTTACGCGATCTGAACACATTATTATTAGTATTAGACGGGTATTTATCGCGTTTAAATTACCTTATAAGGACCGGACCTTATATACCGGAGGCGGTAGCTCCTTGTACTCCAGTCTACCCGTGACCACGACAGCGTGCAAACCTGTCGAAACGTCGGGAAAATATAAGGTAATTTAAACGCGATAAATACCTACCCGTCTAATACTAATAATACTGTTTACTTTGACAGGTGCTTGAGGTTAAAATCCCACTTCGTTTCCTCGGAAGCGCCGCCAACTTCCAGGAGGACCTGGCTCTGGTGGTGCTGCGAGATCCTGTCTCCTTCACCAGGGCCGTGAAACCCGTCTGTCTCAACTTCGATTACGACTTCGACCAGAACCAACTGAAGAACGGCTCTATCGGCAAGGCGAGTATCACTACATACCTAGTATAAAACAAAGTCGCTTTCTCTGTCCCTATTTCCCTATGTACCTATGCTTAAATCTTTAAAACTACGCAACGGATTTTGATGCGGTTTTTTTTAATAGAAGAGATTCAAGAGGAAGGTTTTTATGTATAATACATCCATGACAGTAGAGGAACACTGATAATTTTAGAGGTTTTTCTAATGTGATGTAGTAAATAAGCACATTTTAGCATTTTAGTGTATTTATTATCAGCATTGCACCCGTGCGAAGCTGGGACGGGTCGCTAGTTTTAGAATAGAATAGAATATAAATCTATTATTTTACGTCACGTTACAGATAACTTAGGTTTAATTATGAAGCGTTGTTAAGGTGACAATAAAACAGGCAACCATTCAGCATGAGCTGCAGCAGCACAGCACACATTGTTTTTTTAATCCCCGACGCAAAAAGAGGGGTATTATAACTTTAAGTACATTTCATCCAACGGATCTAGGCATTCGTGAAGTTAGCCACAGGTGCGAGTTTGCGCATGTATCTACGTACAGTCCCACCGAAACCATACCTCCAATTGCTCCCGAAAAACGATACTGCGCAGCTCTTGCGACTAACTTTACGAATGCCTAGATTCGTTGAGCCAACTATACACTTATGTGACAGGTGGGCGGCTGGGGCCTGCGAGCGCAAGATGGGCGCGCCTCACCGACGCTGCAAGTCGCGTACATCCCGACGATAGATATCGCTCAGTGCATAGCGGAGTCTGAGCCCTCGTTCCGCGCCTTCCTCTCCGGTGACAAGTTCTGTGCTGGATACACTAATGGTATGGTTGAACCATCAGCGACCAGTACCTAGGTCTACCATGAGTTGTCACATTTAGATTGGCTGACGTTACTACAGTAGTAATAGTACGTTACTATGACATCTGTCAAACCTGTTACTCATGGTACCAAATTGTAAGCAAATGAATGAAGCGCAAACTACAGTCGCTGTAGTACGCTGTGACGTAGGATAGTTAGCTACGTGACGTTTTAGTACCCAACTATCCGCTAGAGGCGCTGTAGGCAAGTTTTCATATATTTTTTTAACTACAGTCGCTAGCGAGTGTAGATTGTGAAAACTCATGGTAGACCTAATGAAGACAGTACCCCTAGTATGAGTTTTTGATAGTTTACGAAAACTTTTTTCGAATAAGTAGGTAGTATCCTTTCATACATACATTTACCTCCATCGGAAATGTTAAGGAACTAAAATAAGGTCGATATCGTGAAAACTTGGTTTGAAAATCATTGTTGGGACTGCCGATTAGATATTTTCGATATTATCGAATCTTATTTTAGTTCCTTAATATTTCCGATGGAGGTAATGTATGAAAACATAGGTTTCTATAACTATTCGAAACAAGTTTTCGTAAACTATCTAAAACTCATACCAGGGGCACTGTTCGCCAGAGACCGTGCGTTTGAGTAGTCAGTTTTGTTAGTTTTACTTTTAATAAGTATAATTTTAGGGGTGCATTTCTGTTGGCGTTTCCAACAGTAATGTCAAATGCAAGTAATGTGTCATGGTACGAAATATCAAAATGACATTACGCCCGAAGAGCTCGTGGTATGGCTTCGAATCCGATCACACAGCTTATTACCATTTGTCCCCAAGGAGACAAAACGTCCAATTTTTCCCCCTCTTAGCAAGGGGACTTTTTTGTACCAACTGGGGGGACAGATGGGAATAATCCTTAATTACTGCAGGCACAGCGGTGTGTAAAGGCGACAGCGGCGGCGGGCTCTCGTTCCGGGCGGAGACAAATAGGGGTATTAGGTACTTTCTTCGCGGGGTGGTCTCCGCCGCGCCGAAGACCGAGCACCTGTGCAGCGTGTACCACTGGGCTACGTTCACGCACCTGCTGCGGCATCAGCACTTCATACAGGCTACACTGGTCAGTTCTACCCCCTGGCATGAGCATAGTGTCTTCTCTACAGAGCAGTAGGTACCCCTAGTATGAGTATTTGAGTTTACGAAAACTTTCTTCGAATGTAAGAAGCAAATGGGAGGCAATTTTCGAATAGCATTTCAACGTTAAATACCACATGTGACTGTTCATCTTGACGCTGACGGTCACAAACTATTTACGTTCTGACGCTTTAAGTGTTGCCACTGTGAATGTGGTACTTTGACATCTGTACCCCTAGTATGAGTTTTTGATAGTTTACGAAAACTGTTTTCGAATAGTATCCTTTCATACATTTACCTCTATCGGAAATTTTAACTAAAATAAGGTCGATATCGTGAAAACTTGGTTTGAAAATTATTGCTGGGACTGCCGATTAGATATTTTTGATATTATCGAATCTTATTTTAGTTCCTTAACATTTCCGATGGCGGTAAATGTATGAAAGGATACTATTCGAAAAAAGTTTTCGTAAACTATCAAAAACTCGTACTAGGAGTACAGATGTCAAAGTACCATTCACAGAGGCAACACTTAAATAGAGTCAGTACGTAGTTTGTGACCGTCAGGATGAACATTCACCTGTATTTAACGTAGTAATGCTATTCGAAAATTGCCTCCCATTTGCTTCGTCTATATTTATGTATTCTATGTACCTATGTATTTAAAAAAAAAAGTATAATAATATCTGGTTCCCATAGTACAATCTTTGCTTAGTTTAGGGCTTGAGGGTGTTGCGTGAATTTGAATGTATTATTCTAATAGAAATAGATATAAACTAGTATTTATGGCAAAAATTAAAAAGTTTTTTGTATCTATTTACAGGGTGTCACAATATCACGGGTGGAGCCTTTAGAATGACGTTCGCAAAAAGGAAGAAAGTTTTTATATAATAAATACACAAAAAACTGTTAAGTATTTTATTTTATTGTATCAGCACACCACAAAAACACCTATGTAGGTACTTACAGTAACAAATATTATCGACTTTTCTATAATCACAGCAAAATGCATTTTATTCCGTGCTTCGGATTTCAATGATTTCAGTCAATATATATAAATTATTTCTTAATATTACATTTGTAATAAAAAACCCTTTAACCACACTGTCTCTGAAAACTAGTCACTATAAGAGTTAGCGTCAGAATTATGACTCACCTCTCGTAT
Organism: Cosmorhoe ocellata; assembly: GCA_963675405.1. Classification (NCBI taxonomy): domain Eukaryota; kingdom Metazoa; phylum Arthropoda; class Insecta; order Lepidoptera; family Geometridae; genus Cosmorhoe; species Cosmorhoe ocellata. The sequence goes on along the minus strand of OY776271.1, from coordinate 4,220,926 downwards.
AAAACGTTGAAATGCTATCCAAGAATTGCTTCCGAATTGCTTCCATCAATGAGAGAATTGCTTCCTTGGTCTACGACGCAGAGTGACCGGCCATCCTGAAGTCAAAATTTCCGGTCACTTCTAAATGTTGAATTTCGTCTAAAATATAGAGGAAGCAATTCTCTCATTGATGGAAGCAATTTGGAATCAATTTTTGGATAGCATTTCAACGTTGAATACGAGAGGTGAGTCATAATTCTGACGCTAACCGATAATAACAATAATATAATTTATTATAATACACCCAGCGAGAAGGCGACGCGGCAGACCAAAACGGAGATGGCGGGACGAACTGGATAAATTTCTAGCTGACTGGGAGAGAATATATAAATATAATAAATAATAATAATAATAATTTATTATTAAACTGAGTAAGTTAGAAATGCGAAGTTTGTTCTTAGTTCATTTTAAAGTAATAACTTAAAATACCCCATATTTATATGCTACTAGACTAGCTTCCGCCAGCGACTTCGCCCGCATGTTACCTTAAAAAGTAAAAACATTTATCCCACGGGAACCGTACATTTTTTTGGGATAAAAGGTAGCCAATCTCCTTTCTCAAGCTCTAGTCTATCTTCGTGTCAAATTTCATCAAAATCGGTTCAGTAGTTTAGGCGTGATTGAGTAACACAGACACGAGATACTTTCGCATTTTTAAACTAGTAAAGAAGTAAGGATTTAAAATTAGCTTTAGCTACTGCTATAGAATTAAAGCCTAGATAATTATTTTTATTGAACACGTATTACGTATGTATGTACATAAAATTATGATTTATATTTAATCTAAATTAAAACACATTATAATTTAGACCTAGAACCGAAACTCGTCTAAGCCATACAATAAAAACTGGGCCATATAGGCACCACATTGGGCTATATTATATGCAATTTGTGGCTACCGTCTTGAATAGTTATACTGTAGTTCCGGGCTGGATAAATAAAATTGTCTACTTAGAAGGCCGTATTACAGTATAGGCTATATTTGTACGACCCTAGCTACCAATACTATATCAAAAATAGGTGATATAGGGGACAAATTACTAACTTGGCTGCTAATATAGCTTGTAACAATCTGTGTTTCTCTTTTACTCTAAATTTAAACGAAAATGCGTACTTTAAATTAGCTACAAGCAGGGCCGTTCATAAAGACAATTATTTATGAATATTTTTTTACCCATATTATAATTTAGACTTAACATCGAGCCCATCAAGTCCATGCAATAAAAACTGAGCTATATAAGGCGCAACAACATCGGGCTTTATTATATGCACGTCGTGGCTCCCATCCACGATCCTACACCTGTAGTTCCTGGCCGGATAAATAGCTTCGTCTAATAAGAAGGCCGTATTACGATATAGGCCATATTTGCGCGACTCTGCCGATACTATGTCTAGAATGGGCGTTGTTGGAGTCGTGAATAGTTTTCTCATATGTTCCGGTGAGAAGGCGCTTGGTGTCACAGCTTTGATTCTCGGATCGAACGTGTATCTGAAATAAATAAATAAATATTGGTGAACATTTCACACAACGCCATCTAGCCCCAAACTAAGCAAAGCTTGTACTATGAGAACAAAATAGCTAATAGATTAAATATACATAGGTACATGTTTGTTACTCTTTCACGCTGAAACGGCTGAACGGATCTGGATGAAATTTAGCACAGATATAGATTATAATAATATTATAAAGAGGAAAGATTTGATCGTTTGTTTGTTTGTTTGTTTGAATTGAATAGGCTCCGAAACTACTGAACCGATTTGAAAAATTCTTTCACCAATGTGTAGAATGAACTTTCAGGATGAACATAGGCTATAATTTATGTAGGTACTTCGCGGGCGACGCCGCGTGCAGAAGCTAGTAGATTATAATCTGGAATAGCACATTGGCTACTTTTATCTCGGAAAAATGTAAGGGATAGATTGGTTTTTGTATTTCAAGGTACCACGCGGGCGAAACCGTGGGCGGATAGCATATTATGTTAGCTAGCTAGCCTATGTGTTATTCCAGACTATAATCTATATCTGTGCCAAATTTCATCAAGATCCGTTCAGCCGTTTCAGCGTGAAAGAGTAACAAACATACATCCATACATCCTGACATTCATACATCTTATAAACTTTCGCGTTTATAAAATTAGTAGGATAACTAGTGACGCGATAACACAATGAGTCACTCACCGCACTAGCCCCTTCCCGGCCGGCTCCGTCCACCTTCTTAGTGTGTTGGCAGCATCACATTCGGATATACCTCTTAGTATCCTCAATTTTTCTATTGCCTGAAACAAATATGATCACGACTGTAATCCCCGGGCTCGGTAGATATCTCCTCAGATCTCTAGTTACTTAGATCTTTGGGGATATTTAAACAGTCAGAGGCACGTCCAAATATGAATTTGGCAAGACATTCATACAAAAAAGCGCTAGGACCGAGACGAGATTCTTGCCTGTTCTTCTCGTACTTGGGTTAGGTTGGAATTGGCACATAGATTCACCTAGCATGTAAGACGTTTCAAAGTGATTCTTTTTTCAATTTCAATTTCAATTTCAATTTCAAATTTTAATTTCATTTTGCACTGTAGTTTGTGTTCTGTACATGACAGGTTGCAAGCTCATCGCCGATTGTAAGAACACCTGACACAAAGCTTTTAATTTTTGGTTCTAGGGTATGCTGGCTTTCTCACGATGTTTTCCTTCACCGTTTAAGAGCACTGGCATTGCGCACGCCTTACCACAAGCTCTTACAAACCAACATGTTTCAAAAACGTCACATTTCAAGCTTGAATGAATACTACTTTAATATCATTTTTATAGGTCATGGTACGTAATATCAAAGTTGTACTTTGATATTACGTACCATGACCTATAAAAATGACCTATAAAGGCAGGGGTGCTACCACTACACCACCCGCGCTCTTCAGAATGTATATTACCTGATCCCAGGTTATTTTTCGAGATCTTTCCTTTGGCGCGTTGTATTTATCCATATTTTCGTAATAGTTCGTAAAATATTTCTGAAACCTGAAAAAAAATATTTAATTAATATAGCTTTGTAGATAAAATAGTGTGTGCTGAGTACTCTAAGCAACACTACGACGGTACCCAATGAGGGTACACAATAAGGGTAACAATGAAGAGTATACATAATGAGGGTATACAAAAAGGAGTGTCCATAATGAAAGTGCACAATGATAAGAGTACACAAGAGGGTACATAATGAATGAGGGTGTACATTGAGGAGGGTACATAATGAGGGTGTACATTGAGGAGGGTACATAATGAGGGTGTACATTGAAGAGGGTACATAATGAGGGTATACAAAAAGGAGTGTCCCTAATGAAGGTGCACAATGATAACGATAGTGCTTAGTGAAGAGAGTATCTAATTAGGGTGCATAATGAGGAGAGTATATAATAAGGGTGTACATTGAAGAGGGTACATAATGAGGGTATACAAAAAGGAGTATCCATAATAAGGGTGAGAGGTCCATAGTGAGAATATTAATGATGCAAAATGATGTCAAATTTGGACGTACCTATGACCCTCTTTAGATATCCTCAAAGATCTAAGTAACTAGAGGTCTGAGGAGATATCTACCGAGCCTGGGGATTACAGTCGTGTGAGTGTTTCTTTTGTTTGTTTATGAAATTATTGAAGCTTCAAGGGCCTCACCACGAATTGATAATACATTACCGAATTAATATTACATTTTTATTTCGTACCATAACCTATGCAAGTTGTATTGACTTCAAGCTTCAAATGTGACGTTTCTAAAACGGAATCGTTCTGGAAGACTTCGTGGTAAGGCCCCTGGTGCATCGTTCACTTACCAGATAGAAAAATGTTCCGGTGGTATCCCTCTGGTGTTGATAGGATCGAGTTCAATTAACTTGGACACCTTACCCGGACAGGATATATTGTAAAATTTACCTGAAAATGTCAAATGTTTATTCAAAACTAGCTGTCCCGGCAAACTTCGTACCGCCTTCTAAATTGCTTAGACAACAGTGAGTGTCTTTATTAAATAGTACCTAATAAAGTCTAAATTGACTCTACATTTTATTTAGAAAACGTTTGTATGGGAAATAGAAAAGGGATATTTTTTACCCTCTAAAAGGGTAAAATGTTGGGGTGTCAAAGTTAGTATGGGATTTTTTTAAGAGTTGTGTGATTTGTTTGGAACTTGGTTTAGATACTTTAACGGCCGTTTTCTATATTCTGTCTGCGGTTTTTGGATTTTGGATAGGTATTTGACATTAATCCTATAGAAGTAATGTCAAATATCTATCCAAAATCCAAAAACTACAGATAGATATAACCCGGTCACATTATCTCGAGACCTGGCGTCGTTGACGTCACGTCGCGTCGGCAACGAAATTGCTAACCGTACTGACGCACCGCGCGGGGAGGTGAAAGGAGAACGGGGCGGGAGGTTCGCATTCCAGCGAGGTCTCGAGATAATGTGACCGGGTTGTAGAATATAGAAATCGGCCGTTAGTGAACGGGCGAGCGGGACAGCTAGCTAATAAAATAAATAAATAAATAATGCTGGACAATCCACACAGCATCATCTAGCCCCAAAGTAAGCTACTCAAAGCTTGTGTTATGGGTACTAGATAACTGATATATTTAATACATGATGTAGGTACATAGATAGATATTTTTTATTATACATACACACCCAGACCAACGGAACAAATTTCTGCAGATCGTACACAAATTTGTTCCGAGGCGGGAATCGAACCCGCAGCCTCTTGCGTCGCAGAAGAATGAAGATACTTACCAATGTAAGCTCCCATGGAATGTCCGATCAGCACGAATTTATCCCATCGAAAGTGGCTGACCACAGCATCCACGGAGTACACCAGGTCATAGGCAGAGATCATCAGACCCGGGGGCAGTCGGTCAGATCTACCACAACCAGGGAACTCCATGCCTGCAAAACAATTTCACTACTTCCCTTTGGCACTACCGCTTGGCTCTACTAGTAGAGTGAAGGGAAATTTTACTTTCCCGTGACACTATCATTCTTATTGGCTGATTAAACGCATATAATAAAATTTCCCGTGGATTACTTGACAGTAAAGCCGGAATAACATTACGAAATTAGTGACCTCAGTGGCGCAGCGGGCGAGAGTCAGCCTGCGACGCAAGAGGTTGCGGGTTCGATTCCCGCCGCAGAACAAATTTGTGTACGATCTGCAGAAATTTGTTCTGTTGGTCTGGGTGTTTTCTATGTATAATTAAAAAATATCTATCTATGTAATAATGTATTAAATATATCAGTTATCTAGTACACATAACACAAGCTTTGAGTGGCTTACTTTGGGGCTAGATGATGCTGTGTGGATTGTCCAGCATCATTTATTCATTATTAGTGTCATGCAACTCATGTCATGTTGAACTCAGTTTCCCGAAAGTAGTGTCGATATATGCGAAAGTAATTTCGTAAAATATTAGTCGTGAAATCCACAGTATCACAGTAACCATGGCCCAACAGCAACAAAGCTATATTTTTCTATGTTCAATGTTGCTAAAGAGATAGTTCTATAAACTTAAAGAAAGACTATCAAGAAACTACGAGACACAAGTTTCACGTTGCATCTACACTATGAAATTAGTTGCAGGACACTAATTTCGTAATATAAATCCAGCTTTAGCTGTTGCAACATCATGCAAATGCAATTTTAATGAAACTAAGCCTATAGCTTTCAAATAAGATGAACGAAGATTACATGAAAATCTGTCGAGTTGTTTTATCATCCGAATTGTGTGATTGGTGAATCCGTGAATTTAATATGTGAATAATGGTGAATGTAAGTGTAATTTTAGAACAAAATGTAAATTTTTGTTTAGAAACGATAACAATCTTATTATAGATACAAATCGATTTATCTTAACAAAATTACCTGGTTTAGTAATAGTCTGTGGAACAAAATAATTACATTCTTTAAAAGAAAATAAATAAAATCAATATTGGTGGACAGTTCACACAACGCCATCTAGCCCCAAACTAAGCAAAGCTTGTACTATGGGAACCACATAGCTGATAGACTAAATTTACATAGGTACATACATACATAAAATACATAATAACACTCAGACACAGAACAAACATCTGCGTTCATCACACAAATGTTAGTCCTGGGGATCGAACCCACAACCTGCAGCGCAGAAGGCAGAGCTACTACCGACTGAGCTGTGAGGCAAGTCTATCAAAGTGAATACAAAGTTCAAAGTTCAAAAATGTTTATCATACTAATCCTACTAATATTATAAACGCTAAAGTTTGTAAGAATGTATGAATGTTTGTTACTCTTTCACGCTGAAACGGCTGAACGGATCTGGATGAAATTTGGCACAGATATAGATTATAATCTGGAATAGCACATAGGCTACTTTTTATCCCGGAAAAATGTACGGTTCCCGCGGGATAGATTTGTTTTGTTTTCAAGGTACCACGCGGGCGAAGCTAGTTGTTAATAATGTCATGGGGCGCAATGCAGAACAACGGATTTCTAGTTCTAAATAAATTCATGAGATGGCGTTAGGAGTATCAATTCCTATTAATGATTGCGTAAAAATCATAAAAATCCGAAATTATGCACCGAGATAAATATTTTATATTTTAACTATGTTTAGACTAAATAAACTCATGACGAGAACATAAAAAAAACCTTTCATAACAAAATTTAAAAATTTTTGCAATATATTTTGCACCTTGCGGCCAGTAGCGGCAACACAATGATATTTTTGAACCAACTATATAGTTTCTTACTTGGTGTTCATAGATGGCGCCTGAAAACTTATTTCTATTCTATATATTCTGGAGGATATAGTACGTGTGAGTAGGTACCTTCATAGATCTATGCTCGAAAAAAGTTCAAATTTATCGGAAGTTCGTGTGGAGTGGATGTAGGTGTAGGTACCTACCTCTGAGTAAAGTAAAAATGTACTACAAGGATGTAGGTGTACCTACCTACTTTTTTACGCAACAAGTAAATGGCTTTCTTCGATTATTCTTGATCAGAGATGGCTTTGGTTGAACGAAATAGGTAGGTACCTACCTACACAGGGATATATCCACAAATGCAGCACTTTTTACAAGGCTACTTATTACTCCGAAAATTAAAAAAAAGTACATTGAAGTAGGTATTTACATATAAGTAGTCTACTAGTAGGTATTATTTATCTGGGGTGTTACTAAATTGTGAAATTAAAATCGAAGTCTTTATCAAGACTTAGCTAGGTAGGTACCTACGTACCTACTTGCTGCAGAAAGTGATAATTAGTGATCGCACTGTCTGTTCTGTAGGTAGGTAGGTACCTAGGTACCTAGGTACGCAATGACGAACTCAATTTGGTCGGATCTGAATTTAGAGACTAGGTAAAAATAAAAATGGTTATTTTTTGTTTTATTGATTTTAGATAGGTATATATATATATATACAGTCGTGGTCAACTAATTAGGGACACTCTTTGGTTAAACCGAATTGTGAATTTATTTTTTATTTTCCAACGAGTCTAAACCATATTCCATATCTCTTACATGTAAGTATAATTAGTCATTTATGTGCCCGATTATACAAACAATAACAACTTCTTAAACATTAAACCTCTTTACAGTATAGCTGATAGATTATCGTAGTGCTATTTGTTCAAATAATGCTGGCTGGCCATTTAATTAGGGACACTGAGATATTGCGTTCTATTTTCAAAATTTGAATCTCAATACTTTTTTACTTCTTCTCTTATTGTTTCGTGGTAGTTTTGGCGGCAATCCCGATATTTATTTTAAGTTTTGAAAAATATTTTGAAGAAAAATGGGTAAAAATAAAAGTTGCGATCCAACACTACGAAAAATTATCATGAAGTTTGTTGTCGAGCATGGTTGGCCATACCGAAGGATAGCAGAACATTTAAATTGTTCAAAAACTATGGTATACAATGCAGTGCAACATGTCAGACGCAATAACACAGATTTAAATGTGCCCAGAACAAAAAGATCGAGAAAAACAACTCCGCAAGAAGATAGAATGATAGCCAGGTTAGCTAAGAAAGATCCGTTTCTAGGCTCTATTTTAATTAAACACGAAGTGTTTGGGACAGACGAAAGAGCTGGTGTCTCAGCTAGGACCGTTCGACGACGTCTGGTAGAAGCAGGGTTGTTCGGAAGAGTGGCTCGCAAAGTACCGTTGTTGAAGAAAGAACATAGAAATGCTCGTTTGGCGTTTGCACGTAAATATGGACATTGGACCTACGCCCAATGGCAACATGTATTATTCTCTGACGAGACCAAGGTTAATTTGATTTCTTCAGATGGAAGGCAATACGTACGGCGTCCAGTAAAAGCGGAAATGAATCCAAGATTCACAAAAAAGCAGGTGAAACATGGCGGTGGAAACATTAAAATGTGGGGTTCATTTTCTGGACGTGGAGTGGGACCTGTGAGGAAAGTTCAGGGTAACTTAGACCAACATCAATACAAGGCAATATTGGAGGAAACGATGCTTCCCTATGCTGAGGAGCATCTCCCTATTATATGGACGTTTCAGCATGATAACGACCCAAAACATACCGCCCGTTCAGTCAAGTCGTTTCTTACCAGTCAGTCAGTATCGGTGCTAGATTGGCCAGCAAATAGCCCGGACCTTAACCCAATCGAGCACCTTTGGCACGAAATCAAGAAAAAAGTAGCCACTTATCGTACCACAACTTTAGATGAACTTAATGAAGCTTTTTGTGAGGCATGGGCAAACATTCCTGTCGAAACATGCCAGAAACTGATAATGTCTATGCCACATCGGTGTCAAGCGGTAATTACTAACAAAGGTTTTGCTACTGGGTACTGATTTTACACGTAATAAAATGGAGCTGTTAAAGATATTATAATACTGCAGATTATTAGTTTTGTTTAACTCTATTTTTCATTATAGTTTACTGTCCTTAATTAAATGTCCAGCTACAGAATTATACCTTAAAATTGAATACATGTTCAACCTTTGATATTAAATACTTTTTTCTATTTATTTATTCTTTTATTTACAGCCATTTAAAGCATAATAATCGGACCAAATTATGCAAATAATAGTTACTGAGAAATCAATAGGGTTTTATATTTGTATGTACATAACCGGTTATTGTTCTTCACTATCTTGCATGTCCCTAATTAGTTGACCACGACTGTATATACATATATAAATTAAAATGTAAAATAAGTGTATAATAAATGTAAATTAAGTTTTTGTATAGGTATATACAGGGTGTCCCAAAAAGTAGTGTCAAGCGAAAGTCCAGAGATAGAACACCCCTTGGGGTACCCGAATCACCCCCATGTATGTTCCGCGATTTTCTATAGTTTTCGAGTTATTAATTTTTTTCCCAATTTTTGAAAAAAATACGATTTGAACAACTTAAAACATTTTTACAAAAAAAGTAGAAAACTTTCTTGAGATATTTTTCTTGCTACTGAATTTTAATGAGTTGTTCTTTTATGCATCAAATAATCAGCTACGTGACTTTGATGAAAACTATGAAAATGTTGGTGTAAAGTCAAATAATTACATTCGGTGAATTACGACTTAAATTTTCAACTTTAAATTAAAAATCTTAACAAGTGATTTCATGGTTCCTAAATAAATCTAAAGAATTTTCCAGATTCTCAGCTTTCATAATCATTAAAAAAAAGTAGTACTTAATAGGCTACTTTGGCTAAAACCGGCTTTCAGAGACGGTAAGGTGGAAAATTCTTAAAATAAGATACCTGATTAAAAAAAAAATTTTGGCCATTTTATCATTCCTAAGCTTAATTTGTTTGTTAACTAACCAAAAATGACTACAAAGAATTAGTTTATGCCGAAAAAATCAGCAATATGGCCGAATTAGGAACAAAATTAAGCGGGCCGAAAAAAAAAATTAAGGCACTTAAAATAGCTTTCATACGATTAAAGGAAACCTTTTTAAGACGATGTAGGATTTGTATTGACTAAGAAGGTTGACATTTTGAAGACTTTTGGTAAAAAATTAATAAATTTTACTAGTTGTTTTATTTCACAAATTTAGCTAAACTAAATAAATAAAACCTTCAAATATGAATGAAATCTTACTTTCCTGCAGTCATTTTTGGTTAGTTATCAAACGAAGTAAGCTAAGGAATGATGAAATGGCCAAAATCTATTTTTTTATCAGGTAGCTAATTTTAAGAATTTTGCACCTCACCGTCTTTGAAGGCCAATTTTAGCCAAAGTAGCCAATTAAGTACTATTTTTTTTTAATGATTATGAAAGCTGAGAGTCTGGAAAATTCTTTAGATTTATTTAGGAACCATGAAATCACTTGTTAAGATTTTTAATTTAAAGTTGAAAATTTAAGTCGTAATTCACCGAACGTAATTATTTGACTTTACACCAACATTTTCATAGTTTTCATCAAAGTCACGCAGCTGATTATTTTGATGCATAAAAGAACAACTCATAAAAATTCAGTAGCAAAAAAAAAATCTCAAGAAAGTTTTCTACTTTTTTTGTAAGAATGTTTTAAGTTGTTCAAGTCGTATTTTTTTCAAAAATTGGGAAAAAAATTAATAACTCGTAAACTATAGAAAATCGCGGAACATACATGGAGGTGATTCGGGTACCCCAAGGGGTGTTCTATCTCTGGACTTTCGCTTGACACTACCTGTATATACAGGGTGTCCCAAAAAGTAGTGTCAAGCGAAAGTCCAGAGATAGAACACCCCTTGGGGTACCCGAATCACCCCCATGTATGTTCCGCGATTTTCTATAGTTTACGAGTTATTAATTTTTTTCCCAATTTTTGAAAATTTACGACTTGAACTACTTAAAACATTCTTTAAAAAAAAGTAGAAAACTCTCGAGATTTTTTTTTTGCTACTGAATTGTTATGAGTTGTTCTTTTATGCATAAAATAATCAGCTACGTGACTTTGATGAAAACTATGAAAATGTTGGTGTAAAGTCAAATAATTACATTCGGTGAATTATGACTAATATTTTCAACTTCAAATTAAAAATCTTAAAAAGTGATTTCATGGTTCCTTAACAAGTCTAAAGAATTTTCGAGACTCTCAGCTTTTATAATCATTAAAAAAAAGTAGTACTTAATAGGCTACTTTGGCTAAAATCGGCCTTCAAAGACGGTGAGGTGCAAAATTCTTAAAATTAGCTACCTGATTAAAAAATAGATTTTCGCCATTTTATCATTCCTAAGCTTAATTTGTTTGTTAACTAACCAAAAACGACTACACAGAATTATAAAAGCTGAGAGTCTCGAAAATTCTTTAGACTTATTTAGGAACCATGAAATCACTTTTTAAGATTTTTAATTTGAAGTTGAAAATTTTAGTCATAATTCACCGAATGTAATTATTTGACTTTACACCAACATTTTCATAGTTTTCATCAAAGTCACGTAGCTGATTATTTTATGCATAAAAGAACAACTCATGACAATTCAGTAGCAAAAAAAAAATCTCAAGAAAGTTTTCTACTTTTTTTTAAAGAATGTTTTAAGTAGTTCAAGTCGTAAATTTTCAAAAATTCGGAAAAAAATTAATAACTTGAAAACTATATAAAATCGCGGAACATACATGGGGGTTATTCGGGTACCCCAAGGGGTGTTCTATCTCTGGACTTTCGCTTGACACTACTTTTTGGGACACCCTGTATATATATATATATATATACATACCTATACAAAAACTTAATTTACAATTTATGTAAGCTATCTAGGTACTTATTAAAAAAATATTATATACTCAGGTAGGTACACTAACTAGGTAGGTACCTGTACTTACCTACCTACCTAAACTAAATCATCCCAAATAGGTACCATAGGTAGGTAACCCTTAGAGCTAGGTACCTACCTACTTAAAAAATCACAGTGTGATAGATCAATATGATTATCATTTATCATCACCATCAGTCAAAGTAAAATCCTACTAATAATTATTATAAATGCGAAAATTTGTTAGAATGGATGAAATTCGGTACAGCTATTTATACCATAATATAGATTATAGTCTGGAATACCTAACACATAGGCTACTTTTTACCCCGGAAAAATGTACGGTTCCCGCGGGATAGATTTGTTTTTGTTTTTCAAAGTACCGGGGCGAAGCCGTGGGTGGAAGCTAGTGATCCATAAAACAGCACGAGTGCTAGTGCACGACGCGACAAATGCAAGTAGGTATTTTCCAATTCCGTAAACCAAATTATGTAAAAGTGAACTTTATGTAGATACGATTAAAGATTATAATTAACCGTCATAGCTCATCATCAATGGCATGCTTCCCCCGCTACCCCGCGTGGCGCCCCGCCGTCGGTCGGCGTTGCCTTGTAAAAACTGTAGGTACCTACATTGCACAAAACGTCACCAATTGTACATCCCTTTCTCTCATAAACAATTTTGTATTGCTTTTCTTTATTCTTTGTTATGGCACGTGTAAGTAGTGATGTGCCGTTCCGGGTCGCGTAGTAGGTACATAATGAGAATATCGATTTGGGTTTATTATATTTGAGGATTTATTATAATGAATTCTATAAAAATCGATTGAAATAATATTTTACGTCACATTGCTATATGGTAGGTATCTATACATAACTAAATGTAGGTAAAGTACCTAAATGTTAACCCTTCTAGTTATCACCCGATTATTATTAAATGCTAGATTACCACTGACTCACTGATTGACATAACATAGTTAATTATTATATTATAAATGAATATATACCTACATTATACTTTGAAGCTTAAAGTGACTACCTACTTGTTTACATCTCATTTCACTTTGCTTAGGTTAACAAAAAAAAACAAGTATCGATTATTGTTTTCATAGAAACTAACTACCCCATCCCTAATTATGTTTATGATTTGTCGTAACCTTGAACGGACCAATCAGCGCTCACTTACCCGAAAAATTTCACGTAAGGTTGAACAAAATATAACGACATCTATCGTCGGTTGGCACACCCAACGCTTTAGTTAGCGCCATCTATTAGCACACCTCCTTTTTAGGGTCTTAGATCTTGCTCAAATTGCGACATCTAGCGTACAGTAGTGGAAGGCAAAATAGCCCGCAGAAAAATAGCCCGAAACCGTTTCACGATTCGAAGTAGGAGATTGTCTATCTGTACTATTATAAAATCTGTGATAATGTTAACATACTGACCGATATAATAAAAGTTCTTTGGCAGTTTTTGGATAAGGGGTCTGAAGCTGGCTGCGGAATCCATGCCACCATGGCACAGGAGTACTGGAGGGTCGAAGCAGTTGCCCCATGCTATTACTGAAATTTCATAATATTCTTATTGCATAGAACACTGGTAAGGTAAGACAAAATGTCGAAAACTATTAACCCTCAGCACAAAAATCTAAAAATGTTACAAAAACATGATTACATGATCTTCTTAGATCTCTGAGCATACCTAAAGAGGGTAGTCAGAGGTATGTCCAAACATGATATTTGACACAATGCCCACATTTTGCACAGTAGTTAGTATTCCATATGTGACAGGTTGGAGCCCCATGAAGAATAAGGAAAACACAAAACCGCACTGTATGGCAAGCTTTAGGGAGGTCTATGCAAGACAATCCTCGCGAAACTCGGCGTCTATGCTCAATAATTTATTTTAGTATATAAGAGCGCTGGTGGTGTAGTGGTAGCTCCTACTTCACGATCCGAAGGTCGTGAGTTCAAACCTAGTCGTGCACCAATGAGTTTTTCCATTCGAAAAAATTATGTGCGCAATGCCAGTGCTCTTAGACGCGAAGGAAAACATCGTGAGGAAACCGGCATACCCTAGAACCAAAAATTCAATGGTGTGAGTCATAGGTTAGTAGCGGTGATGAACTTGCAACCTGTCACGTACGGAATACTAACTAATGTGCAAGAATGTGGGAATGTGAAATGTCATGTTTGGACGTGCCTCTGGCTGCCCTCTATAAATATCCTCAAAGATCTAAGTAACTAGAGATCTGAGGAGCCTGATCTACCGAGCCTGGGGATTACAGTCGTGATCAAATTTGTTTTTATTATGTTATAGAATACCTACGGAATATTATCTTATACCTTTAAAACGAGCAATTCTAGTATATATACATATATATAATCGGAATCTCGGAAACGGCTCCAGCGATTTTCATGAAATCTCCTCATACAGACCAAAACCAAGACCAAGGGAAAACCAGCGAACGAAGTCTCCTCATACAGACCTATAAGCCTGCTACCCCTGATGTCTAAACTATTCGAAAGGGTACTCCTGCACCGGATCATACCTATACTCAAAGAAAACAATGTCATACCAAAGCACCAATTTGGCTTCCGTGCACAACATTCTACTGTGGAACAAGTACATAGATCAGGAAATCACTTGAAAACAAACAGTATTGTTCTTCAGCCTTTCTGGACATCCAACAAGCCTTTGACAAGGTATGGCACAAGGGACTACTCCTCAAAATAAAGAAGAGCATTCCCCATAGCTTCTACCCTCTGCTAAAATCATACCTCGCAGATAGGATCTTTCAAGTCAAGGAGAAAGGAGAGACATCGAACTTCTACGACATACAAGCTGGAGTTCCTCAGGGCTCGGTACTTGGACCGATCCTATACTCACTCTACACCGCGGACCTACCAGAAATGGAAGAACTTACTACTGCCACCTTCGCCGATGACACTGCAATACTGGCTAGAAATAGCGACCCACAACTAGCTTCTGAAGTACTACAGAAAGGCCTGAACAAAATTGCAGACTGGTGGAGTGAATGGAGAATAAAAGCTAGTGCTACGAAATCGGTACAAGTAACATTCACCCTGAGGAAAGGTAACTGCCCTCCAGTGAAACTGGGCGATAGCTATCTACCACACAACGACACAGTTAAATATCTAGGCCTACACCTAGACAGACGATTAACCTGGCAAACTCACTTAAAAAACAAGAGAGCGCAAATTAATATGAAATTCAGAAACCTAGCATGGATACTGGGAAGGAATTCAAAGCTTTCCATAGATAACAAGCTGCTGATATACAAGGTCATACTGAAACCAATCTGGATGTACGGAATCCAACTATGGGGATGCGCCAGCAACTCTAATATCGCTACAATACAGAGAGCCCAAAATATGATGCTCAAAACCATAGCAAACACCCCTTGGTTCATCACCAACACGGAAGTACACGAACACCTGCAAATAAGCACAATCAAAGAGGAAATCAGGTCGAATGCTGCTAAATACAAAGAGCGCCTAGCACATCACCCCAACCAGCTAGCGGCACAGCTGCCTCAACAGAGCTATCTAAAAAGACTAAAAAGACAAGACATCCAAACGCTGGATAAAAGAATCTAGCTAGACAAAGCCTAAGGAGTCGCGCCCCAGAAGTGGAGCACGAGCCACAAACCACAACAGATTTACAACACATCCGCTTATAGTCGCGAGACTGATTGCAGATCAAAACGGAAAAAAAAAAAAAAAAAAAAAAAAAAAATTATGTTATAGAATACCTACGGAATATTATCTTATACCTTTAAAACGAGCAATTCTAGTATATATACATATATATAATCGGAATCTCGGAAACGGCTCCAGCGATTTTCATGAAATTTAGTATGCAGGGGGTTTCGGGGGCGATAAATCGATCTAGTTAGGTTTCATTTTCCAAAAAACACGATTTACCAGAAAAAAACCCGAGCAAAGCTCGGTCATCCAGGTACTTCTTTATTATACTAGATACCTACATTATCTTTTCTTATCATCTTAGATTGCTATTCATATCATTTTATATGGGTAAGTAGGTATTATATTTTATCAAATTTTGCTGTTGGGCAAAGTTCATTTGATTGAGTAAATCAAGTAGCTATACCTAAGCCATCAAGGTTACATTTAATTTTCTTTCTATATATTTGTTATCTATTAATTTATGAGATGACGAGTGACAGAGGGAAATGGAGGAAGATCACATGTTGTGCCGACCCCACATAACGTGGGACCAGGGCAGGAAGATGATGATATTTGTTATCTATTAATTTTTTTCTTATTATATTTTCTATATAATATAATGAATACTTATGATAAACAATGTTATGTAAGTTAGTCTTAGTATAACAATGCTCACGATTGTAATCCCCAGGCTCGGTAGATATCTCCTCAGACCTCTAGTTACTTAGATCTTTGAGGATATCTGAGGGGGTCGTTCGAGGCATGATATTTGGCACATGACCAAATTTTGCAGTGATCAGTGTTCCGTATGTGACAGGTTGCAAGCCTATCGCCGCTTATAAGAATACATCTATGACACACACCTTCGAATTTTTGGTTCTAGGGTATGACGGTTTCCTCACGATGTTTTTCTTTACCATTTAGGAGCACTGGCATTGGGTATAAATATTTTTCGAATAGAAAAACTCATTGGTGCACGACCAGGTTTGAACTCACAACCTCTGGATCGAGAGGCAGGGGAGCTGCCACTACACCACCAGTGCTCAGTATATATTCTAATAATCTGAACCACAAATTATAAGAAGTTTACTTACCGCAAATCCTGCCCCAAGGTGCTTGTATAAACCACTCATTTTCCCTGATTAACATTTTGTTTAAATTTTAATTTAAATTATATCTCGAGATAATTTATTATTTTATAGGTACACTAAATTATATAAAATAGAATGTAGGAATCTTTCGACTGATCAAAGTTCAAACAAACTTGTACCTACATAAAATTTATCTAACTATTGTAAGTACCAAGAGGTAACATAAGTAGGTCATTGTACTTAGTCTACTTTGAAACTTGTTCTTTGTTTGATGTACAAGCAATTATGTAAATCAAAAAGGAACTTTACGAATTTTATAAAATAAACAAACACTTTACACACACTCCCTCCAGGAAATTTCTAGGTAGGTACCTTCTTCTTCTTCTTCAATTATGGCATCTGTCTCTTAGAGAACAATTTTGCCAGTGTCAAGTGTATTTATTTATAAGTATTGTCAACGTCACAGAGTCGTAGTCAAGCTGTCAAGTCAATTTTAAACAAAAGAAAATTCTCGGGATTTCCTCCGATGGAATTTGAAGAGAACTATTCACTCTAATTCACATATTTTACACTCGCGTCAAGAACCCGGGCTTTATTGACAAAATAACCACCAAAATTACGCAATAAAACTCATAATAACCCTTCGTCTGTGGCGCGGACTTCTCGTGTCCGCTATCACATTGTGCACATCTGTTAACGGACACGAGAAGTCCGCGCACACATGCGTCGTTTATTATTGACCGTTTGACTGCTAAAATTATTCCTTTCCTCCTCTAACTTGCACAATGCGTAGGGGTAATGATAAGGATGGCACAACGCCACATGCTTCGTCTCTAAACACCATCATCGACAATTGTTTGATTTTACAAAAGTATCCAGTGTGACCAAAGTTAGTAGATTTCTACTTTTTCGGTAGATTTTGAGGAACTTGCAACAGCTGCTAGTAGGAAAAAAAATATCAGTATATTTTGGTAGAATTTGCAATTTTTTAGTATATTGGTACCAACTGGAAAGTTACAGGTAGTTGACAATGAATATAGAGAATTAAAATTAGATCAATCAGTTTCTAACTTGTTGTCTTCTTCAAGTTCATCAACTGCAACATTTAACGTTGATAAGTTTTGGAGTGAAGTTGGCAAGATGTGTGATTCGAATAAAAAACCGAAGTATGAAAATTTGTCCCGATTTGCAAAACAGATGACAATCCTGCCTGTGTCAAACGCTAAAGTAGAACGAATATTTTCTGATATTAATAGAATTAAAACTCGTGACAGGAACCGTTTTCACAATAAAAATGTAGCTGCAATCATGCATGGGAAAGAAGGTCTTCGATAAATTGAAGATGGTTGCGCAAATTTTGTCCCAGACAAAGATATGCTAAAATTAATGGAAGCTAAAAATCTGTATGATAATATAAATGAAGATTCCTAAGTGATAGTGACTGACGAATTCCTGAAGATAAATTTATTTGATTTGTGTGATTATGATGAAATTCTGATGTTTAATTTATTTGATTTTTTTGTTTGATTTGTGTAATTGTGATAAATGAACCTTCATTGAGAATAAAACCTACCTATTGTGACTGAATTCCTGATGTTAAATTGATTGATAACCCAGTTAATTTTATAGTAGATTTTTAGTAGACTCCAGCTTATTATAAGTAGATTTCGGTAATTTTTCACCCTATGTTACAGTAGATTTGTCAATTCAAATCTGGTCACACTGAAAGTATCGTTCGTTTCAATCTCGTAACCGCGCCGGTATTGCAACATTCCAAATCCTTTGAATACGTTGTTTTGTGTTGTTTTTGTGCTAGTAATTCGCTGTGAACATGAGTGGGTAAGTAATAAACAGTTTTTTGTTCATAGATTGTGTATTTGATTAAGATTTTAGACCTAAATATTTATTTTAACAAACATCGGCCGGAATTTTGTGACGCCATGCCAATACATTTTCGCTTGTTAAAAATACTAAAAACAAAAATGATAGCTATCTGTTGGCATCATGGATATTGTTATGTATCTTGTTATTGTTACAAAGCCTAAATTTCATAAATATCACAGGGTAATTGCGCAAAATTGAAATAAAAAAACACGAAGACTTTATGTGTCCTTGCCACAGACAGGGGATTTAGGGTCAACCGCCATTTTTTTGTGTTTTGGTCGGATGAAAGACTAAACATGGATAAGACTAGTAGTCCGGTCAAATTAGACCACATAATAAGAGTAAAGCTACATTAATTCCCACCAAGCTGAAAATCAGTATGATTGTTTAAAATATGTTTCTGACAAATGTTTTTAACAAATTTTTTGTAAAAAAAATTCCAAACATTGTTTGGATTTTTTTTTTACAAAAATTTGTTGTTCGCGATTTACAATAAAACGGTAAGTTTTTCATAAAAATACTTCAGACAACAATTGTAGATCATAAAATTATCTACAAAAAATGTTTAAATACTTTTTTTCTACGCGTGTGGACTATATCGTGTATTCAATTTAAATGTTTTTTGTGATGTATTTTTTGTAGGGTTTTTTTTTGCGCTTTGTAACATTGTTCTATTTTTGCGTTTTTTTTTGCATATTTCTTTGTGCTTTGTGCTTACATAGTATATTTTTGGTCGATTTTTACATTTATTATTATAGATTACATTAAATTGTTTTACATTTCAGGCTTACGATGTGTGACATTGATGAGTTGCCTGAGGGGCAGGGCCTGGAAACAGCCTTGCACCCAAAAAGAATGCGCATTTGGCGACCGTACGTAGTTTTATTTCAGTATGTTTATTATAATACTAACTCCTAGAAAGTTTTAACTTTTGTTTTAATGTCTACATAGATCAATGGAAGCAGGAACATCGCGGTCGGTGCCATCACCAATACCATTGGTGGCACCTCCTTTACCATCGCCATCACCATCACTGTATTCAGTGGCTTCACCAGCAATGTAAGTTAAAGAGTCTTCTTACAGCAAACTCCAGTTTCTGACTGCGGCTTTGCACACATTATTCTATGGAAACATTTAAATGTGACTTTCACATTTATAATATTAGAGTGATGATGTGAAGTGTAGATAAAAAAGATATGGATACAACACTTGGTTTTGTTCTAGGTTTGAGGAATGCCATAGTGTGGCGTGGGAGTTTGACTCTCCGAGCCCAGCACCTGCCTCTCCGAGCCCAGCACCTGCCTCTCCGAGCCCAGCACCTGCCTCTCCGAGCCCAGCACCAGCCTCTTCGAGCCCAGCATCTGCCTCTCCGAGCCCAGCACCTGCCTCTCCAAGCCCGCTCGCTTCTCCGATGCGGCATCTCCCACCTCCGCCTCCTCACCGTCGCCCTCAGCAATTAAGAACCGAGGACATAATTGCCCTCATCAATTATGGTAAGTACGTATTTTAGCTTGGCTTAGAGCTATGGCCAGACTTCTGGTTTTTACCAGATTTGAATTTTGTTACAGGAAGCGAAGAGGACTCGGAAGACAGTGATGACGAGGGAGACGTGGATTTTGGGATTCCAAGGGTGATCCGGAGTTTATTGGAAACACCCTTGGACGAGGATGAAAATACGCCCGCCGCTGACCCAGAGCTCGCCGCTGACCCAGCGCCCACCGCTGACCCAGAGCTTGCCGCTAACCCAGCTCCCGCCGCTGACCCAGAGCTCGCCGCTGATCTTACACCCGCCGAAGTTCCTCCAACGGCGACGGACCAGCCTTGGAGTTGGTATGAATTTGAATGGAAAGAGTTTCCGGAACCTCAGATTCCAGCTGAACTGAGACGGGAAACGTTTTCCCAAATCAATGTGGGTCCGACAACTCCACGTGACGACTCGTATGACATTTTCATTGACATATGGGATCGGCAAATCATGGAGCACATAGTCTCGGAGACAAATAGATATGCTCAGCAGATGGCAGACCAAATGTTCCGGAACAATTGTCTCCATCCAACCAGCCGAATCGCCAGGTGGACTGACGTCACTACCGACGAACTTTACGTCTATTTCGGCATAGTCCTGGCGATGGGGGTGGTGATAAAGACCCGAATGGAGGAATACTGGTCTTCCACCCCTGACATATTCTATACTCCCGGTTTTAGTGCACACATGTCCATCGACAGGTTCTTGTTATTAAAAAAATGTTTACATTTTAATAATAACGACGACATGTGTGCATTAGAAATGGGAACCTCCGAGGCGAAATTATTTAAGATAGAACCAATAGTGTCGCATCTGCAAAAAAAATTTCAGGATTTATATACGCCCGCGCAGAACATTTCACTAGACGAGAGTCTTTTGATGTGGAAAGGCTGGCTCGAAATGAGCCAGCTTATCCCAAATAAAGCCGCTAAAAAAGGTATTAAAACATACGAAATTTGTGAATCTCAAACCGGCTATCTATGGCGGTTTGAGATTCACGCATATAAAAAGACCACGCCGCAAGACAATGAAGACCCTCTTGCAGCGTCGACTCCTTCCATTGTGTTGCGGCTATTACAAGGTCTTGAATATAAGGGGTACACTTTGTGGATGGATAATTTTTATAATTCTCCGTGTCTCGCTCGGCGGCTGAAATGTCTGGGCGTTGACTGTGTAGGAACCCTGCGGACCGATCGTAAGTTCGTTCCGCAGGCCCTACACCATCTCACGAAAAGAAATATGCGCCCAGGCCAGATTACTGGCCTTAGCTCGGGGGACGTTGACATCATGGTATGGCGAGATAGCAATAGGGTAGCAATGATCTCGACATACCATGGAAACCGTCGGCAGACCCTCCGAGGATCCACCAAACCCACCCTGATATTAGACTATAATATCATGATGGGTGGGGTGGATAAAAAAGACCAGCTTCTCGCCATGTACCCCGTCGAGCGGAAACGATCAAAGGTCTGGTACAAAAAACTCTTCAATAGGCTTCTAAACATATCCGTCCTCAACTCTTATATAATCCATCGTCACTCTTCTCCTATCTCCCATCGTAACTTCCGTTTGACACTTATTAAATCACTTCTAGCTAAGCATTCCTGTCGTGCTGTCCCATCTCTTCCGCCTGCACCGACACAAAACATAACCCACCACTTGAAAGAGTACGGGTTGGGCCCAAGAAGCAACCAACACAAGCGACGGCAGTGCGTGATCTGCAAGAAAAAAATTAAAACGTTTTGTGACGGTTGCAAAAAAACCGTATGCCTTCCCTGTTTCCCAGCTCTTCATTCCTAATTATATTGTATAATTATTTATATATATTTCTTAATTATATTCTACATTCTATGTATGTATCTATTCTATTGTATCTATAATCTCTTCTTTGTACCACACCTTTGATCGTTTTGAAATTGTTCATCCCAGACAGAGTGGAGACCACGACTCGGCAAACGTAGTGTAGGACGCCCTCCGGCCAGGTAGGATGATCGCTAATCGTAGACTACATTTTATTTTATAGTTTTATACCTGTATAAAACTCATTGACTGAAATTACATTCAATACACATGACTAGAGATGTCGCCACTGCTAATACTACAGTATATATTTTATAGTGTTAAAACACACCTAGGTATTTCATTAGAAATAGAAAAACTTGCTAAAAGTTACGGTTCCGGCAGGATTCGAACCTGCGTAGGTACATTTTTTTGCCAAAAGATCTCGTCTAGTGCAATGTTTCATTTTCATCCAGTGAATGCCTCTGTAATTATAATTTTATTAGCTAATATTTATTTAGGTATATTAGCTAATATTTATTTATATTAGCTAATATTAAATCATTTATAATTAGTATTAACTAATCGTAGACTTTGTAATTTATTTTCACTTTATGTTCAACTTCAAATGCGACACTATTGGTCTTATCCATACTATAGTAGCATGATACCTTATCATGCTACTTTTTCCTTGTCTGTTGAACATAGCTTTAGAAGTCCGATTTTGTAGCGAAATCCTTCCTTTTGGTTGTTGATTTTAGAAATGTTTTACTAGGGCCACATGTCTTTTTTTTTTCTTATCGATTTCTAAATATCATCTTACTGTAGTATGATACTTTGTATTTCAAATAAATGCAACAGAATTTATCTTGTGATCCAAACTTTAGGAGGATCTTTTTTGCGCTTACTTTCAAGTGCTTTGTTTATTGTTCGATTTCTCGTAAACTAAATATTTTTAACAGCTGAAACTTCGTCTGTGACAAGTTTATGAACCAAACTATGGTATAAATTAATACCCTAAACCACTTGACCTACAGTATTCTCAGAATCGAAGTATAAACACGACCCATTTTTTGCCCGGCGCCCGGACCGCTCGGAATGACTGGTGTATTTGTAAGCCTAGTTTTACAAAAAAGAAGTATGAGGAGGTGTGCTTTTTTTATTTTTTTTGTGTGTATGTATACCGTCAACTGTGGCATCTTTACCATAATTTTGAAGGAAAAACGTCATAAATCGAAAACAAAACAATTTAGGATTGAGATATACCTATTAATCGACGAATAAAGTATTTCGCTTTAGTTTTTTTTATTCTTTGCGTCTTAGCCTTTTAAATCCACTAAGATAGCACCTGAAATATGGTTTAGGTAAAGAAGCCAAAAAAATGGCATCTTTACCTATGCAGTATTTCTTAGTAAAATGAGGTCTATTTGTTTTAAAGTGGTAAAGATGCCGTTCCGTTTTATATGCTGTATATAGATTTAGGGAAAAATTCAATAAAAAAAGTATAATACAGGCAACACCAGCTGTTAGGTAAAGATGACACGGGTTTTATTGAAATCTTCATACAAAATATATTTCTTGCCAGGGCTGACACTAGCCCAAAAAAAAGGGGTACTGCCACGGACTAATAAACTGGTTTTCGAAAGTTATCTTATTTTAAATATGTATTTTTGTTTTTATTAAATATCAAAAGACACTTTTTAATAAATGATTTATTGAGTACCAAATCATTTATTGTAACCAAAATTTCTTTAACATTTTTAATAGTTAAGTAGATACACAGTTAAGCTTATTATTCTAGTTTGTACTGAAATTTGACGTCAAAATACAAGATTCCGCGTCGGTTATTGCAAGGATTGGGTAAAATTTCTATTATGTCATTTTCAAATACAATACTTGTATCGGGAACTGTAGGCCAGTAAAACCCGCCATTTTTATATCTCATAAATTTTGCTAAAATGCCAACGTGCTCGGTAATGTTCGTAATCAGACCACAGTAGTACTTATTTGTATTTTTGGTGCTTTCAAACTTTACCAAAATGTATTGTCCAATGAGTAAGTTTTTGACATTGCGTGTCTTCTTACTTAGCTCATTTTGTGTCTCCTCTATATCATTTCCGTTTGTCTCTTTTCTTATTTCAATTTCTTCGATTTGTTGTTCTATTTTCTCTTTCGTAATGTTTTCTAATAGATGGAGGTTTTCCTTTTCCTGTGTTTCTTTCAGTTGTTTATCTGTCTCTTTTGCTTCCAATTTGTTTATTTGAACCATTAAATCTTCTTTCTCCCTTTCTTGGTCCTCTATCCTCTCTCTATCCAGCCTCAATAAATAATCCTGCAAGTCTTCATTTTCTACATCGGAAGAATCGGCATATTTTACAGAGCATATAGAATCTGAATCTGAATCATTAGCGTAGGGTCTTTTGGCTAAAACTCTCTTTTTAGGTTCACCTTTCGTAGAAATGTTTTCTCTCTTTTTCGTACAACCAGATGGCCCAGCTTTCACTTCGTCTATTTTCGTTATTTGTGTATGTTCTATGTTATCTTTTTTGGGTGGTAATATTATAATATCTGAAAGGATAGTAATTTTACTTTTCTTTTTTTCTGGTGCGTCGCTTGGCGTCGCTGCTTTATCCTTATTTATGTCCGAGCTTGTGACAGATTTTCCAGCTGGAACACACATTTTTTTATTTGTATTTCTTTTTATAGGATTTGGGTTCCGGTTCTCTTTGAGATAGTCAAGCAAGGATTTATCTACGTCATGGGTAAACTCCTCATAATATTCCGGAATTTTCGAGTATACTTTTCGTGGATTGTACGGAGATATGCCAGTGGCTCTAAATCCACTGATCAGGTTGTCTTTCTTATTTAGGCTCGCGTCTTCAATTAATTGCTTCAAAAGCAAAGGAAAGTGGATTTTATTGAGAGACGTCTGTTTTGGGTTTTCAATTTTGTATTTCAGAAGTATCTTTCTCCACGTTCTTTTGAGTGGGGCAAAAAATGCAACGTCCAGAGGCTGGGTTAATTGCGTTGAATTGGGTGGAAGTAACACGAACCTAATATTGTGACGCTCACAAAGTTCTATGACATCTATGTTGATATGACTTGAAAGGTTGTCTCCAATAATCACCTTAGGACCTTCTAGACTTTCAGCCCATGGTATTATGATTGTTGTGAACCAATCCATGAACATAGCGGAGTCGAACCACCCACTTTTCGTTCGGTTATAACGAGTCCCTTCTGGGCCTCCATTGCACCATTGCGTCCACATATTCTCGGATTTATAAACGACGTAAGGAGCTAAAAGATCACCACTGGCTGTTCCTGAGAACATTATAGAAATACAACCTTTCGAGTGGTTGACAATTCTTTCGGGATATTTAACTCCTCTGCGAAATATGCCTTTGGCTGCTCCCGGGTCGTCACTGACGTTTGTTTCGTCGTAATTTAGTATATGAGTGGCTGGCAAACCTTCAACAGAATTCTTCAAATTTTCGAAATATGTCTGAAAGTCTTCAAGGGTTTTTTCGGCTCTCGCTTTTTTAATGTTCTGTGTAGACCTTACGGTCAGCTTATCCTGATGTCGTACTAAAAAGTTCTTGACCCACCAGTCTCCTGGAGGATTCCCATTAAAAATGTCGGCTTTATTATTTTTCTTCAAAAAATCAAATACAATCAACCGGAAATCTAATTGTGTCAACGGACATCCAAATTCAGATGCAACAATAAGTACTTTTACGAACTGGAACTCCTCTTCCTCAGAAAATCGGTACCGTGGGCCAGGTTTGTTAGTGTGTAAATTTTTGACCCTTTTTTCTATCGTGCGGCGTGGTATTCCAAATTGCTTCTCCGCATCATATGATGTCACGTTTTTGTTACGAACCATTTCAACTGCAAGGCTGAGCATTTCCTCAGAATAATTTTTGTAGGTCCTTGCTCCTATCCTTCTTCGGTTTCTTTTAGGTTTAGGACGACCCATACTTAATTGGTCTGAAAAAAGAAACCGATTACCACACTAATACCAAATTGTAAATTTACATAAGTAAATACTATTAGTATAGTTTGTTAAACTAAACGCGGTGAATCCGGTTAAAACAGTTTTGTTAGTTATAAATACCGAGCTTCGCTTAGATAAAACTGTGTTTTTACAACCAACACAACTATTCAAAATAACTTAAAGTGCAAAAAAACTACATACATAATTTCACCGAAAGTCCCCTCCCTTTTTCGTACGTAATCGGTTAAGTAATAGTGCCAACCCTAGCCTCAGGTAAAGATGCCAATACAAGAACTGTGGCAACTATACCTAACCTCAACTATCATTACCTATGCAAATTTCTCTTGAAATAGTTTATGAAAGCCCTTAATAATAGTTTCAACGTCTTGTCAAGGATGTTTTATTAGTAATATATAAATTTTACGTACCTCCACTAAGTAAATTCTAAACAACAAATAAAAGTTTGCTCTAAACTCGCAGCGACAAAATTATGTCCCGTTATTGTTCACAGACGCTAATAACTTGACGTTAGACTGTGCTACCAGTATGAAAAAAAAAATGTATGACCATTAGTTCATTAAAAATCTACCAAATTATTTATAAAATTTCTACTAATTGTATTTTCTGATAAAAATGATATTTTTTATTGCTAGTCAGTCCTAGGTAAAGTTACCAAGGAAAGGTAAAGATGCCACGATTGACGGTATATTATTGTAAATAAAATAAAAACTTTTTATGCAAATAATTCGTTTTTTAATTAATTATCACGACTTTTGTTCAATAAACTGGAAAAAATTCGCTCAACCTGATTTCAAGTTGGTATTATTAATACATTGCAAGGTAAAACAAAACTAAAACATTTTAAATGTATTAGCTTATTTCATGACAATTTCAACGATATAAGTATTACATAGTAGCTCCCTACAAAACTTTAGAGATAACGTCATTTTAATCACACGCGCCGTTCTCCCGCGCGGTTCCTAAAATTGCCGTCACAGATGCGCGATTTCGTGCAAAATCGCCGCCACAGACGAAGGGATAACACGAGAAAAAATATAAAAACCAGAGCGACGTAGTTGTCAGGCAAATGCACCGCAGAAAATCCAGGTAGGTACCTATAGGTACTTATAAATCTCAGAGTAAAGATAGTATTTTATACTTCCACCCTTGTTATAAATACACACTGACATTGACAGACGTAACATAGCACATAATTTCTCATGTCGTTTGTCCTATAGTAATGTTTATCAAAGGCAAGACTTTTTTTTAATATTCTGCAAAAACCAGAGTCAATCAAATTTAATAAAAATTATAAACAAATGTGGAAAGAAACAATTCACTTTAATTCCCAAAATACAAACAGTCATCTAAAATATTCTTTACATCGCGTGCGCTGCGAAAACTATTGACGATAGAATAAAATAATGTACTACGACTTTGTAGAACACATCATTATTTACAAAAAGTGTCGCGATAGCATATGTTCAACTATTATAGTTATGCCACAATAAGAGTTCTTTTATTTTAACATTTTAATTGAAGGCTACGCTTAGAAAAACGCTCTTTATTTGTATCTTAGTATTAATCCTTATCAAAATAAATCACATCATGTTCTAGACTGCTTCAATACCTTTATACAGCTTTTTGAATTACTCAATTCGGACATTCCATGCGAAAGATACCACGAAATTAAAAATGTAAGTATTAGAATAAAGTTGCGTGAGAGCCTCACCCTGCTCTCGGCTAGCTTTATGCAATGTAGGGGTCACTGGGTGTACGCCGTACGGGAGGGGGAAGTAAAAAAAAAAGCAAAAAAAAAAAACATGATCACGACTGTAATTCCCACGCTCGGTAGATATCTTCCTCAGATCTTTAGTTACTTAGATCTTTGAGGATATCGAAAGAGGGTAGTCAGAGGCACGTCCAAATATGACATTTGGTACATGCCCACATTTTGCACAGTAGTTAGTATTCCGTACGTGACAGGTTGCAAGCCCATCGCCGCTTATAAGAATACTAACCTATGACACACACCTTCGAATTTTTGGTTCTAGGGTATGCCGGTTTCCTCACGATGTTTTCCTTCACCGTTTAAGAGCACTGGCATTGAGCACATACATTTTTCGAATGGAAAAACTCATTGGTACACGACCAGGTTTGAACCCACGATTTCGGATCGTGAGGCCGGGGTGCTACCACTGCACCACCAGCGCTCTTCTAAAAAAAAGTTCACTAAAATAATAAAACTAAAACTTTCTATATAAATTCTTTGTTATCATGGTTTGTATTATAATTTTGATTTTTTTTTTTTTTTTAATTTGAAAGCTCTGGTGGTGTAGTGGTAGCACCCTTGCCTCATCATTGAAGGTCGTGGGTTCAAACCTGGTCGTACACCAATGAATTTTTCCATTTGAGAAAATAATGTGCGCAATGCCTGTGTTCTTAAACGGTGAAGGAAAACATCTTGAGGAAACCGGCATACCCTAGAACCAAAAATTCGAAGGTTTGTGTCATATGTTAGTATTCTTATAAGCGGCGATGGGCTTGCAACCTGTGACGTATGAATACTAAGTACTGTGCAAAATGTGGCCATGTGTCAAATATCATGTTTGGACGTGCCTCTGAGTGTCAGTACCCTCTTTAAATATCCTCAAAAATCTAACTAAAGATCTGAAACTAGAGATCTGAGGGGATATCTACCGAGCCTGGGGATTACAGTCGTGACCATGTATGTATAATATAAATACCCGTGCAAAGCCGGGGCGGACTGCTAGTATTATATAATTTCAATAGCTAATACTTTACGGAAGGTACATAAATAATGCAAAGCATTTTTTGCCAAGCTTTTAAGAGACTCAGCGCTGACCAGATCCATTGGCATGAGCTCCGTAAACAGCGTTTTTCTTCAGAGAAGAGAAGACAAAATAAAATTTAAATGTACTTTGGTCAAATAAATTACAGTTTTGCCGTCTCAAACGTTACTTTTTGTCTCAAGTAATGTCAAATAAACACTTTTTAGGATGTTCATGCTAAGTTGTGCAAAATAATAGATCCATTCTTTTTACTTAGTACCATTAGTTTTGCGACGGAATACCTCTTCAAACGCTATGTGAATTCGCCCAACCATATCTGTAGCAAGCATACTGCGACCGTATATCGAAAAACCTTTGGCATTGCTTCTTTTCGATAACCTATTAGCTGCAAAGGCAGATATACTCTGGTAAAGTTGTATATTGTTTGATGAGCCGCAATAAGGTATTTTTTTCAATACCCAGTTAAAAATTGTTGCCATGCAACCGACTAATATATCCCCCTGACCGGCAGCACGACGTCCAGACTCTACCTCTACCGCAGTCCAACTGTATGGATTCAACGGGGAATAAAACCTATCTTTTTCACCTTTCACGAGCACTGATACAAAAGCACCCCAAAAGAGATACCAATCGGTTTTGTTAAACACCATTTGCAATCTGTTTGCTGCTCTTTGATTTGGTGTCAAAATACATCCGGGGTTCGGGTAATCTTGGATTATTCTTGGCTCTTTAGATATAATATAGTGTCCATCGCCGTCTATCACTAAAGGTTTACGAAATTGTTTACAAGTCCTTATTATCAAATATAGTAATGTCATTGATTCTTCTGATCTTCCGATTCCTGCGCCGATCACTACAATATCCATGTGTAGGATTATCATATTTAAGTACGGCGCCGATTTGAAATTAAGATATGGATAAACAACGAGGTCTGGACGGAAGCCTTTAATAACCGGTGCTGCTTCTTCAGTTGTTATTACGATCACCAAATCTGCTCCGGTCTGAAAGTTTAAATATTTAATTAAGTAAAAAATAAAATAAATAAATATGATCACGACTGTAATCCCCGGCTCGGTAGATACCTTCTCAGATCTTTAGTTAAGTACTTAGATCTTCGAGGATATCTAAAGAGGGTAGTCAGAGGTACGTCCAAACATGACATTTGGTACATGCCCACATTTTGCACAGTAGTTAGTATTCCGTACCTGACAGGTTGCACAAGCCCATCGCCGCTTATAAGAATACTAACCTATGACACACACCTTCGAATTTTTTGTCCTAGTGTATGCCGGATTCCTCACGATGTTTTTCTTCACCGTTTAAGAGCACTGGCATTGCGCACATAAATTTTACGAATGGAAAAACTCATTGGTGCACGACCAGGTTTGAGCCCACGACCTTCAGATCGTGAGGCAAGGGTGCTACCACTACACCACCAGCGCTCATTATTTAAGTTTCTTAATTTATACTAAATGTAATTGTTAATACGTCGAGGACGGCCGAGAAAGCGTTGGCGGGATGACCTTGCAGCTTTTGCGAAAGAATGGTGGGACGCAGCCAAGAACAGGGACGATTGGAGGAATTTGGGGGAGACCTTTGTCCAGCAGTGGGACAAAATAGGTTAGAAAAAAATTATAATGTTTTTGCGTTAATTAAGTGATTGAAATATCAACGCACACAATAAATAGCCTAATACCACAAATCCTACAAAGCATTGAAGGATTTATAGTTTAAAATTTCACAGACTGTTTATAACGCACAAATTTTATGTATTAATTGTTAAAATTAGTATGATGATACCGACCCTTAAGGCACTTATTGCAGCTAGGTAAGGTGGTCCAGTGTACTCAATGGACCCTCCGATCACACCGATGATTCCCGCATCTCCCCTACTCTTATTCGTACGCAATGACGGAACTAGAAGGTCCAATTTTTCTTTTGCAACATTAAAATCCTTATCTAAACAATCATGTGTTGCTGATTTTACATCACGAACATAAAACGTAGTAATAATCAATAGAAGCAAAAAATATTTATATTCCATAGCAAATTTTGAGATTACTTTTAGCATGTATCACCTGCTTTTGTTATAATAAGCACTTATATTTTTAGTACTTACAGAATTTATGAGTTATGGTAGAATTTTTGTAGATATTAAGTTTAGCAAAGGAACGACTGATATTATTTCAATAAACAATAGAAATCTAGGTAGGTAGGTACGCACCGAAGTACCTGATCGGTTGTAAAATTAAATTTTACGAACTTGTTGCCAAAGATCTGAATTCGACAACCTCAAGTTACTTATTTCACTTTTTACGCGATGGGCTCTTAGTTTCGCCAATACGACGACTGTCACTACCGTACCCTGGCACAACTGTACCCAGTCTACCCTACCCTAGAACTATAAATTCAAAGGTGTGTCATGGGTTAGTATTCTGGGCGGCGATGGGCTTACAACCCGTCACTGTCACGTACGGAATACTGACTACTGTGCAAAATGTGGGCATTGTGTCAAATATCATGTTTGGACGTACTTCTGACTACCCTCTTTAGGTATGCTCAAAGATTTAAGTAACTAGAGATCTAAGGAGATATCTACCGAGCCTGGGGATTGCAGTCGGTAGCATGTTGTTGTTACATATTTAGATTTTTGTGCTGAGGGTTTATTAATAGTTTTCAACTTTATCTTACGTTATTCATTTATTTTTATTTCATAAGAAAACATACATTACGTGATTAACTATACAAATCTATTGAGTAACTAATATAATCTAACTATTGATATTTAATTCGATTTATTTGTATCATACTAACTTATAATTAGCAAAGAGTGAGTTAGATAGTTTTCTTAATGTAGTCACGAATACAAATTAAAATTATTTTGTGATTTGGCCAAACAAAATGTATACTTTTGGCATTAAAAATGTCTCTTCCGAAAAATCAGGGACTGATAAGTTGTACAAAACAAAAGGTACATTCGTTTTACGTAGAACCATTACTTTTGCGAAATACTTCTTCGAACGCCACATGAATTCGCCCAACCATATCTGAAGCAAGCATACTACGACCATAGATCAAAAAACCTTTGGCATTACTTTTTTTCATTAACTTATTAGCTGCAAATGCGGATATACTTTGGTAAAGTTGTATATGGCTCGATGAGCAATAAGGTATTTTTTTTAATGCCCAGTTAAATATTGTTGCCATGCAACCGACTAATAGATCCCCCTGACCGGCAGCACGACGTCCAGACTCTACCTCTACCGCACTCCAACTGTATGCATCTAATGCAGAATAAAATCTATCTCTTTCCCCCTTGACAAGCACAGATACAAAAGCACCCCAAATGCTGTACCAATCTGTTTTGTTATTAAACACCATTTGCAATCTGTTTGCTGCTCTTTGATTTGGCGTCAAAATACATCCGGGGTTTGGGTAATCTTGGATAATTGAAGGCTCTTTAGATATAACGTAGTGTCCATCGCCATCTATCACTATAGGTTTACGGAATTCTTTACAAGTCCTTATTATCAAAAATAGTAAAGTCATAGATTCTTCTGATCTTCCCACCCCTGCGCCGATTATTACCACATCCATGTGTAGAATTATCATATTTAAGTACATCGCCGATTTGAAATTCAGGTATGGATAAACAATTAGGTCTGGACAGTATCCTTTAATAATTGGTGCTGCTTCTTCAGTTGTTATTACGAGCACCAAATCTGCCCCAGTCTGAAAGTTTAACTTTAGTTTAACAATTCTTATTTACTAAGGTATATTTATTTATTTACTAGTTGCACCTTCAATTTCTACCGCAGCTACGCTGTTATTTTTTAATTTACTGCCCGTAAGTATATGCGTAGTTTGTATTTTCAAAATGGTACCTAATTAAATAATTAATTCACTCATTCACTCGTTCATATATTATAGTGTGATGATACTTACCCTCAAAGCACCCATTGATGCTAGGTAAGGTGGTCCAGTATACTCAATGGACCCTCCGATCACACCGATTATTCCCGCATCTCCCCTACTCTTATTCGAACGCAATGTCGGAACTAGAATGTCTAATTTTTGTTTTGCAACATTAAAATCATTTTCTAAACAGTCATGCGTTGCTGAATTAACATGACGGACGTCAAAAAAAACAGTAACCAAGAGTAGTATAAAATATTTTGAATCCATAGCCAATTTTGCGGTTATTTTTATAGTAGGTAGGTAATTTTTAACTTACTCTAGGTACTTTTTTGTGATAAAAAATGTTATTTTATATAAGTAGGTACGTATAATATAAAAGTTTATGAACGTGTTGAAAATTTGAAATACTCGGAACTCGACAACCACAAGCAATATCAGTTATCTCATTTTTTACTATTTTCCAAGACCAAAATTTGTAGGTATCTATCTACTTATCCAATCTTGGTAGGTAGGAACTTCAAACACAAAACCAACCACTTTTCTAGTTTCTAGGTAGGGCAGGTAGAGTACCTACGACGTTTGCGTACGATCACTGCATATCTATTATTATTTAAAAGAACAATGCCTATTTATTTAGGTAGGTACCTTTATGAAATTAAGTTATAATAATAATAATAATACTCCATCCACTAGTTTCCGGGTGGTTCTTCTCAATTTATTATATTTGTCGTTCTTGTAAAACCTTTTTTAACCTTGATTTTAGAGCTTGCATTTCAAGCTGATAGAGGTAATATAGCATATTATTCAATATTCAATAGCATGACGAATGAAGCAATAAAAGATTGGTTGCTAATAAGTTATTTCACTAAGGGTACCTCTACCTTTAAAATTAAACATATTTTACGAGATAACAAAAATTGATTATGCTGTAATATCAAAGAATGTAAATAGATGAGAACACCTTCCATTAGTATGAACTCAAAATTAGCAAAGCGTAAGTTATACAATTTACTTTTTTACGTCTAAATGCTAAGCAGCGTTGCCAGAATGTTACTTTTGTAACATTTTACGTTACTTTTGACCCTCTCATGTTACCTCCATGTAACACGACTCAATATGTTACTTTTGTGTTACTTTTAGGTCAATGTAACTTTTAAATATTTTCCAGCAACCAACAATTTTTGTGAAACGGAACGCATCCAAGAATGTTTTTGTTTTTGTTCGTCATGTTGGCGCTCTTGATTTTGTGGCAGTCAGCTCACTCGCATGTATTTCTCAATCCATCTCGCCTAAGCGAGAGATTATTCAATCAACAATTATTACGATTAGTAATAAAGTGATTAAAAGTGGTATAGAGGTAGCACCCCTGCCTCACGCTCCGAAGGTCTCCGGTTCAAACCTGGTCGTGTACCAATACCAATGAATTTTTCTAATTGCAAAATTTAAGTGCACAATGCCAGTGCTCTTAAACGGTGAAGGAAAAATCCGTGATGAAACCGGCAGGCATATCCTAGAACCAAAAATCCGAAGATGTGTCATAGGTTCGTATTATTATAAGCGGCGGTGGGCTTGCAACCTGTCATGTAAATAAAATAAAATAAAATAAAAATAAAAATAAAAATAGCCTTTATTTCCCTCATAATAATTAAGGTAATATTTAAATAGCATGCAAATTATAACAATTTTTTATCATATTATTTCATTTTTGGATTCCAATGTATATATTTATCATTTAATTCCACATCATTCATTCGTTCCATTTTCATTCATTAAATTTTCAGTGTATTTCTTCAATGTATATATATTTATCTATTTATTTCATCTTAAGTTCCTTTATTTTTTCATTCAGTTTATATATTAAATTATTATTCATTAGCATTACTTACTAAATTGTATAATTATTTTTTGTAATTATGTATGTTAGATTAAACATTTTGTGTGTTATTTATTTCGAGGGCTATCCATTGCTGGATAAAGGCCTCCTCCATCTCTTGCCAGTTGGTTCTGTTTTGCGCTGCGCGTACCCAATGTTTCCCTGCTATGGCAACAATGTCATCTGTCCAGCGGCGGACAGGCCGACCGCGTTCTCTTTTTCCATCACGGGGCCACCAATGTAGTATTCTTTCGCTCCATCTATTGTCATTTAGTCTCGCTGTGTGACCTGCCCATTTCCATTTTAACCTTGCTGCCATTCGTCCTGCGTCAATTAGTTTTGTTTTAGTTCGGATCTTAGAGCTTCTAATGCGATCGCGTAGCTTCAGGCCCATCATGCTTCGTTCTATCGCTCTTTGGAAAGATCTAAGCTTGATTTTATTTTCCATTGTCATTGCCCATGTTTGGCAGCCATACAGCAGGGTTGGTAAAACAGTAGAGTCCGCTAGTTTCTTCTTAATACTAATGGCGAAACTACCTTTAAATATTTCTTTTAGTGACCAATATTTTTTCCATGCAAGCGCCGTTCTTCGTTCTATCTCTTTTTTAGTTCTGTCTGTAAAGCATATATTCAGGCCTAACCTGTCATGTACGGAATACTAACTACTGAAATATGAGCAGTGCCAAATGTCATGTGCTGACGTGCCTCTGGCTACCCTCTTTAGATATCTGAGATCTTAGGAGATATTTACCGAGTACAGCCGTGATCTTGTTTTTTTTTTTTTTTTTTAATGTTACTTTTCTTGTGAAAATGTTACTTTTTGAGCTGTCTTATGTTATATTTGACTATCTGCCACTGGCAACACTGATGCTAAGGCCGTTTCGATTTTACAGACTATATCTGAACCTACCTACCTACTAGAACAGTGAGAATAGTGAAGTCTAATTTTATATTATTTATAGTTATAATTGGTGTTTATTTTTACAATAAAGCTTGAGTTCTTGACATGGTGACGATAATTATAATAAGTAATTTTTCCTGTCTATTTCATTCGAAGATCTATCTTTACTTTAAGTTCGAAGATATCCTGAGAGATTTCAACACGGCCATCTTTTGTTTTCAAATTTACTTGTCAATTTAAACTAATGACAGTGACGTTGACAACCACATAACCTAAAAAATACACTTGACACTGGCAAAATGTATACCGATGCTATAAATAAAAAAAGAGGTTACTTAGGGACTTAAAATTTTAGTGCACGTAAAAATATAAAAATTTGTGCATTGCCATTTTTGTTATGTATTAAAAAAATAGGTCAGTAAGCAATATTATTGAAAATTAGCTTTCGCCCGCGGCTTCACCCGCGACGCACCTAGGTACCTAACTGTACAAAAAATACCAACTAAGTAGGTACCTATAGTAGAGTTCATTCTAAAATTGAATGAATTTTTGAAATCAGATGGATAGCTTCGGAGATTAGGTAGGTATCTCTTACACACAAACAAACTTTATCTTTCTAATATTATTATTAGTGTTCTAAGATAGCGGGATCTAAGAACGATAGCAGGTTTCCCCAAACAATATACAAGGTAAGTACGAGCTAAGTGCGCTCATAACAACGCGAAATAGTGTCGTGATTTGAGCCAACAATATCCTGCTCTGATTGTTTCAACAGAGTAGGTAAGCGGATGCCCCGTTAGTTAGTCACTCTCCCTCCACTCGCGAGACTGGGCATCACTAAAAATAATTACATTGCTGCTCAGTATATATTTTAATCAATACATACCTAAATAATTATGTAAGTAACTAAATTGGTAAAATAGAAACACAGAATAGATGTGATTTTATAAGTGGAACGCGCGATTTTGAATTACGAAGCACCTTGAAATGGACACAATGAAGGAGAGTTTATTTATCCTTTTGTTTATTTTTAAAACAATCGGAGACGTCGACTGCGGTAAGTCACGAGATGTGATTGTCAGTGTCTGTGATTGAGGGATGTCAAAGATAAATAATTTTACGGGATTTCCTGCAATGCATTCATTATACTGACAACTACGTTTCTCTAGTTTTAATATTTTTTCTCGTGTTATTTTGAGTTTTATTGCGTAATTTTGGTGGTTATTTTGCCAATAAAGCCCGGGTTCTTGACACGAGTGTAAAATTTGTGAACTAAAGTGTATAGTTTCCTTCAAAATCCATTGGAGGAAATCCCGAAAATTTTGAACAAAACAGCCATCCTTTGTTTAAAATTGACT
This sequence comes from Cosmorhoe ocellata, assembly GCA_963675405.1. Classification (NCBI taxonomy): domain Eukaryota; kingdom Metazoa; phylum Arthropoda; class Insecta; order Lepidoptera; family Geometridae; genus Cosmorhoe; species Cosmorhoe ocellata. The sequence goes on along the minus strand of OY776271.1, from coordinate 4,184,301 downwards.
TGACAACTTGACTATGACTCTGTGATGTTGACAATACTTAGATAAAAATACACTTGACACTGGCAAAATTGTTCTATAAGAGACAGATGCCATAATTGAAGAAGAAGAAAAAATAATTTTCTAAAAACTATGTAAATTGGTAACGCTCTAAAAATTACTTTTGACTCACCTCTAACAAGTTAGGTAGGAACCTATATATAATTTTCTTTATGCATTTAGTGACTTCATTTCTGTTTTCTATTTATATATTATTTTGCTGCTGTAGGTAGATAAATACTTAATACCTAGATGTTAAAAAATATTGGTCGTAAACACAGACCTTCGTACCTAATTTATAACATTTTTATAAAATTAAAAACTAGTTTAGGTAAATTACGTTCATTAAATAGTAATTATGTACCTACCTACTTAATCGTAACTACTTAAGAAGGTAGGTAGGTAGGTATCTAAGTAGGTAGAAACATTGATTAATTTTTTTTAACCTATATCTTGTCGCACTACTGGGCAAATTTAAGTAAGATTTTTTTAACTCTGTTTACAGAATGCCGTTTATCTTTGGATGATATCAAGTTCCCTACACCGGTGTTTCTTCGTAACGACAAATATTTGAATACCGATGCAAGTGGCGCCATCTCTGTTCCTCGCTCGGGTACCATTGTTGTGGCTTGCCCGGGGCAGAAGAGGAGTATTGTTTTGGCTAACAAGACAACTAACTATGATGTCATGGTAAGACCATATTTATTATAGAGTTGTAAAAGTAACGACAAAAATCGTACCCGTATGTACTCGGTTCTATAACAATAAGTTCTTACTCGTTACTATCGAATCGAACACGTTACTCGTTACTTCTGATCAGGTATCAGTAGGTATCGTACGCAATACGACTTAATTCGGTGCTCTACACCGAATCGAGTCGTATTGCTTACGCGTACACTATGACGTCTCGCGGCATTGCAACATTCGTAATTTGTAGAAAACACAAATTACGAATGTTGCGTAAGGTGCATTTTTTCACATTTCCGTATTTTGAACTTCTGTTTTATTTTATTTTATTTTATTGTTCAAACAAAATCAACAGCCCTTATGGTATAAACAGTACTAACCTTATTAATGTAACTTAAGGCCAATTAGAGATTTACATTTTTTAAAAGACACATACAAAATAACGACAGTCTAACTTAAACAGAACACAACTTACAGAAATTACCTATTAGAAAAGTACAGTGAATATCTAAACATATAAAATAAAAAACACAGGAGACAAATAATTTAACCTAGAGCTATAAAATAGCCAAATATATATTTTAGTTACCCAGTGCTAGTTTTTAATCAATTTTACTTAACTATCTATATATCTATCTTATTCATGCTAAAAGAAAATCCATTACTAAACCTATTATTTATTACATTACACATTGTCGTCCCGCAGAACTTCTAAAACGTCTCTTTTAAATGCTACCTTACCGACATGAAATATGTCAGTGGTGTGAAATTTCAGATTATAGAGTCTTTGTAGCCTGTTAACAATAGAGTAATGTGCATAGTTAGTTGAAGACTTTGAAGTAGCGAAGAGTTTAGTGTTGGTATGTCTTGTGCGTCGTTTTGGGGCCCATATACGGAGAATCCTAGCTGTGAGTTCGGGGCAATCTATGTACCCGTTACATAGACCATGTAAGAATGACATATCCATCAAGGTGCGTCGGTCTTGAAGGCTAGTAAGGGAATGAAAGTCGCACGAATCTTTGTAGCTTACGGGGTTATACTGTTTTCTATAATTGATATGTTTTATAAACTTATGTTGAATTCTTTCCAGGTCATTAATATAAGTTAAGTAGTGAGGGTTCCAGATGCAACTACAGTATTCAACAATACTTCGGACATAAGAGTAGTATAGTAACTTGATACAGCCAATATCAGAAAAAGGTTTACAGACTCGTGTGATAAAACCCAAGCTTTTAAAAGATTTCTTTACAATAGACTCTACATGTTCAGAGAATGACAACTTGCTATCCAGAAGGACACCCAAGTCACGAACCAACTCAGCTTCAGTTATGTTTCTTTGACACAGCTGATAAGTAAATTTAATAGCATTCCTTTTACGTGTAAATGAAACAACGTGGCACTTATTTATGTTGACATCAATGCGGTTAAGTGCATAATACTCCCCAAGTCTATCAAGATCACCCTGAAGTTTTATATTGTCTGCATTATTTTTAATTTGCATGAAGATCTTGGTATCATCAGCGTACATCAAGAATTTAGCAGAGTGAAAACATTTATTGACATCATATAGATAGCAGGCATATAAGAGCGGGCCAAGAATTGATCCCTGGGGAACCCCCGACGTAATATTTACAAAATCAGACCGGAAACCTCCTATAATGACAGCTTGCGATCGGTTCCTTAAATAAGATTCGAGCCATCTAAGTAGATTACCCTGAATACCCAAATTCTGTAACTTACGCAAAAGTATGAGGTGGTCTACACGATCGAATGCTTTTTCAAAATCAGTGTAAACCACATCAACCTGGGAACCCCCATCCATGTTAGTGGCTACATAATCAACAAACACACCCAAATTGCTTGCCGTTGAGCGTCCTTTAACAAAACCGTGTTGTTCTGTTGGGATCGCGGATGAAACAATAGGATAGATGTTAACATGAACAATTCTCTCTACCAGTTTACTCAGAATATTGAGAATTGATATGGGGCGGTAATTTTCCACGCATGTTTTAAAGCCTTTTTTGTACACTGGTACTACGTTGGCTCTTTTCCAAGCCATGGGGAAGTAACCGTCATTAAAACACCTATTAAATAACAGTGCAATCGGGACAGATATTGACTTAGCACAACTGACAAAAAATATCGGAGGTAAATTATCTGTACCTGGTCCTTTGTTAACATCTAATGTATCTATTAGTTTATTTACTTCATCTGGAGTTGTTTGGATGTTGTGTATTAAATTGAAGTTATCAACATCCTCTAGATCAGATAAGGATTGACTAGTAGTAGGAACACTAAAATTTTGCCTGAAAAAGTTATTGAAGGCCGAACAAATATCAGTAGGGTTATTAAAATGTAAGTCACCATAAGTCATCTGTTGAGGGTAATCCGTAGTATTTTTACGTTTCGATTTAACGTAGCTCCAAAAGACTTTGGGGTGTGTTTTGATTTTCTCTTGAGAAAATAGTATGTAGGATCTATAACATTGTTCTTGTAGTGTTTTTTGTCTTTTACGTAACTCAGAAAAGTCATTATAATCTATAGGATTCGCAAACTTCTTCCAATTGGCATGTGCTTTATGTTTTTCTTTAATCACATTAATAAGTGCTTTACTATACCACACAGGATACGAACAACTACCGCCATTACGCACTTGAGGGACAAATCGATCAATCAACTCATAAAGTCTAGAATAAAAGATATCCATAACTGGTTCCAAGTCTTTCGTTTGAGTAATAAAGGACCAATCGAACTCTAGAATAGATTTATTCAGATTCACGTAGTCTGCACGCTTAAACTGATGTTTAATTCTGGACCGAGACTTTAGCGGCGGGACTAGTATATCCGTAGATGTTATTTCAAGGACTGGGTGAGCAGTATCTGGAGGCACAAGAGTAAAACTAGAATTTTGAATTTTAATAGGAAAAGCAGAGAATACCAGATCAAGGGTGTTGTCACTCACATTTCTTAGTGTATTATATTGGGAAATACCTATGTAACTAAAATATGATAATAGCTCGGATGCCGCATTTTGGATCTCTACAGCACCCTTCTTATGAATTTTAGGTTCCTCCGAGGACCAATCAATGCATGGCAAATTAAAATCACCCGCAACAATGAGATAGTCATTTGGGTGACTATCACGAACTTCAGACACAATTTCGATAAGAGAACTTAATCTAGTGGGTAGTCTCGCGTTAGGAGCGATATATGCAACTGCGATATGAATGTCATGACTTGTGCCTAAACTTTTAGCCGGTATTGTTACCCAGATGCATTCAAGATCCTCTCTTACCCATTCTGGTCGCACGCGCGCATTCAAGTTAGGACGACATAATAACATAACACCACCCCCTAGGGAGCCACGATCATTGCGAAATATAGAATACGTATTATTGCATAATTCTGCGTCAAAGATTCCATCATGGAGCCAGGACTCCGTGATCATAATAATATCGAAATCGCATAGTAAAATATTATTGTAGAATTTATCGAGCTTAGTTCGCAGCCCTCTCACGTTTTGATATAAAAGCCTAAGTTTCTTATCATTGTTATCCATTATACATGTTAAGAGAGTAATTATACTGGTGGGTGAGGCTCATAAAACTTATTGTTATTAGCACAGGATTAAACACATAATTATTTTCTGCTAAGGAGTAAGGAGTAACCATAATATTAAGTTCAGCTAAGGAGTAAGTAATTACTACTACATTAATAATATAACACAATATTACGAAGATATGATAGAAATGCTGGGGGACAGTAAATATAGTTTTCGCAAGAACACATGAATGTTCAGCAAAAAAGTTGCAATTAAGTATAAAGAATATTTTAAAGCTTAAAAAAGTTATGAAAACATTCACCACGTTGTTGCCGTGCAAGTTTTGAGCTACGGCAAAACATTGAGTGTAACTTAAACTTAAACAAACTACAAGTACAATCATAAGGTTTTTTAAACAATTTTGGCTAGATCGGCCTCCGAGGAAATAACAATAGGAGGCGAGGTCTCGTTCCTTCTTGCGTAAATTCGGCAGTTTTTTGTCCAAACGAATTTGTAAGACGCTTCTTTCGCCCTTAGCTTGCACGAACTAAGAAGCATCTTATTTTCCCTCGTTAGATGCTCGTTGACGAAAATACGATGGACCTCACCCCCCAGTCCCAAATCCTTTGTTTCGAGGTTTCGATGTTTACGTGCGGAGGCTATGACGCGATCTTTATGGATACGTTCCCTGAAGCGCACGATGATGGGACGTGAAGCACGGGCTGCAGTGCTGGCACGGCGCGGTTGTACTCGGTGTGCGAACTCAATATCAGACGGTTTGATAGGGACACCCATGTGCTGAGCAAGTTTCAGGACAACGTCCGCCGTCTCTTCCTCCTTGTTTTCAGGTATCCCTATAAGGAGGAAGAGACGGCGGACGTTGTCCTGAAACTTGCTCAGCACATGGGTGTCCCTATCAATTCAATTATCAATTCTGTTTTCGGAATTCACAAAATAATGCTTTGTCTGACAACCTGTGACACTAAGCTCCGATACTACAAAAGATGCGAGTAGCGAGATGCATTCGGGTGTAACGACTCAATACTCGGTTCGAAATGGCGTACCCGTTACGCATTACCGAAAACATACGGTTTGCTCCAGCTTTTTTTTCTTAAAGGTTTCGTCATTGTTCGCAACAAACAATTTTGGTTATGTTCATTCAAATGCTTCCATGTTTTTTCCGTTCACCGTGTTAAACCCATAATGTTTGATGACCTAATTGCTATTCTTAACCTGTTTATTATTAATTAATATTATATTATATATTATTTAATTTACCACGTACCTAAACAAAATTGAGGAAAACCAATAAAAAAAAGATTTACAATGTGTTATTAATTATTATTGTGATACTATTTAGGTGTTTTAATCACAGCCTGGCTAGTATAAATGTTATTATTATAATAATAAACACATTGTTTAAATAGACCTATGTTTTTTTAGTTTTCCTCAATTTTGTTTGCATAATAAAGTAAAAACAGAAAATAGCTTAAGGGGAAAATATTCAAGACGGTAATCAGACCTGTAGGTCTACCATGAGTTTTCACAATATACACTCGCTAGCGACTGTAGTTAAAAAAATGTATGAAAACTTGCCTACAGCGCCTCTAGCGGATAGTTGGGTACTAAAACGTCACGTAGCTAACTATTCTACGTCACAGCGTACTACAGCGACTGTAGTATGCGCTCATTAATTTGTATAGAATTTGGTACCATGAGTAACAGTAACGTCAGCTGATCTAAATGTGACAACTCACAGAGTTGTCTCATTTAGATTGGCTGCCGTTACTACAGTATTAATAGTACGTTACTATGACATTTGTCAAAACTGTTACTCATGGTACCAAATTCTATACAAATTAATGAGCGCAAACTACAGTCGCTGTAGTACGCTGTGACGTAGGATTGTTAGCTACATGAGGTTTTAGTACCCAACAATCCGCTAGAGGCGCTGTACAAGTTTTCATACATTTTTTTAATTACAGTCGCTAGCGAGTGTAGATTGTGAAAACTCATGGTAGACCCTCTGGTAGATCTACTGTCGCGATGTATGGATCAGATTGTTGGGCAATGAAGAAGACGGATGAAAGAAGGGTGCATGCTACGGATATGCGAATGTTAAGATGGATGTGTGGGGTGACACGGTTGGACAAAATAAGGAATGAGTACCTATGTCAGGGGAAGTCTGAAAGTGGCGCCTGTTACTGAAAAGATGAGTGCTAGAACTAGGTACCTACTGTGCAAAATGTGGGCATGTACCAAATATCATGTTTGGACGTGCCTCTTTCGGTATCAAAGATCTATGTAACTAGAGATATTCTGAGGAGATATCTACCGAGCCTGGTGATTACAGTCGTTATCATAATATATTTTTTTAATTTTTTTAGGAAGCTCACTGCATCACCAACAAGACCTTTCGCGTTGACAGGTGGATAGGGACTTTTGATCAGATCACATGCAGCGGCAACCCTTACTACGAGTCACGAAATACTACTAGAAGATGCATCAATGGAGGGAAAATACATGAGTGGGTTAAAGACTTTTTAATAACATTTATATATACTATGGGCGCGGTTTAGTGCTTGATATAACTGATAATTTTTAAAACGCAAAAACAAAAATTATAGTTTCTTTATAAATCCATCAGAAAATTTTCCAAAAAATTTGAACAAAACAGTCATCTTTTGTTTAAATTGACTTGACAACTTGACTATGACTTTGACGTTGACAACACAAGTAAAAATAAACTTGACACTGGCAATATTAATCTCTACTAAGACAGATGATGAATTTACTGACCCTTTGACGTTGACATTTATCTATGTATCTAGATTTAATGGCATAATTCATCTGATGCCATTACATTATCTAAAGAAGGAGAAGAAGAGATGATGAATACAGGGAAATCGAAGATGAGTGCCGTGCCGACCCCACATTACGCGGGAAAAAAACTTGAGAGGTGTGAAGGGACACCCGGATGGAACGAAGTTCCTTTCCATACTTTCTATGAGAGAGAGAGACAGACAGCTTTCGCAACGCGCGATAAGGAACTTCGTTCCAAAATGGCAGGAAGATTCTAATTAAATTAATTTAGATAAAAAATATTTTTTTTCAGAATAGGGTACAGGGTTAAAAGTAAATTCTACCCACTGTATGAAGTGTGCTTTGATCAGGATAACTTGGCGACTCATTACGTCAAGCATCAGTTATTGCCGACTAGCATATTCATGCAAAGGAGCGGATCTAGGCCGAACTTTATAGGTAAGCAGAAAGCAGGCTCATACTAAGTAGGTACACAGTGGCAATTATAAGCAATTATTGGCATAAATAGCTATCAGCGATTCCACACTGAACATGGTCGCAGTGTGACAGGACATTCTGACGTCAGAATGGCCAGTCACCTCTTAATGTTGAATTTCTTCTAAAATATAGAGGAAGCAATTCTCTCATTGATGGAACCTAACAGAAGCAATTCGGAAGCAATTTTTGGATAGCATTTCAACGTTAAATACGTGAGGTGACTCATCATTCTGACGCTAACCGGATTTACCATCAGACTGAGCAGGCTGGAGCCTAGGGCGGCAAATTTGGCTCAAAACTTTAATTTGCCCGAAGAAAAGAAGTCTTGGAAATTTAACAAAATTACAATATTATAGTATGTACCTAGGGTGAACATAATAATATTTTATTTATTTTAACATTTTATCAAAACTTAAAAGTCTTATATCTTTGAACGGACAGCTGTGACTGCAAAGCTGTCTAGGCAATAGTTGTTCCGGTTGATTAGAACTATCCAACGACATATATTTTATGTCTATTGGAGGGTGGTCCCAGGTTCCATACATATTTGCCCATTGTCCTTTAACCAAATCAACATTAGAAACCTTTATTCTTACAGAAGGAAACATGTTCAGCAAAGTTAAAATGGCCGATGTGTACAAAATAGAAAACCAAAAGAATCGTTTGGACGCCATTCTCGGGGTCAATGCGTCTCAAAATTACATCACAAAGAAGCAGGTCAGAAAAAAATAATGATTCGACTTAATGTTCACTATAATGACAGCGCTACAGACTGTCATTATCTGCGCGGACGCAACTTTCTTTTGACTGAAAAAACATAGGTTTATTTTATTTTATTTATTTTTAAGTATTACTTTCAGTTCATGACCCGAGGTCATCTAGCCGCCCGAGCTGACTACACATTCCGTGCTGATTTGCGCGCTACCTTCCACTACGCCAACGCAGCCCCGCAGTGGCAGCGCGGCAACGCCGGTGATTGGGCTGCTTTGGAAGACGTAAACACCAATCCCATGATACTGTCTTTTTACACGCTTTTTATTAGCTTCACTTGTATGTATGTTTGTAACCGACTTCTTTGGGCGCGATTTTGACCCACTTTAAACGGCCAGATTTCGTTCAAACTTTGTAGATTTATCGAGGACCGATGACAATACACTACTTTGATAAAAAAAAACCATTTTTTCAATGTAAAAAAAAATTTTCGATCGTAAAGCACTCTCTGATGCTTCGCATCATGAGTCGTGCAATAGTTTAAAATTAAAAAAACAAGCTATTATAAATAAACCAAACTAAAAAATAGAAAATAAATAATACATAGTTTAAAAAAACTAAAAAACACGCTTTTTATAGAAAGCGAACTAAAAAATAGAAAATATATAAAAAAAAAAAAATTTTCAAAAAAGCGAGGGGTGATTTTTAAGATATTATTGAAATGATAATCACTCTACTCATATCTATCAATAAAATATTTATAACTATTGACACCATGCACCCCACACTTTTTTTAAAATATTTTTTTTTATTTTCTATTTTTAGTTCGGTTTCTATAAAAAGCGTGTTTTTTAGTTTTTTTAAACTATTATTTATTTATTTATGGCATCTGTTTCTTTTGGGATAATTTATGTCAGTGTCATTGTTTATTTAAAAAGTAGATGTCAATGACACAGTTAAATTGATAAAATTCAATTTTAGTTAGAAGATGGTCATTTTTGATGGAAATTTTCTTAGGGATTTAGAAAGGAACTAGAATACTCGCTTTAATTCACATCCTTATCAAGAACTCAGGCTTTATTGTTAAAATAACCTCCAAAATAAAACAGCATAACTCAAAACACGAGAAAATGTATAAAATTTTGAGCGATAACTTCTCAGTTGAAAACATCAGAATACCCTCCCTTATTTCATAATTCAACCTAAACACTGACACTTATGGTCTCAAAAGAGACAGATTATAATATTTAAGAAGATAAATAAAGAAGAAGAAAAACAAGAGATAAAATATTTTACGGCCGTTTTCTATATTCTATCTGCGGTTTTTTGGATTTTGGCTATGTATTTGTCAATTATCAAATGTAGTAATGTCAAATACCTACCTATCCAAAATACAAAAATCACAGCTTTACAGAATATAAAAATCAGCCGTTAAACGACAATATTAAGCGTGTTTTAATTAAAAAAAATCTTCTACTTATCTATGTAATTGTAAACATTTTAGGCCCTGCGTCGACGCGTGAGTCGCCTGGGGCGCGCTGTGAGAGTGTACACCGGCACGCACGGTACACTCTCGCTGCCGGACAGCCGCGGCGTCCCGCAGCCCATCACGCTTTACGCAGACGAGAACAACAATGGACTGGTGCCAGTGCCACTTTACTTCTACAAGGTTTATCAAATGAAGAATATTCACTAATTTTGAATAATTACCTCTCCATATTCTCGGTCAAAAATAAAAAATACAAGTGAAAGAATTACTTCGATACGTCAATTACTTTCCGATTTATAAAAGTAAACGTGCGGACTCGTAATCGGTGCGTGTGACGGTGTGACGTCATCGTACAACACAACTCCTAAGCGGAGCGTTGGACATTGACGTCAGATGCGGTCACGTGACTGTTAGCGGGACTCGACATTTATCGAAGTTTATATGCCTGTAAAATCAAAACTAATAGATATTTTTAACTACAACAAAAATTAGTGTATCTGTATACATACAAGCTTTACTGTAACAACTTTCAACCGATTTGGCATACCTAGTAATATTCTCCATTGTAAAATTAAAACTAAAATGTAGTAGGTAGGTACTTATACATTGTCAAATTGAAGTCCTTGTCGAGCATTAAAAATCCTACTAATACTCGTATTATAAACGCGAAAGTTTGTATTGATTGAAATTTCTTCCAAAATATAGAGGAAGCAATTCTCTCATTGATGGAAGCAAATAGAAGCAATTCGGAAGCAATTTTTGGATAGCATTTCAACGTTACTACTAATACGAAAGGTGACTCATCCTGACGCTTACAATGTATGGATGTATGTATGTATGTTTGTTACTTTCAAGCTGAAATAGCTAAACGGATCTGGATGAAATTCGGCACAGATAAAGATTATGGTCTGGAAGTTATTCCAGACCGTAATTTTTTCCGAGATAAAAAGTAGCTTATTATGTGTTAACATAAGCTACTTTTTATCCTGGAAAAAAATACGGTTATAGACTTGTTTTTATTTTTTAAGGTATCACGCGTGCGAAGCCATGGGCGGTAGCTACTAACTTAAAAAAAAACCTCTTTCAGCTCGTCTATGACAAGACGACAAAGACGGCAACAGCGTTTGTTTCGATCAACTCTTCCTTCTACAACAGTAGTACAATCCAAGAGTTGACGTTTTGCGACGATTTGTGCACGGAGAGTGAGTTCTCATGGCTGAAGTGGCGGCCTGAAGACGGGACGCACAGCTTCTGCTGCGACTACCAAGAGTTTACGCAGAAGATCGGTCTCATAGAAGATTTGGACACTAGCGGACCATTTTATTAAAAAAAATCTTGTGAGGTGTCAAGGGACACCCGGATGGAACGAAGTTCCTTTCGATTAATTTGTGAGAGAGAGAGACAGACAAAGAAACATGCGCACGCCGCTTGGCTTACAACTATTCGTGAGAATTTTTTCCGTCTAGCCCCCTTTCACAACGCGCGATAAAGAACTTCGTTTCAAAAATAGTGCGTAGAGTCCCTCCGCGTGAAAGAAGTGAAAGTTCTCGTGCTAACGCTCGCGCTGGCCTGTTACAGGCTTACTACGCGCATGCGTTCGAGTGCCACGCATTCACTCTCGCTCTGTCTCTTTCATACCCCCTCCATGGTAGCGTTGAACATTTTACGCAACCTTGTTGGGAGTCGCATTAGAAGTTTCACTTCCAAAAGTTTTATTGTAATCGCTAACGGACTTGTATACCTAAATTATTATCTATATTATTGTTATATTTAAAACTCTTCTCATTACTAATAAATAAATACATTGTTTATTCTGAACCAAATTATAATGTTAGATAGATAAATTCGAATAAAATAAAATATTGTGATCCGCAATTTTTTTTTTACAAATAGGTACTTATCCGCCTGGCTTGGTTTGCCACCCACGCAATATAAAGGTTAATGGATGTTACAAAAACAGTAGGCCTACTATACAAACAGTCAGCATTCAGTGCCACCACCTTTATGTACACCTGTTGTATTTATATACCTAATAGATACAAAAATATAGTATATGCGAGTATTGCGAGTTCTTTTGGTAATCCCGTGTCTTACCTACCACTTTTGCCTCACGAAGTTTCTACTTTTGACAGTTCTGTCTGATGGCTATTAGTTGGTATTGCGTTAGCACAGAGAAATAACAACGGCCGTGAAAAAAAAAACCGATCTAAAAAGAATCCTATTTGTAAAAGTGCCGAGTTTATTTTCCTATTGAGTTCGTTCGTTTGTTATTCTCCTTTCTCGAACTATAAGATAACTGAAAGAAAACGTAATGTTTGAGTAAATTTCCCTGAAAATCGTAAGTTTATCTACCACAATAAACTAAAACAGATTTATAACCATAGAAATATTAGGCTAACACACACAGGTAATCAGCTGACTTTGCACCATACCGTAGGTACATAAACATGATATAATTATAGATTTAATTTAGTAGATACGCTGTTACATTAACATTGGTGACTGTGCAGCTAAAACTATATTATAGTGCCCAACTGCTCCCCAAAAATGAGCGTCCTAAACAGCTTTATTCTTTTTATATTCCGTTTTCTCTGCAGAAGACAGGCAAAACAAAAATATCGTTTTTAGCGCTACTAATGTTACATTCCCTTCTCTTCCTTAAAGAACAGTTCTATGTACGAAGCTCATGTTAAGGTGCAATTATTTCCTACTTAAATGGTTATCTTCTAAAAAATAAATCTATTTTTAGATGGCGTTGTATATGAAACAAGATTTTACCCCTCCGGTACTGTCGAGACGATGGATTGCTATCAAATTCAGACCGAATATGGTGATTATATTACTATGAAAATTAAATATTTTATGTCTGAAAAGCATATTTACATGAAACCGTCTAGCTAGCACAAGGGATTGCATACCTGGATTTCTATCAGCAATTCTGTTTTCCGACGTCTTATATCAATCAAGGTCTGCTGGTCGGGTGTCAACTCTGTAAACAACAGTAACCTTACAAAAACATCAACGATAAACCCTAGCTATTGAGGTCACAATATATTTGGAAAACAACTTGATCTACCCTTACAGCTCACAACATTTAAGTAACTATACTAGCTTCCACCTGCTGTCCTTCCGCGTGGTACCTTGTAAAAAAAACTAATCTATCCCTCGGAAACTGTACATTTTTGCATTTTTTTAAATGTCCCATTGCAGACTATAATCTATGTATCTCTGTGCCAAATTGCATCCATATCCGTTCAGCTGTTTCAACGTGAAAGAGTAAGAAACATCCATACATCCAAACTTCCACATTTATAATATTAGAAGGATTAGTATAATAAGTAGTGAGTAAGAGTAACATAACAGTGTGATGATTTTTGACATAAGTTGCATTTTCTATGGCCAAATCTCAAATTAATATTGTCTATAACTAGCTTCGAGGTACCTACATAAAATATAGTCCATCTTACATAGTTACTCAGGGATAATGTAGCATTCTAATGATAAAAGAATTTTTAAAATCAGATCAGTAGTTTTTGAGTTAATTCATTACAAACAAAAGTACAAAACTTTCCTCTTTATAATATTACTTAGTATAGATTAATTATCTTCTGTTGAAAAATGGTATCTGATCTTAAGGAATGTATTATATTTTACCTTTGTAGCTCCTACAAAGCCGTCAGAACATAATTTCTATACTAGAAAGCGGTTTACTCTTCCGGGAGGACAGTATAGAGGTGGAGCAGGAAGCCCCCTCGGCGGAGGCTGTGTGGGGGGCTGCGGGAGGGGGGAGAGGGGGGTGGCTGACTCGCGGGGAGGGGGCATTGACAGCTGCAACATTAGCTGCTTGCATATGCATGTTTCCACCTAGGAGGTAAGGGTCTTTATATTTGTGTTTCATGAATTCAGTGTACCGGCTATTTTACTTACCAAATAATACACAACAGCAGTGACAAGAGAATAAGAAAGTGTGTAACAGCTGTGTGATTCTGTAAGACCTCATTCTAAACTTCGAATCTGAATCCGCTGTGAGTTTCTTGATTGGCATTCTAAAAAGTCGGTTGATAATTCGTATTTACACTAGCGCCACTCTTGCGAGCGTGTCAGTGAGTTGAACTAAATTGACGGAGAGATTATGACAGATAAAGTATGAGATGACGTAAGAAGGGCATTCTATACGGTAATTCCACGGTAATTCCCAAGTCACTTCGACACTCGCTTCGCACTCGAACTCGATTCAAAGTGTCAAATAAAAAGTTCAATGTCAAATGTCATTTTGAACCCTAGGCGAAGTGAGAGTGAATTGCGATGTGAGATGCGAGTTGATGTTTGAATTTTACAGAATCGACGTACAGGAAACTAAGTACCTTTGTTCTTAGTTTTCAATAATAATTTGTATGTGCTTCTATATTATGTACACTACATAGGCATATACATAAGTATTATACATAAAGCTATGAAGCATGATTCTGCATTGTGTTTAGCACATTATATAATAGGTTAGATTATTACTAGATATTGGTTTTATTTTTCTTTCTACTGTTAAAAATCTGGCTACACAGTGCCATACCCAATCTTAGGCAAAGCTATGTATTTTGGGAATCAGATAACAGACAGAATTTATAGAAAACTAGCTTCCGCCCACAGCTTCGCCCGCGTGGTACCTTGAAAAACAAAAACAAATCTATCCCGCGGGAACCTTATATTTTTCCGGGATAAAATGTAGCCTATGTGTTATTCCAGACCATAATCTATAGCTGTGCCAAATTTCATTCAGATCCGTTCAGCCGTTTTAGCGTGAAAGAGTAACAAACATACATCCATCCATCCATCCATCCATCCATACATTCTTACAAACTTTCGCGTTTATAAATTAGTAGGATAATGTTTGGTTGGTATGGTATCAGAAAATTTTCGATATTTAGGAGGAATCTTAGATCTTTGGTATTTTTTGTGATCTGTCCAAGGCCTTTGATTGCGTGCACCATGAAACTACATCACTATCGTACACGAAAGGAGCATCTAAAGCGCACTTTAATCCATTCATCACACTGGTTCAAAAGAACTGTACGGAGAGTTACACTTTAAACGTATAACATCTTACTGCTGGAGTGACATTTGGGGTATACAATAGGTGTACCACAAGTATCAATATTAGGGCCATTTTTGTTTTTGATATATACAATCGATACATTCTAACTAGTCAGGAATGATCACGAGATCGTTCTGTTTGCTGAAATGACTATATATATTCTTACCATCGACTGTATGTCCATGGTGAGAAACGAACCCACTATCCTTCCTTATAGTTTCAGCCGGACTGCTCTTCTCAACTTGTCACTCTACACAGCCATACCTGTCATAATCCGATCTACACACCGGGCTTTGTGTCGCGGGGCACTTTCAGCTCTATTGCGATGCATGAGGGACTACCTTGCCTTGGCACGCCGCGCCGCCGCTTGTCTAAAGGAGTTTGCGGCTTTACATAGTCAACTGTGAGTGTTTTACTGTTGTCGCTAGATGGCAGTGTTTAAAATGTAAATATGCCTATCATCTTTCTGCCTTTCTCCCTCGTTATGTGGGGACACAACATGATATTCTTCCATTTCTCTCTATCACTCATCTCAATAATCACTCCTCTTTTACCCATGTCATCATAACCAAATACCTTTGGTGTTATCAGTTAATTACCCACCGTCCACCTCCCTGAGACAACCTAGGTGAACGATGGATTTTTTTTTTACAACGGCTCACCTATGTTCACCTGGGTGATCCTTGGGAAATATTTAGTTTCCACCGTCCACCTTGGTATCAAAACTTTTTAGATTTGAAGTTCTTAAAGATATGATTATTAATGACCTATTTTAATCATTATTACCGCCCGACTAACCTTCACACTGCTCTGTCACACTGGTGTTACGGTCAGGTTATGTTATTCTGTACGTCTACTATGAGTTGACACATTTAGATTTGCTGACGTTACTACAGTAGTAATAGTACGTTACTGTGACATCTGTCAAAATCTAGACACGCGGCAGCGTGTCAAGCCAAGTTCAAGCGAAGCGAACGGGCGATGCGCGCCTAGTGTAATATTACAGGAACCATTTGGGTGATTTTTCACCCCCTCGTAACTCAAAAACTATTTCACATAAACAAGTCAAATTTGGCTCATCTATTGCCACTTGCGAGTAAAATATGTGCACCGAATTTCATAAACACACCTCAAACGGTTATTTAGATATTAACGTCCAAAAATGCCTGGTTATGGAAAATTTTATCACTGACTGACCTATAGACGTTAATTATAACCCAGTTCCAGATGACCTAGAACGTTCAAATTTGGCATCCAGGTAGGTAGTGGGGTGGATACAAAGGAAAAAATCTGAAACTTGCAAATTTTTATATTTTTAACGTACTTTTTCAATTAATTGATTCTCCTAGGAACCCTTACTAGCGCCTGTAATATAAGAATAGCAATCTAAATAGATGACAGTCGGTCATTATGTGGATTTTAATAGGGTCTTGACGTGAATATAATAACGAGTGGAAGTAGTGTCTTGGATTGGTAAGTAGTACACTCTTACCTAGGTATACAATGTGCCAATAGTTGAGCCGTCTATGCAGATAGGTAAGTATGACTATAGGTATGTATACCTACAATGTGCCAATAGTTTGAGCAGTCTATGCAGGTAGATAGATATGGCTAGATAACTATTCAGGCCTAGATTATAGTGTGTCTCGGCTTGTCGGATAGGTAGTAGGTAGGTATACTTATTCAGTAAGTACTCAAGTACCTACCTACCTGCTTAGTATGTACCTATACCTACAATGTGCCAATAGTTTGAGCCGTTTATGCAGGATTATACAGGGTGTCCCAAAAAGTAGTGTCAAGCGAAAGTCCGGAGATAGAACACCCCTTGGGGTACCCGAATCACCCCCATGTATGTTCCGCGATTTTTTATAGTTTTCGAGTTATTAATTTTTTTCCGAATTTTTGAAATTTTACGGCTTGAACAACTTAAAAAGTTCTTTAAAAAAAAGTAGAAAACTTTCTTGAGATTTTTTTTATGTTACTGAATTGTTATGAGTTGTTTTTTTATGCATAAAATAATCAGCTACGTGACTTTGATGAAAATTATGAAAATGTTGGTGTAAAGTCAAATAATTACATTCGGTGAATTATGACTAAAATTTTCAACTTTAAATTAAAAATATTAATAAGTGGTTTCATGGTTCCTAAATAAATCTACAAAATTTTCCAGACTCTCAGCTTTCATAATCATTAAAAAAAAGTAGTACTTAATAGGCTACTTTGGCTAAAATTAGCCTTCAAAGACGGCGAGGTGGAAAATTCTTAAAATTAGCTACCTTATTAAAAAAAATATTTTGGCCATTTTATCATTGCTTAGCTTAATTCGTTAGTTAACTAACCAAAAATGACTGCAAGAAAGTAAGATTTCATTAAAAATTAAAGCTAAATTAGCTAAATCAGCTAAATTTATGAAATAAAACAACAAGTAAAATTTATTAATTTTTTTACAAAAAGTTTTCAAAATGTCAACCTTCTAGGTCGATACAAATCCTACATCGTCTTAAAAAGTTTCCCTTAATCGTATGAAAGCTATTTTAAGTGCCTTAAATTTTTCTTCGGCCTGTCTTAATTTTGTTCTTAATTCGGCCCTATTGCTGATTTCTTTGGCATAAACTAATTCTTTGTAGTCATTTTTGGTTAGGTAACAAACGAATTAAGCTTAGGAATGATAAAATGGCCAAAAAAAATTTTTTTTAAGTAGCTAATTTTAAGAATTTTCCACCTCACCGTCTTTGAAGGCCGATTTTAGCCAAAGTAGCCTATTAAGAACTACTTTTTTTTAATTATTATGAAAGCTGAGAGTCTGGAGAATTTTTTAGACTTATTTAAAAACCATGAAATCACTTATTAAGATTTTTAATTTAAAGTTGAAAATTTTAGTCATAATTCATCGAATGTAATTATTTGACTTTACACCAACATTTTCATAGTTTTCATCAAACTCAAGTAGCTGATTATTTTATGCATAAAAGAACAACTCATAACAATTCAGTAGCAAAAATAAAATCTCAAGAAAGTTTTCTACTTTTTTTGTAAGAATGTTTTAAGCTGTTCAAGTCGTAAATTTTCAAAAATTCGGAAAAAAAGTCATAACTCGAAAACTATAAAAAATCGCGGAACATACATGGGGGTGATTCGGGTACCCCAAGAGGTGTTCTATCTCTGGACTTTCGCTTGACACTACTTTTTGGGACACCCTGTATAAGTGTAATAATATAAGAACAAGTACTTACTTACTAATAAGTTCTGTACAAAAAGTAATGATATCCCATCAAAAACATAAATGTGAAATGAGAGCCAAGTTCAATAAGTAAGTACCTAGGTATGCTTTAGTCGTTGACTTCAGCGACAAAAGAAGTGAGATCTAAACGGGTGCCATGCCAAGTACAATGGTCAGTCCTAAAACTTATTTATAACAATATTAAATATTTTTAACAACATTAAAATATCATTTCATCTCATAATTTAGGATATTATATTGAAGCCTTAGGTCTAACTTGGCTAGTTTTCTTAAGAGTACGAATTATATTAGGTATAGCTTGCACGTTCTTATTTTATTCTTCTAAAAATTTGGCTTGCTGGTAGAAACTAGCGATCGGACATTGTAGGTAAGTAGTTAATAATAGGAAGGTAATTCGTATTGATAATGAATGATAACTAGCCAAGTTAGACCTTAGGCTTCAATATAATATCCTAAATTATGAGATGAAATGATATTTTAAAGTTGTTAAAAATATTTGACTGACCATTGTACTTGGCACCCGTTTAGATCTCACTTCTTTTGTCGCTGAAGTCAACGACTAAAGCATACCTACTTACTTATTGAACTTGGCTCTCATTTCACATTTATGTTTTTGATGGGATTAATACTCATGTTACCAAATTCTTAGCAAATGAATGAAGCGAAAACTACAGTCGCTGTAGTACGCTGTGACGTAGGATAGTTAACTACGTGACGTTTCAGTACCCAACTATCCG
This sequence comes from Cosmorhoe ocellata, assembly GCA_963675405.1. Taxonomy (NCBI): domain Eukaryota; kingdom Metazoa; phylum Arthropoda; class Insecta; order Lepidoptera; family Geometridae; genus Cosmorhoe; species Cosmorhoe ocellata. The sequence goes on along the minus strand of OY776271.1, from coordinate 4,165,470 downwards.
CTAGAGGCGCTGTACAAGTTTTCATACATTTTTATAACTACAGTCGCTAGCGAGTGTAGATTGTGAAAACTCATAGATTGTGACCCTCTGTATGCTTTTAGTGACTATTCTTTTTATATGCACGATTGAAATTGTTTTCTTAATGTTATGGAATGAAAGGTCTTTTTTTTATTACTATTATTATTTATTTTTGTTTTTAGTGGATCATTGTCTTCGGTGATAGAGTCGACTCGCGTTATGCTATGTCGGCAGCAGAGCGAACTCGCCATCGTGATGTCTCGGGCGTCTTCGGCTCTGCTCGGGAACGCGCCGTGGCTCCGAGACGACGTCGCGTGGCACGCCGTACAGAGAGATGAGACAGACAATCTAATGGTATCTTGCATTTTCAGCAAACTCAAAAACTATTAATTTTCATAAACTTCTCATCAAAAAAAATCCAGCCTCTACTGCGTTTTTCATTTAGGTGACGATTAACTAAAATAATTAAAGAGAATACTACCAAAATTTGGAATATCAGTACCTACCTATGTAATTTTAAAGTCTAAAGTTAAACTTACCTCTATCCCCCTCTACTGAATGGTACTTTTTGTATTTATCAGTCAATCTCTAGATTTTAATATTCATGCAGTCAAAACATAGCTTTAACTTCAGAGGTGGCTCGATTTTATTTGATGATATTTATATAATCACAATCACCATTTCTTAAATCTTTTTGGTTCGAAAGAAATGTTTTTTTAAACTAAAACTTATTATTCTTATTTTCAACGCAACAAGCTACGAAAAAGGTTGCGAATTTGGACTGTAATTCTATTACAGAATTACGAAAAGGTTCAGGAGTATTTTAATGAAATTCACTAAGATTTCTTAATTTTTTCTAAGGTGATTATGCATATAGCCCATAATGAAACACCTTTATTTTTCACAGAAAATCCACCACGCGTTCCTAGTGGTACAGTCCACGCTTCTCAAACACATCGCCATGGCGCACTACATACCTGCCCCCAAAATACAGAAACTATACAAGAACCACAACGAGAGACTCTACTGGATACAGAACACGCTAATAAACCATCTTCTAGAAGAGTTCAAAGCGAACTTCGAATCTCTAGAACGCATGTACAGATTACTCAAAAACTCTGGCAACAGAGACAACAGCGAATCTAAAAAACTAGGCGCTGCTGTGAAAACTAACTGGGCTTATTCTGAAGTTCACACGGGGATTGCGAGAGTGTGTTTAGAACTAAAACTAGCTTTGAACAAAAGTACCGGTTTGGACATGTTTTTAGATTCATGTGCTGTTAACGATCAGGATATACAACTAGATGTTTTGAATAAAGATGTAGACGATTTAATAGATACTATCACTAACTGTTTAACTACAGTGCAAAGTTCACAGTTAAGATTGAAGAAGCTACGAGGGAAAATAGTTGAGGGTACGCCAAAACCAGATGATATTGTAGAAAGTTCAGGATTTACGATAATAGAAGATAAAGAACCAGAAGCGAAGGACGAAGTGTTCTATTTGTTAAAAACGGAAGATGATGCTTCGGTTAGTCCGCCACCGGATGTGACGACAGCCCCGGGACAGAGGGAGAAGGAAACGACGAAGATAGTTCTCAGCGAGTTGAAGCGGAAGTTGGGGAAGCGAGAGGATCTTATGCGGGAAAGAGAGAGACAAGCTCTTGGCAAAACGATGCCGGAATTGAAAAATATACCCGAGTTCCCGAGGCAAATCAAATTTGATGAATATATTGTGAAGAAGGGTTATATAAGTAAAATTAAGCGTAAAGATGATAAAAAACGATTGTTTAGGAACTATAAAATCGAATCTAAGGTAAGTAAGAATAAGCTAAAGAACTTAAAACTAAACAATGAGGAATATTCTAGCGAAAGTCCTAAAAAATATGATCTATACGAAGCTAATGTCAGAAGTAAGTTATTTACCGTATCCAGTATGAACAAGTATATATTTATCAATACTAGATGCAAAATAAAACCGAAAATCTTGAAATTATCCAGTGGCATTTCAGATTTCAGTGATGACGTCAAAAGTCTAAAGGCAAGTCCAATCAGAGATCAAATAAAATTGAAATTCACAAAAAAAGATCTTGAACTAAGCGAGTCGTCATCAGAAAGCGACTTGGAATACCACAGGAATCAAAGAGCACTATTAAACGACATTCGCCGGCATAGAGTTGCCAGGAAAAAGAACCACCCTTTAAAACCCAAGCGCATAGAGAATATAGATGAGAGTCTCAAGCCCATAGAGTACAATTTCGGAACTGGCTTGGCTATGGCTTCCGTAATGCAAGTCAATAATGCTAGATTCTTGAATATGGGGGGAGAGGAAGTGTTTAATGGGAATGGTGAAGTGTCCAACGATAGTGGTAATGATGAAGATGCGTAATACATAGAGAATATAGATGAGTGTCTCAAGCCCATAGAGTACAATTTCGGAACAGGATTGGCTATGGCTTCCGTAATGCAAGTCAATAAAGCTAGATTCTTGAATATGGGGGGAGAGGAAGTGTTTAATGGGAATGGTGAAGTGTCTAACGATAGTGGTAATGATGAAAATGCATAATATATTGGGAACTTCATTTTAGATGCAGTTAATTAATTTGATAGATTTTTTTATTGGACTGAGAAAAAGGGGATTTTTTGGGGCATGTGTGAGTTTTGACAAATAAGTTATTAGATTCGTCAGAATCACGAGTGAGATAGGCTATATCAAATCAAATAAAAACAATAATTTTGTGTTGCAAATAGAGAAATTTAACATAATGCTAAATATGAAAGTTAATGAAAAATAACCCTACTTCCTACTAATATTATAAATGCGAAAGTTTGTAAGAATGTATGGATGGATGGATGGATGGATGGATGGATGTATGTTTGTTACTCTTTCACGCTAAAACGGCTGAACGGATCTGAATGAAATTTGGCACAGATATAGATTATGGTCTGGAATAACACATAGGCTACTTTTTATCCCGGAAAAATATACCTAAGGTTCCCGCGGGATAGATTTGTTTTTGTTTTTCAAGGTATCACACGGGGAATCCGCGGGCGGAATTTAGTGAGAAATATTATGATAACGAACGGTTTAAAACGGATATATGAACGGTTTTAGATTGAAATAAATAAGTTAGGCAAAACGTGACGACACAATCCGGCAATTTGTTGATAAGCTACGGTTATATTTATCGGGCAACAATCGCTCGTGTGGATCTTTAAGAGAGACTATTGAATATTGTTTTATTAAGAATAGCATAAATTCAAGCATTAATAATCTCTAGTCAAACGTCAAATACTATTCTGCTTTGATTTAAACAAATATTATTAATTATTTATAAACTATAACGTTGAATTATCACGGTTACCTTAATTTGAATATTAGGACTGAAAAACAGTGAACGAAAAATACATGGAAGCATTCTTTGAGCTAAAAAATGACCCCACAAAAAATGTGCTGGGCAGGGCTTGTCAATTACCTATGCTAAAAAATTATATTGTCAAAAATTTACATAAGCTATCTACACGTTACATGGCAATACAAACCCAATAGTCGAGGGAATAAAATCGTCATGAATAAATTTTTGGCAAATCCACGAAGGAGTTTCGATGTGTGAACTTTGGTGTCAAGTTGAAGTAATGCTTCCATGTTTTTTGCGTTCACTGCTGAAAAATAATCGGGTAAACGCGATAAAGGCTTGTAACAGCTTATACATAAGTGTTATAATCGCGAAAGTTTAATAAATACAATCTTTTAAATAAAAATGAATCCCTATTTCCCTTGGTCACGGCTTCACGCGTGAACGGCTGGACCGATTTCGTTAATACTTTTTTTGTTGTCATTGTTATTGTAAGGAGACGGTTTTAAGGCAGGACAACGTCTGTCGGGTCAGCTAGTATTATATAATTTAGCAGTTGTTGAGGACTGTTCGACAGCTAAGCTACTCAAATAATTATAAATAATGCTTTTTAATATAATTAAGATCTGTTATTAATATTAGTTGTTTAATGAATGTCGTATAATAATTGTAATACTGAATAAGAAATTAATAAAAATGTTGGTCATATGATTTTATATTGCTATTTTTATTTTTCGTAATTATCATCATCATCATCATCATCTTCCTGCCCTTATCCCACGTTATGTGGGGTCGGCACAACATGTGATCTTCTTCCATTTCTCTCTGTCATTCGTCATTTCAGTACTCACTCCTTTCTTACCCATGTCATCTTTCACACAGTCCATCCATCTTTTCTTTGGCCTACCTCTACCCCTGTATCCATCTACATTCATACCTAACACTCTCCTTATATTATAAGACTAGCTTCTGCACGCGGCGTCGCCCGCGAAGTACCTACATAAAATATAGCCTATGTTCATCCTGAAAGTTCATTCTACACATTGGTGAAAGAATTTTTCAAATCGGTTCAGTAGTTTCGGAGCCTATTCATTTCAAACAAACAATCAAAGTTTTCCTCTTTATAATATTAGTATAGATAATTATAAGATACTAATTTGAAGAGATAATGATTAACCTGTGGTATACCGGAACGCAGATCCACGCGAGACATAATACTCGTACATTTACTATCGTGTCTGGAATCCCGGCATACTACAGGTTAAAGGAATATCGAAATTACAAAAATATAGAAAACCAAATAACAAGACAGATTGTACACGAACGATGAACTAAGAAGGGATGTAAGCGTTCCCAACGAGTCACACCAGATCCGATCACAGTGTGACTCGTTGGGAGTTTTTCCCATCGAGTTACACTGTTTATGATTTTAAACTTACGCGATCTGAACACATTAATGGGCTTATTTTCGTTTATTAAACAAAAAAAAATAAAAAAATTACTTCACAGTTCTATAGAACAAATAGGAGTTACTGATTATTATTAGTATTAAACGGGTATTTATCGCGTTTTACCTATTTCTCCCGACGTTTTGACAGATTTACACACTGTCGTGGTCACGGGTAGATAGTCTACCTATGACCCGTTAATACTAAGTACCTGGGTGACCGAGTTTTGCTCGGTTTTTTTTATTGGTAAACGACGTTTTCTAAAAATGAAACCTAGCTAGACCGATTTATCGCCCCCGAAACCCCCTGCATACTAAATTTCATGAAAATCGCTGGAGCCGTTTCAGAGATTCCGATTATATATAAATATATATACAAGAATTGCTCGTTTAAAGGTATAAGATAATAATGAGTTACAGTCAGAATATAATACCTACATACAAGTGTAACACGTTGGGAACTCTTTAGGCCCCCAATTTGGAAGCTTATTACCACTGTGTGTGTGAAATCGCCTACTCAATTTTATTTTATTTTGCATTAGGCGCAGATACTAAGGCTAGAGCCACATTGAACGTTTATGCCGTTTCCGATCTTACGTTGTGGAAAGCCAGTAGGTACATTTTATTTCATCTAATTTGTAATATCGGGCACACTACGCGGTAATAAATAAATAAATAGGTACTTACTTATTAGTGGACATTTCACACAACGCCATCTAGCCCTAAACTAAGCAAAGTTTGTACTGTGGGAACAATTAACTAATAGATTAATTATATACTTTTTTGTAAATACATACATAGAATTCATATCCTAGCCACAGAACAAACATATATTTTTAACACACTAATGTTTATTCTGGGTGGGGATTGAACCCACAACCTCAGAAGGCAGAGCTCAACTAAGTTGTGAGGCCACTCATAAGATCGAAGGCCGTTAACAATATAAATAAGTCAAATATATCTACTAAAGAAATAATTAATAGGTAAGTGTGTGACGCAGTTTTGATTACCTAATACAATCATTATTATTGATACCTATTGTAACCTACTGGCGTTACTTCCGCCGCGAAAACCGGCGTCCGACGCCGACGGTTTATCCGTTCAATGTGGCGCTAGCATTAGTCTACAACTGCATATTCTTTTACACCTTTTTATTAAGTATAAATCGAAGCCAAAGGTAGCCAGTTATAATACTTAATTACAACAAACATTAGAGGTCAAATCAAAGATAACTGATATTATTCTCAATTGCCTTCGTCATCGCTACGTTAGTTCGTGATCGGATCGTGACGAGATGGACGCATCTGCATTCGTGTAAGTACTAATAACTTGTAATTGAACATTATGTAGGTACCTAGCTACATGAAAAATTACATGTTACATACCTACCTATCTATTATCATAGACGAACGATATCTATCTATCTATACAGATGGCGTTGTGGGAATAGTCCGCCAATATACATTTGGCGGACTTTTCCCACAACGCCATCTAGCCCCAAACTAAGCAAAGCTTGTACTATGGAAACCAGATAGTTGATAGATTAATTAAATACTTTTCTTTTTGTAAATACATACCTACATAATAACACATCTGCGTTCATCACACAAATGTTTATACTGGGTGGGGATCGAACCCACACACAACCTACAGCGCAGAAGACAGAGCTACTGCCAACTGAGCTGTGAGGCCAGTCGATAGAAGTCGGGTTTTTGATTTTTGAAATAAATACTTGTTCCTACTTATTCCAGTGTTGGTCTCCTAATTCTTTGCCTTGGCAGTCTGTCAACGCAATTCCCTCAAGATCTTCCGGCGGCTAAACCAGCTCATAACCAAAACCAAAGCAGCATTATTGGTAAGAGTTTTATTCAGTCATGTTTACCGTCATAATGAGATACCTGTACCCCTAGTAACTATGAGTTTTTGATAGTTTACGAAAACTTTTTTCGAATAGTATCCTTTCATATATTTACCTCCATCGGAAATGTTAAAGAACTAAAATAAGGTAGCTATACAATGTCGAAAATATCTAATCGGCAGTCCCAGCAATGATTGTCAAACCAAGTTTTCACGATATCGACCTAATTTTAGTTCCTTAACATTTCCAATGGAGGTAAATGTATGAAAGGATACCTACTATTCGAAAAAAGTTTTCGTAAATTATCAAAAACTCATAGGTACTAGGTGTTGGTACCTACTGTAGTGTTTAACGTTGAAATGCTAGCCAAAAATAGCTTCCTAAAATAAGAGATTTGCTGCCTTAGTATTTTAGAAGAAATTAAACTTTCTCACGTCAGGATGGCCGAACACTGCCGCGTAGACTGAAACGGGTAGTTATTACACTACACGGTATTCAGGGCCCGGTAGTAAGGGAGCCTAACGCCTAGCCTCTACGCCTTACGCCCTGACTCTTATTACACCACTCTTGTTTAGAGTAAGGGTCCCTGAATTCAGGGTAGTGTAATAAGTGCTTATTGCTACTCACATGTTATAATGGCGCTGTATATAATGTGGCTCGATACTCCATTGCCAACATTGCGTTGCCCTGATTCTTCTTTTTATAGAATAGCGTAATCCAACTAATGTTATAAACGCTAAACTTTGTAAGAGTGTAGGTATGTTTGTTACTATTTCACGCTGAAACGGCTGAATTTTTGGAACGAAGTTCTTTATCGCGCGTTGTGAAAGGGGGCTAGACGGAAAAAAATCTCACGAAAAGTTGTCACGACACTTTGCTATAGTTGTAAGCCGTGCGGCGTTCGCGTGTTTCTCTGTCTGTCTCTCTCTCTCATAGAAAGCAAGGAAAGGAACTTCGTTCCATCCGGGTGTCCCTTGACACCTCTCAAGTTTTTTATGGTGAAATTTGTTTGTTAGATAACTCAACAGCAATCAAATGTGCCACAGCTAGAGGGCTCCTCGGTAGTTGCGTGGAGCGTAAGTTCTGTGACTACAGCACATACGCCATAGACCTATCGCTGTATGCTACAAAGGATTACAAACGGTAAGAACTGGACTGTCAATTTGACCTTTCCAACCACTTTGACCTTTCAGACAAAACTTCTAAAACAAACTTTTGATCAAACTATTTAACAACAAGCTGTTAGAAAAGTCAATGTGACCTTTAGATAACCAAAACAAACTTGTTACTCAAAAAATTTACAACTAGCTTTGCCATACATCCATTTTGACCCTACCAACCACTTTGACCTTTCAGACAAACTTGCCCTTTCAACCAAACCAACTTGTTGCTTCAAACAATTTAACAACTAGCTTTTCCATACATTTTAGACCTTTCTAACCACTTTGACCTTTAGACAAACTTGCCCTTTCAATGTCACTTTTTTAACAGAATCTACTTTCTTATTGTAATGTTCTGCTATCGTCTCAAGCGCCTACGTCACGGACAGTTGGAACGCGGCCGTCGTACCGAGCGGTTGTGTGCGTGGTGAGGTGTTGGTGAGCCGAGATATAGATACAAATATACGTACAATACATGTGGCGACGAGAACAAAAGTGAGTAAAAAAAAAAAAAAAAAAATTGTCTAATATTAAACCTACATACCGAAATAAGCAAGTATTTCTTACAAAAAAAAAAAAAAATAATAATAATAATAATAATAAAATAAAAGAAAAGATAAGGGGGAAGCGAAGATGTACCTAGATGTTTACATTATTTCTACTTTCCTACCATTTTTCCTACCTACAAAAACAACAAGTTATTTATCGGACCGGCCGCCCGATAAACATTGTATAATATTTTGGACTAATTAGTTCGTTCGGACTCACAATTACTTTACCTGCTATAATTCAACTTATTTATGTACCTACATATCATTAGATACTTTCGTTTTACACTAGGTACCTACTATTTATTACTTAACGGGTAGGTATATAATACCTACGGGTGATGATCACTTTTAGAAGCCATTTCTAGGGTAATTTAATTACCTACGTACTATTGGCAGACATTTAGTTGTTTATAAACCTGTAAAAGTATAATTTATGTTTTCAAGTATTGCTCGCAGTTTACTGACAGGTATTTTAGGTTTTAATTTTATGATTAAGTTTTAGTTAGGTATTCATATTTTGTACCTAATGAAATACCCGAGTAGCGAACCGTAGCGAGAAGTATAACTGGAAACTGATGATTGACGATGAAAAATATTATTTAGTGAAACAGACAATGTTCTGACCATTAAATTGGTTGACATGCTGGGTACGTACTTATTTTGTAGCTGACGTAAACAGCTTGTACCCTGCGTGTGCAGCAGAATATATCTGGCCATTTGATTGGATGAGGTCAAACAGTACCTACCTTACAACTAGAATTAGCAGGCTAAGCCTGATCGTTAAATCGAAGTGATCGGTGTGTGTTACACACATAAGCAAATAAAGCAGTGAGCAGTGGTTACACATAGGTACAACTGGTCATTTAATTGACGTGTAACGAACAAAACTTTTGCATCATAACTAACAGATTTGATCTGAACATTCAATTGTTACACGGATTTTAATAACGAAATGAAATACCTAACGTAGACACCTACTCGTATTAGTTAGTACCTACAGCAGATTGAGTAAATCTGAATCATTAAATTGATCGTTTCAGGTCGCCCCAAAAAAGAAAACATGTCACTAACTTTGGACAAGTTCGAATGTGAAGGTGATCCCACATCCGTGGGAGTAAGATGGGAGCGGTGGAAACGGGCCCTGTTAATTTACTTAGAGGCATCTAATATTGAAAAGAGCGAAAAGAAAAGGGCAAGCCTTTTACACTTCGGTGGCTTGGAACTGCAAGAGGTTTTTTATAACATACCGGGAGCCAATGTCGAGGTGGCAGATGACGTAGATGTGTTCAAAGTGGCGATATCTAAACTCGATGCTTATTTTGCCCCGAAGCAAAGTAAAATATATGAACGCCATATTTTCAGGCTTCTAAAACAAGAACCTAACGAAAAATTCGAAAAATTTGTTGTAAGACTGAGACAACAAGCCGATAAATGTCAGTTTAAAGACCGCGATGAGAACATAATTGACCAAGTTACCGAAAAATGTTTTTTAAAAGACTTACGGAAGAAAATATTACAAATAGGAGATGACATAACGTTAGATAAAGTGATTATGGAAGCAAATACGCTGGAATCAGTAAATAAACAACTAGGTGAATTCGGAAGTACTACACACGGAAATGGAGTTCAGGAAATTAACGAGGTTGCAAGAAAAACTAAAAAGGTATTTAACAGAAGAATAAATGAGCAAGGATGTGGTAGATGTGGTAATTCTAAGCACGCCTCAAATAGTTTAGAATGCCCAGCTAGAAACAAAGATTGCTTAAAGTGCGGTCTGAAAGGGCATTTCAGACAATTTTGTAAAACACGACAAATCTTTAAAAGAAAGATAGAAGGAGAAGAAAAGAGACAGAGCACATACAAACAGAAAAGAAGTGACATAGATACGAATCAATCTGGAGTAAATAAAATAAGTGACATTAAAAATTCAGAAGAGAAAGAAACCGAGTATGTTTTTCATATCGATGATGACGTAGAATTCGAGTGCACTATTGGAGGAATACAAACCAAAGTTCTAGTAGACTCTGGCTGTAAACAAAATTTAATTACCGAAGAAACGTGGGAGATCATGAAGAAGAAAAAGGTTTGCATATATAATCAGAATGCAGATCCAGATATAAAATTCATGGCCTATGGGAGTGACAAACCTTTGAAAATTAAAGGTTCATTCGAAGCTCAGATACAAATTGGAAAGAAATCAGGGAACTCAACTTTCTATGTCACTGTGGATGGTACAAAAAACTTGCTGGGAAAAACTACTGCGATGTCATTGGGAATACTCAAAATTGGCCTAAATTTGGAAGACATAAATCAAGTTGAAATGAAAATATTCCCTAAGTTCAAAGGGGTATTGATCAATCTGCCCATTGATGAATCCATACCACCCGTGTCGCAACCTTGCAGGTATTATAGAGGAGTTGAATAGTTATTGCTTTTGTTGTTATTGTTGATAATTATTATTTTTGATAATTATTGATATTGCTCATTGGATATTAAAGTAATTAACTCTGTTGATTCAATTCTGGTTTTATTTATTCATAGGAGGATCCCAATACCATTAGAAGCTAAAGTTGAAGCCAAAATTGAAGAGCTTTTAGAAAGGGACATAATAGAACCAGTCGTAGGTTCTTCAAAATGGGTCTCTCCAGTGGTACCTGTTTTAAAGAGCAATGGGGAAGTTCGTCTTTGCGTTGATATGAGGCGAGCTAATACGGCTATTGTACGCGAGAATCATCCATTGCCGACTATGGATAAGTTATTACCTAAAATGAAAAATGCCAAGTTCTTTACAAAACTAGACATTAAAGACGCATTTCACCAAATCGAAATACTACCCGATTCGAGACACATAACAACATTCATCACTAGTAAGGGCCTTTTCAGATACAAACGTTTAATGTTTGGAATTTCTTGCGCCCCAGAAATCTTTCAAAAAGTGGTAGAATGCATGTTGCTAGGATGCGAAGGCGTGATAAGTTTTATCGATGATATTTTAGTTTATGGAAAAGACCTTCAGGAACATGACGTCAGACTAAGGAAAGTGATGAACGTTTTAGAAGAGAACAATGTTGTTTTAAGTAAAGATAAATGCATCTTCGGAAAGAGAGAAGTAAGTTTCTTGGGCCATCATTTATCAGAAAATGGAGTTAAGCCCCTTAAAAAATATATCTCCACAATACAAAGCTTTAGACAACCTAACACTATCGGCGAACTACAGAGTTTTCTTGGACTCGTAAATTATGTGAGCAAATGGATCCCTAACTACGCGACTATAACGGAACCTTTAAAGATACTGCTTCGGAACAAATCTGGAGAAAGGACAGAGATTCAAGAGCATTGGGGTCCAGACCAGCAACACTGTTTCGACTCCCTGAAGACAAATATGACAAATATACCGACCTTAGGTTTTTACGATGTTAATGATCAAACAGTTGTCATAGCGGATGCTAGTCCAGTAGGATTAGGAGGGGTTTTGATCCAGATAAATGACAAAGGTTCTAGAATTATTGCATACGGTCACAAAACCTTAACGGACTGTGAGCGACGATACTGTCAGACAGAGAAGGAAGCACTGGCTCTGGTGTGGGCTGTAGAACACTTTCATATATTTTTATATGGTAAAGAGTTCCAGCTTGTCACCGATCATAAGCCATTAGAGGTTATATTTGGCATCAAATCAAAACCTTGTGCTAGGATAGAAAGATGGGTGATGCGCTTGCAATCATATAAATACAAAGTAGTTTACCGACCAGGTAAGAGCAACATCGCAGATTCCTTATCCAGGCTCTGTAACGGTATAAAAACACCGACCTCTGAATTAAGAGACAATCACATCTGCCAAATTGTTGAATATGCAAGACCAGTGGCTGTATCGCTCAAAGAAATAATAGATTGTTCTAGGGCGGACAAGGAAATCAGTCAAGTCAAAGAAGGCGTATATAATAACAAATGGGTTGATGATGTAAAACTGTTTAAGATCTTTCAAACCGAACTCTGCTACTATGAGGGCATGTTACTAAGAGGAACTAAAATTGTTATTCCTTCCCAACTCCGAGAGCGTGTTTTAAAAGCTGCTCATGAAGGACACCCGGGCATAGTAGCTATGAAAGCAAGACTGAGAACGAAAGTTTGGTGGCCAAAGTGTGACAAAGACGCCGAAAATTTAGTCAAATCATGCAAAGGGTGCACTTTAGTATCAGCCCCAAATCCACCAAACCCCATGAAACGGCGAGAACTACCAGAAGAACCATGGATTGATATTGCCATAGATTTAATGGGGCCATTACCTAGCGGAGATTACCTATTTGTAGTTGTTGACTACTATAGTAGGTATAAAGAAATTAAAATATGTCGAAAAATCACTTCAGCAGAAATGGTGACACAATTAAAAGAAATATTTAGTCGATTGGGAAATCCTACATCAATAACGGCCGATAATGGAAAACAATTTACAAGTGAAGAATTCAGAACATTTCTCATAGAAAGAAATATTACACTATTCAACACTATACCGTATTGGCCACAACAGAATGGAGAAGTTGAAAGACAAAATCGCGACATCTTAAAACGTCTTAAGATAAGTCAGGCTGAAAAGAAAGATTGGAAAGAAGGATTATTAGAGTACTTATGTATGTACAACAGTACACCACACTCTGTTACTGGCAAAACACCATCCGAACTATTCTTTAAAAGGATATTCAGGGACAAAATTCCGATGATTAGAGATGTCTCTCATGGACCATCAACAAACACCGAGGTGAATGATAGAGATCGAGAAATGAAAGAAAAAGGAAAAGAATATGCTGATAGAAAGAGAAAAGCTGAAGACTGTGACCTAATCCCAGGAGATAAGGTATTTGTGAAAAATATGAACAAGGAAAATAAATTAAGCCTAAACTATGATACAACAACACACACTGTAGAAAAAAATGTCGCTGGGGACGTACAAATACGAAACGATGAGACCGGCCAAACTCACAGAAGAAATGTCGTACATCTGAAGAAGATTCGAGGTGAATGGAAAGTGTGCCCAAAGAACCCTGATGAAATTAACGATAAACTAGATGAAGAAACCACATAATAAGTATACACCTACCAATAAAATTGATTAATTTAATTATTGTACATTTACTTAAATTCTACCCAGTTGAAATAAAAATTTATGTAACGAACAAATACATTCTTAACGTGACCATTAAATGAAAATAAAAGATTGATTAAACAATGTATAATGTATTACTTATAACTATATGTTAACTTAAATAAAATAACATAACAGATATCAATAAAAATCAGCCTTACATAATGAACTAAAACAATTAAAACAAAAAAGGGATGTAATGTTCTGCTATCGTCTCAAGCGCCTACGTCACGGACAGTTGGAACGCGGCCGTCGTACCGAGCGGTTGTGTGCGTGGTGAGGTGTTGGTGAGCCGAGATATAGATACAAATATACGTACAATACACTTATCTTTTAACATGCATCTAATCCAAGATTAAATACCTTAAATGTAATAAAACTTTGTAATAGCAAGTCAATTTATGTACACTTACATCACTTTCACAGATTTTTGTATGTCATAATATAACTGACATATTGTGTTATAACTGATTTGTACATAATGTGGGTTACGTATGACACACATTATGTACAAATGACTGACTACACTTGATACTCACTGCCTTCTTGACACTTTTAACAGTTATTATTAGTATTAGACGGGTATTTATCGCGTTTAAATTACCTTATATTTTCTCGACGTTTCGACAGGTTTGCACGCTGTCGTGGTCACGGGTAGACTGGAGACAAGGAGCTACCGCCTCCTGTGTCGTCCGAGTGTACAGATGGACATCCCTATTGTCGAGAACGAAGTGAGGGTAGTTGCAAATAATGCGACCCCCGCTTCGCGGAGGCGGTAGCTCCAGTACTCCAGTATACCCGTGACTACGACAGCGTCCAAACCTGTCGAAACGTCGGGAAAATATAAGGTAATTTAAACGCGATAAATACCCGTCTAATACTAATAATAATGTGTTCAGATCGCGTAAGTTTAAAAGTACATACTTTTAACAGTTGTGCTGCCACCCATGATTTGTCAATGTAATCATACTAAAACACTTATTACAATTTGTACATGTCCAATCCGGTTCATTGATATGATACATTTTAAAATGATCTCGCAATGATGTTAAGAACTCTGCTCCGTTGAATTTCAGATTACACTCCTCGCATTCAAACTTCAGCCACGTTTGTAGACTGGTTACAACTGGATTCAATGTGTCTATATACTTTCCTATAGACCATTCTAGAATTGGAGTAATAGTCTCTTCGATAAATAGATTGTTTTTTACTTTCTGATTTGGATTAACTTCTGTATAAAGTTTTCGAACGTATGGATATTTGCTTGAATGCTGTTTGTATGACCCTGGTACATCTACCGTGACGCTGGAAAGATGTACATCATTTTTTATAACATTGAATATTTCTGTGATCATGCCATACTCAAGCTTATCTTTGTAAAGATCCCGTATTCTATCTAATAGCAGCATTATATTTATGATCGGAACACTGTTTGATGTTGTTTTAGTATTTTTCATGTAAACGCTTGTGTCAAACTCTTTGTTAAGATGTCTTGGACCGTTCGCCTCGTTTACAAGTGTATGGCTTAATTGGGGAGTTGAATGTCTGATGTATTGGAAGAATGGCAGTTCTATGGAGAGGCGTATTCCATACCAATGTAGCATGATCGCGAATGTATAGTGTGGTAATGATGGATTCAACTTATAAGGTTCAAAGTCAACCAAGTTGAAAATAGAGTTGTTCTCGTCCGGGTGAGGCTGGTTGTAAATAAACCCATTCAACATCTTCCTAGTACAGTATATTTCTAGAACAATATCTTTCTTTTCCTCTTCTTTAGTTTCCGTTGTCTGGTCATTTAATTTTTTCATAGCCTTCTCAGCTATCGGCATTGCAATTTCAATCATCGACTTCAAATATTCTTTTAAATGCTCGTACTTTTCCTCTAAGATGCTTTTTATTTTTGAATGAGCAGATTTTTTTCTTAATTTGTTGATGACTCGGTCAAACACATCCCACTGAGACCAGTCTTTCAGGAATTTTTTGACAACATTTATGTAAATCTCTATTTCCAACTCGTGCAGTTTTGATATGTCCATATTGAATTCCTTCTCTAGTATTGCAATGATTTGAGAGTTTGTTAGTACGGTGTTTGATTTACTGTTGTTGGATATTAGGCGTTCGAATAAAGACATCAAGGGGCGGGCTGGAAAGATAACATTATCATAAAACTTAAACCTTTTTTGCTTTCTGTAGAAGTTGTTAAAATTGGAAATTCGAAAATTTTTCATTTGTAATGTTATGGTAATTTTAATCTTTAGTGAGCCAAATAACAGCGTATTTTAGCATTTTTTATGATGGTCTGCAGAGCAACAGAGTTGCCAATAAGCTTTTTCTAGAATTATCATGTCGAGCCTACATTTGATGCGGATTACTACTAGATGCACGCTTTCGACCTGTGAGTTTTGCGGTCCACGTTAATATTTACTTGTCTTAGAGTAAAACTATCGAGTAATACCGAATGTGAGTACGGACAAGATAGATTTTATGTTTGTAAATTTATAGACCTTTGTTTTGTGTGTAAAACACAGTAAATATATCCTAGATTATATTACTTTTTACAGAAACAAGCTAAGTGATCTAGTTTTATTTTTATAAGTATTTTTATGAAGTGGGATATTGAAACTTTTTGAATTTTTTTGTAACGGTTTTACCTCCATCCGTTGGCAGATAATAAAGGTAAGTTAATAAGTTAGAATACAATACATAAACTTACACTCTGGCAGATCATTCGGCGGTGTCGAATCTTCATCTTCGGTGTTTTCTATCAACACAACGTCGTTTGAGTTGTCTTCGTCCATAACAATTTATTATTATTTCAGTTTCTTCGATTACAACATAGAAGAGGTAAATATCGGTCGGTATCTCTTTAACCATGCATAAATGTAGTAAACAAACAACAAACAAACCGAACGAACGTGGAACGAACCGACTCTACAACAATACAATTAAATTGTGTTTTTTTTCATTTTCTTCTTCTTCTTCAATTATGGCATCTGTCTCTTAGAGAACAATTTTGCCAGTGTCAAGTGTATTTATTTATAAGTATTGTCAACGTCACAGAGTCATAGTCAAGTAGTCAAGTCAATTTTAAACAAAAGATGGCTGTTTTGTTGAAAATTTTCGGGATTTCCTCCGATGGATTTGAAGAGAACTATTCACTCTAATTCACATTTTTAGCTACTCAACTTTTTTGGTCTGCTGCATTGACATTGACAGTTGGTTTACCGTTGAAAACTTGACATAGACAGCGTTTAGTTCTGTCAAGTTTTTTAAATTTAAAGTATTGTCAAAGTCAATTTTATGTCAGGTTTAATGACTCCAAAAATTGGCAAAATTGATCTCAAAAGAGAGATGCTTCCAAAGAAGAATCTCTGTGACCTTGACAATACTTTATTTAAAAAACTTGACACTGGCAAAATTGTTCTGACACAGATCCCTTATATAAAGAAGAAGAAGAATAAAGTGTATGTTGGGTTACAAAAGCGCAATATTATTTTTAATTCCAGACCATGCTTGGAAAGAGAAGCTTGCTGCCCTTTCAGTTCCCAACTTCAAGTCACAATCGACCAAAACCACACATGGGAAGATGACGCCGATGACCTAACATTCGATGAAGACGACAAGAAATAATAAAAATTGCAGTGAAAGTTGTATAATTTCAATAAAAAATCCATAATTTCTAATCACAATTCATAGAAAAAAAAATTGATACAAATCTTTTATGTAAATATACTGGTAATATTTTCTCGCACTGGGTTTTTACGAATTTAAATTAACTCGCGAGGAAAAACCTTGTTGCTATTTAAAATACGCTGTTTCAAATCATTGTTGCCATTGAAATAAATAGAAAAACCAGTTGCGAAGTAAAACGTTGCGCATCGCGTTGAAGTCGATACCGTAAACTCAGTGCGAGGTAAGTAATAGGAAGCTGGGATATAAACGCCTAGACACATAGACGGCGTCTAAGTTAGTTATTATGGTCTCATCAGACTACGATATTGGCTTAATATGTAGTTTTTAAATTGGATTTTGTGAGATTATGTTAACAGGAGGTAAATTAAATTTGGATAAATTAAAATTGGATTTTGTGAGATTATGATAACAGTTCAAGGATAGAACGGCAATGGACATAGATGGGGTAAAAAAAATGCTCTTTTAATTTTTAGCTTTAAACACCGTATGACAGCCAAGATGACCAATGTGTGACGAAAAAGTGCGATGCCATGACAAAATTTATGAAAAAAAAAACTGCAGTTGCCAAAAATTGATTATCTGTGCTGTCAAACCGCGGTAACAACCAGGAATGTTAAGTGTGAGCTCTATTTTTATTGCGCTAAGGTTCAAAGTCGCACAGGCTGCAGTCCGGGCAGCGTCTGTGAGATTTTCTGCCGCGCCGATGCTTGGAGTCCGTTAGTTTGTAGTAGTTACCGGATCTTGAACGAGAACGGGATCGGGCTGACCTGTGAAGCAGAATGGTTAAAAACATTCTACGTAAGATAAGGTGGTATGGTCATAAGGCTTCAACCTGCTCAAATGGGCGAACAAATAAAAAAAAAGTTATAGAGTCTGATTCAGAGAACCAAGTAAACAAACAAATGTCACCAAATGCCACTGTCGAAATGACATCTCAGATGCGAGAAACATTTTTTGGCAAAGGATCAAATCAATAACTGTATTTAGGTACCTACATTAAGGTCTTGTACCGTGGTAGGTAGGTACTCTAGTGGTGGTAAATAATTATACGCACTATTTTCACTGGCCTCTAAACCTTACAGATTTCATCGTTTCACTAGTTCTGAACGCAAAGTGTGCCTCATAAACTTTTTTACTTTGACTTGAACCTAACCCTTTTTTGGGGATCTTGAATAAAGTTGACTAAAAATGGGCCCAAGTTCGGTTCATTTCGAATCCCGCGGCGTTAATTAAAGAAAAGCACGAATCTATTTAGTTAGATACCGGTTTCTTGAAACCTTTTTAAACTATCGTTATTATCCGATATAATGCGTACAGTTACGGTATAACGTAACCGAAAACGAACGGTATAGTTATAAAAATCCAGTTTTTTCGGGTTTTTTTGTTGGCATCTAGAGTTACCTCGAGCGGGAGCGAGATAGCCTGGTATGACGGCACTCGATAGCGTCGTCCTGCGATTTGGTCAGAACATCCCAGTATTGGTAAATGAGGTACGCAGCCGTCAGAATGAAGGCTACCTGTAAACATCACAAGTTTTTGATGAAATCTGCATTATAATAGCATGCAAATGATATTGTCTATAATAAACCTATTATAGATTGCATTGTTTTTTTTGTGGAATGTTTAATTACTTAGTTTCTGTTTTTAGTTTTTAAATTTGTTATTGTGCGCCGACCTGGCTTTAGGGCTTGTACACAAAACTGCGAAGCGAACGTCGCATCGCAAAAATCTGCGATCTAGCCCTATCTTTTGTCACAAGAAATCAAATCGCGTCGCACCGATTCGCAGTTTTGTGTACAAGCCCTTAAGCCGGAATGGGTTGGCTGGTAGAAAATGCCCCCTAGATTAAGCCCTCCTTTTGTCACACATTTTTTTTTGTAATTTGTGTAAGTACAATAAAGAATAAATAAATAAATATAATAGCTTTTCAGTAGGTACCTACTAGGTACCAAGTAGGTAATCACAATACTATATACAGGGTGTTACAGACTAGACTACTTCCGAAAAATTCAGGGGGTTAAAGTAGGTATCCATTTCAACAATATAAACAACTTTTTCTAAGAAATCAAAAATTCTAAAAAGCGCGAAAAAAAAACAGTTAAGTAGGTAAATGATTGATTCAGGCGTGACTTTGCGGAAATCCATTACAAATACTGAAAAGGACGGAAATGTCTAGTACTTTCCCGCTAAAACTATTATCTAATGAGGTTGTTAATTAAGCTTATTAATATTAATGAGCCCCACAAAATGCCTTATAGAAATATTATTAATATTAATAATCCCAACACCACACCTCAAATAGAAACTCGACACGTGTTTCGCTTCACCACGAAGCATCCTCAGGACCGTTGACTCGCTCCGCACTGGTGTTGCTCCACCGAGGGCCGAGAGAAATTTTCTCTCGGCGCTCGGTGGAGCAACCCGTGTCGAGTTTCTATTTGAGGTGTGGTGTTGGGATTATTAATATTAATAATATTTCTATAAGGCATTTTGTGGGGCTCATTAATATTAATAAGCTTAATTAACAACCTCATTAGATACTTAATCGTTTTAGCGGGAAAGTACTAGACATTTCCGTCCGTTGGTTTTACCGTAGCGTTGGTTACCAACTTAAATAGGTACCTAATCATAACTTGGTTGGATCCGTTACAAATCAGTACCTAATCGATCAAATTAAGAAATAGGTAAACTTTACTTGGTTTGGTAGGTACCTAAAAAAATATATCCATTAAAACTAATGGTTGACCCATTAAGGCTGAAAGGTGGGTCCATTACCTTTACGATACAACTTTTAAATACTGATATAATAATTATTGTTAAAACTGTTCTATGAACGAAAATCATTTAAGTACCGAAAGTGGTATAAATAAAATAAAACTCCACTATTTAGCCAGTATTTTGTGCGCAGCTGTCTCTTTCACTCTTTACTTGCTTACTAAGGGGCTACTTACCTATATCTAATGGCGAAGCCTATAAACGTATAGACCACACAATCTTGTGTCTAAACTACAGTGTCTCTATCACTCTACTTGCTTACCGACTACCTATACAAGACCTCATAAAACTAAACAGAAGATATATACTACAGTTGATAATGGCGAAACCTAGAAAACGTAGTAAAAACAAGCAAAATCCTACCGCTATGTTGAGTTGTCTAAGTCGAATAAAATTGATAATTGCGTCAAGTAAGGTCTCCATAGCGCCCTTGAGAGCCGTCTACACAGACTTCTGCGAGGAGACCACGCTACACGGCCTGAGACATACTGTCGAACCGAAACTGCACTTTCTCGAAAGGTAATCAATAATCAATATTCACGGAAAACACACGGAAAATTTACAAAACACGGCAATTTAGAAAATGTCATAACGAAAAGGCGATTGTGGGTGGGTGTGTGATGTATTCCATTTTTGAAATTTGGCGGCGTTGAAAGGAGGTTTGGAGTAAAGGGAAAGTTGTAAGGAGGTGGACTTATTTTAGCATTATTGCCAACAGTCAAAGAGAATATTATCACAACGTTTTAATTGAATATGTTCTGATAACAAATAATTATTGCAGTGAACCTCCCGAACCCGATAGGAATTAAATGTTAAATAATATTTACCTACTGTAGTTTTTGTCCTTATAATTCTAATTTTGTACTTGACTCGATGATCAAGCGAAATAAGCCGTGTACCTACCTACTTATTTAATCCAGTTTGCTAGTGAGCGAAGTAAACCATCTAAATATGCCGTCTATTCATACTTTAGTTTGCTTTGCTAGTGAGTGAAGTGAGAGCGGATTCGACCAAATCAGTTTATGCCCAAAAAATGTTTAAAAAATAAATATTTTTTTAGATATTATACATTTATTACCAAAAATAGAAATTAATTTAATTAAAGCTAGTAAATAATAAATCAACCTACTTATTCTGGAGACAGTGCTTTTAGTTAAGTTGAATCCACTAAATCGTCTAGTATTCACACCTTTGCTAGTGACCGAAGCAAGTCGAACATAGAAGCTATTGGGGGCAGAGACAAATCTTGAAAATCAGGCCAGCTCAGGTCCATCTGTTCTTGCTAAAATGGTTTAAACTAAGTAACACGATTTTGTTTTATATTGATTAACATGAACATGAACACAACATGAACATGAACATGAACACAACATGAACACAGCATGAACATGAACATGAACATAACAGCAACATTAACACAACATGAGACATTTCAGAGTCCTCTGGCTAGTCCTCACTGTAAGTGCATTCGTGGGGGCGGTGTACTGCGCTCTCAGCCAGCTATCTCGCTACACCCAGGAGCCCGTGGTGGTGTCCGTGCAGAGAGACTACCGCAGCTGGCAGACCACCTTCCCCGCCGTCACGGCTTGCTTCCTCGAGAGACTGGACCCGGATAAGGCGAGGCAGGCTATTGAGTTGTAAGTGTTGCCTCATTTGTGCCTCACGCCTCGCCTCATACCTTAACCGTTAAGGTATTTATAAATAACTAGTGAGTGACACGTTAAGGCTTAACGTGTCACTAGTTAGTTATAAATGTGGTGATTAAATGGCTCAGGAGATACATTATTGCACTCAAACCTCGCGTAATATGTGTACCCACGCTTATTTTATTATATCGCCTCATCTTTTATTAATTCTCACGCCGCGACCTTCACGCTTCATTCATTGCATTACACAAGGAAGGTACTAATTATAATATAATACGCTTATGCCTAATGTTATCTTGTATCACGCCTTACGCCACGTGCCTCACGCCTTACAACAGCTGTGGCAGTGTACTGTCTCGCTACACTCAGGAGCCCGTGGTGGTGTCCGTGCAGAGAGACTACCGCAGCTGGCAGACCACCTTCCCCGCCGTCACGGCTTGCTTCCTCGAGAGACTGGACCCGGATAAGGCGAGGCAGGCTATTGAGTTGTAAGTGTCGCCTCATTTGTGCCTCACGCCTCGCCTCATACCTTATCGTGTCACTAGTTAGTTATAAATGTGGTGATTAAATGGCTCAGAAGATAAATTTTTGCACTTAAACCTCGCGTAATATGTAATACGTAATTTGTCTGCTTAAAATGTACATTTACTTGCTTAGCTGTGCACTGCACACATGACGTGTTTATGTTGCAACTCAGTACAGAACAGTATATTTTTATTATTTAAGTTTTGCTTGTGTTGTAATGTGTTTTGTGTGCCAAATAAAGTAAAATAAAATAAAATACGCTTATTTTATTATATCGCCTCATGCCTCATCTTTTATTCATTCTCACGCCTCAACCTTCACGCTTTATTCATTACACAAGGAAGGTACTAATTATAATATAATACGCTTATGCCTGTTATCTTGTCTCACGCCTCACGCCTCGCGCCTCACGCCTCACGCCTCGCGCCTCACGCCTCAGGCTTCGCACCTCACGCCTCACGCCTCGCGACTCACATCTCGCGCCTCACGCCTCACAGCACTTTATTAGATGCCTTACAATATTTATAAATCAGCAACACAAGCGTAGCTAATGTTCATTGATCATCTGCTAGGCACTGGAATGTGACTGAGGAGTCGGATCCTGAGAGGTTCCAGTACTACACGGAGTTCCTGGAGCTGGTCTCAGACGTGTCCTTCCGGGAGAACCTGCAGAACTTCTGGAAGTACCAGGAGGACGAGACCGTGAAGGGGATAGATCTGCTGCAGTTGGCGTTGAGTGTTCATCCCTCTTATCATCTCAATGTGATGCTGTCTCATGAGAAGAAAGAGGTTCGTATAGTTTTTCCAACGGATCTAGGCATTCGTGAAGTTAGCCACAGGTGCGAGTTCGCGCATGTACAGTTCCTTTCCCCCCTCCTCATACCTCCAATTGCTCCCGAAAAACGATACTGCCCAGCTCTTGCGGCTAACTTCACGAATGCCTAGATTCGTTGAGCCAACTATACCTACTGCTACGGTTCTATACCTACTATGCGCGTCATCTATTTGGAAAATTTATTTAAAAAGTTTTTAATCAATATTTTAAAAGTACCTGTAGTCTTCATCCGCTTTTAATTTATTTTCAATTAATGTTTACATACTTTTTCTGCTATTCGGGGCAGAGACAATCATGAAATTCAGTCCAACTGAGGTGCAGCTGTTCTTGAGTTATAAATGGTTTAAACTAATTGCGACCTTGTTTTAAATTATTAAGTACCTACTTAGGTAGTTACTCGTAGATAAAAAGATAGAAAATAGGAGGTTTTATGACAGCTGCTTGAAATGAACAAAAGTATGAACATGAACATGAACATGAACATGAACATGAACATGAAAATGAACATGAACATGAATATGAACATGAACTTGATTTTGAACATGAACATGAATATCAATATGAAGGTCATTTAACAGTACCTATACATCTTATTTTATCTTAGAATCTTAGATTACCGAGCCTTGGCGTTAACTCGTGATAATGTTTGTTTGTTGGTTTGTTTGTTTGTTTGATAGATAGATAGATAGATAAACATTTATTTGCTTTGTTTGTTTGTTCGTTTGTTTGTTTGTTTGTTTGTTTGTACAGGTGCGATGGTACCCGACGATGACGGAGGTGGGCATGTGCCTCACGTTCAACTCGCAGTACGCGCAGTACCAACATATGGAGCAGCGGCCCTGGACGCAGGACCGCCTGCTGCGGTGCCACTACCACAGCGGGCAGTGCTACGTGAGAGTCGACTCTATCGACAACGCTATACGGGTAAGGATAAAGGTTATAGATACTTCTTCTTTGTTTATGGCATCTGTCAATTTTGTAAATGTCAACTGTCAAAATTGATGTCAGAAGTGACATGATTCAATTGTTGTTAAATTATTCGCTCATTTGAGCAGGCTTATAGTCATAGACCTTACTGCCTAGTCTTGCGTAAATTAATTTCTGGATTTTCTGCGGTGTATTTGCCTGACAACTACGTCGCTCTGGTTTTTATATGTTTTCTCGTGTTATTTTGAGTTTTATTGCGTAATTTTGGTGGTTATTTTGCCAATAAAGCCCGGGTTCTTGACGCGAGTGTAAAGTATGTGAATTAGAGTGAATAGTTCTCTTGAAATTCCATCGGAGGAAATCCTGAAAATTTTCAACAAAACAGCCATCTTTTGTTTAAAATTGACTAGACTACTTGACTATGACTCTGTGACGTTGACAATACTTATAAATAAATACACTTGACACTGGCAAAATTGTTCTCTAAGAGACAGATGCCATAATTGAAGAAGAAGAAGAAGAAGAAGAAATTAATTTCTTCCGTTTTCTATAAATCTAACCTAACCTAACCACCATTTTCTCCTTGGCGGGAATGTATGACATGATTCAAGGGTTGTCTGGCTCTACGTCAGTAGATAGAATGTCTTTGGTTGACTATGGTTCATTTGACTGACA
Source organism: Cosmorhoe ocellata (assembly GCA_963675405.1). Taxonomy (NCBI): domain Eukaryota; kingdom Metazoa; phylum Arthropoda; class Insecta; order Lepidoptera; family Geometridae; genus Cosmorhoe; species Cosmorhoe ocellata. The sequence goes on along the minus strand of OY776271.1, from coordinate 4,140,864 downwards.
ACTTTGTCGCTCTAGAGTTGGAACGAAGTTCCATAACGCGCTTTGCGTAAGGCTAAGGGGGCTAGACGAAAAAAATTAAGACCAAAAGTTGTAACGACACTTTTTGCTGTAGTTGTAAGCCGTGCGGCGTGCGCGTGTTTCTCTGTCTGTCTCTCTCTCTCTCTCTCTCTCTCTCTCTCTCTCTCTCTCTCTCATAGAAAGCAAGGAAAGGAACTTCGTTCCATCCTTGACACCTCTCAAGTTTTTTTTTGTTACATTATTCGCTCATTTGAGCAAGCTAAAGTCTATAGACCATACTACCTTTCCGTTTTCTTTAGAATCTAACAAAATCTAATCTAACCTAGCCGCCATTTTTTTCCCTCCTCTCGTGAGTTAGATTTTAGGTTTATCTTTACTCTGAGATTTTAGCAGATTTTAGGTTAGAAACTTCTTCTTTGTTTATGGCATCTGTCAATTTTGTTAATGTCAACTGTCAAAATTGATCTCAAAAAAGACAATCAAGGATTTTCTGCGATGCTTTTGATTGACAACTTTGTCGCTCTAGATAAAAAAAATCTCATGATTTTTTGAGTGTTATTGCGGAAGAGTAGGTACCTACCTATTTATTTATTTAGGGTCCTGGGTTTTTTTCAATTTATTATTTTTGTCGTTATTTAAAAAAATTAACCTTGATTTTAGAGCTCGTCCTTCAAGCTGATAGCATGAAGATGGAGCATTATAATTATAGGTACCTACCTACCTACACTTATAATTAAGTAGTTAACTAATATTTTACGAGATACACAAAATTGTTCGTTGAAAAATGTCGAATATTGAGAACTTGAAAACTTGAGGAGAATTAGTGATATAGGTACTAGTAATTCAAATGTTTTGGTAATAAAATATCCGACTAATTTAGTCTTCTGCAGTATTTTATCCATTCTCCGTACGAGATATCAACGGCCATCTCAAATCCGACTGGAGAGGTGGCGCCGGGAGAAGAGCTCATCATTGACTTCAAGGTAAAGGACTTCTTCTTCTTCTTCCTGACCTTTTCCCACGTTATGTGGTCGGCACAACATGTGATCTTCCATTTCCCTCTATCATTCGTCTTCTCACTCACTCCTTTCCTACCCAGTCATCTTTGACACAGTGTCCAACTCTCACTTTAAAGACCAAGTAAGCGTAGCATTTTCGAATGTAAGTTTTAAATAGTTTGTATGAAAGAATAAAGAATAAAATAACTTTATTTGTTCGATTAGACCCACATAAAAAAAGAAGACAAAAAATCTTATAAAAAAACAACATAAAAAGTCTAAAAGAAACAAAATGGCGTCTGCCTCAGCATGGGTTGGTTGCTAGCGAGCTAGCAGCCAACGCTGGTCTTCCGTCAGAGCCCTTTTCCGTCCTTTATAGTAGAAATAGTATCCTTTCAACAAAAAGAACAAAAAGTGTTCTTTTTGTTGAAAGGATACTATCCCATCAAAAACATAAATGTGAAATGAGAGCCAAGTTCAATAAGTATGTTTTAGTCGTTGACTTCAGCGACAAAAGAAGTGAGATCTAAACGGGTGCCAAGTACAATGGTCAGTCCTGAAACTTATTTATAACAATATGAAATATTTTTAACAACTTTAAAATATCATTATCATCTCATAATTTAGGATATTATATTGAAGCCTAAGGTCTATATAAATAACCGTTTGAGGTGTGTTTATGAAATTCGGAGTATATATTTTAATCGCAAGTGGCAATAGATGAGCCAAATTTGACTTGTTTATGTGAAATAGTTTTTGAGTTACGAGGGGGTGAAAATGGCTCCAAATGGTTCGTGTAATATTACACACGGTGCGCGCCTCGCCCGTTCGCTTGAACTTGGCTTGACACGCTGCCGCGTGTCTAGATTTCGAAAAAGTTTTCTTATACTATCAAAAACTCATACTAGGGTACAGATTTCCAATGTATCGTGATGTATCGTTTAACCCGTAGGCCGTGGAGATCCAAGCCTCCCCTAGTTTGAAGGGTCTTACCCTGGAGCAAAGACGATGCAGGTACCCGGACGAATGGATCAGTCCTTCCGTGAAGGTATTGCCACTTATTATTTGAAATACCTACTTATGTGGTGGTTCTTCTCATATTTTGTCGTTATTTCTAAAACTTTTTTGAACCTTGATTATAAAGCTCTCAAGCTGATAGCATGAAGATGGAGCAATAAATGATAAAAATATTTAATGAGATAACAAAATTGTTTGTTGCGAACAATGAAATCGTTGAGTATAAAGGTTAATTAATATAGGTAACACTATAATAAGTTAATAATAATAAGTTTTCAGGCATACAGTTTTGCACTATGCCAGATGCATTGCCGCAGTCGGATGGCGCTGATGTTCTGTGGATGCAGACCGTTCTTCCACGTCAAAGGGGGTAGGTAAACATTTATTTAAATCATGAACAAAACCTTATGTTCAATCTGTTCAACGCCATCATTGAGAATTTATGTACACCTGATTATTATAGTAATCAGTTACTACTGCTCACCAGTAGATGGCGCTGTTTGCTACAGTAAGCTGAAAATCAGGAATTTTGTTAAGAATTTTGCTATTATTC